>CM057483.1:20866278-23366278 GCA_030035585.1 Dugong dugon
ACAACACATATTTTGGGGGGACACAATTCAATCCATAATAAGGCTCGTCCCAGCTTATGTCAATGCAACTATTATATATTACACTATTATGCTATTAGAAAATGAAAAGTCTGGGAAAATGCTAAATTGGATAGAATGTGTACCAGTCCACGGCCGCGCGAGGGTGCCTCACCAAAACCAAAACCAAACCTTTTGCCATCGAGTTGATTCCGATTCATAGCAACCCTATGTGACAGAGTAGAACTGCCGCATAGGGTTTTCTAGGCTGTAATCTATACCGAAGCAGATTGCCAGGCATTTCTTCTACAGTGCCACTGGGTGGGTTTGAACCACCAACCTTTAGGTTAGTAGTCGAACACAAAGCATTTGCACCACCCAGGGTGGGTTCGAATGGCCAACCTTTCAGTTAGCAGCGAGTGCTTAACCTTTGCATCACCAGAGCTCCTTATAATATTTAAATTATGATGGTAAAAATCAATGCTATAAGAACAGTGGCTTATAATAAGCTTTTTAAGAGCGATTACATTTTAACAACTAAAGTTTAAAGCTGCTGCTTCTTGTTAGATGCTGTTGAGTTGGTTCCGACTCATAACGACCCTATGTACAACAAATGAAACACTGCCTGGTCCTGTACCATCCTCATAATTGTTGCTATGTTTGAGCCCATCATTGCAGCCACTGTTTCAATCCATCTCATTAAGGGTCTTCCTCTTTTTCGCTGACCCTCTACCTTACCAAACATGATGTCCTTCTTCAGGGACTGGTCCCTCCTGATCGCATGTCCAAAATACGTGAGACAAAGTCTTGCCATCCTCGCTTCTAAGGAGCATTCTGGCTGTACTTCAGCTTAAATAATGCCATGTCTGATTATTTAGTTTATGTGTATTTATGCTTAAATTAGTGTATTTAAATATGTATATGTATTAGGGTATATTAAATTCTTTTTTGAAAAGAGAACCTTATTTTTGCCTCACCCAACTTACATGTATGCTCTCAAAAAGGCCTGCTAACTTCCATGCTTATGTGCTGCATTTGAGTGTTCCTGCTGTAGACAATTGTAGAAAAATAAGCAAACAAAACAGCAAGAATAATAAGGGTTCCTGGCTTCTGGAGAAGCTGAAATCCCTAAGGTTATGTTACCTTCTGTGGAAGTTGTCAGAAAGCACTGTTACTCTGATTACTAATGCAGCCAAGGCTGTGGCTACTTTCCGTTCTGTATTTTGATCTGACAACTCTCTCTCTCTTAATTTTTCTATTTTTCAATTTTTAATATCTAATATGTGCAACAAAATACTTCAACCATTTTTACGTGTACAATTCAGTGACATTAACTACATTCACCATGTTGTGCAACAATCACCACTCTGTTTCCCAAGTTCTTCATCACCCTTAACAAGAATTCTGTATTTGCTTAAGCGATGCACATGCACCGCCACCGCCCCCCCCCCCCCGCCCCCATTTCCCCTTCCTACCCGCCTCGGATAACCACTAATGAACTTTTGGTCTGTATGCATTTTCCTATTCTGGATATTTCATATAAGTGGGGTCATACAATATTTGTCCCTTTGTGTCTAACTTACTGACATCTCTTTTTAATGTTACTCTTCCAGGATTAGGCCCCAAATTCAGAATAATAAAACTGCTGAGGTTATCTTGCACCCAAACTGTCTTTGGTGTGCCCCTAGATGGCCAGTAGCACCAAAGGCTTGCTTCCTCATTTCCTGACACACAATATGGCAACAAAAGCAAAGGAAGTTAGAAATAATTAGGTATGATCGGCATGCTTTATATATTCGTTTTCTTCTTTTTTGATTGTTGTAAAAATATATATAATACAACATTTGCTTTGTATATTCTTAATTAACTCAAAAGTAAACTACTATAGACTCACAATACATGGGACGCTGTCAAGTCAAAGAAAACAGCTCAATTTATTTCTTTAAAATATTTTATTGAGTTTTTGGTGAAAGCTTACACAGTAAATTAGGTTCCCATTTGACAATTTCTATACAAATTGTTCAGTGACATTAGTTACATATTTCACAGTGTATCAGCATTCTCTTTAATTGTGTTTTGGTTCTTCCATTTCTAGTTATCTAGTTACCCTGACCCCTTACCTTCTCATCTTTGCTTTAGGGTAAATGTTGACCTCTTGGTCTCATATAGATAGATGGTTTTTTAGTACAGCACCGTACTTATGGGTAATATCCTTTATTTTGTGTGCCACTCTGTTATTTCAGTGAAAGGTGATCTCAGGGGATAGTTTTGGTTCAAAGTTTAGAGTATCTCAGGATGATAGTCTTAAGGAGTCCTCTGGTCTCAACTGGTCCAGTAAATCAGGCTTTGTTAAAGAATCTGACTTTTGTTCTACATTTTTCTCCCATTCTATCCAGGACCATCTGCTGCGACCCTGGTCAGAATAGTCGGTATTGCTAGATAGGCACCATCTAGTTCTTCAGTTTACTTTAGATTAGTATTGTGTAGGTATAAAGTGTTATGCTATGAAATTGTATAGCTTTTCAAACAGGCTAGTAACATGTTCATGTTCATGTGTAAGGGCTAATAAGGTCACTGTTAACAAATTGACTTCTAAAGAAGATTTAATTACTAAGCTTAAAATACTACTGTTGTTTGGTAGTGATTATAGCACACACTTTACAGGACAGATTTTAAGACCCTGTAGATTTATCAAGGCCTTCTCTGTTCATCAGGATCCCTGGTGGTGCAGTGGTTAAATGCTCAGCTGCTAACTGAAAGGTCAGTGATTCGAACCTACCAGCTGCTCCGAGGGAGAAAGATGTGGTAGTCTGCTTCTGTAAAGATTTCAACCTTGGAAACCCTATGGGGCAGTTCTACTCTGTCCTACAGGGTCGCAATGAGTCAGAATCGATTTGACAGCAGTGGGTGTGTTCTCTGTTCATAAGACTTTCTTGTCCTCAGGGTAATCATAGACTAAGTATATAGTTAGAGGTAGGCCCATTCACTTCTGTACTATTCCTTAAAAGGATATCCCACTTTCCTCCATTCTGATACTTTTGATTACTGTAATAAATAAACCAGAAAGACACCCATTGTCTTTCAATAGATGGTCTCTGCTCTCCCTTCATGCTTGTGTAAAGGTCCCTGCTATCAATTACAGATAGAGCTCTGTTGTCCCATATAGTAGTTACTAGCCACGTGTGGCTATTTAAACTTAAGCTTAAATTAATTAAAATGAAGTAAAGTTTTAAATTTGCTTCCTCAGTCATCCTGGTCACATTTCAAGTGCTCAATAGCCACTTGTAGCTAGTGGCTACTGTATTAGACAGCACAGACATAAAACATTTCCATCATTGCAGAAAAGTTCTCTTGGCCTGCGCTGAGCCACAGGGTGAGTCTTCTGGAAGGAACGACAAAGAACAGTCTCAGAGCCTCATTTGGAAGGACTCTACCAGAGGCAGGCTTCTCAGGGTAAGCTGATATGGTGCCAGGTGCATAAAACTGACAGACTGTTTCAGTGCACCTAAGACTCAGGATTTCCAGGGCTATTTTAGCCCAGAGGCAGATGACATCATGAATGGAGATGACTAATCTAAGTGGAAAACAAAATAGGACTGAGTAGAATTGATCAGACAAAATGAGTGGTGGTTATTTGTCTTCGACCCTTATTGGAATTATTTTTAATGTTCTATTTTTCTGACAGGCATATGACAAAGCTCTCTTTCTTTCTTTTTTGCTCCATTTCTAAACCTCAGTTTAGCAGGCTGTAGCAATGTTATTGGGATGAGCACATTGCTCAAAAATTCATTATCAGTGGTCCTCCCACCTAAACCTGAACTTTTAAACCAAAAGCATGATTCTTTCCTTGACTGGTATGTTATTTCAATTATCTTTTCTAAACTCATGGAAATAATAATATTGACTACTTCAGCTGATCCTATTTTAAATGAGCAGGAAACCAAATTCTTCAGAATACTAACCCACATAGACATACATCATTACTATCCAGGAATGCATAAAGTTTCCTGAATGCTACCATTGTGAGTGAAAGTATCCTATAAAAAACAAACTAACAAACAAAGGAAAAAACCAAACCCATTGCCATCAAGTCGATCCCAGCTCATAGTGACCCTATTGGACAGAGTAGAACTGCCCCAAAGGGTTTCCAAGGAGTGGCTGGAGGATTCGAACCACCAACCTTTTAGTTAGAAGCCGTAGCTCTTAACCACGGCTCCACCAGGGCTCCAAAGTATCCTATAAGAAGTTTTAACAAGGGAAATGAGTACAAACTAATGAATTCTCTGGAGAATGTAAGAACAGGACCTACAGTCAGTGGAATTTGGGAGTGCTCTTTAAATGGAGTAAGCTAAAGAAAAATCTGCATTTTGTAAAGAACATTGCATTATATTTTACTGATTCTAACTATAATGCATCTATAAAACATCTATAAATGAAAAATGGGTTCAATAAGAATCAGTAATTCTTCCTTCCAGGACGTAAATGGATAAACCAAATTTGTAACCACGACCATACTAGAAATACCACATTTAAAGATAAATTTCACTGCATTGGCATGTCCAGCCCAACGTTAAGGTATAAAATAACAGTGTACTTCATATGTGGACACAATGTCTACAAAGTCCTCCTAGGAAACTGGTCTGCTGTCTGCTCTATGGCTCTATAATAGTAAGGGATGTCACTTCCTGGCAGGCCAGGAACATTGGCAAATTTTGGTAATTTTGATAGAAGTGGGATAGCCCTACAGATAAATACCACAGATGAAACCAGGTAAAGGTAAACTAGATGATCTGATATCAGAGTAGACACGCTGACTGGGCAGTGAAAAAAAATTTTTTTTTGACATCCTAGAAGCAATAGAAAAAAATAGGGGCTGTACAAAGTCTTCAAACAGAAGTTAACTCTGGCACCAATGGTTACTTAATATCCTATGGAACTGAATTTGCTGACCATACAACAAGAAGGCTTATGTGTGTTAATCCGTGACTCTGAAGGTACCTAAGTAAGTAAAAAACAAAAAAACCAAACCTGTTGCCATCGAGTTGATTCCGACTCACAGTGACCCCATAGGACAGAGTAGAACTGCCGCATAGGGTTTCCAAGGAGCACCTGGTAGATTCGAACTGTGTACTTTTTGGTTAGCAGCCGTAGCTCTTAATCACTACACCACCAGGATTTCCAAGTAAGTCAAACAGACCAAATTAAAGAACATGCAAAATATAGAAGCCCGGTGCTTTAGGTGTGGCTTCCTAGAAATGGCTTTGAGTACACTTGATTTGTGGAGGGATTACAGCAGGGTAGGGAAGGGGAGAGAGCTGAACAAGGATGTGGTCTCAGGTAATATCTAGCCTTGGCCTGATCCATGGGTCGAGGGAGGAGGGAACCTGCAGTAGTCCTGCCTTGAGGCAGGGGATGGGATTTTGTATCCTAGTATCATTGGCTGCCCTGGAAGAGGGGAAGAGGAGGAGGGCCTCCCAGGCTCCCTTCAGGCAAGGATAAGTCACCAGAGAAGGTCACAGGTGTAAGCGGCACTGGAAGTGAATGGAGGATGAGACACTAGCTGGTAGAGGGACCCTGGCAAGGCACCAACAACATCTATTACACCCAGGTTCATCGGCTACATGAATAGTTACCACTGAATATGAATTATCATGGGATATTGTTTGGAAATGCTCTCCTAATATAGGAAACTAGTTTAAGGGAATAATATCACCATTAATATATAATGCTAGCAATGATTGTGTGTGTATTGTATAAATTAAGACTACGTTTAACTTCCACCACCAATTAGAAATTTAAAAAGCAATCGATTAGGCAACAAATTCAATTAATGATTTTAGCACACAAATGCTATGAGATTGACTTTCTTTTTTTTTGACCAAGACAGATATTTAAAGGTTATCTAAATCAAAATAAGAAACAGGAAAGCAACAATTGTTGCAAATCTGATCTGGGACTCATTTTTTATAATTCACAGTCTCCTTCTGATAAAAAAAATTAACGTTTCTGATAAAATGCTTAAGTCATTTTCGGATGAACTTTAATGAGATTAAAGACGTTTTCTGGGAAACTAGTTACCCACCCACCCTGCTGTCAGTTAAGTCTGACTTTTAACCAGGTATTTTTTTCTTTTTGTACTCTAGTCTTAACAATGATTATCTAACCCTTCTCTTTTCCTATAAACTGCCCTTACCAGGAGTCAGCTGGCTTGCAGAGGTTTCTTTCCTTGTATGTAAGATTGTAGTATAACTTTGACGATACAACTATATTGTTTAAACAACTTTCTCTACATTAAATGCCTATTTAAAAAAAAACTTTTTGCCTATTCAAAAGGTTTATGATAAAGTATACTGTACAATGAAACTGAGTGAGAAAATACAAAGAAATAGATGATCAAATCAGATTTACATGAATCAGAGATCTTAGCCAGTATCATGTTTTACTAACAATTTCAAGGACACAGGTAATTGTGAGACACGTGGGAAGCAGAAAGAGGTTCGGAAATGTCACTGTAGATCCCCTGCCCCTAGATCCTTTTTTGTTGCATTGGCTGCACTCAGGGCCCAGATTAACATAAGAGGTCTCTAAGAGGTATGTGATCATATCCTTTATTCAGAAGGAGCTGTCTCAGTCATGATACATTTTCATTTTCTACTTACATAGTTTACGTGACATTTTCCAGGGATTCATGCCCCATAAATCCGTGGATTTCAGGCTTATCATAAGCAATACTAGACCAGGTATATCCTGCTAGCCGCATTCCACAGATAAGGACTCTTACTAGCAAATACCATTAGTTTGTTTACCAGGTCTGCCATTGAGGGAGGATTCAACAAGGTCATCTGGCTACTTTCCTGTGGGGCTCCTCTTCTCCAAGTAACTGAGAAAATGGACTGCAAACCAGGGCTTTGAACCGTGCTGAGAATTTGCTTTTCCACCCCAGATATACTGAATCAAAGTCTACATTTTAACAAGATCCCCATGTGATTCTTATGCATAATAAAATTTGAGAACCACTGCTCTATTAGTGGTTCTCAGAATTGGCCCCTAACCAGCAGCATTTAGCATCACCTGGGAACTTGTTAAAAATGCAAATTCTAAGCAGGGTTGAAACCTTTTGTTCCAGTTGGAACCCCTGTCCCCTGTTGCAAACCTGATGCTTAATCCTTTTCTTCCCATCTGGAAAATTACATATAATCTTAACTTTAAAGGGCATAATTTTGATTCCAAGCAAGCAGCTAGATTTCTACACTAAAAATGAAAGTTCAATTTGTGTAGCTTTAAGATAATTTTGGGATTGCAGTTGAAGCGTATCACAACTGAAGTGTGCTTCAATTACAAAATCTAGTATTAGTATTTACAATTTTTAAAGCTAAATCTAGATAAAATTCTAAGTTACATGAATATATAGAAATGTTTCTACTTCCTTCTTAGTTCAATCAAAGATACAAGACCAAATGGGCAACTCCTGCCCAAAAGCAAGACGGAAGGCAGGAAGGGACAGGAAAACTGGACAAATGGACATGAGGATCCCAGGGTGAAAAGGGGAGAGTGCTGACACATTGTGGGGACTGCAGCCAATGTCACAAAATAATTTGTGCATAAAATTTTGAATAAAAAACTGATTTGCGCTGTAAACTTTCACGTAAAACAGTGAAATTAAAAAAGTTTCTAATTTCAACTGTGTGTGGGCTTTTAAAGATGTAACATCTGACACATTTTTCTATTATTTAACAATTCAATTGTATTTTATCTTTATTATTTTGGTTTTCTCTTCTAACATTCTTAAGCATCTTTGGGAAGCTTACAGTAGTGTAAAACTAGATTAATGAGCATTTGCTTTTATAGAATCTATACTACAATTGCCTGTAACATATGCCTGTATCACATATATGTATAGTAATGATATATAAAGCGAATTATACATTTTGACCCCAAGATGATTTCAAACAAAACCTCAAGAATTTGAATTTGCTCCCTGTCATCTCCTCCCACTCCCAATCTGTGGAAATTTAGATAAATATGTTGTTATTATTGTTGTTAGGTGCCGTCAAGTTGATTTCGACTCACAGTGATCCCATGTGACAGTGTAGAACTGCCCAGTAGGATTTTCTTGGCTGTAATCTTTACAAGACCAGATTGCCAGGTCTTTTCTCCTGTGGAGCAGCTGGTGGTTTCAGCAAACCCTTAAATAGCACCTACCATTGGGAAACTTTCAACACTGTGTTTTTAAAGACAGTACAGAATTATTGTTAAAAATTGGGAGGTTCAATAACAGTATCTGTGATTATATTTTTTAAAAGTCTCTGTATTTTAGAGATATATAATGAAATACTTATAAATGAAGTGATGTCTGGGATTTGCTTCAAAATAAACCATGGTGGGGGGAGTGGGTATGGGTATATATTAAACAAGATTGGACATTAGCTGATAATTATTGAAGCTGGGTAATGTGTTCATGATAAAAACTTTCTGAATCAATGTTTTTTTTTAAATAAATTACACAAAACTCTTTGGCTTAGAAATTTCTCTTCTAGAATTTTCTCTTAAGGAAATAATCAGACAAGGCCAGAAAGCTGTAGGTACAAGAATGTTCATCTCAGCATTGTTTCATTTTTTTAGACATTTATTACTCATGCATCCTAAACAAAAAAATGTTACTTCAACAAAATTAAAAAGGAATGCAAGAGAGATGAGAACATGAGATACAAACAAAACAAAACAGCAGCGGCTGAAGGGTGAAACAGCTGAGAAGTTCAACTTCCTCTATGTTGACTGTACTCAGTGGAAAAGGTTGGGAATCACCCTGAGTCCTGGGCGGGGAGATAGGTCTCTCTGGCCCAACTGATCCAAATATCGTTTGTACTCTTTCCTCTAGATGTGGTTCTATAGTTAAATATCCTGATGACTTCCCTGAGGCTTACTCCTGTTCACTGAGTTTGCCAACTCTGGGTTTGAACTTTTTCCAGGCTCCCTCGGGAAGAGCTGCTCTTTCTGCTTGTTATTTAACAAATAATTACAAAATTATAGAAAAGTCACAAGAATAGTACAAAGAACTCCTGTATAGCCTTCACCGAGATTCACCAACTTACAAAACTCTGCCCCATTTGCTTTTTCTCTTTTTACTTACACACACACACACACACGCACTTTTCATGAACCAGTTAAATTGCAGACATGATGCCCCTTTATTACTAAGCACTTCAGTATGTATTTTCTAAGAACAAGAATATTCTCTTACTTAACTACAGTACAATGATTGAAATCAGGAAATTAACAATAACATAATAATATTATCTAATATTCCATCCTTATTTACATTTAGCCAATAGCAAAATGTCCTTCATAGCAAGAATTCTTTCTTCTGGACCAGGATCTAATTCAAGATGGATCACACATTACTTTTAGTTGTCATGTCTTTGTTGTTGTTGTTAGGTGCCGTTTAGTCAGTTCTGACTCATAGTGACCCTTTGTACAACAGAAACGAAACACTGCCTGGTCATGCGCCATCCTCACAATCATTGCTATGTTTGAGCCCATTGTTGCAGCCACTGTGTCAATCTATCTTGTTGAGGGTCTTCCTCTTTTTTGCTGACCCTCTACTTTACCAAGCATGATGTCCTTCTCCAGGGACTGGTCCCACCTGATAACATGTCCAAAGTACATGAGACAAAGTCTTGCCATCCTCGCTTCTAAGGAGCATTCTGGTTGTACTTCAAGACAGATTTGTTTGTTCTTCTTTAAGTCACCTTTAATCGGGAACAGTTCTCCAGCCTTCATTTTTTAAGACACTGACTTTTTTGAAAAGTACAAGCCAGTAGTTCTGTAGAATATTTTTCAACCTGGGGTTCTGCTGTTCATGATTAGATCAGCATTGTTTGTAATAGCAAAATAACAGCAATAACAAAAACTGGAAACAGCTATTCAATGATAGGGAAATGGTTAAATAAACTAGGATACATCTACAAAATGGACTATAACACAGTCAATAAGAATGATATATTTACTGACCCATGAAGATGTTTCCAATTTTTAAGTGACAAAAGCTGATTATAATTTAGTAGGCATATGAACTTTTTTTTGTAAAAATAATTATATATAGTTACATATATGCATACAACTGGAAGATTTTACAAAAAATATAATGGTGACTTATGGTTAATAGAATTAAGGAAGATATAAAAATTTTATTTTTATTTAGCTGTATTTTCCCTTTTCTGTATAATGAGCATCAATCCATCTGTGAATAGTGAAAAATAATTTTGTTAAACAGACAAGATAACTTCTCTTTTATACCTGAAGGATCACCATGTGGAAAAGGGAATAGCAATTACTTTTCTGTTTAAAAAGAAAGAAAGAAAAAAGTACTATCTACCATTAACCAGCTACTTTGACTTACAATCACTTACTTTATCTTGTCTTACTTAATCCTTAAGACAATGCAGTGATTTAGAGGATATTATCCCCATTTTGACAGATGAGGTGGGGCTGAGGCTGACAAAGGAGGAGGGTACCTTGCTCAGTTACTAGTTAATTAGTGGCAAAACTAGGATTCAAACCCAGGTCTTTCAGATCATAACCGAAAACCAAACCCATTGCCGTCGATTCCAACTCATAGTGACCTATAGGGCAGAGTACAACTGCCCCACAGGGTTTCCAAGGTTGTAAATCTTTACGGAAACAGACTGCCACATCTTTCTCCTGAGGAGTGGTTGGTGGGTTTGACTCACCGACCTTTAGGTTAGCAGTCGAGTGCTTAACCACCGTGCCACCATTGCTCCTTTGTGGCTCTCCTAGAGGGCAGATCTAGGACCAACAGGTGGAAGTTTTGAGGCAATTTTTCTAACATCAGAACTGAACACACTGAGATGGGCTGACCTCTCTACCTACAAAACTGTTTGAGTAGAAGGCAGATATCGCTCAGGGAGTGGTGGAAGGGGCTCCGGGAGAAGAAAGACCCTTTTGGTCTCAGCACTGTACCTCTGGTGATTTTCACAGGTTTTATATGTAGGCATATGTTTTAACTTTTATCTTTCCTTTGACAAGAATTATATACGTATGTCTATGTACATAAAGGCATTTCTGCTTTCCGATGTGCTTCAAGCTTTGAGCTGCCTTTACCTCCTGGCATTTTTCACAATCAAGTTGGTTAATCACCTCTTTTACCTCTTGACACCACTGTCCTCAACTTCCCATGTTTCTGAACTCTTGGGGCCTACAGTTCACCCCATCCTTACATCTGGGGATCTTTCTTTTGCCAAGGAAAGACTAGATTTTATGTTGATCCCTATTAAATACCTACTAGTTGGGAAGTGGGTAGGTAGTCCATGCAGAGTCTCAGCCGACTGAAGAACTTTCCAATCTTGGCCCTGTCATTTAATGTTTTACTCCTATCCCGCAAAGGCAGATTAGCAGAGGACCATGTGACAGTGCTTGGTCAGGGACATCAAACTACAGTCAAGAAGTCAAGTAAGATAAGAACTGAAAAACATCCATTGGCTTTAGCAAGTCACTGGTGAATCTTGCTGGAGCAGCTCTAGTGTAGTTGAAAGAAGTCGAGTGGTGTGGACAGGAGGAATGAGTAAGACAAAATGGACATGGAGACAAGTGAGGATTCAACTTTCAAAATTACACGAGAAAAGGTGAGAAATAGAGTAAAAACTAGAAGGGAACACAGGTTCAAGGGACAGTGTATTGGGGGATAGAATAGTCTTGAATATAGTTATATGATGATGGGAAACGCTAAGTAGAGCGAGAGGGGTTGAAGAGAGAAATGAGAGGAAATTCTGGATGTGAAAAGGCCTTGAACAAGCAGAGACTGGAAGTAAGTGTGCAGATATATGGGGGGTAGGGGCCAGAAACAGAAGCAATTCACATCTGATGCCTCATTTTCTCTATAAAGCAGCAAGTTCATTATCATATTAACCTAAATTGACTGACTGCTTACTGTATATTAGGCACTGTGCCTTACCTGTGTTCCCTCCTTTAATCCTCACAAAGTCTATAAATGAAGTACTATTTTTATCTGCATTTTAAAGATGAGATAATGTCCAGGATAGAGTGGGAAATAAAAATGTAGAACAAAATTCAAATTCACAAAAAAAGACCAGACTTACTGGTCAGAAAGAGACTGGAGGAACCCCTGAGAGTATGGCCCTCAGACACCCTGCTAACTCAGAACTGAAGCCACTCTCGAAGCCCATTTTTCAGACAAAGATTAGACAGGCCTGTAAAACAAACAATAACACATGTGAGGAACGGGCTTCTTAGTTCAGTCAAGTATACCAGACCAAATGGGCAACTCCTGCGAGAAGGCAGGAAGGAACAGGAAACCGGACGAATGGATACAGGCAGCCTGGAGTGGAAAGGGAGAGGGGGAGAGTGTTGACACATTGCAGGGATTGCAACCAATGTCACAAAACAATTTGTGTATAAATTTTTGAATGAGAAACTAATTTGCGCTGTAATCTTTCACCTAAAGCAAAGAAAAAAAGATAATGCAAATGAAGAGAGGTTCAGTAACATACTCAAGGTTACATGGGTAAAAAATAGTAAAGCTAGAATTTGAACCCAGGGCACCAAAACCTGGAGTCCATATGCTTATGTGTGGAATAGTTTCCAAGTATAATGGGAAAGATAAGTAAAAGAATTGACGAATGATGTGGAGAACCTGAGACTAAACAAAACTCTGTGGTGGCATCAGTCTGCACTGCTGTGATCTCTTGTAGCGGGTCATCTTTCCCGGATGTAAGGGTGGGATGAACTCTTGGCAGAGGGAAGGGAAAAGGGTGGAAGAGAGAGAAGTGGAAAGTTGAGGCCAGTGATGTCAAGAGGTAATGGAGTTGATTATTCATCTTATCCAAATTGAGCAAAAGGTTTAAAAAAAAAAAGAATCTGAACTAGTTTCCCAGTAGTAAAAATGGAGAGGACAGATTCAAACGACAGTGATAGACTCCCAGGGACTTTGCGAGTGATTGGATGTGAAAAATGAATGAAGTAGATCAATTGTAACCCTATTGACTGATGGTGTCATTAACAAATAGAGAAATATCAGGTCATGAGGGCAGTGATGGTTCAGTGGTAGAATTCTTGCGTTTTATGTGGGAGGCCTGGGTTCGATTCCTGGCCAAGGCACCTCACATGCAGTCATCACCCATGTCAGTGGAGGCTTGTGTGTTTCTATGATGCTGAACAGGTTTTGGTGGAGCTTCCAGACTAAGACAGACTGGGAAGAAAGGTCTGGATATCTACTTTTGAAAATCAGCTAATGAAAACCCTATGTATGAATCACTACGGTCCAATCCACAACAGATCATGGGGATGGTGCAGAACCAGGCAGCATTTTGTTCCATCGTGCGTGCGGTCGCCATGAGTCAGGGGCCTGACTCGGCAGCAGCTAACAACAAAAAAATCAGGTCAGGACAATTTAGTTTGGGACTTGTGTTTGAGTAGCCAGGAGACTGAGTAGAAAAATCCAGGAGAAAAGTTGAGGCAGCATGAGCTTCAGTAAGTGAAGCAAACTGTAGATAGGTACTGGAACTCAGCAGAACACAGAGTTGATAGCTATAACAGTAGATCATGGTGACAAATGAGAATAATACATGTTAAAGACCAGAGCATGGTGTGGAACACTTATGTTAAAGTTAGGGAGAAGAGTCAGAATAGGAGTAGTCTTGAAGGGGTGATACAGATAGTGAAATTAAGCTAACAGAGTTTGGAGTAGGGCATCACAGGAAAAAAAAATGTTTTCAAGTTTTGCGTCAATCATTCTAGGAAGTGTCCTACAACCTGTTTCATGGAATGGAGTGACCTCAGTCATTAAATGTTCCAAAGAGCACAGTAAAGGCTGACTGAGGCCCATCTCTCCTGCCCTGCCTCTTCCCAGGGAAGAAGGAAAATCTGTTGAGCCTTTTTCTTAAGCAACACGTTTTCTTCAACCCTCTCTCCCTATACCCCTCTGGCTCCCAATCCCCAGCATACTGGCTAGTTGCCCTAAGCTGTTTGGGCACACAGGCTAGGCTGAAATGCTTAAGAACAAGTCTTCTAAGCCATGTCCAGAAAGAATGTTGTATTTGATTGAGGATAATGCCAAAATTCCAGCTCTCTGATCTGCAAACTTTCAGAAACCGCTTATCTATTTTATGCTTGCTGTCTAACCAAGAACATATGAGATCAGGGTGCAAAGAATTATTGCTTCCTGGTAATACTAAATCAATACCAAATATAGAACATAAGCCTATTGGGCTTAAGGATCAGGAACGTTTGGAAATAAGCCTTTCTGTTAAATTGTTTTGCTAACCTCTGAAATGAAAGTAACAGCAGTCTCCAGGACCACTGCAGTTCTAAGTTACCAAAAAAGCTCTCTAATGTAATCATCCTGTTTTTTGTTGCCCCTCCTTAAAGACTTCATTATTTAATACACATATGAAAGAGTGGAAGGGAACACAATTAAAAGTTGGGCTATTGGTAAAACATTTTTGGAACATTATACAGGAAACCTGTGAGAGCTAGAACTCGATGGGACTGCCTTGTTTTTCTCGGTCTTGCAAGATGTCCACCTTTGACAGGGTGCAGTCACCACTTTTCTATCGCTCTCTTATTCAGTGGAAAAGATTTGCGTTTTCCTTTTCCGCCTTACACAGGTTCCGGCTTTCACATATTTTACGGTACATCTGATTTAAATTTTTTAAAGAAAGTAGTTGCTTGGCTAATGTTTTAAATACCTAATTGGCTCAAAATATGATGTTGAGAATTAGGAAAAATTGAATTTTCATGTGACATCAATTCATACTTGACTACATTCAATTTATTCTTTATTTAGAAACTTCCATGCTGACTGACAGCATAATTGAGTATCTGTGTTATTTTTACCAACAATTTATTTTCAGACAGACAGGTAAATGTTGCTTGAAATTGCTAAATGAAAACAATTTTTTTTTAAGCAAATGAGCAAAAGGCATGATATGTAAATCAAGTCAATTCTTCTGGTTAGTCATAGGTTTTATCCATACAAGGACAAAACAACTAGTTGAAAAGGGAAAAGTTCAAATGGTTTTATCTTGTTTTGACATAACTGACCAGTTGTTAGACCCAGTCATAATTTGGGGAATAAGAACCATCACATGACAGATAAAGGTCATAAGAGCTCTTCAGCAGAACAGTACATGACTCCATTAAGTGGACTGAACCGAGCCACATATGACCCTGCACACAGAGAAGCAGGTCCATCTGGTGACAATGGGCAGCTATGATCAATCTGTTACTTTTCAGAAAGCAGGAGGAAGGAAAATGCCTTGCCACTTACTACTGTTAATAATACATACAAAACAAAACCTTTTGACTTTATAGTCTATATGGGCCTCACAACAAAACCAAAACCCTACAGAATGTAAGCACTCTTCTGGAGTGGAGGAGGCAAACACAATCCCTGCAGATGGACTTTTAAATTGGTACTTTTTTAGGGATGGCAATTTTTAGCAAAACTTTAAACGTACATACCCTTTACTTTGCAGTTCCACTTCTAGAAATTTAGCCTAAAAAACTATTTGCACAAGAACAAGAAGATGGGACTGAATAGAAAAATTCCAGTTCATCCATACACTGAAATACCATGGAGTTGCTAAAAAGAACAGGAGAAATATAACTGTACTGATAACTCGTGTAACACTGTTTAAGAGAAAAAAGGTTGCAGAACTGTAATATAGCATGATCCTATTTGTATTAAAAATAGATACGTGCAGAAGCATTTAAAAGGCTAGATAACAAGTCCTTCAGGTGAGTAGGATGGTTGAGACGGCGGGATTTTCACATTTCCCTTTATATATCTTTGGGTATTTTAATTTAGTACAATGACCATATACAATAAAACCCGCAAAAGCCGGAAACTGTGTAAGGCAGAAACCCATCAGAGAAGGAAAACGAAAATATTTTCCACTAAAACAAGCGACAGAATAGTGGTAAGACTGCACCCTGTCAAAGGTGGAAAACTTGCAAGACTCGGAAAAACAAGGCAGTCTCTTTGAGTTCCAGCTCTCACAGGTTTCACTGTATCACTGTTTTTAAACTGAGGTAAAATTCACAGTAACATAAAATTCATGCTTTTAATGTGTATGATTCTGGTGTTTAGTATATTCACAAGGTTACACAACCATCACAACTATCTAATTCCAGAACATTTTCATCACGCCAAAAGGAACTCTATGCCTTCTGCAGTTACTCCCCATTCCTCCCTTCCCCCAGCCCCTGGCAATCACTAATCTGCTTTCTGTCTCTATTAATTTGCCTACACTGGCTATTCCATGTAAATGGAATCATACGATTATGTAACCTTTAGTGTCTGGCTACTAGGCATAATGTTTTTGAAGTTCATCCATGTTGTAGCATGTATCAGTAAATTTACTCCCTTCTGTAGCTATATATTACTTTTATTATAATTTAAAATATACTCAGAAACAGAAACACCTGTCCTTTTTTTTTTTAAACCTTGTCCTTTTGTACAATTCACTTTTAGGAACTCAACAATGCATCTGAATCCAGCATCCATATTAGTTTCCCCGCTCCTAACACTCCTTGGATATCTATTCCTCTTAAGTCCCCATTTCAAAGATTACCTGCTCCGACAGTATTTTTTTTTTCATATATGCCTCTTTACACAGCATTCTTCATTTACACAGCAAACCAAGTGAACTGGCATGGCAGCAGTGTCCCTATCTTCCCCCCACTGCCCCCACCCCACAACATAAAAACATTTGTAGCCAGAGACAGGTACAGGCAAAGGTATAATCTGGGTATTTGTGGATGTGCTGTCTTTTGACAAGAACCCGGGTATGGTTGACCGACTTCATTACACTGACCAAATGCAGGCTGTGTTTGCTACAGCGTAACACTTTAAAATGTCATCAGTAACTTTCATAGTAACTGGTATTTTAGAGTTGTATCTTCTGGATAAAAATCAGGAGTAAACTTTTGCCTTACGTCCTTAATGTCCAGTTATTTTATTATCTGAACAAGGCAAAATTATGTAACGTTGATTGATAAAGCAGCCCTTGGCCTCCACAACTGAGGACTCTAATGTATAAACATAAGAGGGATTGGGTTTTTCCTTGAAAAAGATAGATTTTGCTGCTAGGGAATTTTCCCAGGAAATTCTACCAAGTTTATGCTTTGGAATGACTTCAGCAATTGCTGATGACTGCAGCTGAAGAAAAATAGCTGTCAGCAGTACCAATTAGCTAAAGAAAACCACATAACTCCCTATCTCTATATTTTTGCTGTGGTAATTAAAATGAGAATAATGAATTTAAACACACACGCACGCACACACCAGGCACTACTAGTTAACATTTGCAGAAAAGCACATCAACCACTAGTTCTAGCATTAATCAGAACCTGTTACTTGATTTTATTCCCCCTTTGAACCAGAATGCAGGTTAGGAATTGTGGGCATGGAACGATCATATTCTAATTAAAATTTTGACTTCTGCCCTGGATACCCACCTTTTAACTCGGTTCCAGGGGATCTGATTTAAGCCATAGATTATTTGGACCATGTAATAAAAGAACCAAGATGTAATACAGTTCTATTGTACTCAAAAGAATGCCATTTCTCTCCATGATAAAACTTTTATTGTGAAACCTTGAACTGAACTCAAATTCATATTATATAATAGCTTTCACAAAAAAGACATACAAATATGAAAGTCATAACTCATTTATTGAATGAATAGTATATGCAAGAATACCAATAAAAGGAAACTAATACTACAAACTACAATTTTGAAAATAAAGCCAATATAACAGGAACAAAATATACATAACATGAGAGGAATGTTTGATTTTGACCCATGAGCATTCCTTATCTTTACAATTAACCTAAATGTCCATTAGAACAAAACCGTATACCTCGGTCTAACTTTAGTGCTTTATAAAAAAGCAACAACACTCCAGGATACTTTTCATTTTGCTTTGAGATATTTAAGAGTCACACATTTGTTCAAGTACATAGATTCTGATTCAACAGTAGATCTACATAGCTTGTTATTCTCTTAATATCTTGTGTAGCATGTACTCCTGAGGAAGTACAATCTGAAATTCTAAAACTGCTGATCTTTGAAATAAAATTTATTTCAGTTGTGGGTTTTTAATAAATTGAGATGAAAGTAAAAATACACTCCCCTCCCCCCCCTCCCAGGAACAAAGAGCTCTTATTAAAGTATAGAAACTCAAGTCTATCTTTCTACTCTAAAGAACATTTCTTACTAACATTTCTGGTAAGGCAATAAATGCTCCAGAATAATCTTCAATATACGCTTGCAAAGATTACACTGTTTAATATCAATAACAAAAACAAAACAGAAAGGAAAAAAAAGGAAAGAAGGAAAGACGCTTTAAAATTTCAAGCTAAAATATGCATAAAAGACAGTAATGGCAGTATTTTTTGAAATGATGTAAATGCTATATACTTATCAAATAATGTCATGCTTATTAAAACTACAGTTAAGGACTTAAGAGATGTACAGTAAATACACTGCTGAGGTACATTTTTCTAAATATTAATACCACAATGTAATTACTACCCAGATGATGATGATGCTACTTGGGAACAGAAGTACTGTACAATTTTTACATTGTAAGGCACTTTTACTCAGCATGTGACAAAAAAATGGGTATAGAATCAAAATATTTGAAGTTTACAACCAAAGACTTCATGTGACTTCAATTTTTTAACAAAAGATTATTAGCCAATCACACCACAGTGAGAGAAATAGGTAGCCAGCCATTTATCTAGCCAACCAAAAGGTAAAGTGCTATTCTGGTTGCTAGTGGCAGAGAAAGGGCTGAAGAAACCCAGACAAAGTCATATATTTTACTACATAACAAATCCATCAACTGACAGCTATAGTATTTGAAGTCCATTATATAATTATTGACTGGCCATTATTACCCCGACACCTTCCATTTTTCCTTAAAAAATCATTACAGTAGTTGTCCAAAAATGAAGGTGTTCTGTTATTCCATGGGTAAGCCTATGGCACACAATGTAAAAAAGATCTAGACACAGTGATGTAAGATTTAAAATAATGGTTTTCAAGCTGTTGTAAGGAAATAAAAGTACAGATCCTTTGGGAAAAGTCACATAGCTTGGTAAACAAACATCTAGATCTGTCCTTGCACTTCAAGTCATGGTGAATTTTGAAAATTAATCACATACACACGCACACAAAAAAACCCAAAGGCATATTTAGAGCAAAAAGAGAAAACATACAGGGCAATCCACTACTCAAGCTAGTTTCCTTCTAAAAATAATAAAAGATGGTTAAAATAAAGCAATCATTGAGTCCCTTGACTTAAGTAAATGTATGAATATACACTTGACAAACATGACTTTAAGGGACTAGAAGTTTTATAAAACTTAGTCATTAAGCACAGTGTAATTTTCCACCTGTTTCATTTTGAAAATGCTTTTCTTTCTATCAGCTGCAGAGTATCTTGATGTATAGTCAAGTTAACACATCGGTTTTTGTATGCTAATTTACTTTAACGTGGCAGGTTACCTAACAATTCAGAAATCAAAATCTCTATCCTTAATATTGAGGTGCTATGGTAATATTAGGCAGAGCACAACTAAAGTTTTTGGTTTTGCCATAAAGGAATATACAAATGCGCTTCAGCAGGTAAGTGGAAGAAAATACCACTAGCTAGAAATGCCGGTGTGAAAATCATTTCTAAAAAGCTGGGTTCTTAGGCTTTGATAAACAATCGCGATTATGTATCAATAAAACAATACCAAGTTCTATCAGAAGGAAAAAGTAGGGCATAAAAGCCTATTTAGTAGATAACCAAAACAATGAATGAAAACATTAAAAATATTAAATAGTTTCTAAAATAGTGGTCACAAAATTAAAAATAAATACTGTTTTATGCAAAGACTTTTTTTTTTCCTCCCATAGCACATGAGACCTCCTTACATACTTTGGGCCAATATGTGAAGCGTTTCACACGACAGGGCACTTGAGAGGAATGGGTATCAGACAGGGTGGCTAGAGTTCTTAGTGAGTGGTAACCCTTTAAATCTTAAAAGAGATTTAATTTGCTGTTGCCAAATGTTAGCTGAAACTTGAAAAGGATTCGATCATTTTACCAGAAGCTCTTTTTATGACATGGAAAGAAGTGTCAAGCGGATTTTGGCATAAGCACTGGAGCTCATAGCTTAGAGCTGCCCGAGTCCATGCTGGTCAGTGAGAACTTTAACAGGAACCAAATAAAAAGCTTTAGCATACTTTTTAGATGAAATTTTTAGCATGTGCTGTCAAAGCCAAGAGAAAAAAGAAAGTTCTCTTCATTTCTAGTCATCATTACTTAATGTGAAAAAGTAATTCACAAATTACCGTGTTGCTGCCAGCGGCACGTTTGCATTGTAAAGTAAAATTTGCTTATGCTTTCCCTTGAGTATGAATCCACTAAACAAACTTAAACATTCTAATCGGTAGAACTTTGTTCGGTCCAGATATATAGCTTACTTCATTTCAATGTCTGCTTGAACTGTTGTGACTGTACACAGGGTTAATAGTGTTTCAGTTGCTTCCCAGAAACTGCAAACTACAGCTACATAATATCCACACGTCAAACTCTGCCATCTAGTGAAGGCTCATAGAACAAACAGGACGTTTTTAGGCAGTTCAGTAAAGGATCTAAGAGTTGGGCAGTAAAAAGTTACAAACCCTTTTTGATTTTAGAAAACAGTGAAAAAAGAATAGTAGTTATGGATGTCTTATTCACTCCCAGTTTTCTAACTCTGTCCCATGAACCTGTTCAAAAGATGATAAAAAAATGTAAAATATGATGCTTGAGGGGGAAAAAAAACAATAAATATGTTATTGAGGAGTGAGAGTATCTTATTGATTTTACTTAAAACTACATTTATTGATAAAGTGGATAGTTTCTTTTTACTGTTACAAAATCAGCTGGTTAAAAAAAAAACTATGCAAGCCTACACAAACCTCTGCATTCTAATAACATGCTCTTAACTAAACATATTAGCATTAAAGTCTTACTGCATACCACTACATCAACATTTATTGATGTGTATTGTATCCTGACAACAGATCTGATATAATTAACTTTCATACCTAGTTTCCATTAAGTTGCTGCTGAGTCAGTTGTTGCTGATCAATTTCTACTTTTCCACGACTTTTACTCTCTCGTTCCTCGTCTTCTTCATCCCTTTCATCGTTTCCACTATGATTTTTACAATATAGTCTGCAATGAGGAAAGGCAATAATCTCAAAATGTTGTTGTCATTGCTGATGAGAACACATTTACACCATCATTAGTGGATGAGGTTGGTGCCCCTTTTAAATATGAGTTTTCTCATCCACACTTACAACCACTCCACAACTAGTTACAGGTCTACAGTTATGTAAAAGACAGGAAAGTGCCCTATTATTGAGAAAACACAAGCACATCTGAAATAAAACCTATGGTTTAAGATGACAGTTAAAATGATCACATATGCCCAAATATAAGGCAATTCATTTTGCCCAACAAGACTGAAAGCAAAGTTTTTGGCCAACTTGAAAATATCAACTTTCAGGTATACAGATGGAAAATAAAATGTAATTTTGTTAAACATACAAAATTTTAAAAATCACATTTCAGGAAATGATATATATATATGTTCTATATATACTGCTGCTTTCCACTCACATTTCATGAAACAATTTTATTCAAAATCTTCAAATGCCTTTTCATCATTAGTGTCCTAGCAACCCCTTATTTGTCATGTAACAGTTTTCCAGGCACTGAACTTGGCTATGTCTTTCTTAATCTAGATTGGCTCCTTCAACTTCTCCATTCAAGTATACACAGCTAACCAGTTATCAACTACATTCTGGATTTATCTGATTGTTTCCTCTTGGTACTGGTTTTGTTTCTCTCTCACCATGTACTTCTTACAAACTGGAAGCAAGGTCTAAGGGATTGATTAGCTTCAGATTCAATTTTTTTCAGTGAAGGATACTCCGTAGGTGATCCTGCATACTTAAGGAGCCACGTAATTTTAGAATGTCCCACTATTAGTGATGTTGTGTTTGATAATTTGGTTAAGGTGGTGGTAACTGCAAGATTTCTCCATTTTAATCCACTGTGGGTTCTTCCCTTTGCAATTAGCAAGTAACCTCTGGAGTGAAACTTTGACATCATGCTGTTACAACCACCTTGTATTTTGGTACATACTCTGTATATATGAAACTCATTCAGTTCTTAAATGAAAATGATGTAGGTGATTTGGACAAGGGTTTAAGTCACCTTAATGTATGCACACCAATAGTTTCTAGAGTTAAAATATCCCCCACCCCAGTCAAAGAGGGGCTGATCTGATCTCAGTTTTAGGTCATTTACATGCAAAATGACAAAGAGAAACAATGCTTAGAAAACGTTCACTGGATGCCCTCTTGTGGTCAGTACTGGATGAAAAAAGAAGATCAAATAGGAATCCACAGAAGCATGTCACAAATAGATGATCTAAAGTGGGTTTATTATGAGAAATTTCTAACATTTGCATAGACTAAAAGGCAGGGGAAATATAGGAGAGGGCAACAATAACAAGTGACTTCCAACCCAGTTTGGCTCATCCTTTTCCTTTTTATTCTTAAAACATTTTCAATAACTTTCAAAGAACTATGGAGAATTTGTACTCTTCAAATGCTGCACACTGGGAACCACATCTTTTTTTAAGATCATGATGAGTTGAAATATTAGGAAGTGAGATTCATACAAATCACCACCTATGAAGCATTTGTCCCAAAAAATATAACCGGAATCTTGCCTTTGAGCCAATTCACAGTTTATAGGAAATATGAGGGATAGTGAAACTAGTTAAATGTCATCATAAAAAAACAAGACAAATCTAGACTATGAGACTTTTACAGGACAACTTATTGGGTTCTTCAGTAAATAGGGGGAAAAGACAGGGGAGAGATGGGGATTGTTCCATAATAAGAGAGACTTAAAAGTGAAAGTAGGCTGGGTATGAGATGATACTAAGAAATTACTGTTAATTTTTAAATGCGGTAACTGCACAGTGATTATGTAAGAAACACCCATATTTTTAGGAGATTTATACTGAAACGTAGGGGAAAAATGATAAGAGGCCTAGGATTTTGCTTTAACATACTTCAGGAGTAAAAAAGATAGCTACAACAAACTGGCGATAACTTGGTAGCTACTGATATAAGGATTTGTTATACAACTCTATTTTTGTGTATATTCAAAAAATTTTATAACAGAAAGCTTTATTTAAAAAGATGAGTCCTTTGTTTGCAGAACAAATTTGAATCTTTTAATGAAATTACTTTTCATTCAAGGAAATGTTTACCATAGGCCCATTATGTGCCATTCATCAGTCTAGCCACCAAGGTCACAGGTGACAACCAAATAAGATCCCTGCTTTCACAGGACTTACATTTTTATAGTGGTGACAATTAAAATAAATACATATTTAAATAGTTTTAAAATACAGTAAAACAGAGTCACTAATCCTCCTTCTCCTTTTTAATATGAAAAAGATCTTAGAGGGCAGTTAAGGAAGGAAGGTCCCATTTAGGGAGAGAGAGAAACCACTTCATTCAGAAATATTCCTCCTATCTGTCCATTCTTCTCTCTCTAAACTATTTACATATAGACTGTCATTTGACCTCAATTCTCTCTATGAAAATATAATCTGGAATCCACATTATAATCAGATTTTAGAAACAAATGTGAAAAATAAAAAGAGCTATTGAAATCATCATGGGTCCTACTGCAAATATTTTTGTTCAGGGATTGTTACTGCAACATGGTTTTATAATTGCTAAAACTAAAAATCTAAATGTTTAAAAAGGGAACTGATTAAATAAGTTGATATACGATGGAATACTATGTAACCATTAAAATGGTGATGTACAACTATTTAATGTGACAGAAAAATGGCTCAGATATAGTAAGTGGAAAAAAGATTATAAAACAGTGTGTATAAGAGAATTTTGTTTTTATAAACATGCACATATACACAGTCACACAAAAGCCTAGAAGAAAATATTCCAAAAGATTTAAAACTGCTATCTCTGGGTAGCAGAATTAAAGTTGACCTTTAAGGTTTTTTTTTTTTTATTTTCTTTTTTTCCTAAAATGAAAATGAGTAGTTATTATAATAAAAATATATAAAGTTAAAATTTAAAGACAATAATTCCCCACCAATCTGATGTTAGATGTTTAAAATGGGCCAGTTATTTTAAAATGCAATTGGCTATTTTAAATAATAAAAGCAATATATTGCTCACGGAAAATTTAAACAGCACAGAATATCCTATAAAGAATATAAAATTGGCTCTCCTCCTCCACCCCTATGCAACTAATGAGAGGTAACCACTATTAAGTTTGGTGAAAATGTTTCTAGAAATTTTTCTATGTATACAAAAACATATGCACATGTGTTATGCATGTATATATGTACTTTTTATTTGGTAAAACAGACTATGCATGCTATACTATAACTTGTTTTCTCTTAATATATCACAGAAAGACCCCTCCCCAACTCTACACATGGATCTACTTCATTCTTTAATTGCTACACAGTATTCCATTATATGTATGTATTAAAGTCTGTTTATCAAGTCTCCTAATGGACATTCAGGCTATTTTCTTTTTCCGTTATTGTGGGTAAAAAGTTAGCAAAAAATTCTTTTCTCATTCTGTATGAGAATATGATCTTTGGTTAACTCTACAGTTCTGTTCCCCTGGCAACTTACTAAAAATTGGTATGTCAACTACCTTACAAGCTATATACCCTGCTTGGAAGACTGTAACTGGACGGGGAGAATTAAATATATTCTGATAGGAAGCCATATCTTTGGGTATCTCGCAGTGCAGTGTGACTAACATGTCTCTTGTGGGGAATGCGAAAACTATCTATGCCTGTATAACTATGTTATAAGAGGTAGTGGCCTCTATGGGTTTGAGGCTTTTAAGCCAGGGTGGATCCCATATCTTATTGGGCCTGAGCTCTACTGCTATACTCACTGTTGAAAGGACTTCCACAGAAGAGGAATATCTGATACTGCCCTGCCGGCAAGCTCTAGTCCTTCTCAAGTAGACTAAGCAGCCTGTAAGTCTTGTAAGTCTAAAAGTATACCTGAGTCTAAGAAGATGCCCTAGTGGGTATTTATAGTAATGATACTCTAAAGGGTAATAATAGCAGCTATCATTAATAATACAGTGAAACTTTTTGCATATACATCTTTGCACTGTTGTCTGCTTACTTCCCCAAGATAAATCCCTAGAGGTGGGCTAGTAGCAAAAGATACACACTATTTCATTTAAAGCGTTGATCTCCAATTATAAACTGCTCTACAAAAAAGCTGTACCAATTTACATTCAACCTTAACACTGAATGAGAATGTCTGTGGTCCCAATAACCTAGCTAACATTAGATAATACGCATCCTATTAATCTTTGCCTATCTAATGGGCAAAAATCTGATAGCATTTCTGTCAGTACTAGTAAGGTTAAACATCTTCTCATATGCTAATTATCCATGGCTATCTCTTCTGTAAATTGCCTGTTCATATCCTTTGCCAAGTTTTTAAATGGGCTGCATTTTCCTTAATGATTTGAAGTTCTCTTTATGTATCGATTCTGACCCTACAGGACAGAGTAGAACTGCCCCATAGAGTTTCCAAGGAGTGGCTGGTGGATTTGAACTGCTGACCTTTTGGTTAGCAGCCATAGCTCTTAACCACTGCACCACCAGGGCTCCTATACTTAGTATAAAAAAACCTGTTGCCGTCGAGTTGGTTCCGACTTATAGCGACCCCATAGGACAGAGTAGAACTGTCCCAAGTGCTTCCTAATGTATAGATACACATGAGAATCACCTGGGGAGTCATCAAAATGCATGGTTTGGGACCCAACCTAGACCTACTGATTTTAAATCTCTCAAGGTGGGGCTTAGGCATGAACATTTTTAGAGGGCCCAATCTAACTCGAAGTGATTCTGAGGCACACACCTGGTTAAGAACCTTCGCTCCTTTAACATTAAATATGTTATTTGCTGTTTTCTCCTAAACACTCTGTTAAGATGTTAAGGTAGTGATCATCTATTCCTAGCTTACCAAGGGCACCCTTGTTACATTACTTCTTAAAAATAAAAAATGGATGTTGAATGTTATCAAATGTCTTTTTACCATCTATCAGGAAGGTGATAAGATTTTTCTTCTTCATTAATTATAATGGATCACATTGTAAAATTTCCCAATTTTGAGCAGTTTTTAAATTCCTAGAATAGAGCTGCATTTGATTTGTTATTATTTTATTTAGAATGTTTGTATACACATTTATAAATGTGAGATTGTTCTATGGTTTTTTTAATGCTCTATTTGTCAGCTTTGTTATTATGGTTATACAAGCTTTGCAGAATGAGCCAAGAAGCTCTTCATCTTTTGCTATGTGCTGGACCTCTTTAAATAACACTGGAATTATCTATTCTTTAAAAGTTTGATAGTGCTTATCTGAAAAACCTATGCCTTTATTATTAAACAAAGTCTGGCAAATTTTATTACACAGAATCAGCACATTATGCAGTTACACAGTGACTTGGTGACTGCATGCATAAACGGCGGATTACACAGGACACTAGATCCTGAAATCATGGGTTTGTGCTCGGCATGTGACAGTAAAAAAGTGCTTTACAACTCTCAAAGGCAAATTAGGAAACCCTATCAATTTATTCCATTAGGTTAAACAAAGGGAACCATTACAGACATACACCAACACCACTAGCCCAAAGCAGCACAGATGAGTAAAAGACCCACAGAAGAAAGGATAACATGTAATCCTCAATCTCTAAACCTAACTCCTTCATCATTCTTCCAAAGTCTGTAGACTTCCATTTTCACAATTATCTCCTATTCTAAGCTACCAAAAATTGTCATCTGCACTATCTGCAACAGACTCCAACTCATCTCCCCATTGCCACTCTTGCTGCTATCCCACCACAGGGTCTTGCACATGCTGTTCCCTCTTCCTAGAACACTGTCTCCCAACCACATCCATCTTCCTCATCCCTTATATCTCAGCTCAAGCACTATTTCCTTAAGGAAATTCCCTAAACACTCCCCCAGTACAGACTAGGCTAGCTCCTTCTTATTATATATGCTCACATCACTTTGAAACTTCTCGTTCATGGTACTTATATCATTTATAATTATTTTCTCTCTCAATATATGACTTATATAATATAATCTCCATGAGGACAGTCTGTGCCTGTTTGTTTTAAATAATTTATTTTTGTTATTGTTGAGAATCCACACAGAACATACACCAATTAAACAGTTTCTACATATACAATTTAGTGACACTGATTACACACGTCAAGTTGTGCAACAATTCTCACCCTCATTTTCTGAGTTGTCCTTTCCCATTAACATAAACTCACTGGACCCCTTAAGGGTCCTATCTAATCTTTTGAGTTGCTATTGTCAATTGCATCCCATATAGATAGATCTTAAAAGAGGACAATGCTCAAAGCAGACATTCTTTACTAGCTAAGCTAAACTACTGTTTGGTTTTAAGAAGACTTCAGGGGATATTTTTAGTTTAAGATTTAAAGATTATTTCAGGGCAATAGTTTCAGGGGCTCATCCAGCCTCCATGGCTCCAGAAAGTCTGGAGTCCATGAGAATTTGAAATTCTGTTCTGTGTTTTCCCTGTCTTGATCAGAATTCGTCTACATAATCTTTGATCAAAATATTCAGTTAATGGTAGCCAGGCACCATCCGGTTTTTCTGGTCTTGTGGCAAAGGCGGCAGTTGTTTCTAGAAGCAATTAGCCACACATTCCATATCCTTCTCCTATTCCTGACTCTCCTTCTTCCTCTGTTGCTCCAGGCAAATAAAGACCAGTTGTTGTGCCTTGGATGGCCACTTGCAAGCTTTTAAGACCCCAGGCACTACGCATCAAACTAGGAGGCAGAACACAAAACCAGGACCCTAAACCTCCAAACCAAGGAACCAAATCCAATGAGGTGTTTGGTTGTACATAAGCAGCCTCAGCAGCTAATCTTTTTTTTTTTTTTGGTCATTGTTGTAAATATATCCTATCACACAACTTTTGCCAATCCAACTTTTTACAGGTATGTGTTTGTTTTGATCACTATTGTATGCCCAACTCCTAGCACAATGACTGACACATAGCAAGCATAATAAATTCTGGTTGAATGAATGCTAATACAGGGGTATGTAATCAGAGGAAAATGCCAATTGTAGTACTCATGCCTTATATAATATCCACAATCTTCTATACCAAGCCAAACACCACCTAAGAATAGTGGTAAAACAACCTAATGTCATCTATTTAAGGGCAGTTACTTACTGACATATTTAGGAAAATGGACAATTGTTTCTTACTTGTAAATTCCTCGTGACATATTTTCAATGTATTTAGCTTTGTCTTGTACTCCACAGTGGTAATGGTAAGTCTTAACACAGGCTTTTATTTCACATCCAATAGTAGCACCCGGCTGACTGCAAAGTGTACATTTCTGTTTAAGGAGACAGAAAGGAATAATCATAAGTAGTTTTTCAAAGTTTATGCAATCTTAATTATTCTATTTAGGCATAGTTTAGCCAAACATTCCAGTTTACCAAAAAAAAACAACAGCTGTATTTTCTACTGAAAAAAAGGAGTGCATTGAATTTGTATGTAGCATACATATCAAATACTGCAATTTAAATCATACTTTGATAAAATTTCTAGTATTAAATCATCCCCTGGCATTTCCATTATTTAACGTTTGCTAAACTGCCAGCTTGTTAGAAAAACCATACCAACCATCAGAGATCTGACCTAAACGTAGACAAGACACTCACCAATACTGCCAAACACACAAAAAAGAATGACATTCTATATTATAGTGGATGACCGCCCCCTTCCCAGATTAGAGCCTTTCTTATTATGACCATGGCAAAGAATTACTAAAGACAAAAGCAATCTCCCCAAGAGGGAATGTTACAAAGTAGGCAAAAGCGCAGAGAGACACTAAAGGGCTAACATACCTTTTCAAGACTAATTTTGGCCTAGATCAACCTTGCCTAAAGAATGTTCTGAGATTTGAAGGTGCTTGATGAAAAAAGGAGTTCAGAGTCAAGTGAAACGCTAGGTTAAGCAGATTGCTTTACTGCAGAACTTCTCACAGCCTTTTCTCCAGAAGGGAGGTATACTAAATAGTTCCTAAGATACCCTTTTATTTTTTTGGGGTTGGGGGAACATCTTGATGGGCTAATTTCCTTTGGAGCACACTTAGGGAAATGCCAGGTTAGTGTTTACCTTAACCTTCAACAGTGCCAGAGATAAATAGTAAGTCGATCAACGATCAAGAGAAATGAATTGGTATGCTAGTTACCTATTTGGACTTTGGCTGTATAACACAACAACACTGCTCTGCATAATATCATAAAGTAATTTTTCCTTTTTATAATATTATAGGCTCTGTTATAAAGTAGTTTCATTTCTAAAAGAGTAATCAAAGTATCAATAAACTGAACTGTATCTAAACATCAACAATTCTCACTTTGCTAGCTTCCCAAGTATCTTATTCAAATTCTTAATTGAACATTACATGCATTTTTATTGTTGTAAAGTTACACATAACACAACATTTGCCAATTCAACATTTTTCATATAGATAATTTAGTGCATTATTTTAGTGTTTTTCTTCACCTTCAAAAATGCAGTTCTGGAAAAGGTTATTTCTAATGGATTCAGACAAAGATCATCAATGTCTGAAACCATCAGACAAAAGACTGAAGGGGAACTTCACAATGGAGGGATGAGATTCATCACCGAATCCAAGGATCAGACATTATGACTCTCTGATGTGACAAATATGGATGATACAGTCCCACCTGTGAAGTACTCTTACCCCCTCAAAAGTTGAAACTGAATCTAATCAAGGCTTCAGATCTTAACTTCCACTTTAAAAGAAAACAAACACACAAATCAAAATTGTGGGACATTCTATAGAACTAACCCATTTTCTTCAATAAGTCAATGACATACAAAAAAAACTGAAAACAAAATAAAGAAGAAGAGACTTCCCTAGATTACTTAAGAGATATGTAACAACCAAATGTAATGTGTGGCCCTTGTCTGGATTCTGATTCACACAAGGCATCCTTAAAATGACAGTTTTGAGATAATTGGAAATATACAAACATGAACTGGGTTAAATGACACTGAGGAACTGTTCTTAATTTATAAGGTGTAATGGCACTGGGGTTAGGTAAAAAATTAACCAATTTCTTAGAGAAAAGTATTGCAATATGTAGAGGTGAAATGATACGAAGTCTGAAATCTGTTTTAAAGCACTTCAAGCAACAACAATAAAAGGCATAGATAATTCAAATGCTGCAAAATCTTGAAAACTAATGAATCAAGGTGATGGATATGTGTTACTACGCTCTGAATTTTGATATGTTTGAAAACTTTCACAATAAAAAAGGACTGCATTCCACTGACGTTTTATAACATTCATAAAATATAAAGGAATAAGTAATCAATAGATACCAGTATTTTTAAAAGCCACTTATTAGGAGGAGCCCTGGTGGTGCAGTGGTTAAGAGCTTAGCTGCTAACCAAAAGGTTGACAGTTTGAATCCACCAGGAGCTCCTCGGAAACTCTATGGGGCAGTTCTACTATGTCTATAGGGTAGCTATGAGTCGGAATTGACTCGATGGCAATGTATGGGTACTTATTAGTAACTCAGAACTTTTAAAACTATAAGATTAAGGTACATTTTATAAAGGAAACGTTTAAGCTATGATAAACATTTTAAGAGACATAATTGTTTATGTGTACTTTAACTGAACAGAAGGCTCTGGGAAAAAGAAAAAAAGCCTTTCCTTTTATTTTAAAAAGTAAACATCAATATGGGGAGGTTCTCATTGGTCTATCAGAGTCATAGAATTTTTCTTTAAGTAAGCTTGATCAATTAAATATAACATTTTTACTTAATAAGGTGTGTCACATTCACCTCTTCATTTATTTTATTAGAAGACGCTCAAATACCCTAAAATATAAATCTTCTCAGTATAATAATTCTTTTAAGTAATAAAGTTACATAGAAAGAAGAATAAGGGGTCAGTAATATCATCCTTTTACTATATTACAAAAAAGTAAAAAATATACTTTGCTTTAAAATATGAGCTACTTTATATGAATTTTTTGATGACGGATAGATTTGAGATGTGTCCTAAATTTAAAGCAGAAAGTGAAGAGTAACATTGTATAACCTAAATACAAAATCACAGACCATTCTTTTTCCTCGCTTAATCTCCTGAAGTACAGTTTTAATATCAAAGTCTCCAAATTCTGCTCTTGATGTTGTTGTGAGCTGGACTGTGCCAGAAGAAAACAACTAGAGAAGAAAAATGCAGGAACGTTAACATTCAGAATCCTTGAGAAAAAGATTAGACAATATAATGACAAACGTGTTATATTACTTTAATTTCCTGAGGAAAAGGATTTTTCCTTAACAATCATGTACCATGGCGCAGTGGTTAAGAGCTTAGCTGCTAACCAAAGGGTCGACAGTTTGAATCCACCAGGCGCTCATACATATTCACATGTATGATTAAAATATAAACCAAAATAAGAATGAAATAAAACTAAGACTGGCAATGTGCAGCTCAGATTAAATATCTTCTTGCTTTAAATGATGAAGATTTGTAACCCTGTTGTCTCTCAACTGTTGTACATTTCCAACAAGTTTTTAAAGAGGGTTTTAAATCAGCAAATTTCAACCACAGATGCAGATCAGAATCATCTGGGGATTTTTTTCTCAAAATAGGCATGTCGGGTATCTACTCCATGGGGAGCCTGGGTACACATTTTGGATAAAATCCCCCAAGTAAATGTGCTATGCATCTCAGGTTAAGAATCTCTGATAAACATAATTTTTAAAATCTAATCATAAATGAGACGAGTACTTCAGTACAATCTAACTCAAAAACATTTATGTGTGCCTACTAGATGTCAGGCCTGGATCTAAGGATGCAAAGATAAGATACACTTCTTGTCCTTAGGAATCTAAGAGTATTAGGATAATAGGCTCATAAGTGAATAACTGTAACACCGTGTGTTAAGTTAATAACAGCGACATTTTTAACAGGTTTATAGAGTTGAAAATCTTACATTTATGAAATAGTTATAGAAAATCTTACACTTTATGAAATAGGTATAGATTATCCGGAATATATTAACTCTACAATTAGAATGGAGTATCTTGGTACAAATGGTTAATGCACTTGGCTGCTAACTGAAAGGTTGGCAGTTCAAGTTCATCCAAAGGCACCTCAGGAAAAAGGCCTGGTGCTCTACTTCCGGAAGATCAGCCATTGAAAACACTATGGAGCACAGCTCTACTCCGACACATACAGGGTTGCCATGAGTTGAAATCAACTCGACAACAACTCATTATAATTAGGATTCCTCAAATCCTACTAAACCATACAAAAAAAAAGAGAAAAAAACCAAACTTGTTGCTGTTAAGTTGATTCTGATTCATGGCAATCCCGTGTGTTTCAGAGCAGAACTGTGCTCCATAGGGTTTTCAATGGCTATTATCTTAAGGACACAGATCACCAGGCCCTTCTTCCACAGTGCTGCTGGGTAGGCCAATCTTTCGGTTAGTAGTCGAGTGCAAACTGTTTGTGCTACCCAGGGATCCCTCCTAAAACATAAAGGCTGTGTTTTTAAAAAATCTAAAGTTGATTAAGATTTGGATTATAGGATATGCTATTCCTAATTCTTAAACATGGATGCTAAGAAAAGTGCTGTATTTGGTTACCAGCTAAATGATTTTCAAAATAACTGGGGTTTAAAAGCACATAAAAATAACCATACTTACCATGCACTTATAATGTGCAGCTGCCTTTTTGGCATTAAATATATGCAGTTTTCCTCTAGCTTCATTTTCTTCCTCACCTACATGACAAAATCCACATTTAGGCCTGGTGTCACTAGGGCTGCTTCTGTGTGGAGACCTATCTCTCTGCAAATGCAAAAGAAAAAAAAATTCTTAAAAAAATCTATGAAAATAAGCTATTAGTATCTCAAACATATTTAACATTTCAAATGATGAACTTAAATGATAAATAGTTTAAATTAAATACTCGTGGTGCTACAAAAAGCATTTTTCTACTTACATAGGAACTACTTTCCATTTCATCTGTTCCATGGGAGGATGTGGACCTGGTATCTTCCGACAGCCCTTTAAAATTAGTTTTTCTTGGCCTTCCTTTGCGACTTTTCTTTTTATTTTTAGGTGATGAGGGCTCCAGTTCATGTTCATTAAAACTTTCTTCTAAATCAGCTGCTTAAAAATTAACAGAAGCTTTATATGGACCAATCTTAAAATGTGCATTAGTTCATGGGTTCTTAGATCATAACATGTCTTAGAATGAAATCACTTCCGGAAATGAGAATATTCTCCAGAAATGGTCTATGATACGTTCAACACAGCAACTTAATGTTTCATATAAATGCAACAAAAATCAAACATCAAAAAGTTTTATTATAATTATTTTCTTTGAACTTGTAATTCTATAAAATTGAGTTTTGTGTTTTTGCCTGTATACATAATTCAGTCAACATTTTCAAACTCTAAAAATTAATTTTTATAATGCTGCTCTTGTATTTTTTTTTTTTTTACCATAGGTTTCAAAGAGTTTCACCTCACACCACTGGCAAAATTAGAACTTACCTAGAAAATAAACTTAATATGTAACTTAGAAAACCCATATGAAAATAAAGTAGGTTATTTGCACTGTCCGATATAGTAGCCACTAGCCACATGTGGCTTTTTAAATTTTAAGTCAATTATCATTAAATAAAATTAAAACCTCAGTTTCTCAGTTGCACTAACCACATTTCAAGAGCATATTAGCCACATGTGGCTAGTGGTGACCATACAGGACAGCACAGAACATTTCCATCACTGTAGAAAGTTCTATTGGACAGCGCCGGTATGGACAGCTTCTCAAACTATAATGAAAAATGAATGACCAAATTCAACAAGGAAGTTACCTACAAATAAACTACCAATTGATCAAGCAATTAAACAAATATTAAGTACAAAAAGAATTTTCAAACTAAGCAGTAGAAAAGCTATGTTGTAAGTTAGCTGTGTATACTTGAATGGATTAAATAAAATTTATGTATAGAAATTTTAGAACTGCATTTCCCAACAATTTGAAAAAAATGTTTACCATTATTGGAAGAGGTGTTATTCACTTACCAATATTTTATTTATTGAGGGCCTACTGTAGACATACAATGTATTTACTGTTCAAAAAGGTATAAAAACCAAATGAATGTTCACTTAGCTTAGGGCAAAACTATAAAGTCTTAGACACAGCTATAATATCTTAATTTTTCCTCCTTTACCACAAGTTATTGATTATGATTTCAGGAACTAATTTCTCAATTATAAAGCATATCAATTCCTTATCAGATGTTAGTATCTTTCCTAATAAAAATTTTAAGGTATTTTTTAAAAAGAAATAAAAGCATATTCATTATGGTAGGAAAAGGGTAATTCAATTGGTGTACTTTAATACATAAACTCAGGCAACTGTAAGCGTTAGATTGTTTGCAACACAGTTAACAATTTATATGAATGCAAATTTGTATATCTATGATAGGATCTGAGAGAGGAAAAATGGGGAAAAGGTAAAAGTTATTGGAGAGTATTTTATAGGCAACAAGACAAATTCACGTGAATAACTCTCCTTGAGAAGAATAAGTCAATTAAAGATGTTTTCCTCTGACCTTAAATTAACACTACAGGAGATTTTGTATCAGAAAACAGTATCTACTTTTAACATTCAAAATGACAATCACTGCACTATTAAAGCATCTATAAAGAAATTACTTAAGAACTGATTCCATTATTGGGACAACATGCTAATTTTCCACAGGACACATTTGTCTATTGTAAATATGCAATTGTTCAGTGAAAAATTATAGTGGACTTTAACAGCAATAGAAAAACACACAAAGGGTTCCTAGGCTTTCACACTTATGAAAATAAGAAAAAGTAATAATTAAAAGGCAAATACTAAATGGAAAAATATCTGCTGTACCTGTGACAAAGGTTTAATAACTTTATGATATAATAAACTCATAAAGGATTAATACTCCAACAGAAAAATGGATCAAGGATATGATCAGACAATTCAGACTATAAACCAAAAAACCAAACCCATTGCTGTTGAGTTGATTCCGACTCACAGTAACCCTACAGGACAGAGCAGAAGTGCCCCATAGGGTTTCCAAAGCTATAAAATCTTCATGGGAGCAGGCAGACTACCACATCTTTCTCCCATGGAGCTGCTGGTAGGTTCAAACCACCAACCTTTCAGTTAGCGGCCGAGCGCTTACACTGCACCACCAGGACATCTTTCACAAGACTTTAAGTGGTTAATAAACATATTTTTAAAAAATTTTAAAGTCTCTAGAATCAAAGAAGTGTAAATTAAGTGATATATCATTTTCACCTATCAAAATAGCAGAATTTAAATAGTTATAAAAAGCAACAATAAGCCTCCAGTGACAGACAGGTGGTGAGTGTGCACGAGGTATATTGGCCAGGAATCAAACCCACGTCTCCCTCATGGAAGGTGAAAATTCTGCCATTGAACCACCACTGCCCTCACTGAAGACTCTGATTATCACATAAAAATGTCTCTAAACTGCTATTTAGTAAAAGTACAGAAAACTAGGAATTACAGCTATTCTAGTGAAAAAACAAGGGAAAGAAAATATTAAACAAATATTAAAGCAGGCAGTCTTTAAATTATAACATGCTTTCAACATACTTCTAATACAACTATGGTAATTCTATCTTCTGAGACATAAATTGAGTTATAAGATCTGACAAGTAGTCTATAATATTAGGTCTCAAAACTTCCCGTTAGGGAATACATCAGGTCCCTGAATAAAATCAAAACTAGAGCCTCCAAGGTTAGATACAAAGGATTCCTTTACGTTGTCTCACAAAACTTGGGACTTCATGGTCACTGTAATTCTACCACTTATCACTAGTGTTTCTTTTCAAGTAATTTCAGGCTTGCAAAAAAAAGTTCTAAATATAGAATTACTGTACAGTATACTCTTCACCCAGATTCCACAAGTATTAATATTTTACTACATTTGCTTGATCATTCTCTGTATGTATGTATGTATGTATATATACACACACACCCTTTTTTTTCTGAAAGGTTGAATAGTAAGTTACACGATCCTTTAAGAGACATGATGATGTTTTCTCTCTAAATACTTCCATGTACCATCACTGTATTTTAATCAGTTGGTCACATATCTGTCACTAAATCGTGTCCTCCTCCACCCCCCCAAAAACTGAGACTGTGTTTTATTAATTCATCTTGCTCTACTAAAACCTGGCACAAGAGAAGGTATGGGAGAAGTGACATCCAAAAATAAACGACACATTAAATACTGTGCTTAGTTCCAAGTCAAAGAAACAGAAGAGGTTACAAACATTTCTTGAGCACCGGTATCATACAAGACATTATACATTGGGTAACTTAAGAGAAACAGTAAGTCACAGGTTTGGTTCCTTACAATTTCAAGAACCTAAACTGAGCTGAGATTATGTTTGTGGTCATGACTTATATTTTACACATTCTTGTTGTGAATAGTTATCACCCAGCATCAATTCCGATCACTTTTTTAATCAGATTATTTTGCTCAATATAAATTATTACATACAAAGGCCTTAACCCCTTAATGAAAATGACTTTAAAAGAACCACCATTCATACCTATTCCTAGTTCCTCGTAGATACTCAGAAGTTTAATGACGACAAGCTGTCCTAGCAAAGCACTACTACAAAATGGAGACTTTGTCAGTTATGAACTACAGCTATTTACTTTACCAAGGTTTGGCATTTTTGAAATATTGCTTAAAAGAAAAAAAGTAAAGAATATAGCCATTTTCCAGACACATAAGCAAAAGGGGATAAAAACACGTAATAAGATGTAGGACTTAATTCTGGCTCTGATTGTTTTTAAAACATAAATTCCTTTTAAGAATAGGAAAGCATTACACACCATGGCAATTTTACTTAACGTTATTCAAAAACTTTCTTCTCATAGGAACTGGTTGAGAGCCCTGCAAAAATTCAGCTTTCACACAGGCCCATCAATGAAGGCAGTGGGATATTGTGGAAAGGGGTAAGAATATCTGGGACTGGGCTTGGGGCTTGCCTTTGGTACTCAGTAGCTGTATGACTTCGAGCAAGTTTCTTAATCATCCTGAACCTCAGTTGTTTTCACCCATTTTCTGTGGGGATCATGCAGATAGGCTGTAAGATGAAGACATTACTATTATTATTTCTGATGGTGCTCCAGGCTATGTGTTATGTACGCATTTGTCTTGGATAGGCCTATCAATTATACTTGTTATTCAGGTCAGTACACTGCAGGGGCTCAATAAATAAGAGCTATTACTATTACTCATTTAAAATATTTCTGTACTTCTAAAATGTTTGCTCAAAATTACATAACTATGTAGGACCACAATATTTTGAATTTCTCTTAGGTATCTGGAACATCTTTTCCAGGCTGCTGTTTTATTCTTGGGAAGTGCTAAGGACCAAGGTCCTTTTTAAACTCATGGCTCACCTTAGTTTATCAGGAATAGTGAGGATGTGGAGAAATCAGAACCCTTAGATATTGCTAGTGGGAATGTAAAATGGTACAGCCACTGTGGAAAACAGTCTGGTGGTTGCTCAAAAAGTTAAAACATAGAATTAACCACATGATTCAGCAATTCCACTGCTAGGTACATACCCAAGAGAATCAAAAAAGTACGTTCACATAAAAACTTGTACACAAATATTCATAGCGGCATTATTCATAATAGCCAAAAAGTGGAAACAACCTAAATGTCCATTAACTAATAAATGGATAAACAAAATGTGGTATGTACGTAAAATGGACTATTATGGGGAAATAAAAAAGGAATGAGATACTAGTACATGCTACAGCATGGATGAACCTTGAAAACATTATGCTAAGTTGAAGGAAGACAGTCACAAAAGGACAAATATTGTAGGATTCCACTTATATGAAATGTCCAGAACAGGAGGTAGATAAGGGATGGGGTGAGTGGAAGGTTAGGGGAAGATGTGGGAGTGACTGTTAATGGGTATAGGGTTTCTTTTCAGGTGATGAATTAGATAGCGGTGATGGTTGCACAACCTTGTGAAGATACTAAAAAACACTGAATTGTATACTTAAAAAAACAGACTACAAAAAAGCACAAACAACCTACATGGTCTACAATACTTAAATAAATCAGGATACATGCAGTCAATGGAATTCTATGCACAGTTAAAAATGATGCTGTAATAAGAATTTTGAACACTTCCTGGATAGTTAATATTAATAAATTATTTTAGGTGTGATAGTGGTAGGCTTAAAAAGGAGTCATTGTCAGAGATACATACTGAAGTATAGTATTTACATTACAATGATATAATATCCAGAGATTTGCTTCAAAATAATGGGAGATGGAATTAGATGGCGTATAGATAAAACAAGACTAGCTGTAAGTTGATAAATGTTGAGATTAGATGATATGTAAATGGAGGTTATACTATTCTATTTGTGTATGCTTATGAAATCCTCCATAATAAAAAGTAAAAAAAAGAATATAAGGCTCAACTTCCAGTCTTAAGCAAAATTATAACGTAGGCAGCATCTGATCCTGGCATCCTCAAACTTCTCTTGAACACTATTCCATCCCCAGATTATCCCACTGTGTCATCATGACCTGGCCTATACTTCCCTACAGAATCAAACAAACTCAAGTTCAAATCCCAACTCTACTCCAGTATTACCAATTGTGTGGTCCTGAACAAGATACTTAACTTTCTGGGCTTTGGCCTCCTTCTCTATATAACAGGCACAATACCAACCTTGCAGATGAAATGAAAAAACGTCTCTAGTGCACAGTAGGTTCAGCTCTTAACCTCCTCACTCCCCAGCCATTAAATAAAGCTTACAACTGATTGCTCAAACTCCCTTATATCCTCAACTCCTCTGAACATTCCCTCCACCTCTTGGCTTAACTGAAACCTGGCAGCTAATCTTTGAGCTTCTACTGCCACCTTCTCAAGTAGAGACTACTTATTTCCTCTTACCATGTACCACATGCATGTGTGTGATGGTGCTGGTGACTGTCCTTGCTACTCAGTGCTTCTTCTAGACCCAAAACGTCCAATACAGCAGCCACACATGACTATTTAAATTATCACATTTCAAGTGCTCAATAACCCCATGTGGCTAGTGGCTATCACAGTTGACAGTGTAAATACAGAACATTTCTATCATCACATAACAGACATCACAACAGACAGCATCACTGAGCCTTGTGTTCTCTATCCCCTCGTAAGAAGCCTGCACTTTTGAGGTCCAGCCATTCAGCGAAATTCCTACCAAAACTCTAATGTGAATACAAATCACCTGGAGAGCTTGTTAAAAAGCAGATTCCTATTTATGATTCTCTGGTCCACAGACTACTCTGAGTATAAAGAAGCTGTGCTACCTTCTTTCCCTCCGCACTACTAACAATTAGCAACTTCCAATCATTCTACCTCATGTATCAGACTTTCTTTGGCACAAATTCACAGTCCTTTTCTCCAGCTCCTGCCATTACCCTGGGTGATTTCAACTGTCCATATGGACAATCCAAGAAACACCTAGTCAATCAGTTCCCTGATCTTCAGTGATGTCCTCCATCAACTACTTAATCCCTATAATCACACCCAGACACCTTATTGAACTCTCTCCCTAGGGAATTTTGCTCCAATCACAGAGATTCAATTATCTATACTCACATCGGACAAATTTTTATCTCTAGCCAAGGTCTCTATTCTATTCTAAGAAGAGAACCACATAATCTGGCGTATGTTTTATGTATATTTTCACCACAAAAAAAGGGGGGGATGACTATATAATCCATTTACTTATCTGTTACCACTACTTGGATAGCTCAAAGTGCACAGGTATCTCAAACTCAACCTTTCAAAACTGCACTCACCTATTTTCCCCATAAGCACACTCCAACTCTAATGTTCTTTGAGTAAATGTCACCATTAATTATCCATTTGTTTATGCCAGAAACCTTGGAGTCACCTCCAGTACCTCTTTCTCCTTCATCCCTAGGTCACATTAACTCTACCTCCAAAACTCTCAAACCCATCTATTTCTGTTCATCCCCGTAGACACAACTCTAATCTAAGCCTTGTATCATCACTCACCAGGACACCTGTAATAGGCCATTCTCCCTGCTTAAAACCCTCAATCACCTCCTGTTGTTCTTAGAATAATACTGAAACTCCTTACTGTGATCTGGCCCAAGCATTCGTTCCCCCAAACTCATCATATGACGCTCTATCCTGTACTTTCAGAGCTCTCTAACAATTCCTTGGAAGCATCACCTTCCTTCCTGTCTGTCTTCAAAGATCCTGTTCTTTCCGCACAGAATGCTCCTCCAACCATCTTTAGCCTTTTAAAGACTTAATTTAAACGAAACTTCCTTGTGGAAGCCTTCCTTTGTGCCCCCCAAACAGGTAGGTCCCTCAAACATGCTCTCATAGTACCTGTATTTCTTATTCATGCCATTCATCAAAATTATAACCAATTAACTGTTCAATCATTTTTTAATGTATATCTCTCAAATTCAAGCTCTTTGGAAGCAGAGACCCATCTAGTTTATCCCTATATCTCCAATAACCTAACAGGCCTGGCACACAGTGGGTAAAATGAATTTACCAACCTGTGCATAACTCCAGAAGGGCCCTATCTTCAGTCAGCTATCACCATCAATAGGGACGTTATTTTTATCATAAGTGCTTTTTTACATGTTTGAAATCATTTTATAGGCAGTCTGTATAAGGCCATCACCATTAACAAGTGAATACATATAGTTCCTGGGACTGGCATTCTAATAATCTAGTAACATGGTGACAGCTCAAAATTGCTTCCAAATAGCTAAATACTTTGGGCTATAGAGTAAAACAGAAAAATTTGTTTCTACAAACTCACAGTTCATTCTTTCCTTTCTGAAACAAAACCCATGGCTTGGATTTTAGGTATTTACTATTCAATATTTTATTTTAAGATGGGAAAATTAAGTTGTTATATTATGCAATTACTCTCAAATTTAGTATTTCAAAACACAGTTCATATTATATCAAACTAACACAACAGGCTGAATTCTACACCATCATTTTAAATATCAGCAAAGCAGGTACTGAGCCACAGATGGCAAACTATCAAGAAATCTCCACAAGTAGCAATTCCTCTTTGCTCTAGAGACTAGTGCAGTACAATTCTCCAACACATATAGTTCCTGAAATATAATCCTATTCTCCCCAATCATAAATCATAATCATAAAGTAGAACAACATGTATTTCCCATTAGAACAATGAAATAATTGGAAGTCTTGTTTCTGACAAAGAACTCAGTATCAAATAAATTCAAGCTAGATAAATGTGATAAAATCCAAAATTCAATAAATATAAACTCTGTAATACTTTTAAATTGTAAAATTATGCTTCAAGTTCTGCAGTAAGAGCATAAACACGCTATATACACCAGTAATGCAAGGGAGCCCTAATGTGCTACAAATTTTCATCAATGGTATCACAAAATTTAATTGTAATCATCCTTCAGCTACACTAAAAGAAAAGTCATCTTGAAAAGTATGAATTTAACTCTCTCACGAATAAGTTTCTCAGAGCAAACAGTGGTCAAAATTACTCTACTTGATGTTGACTACAGTGATTTTTCTTTGCCACTAGATGGTACTATACCTTCAGAAATCTAGGGAAAAGAAGGAGCATTTGTTTACATCAGGGCTTGGAACTGGTTCATTCCGGAATGAACCACTGCTGAGAATTTGCATTTCCACCCCCAGATATACTGAATCAGAATCTACATTTTAACAAGACCCCCCCCAGGTGATTCTTATGTATAATAAAATTTGAAAACCGCTGCACTCCTAGTGCTTCTCAGAATTGTTCCCAAACCAGTAGCATTAGCATCGCCTGGGAATTTGCTGGAAATGCAGCCAGTCCAAAGCCCTGGTTTATATTAATCAGTGCTGCCATCCTTCTCAAATGATATGGGACAATCTTACATCTCAAATATCCTGCCCTGGTATGCTCATATACTTGTATTTGTCAGATAACAAGTGTCAATTCATGGCTCAACATGTATTGGTCACTGCAGTTTAAAGAGTGTTAAATATACTGTTACAATTTGAGGTAATGACAGGTGGGGAAAGCCTACTCTTACCCTTCACAAAAGATTTTTCAATTCAATTCTAGAATTAAGTGTGGGAAAAAGTGAAGGAAAGCACTATAAAGGTTAATCAGTTGCAGTTCACTTATTGTCTCAAAAACATTGTTACTTTATATCCAGTCTGTTTACCTTACAGACTAGTTTTTGCTAAAGGTTGCATTTTTAACCAGCACTTTAAAGTATTAAGACTATCCTGAAGTCCAGAAGTAGAAACAATACTATTTTGTATTATAAAAGCCAAGATCTAGGAGATCAAAAAACATGGCCACAAATCTTAGTATGCTATCACTGAAAATCAGGTAAATCATTATAAAAGGAACTTCCTAAAATGACAGTGATCAAACCATTCTAATTCTAAACAATGTGTTCTCAGAAGCTAACAAAAACCTTAAATATCTCTAATCTAAATGAAAGGATACAACAATCTCAGATTAAATCTAAGCCTTTTTATATTGCTAATCAAAGTTCAAAATCATCTGCTTGAAAAGGTTTGAAATAAGTCAGAATTCAATCTGAGAACTTTTCCATACCATTTAAACACCAAGTACAATTTGACTAACTATATATAAACACGGCTAACCAGGTTTTGTGGAAACAGACTATAAAATAATTTTTAAAGTTTATATTTTGAAGTAATTTCTTATGGACATGTCTGTATTTTTTTAAAAAAAGGTACAATGTGAATAAAAATTTAACAGAAAGCCTGGTAATCACAAAACATACTAGTATTCCCAAATTCACATTATCTATAATACCTGAAGATAGCAAGGATTCCAATTATGACCTTTATGAGTCTACTAGCATATTTAACTGAATACAGAAATTCATCACAAGTACTTCTTCCTGAAGATGAATACACCTTCAGCATACTCTTTACAAGAACTGTGGGATAAAGGGTTCTCTTAAAAATTCAAGTCTTTTTAATTAGTTTTATCCTATTACTTTTCTCAATTCTTCTAAATATATTTAATATTGAGACACACTGTCATGGTTTGAATTATGTCCCCCAAAAAATGTGTGTATCAATTTGGCTGGGCCACGATTCCCAGAATTGTGTGGATGGCCTCCATTTTGTGATGGTAATTTTACATTAAAGAGGATTAGGGTGGGACTGTAACAGCACCCTAACCCAGGTCACATACATGATCCAATGTAAAGGGACTTTCCCCGGGGTGTGGCCTGCATCACCTTTTATCTTATAAGAGATAAAAGGAAAGGGAAGCAAGTGGAGAGTTGGGGACCTCGTACCACCAAGAAAGAAGTACCAGGAGCCAGAGCCCATCCTTTGGACCCGAGGTTCCTGCACAGAGAAGCTCCTAGTCCGGGGGAAGACTGATGATGACGAGGACCTTCCTCCAGAGCCAATAGAGAGAGAAAGCCTTCCCCTGGAGCTGACGCCCTGAATTTGGACTTGTAGCCTACCAGACTGTGAGAAAATAAATTTCTCTTTGTTAAAACCATCCACTTGTGGCACTTCTGTTAGAGCAGCACTAGATGATTAAGACACACATCTTACGATAAAACTAATGTAAGATAATTCACTCATATTCATATTTCTTCTTGAACCTGAAAAGTGGCTGAATAATGTTTACCTTCAGAGTTATATGCAGTTTTCTTGTGTTTTCGGCAATAAACCCTACAAAAATAAAGACATCAAAAATTATTAAGTAAGAAAATTAAAATTATTTTTCAAATTAAGGAAATGAGCAGCACACTTCACCCCATTCACAAACTGGATTCCAAATACTATTAAACTTCCTATGCCATTTCTCTACACATTAATTCCCTATCAAAAATACCCTTTATGATGATGATGAAATGCTTTGAAATAAGGAAAACTTTTTAAAAAGCTTAAAGAAAGTACGTCTTAGAAAAAAACTTAAAAGAGAGGTTAAATAATTACATGTAAATCCCTTGTGAAGGTTTCTCTCGTATTTGAGCTTTGTCATGCAATGCACAGTGGTAGTGGTATGTTCTGTGACAGGTTTTCACATCACAACCAATTGTTGCTCCAGGACAATGGCACAAAGAACACATCTACAGCAAGACAACAAGATAAGATTATTAGCATGATTTTGCTGAGGCCACGATATCAGCTTCTAGGCATATCAATCTCTATCAAGGAAAACAAACTGATTACTGAAAACCTGTTATAACTAATAATGCTATTTTTCTTGTTTTCTCTCCTGGAAATAATCTGAATAAAAACCTACCAGGGGATATTTTTACCCTATGTTAAACACTGGCAAAATTAACTGAACATTATTCATACCCATTGTTTCACAGCGGTCAAGAGAAAACTGAAATATTGCAAATAAGCAATGTGAGCTGTACATAACATAGAAGAATTAGACCTTTTTGCAACCCAGATCTTCCTTGATAACTATAAAAAGGTATGAGTCACTGCGGAAAGTGTCTCATGCCAAAAAAAAAAATTTTCCTATATATTTCCACCTAACGAGCCCTGGTGGCACAGTGGGTCAGCACTTGGCTGCTAACCAAAAGGTCAGCGGTTCAAACCCACCAGTCTCTCCACAGGAGAAACATGTGGCAGTCTGCTTCCATGAAGATTAACAGCCTTGGAAACCCTCTAGGGCTGTTCTACTCTGTCCTAGAGAGTTGCTATGAGTTGGAATTGACCTGATGGCAATGGGTTGAGGTATGGATTTCCACTTAATGAGAATCTTTGGAAGAAACCTCACATATTTGGGAACCTGGTAAGATCAGCTTAAGGGGATAAGGGAGGATAAAAGAAGTAGGTAATTAGGTAGTTTTATTTTTCAGTACCTTGAGCTCTAAAAGTATTTTGTGATGTCAAGTTGATTATATTGAAAAAATGTGCTCCCCTACTTCAATTTAATTTATGTTACTTACCTCTCACATTACGAGTTCAGGAAAATAAGGGGGGAAAAACAGATTCTTTCAACAGATTTTAATACACTTTACCTTCTGACTTTATTGGGTAATTCATATTAACTATCTCATGTTCAAGATTTTTAAAAAAATTCTTTAAAGAAAGTACTAGGCAATGATTCGTTAGTGGTTTTGGTGAACACATCACCGTGTACCACTATCTGTACAGAGGAGCACTGGCGGCACAGTGGTTAAGAGTTCAGCTGCTAACCAAAAGGTCAGCAGTTCTAATCTACCAGCTGCACCTTGGAAACCCTACGGGGCAGTTCTACTGTCCTATAGGGTCACTATGAGTAGGAATCGACTCGGTGGCGATGGGTTTGGTTTTTTTGGTTGCATCTGTATTGAGTGGACTTTTAACAAGGCATTGCCTAACATATGGGTAACACTGCAAAGAATGGGAATTCCGTAACGCTTAATTGTGCTCTCTCCTAACATATGGATAACATTGCAAAGAATGAGAATTCTACAACACTTAATTGTGCTCATGCGGAACCTGTACATAGACCAACCTGTACACAGACCAAGCGGCAGTCGTTCAAACAGAACAAAGGGACACTGCATGGTTTAAAATCAAAAAAGGTGTGTGCCACAGTAGCATCCTTTCACCATATGTATTCAATCTGTATGTTGAGCAAATAATCCAAGAAACTGGACTATATAAAGAACATGGCAGCATCAGGACTGCAGGAAAACTCATTAACCACCTGCGATATGCAGATGACACAACCTTGCTTGCTGAAAGCCAAAAGGACTTGAAACACTTACTGATGAAAATCAAAGACCACAGCCTTCAGTATGGATTACACTTCAACATAAAGAAAATAAAAATCCTGACAAATGCACCAATAAGCCACATCATGATAAATGGAGAAAAGATTGAAGTTGTCAAGGATTTCATTTTACTTGAATCCACAATCAATACCTATGGAAGCAGCAGTCAAGAAATCAATACACATTGCATTGGGCAAATCTGCTGCAAAAGACCTCTTTAAAGTGTTAAAAAGCAAAGATGTCACCTTGAAAACTAAGGTGTGCCTGACCCAAGCCATGGTGTTTTCAATCGCCTCATATGCATGTGAAAGCTGGACAATGAATATAAGGAAGACTGAAGAAGAATTGATGCCTTTAAATTATGGTGTTGGCAAAGAATATTGAATATACCACTGCCAGAAGAACAAAAAAGTCTGTCTTGGAAGAAGTATAGCCAGAATGCGCCTTAGAAGCGAGGAAGGGGAGACTTTGTTTCACATACTTTGGACATTTTATCAGGAGGGACCAGTCCCTGGAGAATGAAATCATGCTTGGTAGAGGGTCAGCAAGAAAGAGGAAGACCCTCAACGAGATGGACTGACACAGTGGCTGAAACAATGGGCTCAAACACAGCAACAATTGTGAGGATGGTGCAAGACCAGGAGGTGTTTCGTTCTGTTGTACGTAGGGTCACACTATGAGTTGAAAGCGACGCAACGGCACCTGACAACAACATCTCCTAAGCTATAAATGTCATGCCAAAATAAATTCACAAAATGTAAATCTTAAAAACTGTTCATTTGTTTCTTGGTTGCTAGATACCTCATTCCGAACTGTTTTGACTCCTCTTTCTAAATTTTAACATAAAGAAGACCTACCATCTTAACTTTCGGATTACTTGGGTCCTCAACAATTTTGGTGTACCAAGAGGCTAATATAAATTCCAGTGAAACTTTTTACGTTTCTCTAAGCAAGTCAAACACTCACTCTTATTCAACTTATCATTTAAAAAACTTACATACAAGTTTTATATGTAAAACTTGTATATAAGTTGGACAGAAACATTCCCAATACAAGTACCTCCTAGGAAATACAACGGTTGGTATAACTGAGCAGGAGGCCAGTGTCCGTTACTAATACTTGAGAAATATGTAATTTCCATAAATAAACATAGAAACTTCAAAGCAGGGTTATAGTAAAAAAGAAACATATCAAATTATCAAGCAGGGGAAGGTGTTATATAGTAAAACTTGTGAAAACTAGAACCTATCAGAGAAGGAAAACTCAAATATTTTCCAGTACACTGAGTACTATAAAAGTAGTAAGACTGCACCCTGTTAAAGGAGGAAAATTTGCAAGACCCGGAAAACAGGCAGTCCTTCTGAGTTCTAGCTTTGACAGGTTTCACTATATAATTTGGATATCTTATAAACTCTTGAGGAGGTGAAGCCATTTGAACTGCAGCTTAATTATAAGGTTATATTTTAGGAAATTATATTTATGATCAAAAACATACAGAAATTTTAGAAAACAAAGAAAAGCATAAAAAAATTTACATCACTCATATTCACCAGAGATGCCCCATATTTTTATAATGCTTATATGAAAGTTTCTTCTTCTATTTACTTCTGCACATACAATTTTACAATCTGATTATTTTTAAACTTAATGAATCGAGCAGTTCCCTACTTCATTAAAAACTCTACTGTAAGTAGTTTATATTGAAAGTACATCTAAAACAGCTTTAGATAGGTACATTTTGAAAAAAATTACTGAATTAGCAAGCAAAAATCAAAGGGGAGGTGCTTTTTAAAATACTGTTTTGGGTCCAACACTGACAAAGATACAAGGAGATAGGCACTCTCATATATGGCTGGAAACTGGTACACATTCTCTGGAAAGCAATTTGTCAGTTTTATCAAAGAGCTTTTAAAAAGTTTATATTTGCTGATCCAGTAATTCCACTTCTATAAATCTAGTCTAGGAAAAAAAAAATCAGACTCAAACGAAGATGTATATAAAATCGTGTTCATTGCAGAATTATTTAGAATAGCCCAGAATGTAATAGAAATGATGGAAAACAACAATTGAATATTAAGTTATGGTATATCCATATGAAGGAATATTCTACAACCACTATTTTCAAAGAAATTGTAATGGCATGAAAAAAGGTTATGTATAATGTTAAGTGAAAAAATGAAGCAGGGTACAAAACGCTATGTGTATTATGGTATTATGTTTATAACACATATTCACATAAAATAGGTGGCGGTCAATACAGCAAATACGCATGGCTAGCTTTGGGTGGTAGGACTGGAGATGATTTTTATTTTCTTATTCATAATTTCCTGTATTTTCTAGTTTTTCTACAGTGGGAAAAATTCTTTTACATGCAAAAAATTTTTTAAAAAACATACTGGGAATACTCTTAGCAAATGCTTTCAATACCCATCTCTCAGTTTGGTGAGAAAGAGAAGGAAATCAAAAGTCCAAAATATACTGAAATGTTTTCTGGCTGCTTATAAATTCGAATCTGCCCAAAGCAACTGGTTTAAATTACTATGGTGAAATCCGTTTTGCAAATAACCAGGTAACTAATAGCAATTCAGGACATAATTTTTTTTTTTTTTAAGTAAGAAAGGCTTACTTTATTTTTATTTCAGTTTCTCTCAAGGAATAAAAGAAAGGAAGATATATCAATAAAAATATCTTCAGAGTGTGGAAAATCCTTTTCACGGTTAGGAGTAGGAATTTTGATCAATTAGAATTTACATGATCCATTTCATGCAGCATTCATATATAAGCAATCATACGTCTAACAAGGTTCTAACAAACAGAATAGCAAAACTTCCCATAATAAAACTAAAGTACACAATTTACATTTGCTTGTGTACCTATGAATGCCAAGGTCCAACCTCTGAAATAATTGTTTTTCCCTGAACACCTAAGGGACTTAAGTAAGATATATAGCATTTATTGTGGCTCCTATCATTTTACTCCCTTATGTGACTAATTATTTTTATAAATGTATAAATTTTATCCATCAATTCTTACTAGACTGAATTTCTCAGAAGACTAACACTATGCCTTACCAAAAAACAAAAACAAAAACCAAACCCATTGTGGTAGATTCTGACTCATAGCAACCATATAGGACAGGGTAGAACTGCCCCATAGGGTTTCCAAGGAGCAGCCGGTGGATTCAAACTGCCAACCTTTTGATTAGCAGCCGAGCACTCCACCACTAAGCCACCAGGGCTCCAAAGTAGTGCTCAATAAATCTGTTAGTTGTAAGCTTACTTTGGTATTGAATATTTTCATATCTTATGGCATCTTTTTTTCTCATTCATCCATAATATCTGCAGCTTTAGCATAATTATCTTTAGATACTTCTAAAAATTAAACAGTCTGATCTAGGATTTGGAAAGGTGAAATCGGGGAGAACAATCCAGTTGAAGGGGCACAGAATGAGCAGAGGCAGGAATAAACAAGGAGTATTCAGGGAGCAAGACTAGATTAGCCCTGCTGGAAACAAGGTCAAGAATCAGGAAGAGATAAAAAGAAAAATTAAAGAAGTTGAGAAACCAGATAGGTGGCTAGCGCAGTTTTAAAAAAATGTTATGGGAAATAAAATAAAACAAAGAGGCCTTCTCTTGAAAAATGTGGAATAATTGGGAAATGCGATCCCCCAACGCAAGGGACCAGCTGGTTAGACCCAAGGAATGGTATCCCCGTTTACACAAAACATTTGCTCTCCAGTTTCCCACAGACCTAACGAGACCCTCAGCCGAATGACTGTCAGCTGCCATTTATCACCATGCCTGTACTATACCATGGCTCTCTCAAATGTGAAAGAATGAAAGTTAACCTGACAGGAACATGTTTTTCAAGAACAATGGTAGGACTTCTCCCCACCCCTACCCCCCCAAAAAAAAGACCTGACCCACATATCAAATACTCTGTTGTGGCTAATTTCCTGACTCCAGTATACATATAACTGTTAATTCTCAAGCTTATCCTGCTCATATTTTAATTTCAAGTTCTTGATTTAGACAGAGTTGAAAAATTCTGTTGATAATTTTTCCTTTACTTCCACTCCACCATTCAACTTGCTACCTAGTAGGCCGAATAAACCTCAATAATTATAAACCCCTGACGGGGGAGATTAGGAAAAGAGGCCCTGTCCTATTAGAGAACTCTGCGTGGCATCTCTGTACGTAGTATGGTTAGAAGTTACACTGTCTTAAGGTTAAGTTGAGCCACATAAGCAGAGAGTCAGGGAACTGACCCACAGAGGAAAGAGGAACTATGTACGCCATGCATGAAAGAAGACAAAAGGAACTAAAAAGACTATGACTTAGCTAAAGTTTGGTAGAAGCCAGAGGCTGGGACATACCTGTTCCTCAGTCAACTGAACTAGGCCAGGACTGAAATTCTGTTTGCAAAAGGAAGAAGGCTTAAGGAATAAAAGGAAAAATAATGCTTTCTCAGTAGCTATTGGGGATGCTCAGGGAAAACTTAGCCAAGACCACACAGAGATACAAGTAAAACTAAAATGAGACTGCCAACTTCTAGGACAGGCAGAAAGAGAAGGCTTCTTGGGAAAAGCTGGAATCTGATGGCTAGATAGAGCCTTGTGGAACTGAGGGAGGAAGGGCTAAGACTTACCTTTGTCCAGCTTAATTGCTGTATATCTACTCTATGTGTCAGGAACTGATCACTGGTGTACAGATATAAATTCTCATAGCTGAGTAGTTACACACTCAAGACACCTGCTCCAAGAAAACTGCTATGAATGTACAGAGAACACAAAGAGGGTCAAAAAGAGGCCATGTTCTTCAGTCTGTAGGCAAAGAAAAAATGCCAAAAGTACTTGGAGTAGGGATCAGGGTAACCTAGGATATTATCACAGGAACATATGAACCAAAACTATAGTAGGAACAGCTCACCTTACACTAGTGGTGTTTTGGTTTTGTTTTTAATCACAGACAACACTATCTCCAGTAAAAACTAGGAAGCAGAACAGTGTATTAGGTCAAGTTTTCATAGCTGCCTTTAAAATGCTCAACTCCAGGTTCATTGTTATATTACAGAGTTAGAGAACAGAGTGGCCTCTGAATTACCTGGTTAACTGATAGTCGTCCAATTTATTTATTATAAATTCATAAAATGAACACCACATCGTGGGAAGGTGGAACATGAACTCAGAATGGTTTATTGGTTGATAGCACAGTTACTACATATTTTTTAAAATACATTTTGAAGGAGGCCTCATAAAAACACAAACTTAGCATAACTTATAAAGTCTAAATAGAAAGCTAGAAAGCAAAAATAAAATCTGAAAGCTGTCAAAGTCATTGAAAAGTGACAGGTTACTTTCAAAAAAGTTCAGCACTTTTGTTAAGGGTGATGGTACAATTTGGGAACCTGTAAGGGTGATGGTTGAACAACATGATGAACACAATTAATGTTACTGAACTGTACATATGAAGATTGTTAAAACATCAAATGTAAGCTGAGTGTGTGTACATGGCATGCAGATTAATTTCAATGTATGCAGATATTTGTCTATCATTTATATTAAAATAACCTTTGCTTCACTTTCAAGGATGTATTTAAGGAGAGTGAATATAAGGCCAAAGAGAAACTTGAAGTCTGATGATGGAGAAAATGAGATCTCTAGCTATTAGTGAACACGTTTATTTTAAAAGAAAAAAATCACAAATATGTTTCTTCTTTGCCTTCATTTAATACTTTTTTGTAATTGGGGATACTGTAAGTTTGTGTCATTACATAACTCTATTTGTGCTAATGAAAAGAGAACCCAAACTCATAAGATAATTTGTCTGGCTTTAGGGTACGTCTTGGTACTTATTGGAGCATGGGTGTATGTTTGGAATTCTTCACAGAGTAAAAAACAAACAAACAAAAAAGCAAGCAGCACAACAGTTTAGAACACCATTAGCTGGAAAGAGCCTAAATATAAAGATCTGAACTCGGAAAATGTCTGAATCTTTCAGATGGGAAAAAAAACTTCAAAAGTTCCAGTAAAACCATTTCTATTCCTCAATGAGGACTTGCAAAGTAGCCAGACAGAGTTGGACTACTTGATATTTAGAGCAAGGTCAGAAGATTAGGTTAAGGAAGAACTTGAGAGGCTTGGTTCATTTCCCTCCAGTTTCCAAAAAACTCCTGTAAATTATATTAAGACTTCAAGCTTCTCTTTGGCCTTACATTTCACTCTCCTTAACCACATCCTCTAGAAGTAAAGCCAAGATCATTTTAATACATACCATGTGCACACACTGAGTTTTTAAAAATCACATTTATGTGAAAACATTCACACTGCATCTGCACTTAAGTTACATAGATGACAACAAGGCCCCTGAACAAATCTTCAGAAAGAAAATTTATCTGTTTTTTCCACCAAAATACCCTAAGACAGGGGTCTGGTCTGCCACCTGTTTGTACAAATAAAGTTTTATTAGAACACACCAGGCTCATTTCTTTGTATATTGTCTATGATTGTATCAGAGACCATATGGCTTGCAAAGTCTAAAATATTTATTATCTGGCACTTTACAGAAAAAGTTTGCCGACCTCTGTCCTAAGGCAATGGCCGTTAACCAGGAGTGTTCATCAAAAATCATTTGGGAATCTTTTTCAAAAGTTACCTAGTTGGAAGTCCTCCCCATCCAACTTCTGATTTAGTAGAGCTGGTTAAGAACCCCTGCTCTACGGGCACATCTTTTGTTTCTTTGTATGTAGAAAGCACAGTGGTAACATTTTATATTTTATATACCGTGGGTTCTCCATTTGCCCTTACCGAATGCTAAATGAGCCACATACTGTATTTTAAATAGCACTAGCATTTAATTCTTACTTAATATTTTAGATTACTTCCTCCTCCTTTAAACTGTTCCCCTTCTGACTGCTACAGTATCACTCTCCTGGTAGAACACATTTCAAAAGTTACTTTCTATGAAGACTTCTGCCTTCTCGGGTAGAATTGTGGTCTTCTTTCCCAGCTCTCCTGTGGCATTCTTTACATAAATTCTAAGGCTAAACCATATTTATGTTTGTATCCAAAGTGTCTAGCACTGTGCTTGGTATAAAGTAGACACTCAGTATTTGATAAATGGACAGATAGATGAATTCTAAACACTATATTATATGGAGGCCTTGATCAATATAATACCTAAGACAACATAATTACCAACATATGGGGGAGCGGAGGTTGAAGAAACATGAAAACTCTCCTGTCTGAGGCATACACTGCTCTCCACCATTCAGAAAAATAACCAACCTAATTTTTCCATTTAGATTTCTCTCCTCCCTTTTCAAACTGCTTGAGCTGCGAACGACGACTAACCAAAACGGAAGAATTTTTAACCAAAACAGAAGAATTTTATGTTATAGCATGACTTCCCTGGTCAATTTACACCTAGCTCATCAAGAGGCTCCTCTCTATTATCCAATTGAAGCCCTTCTCTCCTTCAAATTCAACCAATAATTCGTGAGTTTCCACTTACTTAGTAGAACCCTACTGAGCACAAATGAGAAATCAAGAACTATGCCAAGTGTTTTCCATGCCTTACCCCCACTTAATTCTATGCTAAGCAAAGAGAATACAGTCTCTATTCTCCCACAGTTCACAACACAATAGGGAAGAAAGGCATGCATGTGTAACAAATACAATGCATCCTATGTTAAATTCTATGGCAGAGGTGAACTCTGAAGTTTGAGTTGGACCTCAAAAACAGAACTTTTAAGAGGCAGCTAGGAAGTAGAGATAAACAACATCAGTATATGCACTGCAGTGGGGACAGGAGAGGATGTTGGGAAAGTTAAGAGGAGACGAGTTGTGGGATGCCCTGGAGTAAGGGAAGGGGGGGAGGATGAGATAAAGATGGAAAAGGTGGGTTAAGATACAACTTCTGAATGGCAGGCTGAGGCCTTTGGATATTATTATGTGTGCAGTAAGAAAACATTAAAAGTTTTGAGTCAGGAAGTGATATTAGCTTTTAAAAGCAGAGACCAAGTATTTACCAGCAGTATGTATGAAGGATTGGAAGAGAAAGACTGGATATAGGGTAGCATCAAGAAAAGAAGGCAGAGATATCCCAGAAATAGAATCAACGTGAACGATATGGAAGAAAGGAGTTGAAGGTAGGATTCAGAAAGAGAAAGGTTTCAGGGTGTGGAAATGATGAATATTGGTTTAGACAGGCTGAGTTTAAGATGCCCACAGGACATCTATGTAGAGCAGACAAATATGCTACCATCCTTATATTTCATTCTCCACAGTGACTACCTGTATATCACTTGTCTCCTGAAAAATCCTGCTTTGCCCTTACCCGTACCCTTCTATCAGATTCATAATTTCCTGTCTAACATTTAAAGACCCTCCAATCACCTACCTTACCTCAACTCTAACCCATTACTGCCTATCTGGTGTGGCTAACCTATTTCCTAGACTCATCCCATTGTTTAAACCTTACCATCACTAGGAAGCAGTCTTGACTACCTAAATGGGCAAGATTCCTCCCAAACAGAAGAATAAAAAGGTATATACCATGAATTATATATGCAAGATCATGGCTTGCCCAATACCTAGATCATAAAATCTCAAGGTACCCTGGTTCTCTGGGATACCAAGCACTCCACTGGTACTCAGTAAATAACAAAGTAAATACTATGTAGAATTTGGTCTTTTTATTTTCAGAGGGAATAAAAAATATCTTGAGGGTAAAAGAGAATCAGAACGTTCTTACACAGGATGTACACAGAATTTTTGTACTAGAAACTAACAAGATAATGCTCTTAACAACATATTAACAGAAGTCTGATTATGTCCTAAACTCAGTACTGTTTTCATCTTCATTCAAAAACTACTAAGTTCTAATAATTACATTTTTTTTAATGTAATTTTTGGTTGAGTACTTAAAAGTCAGTCTAGTATAACCTAGTAATTAGGTTGTACTATACAAAAGCTCTGGTTTTGGAGTCAACTGACCCTGGAGTCAAATCGCAGCTATGCCACTTACTAGCTATATGAACAGTCATGTTACTTAACTTCTCTGAGCCTCAGTTTTCTCATCTGTAAAGTGAGAATGAATGTTTACCCACCTCACAGTATTACTGTCAGAATTAAATAGAATCACATGTTTAAAGTACCTCGCCCAATATCTACTACATACTAAGTGTTCAATAAATGGTGGCTATTTCTACTACTAGAAAAAACAGCAAAAATAATCAGAGAATTTCATAATAAGACATGTTAGTAAAATTACTTAGTTTGAAAAAGGGAAATTTTAAGAGTGATGTGAGGATAGTCATCAAGGATACGAAATTCATTTTAATAAGAAAAAAAACCAAATACTTCCCTTAGTGAAAGGAGACAGATCTAGAATAAAGAGCTTTAAATTAAGAGATACTTGAGTTATACATAAGGATGAATTTCTCGACTCTGAAAAGTGTTATACAATACTGGTCCTATTTTAGGTTACTTGGGTGGAATCACAATTCCTTGATATATTTAAAAACAGGGCAAACAAACTTCTTATCTTGGATGCCTTGTAGGTAATCTTCTCTGGGGTAAGGAAGCTAAACTAAATGACCTTCTGAACTCCAGTTCTTGGAGTCTATGATACATCTGACACAGATACCAATTAGAATAGTAACTATCCGATGCAGGTACTCTTAACAATCTCACCATCTAGTTTTATCCAGAAAGAGTATGTTCTTCAAATATACTCCTCTCAAATGTCTCCTTAAAGAAATTTTAAAAGGTGATGATAACTCCTAATTTTACCCATAAACTTGCACTTCTTGGCTAAATGGCTGGAGAATAAGAGTAGATGATAATAGACGCAGGATCTCCATATGGCTTCAATAGGAACTAGAAATCATTCTGGAAAAATATACACCATATCTATCTAAACTGAAAAAAAAAACGGACTTTAAAATTATAAAAGCCTTAATACTCTGGCAAATTTTTCCTGGTCCATCTCGGTACTATGTACTTCATGACGAAGTAAAAGAGATATGTTCATGCAGGATAGCTTTCCTCCCCTGATCCTTGCAGCTGACATGAAAACCTCAGAAAATTGCCCATGGCAGCAAGAACATAGAAACTACACGACTGTACCTTCTGGTCTACTGAGACCTCCCATCCTTACAAGACTGACCCATCTGGCCACCTATATACACTTTTACCTTAAGTGCCAGCCTCTTCTCTTTATACTTTTCTCTGGGGCAAGCGAGCCCCTTTGGAGCCAACACCAGATACAGACTAGAATCTGTCCTGAAAACACTCTGGGACCGGCACTCCTTTTGTCGATTATTTTCAATAGGTATTCATGACCTACTTTTCACCTAGAAATCCAGATGAACAGGAGCCAGAGCAAACAGGCACACATGATAAAATGCCTTAAAAAGTCAATTAGGGAGGCTAAGTATCTAGTTTATATCAAGATTATCAGTGATATAAAGCTCTTCACTTTTTCTCCCCTCCTATTTGATTTATGGCTCTTTTATTGCTTAGACAAATTTATGCAAGGAAAAGTAAAGAAGAAACTAAAATCTGGAATTTTGATTACTTGATAGTACTTCATGTGAAAACAATATAATGGAAGGAGCAAAACTAAAGGCTAAAAGGAAAGACAAATTATTTCAAAGTTGAACATATACATGCTACTCTTCTATCCCCTATATGTTATTTTAATCCTAACATTTGGGGAAAGGAGAGGGAACAAAATTATATACCCAGGCTTAAAAGTTCTCCTGTTCTGCTAGATGCCCACAGCCTCAAAATGGTTTCTGAAACACCTTTTCTAAGGTAACTCCTTATATCTTTTATAGCACTTTTTAGTCATGCAACATCACTGTTTAATAAGCAGTGATAAAGCATTATCTCTATTTTACAGTTGGGGAAAAGACAAATAAGTTAATGACTTGTCCAAGGTTACGTAATGTGTCAGTGGCAGGGTTATTATTTAAAAAAAAAAAAAAAAAAAAGGCCTCATGACTTCCCAGCCCAGCATGCTTTTCATTAGCCTACAATGATATTAGCAGATCTTATTATTATTATTTACAAAGAAAAAGAATAATAATTACAATGGTGGCTACCATTTATCAAGTCCTAACTATCTGTCAGGTACCATGCTAGGTCCTTTATATTATCTCTTTTAATCTTGGTAAATAACCCTGTGAGGCAAGTACTATCATTATCCCCTTTTTACAGGTTAGAGAAACATGGCTTAGAGAAGTAAATAACTTGCCCAGTGTCACCCAGCTAGTAAGCAACAGAACTGGGATTCAAACCCAAACCCAAGTATATTCCTATAGTTTATGTTCTTAACCACTCCCTAGATCAAGAAGCAAATTTAATTATTTATAATACACTATACTTGAGAAGAAAATTAACTTCCTACACTATGACATTAAACATTACTTGAAACAATTTATAATAGTGAAAGTTATACAAAGTTCTGATGCCTACTTCACAAACAGGTCCAAATAAATTAAATCTCCACTGAATTTAGCAATGCTGCCAGATACATGCTACTGCTTCATTTAAAACTAGCCACTGCATTTATTAATAATATCTTAAAATTAGGGATCAAAACTGCTCCTGTTCTGACTAGAGCAGCACGCCAAATGACCAAAAATGCTAACAAGTCAGAATGTAGAAGCATTTTCCAGCAATATTCACAATGCCAAAGAATAAATACTAGGGTAATAAGGTTTATAGCACAACCAACTTTCAAGCAAATAGTATTGTTTCTTTCTATCTGAATTTGTTTTTAAGGACTAGGAAATAAAAACATACTGTTCTGGTTTTGAAAAAAATCAACAAGCCACAGTAATATGACGAAAACATAAACTACCAAGTAAAAATCACATTTTAAAAAAAATGGCACTTTCTATTGCTATCTACAGTTTTAGGAGTGGGGAAGATAAGCATTTTCACAGTTAAGGTCTCACTACAATAAAAACAGTCTGACCTCTGAATTCCCATTTATACCAACACTGATACTAGCTAGGGTTTAGGATTGTTTCTTATCCTAAAGCAAATCTCAAATGTTCTATTTGAATTTATATTTCTTTATGCTGCTTTTTTCTAGTACTAAAGGACTACTTTTCAAAATATATTCTTCCTGATCATAAAAATGATAGCCCCTGTCTTCCTATCACCATTTTATCCAATAACCACCATTTCAGATTTTGGTGAAATATAAGATTACTCAGTGCCTAAGAACATCAATATATGTTCTACCAAACCCACCTTTAAAATAATGAAACACTCACGAGAGAAGTTACTGAAGGTACATTTATGGATGTCATTACAAAAAGAGCTCAAATGAGAAAAATGAAAATAAATCTTCCAGTTAATTAAGTGTTCCAAAATAAACCATAATGTGTCATGAGTGCCAATTGAGATGACACTAATTTTCCAATAGAGCAATATAATATCTTGCCAATCTGGTTTCTGGTAGTGAAGACAACAACAGGAACATTAGCATAGCTTCAAAACAATTCCTGTGAAATTCACTGAAAGACATCCAAAGTCATAAGCGCTGTGTTATATAGCAGGTCCACATAAAATACTTTGTCCAGCAAGTGCTAACATTTTCCTTCTGAAATGGTACTATCATTTTCATTTGTAATGACATTACTTTATGATGGAAGATGAAAACAAATCAGAACTTAATTATGTAATATACTCAAATGAAGACTTTAACACACAATATTCTCAAATTAAGCAAACTGCTTGTTTTCTAAGTAAACACAGTCTCCAAAAAGTAATTCTTTCTGGAAACAAAATTGAATAATATGACTACTGAGTCACTCCTTTTTAGCTGAGTACTAAATAAGTTAAATTCAGCTTTGAATTTTGCTGGTTCAGAAAAAAAGGCCGCAATTTAAAATTACACTCAGTTAATAATGCACTACACTCTAAAATAAGCAATTTCCTCCTTAATGAGCTTAATAATTTTTATCCTCAAGAGGCAGAAATACCAACTTACCAGTTTTGTGCCTCTTTTTATTTCCTTTTGGACATCTTCAATAGAAAATCCACCAAGACTCTCATTATCAGAGTGTGATGATACCAAAGCAGATGAAAAGAGCTATAAATTACATTAAAAAAAAAAATTGAGGTTCACACATAAGGAAATTACAGGAAAACAATGAATATGATGGTTAATTTAAAAGGATATTTTCTAGCTAAAATAGCACAGAATTAGTGATGAATTATTTCTTAAAAATTTAAGTGAGTTTGTTAGTATTCAGGAATACTTATCTGCTATTAAGATTTTAGTAAATCAGGTCTTCTGGTTGCTGTCGTATACTTACCATACATTTATGGTGTGCTGCCACCTTCTGGTTTTCAGATATTAGTAACTGTCCACATTCCTTGTCTCTATTTGACTTACAAAAGCCACATTTGCGCTGTCTTGTAGGCCCCTTTTTCTGTTCAACTGAGCTTGACATGATTTAAAAATTGCCTTTAGAATGCCACTTCAAGTATCAAAAAATGCTACAGAGAATAAGAAGGGCAAAAAAATAGTTAATTTCATTTTAAAACCAGTTTATACATATTCATATAAGTTGTTTAATATCTGACCTAAGTTTTAATATATACATTTTAAAATGGCTACCTGTTATAGACAAATTAATATTAAAATTTAAGATGCCTTCATAAGAAAAAAATATATAAAGATGACTAAATGAAGTTTAAAGTAATTGAGAAAATTAATTGCTACAAAATTAGGGAAATGTGAAATAATTAGAACTATTTTTGTGTGGCTAAATGAAAAATGTACAATGTATGATATTAAATCATCTGCTGATATAATGCAAAATATCTTTCATGTATAGTTAGGTGCCCCTTCAAGGAGACAAAGAAATAAATATCTAACAGCAGAGTAAAAACTACTTAAAACACTATGCAATACCCAGAGTGAACAGAATTCCGTAACTGCACAATTTCTTCCAATTCACATACTGATAAACCAACAAAAGTGAAATAAATTTACTTTTCTTAATCATGAGTTTCTAACTTTAAAATTTAATTTCCAAGTTTAAAAAATATCATGTATCTATCTTTAGTAAAATAATCTGTGCTATTCGATTTCTTTTTCAAAAGAAAAAAATTAAACTTATAACAAGTCTATTCAAAAAAAGACCTGATTATTTATAAAATAACTATAATATCTGACTCTGAGATTTACTCCAAAAGTCTGCTTTAATTAATTAAAGTTGCAAACTGACATTGGTCTTCTAAATGTAGTAACTTCCATGCTTAAATTAGGAATATTGTGAAAATAAAGGAAATCTTTTCTGAATGAGCCTTAAATTTAGTGAAATTATAATCACAGGTAGTATATAGTCAAACAAAGGGAAGAAAAGCTCTAACACGGAAGATTTCAGATTTAGATCATCAATCTCGACATGAATTCTTCAGAAGAATGCCAAACACACTGAAAATCGGTTATTTGATTTGTGTAGTTATCCTAAATCAACAGGACTAAGCAGTTTAGGACCCACAACACACATCACAACAAACAAAAGCTCAAATATTTGTCTTAAAATTAATTAATTAAATTCTTTGCATTTTTCTATATATTTAAGCATTTTCATAACACTGTGTTGAAAAAATCGACTTACTAACACTACATTGTAGCTTTCTGAGGAGCACTTGTTCACCAACAAGAACAGCAGTGGCTGGGTGCCAGCAAGGTAATATTTACAAACTACTCAGCATTCAATATAAAAATTCAGATAGTTAATCAATATTTAAGGGGCAGTCACAAAGAAACTTGTCTTCTCATCAATTACACCTAGGTTTTTCTTTTTAACTTAAAACTTCAAAGGCCCTGACAGTTTCTGCTTTGATGAGTTTTACAAACTCTCAACGCCATCTACAATTTTAAATACCTCAGTCTTCCAAAAGGCATGATACTTTACAATAGTACGGTATTCACAGCACTGGCTACAAACCGTGAAACTGATTGAAAACAGGCAGCAAATACTTTTAGGATTAAAGAAAAAAAGGACATAACAGAGAAACAAAAGAAACAAAAGGGGAAGTGTGTTTGCATTTGCTCGGGCAAGTATGTGTTCAGCTGCTTTATCAAGAGTATAGTTACCAAAATCTTTAGAATCAGCTATGCAAAATATCAAAATTCATAAATAGCACCAAAACTTGCTATTTGAAATCTAAATTAGTTTTCCTTACAACTATGCAATACACAGTAGGCACTCCAAACCCACTGTAACATATTTAGCATTTCTCCTAGTCATCCTGGCCAGTTGAAAGGATGGCCCGTTATAAATCTAATCTGTGCGTGCATCCTTAACGTGTGGTGTCTACATCATCCCAGCACTGACTATGAAAGTGGTGTAAGATCAAGAAAATTCATAGAAAAGAAAATAACTTTTTATTCTTAAAAATAATATCTCAAAAATTCTATCCACATTGAATTCTGCCTCTTTCCATTTATAAACAGGTAAATTTCCTCATCCTAATTTTGAGAACCTGCCAAAACCCCCAAAATCTAGAAAAGAGGTGTACTTTATTTTGCATTCAACAATATTTTGTTGTATTTTTTCTACAATCAGTTTAAATTTAATTTGTAAACTGAATACAGCCACACAACAAAGTGCACCAAACCAATTAAAAACTCTCCCCAGTGTGCAATGACTAAATGGATTTTTCCACTAAAATTAAAATAATGCATCTGTGCATATCTTGCTAAAATTTTTTTTGCAGCCTCCTTGTAAAACAAAGCGGAGAACATCATGGAAACAATGACTCCTTGCAAAAAATGTCTTTATCATAAAATACAGATTTTTATCTAATGCTGTCACATTTGTGGTCTCTAGTTAAGCAGAATAAGGGTGTGCCAAGGACCAATATTAAGGGGTTCAAAATAATCCACAGCTATATGTCATTTTAATTTTGGTCTAAAAGGTTTTTCAGGGCATGCAGAGATCAAAGTTTGATGCTTTCACCCAACAATGAAGTCTTTTCTTTAAAGGAAACATAACATCCATAATGTTACAAAGCAGAAATAAAGAGGCAAAGATAACAGCGTGAAAAATACAATTTAAAGGTCTGAGAAAAAAAAAAAAAAGCCAGATTACTTAGGCTGAAGCAATCAATGCGTTTTCTGATTTTCCAAGATGCTGTGAAGCAGCAAGGTAGAAATAACCTGAAACATTACGAAGAGCACTCAAGGACCAACTCAAGAGCTCATTCAATGCCTAGTAACTGAAAGATCATTTTTACGGAAAAACAAAACAAAACAAGCAAACAACCCCTGCCCCTGCAGTTCCGGAAATTATAAAAAATTCCAAACACCAGCAAGCTGAAACATACAGATCAAAATATATAAAGGTGATCTCCAAAAGAAGTCGTATTTCTTATCAGGAAAGTTACAGTGGGGAGAAAGAAACGAATAAGATGTACCGGAAGGGCACCTGAATTTGGTTGCACGATACTATTACATGCTTCGCACTGCTTTTTGCGGTTATTCAAAAGGAAACTGAAGGAATTTTCCAGTTGTTTCAAACCCCAGGACAGAGAAAGAATTTGAATGGTAAGAATAAAACCTAATATTACGTAGTAAGCCCATGGAAAAAAAAGATTTCCCAAAGCAGAAGCGTCATCAACTTACACGCAGAATATCGAAACGAATAGAAATTTCAAAAGACTACAAAGACTACCTTGCTGTTCGCCCATATAATAAAGGATGGTACACAGAACGTACTGGACTCTCCGTTATTTATTCCTCAACACACACGAGACGCCAAGATCTCCTTTTAATCAAGCGCTAGATAAACTCGCTAAACTATCTCCCTCTAAAACACTTTCGTAGGTTCCTTTCGGTCCAAAAGTCAGGGTCGCCTAATCGTCCTTTTCCAATTCCTCCCGAATCCAGGGAAATATCCTAGCACTTTCTCTTTTTCCCCTTCTTCCCCCAGGGATTCGCCCTCGAATAGGCTTCGTTTTCAGCTTCGCCTGATACCTCAGTTGCACCCCTAACTCCCCCCACCCCGGAGTTTTTCCTCATTCCGTCAGGCTAACCCCTTTTGCCATCCTAACAATCTTTCCCCAACTAGGACTCTCCCTCCTTCCCAAATATGTCTTAAGCAAACGCGAAGACTAAAAAAATTCTCCGTTTTTTTTTTCTCCTCAAAAATGTTGCGCCCCCTCCCCCGAAGTCTAGGCTTACAGCCGACTCTCTCCCTCAGCGCCTCCAAAGCACTTTCTCACCATCTCTTCCCCAGTGCCTTCAATAAGCCACGGAGCGGCGCTTCTGGGGTCCCTGACAATAAAGCGAGACCACCAAGAGTCCCCCTTAACAACGGGCAGGGGCGGCGGCCTGGCCACCGCCATCCTCCTTGTCTTCTCCCGCCGGGCAGAGAATGGGGGGGGGGAGGGGGGTCTCAGGGTTCTGTAAGGACTCACCAGCGAGGCCCAGAGGCGGACGGCAGGAGAGAAGCGCCAATGAGGGAAAAGAGAAAGAAGTCGGTCCCGGTTCTCCGGCAGCGCCTGAGAGCGGGGCTCTGTCGCCGGAGGTTGTTTCCTTTCATTCGAGGAGACGGGCTCGCGAAGCGCCCTTACGTCGCCCCCCTTGCACGCACACGTCCCACAAAGCGTTGATACGTCTCGAGCGCGCCGCGGGACCTGATTGGCAGTAGAGACGGGGCAGCTGAGGCTGCAGAGCCATGGCGCATGTGCAGGTACCGCCCCCTGCAAGGATCCGGGCGGCAGGCCCCGCCTCCAGCTCGCGCGCTTACCTTCTATTCTCTGGTCTGCCGCTCCGCCAAGTGTTTGGGGGCAGGATCTGAGAAGCAAGAGAAAGCGATTCAAAGATATCGCTGTGGGTTGGGCGGAGGAGGGACAGGGACTAGAACTGTTGGACCGGGGCCCTGGGTGACCGGTTTTCAGCAGTGGTTCGAGTGGCTAGGCCTGATCCCTTGCACTTGTTCACCGAGGCCTTTCCACATCCATTATTTCATTGTACTCTCGTGGCATCCCTTGGAGCTTAGAAGACCTCTCCGTTCTCACTTTACTGCCAGGAAGGACTGAGAAGCTCGCAGTGGAATCAGACTGCCTAGATTTAAGTGCTTGGGCGAACCATTTTAACCTCTGTACCTTAGTATTTCGTATTTAAAATGGGGATAAAAATAGTACCTCACGGGATAATTGCGAGGAAGAAATAATACAAGCAAAGCATGTACGGGTGTCCCTGGCATGTAACAGGCCCGCTATATAAATGCTGGGATTATCCAGAAAAGACAAGTGATCTGCCTTTATAACGTACACAAGTAAACCTGGCGCCTAAACGAGCGCTTACACTTTCGGCATATCGAGCCAGACTGCTTGGGTTTGAATCCCAGCTCCCCAACTCCCTAGCTCTATGACCTTGAGCACGTTGCTTTGCCTCTCTGTGCCTAGGTTTCATCACGTCCAATAATGGAGATTATAACAGTATCCATCTCGTAGCGTTGTTGTGAGAAACAAATGAGTTAATATGTATTTGTAAATCCCATAGAATAATGCCTGATACATAGTATGCCCTATGTAAGGGTCACGGAGCCCTGGTGGCACAGTGGTTAAAGCATTCGACTGCCAACAGAAAGATTGGCGGTTCCAGACTACCAGGGCTTTGGGGGAGAAAGATGTGGCGGTCGGTTTCCGTGGAGATTTACAGCCTTTGAAACCCTATGGGGTCGCTATGAGTCCGAATGGACTCAACAGGCAGTGGGTTTGGGTTGTTTTTGTTTTTTAAATATAAGGGTCAGCTTATGTTATTTCCTACTGGACTCACAGACTGCAAGCCAGTGTGTTTATGTTTAAAAAATAAAAAAAGCCCTAACAAACCAATGAAAACTTAAAGATGCTCTTCAAATAGCTGTTTGTCCTGTAGTGGGGTGGATTTCCACCGTTTTGATCCAATTCTGTTTCTACCCTGTTTATTGTTCTTTTTTATTTTTCCTTGCAATGTCAACCTTAAATTGTAATTCCCTCCAAGAACACAGTGACCATGTTGGTGTAAAACTGCATTTCATTCAAACAGGTAACTGATAAAAGCAGACAAATTAGCCATTTAGCTGCACAGGGCCCTTAGGCCTTTTCACTAAGGCCCAGTGCTGCCAAATGGAATGGCTAGAGATTTGCATAAGAAGATCCAGAAACATTTACAGGGCGTTTGAAAATAGATCCCAGTCATGGGTGCCCCAGCATTATTTTTCCACTGGCTTTACAACTCACACAGGTAAACCTGACACCTAAACTTTACACACTCACTGATGTCAGATGGAACTGATGGTTGTGGGACAAAATGCAGTGCCTATGCTGTGTGTCATCTTTTGAGGACCTCCCCTAGCCCCCACAGTTTGCTAGCTTTTATTCATTCTTTCACCCATCCATTCATTTCAATAAAACTTGATTCAATAAACATTTGCAGACCTACTAAGTTCCAAATGCAAGGAGACATAGATCAATACAACTCAATGTCTAAAGAGGAGACAGACAGGCAAACAAATACACCATGATGTGATAAATACTATAGTAGGTTTTTCCTGGTCTGCCTGGTGCAGATATCCTCTGCCTGTAATGTACAAAGCACTGTGCTAAGGTACAACACCACCGTCAAAAACACACAGCATTTGCCCTCAACTGTTTACAATCTAGTGAGGAAAAGACAAATAGCTAAGATAGGGGTGGAAAGGAAGTGCAGAGAGAGTTCAAGAGAGGGAGAGATCAGTGACTCCAGTTAGTTTCAGGCCCTAGGTCTGTTCCAAAAGCACCAACCCCGCTGCCGTGGAGTTGATTCCGACTCATAGCAACTCTATAGGACAGAGTAGAACTGCCCCATAGGGTCTCCAAGGCTGTAATCTTTACCGAAGCAGAGCAACTGATGGGTTTGAACTGCCGACCTTTCAGTTAGCAGTCGAGCGCTTAACCACCGCACCACCAGGGATACTTCCAGGTCTGGTAGCCAGTCCCAGTTAGCATGACTGATAAATGCAGCCTGTTATTTCCAGGGCTGCAGAAAGGAATCAAGATTGAGATAACAAGCTCTTAACAATACCTGAGGATATAGCCTGTGATCTACTAATCTCTTAATAATCACCAGGACTCCCACCAACACCTTTCCAGTCTTTTTCTTCAGGCTCCAGATCCCCCTTTTTGTACCTCATTCTCAGCAGAGGCCTTCACTTCCTGACTTACTGAGAAAAGGGCTATCTGAGCTAAACTACTTTATCTTGTACCGCCATCCTTCAACACTCAGAGAGTTGTCCTTCCTGCTTTCTAAAGCAAAACCTGTGCTTTGAATCACACCCCTTCCAAGCTCTGGAGGAACTGCTGCTCTACCTATTCCCCCCTCCAGCAGCATCGGTTGCCATCAGAGTCAACATTGGCCTTCAAAAGTATAGGATTCATCTGCCTTCGCTGGCCAGACTGCTGTCTACCTGCAATTGCTCTCCAATCCCTCATTCAGCAAGTATGTACACAGGTTTTCTGTATGTCAGGTGTTATGCCAGACACTGGGGATTTGAAAAGGAGTTAAGACACACCTCCTGCCTTCAAGGAATTCTCAGCCAAAGGAGGAAGAAAAACAAACAACAATTTTAGTACAATCAATTAAGTGCTAAAATAGATACATAGCAGGATTGAGGATTCTGCCCAACGGAGTCAAGAAAAACATCATTGGGGAGGCAATGTGTTGAGCTGGATCTTGAAGGACAGGTTGGGGCCCAGAAAAATCTGGATGCTGTCTTCACGACGTTACTAGAAACATGCTCAAAGGCCACACAGGATCTTTTTCTCATATTCAGTGATTTTTCTCCACTTTCATTCTTGACATCTCTGTTACTTTTGACACTGTTGGTCATCTACTTGTTCTTAAATTCTCACCTTCCTTGGCTAACAACAGTGCTCTGACTCTGGCTGCTATTTCTGTTTCTTCTGTAGGTATCCCTTCTTCCTCTCGCTTTATAATGCAGACTTTTCCCTAGACTGAGTCTTAGACCCTCTGCTGGTCTATTGCTCTTCCAGCCCAGCACTTCTTAAACTTTGCAAGTGAGAATTGCCTGGGGAGCTTGTTAAAAATGCAGAATTTTGGGCGCAACCCCTTGGAGATTCTGAAGGTCTGAGTATGGGAATCACCTTCTTAAACTCCCCAGGTGATTCTTTATAAAGAAATTGCCCTATGTTCTTTTTTTTGGAGATTTTGATAAAATCTCCTGACTTCCACTACCTTGTAAACAACCACTTAGCAACTGCATCTGCTTTGATCAACCCTTTCCTTGACCTCACATCACCAAGTTCAGAACAAATTCATCATCTTCAGAACTAAAAAATAACTTCCCATCTTAAATGTTTCTGTATAAAATACCACTAGCATTTCTGCTCCTGCCTAAATCAAATGCTAAATTCACCTACATGCCTATGACCTCCCTTCTGGCTATAATCATCATCAGTGGATCATTCATTCATTCATCAAATACATATTGTTCGCCTATAATGGTTTAGATAAAAATGGACATGATTCGTTTTGGTGTAGTGGTAAAGACAGACCTTAATCAAATAATCACATAAACAAATGTAAAACTGCAACTATGACAAGTGCAAAAAGAAGCAAATGTCCCTTAATATGGAATTGAAGTCTATTGATATTTTGTATATCGAATATATTTTATATTTTTTATTCTTTGTTTTTAAAATGGATGAAGCATTTCTTCAGACTTTTTAAAAAAATTTATTGCGGTAAGATATGTATAACAAAAAGTTTGCCATTTTAACCATTTTTAGGTGTACAATTCAGTGACGTTAATTACATTCACCGTTCACCATGTTATGCAAGAAGCCCTGGTGGTGCACTGGTTAAGGTGTTCAGCTGCTAACCGAAAGTTCGGCAGTTCGAATCCACCAGCCGCTCCTTGGAAACCCAGTAGGATAGTTCTACTCTGTCCTATAGGGTTGCTATGAGTCGGAATTCACTTGACGGCAGTGGGTTTGGTTTTTGGTTTTATGTTGTGCTACCATCACCACCATCTGTTTCCAAAAGTTTTACATCCCCCCAAACAGAAACTCAGTAACCCCTCAACAGTAACTCCCATGCTTCCCTCCCCTCAGCCTCTGGTAACCACTAATTAACTTCTGTCTCTATGTATTTGTCTATTCTAGATACTTTGTTAAAGTGGGTAGGTTAAGCGCTTGTAATGTTTCTGCGGGGAAATAAAGTGGTATTTATATGTATGGGATGTAGCATAAGAGTTGTTAAAAGCCCTGGGTTTGAATCCCTAGCTTGCCACTAACAGAGTAACCTTGGGCTGTTCATTTGACTTCTCTGAATCTTAGTTTAGACATTAGTAAAATGAGAATAATAGTATTTGCAAGGTTTTTGTGGGGCACAAGGACAGATTGTATTTGTGAATGTTATTGTCCCAACATATATGAAGGACAGTTATTTTTCTGTGTATCCCTTGACTGTCAGCTAATCTCTGATTGACCTACCCGTCAGTTGGTTCCCAGTATTCAGGTTCTGTGCTGTTCTACTTAGTTTTTGCTGTTTGCTTTTTAACTTCCTCTTGGTGTATTGGTAAAACTATATCATTCTTAACTCTGTCCAGTTACTCAGGTTCATCATGGAGGAGTTGGGGGCCTTGGTGGACTTTGTTGTTGATATTTCTTCCTTGTTTAGCAATTTGAGGCTGGGTATGATATAGATAGACGGGCCCTGGTGGATCAGTGGTTAAGATCTACGGCTTCTAACCCAAAGGTCAGCAGTTTGAATCCACCAGCTGCTCCTTGGAAACCCTATGGGGCAGTTCTACTCTGTCCTATAGGGTCACTATGAGTCGGAATTGACTCCACAGCAACATTTTTTTTTTAATGATGTAGAAACTGCCAAGGAAACTAGCAACTGGGGCAGGGGAAATGCTTTAGAGACATATATTAGCCGAACCTAATATAACATATGGACGGTAATATTGGAGAAGTAACTGAACTTCAAAGTGCTGGTACATGCAAAATAGTAACAATTAACATTGCCTGCATATTAACAGTTAACATTGCTGCATATTAACAGTTCACATTGACTACTACATAATAACAGTTAACATTGACTGCATACAATTTATCAGACACCGTGCTAAGTGTTGTACGTACATTATCTTATTAAATCCTTGCAGCAACCCTGAGAAGCTGTTCTGTATGCCTCAATAATGTTCTCAAATCCCATAAGATGTAAATCACTATTATGCTTTCAAAATACATATGTATAATCACTCATAATATGAATTTAGAAATAGAAATAAGTCTACCTTTGTAAGGCTCTCTAACATTAACTATAAGCCATGAGAAAGTTATTTAGAAAATTTCTGAACTTAGACATAGAAACATAGAAGCATGTGAAGTATGTAAAGAATGTAAACGACCTTTAAGCTGAATTTGACCTGACATGCTGTGATAAAGAAGATATGACATAGTTAATCTTTGTAAACTATCCTTGAGACATAAATCTAAACAACCTCCCTAATCTCTAACCTTGACGAAAAAATGTGACATTCAGGTAATTTCTAACCCTGAAGAAATGACATAACATACTAGTCTTTGACATCACACTGGCCCTTACTGTGTGGGGCCAAGGTGAGAATTTGACATAAAAACCCTGAATTTCTACTTACTCACTGAGAGAAGGCAGAGGCAAACGCTGAGAGCCTGCTGAGACTCTGCCAGCTGCCTCTGACCTCTGACCCTAGCTACCAGGGACCTCTGCGGAGTTAGAGCCCTGATTAAGCCTTCCTCCTGAGACTTATCTTCAAGATAAAAGCCTGAAGTCTAAAAGATTTGGACTCTAACCATTGAACTAACATTGTAATTGTTAATTCTGATTCTCCGGTTCTAAATGCACATTGTGAAGCCTTATTTCCGTGCCTTGCCATGACTACCTCGCAATAAACTAAATGAGTTTATGCATGATAAACCTGTGTATCTATTAATTTTCTAAGATAAAATCCTACACAACAGTTGGTGAAGTTGGCAGTTGTTATCCATCATTATTAGCTATTGGTTGTTGATTATTGAATATTGATTTTAAAATCATTAAAATTAATGAAATACAGGCTCGTACACATGGTAATACCTAGACTAACAAAATTTGAACAAAATTGGGTCCGTTTGGTGTGGAAAAGAACTATTGGTTACTCATATTTACAAACTGAATCTAAGTAGGCACAAGAAGGACAATCAAAAGCCATTAGAGTGTCACCACTATAAATAAATCTTCTCGTGACAGGATAACTAGTCACAGGTCAAGCAAAGATATCACTAGGGTGTTTGCTAGTCTGAAAAAGACTCCTATGAATGGGACCACTAGTCATGGGGCTGAGCAAAGATACCAGTACTGTGTTCCCCAGTATAAACAAGCACCCCGTGCAAGGCACATTGTTCTCCATTCTCCGGGGGATACCTGATCTGGTTGGATTGGTATCCGAGGGGCTAGTCGGAATAAGACTAGGGGCCCGAGACACGAGGTGCACAAGCAACATTGAAAATGACCCAAAACATAATAAGACCAAACCCCAATATTATCCCATGAGGAAATAGGGAATAATATATGACTGACCAAGATACTCTAAATCTTTCAATTTTTCTTTGGCTACACCTAGCATTACTATATATAATAACATCTTGGTTTTGAACAAGGGACATACAAAATAGTATTCAAGCAGAACTTTAATACTGAGGGGCATGGAGAATCAGAAAAGCTAAAGTTTATTACTTAAATTACTAACAAAATGAATAAGCTCAGGCAAATATTCCTCTAGGGTCAAGAGAAAGGATCACGTACTCCCAAATGACAATTCCAGGAGGTTTACAGGGGATTTAGTAAGGGACAAATTTAAGATAAAGTATACCCCTGATATTGGCCTGATCAACCGACCACAGGAGTTATAGCCTAAAATTACAAGGACTAAAAAGAAAGAGGTACACACTCTACTGTTAGAAGCACTAGATAACATAGATAAATAAAAATAAATAAGTGACTATCCTGACCAGAGGGTAGTGTCTAAAGGACCTATCTCAAATCCTGATTCATTTGCTCCATTAAATAATGATCTACTATGTTGAAATGAGCCCTGGGGGCACAGTGGTTAAGAGCTTGGCTGCTAACCAAAACGGTCGGCAGTTCAAATCCACCAGCTGTTCCCTGGAAAACCTATGGGGCAGTTCTACTCTGTCCTATAGGGTCGTTATGAGTTGGAATCAACTCAATGGCAACCAGTTTGGGTTTTTTTTTTTTTTTTTTTTTTTTGTTTGTTTATCTGGAAATGATGATTATCCAGACAACCCACATGTCATGGACTGAATTATGTCCCCCCAAAAATGTGTGTATCAATTTGGCCAGGCCATGATTCCTGGTATTGTGTGGTTTTCCTATATGTTGTAAATCCTGCCTCTATGATGTCAATGAGGGAGGATGAGCGGCAGTTGTGTTAGTTAGTAAGGCAGGACTCAACCTACAAGATTGGATTGTATCCTGAGGCAATGTCTTGAGATATAAAAGACAGAAGTGAGCAGTGAGACAGGGGGTCTTCATACCATCAAGAAAGCAGTGCCAGGAGCAGAGCGCGTCCTTTGGACTGGGGTCCCTGCGCCAAGAAGCTCCTAGTCCGGGGGAACACTGAAGAGAAGAAGGCCGATAAAGAGAAAAAGTCTTCCCCTGGAGCTGATGCCCTGAATTTGGACTTCTAGCCTACTTTAACTGTGAGGAATAAACTTCTCTTCGTTAAAACCATCCACTTGTGGTATTTCTGTTATAGCAGCACTAGATGACTAAGACACCACACGACCCTCATAATTGGTTATCATGCCCCATGGCAATTGATAAAATTACCAAAAATAGTTACAGAACAAAGAGCATTTACAAGACAGGAGATGATTAAGATGCGACAAGAATTCCAACAAACAGACACCTCCACCACAGCACAATGGCTTTTAGAACTCTGGTCAAAAGATGGAAGAAACTTAAACCTCACTGGTGATGACGTAATACAACTGGGTGCAATCACCAATGATGCTAAGACTGAATCAAGAATTAAGGGCTCTAGGGGAAAACCAGGAAACCCTGGTGGTGTAGTGGTTGAGAGATGCACCTGCTAACCAAAAGGTCAGCAGTTCTAATCCACCAGGTGCTCCTTGGAAACCCTATGGGGCAGTTCTACTCTGTCCTTTAGGGTCGCTATGAGTCGGGGAAAACCAAGCAGATACAGAGAGATCAAGATCATTGTTTGATTGGGTGGCAAAAGCCTGGAAAAACAGATGGCCACTCCCAAATGTAGGGGCCATAAAGACGGGACAGTAGACAACTGCAGACAAAGCCACAACTATCCAATGCTCTAGGATGGAAGGGCCAACAACCCATTAGAAGCTGAAGCTACAGACCTAATTAAAAAGATAATTTTTAGGTCAGCACCCCCACAAGAGAGAACTGCTCTATTTACCATACTGGCAAGAGCAAACAGTATAGGCAACCTAACAGATTCAATTAGGACAGCTGAGGAGTTAAGTCAAGACAAACATTATGCTTTTCAAGCCAATTTTAAATTTAGATCCAACAATAAGTTTAACTCCAATTTTAGATCCAACTGACCTCCACCTTTTAAATCCAAATTAGGAGACAACTCAGACCGGCACAGCCAGCTAACAAGAGAGAACAACAGAGAAGGTGGCTCAGAAGAACTGAGGGTTATGAATACAGAAGAAGTGAATTTAATAGATCTAACCCAAATTCAGAAGAGTTCGGAAGGGAAAGTATTTACCAAAACCTGAACAGGGAATTCAGGAGGAGAAAGAATGAGCAAACCCCATGTAGAGATCTTAGAATGAAACAAGACAGCCAAAATAGGGAATGTATTAGTAGACATGTAAAATACAGACCAAATACCATCAGAGCAGACGGAGCCTTGAGCAAGGAGACTTAAGCACATTATAGGGACTCAGCAATCACTGTTTACTGGCCAAGCTGGGGACAATCGCCCATATGTGACTATGGCCATTTCCAGAGATAAATGTAAAAATGAGAATATATTTATGCTTGTAGATACAGGATCCCCAATTACCATGATCCATGGAAAGTTTGTTGAAGATGAGATTGATAATAATAAAGGTCATATAGAAGGATTAAGTGGTAAACTAAGTGAAGGAACCTGGGTGCATAGAGTTGAATCAATTGATGATCATTCTTTCTTGAAAATTAATTGTTTAATGGAAACTACACTAGAGAATATTTTAGGTATGAACATTATATTTCCATACTTATCTAATAAAGGAAAGGAGTCTATTTATATTACTAATTTAGCTATAGCTAAATGGACTCCTGTAGTATTACCAGTTGTTAAAAGGATTTAATACCCTGCAATATAATCTTAAAGGAGGATTTAAAGATATCTCCAATAAAATCAAAAACCTTTTAGATGAAGGAGTAATTGTTCCAACCATCTCCCTGTATAATAATCCAATCTGGCCAGTTAAAAAACCAGATAGGTCATATGGATTTACTGTTGATCACAGAAACCTAGATAGAGTTTCCCCTAAAATAGAGGGCACACTTACTGATGTTGGTACTTTGATTAATAATATTACAACAGGAAAAGGAACTTGGTATACAATTATAGACTTAAGCGATATGTTATTTGCCATTCTACTGGCTAAAGAAAGCCAACCCATGACTGCCTTTGCATGGGAAGGTAAGCAATTTGTTTATGAGATTGCCTCAAGGTTATATCACCAGCCCAGTCATAGAACATAACTTACTGAATCAAGATTTACACACATTTTCCAGCACATACCCACATAGTGACACAATCATGCCTTACACAGGTGACATCATAATAACAGGACAAAATAAAGTTGACCAAGAGAAAACAAAATTAGAACTCACTTCATTTGTTACAGAAAGAGGATGGACAATTAATCCTAGTAAGGTATAAGGAAGGAGCCCTGGTGGCACAACAGTTAAGCATTTGGATGTTAACCGAAAGGTTGGAGGTTTGAACCAAACCCTATAGTCAGTTGAGTCGAAATCGACTCAGTGGCACCTAACATTAAGAACAACAAGGTGCAAGGACCAGACACAACAGTTAAGTTTTTAGTAATTAATTGGTCATCTGAAGGAAGAACAATTCCAAATCCTGTAATGAGCAAGTAGTTACAGATATTACCCTCCCCACCCCTCAATACCAAAGAAGAAGCACAGAAACTAATAGGTTTATTTGGACAGTGGAGAAAACACACACCACACCTGGGAATAATTCTCAAACCAATTTATGAGATAATTAGAAAGAGTAAAACATTCACTTGGGGGCTTACAAAGAACATTCTCTAACACTTTTAAGACAAGGAATACAAACGTAGCAAACTCTTGCTCCTCTGCAGACTGAATCAAAACTCAGATTGCAATGCTTATATTCACAAGATTTTGCCGTATGGTTCTTATGGATTAAGTACCCCACAGACTCTAAATTTAACCCCACTGACTTTTTCTTTTAACAGTTGTACATATACTGTTTTATGACATTGGTTAACAACCCCACAACATGTCAACACTCTCCCTTCTTGACCTTGGGTTCCCTATTACCAACTTTCCTGTCCCCTCCTGCCTTCTAGTCCTTGCCCCTGGGCTGGTGTGCCCCTTTAGTCTCGTTTTGTTTTCTGGGCCTGTCTAATCTTTGGATGAAGGGTGAGCCTCAGGAGTGACTCCAGTACTGAGCTAAAAGGGTGTCCAGGGGCCATACTCTCAGGCTTTCTCCAGTCTCTGTCAGGCCAGTAAGTCTGGTCTTTTTTTATGAGTTAGAATTTTGTTCTACATTTTTCTCTAGCTCTGTCTGGGACCCTCTGTTGTGATCCTGGTCAGAGCAGTCAGTGGTGGTAGCCGGGCACCATCTAGTTGTACTGGACTCAGTCTGGTGAAGGCCATGGTAGGTGTGGTCCATTAGTCATTTGGACTAATCTTTCACTTTAGTCTTTAGTTTTCTTCATTCTCCCTTGCTCCTGAAAGGGTGAGACCCATGGAGTGTCTTAGATGACCGCTCACAGGCTTTTAAGACCCCAGACGCTACTAACCAAAGTAGAATGTATAACATTTTCTTTATAAACTATGTTATTCCAATTGAGCTACATGTTCCCTGAGACCATGGTCCCTACAGCCCTAAGCCCAGCAATTCGGTCCCTCAGGGAGTTTGCAAGTGTCTATGGAGCTTCCACGACCTTGCCTTGTACAAGTTGTGCTGGCTTTCCCGGTATTGTGTACTGTCTCACCCTTCACCAAAGTTAACCACTTATCTATTGTCTATTTAGTGCTTTTCCATCCCCACCCCGCCTCTCCCTCATAACCATCAAAGACTGTTTCTTTTGTGTGTAAATTTTTCATTAGTTTTTACAGTAGAGGTCTCATACAATATTTGTCCTTTTGTGATTGACTTATTTCACTCAGCATAATGCCCTCCAGTTTCATCCATGTTATGAGATGCTTCGCAGATTCATCATTGGTCTTTATGGTTGTGTAATACTCCATTGTGTGTATGTACCATAGTTTGTTTATCCATTCATCTATTGATGGGCATCTAGATTGTTTCCATCTTTTTGATATTGTGAACAACGCTGCAATGAACATGGGTGTGCATACGTCTATTCGTGCGACGACTCTTATTTCTCCAGGTATATTCCTAGGAGTGGGATTGCTGGATCATACAATATTTCTATTTCTGGCTTTCTAAGGAAGTGCCATATCATTTTCCAAAATGGTTGTATCATTTTGCATTTCCATCAGCAGTACATAAGAGTTGCGATCTCCCTACAGCCTCTCCAACGTTTGTTACCTGTTTTTTTGATTCGTGCCGGTAATGTAACCCTATTGACTGTTGGTCTAAAAAGTTTCCCTGGACAGAGCACAAATATTCCTCCATGGAAAAACTTACATGGGCTTTGTACAAAGCACTACAACACACCGAGCCACTAACTGGAAAAAGGAGTATTCATCTCTGTAATACCTCAACCAATCCTGGCATGGGTCCGACAGACACCTGACAAACAAAAATGTGTAACATGTGACGAGAGGGTTCTTGATTGGAAATGGCATATTTCCAAGTGGTCACAGGGGTGGATGGTCAACCCTTTGTGTTAACTGAGTAAATAGTGTTGCCAACAGTGGGCTTACCGGAATTTCTGAGGGGTGAGTCAATCCAAGCCCAAGCAGCTGGGCAATGGAATTCGCTCCAGTCTGTGGAGCTTGTCAATGCGTGGTTTACTGATGGTGGAAACACCATGACCCCATCTGGAGTCAGCTGGAAGGCTGTGGCCTTGACAGCCTCAGATGGAATGACCCCGACCAAGGAGAGTATAGGAAAATCGGCACAATATGCAGAATTGGTGGCTGTGGACTTAGCAATCAGACAAACCCTAGTGGAAGGACAGAAAATGCTATATTTATATACCGAATCATGGGCAGTTGCTAATGGTTTGGCTGTATGTTCTGGTAGTTGGCAAAAAAATGATTGGAAAATTGGCAATCAAGAAATTTGGGGAAAAGACATATGACAAGACATTACAAACACTAATCTTAAAATTTATATTACACACATTTCTGCACATCGGCCAGACAATAGCAAAGAAACAATACAATAGTACAGTAGATAAACTAAGTTCAATGCATCTGCTGAAATGATACCCACTAAGACCCAGGGCGCATGTGAAACCAGGCAGAAAATACCTAAAAATCAGCTAAAAAGAAACCCTGATGCTAGCTGGCAAATAGAGAGCTGTCCATCACTACCTTAAGAAAATATGTGTAAATGGGCACATGAACAAAGGGGACATGCAGGGTTTCATGCCACCAAAAATTGAGCAGTTAAACGGAATTTGCCCATATCACAGAAAACTTTACGATATGTAGTTAGACACTGCGAACCTTGTAGGATGTTTAAGGCAAAGAGACACCCTAAGGAATACTGACAAGATGAAGCCCGACAGACCTTTTCAAATTATTCAAGTAGACTACGTTGGTCCATTGCCTACCTCTGAAAATAAGAAATACCCATGCAACACAGTAAACACATGGTCTGGCTTGGGATTACCATACCCTTATAAAACTTGTAACCAGTTCTCCATTATAAAAGCATTAGATGAATATCTTGCTTTGGCATACCTTGTATTATAGAATCAGATCAGGGCACACATTTCACTGGACATCAAGTGCAAAAATGGGCTGAAGATGAAGGAATCTCATGGAATTTACATTTACCTTATAGCCCTACAACATCTTGAAGTTGTAAAAGGTATAAATGTTTATTTAAACAGAAATTAAGACTCCTTGCCAATAACCAGAAATGTAGAGGATGATCTAAACAGTTATGGACAACAGCTAAATCTCTTAATCATAAAGTATTAACACCCCTCTCCCCATAGATAGGATGATTACTCTCTCTAATTATATTAAAATAATTAATACCATAAATAACAAACAACATCATAATTTCTCAGGTAAAGTCCTTATAAAGTATAAAAATAATTTGTTTATTAAAGGGAAAAGTATAGCCCCAGCCACTAGAAAGATACACTGGGTAACTACAGGGAACTCTAAGATCCTATAGATTAAAGACAATTCTTTAATTCTTACTTAATCATTTTTAAATGTGTCACCTAAAGCTACACTGCATTCTTAGAACCCTATTGTTTGAATTTGCTGCTCTCAGCGCTTGTTTTGTCTTAACAGTCTGTTCATAAGGTTTTCGCTGGCTAATTTTTTCAGAAGTAGACCACCAGGTCCTTCTTCCTAGTCTATCTTAGTCTGGGAGCTCTGCTGAAACCTGTCCACCATGGGTGACCCTGCTGGTATTTGAAATATTGGTGGCATATCTTCCAGCATCACAGCAACACACAAGCCACCACAGTACAAAAAACTGACAGCCTAAGTCATTACGGATCATAAGCCAACAACATGAGTTTCTCCATTTCCTTCACTGTGTGCACCATTTGGCACCAAATTGCCACCTCCCTCTACCTCAACTATACTGTCCACTTTGGCTAGGCCATCAGCTCCTCTGGTGAGCCTTTCTGGACCATCACCGTTTCACTATTCTATCTATCAAAGAATGGAGAAGCATTCTTCTTTGTGAAATAGAAGCTGTCTCAACTTTTATAGGCATGAATGTGGTACCAAACGATCACGAGTACATCTCAGAATTCACCGACAGCATCGAAGGAACAAACCAACCAACCCCAGATACTGTGCCACCAGTTTTTCCGGAGCAATTTCTCACACAAGTAGGAGAGTCTTTTGCTATCCTTCAGGATATATATGAGGATTTACCTGACTATATACCTGATTTGTTGGCAGGAATAGTTCATTTTGTAGACTGGGCAGTTGACAAATACAGCCGGTGGACTCTGTGAATTCCACTTCCAGTGGACCCTCCCAGTGAAGCATTCCTAAATCTGTTTAGACAGGTATTTGCTGCCAGGGTTGGGCCCATCTAGGCAAACTGAGGATTCACCCTTTTGGTAGACCCTACAATTATAAGCTCAGAGAATATACCCAAATGCTTAAAATTTCTCCATTATTGCTTCTTCGCAAACGTAAGAGAGCCTACCTGCTCTGAACATTCTATTAAACCTTATGCTCCAACTTTAGATACAATGTTAATATGAAACTCCTTAAAACGAATAAAGCCCTTACAATTTTAGCCAGTCTCCTAGGAGATCTAATAAAAAACTTTACTATCACAATTCCAGATGAATGATTTGACAGACTAACAGATTTTCAGAAGTAATAACAAAATTTTAATTCTCATGCTATGGCAGCTTTACCACATTTAGGCACACAAATCACAGATATTTCTTAAACAATTGATAACATTAATGAGCATAACGCTAGAACAAATCATACTAGGAAGATCTTAAGCAAAGCTCTTGAACAGGAATACATGAATAATCAGATTATTAAACAACAACTTGAAAATCTATAAATTAAGGCAAAATGTGGTATCCTGCAAACTAAGTTTACTGCATTGTGTAGTACTTTAAGACAAACTGTCTTACATATCTACCAATGATAACAAGTAGTTATTGGAGCCTTGCTATAATTGACAATCCTACTAAGTCTAAAATGATGTAATATTTACAGAAGCATGACAAATTAAAATTTTAGATCTAAAAGACAATGTTGTGAAATCTGCTATCACACCATGGTGATACCCCAATTTCAAAAGGGAGAAAGGATGCTTAGAGCTGAACAAGCCCTTTGTACATAGAAGGCATACATGTCCCACATGATCAATAATTAGAGTAAAATCATGATACAACCAGTTGTCTATAATTTGGGAAATTGGACCTTTATAGCATGCTCCAAAATTATGATCAATCTAACTTATTGAACAGATGACAATAATGCAGAATTTCCTCTTCAAGTTTACATTAAATTAATTAATACTCTGAATATTACTATTGGGGAAAAAACATACTAATCCCAGTCCATATAGGACAAAGGGATAATAAAATCACTAATGAAATTTATCATATAACCAAACCAAGTATGTCTCTGATTGATGTAAAATCAACCCTGGATAAATATGATTAGGTGAGCAATCATTTGAAGCAGGAAATGAAGCATATACAATCCATGATTCAAAAGGTAAATAAAGAACAGAAAGACAAATTTCGAAAATAATGACAGCCTTAAACACAACATTTATGGCATCTGCACATGTCTTAGAAAATGTTACTGATGCTTGTACCCCCATAAGTGTAATAAAAATGTTTGCCTAAACAAAGAATTATCAAGGAAGTTTGTTTGGTTAGTTAAATAAGCTAAGCTTTAGGAATTTGGGGATTGGATTTTAAGTCATGTAAATGAAGCTTTTGTTTTTTACCATACAAATTGTATTGGGAATATTTCTGTTAAAACTTGCTTTAAAAAGATTGTGCGCTACTTGTACAAGGCAAGGTCATGGAAGGTCCATAGATACATCCAAACTCCCTGAGGGACCGAATTGCTGGGCTGAGGGCTGTGGGGACCATGGTCTTGGGGAACATCTAGCTCAATTGGCATAACATAGTTTGTAAGGAAAATGTTCTACATTCTACTTTGGTGAGCAGCGTCTGGAGTCTTAAAAGCCTGTGAGTGGCCATCTAAGACACTCCACTGGTCTCACCCCTTCGAGAGCAAGGGAGAATGAAGAAAATTAAAGACAAAAAGGAAAGGTTAGTCCAAAGGACTAATGGACCACACCTACCATGGCCTCCACCAGACTGAGTCCAGTACAACTAGATGGTGCCTGGCTACCACCACTGACTGCTCTGACCAGGATCACAACAGAGGGTCCCAGACAGAGCTAGAGAAAAATGTAGAACAAAATTCTAACTCACAAGAAAAGACCAGACTTTCTGGCCTGACAGAAACAGGAGAAAGCCCAAGAGTATGGTCCCCGGACACCCTTTTAGCTCAGTAATGAAGTCACTCCTGAGGCTCACCCTTCATCCAAAGATTAGACAGGCCCAGAAAACAAAATGAGACTCAAGGGGCACACCAGCCCAGGGGTAAGGAAGAGAAGGCAGGAGGGGACAGGAAAGTTGGTAACAGGGAACCCAAGGTCAAGAAAGGAGAGTGTTGACATGTTGTGGGGTTGTTAACCAATGTCATAAAACAATAGGTGTACTAACTGTTTAATGAGAAGCTAGTTTGTTCTGTAAACCATCTAAAGTACAATGAAAAAAAATCAGATCTGAAAACCTGAAATGTGTGGTTCTCCAGATGGTCTGTTTGCCAGATCTCTTGCAGAATAAAAATTTTTGTAATGTGAAAAAAAAAAAAAAAAAAGAAGATTGTGTCCTAAGATTTGAAATCTAAAATGTGATTTGAGATCAAGGGGTATATTGTTCTGTATGTTTCCATAATGCTCTCAAATCCCATAAGATATAAGTCACCATTATGCTTTCAAAATACATGTGTATAATCACTCATAATATGAATTTCAAAATAGAAAATACGTCTACTTTTGTAAGGCTCTCTAACATTAACTAGAAGCCATAAGAAAGTTATTTAGAAAATTTCTGAACTTAGACATAGAAGCATGTGAAGTATGTAAAGAATGTAAATGACCTTTAAGTTGACTTTGACCTGACATGCTGTGATAAAAAAGATATAACATAGTTAATCTTTGAAAACTATCCTTGAGACATAAATCTAAACAACTCTGGAATTTCTAAACTTGGAGAAAAAATGTGACATTCAGGTAATTTCTAACCCTGAAGAAATGACATAACATACTAGTCTTTGACATCACACTGGCCCTTGTTGTGTGAGGCCAAGGTGAGAATTTGATATAAAAACTCTGGATTTTTGCTCACTCCCTGAGAGAAGGCTGAGGCAAACACTGAGAGCCTGCTGAGACTGCCCACTGCCACCGACCCCCGACCCTAGCTATGAGGGACCTCTGCCAAGTTCCAGCCATGGTTAAGCCTTCCTCCCAAGACCTCTCCTTAAAGGTAAAAGGCTGAAGTCTAAAGATTTGGATTCTAACCATTGAACTAACATTGTAATTGTAATTGTAATTGTTAATGCTGATTCTCCAGTTCTAAATGCAGTTGTGAGGTCTTACTTGCATGCCTTGCCATGACTACCTTGCAATAAACTAAACAAGTTTATGCATAATAAACCTGTGTATCTCTCTATTAATTTTCTAAGATAAAATTCTACATGACAGAGGCAGGGAATATTGTTAGTCCCATTTTACAGAAGAAGAAACTTTTGAGCAATTAAGTAACTTGCCTAAGGTCACACAGGCAGGAAGAGGAACAACTAGTTTTCAAGTCTACACTTGTTTTGAATCCAGAGCCCAAGCTCTTACTAACTAACACGGCCTCTTATTTGTTAATGTGTTTATTATCTGTCTCCCAAGTAGAATGAAGCTCCATGAGGGCAAGGGCTTTGTTTTGTCACGTTTGTTACTTTATCCCCAGCCCACAGAACTCTGTGCCAACCCATAGTAGACATTCAATAAATAATTAATGAAGAAAGGGCATGGAGAAGGGGGAATGGAAAAGAGAGAGGAAATGGAGAATGGGGAAGAGAATGGAATGATGACTAATAGGGGAGAGTGCAATGGGAGTGGAATGAAATCATCTCAGGAAACTGTTCATCATAGAGCAGCCCAAACTCTACCCACTGATTCTGGCCTAGGTGTGAAATGGGGCACAGCAACTATATTTTTAACAAACTCCCCAGGTAAGACTGTGATGTACGTAAAAGTGTGAGAACCACTGGCCTATAACTATCCAAGCTGGAAAAAAACAAAAACAAAAAACAACAACTTGTAGCTTGGATATGTTAGCAGTTATATTTTAATGCCTGAAAGGCATTCAAATTCAGATCAATATCATTCTTAGACATATATTTTCGTGAGGACACACGTAACTGGCTTTGACATTGTGTCCCAAGTGATTTTGAGCATCTCTGTTCCTTTTGGCCTTATTTTGGCTGTTGGTTAAATATCATGGTCAGATAAATCTACGCTAATCTTAATATTATAATAAGTCTAGAAGCTACAAGAATTGTATATAGATAAGATGTATGTGGAGCTAAGATTCACAAGGAGTCCCTGGGTGGTGCAAATGGTTAACACACTTGGCTGCTAACAAAGGTTGGAGGTTCGAGTTCACCCAGAGGCATCTTGGAAGAAAGGCCTGGCAATCTACTTCTTGGGAAAAAAACCAGCCATTGAAAACCCTATGGAGCACAGTTGTCCTCTGAGACATACGGGATTGCTATGAGTCAGAAATCAACTTGATGGCAATTGGTTTAATATTTCTAGTGAGACACGATCTATACTGGGAGACAAAGGACCAAATGGCCTGGAGACAAATCCTGGTTTCCTGTAACTTCTCAGCCTTAATTTCTTCATCTGTAAACTAAGGATGGTGGGAATCCTCTTCTCAAGGGTTTTTATGATGATTGAGCTAGACAGTCCACATAAAGCACCTAGCACAGTTCCTGGCCTATAAAAAACAACTCATTGCTGTCTCGACTCATGGCAACTTCATGTGTTACAGAGTGGAAATGCTCCATAGGGTTTTCTTGACTGTAATCTTTACGGAAGCAGATTACCAGGCCTTTCTTCCATAGTGCCACTGAGTGGGTTTGAACCACTTTAGGTTAGTAGTCATTCGCAAAGTATTTGTGCCAGCCAGGGACCTAAGAACCTAGCACAAACCAAAAAACCAAACCCGTTGCTGTCGAGTCGATTCCGACTCATAGCGACCTTGTAATGCAATTTAGCACTTAATTGGAGCCCTGGTGGCGCAGTGGTTAAGAGCTCAGCTGCTAACCAAAAGGTCAGCAGTTCAAATCCACCAGTCACTCCTTGGAAACCCTATGGGGCAGTTCTACCCTGTTCTATAGGGTCACTATGAGTCAGAATCAATTCGATGGCAAGGGGTTTATACCTGATTTTATTCTCTAATTGCTTCATATGCTGATCCACCCTTATTTCCTCCTCCCTCAGGCACTAAGAGAAGAAATGATTATAAATTAAAAGTGGCTGATCCAGTTGTAAGCCACACCTAGCTATCAGTCTGCACGGCTTACTGAATGCCCAGTACTTGGAAAGCTATTATAAGTCACCAGAGGTGGACACACGTGAAAAAGTAGCACGATTTATCATGAGTGCCTAGGACAGTACCTTCACATAGTAGGCACTCAATAAATATTTGTTGAATGAATGAATAGTTTGTGAAAAAGAACAGTGCATTTGGTTAGGCTAGAGAGCAGGAACCCTGGAGTCTAGTTAGAGCTCTACTATTTCATTTTTGTCTTGGAAAGTCACTTCATCTTTCTGCCCCACTTTTATGTTCTGTAAAACATGAAGGAATCAGACTAGATGATACGTAAGGTCTCTTCCAATTTTAATGTACAATTCTTCCTCCTAATAGTTTGAAAATTCCTCAAGGGTAACCAAAAACCAAGAAACCAAACCCGTTGATGTGAAGTCCAACTCATAGCAACCCTATAAGACAGGGTAGAACTGCCCCATAGGGTTTCTAAGGAGTGGCTGGTGGATTCAAACTGCCGACCTTTCGGTTAGCAGCCATAGCACTTAACCGCTACAACACCAGGGCTCCAAGGGTAAATGAGGTATATCTCTTATCTTCTCCTTATCACATAGCCCAGTACTGAGCACACAGAAAACTTGAGAAATACTTAAAATGTCAGAAGCATCATCCTCCATAGTCACCCTTCACTAAAATAATAATAAACAACAACAATGGACATCAAAATCTGCTGTGAAACATGCCTCATCTTTACAAATGGGCTCGAAAGGAAAAGTAGGGGAAAACCAGGAAGTCTCTTCTGACTGCTGGATTTCAAAATCTTGAAAACATTTATGATTTAAAATCCAAACTCAAGATCTTGTTTACAACCAAGAAATTTCTTTAATCCAAGTGAAAATTGAATGCATGCAGCGTACAATTGTAGTTTGATTTTAGGCCCTCTCCTCTTTCTTTCTTGGTAATCATCCACACCCATCGCTTTATTTACCACCCACTGGGGCTGATGGCACACTCATTGATCTCTCTGGCCAACAACTCTCTAGTCAACGTCTCTCCTCTGAATTTTACACCCATATATCCAACTGCGGAACCCTGGTGGCACAGTGGTTAAGAGCTCGGCTGCTAACCCAAACGTTGGCAGTTCGAATCCACCAGCTGCTCCTTGGAAACCCTATGGGGCAGTTCTCCTCTGTCCTATAGTGTTGCTATGAGTTGGAATCAACTCAGTGGCAATGGGTTTTTTTGTTTTTACCCATCTCTTTAAAAAAAAAGAAACCAAACCTGTTGCCATTAGGACAATTTTGCCTCATCACTAGCTCTCAAATCAGTCCACTTTGCATTATCTCCACCATCGCTACCATTTCTAATCTGGACTACTCTGCTAGCTTATTGACTAACCTATCCCAATTCAATTTTGCTCTCCTCCAATCTCTTTTCCACATTCCTGTCAATGTCATTAACTCATTTATTCATCAACAAATATTTATTGAGTACCTACTGTAGGCAAAGCAGAGGACACAGCAGTAAACAAAACAGACAAAAATCCCTACTGTCATGAAGATTACATTTTAGTGAGAGAGAGAGAGAGACACTAGAAATAATATGTAGAATACACAGTATTAGAGACTCACTTCTGGCATGATGAAGTAAGGAGGTAAACAAATCCTCGCTCCAAAATGCCGCTCTACAGCTGGACCAAACTATGAAAGACAATCATTTCAGTGCTCTAGAACGTAACCAAAGGCATAAGAGAGTGACTGATCATCCTGATTTCCTTGGGACTGTCCCAGTTTTAGCACTGGAAGTCTTGCACCCCAGGAAACTCCTCCCCAGAATGTGAAGAATCCTGTTTTTCAGCAGGTTGCTCAAGTTACAGGGGAAGTACCAAACCCATACAGTGGCGCCCAAAATAGGGGCTGAAAGTAACACTTTAGTGTCAAATGAATATGGCATAGATGATCCCCTTCCTGTTGTTGTCGTGGCTTGTTTACAGCCCTGCTCACTAGAGCTGACAACCATGATCTGTAGTTCACAATAATGGATCATTCATTGTTGCATCACTCCCAGGGATGAAACTTAAGTACATTGCAGTCATGAGCTAGAACACTCTGTCTTTGACTTCGCCTGTGGGTTAACTGTTGTGGTTTGCATGGAGATAGATCTAGTTTAATTTTTTAATAGGCATATTTAACAATTATTATAAGGCCACTTCATCAAGAGATTATAGCAATCATAAATGTGTATGCATCTCATAACAAAGTTTCAAATTATTTAATTCAAACAGTGAGACATGAGCAGAAAAACTAGACAAATGTGCTGTTATAATGAAAGATATCAACAATTCTCTCAGTAATGTTTAGACAGAAAATCAGTACAGATATAGAAGGTTTGGACAACACTATCTACCAACATGACCGAATTGACATTTACAGCATGTTTCACCTAACAACGGCAGAATACACTTTCTTTTAAGGTACACAAAGCACATTAATGATCTAGTTTAATTTTTAACATTATGAGTATTATGACTATGTTTTCGAAGTGTTCAGATAAAAAAAAATGAGAGCGATTATAATTGCAACCCCAGCATGACCCAGAAATCACCAAAAAGGCAGGCTAAATGACTTTGTTATTTTAATGATAATCAAAGGGTATATATAACTGGATTAGGAAAGTAAACAACCAAAGCAGAGCACACTGGACAATAAGCAGAAAAGAACTTGGGCTTGGGCGTGGTGGAGACATGGATGTGGAAGCACATTGGAAACTGAATCTCACCTGCCCAGGATGAGGAGGAAAGTACTTATACATCAATCAAAACATTCTTTGTCTTCCCAAAAGACACTAAAGCTCAGTGGAAATTGGTGGCCCAGGCATACCACTTTAACAGTTAAAGTTACGTTTCCTGATTCAGACGTTGCAACTAAAACGTCCCGTGGGTGAACAAAAGGAGAAATGTTGGTAAGAGATGTGTTGGCCCATTACAGTGTAGAACTAATTCTGTGTTCAAATGTTATGGATTGAACTGTGTCCCTCAATAATATATGTTGTAAATCCCAACCCGGCGCAGTGGTTAAAAGTTCAGCTGCTAACCCAAAGGTCGGCAGTTCAAATCCACCAGCCGCTCTGTTGAAACCCTATGGGGCAGTTCTACTCTGTCCTATAGGGTCGCTACGAGTATGAATCGACCACAGTGGGTTTCATTTGGTTTGGTATAATGGTTATGGACCGGGCAGTGTTTTGTTCTGTTGTGCATACGGTTGCTATGAGTTGGAACTGACTTGACAGCACCTAACTGCAACAACAACATAGGGGTTATAATACCATTTGGGAATGGGTTTTCTTTGTTATGTTAAGAGACCATATCAGTGTAGGGTGTGTTTTAAGTCGATCACCTTTGAGATATAAAAAGAGCAGATTAGGACAGAGGAGAAAGCAGTGATTGAGGAAAATAGATGCCATGCCACATGAAGATCACCAAGGAGCCAAGGAACAGAAGCCGAAGAGACAAGGACCTCACCCAGATCCGACAGAGAGAGAGCCTTCACCTAGAGCCAGCACCCTGATTTTGAACTTCTAGCCTCCTCAACTGTGAGAAAATAAATTTCTGTTTGTTAAAGCCACCCACTTGTGGTACTTCTGTTATAACAGCACCAGATAACTGAGACAGCGAGGGTCATGCTTTGTACAGTATATCATGTGATGTATCAAATCATAGCAACAAAAAACCTTCCTCCTAGATTTTGGGTGCTTTGATTTGAAAAAAGAGTTTCAAATCATCTTTTTTACTTATATGAAGATTATAACATTGCTGTTGTTAGATGCCGTCAAGTGGATTCCGACTCATAGCAACCCTATGTACAACAGAATGAAACACTGCCTGGTCCTGCGCCATCCTCACAATCATTGTTATGCTTGAGCCCATTGTTGCAGCCACTGTCTCAATCCATCTTGTTGAGGATCTTCCTCTTTTTTGCTGACCTTCTACTTTACCAAACATGATGTCCTTCTCCAGGGACTGATCGTTCCTTATAACATGTCCAAAGTATATGAGACAAAGTCTCACTATCTTGGCTTCTAAGGAGCATTCTGGTTGCACTTCTTCCAAGACAGATTTGTTTGTTCTTTTGGCGGTCCATGGTATATTCAACATTGTTCGCCAACACCATAATTCAAAGGCATCAATTCTTCTTCAATCTTCCTTATTCATTGTCCAGCTTTTGTATGCGTATGAGGCAATTAAAAATGTCATGGCTTGGGTCAGGCACACCTTAGTCCTCAAAGTGACATCTTTGCTTTTCAACACTTTAGAGAGGTCTTTTGCAGCATAATTGCCCAATGCAGTACATCATTTGATTTCTTGACTGCTGCTTCCACGTGTGTTGATTGTGGATCCAAGTAAAATGAAATCCTCAACAACTTCAATGGAATTTCAAATTATCTTTTTTACTTCTATGAAGATTATAACAGTGCAGAAATCGTAAAACACTGTCGATACCTTGTCTAAATAAAAACTGAACTTTGCTCTTCTATCTGAATATTCAGTAGACAGTGCTAATGTAAATTTTGGAAATCAGACAGCTTCAGAACACAAAATAAAATGTCACCAGAAAAGGGCAGTCAAGTTAAACAGACTTTCTCAATTCCTTTATTAAAATTTTAACTTATTTGGAATCCAATGTTGGTCTCACAATTTCAAATTACCTCTGTGTTTTAAAACTATTTTCCCTGAAAAAGAGCATTTAACTTATAATGACATCCAATGTGCTTCATAGTGTTTTAAAATGATGGACATTTTAGACGTGGATAGCCTATATGATGAATTTATAGAAGCAAAGGACCCAATTGACAAACAGCTGGTCTAACAAAACTAGCCTGAAGATACAAGAGTGGATGGACATTTTTGGAGAGCTGGCAACTAATTCCTACAAGTCTAAAAGCTTGCTGTTTTTACTTATTAAAATCTAAGTATTTCATGCTCAACACTTTCACTGAGAGCATATTTAGCTTGATGTTATAACTTTGGACTAACACCAGGAATCACTGTAATGTGGAATTGTTAAGAATAGAGCTACAAGTCAAAGTGAATTTTATGTTTTACTGTATTCAGTTTTACCGTACATAAAAGAAAAGAAAGATTTCCTAAAGGCTGCGGGAAATTCAAAGAAGTATTATTAGAAAAGGAAACAGGAAGAGTAAAAATATCCTACTGTATCGTATGACAGAAACATTTTATTGCTACTGTTTAAAATATAGGTAGTCTCTGATTTAGACAGGGTTCTGTTCTGACGACTTTGTCATGAATTGGTTCTGACGTAAGTCGGATACCTCTTTTTTTTTAGTTTTCATTATTATTGCCTTTTATTATCAGCATCTTCATATTTGATCTTCATTTGTCTTTAGGGGTTGGAAAAATTACATATAAATTTACAGATATATTTAATATATACATACATAGATAAAAATACACAAATCATTAAAAAAAAGGATGGTTGTAAGTGTGGTTTGCTGTAACTTGAATATGTCATAAGTCAGTGTCTTAGTTATCTAGCACTGCTATAACAGAAATAACACAAATGAATGGGTTTAACAAACAGAAATTTATCTTCTCACAGTTTAGGAGGCTAGAAATCCTAATTCAGGGCACCAGCTCCAGGAGAAGGCTTTCTCTGTCAGCTCCGGGGGAAGGTCCTGGTCATCAATCTTCCCCTGGTCTAGGAGCTTCTCAGCTCAGGGACCCCAAGTCTAAAGGACTTGCTCTGCTCCTGGCTCTTCCTCCTTGGTGGTAAAGAAGCCCCTCTCCTCTCTGCTCACTTCTCTCTTTTATAGTTTAAAAGTGATTGGCTCAAGATACAGCCTAATCCTGTAGATTGTGTCCTGCCTCATTAACATAACTGCCTCTCATCCTGCAACATTAACATCATAAAGGTTAGGATTTACAACACGTAGGATAATTACCTCAGATCACAAAATGGAGGACAACCACACAATACTGGGTATCATAGCCTAGCCAAATTGACACACATTTTGGGGGGACACAATTCAATCCGTAACAGTTGAGGATTACTTGTATAGGTAACATCTGTTTAATTAATCCTGTTGTATTTATGTTCTCCTTTCAAAATGTCTTACATTTATGTATCCTAAGAATACATAATAATATACTATACAAAATAAAATTTACAATTGTTCCTGTTGTTGTTAGCTGCCATTGAGTCAGTCCCCAACTCATGATGACCCCATGCACAATGAGATGGGATCATTGTGATCCATAGGGTTTTCATTGACTGATTTTCAAAAGTAGATTGCCAGGCCTTCCTTCCTAGTCTGTCTTTGCCTGGAAGCTCTGCTGAAACCTGTTCAGTATCATAGCAACACGCAAACCTCCATTGACAGATGGTTGGTGGCTGCACGTGAGGTGAAATTGAACCAAGTCTCCCTTGTGGAAGGCGAGAATTCTACCACTGAAACACCAATACCCACATATTTCTGAATTTCCCAATTTCTTTATGTTATTAATTTCTAACTGCACTCTATTGTGATCAGAAAACATACTTTGTATGATTTCAATCCTTTTAAATTTATTGAGACTTGTTTTATTGTCTAACCTGTGGTCTGTCCTGGAGAATTTTCCATGTGCGTTTAAGAAGAATGTGTATTATGCTTTTGTTGTGTGGAGTGTAGAGTTGTTCAAGACTTCTGTTTCCTATTTGATCTTCTGCCTAGTTTTTCTATCCATTATTATAAGTGGGCTATTGAAGTCTGCAACTATTATTGTTGAATTATCTATTTCTCCCTTCGCTTCTGTCAGTTTTTGATTCATGTATTTTGGGACTACTTTGTTACGTGCATATGCATTTATAATTGTTGTGTGTTCCTGGTAGATTGACCTTTTTTTATCAATACATGATTTCCTTCTTTGCCTTTAGTAATGATTTTTATGTTAGTGTCTACTTTGCCTGATATTAACATAGCTACTCCAGCTTTTTTTATGGTTGCTGTTTGCATGATACATGTTTTCCCATACTTCGACTTTCAACCTAATTGTATCTTTCAATTTAAAGTGTGTCTCCAGCAGACAGCATACAGTTGGATCTTTTTTTTTTTAATCCAGTTTGGCATTATCCCCTTTTTGATTGAATTGTTTAATCCATCCACGTTTAATTTTATTATTGATGTAGTTGGATTTATATTGCTGTTTTACTCTTTATATATATAACGCATGTCTTTTATGTTCCTCTATTCTTTCTTTTGCATTAAATGATATTTTCTAGTGTAACAATTTAACTCCTTTATTTTTTTCACTCTATTTTTTAAGTTATATTCTCAGTGGTTACTCTAGGGTTTATCAGAATCTATTTCAGATTTATACTAACTTAATTCCAGTGAGGTATAGAAACATTACTCCTATATAGCTCTATTCCTCTTCCCCCTTTTGTGCTATTGTTGTTAGACATATTATATCTATCTACGTATTGTTGTTAGGTGCCATCGAGTCAAGTTGGTTCCTACTCATAGTGACCCCATGTACAACAGAACAAAGCACTGCCTGGTCTTGCTCCATCTTCACAATCATTGCTATGCTTGAGCCCATTGTGCAGCCACCGTGTCACTTCATCTACATATAGATGAATTAATTAATATATTACATCTATATGTTCCAAATCGAAAAATACATTGTTATAATTATTACTGTATATAATGTTATGTCTAGTAAAGAAGCTAAGAAAAGGAAGTATATATTTATAGAGTTTGTTGTATCTACCTTCTTATTTACCAAGTCTGGTTCTCTTCATTCGCTACTGTGGATTGAAGTTACCATCTGGTATCTCACTAAAACCTTGTAAACTCTGCTAAGGTGATTGGACTTTATAATCTCTAACTTCATTTATTTCTTGTACAGGGTAAAACGCACACATAGTGCCTCTGGACTTCGGCAAGAGCTCTTTGACAAGTAGGAATATGATTGTGCTCAAAGAGTGTTGATAAGTGAAATGAGGGCACCCTTGAAGGAAGTTTCTAGTAGTTTGTCACAGGGTTCTTTCTGCAGCCTTCTCCTGTTGGTCAGTCTTCTCAATAAGATATAAAGAGCATGACTGGCTCATTCGTATTGCAGTAGACACAAGCATGGAGGAATTATAACTACATTGGATAGCAAGTTTAGAACCCAAAGAGATATTGACAAGTTAGAGAGACTGACTGAATCAAGAAAGATGAAATTTCACAGGGGCAAATTATAAAGTTATACACTTGAGTTCAAAAAACCAACTGAGTGCAGGTTAGAATGCTGTCGCTTGAAAAGAGCAAGCTTAAGGTGTGCAATATTACTAACTGCCCCCTCCAACAGTAAATTGATGTTAGGTTACATAACGGAAATATAGTATCTACTTTATGTGAGGCTGTCCACACCTAAGATATTGGTATTCATTTCTGAGCAACACTTTTAAGAATGCAGAATAGTGTCCTGGGTAAGAATATGGGCATTGCTGTCACAGTGCCCAAGTTCAAGTTCTGGTTTTGTTACTTTTAACTCTGTGACCTTGGAGCAAGTTACTGAACCTCTCTATGTCTCGGTTTCTCAACAGTAAAATAGAGATAATAATAGAGTAGTTGCGAAGATTAAATGAAGTAACACATATTAGGTACTCTATAAATATTAATTTTTAAAATTACTTAGACAAATTGGATTATATTCAAAGAAAAGCAGCCACTCATTCATTTGTTCCACAAATGTTTATTAAGCACCTTCACTGTCATATGAGGAACAGTTGAAGAAACTAGGAATGTTCAGCCTAGAGACACCATAACATGGGGGATATGAGAGCTGTCTTCAAATATTTGCAGACTGTCATGTGGAAGAGGCATTAGACTTTTAGGGATTGGCCATAAGGAATAGAACCAGAACCAATGAGCGGAAGCTACAGATTTTGGAACAATATAAGAAAAATGAAGTAGGCTGCCTTCTGAGATAGTGAATTAACTGTCATTGCAGGTAACCAAGCAGAAGACAGACAAATATTTGATGAGGGCTTTGTAAAGGAGATTCTTGCATCACAGTGATTTGAGTAGATGACCTTTAAGATTCCTTAATCCTTCCAGACAACAGAGTTTGTGATGATATAAAAATGCTTCTGTTCTTTCATACCCAAGAGATTATATAAGGCCTATACACCTTCTAAAGAGCCTTGGTGGTACAGTGGTTAAGCCCTTGGCTGCTAACTGAAAGGTTGGCGGTTCGATCTCACCAGCCACTCTGCGGGAGAAAAATGTGGCCATCTGCTTCTGTAAAGATTACAGCCTGGGAAACGCTATGGGGCAGTTCTACTCTGTCCTATAGGGTCGCTATGAGTCGGAATCAACTCGACAGCAATAGGTTTTATACATCTTCTAGATCCCTGGGTGGTGCAAACCGTTTGCACTTGGCTACTAACCTAAACGTTGGTGGTTCGAACCTACCCAGTGGCTCCACAGGAGAAAGACCTGCAATCTGCTTCTGTAAAGATTATAGCAAAGAAAACCCTATGGAGCAGTTCTACTTTGTAACACATGGAGCAACTATGAATCCGAATTCAGTGGACAGCAACAGGTTTGTTTGTTTTTTTTTAAATTGTACTTCAGGTGACGGTTACAGCAACAGGTTTTTGTTTGTTTGTTATTGTTACACACCTTGCACCTGCTTCCATTTTCGTCATCAAACCACATTTGTATGTAAACAGAATAAACTGAAGTCAAATACAGGTCGACTGGGAAACATTAGTTGTTTATTTTTTGGCTATTTAGTTGACAAGTGACTCTTTTGCAACTATATCACTCAGAACTTCCAATGCCTATCTCAACTCCCCTATATAATTACTGAGCCCAGACTTCCTAGGATAGAAAGGCTGAGGGAAATTTGATGAATGATTAAAGAAAAATTTGAAATATTCCTAAGTGCTTCCTAAAACAAGTGTCATTTTGGGGAAAATAAAGATACAAACTTTAAAAATTCAACCATAGATTCAGGAGTGGCATCTGGGAACAACTGTACCATTTGGTAGAGTTTTCTGAAGAGTTCAGAATGAATAATAAAGTTTTTTTTTTATTTTTTATTTTTATAGACTAGTGCTTAGGAATTCATAGACTGTAACTGCCATCATGAGAAAACTCAAATCAGGGAAGTATGGCTTAGTAATTGGCCCAAATATCCTCTTTTTTTTAAATTGTCTGAATTGCAATATGAAAAGAATGAACCAAAATGGAAACGTTCATATAAAAATATATCACACTTTATTTTTTACCACTTCTAAAAAAAATAAGGATTTTATACATAGAGGACAAAGGCACTATGTAAATCTACTAAATAAAAATAACTAGGCTATGTCCTTTAGAGGGGTCAGCTAGGCTATATTCACAAAATACATAAATAACCAGGTAATTTAAATAAATCTCTGACATGTACTAGTCTCACACACACAAAAAAAGAAGTTGATAAGGGCATTTTAAAATTTTACAACCACGTGTCTTGGCACTGTGGGATATTGCCTTAAAAATAGAGAAAAATTTGAAATGTAAGCCAACAATATAAACTCTAATCCCATTTCTGGATTAGACACTAATGGATGGTATAATCATTCTGAAGCCTGAAAAACATGTATAATGATTTTATTAAAACTTGTTTTTATTTGCAGGTAAATTGCTTTCCAACTGATTAGACAAAAATCTTAGTAAATTTTGTTTGTGGAATTTTTTTTCTCACAGTAATTATTTTCTTACCAAAAGTGAATTCATTTTCAACATGCCGACCAGGGAAAGGTTAAACAAAGCACACATACCATAGTAGGTGGAAAAGCACTCTCCAGTTCATATCATTTTGCAAAACGGTTGTGCCATTTTGCATCCCCACCAGCAGTGCATAAGCGTTCCAATCTCCTCTCAGCCTCTCCAACATTTGTTATTTTCTGTTTTTTTTATTAGTGCCGGTAATGTCGGGGTGAGATGGTATTTCATTGTAGTTTTGATTTGCGTTATTCTAATGGCTAGTGATCTTGAGCATTTCCTCATGTGTCTGTTAGCTGCCTGAATGTCTTTGGTGAAGTGTCTGTTCATAACCTTGGCCCATTTTTTAATTGGATTATTTGTCTTTTTGTCGTAGAGGTGTTGGATTTTTCTATAGATTTTAGAGACCAGACCTTTGTCAGATTTGTCGTAGACAAAAAGTTTTCCCTGTCTGTAAGTTCTCTTACTCTTTTGGTGAAGTCTTTTGACGGGCATAAGTGTTTAATTTTTAGAAGATCTCAGTTATCTAGTTTATCTTCTGGTGTTTGTGTATTGTTAGTCATGCTTTTTATCCTATTTATGCCATGTATTAGGGCCTCTAGTGTTGACCTTATTTTTTCTTCCATGATCTTCCCTGTTTAATTTTTAGAAGATCTTGTAGGATCTTATTTTTAATACACTCTGTCAATCATTGTCTTTTAATTAGAGTGTTTAGACCATGAACATTTAGTATAATTTTGATATGTTTGGATTTATGTCTACCATTTTATTATTTGTATTTTATTTGTCACTTCATTTTTTTTTCTTCCACTGTTACTCCTTTCCTGGGCAACTTGAATATTTCTTAGCAATTCATTTCAATTTATCTATTCGCATTTTGACACACTATCTCTTTATTTTGGTTGCTTTATAGGTAATATTGTACCTTTGTGAGAAAAATATAGAAGCCTTGCAAATATAAAGTTCCATCCTCCTCAATTGACCTTTATGTTATAGTTATCATATATATGTCAAACAGTCAAGCATTTCTTAAGAAATGTGGTAGGAATTTGTTAGGTGGGCTTGCCTCACTTCCATAAATTTGAATGGTAAGGAGAAAATGCTTCTAAATTAATTTAGATAGTTTATTACCCATGGTACATCAGGCAGCAGAAGATTTATGTTTGCATCATTTCCCCTTGCCAACCAAGTTTCATTAGGGTGACATGGGTTAGGGGGGTAGGAACTGGATACTATGTACACAAGGACTTGTGTCATGACTGATGAACACTAAGAAAACACCTAATCTTATAAGAGGACTGGTAGCCAACCTGTCCAAATTTTGCCTCTGAGAGAAATAAGTTTTCATTATACTACATATGAAACAATCTTCCCTGTGACAAGGGGACATACTATAGCCTAATCCTCATTGAATTTTCTTGGCACCCTTGTCAAAAATCAATTGACTATAAATGTATGGGTTTATTTCTGTATTCCTAATTCTGTTCCATTCAGCTACCTGTCCTTGTGCCTGTACTACACAGTCTGGATTACTGTAGCTTTATAGTAAGTTTTGAAATTGGGATGTATGAGTCCTCCAACTTGGTTCTTCTGTTTCAAGATTGTTTTGTCTCTTCTGGGTCCCTTACATTTCCATATGAATTTCAGGATCAGTTTGTCAAATTCGGCAAAAATTTCAGCTGAGATTTTAATAAGAAAGGTATTAAATTCATAGATTTATGTGGAGAGAATTGACATCTTAATTGTTTCAATCCATGAATATAGAATGTCTCTCCCATTTATTTAGATCCTCTTTAATTTCTCTTAGCATTGTTTTGTACTTTTCAGTGTACAAGTCTTGCAGTTTTCTTAAATTTATTCCTAAATGTTTTAATCTTTTTGATTCTATTATGAATATATTTGTTTTCTTAATAGTATATAAAATTGATTTTTGTATATTAATCTTGTATCCTTCAATTTTGCTCAACTTGTCTATTATTTTATTATTTCTAGTATTTGTGTGTGTGTGTGTGTTTGTATGGATTCCTTTGCATTTTCTACATACAGGATCATGCCATCTATGAAAAGAGATAGTTTGACTTCTTCATTTGCAATCTCAATGCTTTGATTTCTTTTTCTTGCCTAATTGCCCTGCCTTGTACCTCCAGTACAATGTTAAATACAAGTGATGAGCTTAGACATCTGTGGTGAGTTCGAGGATTTGGGGGCTGATCAAGGGAAAGACAAGACCACAAGATGGCAGGATTGCACAACAAGCTTTTTATTGGGCAGCCTAGGACAGTGTTGCATGAAAGGGGAAGCCCCTCCCAGTAGGAGACCTTCCATAGACTGGGTTGTGGGGTCCACCACCCAGAAGGGGAAGAAGACAAGGCAACTCCCCTCGGAGAGGGGCAATTGGTGAGGGGGCTTTTGTATCTAGGTGATGTTGCTAAGCAGTAAGGTGGGAGTCTCAGGGTCAGAGTGCTCCAAAGGGCAGCAATGATTTGGGGTCTTTTATAGCTACAGGGTTTGTCTTATCTATGGTTAGCAGATGTTGGGTGCAGTTTCACGTGGTATGCAACAGACATGCTCTAAATGGCTAAAAGTATGCTTATTTGGGCTATATTTAAAGCAATTGGATGTGCTAGAAATTGAATTTAATGCTGGCAGGCTTTGGACTAGCTGTCCTAGCCTGCTGCGAAGAAGTAAACAACATGAGGGTCCATTTAAGTTAATATACAGGGGCCATCTTTGGCCCATTTATATAACATCCTTGTCTTGTTCCAGATCTTAAGGTGAAAGCATTCAGTCTTTCACCATTGAGTATATGTTACCTGTGAGTTTTTTGTAGATGGCCTTTATCAGGTTGAGACATTCCCTCCTATTGTTAGTTTGTTGAGTATTTTTATCATAAAGGGGTGTTGAATTTTATCAAAATTTTTTTCTGTGTCTATTGAGATAATCATGTGGTTTTTGTCCTTTATTCTATTAATATGGTGTATTCCATTACTAGAATTTGGATGTTGGAGCAACTTTGAATTCCCGGAATAAACTCCACTTGGTCATGGTATATAATCCTTTTTCTATATTTCTGTATTTGGTATGATAATATTTTGTTGAGTATTATTGTCTCTATATTCATGAGGGATATTGGTTTGTAGTTTTCTTTTCTTGTAATACCTTTCCTGAGTTTGGTATCAGAGTAATATTTGTCTCATAGAATAATTTGGGAAGTGTTTCCTTTATTTTCTGGAAGAGTTCATGGATTATTAATAATGTTTCTTCTTTAAATGTTTGGTAAACTTTACCTTTGTAGCCATCTGGGGCTGATTTTTTTCTATGTAGGATGGTTTTTTACTATTCATGTTTTTTACTTGTTATAGGTCTATTTAGATTTTCTATTTCTTCTTGAGTCAATGTTGGTAATTTCTTTCTTGTTAGGAATTTATCAATTTCATCTAAGTTATCTATTTTTTTTTTTTTTGGCATACAGTAATTCTTAGTATTTCCTCATAATTCTTTTAATTTCTGTAAGGTCATTAGTGAAGTCCTCTCTTTAGTTCCTGGTTTTGGTAATTTACATCTTCTTTCTTATTTATTCTGTCCATTTAGCTAAATGTTTGTCCATTTTGTTCATCTTCTCAAAGAACTAACTTTTGGTTTCATTGATTTTTTTTTCTATTGTGTGTTTTCTAATTCATTTATAAATTCCTTCTTTCTGTTTGTTTTGGGTTTAATCTTCTCTTGTTTTTCCAATTTCTTAGTTGAAAGCTTAGTTATTGATTTGAGCTTTTTCTTCTTTTATAATATAGGTCTTCATAGGAATAAAATTTTCTCTAAGCACTGCTTACTGGGTCATCCCATACATTTTGTTATGCTGTGTTTGCACTTTCATTCAACTCAAAATAATATCTAATTTTCTTTTTGATTTCTTCTTTGATCCATGGGTTATTTAAAGTGTGTTCTTTAATTTCCAAATAATATTTTCAATGTTCATCCATGTTGTAGCATATATCATAATTTTATTTCTCTTTATGGCTGAATAATATTATATTGTATGTAGATATCATGTTTTGTTTGTCCATTCATCTGGTGATGGATATTTAGGTTGTTTCTACCTTTGGGCTATTGTGAATAATGCTGTGATGAACATTGGTGTACAAGTATCTGTCCACATCCCTGCCTTCAAGTCTTTTGGGTATATACCAAGGAATGGAATTGCTGAGTCATATGACAATTATTATGTTTTAGTTTTTGAGGTACTGTTGAACTGTTTTCACAGTGGCTGCACCATTTTACAGCATCATCATCAATGAATGAGGGTTCCAATTTCTCCACATTCTCACCAAAACTTGTTGTTTTCTGTTTTTCTGATAATAACCATCTTAGTGCAGGTGAAATGATATCTCATTGTGGTTTTGATTTGCATTCCTCTAATGACTAATGATGTTCAACATCTTTTCAGGTGCTTGTTGGCTATTTGTATACCTTCTTTGATGAAATGTCTATTCTAGTGGTTTCTTCATTTTTTTATTGGATTGTTTGTCTTTTTGTAGTTATTACTACCTCTACTTTTAAGATATGTTGAACACGTCTAAAATTTAGACAGTCTGAATGTTGCAAATAATGATTTAGTTTGTCTACTATCTATGCACCAGGATTGAATAAACTGCATACATGTGACAGCAGTTATAAACTGAAAGTGTCTTCTAAATATGAATATTCTGGCTTAGAGCCCTTCTCTTCTCTCTCCTCCTCTACAAACCCAGTGGACTATAATGCTTAAATTTTTAGAGGATGATCTTTCTTATGAATTTCAACACAAAATGATAAAATGTACTGGTTTACTAACTGTACTTTTATCACACTGGCAACCTGTTTAACATCAGTAAAGTAAAACAAAATGCACAGAACATATGGGACAATGACTAACCTTGCCTCAGTACGAACACACTAGCATAGAGCCCTTTACACTTCCTTCTCCTCCCTCCACCTGTCTTAGTTGCCTAGTGCTGCTATAACAGAAATACTGGAAGTGGATGGCCTCAACAAACAGAAGTTTATTTTCTCACAGTCTAGTAGTCTACAAGTCCAAATTCAGGGCATCAGCTCCAGGGGAAGGCTTTCTCTCTCTTTTGACACTGGAAGAAGGTCCTTGTCATCAATCTTCACCTGGACTAGGAGCTTCACTGCGCAGGAAACTTGGGTCTGATTTAGAAATAATATTGGAGTTATTATTCCCTGTCCTTGACCATAGAGAATGTGACTCAGCTGGAGCTGGGCCCACAAGGACTCACAAGGACACATCAACTGGGCCCTGGGGTATAAAGACAATAGCTAAGATAATCTTGGAAAATATCTTTTAAGGAAACTTTCACATAAAGCCAATCAAACAGAACAGACAAATGTGGGAAAATGGATAAGCAAGCTGCTAGAGCCTTGTCTGTCCAAGTCCAAAGAATATTATGGAACTGGCAAGAATGGGAAAATGGACAAGCATGCTGTCACAGCCTAGTCTGCCTGAGTCCAAAGAATATTACAGAATAGGCAAGAAACGGAAAACGGACAAGCATGCTGCCACAGCCATGTCTGCCTGAGTCCAAAGAACAGTTACAGAGCCATCAGTATATATTAAGATTACAAATGGGCAAAACCATTGAAAGCTTAGCCTTTTTAGATTGGCTAGAAACTAGGATCCTACATTTTGAATTATCTTTCTTAACAATCATTGGTACAGGTTTCAGTAATGAGAGTCAGGAGGGTCTTCATTGGTCCAACAAATTTCTATTCACTAAATGCCAATAGAAAAAGATAAGAGTGGAAAGTCTTTTGTGTTCTGTTTGATTGGGTTTATGTGAAAGTTTCCCTAAAAGATATTTTCCAAGATTATCTTAGCTATTGTCTTTATTATACCTCAGGGCCCGGTTGATGTATCCCTGTGAGTCCTTGTGGGCCCAGCTCCAGCTGGGTCACATTCTCTATGCTCAAGGACAGGGAATAATAACTCCAATATTGTTTCTAAATCATTCCCTCCTTTTGATTGGAGATTGGAGGTAACACCTCAATGATCAATACCTGGACTCAGTTGAGCTCCTAGATGGCGGCGATTGCAGTCTCTTTAAACTCATGGTGCTGGTTTTCCACCGGATACCATCTGGTTCTTCACCAGGTTATTAAGTAAGAGCGATGTTCTCATCAATTGTATTGCTGGAGTGAGCAGACTCAATGTACTTCAACATTTTAGCCTGAGGCCTTCTTTTGCCTTTTAGGTGTGTAAGACAATAGAGGATAAATCTTATTATACCTAATACTATCAGGATGCAGACCAAGAATATTACTATCCTTTGCAGTAGTGATCTAGCCCGTGTACCTATTCCTGATGGCAAGCAACCAAGTAGATCTGGTGTTTGTAAGGGTGTTACAGTGCGTAACCAAGTAGCTTGTTGCCTAATTCTACGTATATTCTGTTCTACTTCTCCTGTGTTATTTATCCAAATGCAACAAGAGGTATTTACTACAGCACAGACTACACCTTCTTGGGCTAATAAAAAGTCCAAGGCAATTCTGTTGTCTAATGCCACCTTGGCCAATGAGGTCAGAGATTACTGTTGTGCTTCCATCCCTCTAGCAACTTCATCTGCTATTTGTCCCATAGTAATTGATAAATTTCTTAAAGATTTCTCCAATTCAACTCTACCGTAAGTAGGAATTAACCATAAGTAGAAATCTTTGGACTTGGGCAGACATGGCTGTGGCAGCATGCTTGTCTGTTTTCCCACTCTTGCCTATTCTGTAATATTCTTTGGACTCGGGCAGACATGGCTATGGCAGCATGCTTGTCCATTTTCCCATTCTTGCCTGTTCTCTAATATTCTTTGGACTTGGACAGATATGGCTCTAACAGCGTGCTTATTCGTTTTCCCACTTTCTTCTGTTCTGTGATATTTCCTTGGATTCCGACAGACATGGCTCTGGCAGCATGGTTGTCCACTTCCCACTTCTGCCCTTTTGAATATATGCCGAATGAATCTTTCTTTTTGCTTTACTAAACTTTAGGATGTTTTTCCCCTACAACAGTCCAAAGGATGCACTCTGCTCCTGGCACTGCTTTCTTGGTGGTATGAGGTCCCCATAATGGAAGAGTCTCCATTTTCAGAGAGAAATGAGGAGCTTCTCTATTCTAGTAAATGCATACTTATTTTTTCCCATTAAGCCCTGTGTATTACCAAGCATAACTTTTATTATTGTTATTACTTAAGAGGGGAAAGGGTTAAGAACTTTTTTTTTCTCCCCCCAGGACACCCTTGAAGTCAGCTGATAATTTATAGATAGAATAATATCTTTAGCCAGAGCCCTAATGTGGTTACTCAGAAAGGTTTAAGGGCACTGACCTGCCAGGCCAAATCATGATCCTAAATGTATTTCAACTGTGTATTCAAACTTTGATGTTCATGAGGATACGTATGTTGCTAATGAAAAATATAGAATGCTGAGTCCCACCCCAAAATTTATTAAATTAGAGTCTTTGGCTAGAGCCAAGACAGCACTCTTTAATAAGCTCCTTGATACTGGGACTCATGCTTTGGAAAGATATTTGGTTTGTTAAAGTTGTTCATTCATTCATTTAATAAATATTTATAAAATATCTACTATGTGTACTCTTCTAGATGCTCAGTATACAACAATGAACAAAGTAAGGGCATACATTTTAGCAGGAGAGACAGACAATAAACAAAGAGTATAATAAATAATCATTATGTAATAGCATGGGTAATGTCTTAGGCTGGGTTCTCTAGAGAAGCAAAACCAGTAAAGCATATAAATATATACAGAGAGAGAGATTTATGTAAAGGAAATGGCTCACGTGGTTGTGGAGTCTGGAACGTCCCAAGTCCATAGGCCAGGATAGAGGCTACTCCTGATTCACCTAACCACGGGGGCTGATCAAGCAAGATCAGCATGTCAGAGAGCAGGGCTGTTGCTCACAGGCTGCGAAGATAGACAGATCCCAAGATCAGCAGGCAAGACCACAAGTAAGCTCCTAGCTCAAGTCCCAAGAACCAGAGGTCAGACGAACAGGCGCCAGCTGAGCCCTGACAGAACGTCCACTTATATTCGACACGGGCCACACACCCAAAGAAACTCCCTTTCAATTCATTGGCTACTCACAGCAGATTCCCATCACGGGGGTGATCACATATCATATCTCAACAGGGAAGTGACCACAACGTCACACAACTGCCAAAACACTCAGAATCGTGGCCGAGCCAAGTTGACACACAATCTTAACCATTACAGCCCCCAACCAAGTACACAGACACAATGTGCACTGCTCAAAGAGGTGGTTTCCCTATTTCATTTCTAAAAGACAGTATTTCATATGAGTTTTAACAAAAAGACATTTTCAAAATGTGCTAATTACTACCTCTATTTTAATGCCCATCAGGTACTTCAGAACATTTAGAAAGACTAGAAATTACAAAGAAAGTACTTAATGTTGTCAACTATATATACAGCAGTGAGTAATAAAATGCACACATTGAACAATGGTTATAATATGAAAATGTCTTTTAAATATGTCCAGTTTGGCACAGAACTCCTTTTTCCTTCCTCTTCATGGCTTTCTGCTCCATCTCCTTTAACACACTGTGCAAATGTTGACATGTGTCACTCCTGGTGTCCTTTCTAGAGGTAGTCTAACAAAACCATTTCACAAAGTCATTTCCTGGAGCCATTTCTTTTCTATGATTTTTTTTTTAAACAAAGAGACATTTATAAGATGTGTAATTTTCTAACTCTACTTTATCATACTGTTGCCAACTTCTTTACGTCTGGAAGGCCTAGATGCTGCAGTGGTCATCATGTTTATATTACTTTTCTATTGCTGCATAACAAATTGCCCCACACTTATCAGCTTAAAACAACATCCATTTATTATCTCACAGTTCCCTAGGTCAGAAAACCAGTCTGGTTCAACTGCTGAACCTGCTTAAGACTTCACAAGGCTAAAATGAAGGCTTGAACTCTTTCTGGAGAAATCGAGAACTGGGGGAGAATCTACTCCAGGCTTATTACGGTTGTTGGCAGAATTCAGTTCTGTGTTGTAAGATTGAGGTTTCGATTTCCTTCCTGGTTGTTGGAAGGGGGTAGTTCTCAGCGTTTAGACTCCTATTCCTCTGCCATCTAACATAGAACATCTTAATAGTAGTTAACCTTATATGTCAGTATTTAATCCATAGGACATCAAAGGGGGAGTTGACCAACCTAGAGAAGAAGTGAACACCACTCAAAGATGGATAAAGGGAGTTTATGTCCTATTCTGGGTAAGGGTTCACATGTATTCGCTAGAACAAAGGTTTGCATCATGCTAGGTGGAAGCATGATTTTGTTCTAGCCTTTATTTGGAGTCCCTGGGTAGTGCAAACAGTTAACGTTCTTGGCTGCTAACTGAAAGGTTGGAAGATCAAGTCCATTCAGAGGCAACTCAGAAGAAAGGCGTGGTGATCTACTTCTGAAAAATCAGCCATTGAAAAGCCTATAGAGCACACTTCTACTCTGACACACATGTGGTAACCATAAGTCAACTCAAGGGCATCTGGATTTTAATAACCTAGTTACAATATCTCTAGGTTGGATCATGCCTGTTTTTAGTCTAGTATTTATAAATGTTTTTTATTGTACTTTAGATGAAGATTTACAGAACAAATAGTTTCTCATTAAACAGTCAATACACATATTGTTTTATGACATTGGTTAACAACTCCACGGCATGTCAACACTCTCCCTTCTCGACCTTGGAGGACCTTTATTTTGGTGAAAATATGCATAGCCAAAGTTACACCATTTCAAAAGTTTCTACATGTACAATTCGGTCACATTGATTACATTCTTCCAGTTGTGCTGCTATTCTCACTATCCTTTTCCAAATTATTCCATCACCATTATCTTCAACTCACTGCCCCCTAGGCTTCCCATCAAACCTTTTGAGTTGCTGTTGTCAATTTGATCTCATATAGATAATTCCTTTTTTTTCTTTTTTGTACCTTAGATGAAGGTTTGCAGAACAAATATTTTCTCATTAAACAGTTAGTACACATATTGCCCTATGACAATGGTTAACAACCCCATGACATGTCAACACTGTCCCTTCTCAACTTTGGGTTCCCTATCACCAGCTTTCCTAACCCCTCCTAACTTCTAGTCCTTGTCCCTGGACTGCTGTGCCTCATTAGTCCCGTTTTGTTTTATGAGGTTGTCCAATCCCCGGCTTAACGGTGAGCTTTGGGAGTGACTTCACTACTGAGATAAAATGGTGACCAGGGGCCATACTCTCAGGGTTTCTCCAGTCTGTCGGGCCAGTAAATCTGGCCTTTTTTTTTTACTTTTTTTTTTTTATTGTACTTCAGGTGAAGGTTTACAGAACAAATAGTTTCTCATTAAACAGTAGTATACATGTTGTTTTATGACATTGGTTAACAACCCCATGACATGTCAACTCTCTCCCTTCTTGACTTTTTTTTTTTTTTTGGTGAAAATATACATAGCCAAAGATACACCATTTCAAAAATGTCTACATGCACAGTTCAGTGACATCGACTATGCTCTTCCAATTGTGCTGCTATTCTCACTTTAGATGAAGGTTTACAGAACAAAATAGTTTCTCATTAAATAGTTAGTACACATGTTGCCCTATGACAATGGTTAACAACCTCACAACACATCAACACTGTCCTTACTCAACCTTGGGTTCCCTATCACCAGCTTTCCTGTCCCCTTCTGCCTTCTAGCCCTTGTCCCTGGACTGCTGTGCCTCATTAGTCCCGGTTTTGTTTTATGGGGCTGTCCACTCCCCGGCTGAATGGTGAACCTCGGAAGTGCCTTCACCACTGAGTTAAAAGGGTGTCTGGGGGCCATACTCTCGGGGTTTCTCCAGTCTCCTTTAGGCCAGTAAATCTGGTCTTTTTTTGGGAGTTAGAATTATGTTCTACATCCTTCTCCAGCTCTGTCCAGAACCCTCTGCTGTGATCCTGGTCAGAGTAGTCAGTGGTGGTAGCTGGGCACCATCTAGCTGTACTGGACTCAGTCTGGTGGAGGCCTTGGTAGCTGTGGTCCATTAGTCCTTTGGACTGATCTTTTTCTTGTATCTTGTTCTCTTCATTCTCCCTTGTTTGAAGGGGTGAGACCAGTGGAGTATCTTAGATGGCTGCTCACAGGCTTTTAAGACCCCAGACGCTACTCACCAAGGTAAAATGTAGAACATTGTCTTTATAAACTGTGTTATGCCAATTGAGCTATATGTTCCCTGAGACCATGGTCCCCACAGCCCTCTGCCCAGCAATTCAGTCCCTCAGGGAGTTTGGATGTGTCTATGGAGCTTCCATGACCTTTCCTTGTACAAGTTGTACTGGCTTCCCCAGTATTGTGTACTGTCTCACCCTTCACCAAAGACACACTTATCTATTGTCTATTTAGTTCCCCCCCACCCTTCCTATACCTCTTAACCAACAAAGTTTGTTTCTTTTTGTGTGTAAACTTTTACATGAGTTTTCAGCAGAGGTCTCATACAATATTTCTCCTTTTGTGATTGACTTATTTCACTCAGCATAATGTCCTCCAGTTTCATCCATGTTATGAGATGCTTCACAGATTCATCATTGTTCTTTATCGTTGCATAATACTCCATTGTGTGTATGTACCATAGTTTGTTTATCCATTCATCTGTTGATGAGTGTCTAGGTTGTTTCCATCTTTTTGCTATTGTGAACAGTGCTGCAGTGAATATGGGTGTGCATATGTCTATGCATGTGACAGCTCTTATTTCTCTAGGATATATTCCCAGGAGTGGGATTGCATTTTGTAGTGCTTTTTTTTTTTGTGGTGCTGATGTTTCCTTTGTTCCTCTTGCTCTCCTGTGCCGAGTTCCTTTTGTTTGTGGATTTTTTTTCATTTCTTTTGTTTTTGTAGGTTTTGTTTTTAATGAGACTTTGTTTTTCTTCTTTGTTTTGGTGAGTAAGTTTTGTGGTTACCTTGAAATTTACTCTTATCTTCCTAGATTTGAACCAGTCTATTATTACTTGGTATCGCCTTGCCTTCCTCTCCATTAGAAGGTTCTATACCTACACCATTTATTCCCACTTTTATTGTTCTGATGCTGTTGTCATTTACAGATTAACCTCTCTGGTTCCCTGTTGTAATTCTTTTGGTTTTGCATAGTCCTTAAGATTTCATTTCCTAGGTTGCTAGCTGGCTAGTACAATCCTGTGTCCTATTCAGCCTGTGGACTGCTGTTGTTTGTTCTCAGATTGAAGGACTCCCTTTAATAAGTCCTGTAAATTTGGTTTGGGTTTTACATAGTCCCTTAATTTCTGTTTATCTGGAAATGACCTAATTTCACCATCATATTTGAAAGAGAGTTTTGCAGGATTTATTATTCTTGGCTGGCAATTTTTTTTCTTTCAAGGTTTTATATATGTCATCCCATTGCCTTCTTGCCTGCATGGTTTCTGCCAAATAATCCAAGCTTAGTCTTATTGTTTCTCCTCTGTATGTGACTTTGTTTTTCCTGAGCTGCTCTCAGGATTCTTTGTCTTTGGTTTTAGTGAGTGTGATTATGATATGCCTTGGTGATTTTCTTTCAGGGTGTATCCTATATGGGGTTTGTTGAGCTTCTTTGATGGTCAGCTTTTCATCTTTCATGATATTGGGGAAGTTTTCTGTCAGTAATCTTCAATGATCCCCTCTGTGTTTTCTGTTTTCTCCCCTGTTCTGGAATTCTGATCACTTGCAGATTTTTGCTTTTGATTGTATCCCACATAATTCTCAGGGTTTCTTCATTTTTCTTTGTTCTTTTTTCTGATTTTTCCTCAAACAGATTTGTATCCAAGTGTTTGTCTTCAATTTCACTGATCCTGTCTTCTGTCGTTTCAAACCTGCTCCTCTGCCCTTCTATGACACTGTCCATTTCTGAAATCTTGTTGTTTATCTTTTGGATTTCTAATTGTTGTTTTTGTATGATTTCTAGCTATGAATTTATTTTAGCATTTTGTTCCTGTATTATTTTCTTGAATTCTTCCATTTTTTTGTCTGCATTTTCCATAAATTTGTCTGTCTTTTCCTTGAATTTGTCTATTTTTTCCTCATTTTTGTCTGCTTTTTGCTTCAACTCTTGGGTAATTCTGAATATTAGAGATTTGAATTCCCTATCAGTTAGGTCTAGTGCCTTTTCTTCTACTGGAAGGTCATCTGGTGTTTTATTTTGGATGCCTACTAGAACCATCCTGTCTAGTTTTTGTAAATGTTTTGATATTTTCTGCTGTCTTCGGGGCATTCAGTGGTTATTTTCCTCATTTATTGATCATAGATCTGTTTGTCTCATCCTGCTTTTTTGTTTTATTTGGTTACGTCTGAGCATACTGACTGTGCATTCTTTGTTGTTTGCTCGTCTGTGTGCAAGATACTTTTAACCTCCATCTCCAATGAGCAAGTTCAGTCATTCAGGTATGGTACAGCAGGGCAGGTCTAGCTGAAGGGGAGTTGCTGGGATGGGTTGTTTGTGGCAAGTACCAGGGCTGACAGTGCGGACCAGGAATCAGTGCAGGGCAGGTATCAGTAGGCCGTACCTGTGCTGCTTGGGAGTGTGATGTTCAGCGCACGGTGCAGGCAGGCAGGAAGGAAAAGGTAGATTTTGATGTGTGGAGCTAAGATGGGTATGGGAAAGTTGAGAGAGAGGAGAGAGGAACAGGAGCCAAAAACATACCCACAAACAAAAAAGAGTGCTAAGGGAGCTTGCTGTTGGAGTGGAGAGATGAGAGACTGAGAAATGGGGAAAAACAAAAATGAAAAAAAAAGAAAAAGAGTAAAAGAAAAAAATGAATAAATCGAGAGACTGGAAATGAAAAAGGCAAAAAAGGAATAAGAGAGAGAAGAAAACAAAACAAAGAAACAACAAAAAAAAAGAAAAAAGAAATGTCCCCAGGGATATCTCTGTGTGCCTGCATAGAGTAAGGGAGTAGCTTCCAAGCCACATGATACTGCCTGGCTAGAAGGGTTCTCCCAAGCTGAGAAAAGAAAAAGAAAACAACAAACAAATCAAAACAGAACAAGTCAGAGCACACAAACAAACAAACAAAAAAGCCCCAGGGTTCCCACCAGCGTGGCAGCACAGGCCGGGAACCAGTTTCACAGTCGAGCTGTGTTTTGCAGCCTTTCAGAAAGAAGCAAAGATGGCGCACGGAACCAGGTATTTGAGATAAAGGATGGGGAGGTGGTGAGAGGTAAGGAAGAAATCTAAAGAAGCAGAAAAAGGCAACACCAGCAGCCAACAAAAGGCACTCGGAGCCAGTCAGTGCGGGCGGGTAGAATCCAAGCAACACTGGGGTGAAGCTGGTGCTTCCCAGCCAAGAGACTGTGGCTGCAGGAAGCAGAGGAGGCTAAGTGGGGGTGAAGAAGGATGGGGGGTGGGAAAGCTTATATCACTGCTTATCGGTTGTTCTGTCTCCTGCTGGAAGCTCCGTGAAGCTGCTTTCTCGTAAACCCTGTTCGATGGTCTCTGATAGGAGTCCAAGATGGTGGATCCGTGCTGCAGTACCTGATAGGGGGCTTCTGCATGTATCTCTCCTTGCTCTCTGTTCTCGGTCAGTTTCTTATTCCATTTGGTGCTTGGCTGAGTTCTTTATCTCTTCATTTGATGCTTAGGGTTTCAGGATTGACGTGTGACTCTGTTTGACTTAGTTTTTCTGATCTTTGCTGGGGAGGGACAGCATGGTGTTTTAGTTTAGTTTTTTTGCTTAACTGTTTTTTATCCTTTTTTTACAATGAATGTGTATCAATTTTATAATACTAAAAAAGTTCATATTAATAAAAAATAATGTGATATGGGGGAGAGGGAGGAAGACACCATTAAGAAAATGAATAGGCAAGCCACAGAGTGGGAGAAAGTATTCACAAATCATATATCTGACAAGGGACTTGTATTCAGAATGTATAAAGCATCTCTACAACTCAACAAACAACCCAGTTAAAAAATGGACAAAAGACGTTAACAGATACTTCACAGAGAATGAGATAGGAATGGCCAATAAGCACAGGAAAAAGTGCCCAACATCACTAGTCATCAGGAAAATGCAAATTAAAACCACTACACCCATTAGAATGGCTAAAATTTTAATTAAAAAATTTTAACAAAAAATTATTTTATTAAAAAAAATTATTTTACAATTGTAGACTCAACATTGTGAAAATGTTAATTCTACCGAAAGCAATCTACAAGTAACAATGCAATCTCCATCCAAATACCAACAGCATTCTTTAAAGAGGTGGAAAAACTAATCATTAACCTTATATGGAAAGGGAAGAGGCCCCAGATAAGTAAAGCACTACTGAAGAAGAAGAATAAAGTAGGAGGACTTGCACTACCTGACCTCAGAACCTACTATACAGCTACAGTAGTCAGTACAGACTGGTACTGGTAAGACGACAGATACATTGACCAATGGAACAGAACTGAGAATCCAGATGTAAATCCATCCATCTACAGTCACCCGATCTTTGACAAGGGCCCAAATTCCATCAAATGGGGAAAAGACAGTCTTTTTAAAAAATGGTGCTGGCAAAACTGGATGTTCATCTGCAAAAAAATGAAACAGGACCCACACCTCAGACCACACACAAAAACTAATTCAGAATGGATCAAGGATCTAAATATAAAACCAAAAACTATAAAGATCATAGAAGAAAAATAGCATCAATGCTAGAGGCCCTAATATATAGCATTAACAGGATACAAACCATAACTAACAACACACAAACTTCAGAAGATAAGCTAGATAACTGGGATTTTCTAAAAATTAAACAGTATGCTCATCAAAAGACTTCACCAAAAGAGTAAAAAGAGAACCTACAGACTGGGAAAAAAATTTTGGCTGTGACAAATCCAACAAAGGTCTAATCTCTAAAATCTACAGGAAAATCCAACACCTCTACAAGAAAAAGACAAATAATCCAGTTAAAAAATGGGCCAAGGATATGAAAAGACACTTCACCAAAGAAGACATTCAAGCGTCTAACTGTCGCATGTGGAAATGCTCGAGATCACTAGCCATTAGAGAAATGCAAATCAAGACCACAATGAGACACTATCTCACCTAGACATTACTGGTACTAATCAAAAAAACAGAAAATAACAAATGTTGGAGAGGCTGAGAGGAGATTGGACACTCTTATGCACTGCTTGTGGGAATGCAAAATGGTACAACCATTCTGGAAAATGATATGGTGCTTGCTTAGAAAGTTAGAAATAGAAATACCATATGTATGATCCAGCAATCCTACTCCTAGGAATATATCCTAGAGAAATAAGAGCCATCACACGAATAGACATATGCACACCCATGTTCGTTGCAGCATTGTTCACAATAGCAAAAAGAGAGAAACAACTTAGATGCCCATTAACAGATGAATGGATAAACAAACTATGGCATATACACACAGTGGAGGACTATGCAATGATAAAGAACAGTGATGAATCTGCAAAGCATCTCACAACATGGATGATCTGGAGGGCATTATGTTGTGTGAAATAAGTCCATCACAAAAGGGCAAATATTGTATGGACCACTATTATAAAAACTCATGAAAAGGTATACACACAAAAAGAAACAACCTTTGATGGTTACAAGGGAGAGGAGGGGTGGGGATGGAAAAACACTAAATAAACAATAGATAAGTGGTAACTTTGGTAAAGGGTAAGACAGTACACAATACTGGGGAAGCTAGCATAACTTGGGAAAAGAAAAAAATTATTTTAAAATTAGAATTCCATATCCAGTCAAACTGTCACAAATAATTATGAAGTTAGAACATTTTTTTACACCTACAAATTTCCTATGCACTTTTTCTCTAGCAGGAGGATTTGTTTTTTCACAGTTAAAGAGTAAACAAGAGAGGAAGACATGGGACTCAGGATAGGAAGTTTTTTTTTGTGTGTGATGAAAATATACACAACAAAACACATACCAATTGGACAATTTCTACATGTACAATTCAGTGACATTGATTATATTCTTCAAGTTATACAACCATTCTCGCTATCCTTTTCCAAATCATTCTACCACCATTAACATAAACTCAATGCCCCCTAAGCAAAACTCTTCCTTCCCCCCTCCTTCCAGCCCCTGGTAACCACTAATAATCTTTGGTTTCTATATATTTGCTTATTTCCTATAAGTGAGATCATACAGTATTTGTTTAGGATAGGAAATTTAACACAGAATAGAGACAAAGGGATTTCCAGAATGACAGAGGAAGGAAATCTAAAGACCATAGCTATAAGCAGATTTAGTGTGAATCCAATCCAGAATGGAGCAGTGGAAAATATGAACATTGTTATAATAATATAAATACTGAATGTTGGTTTAGTAAAAAATTGGGATATGAACACGGGTAGAATGAGAAAATCCAGGCAAGGGTGATATAAGTGAGTCAAGTCCTCAACTACTATAATAGAAAGTGAATAGACCATGTCTCAAATTGACAAATCAAAAAATACAATATGCAGATAATGTTATTTTAAAATATTGAGGTAAACACAGCCAAGAAGAGTTGAATTGCTTTGAAAATTGTTAACTTTTGAAAACGAAAGCATCTTCTATAATCACATATTTAGTTTAAAAATTAACAAAAAGACCCTTATCTTGAACAAACATTTATAAGCCTTTACAGATATTCAGTATCATACTTTCCTTGGTTCTTCTGAACAAATACTGTGACTCCTCTTGTTTTCAATATATATATTTGAGTCTTTTGTTAAATGTATATTTTACCTGGTGTCTATTACTCCTTCTGATTTGAAACTGTATGCAACTTTTCATATATATATTACCAGCCTTTTGAAGCTTGTTTACTTGCAAGTGCCAGGGCCTATCTTTCTTAAAAGGATCTCAAAACTACTCCTGAAAAAAATTATGGGGGAAACTGGACCAAAGCAAAAGCTAAGACATTTCCTGGACACACCCAAACACTTTGAGGGACAGAGTAGCTGGGGCTGGGGCGTGGGGACCATAGTTTCAGGGGACATCCAGGTCAATTGGCATAACAAAGTTGATTAAGAAAATGTTCTACATTCCACTTTGGTGAGGAGCGTCTGGGGTCTTAAAAACTTGGGAGTGGCCATCTAAGATACATCAATTGGTCCCATCCTACTTGGAGCAGAGGAGAATGAAGAAAACCAAAGACACAAGGAAAATATTAGCCCAAAGGACTAAAGGACCACATGAACCAGAGACTCCATCAGCCTGAGACCAGAAGAACTAGATGGTGCCTGGCTACCATCAACGACCATCCTGACAGAATACAACAGAGAGTCCCGGACAGAGCAGGAGAAAAATGTAGAGCAGAACTCAAATTCACGTAAAAAGACCAGACTTAATGGTCTGACAGAGACTGGAGGAACCCCCGAAACCATGGCCGCTAGACACACTGTTGACCCAGAACTGAAATCATTCCCAAAGCCCACTCTTCAGACAAAGATTAGACAGGACTATAAACCAAAAAATAATACATGTGAGGAATGTGCTTCTTAGTTCAATCAGATGTAAGAGACCAAATGGGCAGCTCCTGTCCAAAAGCAGAATGTGAAGGCAGGAAGGGAAAGGAACTGGTCGAACAGACACAGGGAACCCGGGGTAGAAAGGGTAAGGCGTGCTGTCACATTGTTGGGATTGCAACTAATGTCGCAGAACAATATGTGTATAAATTTTTTGTTTGAGAAATTAGCTTGAACTGTAAACTTTCACCTAAAGCACACACACACACACCACACACAAAAAAAAAAGAATGAGAAAGGCCACAAAAAAAAAAAGTCTATGGGGGAAATCCTAGATTGTGCTCAGGTATAAAAGAGAACTGGTTGACTTCTGCCCGGGAGTCACTTGCTCCCCTCTTGTCATCCTGAATGCAATTTCTTTTAAGTAAATGGCTAAAGTCATATTTCAAAACCTTCCAGGTGTATCATTTTATTTCCAGAACATTCTATATTAATTAAAGGACTGAAAACAATCCAAGTGACCATCAGTAAAGTCTTGGTTAAATAAATTAGGGTGCATCTACCCAATGGAACATTAAGCAGCTACTAAAGAATGAGGCAGCTCACTATGTACTGATATGAAAAGATCTCATAATATGTTGTTGAATGTTCAAAAGCAAGGTGCAGGGCAGTGTTTAGAATGTGCTACTTTCTTGTAACAAAGGAGAGGAGAATATATATTTTTATTTGCATAAACACTGGAAGAACATACAAGAAACAGACAAAAGTGAGTTAGAAGGGGAGAGGGAGTGAGACTTGTCAATGTATACCTTTCTATGTAGTTCTGATCTTTGAGCTATGTGACTGTATTACCAATATTAAGCACAAATGGAAAAAGGAGAAGAAAGTGGTTATCTCTGAGAAGAAGAAATAGAGGTGGGGTGTCAGAAATCTGATGTTCTGCATTGTAAGCTTTTGGGGCACAATTTGCGTTTTTAAACTATGCCTGTTGTTTTGCATTAAATGGGTAACCACCAGAAGAATTAAAAAGAACAATGGTTAAAAATGGTTCCTTCCAAAAATTAGTCCAAAGGACTAATGGACCACAGCTACCAAGGCTTCCACCAGACTGAGTCCAGTACAGCTAGATGGTGCCCGGCTATCACCACTGACTGCTCTGACCAGGATCACAACAGAGGGTTCCGGACAGAGCTGGAGAAGGATGTAGAACAAAATTCTAACTCACAAAAAAAAAAAGACCAGATTTACTGGCCTAAAGGAGACTGGAGAAACCCCGAGAGTATGACCCCCAGACACCCTTTCAGCTCAGTGGTGAAGTCATTTCCGAGGTTCCCCGTTTAGCCTGGGAGTGGACAGCCCCATAAAACCAAGTGGGACTAATTAAGGTACAGCAGTCCAAGGACAAGGGCCAGAAGGCAGAAGGGGACAGGAAAGCTGGTGATAGTGAACCCAAGGTTGAGTAAGGATAGTGTTGATGTGTTGTGAGGTTGTTAACCATTGTCATAGGGCAACATGTGTACTGTTAAATGAGAAACTATTTTGTTCTGTAAGCCTTCATCTAAAGTGAGAATAGCAGCACAATTGGAAGAGCGTAGTCAATGTCACTGAACTGTGTATGCAGAAATTTTTGAAATGGTGTATCTTTGGCTATGTATATTTTCACAAAAAAAAAAGGTTGAGAAGGGAAAGGGTTGACATGTCATGGGGTTGTTAACCAATGTCATAAAACAATATGTGTACTACTGTTTCATGAGAGACTATTTGTTCTGTAAGCCTTCACCTGAAGTACAATTTAAAAAAAAAAATGGTTCCTTCTAGGAAGAATGTCTGGAAATAGAGAGGAGAAGGGCACGGCCATCGCATTTCATTAAAAGTCTTCTGTACTATTTCAGATATTTAACCTTATGCTTATGTTACTTTGATAAAAAATAAAATAGAGCCCTCCCTCCCTGGGGCAGAAAGAAGGCAGCAAATGAAAGCTATATGGATAGAGAGAAAATACCTGCCAGTCACAAAGAGGAACTGTGTGTACTCTATGTTTTCCTAGTCAAAACTGTCTCTTTAGTTTTGAGTTAAGACGATGTATGGTGTATTTTACTAAAACAGTCAAGACTCAGCTCTTTAATAGGAAAAGCAATGTCTGGTTGTGATAAAGATACAATCAGTCTTAAGGAAATATATGTGTTGGAAATCATTCCATGTAAGTTCATATAGATCAACTTCATTCTTTTTAGAGATACTGTAACTAAACTATTCTCCTTTTGATGGACATTTCTGTTGTTTCCAGTGTGTTGTCATTACAAACAATGCCACAGTAAACATCCATGTGCATCATAAATTATTGAGCCCATGTGCAAGAACGGATTCCTAGAAATAGAATTGGTGGGTCAAAGGGCACACTGTATTTTCTAGATTTTCCATAATGGATATGTATTATTTTATAATCAGAAAAAAATAAAATAAAAATTAACTCCAAGATGAAGGCCCAGTTTTTCTAGTATTTTGTAGTACATGCAGTAAAAGTTTTTAACCTTTCAGACTCCATGTTAGTCAAAGGAAGAGAGCCTGGCTTGAAATAGATCATGGTGACTTGTCATAACTGGTTCTTTAAAAACTATAAGGAGTCACTGCCATCTCAGACACACAGAGACATACATGTCTGGGAGGCAGCTGTTTTAGTAAAAAACATTTCATTTTGTTTCAATAGAATCTTAAGGTATTCTCCAAACCTACAACTCCAAAATGAAGTAAAATAAGAATTGAGCAATTATCTGCTATGTTTATGAAATTTTGCTTTGCTTAATATCAAGTGGGATTTGGTAAAACATTTATTTTATCAGCTGGGTTCTAATCACTAAAAGACCTAAAGGCCCAAATTATAATGTCCCCAGTAGAAACCCTAAAGATCATGGTATTATTACAATCTCTTGCATGCAAGTAGTGTAGAGAATTAGAAAAATTCAACACAAAAATTCTCATTTTCCAAATAGCCTGAATTACCAGGATAATCAGGGTAGCTCTCGAATTCAGTTTGCCTTTTGCCCGTGTATACATAATACAAGAAAGCTTCTAAGACAAAACTTTAGTGATATTATCGATCCCCAGAGAGTAATTCCTCTCTGGAACCAGGAAATGGCACGACCTTGCAAAAATGGTGTGGTGGCATCAGACCGCGTCCATCTTCAGGAGGGGGGAGGATAATCAAGATCAACATCAGCCCAAGGCTGATTCCTATGAGGTGGAGGTCAGACATACCTCCTCTCTCCAAGTTTTTTTTTATCAATTCTGACACCAGCTGTCCCTCCCATGGCACTCTCTACTTCTCCACTGGGCTCGATAATTTGTTGCAATGGCCACACAGAACTCACCGACCATATTCATAGTTATGGGGTTTATTAGGGAGGTAATAGGTTCAACTTTGGATCAGAATCAACAGGCTATAACTCAGTGTTATGGATTGAATTGTGTCCCTGAAATATATCTGTCAATTTGGCTAGGTCATGATTCCCAGTATTGTATGATTGTCTACCATTTTGTCGTCTGATGTGATTTCCCTATGTGTTGTAAATCTTATCACTATGATGTAATAAGATGAATTAGCGGAAGTTATATTGATGAGATCTACAAGATTAAATAGTGTCTTAAGTCAATCTCTTTTGAGATATAAAAGAGAGAAGCAAGTAGAGAGACATGGGGACCTCATACCACCAAGAAAGAAGCACTAAGAGCAGAGAATATCCTTTGGACCCAGGGTTCCTACGTGGAGAAGCTCCTAGTCCAGGGGAAGATCGACGAGAAGGACCTTCCTCCAGAGCCGACAGAGAGAGAAAACATTCCCCTGGAGCTGATGCCCTGAATTTGGACTTCTAGTCTCCTAGACTGTGAGAGAATAAATTTCTCTTTGTTAAAGCCATCCACTTGTGGTATTTCTGTTATAGCAGCACTAGATGACCAAGATACTCAGGATCAGGAAGCATGTAGGCAAAGTCTAGAAGGCTTCCCCAAAGTAGAGAATACATCCCTCCCTTCTTCAGTGCAGGAGAGCTCTCTCAGCTCCTCTTGGCCTTGCAAGCAGGCCCCTCTTTCTGCTGTGCACCTCCCTCCCCTCCTCAGAATAGGCTCCTCTCGGCCCCCTGAGGTCAGGCTCCTCTCAGCCCCCTCAGGACAGGTTCCTCTATACCTGTCTTCTGCCTAGCTTGGGCAAGTGTTACAAAGCCTGTTAGCTCCACCGATGAGTGCCTGGATGCACCCCACTCTGCCAGCAGGCCTCCTGCTTGAAGGCTCTTAGCTCTCTTGCTCCATGGCCTGAGAAGCCCACCATGCCATCTCACGCAAATCTCCTGGTTCTGGCTGTCTCCCACAGCTGTCACCTACAGTATTAATTACTGTTCTCTCTCTCTCTCTCTCTCTCTCTCTCTCTCTCTCCCCTGGGTCTAGGAGGTTCTCAGCCCAGTGACCCTGGGTCCAAAGGATGCGCTCCACTCCTGGCTCTTCATATATATATATATATATATATATATATATATATATATATATAAATAAAATTTTATTTATTTTGTGGTTGTTGTTGAGAATATAACAATTCAACAGTTTCTACATGTACCATTTAGTGACATTGATTATATTCTTTGAGTTGTATAACCATTCTCAACCTCCTTTTCTGAGTTGTTCTGTCTCTTCTTCTTGATGGTAGTGAGGTCCCTTTCCTGCCCCTGGGATTGGCTCCCTTTAAGCCTAGTGGCATGGTAAAACTGACCAATCCCCTTTTTATGGTTCCATACACGTTATTTGCATGGTCCATCCCCCACAAGTATTCCACGCACTTTATTTGCATTATTAGCAAGCTGTCTAATCTCCTTGGTGGGCCACAAACATCTTATTTGCATAGTCCCACCCAATCATTTTGTGGGAGCCACAAGACTATGGCTAGAAGAGCCATATTAAGTAATCCACTGCACCACAAACCTAGACAGTCTTATCCAGAGGTTGGAGCTAAGTGATGGGGAGCTGAGACAGAAAGAGATTCAAGATTAGTCTGTGGAACCAACTCATCCCAGAATGGCGCTTGTTTTCATTCCCTTCCATTTACCTCCATCCTTTTCTCACAAGTGCTACCATGGTGTAAGAACAGGGGAGTTTAGAATTGAAGCAAGGGTGAGGGTTAGTGCTCAAGCTGAAGTAAAGGTAGGAATAGAATGGAGGAGGACAGTTCTTGTCTAAACCACCCTGTTCCTTTTATATTCCTATTTAAAATACCATCTTGAGCAAGCAGCCCAAACATGTCTTTGTGAGGCCAACTTGGGGAAGGATGTTACTCAGGCAGCAACACAGGAAGCCAAAGAGGTTGGCGGTCTAGACTGCAGAAAAAAATAGTCAAAAAATGTCAAAGACCAACTACTTCCTTTGACTGTCTTGCTAAAGTAACAGCAGAAATAAAACCAGTGATATATAAGTAGTGTACTGGATTTTTTCAAATTCATTAGATTAGGAATCACTGATCCAATTAAACACAAAGAAGACAATATAAGAATTAAATAGTCATGGTCAGTTCTTAATTATTCAAAAATTATGTATATTTCTTTTTTGTTATACCTGATGATTTCTAAAAGATGACTTTTTTCACATTTTTTTATTGTGCTTTAGATGAAGGTTTACAGAACAGTTTCTCACTAAACAGTTGGTACACATATTGTTTTATGACAATGGTTAACAACCCCAGGACATGTCAACACTCCCTTCTCGAACTTGGGTTCCCTATTACCAGCTTTCCTGTCCCCTCCTGCCTTCTAGTCCTTGTCCCTGGGCTGTTGTGCCTCCTTTAGTCTCATTTTGTTTTATGGGGCTGTCTAATCTTTGGCCGAAGGGTGAACCTCGGCAAGTGACTTCATTACAGAGCTAAAAGGGTGTCTGGAGGCCATATTCTCGGGGTTTCTCCAGTCTCTATAAGGCCAGTAAGTCTGGTCTTATTTTTTGTGAGTTAGAATTTTGTTCTACATTTTTCTCCAGCTCTGTCTGGGACCCTCTGTTGTGATCCCGGTCAGAGCAGTCAGTGGTGGACTATCTAGTTGTTCTGGACTCAGTCTGGTGGAGGCCGTTGTAGTTGTGGTCCATTAGTCCTTTGGACTAATCTTTCCCTTGTGTCTTTGGTTTGCTTCATTCACCCTTGCTCCCAAAGGGGTGAGACCAGTGGAGTATCTTAGATGGTGCTCACAGGCTTTTAAGACCCCAGATGCTACTCACCAATGCAGAACGTAGAACATTTTCTTTATAAACTATGTTATGCCGATTGAGCTAAATGCTCCCTGAGAAGAACATTTTCTTAATAAAACTTTGTTATGCCGATTGACCTGGATGTCCCATGAAACCATGGTCCCTAGGCCTCAGCCCCAGATACTTTGTCCCTCAAAGTGTTTGGTTGTGTTCAGGAAACTTCTTAGCTTTTGCTTTGATCCAGTTGTGCTGGCTTCCCCTGTATTATGTGTTGTCCTTTCCTTCACCTAAAATGATTCTTGTCTACTATGTAGTTAGTTAATTCCCCTTTCCCTCCCTCCCCACCCTTGTAACCATCAAAGATGTTTTCTTCTGTGTTTAAATCTTTTCCTGAGTTCTTATAATAGTGGTCTCATACAATATTTGTCCTTTTGCAACTGACTAATTTCACTCAGCATAATGCCCTCCAGGTTCATCCATGTTGTGAGATGTTTTGCTGATTTATCATTGTTCTTTATCACTGTGCAGTGTTCCATTGTGTGTATGCATCATAATTTGTTTATTCATTTGTCCGTTGATGGGCACCTAGGTTGTTTCCATCTTTTTGCTATTGTGAACAGTGCTGCAATGAACATGGGTGTGCATATATCTGTTCGTGTGATGGCTCTTATTTCTCTAGGATATATTCCAAGGAGTGGGATTGATGGATCATATGAAACTTTTGTTTCCAGCTTTTTAAGGAAGCACCAAATCATTTTCCAAAGTGATTGTATCATTTTGCATTTCCACCAGCAGTGCATAAGTGTTCCAATCTCTCCACAACCTCTCCAACATTTATTCTTTTGTGTTTTTTGTATTAATGCTAGCCTTGTTGGGGTGAGATGGTACCTCACTGTAGTTTTGATTTGCATTTCTCTAATGGCTAATGATCATGAGCATTTCCTCATGTATCTGTTAGCCGCCTGAATGTCTTCTTTGGTGAAGTGTCTGTTCATATCCTTTGCCCATTTTTAAATTGGGTTATTGGTCTTTTTGTTGTTGAGGTATTGCAGTATCTTGTAGATTTTAGAGATTAGACCCTTGTCAGATATGTCATAGCCAAAATTCTTTTCCTAGTCTGTAGGTTCTCTTTTTACTCTTTTGATGAACGTAAGTGTTTGATTTTAGGGGCTCCCAGTTATCTAGTGTGGTTTCTTTTTGTGTTAATGGTTACACAAGTTTGTGCATATACTAAAAACCATTGAATTGTGCCATTTAACTGATTGGGGAAGATATCAGGTCTCACATAATTGTATCTCCCTTGGGGACCTGATAGATAGAGCTTTCCTGGAGACAACCAGCTCTAATGGTGAGCCTGTGAGCACAGCTAGATTTGAAATCCCTCAGGCCTCTATTTTCAGACTCTTAGGTTTTTGAAGGATCCATAGCTATAGTTGGCCAAGCACCTGAATGACCCCATCATTCCAGCCCATCACAAGCCTAGAGAAACATCTTGAGCTGGGAGAAGCAAGGTGCTCAGTATGCATGTCATTCAGCTGCATCTCAAGCCACCTGAGCCCAAGGTCAGCCCATGATGAAGTCATCCAGCTAGGAACACCAGCCATTGGGAGTTTGGAAAACGGAAGTCATGGGGTCAAGTAGAGGTAGTACCACCTGAGAAAAGAACAAGACAGAAAACAGAGTAAGGTTGTCACAAGGTGGGGCACCTGTCAGAACTCCAGATGAGGCAGAAGATAGGTGGGAAACAAGCCCTCACCTGCGACACCCACAGGATAAGCAAGTAGATGGTCAATAGCCAGGCTTGATACAGGAGATCAATAAATGCTAACTACAAAACTTTTCAAAAAAGTTTTAAAATGATACATGAATGTTTTATTCTAACTTAAAACCTGTAGTTGTACACTTTACTCAAAAATCTACTGATTTAAGGTCAAGACTTTTTCTCCAGGTGTGAACATGCTGATGAGCTTTTCTCCTCATCCTTCTTGCATAAACCGCACATTTAGGCATTGTCTATGATTTCCAGTTCGTGTTTATTTAAAGCAGATTTTAAAAAGTAGAGACATGGTCAAGGAAATCTGAGAGCAGAATCATAGAGTTTCATATTTTCCCCAATCTTTGCAGATGTCTCAACCACAAATAAATTGACAATGATGCTTTTAGTAACTTGAGTCTTTTAATAGTTCCTATAGCATTCAACTTAGTTTATAAACACTTTTTCATACTATATCTACTTGATTTATGTAATATTTAGTTATATAATAATATAATTACAATAACTGGCATTGTCAGGTTTGGGGACATGGGGACTCAACTGCCACATCACCCAAATGGAAGCGACAAATGCTCAGAGCTGGCCTGAGAGAAGCCTTCTAGCCTCCTGTGTGCAGCAACCTGGGACATTAGTACGTTTTATGGAGAAAACAAAGAGCATCTCTTAGTCCAGCTGATGGGATTAGTAGAGGTTATCCAAGAGACCTTCTATTGTACTCAGTTCTTCTCTCAGCCACACCCAGTCTTAGTTGAGTCCTGCTCCTGAGTGACTGGCCTAGCACTGAAGGCTATTTTGAACCTTGATCTTATCAACTATCCTCAATCATCCCAGTTGCGGATTGACTCTAAGATGCCCCCAATGATCCCTACCACTTGGTATTCACACCTTGTGTTATTGCCTCCCCTTGCGTGTAGGTGAGACCTGTCACTTGCTTCTAACCAACAGAATACAGGTAAGGTGATGAGATGTTACTGCTGTGATTACGTTACATAAGATTGTAACTTCCGTCTTGCTAGCAATCTGTCTCTCTATTGCCTTCTCAGTTGGCAGGCTTTGATGAACAAGCAGTCATGTTGAGGAGGCCCATGTGACAATGAAATGAGATCAGCCTCTAGCCAACAGCCAACGAGGATCTGAAGTCCTCAGTCTAACAGACCATGAGGAACTAAATCCTAACAACGACCACATGATCTTGGAAGAGGATCATTCCCCAGTTGAGTCTTGGATGAGACCTCAGCCCCAGCCAACACCTTGATTACAGCCTGGTGAGAGACCTTGAAGCAGAGGACCCAGCTAAGCCATGCCCAGACTCCTGATGCACAGAAACTGTGTGATAATAAGTATGTGTGTTTTAAGCTGATTTAAAAAAAAATGCAAGTATAAATACAATACTGCCTTTTAAGAATTTTTTATTTTATATCTTCCTCAAGGGAAATAATACTGTTATACACATCAGTAAACAATAAGACATGGTAAGCACTTCTTTCAAAACAGTTTCTATAAACTGAAGTATTTACAGATGAAATGATATGCTGTGTGGGATTTGCTTTAAAATCATTCAGTATGGGTTGGAGGGAGAGAATGGAGAGACTATAGAGAATATAGATGAAACAAGTTGGGCCATGTGTTGGTAATTATTGAAGCTGAGTGATGTGTACATGGGGGTTCATTATATTACTGTCTATTTTTGTGTATGTTTCAAAATTTCCATAATAAAAGCAAACCAATTTCTATAATACCACACAGTTCTGCAAAGGTAACAATACTTACACTAAATTGTATGTTAAATACTGTGCAGAATAATGGAAATCCTGCAATTCAATGCAGGTAGTATGCATATTTTTGTACTTGATTTGAGAAGTTATTTTTTTCAAATACTGTTTACGCGTACAAGTTATGAGATTATTAATTATTCAGGGTTTTTTGGGAAAGAACAAGACTGCAGCTTTTTAAATGTATTTTGGTTATTTAAGTTCAATGCCATCAATTATCATAGTTGGCAATGGCTTTGTATAGAAAATTGGAGTAGAAAAAAATTGCAAATGTATTGATTACAACAGACTATATATATATGCACATATGTATATATGTATATATACACACTCATATATACACATATACATATATATATGTACATGTATTCTGTGAGTGGTGCAAACAGTTAATACGCTTGACTACTAACCAAAAGATTGGAGGTTCGAGTCCACCCCGCGGCATCTCGGAAAAAAGGCCTGGCAATCTACTTCTGAAAAATCATCTATTGAAAACCCTATGGGGCACATTTCTACTCTGACATGCATGGGGCCATCATGAGTTGGAGATGACTTAATGGCAACTGGTTTATATACATAAACATTATAAATAAAACTAAAAATCATACTGTAAAACAGAAAAACAGTTTCTACAGAAAGTTGTACCAAACTTAGCTGAGAGTGGAAATCAAAGTAGCTCAGTCCTCCCAGAATCAGTACTCCTAATAGAGTGTGTACAAGTGAGGCCCTCCACTCAGCAAGGAAGGCCTCTGTTTCTTTTCACTGCTTTAAAAAAATATTTACTCAGTCACTCAATCACTCAACAAATATTATTGAATATCCACAGTATGATAATCAAGGAGCTTATTGTTTGGTAGGAAAGAAAGGGGAAATTACTTGAAGTCCAGCCTTCAGCAAGGAAGTGGCACTTTTGAGCAAGGCCTTAAGGATCAGACTGCTTTACACTGGCTTGAAATGACCTTTCATGCAGAAATGACTGCGCAGAAAATAACATTAATGGAAATAAAGGCACGTGCACAGTCCGTTACAAATTTTCTAAGGTATATGGTTCACATTTGAGCCAAATAGGATTTGAAGAAACCTTGTCTATCTAAGCTAGAGCTTACTCAAGTGAGGCTGGTAGTACAGCCACCAGGTAAATCTTGCTAACTAGATATGCCTGTTACAGGGAAGCAGACGACTTGTACATGGTTACCCTGTGACCTCTCATTGTGTAGCCCCCATTGGACAGATAAGGGCATGTTCAAACTGAAGGATTTTCTAACCCGATAGTCTACTCATACAGCTATATTATGAACATCAAATACTCTGGATTTTTTATTTAATATAATTTTCCAGATAATTCTTTTTTTATGCAAATATTTTTATTTTTTCATAAAAGGAGAATATTGATAGATTGTGCCAAACAAATTGAAAGCTATGTCAAAAATTAATAGACAAATAAAAATTTTGGTAAAAAAATATTTATACCTGTAATATTAACATAGATCATTATTTTGTAAAGACCTTTTGTAAGACAGTAAGACAACACCTTTGAGAGATACGTGGTCAAAAACCTTGAAGATGCAGTTAATAACGGAAGTCAACAACAAAAGCCCAATAAAGATATGAAAATATATTCAGCTGATAACAAAGAATAGAAATTAAAACATGATGCATGTTTTTTTTTTCTATCATATTGGAAAAAATTAAAAACAGATAATAACCAATGTTGATAGTGGTGAAGGGAAACACATATATCAAGCAAGGTATACATTTTCTTTAGGGCAGAGTGTGACAATCTATAACAAAAGCCTTACTAATATGTGCGCAGTAAGAAATAGCATGAATTCAATCCCTTAAATGTGGGGCTAGATCCAGTCCTCACATTCCCACTTCTCTATCCTCATTGCCAGCGGCCCTGCAGCACTCCCTGTCTCTGACCCTAGCTACTCAGAGCTGGTCAGACTCACAAGTTAAAAGGACACCGTTCTTCAGACTGCCAAATAAATAGGCAGACATCAGCTGCAAGTTTGGGGAGTCCACACTACACCCCAACTTTCTGACATGCTAGTCACAAATTTGGGGCTGGTTTCCCGCTACCCTTCAGGATGCCAGCCACAAGCTCAGGAGCCCACAAGACACCCTTACTTTCTTCCAGATAATTCTTTATTTCTAATAACATTGATCTTCTCCTCTGAAAGTGGGCTTACTCCTTCTCATTCATTCATTCATTGAACAAATATTTATTTATTGAATGCCAACCTCTGTGTTAGGTACTATTGGATATCCAAATAGAAATCAAACATGGGTCTTCACATGAATGGCTATCAATTACTTCAGTAAAGAAAAATGCATAGACTTCATCCAGTGTGTCACTTGCTTTGATTTAGGTGGCTGAGAGAAGTGGAAGTAGGCCAGAGAATAGAAAAGGGGGGGGCGGGGAAATGAAGCTCTACGAATCCCAGTAAATGTAGACTTTTCCTACAGTAAAATTTCACATTTATAGCACACTTAAAAACAAACCAACAAAAACAAAACACTGCTGTTGAGAGACAGAGAAGAACTGCCCTATAGGGTTTTCAAGGCTGTAGTCTTTACTGGAGCAGATCGTCAGTTCTTTTCTTCCGTGGAGCGGCTGGTGGGTTCAAACCGTCGACCTCTCGGTTAGCAGCCGAGTGCTTAACCACTATGCCACTAGGGATCCTTTAGGGTTTACAAAATGTTATTATGTGTGGATAATCCTCTCATAACTACCCTGTGAGGGAAGTATTTCTATTTTAAAATGTGGAAACAGATTCAGCAATCTGGAGCAATTTGTCCAACGTCACACAGGAAGTAAATAAGAGAGCCAGGACTCAGACTCTCATCTCCTAACTCTGTGGTAGACACAGAGATGTACTACCCAGAACCCTCCTCAAGGAAGAATACGCTGCCCAGCTGTGGGGAATGTGGTCAGCAAACAGCCTCCAGCTGTCACTCCTTCCACAGAAGCAGTCTTCTTGGCTCAGGTCACGCCTTTCCTGGGGCAGCCTGCTTCCAGTGACTGAGAGAGAAAGGGGAATAAAGGTGTGGCCATTTTGGCTCGATACAGGACACTTTGATGGGCAGTATTTGCTTCCAAATTCCCCTACTGGGTTGGCCAAGGCTTTGTTGGGCCTTCACAGAAGTTCTACTTCTCCCTCTACCCAACACAGTATTGCATCTTCCCCCTTTCTTTCACAAATGTTTATCCCTAATAAATATCTTCCTCCTAAAATTCCAACACATGTCTGTTTCCAGAGAACCCAACATGTGACAGTTGGGACTGGTAGTGGTCTGAGAAAGTAGCCAATAAGATGGGCTTTTGAGGCTGGATTATTCACTTGCCAGGTGGCAATGGACACCCTCACTGGTAGTAGGTGGAGCACAGACAGCCTCTGGCACTAGAGTTTATCGTTAAAACTTTCACCTGAGGTGCATTGGGAATGCACTAACTAACTAGTTGCTGTGAAGTCGGGCAACTCGATGTGTTTCAGGGTAGAATTGTGCTCCAGAGGGTTTTCAATGGCTGCTTTTCCAGAAGTAAATCACCAGGCCTTTCTTCTGAGTTGCCTCTGGGTGGACTTCAGCCACCAACCTTTCCATAAGCAGCCAAGTGTTTGCATCACCCATGGAGTGCACTAGTGGGTGCAATATAAGAAGGACCTTCCCCTAGAGCTGATGCCCTGAATTCAGAGTTATAGCCCCCAGAACTATGAGAAAATAAATTTCTATTCTTTAAAGTCACCCACTTTGTGATATCTTCTTACGGAAGCCCTAGGAAACTAAGACACTGACCAAAGACAAGAAGTGGTGGTTGTGTCAACCGTCAAGTATGCCAATCCCAATAGCCTTCTTAGAGACTAGGGTGATGACCACTGAGTGAAATGCATGGAGGGAGTAGTAACTACATGGCTAACAAGATCAGATACCTGCAGAATATAATGAACTGCTGAGGCTGAGGAACAGGCAATTGAAAGCCAGGTCTGAAAGCCAAGGAGGCTTCGACTGAATACAAAAAAGCTCTCATCTCTTATTGGGGAGGGCAGAGAGCTTTGAGACCCAAGCCAAGAACTTAACAGAGTGGCTGAACTTCAAATAAACACCCAACCAAGAACAGGCCTTTGGTTGGGAAAACCTAGTTCCCTGACACATGGGATGGGGTCATCTAGGTGAGTATTCACAAGGATTTTGACACCACAGACTCTTCTGAATCTTCTTGACCAGCAAGCATGACCCACCCCATCCCTATTAAAAGCTAGCACCTTCACACCCCATGCTGGAAGACTGTGATGGTTAAGATTGTGTATCAACTTGGCTGGGTCATGATTCTCAGTGTTTTGGCAGTTGTATAATGTTGTGAGCACTTCCCTGCCTAAATCTGATATGTGATCACCCTCATGATGGGATCAGCTGAGTGGTACCAGCAGGGGCGGGGCCTGTGGCGGCTCACCGATCCCTCAGCCTCCATCTCTCTGCCTTCCGCTACCTACTTCCTTCCTGCTCACCTTGCCAAGACTTTTTGCTTGTTCTGGATCCTGCAGCTGCCTCTTGTTCATCTGACCTCTGGTTCTTGGGACTTGAGCTAGCAGCTTACCTGCCTATCTTGGGTTCGCCAGCCCGTGCAGCTATGTGAATCAGAAGAAGACTTGTGGTCTTTCCTGCCAATCTTAGGATTCGTCAACCTTCACAGCCTATGAGCAGGAGCCCTGCTCTCCAACCTGCCGATCTTGGGTTCACCAGCCCCTGTGGCTCTGTGAATCAGGAGAAGCCCTATACAGATCCAGGGACTTGGGATGTTCCAGCCTCTACAATTGCATGAGCTGTTTACTTGATATAAATCTTTCTCTCTATGTACATATATTTATATGCTTTACTGGTTTTGCTTCTCTAGAGAACCCAGCCTAAGACAAAGACTATACAGAGGCCTTTCCCCATAGCTTGTCCTATTAAAAAAAAAATGCTGTCAAGTCTATTCCAACTCATAGAGACCCTATATGATAGAGTAGAACCACCCCATAGGGTTTCTAAGGAGCAGCTGTGGATTTGAACTGCCAACATTTTGGTTAGCAGCTGAGCTCTTAATCACGATGCTACCAGGGCTCCAGCTAGTTCTACAGTGAGGGTTAAGTCTAAGCACAACCCAGCTGGGGATGTGCTGGGCCTGATTAAGGCGGAGGGGTAGGATTATACTGTAAAGAAACTGCAAAAGGTAGCTGGCTCGTACCAGCAAGAGACAGGGGAGTATACATGAGACCGGATTCTGAGGGTGCTTGATCAAGGGGGAGGGCTGGACCATAAAATTGGAAAGGGAAGAGTTTATTGACTTGGGAGTGCTTTCCTGAGATACAAAATTTAGCACTCTGTCAAGAACCTTGTGAAATGGTGCAAATTTATTACTAGGAAGGCCCTTAGAACAAAGGAAAAAGTGATGGCCTATGCTGAGTGAAGTTGAGATGCCAGAATTGCAGTGGCAGACAGTAAAGGAAGGGGTTAAAAGGCTCAGGGAAGTGGCCATGCTGGAGTGGACATACCATGTATGGCCACAAGACCCACCAGATGATTCTATTCCATAGGAAGATCCAGAGGACCCACTATTTAACAAGATCATAAGCAATGTACTGAGTAGAGGGGCATCGGCATCACTTAAAAGTTCAAGTGGTGACCTCTGTAGGCCAGGATTGATGTAGAAAAAGCGGTTATAAACTTGGCTCACTGATAACAATGGAGATGATAGGACCCAAAACAATAGAGGCCAGATGGTGGTACTTAATTGCCAGAAGCCAGGGGGTTGCAATTACAATAATAAGGCAAAGTTGGTGTGGCAGTCAAGGGGACTTGATCCACAGAGAGCTATGGAGATGGTTAATAGAACATGGCATCCCTAGGGACAAAATTGATGGGCAGCTAATAAGGGTACTTTGTTGTTGTTGTTAGGTGCCGTGGAGTCAGTTCCAACTCATAGCAACCCTATGTACAACAGAACAAAACACTGCCCGGTCCTGTGCCATCCTCACAATCATTGCTATGTTTGAGCGCATTGTTGCAGCCACTGTGTCAATCCATCTCGTTGAGAATCTTCCTCTTTTTTGCTCACCCTCTACTTTACCAAGCATGATGTCTTTCTCCAGGGACTGGTCCCTCCTGATAACATGCCCAAAATATGTGAATGAAGTCTCCTCATCCTCACTTCTAAGGAACATTCTGGCTGTACTTCTTCCAAGACAGATGTCTTTTTCTTCTGACAGTGTGTCTTAGTTATCTAGTGCTGTTATAACAGAAATACCACAAGTGGATGGCTTTAACAAAGAGAAACTTATTCCCTCACAGTCTAGTAGGCTACAAGTCCAAATTCAGGGCATCAGCTCTAGGGGAATGTTTTCTCTCTCTGTCGGCTCTGGAGGAAGGTCCTTGTCATCAATCTTCCCGTGCTCTAGGAGCTTCTCTGCACAGGAATCTCAGGTCCAAAGGATGTGCTCTGTTCCTGGCACTGCTTTCTTGGTGGTCTGTGGCCACCCCCCCACCTCTATTCACTTCCCTTTCCTTTTATCTCTTGAGAGATAAATGGTGGTGCAGGTCACACCCCAGGGAAACCCAGGCATGTGACCTGGGTAAGAGTGTTACATCCCACCCTAATCCTCTTTAACATAATCTAATCTTGCCTCATTAACCACAGGCAGAGATTAGGATTTACAACACATAGGAAAATTATATCAATCATAAAATGGAGGACAACCACATAATACTGGGAATCATGGCCTAACCAAGTTCACACGTACTTTTGGGACCACAATTTAATCCATGATACAGTGCTATATTCAATATTCTTTGCTAACACCATAATTCAAAGACATCAATTCTTCTTTGGTCTTCTTTATTCATTATTCAGCTTTCACATGCATATGAGGTGATTGAACTTATCATGGCTTGGGTTAGGAGCACATTAGTCCCCAAAGTGACGTCTTCGCTTTTGAACAATTTGAAAAGGTTTTCACAATAGATTTGTCCAATGCAATACATCATTGATTTCTTGACTGCTACTTCCATGGGCCCCCCACGTGTCTGTCAGTTTGTCAAACTATGGGGGCTTGCTTGTTGCTGTGGTGCTGGAAGCTATGCCACCGGTATTCAAATACCAGCAGGGTCACCCATGACAGACAGGTTTCAGCTGAGCTTCCAGACTAAGACAGACAAAGAAGAAGGACCTAGCGGTCTATTTCTGAAAAGAATTAGCCAGTGAAAACCTTACAAATAGCAGTGGAACATTGTGTGATATAGTGCCGGAAGATGAGACTCCCCCAGGTTGGAAGGCACTCAAAATACAACTGGGGAAGAGCTACCTCCTCAAAGTAGAGTCAACCTTAATGACACGCATGGAGTCAAGCTTTTGGGACCTTTATTTGCTGATGTGGCACGACTCAAAATGAGAAGAAACAGCTGTAAACATCCATTAATAATCAAAACATGGAATGTACAAAGTATGAATCTAGGAAAATTGGAAATTTTCAAAAACGAAACAGAACACACAAACATCGATATCCTAGGTATTAGTGAGCTAAAATGGACTGGTATTGGCTATTTTGAATCAGACAATCATATGGTCTACTACGCTGGGAATGACAACTTGAAGAGGAGTGGCGTTGCATTCATGGTCAAAAAGAACACTTCAAAATCTATCCTGAAGTACAATGCTATCAATGATAGAATAATATCCATACGCCTACAAGGAGGATCAGTTAATATGAACATTATTCAAATTTACCCACCAACCACTAAAGCCAAAGATGAAGAAATTGAAGATTTTTACCAGCTTCTGCAGTCTGAAATTGATCAAACATGCAATTAGGATGCATTGATAATTACTGTGATTGGAATGCAAAAGTGGGAAACAAAGAAGAAGGACTGGTAGTTGGAAAATAAGGCCTTGGTGATAGAAACGATGCTGGAGATCACATGATAGAATTTTGCAAGACCAACGACTTCTTCATTGCAAATACCTGTTTTCACCAACATAAACGGCGACTATACACATGGACCTCGCCAGATGGAATACACGGGAATCAAATCGACCACATTTGTGGAAAGAAACCATGGAAAAGCTCAGTATCATCAGTTAGAACAAGGCCAGGGTCTGACTGTGGAACAGACCATCAATTGCTCATTTGCAAGTTCAAGCTGAAACTGAAGAAAATTAGAACAAGTATAGGAGAGCCAAAGTACGACCTTGAGTGTATCCCACCTGAATTTAGAGACCATCTCAAGAATAGATTTGATGCATTGAACACTAATGATGGAAGACCAGACGAGTTGTGAAATGACATCAAGGACATCATACATGAAGAAAGCAAGAGGTCATTAAAAAGACAGGAGAGAAAAAAAAGACCAAAATGGATGTCAGAAGAGACTCTGAAACTTGCTCTTGAACGTCAAGTAGCTAAAGTGAAAGGAAGAAATGATGAAATAAAAGAGCTGAACAGAAGATTTCAAACGGTGGCTCGAGAAGACAAAGTAAAGTATTATAATGACATATGCAAAGACCTGGAGATAAAAAACCAAAAGGGAAGAGCAGGCTCGGCATTTCTCAAGCCAAAAGAGCTGAAGAAAAAATTCAAGCCTCGAGTTGCAATATTGAAGGATTCTATGGGGAAAATATTAAACAACACAGGAAGCGTCAAAAGAAGATGAGAGGAATACACAGAATCACTATACCAAAAAGAACTGGTCTACACCCAATCATTTCAGGAGGTAGCATATGATAAGGAACTGACGGTACTGATGGAAGAGGTCCAAGCTGCACTGAAGGCATTGGTGAAAAGCAAGGCTCCAAGAATTGATGGAATACCAATTGAGATGTTTCAACAAACGGATGCAGTGCTGGAAGTGCTCACTCGTCTATGCCAAGAAATTTGGAAGACAGCTACCTGGGCAACCGACTGGCAGAGATCCATATTTATGCTTATTCCCAAGAGAGGTGATCCAACCGAGTGCAGAAATCATCGAACAATATCATTCATATCACAGGTAAGTAAAATTTTGCTGAAGATCTTTCAAAAGTGGCTGTAGCAGTATATCAACAGGGAACTGCCAGAAATTCAAGCCAAATTCAGAAGAGGACATGGAACCAGGGATTTCATTGCTGACGTCAGATGGATTCTGGCTGAAAACAGAGAATACCAGAAAGATGTTTATCTGTGTTTTATTGACTATGCTAAGGCATTCGACTGTGTGGATCATTACAAATTATGGATAACTTTTTGAAGAATGGAAATTCCAGAACACTTAGTTGTGCTCATGAGGAACCCATACTTAGATCAAGAGGCAGTTGTTTGAACAGAACCAGGGGATATTGTGTGGTTTTAAGTCAGGAAAGGTGTGCATCAGGGTTGTATCCTTTCAGCATACCTATTCAATCTGTATGCTGAGCAAATAATCTGAGAAGCTGGACTATATGAAGAAGAACGGGGCATCAGGATTGGAGGAAGACTCATTAACAACGTGGGTTATGCAGATGACACAACCTTGCTTGCTGAAAGTGAAGAGGATTTGAAGCATTTACTGATGCAGATTTAAAACCACAGCCTTCAGTATGGATTACAACTCAACATAAAGAAAACAAACATCCTGACAACTGAACCAATAAGGAACATCATGATAAATGGAGAAAAGATTGAAGTTGTCAAGGATTTCATTTCACTTGGATCACAATCAACACCCGTGGAAGCAGCAGTCAAGAAATCAGATGACCCATTGCACTGGGCAAGTCTGCTGCAAAAGACCTATTTAAAGTGTTGAAAAGAGAAGATGTCACCGTGAAAACTAAGGTGCGCCTGACCCAAGTCTTGGTGTTTTCAATCACATCATGTGCATGCAAAAGCTGGATGATCAATCACCTCATGTGCATGCAAAAGCTGGATGATGAATAAGGAAGACCGAAGAAGAACTGACGCCTTTGAATTGTGGTGTTGATGAAGAACATTGAATATACCATAGACTGCCAAAAGAATGAACAAATCTGTCTTGGAAGAAGTACAACCAGAATGTTCCTTAGAAGCAAGGATGTGAGACTACGTTTCACATACTTTGGACGTGTTATCAGGAGGGATCAGTCCCTGGAGAAGGATGTCATGCTTGGTGAAGTAGAGGGTCAGCAAAAAAGTAGAAGACCTTCAATGAGATGGACTGACACAGTGGCTGCAACAATGGGCTCAAGCATAACAACGATTGTGAGGATGCTGCAAGACCGGGCAGTGTTTCATTCTGTTGTACGTAGGGTTGCTATGAATCAGAACTGACTCGATGGCACCTAACAACAACAACAGCAACTTCCATGGGCATAATAAAGGTGCTACTCAACTTGTAATAGCAGAAGAAATCAAGGATGGATGACTGGGAGAATGAGGAAAGTTGCCCAATAAAAAGCCATGATTCTTTGCCCCATTTCCAGATCTGAGCTAGTTTTCAGCCCCAAGAACTCGCTGACAAAAGAGGTGACTGAGTCCCTAGGACAAAGGACCCAGCAATACCACAGCAAGTATACACTTTTCCTTCCACAAAGGGACCTGTGGCCATTTCTTTGGTGAACTGTGCACTAGAAAAAGGGAACATTTAGACATCTTGAGGACTATTGGATAGAGCCTGAGTTGACATAGATACCTGGAAACTCGAAGCATCATCATGTCCCCTTTGTAAGAGTGGGAACATATGAGGATGAGGTTATAAACAAAATCCTGGCCAAAATCCAGGTCACAGAGGGCCCACTGGGTTCAAGAACTCATTCAGCAGTCATTATCCCAGTCTCCAAGCATACTATTGGGATTGACATACTTGGCAGTTGGCACAACCACCACTTTGTGTCTTTGGCCAGTTTCCAAGGGCAGCCGTAATAAAATACCACAAAGTGGGTGGCTTTAAAGAGCAGAAATTTATTTTCTCACAATTCTGGGGGTTAGAAGTCCAAATTTAAGGCATCAACTCTAGGAGAAGGTCCTTCTTTGTTTCTTTGAGCTTCTAGTAGCTTCCAGCAATCCTTGGCATGCCTGGGCTTGTAGATGCATCTGCCTCTGTTGTCACATGATGTCCGTCTTCCCCCTATGTGCCTGTGTCTATGTCTATTCTGCTCTTTTTATAAGTCAGCATTTAGAAGGCATTAGGTTTAGTACCCATCCTACTCTGGTATGTCCTCATTAACATAACAAAAGAAAAACCCTGTTTTTAAACAGGGTCACGTTCACAGAGACAGCAGTTAGGACTTCAAATGTCTTTTTGTGAGACACACTTCAATCCATAGCACTCTACCCTTTGGCACTTCCAAATCATGTTCTTCCCATGTACAAAATACATTCACCCCATCTTAGCATCCCCTAAAGTCTTAACTCATTCCAGCATCCACCCTAAATCTAAAATCTCATCATCTGATTCATCTAAATTAGATATGAGTGAGACTCTGGATATGGTCCATCTTGGAGTAAAATTCATCTCCATCTGCAGACTTGTGAAACCTAGGATACAAGTTATCTGTTTTCAAATTACCAGGATGGCAATAAAGTAGATATTCCCATTCCAAATGGGAGAAATTAAAGGGAAAGAAAGGGTCATGGGTATCGAGCAAGTCTGAAACTCAACAGGAAAAATCTCAGTAGGTCTCAAGGCTTGAAAATAATCCTTTGTTCTCTGGGACCATCTGGATGTTGGCTTTGTCCTCTGGACTCTGGGTGGAGGCCCCAGGCCCCTGAGTAGAGGCCCCACCCTCTCAGTTTTGGAAAGTGACCCCATTTTTCAGGTCCATCAGGTCAGTGATCCTGCCCCCTCTGCCTTGGGAGGCCCAATTCTCTTGGTCCACCAGCACAGCAGACCCACCCTCCAGAACTGAGATGATGGCCCACCCTTTGAAACCTAAGTCAGGCAACAGGTTGCAGATTCCAGCAGTCTTGTGTCCCAAAATTGGTAAATCAGGTGGTAGAGGAGTCAGTGGAATTCTGGCAAGATATCTATTGATAGTTTGGAGGCAGAATACTTCCCAGAAAACCTCCCTTTTTTCTCTGATGGCCTTCACCTGATTGGATGAGGCCACCCACATTATGGAGAATAATCTGCCTTACTTAAGGCCAACTGATTTAATCACATGTAAGTGCTTCATAACAACATCTAGACTAGTGTTTGACCAACTAGGCACCATAGCCTAGCCAAACTGACCCATAAAATTAACCATCACAGTCAGTGAGATAATAGCTATCCTAGTGGGGAAGTTTATGTAAAAGCCTCTGATACTAAACCACGACCACCACTCCCAGCGAAGACAGTAAATCATCACATCCCAGTAAGAGATTGTGGAGATTAGTGCCGTCTTTAATGATTGAAAGGATATAGGGGTGGTTATTCCCATCATATTTCCATTTAATTTACCGGCCTTATATCTGCAGAAACCAGATGGATCCTGGGAGATAACTATAGACTACTTTAAGCTCAACTAAGTAGTAGCTCTGATCACAGCTGTGCCAGATGTGGTATCTTTGTGGGATCAAACTAATACAGCCTCAAATACATGTTGTGTGGCCATTTATTTGTCAGATACCTTCTTTTCTTTCCCAATTAGAAAAGAGAATCAGAAAAAGTTGGCATTCATACGGAACAGACAATAAGCTGCTAGCTATAACTGAGGTACACAGCAGTAAAGGGCTCTGCAGCGGGTCCACGCTGACATGCAAGCTGCCCTGCCATTTTGGGTCATATGATCCAGCAGATCACATGGTGTTGGAGATATCAGTGGTGGGCGAAGATGCAGTATAGAGTCCGTGGCAAACTCCAGTGGGCAAATCACAACGCCGGCATTCTGGAGCAAGGCCATGCCGTCTGCAGAAGAGAATCACGTGCCTTCGAAAAACAACCCCTGGTATGCTACTAGGCCCTGGTAGGGATGGAGCACCTGATCACACATCACTAAGTGACTGTGCAGCTAGAGCTGTCTATCATAAGCTGGGTTCTATCAGACCCACTGAATCATAAGATCAGGTGGACCTAGCAACAATCCATTGAAAGATGAAAGGAGGATATACAGGAATGAGCAGGAGCAGGAGCAAAGGGCATATGCAAATGGCACGATTGGGTAGCTCGGCCTCCCAATAGTACAGTACGTGCCACTGTTGTGCCAGTGCTCCTTCCTCAGTTCATGCCTCCAGTTTAATGGGAATCCCATCAGACAAACTGGAAGAGGAGGAAAAACTTATAGACTGGTTGGGTCGGTACATGGGTGCAAGACAAAAATGGACAGTGGTTGCATTACAGCCTCATTCAGGCAGGACTTTGAACTGGTTTGAACTGGTTCAGTCATGGTTGACAAACCCAAACCAAAACAGACCTGAATTTTTACAATTTGAGTGATCTGGAACAATAACTGGAATGGGAAAAATTACCGGTCGAAGCCCTGGAACGGGAGACTTGGAAGAAGTGTAGTGAGCCCTTTCAAGAGCCTGATGCATGAGATTGGATTATTGGCAGGACTGTGGAGGGCGACACATATTCAAACCACAGGGCCAGCTGCTATCTTTGAGCGGGGCACTGCTGTTTCCAACTCAGCTCAAAATCCAACTGGCAAGAAATTTGGTTGCTATGCAACACGTACCCTGCCTTGTTTTCTAAGAGGGAGATCAGGCCTCTAGCAGGGCTTTGACCATAGTTTTTCCTGTTCTGGTTCACTCAAATTTTAAAAATTTGAGTCTGTTCCAGTTTCACTTCCTCAGCCATGACTGAACTAGAAAGAACCAGTTCAAAGCCCTGCACTCAGGAGAGGCCCTGAAAGACGTGGCAAGGTGAAAATCCTCCCGAAGGGCAGAGCTCCCAGCAATGCACTTGATCATCTACCTTGTGTGGAAAAAGAAGTGGCCTGAGGTTAAAACATTTATGGACTCATGGTCAGTGGTGAATGGCCTGAACAGCTGGTTAGGGGCTTGGAAGGAAAAAGACTGGAAGGTCAGAAACAAGGAAGTCTGAGGTAGAAGCATGTGGCGAACATATGAGAGTGGGCACTAAGCATGAAGATCTTTGTATCACATGTTAAGAGAACATCTAGCTCAGAAAGAGGCACTAAACAATCAAGTAGACAAAATGACTTGGGCAGTTGACATCTGCCAGTCTCTGCCATTGGCCACCCCAGAGTTGGCACAATGGGCACATGAACAAAGTGGCTATAGTGGCAGAGATGGGGGCTACACATGGGACCAACAGCATGGACTCTCACTTACCAAGGCAGATCTAACTACTACCACTGCAGAATATTCAACCTCCCAACCACAGAGACTAACACTGAGCCCCTAATATTGCACCATTCCTTGAGGAGACCAACTGGCCACAAGGTGGCAAGTTCACAGCTTTACTCTCCTTCCATCCTGGAAGGGCCAATGGTTCTTTCTCATGGGAATAGACACATATTTCAAGTCTGGGTTTAGCTTTCCTGCCTCCAGAGACTCAGCTAGCACCTGTGTCTGAGGATGTTTGATCCACCATCATGGGATCCCCCATAACATTGCATCAGACCAGGGGACCAACTTTACAGTAAAGGAAGTCCAGGAGTGTACCCAGGACTATAGGACCCAGTGGTTATATTACATACCACCCCATCCAGAAGCTGCTGGTCTGCTAGAACATTGGAGTAGCCAGCTGAAGACAGAGCCGAAGCTTGAAGGGATGGGATGCAGTATATGCACTGAATCAAGGAATTATACAGCAATGTGTTCCCAAATGGAAGAATATACATGTGCTGGGAATCAAGGAGTGGAAGCAGGAGTGGCCCCACTTACCATCACTCCCAATGACCCACAAAGGGACTGTGATGGGTTTGTAATATGACAACTTGTCTAGGCTGAACTACATTTCACAGAATTCCCTTACCTGTATGTTTCCAATTACAGAGGGCCACAAGAGACACTTTGCAGATTTGGCAGGTCTAAGTGAAGCAGCAGCCATATAATTTCTATGATGGAAAATCAGTGCAGGGGTACTAGGTGTAGTTGAAGCTCAGGAACACTGTCACTTATCTACTGGCTCACCTCGGCGTGACGCGGGGCAGCAACACGACCTGCAGCTGCTACACCTTCCCATGGATCCTCCTTCAGCTTCTCAGACGCCTGGACCAGGACCAGGTGTACAACTCTTCTCCTGCAGGACAGCCACGTCATTAAAGTTGGAGAAAGTGAGAGACTGACACAGATTCCAGTTCATCCTCCTGGGTTCTAGCTCATGGTTCTTGATTCCAGGTTGTCCTTGCTCTCCCCAACTTTATGTCCACTGTCTCTTCCCGACTGCCCTGCAGACTTCAAGCTCCAGCTTCAGATGTCAACTTTACAGAGACTGTTTAGCTAGCTCCCACAGTTGGGTAAGGTCAAATCTATGGTATTTATATCCATATAGATATTAAAAACAAACAAACAAACAAAAAAGTTGCATCAAGTGGATTCTGACTCATGGTGACCCCATGTGTGTCAGAGTAGGACTGCACTCCATAGGGTTTTCAATGACTGTAATCTTTCAGAAAGGTTCCTAGGTGGTGCAAACAGTTTGTGCTCAGCTACTAACCCAAAGGTTGATGGTTCAAACCCACCTAGCAGCACTGTAGAAGAAAGGCCTCGTGATTTGCTTCTGTAAAGATTACCCAAGAAAACCCTGTGGGGCAGTTCTACTCATGGGAGTCACCATGAGCAGGAATTGCCTCAGTGGCAACGGGTTTGATTTTTTTGGTTTTTAATCTTTCAGAAGTAGATCACGAGGTGCCAAGCCTTTCTTCCATGGCACCTCTAGATGGATTTGAACCACCATCCTTTTGGTTAGTAGTTGAACACTTGGCCATTTTCGCCATCGAGGGTTGCCTGATATACTGTATTTTTACACAAATAATGCACACTTTCTACATTTGTTTGCCAACCACACATTACCCCTGTGAGGTATTTTCCTAAGTGCCACTATGCAAATTTTTTTTACATATTGCTGTAAAAAAAAATTCGCATAACATGCTTACAAAAATACTTGTTGGGGGGGGCACAGTTGGCAAACAAACATAGAAGGTGCACTTTGTTTGCGTAACAATACGGTAGATAAAAAATCTCCTAATGGTTCTACTTCTCTGATTGAACTCTGACCAGTACAGGGTTCTCTGACTGAATCCTGATTAATACAACCCTGATTAATCACTTTGTGATTATCATACCTGCAACTCTGAGTTCTACAGGACTAGAGGACCTGGTCTTCAAAGGGGGCACACCTTCTCCAGAGGCACAGCAAGAGTCCCATTCAACTAATAAGCTACAGCTGCTGCCTGGGCACTTTGGACTGCTTGTGTCCAGGGACCAGCAGGCCAGAAGAGTAGTCACTATCTTGGCAGGGGTAATTGATCCTGATTATCAGGTGGAGGTAAGGCTGCTGTTACACAATGGAGGTAGGGAGAAATACACGAGGAAATATGTGTGCCAGTTGGGCATATCTTATAACTCCCTTGCACGTTTGTGACTATAAAGGGATAGGTATGGCACCCTCAGACTGAGAAGAGCATAATGACCAGGGGCTCAGGCCCCTCAGAGATCAGAGCCTGAGTCAGACCAGCTGGTAAGCCACTGAGGCCACCAGAGGGCAGTAGCCAAGAGTGAGGGAGACCTAGAATGGATAGATAGTAGAGGAGAAAGGCAAAGAATTTCAACTGCAGCCCCAAAAGCAACTGCAGCAGTGGGACTGTAGTTCATCCCACTAACATACCTCTTCTAAGTTTCCTCTCTAGAAGAGTGGCCCACAGGAATCCAGAAGGAACGGCACAAGGGGTAGACTATGGTAGAAACAAAGATGCACCGCCCAGGTTTCTCTCAAGAAATGACTTGCTGCCCAGTGGTGGGGAGGGAGGCCAGCAGACAGTTCCCACCTGTCAGTTCCTTCAGGGTCTGCCTTATCTGCAAAGGGCCACTCTGCCCAGGTTATACTCCTTCTAGGCACAGCCCACATCTGGTGACTGAGCGAGGCAAGGATATAAAGGCCCAGCCATTTTGGCCCAATGCAGGTCACTCTGATGGACAATATTCCCTCCAGAGCTCCCCGCTGAGGTTGCTGAGGTTGCTGAGGCTTTCTCAGGCTTGCATGGCAATTCGACTTCTCCCCGTGTCCAATTCTGTGTCCTCCTCCTTTCCTTCACAGGTGTTGATCCCAAATAAACATCTGGCAACTCAAACTCCATCTCAGCGTCTTCTACCAGTGAACTCAACTAGTAAAACTAGAAAACCCTGTACCTCATGCTTTTTCCACTCTGCTTTGGCACAAACATAGGAACTAGAGCCCCTTTGCTCTCAGCAGCTTATTTATAAACATGCCTTAATATATACCCCAAGGAGAAGATTTAAGATAACTCATGTTTTATGGGAGAAAAGTCCTTATGCTAGATGCAAATATATTTTTGTTCTCATTAAAACCACATAAAAGTATATTATGCATTTTAAAAGGTTGATTACCTCACAACCAGAAATGCCCTCGAGCTCTCTGCTAACATAACCCACATTTATGAAATCCGAAAGCAGCTCTCTAGATTGTCTTCGATTTCATTGTATAAAGGGGAGATTTTTTTTGTAAAATCTTGAATAAATATGTACATTTTAAAGCAAACATTTTGTCTTGTTATTGAAGCTATTTTAATAAAGAGATCCTGAAATATTTTTTTTCAAGAATCTTTCAGTTATGAGTGAACAAAATATGATTCCTTTATTGTAACTTTGAGAAACCTACCAGGAGGTCAAGGAAAGAATAAGAGGAAAATATATAAATCATCAAGCATAATTAACACCTTCTAAACAGCAAGTGGACTTCACAGCACTTTTTCCTTTTTTTCTTAAAAAGTGGTTAAAATGAAATAAAAACATTTTAGGAAGCAAAGAGTTCAAGGAAAACATAAATATTGGAGGCAAACATAATAATTTTTAATTATAAAAATATCCGATCCCAAAGTCACAGTGAATGTCGATCAAAGGTCCTGATTCTTTTTCATTTGGATCCACCAGTGCTACTTGTCCACATACTCTGGAGCTTTCTCTAGAGATCTGTCAGTTGGCCTTCATGTTTCAATTATTTTTATTTATGTTACTGTTACAGTTACTTTAATTTCATTGTCATAGGAAGAGGATGCTGTGTCATTCATGTAGACCTACTAACCCTCCACCAGAAAAATGTACATGTTATGGTCCTTCCAATAATGAGATGCATTTTCACTGCTCATCTCAACCATGTATAAGATGGCTGACCCGAGTTGAGTCTAGATTGCAGTGATAAGCCAGTTTGTCTTTGGAAAGTTAAATTACCTCCATGATGATTGAACCTACCTTGGCTCATTAATATTAGCACAAAAGGTAGCATGATGCAATGGAACAAGCATTGCATGTGGGGTAGGACAGACTGAGTTGGAATCACTTACTAGCTGTGTGATATTGAATAAATTATTTAATATCTCTAAGTCTCAGTTTCTTCATCTGTAAAATGAGTGGTGATCAAGGATTTTTGTGCACATTTCTCAAGATAATGTACATGGAAGTGTGTGACACATGATAAAGTTTTTAAATTAGGCCCTAGTCAATAGTCCAAATGCTGGCTAGAGTTCCAATGACACAAGCAGAATCGCTCAGGTATCAGAATCTCTCGTCTGCCGTGGTCTGGAATATACATGATGGAACACCTGTTGTGGACTCAACAGGCATGGGCTGAGAGGTGAAAGAAATGCTCCAAGGATGCCCAAGAACACACCCTCAGACAACTAGGTGTAAGTCCAATCTCCCGGGAAATGACAACCTGAGCTGATGAAACATAGCAATCATCAAAAGGCTGGGTGTGATCAAAGGTGCCATTCAGAGAGAGAGAGAGAGAGAGAGACTGTGAACAGTAGCTCTGGCAACTAAACGGAGGAGACAACACCTAGATACTCAGTATGGAAAGCAGGAGACACCTACAATGTGTGGGTAACTACAGCTTCAGTGTCTTTTAAGTACAAAGAATAAGACAATGACTTATTCTTATCTGAGCAGCTGTAGTAGTGGGTCCCCAGCTGCACAGCACCCTGTGCCAAAGGGAAACGGAACATACTATAATAGCCTCTCTTGTCTCCACTCCCTTTTCCCAGATGAGCTTTTTCTCACTGGAGCACTAGAGCAGGGCTTTCTTCCCCCTTCTGGTACTCTGCCTGCCAAGGCCAGGAGCCAGCCTTACCCAGACTTGATTGAAGGGGGGCTGGTGAGGTCCCAATCCAAGAAAATTACCTTTCCAGGATCTATCCTGAGAAGAAGGTCCGTCACTACATAGTCATTGCTTTGGCTTAAGATCTTATATGCCATTAAAATCAAAGTACCATCCCCACAACTTGCCCCACCTTCCCAAACATATACACACACCATTCACACACATATTATGAATGAGTTTATCATATCCTCTCCAGAGAACAAAATTTGAGGGACAATAAATGCAAAGAGCTTGGTGAGAGTGGTAGCTGGGAGGACATTTGACATATTAGAGCGTACGTATGAATTTGGTCAACTTCCCCTTGTCAGTTATGTAGTAATAATAATGACAATGACAATGGTGACATTGATTGACTTACTTATTGAGTCAGACACTATCTTTACATTATGTGATTTCATTTAATTGTCCCAACAACACTATTTATCAACCTTGTCTTACAAGATGAGGAAACACAGAGAATGATGTCACTTGCCCAAGATCCCATGGCTAGTAGGTGGATAACCAAAGTTTGTGCACATCATCTCTATGCTATACTGCTTGGACAGAGGAGCAGTGGTGGTGTTTTCTCTCCCGTACATCTCTTCGAAACCAGACTGCTCACAGCCGACGTGGCTGGATATTATGACCACAATCTCTTAGGTCTTTTGTTTCCAGAACAAAAATGATGGCAGCCAAAGCTATAGTGGCACCAGCAAAGTTCTTTCCTGCAGTTTGTTATCTGGAATATGGTCTTTATGTCCATTCTCCAGTCTATCTGAAAATGAGCTAAAAAGTTGGAATTCACAGTTTTCAGACTAGAACCTCAAAAGGGACTTTAAAAATCAGCAACACTTAACATCCCTGTGTTCTAATTCGCTGTTAATAGTCCTCTTTGAAGCCCACTAGACCTTCCACAGTCACATTCGGGAGATGTCCCTCCCCCCTCCTCCCCCTCCCCACCCCCATGCTCTGCCTAGAAAAATCCTTCTTATTCTTCAAGGCCCAGCTCAAATGTCACCTCCTTTATGAAGTCGCTTCTCAGACCCACAGGCAGAATCCATTGATCCTCCGGTGTACCCTCACTGCACTTTCTATTAGCACTTACCACATTGTTTTAGTTAGTTGCCTAAGCAAGGTCCTTGAGGTCAGAGACCTGTCTTATTCATAAATCCTTTTATCCCCATATCCTCAGCCTAGCACATACTGTATTTCATCAAATCTAAAACCTCATCAATTGTAAGATACACCATGATTTTATGAACTACTAAGAAAGAAAACCCACTGACAATTATACTATGACATGCCATTGATTGAACAATGCGTCCTGAACTCTGGGATGTCAAAATGTTTATTAAAAAAAAAGTGTGCCTTAAGAATGATGAACTATCGTAATAAGTGCCTACCAAATGTTTACAGAACTCGATTGTGAACCCAAGGTGGAGCAGATATTCCTAGAGCACTGTGCTTTTTCTACCAGAGGTGATTTTAATAGGTAAAACATTGGGAGTTGGTGATGAGTGGTCAATGGCATAGGTCTCTTGGTTTATGATTGGCTATTAACTGAAAGGTTGGCGGTTCGAACCCATCCAGCAGCACCACAGAAGAAAGGCCTGGCAATCTGCTTCTGTAAAAGATTACAGCCAAGAAAACTCTAGGGAGTAGTGCTACTCCATAACATATGGGGTCACCATGAGTTGGAATCAACTTGACAGTAACAGGTTATTTGTGGGGATTTTTGGTGAATGGCATGCAGATGCATTGCTGACTTCAAATATTTTACCCCCTAACGGTATTAGTTATACAGTCTCTTTGAGTCAGAACTGACTCGAAGGTCCCTAACAACAACAACAGATTAGTTAAAGGGATGAGTGTCCTGATGTGCCTTTCCCTTTAAAAGACACTTCCACACCCCCATTTAATATATTAGACAGTGATAATATATTCTGTTAAAAATTGGGTGACATCTCGCCCTGACAGGGAACACAAAGGAGACTCCCTGACGGAGCAGGAGAAAAGTGGGGTGTAGAACTCAAATTCTAGTAAAAAGACCAGACTTAATTGTTTGATTGAGACTAGAGGGATCCTGGAAGACATCGCACCCAGACTCTCTGTTAGCCCAAAACTAAAACCATTTCCGAGGCCAACTCTTCAGACAAAGATTAGACTGGACTATGGGACATAAAATGATACTCATGAAGAGCGTGCTTCTTAGCTCAATTAGATGCATGAGACTAAATGGGCAGTTTCTGTCAGGAGGTGAGATGAGAAGGCAGAGAGGGTCAGGAGCTGGTTGAATGGACACGGGAAATCCGGGGTGGAAAGGAGGAGTGTGCTGTCACAGTATAGGGAGAGCAAGTAGGATCACATAACAGTGTATGCATAAATTTTTGTATGAGAGACTAACTTGAAATGTAAACTTTCACTTAAACTATAACAATAAACAAAAAAAAATTGGGTGACATCTAATGTAACAAGTGAGAGTGATTGCAGAGACAATGGAAGAGAGTATTTGTATCTGCCTTGATTCTGGCTCTATAAGCCAGTTCAACCCACTGCTGTTCCCATCTGCCCAAGAAGAGAAACAGTAGTTGTCCAGCGTCCTCCCAGCTTATTCCAGCCTTTTTATTCTAATGTGATTCCTTCTCAGCTCCAAACTGTTGGCTCTGTGAACTTGGCTTCCATTTCTCCCTTGGGTCTTTGGAGTTGGTGTTTGTATATGGTCCCTGGCTGATGTCTGGATCTAGCTTTCCATAGGGCCTTTGGCTTGGCAAGCCTTGCTGGGCTCAGCAACCCAGGCTGTCTCAAGAATCTGTGTTCCACACAAAAAGTAACAATCTTAGTTGGTTACAAGGGATGGGAGGGGTCGGGGGTAAATTCTAAATAAACAATAGATAAGTGATATCTTTGGTGAATGGTGAGACAGTACACAATACTGGGGAAGCCAGCACAATTTGTACAAGGAAAGGTCATGGAAGCTCCATAGACACGTCCAAACTCCCTGAGGGACTGAATTGCTGGGCAGAGGGCTGTGGGGACCATGGTCTCAGGGAACATCTAGCTCAATTGGCATAGCACAGTTTATAAAGACAATGTTCTACATTCTACCTTGGTGAGTAGCTTCTGGGGTCTTAAAAGCCTGTGAGCAGCCATCTCAGATACTCCACTGGTCTCAGCCCTTCGGGAGCAAGGGAGAATGAAGAGAACAGGATACAAGGAAAAGATTAGTCCAAAGGACTAATGGACCTCAGCTACCAAGGCCTCCACCGGACTGAGTCCAGTACAGCTAGATGGTGCGCAGCTACCACCACTGACTGCTCTGACCAGGATCACAACAGAGGGTTCTGGACAGAGCTGGAGAAGGATATAGAATAAAATTCTAACAAATAAAAAAAAAGACCAGATTTACTGGCCTGACAAAGACTGGAGAAACCCCAGGAGTATGGCCCCCAGACACCCTTTTAGCTCAGTGGTGAAGTCACTTCTGAGGTCCACCATTCAGCCAGGGATTGGACAGCGCCATAAAACAAAATGGGACTAATGAGGCACAGCAGTCCAGGGACAAGGACTAGAAGGCAGAAGGGGACAGGAAAGCTAGTGATAGGGAACCCAAGATTAAGGACAGTGTTGACATGTAGTAGGGTTGTTAACCATTGTCATAGGGCAACATGTGTACTAACTGTTTAATGAGAAACTATTTTGTTCTGTAAACCTTCATCTAAAGTGAGAATAGCAGCAGAACTGGAAGAACGTAATCGATGTCACTGAACTGTGCATGTAGGAATTTTTGAAATGGTGTATCTTTGGCTATGCATATTTTCACCAAAAAAAAAAAAGTCGAGAAGGGAGAGGGTTGACATGTCACGGGGTTGTTAACCAATGTCATAAAACAATATGTGTACTGTTTAATGAGAAACTATTTGTTCTGTAAACCTTCACCTAAAATACAATAAAAAAAATTGTCTGAAGCAAAAAAAAAAAAGAATCTCTGTTCCCTTCCCATCCTAGGAAATACAAAGCCTCCACCTTGGAGCTGGGCTGAGCCACCCACTTGTCTTCTCTGGCCCGCCCCCACCACACTCCTCCCCCCTCACCCCCAAGCATGCGTAAGCACACATACACACTCACACAGACATATGGTTGGTTGACATAAATTCTCCTGGATTAAAAATTCCTCTTGAAAAATTAAAATATATGGAGAAGATTAAGCCTAGTGGTCATATACAATTTGTGAGATATTTTAGACATGTAAGTAGGTGTGCACACTAGCAGTCAGACAATAGTATCTTTATGCAGGTACAGAGGACAAAAGGGATCATTTTAAGGGTGTGATGAGGAATAGAGTCAAACAGGGCAAAGGGTTCCTGGTTTGTTGTGCCTAGACCCTTGTTGGGAAGCCAGTGACCACCAAATACACCTCCCCCTTCAACACAGGCTATCAGTGCCTGGGTTATTAGGACTAAATGGAAAAACTCCAAAGATGATCATCTTCCAATGGAGCCCAACATTCCCAGGCCAAGCAAGCCCTGCTCAGCCTCCAGGTTTGTCTCCATTCAGTGCCTTCCCTGACCTTAATGAATAAAGAGGAAACAAGAGAATGGAGAAGAAATAAACTCATTTACACCCTTTCTGGTTTATTATTGACATAGAATTTAAAGATGCTCGAACTACCAAAAAAAAAAAAAAAAGCCTGCAAAGGGGGTCTGCAAAGTAGGTCCCTCAATGCATCCAATGCCATAGGAATTTTACTTTCTCACAAGGACACAGTTATACTTGCAAATAAAATTACCAAACTGAAATCACAGAATATTAGAACTGAACCGAATCTTGATGATAGTTTTACCCTCTTGTTTTATAGATGAGGAACTTTAGGCCTAGAAGGTTAATTAGCTAGTAAATGTCAGAGCTGGTTATTAGAATCCAAGTGTCCTGACTCCCAGTCTGAGGATTTTTCCATCAGAGAAGATACCTAAACTCTTATAATTGTATCCCACTGTCATATTCTATAATTATACTTGGTTTGCTGGGCTTAAAAATACCAGGCAAATAAGAGCTCCAGTTACAAGAAATCTTAATGATTGATGCAAACAAATGCAAAGAATCAGCTGGCCCATCATTTCCCGCAAAGGACTGAGGCAGTACATTTTTACTCTTTAGAAGTATAAAACACTCATTGCCTGGGCCCCTTATAGGGCTGGATTACAGTATAAATCAAGCCAGCTCACGATAAGCTTACCTAGATGACATCCTACACCTTTCACCATGGTGATGTCAGCCAGGCAAGCAGCCTATAAATTCCCCCTCCCCCCTGCTCGAATTTTGGAAGAACTGTATAAACAACGCCCCTTGCTGGCCAACACAAGAAAATGCAAAAGTCCTTGCTGACAAAAGCAAGGCTCTAACAAAGGTCACAGCAGTGCCTCTAAGTCGTCTTCTAGTCTATGGGAACTGTGGCTAGGTCAAAGGAGAAAGCATGGGGAAAACAGCAGTGGGGAGAAAGCTGTTTACATGTGCCTAATTAAGGGTAGACTCTCAAGAAAGCAGATACATTTCTGGTATCCTATTGAGTTTGAACAGGCAGCTACAAGACCCACAGACACATGTTATGCTTATAGACATAAACAAGATTTTTATTGTTGACATCAGTGAACACAGACTGAAGAATATTCACGTGCCAAGGACATAATACTCCAAGATCACAAAATTGCTGTTGATTTGTATTCATAAATGATTTGGTGAATCACTACATGTCTTTGAGTGAAATACAAAAAAAAAAAATTTCCAAAGCTTCATTTCCATTTGGACTCTGGCAATAACTTCATGAGAAAAAGAAAGCAGAAGCTTTGAAGATAACATCTATATGTTTTTACAGATATTCGGATTCACCAGAAATGAAAATTACATCCTACTACACACATTGTAAGCAGTACGTAAGTTTTAAAAAATATTGCCTGGAAATTGGCTAAGGGAACTTGATGGTGTTACTGAGGCAAAGTGTGTTCTAAGCAACTCCAGGGCCTTGTTGTTTCTTGCTTGTAGGGTCTTCTCAACTTTCAGTTCATTCTTGATGGCATCGAGCTCTCCGCGGATCTTTTCCATTTCTAATTCATAAAACAATTTCATTTCATCTTTCAGGAGTGCATTTCCAACCTCAGTTTGCCGCTTTAGCTTCTTCACAGTTTCTTTCAAATCTCGGTTCTCTAGGTTCAGCTTATGGATGACCTCTTTGGCCTGCTGGAGCTCTTTAGTTAAGTTTTTGACATTGGTTGCTTTTTCAGATAGGTCATTTTGTAAAGCTTCAAGTTCCCAGTCTTTCTTCGAAGAATCCTTCCCTGTTTCTTGAAAGTTTAGGGGTTTGGTGGAGGCTTCTTTTTTGGAATTCAAAAGTTCTTTTTCAGCCCTTTCAAATTCCTCTTCTATTTTTTTGTATTTCATATTAAGTTCTTCCAGTTCTGCATTCAAAAGGTTCAGGCGAAGTTTTGGAGACATTCCTTCTGAGAATTTCTTCCTTGTGTCTCCTCGTCGTGGTCGTCCAGTTGGTAATTCCTTTGTACTGCAGATAGAACAACTTCCTGTGCTCTTAAAGCTTTCTTTGGTTGGAACATCCAAATTAGACGCTTCACGGGGGGCAGAACTTGTGTCTATTTCATTCTTTGAAATGTTTATCTTTCTCTCTCTTAACTTTGGTTCTTGTTCTTTTTCAGTTAGTTGGGAAATAGATTCTTTTTTCTTAACTTTGTTTTCCTCTTGAAACTTCTGACTGGACAAATTATAACTTTCTTCTATACACCTGGCCTTTTCTAAAGTTGTTTGTTCAGAAGATTCCGGCTGAGAAGCCTGACCCGGACAATCTTGGGTATCACAAAAAGGAGTAAACATATTCTCCTGCTTGTGGTTTCTTCTAAGATCCGTGTCTTCGGGAACTGCTTTCAATTCCTGAAAAACAAAATATAAAATCAAGGTACAGTACTTTCCACTGGCAACCAGTGTAGTAGAAAGAGCTAAGAATGCCGGCCTACAGGTGAAGGGACCTACACATTTGAGGGCCAGCTCTCCCCTAACTTTCTGAGTGGTTTGGGCCTCAGGTCCCTCATTTATAAATTGAAAAGGTTGAACTAGCTGAGTTCTACAGACCCTTCCAGCTTTAAAATTCTCCGATCCTATGAAATATAACCTGTAAATTGATACATTTGGTTATTTATGGTAGACAGGGAAAACAACTCTATGAGAAAGCAGCTGTACATATGAAACTAGATTGCTTTATAATAAGAAAAATCATTTTAAACGAACAGGTTAAGATTATTCATACCTGTGCTTCCAATGTGTCTGATTTTTTTCCCTAGATCTTTTGTGTTGGACTACTGTTTATTCATTCTTTAAAGTGACTAAAACATCAGGGCTTAATGCAACGTGAGCTGATTTTGGTAAAGTATACCATGCAGACTTCCTATGAGTAACTCCGCCAAATACCCTTCTGTCTTGACCTGTACATGCCTGCTATTCCAGTCTTGAGCTTTGCCAAGTGTACAGAATTCTATCTGTTCTGACAGCAATTTTGTGATGAGAACCCAGTGTCAACAACTGAAAATATGAACGCTACCAAATGTGTTTTCCTTGAGATGCTGATTCCAAATGTAGTTTTTAGGTGAAAACTTAGCATATCAAATCACTAAGCAACCAACTTCCCAAACTTAAAAAATTAGAGCATGGTTATTTTGTTTCCAAAGGAGTCTTCTTTATTCAAAGGGAAGCCTTACCTACAGCTTTCCTAAAGCACTGACGTTTGTTCACAGATCAGTAACTACTTTTGAGAAAAGGGAGAAAGAGGCACACAAGCAACCTGCTGAAGAGCCACAGGCATCTGAAGCCACCAAACTGGTAACTGCAGTTACCGCAGGAGAGTGTGAAGAAGAGGAAGAAGGGGTCACTTTACTCACTTAATACATTCATTTACTGTAATATATTTGTAGCATCTCTACTAAGAAAAATCAAAGTATGCCTGCACTGATTTTTCCTATGCACACAAATATAATTTTATCCTGGTAATGAGAAATGGCAGTTGTTGTATTTATACTTCAATTAACATGTTCTTTCTGATTATAAAAGCAGTGCATGTTATTTGCAGAAATTCTGGAAAATACAGAAAAGCACAGAACAAAAGGAAACTCCCTGATAATCTATGCCCCAAGATAACCACTTTTTGGTGTATTCTCTCTCCAGTTTTTAATTGTAATCAACAGTAGTTTAAATAACACGGACTTTCCTTTTCTTTTTCAAGAGAAAAAAACTTGATACCTGCAGGTACTGAACGTGCTTGATCTCCCCCGCCCCTTTTGGTGTGGGAGGGACTCATAACTCAAGGGTACAACCCCACTGGCAACTACTTGGCTTTGAGGAAAAGCAAGGGTACAAATATTCTTAAAACAAACTCTCTGGGGGCGGGGGTTAAGTGAAGATGTTAAAATGATTGGTTCAAAAGCCATAAGACAAGCTTTAATAAAAGTTCAGTCAGCCAGACCACAGTGATAAACTCAGACTTGAAATTCATGGTGTCTATTTCTCACTGGCGCATCATCTCTTTTCCCCTCCTGAAACATAGTCATGTGTTGCTTAACGTCCACGATACGTTCCGTGAAATAGGATGTTATGTGATTTGGATGCTGTGTGAACACCATATGATAGACTGGCAGTCCCCGGTTACAAACATCCGACTTACAGACAACCCATACTTACAAATGGACTGCCATAAAGCCTATTATATTAAAAATTTGAGTTAAATAATACAACGGTTCATAATAACGAACGTACACTACTTTATGATACTCATGAAAATATTGTACAATTTGGAAGTGTTTCTTAAGTACACTTCCAAAGTCTGCTACATCCTGTGCTCCGATTGGGATTTCTGAACTTTATCATAACCTTAGGGGACCACTGACGTTTAAGTGGTTGGATGTTGCCCGAATGGACATTATGCGACATGTGACTGTAGCCCTTTCTGACTTTTAGTATCCTGTTAGTCACCACCTAGAAGCATCTATGAGCTCTGTTTTTAAAGGGGAGTATACTCAAAATTCTGGTGTCCTGCCTCTCTAGAAGTATGAAAGCAAACAAGTGGGAATGATTAGAGCTATCGCAAAGGGAAGGGACACAGACAGGATAAAAGAGGTGATGCTAATTGCCAGTCACATTTTTTAGTAGTCAATTTTTCAGACAATTCTGTAAAAGATAAAAATGCTTCTAATCAGGTAGCAATGAAGAGAGATTACTAGTTGTCCCACCTAATTCTGGATGAAAGGCATTGGTGGGATTGATCAGAATGGAGATGAGCGGAGGGGAAAGTAAGGTGAGGCTACTTTTTATACATATATATATGTATATGTATATACATATATATACTTACGTTTCACTATCTTTCTCCCCTGAGCCTCCGTACAATTTCCTGGGTATCTGAAAGGAAATGTCTTTCAATTAACCCTATATAGCCAGTGGTTTTCACAGAACTGGGAAGAGTCTGCTTGTTTTATAACTGAGGCTCAGAGAAGTTAAGAGACTCGACCAAGGCCACACAGCCTGCGAGTGATAAAATGGAGACCCTGTCTCCCAATTCAGTGCATATTTTAAAATTCCTCTTTACTCTTTTGCTAGGTTTCATTTCACAAATTAAAAGAAACGACCCCACTATTTTCGGTGCTTAGGTATTTTTTAAAGGGCCACAAAAGGAGAAAGGAAAAATGAAGGGGAGGGGGGAGGAGAACTGCATGTCACATATCAAAGGACAGAAAGAGAAAGGAGAAAGGTTTGTAAAGCCTTTTGGAATTTCCCTCCCATGGCTTACACAGGGCAGGGTCAAAGGGTCTCTGAGCTGCTCCTTTTCTTTCTTTCTTCTTCCTCTTTTTTTTTTTTTGGGTGGATATGGGAAGAAGCTCTTTCATTGGCAAGATGGACTTTAAGAGCTTGTTCCCAAATCTAGTCACAGAGCATGGCAAAGCCCAGACTGGGGGGTAAAAGCTGCCAGTCTCATTTTCTCTTCACAAACTACACTGTTTGCTTTTTGTGGAGAACAAGTATGGCATTAGTATTCTCTGGCAAGGACAGGGAATATGCTTATGGGCTTTGGCACAATTTATGAGAGAATCCTTCTGAAACAATGACACTCTTCTACCCTGGCATGGCAGCCATCTTGCTCTCAATAAACCTGACTAGATAATTTGTTACAGCATAAGACAAATCAAACCAGAGGCCATTAGTGAAACTATAATCATGCCTTTGTAGCGGATCAGTTGTCAACATTTATTGTTAGAAGCGTCTACCCAATCCTACATTGAGTACTGAGCGTCTGAAGGAGAGGGGAGGGAGACCAAGCAGAAATGAAAAATTTCAAGAAACAAGTAAGCCAGAACACAGACAGGAAAACAATACAAAATCATACAGCAAAAATAACACTAGTGGTCCTTTAAGACGGCGATTCCCCCAGAAGGGCCCTGGGACTGCAGTGCTAAGGCACAGGTGTCTATAATCTGACTACATCAATTCATTTGTGTCTGACATGAATTAATAACGGACTCCTGATGGCTCTAGTTAGTGTCTCACTGGAAACATCACCATTCATCCTCTGATGGTAACGTAGTACGACACTTTTGTGGAGTAAGGAGTCCCATGCAAGTGGGTCATGTGCACCTAAAGAATTTGAGAACCACTGAAAATGTATTTACAATGTAATGTGATGTAACATAACATAATTGCTGACAGTTAAGCAAAGAGTGATCATTTATTATGCATCTTCAGGCAGAACCAGCCCATAAAAATCCTAGGTGGATGCAGCTCTACCTTCAAGTTAACTGCAGAAAACACCTGACTGTTTATTGTGAAAGGAGAAACCCACACAATCATCCTTTAGGAATTTTTCACAAAATTGTCTCACTTTCGTTTTCATCGTATGGGACCCTGGGGACATATACTCACATTAAGGTGGAAAACGATCAAACATGTGCAATTTAATTGTTTTTTTTTTAATATTCATATTTTAAATTACACACTTTAGAAAAATTGATGACAAAAACATCACAGATCTTTTTCTGTTGCTTCATCCCATTTACATCAGAATTTGATTTCAAATTTTCAGGACCATCTCTTTTGCATAAATCTAGATCTGTCTGCAAAATGCGATTTTTTTTCCAGGCAGGGAGTGGAAAACAGTTCTAGAAGAAATCCAGAGGCTCTTCCCCACCTCACAAAAGCCCCTTAACCCAAACTTTGTAAACAGGGAAAGATGGTTGGAAAAAGTGAACGATTGGCCAACCTCTGATAGCCAACCTTCTGTTACTACCCTCACCCCTTCAGTCCCCCTCAACTGGGGGCAGGGCTTTCAGTCACTGCCTAGGGTCAGCAAGGCAAAGACAAAAGGGCCCCTCTTAGCCCAAAGAACTCTCTCCTATTATTCCCGGATAGTTCCAGTTCTCCTGACCCTCAGAAAAGCTGCTGGGCCAAAAAAGGGAAAAAAAAAAAAAAAGTCTGCTACAATAAAAGTCACTGGTCTTGCCTGTTTGCTCTATTGTCCGATCTGTCCCGCTTAAAAGCAGTGGTTCTCAACCTTCTTTCTGCTCCCTCTATTACCAGGGACAAAACACTGCCACCATCACCCTCTCTCTCTCCTTAGAGGAGAAGATTCTGACCTGCCCCCTCATTCCCCACCCCCTTGAGAATCACTGACTTGCAGAAAACGATGAAATACCAAAACGGGGACCCAAGTGAACTGTCTGAAGTCAAGGTGGGTTGACAAGTTTTACAGTACAAAATTGTGGGGCGAAAAGGAAAGGAATTTCCTGAGAAAGGGATTGAGCAGGGGCTACGGTAGAAAAAAGCCTAAAGGAAGCTGAAATTTTTAGACGTCTATGAAACCTTACCTTCTGTGAGCCTTAGTTTCTTCAGGTGTAAAATAGGGACAATATACCTATTTCACAGGTGGTTAAGAGAAATGAGTGAAAATGGAAATGGAAGCAATTTAAAAGTGTACTATAAATGACCAATTTCATTTTATTTTTTCAGGTTTTCCTTACCATCCCTTCAACAGAAACAAGCCAGTTAAACAGCCCAATCCTTCTCCAAAGATATGCTCTCCAAAGTTGCCAGTTTGAAGCCATGAGACCTCTAAAAAAAGGCTTCAAGAAATCATTAAACAAAACAAAAGGTATTATCAAAGTGTCCTTGGGTGGCGCAAACGGTTTGCTCTGGGGTACTAACCAAAGGTTAGCGGTTCAAATCCACCCAGCAGCACCTCTTCGTGGCAATCTACTTCTGTAAGATTATAGTCATTGAAAACCGTATGGAGCACAGTTCTACTCTGAAACACATGGAGTCGCCGTGAGTCTGAATCAACTTGATGGCAATGGGTTTTGGTTTATTATTAAAGTAAGCAGAAGAGAACGGAAACTCAAATTTAATTGAACCTGCAACCCCAGGAAGAATTAGATGTTAACTCCTGTAAATTGCTGATGTCTCCAAATTTCTAAAGCTAAATTGATTATATCTAAGCAGCAAAGCAGTAGGCTTTTCTACAACCTAAGGTGTCTGCATTTTCATCACCAATTGCTTTACCAAGAACTTTCCAAACGCCCCACTGTTTCACAGAGCCAACAATGATTTCTTAGCAATATTACAATTGGAGTATTTAGTTTGAGATTAGCAAGGATGACTCTGCACTCTGAATTTTTCCTGGGCTTCTACAGCATTTCACACATACCTTTATTACATCAATACTCCACGATCTCCTGGCAAGAGTTGGCCCATCTTATTCATCTTTATATCCCTAGTCAAATATTTGTTAAATGAATGATCCTTAAGATTATTCCTGAAAATGCTTTAATGTTTTAAATCTTACTGAGCTTTATCTTTTTCAAAATACTTACAATTTCTCCTCTGATTTCGGAAGTTTGGGGGGCTACATTTTAGGGAAAGGACTTTTATTTTTCCCTTGAGGCTCATTTGGCTTAGCTAGTCTTCAGGGCATTTTTCTTTTGTATTTTTATGAGGTCTTCTTGAAAGTGTACTGAAAGTGCAGACTGATGATCTAGTTACAAGGTTGAAGACTATGTTGGGTAAGACTCTGCTTCTAAACAAACATCTAAACAAGATATCAGCCAACACAACCGTACTTACAGTTCCTGAGATACAAGGTCTTATGCTGGATGCAGTTGCTTCCTTTTTCCAGTTTGAACTGAAAAAAAAAAATTCCCCACAGAATAATCAGAAAATATAATTAACCAGAACACCCAAATCAATGTTTATATCTGAGATGTAGATGAAGATTACAAGTGATATGCTTAAAATATCATTTGGCCTATCTGAAATATGATGCCAGATGCTTAAACAGAGTTAATCCTTTTTTAACTTATCAATCTATCTTCCCAACTAATATGCCATTAAGACTTCCTTTCCCAAACAATCCAAGTATCAAATGGGGCAAGAATCATTGTGACATCTTACTCAACACAGTATCTCCTGACCTTTAGCACCTACTGAACAAATGAGCCAGTGGCAGCAGCAGCATGCCTGCTATTAATGAGCATGCCAAGAGCCACCTTAGCAAAGGGCTGGAGCCCAGGCTGTGCCTCCCTCCCTCCCTCCCAGTACAGAGATAATTTTCAAAATCCTTAAAACGGGAAGTGATCCCAAATTTTGCCTGAATCTTTCAGGGACCTAACACATGGGCCAAGTGTCCACTTCATGGGACAAATAGTCTTCTCTATTGTTTGACAGCTATTGAGAGGGAAGCAAAGTACTATTGGAAACTGGGCCCCGCGAATGGTTATTACCCACCAATTCTTTGTTATTGGTGTGAAATGAGTCCTTCTAGAAGAAAACATCCGGAGTCACCTTAATTCCAAAGGCTGAGACTTTATTAGTATGGGAGGCACACTCTTGCTATAAAGCTCTATCTATGTATGCATAGTTTGGGGGTTTTCTCTGTAAATGGTTAACTGAAACTCCTGCCATCGCGCTGCTGCTTTGGGTGGAAAGAAAGTGGCTCGGGTCAGGGCGCCGGCCCGCCACCCCCCCTCCCCAGCAGGTGACACCTTCCACCTCCCAGACCCTGCCCTTTGGAGGGGGGGCAAAGGCAGGGTGAGAGGCCTGCCCCACACTTCTTCGAGACCCCCACTCCCCACGCTCTGGTCCCTTCCCTCCCAAGAACGCTGGCTAAAGAGAGAAGAGACAACGCGCAGAGGGGGATCTCCCCTGTCCACCAGGCAGGGAAGAAAGGGGGAGAGCAGGGTGGGGGGACATACCTGGAGGTGTGGGTGGGGCGTAGGGAGCCCTGTCCCCTCTTCCTCGACTTCCCTGTCTTCCCCGTATTCCCCATCTTCTCTGTCCTCCCCGAAGCCCGCCGCCACCGGCGGCCCGCAGCCCTGCTCTCCGCGTGGCCCCACGACCCGGCGGGTGGCCCAGGCTGAGTCTCCGCAGTGCAGCGCCGCGCGGGCCGCGCCGTCACCTAGCAACCGGCCGGTCCCACTTAAAGAGACCCGGGCCAGGGGCCGGGCGCTGGGCGCCTTCTGCCCGGCATTCACAGCCTGGCCCGAGCACTGAGCATGCCCGGTGGGGCGGGCCCCGCCAGCTTCTTCGGACGGCCAAAAATCGGGAGAGAGCTGAGTCAGCGTGGGAAGGGGCCAGAAACGATAAACCGCAAGGCCGCCCCACCCCGTGGGATTATGCAGAGGGTCTGCGTGACTCACAAAGCCCGCTGGACCCTGCCATTGCATGGGGCGGGGGTAGGGGGGTAGGGAGTGGCACGAGGTTGATCCCTAGGCCTGCTGGTTAGTAACATGACATCTGCGAGGCTTTGCTCTGGAAGGTCGCCTGGATTTGGTTCAGGGTTCCCAACAATGTGGGAATTGCACACACACACACACGCGCACACACACACACACACACACACACACACACACACACGGCAGCACAATGGTCTAGGTGGAATTTCTGTCCTTGATCAGAGTTCTAAGGGCCTTGTTGTGTCAGGAGAGCAATATCCCCTAGCTGTACCCTCTCTGGGAGGCTGCGCTTTGTATCTCAGATAGTTCATGATTTCCTCATTGACGACTCAGGAATTTCTCTAAACCACTCTTGTACCTATGTGAATTTCAAACCTATTAGGGGCAATGTTTCCTTTTAGCAGTCCCAAAACTACACCCTTGGAGCTTCAAAGTTGCTCACAACTTCCAGGATTTGGTTGGGGGGAGGGCAAGCCTAATTTCTCCATTATGTTATGGATTAAATATATATATATATATATTCTGGTGAAAATATACATAACAAAACATATGCCAATTCAACAATTTCTCCATGTACAATTCAGTGACATTGATTGCATTCCTCAAGTTGTACAACCATTCTCACTATCCTTTTCCAAATCATTCCACTACCATTAACATAAACTCACTGCAAAGACTTCCCCTTTCTCCCTCCCTTCCACCCCTGGTAACCACTAATAATCTTTGGTTTCTGTATAGTTGCTTATTTCATATAAGTGAGATCAAACAGTATTTGTCCTTTTGCACCTGGCTTATTTTGCTTAGCATGATGTTTTCAAGAATCATCCATGTTGTGGCATACACGAGAACTTCATTTCTCTTGATGACTGGGTAGTATTTCATTGTGTCCATAGACCACATTTTGTTTATCCATTCATCTGCTGATGGGCATTTCTTTTTTTTTTTTAAATAATATTTTATTGTATTTTTGCTGTAAGTTTACACAGCCCGTTAGGTTCCCGTTTAACAATTACTACATATCTTGTTCAGAGACATTGGTTACATTTTCTACAATGTTTTAACATTCTCGTTAATTCCCTTCTGGGTGTTTTGCTTCCGGTAATCCGGTTTCCCTGTCCCCTTACCCTTTCATCTTTGCTTTAGAGTAATTGTTGACTATTTAGTCTCACATAGATGACTTTTTAAAGTTGCACAGTACTCACTGGTAATATTCTTTATTTTATGAGCCAATCTGTTATTTAGCTAAAAGGTGCCCTCAGCGGGTAGTTTAGGTTCAAGGTTTATGGAGTAGCTCAGGGCGATAGTCTCCGGGAGTCTTCTAGTCTCAACCGGTTTAGTAAGTCTGGAGTTTTTAAGAATTTTAGGTCTGTTCCACATTTTTCTCCCGTTTTATCAGGATCCATCTGTTGGGGCCCTGATCAGTGTTGCTGGGCATTGCGGTCAATAGGTTATAGATTTTAATCATGGCATTATATTGAGTAACTGAATGATCTCAGACTTTGATTAGTCTGGTTGCCCAATACTGATTCTTCCATTACTAACTTAGTCACTCACTGAGAATACGCCCTGGCTATACAGTCTGTTTCAAGCCAGAGCCAGATTTTGACCCAGACTGGGCCTGACCAAAAGAAGGACCTGGCAAAGGCTGTGGGGCCTGAAACTGAACTGGACTGAACATCCGAAATAGTAAGAACAGTGACTTTTAGGAAAATATTTGTAGGAAGCATGAGGGTGAAAAGAACATTGGCTCTTGGATCTTAAGTGACAAGAGGTTTAAGCAATTAAAGAAGTGACGGTCTAATTTATCAAGACCTAACAAAGGAGTGACTTAGGAACAATACCAGGATATATTTCAAACCTTAGAAACTTCTTGAGAACCAGATCTATCAGGTGTTTGGAAGTTGGCAAGATTGCATTCAGGAGCCCTGAGGCCTGATTCTCAGTTGTCTTTTCCTCCTTAGAGAATCAGTGTCAACAAGGGTTGGAGTAGGAAAAGACCTAATGTCAATCTATGTGTTCTCATGGACCCCATGGAAATGAATTTGTAGAAGTCTGATGAAATTTCTTTCCTTGATATTAACTCTCCACATTGTCTTGCATTTATCATTTGTTTTGATTGTTTCAAAATGGTTCAATGTGTTTTTGCTTGATGTAAGATCCCTTATTAATACAATAAAGGAATCTTAATTGCTCTGTGCCTCAGTTTTCCTCATTTGTATAAAGTGAATAATAAGTGTACCTAACTCATAGGTGTGTGGTGAGGGTTGAATGAGTTAATATTTCTAAAGCTCTTAGAACAGTGTCTGACACAGAGTAAGCCCTATATAAATGTTTGCTATTTATTTATTATTATTAATAATAAATTAATTCTTATTCTGGGCAACACAAACAATTTGCACTTGGCTGCTAACCCAAAGGTTGACGGTTTGAACTCACCAAGTGGTGCCATGGAAGAAAGACTTGGTGATCTGCTTCCGTAAAGATTACAGCCAAGAAAACCCTATGGAGCTCAGTTCTACTCCGTAACACATGGGGTCTCCATGAGTCGGAATCAACTTGATGGTAATGGGGTTTTATTTATTTATTATTATTATCTTGTCTTATAAATTCATTATAGTCCTAAAATATAAATACGTTGATGGTGATAATTCAGGGTGTACTCTGGGAAGTGGAGTCTGAGATGTCAAGATCCAGAATTCCAAACTTTGATTTCAGGTAGAGTCTCAGGCTCCCATTAGGGCACTCCACCCCACTCCCATATCCCTGAAAGAATGCATAAAGGATTACCTTGGCCCTGCTGTAATTCTATTTTTAAATATGATAAGTCACTCCTTCACATACTAGAAGTATCAAATGGCAGAGAATCAACAACAATAAGGACTGAGAGTTTTGTTATTCAAAACTACTGCAGACTTGGAGATAGGTTTTCAAATATCAGAGTCAGAAAATAGTTTATTATCCTCTGGAACCTCTATCAATACCAAGGAACGATAATAGAATCATACAGTCATACAACTGCCAAAACAGAAGGACTTAAAACATGGAGCCCAATCTTCTCATTTTACCACCTAGGAGACTGAGACCTAGAGTAGTAATGTGACTTAACTTTTGATCACACAGCAAAAATGAGCTTCTTTTGATTGCCCTGGCAAATGATCCTAGTTTGAGTACCCTCGAATCTAGGATATTTAGGGCAACCACAACCAAAACAAAACTTTTAGAGGCATATATTGCATGTAGATTAATATTTAAATTAGTCATACAGATAATAATAATAACTAACATTTCTCACACTCTATGTCCTATATGTCCACAAGATCTGTTACCTCTACCTTCATAATATATCCAGAATCTGATGGTTTCTTACCACCCTACTCTTACCACCCGAATGCTGGTCCCCATCATATCTTGACTAGACTAGAGCAGTAACCTAACTGATCTCTCTCCTTCTATCTACCTTTGTCCATTCACAGTCTACTCTCAGCACAGTATCCAGAGAGATTGTTATAAAATATTGAGTCAGATCATGAAAAAAAGAAAAAACAAATAAACCCTACAAAGACTCCAAATGTCAATTGCAGGAAAAAATAAAGTTCTCACAATGATCTATCTACAAGGCCCTACACCACACACACACACACACACACACACACACACACACACACACACACACACACACACTACCTCTCTGAACTCTTCTCTTACTACTTTCTCCTTTGCTGATTCCAACTCCAGCAGCACAGGCTTCCTTTTTTCTTCCAGGAACACTCAGGTCCCCTCCTATAATTGGGGCTTTGCTCTACCTGTTCCCTCTGCCTGGAATGCTCTTCCCCAAGATATCCACAAATCTCACGACTTATCTTTGTTCAAATTGTAGCTTCTCAGTGAGGCCTACGCTGACTGTCCTATTTAATATTGCCAGCTGTCAACAACTCCAGCACTCCCACTACTCCTTACCCTGCTCTACTATTTTTTTTTATTGTGGTAAATATCTATGTAACACAACGTTTGCCATTTAAACATTTTTCAGTGTAAAATTCAGTGACATTAATTTTGTTTATCATGTTCAACCATCACCATTATCTGTTTCCAAAATTTTCCATCACCCTTAACAGATGCTCAATGTCCCCTAAGCAATGAGTTACTCTGTCCCCCTCCCTCTTGGCCACCCCTGGTAACCACTAATAAACTTTGGTCTCTATACACTTGCTTATTCTAGATGTTTCATATAAGTAGGATCACAGATTATTTGTCCTTTTGTGACTGACTTATTTCACTCAGCATAAGGTTTTCAAGGTTCATCTATGTTGTGCCATGTATCAGAACTTTATTTCTCTTTATGATTGAATAATATTCCGTTATATGGATATACCACATTTAGTTTATTTGTGTATCTATTGATGGACATTTAGGCTGTTTCTGCCTTTTGGCTATTGTGAATAGTGCTACAATGAACATTGGTGTACAAGTATCTGTTTGAATAACTGCTTTCAAGGCAATTCCTAGGAGTGGAATTGCTGGGTCATATGGTAGTTCTATGTTTGATTTTTTGAGGAACTGCCAAATTGTTTTCCACAGCAGCTGCACCATTTTACTTTCTCACCAGCAATGGATAAGGATTCAGATTTCTACATCCTTGCCAACACTTTTTGTTTCTTATTTTTTTAAATCTTAACCATCTTAGTAGGGGGTGAAACGGTATCTCATTATGGTTTTGACTTGCATTTCCCTAATGACTAATGATGTTGAGCATCTTTCCATGTGCTTTGTTGGCTATTTGCATTTCTTCTTTGGTGAAATGTCTACTCAAGTCCTTTGCCCATTTTTTGATTGGGTTGTTTGTCTTTTTGTTGTTCAATTGTAGGAGTCTTTACATATTTTGGATATTAAACCCTTAGCAGATACATGGTTCCCAAAAATTTTCTCCCAATCTATAAGTTGTCTCTACTACTTTTTTATATAGTACTTATCATTTTCTAACATACTATATTATGTTATTGTTTACCTTCTGTTCTCCCCACACTACTACCCCCTAAGCTGCACTACTCTATAAGCTCCAAGGGGTCAGGGATCTTTGATTTGTTCACTGATATATCCTAAGCACCAAGCACAGTGCCTTGCATATAGCAGGCAATGAACAAATATTTGTTGAATGAATGAATATATGAATGAATGAATGAATTGAACTCATACCATGTGCCAGGATGTTTCATTTAACCTTCACAACAATCTTACCATGTAGGTACTATTTTTACCTATATTTTAAAGATGAGGAAACTGAGGCACAGAGAGATTAAATAACTTCCCTAAGGCCACACAATAAGTGGTGAAGCTGGAGTTTGCACTTAGGCAGGTCTGGCTCCGGTGTCTTTGAATGACTATGCAGACTATGCAGCACTGACATATTAAGGGCATCTGACCACTAGTGTCAGGGAGACCCTATATCCAGCTATTTCTTGTTCTGACATTCACTTTTTGCAATGGCAAGGATGAACAGTAATAGTTTTTAATGTACTGATACATCATATTTTGCTAAAATAGAGTTTGATGATGTTTGCACATTGCATTACACAAACTCTGGAGCTTGACTATCTGGGTTCAAATACCAGTTCCACCACTTAGCAGCTATGTGGCCTTGAGCAAATTACTTAACTTCTCTGTGGAAAACTGGGAATAACTATAGTACCTACTTCAGAGGCTGGCTGTGAGGATGAGTTAGTTAATCTATGTAAAACAATTACAACAGTGTTTGGTAAATAGAAAATGCTTCATAGGTCTCAGCCGTTAGTAGTAGTAGTAGTACTAATAATACTAGTATCAGATTTTGACCCCAACTTGCCTATAATACAGAAGTTGTGATCCAGGGTGTGTATGAATTTGAAGTTGAAAGTCTGGCAAAACTAAATCCTCCACACAAGAGGATGTCCAAAGGGTGAAAAAACATGTGGAAATGTGCTCAACTACCCAAGTCATCAGGGAAACGCAATTTAAAGCTACAATTAGATGCCACTACACATCTGCTAGAATGGTCGAATTTAAAGACTGACAAAGTGTTGGCAAAGATGTGGAGCTACTGGAACTCCCATACTTGACTGGCAGGAGTGTAAGTGGGTACAAAAAATGGTTTACAACAGTGTTTGGCAATATCTACTAAAGCTATGACCCAGCAATTCCACTCTTAAATACACACCCAACAGAAATGCATGTGTATGTGCATAGAAAACACGTACAGGAATATTCATAGAAGCATTATTTCTAATAATCCAAACCTGGAAACAATACATCAACAGCGGAATGGATACATTGTGGCATATTCACGCTACGGAATACTATGCAGCTGTATATACTATATACTGGTTGTATATACCCAAAGTTTGTGCCGCAGTTCTCAAAGTTTAGCTCGCATCAGAGTCAGCAGAAAGGTTTGTTAAAACACGAATTGCTGGGCCCAATCCTCAGAGTTTCTGATTTAGTAGGTCTTGAGACCAGGGTCCCAAGAAGTACATTGCTAGCAACTGATGTTGATGCTACTGGCTGGAAACCACACTTTGAGAACTATTGCTATTCAGCAATAAGAATGAACAAAAAAAGGGATGAATCCCACAAACATTATATTGAACAAAATTATCCATACACAAAAGAGTACGAAGTACATGATTTCATTTATATGAAGTTCAAAAATAGGCAAAATGTATCCCTCTTGTTAGAAGTTAGAACAGTGGTTATCTTAGGGGATAATGACTGGGAAAGTGCATAAGGCAGGCTTCTGGGCTTCTGGTAATGTTCTATTTCTTGAACTGAGCACCGGTTACATGGATGTATTTACTCTGTGAAAAATCATGGAGATGTGCATTTAAGATTTGAACTTTTTTTTTTCCTGTTTGTATACCTCAATAAACATTTTATTTATAAACAACTGATTTAGCCTTATAGCATTTTCTCCTGATTTGTCAATTCTTTTTCTTAAACTTCCCAAACTCCCATTTATTCAAGAAACATTTACCGAGCACCTCAATGTGCTTGAAATCAGGCTAGGTGCTACAAGCATGCACAGAGACAAATGTTATAAATGCAGTGATGGAAGTATTCACAAATTTGGGAGAGAATGAAGGAATGGTCAATCAGATGGGAGGGGGATCTGAGTCAAGGAAGTCTCAAGCTTCTTAGAGATTCAACCTTCTGAGCTGGGTCTTGAAAGATCAGTAGGAGATCTCCACACAGACAAATGGGTAGGAGGAGAAGAACAGCATGTGAAAAGGCACAGAAGCATGAAACAACATGGAAAGTTGGAAATCCTCAAAGAGTTCAGATTTACTGGAGCCTAAAGTGCAAGGGGAAACACTGATGGCATAGTGGTTAAGAGCTACAGCTGCTAACCAAAACGTTGGCAGTTGGAATCCACCAGGCGCTCCTTGGAAACCATATGGGGGCAGGTCTGCTCTGTCCTATAGGGTCACTATGAGTTGGAATTGACTGGACGGCAGTGGTTTTGGTAAAGTACGAGGCAGGGAGTGGAAGGAGCTGGAGGAGAGTAGGAGCCCACAGGAAAAGGTAATACCTGTAGATGTGCTATGGATTGAATTGTGTCTCCCAAAAATATGTGTTGTAAATGTTAACCTCTATGCATGTGGTTATAATCCCATTTGGGAATGGGTTGTCTTTGTTATGTTAATGAGGTAAGATTCCTGCTGAGTGTGCCTTGAGTCAATCTCTTTAGAGATATAAAAGAGATTAAACAAGCAAGCAGAGCAGAGATGAGGGAAGAGAGATGCCAGTCCACATGAGGATCTCCCAGGAGCAGAGGCTCAGAAGAGATGAGGACCTTCCAACAGAGAGAGAAAGCCTTCCCCTTGAGATGGCACCCTGAATTCGGACTTCTAGCCTCCTAATAGGTTTCTGTTTGTTAAAGCTACCCATTTGTGGTATTTCTGTTATAGCAGCACTAGATAACTAAGACAAAATGCAAGTGATTTTGGTTTAACAAATTAAAATATTAATTCATCTGTTGATGGACATTTAGGTTGTTTCCACCTTTTGGCAATTGTGAAGTATTCTTTTTGATATTATTGTAAATAGAATAATTTTCTTCATTTTTAGATTGTTCATTGCTAGTGTATAGAAATACAAGTAATATTTATATATTGATCTTGTATCCTGTGACCTTTCTGTACTGTCTTATTATGTTAAGAGTTTGTGTGTGAGTGTGTGTAGTCCTTAGGATTGTCTACATACAATATCATGTCATCTGCAAATAGAGATATTTTTACTTCTTCCTTTCCAATTTGGATGCCTTTTATTTCTTTTTCTTGGCTAATTGCCCTGGATAGAACCTCCAGTACAATGTTCAATAGAATTGGCAAGAGTGGACATCCTGTCTTGTTCCTGATCTTAGGGGGAAAATACTCAATCTCTCACCATTAAGTATGATGTTAGCTGTGCGTTTGTCATGCCCTTTATAAGGTTGAGGAAGTTCCCTTCTATTCCTAACTTGTTGAATGTTTATATCATGAAAGGGTGTTAGATTTTGTCAAATTCTTTTTCTGCGTCTATTGAGACGATCGTGTGGTTTTTCTTCTTTAGCCTATTGATATAGTGGATTACTTTGATTGATTTTTGAATATCGAACCAGCCTTGCATCAGTGGAATAAACTCCACTGGGTCAGTGTATATCGTTTCTTTTACATATTGCTGAATTCTATTTCCTAACATTATGTTAAAGATTTTTTGCATTTAAATTCATGAGGGATATTGGTCTGTAGTTTTCTTTTCTTTTCACTGCCATGGACTTACTAGCTTCATAAAATGAACTGGCAAGTGTTTCCTTCTCTTCTATTTTCAGGATGGGAATGTGTAGAACCAGTGTTAACTTTTTAAAATTTTTGGTAGAATTCCCCAGTGAAGCCATCTGGGCCTGGGGATTTCTTTTTCTGGAAGTTTTTAAATTATGAATTCAATTTCTTTAATATTTATAGTGTCATTCAAATTATCTATTTTATGTTGAATGTGTTGTGATAGTATTTGTTTTTCAAGGAATTCATCCATTTCTTCTAATTTGTCAAGTTTATGTGTATATAATTATTCATCATATTCCCTTGTTATTCTTTTAATATCTGCTGGGTCTGTAGTGATAGCCCCCTTTTGTTCTTGATATTGATAATTTGTATCTTCTCTCTCTTTTTCCTTTGTTAGTCTTGCTAGAGATCTGTCAATTTTATTCGTCTTTTCAAAGAACCAGCTTTTTCTTTCATTGATTTTCTATATTACTTTTCTCCTTTCAATTTCATTGATTTCTGCTCTTTATTTCTGTCCTTCTGCTTGTTTTGAGTTTATTTTGCTCTTCTTTTACTAGGTTCTTGAGGTGGGAGCTTATATTACTGATTTGAGACTTTGCCTCTTTTCTAATGTATGGATTTAGTGCTACAAATTTCTCTCTCAGCACTGCTTTTGCTGTATTCCACAATTTTTGATAACTTTTATTTTTATTTTCATTCAGTTTGAAGTATTTTTAATTTCACTGAGACTTCTTTCACCCACAGATTATTTAGAAGTGTGTTGTTTAGTTTTCAAGGTTTTGGACATATTATTGATTTCTAGTCTGATTCTATTGTGGTCAGAGAACAAACTATGGTATTTCAATTATTTTAAATTTGTTGAGGTTTGTCTTATGGCTCAGAATATGTTCTGTCTTGGTCAATGTGTACTTGAAAAGAATATGTATTCTACTGTTGGTGGTGGAATGTTCTATAAATATCAATTAGGTCAACTTGGCTGATAGTGTTGTTCAGGTCTTCTATATCCTTAATGATTTCCTGTCTACTTGTCCTGGTAATTGTTGACAGAGTGATGTTGAAATCTCCAATTATTATTGTTTATTGTCTATTTTCAGTTCTATCACTTTTGGCTTCATGGATTTTGCAGCTCTGTTATTTGGTGTATACTCATTTAGGATTTCTACGTCTTCTCGGATTGAGGCTTTCATCATTATGTAATGCCCCTCTCTGTCTCTGGTAATTTTATTTGCTCCAAAGTCACTTTATCTGCATTAATGTAGCCATTCCTGCTTTCCTTCGATTAATGTTTGCATGATATAACTTCTTCCATCCTTTTCCTTTCAAGCTTATAGAACTATATTTGAAGTATGTTTCTTGTAGACAGCATATTTGGATCATATTTTTAGAAATCACTCTGTCAATTTATGTCCTTTAATTATTCTATTTAGGTAATCTATATTTAAATTAATTATTGATATATTAGGGTTTTAGCCTGCCATTTTGTTTTCTGTTTGTTGTCTCTGTTTTTCTTTTCTCTGTTTTCTTTTTCCTGCCTTGATGTGGGTTACTTGAACATTTTTTAGAATTCCATCTTGATTTATTTATAGTGTTTTTTAGTGTATCTCTTTGCATAGCTTTTTTAGTGGTTGCTCTCTATATATATATACTTAACTTAAAATTTACTGGTGTCATCACTTTAGCAGCTTGAGTGAAGAAGAGAAACCTTACCTCCCTTTACATTCTTTTATCCTGTCCTATTTATAATATGATTGTCTTAAATATTTCTTCTACATACATTTAAAGAACCACATCAGACAGTGTTGTAATTTTTCTTCATCATCAAACATAATTTAGAAAACCCAAGAGGAGAAGGAAAACCTATTTTACTCACTTTAAGGAGCCCTGGTGGTGCAGTGGTTAAGTGCTCAACTGCTAACCAAAAGTTTGGTGGTTTGAACCCACCAGCTGCTCCGTGGGAGAAAGAAGTGGCAGTCCACTTCCGTAAAGATTTACAGCCTTGGAAACCCTATGGGGCAGTTCTACTCTAGCCTACAAGGTTGCTATGAGTTGGAATCAACTCGATGGCAATGGGTTTCATTTTTTTTTGTTTGTTTTGATTTTACCATGATAATTTTCACAAGTTTAACTATGATGTGTCTTGGCTTGGATTTCTTTGGGTTTATCTATCCTATTTGGAATTTGCTTAGCTTCTTGAACATGTAGGTTTATGTCTCTTGCCAAATTTGGAGAGTTTTTAGCCATTATTTCTTTGAGTACTTTTTCAGCTCTACCGTCTTTCTCATATCCTTCTGGGACTCTGATTACACACATTTTAGATCTTTATAGTCCCACAGGTCCCTGAGGCTCTGGGTTTCTGTATTTTTTTTTAAGCCTATTTTCTCTCTGTTGTTCAGATGTAGTCATTTCTGTTGTTCTATCTTCTTCTTTATTAAGCTTTACGAATTATTTCCTCCATCCTCTCTATTCTCCTGTTGGACCCATCCATTGAGCTTTATATTGCCATTATTGCATTTTTCACTTCTAAAATTGCCCTTTGGTTCTTCTTTACATCTTCTATTAATATTTCTTTACTGAGACTTCCTCTTTCTTTGCTGAGTTCTGTTTTTTCTTTGTTTCAAGCATATTTGTAATTGTCCATTGAAGAATTTTTATCATGGGTTATTTAAAATATTTCTTTAAGAATTCTAACATCTCTGTCATCTCAGCATTGCTATCTTTTCTCATTCAAGTCAAAATCTTCCTGGTCGCTGGTATAACAAGTAATTTTCTGTTGAAACCTGGAAATTTTTATGTTATGAGACTATGGATCTTATTTAAACTTTCTGGTTTAGCTGGCTTTCTGTGGCACTGCTCCAGCAGGGGAGATGAAGGCACTGCCTTGTTACTGCTAGATGGAGGCATAAGTCCATGTTCCCCACTGGGCCTCTGTTGACATCTGACTGGAGTCCTCATTCCTGCTTGACAGGGGTAGGAATTTGACTCCCCACTTGGTCTCCAGTAACACTGCAGTGGTGATGGGTGATGGTGAAAGTCCTGACTCTTCACAAGGCCTTTTCTGACACTATCCCAGCAGAAGGGGGAGGAGCACCTTGTTACTTTCTGGTAGGGGTAGAAGTCCAGGCTCCCCATATGTTCTCCACTGATACCCCACTGGGAGGGGGAGGAGAAACTTATTATGGGCCAACAGTGGTGAAAGGCCTGGCTCCCTACTTGGTCTTCTCTGACACCACCCCAGTAACAGTGTTGCAGCAGTATCTCATTATGCCTAAGTAGGGTCAAATTCTAAGCTCCTCACTCAACCTTTGCTGGTGAGAGTGGAGGTGAGACAACAGATTTTTTCTTTTCTCCCCCGTGGTGTTTTGCTGGAATAAAAAAATAATAATTTTTTTTCTTATTAGACTGCCCCTTTCCTGGGACTTTTTGTCTGTTCCCGTTAGCATTTCTGTGTTGCCAGCTTCTTCAGCTCCATGTCTGGAATATATAAGGCAAAAGGAAAACCCAGGGAACTCAAGACCATGTCACTCCTTGGGTCCCAAAGCCCCTAGCCAGTCTGGTCTGCCTTCTTCTTTTCTCCATTTTTCAGAGTCTTATTATGTTTGTTTTACATGCAATGTACAAGGTTTTTAGTTGGACCTAGAAGGAGAAATGGGGAAAAGTATAGCTACACCATATTCCTGCAAGTAGAAGTACTTTCAATAAGGTTTTTTTAACAAAGAAACAAACCACTTTAATTATCAATGTTTTAAAGTGCAATATACTAAATAAATATTCATTATACTATATATTTTTCTATTTCCAAAAAGGGCCTTGGGTGGCACAAATTATTTGTGCTCAACTACTAGCCTAAAGGTTGATGGTTCAAACCCACCCGGCAGCATCATGGAAGAAAGTCCTGGCAATCTGATTCTGTAAAGATTATAGTAAAGAAAACCCTATGTAGCTGTTCTACTCTGTAACACATGGGGTTGCTATGAGTTAGAATTGACTAGACAGCAACAGGGTTTATACATTTATAAATGACAGTAAGAGAGTTCTTAATATTTTCACAAAAAAATTCCAGGGTCACAGAAAAATTGTATTTTTCCCATTAATTATCAAGATCTTTTTGCATTGTTTCAGCTTGCATAGTCATTTTTATAGTCCTGCATGACATGCAAAGCGAGGACGGACTCTATAGTAAATCCTAAAAAGCAACCACTATAATAACATTACAAAGAGTTGTAACCAATAAGCCAACAAAGGAGATCAGAAGTAATAATAGAAAATATTCAATTCAAAAGAAGGCAGAAAAGAAAAAAAATGAACAAAAAAGAGATAAGGTAAGTAGAAAATAAATAATAAGAATGTAGACTAAGACCCAAACATATTGATAATCATATTAAATATAAATAGTCTAAACAGCCCAATTAAAAGGCAGAGATCATCACGTTGCATAACACAGCAAGATTTGACTACATGCCACTTCCAAGAAACTTACTTTAAATACAAAGACACTAATAGGTTAAAACTAAGTGGATGAATAAAGATATACCATGCTAATACTAATCAAAATAAAATTGAAGTGGTTATATTAATATAATGCAAAGTAGATTTTAGAGCAAAAACTATTACTAGGGATAAAGAACAGTATTTCACAATGATAAAGAGATCAATTCATTAAGAGAACATACAAGTAGACAGAAAATCATTAAGGAAATAGATAACTTGAATAACACTATCAACCACCTTGACTTAATCGATATTTATAAAACACACCACTACCAACAGCAGAATATAGATTCTCTTCAAGGGCTCACATTGACCAAGATAGAATGTATTCTGGGTCATAAAACAAGTCTCAATGTATTTCAAAGGATTCAAACATGGGATACAATCAAAAGCAAAAATATGCGAGTGATTGGAATTCCAGAAAAGGGGGAGAAAACAGAAAACACAGAGAGGATCATTGAAGAACTGCTGACAGAAAACTTCCCCAATATCATGAAAGATGAAAAGATGGCCATCAAAGAAGCTCAACGAACCGCATATAGGAGAGAGCCCAAAAGAAAATCACCAAGGCATATCATAATCACACTCACCAAAACCAAAGACAAACAAAGAATCCTGAGAACAGCTCTTGAAAAATAAGAAGTCACATACAGAGGAGAAACAATAAGACTAAGCTCAGATTATTCGGCAGAAACCACGCAGGCAAGAAGGCAATGGGATGACATATATAAAATCTTGAAAGAAAAAAATTGTCAGCCAAGAATAATATATCCTGCAAAACTCTCATTCAAATTTGATGGTGAAATTAGGTCATTTCCAGATAAACAGAAATTAAGGGAATATGTAAAAGTCAAACCAAACTTACAAGAATTATTAAAGGGAGTTCTTCGATCTGAGGACAAACAGCTTCAGCTCACAGGCAGAATCTAGGATGCAGGATCATACCAGCCAGATACCAATCTAGGAAATGAATTCTCGAGGACTATCCAAACCAAAAGAAATACAACAGGGAATCAGAGCAGTTAATCAGTAAAGGACAACAACATCAAAACAATGAAAGAGGGAATAAATGGCATAGGTATAGAACCTTCTAATGGAGGGAAGGCAAGGCAATACCAAGTAATGGTAGACTGCTTCAAACGTAGAACGATAACGGTAAAATTCATGGTAACCACTAAGAAAGTTAACAAACATGCTCATAAAAATAAAGAGGAAAAACATAAAGTCTCAGCAAAAACAAAACCTACAAAAACAAAAGAAATGAAAAAAAATCCACAAACAAAAGTAACTCAGCACAAGAGAGTAAGAAGAACAAAGAAAACATCAGCACCACAATAAAAAAGGACTACAAAATGACAGCAACAAACTCACATCTATCAATAATTACACTGAATGTAAATGGATTCAATGCACCCATAAAGACATGGAGAGTGACAGAATGGATAAGAAAACAAGATCCATCAATATGCTGTCTACAAGAGACACACCTTAGAAACAAAGATGTGAATTTATTAAAAGTCAAAGGTTGGAAAAAATATATCAAGCTAACAACTACCAAAAAAGAGCAGGAGTGGCAATTCTAATCTCAGATAAAATAGACTTCAAAACAAAATCTACCATAAAAGACAAAGAAGGACACTATATAATGATTAAGGGGATAATCCATCATGAAGATATAACCATAACAAACATCTACGCACCCAATGACAGGGCTCCAAAATGCATAAAACAAACTCTAACAACACTGAAAAGAGGAATTGACAGTTCCACAATAATAGTAGGAGACTTCAACACACCTCTCTCAGTAAAGGACAGAACAACTAAGAAGAAACTCAGAAAAGATACAGAAGACCTAAAGGGCACAATCAGCCAACTAGACCTCATAGACATATATAGAACACTCCATCCAACCATTGAAAAGTACACATTCTTTTCCAATGCACATGGAACATTCTCCAGAATAGACCACATCTTAGGCCACAGAACAATCCTCAACAAGACCCAAAATGCTGAGATAATTCAAAGTATCTTCTCTGACCACAAAGCCATCAAGGTAGAAATTAACAATAGAAAGAGCAAGGGAAAAAATCAAGTACATATAAACTGACTAATACCCTGCTTACACATCAGTGGGTAATAGAAGAAATCAGAGATGGAATAAAAAAATTCCTAGAATCAAACGAGAATGAAAACACATCATACCCAAACCTTTGGGACACAGCAAAGGCAGTCCTTAGAGGACAATTTATAGCAATAGATGCACACATCAAAAAAGAAGAAAGGGACAAAATCAAAACATTAACTACAGAACTCAAACAAATAGAAAGAGAACAGCAAAAAAAAAAAGCCCACAACCACCGAAAGAAAGGAAATAGTAAAAATCAGAGCAGAAATAAACGAAACAGAGAACAGAAAAATAATAGAAAGAATCAACCAAACCAAAAGTTGGTTCTTTGAAAGAATCAACAAAATCGACAAACCACTGGCCAGACTGACAAAAGAAAAACAGGAGAGGACACAAATAACCCAAATAAGAAATGAAATGGGGGACATTACAACAGACCCAACTGAAATAAAAAGGATTATAACAGAATATTATAAAAAACTATACTCCAACAAAGTTGAAAACCTAGAGGAAATGGATAAATTTCTAGAAACACACGGCCTACCCAAACTACAACAAAGTGATGTTGAAAATCTGAACAGACCCATAACAAGAGAAGAGTTTGAAAAGGTAATAAAAAAAACTCCCAACCAAAAAAAGCCCTGGCCCAGATGGCTTCACTGGAGAATTCTACAAAACATTTACAGAAGAGCTTGTACCAGTACTACTCAAGCTATTTCAGAGCATAGAAGAGGAAGCAACACTTCCAAATTCATTCTATGAAGCCAGCATAACGCTGATACCAAAACCAAGGAAAGATGTCACAAAAAAAGAAAATTACAGACCAATATTTCTTATGAATATAGATGCAAAAATTATGAACAAAATTCTCGCCAATAGACCTCAGCATCATATAAAAAAAACTAATACACCACGACCAAGTAGGATTCATACCAGGTATGCAAGGATGGTTCAACGTAATCAAACAACGTAATCCACCACATAAATAAAAGGAAAGAAAAGAATCACATGATCATCTCAATTGATGCAGAAAAGGCATTTGACAAAGTCCAACACCCATTCCTGATAAAAACCCTCAATAAAATAGGTATAGAAGGGAAATTTCTCAACATAATAAAGGGCATCTATGCAAAACCAACGGCCAACATTATTCTTAATGGAGAGAGACTGAAAACAGGAACAAGACAAGGATACTCTTTATCACCACTCCTACTTAACATTGTGCTGGAAGTTCTAGCTAGAGCAATAAGGCAAGAAAAAGAAATAAAGGGCATCAACATTGGTAATGAAGAAGTTAAACTGTCCCTGTTTGCAGATGATATGATACTATACACAGAAAACCCTAAAGACTCCACGACAAATCTACTGGAACTAATAGAAAGATTCAGCAGAGTAGCAGGATACAAGATAAACATTCAAAACTCAGTTGGATTCCTATACACCAATAAGGAGAATGATGAAAAGGACATCAGGAAAACAATACCATTTTCAATAGCCCCTAAAAAGATAAAATACTTAGGAATAAATCTGACCAGGGATGTAAAAGACCTATACAAAGAAAACTACAAAACACTACTGCAAGAAACCCAAAGGAATCTACATAAATGGAAAACATACCATGCTCATGGATAGGCAGACTCAACATTGTGAAAATGACAATTCTATCCAAAGCAATTTACAAATACAACGCAATCCCGATCCAAATACCGACAACATTCTTCAAAGAGATGGAAAAACTAATCTTTAACTTTATATGGAAAGGGAAGAAGCCCCAAATAAGTAAGGCACTACCGAAGAAGAAGAATAAAGTTGGAGGACTCACACTACCTGACTTCAGAACCTACTATACATTTACTGTAGTCAAAACAGCCTGGTACTGGTACAATGACAGATACATTGACCAATGGAACAGAATTGAGAACCCAGATGTAAATCCATCCACCTCCGGTCACCTCATCTTCGACAAGGGCCCAAAGTCCATCAAATAGGGAAAAGACAGTCTTTTTAACAAATGGTGCTGGCAAAACTGGATATCCATCTGCAAAAAAAATAAAACAGGACCCACACCTCACGCCCTATACAAAAACTACTTCAAAACGGATCAAAGACCTGAACATAAAGCCTAAAACTATAAAGTTCATAGTAGAAAAAAATAGGACCAACACTTCAGGCCCTAATACACGGCATTAACAGGATACAAACCATAACCATCAAAACACAAACCCCAATAGATAAGCTAGATAACTGCGATCGTCTAAAAATCAAACACCTATGCTCTTCAAAAGACTTCACCAAAAGAGTAAAAAGAGAACCTACAGACTGGGAAACAATTTTTGGACAGTGCAAGTCAGACAAAGGTCTAATCTCCATAATCTACAAGAAAATCCAACACCTCTACAACAAAAAGACAAATAATCCTATTAAGAAATGGGCAAAGGAAATGAACAGACACTTCACCAAAGAAGACATTCAAATGGCCAACAGGCACATGAGGAAATGCTCGCGATCACTAGCCATTAGAGAAATGCAAATTAAAACCACAATGAGATACCGTCTCACTGGCACAAATCAAAAACACTGGAAATAACAAATGTTGGAGGGGCTGTGTGGAGATCGGAACTCTTATGCACTGCTGGTGGGAATGCAAAATGATACAACCATTTTGGAAAACGATATGGTGCGTCCTCAGTAAGCTAGAAATAGACATACCATTCAATCCAGCAATTCCACTCCTAGGAATATATCCTAGAGAAATAAGAGTCGTCACTTGAATAGACATATGAACACCTATGTTCACTGCAGCATTGTTCACAATAGCAAAACGATGGAAACAACCTAGATGCCCATCAACAGATGAATGGATAAACGAACTATGGTACATACACACAATGGAGTACTATGCAACGAGAAAGAATAACAATGAATCTGTGAAGCATCTCATAACATGGATGAAACTGGAGGACATTATGCTGAGTGAAATGAGTCAATCACAAAGGGACAAATATTGTATGAGACCTCTATTGTAAAACCCATGAAAAAGTTCACACACAAAATGTAACGATCTTTGTTGGTTACCAGGGATGGGAGGGATGGGGGGGAAATACTAAATAGGCAATAGATAAGTGGTATGTTGGGTGAAGGGTGAGACAGTACACAATACAGGGGAAACTAGCACAACTTGTACAAGGAAAGGCCATGGAAGCCCCATAGACACATCCAAACTCCCTGAGGGACTGAATTGCTGGGCGGAGGGCTGTGGGGACCATGGTCTCGGGGAACATCTAGCTCAATTGGCATGACACAGCTTATAAAGACAATGCTCTACATTCTACCTTGGTGAGTAGTGTCTTCGGTCTTAAAAGCCTGTGATCAGCCATCTAAGATACTCCACTGGTCTCATCCCTTCTGGAGCAAGGGAGAATGAAGAGAACAGGATACAAGGAAAAGATTAGTCCAAAGGACTAATGGACCACAGCTACCAAGGCCTCCTCCAGACTGAGTCCAGTACAGCTAGACGGTGCCCGGCTACCACCACTGACTGCTCTGACCAGGATCACAACAGAGGCTTCTGGACAGAGCTGGAGAAGGATGTAGAACATAATTCTAACTCCCCAAAAAAGACCAGATTTACTGGCCTAAAGGAGACCGGAGAAACCCCGAGAGTATGGCCCCCAAACACCCTTTTAGCTCAGTGGTGAAGTTATCTCCGAGATTCACTGTTCAGCCTGGGAGTGGACAGCCCCGTAAAACCAAATGAGACTAACGAGGTACAGGAGTCCAGTGACAAGGGCCAGAATGCAGAAGGGGACAAGGAAGCTGGTGATAGGGAACCCAAGGTTGAGTAAGGACACTGTTGATGTGTTGTGAGATTGTTAACCATTGTCATAGGGCAACATTTGTAGTAACTGTGAAATGAGAAACTATTTTGTTCTGTAAGCCTTCATGAAAAGTGAGAATAACAGCACAATTGGAAGAACGTAGTCAATGTCACTGAACTGTGCATGTAGAAAGTTTTGAAATGGTGTATCTTTGGCTATGTGTATTTTCACCAAAAAAAATGTTGAGAAGTTAGAGGGTTGACATGTTGTGGGGTTGTTAACCAATGTCATAAAACAATATACGTACTACTGTTTCACGAGAAACTAGTTGTTCTGTAAGCCTTCACCTGAAGTACAATAGAAAAAAACAAAAAAATATATATATATAAAAGGATTCAAACCGTGTACGTTCTCTGATCATAATGGAATTAAATTAGAAACCAGTAACAGAAAACCGAGGAAATCTCCAAATATTTGGGAGAGAAATAACACACCTCTAATTGATACATGAGTTGAAGAAGAAATCAAAAGGATTTGAAAAAGTATTTTGAACTGAATGAAAATGAAATCATGACATATAAAAAAAACTATAAGATGCTGTGCTTAGAGGAAAATTTAGAGTGCTAAATGTCTATGTTAGAAAAGAGGTAAGTTCTAATTTCTCAAACTAATGGCGTCAACTTCTACCTTAAGAATCTAGGAAAAGAAGATCAAATAAAACCCAAAGGAAGCAGAAGGAAGGAAATAATAAAATCAAAAATCAGAATAGAAATCAGTAAAACAGAATATACAAAGACAACAGGGGAAAATAATGCAACACAAAGATGACTCTTTGAGAAGATCAGTAACAGATAAATTTGTACCCAGACTGATCAGGGAAAAGAGAGAGAAGACACAAGTTATAAATATCAAGAATGAGAGTGGTGACATCACCAGTGTCTACAGGTATTAAAAAGATAGGGAATATTATGAACAACTTTATGTCTATAAATTCAATAACTTCGATGAAATGGGTACATGCTTTGAAAGATACTACCTACTAAGACTCACTCAAGAAGAAATCAATAAGTTGACTAGCTCTTTATTAAAAAGGTTTTGTTATTAAAACCCTTCCCACAATGACAACTCTAAACCCAGAAGACATTGAGGGCGGATTCTACCAACATCTAATAAATAAATCCTATTTCTACACAAACTCTTCTAAAAAATGAAGAAGTTGGAATACTTCCCAATTCATTCTAGGAAGCCAGTATTACTTTGATACCAAAACTGTACAAAGGAATTATAAGAAATTAAAACTACAGACCACAATCTCTTATGAACATAGATACAAAAATTATTAATAAAATACTAGCAAATGGAATTAAACAAACTATAAAAAGGTTAATATACCATTACCAAATGGGGTTTATCCTGGGAATGCAAGGTTGGATTAATAGAAAAAAATTAATGAATGTAATTCACCGTATTAAAAAAACTAAAAAATATAAGGTCATAACAATAGATGTAGAAAAACATTTGATAAAATCCAACATCTATTTTCTTATTAAAACTCTCAGCAAACTAAGAGTAGAAGTTCCTCAACTTGATAAAGGGCATCTATGAAAAACCTACAGCTAGCATCATATTTTTTAAAAATAATTTATTTTATTTATTTTTACTGTTGAGAATATGTGCAGCAAAACATACAACAATTCAACAGTTTCTATATGTACAATTCAGTGACAGCTAACACATCATACTTAATGGTGAAAAGACTGAATGCTTTCCTCCTAAGATTGAGAACAAGGTAAGAAGGTCTGTTCTCAGAGACTGGAGAAACCCCGAGAGTATGGCCCCGAGACACCCTTTTAGCTCAGTAATGAAGTCACTCCCAAGGTTCACCGTTCAGCCAAAAATTAGACAGCCCCATAAACAAACTAGACTGATGTGGCACAACAGTCCAGGGACAAGGACTAGAAGGCAGGAGGGGACAGGAAAGCTGGTAATAGGGAACCCAAGGTTGAGAAGGGACAGTGTTGACATGTAGTGGAGTTGTTAAGCATTGTCATAGGGCAATATGTGTACTAACTGTTTAAAGAGAAACTATTTGTTCTGTAAACCTTCATCTAAAGTATAATAAAAAAATGGGAAAAAAAAAAGAAAGTCTGTTCTCACCATTTCTACTCAACGTATTAGTAGAGGTTCTAAGAAAAAGAAATCAAAGGCTTCCAGATTGGGAAGAAAGAAATAAAACTCTTTTTATTCTCTGAGACATGATTGTCTTTGATGAAAATCCTATGGAAGCTACAAAAATGTTACTAGAACTAACAAGTGAGTTTACCAAGGTTGTAGTATGCAAGATCAATATAAAAAATTTAATAGTACTTCTATATACTAGCAATTAACAATGTTGTTGTTGTGTGCCGTCAAATCGATTCCGACTCATAGTGACCCAACATGACAGAGCAGAACTGCCCCATAGGGTTTCCTAGGCTGAAATCTTTAAACGGGCAGATTACCAGGTCTTTTATCCTGCAGTGTCATTGGTGGGTTTGAATTGCCTACCTTTTGGTTAGCAGCCGAGCAGGTAACCATTCTGCCACCAGGGCTCCAAAATGAGCAGTAAGAAATTGAAATAGGAAACAAACAAACAATACCTTTAACAATAGAATCCAAAAATTTGAAATACTTTGGGGAATATCTGACAAAAGATGTAGAAGACCTGTTACAATTTAGTGGCATTGCTTACATCCTTCAAGTTATACAACTGTTCTTACTATCCTTTTCCAAATCATTCCTCCAGCATTCACATAAACTCAATGTCCTTTATTCTTTTTAACAGCTGCATGTTATTCCATTGCCTGGATATACCTTAATTTATTAACCAGTCCCTCATTCATGGATATTTAAGCTGTTTTCAGCTGTCTGCCATTTCAACATTGCAATGAACATACTTAAACAATGTTTTCTGTACTTGTGGGCATGTATTTGGAGGAGAAAGTCACAAAACTGGGATAGCAGGGTGGTGTAATGGTTAAGTGCATGGACTTTGGCCCCAAAGAGGTTGCAGGAATTTACATTCCCATTATCATTTCCTGGAAAAAGTCCGTTGGTTTCTCCACACCCTTGCCAATGTGGGAAGGTGAATCTTGTTTTTGTTTGTTTGGATTTTCTGCGTGTTTTTTTTTTTAAGGTTATGTGAGACCGACTTTTTAAAAAAAATTATTTTATTGTGGTGAAATAAAGAAAATGTTGTTTTACATGCATTCTTTAAGTAAGTAAGGTTGAGCCTTTTTTTCACGTTTTCCTGGTATTTGCATGTCTTTAAAGAAGCACTTTTTAAAAATGAATTCCCTAAGTGAGTTGAAAATGAATAGATATATATGCCACTTTAGAAGAGTACAGCTTTTATTGTAAATGAAACACACGTCCATGTTAGCTGTACTTTAAAAAAACCAAAATAAACCTTTTCTGTTGCTAATATAAGTGTTAAATGTACAAAGAAGAGAACAATAGAAATGCAGGTTTTCTGGCATTTAAAAAATAGACCAATGATCTGTTATGTGCCATGGGCAGTAAAACATATGGTGGGAATTAAGATTTTCAGAGGGATAGAAAGGATGGTTTGTTTCTTTCACTGGCTAAAAGGTTATGACCCACCATGCACCACGTGACCTGTCAGGACCTACTGACCCACCAATTATCCTGCGGAAAATAGAACTCCCTAACTCTTCCTTTCTCCCAAATCTGCAGCTCCTGCTGTGTCCCTGCTCTCTGTTAAAGGCATCAAATCTACCCAGTAGGCCAAGCTAGAAATCTGGGGGTCATCACCATTCCCTTCCCGGCCCCACGCAGCTGCTCCCCACCCTCACCCCTTGCGTTAGGTTTTAATGAGGAGGAAACAAGGTTAACATGTCTAGAAGTGTCCAGCACAATGTCAGAGAACTAGTGGTCAGGAAAAAGGATTTCATTCCTTCACCTTTTGCAGCGTTTGCTTTATCTATCAACTCCCTCCTCACCAAAAACAAACAAACAAACCAAAAAAAGCCCTATTACCAGTGATTTATGGCTTTCCACGCTGTCTACCTAAGGCTTCTGCCCTACTTCTTAAACTGTATACCTGGAGGAGTTGGTGTACAGGAGACTCACCATTCACTAGGCAGGAATAATGGAGTTGTCCATGTGGAACATATTAATTGAAAAATACCCTAATCTTTTTTACTTTACAAATGGAAAGTATGCTAAATGATTTCTTCTCCTCTTACAGATCAGCATTGTTGTTTTAAACTTTGATTCAGAAGGAAAATTAGATGAATGCACTCAGCTAGATTTTGGAGGGGAGGTTATATGAAGGCAAAGGTAGCATGTTTAAATGATGGTGGGAAGTGAAACACAAATCTACAGTCACTACCTCCTGGCCTAGTTATAGGTTATCAGTATCTCCTCCATGTATATAGAAGTATACCACCATGTATGTTTCTGGCACATGTCTTCCACCACCTCTGTTGGTGGGCGCTCAGAGACTACAAATTCACTTTAATATGTCTACTATCCTTGACGAAGGTAATTGAGAACATAAATCGGCTGCTCCTTAAAATAATATTGTGCATTTCAAAACAAAATATTATGAAATTTGGATTATCTGCTGTTCCGGATTATCTCTGCCACTGCTCCAGAGGGTCGAATTTCCTCTGCAGTTTAGCAGCCCTTGAAAACATGTGTTTAGTTATAAACATAGGTCCCTCTAGGGAATATCCAAATGGAAATGTTTCTCTCTTTTGTGAGTGAGAAATGCATGTATTTCCTTTGACACAAAGGAGAGCACTAATGCTTGCCAATTTGCTGATAATTTCAAAATGCCTTCTAACCCCCCACACTTGTACCAGTCAGCAAAAATTTTTCTATCATCTCTTTGGCAATGAGCAGAAGTCAACTCAAGAAGCTCAGTTCTTAACTACTGGTCTGGGCCACATTTTAAAGTATTAATCAAATCAAAGTTTGGGTTTTTTTAATTAGAAAAGTAGGAAATGCCTGTCTCTCACCCCTTTCTCCTATGACATCCAGCCCCTTCCCCAGAGGTGACCACTGTCAGCAATTTCTTAGGACTATTTTTTAAAAAAAAGTAGACAAAACTGAATAACTACAACAACAAAATCCAATCTGTTATTATCTCTGATCATTGCAATAATAAATAAAATTCATGGCAAAGAAAAGAATACTTTTACAAACAAGCTAGGCAAATACATAGCATATCTATCCCCCATTTTCCATACTTAGGAGCACATTGTTCACATTATTCTGCATTTTGTTTAGTTTTTTTTTTTAAACTTGTTCCATCTTGGAGGTTGTTCCATGTAAGTATATACATATTTACCTCTTTCTTTTTAACAATATCATTAGTATTCCATTGTGTGGCTGTACATGAATTTATTTAGCCAGTCTTTCTTATAGATATGTATGCGCAAAAGACCTCTTTAAAATGATAAAAAGCAAAGATGTCACCTTGAGGACTAAGGTGAGCCTTACCCAAGCCATAGTATTTTCAATTGCCTCATATGCATATGAAAGCTGGGCAATGAATAAGGAAGAGCAAAGAAGAATTGATGCCTTTGGGTGTTGTTGGCGAAGAATATTGAATATACCACGGGCTGCCAGAGAGCGAACAAGTCTGTCTTAGAAGAAGTACAGCCAGAATGCTCCTTAGAAATGAGAATGGCGAGACTTTGCCTCACATATTTTGGACATGTTATCAGAAGGGACCAGTCTCTGGAGAAGGACATCATGCTTAGTAAAGTAGATGGTCAGCCAAAGAGAGGAAGACCCTCAAGGAGAGGGACTGACACAGTGGCTGCAACAATGGGTTCAAGCATAACAAAGAATGTGAGAATGGCTGAGGACCAGGCAGTGTTTTGTTCTGTTATACATAGAGTCGTTAAGAGTTGGAATTGACTTGAGGGGACCTAACAACAATAACCTTATAGAAATGTAGATTATGTCTAGGTTTTCTTTCTTATTACAAACAATACTGCCATAAAACATTCTCCTTCCTCCTTTTAAAATGGAAAATGTAAAAGATATGCAAAAGTAGAGACTAGCACTATGATCCCATACATATTGAACACTCACCTTCAGTAATTATCAAATAACTCATGTGTAAAGTTTCTTCATCTACACTCCTCCACTTCCTCCATAAGATTATTCTGAGGCAAATTTCTTCCATAGAGATTTCGTTACAAGTGCATAAAAGATAAGGACTTAAAAAAAATAACCGCATACCATTATCATACCTAAAAAATTGACAATAATTTACTGATATCAGTAACATCTTGTCAGTGTTCAAATTTCCCACATGGACTACTGTTTACAGTGATTTGTTCAAATCAGAATCCAAACAAGGATTCCACACGTTGTATAGATTGTCCACATATTGTATTTGACTGACATGCCTCTGAAATCTCTTTTACTTTATAAACTTCCCCTCCCTTTTTTTCCTTGTCAGATATTTGTTGACAAAACTGGGTTGTTGGTCTACAGTTTCCCACATTCCAGGTTTTGCTGACTGCTTCACCTGGTGATGTTTAACATGTTCTCACTTCCTTGTATTTCTTGCAAACTGGTGGTTTGGTCCGGAGACTTTCTCAGATTTAGGTTTAATGTGTTGGCAAGAATACTTCTTGGTTACCAGTAGTGGGAGGGAGGGGGAAATAGGGAGTCTTTTCTTAGGGGGCACTGAGTTTCTGTTAATGGTGGTGGAATAATTTGGAAATGGATAAGGGTAATGGTTTCACAACATGATGGACGTACGTAACAAATGTCACTGAAGCGTACATGTAAAAATGTCGAATTGGCAAATGCTTTGTTATATGTATTTTTACCACAGTAATAAAAAGCAAAAAATGTTGAATTGGCAAATGCTTTGTTGTGTTTGTTTTCACCACAATAAAGAAAAAAAGAATACTTCCTATATGGTGTTGTGTACTTTCCTCAGGAGACCGTAAGTGTCCTCAAATATAGGTGGGAGTGTGGCTATAGGATAATTCCCTCTAAGTGAAGTGCTAGTTCCTTTTTTTTTTTGGATATTACCAAGTTACCCTCCACAAAAATTGTACCAACTTACATTCCCACCAGAAATGAATAAGAAGCTGTTCCCCCATACCAACACAGTTTTATCAAGCTCTTTTTAGTCTTCACCAATCTGATCTGTGAAAAATGGTATCTTGTCAAGTGTTAATACAATTTAGATTTGACTACAACCAGATTTCATTTTGCTGCAGCCCAATTTCATTTGCATTCGCTCACATGAGTGCAATATTGTAGGTCAAGATATCTATGACTGCGGTGACACTGCAAATTAGATATACATAAGCCTAAATGCAATGGCATGGGTGAAATATTTGTTAAAACTTAATCTAACATAGACATATCGGTACTCTCTGAGGGACTGAACTGCTGGGCGGAGGGCTGAGGACCATGGTCTCTGGGAACATCTAGCTCAATTGGCATAACACAGTTTATAAAGACAATGTTCTACATTCTACCTTGGTGAGTAGTGCCTGGGGTCTTAAAAACCTGTGAGCGGCCATCTAAGATACTCCACTGGTCTCATCCCTTCGGGAGCAAGGGAGAATGAAGAGAACAGGATACAAGGAAAAGATTAGTCCAAAGGACTAATGGACCACAGCTACCACAGCCTCCACCAGACTGAGTCCAGTACAGCTAGATGGTGCCCGGCTACCACCACTGACTGCTCTGACCAGGATCACAACAGAGGGTTCTGGACAGAGCTGGAGAGGGATGTAGAACATAATTCTATCTCACAAAAAAAGACCAGATTTACTGGCCTGAAGGAGACTGGAGAAACCTCCAGAGTATGGCCCCCAGACACCCTTTTAGGTCAGTACTGAAGTCACTCCTGAATTTCACCCTTCAGCCAAAGATTAGACAGGCCCATAAAACAAAATGAGACTACATGGACACACCAGCCCAGGGGCAAGGACTAGAAGGCAAGAGGAGACAGGAATGCTGGTAATAGGGAACCCAAGGTCGAGAAGGGAGAGTGTTGACATGTCGTGGGGTTGGTAACCAATGTCATAAAACAATATGTGCACTAACTGTTTAATGAGAAGCTAGTTTATTCTGCAAACCTTCATCTAAACCACAATAAAAAATAAAATTCTTTCACTATAAAAAAGAACAACTTAATGTAAAACCATGTGTGCAATGCTACTGACTTTGGCTTGTCAGTGCAAATTGCAGCTCAAAGAAATCTTGCGTGAGTATTTAGAAAATTGGCAGACTTTCTTTATTTCAACACCCATGTTTAGAGCATTAGCTCTGTGCTATGCCTGTGGAGGGATCCAGTGATGACTAAAACCACGGTCATTGTGTCCAGTGAGGGAGATAATACACTTACTCATAGTGCAGTTAAACTTCAGAGGAGGGAGAAGCCACTTCAGCTGGAGGGACCAGGACCTTGAATTGGACCTTGAAGAATGGATACATCTGAGAAAGGTGAGATGGGACAACATTCCAGATGACAGGCAGGGCAGGAGCAAAGGCTGGAGATGAAGAAAGTGCAAGGCACGTTCATGGAGTCCGGAGAATGCTGGTTGAGCCCTGTGGAGTAGATAAAGGACCTGTGGAGGGAAGCGGAGGAAGCTGGCGCTTGGGAAGCACAGAGAGCCAAGCTAATCAACATGGTTACTCATGAGATGCAATATTTTAAACAGATTAAGAAGAAGTAATTGTCACTGTGAAAAGTAAAAGTCCAAACAGATGATGTCTTTGTTAAAACAATATCACATAAGTCTTTTGAACAGTAGTCACTTTACAACATGTCACGATTATGCCTTCTCTTAACAATCGTCAATAATGTTTACGTGCATTTACAGAGTGCCAGTCTTCTACATAGACTGGTTAGAGAAAAAAAAAAAGAATAGAAGAAGCCACATTTCTTCCTAGCTTAATCAAAGCTAGATGGCACTGAGACTTTTTTTTTTAATTATAATTTTAGAGTAACAAACAATTCTTGAGGGAAATTTCCAGAGTTCTTAATAATCACACCAAATTCACATCCTCACTGAATTTCTCCACATCCTGATTGGTGAGAATTCTTTGGACAGCAAGCTACAATAATAATCAATTTTTTTTTCTGTTGCTGGGTAATAAGATTCATTTCAAGGAATAGGTACCCTTTTGAACCAATGCTGTCCAATAGAACTTTCCACAATGATGTAAATATTCTATATCTTTTCTGTTCAATATAGTAGTCGCTAACTACATGTGACTGTTGGGCACTTGAAATATGGCTGAGGAACTGCATTTTAAATTTTATTTAATGTTCATTAATGAAAATTTAAATATATTAGCCACATGTGGCTAGTGGAGCACCTTTTAACTATAAATGGTTATTTACTTTTTCCTGAAAGATCGAATTAGTGATTAAAACAACACACACCAATACAGCATATACTCACTAAGCATTTTAATGTTTATGTTGCAACGAGGACAAGATGCAGCCGGGGGCAACAGAACTTTTCACACCATGAGAATTCCTCTTATAGTCAGAGACAAATGGTAATTAACTTTTGTATGCAAAGTTTAATGTGTCCTATTCTTTTAACAAAGGCGAGCTTGCCCGTGTTGCACAAACCGGCTTTAAAGTGCAGATAAAAGATTAAGTCTTAAAAATGGCAATAATAAAACCACCACACCGCTGCTGAATTCTTGGACTTTAACTGAGTGAGATTTCCTTTTTCTCCAAATGTCTTGAAGCTTAACCCCTCTGGATATCTTGTGCAGTGGAAACTTGCCTTCAGTTACGAATCTAGAGTTCCTCCTGCAGACTTTTTAAAACGGAATTTCAGATTCATTAGAACAAAAGGATGCACTTTTCCCGACCTTGGGAGCTTGTGACCACTGGGAGATGAAGGAAAACTATTGTCCAGAAAAATAAGCCTCTCCCAGGGGCACCAGGAATCCACAATCAAATCCCTGTTTCCAAGAAAATCCAGGCATTTCCATCAAAAAAGGCTGGAAAGATAAATAGAATGTCCTTATAAGCCACAGGTTTTTTAATAATACAAAATGTCTAAGTCCAGGGTAAACAAAGAGCTAAGACAAACTAACATCTACTAACTCAAGTTTCTCAAGACCCAGGTCGTGACCTAGAGCCTGATCACAAGGTATTTTCAAAAGAGCTGCTTTTCCTGCGCCTGCGATGGATTTATTTTGTGGAACTTATTCTGGCTACAGAACTCTACACTACTCAGGATTTTTAAAGCCAGGTAAATTACAGTGACTTCTTCGGTTCCCAACAGTGAGAAATGGGATTTGGGGGCTTCGATTTAAAAAGTGATGTCAATACCCTCCATATCACAAGCAAAATGAACTGGCTGGTTTGCTGAATCCGAAGCTAACACTTATTTTCATCTTAGCATGATCCTGATACATCAGTTCCTTTCTCATCTGATTTCTCCAAAGTGATTAGCGAAGCTTTTCAAAATGTGATAAATTCTTCATCTTCCATGCTTTTCTGAATGAGCTATTTAAGTATTGTTCTTTCCAATTTCAACCCTCTAGGAGGCAGAAGTCAACACATCTCGCTCCTCTTTGTTGTACAAGCTATTTAAACTTGCTGCTACCACATCCTTTCTCAGACCAGCTGACTTCCAGGAACTAACCTGTGGTTTTGAAAACACAGCATTTTCCCCAGCAGGCTGTATTAGTTATCACTGACATTATTCATGTATTCCGAAGGTGTGCCCCAGGGCTTTTACAATCCGCTACTAAAACATCAAAGAGTAATAAACAAAAAACAAGAGTGCACAACCACCTAAATGTTAATTCATTTGTTTCTGTACTTAGCATTTTCTTCACTGAGGTAGGTTCTGAAAAGGCTAAAAGTGAAACAAAACTAACATGTTTTTCTCATGATTTTGTTAACAGTTTGAGAATATGTCATTTTTTCTTTTCTTAAGTTCTGTGAAGTAACAGCCCCTGAGAATTAAGCTGTCACTATTGAGTGACTTTTCTGCACTGAACTAGCTTTGTAGCCTTTCCAGTTTTCATTCAGCAATGGGTGAGACCATTCTCTCTGGTACTGCAGGATTTATTTAATGTAAACTATTTTGATTTTTTAATGATTTAAAATAAATGATGTCCGCTGGTGAAGAAAAAATCATTAAAGAGTGGGCTCTCGTCATGCTTATTAAAAGAAGTTTTTTGAGCACTTTTAGAAAGTCGGGTTGAGGTTGGGTGTCAGGTCTCAAATTTCACAGCCATCCCCACTTTGAAACATAATATATAAAAGCCACCGTTTTTATAAGAAATCAAGTGTGTTTTGTGCTTAAGTGGGAAACACTTCGACATTTAAACTGTGGTCAAACTCCTCACTTTGAAATAGAAGGATCCGAGGAAAGAGGGATGGCTAGTCTGCTGCTGAAAGAAAGAATCTTTGTGAGCTACCACTGCTGTCCTTTTGGCCACAATGGCGACCAGCACTAATCCTAAAGGTCAAGCTGGTAACAATACTCCCTCCAGTAGTGTGTTTTAACATCATTTAAAGAAACTAAATCTACAAAATGAAAGGGCTAAACCCAACCTCTTCATACTGATGATTGCACAATTGAAATTTCATTATTAAGGGCTCAGAATCAGGGTGGCAGGGAATTAAATTAAATGTGTGATAATGTCTGAATCCTTAAAGAACTTAATATGTTGCCAGCCTGGGGAAGCATTTAGAAAACAATGTAAATGCTTAACTATAGGCACCTGGCAAGGTAAGGGCTGTGTTCTGGAATCTTAAGTTTCTAAAAAGTCTACGTGCATTTTGCAAATGCTGACACGGTGGACATAGTATCCTATGGATGATAAAAATTTGATAAAGTGTGTATTAGTGTGAACAGACTAGCTACTCTGTTGCATCTCCTACATTTCAAGTAGGAAGCACTGTGCCCAAGAGATATTTAGTAGATATTAAATTACTTGCAGTCTGATTATCTGGATTCTAGTTCAGCTGTGTGACCTTGACCAAGTCTCTTCAATGTACTGGGCTGCACTTTCTTGATTAAATGATCTTAAGAACACTTCTGGCTCTACAACTCTATGGTTTTTATGAAAACTCTATAGTTTGTGTATGATCTTGTTCCCGAGTGTGTGCGTGTGTGTTTAAGTACAGACCCACACCGATATACACAAACCCTACTTGTATACTATGTACTAGTTGCAATGGGCAACCACTACCGAAAGGGAAAGTAGTTGTGTTCAAATTTCTCACAGTTCTGGGGGGCCTGGGAGGAGCTGAGACCGAGTTGTACCTCTGTCACAGACTCAAGTGAAATGCTATCTAGCCAATTCTCTGCAGCCTTGGTTCCACAGGGCAGGGGTGGTTAAGCTTATGAGGTTGCTATCATGGCTCCTCCACTTAATAGCTAGGTGACTTTTGGCAGTTAAATAACCTTAGGTTCCTCGATTGTAATCTTGGGAAATAGTAAAAAGATTAGCTACCTCATTGTGTTGTGAGGATTGTATGACTTAATGCATATAGAGCTAAAGCGCTTAGAAGCATAATACATATTCAGTAAATGTTAGCTGTTATTACAAGATGAATATGAAGTGGGCTTTTTATTAACAGAGATGGCTTGATGGCTTGGAAACATGGGTAAAGTAATATTCACAACTAACAGCCACACTGGGGATGATGAATAGAATAAGAAAGAAGGGGATAGAGCAGCGGGTGCTAGTCAAAGAGTGGTTGGGGCCAGAAGGCAGCAAATGTCATCTAAGCCTATGAAGTCTGATATGACCACCAAAAGCCACATGTGGCTATGAAGCACTTAAAGTATGCTTAATCTGAAAGGAGATGTGCTGTAAGTATAAAATGCACACTGCATTTTGAAGAATTAGTACAAAAAAAAAAGAGGGAACTATCTTGTTAATAATTTTGATATTGATAGCAATGTTTTCAGGTCATCAAGCCATCTCTGTTAATAAATGGCACACTCCATATTATGATAATCTCTTGGCTCTACAGGGTTAAGCAAAATATTTCATTGAAATTAATTTCACCTGTTTCTTCTTATTTTTTTTTTTTAGTGTGGTTACTATAAAATTTAAAATTATGTATGTGGCGGAAACCAGACTTACTGGATCCATTGAAAGTGGGGGAACCCCTGAATCTCATGCCCGGAAATAATCTTTAAACCTTGAACTGAAACTATCCCAGGAAGTCATCCTTAAACTACACAACAGTTTAGCTCTATTAATACAGAATGTTTGCCTTGAGCATAGCGCTCTTATAAAGAATTATCTATATGAGTGTAAACTGCCAACAAAGTTAACCTAAAGCACAGATGAGAACTTTAAGGGTCAGAAAGCCTAAATTAATGGTGATAAAACAATATGGGTAGAGATAGGATGGTGACACAATATGAAGTATGTAACCAATGTTATTGAACTGCTCATGTAGAAACTGTGAATTGTTGTATGCTTGGTTGTGTATATTGCCAGCAAAAATAAATAAAATATTTTAAAACTTATATATGTGGCTTGCATTATATTTCTATTGGGTAGTGTTAAAGGAGCCAACTGTCCCTGTCTTTAAACTCTTTCTCCAATAGTCTCCCATTGGAGGTTAAAGCACCTTGTGACTCTGTCCCAGAAAGTTCTATTTTCCTCCCTCTAAAAAGTTCGAGGAGCCCTGGTGGCACAGTGGTTAAGCGCTCGGCTGCTAACCAAAAGGTCGGCAGTTCGAATCCACCAGCTGCTCCTTGGAAACCCTATAGGGGCAGTTCTGTCCTGTCCTATAGGGTCACTAGGAGTCGGAATCAACTCAATGGCAATGAGTCTGGTCTAAGGAGCCCTGGTTTTACAGTGGTCTAAAGGCTTGGCTGCTAACCGAAAGGTCAGCCGTTGGAACCCAACAGCCTCTCCGTGGGAGAAAGATGTGGCAGTCTGCTTCCACAAAGATTTACAGCCTTAGAAACCCTATGGGGTGGTTCTACTCTGTCCTGTAGAGTCACTATGAGTCAGAATCGACTGAAAGGCGATCGGTTTGGGGTTTTTGGGGGGTTTAAAGAGCCCCTGGGTAGTGCAGATGGTAAGTGCTCAACTACTAGGGGAAAGGTCAGTGGTTTGCAACCACCCTGAAGCTCCTCGGAAGACAGGCCTGGTGATCTGCATCTGAAAGGCTTCTTAGGAGACTTGTGACTCAAAATGGTCCTTAAAGAAAGAGAAGGAGCACTGATCTGCCCAAATCTCTGCCCATCTTGTGTCCACGTCATGAGGTAAACTATTAGCCTACTATGGACGTAATCATAGTCAAAGGGGTACCCAGAGTCTTTCTGCTGACTTACATGAAAGCAAGCCCTTATTTATAGCATAGAAAAACCAAAAAACCAAACCCGTTGCTGTTGAGTTGGCCCCGACTCATGGAGACCCCATGTGTTACAGAGTAAAACTGCTCCATAGGGTTTTCTTGGCTGTAATCTTTCTTTCACGGTGCTGCTAGGTGGGTTTGAACCGCCAACCTTTAGGTTAGTAATTGAGCACAAACCACTTACCCCAGCCAGGGAACTTACAGCATAAAAGATGAGGTAAAGTGCAAGTGAGATCCTGTTGCCCGAGCTGGGGTTCCAGTGCTCACTTTTGTGGATTATTTTTCTACGTAGTGGATCTATGTTGAATAATTTTCCTTTAACCCCTGATTGACTGCGCTGTCTGTGGCCGAATGGTCTGTGTTAGCATTTATTTCCACAAAGAAGAACATATTTGGCAGATTATTGAAGACTTAATGTAATAAATACCTTAAATTGGCAAGAAAGTATAATTTAAATAATCAACTAAAATGCACAAAAATAAAAAAAGTTCACAACAGAGACAAAAAGCTAAAGTCTCCATTAATTCTCCCACACAACGTCTCAGTTATGTCTCCAGAAGTAGTCAACTCATTATTACTATTATTGCCAGTTAAAAGGAAGACCAGGAAGAAGGGGGGGGGATTGGGGGAACAGAGGAACAAAAAGAGGGGGGATGAGCTACAGACCAAAGATTTATGGAGTGGGAAGAGACCTTGGAGGTAATCTAGCAAGTGATTTGCTTAAACGTCATTCAGTTAGTTAGTGACAGAGCGCAGACTCGAGCTGAAATCTCCTGATTCTCACCCCAGTTCCCTTTCGACAGAACCACACGGGAGAGGGGGGTTTGAACAGAGTCAGTGGGAAGGGAAAAGCCCAAATTCTCAGCCCGTCTTCTGACATTCCCAACCCCTCCTCCTCTTTGAGATGCAAAAACTGCTGATCTAATACTTTGAACTGGCTTCCCTCAACCTTCCCCCTACCTGTTTCTATTCCAAATCACCAAAAGGATCTTCTCTGTGAGCCTTCTAGGCCATCGAACAGCCCTAAATCCCTAGTTAAGACTTAGCTTTATTTACTAGGGGAACATTGCTTGATCTCTCAGTTATATATTTTTCGACAGGGTTAAAGAATTGCTAGCGTTATCTAGTACTTTACCTAAGGTTCCTGATCTCTAGCAAACAGTGTGGAAATAGAATTTACAAAGTGGAAAAAAGCTGGCATTTCTGATATCCCTCAATACAAATATTCAACCTAGTCGCTAGACCAACAATGGAAGGGTCAACACACTCTGAAAGGAGTCTCATAAAACTACAAAGTTGAAGTTGTCTCCACTATCACGGAGTTTACAATCTAGTTGGGTGGATGGACAAAGCCCAATTATCCATAATTGCCTCAGCAAAGATGTGATAATACCTCGCCTCATTAGCATGTTAGCATATGCTATAAAATATGATAATTTTCAACTCAGATGAACGCTTTTTATTCTTTTTCTCTATAAAAGGCTGGGGTGGGGATCCAATTCATGACATTCCTAAACAACAATGGGGACACTGTTTCCACATTGCTCATTCCAAAAGGCATTTCTGAAAGCTAGAGATAGATGCCTTTTAGAAAGTAGACCACATTTTCTGGCACAATACTTAATTTATTCTCCTTTGATGACATGCCTGGTGGAATGAAGGAAATGGGGGGGGGGGTTCCATAAAACCTGATGTGGCAGAATTATAGCACAGATAGTATAACAGTTTATATGATATTAACAACTCTTTCAATGTCAAGTTAGTATATATAAAGGCATCAGAGATTGAGCTGTGTTTCTCCTTAACTATATACTTGAAGAAAAATCTAAGAATCACGTCACATGTGAGGAAAATTTCAATCTGCAGGTTTAGAATTTGAACATAAAGCTGCATTCTGATGGGCGAATATTCACTATTCAGTATCATGACTTGGGATTCCAGTCTGGAATGGGACTGTGGAGAGTGGGAAATGAAGCACGTGCTGAAATTCCCTATGTGACTGCCATGTTCCTTGGAACACTTGAGTAGGAAGATGTAGTTTATGTATCTTTTCAACTGGTGTAATGGGAGTGTAGTGAAATCGTGAGGGTGACTAAACTGTTAAATTTTTGATAGCACGAGGCTCCTCAAACACTCTCTCAGTGTCTTGCAGGGGCCCCAAACTTTAGCAGTCAGAGGTCAGGAACTAGGCAAGGAGTCCGAGAAATAGGCAGAGGGCATCAGCAGGGAAGAGAAAAGAAGGAAAAGAACATTTATCGAGCACACTGAAGTGCCAACCATTGTGCTCACTCTGTAGCTTTCACACAACGTCTCCTTTAATCTTCACAATAGCCCTATAGGAAAATAGAACTTGACAATAAGCCAAGAACTATCTAAAGTTTCTTGCGAACTTAACCGTTAACAGTGGTTTTCTTTTTTCTGGCTCAGTCCCAATTAGCAGAAGCATCTTGGGCTAGTTATTTTTTGGCCCTCAGTTTCCTCACCTGTAAAATGAAGTGATTAGATCAGATGCCCACCTAAGGACCTTTCCACCCTAAAATATTGGCTCAAATTGTCCTTTAAAATATACTCTGCTATGTCGTTTCAAGGTTTCATGCTGTTATGTGCATTATTTATCATAAACTTAATGTTGAAAAGCAAAAAAACGCATCAGGAGTCAGGCAAAATGAAAGACAAACTGGAATTTGGGATTCTTATCACAAATTGTGCTGTCAAATGCTAGAATCAGGTTCTGTAGCTGCAAATATGTGGTAGTGTTAAGGTCAGAAACATTAATTTTAGAATTAATTTGTCAAGAGTTTTAGGTCTTAAACATCAAGACTTTTATGTAAACTTGGTAATTTTTTTTACTGGAGTTTAAGAAAGATGCAATATGCATGCAGGGATTAATCAAGTTTAGAGAGATATGTAAGTGAAATTGCAGAAAACCAAGGGGCTCTAGACCAAAACAAGCATAAATAGGACATTTTGTTTAGGGACCAAAACAAATGAAATCTTCGACACAGAAGTTCAAATCAAGGAAATGTATGGCTTTTTCTTCCCCCAGAAGATTTTAAAGATGTTTTTATAAACTCCCATTTAAAGAAAAGCTATTTTAAGCTTAATGAAGAGAGGTAATTAGTTGAGCAGGACAACAAAGATTCCAAGTAATACAGCAAATAAAAATGGGTTCTTGCTTTTGTTAGGTGATTAACCAAACTGATTGGGTCTATTTAATTTCAAGTTTGTCGGATTATCCTTAGACACCTTTAATTTTAGAAAATAGGGGCTTCTTTTCTGAATACCTCTTCTGAAAATGATTAATTTGGGTTGAAGAATACATGTAAGGCTATAACTATATCTAGTAATTAACAGAAGATATAACTTCTAGATAAAACTAATGAGTAACCTCATGTCAGAAGAACGAGCTTACATTTCTAACAACTGACAGAACATAGTTATGATTAAACTATGGCAAGGAAGAATACAAACTTTATTTCAGAACAAATTAAAGAAAGCCTAAAGTAGTATGATTGAGTCTGAAGGTGTTAACATTTGCAAGGTGTGTATCTTACTCTTAAAGAAGCAACATGCTACCTAGTGGCTTAACACACTTTTGTTTAAACGGTGGTCTTTAAAGCAAAGTTGCAAATGAAATAAATATGGAAGGATTTACAGATTAGTCAAGTATTACATTCTAAAAATATAATTTAACCCTAGATATTCACTAGGATTATTTGTCTTGCTGTTTATCCAAAATCAACAAGCAGACTCTATATTTAAAATGGCTTTGTTTATTAGTCTTGATCTCCTCCAAGGAAACACTGAACTTTAGTTAATTAATTATGAAAAAAAAAAAAGGTTTAACATGCTGTAGTACAGTATTTTTTTGTAATACATACCAACATATCATGTTTGCTTCTTTAACCCTGAGTTCTTGAATACTTAAACACATCCTATAATGATGTTATTTAGTTCAGAAAGTTTACCAATTTGGTATCTAAACATTTTTCCAAATATGCAACGCATACTTGAATCATAACTTCCACATTTTCTTCTTGCTTTTATCTTCTAGCACATAAAGACTTTTAATGTTTAAAGACATTTTAATAAGTAGCAGCTATAGCAATGGGATCACTAAAAGCCATAAATGAGTCGTTTGTCTTAGTGATGTTAATCATCCTTTAAATTTAGGGAGTAAAGTTTTCGATAGTAAAATTCATTAGGACTTAAATAAGTGGGGAGTGATGTGGACAGATCACTCGTTTCTGAAAGAATCAAAAATACACGCAGCACTCCAAATGGAGTCATAAATTACACAATTAAAAAAAAAAAAACCTGCATCTTTCCATGTTGGGTTTTTAAATCCTAAATCTTCCTGTTGACTTGGACATCCTTCCAAAAATTTCACAAATCAGCTAGATTACATTTGTTTCGAGAAACTAAAATCTCTCTTTCAGTTTTAAAGTATATGTCCTCTGTAGGCTGTATCTGTTGAAAGATTCCTTTTTACAGTGAGTGTTAGCCCTGTTATTTAGGTTGTTCCAAGCTTTTTCATTGCAGTGCTTTCAGGCATCTGGATAATTCAACACATTTCACTGCGCCTTCCTCCTCAGCATGAAAAAGGCCAGACAATAGTTCTACTTCCTTCAGCAATCAGAAGTCAGGAGACAGTTAAAGAGACTCTCCAAGCTTAGCAGAGAACTACCAAACTGAGGATAAACGTTATCTTTGAGGAGAAAAAAAAAAAAAGAACCCCTAAAAAATACCGTTGTGCTCTCTTTCCACATAGGGTAGTGGAAATTATCCTGCTTTCTTTTAGCTATAGCAGAGAGAAGACTAAACGACTTAAATTTTTCTAGCTTTAAATGAATATTTATGATCTGGAGTTTTTACTTTTTAATCGTTACATCTTCAAATAACAAACTTACTAGTGTAAAAATGATTAGACAATTGGATACTTTTTAACACCAGGATTTGTTTGCTTTCAAAGAAAATGTTATAATGGTGAGAAGTTTTTGGAGACTTGTGTTTTGAATATACAATTTTATCTTTTATGGTGTTCATATCATATTTTTCACTTAGAAAATTTATAATGGTGCAAAGATGGACAAATTTAATCAGAAAAGTGATTGGAAAAAAAGTGATGTGTGTAAAACATTTCTGTTTTATAGCTTTTTCTTTGATTATAGTATTACAGTCTGCTAGCAATTTTATGGTTTGTAATACCAGAAGTTCCACTTCTAAGGTCACATAAACAGGAAAATCAAAGTGTTTCAAACAGAGTGTAAAAATACCTTTAACACTATTTAACCTTAATAGTGAATCACTTTAATGTCTACTGAGTCTATTCTCAAGGTAGGAGAATTAATTTGACAAACAATTTTCTACTGATGGAAAGCAGATTATTCTTATATCTTTTCAATATTTGCCTAAGTATTTTGACTTAAAATCTTGGAGCTGTAAAAGATTTAATATAATTAATAAGAGGAAGCTGTGTTTTAGCATGCTACCGAGAGAAGCAAAGATCCATAAAACAGTGTAATTTTAAAGCCTCACATATTAAGAAAATTAGTTCTATGTTGTGCTATGCCAATATACTTCATCTGAATTATGAAAGATGTAATTGAATTATTCTTGCCATTCAAAACAAGATTGCTTCATTAATAAAGATAAGAAATGTTTGCAAATAAACATTTATTATTTAAAAAAAATAAAAGTTAGCATAGACCGGTTTATAAAAGTAAAGTTTACTTACAAATGAAATTTAATAAAATATAAATTTCAAACTTCTTCATGTTTCAGAAAGTAGATCCACGACTTGCTGCTATTTGATCTTTGTAAAATCCTTTGATTTTTACTTTCTACATTTTAAAACTAAATTATATTAATTGTCCACGTTCAGTTAGTAAAATTCTCTCCTTCTTATCAAGGGGTAAATCTTTTGAAATTCATATTTAATTCACATTGACACAATCTAGTTCAAGATGTATTGTGTATTTTTTTAGATGATTTATGTTGGTATTTGCTATTGAAAAGAAATAGCATTTGACAGTTCATTATTAACTCTAATTTTATTTTTCTCTGTTTTGCTGACATACGTTTTCATAAATAAAGGCTTGGTAACAAAATAATTCAGATTTCCCTTTTTTCAGGTTGACTGGTCTTAATATTCTTGCTATTTAAAACAAGATTGATTCATCAATAAAAACAAGAAATGTTTGTAAATAGAGATATTTATTTTAAGAAAACACACACACAACAAAGTTACTGAAGACCAGTTTTACCTGATTCTAATGAAATCACAGTTTCTGCTCTAGGATCAAATAGCCAAATAGCATTTGAAATATTTTCTTCTAGGGATCCTCCCCGCCCCACCCCCACCCCGTTTTGTTCAGAGTTTTCTGATCTGTTGCCTTTGTTTTAGGCCTCATGGGCACGCACTCACACACACATACACACACACTCAGACGCACACAAATGTAGCAGAACAGATTTCAATAGGACACTGAATTTCTGATGCTGTGCAAAACTAGAGTGGAGGGGACTACCTGCAAGTGTAAGTAAAAAAATTTAAAGTAGTAAATACACATAGAACAAAAGCTCTATTCTAGTTGTGTGAGGAACATAATACTCTTAAATTACTTTCTGGTTTCCATGGGGACTTTTTGTTCTAAGATACCAATCATTAGGTTTAACAGAGCCATTTAATATTATTTCTAAATCAAGTGAAATGATTCCTCAACTGGGTAAAAATGTCAATTACTGTTATTTTTAAAGGTGCTAAAATCCAAACTACTTGAGATTGCTGCTTTATGTGGCATAATTAAATCTAGGGGTCAATGCAGAAGAGTCTCTCCGCCCCCTTTCAGGCAGATAAAAGCCCAAAGTATCTCTGTTGGGGGGGGTGCGTTTTGCAGGGTGTCTAATTTTGTAGTCCAGCGTAAATTCAAAATAGTGGCACAAATTTTAAATTGTGATGAGAATTCTTAGGCTCACAAAAGATAAGTTCCCCTTCCATTTAGCCAGTTTTGATACTTTTGTTACACATTCTCATGGGACATCTTGGCTTCTGTGTAAGCACATGTTCTAGATGATCTATGTTTATGGTATACATGTGTGTATACTCACATATGTACATATATACGCATATACATATGTATGTATATATATGGGCCAATTTGTTTGGGCGTAAATGATGTGACTGGGGGCTTGGAGTTGTGGCTTCTTTATTTTGTAGAATGCCTAAGTATTGTTTGTCTCACAATACCGGGAGTGAGAAGGAGCCTGGTGGGAGCCTGGAGCCTTAAGCCCTGGGCTGTGGTCTGGGGGAGGGGATGGGGTTGCGGGGTCACAAGCTCTTAGCTTTTAGCCTCAGCATGACCACAAGTTTTAAAGCATGAAGGGATCACGTGCTTTTCTTTGAGCTGTTAGCTATTCTGACTTCTTTGGGGGGGGTGCGAAATGCTTTGTTCTGTGGCCTTTTTTTTTTAAATTCTCTAGGTATTTTGGCTGATGATTACATTTCTTTTTTCCAAAAAAGACAAAAATAAATGACTTCGTGTACCAAAATGTCCTAGTTTGCTATAGCTTATATCATTTTACCTTGCGCTAGACAGGTACTGAGACGCAAAAATTTTTTTTTCGCCAGTTGGGAACTTGACCCAGACATTCTATATGTTGCAAGCCCTTAAAAAAATTAAGAACAAGAAAATATCCTGGTAAAGCAATCTCAAAATACCTTATTCCGGGTATTGTTCTAGCTTTAAAGGGAAGGAGAGGTGGGAGGAGGGGCAGGAGTTGGGGGGGGGGCGGGTAGGAAGACTCTTGGTGGATATCTTGCTTAATGCACTGTTTAGAACTTTTGGAAATTTTTAAGCTAGTGAATTGCCTCAACCATGGTATTTTCATTTGAAAGCCTCTACTTAAAATATTTCACTTTTGGGTAGCTGCTTCTCCTTGTTCCTTTTAATAGAATTATTTCATCTTTTCCTACTCTCTTCTGACTCTCAAACCAAGACACATAGACAGAACTAGAATGCCAAATTAAGACTTCTGGTGATAACGGATTGATTTGGGAACATTTTCCAAAATCAGGGTAATGGGTCTTTTTGTTCTGATGGTGAAGAGGATGAGGATATGTTTACGCGTTGACCGAGAGCTCTCGCTGCAGCTGCAGGACACAATTAATTATGCTAATAGTTTGTGAGGAGCGGATGTAACTCCCCCACCCCCTTTTTTTCGGGGGGGAGGGGTGTTTGGCAAAAGGGGAAGGAGACGCCCTGGGGTCGGATCACATGATAATATCTTCGCGCCACTTTCGCAAAAACCCTCTTTAACTCCAGGTTTTGCTCGAGCTCAAAGGTACTGTTCTTATCTTGCTTTAATACTCTGTTTCTTCAAGCCGGGTCTAAGCTCTCTCCCTCCCCTTGCTCTTCTTTCCACCGCCGAGTCTTTACCACTCAAGGTCAAAAGTTGCGCTACAGCCGGTGCAATCTCCCCGGAGGGAGCTGGTTGGGTGGTAAAGTTCGGACTACGTAGTTTCCAGAAAGACTCAGGCAGACGCGTCAGGGTGGGCTGCAGGATCTGTTTGCGCGTTTGAAAAGGGGAGAAAGCCCACCTGTAGGAGTGACGCTGGCTAGAGAAAGGAGGGTGGCTTTCGTGCCATCCGCCGCCTCCTCCTGAGGGGCGCTACCCATTCAGGTCGGACCTCTTAGCGGATGGGGGCGGCCAGTCTTTTGTCATTGGCTTCCCTGAGCTACTACTGTGCACCAGGTTGAGAATCACATGGCGCCCTTGTCAGTTTCTGGGCTTTGGGCTGCCACCATCCCCCGCCGTAACAATAATGGGGAGGCAACGAGGGGGTACGCCTTCATTCTTGCCTCCCCACTTTTCCCTTTTTTACCCCAGTTTGCCTTCCAGTGCTATCCTTGCCCTGACCCGGCGTCCTCACTGCCCTCTCTGTTTTGTAACCTGTGGTCTGCCCCTCATCCCGCTGCTCCCCAAACCCTCTCCAGCGCGCGCGGGTGTCCGCCGGGCACACGGAGAGGCTAGAGTCTGGTGATCTCATTTGACCCAGCGTTCAAAGCTTGGTATGCTTAAAATTCCATTTTCACTGTGCCTCTTCCACTAAGACATCCTTTTATTTTTTGCAGAGTGCACTGGGCTTTGGCCTTTAAACAGCCCGCCCTCAATGGGTTCTCATTAGCTGTGCAATGAGAGGTGAAAGCTAGATCATTGCGTCCTATCTTCCTTGCATTTGTGCGTAAACTCGGTAGCTGCTACTGTTAACGCTACCTGCCAAGAAGCCCTGATTGAGTGATTGGGTGTCGCCTGGCAAAGGCTAAGCCCTTCTAACGTTAGCACAAGGTGCCCGAGGTTGTAACTTTCCCGTGTGCACGCAATGAACATGCTGTGCATGTATTTCTTTCCTCTCGGGCCTTGGGCACACTTTCAGTCTAGCGGCAGGGTGGCGCGCATGCGCGCGCGGGGTGGGGGACACCCGGGTCCCACGGCTCCGTGGGCCTCGTCCGTCTTTGGCGGGGGGAGCGGCCCGGCCGAGGCGGTAGTGCGTGCGCCACCCTGGGCTCGGCGCCAGTGGTCCTGGCTGCAGCCGCCGTCCGGGCCAGCGTGCCAGGCGCGACTTGAATTGTGGACTCCGGCTTGGGGGAGCGAGGGGGGCAGTGCCGACCGCACTCGGTCTGTGGGTAACAGGGACTTGGTGGGGCTTTCGCACTGGGGGGTGGGGGTTCCGTTTCCAAATTCCTGTGCGGGCCGGTGGGCGGGGGCGGGCTTCTCGCCCTAGGCTATTAGGGAAGAGGGGCGGGCTTTTCCCAGGGATATAACTGAGGCCGCGGGGCCGAGAGACGGAGCGCTTCGCAAGTGGCGGCCAAGCGGCTGGTGGCCCGCGGCGTTCCGGAGAGGGGCGCTTTGGGGTGAGGTGTGCTCTCGGCCCCGTTTGGCTTCCTGCGCGCTTTTCCTCCTTCTCTTCCTCCCCGGGCGCCGGGGCTGCGCTCGCGCCCGAGGTCCAAGGGTTGGGGCGCCGGCAACCCGGGATGGACGTGTCGGGGGCACCGGCGGGGCCAGGGTGCCACCTGCATGGGCGGCCGCGGGCAGCTGCCAGTGCTACGCGCGGCTGCCGGGGCCGGAGGGGCACCTTGGCTGGGGCAGCTGTGAGCGGGCAGAGTGACTGGCATGGTGGCAGGGGAGCGAACGGGCAGGACTTGCGGGAAGTCTAGGACCAGAGCGCAGTTGAGGGGTCTTGGGCAGCGCGCGGGAAGCATGTCCCCGTTTTCCGCCGCCGCTGACCTTTAGGTTCCGGCGAAAGTGCGGGGGACCGGGGGGGTGCGCGTGGAGGGAAAAAGGACTCCCCTCCCCCTTGGCGGCTCTCCCACCAACCTGGGAATGGAGGGGGAGGGAGGCGTGGGCTTGGCGCGTTTTTGGGGCTTTGAATGGAGAACTCCGTTTCCCATGATGCTTTGTTCCTTTTTCTTTAATCTCGGCGGCGGCGGCGGCGGCAGCGCACGAGGACGGGAGCGCGTGGCGCGAGCAGCTGGAGCACACCCCGGGCGCGCGCGGCGCGGCCTTCAACGGGACATGCGGTGAGGGTGCGAGAGACGCGCGGGCAGGCCCCAAGGGAGCGCAGAAAGGCGGGTGGGAGGGCGTGCTTCGCTTATTTCTCTACAGTTCAAAAAGGTTGGAGAGTGGCTACTGGTGGTCCAGCGCGGGATGCATCCCAGATGAACGGACCAGTAAAGAAAGGTAGAAGGCGCGCTCTGACTGGTGTGGGATTCAGTTCTACCAGGTTGAGTCGGCAAATACTACACATTCTGAGTAAAGTTGGAGGTACATATTTTTTAACGGAGGAAAAAGAATTTACAGGCATAGAAACCAATTTAGAGGGAGAATGTTGGTCTTCTCGTTTCTTTCTTATACTAACTACTCTTCTCCTATAGAAAATGGATATGAGATTTAAGTAATTTGCGGGGTATCTGTTCTGTTTTTCAAGAGTTTTCTTTTAAAGACTAGCCCAGTGGCATTGAGTGCTATGATGGAAGCGCAACATTTAAAATCTCTTATTTTGAACATATTACCAATTCTGTGTCCCTGGAAAGCTTTTTTTTTTTGGTCAAAACTTCCATCATGAAAGAGGTAAGGGAACATTGTGAGCCCCTTTTCAAATAGGAGCTCGCTTCCTTGGTGCATATTCTTAGGTAAAATAAGCACTTGAAAATGGGAGAAGGTTTTCTTACGGGAGATAATGGCCCGAAGGAAAGAGCTATCTACCTTCTTTGGGTTTAATGGAGAAAATGGGTCCATAAATGTTTAAACAGTACTAGAGCCTTTGAAATAGATCAAAATGTGAAATCTGTACGCCATCTGTGCATTATGTGAAGAGTGTAAGGGTGCCTTTCTTAATATTAAGTTTTCTTGGATGGAGAAGGGAAGTCCAAAATCCACTTACACTTAAGAATTAGACTTATACTTAAGAATTAAGACTTTTGAAATTGCCAAGAGTTACTTACAACTCTGTAAATCAGATTATTAATAATTTGCAGGATTTGGTTAAAAGTCCAAAGGAAAAGCTTGATTCAAGAATATTAACTAGTAGTTTACTTGTTCAGTTCCTAATTTAAAAAAAAAAAATTTTATTTCACCAGGTGAGTCTGAATAGATCTGTGAGGACCGGAAAAGAAGAAAGAGCTCGTGGAAGACTAAATTTTGCTACAGGAATGGGCCTTGGCCATGTAAAAGTGCTTACAGTGCAGGTAGCTTTTTGAGATCTACTGCAATGCAAGCACTTCTTACATTACCATGGTGATTTAATCAATGGCTCCTGAGGACTGGAGTTTTGTACCTAATTAAGTTGATGCTTTTGAGCCATTCCTTCTAATGTGTCTCTTGTGTTAAGGTGCATCTAGTGCAGTTAGTGAAGCAGCTTAGAATCTACTGCCCTAAATGCCCCTTCTGGCACAGGCTGCCTAATACACAGCATTTAAAAAGTATGCCTTGACTAGGACATGTTTCAACAAAAGATTTTTTTTTTTGTAAATGTATTTTTAATGGTTGTTTGGGAGCAGATGGTGGGGACTGCAGTATACAGTTGTATACAAAGGATCAGATCGGGTCCTAGTAGTACCAAAGTGCTCATAGTGCAGGTAGTTTGGGCACAACTCTACTGCAGTGCGGGCACTTGTAGTACTCTGGGATCACGAATCTCTTGTTCACGGTGAGAATATTCCAAGACACTGCTACTTACGGTTAGTTTTGCAGGTTTGCATTTCAGCATGTGTATCTATATATGGCTGTGCAAATCCATGCAAAACTGATTGTGATAGTGTGTGCTCTCTGCGTCTTTGTGAACTCCTTCGTGAGCATCTCCAGCACTCCTACTCGTTCATCCATGGGTGGGGATTGGGTGCATTACTAGTGCTATATATAAAGTATTGCACTTGTCCCGGCCTATGGAAGAAAGGAGGATCTTATCCTTGTCTTTTTAATTTTTAAAAGGTGTAAGTTCTGATTTGTAGTAGTTATAAAGCGACCTGTTTTGCTGTTGTCGGGTGGATCACGATGCAATTTTGATTAGTGGAATAGGAGAAAAATTGCACGGTATCCATCTGGAAACCGCAGGACCTTCCTTGACGACATTTTTTATCAGTACCAAAGTATGATGGTAAAATACTTTCTCAAGTTACTGCTATTTGAAGGTGTCTTCAAATGAGCTTGGTTTTTTTTTTAAAGCCGATAAATTTAAAAAATGAAATGTGTTTGAAATTACGAAGCGCGTGCTTTGGCAGTTTGGCAAATATTCAGATTACTGTTGAATGTAAATGGACCTCAGATTTGCAAAAATAAAATGTTTAAATCTGAGAAAAACTGGATTCATTGTCTTTTTTTTTAAAAAAGATGAGCAATGCTAGTTTTTTTTAAAAATCTCATAATGGAGAGTTTAAAGGAAAATTTGGACATAGCTGCTTTTGAAGTTTGCGTCTACATAAAAGCACCAAGACTCCCGGTTTTGGGAACTAATTATGCTAACAAATATTTGGACAAAATATGCTAATTTTGTTTTAAGTACATGTGCTCAGCCCTGTGAGTGTTATGCAAAATTGTAAACCAATGGGACACCTGCCTGTGAGGGACTGGATGTACTTGAGATCGAAGAAGAGTGAGCTTGGCAGTCGAACTTCTTTTTGGGGTTCCACGGTGAAACTCTGCTGGAAGGGTCACAGCAGAGGAAGAGATGCCACCTTGCTTTGTAGGCTAATAAGTGTTGCAAACCTGGACATGGGCATACTTGTTAGGATTTGGGGTTCAGGGACCTCAGTGGGGTGACTAACCCAAAGCAGAAATTGCTCACTGCCAGTTAGCCTTTTGAGACTTAACTGGGTAGAAAAAGTGAATATTGACTAATACACAATAAAAGTGTTCATTTAACAATTGTCATACCATTGGTGAAAGACAGTTCCAGCCCTCTTAAACTTTAGCCCTTCAGGATCCCTGGAGGGCTTCTTAAACCACAAACTGTAGACGCAACCTTCCAGGACTGACTGGGTAGGTGGGGGGTGGGGCCTGAGGATTTGCATTTCTCAACAGGTGATGGTTGCTGCTGCTGGCTGGGGGGACTACTGGAGAACCTGCTCAGAAAGACCTCAGTTTCCAGGACACATGAAGTTAACAAAGGAAGTTGTCTGTTTTAAATTTCAAATTCCTGAAGCTGAAAGGGCTGTAGGCATGGCTGGGTTTACTTTCGAGTTCAGTGGTTTATATTGTAACAGTAATCTTTGAGAATAACTTGCCATGTCTTAAATGGAAGCATTAGGTGTGCGGTAGTTTTACTGTCGTGAGCATTTAATTCTCATCAAAAAGATGCTGGCGACCTAAGATGTTCCACATACATGTCATTCTTATTTTCTTTCCTGTTGTCATGGAATTGTCAAATTTTCAAACCCTTTTAATTTTCTCTTGTAGCAGAGGTCTGATTTAATCAGCAAGAGGAGCTTTTACTGAAGTGCACTTTAGCCTTGGGCTGCTTGTCCTAAGGCTTCCATTTCTTCATTAGGGAAAATACAGTGATAACGTTGGTTTACCTCGAGGATCAAGGATACGTGGGTTAACTTAAGTTCTCTGGTGGAGGTGGTTGGGGGGATGGATTTTAATTCTTAGTGATGAAGTGAAATCTTAATGAAAAGAGACTTGTCGGTAGTAAATTCTGTCTTCCGGTATTAAGTATGTGCGTGTGATTTTCTTTTAAGTGACTAGTGCTTGAGGCAATGATACAAGCATAAAGAACTCTGCAGATATTTCCTGTGCTGTCTAATGCTTACTACTTTGTTGGTGCCTAATCATAGTTAAGTTTGATGTGGCAGCAAAGCCAAGGTCTCCCTCCCCTCTAATAAAGTAGCTCAGTAAAAGAAGGGATTAAAGCTTATTTGTTTTCATCCTTAACACCACCAACCCTCCACTTTAATAATACAAGTTTATTGTCTCTAGTGGTTCACTGGTGCTTTCCCTAAGGTGGCGAGTGTGCGGACAGTTACTGCACTTTCCACGTTTAATAGGCATGTGTGGAGGTACTGTGTTCCTTAGGGCAGGCCAGTCTGCCTGTTAGTCTCGATTCCTTCGTCTCAAATCAGGGCTGACCTTGAGGATTCTAAGGCCTTTTCCAACTTCAAAAATTCTGCTGCTGGCCTTGTTAAAAGTTGTTGTGTGCTGTCGAGTCAAACTCATATGATTATGACTCATAGTGACCCTATAGGACAGAGTAGAACTGTTTCATAGGGTTTGAACTGCCAACCTTTTGGTTAGCAGCCAGGTCAGCAGCTGAGCACTTTACACTGCACCTCCAGGGCTCTTTTTGTTAAAGTTAGATGTATCAAATGATTTTAAAAGTGCTTTGCAAAAACAATTAGGTAGTTCCTGAAAAAGCTGAACGTAGAACAACATAAACCCCAACTCCTTGCCATTGAGTCAATTCTGACTAATAGCAATCCTATAGAACAGAGTAGAATTGCGCCATGGGGTTTCCAGGGCTGTAAATCTTTACCAAAGCAGACTGCCACATCTTTCTCTTAGCAAGAAGCTGGAGGGTTGGAACCACTGACCTTTTGGTTAGCAGCCAAGTACTTAACCACTGCACCACCAGGGCTCCAGAACTTACATGACCCCACAATCCCAATCCTAGGTGTATACCCAGAAGAAGTGAAGGCAGGAACACAAACTTATCCACCAGTGTTCATTGCAGCACTTTTCACAATAACCAAAAGACGGAAACAGCCCAAATGTCCATCAACAGATGAACGGATAAATAAAATGTATATACACAAACTGGAATATAACCCAGCCATAAAGAGAAATGAAGTCCTGATGCATACCACAACATGGATGAAGACATGCCGAGTGAAGTTAAGTCACACTAAGACAAATAATGTATGATCTCACATGAAATAAGCAAGTATATAGAAAGCAAGGATTATTGGTGGTTGCCAGGGGTGGGAGGGAGGAGGGAAGGGGAGGAGTAGTTTTGGTTTGAAGAGCATTGAGTTTATGTCAATGGTGGAATGATTTAGAAAAGGATAGTAAGAATCGGTGCACAACTTGAAGAAAATAATGTTACTGAATTGTGCATGTAGAAATTGTTGAGATGATGTGTGCTTTGTTATATATATTTTCACCACAATAAAAAAATTAAGTACTTTCACACAATACAGGGGAAACTAGCACAACTTGTACAAGGAAAGCTCATGGAAGCCCCATAGACACATCCAAACTCCGTGAGGGACTGAATTGCTGGGCAGAGGGCTGTGGGGACCATGGTCTCGGAGAACATCTAGCTCAATTGGCATAACAGTTTATAAAGACAATATTCTACATTCTACCTTGGTGAGTAGTGTCTGGGGTCTTAAAAGCCTGTGAGCGGCCATCTAAGATACTCCACTGGTCTCATCCCTTCGGGAGCAAGGGAGAATGAAGAGAACAGGATACAAGGAAAAGATTAGTCCAAAGGACTAATGGTCCACAGCTACCAAGGCCTCCACCGGCCTGAGTCCAGTACAGCTAGATGGTGCCCGGCTACCACCACTGACTGCTCTGACAGGGATCACAACAGAGGGTCCTGGACAGAGCTGGAGAAGGATGTAGAGCATAATTCTAACTCACAAAAAAAAGACCAGATTTACTGGGCTAAAGGAGACTGGAGAAACCTCAAGAGTATGGCCCCCAGACACCCTTTTAGCTCAATGGTGAAGTTACCTCCGAGGTTCACTGTTCAGCCTAGGAGTGGACAGCCCTGTAAAACCAAATGGGACTAATGAGGTACAGTAGTCCAGTGACAAGGACCAAAAGGCAGAAGGGGAGAAGGAAGCTGGTGATAGGGAACCCAAGGTTGAGTAAGGATATTGTTGATGTGTTGTGAGATTGTTAACCATTGTCATAGGGCAACATGTGTAGTAACTGTTAAATAAGAAACTATTTTGTTCTGTAAGCCTTCATCTTAAGTGAGAATAACAGCACAATTGGAAGAGCGTAGTCAATGTCACTGAACTGTGCATGTAGAAATTTTTGAAATGGTGTATCTTTGGCTATGTGTATTTTCACCAAAAAAAAAAAAAGTTGAGAAGTTAGAGGGTTGACATGTTGTGGGGTTGTTAACCAATGTCATAGAACAGTACGTGTACTACTGTTTCATGAGAAACTATTTGTTCTGTAAGCCTTCACCTGAAGTACAATGAAAAAAAAAATTAAGTACTTTTAACTCATTCATCTAAAGTATTTGGGGGAATGTAGCAATTTAAATCATAATTTATGGGCAAAATGAGCAATTTATGCATATACTATATATGGTTTACCCATTTTTAAAGAAAGTAAGTTCAGTAGAAGCACTACCAGTCATAATTTCTTCCTTTGATTCAGAGAGTAGTTTAATATCCTATGGTTTTTCAAGGTCATCAGAATGGGCATTAATTCTCCCTAGACAGAAGAGTTGATGTGGCATAGGTATTAATTAGCCCAAACATATGTTGACTTAGAAGTTGCTTTTTTGGCAATTCTCTATTACATTAGCTTTGAAACAAGGGACAAATAGCAAAATGGGTGAAGCTACTGTACTGTACTGTACATTTCAGCTGAAAGAATCCTTAGTTATAGATCATAGTCCAGCCTTATTTTTTTAATATATGAGGAAACTTAGGCTCAGGAGGTGGAAGCCACTTGCTGGAGGTTTTGATATATAAACAATGAGGGACCAATGTGATCAATGCTATGCTAAAAGTTTTGAGGCAAGGAGGGGTACACATAACCTAGGACAGGAATGGAGTGTGGCTGGGTCAGGGAGTACTTCCCAGAAGTAGTATCTGGGGATGGTACCTGAGGGGTATGAAGAAGATCAAGGAAGGTCTTCTAGGCAGAGAGTTGTTTATGTAAAAAGTCAGAGAAAGAAGAGATCAAGGCTTTCCCAAGGAACCGCAATTTCTGCAAAATGTCTGGTGTGAGTGAGAGGAGAGGTAGGCTAGGGCCACATAGTGGAACCTTGTCCCACATGGTAAAGGAAGTCACTTAAGAATTTTAAGCAGGGCACCATAGCTGAGTGACTGGCCTTGCTTACCTGGACAAGGTGGTGAGAAGTATTGTGTACATAGAGGAGAAAACAACAAAGAATGCCTAGCCCACCTGCCCAGACATAACCAAATAAAACAAAAAGCAGATGAAACAAACAAATCTACAATCAATAAATGAAAATAATTCCTGAATGTGCCAAAGACAGCAGACAATATCAAAACATATTAAAAAAAGGACAAGATGGCTCCAGAAAGCATCCAAAGTAAAACACCAGATGACCTTCTAGTAGAAGAAAAGGTACTAGAACTATCCAATAGAGAATTCAAAACTCTAATATTCAGGGCTTTCCAGGAGATGAAGGAAAACACAGACAAAAATAAGGAAAAAATTGACAAAATCATGGAAAAGACAGACAAAACCATGAACAAATTCAAGAAAATACAGGAACAAAATGTCAAAATAAATGAACAACTAGAAATCATACAAAAGCAGCAATTAGAAATTCAAAAGATAAACAAGATTTCAGAAATGGACAGTACCATAGAAGGGTTTAGGAGCAAATTTGAAACAATGGAGGACGGGATCAGTAAAATTCAAGGCAAATCCTTGGATACCACTTTGAGGAGAAATCAGAGAAAAGAAGGAAGAAAACGAGAACGATCTGGGATACAATCAAAAGCAAAAATTTGTGTGTGATCAGAGTTCCAGAACAGGGAGAGAAAATGGAAAACACAGAGAGAGGATCACTGAAGATTTACTAACAGAAAACTTTCCTAATATGAAAGATGAAAAGCTGACCATCCAAGAAACTCAATGAATCCCGTATAGGATAGACCCCAAAAGAAAAACACTGAGACATATCAATCATACTTGCTACAGACAAAGAAAGAATCCTGAGAGCAGCTCAAGAAAAATGAAAAGTCACATACAGAGGGGAAACAATAAGACTAAGCTCTGATTACTTGGAAGCAACCACGTAGACAAGAAGACAATGGGATGACATATATAAAACTTTGAAAGAAAAACGTTGCCAGCCAAGAATAATATATCATGCAAAACTCTTGCTGGAATAGGATGGTGAAATTAGGACATTTCCCGATAAACGGAAATTAAGGGAATATGTACAAACCAAACCAAACTTACAAGGATTATTAAAGGGAGTCCTTTGGTTAGAGAACCAACAACATCAGACAAAAGCTTGAATCTAGGACGCAAGACCACATCAGCCAGATACCAACCTAGATAATGAACTCTCAAAGAGAAAAGAAAACTAAAAAATTTACAATAGGCAACCAGAGAGGTCAATCTGTAAATGACAACAAAGTCAAAACAGTAAGAGGGAGTAAACGGTGTAGATATAGAACTTTCAAATGGAGAGGAGGTCAAGGTGATATAAAGCAATAAAAGATTGGTTCAAACTTAGGAAGATAAGGGTAACTATCAAGGTAACCACAAAGAAAGTTAACAAACTTACTCATCAAAATAAAGAAAAACGTGAAGTCTCAGCAAACACAAAATCTACAAAAAAAATGAAAGAAAGAAACAAATCCACAGGGTGAGAGGTGAGACAGTACACAGTACAAGGGAAACTAACACAACCTTCACAAGGAAAGGTCATGGAGGCCCCATGGACACATCCAAACTGCCCGAGGGACTGAGTTGTTGGACGGAGGGCTCTGGGGACCATGGTCTCGGGGAACATCTAGCTCAATTGGCATGACACTACTTATAAAGATAATGCTCTACATTCTACCTTGGTGAGTAGTGTCTGGGGTCTTAAAAGCCTGCGAGCGGCCATCTAAGATATTACACTGGTCTCATCCCTTCGGGAGAAAGGGAGAATGAAGAGAACAGGATACAACGAAAGATTAGTCCAAAGGACTAATTGACCACAGCTACCAAGACCTCCACCGGACTGAGTCCAGTACAGCTAGATGGTGCCCGGCTACCACCGCTGACTGCTCTGACCAGGATCACAACAGAGGGTTCTGGACAGAGCTGGAGAAGGATGTAGAGCATAATTCTAACTCACAAAAAAAAAAAAAGACCAGATTTACTGGGCTAAAGGAGACTGGAGAAACCTCAAGAGTATGGCCCCCAGACACCCTTTCAGCTCAGAGGTGAAGTTACCTTTGAGGTTCACTGTTCAACCTGGGAGTGGACAGCCCAGTAAAACTAAATGAGACTAATGAGGTACAGGAGTCCAGTGACAAGGGCCAGAAGGCAGAGGGGGAGTAGGAAGCTGATGATAGGGAACACAAAGTTGGGTGGGGATACTGTTGATGTGTTGTGAGATTGTTAACCATTGTTATAGGGCAACATTTGTAGTAACTGTTAAATGGGAGGCTATTTTGTCCTGTAAGCCTTCATCTTGGGTGAGAATGGCAGCACAATTGGAAGAGCATAGTCAATGTCACTTAAATGTGTACATAAAAAGTTTTGAAATGGTGTATCTTTGGCTATGTGTATTTTCACCAAAAAAAAAAAAAAAAAAAAAAAAAAGCTGAGAATTCAGAGGGTTAAAATGTTGTGGGGTTGTTAACCAAAATCATAAAACAGCAGGTGTACTACTGTTACATGAGAAACTGTTTGTTCTGTAAACCTTCACCTGAAGTACAATAAAATATTAAAAAAAAAAAAGTTAAACTAGAAGAATTTAAGATCTATGGAAAAAATATTTTTGACGCAAAATATCTCATCATCTCTCAAATTATACTCTCAAATTAAGGTATTCCGGGAGCTGCTAACTCTATTAAACATAAAGGTAATGCTGTATCTGTAAAGGAAAAGATGAGACTATTTTAAAAGGGAGTATTTTTATTAATATTTGGTAAATATCATATTAAATGTTTTACTATATATATCAGTTATTCTTTCTTTTCAATTCAAGTGCTAGTCTAAGAGGCAGGAGGCCTAGATTTAATCACAGTGTTGCCATTTGTTGTATAAACTTGGGAAAGTCATTCCTTTATAGACTCAATTTCCAGCTCAAAAACTGCCAGGCTAAGTCAACTTATTTTCATGCATTAAAAATTTTACTTTTTTTTTCAATTATTCAGTGAATGTAATAAAATTTTATGTTACTGGAGTTACTATTAAAGAGTTTAAATATATTGTAAATTTCAAAATTAATATACTTAACCAAATTTAAAAATAAGAAGATCATTTAAAAAGTTCTTGAACAAACTGAGTTAATAAACTTTTAGAGATGCCAAAAAAAAAAAAAAAATCCACAAGCAAGAGGAATTTGGCACAAGAGAGAAAGAAGAACAAAGAAAACATCAGCACCACCAGAAAAAAGCACTTCAAAATGATAGTAATAAACTCACACCTGTCAATAATCACACTGAACAAAATGGCTTAAATGTACCCATAAGGAGACAGAGAGTGACAGAATGAATAAAAAAACAGGACCCACCAATATGCTGTCTACAAGAGACACACCTTAGAAACAAAGACATAAATATTTAAAAAATCAAAGGATGGAAAAAAATATATCAATTAAACAGCAACCAATTCTAATCTCAGATAAAATAGATTTTAAAACAAAATCCACCATAAAAGAAAAAGAAGGACATTTTATAACGATTAAAGGGACAATCCACCATGAAGACATAACCCTAATAAATATCTATGCATCCAACAACAGGGCTCCAAAATACATAAAACAAATTCTAACAGCACTGAAAGAGAAATTGACAGTGCCACAGTAATAGGAGACTTCAACACACCACTCTCAGTAAAGGACAGAACATTTAGAAAGAAACTCAACAAAGATACAGAAGATCTAAAGGCCACAATCAACCAACTCGACCTTACAGACATATATAGAACACTCCACCCAACAGCAGCAAAATACACATTCTTTTCCAATGCACATGGAACATTTTCCAGAATAGACTACATATTAGGCCACAACGCAACCCTCAACAAAATCCAGAACACTGAGATAACACAAAGTATCTTCTCTGATCATAATGCCATCAAGGTAGAAATTAGTAACAGAAAGTGCAAGGAAAAAATCAATTACATGGAAAATGAACAACACCCTGGTTAAAAACCACTTGGTAATAGAAAAAAATCAAAGATGGAATAAAAAAATTCCTAGAATCTAACAAGAATGAAAACACATCATACCAAAATCTTTGGGACACAGCAAAGGCAATGCTCAGAGATTTATAGCAATAGATGGCACACATCAAAAAAGAAGAAAGGGAAAAAATCCAAACATTAGCTACACACTCAAACAAATAGGAAGAGAACAGCAAAAGAAGCCCACAGCCATCAGAAGAAAGGAAAAAATAAAGATCAGAGCAGAAATAAATGAAATAGAGAACAGAAAAAATAATAGAAAGAATCAACAAAACCAAAAGTTAGTTCTTTGAAAGGATCAACAAAATCAACATACTATTGGCCAAACTTACAACAGAAAAACAGGACAAGACGCAAATAACCCAAATAAGAAATGAAATGGGAGACATTACAACAGACCCAACTGAAATAAAAAGGCTCATAACAGAGTACTATGAAAAACTATACTCCAACAAATACGAAACCCTAGAGGAAATGGACAAATTTCTAGAAACACACTACCTACCCAAACTAACACAAATTGAAGTAAAAAATCTGAACAGACCTATAACAAGACAAGAGATTGAAAAGGTAATAAAAAACTTCCAACAAAAAAAAAAGCCCCGGCCCAGATGGCTTCACTGGAGAATTTTACCAAACATTTAGAGAAGAGTTTAGACCAGTACTAGTCAAACTATTTAAAATTGTAATCTCTAAAATCCACAGAGAAATCCAACACCTCTATAACAAAAAATTCAATTAAAAAATGGGCAAAGGATATGAACAGACACTTCGCCAAAGAAGACATTCAGGTGGCTAACAGACACATGAGGAAATGGTTGCGCTCACTAGCCATTAGAGAAATGCAAATCAAAACCACAATGAGATACCATCTCACCCTGACATTACTGGCATGAATCAAAAAAACCCAGAAAATTCCAAATGTTGGAGTGGCTTTGGGAGATTGCAACTCTTATGCACTGCTGGTGGGAATGCAAAATGGTACAACAGTTTTGGAAAATGATATGGCACTTCCTTCAAAAACCAGAAATAGAAATGCCATATGATGCAGCAATCCCACTCCTGAAAATATATCCTAGAGAAATAAGATCTGTCTTATGAAGAGACATATGCACACCCATGTTCATTGCAGCATTATTCACAACAGCAAAAAGATGGAAACAACCTAATTGTCCATCATCAAATGAATGGATAAACTATGGTACATACACACAATGGAGTACTACACAACAATAAAGAACAATGAGGAATCTGGGTGGCATCTCACAACACAGATGAATCTGGAGGGCATTATGCTGAGTGAAATAAGTCAATCACAAAAAGACAAATACTGTATGAGACCACTATTATAAAAACTCATGAAAAAGTTTACACACAAAAAGAGACAATGGTTTTTTTTTAATTGCACTTTGGATAAAGGTTTACAGAACAAATAGTTTCTCATTAAACAGTTAGTACACATATTGTTTTATGACAAGGGTTAACAACTCCATGACATGTCAACACTGTCCCTTCTCAACCTTGGGTTCCCTATTACCAGCTTTCCTGTCCCCTCCTGCCTTCTAGCCTTGTCCCTGGGCTGTTGTGCCACATTAGTCTCATTATGTTTTATGGTGCTGTCTAATCTTCGGCTGAACGGTGAACCTCTGGAGTGACTTCTTTACAGAGATGAAAGGGTGTCCGGGGTCCATACTCTTGGAGTTTCTCCAGTCTCTGTCAGGCCAGTAAATCTGGCCTTATTTTTTGGATTAGAATTTTGTTCTACATTTTTCTCCAGCTCTGTGCAGGACCCTGCGTTGTGATCCCTGCCAGAGCAGTCAGTGGTGGTAGCCGGGCACCATCTAGCTGTACTGGACTCAGTCTGGTGGAGGCCGTGGTAGCCGTGGTCCATTAGTCCTTTGGACTAATCTTTTCGTTGTATCCTGTTCTCTTCATTCTCCCTCGCTCCCGAAGGGCTGAGACCAGTGGAGTATCTGAGATGGCTGCTCACAGGCTTTTAAGACCCCAGACACTACTCACCAAGGTAGAATGTAGAACATTGTCTTTATAAACTGTGTTATGCCAATTGAGCTAGATGTTCCCTGAGACCATGGTCCCCACAGCCCTTCGCCCAGCAATTCAGTCCCTCAAGGAGTTTGGATGTGTCTATGGAGCTTCCATGACCTTTCCTTGTACAAGCTGTGCTGGTTTCCCCAGTATTATGTACTGTCTTACCCTTCACCAATGATTCCACTTATCTATTGCTTGTTTAGTATTTCCCCCCACCCCTCCCATCCCTGGTAACCAACAAAGATTGTTGCTTTTTGTGTGTGAACTTTTTCATGGGTTTTTACAATAGGGTCTCATACAATATTTGTCCTTTTATGATCGACTTATTTCACTCAGCATAATTCCCTTCAGATTCATCCATGTTATGAGATGCTTTGCACATTCGTCATTGTTCTTTATCATTGCGTAATACTCCATTGTGTGTGTGTACCGTAGTTTGTTTATCCATTCATCTGTTGATGGGAATCTAGGTTGTTTCCATCTTTTTGCTATTGTGAACAATGTTGCAGTGAACATGGTTGTGCATATGTCTATTCGTGTGACGGCTGAAAAACGATCTTTGATGGTTACAAGGGAGAGGAGGGGTGGGGAGAGAAACACACTAAATAGACAATAGGTAAGTGGTAACTTTGATGAAGGGTAAGACAATACACAATACTGGGGAAGTCAGCATAACTTGAACAAGGCAAGGTAGTGGAAGCTCCATAGACACATCCAAATTCCCTGAGGGACCAAATTACTGGGCTGAGGGCTGGGGACCATGGTCTCGGGGAACATCTAGCTCAATTGGCATAACATAGTTTATAAATAAAATGTTCTACATCCTACTTTGGTGAGTAGTGTCTGGGGTCTTAAAAGCTTGTGAGGGGCCATCTAAAGATACTCCACTGGTCTCACCCCATCTGGAGCAAGGGAGAAAGAAGAAAATGAAAGACACAAGGGAAAGATTAGTCCAGAGGACTAATGGACCACAACTACCACAGCCTCCACCAGAATGCATCAAGCACAACTAGATGGTGCCTGGATACCAGCACCTACTGCCCTGGCAGTGATCACAATAGAGGGTCCTGGACAGAGCTGAAGAAAAATGTAGAACAAAATTCTAACTCACAAATATGTCTAGACTTTCTAGTCTGACCGAGACTGGAGAAATCCAGACAGTATGGCCCACGGACACCCTTACTGATCAGTAATGAAGTCACTCATGAGGGTCACCCTTCAGTCAAACATTAGACAGGCCCATAAAACAAAACTAGACTAAATGGGCACACCAGCCCAAAGGCAAGGACTAGAAGGCAGAAGGGGACAGGAAAGCTGGTAATAGGGAACCCAAAGTCGAGAAGGGAGAGTTTTGACATGTCATAGGGTTGGTAACCAATATCATAAAACAATATGTATGCTAACTTTTTAATGAGAAGCTAGTTTGTTCTGTAAATCTTCATCTAAAGTTTAATAAAAAATTAAAAAAGAAAAAAGAAAAAAATTGATTGTTGTGAAGAATGCATAACTTTGTGAACATACTAAAAGCCATTGAATAGTACACTTTAAATGAGTGAGGTTTATGGTATGTGAATTATATATCAATAAAGCTTTTCAGCAAAAAAATTAAAAAAAATAAGAAAATAATTTTAAGAAGGGAAATGACATAATCCAAATTTACTCTTTTAAAAAGATCACACTAAAGGTTGAGTAAGGATATTGTTGATGTGTTGTGAGATTGTTAACCATTTACATAGGGCAACATGTATAGTAACCGTTAAATGAGAAACTATTTTGTTCTGTAAGCCTTCATCTTAAGTGAGAATAACAGCACAATTGGAAGAGCGTAGTCAATGTCACTGAACTGTGCATGTAGAAATTTTTGAAATGGTGTATCTTTGGCTATGTGTATTTTCACCAAAAAAAAAAAAGGTTGAGAAGTTAGAGGGTTGATATGTTGTGGGGTTGTTAACCAATGTCATAAAACAACATGTGTACTACTGTTTCATGAGAAACTATTTGTTCTGTAAGCCTTCACCTGAAGTACAATAAAAAAATAAAATAAAATAAAAATAAATAAAAAGATCACACTAACAGTAATGTAGAGTATGTCTTGGAGAGGGCTGGGCCAGAAGCCAGTTAGGGGGCTATTTTACAGATGGGAGATGAGGATTCAAATCAGAACAGAGGTAGAAGGATAAAGGCTGAGGTAGACTTCTTCTGCAAATACATGGACAAATTTAATGCAATTCCAATCAACTATCAAAGTGATAGTTTGCAAACTTTGCCATGATTCTAAAGTTCATCTGTAAGAATAAACAGGGAAGGGTAGTCAAACAAATTCTGGGAAGAAAATGATTTATGAAGTGGAATTTGTATTAACAGATATTAAAACTTATTATTAAGTAGCAATGTAAAAAGCGATACTAAATTATTGAATTGGCATGTGTTTTGTTGTGTATATTTTCACCACAATTTTAAAGAATCAGAAAAAAACCCAACAACAATAAGAAAGTGATGCTAGTAAAAAATAGATGTCTGTTACTGAGATTTCTATTCTCTTCTTTTGGTTGAAGTATACATAAGTATTTAGATTATCATTAAGGTGTCACTCAAAATTGGTATAGAGAAATCCCACAGGATCCACAAGAAAGCTATTAGAGCTAACAAATGAATTCAGCAAAGTTGCAAAGTACAAGGTCGACACACAAAAACCAGTTGGGTTTCTATACATCAGCAAAGAGCAATCCAAATACGAAATTAAGAAAACAATTCCATTTACAACAGTATCTAAGAGAGTAAAATGCCTAGAAATAAGTTTAACTAGGGAAGTTAAAGACTCATACACTGAAAAGAATAAAACATTTCTGAAAGAAACAAAAGAACTCCTAAATAAATGGAAGGACATTCCACGTACATGGATTGGAAGACTTAATATTGTTAAGATGTCAATACTACCCAAAGTGATCTATAGATTCAGTGCAATCACTATCAAAATTCCAACAGCCTCTTTGCAAAAATGGAAAAGCCAATCTTCAAATCTATGTGGAATTGCAGGCGGCCCTGAACAGCTAACACAATCTTGAAAAAGATGAACAAAGTAGGAGGACTCATTCTTCCTTATTTCAAAATGTGCTATAAAGCTACAGTAATCAAAACAGTCTGGTACTAAAAACTAAATAGACAATAGATGAGTGGTAGCTTTGGTGAAGAGTAAGACAGTACACAATACTGGGGAAGCCAGCACAACTTGTACAAGGAAAGGTCATGGAAGCTCCATAGACACATCCAAACTCCCTGAGGGACTGAATTGCTGGGCGGAGGGCTGTGGGGACCATGGTCTCAGGGAACATCTAGCTCAATTGGCATAACACAGTTTATAAAGACAATGTTCTACATTCTACCTTGGTGAGTAGCTTCTGGGGTCTTAAAAGCCTGTGAGCAGCCATCTCAGATACTCCACTGGTCTCAGCCCTTCGGGAGCAAGGGAGGATGAAGAGAACAGGATACAAGGAAAAGATTAGTCCAAAGGACTAATGGACCTCAGCTACCAAGGCCTCCACTGGACTGAGTCCAGTACAGCTAGATGGTGCCTGGCTACCACCACTGACTGCTCTGACAGGGATCACAACAGAGGGTCTGGACAGAGCTGGAGAAAAACGTAGAAGAAAATTCTAACTCACAAAAAAAGGGCAGACTTACTGGCCTGACAGAGGCTGGAGAAACTCCAAGAGTATGGACCCCAGACACTTTTTTAGGTCAGTAATGAAGTCACTCCGGAGGTTCACCGTTCAGCCAAAGATTAGACAGCCCCATAAACAAAAGTAGACTAATGCGGCACAACAGTCCAGGGACAAAGACTAGAAGGCAGGAGGGGACAGGAAAGCTGGTAATAGGGAACCCAAGGTTGAGAAGGGACAGTGTGGACATGTCACGGGGTTGTTAACCATTCTTATAAAACAATATGTGTACTAACTGTTTAATGAGAAACTATTTGTTCTGTAAACCTTCATCTAAAGTACAATAAAAAAATTAAAATAAAACCGTCTGGTACTGGTACAATGGTAGACACATAGACTGATGGAATAGAACTGAGAGACCCGAAATAAACCCATACGTCTCTCTATGGTCAATTAATTTTTGACAAGAGTGCTAAGTCCATTCAATGGGGACAGAACAGTCTCTTCAACAAATGTGCCTGTATAATTGGATCTCCACATGCAAAGAATGAAGCTGGATCCATATTTCACATCATATATGAAAATTAACTCAAAATGGATCAAAAACCTAAATGTAAGAGTTAAAACCATAGAACTATTAGAACAATACAGAAGCAATGCTTTGGGATCTAGTTTTCGACAATGGATTCTTAGATATGACATCAGAAGCACAAACAGCAAAAGATGAAATAGATAAATTGGATTTCATCAGAATTAGAAACTTTTGTGCCTAGCAGGAATTTGTCAACAAAGTGAAGAGACAACCTACAGAATAGGAGAAAATATTTGGGAACTATGTATCTGATGAAGGTTTAATATTTACAATATATAAAGAATTCCTATAACTTGGAAACAAAAAGACAAACAACCCAATCAAAAATGGGCAAAGGCTTTGAATAGACATTTCACCAAAGAAGATACAAAAATGGACAATATGCACATAGAAAGATGCTTAAGCTCATTAGTCATTAACCCGTTGCTATCGAGTCAATTCCTACTCATAGCGACCCTGTAGGACAGAACAGAATTGCCTCATAGGATTTCCAAGGAGTAGCTGGTGGATTCGATCTGCTGAGCTTTTGGTTAGCAGCCAAGCTCTTAATCACCAGGGAAATACAAATCAAAACCACGGTGGGGTACCACTGTATCCACACTATGGATGGCTATTATCAGAAAAAAGGAAAATAACAAACGTTAGTGAGAATGCAGAGAAATTAGAACCCTCGTCCATTGCTGGTGGGAATGTAAAATGGCACAGCTGCTGTGGATAACAGCTTGGCAGTTGCTGAAAAAGTTAAATATAGAATTACCACATGACTCAGCAATTTCACTGCTACCTATATACCCAAAAGAATGCAAAGCAGGGACTCAAACAGATATTCGTACACCAGTGTTCATTGCAACGTTACTCATAATAGCCAAAAGGTGGAAACAACCTAAATGTCCATCAACAGATGAATGGATAAACAAAATGTGATACATACATACAACTGAATATTAGTCAGCTGTAAAGAGAAATGCATTCCTGATACACGCTGTGACATAGATGAACTTTGGAAACATTATGCTGAGTAAAATAAGTCAGACACTAAAGGACAAATATTGTATGATCCCACTAACAAGAAACATCTAGAATACACAAATGCATAGAGACCAAAGTTATCAGTGACAGACGGGAGTGGGGAATGTGGGTGATGAAAAAAATTGGAAACAGATAGTGGTAATGATGGCACAACATGGGGAATGTAATTAATGTCACTGAACTGTACATGTAAAAATGGTTGAAATGGCAAACGTTTTGTTCTATATATTTTACCACAATAAAATTTAAAAAAGATTAGGGAATAGAGTACATACTGTATAATTTCACTCATATAAATTTGTAGAATAATTAGACTAATCTATGGCAGAAAAAATAAAAACAATGGTTGCCTCTTGGAGATTGGGGACATCCTGACTGTGAAGGGGCATGAGATAACTTTCTGGGGTGATGGGAATGTTCTATATCTTGATAGGGGTTTGGGAAACCAACAACAATGCGCATTTATCAAACCTCACTAAAAGGTACACTTAATATGTGTGCATTTCACTGTTCATTTTACCTTAAAAAAAAAAGAACTCTTGTTAATGACATGGATGCTGAAGCATTTAAGAATAAAGAGTACTGCAACTTACTTTGAAATGCATAAAAAGTATAAGATGGATTGATGGATGCAGAGTTGGATGGAAAAATGGATAGAGATGTGATAAAGCCAATCAGTGCAGCAAACTAACAATTGTAGGATCTAGGCACTGGGGATGTGCAAGCTGGCTGTACCATTCTTTCAGTTTTTCTCTATGGTTGGAAATTTTTGTAATAAAACGTTGGGAGAAAGAAATGATTGAAAGAGGGAAGACTATAGATAATTATAATACAGCAACATCTAATACTTATTGAGTGCTGTGTGTCAGGCACTGTGCTAGTGCTTTACATGCAATACATTTTTTAATGCTCACAGCAAGCTTATGATGTAGAAACTCTTATTTGTGTATTTTACAGATGAAGAAACTGAGGCCCGTAAAGGTTAAGTAACTTGCTGAAGGTGACATAGCCAGCAAGTAGCAGAGCCGGGCTATGAAGTCAGTCTGATTCTAGAGTCCAGGCTGTATATGGAATCAAATAGCAAGTGGGATAATCTTGTTGATACATCAGGAATGTGATAGCATCTGGAGTAGCCTAACTCCAAAGCCCACACAATTTACCCTTATTCTGTGGCACAGTGGTTAAGCGTTTGGCTGCTAACCAAAAGATCAGCAATTCAAATCCACCAGCTGCTTCTTGGAAACCCTATGGGGCAGTTCTACTCTGTCCTATAGGGTCGCTATGAGTCGGAATCGACTCAATGGCAACCGCTTTGTTTGTTTGTTTTTGGTATGTGGTCTTTCTAGGATGACTCTCAAGTTTATGGCAAGCACAGTTGAAATACAAAGGAGAAACAGCAGGTGGTGGTGGCAGGTGGGGGGTTGTGGGTAGTGATTCTGGATGGTGGAGGTGATAGGGAGAGAGGATGAGTTCATAGGTTTGAGAGGTCTTTGGGACACCCAAGGAGAGATAGGGACAGCAGGTACTAGAGCTGAGGACACAGATCTGACTCTGGGTGGCCGTTGAATTTTTGGGAGTAGAAGAGCAGAGAGTGCCCAGCACAAAATCTCAGGGAGCTATATTTAAAGAGGTGATAAATAAAACTCAGTATAGAAGTAAAAGCAGAGGAAGGTGGTGTCATACATTTGTTGAGTACCCCTATCTTATGTCATTTTCATGTAAGTATCTGGTGTTGTCCCCCACGTGTCTGTCAGTTTGTCGTACTGTGGGGGCTTGCGTGTTGCGGTGATGCTGGAGGCTATGCCACCAGTATTCAAATACCAGCAGGGTCACCCATGGTGGACAGGTTTCAGCTGAGCTTCTGGACTAAGACTAGGAAGAAGGACCTGGTGATCTACTTCTGAATAAATTAGCCAGTGAAAAATTCATGAATAGCAGTGGAACATTGTCTAATATAATGTCAGAAGATGAGCCCCTCAGGTTGGAAGGCACTCAAAACACAACTGGGGAAGAGCTGTATCCTCAAAGTAGAGTCAACTTTAATGATGTGGACGGAGTCAAGCTTTCAGGACCTTCATTTGCTGATGTGGCATGACTCAAAATGAGAAGAAATAGCTGCAAATGTTTATTAATAATGGAAATGTGGAATGTATGAAGTATGAATCTAGGAAAACTGGAAATAATAAAAAATGAAATGGAACACATAAACGTCGATATCCTAAGGCATTAGTGAGCTGAAATGGACTGGTATTGGCCATTTTGAATTGGAAAATCATATGGTCTACTGTGCCAGGAATGACAGCTTGAAGAGGAATGGTGTTGCATTCATGGTCAAAAAGAACATTTCAAGATCTATCCTGAAGTACAATGCTGTCAGTGACAGGCTAGTAGCCATAAGCCTACAAGGAAGACCAGTTAATATGACTATTATTCAAATTTACGCACCAACCACTAAGGCCAAAGATGAAGACATTAAAGATTTTTACCAACTTCTGCAGCCTGAAATTGATCAAACATGCAATCAGAATGCATTGATAATTACTGGTGATTGGAATGCAAAAGTTGGAAACAAGGAAGAAGGCTTGGTAGTTGGAAAATATGGCCTTGGTGATAGAAATGATACTGGAGATCACATGATAGAATTTTACAAGATCAATGACTTCTTCATTGCAAATACCTTTTTTCACCAACATAAACAGTGACTATACACGTGGACCTCGCCAGATGGAATACACAGGAATCAAATTGACTACATCTGTGGAAAGAGAAGATGGAAAAGCTCAATCTCATCAGTCAGAACAAGACCAGTGGCTGATTGTGAAACAGATCATCAATTGCTCATATACAAGTTCAAGTTGAAACTGAGGAAAATTAGAACAAGTCCACTAGAGCCAAAATACGACCTTGAGTATATCCCACCTGAATTTAGAGACCATCTCAAGAATAGATTTGACACATTGAACACTTCAAAAGTTTGAACACTTATGACATCAAGGACATCATGCATGAAAAAAGCAAGAGATCATTAAAAATACAGGAAAGAAAGAAAAAGCCAAAATGGATGTGAGAAGAGACTCTGAATCTTGCTATGGAAAGTTGAGTAGCTAAAGCGAATGGAAGAAATGATGAAGTAAAAGAGCTGAAAGGTGCCAAAAGACGAAGCAAAGTATTATAATGAAATGTGTAAAGACTTAGAGTTAGAAAACCAAAAGGGAAGAACACATTCAGCATTTCTCAAGCTGAAAGAACTGAATAAAATATCAAGCCTCAAGTTGCAATAGTGAAGAATTCTATGGGGAAAGTACTAAATGATGCAGGAAGTATCAAAAGAAGATGGAAAGAATTCAGAGTTACTGTACCAAAAAGAACTGGTCAACGTCCAATTATTTCAGGACGTAGAATATGATGGTACTGAAGGAAAAAGTTCAAGCTGCACGGAAGACATTGGCGAAAAACAAGACTCCGGGAATTGACAGAATACCAACTGAGATGTTTCAACAAATGCATCCAGCGCTGGAGGTGCTCACGCATCTATGCCAAGAAATTTGGATGCCAGCTACCTGGCCAACCGACTGGAAAAGATCCATATTTATGCCTATTCCAAAGAAAGGTGATCCAACCGAAAGCGGAAACTATTCAACAATATCATTAATATCACATGCAGGTAAAATTTTGCTGAAGATCATCCAAAATCGGTTGCAGCAGTACATTGACAGGGAACTGCCAGAAATTCAAGCCAGGGTTCATAAGAGGACGTGGAACAAGGAATATCATTGCTGACGTCAGATGGATCCTGGTTGAAAGCAGAGAATACCAGAAAGATGTTTACTTGCGTTTTGTTGACTATGCAAAGGTATTCAACTGTACGGATCATAATAAATTTTGGATAACATTGTGAAGAATGGGAATTCCAGAACACTTAATTGTGCTCATGAGGAACTTGCACACAGACCAAGAGGCAGTTGTTCGAAGAGAACAAGGGGATACTGCGTGGTTTAAAGTCAGGAAAGGTGTGCGTCAGGGTTGTGTCCTTTCACCATACCTCGTCAATCTGTATGCTGAGCAAATAATCCAAGAAGCTGGACTATCTGAAGAAGAACGAGGCATCAGGATTGGAGGAAGACTCATTAACAACCTGCATAGCTATGCAGATGACATAACCTTGCTTGCTGAAAATGAAGAGGACTTGAAGCATTTACTGATGATCAAAAACCACAGCCTTCAGTATGGATTACACCTCAACATAAAGAAAACAAAACCCCTCACAAATGGACTAATAAGCAACATCATGATAAACAGAAAAGATTGAAGTTGTCAAGGATTTCGTTTTACTTGAATCCACAATCAACACCTACGGAAGCAGCAGTCAAGAAATCAAATGTCGTACTGCATTGGGCAAATGTGTTGCAAAAGACCTCTTTGGAGTGTTAAAAAAGCAAAGATATCACTTTAAGCACTAAGCGGCACCTGACCCAAGCCATGGTGTTTTCACTTGCCTCATATGCATGGGAAAGCTGGACCGTGAAAAACGAAGACCGAAGAAGAATTGACTCATTTGAATTATGGTGTTGGTGAAGAATATTGAATATACCATGGACTGACAGAAGTACAGCCAGAATGCTTCTTAGAAGTGAGGATGGCGAGATTTCGTCTGTCTTACTTTGGCCATGTTATCAGGAAGGACCAATCCCTGAAGAGGTATATCATGCTTGGTAAAGTAGAGGGTCAGCAAAAAAGAGGAAGACCCTCAACGAGGTGGATTGACATAGTGGCTGCAACAATGGGCTCACACAAAACAACAATCATGAGGGTGGTTCAGGACCGGGTAGTGTTCCGTTCTGTTGTACTCAGGGTCACTGTGATTTGGAACCGACTCAATGGCACCTAACTACAACAACAATCTGGTGTTCTTTTGGAAGATGCCTGAATACTTTTATACCTAAACAGCTTTATGTAGCATATCTTCTATACAAAAGTATGAGAAAATCTCCTAATGAATTATATTCACCATATCTAATGGTGAGTACTTTTTTAAAAATTGTTTTATTTATTTATTTTTTATTGTTGTAGTTTAGATGAAGCTTACATTTCAAGTTAGTCTCCCATACAAAAATTCGTACATACATTGTTACGTGACCCTAACTGCTTTCCCCATACTGTGACAGCACACTCCTCTTTTCCACCCCTGATTCCCCATGTCTATTCAACCAGCTCCTAACCCTCTCTTCCTTCCTGTCTCACCTCCAGACAGATGCTGCCCGTTTAGTCTCTTGTATCTACTTGAGCTAAGAGGCACACTCCTCACGAGTATCACTTTATGTCCCACCGTCTAGTCCAATCCCTCTCTGAAGAGTTGGCCTTGGAAATTGTTTTAGCTCTAGGCTGATAGAGAATCTGGGGGCCATGCTTTCCAGGGTTCCTCCAGTCTCAGTCAGACCATTAAGTCTGGTCTTCTTACTAGAATTTGAGTTCTGCACCCCACCTTTCTCCTGCTCCATCAGGGACTCTCTGTTGTGTTCCCTGTCAGGGCGGTCATTGGTGGTAGCTGGGCACCATCTAGTTCTTCTGGTCTCAGGCTGATGAAGTCTCTGGTTTATGTGGCCCTTTCTGTCTCTTGGGCTACTACTTTCCTTGTGTCTTTGGTTTTCTTCATTCTCCTTTACTCAAGGTGGTTGGGACCAATTGATGCATCTTAGATGGACGCTTGCAAGCTTTTGTGAGTATTCTTTAACAAGACAAGGGAAGGACAATTTAACTTTGGAAACCATAAAATTGTTACTGTTCATGGTGAAGTGGGAGCTCTTCCATATTATTCCAGTAATTCCTCTTGTTGTCCAAGACTTTCCCAGCCCTAGATGACTTTGTCTATATGCCAAGGCTTTTCTAATGTTTTGGGAGAACCAAATTGCCAAACTGCATGTGTTTTACTTACTGTGACTCCCGTTCTTTTGTTGCTTGGAGTGATTTATGTAGAATTGTGCTTAAAGGGACAATCCTATTTAAACACTGGAGTGCTTGTTATTTGCGTATTGTATATGTTGGAGGTTTGGAATGGTTTCTCAACTGACTTGTCAGAAGCAATTGTAACTGCTATCGATAATAATGGTTTTTATAGTGTATCATATTCGATTTTATTACGGTCATTCAACAAAGGTTTAAGCCTCTCTAATTTGCTTAAACTGCTTTGGCCACCAAACCAGGGATATCACCAGGTCTATTTCTAGGAGCTGCTCAAAAGCATCGACTTGGGAAATGGTTTTTACAGCTATTGCTTCTAATTTATCTCAAGCATAATCCATGGTTTTCTGCATTGAATAATTTGAAAACAACCATGGTTTAGCTTAATGCCTAAGTAGGTTATTTTAATTTTGACTGAGCTCTTAGCATTTTACGATTAGACCTGGTTGTATTGAATAGAAATGGAAATGAGTATACCTGTACACCTCAACGTAAAGAATACAAAAATCCTCATGACTGGACCAATAAGCAACATCATGACAAACGGAGAAAAGACTGAAGTTGTCAAGGATTTCATTTTATTTGGATCCACAATCAACGCCCATGGAAGTAGCAGTCAAGAAATCAGGTGATGTATTATTGCATTGGGCAAATCTGCTGAAAAAGACCTCTTTCAAGTGTTGAAAAGCAAAGAAGTAACTTTGAGGACTAAGGTGTGCCTGATCCAAGCCGTGGTGTTTCAATCGCCTCATATGCATGTGAAAGCTGGACAGTGAATAAGGAGGACTGAGGAAGGCTTGATGCCATTGAATTACGGTGTTGGCGCAGAATACTGAATATACCATGGACTGCCAGAAGAAAGAAGAAATGTGTCTTGGAGGAAGTACAGCCAGAATGCTCCTTAGAAGTGAGAATGGCAAGACTTTGTCTCATGTACTTTGGCCATATTATCGGGAAGGACCAGTCTCTGGAGAAGGACGTCATGCTTGGTAAAGTAAAGTGTCAGGGAAAAAGAGGAAGACCTTCCATGAGATGGACTGACACAGTGACTCCAACAGTGGGCTCAAGTTTGGCAATGATTGTGAGGGTGGCGCAGGACCGGGCAGTGTTTCATTCTGTTGTACACAGGGTGGCTATGAGTCCCAACCTAACAACAACATACCTGTTTGAGGGTAAAACCACATCTACAACACTTTCTTTAAGACAAAAACTTCATAATGCCCTCAGAATTTTAGGTGCTGATTTATATTATGCCATGGTTCACTCAGACAAAACTCAAGTTAGAGATTTATAACCCTTAAGATTAATAACTGGAAGCAATATTTGAATCAATACCAATTCTTTCTTGATCATGAAAAATATGTCACATCAGAAACCAAGAATATTGCTTTCATTTCCTTTCTTCCTGGCCCAGCAGCATGATCTTCTTCACATTTCATTCTGTTACTGAAACATGGCTTAAACTTTTACTTGGAGGTACATTATTAACAATAAGCACTATAAAAAAGAAAAGTTTGAATACCTTAGTGCTGTGTGTGTTTAGCACTGTTTTTAAAGTGTGGTCAGATGCAGTTCCATCAAGTGACGGTAGGGACTCTCATATGATAATCTCTATCTTAGCTCTTGGTACAGATTCTTTAGGATATGAATGTCAACCACGAATCATCTCATTATTTTAGACAAAATCAGTATCATTCTTTCTAGTACTTTGTGTTTCTAAGTGTGTGTGCACGTGTATGTGTCTGTGTTGTGATGGCATAACCAGCCAATAGGAGTTTTAGTTCCCCTGAATTGATTTTTTAATAACCACCCCAGGCAAACACTGGTCTCAGCAGGAAAAGAGTGGCAAAGGAGTCCACAGCCTTGAATTCTGGTCTGAGCTTGCTAGCAGCTTTGCTATGTGACCTTGGGTGTGAAAATTAAATTCTTCCGGTCTCTTCACCGGCAACTGAAGAGAACCACAGTATCCTTTCCCTGTCGAAGGTTTCCCTGCTCAACCTTAGGAGAAATCAAGGTGCCAGGTCCTTGGGTAGTACAAGGATGCAGTAGTGTGTGTCTCCCGTTACTTTTTGTTAGAAGTCGAGTCAGTGATAAGGAAATCTAGCCGGCACCCATTTGGAAAATTACAGGACATTAATTTGCTGCTTTTCCAACTGACTGTTTTAGGGGAAGGCTTAGCCAGATATGATGATGACGAGACCCTAAATTGAAGCCATGCAGGTTCAATCCTGAAGTGTAAGCACATATTACTTATGCTAATTTTGGGATAACATGATTTACCTGCTAAATTCCTGACTCATTCAATTAATTAAGTAGGTAAATAGCTAGCAAACCAGATTGTGTGACCTTAAGCAATTTCCTGGCAGGAGAATGTAGACTGTTCAAGTTAAAAGGCGAAAGAGATGAACATTCATACAGTGCTTATTATATGCTGGATATTTTACACATATCATCTCAGTGGGTCATCACAAGGGTCCTGGGAGGTAGGGGTTATACCCATTGGGGCTCAGAGCAGTTACCTATTGTAATTGTTTTAAAACTTATTGTAATTTGACTAAGATCATAAATATAGTTTTAAAAAATTGGCTTAAATGTCACTTCTTTAAAGAAATCCTCTTTGGTCATCCTATGGAAAGTAAGTCCACCTTGCCCTCCCTCCTCCACACCATTCTCAGTCATAGTATTTACTGCATTGCACTTACCCCGATTTATAATTATTTACTCATTCTTCTTGTTTCTTGCCTGTCTTACGAACTAGAATGTAAGTTTCATAAGGGTAGGGGCCACCCCAATGTCAGCCTTGTTCACCACTGTGTTACCAGTGCCCAGTTCAGTGACTGGCAGTCAACAGACACTCCATAAGCATTCCTTTAGTAAATGAATGAATGCATAGAAAAGCTTGTCTGATAAAAAATCCTTTGTTTTTTCCACTAAGTAACACTGACTCATATGTTTAAAGATGGAAAAGCCGAGGCCCAGAGGTATTAAATGACTCGCCCAGGAGGCCTAATCTAGGTCAGACTACCAAGGCTGGTCGTGGTCCAAGGATCTGAATTATGGCGACTAAGTCTGGGTCAAGTGGCTTGTACTTCGGTTTACTATATAACCATGAAAGAAGTAGCACAAAGGATGTAAGATCAAGGATACAAACGAGGGAGTGGACACAGTCCCCAGTGACTTCTTGCAGAGGTGTGCGTGGTGGTCAAGGCAGTTCTCCAGTGGTGAGAAACCTGCCAGGTCGGGAGAGCCCTGGAGCCAGGCCTATTACTTCGTGCAGCATTGTGCAGGGAGTGGTCACATCCTTTCTCAAGGGGCTACACACTACAGCAGGCAGTTCTTTGTTTTTTAATTATTGTCGTAAACATATATATAACTCTCCATTTGCCAATTCAACATTTTCCAGGTATACAATTTAGTGATGTCAATTATATTAATCATGTTGTACAACCATCACGCATAATCGTTGCCAAATTTCCCATCACCAGAAACAGAAACTCACTGCTTCCTAAACAATGACTCCCCTTTCCTCCTCCCTCCCACCCTTGGTAACCACAAATACAACTTTGGTCTCCATACATTTGCCTGCTTTTTTTATTTCTTATAAGTGAGACCACACAATATTTGTTCTTTTGTGGTTGACTTACTTCTCTCAACATAATGTTTTCAAGGTTCATCCATGTTGTAGCATGTATCAGGGCTTCATTTCTCTTACTGGCTGAGTAATAATCCATTGTATGTATGCACCACATTTGTTTAGCCATTCATCTGTTGATGGACATTTCAGTTGTTTCCACCTTTTGGCTATTACGAATAGCGCTGCAATGAGCGTAGATGTGCGTGTTTCTGTGTTGCTATAGCAGGCAATTTTTTGCTTCTCTATAGTGGCGTGTTTCAATCTTCTATTTCTTACTGTGTTGTTAGTCTCCCCAAATGACAAAACTGGTTAGTGGCAGAGCAAATTTGACTCTCCTGGCTGAGAACCAGGTTGATTTCACAATACATACTGACGTAGTTTTGCCATCAGTGCCTGACACAGCAGGATATGATGTGATAATTGCATGGTAAATATCCATATAGGAAAAGAAGAGAAGAGTCAAGTTGTGGGGCCGTAAGAGTAGAGTCAGAATCATCAGGTTATGGTCTAGAAATGGCCTAAAGTGGAGGAAAGTGTGTGATCTTGGGCAATTTACTTCTTTGTGACTCAGTTTCCTTATCTGAAAACTGACAGTAAGAGTTTTATGAGGATTAAATGAGCTAATATTTGTAAAGCTCTTAGAACAGTGTCTGACTCATACAAGTGCCATATTAGAGCTTGTTAAATAATATAAGTACAAATAAAAATAAAATAAGATGCAGAGAAAGAGAGTTTTAGATAGGATGATGGCTTGACCTACGTTATTGCCTTCATCTTGGGTCCCTAACTGTCAATTAGTATTTTTCCCTCCATGGGAATGTATCTCTGATTTTGTCATTTTCCCCATAAATTTCCAAAGCTGACTTTATAGAAACATACTTTATCGCCAGCTCTACTAAAACAAAGTGGTTTCTCCTGACTCTCACAGTGGAAAGGCTCCAAGAGGCCCAGGGGTTAAATATCAGAACATCTTGAGAGAGAACAGCTGAAATCTAGAGTTATATGTTTCAACAGGTGTTTTATGATGGAAACTCATTAAACTACATGAACTTGTGAAAAATAATACCCTGCAGTTGTGTGATACTTTTCACTTTATCCCTCAAAGTACTCTCACGTCTAGTATTTCATTTGTTCTCATAAGGTCTGCATGTAGTAGGGAGAGCAGGTATTCTCTTCTGACATAAGAAGAAACTGAAACTGAACCCAGAAAGGTTAAATTTATTCAGTCAACATTTATAGAGGCCTTACAATGTGCTGGAGTCCCTGGGTGGTGCAAATGGTTCAACTGCTAATTGAAAGGTTGGAAGTTTGAGTCCACCCAGGGACACCTCAGAAGAAAGTCCTGGCAATCTACTTCCAAAAGATCAGCCATTAAAAACCCTATGGAGCACAGTTCTACTCTGACACACGTGAAGTCACCAGGAGTCATAATAGACTCGACTGGTATTACAATGTGCCAGGTATTTGTGACACAAAGATGGTTAAATGCAGTACCCACCTTCAACTAAACTAACTATTGACATAGAGTATGAAATAGGCATAATGGTAAACTGTGCCTGTGTGTTTAAAGGAGAAGAAAATCAGGGAAGGCTGCACAGAGGTTCTCTTTGGGTTGGGTTATAAACAGTGGTGTGCCGACAAATGTTTAACAACGGGCTCTTCACAGGAAACAAAGCCCTGACTTGTAGCATTTGCCAATTCCCATGGTGTAAATACTCACCATGGTAAATTTCAAGCTATTAATGTGACATCACTGAATGTGGTGTTGAGAAGAGATGCACAGTAACACACCATTAGAGAGTATTTCCACAACACAGATATAATGGGCATAGATAGCATCAAGAACATCTTGTTGTTGTTAGGTGCTGTCGAGTTGTTTCCAACTCATAGCTATCCCATGTATAACAGAACGAAACATTGCTCAGTACTGTGCCATCTTCCAAATAGTGGATGTGTTCGAGCCCATTGTTGTAGCCACTGTGTCAATCCATCTCGTTGAGGGTCTTCCTCTTTTTTGTTGACCCTCTACTTTACCAAGCATGATATACTTCTTCAGGGATTTGTCCTTCCTAATAACATGCCCAAAGTAAGTGAGATGAAGTCTCGCCATCCTCACTTCTAGGAAGCATTCTGGCTGTACTTCTTTCCAGACAGATTTGTTTGTTCGTCTGGCAGTCCGTGGTATATTCAATATTCTTCACCAACACTATAATTCAAAGGCACCAATTCTTCTTTAGTCTTCCTTTTTCATTGTCCAACTTTCCCATGCACATGAGGCGACTGAAAACACCATAGCTTGGGTCAGGGGAACCTTAGTCCTCAAAGTGACATCTTTGCTTTTTAACACTCTAAAGAGGTCTTTTGCAGCAGATTTGCCCAATGCAATGTGTCATTTGATTTCTTGACTGCTGCTTCCATGGGCGTTGATTGTGAATCCAAGTGAAATGAAATCCTTGACAACTTCGATATTTTCTCCATTTATCATGATGTTGCTTATTGGTCCAGTTATGAGGATTTTTGTTTACCTTATGTTGAGGTGTAATCCATACTGAAGGCTGTGGTCTTTGATCTCCACCTGCAAGTGCTTCAAGTGCTCTTCACTTTCGGCAAGCGAGGTTGTGTCATCTGCGTATCAAAGCTTGTTAATAAAGTCTTCTCCCAATCCTGATGCCCGTTTTTCTTCATGTAGTCCAGCTTCTCAGATTATTTACTCAACATACAGATTGAACAAGTATGGTGAAAGGATACAACCCTGACACACCTTTTCTGATTTTAAACCATATAGTATCCCCTTGTTCTGTTTGAACAACTGCCTCTTGGTCTATGTACAGGTTCCTCATGAACACAATTAAGTGTTCTGGAATTCTCATTCTTCCCAATGTTATCCATAATTTGTTATGATCCATGCAGTCAAGTGTCTTTGTGTAGTCAATAAAACACAGGTAAACATCTTTCTGGTATTCTGTACTTTAAGATCCTTCTGATATCAGTGATAGTATCTCTTATTCCACGTCCTCTTCTGAATTCAGCTTGAATTTCTGACAGTTCCCTGTTGATGTACTGCTGCAACCGCTTTTGAATGATCTTCAGCAAAATTTTACTTGAGTGTGATATTAATAATATTGTTTAATTTCTAAAGTCCGTTGGTAAGGGATGGGCATTCTTTAGAATGGGCATGAATACGGATCTCTTCCAGTCAGTTGGCCAGGTAGCTGTCTTACAAATTTCTTGGCACAGATGAGCGAGCACTTCCAGCGTTGCATTGGTTTGTTGAAGCATTTCAATTGGTATTCTGTCAATTCCTGGAGCCTTGTTCGCCAATGCCTTCAGTGAAGTTTGGACTTCTTCCTTCAGTGCCATCAGTTCTTGACCATATGCTATCTCCTGAAATGGTTGAACGTCGACCAATTCTTTTTTGTATAGTGACTCTGTGTATTCCTTCCATCTTCTTTTGATGTTTCCTGCATCATTCAAGAACACAGACAATAGTGAAATGTATTAACCAATTAGGAAGGGATGAGTTTTGAGTTCTTATTACCTTTCCTTTTAATATTGCTTACTTAATTTGAAATTTATGTATTTTATTTTAAAGTAATATCTGTGTTTAGCAACTGGATCACAAAATTCATGTTTTAGGATTGACTCTTGTAAGCCCATGAGTGATTCCAGCACGTCACTGACTAAGAATGAGTTTCCAGGTACATAAAGGGTGAAGGGCATTCCAGGAAATCACATGTGTCAAGACAGCAAGGTTCATAAAACAGCCTGGTTCATTTGGAAAACTGCACGTGGTTTGGTGAGTGTTCCCAGAGACAGATTGACTGTGACACTAATGAGTGTTAAGCTTCAGGGTTCCTCACTTGCAGGGCCTCTTCCCCCAGAGAACCCTTTCCCTAATTTTATGTTTGTAATTAGGTATTCGTTTTCCTACAGAGGCCTCCCCCAATGCTATAAACTTCAGACTCCCCAAAACTTTAAACCAACCGCTGAATGTCCTATTCAAGAAAGAGCAGATCAGGAGATGAGGTTATTAAGGAAACTGGAGAATCTTAATGTCACACAAAGAAGTGGACTTTATTCTACAAGCACTGGGGAGTTAGCAGGGGAGTCATCTCATCAAATTTCTGCTTTGCCAACATCATCTCTGGCTGCATGTGGAGAATGGGTGGAAGGACCAGAGTGGGTGTGTGGAGGTCAGTTGGGAGACTCTGGTAGCAGACCAGGCACTTTGGACTAAAGCACTGGTGGTGGAGATGGAGAGAGGTGGTTGGATTCAAAAGATATTTAAGAGGTAAAGTCAGCAGGACTTGGTAATGAATTAGATTGTACTACATGTGGAAGGGTAGTAAGGAAGAAGTGACAAGGATAACTCTCAGATTTCTAGCTTAGTTAACAGGTTGGGTGATGGTTCCACTGACCAGTATAGAGACTCATAAGTACGGTATATCAAAGTATAGAATACATAGAAGTCTCTCATAAAAGTGTGATGGGTTTTTCAGTCAGCCAGAAATGGGTTCAGATCTCAGCCCTGACACTTTTAGCAGAACTAGAAACTGAGCAATTTACTTAACCTGAGCCTTAGTTTCCTCGCATCCAAAATTTAGACAACAATACCAACTTGATAGAGTTGTTATAGAAATTAAATGCAATCAAGTTTGTAAAATAGATTCTTAATAAATGGGAAGACAATCAGGTATGGAGTGAGGGGAAAATAAGTTTAATTGTGTTGAATTTGAAATGCTTGTGGGGCATTCAAGTGGAGTCATCCAGTGGCCCATCGATATATGGGCCTAGTGCTCAAGAAAAGAGATCTGAGTGGAAGATATAGGCCAGACCTGTGGACTATTTATATGGCTTGTATAGGCCAGACCTATGACCAGTGGATATGGTCGCTCAGAAAACGCTTAGAGCTAGGAGAGCAGAGGGTTGAAGACAGAGCCCTGGAGATAAAAATATTTAAGGGGCAATTGAAGAAAGAGGGTCCAGCAATAGAGGCTGCAAAGGAGTGACCACAAAGATAGGAAGAGAACTAGGATCCTCTTAGCATCAGAGCCTCACAGTAAAATGACTTCATCTCTGTCCACTTGGACCACCACCACCCATTCCCACCACCATTTTTCCAGATCACTACCTTCAACATTGAGCCTAGTGTTCATGGTTCATGTGTTCAACATCTATCCTACCATATTCTTAATTCCTTTGTCCCTGTCCAGATACCACACCTATTGTGCAAAATCTCAACTCTGGATCAATCCAACGGCCCCTCTTTCTCTGCTCCTGTGCTTGAGTAGCTGAACACTGCCAGAGAACATGACACAACCAAGTGAGGGATGCTGTCATTATCATCTCAGTGCTGCTTTTTCACTGCAGGTATTCTTATTTGCCAAGTTTCTTACATGAGCACTGGCTTGGGTGGGCAGCTGAATTTTCTGGTAATCTCTAAAACTGGCACTGAAGTTAGCTGAGAAAGATAAAGAGCTAGCAGTAGTGAAGAAGTCTGCCAGTCATGACTGTATGCATTCAGCACATGGCTATCAGGCTGAAAATAAGATGAGAATGTTCCATCTCATTGGAGCACTGTGGAGGAGTGACAATGGCTAAGATCCAATGGAATAATACACTCAGAGTCGGAGGCTGATTTACCTTGAAGACTATGAAGCTTCAGCTTCAGGGCCCCTCATCTGCACAAATGAATCCCAAGGCCATGTACTTAATTTTGTATTCATAATTGTGTGTTGTTTTTCTTTAAAAAAGCTCTCCAAATTGTGTAAACTTCAGGCTCCATCAAACCTGGATCCACCTCTGATTTGAGTGTTACAGCTTGAATATTTGCTTCCCACTGCAGCCATTGAGGCTGCATAAGCCCCTTGGAGCTAAGATGCCACCCTGGGAAGAAGAATAGATAGATGGCTGCCATTGAGTTGACTTTGACTTATGGCGACCTTATATACCACAGAATGAAACGTCCAGTCCTGTGTCATCCTCACGATCGCCAGCATGTTGAGTGCTTCGTTGCGGTTATTGTGCTAATCCATGTCACCAACGGTCTCTCTTGCCCTTGCTGGTCCTCTTCTTCATCACGCATGATGTCCTCCTCCAGCAATTGATCCCTCCTGTTAATGTGTCCAAAGCAAGCAAGTAGGACAATTTTTAAAAATTTTTTCCCATACAAAAATTTATACATACACTGTTATGTGACCCTAATTGCTCTCCCCATACTGTGACAGCACACTCTTCCTTTCCACCCGATTCCCCATGTCCATTCAACCAGCTCCTAACCCTCTCTGCCTTCCCGTCTCACCTCTGGACAGAAGCTGCCTGTTTAGTCTCTTGTATCTACTTGAGCTAAGAGGCACACTCCTCACGAGTATCACTTTATGTCCCACAGTCAAGTCCAGTCCCTGTCTGAAGAGTTGGCCTCGGAAATTGTTTTAGTTCTGGGCTGATAGAGAATCTGGGGCCATGCTTTCCAGGGTTCCTCCAGTCTCAGTCAGACCATTAAGTCTGGTCTTCTTACTGGAATTTGAGTTCTGAACCCCACCTTTCTCCTGCTCCATCAGGGGCTCTCTTTTGTGTTCCCTGTCAGGGCCGTTATTGGTGGTAGCCCAGTGCCATCTAGCTCTTCTGGTATCAGGCTGATGAAGTCTCTGCTTTATGTGGCCCTTTCTGTCTCTTGGGCTACTAATTTCCTTGTATCTTTGGTGGTCTTCATTCTCCTTTACTCCAGGTGGTTGGGACCAATTGATGCATCTTAGATGGCTGCTTGCAAGCTTTTAAGACCCCAGATACCACTCACCAAAGTAGGATGCAGAACACTTTCTTAATAAGCTTTGTTATGCCAATTGACCTAGGTGTCCCCTGAAAGCATGGTCCCCAGTCCCCTACCCTTGCTACTCTGTCCCTCAAAGTGTTTGATTGTATTCAGGAAACTTCTTAGCTTTGGTTTAGTCCGGTTGTGCTGACTTCACCGGTAGTGTGTGCTGTGCTTCCCTTCACCTAAGATAATTCTTATCTACTATCTAGTTAGTAAATAATCCTCACCCTCCCTCCCACCCTTATAACCGTCAAAGAATGTTTTCTTCTGTGTTTAAAGCTTTTCTTGAGTTCTTATAATAGGGGTCTTATACAATGTTTATCCTTCTGTGACTGACTAAATTCACTCAGCATAATGACCTCCAGCTTCCTCCATGTTATAAGATGTTTCACGGCTTCATCGTTGTTCTTTATTGTTGTGTAGTATTCCACTGTGTGGATATACCCTAATTTGTTTATCCATTCATCTGTTGATGGGCACCTAGGTTGTTTCCATCTTTTTGCTATTGTGAACAGTGCTGCAATGAACATGGGTGTGCATATATCTATTCGTGTGACAGCTCTTATTTCTCTAGGATATATTCCAAGGAGCAAGATAGCTGGATGGTATGGTACTTCTATTTCTAGCTTTTTAAGGAAGCGCCAAATCAATTTCCAAAGTGGTTGTACCATTTTACATTCCCACCAACAGTGTATAAGTGTTCCAATCTCTCCACAACCTCTCCAGCATTTATTATTTTGTGTTTTTTGGATTAAGGCTAGCTTTGTCGGGGTGAGATGATATCTCATTGTAGTTTTGATCTGCATTTCTCTAATGGTTAATGATCGTGAGTATTTCTTCATGTGTCTGTTAGCCGCCTGAATATCTTCTTTGGCCAAGTGTCTGTTCATATCCTTTGCCCATTTTTTTCCCCTTTGCCCATTTTTTAATTGGGTTATTTGTCTTTTTGTTGTTGAGGTTTTGCAGTATCTTATAGATTTTAGAGATTAGACGCTGATCGGATTTGTCATAGCCAAAAAATTTTTCCCAATCTGTAGGTTGTCTTTTGACTCTTTTGTTATACAGGATATATAGGAAACTGGTAACTAGTGGGTGCCTCCTAGGAAGGGACAGAATACTGAGATGGAGACTTGGCTTTCACTGTATAGTCTTGTTACTTATTGAAATGTACCTTTTGGTGAAGTCTTTTGATGAGCATAAGTGTTTGGTTTTTAGGAGCTCCCATTTATCTAGTCTGCGAGTAGGACAATGTTTTCTTGTGATCCATAAGGTTTTCATTGTCTAATTTTCAGAAATAGATTGCCAGACCTTTCTTCCTAGTCGGTTTCTGTCTGCAAGTTCTGCTGAAACCTGTCTACCATGGATGACTCTGCTAGTATTTGAGACACTGGTGGTTTAGCTTCCAGCCTGATATTAACACACAAATTGACAGGCGGTTGGTGGGGGAAGAAGAAAAGTGATGGAAAAATCCTGAATTGATTGTTTGTTTACTTAAGTAAAATATTATTTATCTATTAATATGCAATGTATATATGTTGTAGATCATCTACATTTCAATAGGTACCAAGACTATACAGCGAAAGAGAAGCCTCCCCCTCAGTACTCTGTCCCCTCCTAGGAGGCACCCACCAGCTACCAGTTTCCTGTATATCCTTTCAGTGATATTTTATATATATGCAAGCATGTATATTCTTTTATTTCTTCTCTTTTTTACACAAGTTATAACATGCGATACTCAAAGTTCTACATCTTGCTTTTTTACGTTACACTGTATTTTGGATTTCATTCCATGTCATTTTAAAAAGAGCTGCCTCATTCTTCTTAACAGTTATAAGCTATTCCATTGTAGAGATGGACTATACTTTATTAAACCAAGCCCCTGCTGATGGATTTTTAGGTTGTTTTCAATCTTTTGCTATTATTAACGCAAACGATAATGGCTGAATTGGAACCTGATTATGGCTTGAGACAGAGACTCAATGCTCACTAAAATAATCAAGTCACCTCTTGTGCACAATTGATCAAAAACAGCTTAAAAATTGTACTCTCTACAACAGCTACCTTAAAGTGTTGTAAAGATTAGATTAGGTGGTATTTATAAAAGCATATAGTACATAACCTGTTGCCTGTTGCCTGTTGCCATCTCGGTTCCGACTCATAGCCACCCTATAGGACAGAGTAGAACTGCTCCATAAGGTTTCCAAGGAGCAGCTGGAGGATTTGAACTGCCAACATTTTGGTTAGCAGCCAAGTTCTTTTCTTTTTTAATAGTTTTATAAATTTTTTTGTACTTTAGATGAAGGTTTACAGAACAAATAGTTTCTCATTAAACAGTTAGTACACATATTGTTTTATGACAATGGTTGACAACCCCACGACATGTCAACACTGTCCCTTCTCAACCTTGGGTTCCCTGTTACCAGCTTTCTTGTCCCCTTATACCTTCTAGTCCTTGCCCCTGGGCTGCTATGCCCATTTAGTGTTGTTTTGTTTTATGGGGCTGTCTAATCTTTGGCTGAAAGGTGAACCTCAGGAGTGACTTCATTACTGAGCTAAAAGGGTGTCCGAGAGCCATACTCTCGGGGTTTCTCCAATGTCTGTCAGGCCAGTAAAGCAGCCAAGTTCTTAACCACTGCACACCAGGGCTCCCATTTAGTACATAGGATGTGCTAAAAAATGTTAGCTCTTGTCCCCCTCCCTAGGGCTCACAGAATAAGATATCTCTGTTTCTATCCAAAACAAATCCCTCCATCTGTCCTCACCCTTCCCATGCCCTTATTAACCTTGATCCATCAGTTGGCTCCTCTATCTCTCTCTCCCTACTGACTCCTTCTTCTAGCTATAAACATGATCTTATCTTTCTCATCTCAAATAAAACCACCCTTTTTACTTCTTAGGATCATGTTCAGCTATGAGAAATGGAAAAGCAGGACCTAAGAGTGACTTAAACAAAATAGAAGTTTATTTCTCACGTAAAAACCCTGATGTGGCGGTTGTACAGTTATCATTGATTTAGGCTCCTTCCAGTTTTCTGCTCTGCTATCCCTAACATGTGGCTCTCCTCCTCAGGATCCAAGAAGAAGTGCCAACAAATCCATGTTCTAAGCAACAAAATGGAGGAAAGCTTAGGAAGAGACAAAAGGCACATGTCAACTCTCTTTTAAGGAAATACACTACATGTTATCACACATTTCTGCTTACAGCCCATGATCTAGATGATCATGTGTCCAGCTAAAATCCTGGGCTTCTAAAAGGAGAACAATAAATATTGGGTTGGGCAACCAGTAATCTCTGTAACATCTTCCCTCAATCCTTCTGTCTCCTTTTTCTTTCTTTTCCTTCATATCTAATTTTCTCAAAAGCATGGTCTATACTCACCATCTCCATTTCCTCCCCTTCCAATTAATTTTCAGCCCATTGGAAACAGCTTTCCTCCTGAACGTGCTTTCCCAAGATCTCCATTTTTTAAAATAAATAAAGTAATTAATACCTCATTCAACAACATTTATTGAATGCCTAGTATGTGTCAGACACTAGACAAAATATTGGTGATAGAGATAAATAAGTCACCATTGTCCTTACCCTAAAGAAGCTAACGATTTCATGAGAGAAACAGAAAATAAAATGAACAATTAAAATGCAAAGTAGTAAACCCATAATCTGGAGAGATGAAATAATCTGGAAGCACAAAGGTTGGTGGGAGGGTGGAAATGAAGAAAATTTTAAAAACTGATACCTGAGTTTTGTCTCTAAAGACAAGCTACAAGTTCCAAGCCAAGTGAATGAGGAAGGGAAGGGCTTCTTGGAAGAGAGCCTATCACGGGCAAGGATTTACAGCATTCTGGAAATTGCAGGTAGGCTGAAAAGGCTACACCGACCCGACCCATTGCCATCGAGTCGATTTTGACTCATAGTGAGGGTATTATACAAGGCAGAGTTGAGAAGAAGCTAGAAAGGTAGGCAGGGGGCAGATTACAATCGCCCTGAAATACATGTAATGCCAAAGCAAACCAGAAGGCTTTGTGCAACTGTCTATGGAGCTTTAATTTTATCCTGGATGTAAGGAGTTAACATGGAAAGTTTGTAAGCATAGGAAACACATGTTTGGACAGATCCCTTTGGCTCCTGGGTGGAGGATGGAGAGTGGGGCAAGAGTAGAGGCAGTTAGGAAGCTCTAGCTGTAGCTCAAGTGAGATATGATGGTGGCCTGGACTAAGATGGATATAATTTGATGAGTTGGGAAGATATTTAGGAAGTAGAAGGGTAGGATTTGGTGACTGAGTGACTGTGAGGGTAAAGGAGAAGTCAAGGATGATTTTTGGTTCGGGGAAGTGGGTGAATGGATGGTGCCAAAACTGAGTAGGGGAAGACGGGGAAAGGAACAAGTTGGGGGTCAGGGGAGAACTAAGAATTCCATTTTGGTCACGTTATGTTTGAGATCCTATTAGACAACTAAACGGAAAAGTCAAGTAGGTAGTCATTTTTACAAGTCTGGAGCTAGTAATATCTAAATACATAGCTAGAGATATAAATTTGGGATTCATTGGCATCTAGCAATTGAAGCCTTGGTCATGGATTAGATCTCCTTGAAAGAAAACAGAACAATAATAGATGACAGCTTAGGATCAAATCTTGAGGATCTCCAAAATTTTAATGGTCTGTTAGAGGAAGATGAGCCTAAGAGGGAATAGCGAGAGAAGCAGGAGAAAAACCATGCCATTGTTATCTAATGAAGGCCAAGAGGAAAAGGCCAAGAGAAGACTGTTTCATGAAGGAGGAAATAGTTTTCGGTGTTGAATGTGAGTAAGATGATGACTGAAAAATTGTCCATTAGACTTGAGGACATGTAGATCATTTTTTACCTTAATGAGAGGGGTTTTGATGGAGTTATGAGGAGAAAATTTCTGTTGGAGTAAGTGGAAGGTGAAAAGGTGGAGACTTCCAGTATAGGTAACTCAAGAAGCTGGGTTTATGATGGGGAGGACAGGAGATAGAGTAGTAGTAGGAAGAGAATGGGAGGGATCCAGCTGAAAGGTAGCCATTGAGTATATTTACAAAGAACAGATAGTTGATAGTGTAAGGTTCCTGGGAAAGTAACAACACAAACAACAACCTGTTGCCGTCGAGTCCATGCTAACTAATAGTGACTCTATAGGACATGGTAGAATTGCCCCACAGGGTTTCCAAGGCTATAAATCTTTACCTAAGCAGACCCCCACATCTTTCTCTGGCAGAGTGGCTTGGAGTTCAAACTGCCAATCTTTTGGTTAGTAGCTGAGTGCTTAACCACTGTACCACCAGGGCTCCTTCCTGAGACAGCAGGGAAGGTGAAATCAGTGATTCTCAAGTGTGGTTCCCAGACCAGCAGCATCACCACCACCTGGGAACTGGTTGAAAATGTAAATTCTTGGACCTGACTCCAGACTGAATCAGAAACTCTGGGGATGGGGCCCAGCCATCTGTGTTTTAATAAGTCCTCCAGGGAATTTTGATGCAGTCTCATGTTTGAGAACCACTGTGCCGTAGATACAAGGAAGGATATCTATCTCCTTTACCATGACAGGAAAGTAAGAGGATCAAAAAGGTGCAGATGTAGATAGATGTATAATTTTTATATGAGGAAGTTCATTCATTCAACAAACACTTATTAACCATCTAACATGTACCAGGCACCGAGGATACAGACCAACAAATTCCTGACCTCATAAAATCTGCATTCTAATGGGAGGAGACACAATGAACAAATAAATGAGGACCTTGACTTATACTCTGAGTGAGCAGGGACTGTAAGCTCCATGAAGGCAGGGATCTTTATCTGTTCTCTTGACTGTTTTGTCTCCAGGGCCTAGAATGGTGCCTTGATTATGTTTGTTGAATGAAAGAATTGGAGGGTTTTGAGCCAAAGAGGAACATGATTTGATTTACATTTTTAAAAGGATCACTCTGACTGCTATGTTGAGAATAGATATTTGGGGTCAACAGTGGGAGCAATGACACCAGTTAGCAGCTACTGCAGTAGTCCAAGCAAGAGGTGATTGTGACTTGGTACAGGATGATAGTGGGGAAGATGATAAGAAATGGTCAGATTCTGGATATATTTTGAAAGTAAAACCTACAGGATTTGCTGACATAGTAGATGTAGGGTGGGAGAGAAGGAGCAGGGTCAAGGATGACTCCAAGGGTATTGGCCTGAGCAGATAGTAGGGTGAAGGTGCCATTGACCAAGATAGGGAGGATTCTGGGAGGAACTCATGTGTGTGTGTATATGGGAGGGAGGGGGAAGATCAGGGGCAGAGGAAGATTTACCTAGGTTTCAGGGCCTCTGATTTTCTCAGGCGCTAGCAATGTGTTAGTATTGTTACATTCTTTTTCCTGAAGAGGGAGCCCCAAATTGTAAAAGCTTCAGACCCCCCCAACACTTGGATCTTGGATCTGTCCCCGATCAGAAGTTCCACTTCGGACATGTTAATTTTTCTTTTTTTTTGTACTTTAGATGAAGGTTTACTGAGCAAACTAGCTTCTCATTAAACAGTACACATGTTGTTTTGTGAACATTGGTTGCCAACTCCATGAAATGTCAACACTCTCCCCTTCTCGACTTTAGGTTCCCCGTTACCAACTTTCCTGTCCCCTCCTGCCTTCTTGTCCTTGCCCCCGGGCTGGTGTGCCCCTTTAGTCTCTTTTTGTTTTATGGGCCTGTCTAATCTGTGACCGAAGGGTGAACCTCAGGAGTGACTTCATTACTGAGCTAAAAGCGTGTCTGGGGGTCATGCTCTTGGAGTAAACCAAAAAACCACACCGGTTGCCATCGAGTCAATTCTGACTCACTGTGACCTTACAGGACAGAGTAGAAGTGCCCCATAGAGTTTCCAAGGAGCCCCTGGTAGATTCAAACTGCCGACCTTTTGGTTATCAGCCATAGCACTTAACTACTACGCCACCAGGGTTTCCTACTCCTGGAGTAGGACATGTTAATTTTGAGATGTTTGTTAGACACCCAGGAGTCCCTGGGTGGTGCAAATGGTTAAGCACTTGGCTACTAATTGAAAGGCTTACTGTTCAAATCTACCCAGAGGCACCTCAGAAGAAAGGCCTGGCAATCTACTTCTGAAAAATCAGCCTTTGAAAACCCTATGGAGTGCATTTCTACTCTGAAACACATGAGGTTGCCATGAGTTGGAATCGACTCATCTGCAACTGGTATTAGACATCTAAGTGGAGATGTCAAGTAGGCAGCAGAATATATGAGTCTGGAGTTCAGGAGAGAGGTCTGGGCTTAAGATATAATTTGGGAGTTATCAGCATATAGAAAGTAGTTAAATCCATGAAACTAGATGAGATTATCAAGGGAGTAAGGGTAGACAGAGAAGAGGTCCATGGACAGAGCTTTGGCACATTCAGTGTAGTTGGGTTGATGGTGAGGAATCAGCAATTGAGAGTGAAGAGGAGCAGCCACCAAGGGAAGACCGAAACCGAGAGAGACTGTGGCATCCCAGAAGCCAAGGGAAGAAAATGTACCCAGGAGAAGGGAGTGATTTACTGTGTCCAGTGCTGCTGATAGGTCCTGGAAGATGAAGACAGAACATACTGACTACTTGATTTAGCAACACTGAATGATTGTTTTTTTTCATCTGATGGCTCCAATTTTCCCCTGTGAAGTAGAAGGCAAGGTCATCTGTTGAGAGATGGGGTGTTGGCTGAGGGAGTTGGGGAGGAGGCAGGTTAGAAGATTTAAAGAGAGTGAAGGGAGTCGAAACCATCACTGGGGAAAGGGAAAGTGCAAGTTGGCCAGACAGAAGGCCTAGGATTCCTGGGCGGTATGGAGGGCTTATTCGAGATGTACAGAAGGCAGTGGGATTCACAGCTGTAGCCGGGGACAAGACTATTAAGGGTTAATACAGTTTGTTTGTTTGTTTGTTTTTCTATTTGTAAATAAGAACAGCAGATCCTTGTTTAGGGCCTCAAAGACAGTTTCAAGATAAGAAAGAACAGGATGCTGACAGTCCAGGAGAGGCCACTTGGCTCTCAGGGGAGTGTCACGTAGCAATGTACAGCTGTAAGAAATCACGTAGCCAGAGAATGCTGAGCAAGCTTCTTCCCTGCTCAGAGAGCTGCCCCTGCAGCGGTTTGACACTGGGCTGCACCAGGTGACGGTTGCTGTCCTGATGTTGCTCCCCATTTCCTGGCTTGTCTCAAGGAGCATGTATACACGTGTCTCATATATTGCGAGGGAATCAGGAATGAGACCCAGATGGCTATGCTGTGACAGACTCCCAAATGCACTCTTTGTCTTTCTGGGGATAAAGGTAACAATAACATTTACTTTTTTATGAGCCCTTATTATATGTCAGGCACTGTTGTGCCATATGTGTCCACTCATTGAATGTCCACCACAACTTTCTGTGGTAGACACTATTATTATCCCCATTTTACGAGGAGGAAACTGAGGCTCAGAGAGGTTAAGTAACTTGCTTACAGTCATACTGCTAGGAAGCAGTAGAGCCAGATTTCAGCCCCCAGGCACACTGACCAACAGAATACAAAACACTGTGTGTGCTTACCATGTATGTGCTGGGCAATGAACTAAGCACTTTCACATGGACTTTCTCATTTCATCCTCATACAACCCACTGATGCTGACACTATCATTAATCCCATTTTACTGATGAGGATAAGTACTTACCCCCGGTCACATAGCTAAGAAGTTGGTAGAGCCACTTTTGAACTCAGCAGAGGGGTTAGGAACATGAGACCTGGAGTCACACTGCCAGATATATTCCTTGTCCAGTATATAGATGTGAAAAGAAATGGATGTTTCTTGTTAGAAGCATGTGGGTTTTCTCTTAAATAGCTCTTAGTTGCAGCTGTGATAATGGCTCTCTAGCTCACAGTAGAGGACTAGGCTGATGATACATACTTAGGGATCATCAGCACATAGGTGGGATAGGATGAGATCTCACTGGGAGATGATCTAGATAGGGAAAGTAGACTACAGCCCAGGACTGAGCCCTCAGAAAACAAACAAACAAAACCAAAAAAAAAAAAAAAAAAAAGCGCAAAAAACAAACCAGTTCCCATCAAGCTGGACTTATGGTGACCTCATGTGTATGGAGTAGAATTGCTCCATAGGGTTTTCAAGGCTGTGACCTCTCAGTAGCAGATCACCAGGCCTGTCTTCTGAGGTGCCTCCTGGTGGGTTTGAATCACCAACTTTTAGGTAGCAGATGAGTGCTTAACAGTTTGCACCACACAGGCACTCTGAGCTTTCAGAGACCCAAACATTTAAAGGGCATGGAGAGGAAGAGCCAGCAAAGGAGGCTGAGATGAAGCCTGCTTTCCTCCTACCTGAACTTTGTGGTATGAAGCCAAGAGAGGACAGCATGAAAAGGGAAGGAGTAGTCAACAGTGTCAAACAGGATCAAGTACAAGTATGACGAGTACTGTGCAATGATTCTCTCGACAGAGATCCCTGGTGACCTTATGGAGAGCTGTTTCAGTGGATCTGTGAGGGCAGGGGGCAGGTTGCATTGGCGAAGTCAATGGGAGGTGAAGCGTGGATGTAATGAGTGCAGACAACTCTTTCAAGAAGCTTGACTGTGAAAGGAGTGGGAGATAAAGATTTCGAGTCAGGAGAAAATTTTTTTTTTTTTAAAGATGGGAGAGACTTGAGCATGCCTATGAGCTGTGGAGTTGGAGAAGGGGAAGCTGCAGAAACAAGCAAGAGAGGAGATGGATTGAGCCGGGTCTCTGAGAAAGCACTGGACCAGGGAATAGACTGGGAAAGCGGAGACTAGAGGCGCGTTTGTATAGGTTTGTACATCGAGGAAGATGTAGGGGAGGTGGGTGCTAAGGGTGTTGCAGTGGTGTCATGAGGGTTAGTGTCACCCTGTGTGGTAACCCATGGTGTCACCCTATCCCGTGCTAATTACCACAATATTGTAGCTAAAACACCAGAACATTTGCCAAAATCTGAGACTATAAAAACACCAACATCAATGAAAACAACAGCACGTGCTTGTAACTCCTGCAGACGAAACCATGTGATTCAAAGCCTCATTGCAATTGGGTAATAATGACAGCTCTAACTGAGCTCATTAGAAGGTTCAAAAAGTAAATTAGCATAGAGTTGTACCCTTGTAGCGTATTGATACATGTAAGCTGGGCTTACCAAAAATTTTTTTGTTGTTATAACTAACTACAGGGATATTTTTTTTTTTAATATATATTTTATTGTACTTCAGGTGAAAGCTTACAGAGCAAATAGTTTCTCATGAAATAGTAGTACACATGTTGTTTTTTTTGACATTGGTTAACAACCCCACAACGTATTAAGCCTCTAAATTCTCAACCTTTTTTTTTGATGAAAATTACAGATGGCCAAAGATACACCGTTTCAAAATTTTCTACATTCACAGTTCAGTGACATTGACTACGCTCTTCCAACTGTGCTGTTATTCTCACTTAAGATGAAGGCTTACAGAACAAAATAGTTTTTCATTTAACAGTTACTACACATGTTGCCCTATGACAATGGTTAACAATCTCACAGCACATCAAGAATATCCTTACTCCACCTTGTGTTCCCTATCACCAGGGGGCTTCCTTGTCCCCTTCTGTCTTCTGGACCTTGTCAGTGGACTATTGTACCTCTTTAGTCTCATTTGTTTATTTATTTATTTATTTATTTTTATTTTATTTAAACACCATTTCAAAACTTTTTACTTACACATTTAAGTGATATTGACTATGCTCTTCCAATTGTGCTGCCATTCTCGCCCAAGATGAAGGCTTACAGGACAAAACAGCCTCCCATTTAATAGTTACTACAAATGTTGCCCTATAGCAGCGGTCAACAATCTCACAATACATCGACAGTGTCCTTATTCAATTTGTGTTCCTTATCATCAGTTTCCTACTCTCCCTCTGCCTTCTGGCCCTTGTCACCGGACTCCTGTACATCGTTAGTCCCATTTAGTTTTACTGGGGTGTCCATTCCCAGGCTTAACATCGAACCTTGAAGGTAACTTCCCCTCTGAGCTGAAAGGGTGTCTGGGGGCCACACTCTCGAGGTTTCTCTAGTATTCTTTAGGCCAGTATATCTGGTCTTCTTATTTTTTTTTTTTTGGGGAGTTAAAATTATGCTCTACATCCTACTCCAGCTCTGCCCAGAACCCTCTGTTGTGATCCTGGTCAGAGGAGTCATTGGTGGTAGCCGGGCACCATCCAGCTGTACTGGGCTCAGTCCCGTGGAGACCTTGGTAGCTGTGGACCATTAGTCCTTTGGACTGATCTTTTCCTTGTATCCTGTTCTCTTCGTTCTCCCTTGTTCCCAAAGGGATGAGATCAGTGGAGTATCTTAGATGGCCGCTCATAGGCTTTTAAGACCCCAGACACTACTCACCAAGGTAGAATGTAGAGCATTATCTTTATAAGTAGTGTCATGCCAATTGAGCTAGATGTTCCCCGAGATCATGGTCCCCAGAGCCCTCCGTCCAACAACTCAGTCCCTCGGGGGGTTTGGATGTGTCTATAGGGCCTCCATGACCTTTCCTTGTGCAGGTTGTGTTAGTTTCCCCTGTACTATGTACTATCTCATCTCTCACCCAAGTTACCACTTACCTATTACCTATTTAGTATACCCCCCCCCTCCCATCCCTGGTAACCAACAAGGATTGTTACATTTTGCATGTGAATTTTTTCATGGGTTTTTACAATAGAGGTCTCATACAATATTTGTCCTTTTGTGATTGACTTATTTCACTCAGCATGATGTCCTCCAGTTTCATCCATGTTATGAGATGCTTCACCGATTCATTGTTCTTTCTCGTTGCATAGTACTCCATTGTGTGTATGTACCATAGTTTGTGTATCCATTCGTCTGTTGATGGACATCGAGGTTGTTTCCATCGTTTTGCTATTGTGAATAATGCTGCCATGAACATAGGTGTGCATATGTCTATTCGAGTGATGACTCTTATTTCTCTAGGATATATTCCTAGGAGTGGGATTGCTGGATCGAATGGTACGTCTATTTCTAGCTTTCTGAGGAAACGCCATATCATTTTCCAAAATGGCTGTATCATTTTGCATTCCCACCAGCAGTGTATAAGAGTTCCCGTCTCCCTGCAGCCCCTCCAACATTTGTTATTTCCAGTGTTTTTGATTCGTGCCAGTAATGCCGGGGTGAGATGGTATCTCATTGTGGTTTTAATTTGCATTTCTCTAATGGCTAGTGATCGCGAGCATTTCCTCATGTGTCTGTTGGCCATTTGAATGTCTTCCTTGGTGAAGTGTCTGTTCATTTCCTTTGCCCATTTTTTGATAGGATTGGTTGTCTTTTTGTTGTAGAGGTGTTGGATTTTCTTGTAGATTATGGAGATTAGACCTTTGTCTGACTTGTACTGTCCAAAAATTTTTTCCCAGTCTGTAGGTTCTCTTTTAACTCTTTTGGTGAAATCTTTTGAAGAGCATAGATGTTTGATTTTTAGAAGATCCCAATTATCTAGTTTATCTGTTGGGTTTTTTGTGTTGATGTTTATGGTTTGTATCCTGTTAATGCCATGTATTAAGGTCTGAAGTGTTGGTCCTATTTTTTCTTCTATGAATTTTATAGTTTGAGGCTTTATATTCAGGTCTTTGATCCATTTTGAAGTAGTTTTTGTATATGGTGTGAGGTATGGGTCCTGTTTCATTTTTCTACAAATGGATATCCAGGTTTGCCAGCACCATTTGTTAAAAAGACTGTCTTTTCCCCATTTGATGTATTTTGGGCCCTTGTCAAAAATCAGGTGACCGTAGGTGGATGGATTTACATCTGAGTTCTCAATTCTGTTCCATTGGTCAATGTCTCTGTTGTTGTACCAGTACCAGGCTGTTTTGAGTACTGTAGCTGTATAGTAGGTTCTCAAGTCAGGTAGTGTGAGTCCTCCAACTTTATTCTTCTTCTTCAGTAGTGCTTTACTTATTCGAGGTTTCTTCCCTTTCCATATAAAGTTAATAATTAGTTTTTCCATCTCTTTGAAGAATGTTGTTGGTATTTGTATCGGAATTGCATTGTATTTGTAGATTGCTTTAGGTAGAATTGCCATTTTCACAATGTTGAGTCTGCCTATCCATGAGCATGGTATGTTTTTCCATTTATGTAGATCCCTTTGGGTTTCATGCAGCAGTGTTTTGTAGTTTTCTTTGTATAGGTCTTTTATATTCCTGGTCAGATTTATTCCTAAGTATTTTATCTTTTTAGGGGCTATTGAAAATGGTATTGATTTCCTGATCTCCTTTTCATCGTTCTCTTTACTGGTGTATAGGAATCCAACTGATTTTTGAATGTTTATCTTGTATCCTGCTACTCTGCTGAATCTTTCTATTACTTCCAGTAAATTTCTCGTGGAGTCTTTAGGGTTTTCTATGTATAGTATCATATCATCTGCAAACAGGGAGAGTTTAACTTCTTCATTACCAATTTGGATGCCCTTTATTTCTTTTTCTTGCCTTATTGCTCTAGCTAGAACTTCCAGCACAATGTTAAATAGGAGTGGTGATAAAGGGCATCCTTGTCTTGTTCCTGTTTTCAGGGGGAATGTTTTCAGCCTTTCTCCATTAAGAATGATGTTGGCTGTTGGTTTTGCATAGATGCCCTTTATTATGTTGAGAAATTTCCCTTCTATACCTATTTTATTGAGAGCTTTTATCAGGAATGGGTGTTGGACTTTGTCAAATGCCTTTTCTGCATCAATTGAGATAATCATGTGATTTTTTTCTTTCCTTTTATTTATGTGGTGGATTACGTTGATGGATTTTCTAATGTTAAACCATCCTTGCATACCTGGTATGAATCCTACTTGGTCGTGGTGTATTATTTTTTTGATATGATACTGAATTCTATTGGCTAGAATTTTGTTCAGAATTTTTGCATCTATATTCATGAGAGATATTGGTCTGTAATTTTCTTTTTTTGTGATGTCTTTGCCTGGTTTTGGTATCAGCGTTATGCTGGCTTCATAGAATGAATTTGGAAGTGTTGCTTCCTCTTCTATGCTCTGAAATAACTTGAGTAGAACTGGTACGAGCTCTTCTGTAAATGTTTTGTAGAATTCTCCAGTGAAGCCATCTGGGCCAGGGCTTTTTTTGGTTGGGAGTTTTTTTATTACCTTTTCAATCTCTTCTCTTGTTATGGGTCTGTTCAGATTTTCAATATCACTTTGTTGTAGTTTGGGTAGGCCGTATGTTTCTAGAAATTTATCCATTTCCTCTAGGTTTTCAAATTTGTTGGAATATAGTTTTTCATAATATTCTGTTATAATCCTTTTTATTTCAGTTGGGTCTGTTGTAATGTCCCCCATTTCATTTCTTATTTGGGTTATTTGTGCCCTCTGCTGTTTTTCTTTTGTCAGTCTGGCCAGTGGTTTGTCGATTTTGTTGATTCTTTCAAAGAACCAACTTTTGGTTTGGTTGATTCTTTCTATTGTTTTTCTGTTCTCTATTTCATTGATTTCTGCTCTGATCTTTACTATTTCCTTTCTTCCGGTGGTTGTAGGCTTTTTTTGTTGTTCTCTTTCTATTTGTTTGAGTTCTGTAGTTAATGTTTTGATTTTGTCCCTTTCTTCTTTTTTGATATGTGCCTCTATTGCTATAAATTGTCCTCTGAGGACTGCCTTTGCTGTGTCCCAAAGGTTTTGGTATGATGTGTTTTCATTTTCATTTGATTCTAGGAATTTTTTAATTCCATCTCTGATTTCTTCTATTACCCATTGATGTGTAAGCAGATTATTATTCAGTTTCCATGTGTTTGATTTTTTTTCCTTGCTCTTTCTAGTGTTAATTTCTACCTTGATGGCATTGTGGTCAGAGAAGATACTGTGAATTATCTCAGCATTTTGGATCTTGTTGAGGATTGCTCTGTGGCCTAAGATGTGGTCTATTCTGGAGAACGTTCCATGTGCATTGGAAAAGAATGTGTACTTTGCAGCGGTTGGATGGATTGTTCTATATATGTCTATGAGGTCCAGTTGGCTGATTGTGTCCTTTAGGTCTTCTGTATCTTTTCTGAGTTTCTTTTTAGTTGTTCTGTCCTTTACTGAGAGTGGTGTGTTGAAGTCTCCTACTATTATTGTGGAACTGTCAATTTCTCTTTTCAGTGCTGTTAGAGTTTTTTTTATGTATTTTGGAGCCCTGTCATTGGGTGCATAGATATTTATTATGGTTATGTCTTCATGATGGATCATCCCCTTAATCATTATATAGTGTCCTTCTTTGTCTTTTATGGTAGATTTTGTTTTAAAGTCTATTTTATCTGAGATTAGAATTGCCACTCCTGCTCTTTTTTGATAGTTGTTAGCTTGATATATTTTTTTCCAACCTTTGATTTTTAATAAATTCACATCTTTGTTTCTAAGATGTGTCTCTTGTAGACAGCAAATAGATGGATCCTGTTTTCTTATCCATTCTGCCACTCTCCGTCGCTTTATGGGTGCATTGAGTCCATTTACGTTCAGTGTAATTATTGATAGATGTGAATTTGTTGCTGTCATTTTGTAGTGCTTTTTTTTGTGATGCTGAAGTTTTCTTTGTTCTTCTTACTCTCTTGTGCTGAGTTCCTTTTGTTTGTGGATTTTGTGTTCATTTCTTTTGTTTTTGTAGGTTTTGTTTTTGTTGAGACTTTATGTTTTTCGTCTTTAATTTTATGAGTTGGTTTGTTAACTTTTTTTGTGGTTACCATGAATTTTACCCTTATCTTTATAATTTTGAAGCAGTCTACCGTTACTTGGTATCGCCTTGCCTTCTTCTCCTTTAGAAGGTTCTATACCTATGCCGTTTGTTCCCTCTTTCATTGTTTTGATGTTGTTGTCATCCTTTGATTGATTTCTCTGATTCCCTGTTGTATATCTTTTGTTTTTGGAAAGTCCTCTGTAGTTCAGTTCCTAGAATGGTATCTGGTTCATGTGAACCTGCGTCCTAGGTCCTAGGTCCTGCCTGAGGGCTTAAGCTGTTTGTCCTCAGATCGAAGAACTCCCTTTAATAATTCTTGTAAGTTTGGTTTGACTTTTGCATATTCCTTTAGTTTCTGTTTATCTGGAAATGACCTAATTTCACCATCAAATCTGAATGAGAGTTTTGCAGGATATATTATTCTTGGCTGACAATTTTTTTCTTTCAAGATTTTATATATGTCATCCCATTGCCTTCTTGCCTGCATGGTTTCTGCTGAATAATCTGAGCTTAGTCTTATTGTTTCTCCTCTGTATGTGACTTCTTGTTTTTCACGAGCTGCTCTCAGGATTCTTTGTTTGTCTTTAGTTTTAGCGAGTGTGAATATGATATGTCTTGGTGATTTTCTTTTGGGGTCTCTTTTATATGGGGTTCGTTGAGCTTCTTGGATGACCAGCTTTTCATCTTTCATGATATTGGGAAAGTTTTCTGTCAGCAGTTCGTCAATGATCCTCTCTGTGTTTTCTGTTTTCTCCCCCTGTTCTGGTATGCCAATCACTCGTAAGTTTTTGCTTTTAATTGTGTCCCACATAACTCTCAGGGTCTCTTCATTTTTCTTTGTTCTTTTTTCTGAGTTTTCCTGAAACAGAGTTGTATCCAAGTGTTTGTCTTCAATTCCACTGATCCTGTCTTCCATGGTTTCAAATCTACTTCTCAGCCCTTCTATGACACCGTCCATTTCTGAAATCTTGTTGTTTATCTTTTGGATTTCTAATTGTTGTTTTTGTATAATTTCGAGTTGTGAATTTATTTTGGCATTTTGTTCTTGCATCATCTTCCTGAATTCTTCCAATTTTTTGTCTGTATTTTCCATAAATTTGTCTATTTTTTCCTCATGTTTGTCAGCTTTTTGCCTCAGTTCTTGGAAAATTCCGAGTATTAGTGATTTGAGTTCCGTATCAGGTACTTCTAGTGCATTTTCTTCCACAGAAGAGTTATCTGGTGTTTTAATTTGGACGCCTATTGGAGCCATCTTGTCTTGTTTTTGTAAATGTTTTGATATTGTTTGCTGTTTTCGGGGCATTCAGTAGATTTTTCTCTCGTTTATTGATTGTAGATTTTTTTTTTTTTCGTTCTTGTGGTACAGCTGGGCAGATCTAGTTGAGGAGGAGCCACTGGGATGGGTTGCTTGTGGCACTCACCGCAGCCATCAGGACGGTCAGTAGTCAGTGCTGGGCAGGTTCCAATAGGGCGTGCCTGCACCGCTTGGTGATGTGATGTCTAGTGCACGGTGCAGGTAGGTAGGGTGCAGCGGGAAGATGGTTATGTGTGAAGCTAAGCGCAGTTTACCGGTCGTTCTGTCTCCGACCAGATGCTCTGCAAGGCTGCTCTCCCGTTTGCTGGTCTCCGATAGGAATCCAAGATGGTGGATCCGCGCTGCGTTAGCTGGTAAGGAATCTCTGCCTGAGTCTCTCCTCACTCTCCGTTCTCTTTTAGTATTCTCACTCCGTTTGGTGTTTGGCTGAGTTCTTTATCTCTTCATTTGGTGTTCTAGGGTTTCAGGATTGTTGATTCTCTGTTAGGCTTAGTTTTTCGGATCTTTGCTGTGGAGGGACGGCGTGGTGTTTCTGCCTAGAGCGCCATCTTGCCCCTACAGGGATATTTTTATAAAAAATAATAAATTTCTGCTGAAAGAATGCACAAAAATTTTATAGACAGTCATTTGGGTGTCAGCCCCTCTAACAGTGTTACCTGGTGTGATCTGCACCCCCCACCCCACCCAGTGATTCCACTGTAGTGATCCCCCCCATGCTCTTCTCTTTTCTCGGTGAGGTAAGGTCTTTTGTTTCGAGCGAGAGGAATGCAGACTGTGTCCTGCGCTAGAAGAGAGAGGCAATAAATGAGGAATGTATGTCAATGGTCTGCAACCTACCAGGGCATTTGTGTACACATCTCAGTTATTTCTCACAACAACCCTCTGGATAGGTATTATCACCCCGATTTACAGAAGAGGAAGCTGTGGTTCACTGAAATGCAGCAGGTTTGGAATAGCTGGAGAATGGAAAGGAGAGGGAGCTGACTAAGGACAGATAAAAGAATTGAAGGGAAGCTCTGAGGACGGAGCTGAGATGGGATATCTTAGTTTTATGGCCTGGCACCAATTGGGCCAGCAGTGCCACTTGTTTAAGCTGTGTTCAGTCCCCAGGAGGAGGAGTAGATAGATGGTAGGGCTGATACAGAGTTGAGGGAGAGGCTGAAGAGCTCAGGGGCTGGTGGGAGAACAATTCAAGTGATTACACATGGAGTCAAGGCTGAGGTAAAGACATGAAGTCAGAGGGGAGTAAAGAGGCTGGGAAAATAGGGACCTTTCACAGTTGTGAAATTCTGGTGGAAATTTAAATAGTTCCAGCGGGAAAATGAAAAAGTAGGAAGAACAAAAAGTTGTGGTAAGGTCTGAGAATGAGATATTGGAGTTGGAGATTTCAAAACAGGAGATGTTCCCGGAGATGGAAAGGCCAAAGATATGTCTGTGGCTGTGTGGTGTGAGGTTGCAAATCAGTGAAGGCCATGGAGTGGAGGAGATGAAGAAACCATGGGGCCTGGTTGTTGGAGGGGTGTCCAATGGGCATTGGAGTGGCCCAGGGTGATGGCAGAATGTGAAGTTTGGAGCTGAGGCAAATGGCAACCTCATTTCTTCTCATGGTTGGGGAGAATGAGCACCTCCATGGGAGGAGGGCAGGGAAGAGCTTACCTAGGGTATGGGGATCTGAATACCTGCTAAGGTTAATGACTGGAAGAGGCATCCAAATAGCGTTTTTTTCACATTCAAGGTCACCATGATGGCTTACATTATTTTTTTAATTGTGGTAAAATACATATAACACAGAATCTGCCATTTAAACCATTTTTAAGAGTACATTTCAGTGGCATTAATTACGTTCACCATCTTGTGCATCTTGTGCATCAGCCATGGTGGCATTTTACTTGCCAGCATTCAAATAGCCCTTTGTTGTTGTTAGTTACCCTCGAGTTGGTTCTCACTCGTAGCGACCCTATCTACAACAGAATGAAACACTGCCTGGTCCTTTGCCAATCTCACAATAGTTGCTATATTTGAGCCCATTGTGGCAGCCACTGTGTCAATCCATCTCGTCCAGGGTCTTCCTCTTCTTTGCTGATCCTCTGCCTTACCAAGCATGATGTCCTTCTCCAGGGACTGGTCTCTTCTGATAATACGTCCAAAATATGTGAGACGAAGTCTCACCATGCTCGCTTCTAGGAGGTACTCTGGCTGTACTTCTTCCGAAACAGACTTGTTTGTTCTTCTGACAGTCTACGGTATATTCAATATTTTTCGCCAACACCATATTTCAAAGGCATCAATTCTTCTTCAGTGTTACTTATTCATTGTCCAGCTTTCGCATGCATATGAGTTGATTGAAAATATCGTGGCTTGGGTCAGGTGCACCTTAGTCCTCAAAGTGACTGCTTTTCAACACTTTAAAGAGGTCTTTTGTAGCAGATTTGCCCAGTGCAATGCATCTTTTGATTTCTTAACTGCTGCTCCCATGGGTGTTGATTGTGGATCCAAGTAAAATGAAATCCTTGACAACTTCAATCTTTTCTCCGTTTATCATGATGTTGCTTATTGGTCCAGTTGTGAGGATTTTTGTTTTCTTTATGTTGAGGTGTAATCCATACTGAAGGCTGTAGACTTTGCTCTTCATCAGTAAGTGCTTCATATCCTCTTCACTTTCATCTGCATATTGCTGGTTTTTAATGAGTCTTCCTCCAATCTTGATGCTGCACTCTTCTTCGTATAGTCCAGCTTCTTGGATTATTTGCTCAGCATACAGATTGAATAAGTATGGTGAAAGGATACAATCCTGACATACACCTTTCCTGATTTGCTATGATCCACACAGTCAAATGCTTTTGCATAGTTAATAAAACACAGGTAAACGTCTTTCCAGTATTCTCTGCTTTCAGCCAAAATCCATCTGACATCAGCAATGATATCCCTCATTCCACGTCTTCTTCTGAATCCAGCTTGAATTTCTGGCAGTTCCCTGTTGATGTACTGCTGGAACTGTTTTTGAATGATCTTCAGCAAAATTTTACTTGTATGTAATATTAATGATACTGTTAGATAATTTCTGCATTCTGTTGGATCACCTTTCTTTGGAATGGGCACAAATATGAAACTCTTCCAGTCGGTTGGCCAGGTAGCTGTCTTCCAAATTTCTTGGCATAGATGAGTGAGCGCTTCCAGCACTGCATCCATTTGTTGAAGCATCTCAATTGTTATTCCATCAATTCCTGGAGCCTTGTTTTCCACCAAACCCTTCAGTGAAACTTGGACTTCTTCCTTCAATACCATTGGTTCTTGGTCATATGCTATCCCCTGGAATGACTGAACGTTGACCAATTCTTTTTGATATAGTGATTCTGTGCATTCCTTCCATCGTCTTTTGATGCTTCCTGCATCATTTAACATTTTGCCTATTAAAAAAAAAAAAAAACAACCATTGCCACAGAGCCAATTCCAGCTCATAGCAACCCTATAGGACAGAATAGAACTGCCCCATACAGTTTCCAAGGAGCAGCTGGTGGATTCAAACTGCCAATCTTTTGGTTAGTGGCAGAGTTGTTAACCACTGAGCCACCAGAGCTCCTTTTTCCCCATAGAATCCTTCAAAATTGCAACTTGAGGCTTGAATTTTTTCTTCAGTCCTTTCAGCTTGAGAAATGCTGAGCATGTTCTTCCCTTTTGGTTTTCTAACTCCAAGTCTTTGCACATGTCATTATAATACTTTACTTTGTCTTCTTGAGCTGCCCTTTGAAATCTTCTGTTCAACTGTTTCACTTCATCATTTCTTCCATTTGCTTAGCTACTCTACATTCAAGAGTAAGTTTCAGAGTCTCTTCTGACGTCCATTTTGGTCTTTTCTTTCTTTACTGTCTTTTTAATGACCTCTTGCTCTCTTCATGTATGATGTCCTTGATATCATCCCACAACTCATCTGGTCTTTGGTCATTAGTGTACAGTTTGTCAAATCTATTCTTGAGATGGTCTCCAAATTCAGGGGGGATATACTCAAGGTCATATTTTGTTTCTCGTTGACTTATTTTAATTTTCTTCAGCTTCAACATGAACTTGCATATGAGCAGCTGACGGTCTGTTCCACAGTCAGCCCCTGGCCTTGTTCTGACTGATGACATTGAGCTTTTCACAGATGTAGTCAATTTGATTCCTGTGGATTCCATCTGGAGAGGTCCACGTGTATAGTCACAGATTATGCTGTTGAAAAAAAGGTATTTGTAATGAAGAAGTCGTTGGTCTTGTAAAATTCTATCATGCGATCTGTGGCATGGTTTCTATCACCAAGGCCATATTTTCCAACTGCCAATCCTTCTTCTGTGTTTCCAACTTTTGCATTCCAATCACCAGTAATTATCAATGCATCTTGACTGCATATTTGATCAATTTCAGACTGCAGGAGTTGGTAAAAATCTTCAATTTCTTCATCTTTGGCATTAGTGATTGATGGATAAATTTGAATAATAGTCGTATTAACTGGTCTTCCTTGTAGAAATATAGATATTATCCTATCACTGACAGTGTTGTTCTTCAGGATAGATCTTGAAATGTTCTTTTTGACCATGAATGCGACATCATTCCTCTTCAATTGGTCATTCCTGGCATAGTAGACCATGTGATTTTCTGATTTAAAATGGCCAATACCACGTCTGGGGTCTTAAAAACTTACAAGTGGCCATCTAAGATGCATCAATTGGTCCCGACCACCTGGAGTAAAGGAGAATGAAGAACACCAAAGACACAAGGAAAGTATTAGCCCAAGAGACAGAAAGGGCCACATAAACCAGAGACTTCATCAGCCTGAGACCAGAAGAACTAGATGGTGCCTGGCTATCACCAAGGAACGTCCTGATAGGGAACACAGCAGAGAGTCCCGGATGGAGCAGTAGAAGGATGGGGTGCAGAACTCAAATCCTAGTAAGAAGACCAGACTTAATCGTCTGACTGAGACTGGAGGAACCCCGGAAAGCATGGCCCCTGGATTCTCTATCAGCCCAGAACTAAAACAATGTCCAAGGCCAACTCTTCAGACAGGGATTGGACTGGACTATGGGATGTAAAGTGATACTCGTGAGGAGTGTACCTCTTAGCTCAAGTAGATACAAGAGACTAAACAGGGAGCTTCTGTCCAGAGATGAGATGGGAAGGCAGAGAGAGTTAGGAGCTGGCTGAATGGACACGGGGAATCAGGGGTGGAAAGGAGGAGTGTGCTGTTGCAGTGTGGAGAGAGCAATTAGGGTCACAATAACAGTGTATGTATAAATTTTTGTATGGGAGACTAACTTGAAATGTAAACTTCATTTAAACTACAACAATAAAGAAATTAAAAAAATAAAAACAAAATGGCCAATACCAGTCCATTTCAGCTCACTATTGCCTAGGATATGGATGTTTATGTGCTCTATTTCATTTTTGACGATTTCTAATTTTCTTAGATTCGTACTTCCTACGTTTCACTTTCCGATTATTAATGGATGTTTGCAGCTGTTTCTTCTCATTTTGAGTCATGCCACTTCAGCAAATGAGGGTCCCGAAAGCTTTATTCCATCCACGTCATTAAGGTGGACTCTACTTTGAGGAGGCAACTCTTCCCCAGTCATATTTTTAGTGCCTTCCAATTTGAGGGGGCTCATCTGCCGACACTATATCAGACAATGTTTTGCTGCTATTCATAAGGCTTTCACTGGCCAATTTTTTTCAGAAGTACACTGCCAGGTCCTTCTTCATAGTCTGTCTTAGTCTTGAAGGTCCACTGAAACCTGTGCACCATGGGTGACCCTGGTGGTATTTGAAATACCGGTAGCATAGCTTCCAGCATCACTGGAACACACAAGCCCCCACAGTATGACACACTGAAGTCCTTTACAATTTATAAATGTGTCTCTAATAAGATATTCCACTGAATGAATTTTAGGCATAGTGTTTTAATATATTTTCTGGCAAAAACACTTGGAAACTGAGATGATGCTGGCTTGCTCCAAGTGCCAAACGTATTTTGAACAGTTTTTAAAACCTATTTTTGGAACTCTCTTGGTATCTGAGATATAGAGCCTAGTCATCTTTTGTACATCTCCCCATCCCCCATCAAGACAAACGAACCAACAAACAAACTCCCAGCATCACACCCTTCTTTCCAGATCGCTGGCCTCTGTGGAGCCTTTTGTCCCAAAGAGCCAAAAGACCAGAATTCAGGCTTCTGGCCCAATACTTTTCTCCTACCGCATGAGGGCAGACTTTTTAACAAAAAAGGGGGAAGCAACTGTTTACCTTGTACTGTATAGAATTGAAAATAGTGAGAAGTTATGTTAAAGCCAGATTTTGTGCGGGTTTCTTGGTCTTGACAACACTCCCACTCTCTTCAAGCCTGCAATGCTTCCTGTTAACTCTCTACCCATGGATGAACTGGCTCCCTCCCTTCCTTTCTTCTTTTCTCTCTTCCTCTCTCATCCTCTTATTCTTGCATGTATTTATTGAGGTATTTATTCTGGGTGGAAACCCTGGTGGCGTAGTGGTTAAGAGTTCAGCTGCTATCCAAAAGTTTGGCAGTTCAAATCCACCAGGTGCTCCTTGGAAACCCTATGGGGCAGTTCTACTCTGTCCTATAGGGTCGCTATGAGTCGGGATTGACTCTACGGCAATGGGTTTCGTTGGTTTTGGTTACTCTGGGTAGGGGTGCCAGAAAAATACGGGATGCCCAGTTAAATCTGAACTTCGGATAAACAACAAATAATTTTTTTGGCTAAGTATGTCCCATGCATATATTTGGGACATACTTATACTAAAAAATATATTCATTGTTTATCTGAAATTCAAACTTAATTGAGTGTCCTGTATTCGTATTTGCTAAACCTGGCAACTCTAACTCTGGGCCAAGCACTTGCTGGAGACTGGCAGGGTGGGGTTGAGTCCTCCCAGTCTCCTGGTAGAGACAAGCTCAAAATAGTGTGCAAATGCAGTGCTAGAGGCCTGGGGCAGAGATGCCCAGAGTGGGCAGTCCAGGAAGGCTACCTCAGCAGCCTCATCTTTAGTTCTCCTGCTTGCCCCTTGTGCTTCAACCTTTGCACATTCCACTCATTCATGTTCCAACCCCCAGCTCAACTGTGTCCTCCTCTGGGAAGCCTTCCCCGCTCTCCCCAGGCAGAGCTGTTGCCTCTGCACTTCATATCCATGTCCACCTCTGTAACAACACATACTCGAGTCCCTGGATGGTGCGAATGATTCAGCGCTCAGCTGCTAATCAAAAGGTTGGTGGTTTGAGTTCACCCAGAGACACCTTGGAAGAAAGGCCTGGTGATCTTCTCAAAAATCAACCACTGAAAACTCTATGGAGCACAGTTTTACTCTGACACACTTGTGGCCATCATGAGTCGGGATCGACTCTGAGGCAACTTGTAATAACACATACCACACTGTATGATTTACATATCTGTCTTATCCCCCAGACTATAAGGAACTAGAGGGCAGAGATTTCTGTCTTGTCCACCTCTATTTCCCCATTGCTTAACACAGTATCTGGAACATAGTAAGCACTCAATTCATGGATGATAAAAACAATTGAGCGATTTTAGCTCCAGACCTTGGAAAAATAATCTACTTCTCCTTTGCCTCAGTTTGACTAATATACAAAAAAGGGATCCGATTTGATGAACCCTAATGTCCTTTACAGATCTAGAAAGAGTCCTGTGATTCTAGGTTACGTTGGAGATCGGCAAATCACACACAGTAACCCCAGCTCTAAAGCTGTTGTTTGGTGCCTTTGAGTCGATTCCAACTCATAGCGACCCCACGTGTTACAGAGTAGAACTGCCCCATAGTGTTTTCTAGGTTGTAATCTTTTTGGAAGCAGATTGCCAGGTCTTACTCATGCGGAGCCACTGGGTAGGTTTGAACCACCAACCTTTAGGTTACCAGCAGAGCGCTGAACCATTTGCACCCAAGCTGGCAGCAGTCAAACTGGTCTTTAAGGCTTTTAGCCTCAAAGAGGCCCAGGTGGGAAGCACACGTTAAAAAGTGCTTCAAGTTTAGCATGGGACATAAATGCGACCAGAAAAATGCTTCATAAAAAACAGTCTTCTTGCAGTATCAATGGCTTTCAAACTACAGCAGGGCTAGATTAAAAAAACAATCCTCGGAAATAGAGCCGAATCCTCAGCACTAGAGAAGCCTTCCAACATACCTACTATTTTGAAGATAGTCTCTGAGCTGGAGCCGACCTGACGGTGCCTAACAACAACCACAACAACCCTATGGGGTAGGATTTAACATCATCATCATCCCCCTTTCACAGATGAAGAATTGGAGGCACAAAAAAAGTTAACCAACTTGTCTAAGATCAACAAGTAGGAAGCGGGAGAGTTGAACCGTGAACTCAGGCAGTCTGGCTCCAGATCTGATACTTATGTTATATTACCTCTCTAGCTCTTTTTCACAGCCAACTGAATGAATGACAGTTGCAGTGAGTAGGGTAAAAACAAAAGCAAAAACAACCTTCACTTCTTGTTGATTCCTTTCTAACCTTCTAACTCCCTGGCTTCAAGTATTATTATTTTTTCAGCTGCTATGTTGTTTACCTCCATCCCAGCCCTAGTACTCATTAGTGGAATCACACCTTAGACGTGGCATTCAGTATTAATTAATAATGTTGTTATTAGTTGCCATTGAGTCAGCTGGGAATCATGGTGACCTTAAGTATAACAGAAGAAATAGCTAATACTTATTATTCTTTGTTTGTTTGTTTTGGTTTTTAAAAAATTTTTTTTATTGTGCTTTAGGTGAAAGTTTACAGAGCAAATTAGGTTCCCATTCAATAGTTTGTGCATAAAATGTTTCCATGACATTCCTTTCATTCCCCACTATGTGCCAGCTTCTCCCTATTCCATCTGAGGTTCTTTGTTTCCTTTAGTCCTGGTTTTCTAACCCTTCCTGACTTCTCATCTTGCTTTTGGGCAAGTGTTGCCCTTTTGATCCCATGTAATTGATCGTTCTATGGAGCTCGTTCCTTTCAGGTGTTATTGTTTATTTTTGGCACAGTGGTTAAGAAGTCAGGCTGCTAACCAAAAGGTTGGCAGTTTGAATCCACCAGCTGATCCTAGGAAAGCCTACAGGGCAATTCTGCTCTGTCCTATAGGGTCACTATGAGTTGGAATCGGCTTGACAGCAACAGAGTTGGCTTTTTTTTTTTTTTTTTTTTTGGTTTTGGTCTATGGTTTGGCTGAAAGGTGATCTCTGGGGATGACTTCAGTTTCAGTTAAGAAGGGTGTCTTAGGGCCATAGTCTAAGGGATTCCTCCAGTCTCTATCAGACCAGTAAGTCCAGTCTTTTTAGAGAATTTGATTTTTTGCTCTGCAAATTTTCTCCCACTCTGTTTGGGACCCTCTGTTGTGGTCCCAGTCAGAGTGGTCGGTAGTGGTAGCCGGGTACCATCTAATTCTTCTGGTCTCAGGGTCATGTAGGCTGTGGTCCATTAGTCATTTGGACTAATTTCTCTCTTGGGTCTTTGGTTTTCTTAATTATCCTTTGCTCCGGATGTAAGAGACCAATAGTTGTATCTTAGATGGCCGCCCACAAGCTTTTAAGACCCCAGATACTACTCACAGAGTAGGATGCAGAACTTTGTCTTTAGGAACTATGTGGTGCCAATTGACACAGATGTCCCCTAAGTCGCTAACACATTTTGAAGCTGACTCTACTGGGCACTGTTCTAAGTGCTTTATATATATTAACTCAGTTAAGCCTAAACCAAACCACAGCAAACCCATTGCCATTGAGTCAACTCTGACTCATAAAGGAGGTAATACAACATAAGCATCAGCTCTGGAGCCAGACTGCCCAAGTTCAAGGTTCAGCTCTCCTGCTTCCTACCTGTTGACCTTGGACAAGTTGGTTAACTTTTTGGTACCTCCAATTCTTCATCTGTAAAAGGGAGATGATGATGATGTTAAATCCTACCTCATAGGGTTGTTGTTGTTGTCATTGTTGTTAGGTACTGTCAAGTTGGCTCCAGCTCGGAGACCATCCTCAAAATAGTAGGTATGTTTAAGTCCATTGTTGCAGCCACTGTGTCAGTCCATCTCATTGAGGGCCTTCCTCTTTTTCACCGACCCTTCTCCAGAAATTGGTGCCTCCTGATAACATGTCCAAAATAAGCAGGATGAAGTCTTGCAATCCTTGCTTCTAAGAAACATTCTAGCTGTACATTTTCCAAGACAGATTTGTTCATTCTTTTGGCAGTCCATGGTATTATCAGTATTCTTTGCCAACACCATAACTCAAAGGCATCAAGTCTTTGATCTTATTCATTGTCCAGCTTTCCCATGCATGTGAGGCAATTGAAAACACCATGGCTTGGGTCAGACACACTTCAGTCCTTAAAGTGATATCTTTGCTTTTTAACACTTTAAAAAGGTCTTTTGCAGCAGATTTGCCCAGTGCAATGCATCTTTTGACTTCTTGACTACTGCTTCCATGGATATTGATTGTGGATCCAAGTTATATGAAATCCTTGACAACTTCAGTCTTTTCTCCGTTTATCATGATGTTGCTTATTGGTCCAATTGTGAGGATTTTTGTTTTCTTTATGTTGAGGTTTAACCAATACTGAAGGCTGTAGACTTTGATCTTCATCTGTAAGTGCTTCAAGTCCTCTTCACTTACAGCAAGCAAAGCTGTGTCATCTGCATAATACAGGTTGTTAATGAGTCTTCCTCCAATCCTTATGCCCTGTTCTTCTTCACATAGTCCAGCTTCTCGAATTACTTGCTCATCATACAGATTGAATAAGTATGGTGAAAGGATACAACCCTGATGCACACCTTTCTTAACTTTAAACCATGCAGTATCCCCTTGTTCTGTTCAGACAACTGCCTCTTTGTCTATGTGCAGGTTCTGCATGAGCACAATTAAGTGTTCTGGAATTCCCATTCTTCGCAATGTTATCCATAATTTGTTATGATCCATGCGGTCGAATGCCTTTGCATAGTCAATAAAACACAAGTAAACATCTTTCTTTCAGCCAACATCCATCTGATGTCCCTTGTTCTAAGTCCTGTTCTGAATCCTGCTTGAATTTCTGGCAGTTTCCTGTCGATGTACTGCTGCAGCCACTTTTGAATCGTCTTCAGCAAATTTTACTTGTGTGTGATATTAGTGATATTGTTCAATAATTTCCGCATTCGATTGGATCACCTTTCTTTGGAATAGGCATCAATATGGATCTTTTCCAGTCGGTTGGCCAGGTAGCTGTCTTCCAATTTACAAATATATATAAAATAAATATATGTGCTTATATATAGATAAACTTACAACCTTATCATGAAGATATTATTATCCTCATTTTAGAGATAAGGAAATGGAGGCTCAAGAAAGAGTAACTTTCTCCTGGTCACACAGCCTGCCCTCCTAACCACTCTGCAATACTGCTCTGATTTTTTTCTGTTTGTTTGGTTGGTTTTAAATAAATTTTTCATTTTGAAATAAATTTAGACTTACAGATGAGTTGCAAAAACAGTACAGAGAGTATTCACATACCTTATACCCAGCTTCCCCCAATGTTCACATTTTACATAACCATAGTACATATGGTACAACTGAGAAAGAACACTGGTTCATTACTGCAGGTAGTCCCCTACTTACGATGGGGTTCCTTTATGACGACTCCGTTGTAAGTTGATTCTGACATAAGTCAAATACCTCTTTTTTTATAGCCTGCTATACAGCAGTGCTTTGAACAGTAAATCATAACATCGAACATCTTCAAGTGAACATTTGAGAATAACATCAGCAAATTACACGCTGCAACACTGTATGTAGTACATATTACTAACAATAAGATGTACAAAGAGGTGCAGTTCATGATAACTCGAATACATAGTAAGTTGGGGACTACCTGTATTATCTAACTACTTAATTTGAACTCCACCAGTTTCCCTACTAATACCCTTTTTCTGTTCCAGGACCCAATCTAGGATCCAGAGTTGTATGAAGCCATCTGCTTCTTAACAAATATTGAGCAACTACTCTGGGTCAAGCCTTACGCTAGGCATTGGGGATAGAGAGATGAGTAAGAACTGCTCTTGCCCTCAAGAAGCTCACAGTCTACTCAGGAAAACAGATATGCAAACACTCAGTTGTAATATAGGGTAGTAAGTACAATTACAGTTAAGCCTAGAGGGTTTGCGGGGGGGCACAGAAGAGAAGCATCAGATTCAGACTGGGACATCTAAGCTGAGACCTGAAGGATGAGTAGGGCTTAATCAGGCACACTCAGGGTGTGTGTGTGTGGCCTGGGTGTGGGTGGGCAGAGGAGTGTTGGAAACAGTATTCAAGGTAGAATAAAATATCATGTGCAAAGACCCAGAAAAGAGAGCATGAGTATGGCCAGCTTTGGGAACTGCCGTATCTCCCAGAGTTTCACTGCAAGCTCTGAAATTCCCATCTTTACCACAGTCTTCCGCTTTGGAACTGACTTCTTCAAGTTCATTCTATGCTTTGACCTTCTTTGCATAGCCCCATTCCCTTTAGCCCCACTCACTTCCCATAACAGCTTAAGTCCAGTCACACCAGGACTGAACTCTGAAGTCCTGTGGCCAATCCCAGGCCCTGGGAAAACCCTACGTCTCCTGCTCTCAAGTAAAAAAGTCAAGCAATGGTTAATTTTGCTATAATTTCCTGCTAACCTTGGCCAAGTCTTTACTGCAGGATATATGGCAAATACCTGAGATTTGGAGTCAGGCAGATGTGGGTTCAAATCCTCATTCTTCCACTTATCACCTGTTATGGTTAATGCTATGTGTCTATTTAGCTAGGCTACGGTTCTCAGTGGTTTGGCATGTGCTCTTCCATAATGTAATCACTTTCCATTTTGTGGTCTGATGCAAGCAAACAATTAGTCGAAAGGGTAGTTTTCTTAGGGGTGTAGCCTGCCTCCAGTATATAAATGGATGTTCTGGCAAAGCTTGCTCTCTCTCCCTCTCCCTTCTCTGCTCTCTTCTTTCTCTCTCCCTACACCGTTCTTACCGTCTGACCTTGGGTTCCACCTGACCTGCAGATCTTGGATTTGACAACCCCCCACAACCCCATGAGCCAGCAGAGGCCTCCAGCCCACCATCTGGCCTGCAGAGTTTGGGTTCATCAGCCTCTGCAACCACGTGAGCCAGCAGAGGTCTTCGGCCTGCCACCTGACCCACAAATTTGTGACTTGCCTGCCCCCACAATTGTGTGAGCTACATCCTCACAATTGTATGAGCCATTTCCTTGAAGTAAATAAATCTCTCTTTATGTATTTATATATACATGCTTCACTGGTTTTGCTCCTCTAGAAAACCTAGACTAAGATACCACCTCTGGCCTTGGACAAGGTATTTGCCATCTTGAAACTCAATTTTCTCTTCTATAAAACAGCAATAATAATACTACTGATCTTGGAGGTTGTTGTAAGGATTATAATTAACATAGGCAAAGTTCTTGGCATACCAAAAACACCAAACCCTTTGCCATTGAGTCGATTCCGACTCGTAGTGACCCTATAGGACAGAGTAGAACTGCCCCATAGGGTTTCCAAGGAGCAGCTGGTGGATTCAAACTGCTGAACTTTTGGTTAGCAGCCAAGCTCTTAACAACTGCGCCACCAGGGCTCCAGTTCTTGGCATACGGCTCAATAATTGGTACCTTCCTTAATTATGGACCACTTTTTTGTTTATCACTAGGTGAATCCTTAGGGAGCACTGGTGGTGCAGTGGTTAAGCTTTCTGCTGCTAGCCAAAAAGTTCAGCAGTTAGAATCCACCAGCTGCTCCTTGGAAACTCTATGGGGCAGATCTACTCTGCCTTATAGGATCACTATGAGTTGGAATCGACTCCATGGCAAAGGGTTAGGTGAATCCTCAGAGTTTTGTTACAGGACCTACTCCAAATCTTCTCACTGTCCTCAGCCTTCAAGTCTTCTTTCCTGCCTTGCCTTCTATATTCATGGTTCTCCGCCTATTTCTTAGACATCGTCTTGCGTTGGTTTTACTGGCTTTTCTTTTTTCTCTCACTTCCTAAATGTAGGTATTTCCCCAAAAAATCCTGTGCTCAAAATTATTCCTTTTTTCTGCGTTCTTTCTCTTGACAATTTCATTTCAGGCCTATGTGAATGACTTCTAAATCTGTATCTCTAGTAGCAACATTTCACTTGAGCTCCAGACCTGATTTCCAGATTCCCAACAGGCCATCTTCATCCAGACGTCCTGAGGGCCCTGCATACCTGGTATATGCTAATGTCATCATTTCCATACCCTGCTCCATAGCTCATCTCAAACCTGTTTCTTCTGTTTCATGTCTGTTAATGTCTTCACCATCTTCTCAGACCCTTTGCTCAAAATATTGACCTCTAAGTTGAGGAATTGCCTTGCCATTTCCACATTCCGATTTTCACTTCCACCAATCAGGTTCATACTTCAGCATCTTCTCCTCCAGTGGAAGAGATCCTTTTCCAGTGAATAGACTGTTTGAGACTGCCTTATCTGGAGGACTCCCTTTTTCTGATATTAAGATTGCTGGGAAATGCAATTCAGACTTCTGCTTGGCGAAAAAGAATTTAAAACAAAAGGATGCGAATCGTCTTGAGGGATATTTCATTCCAGCTGTGAAGAAGCCGGAGGAACTGTTCCTGCTCTACAGCAAATAGTACCTGAAAAGTAAAGGATTACATCCCCTAGATCCAACTTTTCTCTCCTCTCTGTGGTGCTGGAAAAACACTGCCCAACTCGGCTCATGAAAGACATTTTTTCAATGCTGAGTTCTACTGACAAATATTATTGAGTGTGCTAACACCATTGGCTAAGCAACAGTAGACTTGACAGTGTCTTTTTCCATTATGAGTTGATTTAATCAGTTGACATCTCAAAAAAGCAATCTTGGTGCTACCCTACAATTCACTCTTAGTCAATTAATTATACTTTAGGGATATTCTTACACATGTGCCCAAAGACATGTAAAAGATTGCTTCTTCTTGTTGTTAGGTGCTGTCGAGTCACTTCTGACTGATAGTGACCACATGCACAACAGAACAAAACACTGCTCAGTCCTGCGCCATCCTCACTATTGTTGCTATGTTTGAGCCCATTGTTGCAGCCATTGTGTCAAACCATCTTGTCCAAGGTCCTCCTCTTTTTCTCTGACCCTCTACTTTACTAAGCATGACATCCTTCTCCAGGGACTGGTCCCTCCTGATAACATGTCCAAAGTATATGAGATGAAGTCTTGCCATCCTCACTTCTAAGGAACATTCTGGCTGTACTTCTTCCAAGACAGATGTGTTCGTTCTTCTGACAGTCCATGGCATATTCAATAATCTTCGCCAACACCATAATTTAAAAGCATCAGTTCTTCTTCAGTCTTCCTTATTCATCGTCCAGCTTTTGCATGAATACGAGGCAATGGAAAACGCCATGATTTGGATGAGTCCTCAAAGTGATGTCTTTGCGTTTTAACACTTTAAAGAGGTCTTTTGAAACAGATTTGCCCCATGCAATGCGTCATTTAATTCCTTGACTGCTGCTTCCATGGGCGCTGATTGTGGATCCAAGTAAAATGAAATCCTTGAAAACTTGAATCTTTTTCTCTGTTTATCATGATGTTGCTTATTGGTCCAGTTGTGGGGATTTTTGTTTTCTTTATGTTGAAGTGTAATCCAGCTCAAGGTGTAATCCATACTGAAGGCTGTGGGCTTTGATCTTCATCAGTAAGTGCTTCAAGTCCTCTTTACTTTCAGCGAGTGAAGTTGTGTCATCTGCATATTACAGGTTGTTGATGAGTCTCCCACCAATCCTGATGCCACGTTCTGCTTCATATAATCCAGCTTCTTGGATCGTGTGCTCAGCATACAGACTGAATAAGTATGGTGAAAGACGCAACCCTAACACACACCTTTCCTGTTTTTAAACCATGCAGTATCACCTTGTTGTGTTCAAATGACTTCCTCATTGTCTATGTACAGGTTCTGCATGGGCACAATTAAGTTTTCCAGAATTCCCATTCTTTGCAATGGTATCCATAATTTGTTATGATCCACACAGCCAAATGCCTTTGCATAGTCAATAAGAACATCATGCTTGGTAAAGTAGAGGGTCAGTGAAAATAGAGACAGACCCTTAACGAGATGGATTGACACACTGGCTGCAACAATGGGCTCAAACATAGCAACGATTGTGAGGATGCCACAGGACAGGCCAGTGTTTTGTTCTGTTGCACACAGGGTCGCTATGAGTTTGAACCAACTCAACGGCACCTAAAAACTAACAAGTCAATAAAACACAGGTAAACATCTTTCTGGTATTCTCTGCTTTCAGACAAGATACATCTGACATCAGCAGTGATATCCCTCGTTCCACATCCTCATCTGAATCAGGCTTGAATTTCTGGCAGTTCTCTGTCAATGTATTGCTGCAACCTTTTTTAAATTATCTTTGGCAAAATTTAACTTGCATGTGATATTAATGATATTGTTTGATAATTTCCACATTCTGTTGGATGACCTTTCTTTGGAATGGGCACAAATATGGATCTCTTCCAGTCGGTTGGCCAGGTAGCTGTCTTTCAAATTTCTCGGCACAGATGAATGTGCGCTTCCAGTGTTGCATCCATTTGTTGAAACATTTCAATTGGTATTCCGTCAGTTCTGGAGCCTTGTTTTTCACCAATGCCTTCAGTGAAGCTCAGACTTCTTCCTTTAGTACCATTGGTTCTTGATCATGTGCAACTTCCTGAAATGGTTGAACATCAGCCAATTCTTTTTGGTACAGTGACTCTGTGTATCCCTTCCATCTTCTTTTTGATGTTTCCTGCGTCATCCAATTTTTTTGCCCATGTTGTTGTTGTTAGGTGCCATTGAGTTGGTTCCAACGCATAGCAACCCTATCTACAACAGAATGAAACACTGCCCAGTCCTTCGCCATCCTCACAATCGTTGTTATGCTTGTGCCCATTGTTGCAGCCACTGTGTCAATCCATCTTGTTGAGGGTCTTCCTCTTTTTCACTGACACTCTACTTCACCAAGCATGATGTCCTTCTCCAGGGACTGATCCCTCCTAATAACATGTCCAAAGTATGTAAGATGTAGTCTCACCATCTCTGCTTCTAAGGAGCATGCTGGTTGTACTTCTTCCCAGACAAATTTGTTTGTTCTGCCCACAGACTCCTTCAATATTGTAACGCAAGGCTTGAATTTTTTCTTCAGTTCTTTCAGCTTGAGAAATGCCAAACATGTTCTTCCCTTTTGGTTTTCTAACTTCAGGTCTTTGCACATTTCAGTATAATACTTTACTTTGTTTTCTTGAGCAGCATACCTGGTATGAATCCCACTTAGTCATGATATATTATTTTTTTGAAATGTTGTTGAATTCTATTGGCTAGGATTTTGTTGAGAATATTTGCATCTGTATTCAGGAGGGATATTGGTCTATAATTTTCTTTTTTAGTGATGTCTTTGCCTAGCTTTGCTATCAGGGTTATGTTCACTTCATAGAATGAATTTGGGAATAGTCCTTCCTTTTCTATACTTTGAAATAGTTTGAGCAGTGTTGGTGTGAGCTCTGTTCTAAATGTTTGGTAGAATTCTCCAGTGAAGCTGTCTTGGCCAGGCCTTTTTTTTTGTTAGGAGTTTTTTAAATTACCTCTTCAATCTCTTCTTTTGTTATGGGTCTGTTCAGTTTTTCTACCTTAATTTGTGGTAGTTTATGTAGGTAGTGTGTTTCTAGAAATCTGTCCATTTCCTCTAGGTTTTCAAATTTGTTAGAGTACAATTTTTCATAGTATTCTGTTATGATTCTTTTAATTTCAGTTGGGTCTGTTGTGATATCACCCATCTCGTTTCTTATACGGGTTACTTGCTTCCTCTCCTGTTTTTCTCTTGGCCAATGGTTTATCGATTTTGTTGATCTTTTCAAAGAATCAGCTGTTGGTATTGTTAACCCTTTCAATTGTTTTTCTATTCTCTATTTCATTTAATTCTGCTCTAATTCTTACTATTTCCTTCCTTCTGGTGATTGTGTGCTTCTTTTGCTGCTCTCTTTCTCTTGATTCAAGTTGTAGGATTAATGTTTTGATTTTGGCCCTTTCTTCTTTTTAGATCTGTGCATTTATTGCTATAAAATGACCTCTGAGCACCAAAGGTTTTGGTAAGATGTGCTTTCAATCTCATTTGTTTCTAAGAATTTTTTGATTCCATCTTTGATTTCTTCTATTACCCAGTGGTTTTTAAGCAAGATGTTATTCAGTTTGCATGTATTTGATCTTTTCCCTCCTATTCTTGTTATTGATTTCTACTTTTATGATCTTGTGATCAGAGAAAATGCTTTGTATTATTTTGATGTTTGGGATTTTGTTAAGGCTTGCTTTGTAGCCTAAAATGTGGTCTACTCTGGAGAATGTTCCATGCGCTTTGGGAAAGAATGTATACTTTGCTGCTGTTGGCTGGAGTGTTCTGTGTGTGTCTATTAGATTGAGTTGGTCAATTATGTCATTTAGATCTTCTATATTTTTGTTGACTTTCTTTCCAAGTGTTCTGTCCTCCACTGAAAGTGATGTGGTGACGTCACCTACTATTATTGTGGAGCTGTCTATTTCTCTTCTTTCCTGTCTTTTTAATGACCTTTTGCTTTCTTCATGTATGATGTCCCTGATGTCATTCCACAACTCTTCTGGACTTTGGTCATTAGTGTTCAGCGTGTCAAATCTATTCTTGAGATGGTCTCTAAATTCAGGTGGGATATATTCAAGGTTGTACTTTGGCTCTTGTGGACTTGTTTTAATTTTCTTCAGCTTCAACTTGAACTTGCATATGAGCAATTGATGGTCTGTTCTACCATCGGCCCCTGGCCCTGTTCTGACTGATGATGATGAGCTCTTCCCCAGTTGTATTCTGAGTGCCTTTTACCCTGAGGGGCTCATCTTCCAACTATTGTAGACAAAGCTTCACTGTTATCCATAAGGTTTTCAGTAGCCAATTTTTTCAGAAGTAGATCACCAGGTCCCTCTTCCTAGTCTGTCTTAATCTGAAAGGTTTGCTGAAATCTGTCCACCATGGGTGACCCTGCTGGTACTTGAAATATTGGTGACATTTCTTCCGGCATCAAAGCAACATGCACGCCACCACAGTACGACAAATTGTTAGATGAGTGGTGTAAAAGATTCTTAGAGTAGCATTTTTTGTAATGTTTTGTGCAGACCTGTAGATGATTCTTTTTGTTGGTGGTATTTCATTGTATGAATGTAATCCTATTTGGGAATATGACTATCTTTGTTATGTTAATGGACCACACCAGTATCGGTTGTGTCTTAAGCCTTTGAGATATAAAAAGAGCAGATTAGGCACAGAGGCGGAAGCACAAATGGAGGGGAAGATACATTCCACATGAACATCACCAAGGAAACCAGGAACAGAAGCTTAAAAGAGACAAGGACCTTCCCCCAGAGCCAACAGGGAAAGAAAGCCTTTTCCTAGAGCCAGTGCCCTGAATTCAGGCTTCTAGCCTCTTAAACTCTGAGAAAATAAATTTCTGTTTGTTAAAGCCACCCACTTGTGGTACAGGTAGTCCTGATTTATGTTGTATTCAAGGTTCTTTGAATTGCGTTTACGACCGTTTTTTTGTACTACATACAATGTTGCAGTGCATAATTTGCTGATGTTATCATTCCCAGATGTTTACTCCTCCATGTTTATATGTAATGTTTCCAACCTCTAAAGACAAATAAAGATCAAATTTGTAGATACTGATAATAAAAGGCAATAATAATGAAAACCTAACAAAAAAAAGAGGTATTCGACTTATGCCTTTGTAAGTTGAAGACTACCTGTATGTCTCCTGTAGCAGCACTAGGAAACTAAGATAGTATAATATCATCTATATGGAGTTCAAAACCATATAAAACGAAATACTACCATACTGGTTAGAGATAAACACATATGTGATGAAAACTGTAATGATAAGCAAGGAATGATTAGCACAAAATTTGGGAGAACAGTTTAGTCCTTGGGGATGGAGAGAAGAGGATGGCAGGTGGAGGAGGGGCCTGGAGGGCTTTCAAGGTGTTCTGTTTCTTAAACTGAGTGGTGGCTACACAGATTTTTATTTCGTTTTTATTCTTTAAACTGCATTTGTATAAAACGCACTATCATATGTACTATACTGCACAGTTCTCAAAAGTTATTTTAAAAAAGGTAACATTATTTTACGTTCTTTGAGAGGAGGGACAGTTCTTTCTTTTAGCCAGCTAGCGCTTGCTCTCCTTCGAAACCGACTTCAAACCTCCTTTGGGAAGTCTTCCCTGACTTCCCAGGCTAATAAATTTAATATGGAATTTTTAAAACATATACAGAAATAGAAGGAATGGTGATGAAAGGATCATCCAGCTTCAACAATCGTCTACGTACATCCAATCTTGTTCCATCGATAGATGCTCTGACACACTCCTCTCCCGCATGCTGGATCATTTGAAAGCAAATCCTAGATATTTTACCATTTCATCTGTAAATACTTCAGTACGACTCTCTAAATATAAGCGTTCTTTAAAAAAAAAAAAAAACCCCACCACCCCAATATCATTATCCACTTAGAAATTTTAACGATGACTCTTTCATATCAAATACCTAGACAGTGTTCAACTTTTCCCGTGTATGTCTTATAGTTTTCAATTTGTTCCAGTGAGAATCCAAACAAATTTCACACATTACATTTGGTTGCTAGGTTTTTTAAATCTCTTTGAATCTAAAGTTTCCCCTACTTCTTTTTGTTTTTCTTGCAATTTATTGGTTGAAGAAATCAGATCTGGCAAATGTCCTACATTCTTGATTTCTGGCTGATTTAGTTGTCCTCCACTCATTTCATAAACCTCTCTGCCTTTCCGTTTTACACCATTTTCTGTTTCCACTACAAGGTTTGGGGAGTAGATGAAAAAGGATGCCAGGAGGGCATAGAATGGATTGGGAGGCGGGGAAGACACGCGTACATATCTCTATCCTAGAGCGCCTTACACTTATGTGTAACTATGGCTTCATTTGCCTGTCTTCTTTCAACACATCCTGTTGGGGAAATAAAATAAAAATCTACTCCCAACCCAGAAAACCTCTCCTCAAAAATAGAAGAGAAAGAAAAATTTTATTATTGAAAAAGCATTCGATCAGAATGTGATGCATCACAGGCCAGCAGCTAAAGAGACTGCAAAGACAGAAAGGACTCTGACCCTTTATATAGCTAAGTGGGTACAACCCATTATATTCATGTTTTCAAGATAAAATTGCTAATTTTCTAATATTTTTATGGCAGGATACTTTAAGTTATGCTAATCTCCTTCCTGAAAACTGGGAGGTAGAAGTGTGACGTTCCTTGATGATTACATTTCAAAAGATGATCCCCAGGTCTTTGAGGAAACACCTTTGATTTACATACCTCTTAAAGAGACAGAGAAAGAATTTACAAATTACTTGAAGTGAATTCTGAAAGAACTGGGGAGGAGGGGAGCCTCTTCTGTTATTTTCAACCAAACCCAAAACCCATCGCTGCTGAGTAGATTCTGACTCATAGCGACCCTATAGGACAGAGTAGAACTGCCCCATAGGATTCCTAGGCTGTAATCTTTACCAGAGCAGTTCGCCAGGTCTTTTCTTCCACACAGCAGCTGAGTGAGTTTGAACCACTGACTTTTAGTTAGCAGCCAAGCGCTTAACCAGTGCACAACCAGGGATCCTTAGCTTTATATAGTACATAGTAGATGCTAAAGTAATGTTTACTGAATGAATAAATAATGCTCTCTCGTACTGCTTATGTGCTGTACCTTATTTTTTCTACCTTGTAGGAAGATTAAGAATTTGTGAAGCTTTGATTCCAACCCCCTGGGGTAAGGTATTGTGCAATGTTCTTTTGATAGTTACTTTTCTTAAACGATCTGACAAATTTCATTGTGAAGAACAATTTATTTATTGTACTTGCCTCTGTTGCCCATTTCCTGAACCTCCCTCCCTGGTCTTGATAAGCTTGTTTAACTTTAAACACAAAAGTTCCCTACTCTGTAACTTGATGGGGGCTCCCAGCCACCTTGCCCTCAGGGGCAATTGTGGGTTAAAGGCTTCTGAGGAAGGCATTGCTCATCACAGCTTCCCAGAAAAGTCATCTGAAGCAAATGATTACTTCCTGAGGTATCTTTGCTTTGTTCCTTGAATTCCACAGGTCACCCCCACTCCTTTATAGATTCCTCCTCCCTCACTATATGACAACCAACATCACTGAGAAAGTTGGGGACAAGCTTAGCTCTCGCACCTGCTTTTCAGATGAGGCATATGTACTGCTCCCCGGTGCACATGGCTGAATATCCCTTCTGTTAGCTCAGTAACATGTACTTAGAGTCTCATTGAGTGTCTCTGCCACTTTGTTGGAAACCCTGGTGACATAGTGGTTAAGTGCTATGGCTGTTAACCAAAAGGTCAGCAGTTTGAATCCACCAGATGCTCCTCGGAAACTATGGGGAGGTTTTATTCTATCCTGTAGGGCTGCTATGAGTCAGAATCGACTCGATGGCAGTGGGTTTGGCTTTATTTATTTATTTATTTTTGGCTACTTTGTCACATGCACAAAAGGTACCAATGCCACCAAATAAGAAAACTTTCCTATCTGCTATTGGACTTGACGATATTGTACTCCTTTTCCATTTGATCCTGTGAATACCGCTGATGTCCTTAGAATTGTTTTAGAAATACTTCCTGTTTCCCTAATTCCAGGAAATGAAATTGGCTCATGGGACCTGCAATACTGTTTTCTTAAAATTGTATTGAACTGGACTCAATAATTTAAAATTCAACCAAACTAATCTTGCTGTAGCTTTGAGCATCTAGGGTTTGTGGAGTTATGCTTGAAATAGTAGGTGATGTAGTCCCTCCCTCATTATTTTTTAATGCAGCAGTTAGTATTGAATTGAGATTTCCTAGAGAGAAAAGTTTAAGCTATCAACTGGCCGTGAAAGATGAGCAAAGACTCAATGACATATTGAAATTATACCTAGTACATAAATTTATATCAAACACTTCTAATCTGGCAAACAACGCAATGAGTGACAGCAAATGCAGTAAAACAGAAACCTAGATCAATTATCTTAGAAAGATTGCAGTCAGCACACAAAACCAGAACTGTGGAGTCTTCTGAATTAACTAGCACTAAGAACATGAATCAGTCTTTCAACTTTTATTATTTCATCCCTTTCCTTTGAAGTAAACTTAAAAATAATCTTTTTGCCAACGCCTCAAAATGAAATATTCAGTATATCATTCTTATGCCTTATTAAAAACTGGTATTAGTGTACCTTTATACTGAGGACATCAAAGAAATTATGGAGTGTACTTGTATAAACATGAGGAAACCTGAAGTATATTGCTTATTTTTCTATGGGATAAATGCACAATCATGATACTTCATCGTGCGTTTGCTGCATTTTACTCGGATTTTCTAAAAGAAATATCCTTTTCCTTTTTGATCCCATACTTGTTGAATCCATGAATTATGTGGTAATTTATTTTTAGCATTCTGAGAAAGGCCACACTTTTCATTTATGCTATTGCCCATCAAGTAGAGTACTATACTACTTTTAGTTTTGCCGATAGGATTGGATTTTAAGTTATGTTCTACTACTAAGTAGTATCTAATTTTTCAATATGTAATTGTTCAAGTACATCTGGATGTCATCTATTCATTCCACATTTTTAAATGTCTGAATATATCCTGCTGTGTGTTGCAGACACCACTGACTGTCTGCCACCACCCCCTTTTCCACACTAACAGAACACTGTTTTGTACAGCTCTGAGGCAAAATGAGTTTTAAGAGAGGCTGAGTCTCTCCCCAGTACCAGGCACTGACTTGGCTAAATCAGCTACAGTAATTTCATTACCCTTGCTGATGACTGGTTCAGGTAGGGACATGTAATACAATTCTGGCCAATGCCACAATGGAGAAATCTGTTGAAAGTCTTCTGGGAAGATTTTTCCCAGTCTTTGAAAGGGGCTCCAAGAAAGGATGTCCTCTATTCTGGCCTTTGGACATCCTTCCAGGACATGATGGCTAGGGCTATTGCACCCATCAAGGACATCATATATGAAGAATGCAAAAGGTCACTAAAAAGACAGGAAAGAAAGTAAAGACCAAAATGAATGCCAGAAGAGACTCTGAAACTTGCTGTTGAACATTGAATAGCTAAAGTGAACGGAACAAATGATGAAGTAAAAGAGCCGAACAGAAGATTCCAAAGGCCACTCAAGAAGACAAAGTAAAGCATTATAACGAAATGTACAAAGACCTGGAGTTGGAAAACCAAAAGGGAACACGTTCAGCATTTCTCAGGCAGAAAGAACTAAAGAAAAAATTCAAGCCTCAAGTTGCAACACTGAAGGATTCCACGGTCAAAATATTGAACAACACAGGGAGCATCAAAAGAAACTGGAAAGAATACACAGTCACTGTACAAAAAACAATTGGTTGACGGTCAACCATTCCAGGAGGTAGCATATGAATGATCAAGAACCTACAGTACTGAAGGAAGACGTAAAAGCTGCACTGACACTGGTGAAAAACAAGGCCCCAGGAAATCGACAGAATACCAATTGAGATGTTCAACAAACGGATGCAATGCTGGAAGTGCTCACTTATCTGTGGAATACAGCTTCCTGGACAATTGACTGGAAGAGATCCATATTTGTGCTCATTCCAAAGAAAGGTGATCCAATGGAATGTGAAAATTATCTAACAGTATCACTAAAATCACACACAAGTATAATTTTGCTGAAGATAATTCAAAAAATGGTTACAGCAGTACAACGATAGGGAACTGCCAGAAATTCAAGCTGGATTCAGAAGAGGATGTGCAACGAGGGATAGCATTGCTTATGTCAGATGGATCTTGGCTGAAAGCAGAGAATACCAGAATGACTTTTGCCTGTGTTTTATTGACTATGTAAAGGCATCCAACTGTGTGGATCGCAACAAATTATGCATAACATTGAGAAGAAAGGTATTCCAGAACACTTAATTGTGCTCATTCAGAACCTGTACACAGATCAAGAGGCAGTCATTGGAACAGAACAAGGAGATCCTGCATAGGTTAAAATTAGGAAAGGTGTGCGTCAGGGTCGTATCCTTTCACCGTACTTATTCAATATGTATGCTGAGCAAGTAATCTGAGAAGGTGGGCTACATGAAGAGGAACTTGGCATCAGGACTGGAGGAAGACTCATTAACAACCTGTGATATGCAGATGACGCAATCTTGCTTGCTGAAAGCCAAGAGGACTTGACGTACTTACTGATGAAGATCGAAGACCACAGCCTTCAGTATGGATTACACACCAACATAAAGAAAACAGAAATCCTCACAACTGGACCAATAAGCAACATCATGAGAAATGGAGAAAAGATTGAAGTTGTCGAGGATTTCATTTTACTTGTATCCACAATCAACACCCATGGAAGCGGCAATCAAGAAATCAAATGACGTATTGTATTGGGCAAATATGTTGCAAAAGACCTCTTTAAAGTATTAAAAAAACAAAGACGTCACTTCGAGGACTAAGGTATGCCTAACCCAAGCCATGGTATTTTCAATCACCTCACCTGCATGTGAAAGCTGGACAATGAATAAGACTGAAGAAGAATTGATGCCTTTGAATTATGGTGTTGGTGAAACATATTGAGTATACCAAGAGCTGCCAGAAGAATAAAGCAAATCTGTCTTGGAAGATGCTTGGAAGACTGCTTTTTAGAAGCAAGGATGGTGAGACTACATCTCACATACTTTGGATATGTTATCTGGAGGGACCAGTCCCTGGAGAAGGGCATCATCCTTGGTAAGGTAGAACGTTAGCGAAAAAGAGGAAGACCCTCAACGAGATGGATTGACAAAGTGGCTATAACAATGGGTTCAAACATAGCAATGATTGTGAGGATAGTGCAGGACTGGGCAGTGTTTTGTTCTGTTGTTCATAAGGTCGCTATGAGTCGGAACTGACTCAACAGCACCTAACAACAACAACAACATGATTTCATAAAAAAAAATTTATTCTGTGTACAAAATCCAAAACTGGAACCCTTTTTCTTCTTTTTTAAAAAAAATTTCCATTAGATCTAAAAGATATTACAAGTTATCTTTTGTCCACCATCTGAAATAAACTGAGCTAAAAGAAATATCTGGTGGTGCCTGTAATGTTACCAGTAATATACCACTAATGATTTATTTTGCTATTTCTATTCCTGCCTCTTATTTCCTTGGCAATATTTTGCCCATATTGTCACTTGTATTTCAGGCTTTCGAATTAAATTGTAAAGAGTGGTCTCAAACTGAAACTTAAAAGCTTCACATCTAAAAAACAGTGCTATAGAAGACAGTGCTTGTCAAAATATGTGGTGAAGGACTTTTCTAAAAATTTTCAAACCATTGTGGACCAATGCTTTTATAAAATACAATAAAAATGAACTACGAGACAAATTTTTTTGCAGCTGTATTTTTTTCAGTTGTGCTTTAGATAAAGGTTTACGGAACAAATAGGTTCTCATTAAACAGTTAGTACACATATTGTTTTATGACATTGGTTAACAACACTACGACATGTCAACACTCTCCCTTCTGGACCTTGGGTTCCCTATTACCAGCTTTCTTGTCCCCTCCTACCTTCTAGTCCTTGTCCCTGGGCTGTTGTGCCTCATTAGTCTCATTTTGTTTTACAGGGATGTCTAAGAGACAAATTTTAAAACTGACAAAGACGTAGAAAATACAGATTCATGTTTTCCAATTCCACGGACATAAAAATTACACTCCCAAATTTCTATAAAAATTTTAAATATTTAATCTTAATTCCTGTACTTATCTAGTCATGGAATGGTAACAAAGAGTCCATGGATCAGGCTTTGAGTACCATTGATGTAAGACATAATCCCTGTCATCAAGAAGCTTAGAATCTTGTTAGGGTGAACACTACAAGAATACATATAACCCATTACAAATCACCTTACAATCTATGCTACGTTAGACCACCCCAGGGTGTAGTAACATAAAAGACTTTATATTAAAAAGTGTAATGGTGGTTAAAATATGGATAGCATCAAAGCCCTTAGCAGCAGAGAAGAGTTTAGAAGAACATGCTTAAGTTGCTAGAGAAGGGAAAATGGTTAACAGTTAAAGGTAAAACTGCCAAAAATAGATGACAACCACTATATAAATTGTAAAACATAAGCCATGGTTCTATTAGTTTCATAACTGTAAAATTCATAGATTTCATGGAGAAAATTGCCATTATCATGTCTAAATAATCACAACACGGTCATAGTAACAGTCACATACATCATTTCTCTGCGTTTGCTTCCATCCAATCTTGTAGAATCATTGCACTGATTCCCCAAGCTGTTATTTCGTGGAATTCCCAGGAATATGTCTCACATATACTTGTGAACACAGTGGTCTAACAGTTACCAGGTAGTCTCATCCGTACTCCTCCTCTTCTCTGCTGCCAAGGCCTTTGATGCTAATGAAGTCTTCATTACTGCCAGAGCCTGCCAAATGTACTATTGTCCTCAATTTCTTAAGTTGCAAATATGGGGAAAAAATTTTGCCAGTGGATCATTAGGTTTAACACTATGAGGTGCCACTTACTCCATCTCTTGGTTCCCAGACCCATGTATTCAGGTAATGAAAGAAACAGAATTATATAGGTACTGTTGCCTGGTTCAGAGTGATTCCACATCCTGTAGGACAGCATCCCAACTTTGCAAGCTGTTGTTTCCCAAGTGGTACTATAACTGAGTCTTCAGTTAGCCCTTGCAACAATCTATGAGGCCAGCTGCTTCTGTAATGAGGCCCCTGATATGACTAGTGAATCTAATGGACTACAATCCAAATTATCAGCAGCAGCAACAAACTGATCCCATGAAAAGGTACCATACTTTGAGGTGACTAGCCATAACTTAGTGGCAAGTTGATTACTTTGGCCCTTTCATTATGGACAGGGTAGCAATTTGCCATCAATAGAATAAAAGTATTTCTGGATTTGCTCTCCCTGACCCTACTGGCACTGTCATTTGATTAAGACCTAACCTACCTCTGCAATGGAAAATAGAACATTTTAGTTAGCATTGCATTCTCTAGACCTAGTGGTCTGTTTCCGGAAAGATTACCTGTTGTCCTCCAGTTGATTCCAACTTCTAGTGACCCTGTAAAACAGAGTAGAACTGCCCTATAGGATTTCCAAGGCTGTAATCTTTACGGAAGCAGACTACCACATCTTTCTCTGCAGAGCAAGATGGTTCAAATTGCTGACCTTTCATTTAGCAACCGAGCACTTAGCCACTGCACGACCAGGGCTCCTTTCTGTAAAGATTACAGCCAAGAAAACCTTAAGGAATAGTTCTACTCTGTGACCCGTGGGATCTCCATGAGTTGGAATTGACTGAATAGCAAAACGTTACACTTATGGGTAAGCCTTGTTCTAAGGAGTTCTTAACCTTTTTCATCTTACAAAGCCTTTGGCAGTCTGGAAAAGCCCGTGGACCAACTTCTCAAAGTAATATATGTATATTTTTATTGTACTTCAGGTAAAGGCTTACAGAACAAATAGTTTCTCATGAAACAGAAGTACACATGTTGTTTTATGACATTGGTTAACAACCCCACAACATATAGACCCTCTAACTTCTCAAACTTTTTTTTTTTGGTGAAAATACACATAGCCAGAGATACACCATTTCAAAAATTTCTACTTGCATAGTTCAGTGATATTGACTATGCTCTTCGAATTGTGCTGTTATTCTCACTTAAGATGAAGGTTTACAGAACAAAATAGTTTCTCATTTAACAGTTACTACAAATGTTGCTCTATGACAATGGTTAACAATCTCACAACACATCAACAATATCCTTACTCAACCTTGGGCTCCCTATCACCAGCTTCCTTGTCCCCTTCTGCTTTTTGGCCCTTGTCACTGGACTCCTGTTCCTCGTTAGTCTCATTTGGTTTTACGGGGCTGTCCACTCCCAGGCTGAACAGTGAACCTCAGGGGTAACTTCACCACTGAGCTAAAGGGGTGTCTGGGGGCCATACTCTAGTGGTTTCTCCAGTCTCCTTTAGGCCAATAAAACTGGTCTTTTTTTGTGGGTTAGAATTATGTTCTACATCCTTCTCCAGCTCTGTCCAAAACCCTCTGTTGTGATCCTGGTCAGAGCAGTCAGTGGTGGTAGCCGGGCACCATCTAGATGTACTGGACTCAGTCCGGTGGAGGCCTTGGTAGCTGTGGACAATTAGTCCTTCGGACTAATCTTTTCCTTGTATCCTGTTCTCTTCATTCTCCCTTGCTCCCGAAGGGATGAGACCAGTGGAGTATCTTAGATGGCCGCTCACAGGCTTTTAAGACCCCAGACACTACTCACCAAGGTAGAATGTCGAACATTGTCTTTATAAGCTGTGTCATGCCAATTGAGCTAGATGTTCCCCGAGACCATGGTCCCTACAGCCCTCCACCCAGCAGTTCAGTCCCTCAGGGAGTTTGGATATGTCTATGGGGCTTCCATGACCTTTCCTTGTACAAGTTGTGCTAGTTTCTCCTGTATTGTGTACTTTCTCACCCTTCACCCAAGATACCACTTATCTATTGTCTATTTAATATTTCCCCCCTCACCCTTCCCATCCCTGGTAACCAGCAAAGATTGTTACATTTTGTGTGTGAACTTGTTCGTGGGTTTTTACAATAGAGGTCTCATACAATATTTGTCCTTTTGTGATTGACTTATTTCACTCAGTATAATGTCCTCCAGTTTCATCCATGTTATGAGATGCTTCACAGATTCATTGTTGTTCTTTCCCGTTGCATAGTACTCCATTGTGTGTATGTACCATAGTTTGTTTATCCATTCATTTGTTGATGGGCATCTAGGTTGTTTCCATCGCTTTGCTATTGTGAACAATGCTGCCGTGAACATACGTGTGCATATGTCTATTTGAGTGACAACTCTTATTTCTCTAGGATATATTCCTAGGAGTGTGATTGCTGGATTGAATGGTATGTCTATTTCTAGCTTTCTGAGGAAGCGCCATATCATTTTCCAAAATGGTTGTACCATTTTGCATTCCTACCAGCAGTGCATAAGTGTTCCGATCTCCCCGCAGCCCTTCCAACATTTGTTATTTCCAGTGTTTTTGATTTGTGCCAGTAATGCCGGAGAGAGATGGCATCTCATTGTGGTTTTAATTTGCATTTCTCTAATGGCTAGTGATTGTGAGCATTTCCTCATATGTCTGTTGGCCATTTGAATGTCTTCTTTGGTGAAGTGTCTGTTCATTTCCTTTGCCCATTTTTAAATAGGATTATTTGTCTTTTTGTTGTAGAGGTGTTGGGTTTTCTTGTAGATTATGGAGATTAGACCTTTGTCTAACTTGTACTGTCCAAAAATTTTTTCCCAGTCTGTAGGTTCTCTTTTTACTCTTTTGGTGAAGTCTTTTGAAGAGCATAGGTGTTTGATTTTTAGACGATCCCAGTTATCTAGCTTGTCTATTGGGTTTTGTGCACTGACGGTTATGGTTGTATCCTGTTAATGCCATGTATTAAGGCCTGAAGTGTTGGTCCTATTTTTTCTTCTATGAACTTTATAGTTTTAGGCTTTATATTCAGGTCTTTGATCCATTTTGAAGTAGTTTTTGTATACAGTGTGAGATATGGGTTCTGTTTCATTTTTTTGCAGCTAGATATCCAGTCTTGCCAGCACCATTTGTTAAAAGACTGTCTTTTCCCCATTTGATGGACTTTGGGCGCTTGTCGCAGATCAGGCGACCGGAGGTGAATGGATTTACATCTGGGTTCTCAATTCTGTTCCATTGGTCAATGTATCTGTCGTCATACCACTACCAGGCTGTTTTGACTACTGTAGCTGTATAGTAGGTTCTGAAGTCAGGTAGTGTGAGTCCTCCAACTTTATTCTTCTTCTTCAGTAGTGCTTTACTTATTCAGGGATCCTTCCCTTTTCCATATAAAGTTAATGATTAGTTTTTCCATCTCTTTGAAGAATGTTGTTGGTATTTGGATCGGGATTGCATTGTATTTGTAAATTGCTTTGGGTAGAATTGTCATTTTCACAATGTTGAGTCTGCCTATCCATGAGCATGGTATATTTTTCCATTTATGTAGATCCCTTTGGGTTTTTTGGAGTAGTGTTTTGTAGTTTTCTTTGTATAGGTCTTTTACATCCCTGGTTAGATTTATTCCTAAGTATTTTATCTTTTTAGGGGCTATTGAAAATGGTATCGTTTTTCTGTTGTCCTTTTTATTGTTCTCCTTACTGGTATATAGGAATCCAACTGATTTTTGAATGTTTATATTGTATCCTGCTACTCTGCTGAATCTTTCTATTAGTTCCAGTAGATTTCTGGTGGAGTCTTTAGGGTTTTCTGTGTATAGTATCATATCATCTGCAAACAGGGACAGTTTAACTTCTTCATTACCAATTTGGATGCCTTTTATTTCCTTTTCTTGCCTTATTGCTCTAGCTAGAACTTCCAGCACAATGTTTAATAGGAGTGGTGATAAAGGCCATCCTTGTCTTGTTCCTGTTTTCAAGGGGAATGTTTTCAGCCTCTCTCCATTAAGAATGATGTTGGCCATTGGTTTTGCATGGATGCCCTTTATTATGTTGAGAAATTGCCCTTCTATACCTATTTTATTGAGAGTTTTTATCAGGAATGGGTGTTGGACTTTGTCAAATGCCTTTTCTGCGGCAATTGAGATGATCATGTGATTCTTTTCTTTCCTTTTATTTATGTGGTGGATTACGTTGATCCATTTTCTAATGTTGAACCATCCTTGCATACCTGGTATGAATCCTGCTTGGTCATGGTGTATTTTTTTTTGATATGATGCTGAATTCTATTGGCTAGAATTTTGTTGAGGATTTTTGCATCTGTATTCATGAGAGTTATTGGTATGTAATTTTCTTTATTTGTGACATCTTTTCCTGGTTTTGGTATCAGTGTTATGCTGGCTTCATAGAATGAACTTGGAAGCGTTGCTTCCTCTTCCATGCTCTGAAATAGCTTGAGTGTACTGGTACAAGCTCTTCTGTAAATGTTTTGTAGAATTCTCCAGTGAAGCCATCTGGGCCATGGCTTTTTTTGGTTGGGAGTTTTTTTTATTACCTTTTCAATCTCTTCTCTTGTTATGGGTCTGTTCAGATTTTCAACATCACTTTGTTGTAGTTTGGGTGGGCTGTGTGTTTCTAGAAATTTAACCATTTCCTCTAGGTTTTCAAATTTGTTGGAGTATAGTTTTTCATAATATACTGTTATAATCCTTTTTATTTCAGTTGGGTCTGTTGTAATGTCCCCCATTTCATTTGTTATTTGGGTTATTTGTGTCCCCTCCTGCTTTTCTTTTGTCAGTCTGACCAGTGGTTTGTCAATTCTGTTGATTCTTTCAAAGAACCAGCTTTTGGTTTTGTTGGGTCTTTCTATTATTTTTCTGTTCTCTATTTCATTTATTCCTGCTCTGATCTTTACTATTTCATTTCTTCCCATGGTTGTGGCCTTTTTTTGCTGTTCTCTTTCTATTTGTTTGAGTTCTGTAGTTAATGTTTTGATTTTGTCCCTTTCTTCTTTTTTGATGCGTGCATCTATTGCTATAAATTGTCCTCTGAGGACCACCTTTGCTGTGTCCCAAAGGTTTTGGTATGATGTGTTTTCATTCATATTTGATTCTAGGAATTTTTTGATCCCATCTCTGATTTCTTCTATTACCCACTGATGTGTAAGCAGGGTATTATTCAGGTTCCATGTAGTTGATTTTTTTCCCTTGCTCATTCAATTGTTAATTTCTACCTTGATGGCATTGTGTTCAGAGAAGATACTTTGAATTATCTCAACATTTTGGATCTTGTTGAGGATTGCTCTGTGGCCTAAGATGTGGTCTATTCTGGAGAATGTTCCATGTGCATTGGAAAAGAATGTGTACTTTGCAGTAGTTGGATGGAGTGTTCTATATATGTCTATGAGGTCAAGTTGGCTGATTGTGCCCTTTAGGTCTTCTTTATCTTTGCTGAGTTACTTCTTAGTTGTTCTGTCCATTACTGAGAGATGTGTGTTGAAGTCTCCTACTATTATGGAACTGTTAATTAATCTTTTCAGTGTTGTTAGTGTTTGTTTTCTTCATTTTGGAGCCCTGTCATTGGGTGCGTAGCTGTTCATTATGGTTGTATCTTCATGATGAATCATCCCCTTAATCATTATATAGCGTCCTTCTTTGTCTTTTATGGTAGATTTCGTTTTAAAGTCTGTTTTATCTGAGATTAGAATTGCCACTCCTGCTCTTTTTTGGTAGTTGTTAACTTGATATATATTTTCCCAACCTTTGACTTCTAATAAATTCACATCTTTGTTCCTAAGGTGTGTCTCCTGTAGACAGCATATTGATGGATCTTGTTTTCTTATCCATTCTGTCACTCTCCGTCTCTTTATGGGTGCATTGAGTCCATTTACATTCAGTGTAATTATTGATAGATGTGGGTTTGTTGCCATCATTTTGTAGTGCTTTTCTTGTGGTGCTGAAGTTTTCTTTGTTTTTCTTACTCTCTTCTGCTTAGTTCCTTTTGTTTGTGGATTTTTTTTTTCATTTCTTTTGATTTTGTAGGTTTTGTTTTTGCTGAGACTTTATGTTTTTCCTCTTTTTTTAAGAGCATGTTTGTTAACTTTCTTTGTGGTTACCATAAATTTTACCCTTATCTTTCTAAGTTTGAAGCAGTCTACCATTACTTGGTATCGTCTTGCCTTCCTCTCCATTAGAAGGTTCTATACCTATGCCGTTTATTCCCTCTTTTATTGTTTTGATGTTGTTGTCATTTACTGATTCACTGCTCTGATGCCCTGTTGTATTTCTTTTGGTTTTGGATAGTCCTTGAGAGTTCATTTCCTAGATTGGTATCTGGCTGGTATGATCCTGCCTCCTAGGTTCTGCCTGTGAGCTGAAGCTGTTTGTCCTCAGATCGAAGAACTCCCTTTAATAATTCTTGTAATTTTGGTTTGACTTTTACATATTCCCTTAATTTCTGTTTATCTGGAAATGACCTAATTTCACCATCAAATTTGAATGAGAGTTTTGCAGGATATATTATTTTTGGCTGGCAATTTTTTTCTTTCAAGATTTTATATATGTCATCCCATTGCCTTCTTGCCTGCATGGTTTCTGCCGAATAACCTGAGCTTAGTCTTATTGTTTCTCGTCTGTATGTGACTTCTTGTTTTTCGTGAGCTGCTCTCAGGATTCTTTGTTTGTCTTTGGTTTTGGCGAGTGTCAATATGATATGCCTTGGTGATTTTCTTTTGGGGTCTCTTCTATATGGGGTTCATTGAGCTTCTTGGATGGCCAGCCTTTCATCTTTCATGATATTGGGGAATTCTTCTGTCAGCAGTTCCTCAATGATCCACTCTGTGTTTTCTGTTTTCTTCCCCTGTTCTGGAATTCCAATCACTGGCAGAGTTTTGCTTTTGATTGTGTCCCACATAACTCTCAGGGTCTCTTCATTTTTCTTTGTTCCTTTTTCTGAGTTTTCCTGAAACAGAGTTGTATCCAAGTGTTTGTCTTCAGTTCCACTGATCCTGTCTTCCACCGTTTCAGATAGGCTTTTCAGCCCTTCTGTGACATCGTCCATTTCTGAAATCTGGTTGTTTATCTTTTGGATTTCTAATTGTTGTCTTTGTGTAATTTCTAGTTGTGAATTTATTTTGGCATTTTGTTCCCGCATATTTTCCTGAATTGTTCCAATTTTTTCCGTATTTTCCATGAATTTGTCTATTTTTTCCTCATGTTTGTCAGCTTTTTGCCTCAGTTCTTGAAGAATTCTGAGTACTAGAGATTTGAATTCCCTATCAGGTAGTTCTAGTGCATTTTCTTCCACAGGAAAATCATCTGTTGTTTTATTTTGGGTGCTTACTGGAACCATCCTGTCCTGTTTTTGTAAATGTTTTGATATTTTCTGCTGTTTTCAGGGCATTCAGTAGTTATTTTTCTCTTTGATTGATTGTAGATTTGTTTGTTTCATCCCTTTTTTTTTTGAAAAAAAAATTTGAATATGTCTGAGCAGGTGGACTGTGTGTTCTTTGTTGTTTGCTCGTCTCTGTGCTCAGTACTTTTCACCTCCTTCTCCAACTGGCAGGGTCAGTCACTCAGATATGGTATGGCAGGGCAGGTATCGCTGAAGAGGAGTTACTGGGATGGGTTGTTTGTGGCACTTAGTATAGCCAACAGGGCGGGTCAGTAATCAGTGCAGGGTAGGTTCCAGTAGGCCGTGCCTGTGCTGCTTGGCAGTGTGATGTCAAGCGCACGGTGCAGGTAGGAAGGATCCAGCAGGGAGATTGTTATGTGTGGAGCTAAGATGGATATGGGAGAGAGGAGAGAGGAACAGGAGACAAAAACATACATACAAACAAAAAAGAATGCTAGGGGAGCTTGCTGTTGGACTGGAGAGATGAGAGACTATGAAATGGAGAAAAACAGAAAGGGGAGGAGGAAGAAAAGAAAAGAATGAAGAAATAAGAATCAGAAAGGTTAAAGAACTGCAACGTTCCCAGGGATCCCACCAGTGCAGCTATGAGGTCTGGGGAAGTTGCTCTCAGGTGTTGCAGGACAGCCTGGCTAGAAGGCATAGAGGTATACAATGCCAGATATTCAGGGAACAGAAAGAGAAGGAAGATATAGAGAGACGAGAAACTGAGTAATGAAGAAAGACAAAAAGAGGAAAAAGAAAACAAATTAAAAAAAAAAAAAAACAAGACAGGCTCCCAAAGAAACAGAAAGAAAAAAAAACCAACATAAAATAAATTCTCTCAGGGATCCCTCTGCACATCTGTGGAAGTCTCTCTGCCATGCAGCTCAGCCTGGCCAGAAAGGGCTCCCAACTCAAGAAAAGGAAAAGAAAAAAAACAACCAATTCAAAACAAACAAACAAACAAAAGCCCTGGGATCCCACCAGTGTGGCAGTCCAAACCGGGAAGCAGCTCCACAGTCGAACAGAGCTCCGCAGCCCCTTAGGAAGAAGCAACGATGGTGCATGGAGCCAGGTACTCGAGCAAAGGGAGGGGGAGGTGGCGAGAGGCAAGGAAGAAATAAAAAGAAGCAGGAAAAAAACAACAACACTAGCAGCCAACAATTGGCACTCAGAGAGCCAGCTAGTGCGGGCTGGTGTTTCTGAACAAGAGCCTGTGTCCGTGGAAAGCAGAGGGGGCTGAGTGTGGGTGAAGAAGGGTAGAGAGTGGGAAAGTGTATATCACAAATTACCTGAGCTCTGCAGCCCCTCAGGAAGAAGCAAAGATGGTGCACAGAGTGAGGTACTCGAGCGAAAGGAGGGGGAGGTGGGGAGAGGCAAGGAAGAAATAAAAAGAAGCGGAAAAAAAGCAACACTAGCAGCCAACAAATGGCATCGAGAGAGCCGCCCGCTTGGGTGTGTGGAATCCAAGCAGCCGCTGCTTCCCTGTCAAGAGACTGTGGCCACAGGAAGCAGAGGAGGCCGAGTTGGGGTGAAGAAGGGTGGGGGGTGGGAAAGCGTATATTGCCAATTACCGGTTGTTTTGCCTCCCGCTGGAAGCTCCGTGAGGCTGCTTTCTCGTACCCCCTGTTTGCTGGTCTCTGATAGGAGTCCAAGATGGCGGATCCACGCTGCGTAGGCTGGTAGGGGACCTCTGCATGAATCTCTCCTCGCTCTCCATTCTCTGTCAATTTTCTCACTCCATTTGGTGCTTGGCTGAGTTCTTTATCTCTTCATTTGATGTTTTAGTGTTTCAGGATTGTTGTATTCTCTGTTCAGCTTAGTTTTTCAGATCTTTGCTGTGGAGGGACAGCGTGGTGCTTCTGCCTAAAGCGCCATTTTGCCGGAAACCCTTAAAGTAATATTTTTTAATTCAGCATATAAAATACATAAGATTACTAAGGAAACCTATATTGCTCTATCTGCAGACCACTTGGGGCTCTGTAAACCCCAAATTAAGAGGTTAACCTTGTTACCAATCCTCCATTTTTGCTTTTTCCAAATCCATAACCATATAACCAAACCATTAGCTTCTGTCAATGCATTGGTATAAATTAGGGGTTGGCAAACTCTAGCCTGTTGCCTGTTTTTGTAAATGAAGATTTATTGGAACACACCCGCACTTACACATTTACATACTGTCTATGGGCTGTTTTTGCTCTACAGTGGCAGAACTAAAGAGTTGCAACAGAGATCATTTACGGCCTGCAAGCCAAAATTACTACTTGACCCTTTATGGAAAAAGTTTGCTGACCCCTGGTATAGATCCTGGCACATGACTGAAGAATTGACATATACTGTGGCAAAATAGTGTAGTTGGGGAATAAGCAGGTGAGTTACACTTGATAAATGTACACCAGCATTCTTCTCTCCAACGTTCTTGAATTCTTTCCTCTGCATTCTGCAAGGGATTTCTAGGTTCTCAGTATTTAGTCTGATTTGTGTTAATCAGATCAGTAAATTAATAGACGTACACCCTGATATTCCAGCTAACAAACATATGGACAAACTTCATCAACCTTGGCACAGCATTTTCAATACCCAGGTATTTGGTACATATAGATTAACAAATTCCCCCCAAGGCTTCTGGTATGCATAGCTTCCTTTCTTTTCTTTTTCTTTTTTGCATGTTCCCACCCCCTTGAGCATGCTGAGGTCTAATTCTGGTTACAAGTCTACTGACAATGAGGGGTGGGGCATGAGTGGAATTGTCTAACAGGAAACCCTAGTGAAGTAGTGGTTAAGAGCTACGGCTGCTAACCAGAAGGTTGACAGTTCGAATCCACCAGGTGCTCCTTGGAAACCCTATGAGGCAGTTCTGCTCTGTCCTTTGGGGTCGCTATGAGTCGGAATTGACTCATCCATGATGGGTTTGGTTTGGTTTAGAAAAGGAACAAGAAGCCCTTGTGGTGCAATGATAAGCACTCGGCTGTTAGTCAAAATGCTGGTGGTTTGAACTGTAGTTCAGTGAATTACTACTATATGGCCCTTGTAGCCAAGGTTCTTGTAACTCCCACAAAATGATTGAATGAGACTCTGCAAGTAAGTGCTTACGGCCCACCAAGGGGATTGGACAGTTTTGTTAGGTGCATTAATCCCTTGTGGGGGTGGGACCATGCAAACAAGGTGCATGGAACACTTGTAGGGAATTGGTCAGTTTTGCCATTCCACTAGGCTTAAAGAGAGCCAATCTCAGGTTGAGAGGGGACCTCACTACCATCAAGAATTGCTAGGAGAAGAGTGTGTCTTTTAGACCTGTGGTCCCTGTGCTGAGAACATCCAGGACCCAGAAGAGAGAGAGCAATAACACTGTAAGTGGCAGTGACACGAGACGGCAGGAAACGGGAGACCAGAGCAAAATGGTGCAGCGGACTTCCTGGCCCACAGAGTGAGGCAGCTACAGTGGGCTTCCTGGCCCATTGAACAAGAGAGCTTAGAGCCTTTGGGCAAGAGGCTTGCTGGTCAAATACGGTGCCTCCGGGCACTTATTGGTGGAGCTAAAGAGCTTTGTAACACTTGCCCAAGCAGGGCAGAGGCCAGGGCTGAAAGAAGCCTGTCCTGAGGGGACTGAGAGGAGCCTGTCCTCAGGGGGCATGCACGGTAGAGAGAAGGACCTGCTTTCTTGCAAGGCCAAGTGGAGCTGAGAGACCTATCCTGCACTGAAGAAGGGAGGGATGTTATCTCCATTTTTGGGGAGACTTCCAGACTTTGCTTACATGCTTCCTGATGCTGATCCTGAGTTGTAGCATGTTGATCCTGATCCCAAGTTGTAGCTGTTACTTCCCTAATAAACTCCATAACTGTGAGTATGGTCTGTGAGTTCTGTGTGCCCATTGCAACAAATTATCCAACCCAGCAGAGAAGTAGAGAGTGCCCTGGGAGGGACAGCTGGTGTTAGAGTTGGTAAAAAGGTTGGAGAGTGGAGGTATATCTGACCTATACCTAAATAGGAACCAACCTTGGCCTGATGCTGATGGTGATTCTCCTCCACCCTTTGGAAGTTAGACGAGGTCTGATGCCACCATACCATTTTCACAAAATCCACCCGGTGACTCCACAGGAAAAAAGACCTGGCAATCTGTAAAGATTACAACTAGGAAACCCTATGGGGCAGTTCTACTCTGTCCTATGGGGTCGCTATGAATTGGAATCGACTCAGTGGCACACAACAACAAAAAGGCAACACCCTCAGGAAAGGAGGAACAGTTTCATGAGACCAAAGCGGGAGGGGCTGCTTCCATGGCCCAGGGATGAGGATCTGATCCATTCAAACCAAACCCATTGCCGTCGAGTCGATTCCGACTTATATCAACCCTATAGGACAGAGTAGAACTGCCCCATAGAGTTTCCAAGGAGCAGCTGGTGGATTCAAACTGCCAACCTTTGCTGAGCTCTTAACCACTGTACCACCAGGACTCCAAGAATTTAATCAGCAGAGTCAAATAAACCCTTGAATTTCAGTCCATAGTTTGAGGTGAGAATTTAGGGCTTTTTGTTTGTAACACTTTTGTTTTAATTTATCCAGTGTTATCAAACACAGCATCTCTACCCTTTAGGTCCTGGAATTCCTTCTATCTTTCCTTAATGTTCCAGAGTAGAAAACTATGCAGTTATAGTTTTGCCCTCCAAGTGAGAACCTGCCATGTCTTACATTAGTTGTTTTGTTATAGATTACCCTGGGCTAGTACATTCCTGTCTTAGAATATGAACTAGAGTTTCATTGCCCTCTGTTCTATCTCTGCCAGGTTACTGGTATGTACTAAGTATGAGAAATAGATTTGGAATAAATCTTGCATTTGCTCTTTTGAAAGAATTTTATCCTATATATCCTATCCTGTATATTCTTTGATCATCACCACAACCATGTGGGATGGATTGGGCAGTTATTATCTGTGTTTTACAGTGAGGAAACGGAGGCACAAACCAGTTAAGGTCACCTACAAATTAGTGGTGGAACTAGGACTAAAATGTAGGTTTTGTGATTCCAAATTTTAGTGTAGCATCCCAGGCCCAATGAAAATATTTTTAACTTCTTGAAAATACTTTGGAAATATTAAATATATACAAAGAAGGGGGCAGAGTCCTCCTTAACTCATGTGAAATAATCACTGGGTTCAAGCCAAAACCAAACCTGTTGGTGTTGAGTCAATTACGACTCATAGCGACCTTATGAGACAGCGTAGAACTGCCCCATAGGGTTTCCAAGGCTGTAAATCTTTATGGAAGTAGACCAGCCACATCTTTCTCCCATGCGGCAGCACCTTTAGGTTAGCAGCTGAGAACTTTAACCAGGCCACCAGGCCTCCTCTTAATTGTTGGGGTAGTAAATCTTAAAAATGATGTCTAAATTAAATTTCAAAACTTCTCTCTCCTACTAACTTTTTCTCTCGTCATCTCAGTTTCTGTCAATGATACCAGTATAATTCGCTTGCAGTTCCCCTCCTCAGCTCTCAACTCTGGCTGTACGCTCCACCCAGCCTCTAAAGGTTGGGGTTATTTTGCCCTAGCATTCAGACTTCTATAGTTGGATCCTTTCAAAACACTTCAAGGCTAAGTCTTCCTTAGGATCCACTCTGGCCCATGGTAAACACTCCCTGCATTTGCCTCACCAAAATCTTAAAGTGTAGACCACTCCCACCGAGGCCCTCTCTCTTTGCTTTGCAGTCACAGGCAACTCCAAGCAGTCTTTACTTATTACTATTATAATTTTTGTAGGCAAGACTCGATCACTACCAGAAAGAAGAGTCTCTTCAATAAATGGTGTTGGAAAAATTGAATTTCCACATGCAGAAAAATAAAAGAGAATCCGTGCCTCACATCATAAACAAAAACAAATTCAAAATGGATTAAGGACCTAAATGTGAAACCTAAAACCATAAAATTCTTAGAAGAAAATGTAGGGGCAAGGCTGTTGGGCATAGCTTTTAACAATGAATTGTCTAACATAATAACAAAACCATAAACAGCAAAATACATAAGAAATAAAGGGGATCTCATAAAAATTAAAACATTTCATTCATCATAAGACTACAAAAAGTGAAAAGACAAGCTACTGACAGGGAGAATATCTTTGGAAACCGTATATTCGATAAAAAACTGATATTCAAACTATATATAAAACTTTGACAACTTAACAAAAAGACTAATAACCCAAACAAAAAACGGGCAAAGAACTTGAATAGACATTTCACCATAGAGGACATTCAAATGGCCGCCAAACACATGAAAAGATGCTCCTTGTCATTAGCCATGAGAAAGATGAAAATCAAAACCACAATGAGATATCATTTCACTCCACTAGGATGGCTAAGATTAAAAAAAAACTTTGAAAATAACAAATGTTAGCCAGGATATGGGGTGTTATGGATTGAATTGTGTGCCAACTTGACTAGTCCATGATTCCCATTATTATGTGATTGCCCACCATTTTGTCATCTGATGTGATTTTCCTATGTGTTGTACATCCTACCTCTTTGTCTTAGGCTGAGTTCTCTAGAGAAGCAAAACAGGTTAAGTGTATAAATATATATAGAGAGAGATTATATCAAGGAAACAGCTCACACGATTATAGAGGCTAGAACGTCCCAAGTCCGTGGATCAGGGTAGAGGCCTGTCCCAAGTCACACAGCTGCAGAAGCTGGCAAGCCCAAGATCAGAAGGTCAGAGAGCAGGGCTCCCACTCACAGGCTGTGCAGATCGACGAATCCCAGGTTCGGCAGATAAGCTGACAGCTCAAGTCCCAAGAACTGGAGATGAGGCGACAGGAAGCAGCCGCAGGATCCAGGGAGAGCAAAAAGCCAGAACGTCTGCTTATATACAGATGCGGGCCACACCCCCAAGGAGACTCCCTTTCATCTGATTGGCTACTCACAGTATATTCAATCATGGGAGTGATTACATTAAAACACGGAGAATCATGGCCCAGCCAAGTTGACACACAATCTTAACCATCACACTCTTTGATGTTAATAAGGTGGGATTAGTGGCAGTTATGTTAATGAGGCAGGACTCAATCTACAAGATTAGATTGTGTCTTAAGTCAATCTCTTTTGAGATATAAAAGACGGAAGCCAACAGAGAGACATGGAGGACCTCATCACCACACAATAAGAAGTGCCAGGAGCAGTGTGCCATTTGGACTGGGGGTCCCTGCACCAAGAAACTCCTAGACTAGAGGAAGATTGATGACAAGGACCTTCCCCTAAAGCCAACAGAGAGAAAGGCTTCCCTGGAACTGGCACCCTGAATTTGGACTTCTAATCTCCTAAAGTGTGAGAGAACGAGCTTCTGTTTATTAACGCCATCCACTTGTGGTATTTCTGTTATAGCAGCACTAGATGACTAAAACATGAGGAAACTGGAATCCTTACCCATTGCTGGTACGAATGCAAAATGGTACAGCCTTTGTGGAAAACAGGGTGGTGGTCATTAAAAAAAACTAAAAATAGAGCTACCAATATGACCCAGCAATTCCACTGCTAGGAATATGTTCAAAGGACTTGAAAGCAGTGATGTGACCAGACATAATGTACACCAATGTTCATTACAGCATTATTCACAGTAGCCAAAAGGTGTAAGCAACCTAAATGCCCATCAACTGATGAATGGATAAACAAAATATGGTACATACATACAATGGAATACTACTCAGCCAGAAAGAGAAATGAAGTCTTGATACATGCTACAACATGGATGGAGCTTGAAGACATTATGCTGAGTGAACTAAGTCAATCACAAAAGGACAAATACTGTATGACCTCGCTTACATAAAAAGACAAGAGCAGGCAAATGTATAGAGATCAAAGTTTATTAGTGGTTACCAGGGGCAGGAGGGAGTGGGAAAGGGGAGTTAACAGTGATGGAAAATTTCATTGATTAAGGGTAGGGTTGCACAGCTGATTATTATAATTGTTGTCAATAAACTGTACACCTGTAAAAAATTGAATTGACAAAAGTTTTGTGATAGATATATTTACAACCACACACACACAAAAGAGTAGTTGCTGAGTCTGCTTATGTACAGCCAAACACCTCATGGGATTTGGTTTCTTGGTTTGGAGGTTTTGGGTCATGGTTTCATGGGACATCCCAGTTAATTGGCCTAATAAGGTGTTTAGTGCTCCTGTTCTACCTCCTAGTTTGTTGCATAGTGCCTGGGGTCTTCAAAGCTTGCAAGTGGCCATCCAAGGCACAATAATTGGTCTCTATTCACCTGGAGCTACAGAGGAAAGAGGAGAGTCAGGAATAGGAGGAAATGGAATGTGTGGTTAATTGCCTCCATGAACAAGTACCTCCTTTGCCATGAGACCAGAAGAGCTGGATGGTGCCTGGTTACCATTACTGACTGTTTTGATCAAAGATTCTATAGAAGAATCCTGATCAAAAGGGTGAAAATGCAGAACAGAGTTTCAAATTCTCATGAAATCCAGACTTTCTGGAGCCATGGAGGCTGGATAACCCCCTGAAACTATTGCCCTGAGATAATCCTTAAGCTTTAAACAAAAAATATCTCCCGAAGTCTTCTTAAAACTAAACAATAGTTTAGCTTAACTAGTAAAGAATGCCTGCCTTAAGCACTGTGCTCTTTTAAGAACTATCTATATGCGATCAAATTGACAACAGCAACTAGAAAGATTACATAAGAACCTTAGGGGACAGTGAGTTTATGTCAATGGGGGAGGAACAACTCTGGAAAAGGAGGGTGAGAATGGTTGCACAACTCGAAGAATGTAATCAATGTCACTGAACTGTACATGTAGAAATTGTATGTTTTGCTATATATATTCTCAACAACAATTATAACAAATAGAATAAAACACACACACACAAGACTCAATCACTATACTTGGACTTTCATAACTTCAAAGGACACATAACAAGTATTGTCCAAATGCTAATGGACACATCAAGCTCAGAGTAGTTGGTCCTTTTGAATCCTTTTTAATGTGGCTTTAAGATTGGGGGTGTGGGGACAGAAACGCACAGAATTGTGACAATCTTTAAAGTAATCCCCTCTCGTCAGTTACCCTTCATGCTCACTCTCATCTTTCATTGTATAGACTAGAGGTTGGTAGTGGGCTAGGGGGTCTTAACACTCATTTTACAATGCATTAAGCATGTCTTTCATTGAATAATCTAGTATTTTTCTTTAGAATGATGGGTATTTGTCAGGTTTTTTTTTCAGCAGCAATTCTGAGACACAAAATTTCCCATTTGAACATTTTGCTTTATGGATAAGAGATACACACATTAGTACATAAAAGGACAAGAATCCTAACTCACATAGCCTCTTCTGTAAATTCCAATAGTTTTATGCTGGATAATACATTTGTGGTGATTTGTGATATTGTTATGAATTCAATTTCTGGAAAACAGCACAAGTTGGTGTAACAACATTTGGTGCAAAGAAGGAGAAAATAGTGGAGGTTAAAATCTCAGATATACATGACTTCATCAAAAATGGTGGAGTAAGGACCTATGAGAAACCCCTCCTCCATAAAAGCAATGAGGACACTGGCAAAAATTGTCAAAAGCAACTTTTTCAGAGCTTTGGAAATTAATAAAAAAATTGCAGCAATCTAGAGAGTGTTTCTTCAAGAAAAATGGGTGAATCTTGGTAAGTACAGTGAGTTTTGTGGCATTTGACTTTCTCTATTCCCATCCCTCTCTTCCCAGATCTGTAGTAGCCTTGAAAACCAACAGCCCACAATCAAACTGAGAACCAGCAGCCTAACAGCCACTGGACGAATCAGAATGCAACTGGAGCTCTTTCAAAGCCTCAGTATCAGAGAATTGAAATTATTTGACCTGTCTTGCAGTTCCCTGGAAAACTTCACTCACAAGGCTTATCTTTATTTGACCTGATTCAGAGCTTGCTGAGTGTGAACAGCCTTTTTTCCAGGGGTATTTATTGAAAACAATCAGCATGGATTGGTTAACATCACAGCCACCAGAGGTAGTAATAACAGATAACAAGAAGCTGGCTAAAACACTTAAAAGGAAAAGATGGGGAATGAAATATCCATAGTGGGCTTTGGAAACTTCCAGCATATTCATGGCAATCTAGAATGCCAGGCACTTGAATGAGGCTGTGTGCATGGCCAGGGCTATGTAAATGCTCAGGAAAGACCTTAAAAAGCCCTAAACTCTCACTACTGGCTGACCTTGAGGCTCTGCACAAGCAGGAAGTGAAGCTTAAGGTACAGTTGTCAACTACCCTGTCGAGTGTTGGAGGCAAGTCTGAATGCACACAGAGCACCTCAGCAAAGATTAGGAGACTTACTGTTTCAGGTGTTTAAGGAAATCTCTGTCCACTCATGAACTGACTAATTGAGCAGAGATTTCAGTGGCACCACACAACAAAAAATATAGACTACTATAGAATATAACATATAAAGCAAAAGGAAGAAATGCTGAAGTAAAAGAACTGAACAGAGATTTCAAAGGGTGGCTCGAGAAGACAAAGTAAAGTATTACAATGACATGTGCAAAGAGCTGAAGATAGAAAACCAAAGAGGAAGAACATGCTCAGCATTTCTCAAGCTGAAAGAACTGAAGAAAAAATTTAAGCCTCGAGTTGCAATGGCGAAGGATTCTATGGGGAGAATATTAAATGCAGGAAGTATCAAAAGAAAATGGAAGAAATACACAGAATCATTATACCAAAAAGAATTGGTTGAAGTTTAGCCATTTCAAGAGGTAGCATATGATCAGGAACCGATGTTACTGAAGGAAGAAGTCCAAGCTTCACTGAAAGCATTGCAAAAAAACAAGGCTCCAGGAATTGATGGAATATCAATTGAGATGTTTCAACAAACCGATGCAGCACTGGAAGTACTCACTCGTCTATGCCAAGAAATTTGGAAGACAGCTACCTGGCCAACTGCCTAGAAGAGATCCATATTTATGCCTATTCCCAAGAAAGGTGATCCAACTGAATGCGGAAGTTATTGAACAATATCATTAACATTACATGCAAGTAAAATTTTGTTGAAGATCCTTCAAAAGCGGCTGCAGCAGTATATTGACAGGAAACTGCATAAATTCAGGCCGGATTCAGAAGAGGACGTGGAACCAGGGATATCATTGCTGATGTCAAATGGATCCTGGCTGAAAGCAGAGAATACCAGAAAGATATTCACCTGTGTTTTATTGACTATGCTAAGGCATTCGACTGTGTGGATCATAACAAATTATGGATAGCATTGCGAAGAATGGGAATTCCCGAACATTTAATTGTGGCTCATGAGGAACCTGTACATAGATCAAGAGGCAGTTGTTCGGACAGAACAAGAGGATACATCGTGGTTTAAAGTCAGGAAAGGTGTGCTTCAGGGTTCTATGCTTTCACCATACCCATTCAATCTGTATGCTGAGCAATTAATCTGAGAAGGTGGGCTACATAAAGAGGAACTTGGCATCAGGATTGGAGGAAGACTCATTAACAACTTGTGATATGCAGATGACACAGCCTTGCTTGCTGAAAGCCAAGAGGACTTGAAGTACTTACTGATGAAGATCAAAAACCACAGCCTTCAGTATGGATTACACCTCAACATAAAGAAAACAAAAATCTTCACAACTGAACCAATAAGCAGCATCATGAGAAGCTGAGAAAAGATTGAAGTTATCAAGGATTTCATTTTACTTGGATCCACAATCAACACCCATGGAAGCAGCAGTCAAATCAAAAGACACATTGCATTGGGCAAATCTGCTGTAAAAGACCTCTTTTTTTTTTAAGTTGTTGTACTTTAAGTAAAAGTTTACAATTCAAGTTAGTCTCTCATACAAAAATTTATACATACATTGTTATGTGACCCTAATTGCTCTCCCTGTACTGTGACAGCACACTCTTCCTTTCCATCCCTGATTTCCCATGTCCATTCAACCAGCTCCTGACCCTCTCTGCCTTCTCATCTTACTTCTGGACAGGAGCTGCCCATTTAGTCTCATATATCTACTTGAGCTAAGAAGACAATCTTCATGAGTTATCATTTACAGGGTCAGTGAAAAAGAGGAAGACCCTCAATGAGATGGATTGACACTGTGGCTGCAACAATGGGCTCAAGCATAACAACGATTGTGAGGATGGCTCAGGACCGGGCAGTGTTTCGTTCTGTTGTGCATAGGTTCACTATGAGTTGGAACCAACTCGAAGGCACCTAACAACAATAACAATATATAATAGATATATTATACAGAATAGAATATGTAGAATAGATAGAATATAGTTCCAACTCCTTTACTTTTAAATATGACCCTGTTTGGAAATAAAGGTTTTCTTTTGTTATGTTAATGAGGCCATACCTGAGTAGTGTGGGTCCTAAACCTAATCTCTTCTAAGTGGTGCTTTATAAAAAGAGCAGAATAGACAGACACAGACAGGTGAAAATGTCACAGATGCATTTATAAGCAGCAAAGGAATGCTAAGGATTGCTGGCAGTCACCAGAAATGAAGAGGCAGGCCCACAGAAGGAATTGACATGGCCAATATTTGGACATTTAGCCTTCAAAACTGTGAGAAAATGGATTTTTGTTCTTTAAAGCCACTTGTTAGTATTTTGCTATGGCAGCATTAGGTAACTTGACTGGGCCATGATTCTCAGTGGTTTGGCAGTTATGAGTAGTTTGGCAGTCGTATGATGTTGTGATCACTTCCATGATGAGATTTGATATAACATGATCACTTCCATGACGGGATCTGCTGTAAGTAGCAGATCAGTTGACAGGGAATTTCCTTGGGCTTGTGGCCTGTATCATATGTAAGTGGACATTCTGGCAAGGCTCGGGGGCTTTTGATCACTCAGGATCTTGCAGCTGGCTCCTGTTCATCTGACCTCCGGTTCTTGGGACTTGAGCTAACCGCTTACCTGCGGTCTTGCTTGCCTATCTTGGGATTCATCAGTCTTCGCAGCCTATGAGCAAGAGCCCTGCTGATCTTGGGTTCACCAGCCCCTGTGGCTATGTGAATCAGGAGAAGCCTCTAGCCTGACCTACAGGTTTGGGACATTCCAGCTTCTACAACCACGTGAGCCATTTCCTTGATATAAATCTCTTATAAATATATTTATATGCTTTACTGGTTTTGCTTCTCTGGAGAACCCAGCCTAAGACAGTAACTAAGGCAGAACTTGGTACCACAAGGGGAGAACTGCTATAAAAAATACCTAAAATTGTAGGAGGGTCTTTAGAATTGGGTAATGGGTACAGGTTGGAAGAGTTTTGAGGAGCTTGATAGTAAGAACCTAGATTGCCTTGAAGAGATTTTTGGTAGAATTATGGAAGTTAAGGGTGATTCTGATGGGGGCTCAGAAAGAATAGAGGGCTGTGGGGAAAGCTTCTGTCATCATGAACAGAATGTTACTAAGAATGTGGATGTTAAATGTGCTTCTGGGAGGCTTTAAAAGGAAATGTTGGAAATGCAATCCTTGTTAAAAAGTGGAAAAGAATTTGTCTGAATTACGTTTGAATGTTTGGTGGAAAGTAAAGCTTGTAAGTAATTGTCAAGGATTGAATTGTGTCCCCCCAAAAATGTGTGTAGCAACTTGGCTGGGTCATGATTCCCAGTGTTGTATGATTGTGTAATCTGATGCAATTTCCTTATGTGTTGTAAACTCTATCACTATGATGAGATTATATGTGATCTCCTTATGTGTTGTAAATTCTATCACTGAGATGAGGTTATACAGATAAGGTTGACAAGATTAAATAGTGTCTTAATGCAATCTCTATTGAGATATAAAAGAGAGAAGCAAGCAGAAACACATGGGAACCTCACACCACCAAGAAAGCAGTGTCTGGAGCAGAGTGTGTCCATTGGACCAGAGGTTCCTGCTTGAGATGCTTCCAGACCAAGGGGAGACTGATGCATCACAAGGACCTTTCTCCAGAGCTGACAGAGAAAGAAAGCCTTCTCCTGGAGTTGATGCCCTGAATTTGGACTTGTAGCCTACCAGACTGTGAGAAAATTAATTTCTCTTTGTGAAAGCCATCCACTTGTGGTATTTCTGTTAGAGCAGCACTAGATGACTAAGACAGTGATGAACTTGAATAGTTAATTGAGGATATTTCTAAGTGAAAGCTTGAAGATGTGGCATGGTTTCTCCTTGCTGCTTGTAGCAAAATGTGAGAGAAAAGAGATAGATTGAGAAATGAACGGTGCAAAAGAAAGCAGAACTTGAAGATTTGGAGAATTCTAATGTAAAAATTAAGAGAGTGTGCTCTGGAAAGGACACTGAGGGTGTGGCTACACAACTGTTTGATAAAGAGATTAAGCCCATGACTGATGGATCTAATTATCCATCCCAGGAGAAACCCTGTCATCTTAGACTGAAAGAGACAGAGAGAACAAAATGGAGGAAAATTGTCTGCTTCTTGTAATTCTACAGGCAGGAAACAGAACAATGGAGCTGTTTGGCTGTGAACATCTGTTGTCCTCCAAGAAAAGGAAAGTATGATCCCAGGAGCATTTCAAAGACCAAGAGTATTGTCAGAAGGAGCACAGAAAGCAGGGTTGTCACTTCTTCAGTTTCAAAGGATGGGGTTACTGCCTAGGTTTCAAAGGGTGAAGCTGCCTACATGGCTATGTAGAATGGGGCTGCTGTTCAAGTGGGCCAGGAGAAGGGGGTTGCTACCCAAAGTTGAGGGGATGAGGCTGCTGTGTTGGTGTACCAGAAGATTGGGGCTGCACAGGCCCAAGGAGGCAGGGTCACCATTCCAGTGAACCAGGAGAGTGGAGCTGCCAAAAATCAAGGGAGTGGGGTCTCTACAGATTCAATGCCTTCCTATCAAAATTTCAATGGCTTTTTTTTTTTTTTGCAGAAATGGAAAAGCTGATTCTAAAATTCATATGGAATTGCAAGACAATAACTATACCGAGTAACTAAAACAATCTTGAAAAGAAGAGCAACAAGGACTCACACTTCCTGATTTCAAAATGTAGTACAAAGCTACAGTGATCAAAACAGTGTGGTACTGACATAAGAATAGACATGTAAACCAACAGAATAGAATTGAAAGTCCTGAAATGAACTTGTACACCGACGGTCAACTGGTTTTTGACAAGTGTGCCAAGTCTAGTCAATGGAGATAGAATAGTCTCTTCAACAAATGGTTTTGAGACAATTGAATTTCCACATGAATGAAGTTGGGCCCCTACCTCACACCATATACAAAATTTTACTCAAAATGGATCAATTACCTAAACATAAGTGCTAAGGCCATAAAGATATTAGAAGAAAACCTAGAAGCAAATTTTCATGACTTTGGTTTTGGCAATAGATTCTTTGATATGATACCAAAAGCATGAGCAACAAAAGAAAAATAGATAAATTGGACTTCGTCAAAATAAACTTTTGCACATCAAAGTACGTTATCAAGAAAGTGAAAAAACTACCTACAGAATGGGTGAAAATATTTGCAAACAATGTATTTGATAAGGGTCTAATTTGAAAATATTATGCGTTGTGAAAAAGCCAGTCAGAAAGACTACCTGTTGTTAGATTCCTTTTATATGAAAAGTCCAGAATAGGCAAATCCATAGTGACAGAAATTAGATTAGTGGTTGCCGGTGGCTGGGGGAAAGGAAGGATAGGATATGACCGCTAAAGGGGGTGGGATTTCTTTTTAGTTTGATGAAAATGTTCTGGAATTAGGTAGCAAGAATGGTTACACAACCTCATGAATATACAAAAACCACTTTAAGATGGTGAGTTTTTTGGTATGTTTGTTATATCTCAATTAAATAATCTCAGATCTATAAAATTGCTTGATATTTATTTGTCAGTAAACATAAACAGATGTTTTAAAGATCAAGAGTCCCATTTATCAAGTTAGGGGCTGAGATACGACTGCAACTCACTTCTGATTCCCAGCAAGAGATACAAAGACAATGTCCTATTGTCTCTTAAAATCATCCTCTTCCCTACTGTCTTAATCATCTAGTGCTGCTATAACAGAAATACCACAAGTGGATTGTTTTAACAAAGAGAAGTTTATGTCCTTACAGTAAGGTAGGCTAAAAGTCCAAATTCAGGGTGTCAACTCCAGGGGAAGGCTTTCTCTCTCTCGGCCTTCTCATCAGGGTTCCCCCGGACTAGGAGCTTCTCGGTGCAGGGACCCCTGTCCAAAGTACACGCTCTGCTCCCGGCACTGCTTTCTTGATGGTATGAGGTCCCCAACTTTCCGCTTGCTTCCCTTTCCTTTTATCTCTTGAGAGATAAAAGGTGGTGCAGGCCACACCCCAGGGAAACTCCCTTTACATTGGATCAGGGATGTCACCTGGGTAAAGGTGGTGTTACAATCCCACCTTAATCCTCTTTAACATAAAATTACAATCACAAAATGGAGGCAAACCACACAATTCTGGGAATCATGGCCCAGCCACATTGATACACACATTTTTTGGGGGACATAATTCAAACCATGACACCTACAAATGAAATTAAGATGGGATATTAGATGGTACCTGTCTTAGACATGTAGTGCGGCTATAACAGAAATACCACAAGTGGATGGCTTTAACAAAGAGAAGTTTATTCTCTCACAGTCCAGTAGGCTGCAAGTCCAAATTCAGAGCAACAGCTCCAGGGGAACGCTTTCTCCTTTGGCTCTGGAGGAAGATCCATGTCATCAATCTTCCCTTGGTTTGGGAGTTTCTCTGCGCAGGAACCTCAGGTCCAAAGGAAGCGCTCTTCTCCCGGCACTGCTTTCTTGGTGGTGTGAGGTTCCCATGTGTCTCTGCTTGCTTCTCTCTTTTATATCGTAAAAGGGATTGGAATAAGACAATGTTGTAGACCTCATCAGTATAACCTCATCATAGTGATAGAGTTTACAACACATAAGAAAATCATATACAACCTCATCATAGTGATAGAGTTTTCAATACATAAGGAAATCGCATAAGATTACACAATCATACAACACTGGGAATCATGACCCAGTCAAGCCGACAGACATTTTTGGGGGACACAATTCAATCCATGACAGTACCCTTTGAGAATACACTTTTATATATAATATGCTCTTTGAAAACATTATTTCCAAATTCTCCACTTCTCTTCTCAAGTGAGAAAAGTATGTAACTCTTCACATCAATTTTGTATGTTTAAGATGTGTTTAAAATACCACATTTTAAAAATGGAAATGCTTCTTTAAACAGAGCTGCGATCGCTTAAAAACTGTCAGAGCCTACATATTTGAGAATTTTCATTGCACGTTAAAGCCTGATTCATTTGAAAGAAAATGGAAACAGAAGAGTGAATAGTATATAAGGAGAGAGAACCAAAGGTTCCTACATTAAATCATGGTTACCCAGCTAACCTAATTCTGATTTTACAAAAATCATTTCAGGATCTTAGGCCATTGGGGCAAAACAAGAGTGACGTGGTATGTTATCCATCTTTCTTTCTTCAGTTTTTCATTAGTGTAGACAAGATATAGGCAGAAAGCAGATTGCAGCTATGGAGAAATACAAACGCCCCTCTGATGAAAAGTGTCCTTTCTTCTGTAAAGTATTAAGATATAGTAAAGTGGCAAAGGATTCTGGAAGACACTCTTCTGGGAGCACCTAAATCATGAGTGATCAAGGAGGAAGCAGGAAACATAAGTCAAAAACCTTAATCAGATCATGTGTTCTTGCTTTAGATTATTGGTCGACTTAACCCTACTACAAAGCTCAGCAAGAAGATTTTGAGCACACCCCACAAGACAACAATAGTGGGGAAAGGCCAACACAGTGCTGGGAAACACTGAGAAGTCTATTGGTAAGAAAATATTTTCCTCTTATACAAAACCAAGATATTTCTGCACCTAGAACCCTGTAGCAAGTTCTGGTTTCTTCACCTTAAGAAGGATTGGTTGGAGTTACAGAAAGTCCAGAGAAGAGCATTTGAAAAGATCAAGCAAATAGAAACTGCTGTGTGAAGCTATCCTAAATAAACAGTCTTGTACTTTTCAGGTAGAAAAATGAAGGCCACAACAGAATATTATTATATACTATGAAATCAGTATGGTGACCATAGGCTTGTTTGTCATCTTTCAATATTAGAACTTTTCAGTCCTGTCATTTTCTAGCCCTGTTGCAAGCCTAGAAGTCTGAATTCAGGGCACTGGTTCTAGGGAAGGCTCTCTCTGTTAGTTCTGGGGGAAAATCCTTGTCTCAGCTTCTCTAGCCCCAGCATTCTTCAGTTCCTAGGAGATCTCCAAGTGGCATCTATCTTTCCCCCATTCATGTTCCCTTGCTTGTTTCTCTCTGTAGCTAATCTGTTCTTTTTATATCTCAAAAGTCATTAGGCTTAAGGCACACCCTACACTGTTATGTCCTCATTAACATAACAAAGAAAATCCTATTCCCAAATGGAATTACACTCACAGGTATAAAGGTTAGAATTCCAACACATATTTTTGGGGGACACAACTCAATCCATAATAGTGCTTTAGACTTGAAAGCTGCCCCCGATAACGTGTGAGCCAATCTGAAAACAGACAGGCTATTTAGGAGTTCCCAATAGCCAGTGGAGTCTGGCTTCCCTAAACCAGGTATATAGTAAATGAGCCCAAATGTGCCATTCCTTCAATTCCTGTTTTTCCCTTTCCCATGCCAATTTTTTTTTTTTTGCAACCATCACTATGATTTATTTCCAAAACTTTTTCACCACCCCAAACAGAAACTCTGTACCTATTAAGCAAAATTCCCCATTCCACACCCATCCCCCAGCCCCTGGTAACCACTAATCTACTTTCTGTCTCTATGCATTTACCTATTCTAGATATTTCATGTGAGTCGAATCACATAATTGTCCTTTTGTGTCTGGCTTATATCACTTAGCATAATGCTTTCAAGGCTTTGCTAGTCTGTACATCTGGAATTCTGCCTTGGTTACCTGGATTTTCCCTCTTGCTGCCCTCAGCCCCCTTCCCTCATTCTCCATGTTCTGAGCTGATGATGACAGTTCTATTCTAAACTGGAGGGAGTGCCCCAAACCACACTGCTGACTCTCCTTTTTTTCAGAGATTCATTCTCGTTTGGAGACTCCTGCTGCCATAACTCACCCTCCAGACTGACCCACTTGGATGTGGATGCTGGTTTAGATCAAGACCCAGACTATTTTGACTTTTTGGTCAGTGATTTAAATTGTTTGCTATCATCTTTTGGAGAGAGTTAAGAAACTGGTTTCGTTTCCCTAACCCGATCCCACCATTCATAGCTTCCTCTTTTTCGAAGTGGCCTTTCTACTGAGTTGTTACTTCACATATGTAGATTTGCTTAAAATATAACAAGGTGTGTGTCCCTCATCTTCCTCTTTGCTTTTGATTCAATTGCACAAGTTTGAAAAAAGTAGACTGGAGAGAAAGAGGAGGCACGTTAATCATAGCCAGTATAAGGCTAATTTCCAAAATCTGAAGACAACTCATATTCCCACTTCCCTACTTCATCATCTTGACACCAGCTACCCAAGTGGCTCTCTCTCTCTCTGACCCAAACCACTCAGAGTTGGGTCTCCACAAGTTAGGACTCTGTCCTTCCAGCCCCAGCCAAATAGGCAAATGCCAGCCTCTCTGCTGGCTCTCACTGTCCCCAGTGGGTTGGAGAATTCGTCAGAATGACTCACAGAACTCACGGACAGGCTATACTCACTATAACCTTGTTAATATAATCACAAAAGGATACAAGCGAAGAGACACATCAGGCAAGGTTTGAGGGGAGGTGCCAGCACAAGACTTCGGCTGTCCCAGGGACTTGCCACCCTCTCCCCTGCATGGATGTTCTCGCTGATCCAGGAAGCCCAAATTCTTCTGTGTTCAGCACCTCTTATAACAATGCATATGCATGATCAATACAATCAATGACTATGCATGATTGACGCCATGGTGCCCAACCCCTTTCTTGAAGTTAGTTGCCAGGTGATGAGGTTTGGGGAATCCCACTACATTTGCACGTTTAAGTGTTGTCTGGCTATTTTGGAATACAAAAGGCACCTTGATTGCTCACAGAATTCCAAGGACTGTTTTCAGGAAACAGAGACAAAAGGCTAAACAGAGTTTTTTGTCCCACACAGGAGGTAAGTTGGACTACATCAGATTAAAAACTTGTGCTGCCAACAATATCATCAAGAAAGTGAAAAGACAATCCACAGAATGGGAGAAAATAATTGCAAATCATATATCTGATAAGGGTCTCTTGTTGTGAACCATTGAGTGGATTCCGACTCATAGTGACCCTATTTGACAAAGTAGAACTGCCCCATGGGGTTTTCTAGGGTATAATATTTATGGGAGCAGATTACCGGTGAGTCCTAACTGCCGACATTTAGGTTAACAGCTGAGTGCTTTAACCATTGCATCATCAGGGTCTAATAATCAGAATATATGAAGAGCTATTACAACTCACTAATAAAAAGACAAATAACCCAATTAAAAATAGGCAAATTATTTCAATAGACATTTCTCCAAAGAAAATATTCAAATGGCCAATATGCACATGAAAATATGCTCAACATTGTTAGGCAGTAGGAAAATGCAAATCAAAACCACAATAAGATACTAATTTATACACATTAGAATGGTTATAATAAAAAAAGACAGGCAATAACAAGGGTTGGAAAAGATGTGGAGAAAGTGGAACTGTTATATACGATTGGAATGTAAAATGGTTTGTTGTTGTCAGGTGCTGTTGAGTCGGTTCTGATTCATGGTGACCCTATATATAACAGAACAAAACACTGCCCGGTCCTGACCCATCCTCACAATTGTTGTTAAGCTTGAGCCCATTGTTGCTGCCACTGTGTCAAACCATCTAGTTGAGGGTCTTCCTCTTTTTCACTGACCCTCCACCAAGCATGACATCCTTCTCCAGGGACTGATCCCTCCTGATAACATGTACAAAGTATGTGAGACATAGTCTCACCATCTTTGCTTCTTAAGGAGCATTCTGGTTGTACTTCTTTCAAGATAGATTTGTCCGTTCTTTTGGCAGTCCATGGTTGTCATGGATTGGGTTGTGTCCCCCAAAATTATGTGTCAACTTGGTTAGGCCACGATTCCCAGTACTGTGTGATTGTCCTTCATTTTCTGATTTTCCTCTGTGTTATAAATCATAATGTCCGCCTGTAGTTAAAGAGGATTAGGGTGGGATATAACACCCTTGCTCAGGTCACATCCCTGATCAGTTTCCCTGGGATGTGGCCTGCACCACATTTTATTGTACGAGAGAGAAAAGGGAAGGGAAGCAAACAGAGAGTTGGGGACCTCATGCCACCAAGAAAGCAGTGCCAGAAGCATAGCACATCCTTTGGACATGAGGTTCCTGCGCAGAGAAGCTGCTAGTCCCAGGGGAAGATAGATGACAAGGACCTTCCACCAGAACCGACAGAGAAGAGAAAGACTTCCCCTAGATCTGACACCCTGAATTTGGACTTGTAGCCTACTAGACTGTGAGAGAATAAATTTCTCTTTGTTAAAGTCACCTACTTGTGGTATTTCTGTTATAGCAGCACTAGATAACCAAGACAATGGTATATTCAATATTCAATATTCTTTGCCAACACCACAATTCAAAGGCATCAATTCTACTGTCTTCCTTATTCATCGTCCAGCTTTCACTTGCATATGAGGCTATTGAAAACACCATGGCTTGGGTCAGGCGCACCTTAGTCTTCAAGGTGACATCTTTGCTTTTTAACACTGTAAAGAGGTCTTTTGCAGCAGATTTGCCCAATGCAATACATCTTTTGATTTCTTGACTGCTGCTTTCATGGGTGTTGATTGTGGATCCAAGTAAAATGAAATCCTTGACAGCTTCAATCTTTTCTCCATTTACCATGGTGTTGCTTATTGGTCCAGTAGTGAGGATTTAAAATGGTTTAGCTTCTTTGGAAACAGGTTGATAGTTTCTCAAAAAGTTATCATATGACCCAGAAATACCACTCCTAGGTATATATCCAAGAGAATTGAAAACAAAAACTTGTACATGAACGTTCATAGCAGCCTTACTCATAAATGCCAAAAAGTGGAAACAATCCAAAGTCCATTAGCTGATGATTGAATAAACAAAATGTTGTATATTCATGCAATGAAATATTATTTGGTCATAAAAATGCATGAAGTAATGATACATTCTACAACATGAATGAACCTTATAAACATTATCCTAAGTGAAAGAAGCCAGTCACAGAAGACCAATGCAATACTGTCTGATTGTATGTATATGAAATGTCCAATACAGGCCAATCCATAGACACAAACAGTAGATCAGTAGTTGCCTAGGGATAGGGTGGATGGGAGAATGAATGGTGGATGATTGTAACGAATATGGAATTTCTTTTGAGGGTGATGAAAATGTTCTGAGATTAGGTAACAGTGATAGTTACACAACCTTATGAACATACTACAAATCATTGAATTCAAACATACATCCAAACAAAAACTTGCACGTGAATTTTCATTATTTGTAATAGTAAAAAATGTAAACAAACCAAATATCCATCATGAGATGAATTAGAAAACAAAACGTGGTATATTCATGCAATAGAATATGGTTCAGTCATATAAAGGAATGAAGTACTAATACATGATGCAACATGGATGAACCTTGAAATATTATGCTAAATGAAAGAAACACATCACAAAAGACCACATATTATATGATCCTATTTATATCAAATCCTCAAAATAGGCAAAGTCTTAGAGACAGAAAGTAGATTAGTCGTTGCCTAAGGCTAGGAAGAGAGAAAGAGTTCTGGAGAGTGACTGCTAATGGGCATGGGGTTTCTTTTAGGGGAGGTGAAAATGTTCTAAAACTAGATTGTAGTAATGGTTGCACAGCCCTGTGAATATATTTAAAATATTAAATTGCACCCTTTGCGTGCATGAATTTTATGGTCTATTACTTATATCTCAATAAAGCTGTTAAAAATGAAAAAGAAGACATTGAATTGTACACTTTCAATTGGTGAATTGTATGGTATGTGAATAAAGCTGTTAAAAAAAAGAAACACAAAATGGAGGTGCTACTTTACACCATAGGCAGCAAACTCAAGGACTTCATTAGCCACCCCAGAGCTGGTATAGGTTCATACTATAAATAAGTTTAAGAAAGGTTTAAATGCAATTATGAGTAATAGCACTAAAATGGATTTTTAATAGAAATTTGGATGTTCGGTGACCTTTATAGCAATCACTCAATAGGGGATCATTAGGCTGTCAAACAACCTAGTTTTTGATACATGGAAAAGAAACTTATGGCCTGAATGGACCACAGCTCTGATAGAATGTATTATTATATTCTAAAAAAGTTAAATGTCTTCAGAGTGGCTAATTAAATATTTAATTGCTTAAATAATGGCATTACTTTAATGTAAGTTTGTTGAAGCGAAGTGATACTGCACAGAGCTTTGTAAAATGACCAAACCAAAACAGTGCTATACGTTTCAAAAACTGAAAGGACCTTTAATCATTATTCTATATTTTCATGGCAGATGTTGACATTTTACTATTGTCCCAGAATCAAATGTCAAGCTATTCCTGTTCAGAATTTTTCCATTTACATTATCAAAGAATTCCGTCTGCAGCTGTATTTATAGTGAACACTCTGTTTGCAAAAACCCACTTCTCTAAGCAGGTTTGTAAATAGGTTTGAAGGAGTACATGCAAGCGCTGGAGACCTGCCTGGGTTAATTAATTCTCTTTTCAGGCATTAGAACCTATACAAGTAGGCCAGCTGGAGGTGACTGTTTCTTTGAAAGTGATAATTACATGCCTTACCAATTGTTTGCTTTTCCACATCTCCCCCATTTAGATTCCCCAGAATTCATAAAAGAAGTATCAAGAGAAGTTTCCCGCCTCCTGGGAAGACGAACATATAGATGAGTTGAGATAATAATTGTGTATAATACAGATAGTTTGAAGGTCTGGATGATGCATACAAATAATTATGAAGTGGGCTCCTGCTAAATATAGCGTGCAGAAATTGCTGTGGCATTGTGAATATGGGAGAGTACTTCAACTCACATCTTTTTCCTCAGTTGTTACTTTTGTTACTGTTGTTACTTCTAAGATGTCATTCCCTCAATTTCCATGCTATCCTGTTTACTTGCATCAGGGTGATGTGGTAAACAGCTTTCTGTATTCCCTGGCAGGTGTGAAATCAACGGGACCTGAACCTATACATGACCAGCGGAGAGCACCTTGCCTGGGCACCAGCAGGGGAGAGTTTGGAAGAGCTCAGACGAAGCTCAGGGTTGACTGCACACCTGTTCTTTATGACCCCAAAGCAGACCCAACCCAGGAGATGACTTCCCAGTGCAGTGTTGCTAGAAAAACTAAAACTGTCATTCTCCCTTTCCATTTAGGATAAAAATATGTCTGGCAGATCCTCAAAGGACTTGGCCAGGCATTTTTCTTCAGGTGGTATTTTGATTTAGTTCAATTTATCTACATTTTATTTTTTGCTCATACTTTTTATGTTATATCTAAGAATCCATTGACAACTACAAGGTCGTGGAGATTTACCCCTATGTTTTCTTCTAAGAAAGTTATAATTTTAGCTTTTATATTTAAGTCCTTGATCCATTTTGAGTTAATTTTGTATATGGTTGTGAGGTATGGGTCCAACTTCATTCTTTCGCACATGGAGATCCAGCTGTCCCAGCATCATTTGTTGAGGAGACTGTTCTTTCCTGATTGAATGGACTTAGCACTCTTCTCAAAACTCAATTAGCTATAAACTTATGGTTTATTTCCGGACTTTCAATTCTATTCCATTGGTCTATATGTCTATCTTTATACCAGTGCGACACTGTTTTGGTTATTGTAGCTTTGCAGGACGTTTTGAAATCGGGAAGTGTCAGTCCTATTTTGTTCTTATTTTTCAAGATTATTTTGGGTATTTGAGGTCCTTTCCAATTCCATATGAATTTAAGGATAGGCTTTTCCATTTCTGCAAAGAAGGCTGTTGGAAGTTTGATAGGGGATGCATTGAATCTGTAGATTCCTTTCAACAGTATTGGTCTCCTAGGGAATTCACCTAGGTGTCAGCCTCTCCTGAGTAGAATTGCTACCAACAGATCCTTGAAGGAATAGAGGGCAGGAGGGCAGACCTGGGCATTGGAATAGGTGTTGGGATGATTGATTGGCCCAAGATTCCAGACCTAAAGCTATAGTAGATAGGTGGTTGAAGAGTGGTGGCAGTACAAGGCTTAGAGGTGAAGGCTCCCAAAGTAGTATTCTTAGTTTTTTTTACCCCATCATCTCTCCTTCCTTTAATTATCACTGGGAGATTGCCTATTTTGCAAGTGAGAAATACATTAGCCTCTTTTATATGTCACATGAACACACAAACACAAATCATGAATATAGACTTCTATCTGTATTCCTATAAACACACACACATACAGAACATTGTTGTCATGCACACATGGTCACTTGGTGGAGTAGGCAGGGCTCAATAGAAGATTAACTGGAAGTGTTTTATGATCATTAGTTCTGAAATGTAAGAAGAGCCTGGAGAGCAGAAAGCTTTACTTTGTGACTTATTCTCACTAGCCTTTTCTTTACAGGCATTTAGAAAATGCCCCATAAGGGCTACACATGCTCCATGTGTCTCTTTCCTGCCATGCTTACAGTCTTGTTTCCCCTACACTGTTGGGGTAGCGGAGCTTTATAAAGCTAAAGGACTGTAGTTTATGCATGTCTCTCCTCTTGCAGCTTTATCTACACACAAAGGAAACAGTGTGGGGAATAGGTCAAGAATGACCTTTACTTCCCTTAGAGGAATAGTAGGGGACCAGAGGGAGGTTGCCTGGCAGCACCCTGATTGGGACACAAGTTAACAGCTCTGTCCCCAATAAAAGCTGCAGGGGACAAAGGAACAGGTAACTTTGCTGCCTGTTCAAGGTAGCTTCTGCTTCACAGGTCAGTGCTGCTCTGTGCCTCTGGCTTATGTAGCTTTCCTTTCTCTCTTCACCAGCAATGCTCTATTAGAGGTAGGGGGTCACGGTGCCTGACATCTTCCCCCTGCCCTGCTGCTTGGGGGGAAAAGTGTGTGGTGGTTCAGAAAAGGAACAGATCAAGAAAGACCCTAGACTTGCACGTTGGGATAGAAGTCAGTCAAAACAGAGAAAGAATAATGTCAGGGGCCCTGATGGGAACTTAGGGTGTTAGTCCACACTGTGACAGCTGAGAGGTGAAAGCAGAGCTTCCCTGTTCAAAATAGCTCCTTCTTTATGAGCCTCTGGTTATATGGACCCCATTTCATCTCTCGAAGCCCAGCTTCTCTGTTTTAAGGATATTGCTCTGCTAGCCCCTTTACAGAATAGAGGCCTGGAGTTCCTGATAGCATCCCTTTCCTTCTTTTCTCTAGCTATGTGCAAGGGAAAGTCTACAGAAAGAGAAATTTAGCATGACTGAATTTTCCCTTAATTGGTGAAATGAAAGGCTCCCAGAGGGAGATTTTGGGGACAGATATCCAAGGAGTGGAGCTATCTATGTTGATTTGCAGCAGGGTAGACGGTGGGCTGTAAAGTTTTCCCTGTTAACACCATCATCTCCTGTATAGGTCACCCCTTCCCCGGGCCTGTGAATTTTGGAGACCTTGTCTCCTCTCCTTTTGAGAGACTGAAAATAAGCAGCTGTGTGAGTGCTTCTGTGGAGATCAGGGACCGGAAATACCATCAGGTTTTCCATTTTCCTAGAGCCTGATCCACTTCCAACAGAAACAACTGTGCAGTGACCATAAGGGGGATGGATCAGAAGTGCTCTTCACCTCACTTCATATGCTGGAAGGCAGTCCAAAAGGGGAATTAGAAGGAGCTCAGGTGTGTGTCCATAGAGAGGAAGTGGTAGGGGAAATTTTGCTACCCTGTTAAGCCTAAAACTTTGTTCCCAGGCCTCTGCTGTCTAGTACCTCTCCTCTCTCTCTCTCTCTTTTTTAGAATGGTTTTTAAATGTACAGCAAAGTTGCTAAGATAGTACAGGGAGTTCTTGTATACCCTACACCGTTTCAACTAAAGTTAACATCTTACATTACTATGGTCCATTTGTCATAAGTAATGAACCAACACTGGTACATTTCTAAGAACTGAATTTCACACTTTATTAGATTTCATTCATTTTTCCTTAATTTCCTCTTCTGTTCCAGGATCCCATCCAGAATATCACTTCTCTCTTTGATAGACGGAGATTGAGCAACTGAATTTCTGCCTTTACAGAGGCTGGGGACTGGAAATACTATTAGCTTTTCCATTTTCCCAGAGCTTTTTCTATGTTAAAAGGGAAAAAAAGAGTGGTCATGTTAAGGTGACTGGATCATGACAGATCCTTGCCTTTTTGGTACTGGAAGTCTACCCACAGGTAAATTTCATGGATAAACCCATACAGGCACTTTTGCTTATCCCTCCAGAGTATGTGAGAAACATTGGTGGGAGAGGAGTATCCTTGTTCACACCAGCTCCTTCTTCACTGGCCCTTGCTGCTCTCTACTCTGGCCCTGTGGATCCTATCCTTTAAGTCTATGCTGGCTCTACAGTTTTGAGAAAATTTCTGGCCACCCCTTTACAGAGCTAGTGCCCTCAAGTTAATGACGGCCATGATGGCTTCTGTCATCCAGTTTATGCCCAAAGAAAAGAACTTGTGGAGAACAGATCCAAAAGTGATTCTTAAGAGAGCAACATCAGTGAAAAAGGCAGAGTAAGAACATCTGAAAATTCTGCGTTCCATAAAAGTAAGGAGAAAATTGGCAAAAAAAAAAAAATATTAAAATGGATTTTTCAAAATTCGGAAAGTTAATCAAAGGTTTGCAGCAACCAAGGGAGTGTTAGTCAAGAAACATGGCTGGCAATGGGTGTATGTTTTGTTGTGTATATTTTCACCAAAAATTAAAAAAGGAAAAATGGCTGACTTGGTAAGAACAGTGAACTTTGTGGCCTTTTAACTTTTCCTAGTCCCATGCACCACTCTCCATCTTCCTGATAGCATTGAAAAACAGCAGCCCACACTTGTAGCCTGGCAACAAACAGAGGGAGCAGGACGAGGCTGGAGCTCTTTCAAAGACTCATTTCCAAAGAATTGTCATTATTTGGCCTGTCTGGTGGTTCCCTGGAAGACCCCACTTGCAATGATGTCTGTATTTGACCTAAGAGCCCACCCAGTGCAAAAACTGCTTTGCCTGAGAGGATTTGTCAAAAGCAACTTCAGGCAATTGTTTAACTTCCTGGCTGCCTGAGAAGGCAATTACAGCCTTTTTTAAGTAAGACATTCCATGTCAAGTATTGGAAGACTTATATTGTTAAGATGTCAATACTCCTCAAATTGATGTAGAGATTCGATGCAATCCCTATCAAAATACCAGCTGCCTTTTTGCAGAAATTGACAAGCTGATTATAAAATTTCATGGAACTGCAAGGGACCCAGAATAGCCACAGCAGTCTTGAAAAAAGAAGAACAAAGTTGAAGGATTTAGCAATCCCGCTCCTTGGAATATATCCTAGAAAGATAAGAGCCGTCACATGAATAGATATATGCACGCCCATGTTCATTGCAGCACTGTTCATGACAGCAAAAAGATGGAAACAACCTGGGTGCCCATCAACGGACAAATAGATAAACAAATTATGGTATATTCACACAATGGAATACTACGCAATGATAGAGAACAATGATGAAGCCGTGAAACATAACATGGAGGAATCTAGAGGGCATTATGCTGAGTGAATTTAGTCAGTCACAGAGCGACAAATGTTGTATGAGACCACTATTATAAGAACTCAAGAGAAAGTTTAAACACAGAAGAAAACATTCTTTGATGGTTACAAGGGTGGGGTGGGAGGGAGAGGGTTATTCACTAGATAGTAGACCAGAATTATCTTAGGTGAAGGGAAGGACAGCACACACTACAGGGGAAGTCAGCACAACTGGACTAAACCAAAGCTAAGGAGTTTCCTGAATACAATCAAACACTTTGAGGGACAGAGTAGCAGGGGCGGAGTCTCGGGACCACGCTTTCAGGGGATCAGTTGGCATAACAAACTTTATTAAGAAAATGTTCTGCATACCACTTTGGTGAGTGGCATCTGGGGTCTTAAAAGCTAGTGAGCGGCCATCTAAGATGAATCAATTGGTCCCAGCCACCTGGAGCAAAGGAATATGAAGAACACCAAAGACACAAGGAAAATATTAGCCCAAGAGACAGAATGGGCCACATAAACTAGAGACTTCATCAGCCTGAGACCAGAAGAACTAAACGGTGCCCGGCTACCACCAATGACTGCCCTGACAGGGAGCACAACTAAAAGTCCCTGATGGAGCAGCAGAAAAGTGGGGTGCAGAACTCAAATTCTGGTAAGAAGACCAGACTTACTGGTCTGACCGAGACTAGAGGAATCCCAGAAAGCGAGGCCCCAGACTCTCTGTCAACCCAGAACTAAAATAATTCCCGAGGCCAACTCTTCAGACAGGGATTGGACTGGACTGTGGGACATAAAATGATATTCATGAAGAGTATGCTTCTTAACTCAAGTAAATATATGAGACTAAATGGACTGCTTCTGTCTGGAGGTGAGATGAGAAGGCAGAGAGGGTCAGGAGCTGGTTGAATGGACACGGGAAATCAAGGGTGGAAAGGAGGAGTGTGCTGTCACAGTATAGGGAGAGCAATTAGGGTCACATAACGGTGTGTGTATAAGTTTTTGTATGAGAGACTAACTTGAATTGTAAACTTTCACTTAAACTACAACAATAAAAAATAATAAAGTACAATTTAAAAAAAGGTGAAGGACTCACATTTCCCAATTTTGAAATTTACAAATAAGGTAGAAGAAAGGTGTGCATCAGGGTTATATCCTTTCACCATAGTGATTCAATCTGTATGCTGAGCAAATAATCCAAGAAGCTGGACTCCATGAAGAAGAACGGGGCATCAGGATTGGAGGAAAACTCATTAACAACCTGCATTATGCAGATGACACAACCTTGCTTGCTGAAAGTGAAGAGGACTTGAAGCACTTACTGATGAAGAGCAAAGACCACAGTCTTCTATTCTTCTGTTCTACTATTTTAGGAGATGTACACCACCAGGGATCCGACAGCAACACAGGCTGTCTTTGTGGTAGTCCCAAAAGGTATTTTTACATTAGAGTTTATATATGATTTTTACAAAGTTTAGAAGTGTTGGTATACATTGTAAGGTAATTACAAGAGACTCTTTATCATACTAAAGAGATACCTGCCAGACATTTCCATATCTGGGCTCTAATCTTCCTGTGGGGGTCGTAAGCCACAGGTGGCCGGACAGAGCAAAACAAAGTCATTAACAAAGGTATGTGAAAAGGAGAAGGCAAAGAAAAAAGAAAAAAAACCTTATAGGTTCATCATGGCGTTAGTTATGTCAAGCTCTCAGTTGCCCGTTTTGAAAAGGAGAAAATATGCTGGGGAGTATTAGGGTCACACTTTTCATGCCGCTCCCCCCGTCCTTTTAAGCAGACAGTGCTGGTTTACTCTTTTTATGCCTATTTTCTGCCTGAAGCCTGATTTGCTTTCTTCCTTATTCAGTACTTTGGTTTTTTTCCCCCCTAGTGCTGCACACTTGGAGTCTTTGCAGAGCTGGGTGTGTAGAGCGAGGAAGACATTGTTTATTCTGTTTTATATATCTCTCAGGTAAAGGAACTTATTATATCCAGTCCTCTATTAGTCACAGGCTGTCTTCACCTTGAAGTGACGTGAAAAAATCATACTTTTGTGCAATTATCTTTGGTTTGTGAGGCAGTTCTGGCTGGAGGGGTTGCGTTTCTGGGACCTCTCCCTACCTCAAACAGTCTGGCTACATGCAGGATACAGGCAAACATGGCACATCTGGGAATGTAGGCATTCAGTTAGAGGAGCCTGGGGACTAAAGAAGGATTTTCAGAGACACTTTTTGTGTAAGGCACCCACTGAGTCACAGTATAGCTTAGGAGAATAAAATGAGTTGTTGAGAAGATAGAAATCTGGACTTCTCACAACAGTTTCTCCTTCACAGGCCCTAGACTTTTTGTGCCTACAACCTTTGTTGATCCCTCTCTGTTATGTCCCTTCTCCCTCCTCTTACTCACTTCTGCCTCACCTCCCAAATACTGGGTTAGTGATTTCAGAGTCCACCACCCCCTCGGCCAAATAAATGCACTTTCTACCCCAAGTTAGCAGTACTCACAAGCTGCCCAACATTTTGAAGAGAAAGAAACTATGCTATTGTATTCCCTCTCTCCCTTCCTTTCCTTCTCTTCAGGCCTGTGAGGTTGTCTCAGTCCCTAGAACAATAGGCTGTAGCTCAGGTGTAGGTACTTTGACACCTTGCCAGGGCTATGGTGGTCTGAGGAGCATCATAATGAAGACACAGTGGGGTCAGGTAGGGCCAGAGACAGCTGGGAACAGGTGATACTTGGAAGTATTTGATGTAAAACTTGTTGTCTTCGAGTTGATTCCAACTCATGGCAACCCCATATGTGTCAGAGTAGAACTGTGCTCCATAGGGTTTTCAATGGCTGTGATCTTTCCAAAGTGCAAGGTCTTTCTTCCAAGGCACCTCTGGGTGGATTCGAACCACCAACGTTTAGGTAAGTAGCTGAGTGCTCAACCATTTGCACCACTCAGGGACTCCTAACTTGGTATTAGTGGCCCTATTTGCGTCCATCTTCTTACAGAAGAAAGAAGCAGATGAAATAAAGCAGAATTGGGGAGTCCAGTTTGCTACGAATGACTTCTTGTTACTACCTGGCCACCTGGAGTTGAGTGATCCCTATAGACTATTTGGATGACTAGCTTATGCCACTGGCTGGGATCCAGTGGTTTGGACGCAGCCAGCCCTTGCTTCAGACCATGTTTAGTTCATCTCCGTGTCTCCAAGTGGCATTCCTCCGACTCTGCTCTGGATTTATTCCAGGTGGGATAAATAAGTTCTAGGGAGGGAGATTCCCCAGCCTCCTTTGACAGCTTATACTATAGTGCTTTATAATCTTGTCAAGACATATCTATTTCCACTACAACTTATTTCCTCTTTCTCTGAGTGAAAATAGAGATGAGTCCTTATGTTCTATGAAGGTAGTTAGTGCATTAGCCCTCAGGCTTCTTTCTAGGAAGAGTGGGTGATACCTTAGTATGCTCTGGTTCTGAGGCACCACTAGGGATGAGTGAATCAACTCCCTTGAGGACTGAAGTGGCTTGTCTGGGTGTTACCACAATAATACGGATTGGAGCCACCTGCCGCAATAGCCAATTCTGAGACAGGGGTGAGATGAGCAGCAAGAGGTTTATTATATATCGGTATATAGGAGACAGAGGGGAATAGATTGCTCCAAAAAACCTGTCCACCCCACTGGAGATCTGCTGAAGGCTTTTATAGGGACAGGATTATGGGTCTTAGAAGTTTGTGTTAGTTCTCGCTTGAGGTGGTCATGTCTCAGATGAGTTAATCTTCTACTGGTATTCTTGGGGGTTATCTGGTGACATTCTGGTATTCTTGTCACAAGATGGGTGCTGTGTTCGGTTTTTCATCCTTAGATCATTATCACTTGTTTTCCACCTTCCAAGGAGGAACATCGGTTAATCTTAAACCTTTTGTAGACACTGGAACTGGAGTGAAAGACAAGATCAAGAGACAACGTGGTGGTTAGCAATGGGGAGTAAATAATAGTGAGCGGGCCTATGCAGCCTCTTCCATGGGTATTTGTCGAGACTGGATTGTTAGCACACAAAAACTTGTTTCTTTCCCTAGTTCATATTCAGTTAATGCTTTTGCACAAGCCTGAGGAAGGCAGCTAATTTTTCCTGATGATCAGGAAAATCTCATAGTTCTGACACTAACCTGTGTAGTCCTGCCTAATATCCAGCTCTCTGGACCCATGTCTGTTCCTTGATTCTAGAACCCTGCCTGCTGTTTACAGTATGGCCACTTCGATGTCTGTGGCTTATGCTGGAAATGGCTTTTATTTTTTGTGAAATAACCTTTTAGATTGTTACGAGAGAAGGACCTTGATCAGCTTCCAGGGAAAAACTATGACAAGAGCTGGTACGTTGCGGGCCATGGAGGCAGCACATATTTGGTTTAGAGTATAGCTAAGTGTTTTCAGTTTTGAAAGACAGTGTCGCATAATGGTTAAAAACATTGACTCAGGCATAGGACAGACTTGGGTTTGAATACCAGTTCAGTCATTTACTTGCCTCCTCAAAGGAGAGTCCATCTTAATGACGTGTGATTTCAGACAAGTGAATTAACTTTTCTCCATGCTTTACTTTTCCTCATTTGTAAAATGGCTGTGAATATAATATTACCTGTCTAAATGAATAAATAAATTGTGGTGGATCCATACAATGGAACACTAACACAAAACAACAAACCAAATCAGTTGCTGATGAGACAATTCCGACTCATAGGGACCCTATAGGACAGAGTACAACCGCCCCATACAGTTTCCAAGGCTGTGATCTTTGCAGAAGCAGACTGCCACATCTTTCTCCTGTGGAGCAGCTGGTGGGTTAGGAGCTGAGCACTTAACCACTGCGCCACCAGGGCTCCTTAATGGAATACTACTTAGCAATAAAAAGGAATGGACTGTTGATACATGTAACCACTTGGATGAATCCCAAAATAATTGTGCTGAGTGAAAGAAGGCAGGCAAAGAAGAGTACATACCAAATGATTCCATTTATAGAAGACTCTAGAAAATATACAGTAATCTACAGTGACAGAAAGCAGATCAGTGTTGTTTGAATGGGATTACAAAGGAAACCAAGGAAACTTTCAGGTGTGATGGATATGTTAACTATCTTAATTGTGGTGATGTTTTCACATTTGTATACATGTGTCAAAACTTACCAGATGTACTCTTTAAATATATGAAATTTATTGTATATTAGTTATACCTTAGGAATATTGTTTTAAAAAAGAGTGTCTTTTTTATACAGCTGGTATGAGGTTGAAATGAAATAATGAATGTAAAGTCCTGGCTCATAGTAAATGCTTAATAAATTGTAACTTAAAAAAATGAGATATACAAATGGCCAATAAGCATATAAAAATATGTTCAACATCATTAGCTGTCAGGGAAATGCTAATCAAAACCACAATGAGATACCACTTCACATCCATTAGGATGATAATGGAGTTCCTGGGTGGTGCATACCACTAAGCGCTTGACTACTAGCCTAAAGGTCGGCTATTAGAACCTACCCAGAGGTGCCTCAGAAGACAGGTCTGGCGATCTGCTTCCGAAAGTTCACAGCCTTAAAAACGCTAGGAAACGGTTCTACTCTGCACACATGGGGTCTCCATGAGTCCGAATCGTCTATATGGCAACTAATAACAACCCAAACCAGAACCAAACTCACTGTCATCGAATCAATTCTGACTCATAGCAACCCTATAAGACACAGTAGAACTGTCTCATAGGGTTTCCAAGGCTGTAATCTTTACAGAAGCAGACTGCCATATCTTTTTCCTGTGGAGCAGCTGGTAGGTTCAAACCACCGAACCTTCAGTTAGCATCTGAGTGCTTTAATCATTGCGTCACCAGGGCTCCTTACTAACAACAACAGGATGATTGTGAAAATAAAAGACAGATAATAACAAGTATTGGTGAGGATGTAGAGAAATTGGAACCCTCATACACTGCTGGTGGGAATGGGGAATGTTGCAGCCACTGTGAAAAACAGTTTGGTAATTAATCAAAAAGTGAAGCACAGTGTTAACATATGACCCAGCAATTCCACTCCTAGGCATACACTCAAAAGAACTGAAAATATATGTTCACACAAAAACTTGTATACGAGTGTTCATAGCAGCATTATTCATAATAGCCAAAAAGTACAAACAACCTAAATGTCCATCAACTGATGAATGAATAAATAAAATGTGGTATATATATATATATATACATACATACATACACACATATATATATATATACGTGATGGTTAATTTTATGTGTCAACTTGACTAGGCTATGGTTCCCAGCCCCTATTCATCTGTCAGTTTGTCATACTGTGGGGGCTTGCGTGTTGCTGTGATGCTGGAAGATATGCCACTGGTATTCAAATAGCAGTGGCATCACCTGTGCTTCAGCTGAGCTTCCAGACTAAGACAGGCTAGGAAAGAAGGACCTGGCAGTCTACTTCAGAAAGAGTTGGGCAGCGAAAACCTTAAGAATAGCAGTGGAATGTTGTCTGATATAGTGCCGGAAGATGAGCCCCTCAGGTTGGAAGGCACTCAAAAAATGACTGGGGAAGACTTGCCTCCTCAAAGTAGAGTCCACCTTAATGAGGTGGATGGAGTCAAGCTTTCAGGCCCTTCGTGTACTGATGTGACACGACTCACAACGAGAAGAAACAGCTGCAAACACCCATCAATAATCGGAATGTCGAATGTATGAAGCACGAATCTAGGAAAATTGGAAATCATCAAAAATGAAATGGAACACATAAACATCAATATCCTAGGCATTAGTGAGCTGAAATGGACTGGTATTGACGATTTTGAATCAGACAATCATATGCACTACTATGCCGGGAGCTTCGTAAAGTAGAGGGTCAGCGAAAAAGAGGAAGACCCTCAACGAGATGGATAGACATGGAGGATGGCGCAGGACCAGACAGTGTTTCTGTTGTGCATAGAGTCGCTATGAGTCGGAACCGACTCGACGGCACCTAACAACAACAACAACTATGCTGGGAATGACAAATTGAAGAAGAATGATGTTGCATTCATGGTCAAAAAGAACATTTCAAGATGTATCCTGAAGTACAACGCTGTCAGCGATAGGATAATATCCATATGCCTACAAGGAAGACCAGTTAATACAACTATTATTCAACTTTACGCACCAACCCAAAGATGAAGAAATGGAAGATTTTTGCCAACTTATTCAGTCTGAAATTGATCAAACATGCAATCAGGATGTACTGATAATTACTGGTGATTGGAATGCCAAAGTTGGAGACAAAGAAGAAGAATTGGTAGTTGGAAAATATGGTCTTGGTGATAGAAATGATGCCAGAGATCTCATGATAGAATTTTGCAAGACCAATAACTTCTTCATTGCAAATACCTCTTTTCATCAACATAAATGGCAGCTATATGCGTGGACCTCACCAGATGTAACACACAGGAATCAAATCGACTACTTCTGTGGAAAGAGACGATGGAAAAGCTCAATATCATTAGTTAGAACAAGGCCAGGGGCCAACTGTGGAACAGACCATCGATTGCTCATATGAAAGTTCAAGCTGAAACTGAAGAAAATAACAACAAGTCTAGGAGAGCCAAAGTACCACCTTGAGTATATCCCACCTTAATTTAGAGACCATCTCAGGAATAGATTTGACAAGTTGAATACTAATGACTGAAGACCAGACGAGTTGTGGAAGGACATCAAGGACATCATACATGAAGAAAGCAAGAGGTCATTGAGAAGACAGGAAAGAAAAAAAAAGACAAAAATGGATGTCAGAAGAGACTCTGAAACTTGCTCTTCAACGTAGAGTACATATGCAATCTTGGTTTCAAGAGTCTTCTGAATCCTTGTCAAAATGGTTCAATCACATCACTTCATCTGATCCCCCTAACAGGCCTGGGAGCTACACGGGGCTGGAACCATAATCCAGTACCTTCCCCAGTGCCTGGCGCATGGTCAGAGCTCAATCACTGTTGACTGAATCAATGAACTGTCATCATTTTATAACACAAGAAAGGGCTCAGAGAGCTTTCAGTAGCTTCCTAAAAGCACCCCATGGCAGGCAGGGCTGGCCCCCTATTAGCTGATTGCTTCTCCCATTCCACCATGCTGGTACTCAATAACCCAACTAAAGGTCAGAGTGCATTTTGCTCCTTTTCAACAAATATTTGGTGAGCATCAGACCTTTTCACCACCTCTGTTCTATGCCTGGCTGGCTACTTGAAGGCTTGGTTCTAATGTTGTCTCCTAAACAAGATCTCCTGACCACTCTGTCTAAACTAGCCCCACCTCCTCATGCCCATTACCCTCTATCACATTTCCTATGTGTCTTATTACACTTGTGTAATAAATTGTGGAAGGAGCCCTGGTGGCACAGTGGATAAGTGCTGGGCTGCTAACCCAAAGGTTAGTGATTCAAACCCATCAGCCACTCTGAGGGAGAAAGATGTGGCAGTTGTGTCCATAAAGATTACAGCCTTGGAAACTCTATGGGGCAGTTCTACTCTGTCCTATAGAGTTGCTATGAGTAGGAATCAACTCGACGGCAATGGGTTTTTATTTTTGAACAAATTGTGTTGGAATCCTAACGCTTATACCTGTGGATGTAATCCTGTTCAGAAATAAGGTTTTCTTTGTTATGTTAATAAGGCCATGTCAGTATAGGGTGTATCCTAACCCTAATCACTTCTGAGTTATAAAAAGTGCAGATTAGACACAGATGCCATGTGAAGATGTCTACAAGTCAAGGAACCAAGGAAGGTCTAGGGCTACAAAGAAGGAATCCACATGGCCAAGACTTTGATTTGGACTTTTAGCCTCCAGAACTGTGAGAAAATATGTTTCTGTTCTTTAAAACCACCACTTGTTCATGCTGCCTGGAATGCTCTTCATCCCTACCCCCCTTCACCTGGCTAACCCTTTACTTACTTTGAGGTCTAATAAATATCACTTCTTCAGAGAAATCTTCCCTCCCACCACCAGATTACAGTACCCTCTCATAGCCTCTGATACTTTTCCATTATAGCATTTATATTAAGTTTGATGTCATTTGCTAAATATTTAAGATACATATTCTCTTACTAGAAGGCAATCTGTATTTCTTGCAAGAACGACTCCTAACAGCCCCATGAGATCTCTGTCAGGATCTCCTGTAGACTCCACTCCCTAAGAGCAAGGACTGTGGTTTAGTTGTTTGCTGCTATACCCACTGTGTGTGGCACAAATTACGCACTCAAATATTTGTTGAAGGAATTCACTTTACAGCTGAGAAGATGGAAAGTCTCAGAGAAGTCAAGTAACTGGCTCATGTTACACAATAAGCAAGTACTAGAGTCTGGATTTGAACCCACGTCTGTGAAACTCCAAAGCCTGGGCTTTTTCTACTACACGGAACTATGTGAACACAAAGCCGTTGTTCAGGACTGCAAACTCTGCCATAAAAGTCAGAACCCTTGGTGAAAATGCTGGAATGCAGAGTGTGAATCAATGCTCCTAGCCAGGTTGCCTTGCTAACGGGCTTGATGAAACACAGGAGGGCACTTTGCTAAGAACAGAAGAAACCTCCCAACCAGGAGAACTCATGTCCAGCAGCCAACAGTGCAGCAAATGGAGGGACAGAACTGAGACACCATGCCCTACATTGGCCTGATGACAAGCTGGCAGTAGGCAGCAGCAGAGACATCTGCAACTCCCTTCATCAGCCTTCTAGTTATACTCGAGATAGATTAGCACGTAGCCTGCCTTTGGAGCCAGTAGAGTAGTAATTAAGAATCTGGACTTTGGCATCAGACTGGATTTGAATTCTGGCTCTGTAACTTACAAAACAGTGTGACAACTTCTCTGAACCTCAGTTTCCGCATCTGTGAAATGAGAATATAAGAATTTACCCACACAGCATTATTAAGATGAAATCAAAATGTAGATGAGTACCTAATACTCATTGCCATTGAGTCGATTCTGACTCATAGCAACCCTACAGGACAGAGTAGAACTGTCCCATAGGGTTTCCAAGGTTGTGATCTTTTTGTTTGTTTGTTTTGTGGGGGAAGAAATCTTTCCAAATCATTTATTTAAAAAACCCCCAAGGATCTGGGTATTTTGTTTGGAAATCATTGAGTTGGATTTTGAACTTTTTAAATGGCCTTTTCTCTGTCTTGGCAACCTCATACATTTCAGTGGCTCTAAATACTGGCTTCATGCCAACAGCTCCCAAATGTGTGCTCCCAGATCAGTCTCCTCTGAACCCTAGACTCATACAGCCAATGGATGTCATAGACATCCCAAGAGACAGCATGTTCAAAACTGTGTTCTTCACAGAACCTCCAAAATGTCCCTCCCATAGTCTTCCCACTTGGTAAATGTCCCCATCACCCACTCAGTTGTTAATGCTAGGAAAAGGGGGATGTTTCTTCATTTCCTTATTTAATTTTTCAGCACATCCTCTTGACTTTACCTCCTAGATGGATCTTGAATCTAGTCATTCCTGTTCTTCTCCATTGCCACCACTCTGATTGCCTGCTAACTGATTTGTCAGCTTCCACGCTTCCCTGCCTCTACTCCACGTTGTGCCTCATATTCTCCATGGTCTTTTATTCTCCCCCAGAGTATTCTTTTAAAAACATAACTTAGATTTTGTAACTCCAATATTTAAAATACACTAATGGCTTCAAGTTGAAGCTGAAGAAAATTAAAACAAGTCTACAAGAGCCAAAGTACGGCCTTGAGTATATCCCACCAGAATTGAGATACCATCTCAAGAATAGATTTGACGCACTGAACACTAATGACTGAAGACCAGACGAGTTGTGGAAGGACATCAAGGACATCATACATGAAGAAAGCAAGAGGTCATTAAAAAGACAAGAGAGAAATAAAAGACTGAAATAGATGTCAGAAGAGACTCTAAAACTTGCTCTTGAAAGTAGGGTAGCTAAAGCGAAAGGAAGAAATGATGACGTAAAGGAGGTGAACAGAAAATTTCAAAGGGTGGCTTGAGAAGATAAAGTAAAATATTATAATGACATGTGCAAAGACCTGGAGGTAGAAAACCAGAAGGGAAGAACACGTTCAGCATTTCTCAAACTGAAAGAATAAAGAAAAAATTCAAACCTCGAGTTGCAATATTGAAGGATTCTAAGGGGAAAATATTAAACGATGCAGGAAGCATCAAAAGAAGATGGAAGGAATACACAGAGTCACTATACCAAAAAGAACTGGTCAACGTTCAACCATTTCAGGAGGTAGCATATGATCAGGAACCAATGGTACTGAAGGAAGAAGTCCAAGCTGCACTGAAGGCATTGGCAAGAAACAAGGTTCCAGGAATTGGCGGAATAACAGTTGAGATGTTTCAGCAAACAGATGCAGCACTGGAAGTGCTCACTTGTCTATGCCAAGAAACTTGGAAGACAGCTACCTGTCCAACTGACTGGAAAATATCCATATTTATGCCTATTCCCAAGAAAAGTGATCCAACCGAATGCAGAAATTATTGAACAATATCATTAATATCACATGCAAGTAAAACTTTGCTGAAGATCATTCAAAAGTGGCTGCAGCAGTATATCAGGGAACTGCCAGAAATTCAAGCCAGATTCAAGATTCAGAAGAGGACATGGAACCAGGGATTTCATTGCTGATGTCAGATGTATCCTGGCTGAAAACAGAGAATACCAGAAAGATGTTTACCTGTGTTCTTTTCACTGTGCAAAGGCATTCCACTGTGTGGATCATAAAAAATTATGGATAACATTGGGAAGAATGGAAATTCCAGCATACTTAATTGTGTTCATGAGAAACCTGTGCATAAATCAAGAGGCAGTCATTCAAACAGAGCAAGGGGATACTGCGTGGTTTAAAGTCAGGAAAGGTGTGCGTCAGGGTTGTAATCTTTCACCATACCTATTCAATCTGTATGCTGAGCAAATAATCCAAGGACCTGAACTATATAAAGAAGAAGGGGACATCAGGATTGGAAGAAGGCTCGTTAACAACCTGGGTTGTGCAGATGACACACCTTACTTGCTGAAAGTGAAAAGGACTTGAAGCACTTACTGATGAAGATCAAAGACCACAACCTTCAGTATGGATTACACCTCAACATAAAGAAAACAAAAATCCCCACAACTGGACCAACAAGCAACATTATGATAAACAGAGAAAATATTGAGGTTGTCAAGGATTTTTTTTTACTTGAATCCACATTCAACACCCATGGAAGCAGCAGTCAAGAAATCAAAAGACACGTTGCATTGGGCAAATCTGCTGCAAAAGACTTCTTTAAAGTGTAGAAAAGCAAAGATGTTACATTGAAGACTAAGGTGTGCCTGACCCAAACCATGGTGTTTTCAATTGCCTCATATGCATGCAAAAGCTGGAGGATGAATAACGAAGACCAAAGAAGAATTGACGCCTTTGAATTGTGGTGTTGGCGAAGAATATTGAATATACCATGGACTGCCAAAAGAATGAACAAATCTGTCTTGGAAGAAGTACAGGCAGAATGCTCCTTAGAAGGGAGGATGGCGAGACTATGTCTCACATAGTTTGGACATGTTATCAGGAGCAATCAGTCCCTGGAGAAAGACATCATGCCTAGTAAAGTAGAGGGTCAGTGAAAAAGAGGAAGATCTTCAACAAGATGGATTGACAAAGTGGCTGCAACAGTGCGCTCAAGCATAACAACGATTGTGAGGATGGGTCAGAGGGCAGTGTTTCTTTCTGTTGTACATAGTGTCGCTATGAGTTGGAACCGACTCAAGGGCATCTAACAACCACATGGTTCCCAGTGGTTCAGCCAAATGGTAGACTAGTTGCTCTTCAGTAATGTATTCTAATGTAATGTAATGAGATCACTGTCCATAGTGTAATGTAATCCATCAGTTAGTTGAAAGGGGAATTTCCTTAGGGTGTGGTCTGCTTCCAGACTATAAATAGATATTTTGGCATGATCTCTCTCTCTCTCTCTCCACTCTTCCCACTGTCTGACATACCGATCTTGGGATGCAAGCCTGCAGATGTCTCCAGGTGTTGGATTTGCCAGCCCTCTACAATCCCGTGAGCCAAAAGGAGTCTCCAGCCTATTGCCTGACCTTCAGATTTTGGACTTACCAGACCCCACAATGGCATGAGCCAATCCCTTGAAGTAAATCTCTCTCTCTCTCACTATATATATACATACACGTATATCTCACTGGTTCTGTTTCTCTAGAGAACCCTGACTAAGAAAACATACAGTGGAATATTATTTGGCCATAAACAGGAATGAAGTCCTGATGCATGCTACAACATGATGAACCTTGAAAACATTATGGTGAAAGAAGCCAGCCACAAAGGGCCACTAGTCCAGAATAGGCAAATCCATGGAAACAGAAAGTAGATTCGTGGTTGCCTAGGGCTGAGGGGCTGGGGGAAATGCAGAGTGACTGGTAATGGGTACAAGTTCCTTTTTGAGCAACGAGTATGTTCTAAAATTAGAGAGCGGTGATGGTTGCACAACTCAATGAATATACTAAAAACCCTGGGTTGTACCCTTTTAAAGGGTGAAGTTTATAATGTGGATTACATTTTAATATAGCTGTTATTTAAGAAATATCAATCGTCCAACAAGTATTTATTAGATATTCTCTCTGTTTTATACTGGGTTAGTGTCCCTAAAGTCAGCTTCTAACACGTAGCAATGTGAGGTAGAACATTTCTATCCAGAGGACATATTTTTTTTTTCATTGCACTTCAGGTGAAAGCTTACAGAACAAATAGTTTCTCATGAAACAGTAGTACACATACTGTTTTATGACATTGGTTAACAACCCCACAACATGTCAACCCTCTAACTTCTCAACCGTTTTTTTTTGGTGAAAATACACATAGCCAGAGATACACCATTTCAAAAATTTCTACATGCACAGTTAGTGACATTGACTACGCTCTTCGAATTGTGCTGTTATTCTCACTTAAGATGAAGGCTTACAGAACAAAATAGTTTCTCATTTAACAGTTAATACACATGTTGCCCTATGACAATGGTTAACTATCCCACAACACATCAACAATATCCTTACTCAACCTTGGGTTCCCTATCACCAGCTTCCTTGTCCCCTTCTGCCTTCTGGCCCACGTCACTGGAATACTGTACCTTATTAGTCCCATTTGGTTTTACGGGGCTGTCCACTCCCAGGCTGAACGGTTAACCTCAGAGATAACTTCGCCACTGAGCTAAAAGGGTGTCTGGGGGCCATACTCTCGGGGTTTCTCCAGTCTCCTTTAGCCCAGTAAATCTGGTCTTTTTTTCGTGAGTTAGAATTATGTTCTACATCCTTCTCCAGCTCTGTCCAGAACCCTCTGTTGTGATCCTGGTCAGAGCAGTCAGTGGTGGTAGCCGGGCACCATCTAGCTGTCCTGGACTCAGTCCGGTGGAGGCTTTGGTAGCTGTGGTCCATTAGTCCTTTGGACTAATCTTTTCCTTGTATCCTGTTCTCTTCATTCTCCCTTGCTCCCGAAGGGATGAGACCACTGGAGTATCTTAGATGGCCGCTCACAGGCTTTTAAGACCCCAGACACTACTCACCAAGGTAGAATGTCGAGCATTGTCTTTATAAACTGTGTTATGCCAATTGAGCTAGATGTTCCCTGAGACCATGGTCCCCACAGCCCAGAGGACGTATTTTCTTTTTGTTGAAACTGTTGGAATTATGAATGAAGAAGTGGCAACTAAAGACATATGTGTTACAAAGTTTCTTGCAGAATATAGAGCTTTAGAAAAAGTTTCCTATAGTCTAAAGACTTGCTATTCAAAGTGTGGTCCAGCAGCACAGGTACCACCTGGGAACTTGTCGGAAATGTAGAATCACAGGCCTCACTGGAGACTTACTGAATTAGAATCTGCATTTTTAACAAGATCCACTTGTACCTTACAGTCTGGGAAGAACTAGCCTGAGGTTAGCAGGATGGCTTTACGACACTCTTCATTTACCTTCTATTCACCTTGTAAGCAAGGTGGCTGCAGTACATTCAATATTGTATTAAGTTGAATGTTCTCTATATAGATCATCATAGATTTATTCATAATCTTCAAAAAAATATGACTGTTCATCTTAATATAATTTCTGCCCCTACTTTTGGTCTGTTACTTTCCATAGCCCCTCGTAAAATCCTATAATCCGTTTCTTTTCAGTGATAATATTTCAGTGACAGATTCTCATTATTAAGAATAATGCTTATATATTATAAGAAAGACAAACTTGGCATTTAAAACTTTTGGAATTTTAAATAAAAAGTATGGGTATAAAGATAGTTCGTCTGTTTTAAACTTAGTAGTAAGGGAAATTATTTAGCAGAAGTAGTATATTTAGTATTTGTTAGTTTGGCAAGAAAGTGAGGTGCACAACTCAGTGAAAAGCGGTTGGTTTTTCAAAGGATTTTTCTGTCTTTGTTAAATTGCTAAAGTAAATTTTCAATTTTATGGGATTGCTCTTTCATTTTTGTAGAAATTAAGCTGAAGTGACAGACCAGTTTCACAAAATAAATCCATTAGGTACATTCATTTGAGCAATATTACGATGACTATGTATTTCATATATTTGGGGGGGCATATAATAAATTATGAGAGCAATTTTTGAAGTATCAATCATATATATGCTTTTTGTAAAATCTAAATAATTCTCTTGTTGCCTTCTTAAAGCAATATTATGCCTTAAGACTATCCATTTGGATGATAAAATGATTTTCCTGATCTTCCTATATTGCTGGGAATTTTATTTTGCAGTTCAATTGCAGGGTCTCTCAAGTACGAGCTTCTGGCTATTGATAATCACCAAGTATGCAGTGGTTATGCACTCTGCTGCTAACTGAAAGGTCGGAGGTTCGAACTTACCAGCCACTCTTCGGGAGAAAGATGTGGCAGTCTGCTTCCGTAAAGATTACAGCCTTGGAAACCCTATGGGGCAGTTCTACTCGTCAAAATCAACTCAACAGCAATGGGTTTGGATTTTGTTTTTTGCAGGGAAGTAGGCCAGAACCTGTGTTCATTGTCTTCCTAAGACACTGTGGCATAAACAGAACATAGTTATTTGTGGTGTATTTTAGGAATCCTTCATTAATACGGTTTTTTAAAAAATTGTTCTTTAGATGAAGGTTTACAGAACAATTTCTCATTAAACAGTTAGTACATATATTGTTTTATGATATTGGTTCACAACCCCACGACATGTCAACGCTCTCCCTTCTCGACCTTGGGTTCCCTATCACCAGCTTTCCTGTCCCCTCCTGCCTTCTAGTCCCTGTCCCTGGACTGTTGTGCCCCATTAGTCTCGTTTTGTTTCATGGGGCTGTCCAATCCCCAGCTGAATGGTGAACCTCAGCAGTGACTTCATTACTAAGCTAAAAGAGTGTCCAGGGGCCATACTCTCCGGGTTTCTCCAGTCTCTGTCAGGCCAGGAAGTCTGGTCTTTTTTTGTGAGTTAGAATTTTGTTCTACATTTTTCTGTAGCTCTGTCTGGAACCCTCTGCTGTGATCCCAGTCAGAGCAGTCAGTGGTGGTAACCAGGCACCATCTAGTTGTACTGGACTCAGTCTGGTGGAGGCCATGGTAGTTGTAGTCCATTAGTCCTTTGGACTAATCTTTCCCTTGTATCTTATTTTCTTCATTCTCCCTTCCTCCCGAAGGGGTGAGACCAGTGGAGTATCTTAGATGACTGCTCGCCTTTCATTAACATGAGTTTGATAGAATATATGGCCCCATTTCTTTCCCCTGGCTTCGCTCTCTTCTTACGTATCACTTTTCAGAAGAAAAGGGACAATTTATTCTATAGGGTTGCTCTGAGTCGGAATTGACTCGATGGCAACTTTTTTTTTTTTTGATGGGATAATTTATGGGGATTGTGAGGGAATAATTCAGGTGTGAAAGAGAATACTCATCCCAGCAGAAGCGGGATCAGAGTTGTCCACTAGTATTTTATTGTTGAAAACATTTGTCTGAGTGTTAACCACATGGTAAAGACCAAAATTCTTAACATAGTCTGCAAAGCCCTGGATCATCTGGCCCTTCTTACTTCTCTTCCTTACTCTCTGTGCTCTGTCCACACTGGCCTTTTCTATTCATCTTAAGTACCAAGCGCCTTCCCACCTTAAGGCTTTTGCACATGCTGTCCCCTCTAAATAGAAAACTCATCCCTTCCTTTTCAGTGGGCCAACTCCAAGCCATCCTTCAAGACTACCTTCTCTCGGGGAAGCCTTCCTCCCTTCAAGACTGAGTTAGGTTCATAGTCTCATTATTACATATTCTCATTGACCCTTGTACTTTTCCTTTATAGCATTTATCACAGCTATAATAAATTTGTGTTTAATAACTTAATGGAAAGTGCTATATTTGCAATTTCCACCACATTTGCTGTATTGCAAATTTGTTGCATCATGCTTAGTACACAAATCCGTTCCCATCGAGTCGATTGTGACTCATGGCACCCCTGTAGGACTGAGTAGAACTGCCCCATAGGGTTTCCAAGGCTGTAATCTTTACGGAAGCAGGCTGCCACATCCCTTTTCCATGGAGCTGCTGGTGGGTTCGAACCGCCGACCTTTTGGTTAGCAGTCAAGCTCTTAACCACTGTGCCACCAGGGCTCCAGTTTAGTACATAGTCATTAGTTTAGTTTAGAACTACGTAGTTTAGAACTGCCCCATAGGGTTTCCAAGGAGTGACTGGTGGATTCAAACTGCTGACCAAACAGCTGAGCTCTTAACCACTGTGCCACCAGGGCTCCAGTTTAGTACATAGTTGTTAGTAAATATTTATTAAATGATTGAAGGAATAAATGGGATTTTGAGATAAATAATAAAGCTGTGTTCAAAAACCTGTATAACAAGTAAAATAGTAACCTAGCCAACAAAAACCCATTGCAGTTGAGTCGATTCTGACTCGTAGCAACCCTATAGGAACCCTGGTAGCACAGTGGTTAAGAACTTGGCTGCTGACCAAAAAGGTAGGCGATTGGAATCCACCACCTGCTCCTTGGAAAACCTATGGGGCAGTTCTACTCTGTCCTATAGGGTCACTATGAGTCAGAAAATCATAACCTACATGCTCACAAATAATTTAATGCTTGGGTTCATACAGAGAGGAAATATTCGTATCTCAGGCCAGAGAGAGAGATGAGTCTTTCCTCGCCCCTCTCTTCACAACCTAGGCTATAGCTTACTCTACCTGAGATGGCCCTTGTAGCTCACTGCATGGCTATTTCCCTACAACCAGCAGAAATCCTTATCATTCCTATCCTTTTTGGACAGATTTCCAGTATTGAATCTTTTCTTTGAGGCTTCATTGTCGGAATTAAAAGCTGGCCTTCTCCTGATGACATTATTTATCCTGAAGTCCTCAAAATAGAAGCCACTTTTCCTCCCACTTCTAGACTCACTTAGGAAGGATTTGGGGTCTGTAGTCTCCTAGGATACACTCATTGCTGATATTAGCATAAGAAACCAACCAAACCCATTGCCATAGAGGGGATTTCGACTCTTAGCGACCCAACAGGGCAGAGCAGAACAGCCTCACAGGGTTTCCAAGGCTGTAATCTTTATGAAAGCAGACTGCCACATCTTTCTCCCACGGAGCAGCTGGTGGGTTCGAACCACCGACCTTTAGGTTAGAGGTTGAGCACTGTGCAGCCGAGCACTTTAACCAGGGTTCTCCTCCTAATGATCTTCATCGCCGCTCCACTCTATTCATACATGTACTTGTCGGGGAAAAGTTACTAAGAACAATATCTACTCCCAACCCAGAAAACCTCTCTGCAAAAACAGAAGAGAAAAAGAAGTTTTATTACTGAATAAGCATTAAACCAGTAAGTAATTTATCACACGCCACCAGCTAAAGAAATTGCAAAGACAGAAAGAAATTTTATCCTTTATATAGCTGAGCAGATATGACTCATTACCTTCATGTTTAAGATCAAATCGCTACTCTTCCAGCATTTTCATGGCAGGGTACCTGAAGTTATGGGTAACCACTATCTTTAATCTTGTGTTGATCACTCTCTTGTTTATTTTTTATAGATTTATGACTCATATATGTATGCCTAAATGATGTATTGTTTAATTTTTCTTGTTTTTAAACTTTATGTAAATGAAATCACACTGAATGCATTCTTCTTTGACTTTTTTTTGCTCAACATTATGTTTTGAGATTTATTGATGTTGATGCATATAGTGTGTTATGTATGCTTATAATGTAATGATCCCAAACAGGGGCGGATTATCCAATAGGCAACATAAGCACAGTGCTTACTTTGCTTACCAAATCATCTGTAGTGAAAATGTTCACTTTTTTTTTTAGCACATCAAACATTCTGCTTCTAGGTGTGGCTGGCATTTGTCTCTCTCCCAACCCCACAGCGCCTTCCTACAGAATCAAAGCCTCTTTTCAAATTTACAACCACTAACAGGGATGGATGACCCTGTCAGCAAGGTAAGCAAGGGCTTACTTGTGCTTACTTACTAATCTTTAGTGAAATTGTTCACTACAGATGGTCTGGTAAGCAAGATAAGCACCATGCTTACTTTGCCTATTGGATAATCCGCCCCGATCCCAAACTATATATGCATGAAACATGCAATGTGTGACTTAGACATTCAGGTTAAGTTTTAAAACTGACAAGTAACCTTCTCTGTTCTGTATAAGCCCTAATATTATAGCCAGCTGCCTCATTGTGGAAACGCTGGTGGCGTAGTGGTTAAGAGTTCGACTGCTAACCAAAAGGTTGGTAGTTCGAATCCACCAGCCGCTCCTTGGAAACCCTATGGGGCAATTCTATTCTGTCCTATAGGGTCGCTGTGAGTTGGAATCCACTTGAGGGCAACGGGTTTGTTTTTTTGGTTGCCTCATTGTAAGACAACTGCTTTGCTCTGATAAGGTGTGATATAGCCTTTACTTTATCTATGTTAAAACACTCTGAATATGCACCCCTGATTATGGACCGATGAAGTAGGTTACTCAGATACAATGTGAGTCAGGCCGCCACTATAGACCCTTATCAGGCAAGACTAGAGGGAGTAAAATTCAAGGCTTGAAACAGTTCCTTTTGGTTCGAACCCCTGCTGAGAATTTGCATTTCTAACAAGTTCCCGGGAAGTTATACATAAGAATCTCACCTGGGGATCTTGTTAGACTGTAGAGTCAGATTCTGTATATCTGGGGTGGAAATGCAAATTCTCAGCAGGGGTTCGAACCGGAAGGAACCAGTTCAAAGACCTGCTAAAATCACATACAAACCCCTGGCTTTTGCCCTTTCACCTAGAGCAAGTTAGAGGCAGCTCCATCTCCACATCAGTCCATCTCTTGAGCTCTCCAAAGACCCGGTACTGCCGGAGGCTCTGCCGGAGACAGGCCTTTGCTGTCAGCTGCCAACCTGGAACCCTAGCACCAAGGGACCTCTTTTAAGGACATGCCTCTGATTAAGCTTGCATCCCGAAACCTGAGTATTAAAGGTAAATGCCTGAAGGCTGAAGATTTGGACTTTAAATATTGGACCAATGTTTTAGTCTGATTCTCTCTGATCTCTAATGTCCTGAGGTCTTGCCTGTGTGCTGTACCATGACTGTCTTGCAATAAACTAAAGAGTTTATGTATGACAAACCTGAGCCTTTATCTATTTTAAAATAGAATCCTTACAGGATATAGTGGTCATTCATTTTTCACTGCTGTATATTACTCTATTGTATGAAAACGTCACGATCTATTTTATCCATTCTATGTTGATAGAGAAAGGCCCTGGGTGGGGCAAATGGTTTGTGCTCAGCTGCCCTAAAGGTTGGGGGTTCAAACTTGTCCAGTGGCACCACGGAAGAAAGGCCTGGCAATCTGCTTCCATAAAGAGCTCTACTCTGTAACACACTGGCTTGCTATGAGTTGGAATCCACTCAAAGGCAACTGGTTTGGTTTTTTTGGTTTATTGTTGATAGACATTTGAGTTCTTTCCAGGTTTTACTATTAACAATGCTATTATGAACGTTCTGTATGTCTCCTGGTATACACACAGTTTCTCTAGGATAGTATTTTTCACATGATAACACACATAGCAAATGGTAGTATGTGTCAGCACACTGGGGTCAAGGGCAAGGTTGCTTGTAGCTGAAGGCAATCAGTGCAGGGCCTCCGGCTATCTGAGGTGTGACTTGCCTCTCTGAGAACTAAGAATATCAATATCTTGTCACTCTGATTGGAAAGTTTTGCTCTAAGAGTATAATTGCTTTCTGCTGCTACTCTTTATCTATCTCTTTTATGTCAATACCACACTGTTTTGATTATTGTTATTTTATAATACACTCCAATATTTGATAAGGTTGGTACCTTCTCATTTCTCTTCCTTTGCAGAATATTCTTTTGATATTATCGATATGTTTATTTTTTTCCAAACGAATTTTGGAATCATTTTGTTGAACGTCATAGAAAACATCTTGGGATTTAGATTAGGATTTTTATCAAACCTGATGTATTATAATTGGGAAATGATATCCTACAAAGGGGAATATAATTCTAGCTGTGTTAATATATTTCTACTTGAATTCCTTCTTGGTCTGGAGCTTTATTCAAATGGTGACTTTAGTTTTGTGGAAAGGAATAAGTATTCATTGATTTGGTTTCAATTTTTGGATTTAAAATTTTTGAATAAGTAAGAAGTATTTTATCTTCATTTCTGTAGGGGTTAATGGTGGGGGAGGGTGCCAGCACCACAGAACCTAAAATGGAGGATGCGGTCATTTATTCATTCAACAAATATTTGTTGATCATCTTCTATGTGTCAAACACTGTGCTGGTTTCAGGGAACACAGCAGTGAGCAAAACCGACAAGAATTCCTGCCCTCATGAAGGTCCGTAATCATGGAGTGTTTAACAGTCAATGATAACAATTGAAACACTTGCTCCCAGGCTGCAGTGTATCTTACTGAAAAATGCTAGAAGATTGCTGGTCTGTAATTTAGTGTGCTTTCTGCTTGTTTTAGTTGGAACCGATTCTGAGGTTTTGCCAAGGATGACTGGGAATGACTTGTAATGATATTGGGTAGTATCCAGAATGTAATGTGAACACGGAACTGTAGTTGAAATATGCTGCCCCTGCACCTGGATTGCAGCTGTACCCATGAATCTTCATTCTAAGAGGAATGGCTTTCTTGTTTGGCTTTAGATGACTTTTGTGATCTCATGCTCAATATTGTGAAAGTTGCGTAGGCTTATGAGACTTGTTTAACTTGAACTACTTGGTATGTTTTCTCTATTTTTGATATTTGATTTGGTTCTTTATTCTGATATTCTTGATTGGCTCTTATTTCTGCTTAGGGATTTGGGGAGCAGTTGAAAACAAAGGAGAAAATCCAAAGGCAAATAGAAAAAGTCTTTGCGGAAGGGAATCAAAGAACAGATGGCATCAGTGTGTAGGGGTAACTGGTATGAGGATATAGGAAGGTTGGCTGAAGAGGGCCAGGAAGCATGAAGTAAGGCAAATGAAGATTTGTATATACTTCCACATCACTGATGAAGTTGGACTCAGCCTAGAAATTTATCAGGGTGTACTCAGTGGTCTGAGAGAATTCTGTTTGGCATGGGTCTAATCTGAGCAGTTTAGATTTCTCAAAAACAACAGTTGTAGTCAAACAGCTGTTAGTTCACATCTGAGAATCTCTACAGAACAAACCCTGTGCCCTGGATTTGGCTCTTTTTCATTAGTAGCGCTGGGGCTCCTGAAAGAGAAAGCTATCTTGGGTGTTTGGGATGGGGAAGAGTATTGAGCCTTGATACTCTGGTGTGGCAGCTTGCAAAAGGGCGTTTGGTGGGGCGGCATGGGAGAGGCTGTTTGAAGAGTATAAGAACAGTCAAAGGAGGAAAGGAGGGAGGGAATCAGCAGTGAAACTGCCTGTGACAAAAGGATAAGCAATTGGATCAGGGCAGAAAAACATGACAAAAGAAGCAGCCTTGGGTTTCTGGCAGGGGAGGCTGGGTTTCTGAACATATTACAGTTGCTAACTGTATCAGCCACCTTACACGTATTATCTCAATTACTGTATTATTTCAGCAACTCTATGAGGTAGTTACAAATTTTTAATTTTTATTGTAAAAATATGTATAACACAACATTTGTCAATTCAACATTTTTCAGGTGCACAATTTAGTGATATCAATTACATTAGTTGTAGGTTGTGCAACCATCACCAGTGGTGGTGTTGATGTTGGGTGCCATCAGGTCAATTCCGACACATAGAGCAGTACAGAGTAGAACTGCCCCATAGGGTTCTCTTGGCATTAATTTTTTTTTATATATATTTTATTGTACTTCAGGTGAAAGCTTACAGAGCAAATAGTTTCTCATGAAATAGTAGTACACATGTTGTTTTTTGACATTGGTTAACAACCCCACAAAGTATTAAGCCTCTAAATTCTCAACCTTTTTTTTTGATGAAAATTACAGATGGCCAAAGATACACCGTTTCAAAAATTTCTACATTCACAGTTCAGTGACATTGACTACGCTCTTCCAACTGTGCTGTTATTCTCACTTAAGATGAAGGCTTACAGAACAAAATAGTTTTTCATTTAACAGTTACTACACATGTTGCCCTATGACAATGGTTAACAATCTCACAGCACATCAAGAATATCCTTACTCCACCTTGTGTTCCCTATCACCAGGGGACTTCCTTGTACCCTTCTGTCTTCTGGACCTTGTCGCTGGACTATTGTACCTCTTTAGTCTTGTTTGTTTATTTATTTTTTTTTTTTTAATTTTATTTTATTTAAACACCATTTCAAAACTTTTTACTTACACATTTAAGTGATATTGACTACGCTCTTCCAATTGTGCTGCCATTCTTGCCCAAGATGAAGGCTTACAGGACAAAACAGCCTCCCATTTAATAGTTACTACAAATGTTGCCCTATAGCAGTGGTCAACAATCTCACAACACATTGACAGTGTCCTTACTCAATTTGTGTTCCTTATCATCAGTTTCCTACTCCCACTCTGCCTTCTGGCCTTTGTCACTGGACTCCTGTACCTCGTTAGTCCCATTTAGTTTTACTGGGCTGTCCACCCCCAGGCTTAACATTGAACCTGGAAGGTAACTTCACCTCTGAGCTGAAAGGGTGTCTGGGGGCCACACTCTTGAGGTTTCTCCAGTCTCCTTTAGCCCAGTAAATCTGGTCTTTTTTTTGTGAGTTAGAATTATGTTCTACATCCTTCTCCAGCTCTGCCCAGAACCCTCTGTTGTGATCCTGGTCAGAGCAGTCAGCGGTGGTAGCCGGGCACCATCTAGCTGTACTGGACTCAGTCCGGTGGAGGTCTTGGTAGCTGTGGACAATTAGTCCTTTGGACTAATCTTTTCGTTGTATCCTGTTCTCTTCATTCTCCCTTGCTCCCGAAGGGATGAGACCACTGGAGTATCTTAGATGGCCGCTCACAGGCTTTTAAGACCCCAGACACTACTCACCAAGGTAGAATGTAGAGCATTATCTTTATAAGTAGTGTCATGCCAATTGAGCTAGATGTTCCCCGAGACCATGGTCCCCAGAGCCCTCCACCCAACAAAATTTAAATTCACAGTAAAAGACCAGACTTACTGGCCTAACAGAGACTGGAGGAACCTCTGAGACTATGGCCCCTGGACACCCTGCTAACTCAGAACTGAAGCCAGTCCAGAAGTCCACCTTTCAGTCAAAGATTAGACTGGCCTATAAAATAAACAATAACACATGTGAGGAACGTGCTTCTTAGTTCAATCAAGTATATGAGACGAAATGGGCAACATCTGCCCAAAAGCAAAGATGAGAAGGCAATAAAGGACAGGAATACTGGACGAATGGGCATGGAGAACCCAGGGTGGAAAGGGAAAGGGGGAGAGTGTTGACATATTACAGGGATTACAACCAATGTCACAAATCAATCTGCGTAAAATTTTTTTTTTTTTTTTAATATATATTTTATTGTACTTCAGGTGAAAGCTTACAGAGCAAATAGTTTCTCATGAAATAGTAGTACACATGTTGTTTTTTGACATTGGTTAACAACCCCACAACGTATTAAGCCTCTAAATTCTCAACCTTTTTTTTTGATGAAAATTACAGATGGCCAAAGATACACCGTTTCAAAAATTTCTACATTCACAGTTCAGTGACATTGACTACGCTCTTCCAACTGTGCTGTTATTCTCACTTAAGATGAAGGCTTACAGAACAAAATAGTTTTTCATTTAACAGTTACTACACATGTTGCCCTATGACAATGGTTAACAATCTCACAGCACATCAAGAATATCCTTACTCCACCTTGTGTTCCCTATCACCAGGGGGCTTCCTTGTCCCCTTCTGTCTTCTGGACCTTGTCAGTGGACTATTGTACCTCTTTAGTCTCATTTGTTTATTTATTTATTTATTTATTTTTATTTTATTTAAACACCATTTCAAAACTTTTTACTTACACATTTAAGTGATATTGACTATGCTCTTTTTGTGCTGCCATTCTCGCCCAAGATGAAGGCTTACAGGACAAAACAGCCTCCCATTTAATAGTTACTACAAATGTTGCCCCATAGCAGTGGTCAACAATCTCACAATACATCGACAGTGTCCTTATTCAATTTGTGTTCCTTATCATCAGTTTCCTACTCTCCCTCTGCCTTCTGGCCCTTGTCACCGGACTCCTGTACATCGTTAGTCCCATTTAGTTTTATTGGGGTGTCCATTCCCAGGCTTAACATCGAACCTTGAAGGTAACTTCACCTCTGAGCTGAAAGGGTGTCTGGGGGCCACACTCTCGAGGTTTCTCTAGTATTCTTTAGGCCAGTATATCTGGTCTTCTTTTTTTTTTTTTTTTTTGGGGGGAGTTAAAATTATGCTCTACATCCTACTCCAGCTCTGCCCAGAACCCTCTGTTGTGATCCTGGTCAGAGGAGTCATTGGTGGTAGCCGGGCACCATCCAGCTGTACTGGGCTCAGTCCCGTGGAGGCCTTGGTAGCTGTGGACCATTAGTCCTTCGGACTAATCTTTTCCTTGTATCCTGTTCTCTTCGTTCTCCCTTGTTCCCGAAGGGATGAGATCAGTGGAGTATCTTAGATGGCCGCTCATAGGCTTTTAAGACCCCAGACACTACTCACCAAGGTAGAATGTAGAGCATTATCTTTATAAGTAGTGTCATGTCTTGGCATTAATTTTTATGGGAGCAGATCATCAGGTCTTTGTCCCGTGGAGATGTTTGGTGGATTCAAACCGCTAACCTTTCGGTTAGCAGCCAAGTACTTAACTGTTGTGCCACCAGGGTTCCTCCATCACCAATAATCATTGCCAAATTTCCCATTATTACCCCATTTACAAATAAAGAGACTAGGGTACAGGGAACTGAAGAATCTATCCAAAGTTATCCAGCTAGTAAATTAGATATTCAGTTCCAGATAATCAGGTCTTGAGTCCATGCTCTTAACCATTACACTACCTGACCTTTTCCAGGCCACATGAAAAGACATACAGCAGGAGTCTGACATCATCTCAAGGCCGAAATTTTTATTTTGTTGAAGTTATTATTCTGTGTTTAGGGTTTGGGGATTTATTTTGGGATATAGGGTGCTTTGGTCCCCTTGGGGTTGCTCCTTGAATAAAGGCTAATTTTTCATTTTATGCAGACTGCCAATTATTGGCAGTGGAGAACAGTCGGATCTATATATTCCTTCCAATTCCAGGATAAAATGCATGATCACTGGGCTGTCTCATGCTTTTGATGCTCTATGAGTTTTATTTGCAAGTTCCATTTATTTATCTGCGAGTTCCATTCACACAGAAGCCCACAGAGTACAGGCAGAAAGACTGTCTTGGAGTGACTTAACGAGAGTCTATATCCATCAGTATAAAAGCAACAGGCTTATAAAGCAAATACAAAGGGCAAGAATGTTAGAAGTGATTTAAAAAGGGGAGAAATGTGTCTTGGGAAGAAGAAGAAGAGGTAGAATATATCACAGAAAATAAACAATATTTTTGAAGTTCAGACTTGAGAAAAGATGGGAAAAATGAGTCAAAATACCACAGGGGCATTTGGATTACTTCCTGCCTAAGAGGCAGGAGAGAGCGAAGATGTGGGTGAGGGCCTAACCAAGCCAAGTACAAGCGGCTTTCTGTGTTCTCCTGAGCTATGGTCTGAAGTTACACAGTGAGAAACTAGAGCCTGTGTTGTTGTTGTTGTTAGATGCCGTAGAGTCGGCTCCAATTCATAGTGACCCTGTGTACAACAGAACAAAACACTGCCCGGTCCTGTACCATGCCACAGTCGTTGTCACGCTTGAGCCCACTGTTGCAGCCACTATGTCAATCCATCTCGTTGAGGGTCTTCCTCTTCTTCGCTGACCCTCCGCTTTACCAAGCATGATGTCCTTCTCCAGGGACTGGTCCCTCCTGATAACATGTCCAAAGTGTGTGAAACGTAGTCTCGCCATCCTTGCTTCTAAGGAATATGCTGGCTGTACTTCTTCCAAGACAGATTTCTTCTTTCTTCTGGCAACCCATGGTATATTCAAGATTCTTCGCCAACACCGTAATTCAAAGGCATCGATTCTTCTTTGGCTTACTTATTCATTGTCCAGCTTTCACATGCATATGAGGTGATTGGAAACACCATGGCTTGGGTCAGGTTCTCCTTAGTTCTCAAGGTGACGTCTTTGCTTTTAACGTTTTAAAGAGGTCTTATGTAGCAGATTTGCACAAGGCAATACATTGTTTGATTTCTTGCCTGATACTTCCATGGACATTGATTGTGGATCCAAATAAAATGAAATTCATGACAACTTCAATATTTTCTCCGTTTATCATAATGTTGTTTATTGGTCCAATTGTGAAGATTTTTGTTTTCTTTATGTTGAGGTGTAATCCATACTGAAGGCTGTAGTCTTTGATCTTCATCAGTAAGTGCTTCAGGTCCTCTTCAATTTCAGCAAACAAGATTGTATCATCTGCATATCACAGGTTGTTAGTGAGTCTTCCTCCAATCCTGATGCCACGTTCTTCTTCATATAGTCCAGCTTCTCAGATTATTTGCTCAGCATACAGATTGAATGAGTATGGTGAAAGGATACAGCCATGACACACACTTATCCTGATTTTAAACATTGCAGTTTCCTCTTGTTCTGTCCAAACGAATGTCTCTTGATTTATGTACAGGTTCCTCATGAATGCAATTAAGTGTTCTGGAATTCCCATTCTTCGCAACATTATCCATAATTTGTTATGATCTACACAGTTGAATGCCTTTGCATAGTCAATAAAACAAAGGTAAACATCTTTCTGGTATTCTCTACATTCAGCCAAGCTATCTGACATCAGCAGTGATCTCCCTCATTCTACTTCCTCTTCAGAATCCAGCTTGAATTTCTGGCAGTTCCTTGCCGATGTATGGCTGTAACCATTTTTGAATTATCTTCAGCAAAATTTTACTTGTGTGTGATGTTAATGATATTGTTCCATAATTTCCACATTGTGTTGGATCTCCTTTCTTTGGAAGGGGCACAAATATAAATCTCTTTCAGTCAATTTGCCAGGTAGCTGTCTTCCAAATTTCTTGGCATAGGCAAGTGAGCACTTCCATGGCTGCATCTGTTTGTTGAAACATCTCTATTGGTATTCCATCAGTTCCTGGAGCCTTATTTTTTTCCAATGCTTTCAGTGCAGCTTGGACCTCTTCCTTCAGTACCATCGGTTCCTGATTATACGCTACTTCCTGAAATGGTTGAAAGTTGACCATTTCTTTTCGGTATAGTGACTCTGTGTATTCCATCCATCTTCTTTTGATGCTTCCTGCGTCGTTTAGTACTTTCCCCATAGAATCCTTCACTATCGCAACTTGAGGCTTGAATTTTTCCTTCAGTTCTTTCAGCTTGAGAAATGCTGAGCGTGTTCTTCCCTTTTGATTTTCTAACTCCAGGTCTCTGCACGTTTCATTAATAATATTTTACTCAGTTTTCTCGAGCTGCCCTTTGAAATCTTCTGTTCAGCTCTTTTATTTCATCATTTCTTCCTTTCGTTTTTGGTACTCTACGTTGAAGAGCAAGTTTCAGAGTCTCTTCTGACATCCATTTTGATCTTTTTTTTTTCTTTTCTGTGTTTTTAATGACCTTTTGCTTTCTTCATGTATGATGTCCTTGATGTCATCCTACAACACGTCTTGTCTTCAGTCATTAGTGTTCAATGCCTAAATCTATTCTTGAGATGGTCTCTAAATTCAGATAGACTCAAGGTCGTACTTTGGCTCTCATGGATTTGTTCTACTTTTCTTCAGCTTCAACTTGAACTTGCATATGAGCCAGTGATGGTCTGTTCTGCAGTTGGCCCCTGGCCTTGTTCTGACTGACGATATTGAGCTTCTCCTTCATCTCCTTCCACAGCTGTAATCCATTTAATTCCTGTGTATTCCATTTATGTTGGTGAAAAAAAGTATTTGCTGTGAAAAAGTAGTTGGTCTCGCAAAATTCCATTATGTGTTCTCCAGTGTTGTTTCTATTACCAAGGCCATATTTTCCAACTACCAATCCTTCTTTGTTTCCAACTTTCGCATTTCAATCACCCGTTATTATGAACACATCTTGATTGCATGTTTGAACAATTTCAGACTGCAGAAGTTGGTAATAATCTTCATTTTCTTCATCTTTGGTTTTAGTGGTTGATGCATAAATTTGAATAATGTTCGTATTAACTCATCTTCCTTGTAGGTGTGTGGATATTATCCTTAACACTGACAGTGTTGTACTTCAGGATAGATCTTGAAATGTTCTTTTTGACCCTGAATGTGATGCCATTCCTCTTCAGTTTGTCATTCCTGGCATAATAGACCATATAATTGTCCAATTGAAAATGGCCAATACCAGTACATTTCAGCTCACTAATGCCTAAGATATCAATCGTCAAGAGATCCATTTCATTTTTGACAACTTCCAATTTTCTTTGATTCATACTTTGTTCATTCCATGTTCCGACTATGAATGGATGTTTGCATTTTGAGTCATGCCACAACAGCAAATGAAGGTCCTGAAAGCTTGACTCCATTCACATCATTAAGGTTGACTCTACTTTGAGGAGGCAGCTCTTCCCCAGTTGTATTTTGAGTGGCTTCCAACCTGAGAAGCTCATCTTCCGTCACTATATCAGACAGTGTTCTGCTGCTATCCATAAGGTTTTCACTGGCCAGTATTTTCAGAAGTAGATCTCCACGTCCTTCTTCCCAGTCTGTCTTAGTCTGGAAGCTCTGCTGAAGCGTGTCCACTATGGGTGACCCTGTTGGTATTAGAAACACTAGTGGCATAGCTTCCAGCATCACAGCCACACACAAGACACCACAGTACTACAAACTGACAGACAAGTGGTATAGAGCTATATATAACTCTCTGTTTTTTGGATAGGGGTTGTTAAAGACACCTCTAGTGTTCACTGAGGTATTCCTGTTAAGGGTGTCAAAGAGAACATATTAATAAAAATTACCCAAAGATTTTCTTTGCAAAAGCAACCTACGTTCCCTACATCTCTTGAGTTACTTTTACCCTGGAATGCCATCTGAAAAAAAAGAAGAGCAGTTAACTCAAGGAAAAATAATAGAAACCAAACCAGTTGCCATTGAGTTGCTTCTGACTCATGGTGACTCTGTGTGTTTCAGAGTAGAAATGCACTCCATAGGGTTTTTAATGACTGTGATGTTTTGGAAGTGTATCACCAGGCCTTTCTTCTGAGGTGCCTCTGGGTGGATTTGAATCACTGACATTTTGGCTAATAGCCAAGCACTTAACCATTTGCGCCACCCAGGGACTCCTAGGAGGATTAATAGCCTTACAGTATTTAGTGTTTTCATTTATGAACATGCTATGTTTCTCCTTTTATTGAAGTCATCTTTTATATTTCCTATAAGGAAACATCTATCTTTGTTAATAAAATAAAATAAACTTAGAACCCTTAACTCTTGTCCCTTGACAATCATCTTTCCCTAGGGGCCTTTTAGAGTAGTGTAGTAGTTAAGAGCATGGGGTTTGGAGTCAGACAGAGCTGGGTTTGTATTCCACTTCTGCCGTTTTCCTCGCTGTATGATTTGATACATCACTACACTTCTGAGCTTCAGTTTCCTCACCCGTAAATTTGGGTTGATAAAAGTGCCTACCTCACCAGGTGGTTGAAAGAGTTGGATGAGATAACGTACATAAAGCAGTGCTCTAGCTCATGCACTCAGTTATTAATAATTACCAAGACACCATTTATGCCTGCCTATGAAGAAAGGGTCCCTGCTCTCCCTTCAACACTCTGGTCTAAATGTGGGCTCATTAACCTTTCCTAAGTACCTTCTAGCATAGTTGAGGTAAGGCTGGAACATTTAATAAAACCAGAAAATAACAACAGATAAACGGAGAATAATATGAAACCAGATAATCTGCTTTACAAGAAAAGGCTTGCATGTCAGAGCCAGTAGGTCCCATCTCATCCTAGGTCCTTTCGATTTCCACAAGGTGTGGGTATCATCTTAGCAACCTCCACCCAGAAACATAAGGTGAGAGCTTCTGAATTCTCGCTGTCTAAACCCAAGAGAGTCAGCCGCAGAGAAAGACAAGGAGTTCATTTTCTTGCATACTTACACCTGCCTTCTTAGTTTCACTTTCCTGTCTCAGGACCTGTGCTTTGCCCAGATGATTGATAATCTGGAATAAGCACTGTATTCCAGGGAGATGCCATCCATTCTTTGCCCACAAGAGTGGAGCCTTTCCCTACAGCCATAAACAACAGTATTAGAAGATAACACAATAGTATCACCATCCATACGAGACACACATATATGGGTGAGGCATGGTGCCTTTTGTTACAGCTTCTAACAGTTCTTTTTTTGAATAAATTTTTTTTTAAATCTATTCTTTATAATTTATTTATTTATCTATTTTATTGTACTTCAGGTGAAGGCTTACAGAACAAATAGTTTCTCATGAAACAGAAGTACACATGTTGTTTTATGACATTGGTTAACAACCCCACAACATATCAACCCTCTAACTTTTCAACCTCTTTTTTTTTTTTTTTTGGTGAAAATACACATAGCCGAAGATACACCATTTCAAAATTTCTACATGCACAGTTCAGTGACATTGACTACACTATTCTCATTGTGCTGTTATGTTCACTTAAGGTGAAGGCTTACAGAACAAAATAGTTTCTTATTTAACAGTTACTACAAATGTTGCCCTAACAATCTCACAACACATCAACAATATCCTTACTCAACCTTGGGCTCCCTATCACCAGCTTCCTTGTCCCCTTCTGCTTTTTGGCCCTTGTCACTGGACTCCTGTACCTCGTTAGTCTCATTTGGTTTTACGGGACTGTCCACTCCCAGGCTGAACAGTGAACCTCGGAGGTAACTTCACCACTGAGCTAAAAGGGTGTCTGGGGGCCATACTCTCGGGGTTTCTCCAGTCTCCTTTAGGCCAGTAAATCTGGTCTTTTTTTTTTTTTTGTGAGTTAGAATTATGCTCTATATCCGTCTCCAGCTCTGTCCAGAACCCTCTGTTGTGATCCTGGTCAGAGCAGTCAGTGTTGGTAGCCGGGCACCATCTAGCTGTACTGGACTCAGTCTGGTGGAGGCCTTGGTAGCTGTGGGCAATTAGTCCTTCAGATTAATCTTTTCCTTGTATCCTGTTCTCTTCATTCTCCCTTGCTCCCAAGGGGATGAGACCACTGGAGTACCTTAGATGGCCGCTCACAGGCTTTTAAGACCCCAGACACTACTCACCAAGGTAGAATGTAGAGCATTGTCTTTATAAGCTGTGTCATGCCAGTTGAGCTAGATGTTCCCCGAGACCATGGTCCCCACAGCCCTCCGCCCAGCAATTCAGTCCCTCAGGGAATTTGGATGTGTCTGTGGGGCTTCCACGACCTTTCCTTGTACAAGTTGTGCTGGCTTCCCCAGTACAAACTGTGCTAGTTTCTCCTATATTGTGTACTGTCTCACCCTTTACCCAAGATACAATTTATCTATTGTCTATTTAATATTCCCCCCCATCCCTGGTAACCAACAAAGATTGTTACATTTTGTGTGTGAACTTTTTCATGGGTTTTTACAATAGAGGTCTCGTACAATATTTGTCCTTTTGTGATTGACTTATTTCACTCAGCATAATGTCCTCCGGTTTCATCCATGTTATGAGATGCTTCACAGATTCATCATTGTTCTTTCTCGTGGCATAATACTCCATTGTGTGTATGTACCATAGTTTGTTTATCCATTCATCTGTTGATGGGCATCTAGGTTGTTTCCATCGCTTTGCTATTGTGAACAATGCTGCCGTGAACATAGGTGTGCATATGTCTATTCGAGCGAGGACTCTTATTTCTCTAGTATATATTCCTAGGAGTGGGATTGCTGGATGGAATGGTATGTCTATTTCTAGCTTTCTGAGGAAGCACCATATCATTTTCCAAAATGGTTGTATCATCTTCCATTCCCACCAGCAGTGCATAAGAGTTCCGATCTCCCCGCAGACCCTCCAACATTTGTTATTTCCAGTGTTTTTGATTCGTGCCAGTAATACTGTAGTGAGATGGTATCTCACTGTGGTTTTAATTTGCATTTCTCTAATGGCTAGTGATCGTGAGCATTTCCTCATGTGTCTGTTGGCCATTTGGTGAAGTGTCTGTTCATTTCCTTTGCCCATTTTTTAATAGGATTATTTGACTTTTTGTTGTAGAGGTGTTGGATTTTCTTGTAGATTATGGAGATTAGACCTTTGTCTGGCTTGCACTGTCCAAAAATTTTTTCCCAGTCTCTAGGTTCTCTTTTTACTCTTTTGGTGAAGTCTTTTGAAGAGCATAGGTGTTTGATTTTTAGAAGATCCCAGTTATCTAGCTTATCTGTTGTGGTTTGTGCATTGATGGTTATGGTTTGTATCCTGTTAATGCCATGTATTAAGGCCTGAAGTGTTGGTCCTATTTTTTCTTCTATGAACTTTATAGTTTTAGGCTTTATATTCAGGTCTTTGATCCATTTTGAAGTAGTTTTTGTAACGGTGTGAGGTATGGGTCTTGTTTCATTTGTTTGCGGATGGATACTCAGTTTTGCCAGCACCATTTGTTAAAAAGACTGTCTTTTCCCCATTTGATGGACTTTGGGCCCTTGTCAAAGATCAGGTGACTGGAGGTGGATGGATTTACATCTGGGTTCTCAATTCTGTTCCATTGGTCAATGTATCTGTCATTGTACCAGTACCAGGCTGTTTTGATTACTGTAGCTGCAGAGTAGGTTCTGAAGTCAGGTAGTGTGAGTCCTCCAACTTCATTCTTCTTCTTCAGTGGTGCTTTACTTATTCGGGGATTCTTCCCTTTCCATATAAAGGTAATGATTAGTTTTTCCATCTCTTTGAAGAATGTTGTTGGTATTTGGATCGGGATTGCATTGTATTTGTAAATTGCTTTGGGTAGAATTGACATTTTCACAATGTTGAGTCTGCCTATCCATGAGCATGGTATGTTTTTCCATTTATGCAGATCCCTTTGGGTTTCATGCAGTAGTGTTTTGTAGTTTTCTTTGTATAGGTCTTTTACATTCCTGGTTAGATTTATTCCTACGTATTTTATCTTTTCAGGGGCTATTGAAAATGGTATTGTTTTTCTGTTGTCCTTTTTATTGTTCTCCTTACTGGTGTATAGGAATCCAACTGATTTTTGAATGTTTATATTGTATCCTGCTACTCTGCTGAATCTTTCTATTAGTTCCAGTAGATTTCTGGTGGAGTCTTTAGGGTTTTCTGTGTATAGTATCATATCATCTGTAAACAGGGACAGTTTAACTTCTTCATTACCAATTTGGATGCCCTTTATTTCTTTTTCTTGCCTTATTGCTCTAGCTAGAACTTCCAGCACAATGTTTAATAGGAGTGGTGATAAAGGGCATCCTTGTCTTGTTCCTGTTTTCAAGGGGAATGTTTTCAGCCTCTCTCCATTAAGAATGATGTTGGCCATTGGTTTTGCATAGATTCCCTTTATTATGTTGAGAAATTTCCCTCCTATACCTAGTTTATTGAGAGTTTTTATCAGGAATGGATGTTGGACTTTGTCAAATGCCTTTTCTGCATCAATTGAGATGATCATGTGATTCTTTTCTTTCCTTTTATTTATGTGGTGGATTACGTTGTTTGATTTTCTAATGTTGAACCATCCTTGCATACCTGGTATGAATCCTACTTGGTCGTGGTGTATTAGCTTTTTTTATATGATGCTGAGGTCTATTGGCGAGAATTTTGTTCAGAATTTTTGCATCTATATTCATGAGAAATACTGGTCTGTAATTTTCTTTTTTTGTGACATCTTTCCCTGGTTTTGGTATCAGCGTTATGCTGGCTTCATAGAATGAATTTGGAAGTGTTGCTTCCTCTTCTATGCTCTGAAATAGCTTGAGTAGTACTGGTACAAGCTCTTCTGTAAATGTTTTGTAGACTTCTCCTGTGAAGCCATCTGGGTCAGGGCTTTTTTTGGTTGGGAGTTTTTTTTATTACCTTTTCAATCTCTTCTCTTGTTATGGGTCTGCTCAGATTTTCAACATCACTTTGTTGTAGTTTGGGTAGGCTGTGTGTTTCTAGAAATTTATCCATTTCCTCTAGGTTTTGAAATTTGTTGGAGTATAGTTTTTCATAATATTCTGTTATAATCCTTTTTATTTCAGTTGGGTCTGTTGTAATGTCCCTCATTTCATTTCTTATTTGGGTTATTTGTGTCCTCTCCTGTTTCTCTTTTGTCTGGCCAGTGGTTTTTTGATTTTGTTGATTCTTTCAAAGAACCAACTTTTGGTTTTGTTGATTCTTTCTATTGTTTTTCTGTTCTCTATTTCATTGATTTCTGCTCTGATCTTTACTATTTCCTTTCTTCCGGTGGTTGTGGGCTTTTTTTTTTTTTGCTGTTCTCTTTCTATTTGTTTGAGTTCTGTAGTTAATGTTTTGATTTTGTCCCTTTCTTCTTTTTTGATATGTGCATCTATTGCTATAAATTGTCCTCTGAGGACTGCCTTTCCTGTGTCCCAAAGGTTTCGGTATGATGTGTTTTCATTCTCGTTTGATTCTAGGAATTTTTTTATTCCATCTCTGATTTCTTCTATTACCCACTGATGTGTAAGCAGGGTATTAGTCAGTTTACATGTACTTGATTTTTTTTCCTTGCTCTTTCTATTGTTAATTTCTACCTTGATGGCATTGTGGTCAGAGAAGATACTTAGAATTATCTCAACGTTTTGGATCTTGTTGAGGATTGCTCTGTGGCCTAAGATGTGGTCTATTCTGGAGAACGTTCCATGTGCATTGGAAAATAATGTGTACTTTGCAGCTGTTGGATGGAGTGTTCTATATATGTCTGTGAGGTCAAGTTGGCTGATTGTGCCCTTTAGGTCTTCGATATCTTTGCTGAGTTTCTTCTTAGTTGTTCTGTCCTTTACTGAGAGTGGTGTGTTGAAGTCTCCTACTATTATTGTGGAACTGTCAATTTCTCTTTTCAGTGTTGTTAGAGTTTGTTTTATGCATTTTGGAGCCCTGTCATTGGGTGCGTAGCTGTTCATTATGGTTATATCTTCATAATGGATCGTCCCCTTAATCATTATATAGTGTCCTTCTTTGTCCTTTATGGTAGATTTTGTTTTGAAGTCTATTTTATCTGAGATTAGAATTGCCACTCATGCTCTTTTTTGGTAGTTGTTAGCTTGATATATTTTTTTCCAACCTTTACCTTTTAATAAATTCACATCTTTGTTTCTAATGTGTGTCTCCTGTAGACAGCATATTGATGGATCCTGTATTCTTATCCATTCTGTCACTCTCCATGTCTTTATGGGTGCATTGAGTCCATGTACATTCACTGTAATTATGATAGATGTGGGTTTGTTGTTGTCATTTTGTAGTGCTTTTTTTGTGTTGTTTTCTTTGTTCTTCTTACTCTCGTGTGCTGAGTTACTTTTGTTTGTGAATTTTTTTCATTTTTTTTGTTTTTGTAGGTTTTGTTTTTGCTGAGACTTTATGTTTTTCCTCTTTTTTTATGAGTATGTTTGTTAACTTTCTTTGTGGTTACCATGAATTTTACCCTTATCTTTCTAAGTTTGAAGCAGTCTACCATTACTTGGTATCACCTTGCCTTCCTCTGCATTAGAAGGTTCTATACCTATGCCGTTTATTCCCTCTTTTATCGTTTTGATGTTGTTGTTATTTACTGATTCACTGCTCTGATGCCCTGTTGTATTTCTTTTGGTTTTGGTTAGTCCTTGAGAGTTCATTTCCTAGACTGGTATCTGGCTGGTACGATCCTGCCTCCTAGGTTCTGCCTGTGAGCTGAAGCTGTTTGTCCTCAGATTGAAGAACTCCCTTTAATAATTCTTGTAAGTTTGGTTTGACTTTTACATATTCCCTTAATTTCTGTTTATCTGGAAATGACCTAATTTCACCATCAAATTTGAACGAGAGTTTTGCAGGATATATTATTCTTGACTGGCAATTTTTTTCTTTCAAGATTTTATATATGTCATCCCATTGCCTTCTTGCCTGCATAGTTTCTGCTGAATAATCTGAGCTTAGTCTTATTGTTTCTCCTCTGTATGTGACTTCTTGTTTTTCATGAGCTGCTCTCAGGATTCTTTGTTTGTCTTTGGTTTTGGCGAGTGTAAATACGATATGCCTTGGTGATTTTCTTTTGGGGTCTCTTCTATATGGGGTTCGTTGAGCTTCTTGGATGGCCAGCCTTTCATCTTTCATGATATTGGGGAATTCTTCTGTCAGCAGTTCCTCAATGATCCTCTCTGTGTTTTCTGTTTTCTTCCCCTGTTCCGGAATTCCAATCACTCGCAGATTTTTGCTTTTGATTGTGTCCCACATAACTCTCAGGGTCTCTTTATTTTTCTTTGTTCTTTTTTCTGAGTTTTCCTGAAACAGAGTTGTATCCAAGTGTTTGTCTTCAATTCCACTGATCCTGTCTTCCACCATTTCAAATCTGCTTCTCAGCCCTTCTGTGACATCATCCATTTCTGAAATCTTGTTTGTCTTTTGGATTTCTAATTGTTGTCTTTGTATAATTTCTAGTCATGAATTTATTTTGGCATTTTGTTCCTGCATTATTTCCCTGAATTCTTCCAATGTTTTGTCCATATTTTCCATGAATTTGTCTATTTTTTCCTCATGTTTGTCAGCTTTTTGCCTCAGTTCTTGGAGAATTCTGAGTATTAGAGATCTGAGTTCCCTATCAGGTAGTTCTAGTGCATTTTCTTCCAGAGGAGAGTCAACTGGTGTTTTATTTTGGATCCCTACTGGAACCATCCTGACCTGTTTTTATAAATGTTTTGTTATTGTCTGCTGTCTTCGGGGCATTCAGTATTTATTTTTCTCGTTGATTGATTGTAGATTTGTTTGTTTTGTCCCTTTTTAAAAAAAAAAATTTTGACTATGTCTGAGCAGGCAGACTATTTATTCATTGTTGTTGGCTCTTCTTTGGGCACAATACTTTTTGCCTCCTTCTTCAACTGACAGGGTCAGTCACTCCGATACGGTATTGCAGGGCAGGTCTAGCTGAAGAGGAGTTACTGGGATGGGTTGTTTGTGGCACTTACTACAGCCACCAGAGTTGGTCGGTAATCAGTGCAGGGCAGGTTCCAGTAGGCCGTGCCTGAGCTGCTTGGTGGTGTGATGTCAAGTGCACGGTGCAGGTAGGCAGGATGCAGCGGGGAGGTTTTTATGTGTGGAACTAAGATGGATATGGGAGAGAGGAGAGAGTAACAGGAGCCAGAAACATACAAACAAACAAAAAAGAATGCTAGGGGAGCTTGCCATTGGAGTGGAGAGATGAGAGACTATGAAATGAAGAAAGACAGAAAGTGGAGGAGGAAGAAAAGAATGAATAAATAAGAATCAGAAAGGTTAAAGAACTGGAAAGTTCCCAGGGATCCCACCAGTGCAGCTATGACGTCTGGGGAGGTTGCTCTCAGGTGTTGCAGTATGGCCTAGCTAGAAGGCATAGAGGTTTACAGTGCTAGGTATTCAGGGAACAGAAAGAGAAGGAAGATTAGAGAGACGAGAAACTGACCATTGAAGAAAGACAAGAAAGGAAAACGACGAAAAAGAAAACAAAACAAATTAAAAAAAAAAAGAAAGAAGAAAGGCCCCCAAAGAAATAGAAAAAAAAAAAAACAACGTAAAAAGAAATGCCCTCAGGGATCCCTCTGCACTTCTGTGGAAGACGAAGGGGCATCTCCCTGCCACGCATCTCAGCCTGGCCAGAAAGTGTTCCCAACTCAAGAAAAGGAAAAGAAAACAAACAAACAATTCAAAACAAACAAACAAAAGCCCCAGGATCCCACCAGCACAGCAGCCCAAACCGGGAAGCAGCTCCACACTCGAACGGAGCTCCGCAGCCCCTCAGGAAGAAGCAAAGGTGGTGCACGGAGCCAGGTACTTGAGCGAAGGGAGGGGGTGGTGGCGAGAGGCAAGTAAGAAGTGAAAAGATGCAGAAAAAAAAAAGCAACACTAGCAGCCAACAATTGGCACTCAGAGAGCCAGCTAGCGCGGGCTGCTGTTTCTGGACAAGAGACTGTGTCTGCCGAAAGCAGAGGGGGCCAAGTGTGGGTGAAGAAGGGTAGAGACTGGGAAAGAGTATATCACAAATTACCGGAGCTCTGCAGCCCCTCAGGAAGAAGCAAAGATGGCGCATGGAGTGAGGTACTCAAGCGTAAGGATGGGGAGGTGGGGAGAGGCAAGGAAGAAATAAAAAGAAGCAGAAAAAAAGCAACACCAGCAGCTAACAAATGGCACTCAGACAGCCACCCGTTCAGGTTGGTGGAATCCAAGCAGCCACTGTTTCCTGGTCAAGAGACTGTGGCCGCAGGAAGCAGAGGAGGCTGAGTCGGGGTGAAGAAGGGTGGAGGGTGGGAAAGCGTATATCACCAATTACCGGTTGTTTTGCCTCCCACTGGAAGCTCCGTGAAGCTGCTTTCTCGTACCCCCATTTGCTGGTCTCCATTAGGAGTCCAAGATGGCGGATCTGTGCTGCGTTAGCTGGTAGGGGACCTCTGCATGAATCTCTCCTCGCTCTCCGTTCTCTGTCAGTTTTCTCACTCCATTTGGTGCTTGGCTGAGTTCTTTATGTCTTCATTTGATGTTTTAGGGTTTCAGGATTGTTGTATTCTCTGTTCAGCTTAGTTTTTCAGATCTTTGCTGTGGAGGGACAGCATGGTGCTTCTGCCTAGAGCGCCATTTTGCTGGAACCGTCTTGAATAAATTTTTATTGATGCTTAGCACACATACAGAAGTTTTAAATAAAAGCTAAGAAAGTTCACAATATTTTCACGTGGAACTGAGATTAAGAATTAGAACAATATCAGTATCTCATAAACCCCATTTGTGTCCCTTCCCAGTCAGCATCCCTCCTATGGTGATCTTTGTCCAAGCTCATATCACCAACAATTACTTCTGTCTGGATTTGAGCTTGACATACATTGACTCATGCAGAATGTCCTCTGTGTTTGGCATCTTTTGCTTAATATGTTTGTGAAATCCATCCACATAGTTATCTTCTAATAGTTTTGTAGTTTTCTTTCTATGAGTCATATATCTTTCTTGTCATGTTTATTCTTCATGTTTTGTATTTTTCTATCATAATTTATCTAATATTTATATATTTCTTTTTCATATCTTATTTAATTTATCAGAAGTTCTGAAACAGTATTAAAAATGATAGAAGACATCTTAATTTTTTTTAAAACAATACATTTAATATTTCTTTAATAAGTATAATTTTGCCTTGTGTTTAAAATAGATGCTCTTTATCATGTGAGCCTTATCATTTTCATGTATACTGGTATTCTTATTTTTCTCCTTCCATTACTAACTTTTACAGAATGTGAATTGAATACTATGATTTGCTCTTTTGGATATTTCTTGGAAATGATTCTTTATTCATCTGGCAAACGTTTATCGAGCTTCTACTATATGTCAGAGACTGTGCTAGGGTGTTGGAGAGACAAAGATGAGTAGTGTCACAGATTAGTCAGAAGGACAAGATGCCGACCATTACAATTGCTGTTGTTGTTAGTTGCCGTAGAGTTGATTCTGACTCACAGCGACCCTATAGGACAGAACAGGGTTTCCAAAGAGCAGCTGGTGGATTCGAACTGCCAATCTTTTGGTTAGCGCCTGAGCTCTTAACCAGTGTACCACCAGAGCTCCGACCATTACAATACAGAGTGATAAATGTTAAAATAGACCTAGAGTGTAGTTTAACCCAGAGCTTCCCAACTGATGTACCTGGAAGATGGGGTCTGGGTTACAGACAGAGCTGGTATTCAGCTGGCACACAGCAGAACAGCTGGACTAGTTAAAATATTGAAATATTTCTGTAGTAAATCACTATTGCCCTGAGCACTGATCCATTCATTCCCTGGGGACCCCCAGACCTCATCAGGATTCACTCATTAAAATGGTAGCACCTGAAACAGTGAGGGTCCACTGGGATCCTGATCCAGTGCTACTTGCCAATGTCCATTGTCCATTCGGATCGGTTGATTCTTGTGCCTTTGTTGTTGTTAGTGGCCATTGAGTTGATTCCAACTCATGGTGACCCCATGTGTGCAGAGTAAAACTGTACTCCATAGGTTTTTCAAAGCTGTGGCCTTTGGGAAGCAGATTGCCAGGCCTTACTTCTGAGGAGCCTCTGGGTGTGTTTGAACCATCAAGCAGTTAATAGTCCAGAGCTTAACCGTTTATGCCATCCAGGGACTCATTTCCTGTGCTTTACCACTTGGTAAATACAGTGAATAACACCCCTGGTTATAGATGTGCCAATATTATCCATCACCTCAGATCTTAGGGTAGCCAGTGGACTTGGGGCAGCAAGAAACCCCCTCTGGCTACTTCCAGCTAGGAGCAGCCTCATTTGCTTACCCCAATGGCCCATTCTATGTATGCCATGGAAATGTTGAGAAGCACTAATTTAACCTATAGATGGTATTTCTGCTAAGAGACTGCCTAGGGCTGAACCATTATTGCATTCCTAAAATCAATCCTTTGTGATTGTGGTATTTTGCTCCTTTCAAAGCTTTGCTAAATTCTGTTCGCTAACATTTCAGTTACCTATATTCGTGGTTTATGTTGATCTCTGGTTTCCATTTTTTATTTTACGTTTATCATATTTTGGGATCAAGACCATATTTGCTTCATGAAATGAGTTAGGTACAACCTAATTTTTTCTGTTTTCTTCTTTGAAGGTTTGAAACCACTTATCGTTAGGTTTAGGGACCTTATGTGACAGTTTCTCAATTTATTCCCCAGTTATTAATTTATTCATATTTTCTACTTCTTGTAAGTATGAATTTGAATATTTTATATTTTTGTAGCAAAAAGCATGTATTGCACTATATTTTAAAAATTTATTAGCACACAGTTGTGCATAGTATTTCCTTACAATTAAAAAAACATTGTTTATACTGGTTGTTATACCCTTGTTCTCATTTCTAATTTTATGTTTTGTTTTATTTTGTTTCTTTTCTTACACAGATTTGCCAGAGGTTTATCTACTTTATTAGCCCTTTCAAGCAACCAGCTTTTGAATTTATTTTTTAATTCTACTGTTTTACATCCTCTAATTTATTTATTTTTGCTTTTGTCTTTATTATTTCCTTCCTTCTATTTTCCTGTGCTTTTGTCTTTATTATTTCCTTCCTTCTATTTTCCTGTGCTTTTTTTTTTTTTTTTTTTTTTTTTGCTCTTTTTCTAAAATGTTAAGTTTGGTCTTTATTTTATTGGCCTTAAATTTTAATAGCAAAAGGTAAAGACGATGCTGCTGTACAGATGTCAAGAGTCCCTTTCCATGCTGGAGGAAGTGGAAAATGGGGATTGCAAAGGCGTCCAAAGGCAGAAAGAAGAAAGAAGAGTAAGACAATGAATGTTCTTCCACAATCAGCCCTTTGCTTCACCATTGTCCCAAAGCGTTTCTCCACAGTGGGGCAGCAGGGAGTCAGGAGTGTTGGAGATAGCTTTTAGGAGAGGAAAAGGTATTCTGCTGTGCTCTGAAACCTGTGTGTTCTTTGTGCTGGGAGGCCTCCACCCAGCCTGTCTGCTGTTGGTGCAGATGCTGTGCTTGTAATTCTTGTCCCCTGGTGTTTGCTTTTTCTGAGTCTTGCTTTCCTTCCTACCCGCCATAGTCGTTAGGAAGTTCAACTCTCCAGACTCCTGTTTCAGCAAAGCTAAAATTGCCTGACTCCCTCCAGGGGTCAGGCAGAAGCATAGTTTGAGCTTTGAGCTCAACCTGGGATATGGCTGCTGCCACTGTCACCACCACTCTCTCCTCTTCTCTGACTCAAGGGCTTTGGCATTAGAGGCTCAAGGGGCACCAATTAGCTGTTTCACGGTCCCAAGATGGGTTGATGGAGATGGCTTGCTTGTTTAAATCGTTTTAGAGACTTGTGGGGAGGAGGAGGAAGAGAAAGAGGAAGAGTAAAAAATGGGAAGAGGCTACAAAGGAAGGGGTTCCCAGGAAGAAGAGGAAGCAGATGCAAAGATGGACTGTGCTTTTCTTCCCAGAGCCCAGGGATCCTGCCTCTGAATAATAATAATTAAAAAAAAAACACCCAACCCATTGCCGTCAAGTAAATTCTGAAACATGGTAACTCCATGTGTTACAGAGCCGAACTGCTTCATATTAAGGTTTTCTTGGCTGTAATCTTTACAGAAGCAGATCACCAGGCCTTTCTTCTGTGGCACTGCTGGATGTGTTTAAACCACCAACCTTTTGGTTAGTAGTCAAGAGCAAACCGCTTGTACCACTCAGGTACCTTGCCTCTGAATATCCCCCTTCCAAAACTTGTTTCTTCTACCCTGGCTGTTGCTATGAGTTAGTAGGGGGAAGCAGGTCTGGTTCTAAGGGTAGATACAAATAGGAAGTACCCATGGCCTACAAGGCCCTATAAGATCTGAGCCCTACCACTACCCCCTTTGCTCTCTCTCCTCCACCCAAGCCTTTTTTTTTTTTTTTTTTTTTTTGTGATCCTTAAGCCTGCCAAACATTTTCCCACCTCCTGGCCTTTGTATATTCTAGTTCCTCTGCCTGGAATGTGCTTCCTCTGGCTCTTCACCGGTTGGCACGTTTTCATCATTTAGGTCTCAGCTCAAATGAATTGTCACCTACTTAGAGAGGACTTCCTTGACCACCTTAGCCTGACAAAGCACTGTGCCCCCAACTCCAAGCTACTCTTAAGCCCACTTCCTGTCTTTATTTTCTTTGTAGTACTTATCACAGTCTGAACATTTCTTATTTGTTTACTTATCTCTCTCCTTCATCTGAATGTAACTGCTACTAGGACAGGGATCTTACTGTCTTGTTCACTGCTGTATGCCCAGGTGCCTATAAGCAGTGTTTAGAACATAGTGTACAGTCAATAAGTCTGTTCTGAAGGAATAAATGAATCAATGTGGTAAGAATTATGCTAGGTGCTGGTGGTACAGACCCAGAAGGAGCTCATAGCACAGTGGAAGACAAAGTTATGTAAATGACTGACTATTAAATAATGGAAGGCATATATCCCGTACCTTTATGGGCTTCACCTCTGCATTCAGAAAGGCCTGGTTTTGAATCCTGGTTCTAGCATTTACTAGCTGCATGACTTTAAGTAACTGTCCAACCTCTGAGTAGCTCAGTTTCCTCATCTGTAAAATGAGAGTAAAAATAATAATAGTAATACCTAACCCAAGGGGTTATTGTGAACATTTTATGAGCTGACTCATGTAAAAAGTCTAATACGGTGTGCAATAATGGGAGTTAGTTTTATGGCATCCCTACAGTAACATGTATAGCATGTACTGTGATTCCAATTTTTTGTTGCTTTTGCCCATCTTTGGCTCAGGCTTCTCTAATGGAGAGCATTCTGGACCCAGAAGGAGCCATAGTGATATTCATTAACAGCAAGCCCACTCAGAACCACTCGGGCCTGGCTGATGCAGCTGGGAAAGTGCTTCTCTAAGAGTGGAAGAGGCTGCAGAGGCCTGACTCACTATTATTTACTTCCCATTGCTGACCGCCACATTGTCTCATGATCTTGTTTCTCCCTCTGGTTCCAGTCTCTACAAAAGGTTTAAGATTAACCGATGTTCCTCCTTGGAGAGTGGAAAACAAGGGATAATGATCTAAGGATGAAAACCGAACAAAGCACCCATCACAAGAAAAACCAGGATGTTGCCAGATAATCCCCAAAAATGTCACCAGATAACCCCCAAGAATACCAGTGAAAGATAAACTCATCTGAGACATGACCACCTCAAGGGGGAACTAACTCAAACTTCTAAGACCCATAATCCCGTCCCTGTAAAAGCCTTCAGCAGATCTCCAGTGGGGTAGATGGGTTTTTTGGAGGGATCTATTCCCCTCTGTCTCCTGTATATCGATATATAATAAATCTCTTGCTGCTCACCTCACCCGTGTCTCAAAAATTGGCTATTCCGGCAGGTGGCTCCAATCTGCATAATTGCAGTAACAAATTTGGTGGCCCATACAGAGAGCTTCAGCCACTTGAGACGCTGCGGCCCCAGGGCGGGCCCTGGGGCTGATTGACAGTTCTCCCAACAAGCGGCCGTGAGAGGTTTCATTTGCCTCTGGGGAGACTATCAGCCAGACCTGGGACTGCCACGGCACGGCTGGTCCCCAACCACGCCAAAAGAGGTGGGTGAAAGAGAAGCAAGACTTGCACAGGAGGGATCCCAAGGTGAGTCCGCGACTCCTCGCCCTGTTGCACTCAGGGCCAGGGCGGATAGGGCAGGCCCGAGGTTTCTGGAACGGGACCTGAGCCCTTGGTTTCTGAGGTGAGAGGTGCCTCAGATGACAGATCCCTGTGAGTAGGGTCGCAAGAAGGGACTCCTGGTAACTCTAGAGTCCTGGTTCCGTGTGTGTGAGTGCTGTTAAGTGTGTCTGGGAGGTTGAGATTCCCTAAGATCACCTCAACCTCGCAGATGGGGCCATCTGAGAGGTTGAAGGGGTCGAGATCACCTCCGTCAGCTTGGGGAATTTATTCATTTACTGTGGTTTTATGTCTGTCTGTCCATTCCGTTTACTGTGGTTCTGTGTGTGTCCTGTCCATTGTCTGTGTGTAACTAATATTACACCATCTACTTGGGCGCCCTGATTCGGCTGTTAAGAGAAAGCTTCAGAAAAAAGGAGGTGGATTTTCAGATAGACCGTTTATATAAATCACCATTGTGCTCAGAAAAGAGGGACTCACCCATTGGTAAAAAAGCACACACAGGAAAAACACCGATCATGGGAGGAGGCCCATCTATCCCAGCCATATCTCCTCTAGGCTGCATTCTAGCAAACTGGAAAAGGTATAGCTATGAGCCTATGACAAAGAAGAAAATGATATGCTTATGTAACAATGTATGGCCCCAATACCAGCTGGGGGACCAGGAACATTGGCCCCAAAATGGGTCTTTGGCTTAAGGCACGATTTTTCAGCTTGACTTGTTTTGTAGAAGGGAAAAGAAATGGGACGAAGTTCCCTATATTCAAGCTTTCATGTCTCTATATCAAACTTTGAATCCCTCTAACCAGGTTCTTTTCCAGGGAAAGCCAAAGGCAAAAGTGCTTCCCGAATCCTCACCGGAGGATTCTCTCTTAGAAGGACTAACCCTGACAACTGCTTTGAGTCCCCCTCCTCCATGTGGGGAAGGTACAGTGGAAGCCGACAGGTCGGGTCGAAAAATGATGACAGAATCCCCCACCAGAAGGGCTGAGCCTGATTCTAGTTCAGCCAGCTTGGGAGAAACCGGCAAAGGAAGGGATTCGGGAAGTAAGAGTCCGACTTCATCGGGTATGGTCTCCCCCATCACACTCAACAGGGTACTGTTTTCAGTGAGGGTGCTGTCAGCGTTCGGGCAGGGGAATTTCTCTTAGGAGAGATCCCAGCTGGAATGGATGCTGAGGGATGGCCTCGAGGAACAATGCTAGTACACACTCCATTCTCTACTCCCAATTTGTATAATTGGAAGAATCACAACCCCCCATACTGGAGTGACCCGAATAGAATGACAGAATTATTCCTCTTCATTTTCTCTACTCACCGCCTCACTTGGGCAGATATACAAGCCCTTTTAACCACTTTATTGACTTCAAAGGAGTGCCGCATGGTGTTAGAACAGGCTCAAAAAGAGGTTGTTAGGCTCCCTAATCTGAACCCGTTAACCCGACCTTCGGGAATGGAGGCCATTCCAACACGAGATCCTGGCTGGGATCGTAACTGAGAGGAGGGGGCGGATAGACTTCAACTATACAGGGATTGTTTGATTACTGGACTGAGGAACGGGGCCCCTAAGCCCAAAAGCCTGCAAAAGGTTAAGGAAGTCATTCAAGGGGAAAAGGAAGATCCGTCCACTTTCTTAGAGAGAGTGACAGATGCGTTCCACCAATACACTGACATAAATCCTGAGGACCCTAACAATTCCTGGCTCCTAAATAAGACTTTCATTTCCCAAAGTGCTCCCGATATTCAGAAGAGGTTGCAGAAGTTAGAGGAGGAACTAGGGATGCCCATAGGGGCAATTACTCGAGATTGCTTTAAGGTCTTCAATAATAGAGATCAAGTAGCAGAGTTAAAGGAAAAACAAAAAATGAAGCAAAAAGCAGCTTTGCTGGCAGCTGCCCTAGCCCCTCCAGGTCTGGGGGAAAAACAGGAAGCCAGGAGAAGGACAATCCCAGGGCATGGGATGGAGCCACCCCTGGGACCTGACCAGCGTGCTTACTGTAAAAAACACAGACAATGGAAACAAGACTGTCCCAGAGGAAGGTGGCCAGTACCCACTACCCTCCAAGCCTATCAGGAGGGGTCGCTGCAGGGAGATGATTCAGAATGATGGGCCCGGGGCTAGAACCTTCATTGCCTATCTCCCACCGTGGGCCTCGGGTGACCCTAAAGGTGGGAGGGCGCCCTATCGACTTTATTCTGGATACGGGGGCCACTTTTTCGATTCTGAATCCTGCTGAATCTCCTCTTAGTCCACGCCCTGCTCTGGTGGTGGAGGTCTCAGGGAAGCTTGCCACCTGACCCTTCCTCCAACCAGTAAATTGAGAAGTTGGAAAGAAATTGTTATGAGTTCTTTATATGCCAGAATGCCCGGTCCCCCTTTTGTGGAGGGACCTCCTATTGAAACTGGAGGCCCAAATCACTTTTGAACCATCCCAAATACTGGTGCAGATCTGGCCTGAAAATGCATGCGCCTTGCAGGCGGCACTGCTACAAGAGTAAACAGTGACACCTATCGACATTCCTTTCTATAGTCAACAAAAGGTGAATCCAGAGGTCTGAGCATCAGAAAGGCCTGGGCGAGCTAAGTCAGTCGCACTGGTTAAAATAACTTTAAAACCTGGAGCACCTGTTGTAAACCAAAGGCAATACCCCCTCTGTAAAGAAGCCTTAGAAGGAATTGCACCATTGGTTTATCGATACATAGAAATTGGACTTTTAAAATTCTGCGGGTCTCTTTATAACACCCCTGTCCTACCGGTATTGAAACCAGGGACGGGAGAATGTTGGTTTGTTCAAGACTCAAGAAAAGTCAACAAAATAGTAGAAGATATTCATCCAGTTGTGCCCAACCCACATACCCTCTTGGTTACTATACCTAGTCAGTGTGCTTGGTTTTCAGTATTGGACTTAAAGGATGCTTTCTTTTGAATTCCTCTACACTCCGAGTCTTAGCCTCTGTTTGCCTTTAAATGGACTGACATCAAAACCAGGACTAAGAGACATATCACATAGCAGGTTCTGGTCCAGGGATTCAAAAATTCACCTACTATTTTTGGGGAAATACTAGCCAAAGACTTGAGGGCATTAAGGCTAGAAAGAGGTCTTGTTCTACAATATGTGGATGATATCCTCACAGTAAGTGAGAGAGACTAAAGAAGACTCTGACCAAAATACTATATTGGTTTTGAACCATTTGGCTGACTGTGAGTATTGAATTTCTAAGAAAAAGGCCCAAATATCCCAACAACAAGTAAAATATCTGGGATTTCAAATATCACAGGGGCAATGGGGTCTCCTCCGGGATCATCGAGAAGCTATCATTCAGGTGGCACCCCCTACCTCTAGGTGGCAGCTTAGGGGTTTCCTTGGGATGGCTGGATTTTGCCAGATCTGGATACCAGGGTTTGGACTTATGGCAAAACCCTATATGAGGCCCTAAAAGGAGAAGAAAAAGAGCCTTTACTATGGACCAAAGAATGCCAACAGGCTTTTGAAAACATTAAGCACAAATTAATGACAACCCCAGCACTAGGATTGCCTGACCTTCAAAAACCTTTTGAATTGTTTGTACATGAAAGACAGGGAATTGCTGTGGGGGTACTAACTCAAACCTTGGGACCAGTCAGGCGACAGGTGGCCTATTTTTCCAAACAGGTGGATGGCATGGCCCAGGGATGTCCCCCCGTCTTCGAGCTGTGGCTGCGACATGTGACTTGCTACAAGAAGCTGAAAAATTCACCCTTGGACAAAAGGTAACAATCAATACACCACATACTGTTCTACCCCTCTTAGAACAAAAGGGAGGGGGGTTTGGCTCACTGCAGAACGGATGGGAAGATATCAGGCAATCTTGCTAGATAACCCAAATGTAACCTTAAAGGCTGTCTTTTCCCTTAACCCTGCCACCCTCCTGCCCATCTCGGAAGATGCTCCTATATATGATTGCTTGGAAATAATTGAAGAAGTTTGTTCTAGCAAACCAGACCTCTCAGATGTCCCTTTGACTGACCCAGAAATAGAATTGTATATGGATGGCAATAGTTTTCTATATGAAGGAATGTCGCAAGGGAGGATATGCAGTGATAACACGAACTGAGGTCTTAGAGGCAGCTCCACTCCCTGCCGGCACTTCGGCTCAGAAGGCAGAACTCATAGCCCTTGGGCAAGCCCTGGGACTAGGAGCAGGAAGACTAACTGTGTATACTGATAGTAAATATGCCCATCTGGTCCCCCACTCACAAGGTGACTTGTGGAAAAAGAGGGGACTCCTGACATCGGCCAACAAACAAATAAAACACGTACCAGAAATCCTAGAACTCCTGAAGGCAGTTAATGGTCCACTTCAGGTGGCAGTAGTATATTGTCCTGGGCATCAGAAGGGACAGTCTCCTGAGGCAATAGGGAACCGAAAAGCAGATGCAGAAGCAAAGAAGGCTGCAATGCGAGGAGATGGGATGGGAACAGAAATGGCTTTGATCCCCCATCTGGACCCTGTCGACCTTCCCACACCCATCTACACCACCCAGGACCTGGATAGGGCTAAAGAATGGGGCTATCACCTCACCTTTCATTCTAAATGGCTGAAGAACTCTGAAGGGAAAGTACTGTTACCAGAGGCCCAAGTATACGGTATAGTATCAGCTTTACATGAAGGGGCTCACTGCGGGAGAGATGCCAGTCTCGAATGGATCCGACAGGAGGTCACTGGGCTGAATCTTCTAAAAACCATCCAGGATGTTACAAAGAGATGCCAACTATGTGCAGGAAACAACTCGAAGACTGTGCCCCACCCAACGGAACCAGGAGTCCAACACCGAGGAACAAACATGGGAGAAGACTGGCAAGTAGATTTCACAGTGATGCCCCGGGCACCCGGGAACTTCAGGTACCTGTTGGTCTTCGTGGACACTTACTTGGGGTGGGTAGAGGCTTTTCCTTGTCAAACTGAACAAGCCCAAGAAGTGACCAAAGCATTACTCAAGGAAATCATACCTCGTTTTGGTCTACCAATATCAGTCTAAAGTGATAATAGAGGAGCGTTTATGGCAAAAATTACACAAGAAGTCAGTAAGGCTTTAGATATAAACTGGAAGTTACACTCAGCTTGGAGACCACAATCAACTGGAAAAACTGAAAAGATGAATCATACTCTGAAAAAGACCTTGGCGAAACTTTGCCAAGAGACAAACTCCACTTGGATATAAGTTTTGCCCATTGCCCCTGCTCAGCATCCAGGTAGCCCCTCCAAGCAGGCTCAGGTTAAGCCCTTATGAATTAATATATGGGAGCTCATTCCTGAAAAAGTCGACTTTCCCCACCTCCGTAATGACTGAGGTGGAGAAAAGAGACTGGGTCCGTTCTCTGGAAACTGTCATAAACACTGTTAATCAATATGCTTCTTCCTGCTTGTCTTTTCCTTCTGACATTCCCCTTCATAGGTTCCACCCAGGAGACTGAGTCCTGTAGAAAACCTGGAAGAACCAATACCCAGAGGATCAACTGGCCTCTAAGCGGGAAGGACCCTTTAAAGTTCTCCAGAAGTTCTCCGGACCACCCACTCGTCTCTGAAATTAGCAGGAGTGGCCGCGTGGGTGCATCACTCAAGGGTGAAGGCAGCTCCACCCGAAGGAGGAAGAGTTGAAGAACCATCATATTCCTGCACTCCAATTCGATATCTGAAATACAAGTTAAAAAACTTACAGAATAATGATCCTAACCCTGTTCTTTGTTTTCATTTTACTTCTCCAGGAAGTGTGAAGTGTGGATGGGAAAAATTCTGGTGGTCCTACAAGCCAGGGGAGCGCTAACCCTACAGGTGGGAGACACTTCAACCCTCCCATGTGTAGTATCATCCCGAACTCCACTAAGTCCAGTTAAGTGGATCATGGAGGAGCCTGAAAGAGGACAGATAACTGTTTGGGACTTCAGGCCCACTGGCTCCAGCCGGGTAACAACTATGGCTGATACCACTCAGTCACACAATAGAGACTTTTCAATCATGGTTTCAGATATAACCTTATCTGACACTGGAACATACTATTGTGTAAAGTATAAAAAGGGTCATTCCGACATGCGGAGATCAGCAGGGGAGAGGGAATCCAAGTTGTTGTTGTGGGATATCAAGAACCTGTCCATCTTCCGGATGGATGGGACTGGTCATCCAATGGCCTAGTCACCATGTCCCAAGCAGTGGTTACCAGAGGGAACCTTAGCAGCTGCTGGGTATGCCATCACCTTGCCCGGTCAGGAGCTCCCTTAAGTCCATTAGCGGCCCCAGTTTTCGACTATAACAAAGATATACCCGATTGCTTCCTAACGCATGATGCCCCAAAAGCTCCGATACAAGCAAGGCTTGTTCAGTACCCATTTTCTATACCCTGTTTCTCCCTCACTGAGCTCTATAACCATACTTCAGGGCACAGATGGGAAATTAAATCACAAGATCCCCAGACGAAGTTAGCCCAACAAGTTTTCCGAGATTTTCAACTTCTCTCATCATGTAATCAATCTCTAGTCATTCCTCAATTGTCCCATATTAACACTAGCATCCCAGACAGCTCTAATGGAAATTGGTCCTTGTGTGCCCTATCAGGGTACACCTTTCTATGTGGGGCAAAAGTGTACCCCACTAGTGAGAACCCCATCCCAAAGGCATCACCCTATACGTGGGCTATCCAGTGTCTGACTGGAATTCACCATGTGGGACAATGCACTTTGGGGTTTCTAACTTTCCTCACTTAGATTCATCCACCACCCACTCAGGTGATTGTAAAGCTCCCTCGGAAGAGATGGGATATCTTCTCCACAGATCCTGTCTCCCTGGAGGTGACAGGGATAAATAACAACCCCTTCCTAGAAAAGACTGGGTTTGGGTGGTGGTTCCTAAGAATGATTATCCCAGGATTGGGAGTATACCACATGGAAATGGCTATCAGAAATTTATCGGATACCCTTCACTTATTAGCTCTTGGGACAGAGAGAGCACTCAAAGCTCAACAAACCTCTTTGAACTCCCTGGCTGAGGTGGTCCTTGACAACGTAATTGCCTTGGACTTCTTATTGGCAAAGTCAGGAGGGGTATGTGCTATAATAAATAAAACCTGTTGCACCTCGATAAATACTACAGGAGAAGTTGAAATAGGGTTAGACGCCATTCATAAGGTAACTAGACGGATAGACTCCAAATCGAGACAAGAAGATGCATGGAGCTGGTTCTCCAGCATTTTTCCTTCCTTAGGATCTTGGTTAACCCCCTTAATAACCTTAGGAATAGTGATTATTCTAGTTTGTTTTTGTGTTCCTTGTTTTATGAAAATATTGGCAGGAAGAACTGCAAATACCCTTAAGGCTGGAGAAATTTTTACTCTGGTAAGTCGGGATGGCCCTTTTCCAGGCTCTGGGGACGCACATTATCTAATTCACCAGGATACAGCCAATTTCCACTGCAACTCATCCCTCGCCTATGGCCCCTAGTCGATATTGGCAGGTTTCTCACCCCAGCCGACGCCCCTAACCAGCAGGAAGTAGCCAGAAAAGAAGCGACGCTTTGTTTCCCAAGATTGAGAAACTTCCAATAAAAGGGGGGATTGGAAGAGGCTGCATAGGCCCAGCTCAATATTATTTACTCCCCATTGCTAACCACCACATTGTCTCATGATCTTGTTTCTCCCTCTGGTTCCAGTCTCTACAAAAGGTTTGAGATTAACCGATGTTCCTCCTTGGAGGGTGGAAAACAAGTGATAATGATCTAAGGATGAAAACCAAACAAAGCACCCATCTTGTGACAAGAAAAACCAGAATGTCGCCAGATAATCTCTAAAAATGTCACCAGATAACCCCCAAGAATACCAGTGAAAGATTAACTCATCTGAGACATGACCACCTCAAGGGGGAACTAACACAAACTTCTAAGACCCATAATCCTGTCCCTATAGAAGCCTTCAGCCGATCTCCAGTGGGGTAGATGGGTTTTTTGGAGGAATCTATTTCCCTCTGTCTCCCGTATATCGATATATAATAAATCTCTTGCTGCTCACCTCACCCGTGCCTCAGAATTGGCTATTGCAGCAGGCGGCTGCAATCCACATGACTGCGGTAACAAGAGGAAACGGTCACTCGGACTTTCCACTCCATCTTCCAAAGCTGGGCCAGTGTAGGGAAATTAATTCAGGTTTTTAAATGCTGATAAGTGCAGAGGCACTTACTGCTAATATTTCAATCAAGTGTCAAGATAGAACTGATTAAAAGAGGATTCAGAAGCTTCCAGTGGATGGAAGCTGTGTTCCTTAACCATTCTAATGTAAGACATCATTTTCATTTTTTGTTTATTTGACCTCAGTTCATGCCACATTGCTAATGCTTTAAGAGGAGAAAAAAAGTACTATTTTGTACAGTTCCATTTTGCATTAATTTGAGAGAAATGTATCTTTAATGCATTTGGCATCCTTTCGGCTCTCCTTTCTAACTACAGGGCTAATTAAGCATATACTTACAGGCAATCAGTGTCAGAGCTGAAAGGGTTGTCGGGGTTATTCAGATGAGTGCTTCATTTTGTAGGGGATAAACTGAGGCCCAGTGTCTTGCTTGAGGACATACAGCTTGCAGAAAGCAGTGTTTTAGAAAGCTAATCTGGTAGCGTGGCAGGAAACTTACCATTGGCCTGCTGCCAGTTGAGCCTCCACCTTTCTGATCTGGGCCACCTCCTCATGTTCCCATTTCATTAATTCAGCAGAGTAATTGAGTGCCTACTGTGTGCCCCATACTCTACCAGGCGCTGGGCATGAACAGTATGCACACAGGGCCCCAGCTCTTGCTCAGCCAGCAGTCTAAGAGAAAGAGAGACAAATAAGCAAGCAACAGGAGAGGTACAGCCTTCTTGGGGAGCACCTGGGAGGCTTACCTAACCCAGACTGGGGAAGATGGGAGTGGGAGAGAGCAGTCATCAAAGGCTTCCAGAAGGAAATCTTGTCATTCCATCTAAACTAGAGAGCTGAAGCTTGAGTAGGAGTTATCTATGCAGGTGGGGAATGGAGAGGAGGGATGTGTTCCCTAGAGCAGGGATACCACATACAAAGATCAGGCAATGAACGAGAAATGGTGCGGCCATAAAAAAGGAGTGAAGTCCTGAGACATGCTACAACATGGGTGAACCTTGAGAACATTACGCTGAGTGAAAGTAGCCAGACACAAAAAGGACAAATACTGCATGATTCCACTCATTGTGTGATTTCTATTCAGAATAGGGAAATTCATAGAGACAGCAGATTAGTGGTTACTTAGGCTGGGGAAATGGGGGATTAGAGAGTGATGGCTAAAGGGTACAGGGCTTCTTTTTAGGGTGATGAAAATGTTTTAAGACTGATTGTGGTGGTGAATGCAGAATTCTGTGACTATACATAAAAAAGAGAACATAGTGTACTGTAGAAACTAAAGGACATATAATGTGGCTAGAGGTTCAAGTTCACCCAGAGGTGCCTTGGAAGAAAGGCCTGGCAATTGACTTCAAAAAAATCAGCCATTGAAAACCCTATGGAGCACGGTTCTAATGTGAGGGAAGGCCAACTAGAAAGCCATTGCAGACATCCAGGCATTCATTCATTCATTCATTCATTCATCCATCCATGTATTCAGAGGTTTTTTGAGTGTTTACTATGTACCAGGCACAGTGCAAAGCACTGGGGGATATATCAATGAATTTAACAGCTAGAAAATCCAAAATAACAAAACAAAACAGACAAACAAAAAAACCCTGCTCTCATGAAGCTTACATTCATAGTAGGGGTGACTGACTATAAACAGAAAGACAAAAAATAGAGAGCGATTTTATGTGTGAGAGGATGCAGGCCTAATCTAAGTAAGGTAGGAGAAATAAGAATGGAGTAGATAGACGTCAGGAGTGGGCTTCGGGAATAGGGAGAGAAGTTTTAAGTTTTACAAAACCAAATGAGGAGCCCAGTCCAGAGCTTGGCATCACAGCTATTTTGCTCACACTTTCCTCCCTCTGAGATGTTTTGGGCAGTTGTTCGTCTGTCTGCTTACTAAAATCAATTGGATTTCTTCACATCTGTTGCCCGGGTAACTGAAAGGTTGGTGGTTTGAACCCACCCAGTGGCTTCCCAGGAGAAACACCTGATGGTCTGTTTCCATAAAGATTACAGCCTAGAAAATCCTATGGGGCAGTTCTGCTCTGTCACATGGGGTTGCTACGAGAGGGAATCAACTCAACGGCAAACACGACCACCAACATTGCCTGGGTAAGCATGTCAGGGAAAGCATAGAACTTCTGGCGGGCATCAGAGAGGTTGTTTTAGGCCCCTAAAGTGACACAAGATGAATAATAATCATTTGTCTAGTGCTTTGCAGTTTTCAAAATGCTTTCTCTTCCAGGGCATGAATTATTGCCTCCATTACGTAGAAAAGGAGGTTGAGGCTCAGAGGCTGACTGACCTGGGATTGAGTAACTGTTCAATGGAGGGGCTGGGACTCATATTCAAGTCTTTAGCTGGCAGAACATCCACATACTGGCCACATTATTGCTGGTTTTTCAATTCTCATGCTCATGAGCATGTCCAGATTATTCTTGGGGGTGGGGAGTGGGGGGAGAAGTGAGAGCAGAGAGGAGGAGGTTGGGACAATGATTAACTCTCCTTAGGGGAAAAATGGTCCCTGTTAATGTTTTTGGATTGAATGAAAAAGTTTTCAGGGCAAGGGCCAAGTAGCGATTAGATCTTTTTCCCTGCAAGTAATCCCCATTCAGGGCCGCATAAATTGGAAACCTGACGGGGAGGAACTGTGAAGCAACAAACCCTTTAGTCTCTCTCCGAACTAGTTAGACCCTTTGAATTAAAGAATTTGGATGGAGTTTGTGTAAAGGGCTGGGTTTTCAGCTTAAAGACAGATGTAGTGAACACGAAGAAGCCTCAGAGGAGACGATGAAAGGATTGGAAACTATAACTTGTACTAAAAAGGCTGAAGGGACTAACATGGTTCAGTTTGAGGCCTGCCTACCTCTTATACCCTCTTTTGTCACTCCCTGCTTTGCACTCTGTTTCCCCAGTACTGAATGCTTATAACACTTTGCATCCCACCCTGCCTTTCCATGTCTTTTCTCAACACCCCTTTCCCCACATATTCATCCTTTACTACGAGTCAGCACTTATGAGATCTTACTTGGTATCTGGATTGTGCTAAACATTTAAAACACAGTAGCTCATTAAAGAACAACATATGAAGAAGAATGCCGCATCAGGATTGGAGGAAGACTCATTAACAACCTGTGGTATGCAGATGACTCAACCTCGCTTTCAGAAAGTGAAGAGGACTTGAAACATGTACTGATGAAGATCAAAGACCACAGCCTTCAGTATGGATTACACCTCAACATAAAGAAAACGAAAATCCTGACAACTGGACCAATAAGGAACATTATGATAAATGGAGAAAACATTGAAGTTGTCAAGGATTTCCTTTTACTTGGATCCACAATCAACACCCATGGAAGCAGCAGTCAGGAAATCAAAAGATGCATTGCACTGCACAAGTGTGCTGCAAAGGACCTATTTAAAGTGTTGAAAAGCAACGATATCACCTTGAAGACTAAGGTGCGCCTGACCCATGTCATGGTGTTTTCAATCACCTCATGTGCATGCAAAAGCTGAATGATGAATAAGGAAGACCGAAGAAGAATTGACGCCTTTGAATCGTGGTGTTGGTGAAGAATATTGAATATACCACGGACTGCCAAAAGAATGAACATATCTGTCTTGGAAGAAGTACAACCAGGATGCTCCTTAGAAGCAAGGATGGTGAGACTACGTTTCACATACTTTGGACATGTTGTCAGGAGGGATCAGTCCCTGGAGAAGGACATCATGCTTGGTAAAGTAGAGGGTCAGTGAAAAAGAGGAAGACCCTCAACGAGATGGACTGACACAGTGGCTGCAACAATGGGCTCAAGCATAACAGTAATTGTGAGGATGGTGCAGGACTGGGCAGTGTTTCGTTCTGTTGTACATAGGGTTGCTATGAGTCCGAACTGACTCAATGGCACCTAACAACAACAACAACCTAACAGCAGCTCACTGAACCCTCATAGAAACCTTCTGAGGTAGATACTGTTATCCCCCTTTTACATATGAATGAATTCATAGCTCAGAGAAGTACGGTAACTTGTCCAAAGCCACACAGCTAGTAAGAGGAGGGAACCAGGATCTGAACTGAGATATTTCTGGTTCCAGAGTCTGACCTGTTATGTTAGTCTGGGTCCTCTGAGAAGTAGGAGCCAAAGTGAGATTAAATGTGTAAAGATTTCATTAGAGGAAACACCTGTATGAGAAAAAATGGTGGCGGGGTGGGGGGGAGCCAGAAGCGGCTGGGAAAGCCATCAGATTGAGACACAATCTGAGCCCTGGTGAAGGATGAGGAAAGGAAAGTTGTGTGGGAATGTCCCAGACTGCCATGCAGTCTAAGAAAGATTCGGCAAGGCCTTCACAGAATCCTTGTGCCAAAGTCTGCCCTCACTGGAGTCCTCCATCTATCTCCCAGCAACAGGTCTGCCTTGGTATGTCTGCCAAACTCAGTCATGGGCTTGAAGCAGCCTGTGGGAAGTGTGGCTTTGTACACACACAGTGATGGATTTCAGAACACAGCACCTAGGGCCCTTGATCAGTTATGTTCCCTGTAGTTCAGTGGTTCGAAAACAGGCAATTTTGTCCCTCCAGAGGACATTTGGCAATGTCTGGAGACATTTTTGATTGTCACTGCTGGGGACAGGGTGCTACTGGCATCAGTAGGTAGTGGCCAGGGATGCTGCCGAACATCCTACAATAGGCAGGATGGTCCCTCACATCGAAGAATTGTTGTTGTGTGCCATCAAGTCAATTCAGACTCATAACAACCCTATAAGACAGAGTAGAACTGCCCCATAGGGTTTCGAAGGCTGTAATATTTATAGAAGTGGACTGCCACAGCTTTCTCCTGCGGAGCGGCTGGTGGGTTCGAATCGCCAACCTTTTGGTTAGCAGCCGAGTGCTTAACCACTGTGCCATCGGGGCTCCTTACCGAAGCATTATCCAGCCCAAAATATCAGTCGTGCTAAGGTTGAGAAACCTACTGTAGTTACAGGTCTGCAAGGTGCGTTCTCATAGCCAACACAGTAGAGTATCTCCATCATATTGCCTCCACCAGTAAGCTTTCCCTGCCTCTCCCCCTCATACCCACTCCATTAGTTGCACCTCCTCTCTTGCTCTCGTTGCGCTCTGCACATGTCCATCATAGCACTCATCCAACTGCGTTATTATTACACGTTGACTTGTCTGTCTCTTTCAATGAATTGTGAGAACCTTGAAAGCAGGAGCTCTGTCTTACTTTCCTTTGTATCCCTCGTGCCTAGCCCAGGGTCTGGCACCCAGTAAATGTTTATTAAATGAATGAAGGCGAGAGAAGGCTCCAAGGCAGTTTAGTAGCAAACACTAAGTCTATGAAAGTCTGTCATATAGCTCCTTTTTAGAAGGGGATCCCATAACTCTCTGCTTAATGCCCACCAGTAAGCACTTGGTTGCTAACTGAAAGGTGGGTGATTCTAACCTACCAGCAGCTCGACAGGAGAAAAGACCTGGCCACCTACTTTCATAAAGATTACAACCTAGGAAACCCTATGGGGCAGTTCTACCCTCCTATAGGGTTGCTATGAGTCAAAACTGACTTGACAGCACACAGCAACAACAACATAGCGAATTCCCCTTTGGATATTTTTCACTTGAATGTCCCATAGCAGCTCAAACTCAGCGTGTCAGTAATGAAATGTATAGTCCTCTCTAAATGTCAGTAATGAAATGTATAGTCCTCTCTTCCTGTGTTCCCTTTATCTGTGAATGGCCCCATAATTTGTCTTATTATTGAAACCAGAAACTTGGGAGTCACACCTTTTTCCACATCCCTCAACATCCCTAAATCACCGGTTCCTAAGGATTTGACTTTTCTTAATCTCTCGAATCTTCTGCCTTCACTCCATTCCCACTGCCATTGCCTTAATACTCGCTCTCATCACTTCTCTTCTGGAAGATCACAGTGGTCTCTTCACTCATCACCCTGTTTCCAATCTTGCCACGCACCCTCTTCAAATGCACACCCCACACTGCTGCCAGAGTGATATTTCTAATACACATCTGAGCAGATTTTCCTTTGACTTGAAATCCTTCAAGGGTTCCTCGTGATCTTCAGGATAAAGTCCAAACTTCTTATCATGACTCATGTGACTTTCATGTCCTGGCCCTTGCCTGCCTTTTCAACCTCATTTTCCAACAGTTCTTTTTTTTTTTTTTGTATAATTCATTTTATTTTTGTTGCTGTTGTTAAGAATATACACAGTAAAACGTACACCAATCCAACAGTTTCTACGTGCACAATTTAGTGACACTGATTACATTCTCTGAGTTGTGCAACCATTCTCACCCTCCTTTTCTGAATTGTTTCTCCCCCGTTAACATAAACTCAAGGCCCCCTAAGCTTCCTATCTAATCTTTTGAGTTGCTGTTGTCAATTTGATCCCACATAGATAGATCTTAAAAGAGCATAATTCTCAAGGCAGACATTTTTTACCAGTTAAGCTAAACTGTGTTTTTGGTTTTTTTTTTTAAATTGTACTTCAGGTGAAGGTTTACAAAACAAATAGTTTCTCATTAAACAGTCAGTACATGTATTGTTTTATGACGTTGGTTAACAACCCCACGACATGTCAACCCTCTCCCTTCTCGCCCTTTTTTTTTTTTTGATGAAAATATACATAGCCAAAGATACACCATTTCGAAAATTTCTACATGTACAATTCAGTTACAGCCATTACGTTCTTCCAGTTGTGCTGCTATTCTCACTTTAGATGATGATTTACAGAACAAAATAGTTTCTCATTAAACAGTTAGCACACATGTTGCCCTATGACAATGGTTAACAACCCCACTCCATGTCAACACTGTCCTTACTCAACCTTGGGTTCCCTATCACCAGCTTTCCTGTCCCTTTCTGCCTTCTAGTCCTTGTCCCTGGACTGCTATGCCCCATTAGTCCCGTTTTGTTTTATGGGGCTGTCCACTCCCCGGCTGAACGGTGAACCTCGGAACTATTGTTTGGTTTTAAGAAGACTTCTTCATACATACCTTTGGCTCTAACTCAGTGGTTCTCAGCTGGAGGCAATTTTCCTCCTCAGGGGACATTTGACAATGTCTGGAGACATTTTTGGTCATCACAGCTGGTGTCAGTGTGCTACTGGCACCTAGTGGGTAGAGGCCAGGGATGCTGGTAAACATTTCACAATGCACAGGACAGCCCCCACAACAAAGAATTATCCGGCCCAAAATGTCAATGGTAACTGTATCAACTGCCTGTAGTTGCTTGGAAGCATCATGCTATTGCTGTCAGTGCCTACAACATACCTGGACCGCCTTTCTCCCCCTTTTCCGTCTGGTTAACTCCCACTTGCCTTTTCTTGGGAAGCTGTTCCTGATGTCCCAGTCTACATGAGATGTTTCTCCTTTGTGCCCCCATGGCCCTCGGTGCCTCCCCACCTCATAGCACTTATTAGATAACATTGTAATTCTTTTATTGTCTATTCCCTGGGGAGACTGGACTCCTTGAGAACTGGGACCACATTTTATTCACCTTCGTGTCCCCTTTACATGGCCCAGAGTACATACTTTAATAAATGTTTGTTACATGAATGAACAACCACATGGCCTAAGCAAACGACTGTTCAGATTCAAAAGAGAGTAGAAGTACTCTTTCTTTAAGGAGGTGCCTGAAATATCGACTGTGATGATGGGCCAGTCAGAGGGTTAGAAGTTGATCTAGAAGGAATTCTTTAATTTATTCAACACTATTTTATGAGTTGTCTACTATGTGCCAGACACTGAATAAGGCACTGAGGACTCAGTAGTGAACAAGACAGACATGATCCCCACCTCAAGCAAGGAACTTGCAACTCCAGCAGGTTATATACGTTTGATTGAAATCTGTTCAGTCTAAGCAGACCGCACTGGGAATCTCAATAAGGACCTGGAAATAAAATCTGTTAGAAAGTGAGAGTGCTCCCTAGTCTGGTTTGACTTGCTCTCAGTAAATTGACCAGCTTGCAAATCCTTGGTGTAATGGACTCGTCCTTCCCCTGAGCAATGCACAGGGTACAAATGCAGCTAAACTTGCTCTATTTCCAGCCCTGACTCTCCAGCCATAGGAACAACTCTATCTGCAAGGCAGAAAGGTCACTGATGTGAAGAAGCTGCCAAATAAGTAGAGACCACCCACTTCCTTAATTGGCTTTGTATAAAGAAAATGAAAGCTCATTACCCATCTTGTCAGCTGCCCCACATCTCCTGAGCTGGAGCGGCAGTTGAGTAAGGAAAAGCTCACTAGTGCAGAAACAGTTAACATTAACTTTGGCTATCTGTGTCAAGTGAAGCTTGGACCTGTTATCTCCTCCTTTTTAAGAGTCTCTGAAACACAACCAGAACGCTAAGGCATCCAAATGCAAAGAAGTAAATTTCCAAATCTTTGAAAGTGGTCTAATGACCTTCCTTCGGCTTATCTGAGTAGGTTGAGCTGAATTAATGCTGGGAAAAGATTTTTACTTGGATCACGATTGGAAAAAAAGCTATGGGAAAGATAAAGTGTTAAACTTTGGTATATGAGAGAATGGGAGAGGCAGTGTCCTCCAGATGCCCATAGAAATTTCCATCTGAGATAACCTCAGGAATTATCTTGGAGTCTTTGGACAGTAGAGGAAAACCCCATTTCATTCATTTATTCATGTAACAAATAGTTATTGAGCACCCACTACACACCAGGCACTGTGCCAGGTACTAGAGATACAGCAGCAGTAGGGGGCAGAGGGCAGGGATGCAGACAAAAATCCTTGACCTAATGGAGATTACATACAATCGGGTAAACATTTGGTGAACAAAGGTTAGCTGCTCTGCATATGTTGTATGTATGGACAGGCCTACCCTGCTTATGCTAAGCCCCGTTTGTTCAGTTTTACAGATTCTGTAACTTTGGGGGGCTGTGCTAGATGACTATATCTAATCATTGTGAAACTATCTTGGCACTTAGGAGCTGTTTGAGATTTTTCTTAAACACCTACCTTGCCTTTCAGGGCAGGAAGGCTGTAAATGGACTCATTCTGGTTCTCAGGATCCATAATTAAGCACCTTTGTTTGCATGTTTCACTCTTGAGGGTATCCCTTGGGCATTTGGAGAGCATTCAGCACACTCAGCAGCCTCTGCAACAAAAGCCAAAGTGATAGCAGGTGTGCATTCCATAAAAGCAGCTCTCTTCCTAGAGCCCATAATTAGAAAGTGTTAACTACATCCTCTTTGCATCTGGTATGGAGCAATTCAAGGGTGACAGTGGCAGAATGGAAATGGGACCCATAAACATGTTCTTTTATCTGTAAAGGTAAGAAGTTGGATTTTATTCTCGCTGGTCCACTAGAAGTCAGGTTTTTTGGCCCAGGTATTAGATACCTACGGAAGCCACACCAACCTCAGAGTGAGGCAGAGTAAATCACTTAGCACAATTCTTGGCATTCCATAAGAGTTCAAAAATGCTAGCTATCGTCATCATTTTATTAGCAATTCACTGTCTTACAGGGAACAAGGTACTGTAGAAGAAAATACATTGGACTGAGAGTTAGGTGTTGGGCTCTGTGGTTCCGGTTTTGTCACTAACGAGTCAGGGGATCTTTGCGGCATTCACTGAATGTGAAGACTAGGATGACTCCTGTGGGTTTGGACATGGTAACAAGCTGAGACTTTGGCAGTATGGGTTAAGGAGGAGTGAGGAAGTGGAAGGGAATCAGGAGTGGAGGAGATTGGGGCTAGGGAGGAAATAATCCAGTTGTGTTAACCAGTAGCTGCCAAGTTGATTCCAACTCATGGCAACCTCATGTGTGTCAGAGTAGAACTGTGCTCCATAGGATTTTTGATGGCTGATTTTTCAGAAGTAGATCGCCAGGCTTTTGGTACAATTTTATAAAGCTGCCTTCTTCATACTGTTCCCTCTCCTTGGCCTTTCAGGTCTAGGGGGGTAATGGCTCCCTGCTGTTACTATCTCCAGGGTACTACCCTATCTCTTTTGGGGTTCCTACATCTTACCCATACCTTTGTAAATACCCTTTTATTACATTCTCCTCAGATTCCTAAGTTTGAGGGTGCTGTTTCCTGCCCAGACCTTGACTGATGAATCCGCGTGATCCTTAAACTATATCCCAAGCCGCTAGCACAGTGCAATGGCCCAATAAAGATTAGTTAAATGAATACATTAATGAACTTTGGTGAGGGTAGCTGGGTGGTCCAAAGGACATAGGTAACTCAGGTATAATTCTGGTCATCAGGAGTTCTAGGAGGGCCAATCTGGTCAATGGAGCAGCCGTAGGGAGGGAGTGGGACTTAGGGAGAGCAGGAACCAGCTTTCAAATGAAGGCTGGCAGAAATTGGGTAAGGATAGTATCTAAGACTTTAGTCACTGACTGGGGTTCAAGGCAAGGCTAAGCATGGGTATTTAAGGCCAAAAAAAGGAGCACTGCAGATTGGGTCTTTTGAGGGGAGAGTGTCCTGAACTGGTCGACCTAAGGTCTGGGATCTTTTGAGCAGGGGTGAAGGAGCCTGCTTCACCAGGTTGACACAGTTTAAGGACTCTTAACTACTCATTTATGTAATAAATATTTATTGAGCTCCTTGTTCCTATTTTTGCACTCACCAAACAATCTTAAGGACTCAACTCAGTTCCCATCATTTTCCTTCTTGGCAAGATAATGCACAAAGTAACCAACAGTTCTATTTTTCAGTATAAAATAATAATGAGAGGCTGCGTGTAGGGGTAAAGAGCATGGACATTAGAATCAGACTTGTATAAGAATCCTAACTTCACTAGCTTGGGCAAGATATATCCTTTCTGAGCCTCAGTTTATTTATAAAATGAAGATGGTGATGGCATTTTTCTCATAGTGTCACTACGAGGTAATGCATGTAAAGTATTATTGCTTTACAATAAGATAGCATAATAGTTGTGTTGCTATGAGATAATGCATGTAAAGCACTTAGAAAATTGCCTGGCATTTAGTAGATACATAGTAAATCAATTTTAGTTTATCATTTAAATTAATGTTTGGCTTTCTAATTTATCATGGGTCAATCCCTTGGCGTCTGATCACCCCTAGGCCAACATATAAAATTAAGTTTCTGAACCTGCAAAACTGAGATGGAGACCTAGGACCTGTGATGACATCTTCCTGATGTCACTGCAGCCCTTCCCTATCATAGTTGTATGCCAGTCATTAGCATTTTCTAATAGTGCTTATCACTTTTTTTTTTTTAATAATACTTTGTTGTGTTTTCGGTGAAGGTTTACACAGCTGTTTAGGTTCCCATTCAACAATTTCTATCCAAGTTGTTCAGTGACATTGGTTACATTCATCACACTGTGTGAACATTTTCATTATTTTTGTTCTGGTTGTTCCGTTTCCATTAATCTAGTTTCCCTGTACCCTTACCTTCTCATCTTTGCTTTAAAGCAATTGTTGACTGGGTGGTCTCATATAGATGATTTTTTTTAAAGGAGCCCAGTAATAACAGGCGGTATTCTTTATTTTGTGAGCCAATCTGTTATTTAGCTAAAAGGACCTTAGGGGCTAGTTTCGGTTCAAGGTTTAAAATAGTATCTCAGGGCAATAGTCTCAAGGGAGTCCTCCAGTCTCAGTGGGTCCATTAAGTCTGGATTTTTTAAGGATTTGAGGTTCTGTTCCACATTTTTCTCCCATCCTATCAGGATCCATCTACTGTGGCCCTGATCAAACAGGTCGGTAGTGGTAGCCAAACGCCATCTAGTTCTTCTGGCCTCAGGGTAGATGAGACCGTGGTTCATGTAGACTATTAGTCCTGTAGACTACTTTCTTCTCTGAGTCTTTGGTTGCTTATTACTTTTTATAAATCTGTTTTTCCTACTGGACAGTGAGCTATGTGAGAACTAAGTCTTACTCATCTTTATATCCTCCACACTTAGCTCAGTGCCCAACACAAGAGTTGTTGTTGGTAGTTGCTGTTGAGTCGATCATGACTCATAGTCACCCTGTTACAGAGTAGAACTCCTCCATAGGGTTTTCTTGGCTGTAATTTTTTTTTTAAAGCAAAAAGAAAGTTTTATTCAGCATATATTCAAAAAGGCAAAAGGGGGAAAATGGACAAGCATGCCGCTAGAGCCGTGTCTGTCCAAGTCCAAAGAATATTCCAGAATAGGCAAGAATGGGAAAACGGACAAGCATGCTGCCACAGCCATGTCTGCCCGAGTTCTTTGGCTGTAATCTTAATGGAAGCAGACCACCAAGTCTTTTCTTCCACAGTAGCACTGGGTGGTTCGAACCACCAACCTTTAGGTTAGCAGTCAAACGCAAACTGTTTGTGCTAGGGGCTAAGAAATGCTTGTTGAACAAATTTTTATAAAATTTCATTTGCACCCGTCCTCCTAGCACCCTGACCTCTTCCGAGGAATAAGTTGGGAAATTCATTCAGGACACTAGGGCATCTGCTTCTCTCCTCTTCCTCCAATCCCTATTTCTCCCATTCCCAGACACCTGCCTTCTGCTCTGAACAAGTGTTGGAAAGCAAATATGGCAGAAATAAATACCATTCAAGCAGCGCTTACACCGCAGGGAGCCCATAAAAGGAGAAGGCCCCTCTAAACTGGAGATCTGTTTATTTTGCAATTAACGAAAGGTCAGGAGGCCTGGCATAGAATCCAAGTGTTACTCTGCTGTGTTAGCAAGAATTGTGGGGTTTGAAAGTTATTGCTGGGGATTTGGAATTTTTATTATGAATTCCAGGAAGCCAAAGCCTTCTGGGTAATATGTGAATCACAGCAAAGTATTCTGCCATGCTTTGAGCCAAAGTTAGCTCCTTTTTGGTGATATAACAAGGTCAATAGGTCATGGGAGCTCCACTGGGTTACCTTAAAATGACCCCTTTTGAGGATGTAACAGATTATTAATCAGGAGCTATATCAAGGAGCTATGGCTAGGGAGGAGCAAGCCTTCAACCTTTGATTTAAGAGCTGGGAATTTACAGTTCTCTTTCTTCTACAGGGCCCTAAATTGGCTTGACATAATTTTAACAGCAACATTTGTTTAGCTGTTGCTCTTTTCACCACAGGGAATTATGGGATATCACCCATTCAAAAACCGTTATTGAGTACCTACTATGTACCAGGTACTGAGCTAAGGTGATGGAGACACAAAAATGAACAATACCCTGTCCTTGAGGTACTTAAAGGCCAGTGGAGGACACAGGCATGAAAACAGAAATGCAGTAAGTTGTTATGGGTGACGTGATGGAGTAGGTACAAGACACAATGAGACCTAAAGGAAGGAGTGGCCCGCTTAGCCAGGAAAAGTTGAGGGACAGGCGAGACTTCATAGAGGAGGTTTCAGATTTCAATTATACGAATTAATAGAATGATTAAAAAAAAAAAAAAAAACGCCTCTCTAAGATTCACTTACACCTGCTTTGGGCAGAGCAACGTGGATCCTGCATTTACTTTAGCCCTATTGTATTGACTTGTATCGCTTGCACTTTGAAAATTGGTTTTGAAGTCTTAATTGTAAGATTGTGCACCTCAAATTCATTGAATTGGCCTGTGAAGCATTTTAGTTTCCAAAATGCTCTCCTATCCTCCAGTTCATGCATATATTTGGTTGCTTAACAATGGAACATTTCTGTACTACCTGTGTCATCTCAGACTTATACTTCTTGGAAGGGGAATCCCTTTGTTGTTATAAGCTGCCTTGTAAGCTTTTAAAGCTTATTTCATATGGTGCATGCTGGGAGGTGGGGGTCAAGAAAGTATCTGAGCTACAAAGCTGAGTTCAGAATACCTTCCTCTTAGCCCCAAACTGCCTCAGACCCTCAGTCGTGTTTCTTACCTGCTGCTAGCCAGGTAAGTGAATATCACCACAGCCTGGACACTCCCTCCCTACTAATGAGACTCAGAACCAAAGCAGTGTCGCTGTTCTTGTTTTACCCCTACACCCATTGTCAAGTCGATTCCAACTCATGGTGACCCCATGGGTTTCAGAGTAGACCTGTGCTCCGCAGGGTTTTCGATGGCTGTGACCTTTGGAATTAGATCGCCAGGCCTTCTTCCAAGACACTTCTGGGTGGGTTCGAACCTCCAACTTTTTAATTAGCTGAGAGTGTTAAACATCTGCACCACCCAGGGACTCCTGTTTTACTCCTGGGGCTCTCAAAATGCTATCTCAACAGCAAGTCACAATTCTTGTAATATAGGAAGCAAACACAACTATTCATTGACATATATATTTTTATATATATATATATATATGTAAAGCCAAAAACCTATTTATAACTTCTGAACTTGGCTTGATGTCTTCCTGAGAAACACCAACTACTGCGTACAAACTAGGTCCCCTTGGCTTGATGGGCTTCTGCAGGCTTTAGAACAGAAATACCCTTTTTCTGACTCAAAAACCTAAATTCTCATGTAAATATTCTCTTTCCAAATGTCCCCCCAAATAGCTTAGGGCTAACTTTTTCTTTTTTGAGCATGTGGTTTATAGCTTGATGATCTGGGAAAATGTTATTAAATTTGACGTATCACAGGTATCATTGTAGTCCAAAGGGATGTTTCGAAGAGTGTGACTGGCCACAGCGTCTTCTAGGAAACCTCTGTTAGCCCATTGGTGAACGTTTGTGCTTCATGTTCACGAATGTTGTTAGTTTCAGTTGAGTCAATTCTGACTCCTGGCGACCTCATGTGTTACAGAGTAGAACTACTCCATAGGGTTTTCTTGGCTGTAATCTTAATAGAAGCAGATCACCAGGCCTTTTCTTCTGTGGTACTGCTGGGGGTGGTTTGAACTGCCAACCTTTAGGCTAGCAGTGGAGAGGAAACCATTTACAAAAACTAATTGAATTTGACATTAATTTAATAATGGCTTTCATGAAACGAAAAGACAATCAATCTAAGGAAAACAAAGGTGTTTGACATTAGGCAAGAAAGTAAACGTCCACTCTTGTTGGTTGCTATGAGTCAGAATCGATCGACTCGACGGCAAAGGGTTTGGTTGTAATACAACTTTTTAGTAAGAACCGATGTGAAACACAAGTTGGGAAAAATCATCACCTATTGATCCCAATGGCGCTCTGGTGGTGCAGTGGTCGAGAGCTCGGCTGCTAACCAAAAGATTGGCAGTTCGAATCCACCAGCCAGCAACAGATTTGTTTTTTGTTGTTGTTGCCGTTGAGTCGATTCAGACTCACAGCGATCCTATAGGAAGAGTAGAACTGCCCCACAGGGTTTCCAAGGAGCAGTTGGTGGATTCAAACTGCCGACCTTTTGGTTAGCAGCTCGGCTCTTAACCACTGTGCTTGACGGCAACAGGTTTGATTTTTTATTGATCCTAATAGTGAAATGTCAAACAATGTGTCTCAAACTGAGAGAGAGAAATTTCTTCTTTTTCTTTACCATTTGCAAACTACTTGAAAATCTGCTTCAGCGAAATCTCATCTATTTGGACTAATGGGGATGGGGGCAGGCAGGCCAATCTGAATTAGTGACAGGTTGGAATTCTGGAATGTTTTAAAACATGCCTTTTTATTAGTTGAAGTCTATGTGTACGATAACTCAAACTAACTGCTCACAGTGGTTCCCTAGAGAGATCCTTAGAGACTTTCTTTCGTGAATAGCTAAGATCCATTTGTTATTAGCAGTATCCGTTGGCTCATAAACAATGTGCTGAAGTCCTTAAAAACAGTTTGTTCCTCTAAGTAGATGAAACTGCATTTGTGATGTGGTTTAAAGAATCCTACCCAGCAAACTCTTTCTTCATGGAGAGTACAAAGAGATCTCTCTAGAAGCTCACACAGAGTTGATGGCGCTTGAGAGAGTAAGGTAAAGGGCTTCACCCAGCTGTCGCCTTTAAGAGATGTATAGAATCGTGGAGTTGGGAGAAAATGTCCCCTATTCCCACCCAAGTCTCTGCTGAAGTACTTCTGGCAGCAGGGAGGGAGATCGCCACCTCTGGAGACTAGTCAGTACTAATTTTTGGAAATGGTTTTCTTTTACTCTCCATTACTTGATGGGAAGACCGCTCTTCTAAGCCTGTCTGAGTGTGGACTTGCTGCATCTGTATCCTTTGCCTCCCCAACTTCCTCCACTTGGGCGTGCAAGTAGGAAGTTGATCCCAGTAGCCCACCTATCTCCTTTCCTACCCTACTGCTTCCTGACTCATCCTGGAGCCCCATAATCAAAAGTGAGAAGCAGAATTTTAGCTGAAAAACAGTCTTGTCCCTTGCTGGGTTTTTAACCTACTCACAAGTAATTATAGAAGACCCTAATCCTTCAAGATTCCAAAGAAAGAACCATAATTTTGGAATGGATGACAAGCAGTGGAGTTTACATATTTTTGAGAAATGGATCTTGAACAGCACCCAGTCAAATCCTACTGTGTGGACCGGCTGCCTTCCCCTCACCCCAAAATGCACTCACCTTTGCTCTGTTAGGTAATGTAAACATTCAGCTGCCTCTCGTATCTGGGCTGAATGTTTGTGTTCTCTTGTCTGGATGGCCTTGACACGCCTGGCCACATCATGGAGGGTCTGTATTACAATGTAAACTCCAGTTAAGGGTTTGTGTTTGTTAATCTTTGTAAGATTCTCACAAAAAGGGTGTTTTAATAAGTGTTTTTAATGAGAAGGAGAAACATAAGTGAGATGGCATTGTTATATTAGAGTCTCCCATTTTACCATATATCTATTCGGTACCTACTGTGTATTCAGAGCCGTGTCTGATATGACTTGGGACCTTGTTAGGGTCCCTTTCCTTCTTCTCAGTTGAATGCAACCTCCGTGGAAGTGGAGATTTTTGTCTACTTTTCTCTTGTTTAATGCTGAATGCCCAGAACCCAGGATAGTGCTTGGCACTCACTCATTCATTCGTTCATTTGTTCATTGAGTACCTACTTAATGAACTTGCATTCATTTTGATTGAGTACCCACTATGTAAACAAAATCAAACTCATTGCCATTGAGTTGATTCTGACTCATAGTGACCCTATAGGACAGAGTAGAACTGCCCCATGGGGTTTCCAAGGAGCAGGTGGTGGATTCGAACTGCCGACCTTTTGGTTAGCAGCCGAGCTCTTAACCACTATGCCACCAGGGTTCCATCTACTATGTATCAGGTACAAATTATCAAAGTGTGTCCTGTTGTTGTTGTTGGGTGCTTTCAAGTCGATTCCAACTCATAGCAACCCCATGTGACAGAGTAGAACTGCCCCGTAGAGTTTTATTGGCAGATCATCAGGTCTTTCTCCCACAGAGCCACCGGGTGGGCTCGAATCACTAACCTTCCGGTTAGCAGGAGAGCACTTAACTGTTGTACCACCAGGGCTCCTTAAAGTGTGTCTTAGTAAGCAAAATAAGGAATATTTCCTGTCTGCTTGGCTAACGGGCAGAGTTGATGAAAAGAGGCAAAGAGGGTCTTTCCCAATTATTTTGTACCCCGTCATCTTAACATTGGCGACCCCTCTTTACTTGCAAAGGGGGACAGGGGTGAAGTCGTGACTGGGAGAGAGATGCTCAGCTAGGAGAAAAGATGAGATGGATGCAGAAGCCTTTCCCAAGTGGCCCTGGACAGGCAACTGCTTCATTCACTAATACTGGAGCTCACTTTGAATTAGGAGAGTACAGAGGGTAGTGCCTGATTATCCTAATTAACTGCTTATCCTAATAGGCCACAGTCAACTCTTGCCTGAGAAGAATTTTTTTGCTTTCTCACTCTTGCCTCTAATCTCAGTGAGGAGATGGGAGCGACTATTGTCCAAACAGTGCTTCAAAATAGGGAATTCTAGAAATTAACCTAGGTGTTACCTGGTATCCAGCCAATCCCACTTAGTTGAACAAGGTTGTATTTACAGACTGTTCTCAGAGCTCTCTGGGGTTCACAAAATGGCACATTCATTTAACAAGGCCCACTTCAGTCCTTTCCTCTAAACTAGCATGAGATACACTACTGAAGAAGTTCAGCTAGTTGGGTGCTGTTGGGAAACTGTCTAGGATTCCTTATAGTTAAACCCTCATAGGCATTTTTCGATCTCATGCTGGCTCCCAATATGCCCAGTTTTCTCTCTCTTTTTTGAGCCCCAGAGATTTTCCATGTCTATCTTTCTACTTTAAAACCATCACCACGTATTCCATTTCTTAGGGTCCTCTTCATCTCCAGACTGACTCGCGTAGGATGTAATTCTGCAACTATTCACTTCTTGCTGTCCTCCCAAACAACGTTGATACCACATGGGGATAACAAAATCACAGATATGGAGGGCAGTTTGACAAACTCAGGAAATTTCACAAAGCTCTTGTAATCGATGTCTCAGCTCTTAACTTCCTTTCCGCAAAGGTACCCAGAAATTCCAGAGGTCCCTTACCCTCTTTATCTGTGAGGGTGGCGCTCCTTATTGCTTATTGGATGAGGGTACACTAATTAGCCTAGCATTCAAGGCCCTGTATAAGCAGACTATGGTCTACAGCTCCATTATCATCTCCTACCCACCTTCTAGTCTACACAAACTCTCCACTAATTGTTTCCCCCAACTTTATTTTCATTCTTGTTTCCTGGTCTTTGTTCACATTAATTCCCTCAGGCTCTCTACTACTTTTTCTTTAGGGCTTGGCGTCTTACTTTTTTGTAACCACCCTGTCGTTGAGACAGGATTGCTCCCTCCTTGAAATTCCAGTGATCCTTCTAGCCTGCACCACTTCTATGGATTTAACACATGGGAATACGTACATGTGTGTGCGTGTGTGCCTAAGGGCAGGGACTTCTTTGTATCTCCAGAGCTAACACCATGCATCAAATAGGTACTCAGTAAACATTGACTTTTAATAATGATGTCATATTTTCGAAGGCTGTTCTTTCCCTAGGTGATGTTAACGAACGTGAAGGAAGTGCTGCTGAGACTTGCTCAAGATGGTAATGGCTCAGTGGCAAGATCTTTTGGCAGAGAATTCATCTTGGAAATACTTGTACTAACCTAGCAACCCACATGTGACGAGGGGAAACAGCTGAAACAGTCTGAAGATAAAGCAGGAGAGATTTTAGTAGGCAGGACCTTTTTTTTCCCCCCTGTCAAGGTGATTAAACACCGGAATGAGCTACAGAGGTAGATTATTGAGAAATTTTAGAGAGGTGGACAATTTATTCATTCATTCAAAGGAAAACTGGGAGGCAAAGTAAAGGAAGGGGGAAAAAGTTTAAGTATGAAGGATTTGGCATTTATCCATGGAAAACAGAGGAAGGCGGATAAAACTTCTTCTTCTTCTTTTTTTTTTTTTTTGCACTTTTTGGTCTCAATTATGTATAGCTTCCCCAGCAGTATGAGAGCCTTGTGGTGGGTGGAGTTTCTTCTTCACTGAGTTGTAGAGCTATCAGGCAGGCCAATAAAACCAAAAAGACTGCAGATGTTTTTCTCTGTGAAGAAGGGATTGAAATGGTTACTGAGTAACTGTTTTTCTGTTAATTTGGATATACCTGCAGTCACAAAAAGACACAAACAGGCTGACAACTTTAGCTCTGATACACCTCCCCCACAGGAGTGCTGGGGGTGAGAGGAGGGGAAGCATCTGCTCTTACAAAGAAGGGGCAGCGGGAGCTGGAAAAAGGTTCACACAAGTGGCAGGACAGGGAAGAAAAGCATAAAAAAAGGGTAGCATAAAAAGTCACTGAAGGGAAAACAGAAAGACAAAAATTAAAATGTTAGAGAACTTCTAAAGCACATTTAGAAGTTTGTCTTAGGTTGGAGTCTTGGAGAATAGTGAGTTCAATGTGGCATATGTTGCACAAAAGCTGACAATCAAGTCCAGCATAAAATAGGTCAGTCCCAGAAACATACTAGTAGCATAACTTTAGGTGTCTAAGGCTATGAGAATTCCCTGCGTGCTGCAAATGGTTAACCCAACTGGCTGCTAAACAAAAAGGCTGGAAATTCAAGTCTACCCAGAGGTGCTTCCGAAGAAAGTTCTGGTGATCAACTTTCAAAACATCAGCCATTGAAAACCCTGTGGAGCATAGTTCTACTCTGACACACATGAGGTCACCATTGGTCGGAGTTGACTCGACGGCAACTGGAAAACAAAACAAAACTGGAAGACTATGAGTGTGAGGATGAACATATCAGGAAGCAATACTTACGAGGGAAGGGAATATGAGCATTTCCAAATGGGAAAAAAATACAAATAAACACCTTCTAACAGTCCCTGGTGGCGCAGTGGTTAAGAGCTTGGCTGCTAAACAGAAGGTCAGCAGTTCAAATTCACCAGCCGCTCCTTGGAAACTCTGTGGAGCAGTTCTACTGTGTCCTATAGAGTCACTAGGAGTTGGAATCAACTCGACAGCGATAGGTTTAGCTTTTTTGGGTTAACAGTGTTTACCAGAATGTTTATCATGAAACGGCTTATTTAAAAATATAGATTTCTTAGGGCCCACCACAGTCTTATTCAAGTAGATTTTTAAAGGCAAGTGCCCAGAAACCTGCATTTTTAATAAGAGCTTCAGCTGATTTTCATGATCAAGCAACATAGTTGGGAAAAGAGCAGCAAATTATTTCACTTGGAAAACAATGCACAGAAAAAAGAATGAGAAGGAGGAAAAAAAAAAGATTGAAATTTTGATTTGGGGAATAAATAATTATATTTACTTGTTGCCCCTGTGGCTCCCAAAAGCATTTAAGGTGGTGTCTTAGTTGTCTAGTGCTGCTATAACAGAAATACCACAAGTGGGTGGTTTTAAGAAATGAATTTATTTTCTCACATGTTAGGAGGGTAGAGTCTAAATTCAGGGTGCTGACTCTAGGGGAAGGCTTTCTCTGTCGGCTTTGGAGGAAGGTCCTTGTCTCTTTGAGCTTCTGCTCCTGGGCAATCTTCATGTGGCTTGGCATCTCTCCTCCCCATCTCTGTCTCTGCTTGTTTGTTTAATCTCTTTTATATCTCAAAAGAGAGTGACTCAAGATACACCCTACACCAACCCTGTCTCATCAACATAACAAAGACAACCCATTCCCAAATGGGATTATAACCACAGGCCTAGAGGTTAGGATTTACAACACATATTTTTGGGGGACACAATTCAATCCACAACATTCCACCCTTTGGCCCCCCAAAATTCATGTCATTGCCACAAAAAAACACATTTAGACCAAAAGTCTTAAATCAACTTCAAGTCCAAAATCTCATATTCTGAACCATCTAAAGCAAATATGTGTGAGACTTTAGGTGTATTACATTCTGGGGCAACATTATTCTTCATCTGTGAACCTGTGAAATCTAGATTACAAGTTATCTGTTTCCAAACTACAGTGGTGGAACAGATACAAGTAGACATTTCCATTACAAATGGGAGAAATTGAAGGGAAAGAAGGGATAAAAGGCACACAGGACGTCCAAAACCCAGCAGAACAATTTACATTAGCTCTCAAGGCTTGAAAATAATCCTCTGTTCTTTGGGACCATCTGGACAATGGCCTGCCCTCCAGAATCTGGGTGTTGGACACACACTCTGGATTCTGGGTGGAGGCCCTTTGGCCCCGTGTTTCAATTCTGCCTTCCAGGCCCTCTGGAATGGCAACTCAGCACCCTCGGCTTTAAAATCCATTGCCAAGTCAATTCCAACTCTTAGCGACCCTACAAGATAGAGTAGAACCGTCCCATAGGATTTCCAACGCTATAAATCTTTACGGAAGCAGACTGCCACATCTTTCTCCCACGGAGCAGCTGGCGGCTTCAAACCGCCAACCTTTCAGTTAGCAGCAGAGCGCTTTAACAACTATGCCACCGGGGATCCTTCCCCTTGGCTTTAGGCAGCCCCATACTCCTAGTCCATCTGAGTGGCGACCCCACCTCCTGCACACTAGCAGGCCCCATTCTTCTGCCCCTTGGTCATGGTAGCTCCGCCCCATCAGCTTGGGTGGCTGTTCCATCCCTCTGACACACCTTAAAGGCAGCCCCACACTCCAGAACCATGTTGGTGAAGATTCGGCTCTTTGAAACCTAGGAGGCCATGGCCCCACACTTTGAGATCCAGGAGACCATGGCCAGACCCTTTGAAACCCAAGAAGTCCCTGATTCCCATGCTCCTTCCAATGGTCTGCTGATCTCCGAGTTGCTCCAGGGATGGTCCTTTTCTTTTCTTGAAGAACAACAGATGTAGCTCCTGTTTCCTGCCTGTAGAATTCCAAGAGGCAGACAGCGTTCTTTCCTTTCTTTCTTTCTGTGTCCCCTTCAGTCTAAGCTGATGAGTTTTCTGCTCCTGCAGTTGGTTAGATCCATCAGTCATAGGCTTAATCTGTTTAACAAAAGATTCTGTAGACACATCCTTGGTGAACATTCTAGGACAAGTGTCCTTAGTGTGTACAACAGAATTTTCCAAATCTTTAAGTTTTGTTTTCATTTTGCACGGTTCATTTTAAGTCCATCTCCTTCCTCTAGAATTTCACTATGAACAGCAAGGAGAAACCACATGGCCTCTTTGAGATCTTGCTTAGAAATCGCTTCAGCCAGATAACCATGTTCATCACTTACAAGTTCTACCTTCCACCAAACATTTGAACATAATTCAGGCAAGTTTTTTGCCACTGCATAAAAAGCATTGCCCTTCCTCCATTGTCCAATCACATGTTCATTTTCTTTTAAAGCCTCACTAGAGGCACATTTAATGTCCAAATTTCTAGCAACATTTTCTTGCTGGTGTCATATGTATTCTCTAGGACAATAGAGACTTTCTCTATTGCTCTCTCCTCACTTCCTTCTGAGCCCTCATCAGAATCGACTTTGACATCCTTAATTCTACCAACAGTCTCTTCAAGGTAATCTAGGCTTTTACCACTGCTGTTGTTGTTGCTTGGTGCTGTGGAGTTGGTTCCGGCTCGTAGTGACCCTATGTACAACAGAACAAAACACTGTCCAGTCCTGCTCCATCCTGACAATCATTGCTATGTTTGAGCCCATTGTTGCAACCACTGTGTCAATCCATCTCATTGAGGGTCTTCCTCTTTTTCACTGACCCTCTACTTTACCAAGCATAAAGTCCTTCTCCAGGGACTGGTCCTTCCTGATAACATGTCCAAAGTACGTGAGGCGAAGTCTCGCCATCCTCACTTCTAAGGAGCATTCTGGTTTTATTTCTTCCAAGACAGGTTTGTTCATTCTTCTGCCAGTCCATGGTATAGTCAATATTCTTCGCCAACACCATAATTTAATAGACGTCAGTTCTTCTTTGGTCTTCCTATTCATTGGGCAGCTTTCGCGTGCATATGAGGCAATTGAAAATATCATGGCTTGGGTCAGGCACACCTTAATCCTCAAAGTGACATCTTTGCTTTTTAACACTTTATAGAGGTCTTTTGCAGAAGATTTGCCCAATACAGTATGCGTTTTAATTTCTTGACTGCTGCTTCCATGGGCATTGCTTGTGGATCCAAGTAAAGTGAAATCCTTGACAACGTCAATCTTTACTCTATTTATCATGATGTTGCTTACTGGTCCAATTGTGAGGACTTTTGTTTTCTTTATGTTGAAGTGTAACCCATACTGAAGGCTGTGGTCTCTGATCTTCATCAGTAAGTGCTTCAAGTTCTCTTCACTTTCAATAAGTAAGTTTGTGTCATCTGCATAACCCAGGTTGTTAATGAGTCTTCCTCCAATCCTCATGCCGTGTTCTTCTTCATGTAGTCCAGTTTCTCGGATTATTTGTGCAGCACACAGATTGAATAGGTATGGTGAAAGGATATAACCCAGAGGCACACCTTTCCTGATTTTAAACCATGCAGTATGCCCTCATTCTGTTTGAATGACTGCCTCTTGGTCTATGTACAAGTTCAGCATGAATACAATTAAGTGTTGTGGAATTCCCATTCTTTGCAATGTTATCCATAATTTGCTATGATCCACACAGTTGAATGCCTTTGCATAGTCAATAAAACACAGGTAAACATCTTTCTGGTATTCTCTGCTTTCAGCCAGGATCCATCTGACATCAGCAATGATAACCCTCATTCCATTGAAAGGGATTATTTTTCAAAGAACTTTACTGTTTATAAATTTTTTAAAAATTGGGAAAGCAAATGTTTAAAAACGGAAATACTTTAAATATAGATTATACACTAAAACCTGCAAAAGTGGGAACCTATGTAAGGCAGAAACCTGTCAGAGATGAAAGCGCAAATATTTTCCACTAAATATGAGTGACAGAAAAGTGTTAAGACTGCACCCTGTCAAAGACTGAAAACTTAAGAGATCCAGAAAAACAAGGCTGTCCCGTTGAATTCCAGCTCTCACAGGTTTTACTGTAATACTATTCCCTTGTAAATATGCTTTATAGTAGATACTTTTTAAAAGTCTTTTTAAAAAAATTTTTTATTGTGGTAACTATATATATAAAACAAATAAATGTGCCATTTCAACATTTTTCACATGTACAATTCAGTGACATTAATTACATTCATTGTGTGATGCAACCATCACCCTTATCCGTTTCCAAAAATTTCCATCACCCTTAACAGAAGCTCAATGCCCCTTAAGCAATGACTCCCTCTTTCCCCATTCCCCACACCCCTTGTAATCACTAATAAACTTTGGACTCTATACATTTGCCCATTTTAGAGATTTCATATAAGTGGGATCATGCAATGTTTGTCCTTTTGTACAGTTTAGACCTTTTATAATAAAAGAACTACATGTGGAGTTTTTGTCCTTGGAAATCTTAAAAGAGTGGCTATTCCTCTGGCTGGGATGAAGGCAAGGACTGGCTTAATGGGGCCCCTTCTAACTCTGGGGCTGTGATTCTATACTTCTGTAGCTGTGCAAACACTTCTACCTGGGGTAGCTTAACCAGTCTTAAACCTAAAGACTCAGCCACAGCGATGGGAATGAATGCTTCCATTGTGGGAATCCTTTCTGATAAAATAAATGCTTAAAAACACACACACACAATAAAACCAAACCCCCCACAACATTTGGGATTAAGACACACCCAAGTTAGACATTTGCAGAAACAAAAGTTTCACTTCTTAAATGCTTGTCACTGTGGATGGGGAGTCAGCACTTAGGCACCACTCATTTCACTGGGAGAGTTTGCTGAAGTCCTTTGTGTCTTAGATGTCAAAGAAATCTTTTCTAAGGGAGCCATCAGCACCACCTCAGGGGTGATGTTTTAAGCCTAATGTGAAAAAGAGAGCTTCTCGAAAACTTCTTACATGATTAACACGGTTGAATGCCCTTTATGACAAAGCATAGGGAGTGCAAATAAAATTCTCTTCAGGAGGAGACCTTTCTTTCTTTCGTTTTTTTCCCCCCCTTTTCTGAAATCATTTCTTAGCAATGCCACACAGGAAAAGCACTTTCACATTTCAGGGGTGGGGAGAAGTGCAGGGAGCTAGAGTTATGCCGTTTAAAGTGATCCGACTCATTATGAATGGGGTCCAATGGCTCAGAGGAGGCTTCGTGGCTGTACAGAGGGACACCGAAATGCATAAAAGGCGAGAAGCTAGTTAACATCATTGTGTGTGTTTGGAAAAGCGCTATGTGACAACAGCGAATACAGGCACATCTGCCTTTTAGGGTCTATTTGAATCGTTGGCCTTCTGGCTGGCATGGCATGTCCAGGAAGAAGGCACAGAGGCGACTGGTCTGAAAAAGGCCTCTCCGCAAAGAGGGGCATGATTACGTCCCTGTCAAGTGAAAGACTTCATCCTTCCCACAGAAGGTATCACCCTACGGAGTGCTTGATGGACTGCTACTCTAACAGGTTTTTCCTCTATAAACAGAGTCCGGCTGCTTGGGCCTTATCTATTTGATTCCAAAATAGCTCATCAGTTTAATAGCATTCAGGTTGTTTATGCACGCACAAGGCCCTTTGAAAATAGCCCTTTCCATGTCGCCAAACAGGCATTTTGAAATCAACTAATTGGATGGTTGTCTGAATTCAACCCGTTGTTTTAAAAATAACCAGTTGTTCCACTGAATTACATTTTTTTACCCCCAAGCCAATTGGTGTGTGTAGACAGAGTTTGAGTCAATCCAGATGGCTGGCTGCATTTTTGACTTGGACTGACTGGATGTTTTGTGGTCAGATATATACAGCTCTTGATAGCCACTGGGGAAATGGAGTAGAAGGGAAGGAAGGTGTAGGAAAGTTAGGAGAAATTATATCAACAAAAGTTTCCATCTTGAGTGCTGTGGATCCAGACATTTTCTGCAATCAATCCTCCCTCCCCCTCAAAACACACACCACACGCACACACACGCACACACGCACGCGTGTGCGTGCACACACACACATAGTTAAGAAAACAGAAATAAAGTAATAACATCCCTCCCAGCTGGCTCTGCTCACGGCTGTGGGTCTTTTCTTTCTTTCTTTCTCTTCATGAATTTCTTCACTGCTTGGGTGGCCTGTGGAGGGATTCTGGCAACTCTACTTCATCGGCTTCATCGGTTTAGCTCCCTCTTAGGCTGACTTTTCTTTCCTGTGGGGAACTCTCCTGTGAGGGGCTCAGTTCTCCTCTCAGTCTGCTAAAGGCAAGGCAGACCCTAATTCCAGGCATGAGGCCTGACTCTGACCCATGGAACCACTGTTCCGGAGGGAAGCTGTGAATTTCCTGTAATGAATGAAACCGGTTCTCCCTACCCAGGAATTATTGCTACATTTTGAGAAATTCTGAGTTTGGTATCTTCTATAGTCTCCATAATCAGCTGCCAAATCCCGCTGGCCCGGGGACGTGCATTTCAGATGCTTTTAAAGGCTGCTTCGTTTGGACTCACCATTTCAATTTCTTCATTTACCTTACAGATAACAGACTTTCCCTGAGCCACCGTAGGTTTTTCACTTACTAGGAAGAAAAGGTTCTCTAAAACATTTTAAATCGAGCTGCAAGGGTGATTTCCAAAACGTCTTCCACTCTTTTTCACAAATTCTGAGTGAATCTTATGACACAAACTCACTTTTCTACTGCTAACATTGTATCTTTTCTATCCTGCAGAAAGGTCATTGTTTGCAATGAAGTGAAGAGCATAAGAAATATTTTGAACCTGGCCGTATCTGTATTGTCCCCAACTTTTCTCCTCGTCTTAGTAGATCCCAAATTGGCATGTTTTTCATAACATGTTATTTTTCATGGCCTGGCTCTTTAAGGTGAGTATTGAATCCCCTGAGCCTTCCAAAGACATCTGGATAACATTCAAGAGGTTTTGCCTATGACATTTAGGTTTAAACCACTGCCACATGGCTTGTTGGGGCTTCTTTAGAATTGAAGGTGCATGATTTGGGTTATGGTCTTGTCTTCAGTGCTGACCTGCTATATGACCTTGGGATCATCGCTTAACCTCTCTAAATCTCCAAGGTTTTCTCATTACTGTTATTGTTGTTCCACTGCTGTCTACTCAATTTCCACTCATGGCAACCCCATGTGTTAGAGAATAGAACTGTACCCCATAGAGTTTTCCTGCCTGTAATCTTTATGGAAGCACATAGTCAGGACTTTCTTCCGCAGGACCCACTGGGTGGGTTCAAACTACCGATGTTTAGGTTAGCAGCCAATTGCAGACTGATTTTGTCACTTAGGCTCCCTATCTCATCAATCCAATGGGGGTAATTATACTTGCTTGCCTGGTCTATCTCACAAGACTGTTGAGAAGAACAATCCCAATAAGGTATGAGGAAGCCCTTTGTGAGAAGTGTAAAGTCTTATACAGTTGTAAGAGATCCTGAATGGAGAGACTTTAACTGCGATTATTAGGTAGTCCTGGAAATTTGGCCCTTCCTTCTCCGAATAAGAAGTTTGTTGTCAGATCCCAAAAGTGCGTTATGTGTTGCCATTGCTATTCTCTCTATTGGTTCGATTTAAATGTGCTGGAAGATCAATTTCTAAGAAGAAACAATGGTATGAATGGATAGATTGTCTTGGTTTGGAAGAGTAATAATAATATTAGTATAGGAGTAAGGAAAGGTGGCAGGTTTAAAATGTTTTTAATATCAGCGACACTGTTAATGTGTTAAAGTGTGTTAGTAGATATTATAAGTTCTGCTTGCAGCAAAACTAAGGTGAGAAATAGAGATTGTCTTTCAGGATTTCAGAATCATGGCTATTTCAGGTGTGAACACAATACTGCTCACAGAAAGATACTCTGATGATCTTCTCATCTTAAGGTGAAGAATTAAACCATTTTGGTGAAAATATACCAAAGGACAATAGACAACTCCATCTTTCATTCTTTGATCTTTCTTTTTAACTGATTCAAGCTTCCCCATCCTTGAGGGGTGTAAGGGCATTTGATAAGCCCCAGATGATTTAGAAGCATACAGAATCCTGCTTTATATTATCATCTTGTCTAGCTGCTTGCATGCGCTTAAATGACCTTCCTGCCATAGGATAAGTTATGCCGAGGAGGATGAACTTCCCCTTCCATGTTTTCCCTCCATACAGAGACCATCGGCCAAGACACTAGCATTGTTTTCACTTGTCAAGAAATCATTGGCCTTTTTCTTCCCAAGAAGAGTCACTTCACTGCCTAGTATTGACCAGAAAAAAGAAAAGTAAATACAGCATGATATTTCCGCACAGCAGTAAATTAGAAATGGTATGAGCATATGTAAGTATGACTGTAAAGTTTACCGTTGAGGCAGATCTGGCTGCAAGCTCTAGTTTGGAACCTTTTTTCAGAAGTGAATTTGAGCCCCTGTAGTTATATCCAGGAAATACGAGCTATTACTAAGGCTGGGAATTGAGGGTAAGGCCAAAAGAAGGTCTGGAAATGTAATTGTAATTGGGGAGGCCAAACGACAGAGGTTAAGCCCTGGGAAATGGAAAGGTAAATCAGTGTCTGAGAATTCCTGGGCCTGTGGCAGGTCTGTGACTGGACCCTGGCCGTTGCTTAACACTGCTTAACTCCCATACTCACCACATGGACCTTTGTGAAGGCGAGGCTGAGGGAAGACTGAGCTAGAGCCAAGCTGTGAAGTTAAAGGAGATCCTCTGAGGGAGGAGGGAGGATGCTCCTTTTGAACTGTGAGAGTCCTGTAAAACCTTCATAATCTGGCACTCTCCAAAGCTGGCATTGTGGCAAACCTGGCAATAAACTGGCAGGTAAAAAACATTAGATCTCAATTACCATATTTTCACTCAAATAACCTGCACCTTCTATGTTTGTTTGCCAACTGTGCCCTCCCCCTACGAGGTATTTTCATAAGTGCCGCTATGCCAATTTTTTTTTACATGTTGCTGTAAAAAAAATTGGCATAGCACGCTTATGAAAATACCTCGCGGGGGTGGGGAGAAGGCAGTTGGCAAACAAATGTAGAAGGCGCATTATTTGCGTAAAATACAGTACGCCTGATGACTCTTGTGGTTCAAAACAAGTCTGGCATTGATGGCCTTTAAAAGAAATATCCTTAGGATTCACAGGATAATGTGGATACCTATCATGTGCAAGACACTTTACGTGTATAATCTCTAGTCCTCTTAAAGAACTTGCAAGTTTATTTTTCCTCCCAGCATATGCACAGAGAAGTTGAAAGAATTTTACAGTGAACACTAGTATATTTGCCACCTATATTCTACAATTAGCATTGTGCTATATTTGTGTTTGGTAAAATAGAGGTCAGCAAAAAAGAGGGAGACCCTCCATGAGATGGATTGACATAGCGGCTGCAACAATGGGCTCAAACATGGTAATGATTATGAAGATGGGTAAGACCAGACAACGTTTCTTTCTGTCATCCATAAGGTCACTATGAGTTGGAGCCAACTTGACGACAGTTAGGCAACTAACAACAACAACGTGTTTGTGCTATCACATGGATCTATCTATCCCTCTATCCTTCCATTTATCAACTTAGGTTAAGTTTTTAATCCTCATTTTGTAAGTAAAGGCTCAGTTAGGTTAAGGCGGCTAACCCAAGGTCATGCAGCTAGTAAGTAATAGAGTTGGAATTTGGACCCAGGATTATCTGACTCCTAAACTGAGGCACGTTCCACCACACTGCTCTGACTCTTGTGATCACTGTGTTGCAACATAAGATAAAGCAAGTGAGCTGAAGAGTGGGTTGAAATAGACTGGGAGGTTGAAGTTACTGGTAATGAAACCAGAATGGTGTGACAGTTGCTAAAAATGCAAAGGATGATTAAAACAAAAACAAAAAACAGCGAAGGTGGTTATTTTAGTGAGGGCAAGGAATAACCTAGGAAGGACTACTTTAGCTTTTGAGTCCAGAATTATAATTTATAAAAAACAGACTAAAGTCCCTGTTGAGGAGAGTATGGATCTGTCCATTCTGTATCACACGTGAATAGTAAGGAACAAATTTCTGGAATATTCACTTTAGAAGATACCTCATTAATGAATGTATTTGACTTAAATCTAACCAAAAACTGCAACATTATTCTTTGTGCATTTTCATTATATAGTGTTAACAAGCCTAGTTGCAAACAAATAAAATACTTAAGCTAAAAAAAAAAAAAAAAAAAAAAAAAGAGTAAGGGGCAAATAATTTCAGGGACTTTTTTGTTGTTGCTGTTTTTAAGAAAGCAAGTTTCATGGTGTATAGTAGGCCCAGTTCAGATTCAACTCAATGTCTCACAGCTTCTGTATATTCACAACATATTAAAAAAAAGAATATGATAAAACAGAGCATGAAAGATAGGTTAGATTAGATTTCATATAGTTTGTTTGCTAAGGCAGGGAAATATGCAATACATTTCAGAAAGATTTCCACAGAAGGGATTGACACAAGTTTTGCAATAAGGAAAAATTAATAATAAACCCTCCTACAAGTTCACTATCATCATTTCCAAACAATGTAATAATGTGTAAGACCCCATACCATGAGGTTTAGATAAACATGGTCTCATACCTTTAGGACTTTGCAATCTAAGAGAGTAAATATCAAAGGCTCAGTTATTTGAAAAGGAAACACCAAATTTTAATGACTTAATTTTAAAAATGTCCGATTTAGATTTCTGGAGATAAAGAAAATATGAGAAGTATGTCTATTTATATCTCCACTCTTATGATACTGGTTGCAACATGCGTTACTATCCTGCTTGATATCCATTGCTTTCGAGTCAGCTCTGACTCATGGTGACCCCCTGTGTTATAGAGTAGAACTGCTCCATAGGGTTTTCTTGGCTGTAATCTTAATGGAAGTAGATCTCCAGGCCTTTCTTTCTCAATACCACTGGGTAGGTTCTAGTTACCAACCTTTAGGTTAGTAAATCCCATTGCCATCAAGTCGATTCCAACTCATAGTGACCCTATAGGAGTAAACCTGTCCCACAGGGTTTCCAAGGAGTGGCTGGTGGATTCGAACTGCCAATTTTTTTGGTTACCAGACAATCTCTTAACCACTACGCCACCAGGGTTAGTAGTCGAGTGCAAACCATTTGTGCCATCTAGGGAATCCCGCTTGATAGGAGAGAAATAAGATTTTTAATGTTGTATACAGTACTTTGATCAAGAGGAGTACTGCTCAACATCTCCTATGGAACCATTTCTGGGGTCTCTGTTGTGAGGGATGCCTTCAGTCATTGATTCATCAAATATGTATTGAGGGCTTACTATGTTCTAGGCACTGTTCTAGATGCTATGTACAGAACTGTAAGATTCCTTCCCTTAAGGAGTTCACAGTCATAGAAACAGATCGTCATAGGTAGAAGGGGCTTCAGAAGAGCATGTAGCTCACCATCCTCAATTTACAGTTAAGGAGGCTGTGGTTCAGAGATGTTAATTTACAGATCCAGGGTTACAAGGCTCAGAGTGGCAGCACAAGAACTAAAACCCAACTCTTTTGAGTGCTAGTCCTCTGCTCTTTCAATTATTCCACTCTATTTTGAAAGTGAAGACATTTCCCACATGAAACAACTTCAGGACAATACCAGACAAAAAGCTGATAACAAACCATATGGTATTAGCCATCAGTTTAACAGGAGTTAAGAAAAGGACTGGAGCAATGCAAAAGAGCTTAAATCTTCTGAGTAATGACATGCAATTTATTTATGGCAGGGGAGACTTGCTATGCTTCTGACATGTTGTAAGGATGAATGAGATGAAGGCATTCCAAGGAAGCACTGCTTCCCTCTGGATCTTATCATCTAGCTCTAAGAAGATATGTTTTGGTACACAGGTTAGCATCTCTTTCATTTATAGCAGAAAACATGATATAAATTAGGAGGGAAATAATTGATAAAATAAAACACGAAAGCTAAGGAGTTCAACCTCTACTCTGTAATTTATCCCAAGATCTACCGAGATGCAAAATTTCACATAAATCAAATTTACTCCCTTCTGAATATTGCTTCAATAAAAAGCGAGCCAAAGAAGAAGAGTGTTTCTATGGGGTCATTTTTGTAGGAGAAATCTTTTAGGTAGAAATTTGTCTTCAAATACGCTACCTATTATTGGAATTTTTTTTTTTTCTGTGTTGTGATTTTAATAGGAACTCTCCATAAATAGGGAATGTGGGAATTGATTTTTGGAAAAGAAAAGCTTCCCAGGGCTTCATTCAAACAACATTTACTAAGTGACTACCATGGGCCAAGGCATTGTGCACATACTAGGGCAATACTTCTCGAACTATCTTTAGTGAAAGACCAATTTATTTTAATTTATTATTTTCAAAAAATTTCAATCTGTCAAGGATGAATACTTTGGAAAAATATAATAAAAATGAATTACTAGAAAAACTGAAAAAGAAATACAAAGTACAAGTCCATTTAAAAAAATTATTAGACTCAACAGCTGGGTTCACTCATCATGTGCTTACATGTGGCAGCAATATCAAAATGCCATCAAAGTTTCTAAATGCATACTCTCGATATCTGTACTTAAACTTGTCACAGACCGGTAGCAAAGAGTGCACAGACCAGCACTGGTACACAGATTGCACTTTTGAGTAATCCCATACTAGAGGAAATACAGAGAAGAAGAGTATAAATCCCTGTTCATCTAGAGCTCACAAGTTATGGAGGAGACAAATAGGTAAACCTACCCTTGCTAAAAGGGTAGCAAGACTGAAGTTGTCAAAGATTTCATTTTACTTGGATTCACAATCAACACCCATGGAAGCATCAGTCAAGAAATCAAAAAACTCATTGCATTGGGCAAATCTGCTTCAAAAGACCTCTTTCAGTGTTAAAAAGCAAAGATGTCACCTTGAGGACTAAGGTGCGCCTGCCCCAAATCATGGTGTTTTCAATCATCTCATATACATGTGAAAGCTGGACAATGAATAAGGAAGACTGAAGAAGAATTGATGCGTTGAACTGTGGTGTTGGTGAAGAATATTGAATTTACCATGGACTGCCAAAAGAAGGAACAAATCTGTCTTGGAAGAAGTACAACCAGAACGCTGCATCGAAGCAAGGATGGCAAGACTTTGTCTCACATCTTTGGACATGTTATTAGGAGGGACCAGTCCCTGGAGAAGGACATCATGCTTGGTAAAGTACAGGGTCAGCGAAAAAGAGGAAGACCCTCAAGGAGATGGATTGACACAGGGGCTGCAACAATGGGCTCAAACATACCAACGATCGATTGTGAAGATGGCGCAGGACCGGGCAGTGTTTCGTTCTGTTGTACATAGGGTCGCTGAGTTGGAACCAACTCGACGGCACCTAACAACAACAACAACAACAACCCTTGCTCAACAATGTGCCAAGTGTTAGAGTCACCCCAAGGATTAGTATAGTAAGTATTGTAGTCTCTGGGTCTGGTTGGTAGGGTATAGGATGGTTTGGTGTACTCCTCTCTCCCTCCTTTGGCTACAGGTCCTAACCATACTGTCTCTCCAGAACAGATTTCTTAATGATAACTGTAGAGTTGGGGGTAGAGATGGAGTTGACCTTTCCTTATGAGATACTATTAAAAAAAAATGTATTGTGTTTTAGGTGAAAGTTTACATAATAACAAATTAGGTCCCCATTTAACAATTTTTATACAGCTTGTTCCATGATATTGGTTATTGGTTACATTTTTCAGAATGTGTCAACATTCTCATTGAGATACTACTTTTGAAATTTCTCCAAGACTTAGGACTGTGGATGGGGCTTGGGAAGCAGGGCAGGAGAGGTGGTTGAAAGTGTGAGTTGCTATCTGGGGTGGTGGCTGTCAATTTCCTACCATGTGTTACTGGAATTCAGGGAGCTGTGAGATGGAAAAGAGGCTCAATGGAAGCAAACACGTGAGAGGTCAACTGTTAGATGCCAGTTGACCTCTTGGGGACCCACGCTCCAAAGCATAAGGACCCAGAGAAAACTTAGTAAAATTACTTGTAGGTTCTATACACCATACATCAAAATAAACATATTACATTGTCTGAATCACTGTGCTTTTTAGTCTACAATAATTCAAAGCAAAACAAAATATGTGTGAATTGCCATGTGGAACATAAAGCCATGCCTCAGGCATCACCAGCCTTTAGATTTAAAGCTACCGTACTCTCAATCACCAAACTACAAAGGCTTTACATTTTTATAGCAAGCCAAATATCCTATGCAAAAGATACAAAATGTTAGATAGACATACACTCTATCTGCCCAATCAAAAAAAAAAAAAAATCAATGGAGTAGGGATATGAAGAAATACGTTAGCAATCCAGATCAATATCTCCTACACAAACGAAGACAGAATGGAATAATTTTTTATTTGCAGTAATCAACATGATGCCACAAATGAAAATTTCAATCTTTTTTCAGGTTTTGGAGTCTGCCTTACAAAGGACCTCAGTACATTCTGTGGATTTAGGGAGGGAAAAGTGTAGTCCCTGGTCTGCGGAGAGGCTATCCATCCACCACTCACAATGCAAGCATCTCAGCCTGGTCTATTAATTTTCCATACACATAGAGCCAGATTCTGCCTGGGATTATTATGCAATTTTCAAAATGGCTTTAAGTCTTTCAACTTACAAAGTTACCATTTACCTTGCACTGGCCTGCTGGCTGGGATGAATGAATGAACACTCTTTCCCAAAGGACCATAATTCATTCTCTGATCACAGCTTATGCATTTGGGAGAATTTGGATCAGTGTGCCTGGCGCCTCCCCTCCCCTCTGCCCCACAAAGGAGTCATACACTGCAAGCGAAGGGGAGACAAAGTGGCTGTGTGCCATGGAGTGCAGAGGTGTGGCTGGGGAGGTGTTGACTGTGAGCAGCACCGGTCTAACATATAAGCAACTGTCTACATGATGTGATTTCAGGTGCACCAAAAAAGGCCTCATTGCCCCTCAGTTTAAACACTCCCTTCCCACTGGCGGATGCCTGGAATTCCACAGTTTTTAGAGCTCTGTTCCTTTGGTTTAAAGCTTTGATCCCTGTTAAAATACTCATAGCCCTGGGTGGGCAGCCCCATTATATCCTGTCAGCCATAGACACTGGAAGGGGATGAGTTTCCACGTTTCTTCTCTGAAAGCAGGTTTCGAGGGTGGGGTTGGGAGAAGATACTGTGTACCTGAGGGGGATGGGGAGAGGAGAGCATCACCTGGGGGGCAAAGGGAACTGGGCCCAAGACAAACAATGTGTGCGTGTGTGGCCGTGTGCACGGCGGTGTAGGAGCTCCTCCCATGGCGGCAGCTGTTGAACACCCTTTCTTAACCCTCTCCCAGAGAACTTGATTTATGCTGCTATTGGAGCCATGGAACCAGACTTTCCTCCCAGCTACAGCAAGATAATAGCTGCTAGCTACAGCTGGGAATTCTCGAGTTCTTTCAAACTGGAGACTAGGAGCGAAAGGTGAAGAAAAGTTCTTCTTGGCCTGCTGTGTTAGGTAGTCTTCCTCTTGGGTCCAAAGAGGTAAATGGGGCCCAACTGTGTTATCTAAATACTTCCAACTGGACATGAAAGCACAGAATCATGAATTGTAGAAAGTGAACACTAGCTCAAATCAGCACTTCCTTTTGTGTTTCTAGACTGATTGTCTCTTCTAGCTAAAGAGTAAGGATGAGTCATTGGCCTGACTTCTAACATGAGGAAGGGAGACTTGAAAGGTAAGACAGTTGTTTATGTAAAAAAAGGAACAGAAAAGTCAGGCTTAATTCACAGTCACCCATCTGCACAGTATATAATATGTAATGGAACAGATTTTATACTTTGGTTAAGGAATTGGATTTTCCTCAGTAAGAGCCCACGTCTCTGAGTAGGCAGAGTGGACAGCTGCCCCGGGTGTTCCTGCCAGCTTTCCTGACCAAAAGTCTGTTTCAGTGCCTGAACTTACACTATTCAGGTCATTGCTCGGGGGCTGGAAGGCTAGAAAGTCTTTCAGAGGCACTTATAAAAATGGAACCACTTCTTAAGCTTAGTAAGTTATATTAACTTCTACCTTAGGTTGGCTTAAAGCCCCAAAGTAGCTACTTGGAGGGGGGCGGGAGCAGAAGCTTTAAGGCCAAAGAAATATTTCACAAAACCTCAGGGCTGGTTTGCCCATGACCCAGCCCAAATCCTAGTCATTCATTTACCACCTCATGAGTTTTGTTAAATCCTCATACTCCCCATACTACTTAATATTTTTCTTTAAAGGAGCTCATACTTTTATTGAGATAAATGTATCACAGCACTACCTACTTAGCTTTGTCCTAATGAAATCGTGGGTTAGATGCACTAGTTACATGTTTTTTCTAATACATAGTAAAATAAATATTTATTAAATAAATTTAAAAAAACCTAGAAACTTCATTGGTCCACATACCGCCAGGGATTCACAGGAAGCACTGCCCTAGCTCACACAAAGTGTACTAGATATAAAAGGTTATATTAAAAATAAGTCAAAGTCCCTCTTTTCAAGGTACTCAATATCCAGTAGTTGAAAACAACTGTTGCCTTTGTAGTTAGTTGCATGAGCTCTGGAAGATCATGAATTTATGGGAGGTCATGTCTTCCTCTGCGAGGTCATGAAATTCAATCAATGCTTGCCTTCCAATCTGCCCTTTGGTCACAGGGCTCCACAGGTGGAACATATCAAACTCACCAGCCAAATTATGACTCTTAATTGGTGTTTCTTTTAAAGTGGATATGTCATTTGTCAAATGTTCAATGCAGGCGCAGGCCTAGCCCCAGGCAAAATTATGAAGTAGAAGAATGCCAGATACATAGGCGGCACTCAAATGTTTGTTGAAAAAAAGAATGAATGAGCCTTCCGTCCTTGACTCCTTCTCCCCCATCCCCCACACCCATTAGGTCACTCTGGCCTTTTAATTCTATCTCCTAAGCCCTGCTGGCACAGTGGTTAAAGCACTTGGCTGCTAACCGAAAGGTTGGCAATTCGAACCCACCAGCTGCTCCACGGGAGAAATATGTGGCAGTCTGCTTCTGTAAAGATTATAGCCTTGGAAACGCTATGGGGCAGTTCTACTCTGTCCTGTAGAGTTGCTGTGAGTCAGAATCAACTCAATGGCAATAGGTTTGGTTAAATAGCTCTGGTAGCTTTCCCCCCTCCAAATCTTCACCTGCCACAGGTCTTCATCATTTCTTGTCTGGATTATTTTCACAGCCTCTCAACTGGTCTCCTTGCTTCCAATCTTGTCCCTTCAAGCCATTCTCCACCATGTGACTGGAGAGATCTTTCAATAACGCAAACATAATTATGTCACCCTTCTGCTTAAAATTTCCTGAAGGCTCCTCAGGCTCCTGAGCATGGCTTCAAGACTGCATAATCCAGCCCTTGCTTACCTCCCCTGCCTTAGCTCTTCTAACTCCCCAGCCTCCTATCATTACTTCCACCTCCTACCCTCCAAATGGGCCATGCCAGGCTCTCTCTTAGTGTCTTTGTTCATGCTGTTTCCTTTGCTGGAGCACCCTTCCCCTCATCTTCTTTTCTTGTCTCATTGCGTACTGGTCTTTCAAGTCTGAGTCTAGGGTATCATCGTTTCTGGGAAGCCTTCTCTGACCCACCCTCTCATCCCATAGAACTCTGTGTTTGCCTTTATCACTTACCACACTCGTGTTAACATTTTCTGTTTGGTTGCCTTCCCCTTTAGACTGGTAGCTCTTTGAGGCCAGGAATCACGTGTTCATTAATCTTTGTGCCCTCACCGTTTTTTTTGTATCCCATAGTGTCCAACACATACCAAAACAAAACAAAAAAACAAACCCATTGCCGTGGAGTTGATTCCAACTCATGGCAACTCCATGTGCTACAGAGTAGAACGGCTCCATAGACTTTTCTTGGCTGTAATATTTGTGGAAACAGATGATCAGGCCTTTCTTCTGCAGAGTCGCTGGGTGAGTCTGAACCGCCACCGTTTAAGTTAGTACCAAAAACCCGTTGCCCTCGAGTTGATCCTGACTCCATTCGTTCCTCCTCTGATACTTGATTCTCGAAGAAGTAGATTTCGAATGGTGAAATTTAAGCAGGAGAGGTGGGGATCTGGGTCTAGGAGATCTTTCAAGCAGCCTTCTACTCCACTATAAACAGGCAGCTCTGGCTCAATGAATTTTCTGTGTAAAATGACTTCCTAATGAGTTCGGCTGGCTATAAGCCCCAGGTTATTTTGTTGTCATAGTTATGCTTTGTTTCATGGTTTGGGTCATCTGGGGCTCTCTTGGAGGAGCTACATTCTTTTAACATCCTGGGATCAGGTGGTTTCTCTGACTTTGTGTGGCTCCACTGAATCAAATTCTGCAAGCCCCACAGGCTTTCGACTTTTGAGGTACAGCATTCAAAGATGAGGCAGACTGTGACACCCCCAGTGGTCCCGGTGAATAAAATGCAGAGAGGCCCCAGGATGTGACTATTCGTGAGTTGGGTTTGAAACTGGGCCAGAGCTGTGCTGGGAAGACGGCTCGAGGGGCTTCCCTCAGCCAGCAGAAAAAGGAGGTGGATTTTGTGTGGAGGGGAAAGACTTCGTGTGGCTGGGGCTCTGGTGGCCAGAGGCGAGCTGGACCAAGTTTCGAGGAGGTCTGTGGCAAAGCAGAGAGAGGCGCCTCAGCCAGGGACCCCCACCCACCCCGAGGGAGGATAAAAAGGTTGCAAAAATCCTAAAGGGAAAAGCCCTCCCGGATGTAGGCCAATGAGCGGCGGGAAGGAGGCGTGAGGCTGGGGAACTTCTCCCTGAGCCAGTCAGAGGGGCCGGCTGCCGGGAAGCCAATCAGCGCGCTGGAGCCCGCAGCCCCTCTGCAGCAGTTATGCCAGAGCGCCCTGTGTAGAGCGGCGGCGAGCCGGCAGCTTGCTGAGCTGTCGGAGCCACCGAACGCGCTCGCGCCCGCCTCCCGCGCCGCCCGTGCCGGGCCTCGCGCCGCGGCGCCCAGCCGCTCCCGCCGCGCCCGCACCCGGCACCCCGACGGCTTGCCGCGGCGCCGCCGCCCCCCGCCCCCTGGCCGCGAGCCTGACCTCGCCCCGCCCCTCCGCCTCGCCCCGCCCCGCCCGGTGGCCCCGCCCGCCCCGCGCTAACGAGCCGTTCCCGCCCTCGCGCAGCGCCCAGGTAGCTGCGAGGAAACTTTTGCAGCCGCTGGGTGGCCGCTATCTCCAGCTCCTCACAGGGCCGCTGCCAGGCTTGCTGCGTCCCAGGACTGCTCTCGCCCCGGCTGCTGCCACTCTCCTGCGCCCCTCGCTCCCCGTGCAGCAGGATGGCCGGCACCGTGCGCACCGCGTGCTTGGCGGTGGCGATGCTGCTTAGCTTGGACTGCCCCGTTCAGGCGCAGCCCCCGCCGCCGCCGCCGGACGCCACCTGTCACCAGGTCCGCTCTTTCTTCCAGAGACTGCAGCCCGGGCTCAAGTGGGTGCCCGAGACCCCCGTGCCAGGTGAGGAGGGGTCCCTGGCGCGTCCTCCGCGCCCAGCGGGGAGCCGAGGCGCGCAGTGGCTGTCCCTTGAGCGCGCTGGGGCCGCGGTCGGGCGCCCTGCCGCCAGGCACCGGGGAGGGGTCGCTAGGCTGGGCAGAGCCCGGTCCACCGAGGGAGGGACGAGGGGGTGTGAATCAGGCCCGCATCCCATGGGCTCGCGCTGCTGTCAGGGACCACGCGAGGGGCCAGAACCGAAGGGTGGCCTGCCCGAGGGCGCTCATGTCTGGGGAAGGCGGGAAGGTGGGAGCTGGTTCCCCGGCCCGTGGCAACCTGGGGCCCCACGTCCAAGCTGCTGTCTTGGGAATCGACCCCCCTCGCTTGCACGTACGTGTCAGAATTGCAGCTGGAGCTGGAGCGTGGCTCCGGCCATCTCATCCTTCTCCCAACCCGCCCCTGCGCCCTCAGTCCCCAGCCTGGCTCAGGGCTCGGGGCCCAAGTGCAGACAAAGTTGAGGCCAGCTCTTCGAATCCGCAGTGGCAGGTAAAGACACGCGGAGGGAAACTTTTGAGTTGAAGGGTCCCCCAAATGAGGAGAGCTGAGCTTTTCCCTTTAAAGCAACGTCCGTTAGCTAGTTGACAAAATCGCTTCCCAAACGGTGCTGCTGGTCCAGGGGAGTAGGGGAGCAGGGGAGCAGGCGTCCGAAGAGGGTCTAACTCCTCCCCCTCCCCAATTCAGCTGCCTTCTTGACAGCGTGGGCTCGGAAGGGGAGATGAGTTTAGGTGGAGGAAAGTTTTGGGACGCCTGCCTTTTGTTCTGCACAATTCGATCGTGCCGTGAGGGCGTATTTTAACCTTAGCTTAGGGCTGCCGCTGTCAACAGATGAATATTAATGGCCTTATGTGATTGACTGTTCCGCGGTGGGGCTCCGAAAAGCCTGCCTTAGAATCCAATTAGCACAAGTTGCGACACTGACAGTGCGGCCCAGAAGAGTCGCTTGCAAACAGGTTAGTTTCTCCGAGGTGCACTCCGAAGAAGCGGCCAGTGGTAGTGGAGAACCGTAAGACGCTGGTGGCCTCCAGCGCCTCTCCGAAATCCATGCACCCAGCCTGGCGCGCGTCCGGCGCTTCGGAGAGGTCCGGGAGCAGCCCTCGCCAGAACTTGGCTCGTGGCTCTCAAGAAGTCAGAGAGGCGGGCCTGATGGCTGGACCAAGTTGTGAACGCGGATGCGCGCCCTGTGGGTGCTGCCAGGGAGCGTTCACTGGCAAGAGGTTACCTAGGCAGCCAGCGCGCCCTCAGCCTTTTCTTTAAGTGGATGAAAAGAGCCGAGCGAGCCTGCTGTTTAGTTGCAAAGGTAATTGGTCACCCTTTTTGGGGACTGAAATGCATTTGCGCATATGTTAAATATTGCTTTGCAGGATATCGCTCCAAGGGGGTGGGGGGCAGAATTACCTCTTCCACTGTTAAGTGTTAATACCGTACCACGTGGGCGTGTGGAGGAGCTGTAAGGGGCAACCTATGAATCAGTTCCACCGAGCTGAAACAACAGGCGAAGCTCTCGCCCCTCAAAGTGCCGTGGTAATTAGATTGCTGAGACCAGAGAACATGCTTTTGTTGATAATGTAAAAATTGGTCCTCGCAGGCTCAGCCCCCACAAGATGAATGGGTCCAGGGTTGGGGTTGGGGCCACATTTGGCTGGTTTGAAGCCAGGGAGTAAAGGTTGTGCTTAAAAGAAGAAAAAGACCAGAGGGAACGCATAGATACACATTTAGCAACCCCCTTCCACACACACAACTCGCACAGGCGCTCCCCCTCCCCCACTGCCCTTCGCTCTGGCTGCCTGCCTCTTTGCAGCATCTGTATAAAAGTATTGGGAGGGCCCACACACTGTGTGTATGAGATTTGGCCTGGGCTTCCTCTCCCCCCCTTCCCCCCACCCCCGCGCCGCCTAGGGATGGCCACACTTTGAGAACAGGGACTTGTAATGGAGATTTTTCATTTTCTTCTAGTATTTCACAGACTCTGTAGGAGAAACCATTTTCCAAGGGTCCTCACCATATAAACCCATCATTCCCCATTCCAATTCTAGATAACAAACATAGACAGCATTGAGCAGCTTCTGTATGGCAGGCACTGTTCTGACTTGCGCTGGAGCCAAGCCAAACTTCAAATATGGTGATACCCATGTAGCTACCACATATATCCTGGATTTTCTGGGGGCAGTGTGGATTTCCCATACTATGTCCTGGCATGAAACTATGTGTCCTGAATTTTCGTTGGACAAATGTGGTCACTGTAGATATGGGGAACATGGTGAAAATCCTAATGTCAATGTGTGGAAAGAGCTCATCAGTATTTCAGAGAAGAGATGATAATGGCAGACTAAATACAATGGCAAGTGCATAATTTCAAAGTGAATAAATGTGTAATTTGCTGCTGTCGTTCAGTGGTTGAAAATTGAAAGAGAGTTGCAAATTATTTGATAGTTATAAACCATCATGATGACCACTTGACTTTTTTTTCCCCATCTATATTTTAAGCCATGTTCAGTTTGCCTGCTCCACTGTATTAACTGTATTAAAAGTTTTCTTTGTCCCAGATAAAATGAGATTCAGTCACAGTAAGGAGAAATTTTCAAGAATGCCCTGTCTCACTTAGGGGGGAGCATTTGGGATTGACTGCTAACTTCAGCCATTAGCAGAATTGGGTTAGAGTGGATAAGATACATTTCTTATGCTAATATGGATGAGACAAATGGCATTTGAAATCAGCCAGCCTAAAAAAAAAATCAAGGGTGCTGAAGGACTACACTAGACTTCCACAAAGCTGATCTAAAGCCTTACGATCTTGTGTTCCCATTTCTTTTAGAGTGTTCAAAGGCACAAGATAGCAATTCTAAATAGCATGTCCCCCAAATCCATAGATCTTTTCATACCCCACTTTTATTTTTTCTTTTCTTCGTAAGGATTTGTAACTTGGAAAGTACCACAGATGGAAACCAGGCACACAGAGTTAGCATTTGGCAGAAAAATCTATATAACTGACTTTCAGAGCAGCTCTTTTGCCCTTATTTAATTTAGAAAAATTCAGAAAAAAGCCAATGAGCTCATAAGTCTAGATGTTTATTTTGTTTTGCTTAACCTACCCACAGGCGCAATCAAGAACGGATACAATTTTAGGCAAGGAAAGTGAGCTAGTAATCAGACAATGATGTTTCCAATTGTCTCAAGGGAATGTTGCAGAAGTCTGAAAAAAAATTCCTCTAAACAAAAATCAACTGTAATTCACTTTATGAATGCCATACACCATTTTGGGGGAGGGTGGTGGTGGAGGAGACGGATGGAAATCAGAAAATCAAACAAACGGTGGTAGTGTTGCAACTCCCAAAAGACTGAGGGATCTTGCCTTAGAGGGCCTTGGAAAGTGCAAGAACCAATCCAGAAGGCCAAATTCTTGTATGGGTAAAAGGCAGCCTTGAAGAGCCAAAACTTGGAGTTTCTCAAAATAGATGAAATGACATAAAAATAAAAAGCAGCATTCTTAAACCAAAAAGAGAGTTTGGTATTTGCTTTTGTTTTTTGTGTTAAAAAAAAAAAAAGTGCAAGAACTAGCAACTGTATCTGGTTTTCCAGCTGTGGTTCCCCAGTTAGTCTGAAGTAATTAGAGATCCTAATATGAGCCCTGGTTGCACAATGGTTAAGCCCTTGGCTGCTAAGCGAAAGGTTGGCAGTTCAAACCCACCCCTCGTCTCCCTGGGAAAAAAACCCCTCAGGATCTGCTGTAAAGATTACAGCCTAGGAAACCCTCTGGGGCAGTTCTGCTCTGTCCTTTAGGTTAGTTATGAGTTGGAGTCCACTTGAGGGCACACAACACAAGGGATCCTAATAGAGATGGACTAAGAAGTGGAATGTAGGAGGGTTTTCTCTCTTCTGAGATTGCATTAGACATGTGGGTGATCAGATGATTTGTTAAGACTTTGAAGAAGTTGTATTATTGTTTGCTAACTTGGAACAGTTTAAACGATTTCTTTCAAATGTGGTCTGAATGTATTTCTTCCACTAATCCTGATTATTGGTACCTAGATGTGCTTAGAGGGAGCCATTGATCTGATTGAGGCTGATTGGTGGGACACCTTGGCCTGAAAGGAGTCTAAGACTTCCCATTCCTTGGTAGGCGCTGCGTTAGGTGCTGGGGCTGCAAAGAGGAGTAAGACACAGTTCCTTTTGTCAAGGAGCTCACAGTCTAGTGGGGGAGCATACAAGTAAACAGGCTTCCCAGGAAACTTGTAGGATTAAATAGGGTGAAAAGGGATAGAAAATACCTTCAGGAAATTGGCTGAAATGGTTACAATAGCCGGCCTGGGCAAGGGAATAGAACTGAAGAGATGAAGTGGGAGATAGAGAGAAGTCTCTTAATAGGGCTGCCATCTTAAAAAGAGTTTCCTTAATTCTTGGAGCAAATTCCGTTTTGTAAGCATGAGGAAATACAGGCATAAGAAGATTTTGGTGGATGTTAGATGACACAGATGGTGTCAGTTTTGCAGTGGGTGTTTTTTTTTTCTTATGGGCTGGTAGGTTGTATCCAATATTTTGATGCAATGTTTTTGAGCATTCTGCTACTTCTGTGTTTAGAGTTGCAATGTTTGCTGTTCACTGTAGCCTAGAGAAAGGCCGCTTTTTACCAACTGGGAGAAAAGAGTCCTGGATTTGTCTGGTATGAGACAAGATAGAAAATAATATTTTTCTCCTTAAATGGCAGCTATCAATGGCCACGCCAACTTTAGTGTTTGATGCATATACAAAAGCCTGGGTCTTAAGAGGTATCTTATTACTCATTTCTAAGAAAATTGAAGATAATCACTTATAACTTGTGCACACGATACATCATTTGGAAAGAATTTCACTGGGGATCATATTGCTCAACTGAAAAGTTCTGGCATGCTGAATTTGTACATTTTTGTGAATGCTTCCTTATACTTGATCTCTAGCTTTTTTCTGCATATGGTTATTTGTATGTTTTAGATTATAAGCTTTTTAAAGGGAAAGCACTGTATTTGGTGCAGTGTTGAGCACAGTGCTAAGAGCACCAGAGAGCATTTAGTAAACAATTGAAGCTAATAGAATTTCTAGAACATTATGTAGTTCTTTCTGGAACATTATGTAGTTCATTCCAGAACAGTAAGTAGTTTAAAGATAAATATACACGCATGTACATACATACATTTACATACATACCTTCTTACACTAACTGTCATCTTAACTTATTTTAACAACCTAAGTCCAAATTGTTATGGCACATTATTGGGATGTGTGGACAAGCTTTTCAGGCTACATTTGTTTTGGCTGGAGACAGACTTGGGCTTATCTCTGTTAGCTGATTACTCTTACCATCAGGCAGGGCTTATTAACGTTGAGCACTCAAAGAACAAATTGAAATTAGCAACATTGTTGTGACTGACTTAGTGTCATTAAAGATCAGCAGTTATTATAGCACATAAGTTGTAGAACATCTCTTAAATCCTCTTTTATTTAATGTCAACTAGAGCTTTCTCGCTAATGTTGACATTACCGTATTTGGGAGTTGAGCTGTAACACATGCATGGACCTGTTGAAGTACTTCACAGGTTTCTGTAACCTGGGATCAGAATTTCTGTACAAGCTCAATTCAAGTGACCATTCCAAGAGCCAACATTTATTCAGCCCTAGCTGAGCTTGTGACCCGGTTTGATGTTTTTGGTAATCTAGGGTGTAATGGAGAGTGCAGGCAGAAAAATCCACCCCTCCCATCTGCCCATATTTAGCAAATTGTTTGGCTTGAAACTGGATCCCCAGCACTTCATTAAGAAATGCGCATCAGAAAATAGAATCAAAGTCATGGGCCCCAGCCTGGCTTTAGAGACAGCATAAAGTAATGGGAATTTACCTTCTCAGGTGTAATGACAGGGAGAACGAGATTCAGAAAGCAAGGTGAAGGTGGGCATATCAGCAGAGAAAACGTGCGTTTTGAAATGCTTTGTGTGGGGAGAAAAGCTCAGTGGAACAAATTAATGAAGATTTAGTTCTGTGCTTCAAATTAGGCCAATTAAAGATGGATTACCCAAGTGCTAATTATTAGAAATACTTGTTTGCCATTTTGAAATGAAAATGAATCAAGATGGATTACCAAGAAAGGCATTGTGCCTTTTGCCTCTGTTTGCATGTAGCTGGACAAAGCTTCATTTGAGAGTTTGTATTTTTCCTCAGGAGTGAAAAGGAGTCAGTGTTGGGACCAAAATGCATTGCTAGTCTTCCGAACAGTTAATTACTTCTAGTAGCTGAAATTGTATTTATATGCTAGATTAGTAAATCCACTAAGCTCTTTGAAGTATACTTAATAGGCTTGTATTGATAAATAATTGATAGACAGGGAGATAAAATACAAGTAAAAGTGGCAATAAGAAAGGACAGGGAAATCAAAGACATTCTAAAAGAAACCTTCATCCATCCATCCACCTGAAGGTTAAAAGATTTGCATTTCTCAGCAGAAGTGATGATTTTTAGAATATTTTGTATTTTTCAAAATTTCTACAATGAAGCATGGACATATTTCTTATAGAATCAAAAGAGGGCAAACTTTTAGAGGAAAATTTTTAATTAGCCTTTTTTAGTCTGCCTTTGAAAGTAAGTTTATTACTAGAAAATTAGAAGTTGTGATTGTGGCAACTTTGTTACATGGTCATAATGATCTCTGTCTTTCCTACTAGACTGTGAAGTTCTTGAGCTTAGGGACTGTATTCATCTTTGTATCTCTTGTGTCTAGCACAGTATGGAAGACAAATAATAGGTACTTAAGAACTATTTGCAAACTAAATGAATGAATGGAGTTAGAAATGTATTACAAAAATAAAATTTTCATAAACCAATATGTAAGTAGTTTATTTTTTTACTAATATACTAAGGTTTTGAAAAAAAGTACTCTTTCAGGTCAAAAATCCATTTGCTGTGTATATGGAAGTGATAGAGGACATTGGTTTAATAACTCCCTGGAAGTAGGCTAGCCAAATCTTACAAGAGGTAAGTACTTGGTGCTTGTTTACAAGGCTAGTCTAAGTAGTTTAAAGATAAATTAAAGATACACGCATATCCATACATACATTTACATATATACATATATTTATCTTCACTTCACAGATCTGTGGTATTTAGATTTGTGAAAAAATGCAACTTGGTGTCAGTTATAGAAACTGAATGTATGTAAGTTTATTCTCTGTGGTTTTTTTTTTTTAAACTGTGACATCAGGCTTCATAAATGCACATTTAAAAGGACATATCTAAAGTGGATTTTCAGTCATGAAAATTTTATTTGGGTAGGATAAAAGACCTTGTGAGAGTTCTCTTAATTTTTGTATGTATTTGAGCAAACTTAAAGTTAGCTAGGGGTGACCAATCGGGAGACTCTTTCAGATAGAGGCCCAAGTAGGAAAGAGGGTGAAAAAAAGTATGGGGGGTGGGGAAATGCTGCTCATTTGGAAAAAAAAAAATCAGCACTCTACTGGCATACTTTCCTCTTTAATTGTGGTTCTGCTCCCTCTCTTTCAAGCCCTGTATAGTGGTGCTTATAGTATGCATTGTGGCATCCTGGTATTCTCCATTGCTATTTGTCAAATTTTGGCTTAGATAAGAGAAGTTGAGGGAAATATTGTGAAGAGAGGAAGAGTTAGAGTGACAGATGTAGAGAAGAGATTAAAAACCCTCAGTCTGGTATATACCAGAAAGTTACCTGCCATATAATGGACTGAAAAGAACTGGAAACCATTTGGATATGAAAGTTTGCATTTGTGCAGATACAATACAGAGAGATGCCCCAAATGCACTTGGTTCCCAGAAATTCTTCTTCCTTTATATCCATGCTTTTTGAAGTACATAGCTTCTTCATAGCCTCTGCCAGATCCTACACTCCTTGAATGCAGAAGCCGTGTTTGAATCATAATGATATTCTCTAGAGTGTTAAGTAGAGTGCCTTGTAGAGAGCTTTTAATACATATTGGAAACAATGTAAGAATAAATACCTAAAGACATGGTCTAGAGGACTTGACCACTGTTGAATGAAATCCTGGGTTGGCATATACCTAGAAGAATGGCTTATTCTCTGAATGCATCATTGTCTAAATTGATCTGCCACAGAGACTGAGAAGGGAGTGGTGGAGTTCAAGCATTTGTATCTATTCTCTGTGGCCTTGGGAGCCTTCTTGTCCCGCTTCCAAAACTTAAGGTTGGGGAAGAGGTGACAAGCAAAGAGAGATTTTTAGCTGCAGCTTTTATCTAAATATGGTGTTTGGGTATGTTGTGTGTGCATATATATATATACTATATTATTTATTATTTTTTTCATACAAAACATGTATGTAAATGTTCATAGCAGTTTTATTTCCAAACTGGAAACAACCCAACTGGCCTTCAATGAGTGAATAAACAAACTGTGGTACATCATATAATGGAATAGTACTGAGCAAAATAAGAAACAAATTATTAATGAAGACAACAGCTTGGATAGATCTTAAATTTATTATGTTGAGTGAAAATCACATACTATATGATTCCATTTACTTATATTATTTTTATAGCAATAATTAATAATTATGTATGTTACTTAAACTATTTGAAAGCTGTTAATTGTTCCTCCTAGCAGTGGGTGGTCTTTCACAATCATACCTTCCATTGCAACAATGGGCTCAAGCATAACAACGATTGTGAGGATGGTGTAGGACCGGGCAGTGTTTCGTTCTTTTGTACACAGGGTCACTATGAGGAGGAACTGACACAATGGCACCTAACAACAACAACAATTTGTGTGGTGAAAGCCTTGCTTTCGTATATCTCATGTACAAACAGTGTAACCACTCATAAAGTTTTTGTAGGTTCTGAGTTTCACCAACCTGCATATATACATATAACATGCCTACATATCTGTGTTTTTACTATTCTGGAGAATAAGCCTAACTTCCATTGGGAAGAGCTAGGCGGTAGAACTGTTCAGAGCTCGAGTAAACCGTTTTTAGCTGCATCAGTGCCACACTTTTGCAAAGCTAATTGTCACTGATATTACAGTATAGAGCTACTGCTCATTTATCAGGTTTCATCATTTCCCCAAGTACAAAGATGTGATCCTCTTTCAAATAGTGATGGTCAATCCATACTGTGAATTTGGCCCATTTTTGAGAGCCTTTAATTATACTTCTAGCACTGGCTGATTGCATACTGAGCTCCATAGAAATGGGAATGTGACCCAAAGGCACTTTCCAGGTTAGATTTCATAGAGTGATTGTCTTGTGGTTCACATTTATTTATCTGTTTTGGAAAACAGATGGCAATTCTCAGAAAAGGAACTTACTAATAATGAACTTTATATGTTATCTCTGCATGAATATTTAAAAGTTTTTCATTCATTCTTTAATTCAACCAACGTTTATTGAGCACTGATTCTATGCCAGGTACTGGGCTAGGAGCTGATGAATAAGATGAAATCACTGCCAGCAAGGAGCTTCCTGCCTAGAGGGAGCCAGAGGTGGAGCTCAGGGCAGCATGATGAAGGCTGCCATAGAGCTGGGGACCCATGTGGGGGTCTGGGGACTATGGAGCTATGAATGAGGGGTGCCTCGTTCCCTTAAGAGCACTGTCGTGGAAGGCATGTGCAGAGGTACAGTGTTAAGAGACAAAATGACACATTTGTTCAACAGGAATAGTTTGGATTGGTTGGAGCACAGATGTGGGGGAAGTGGAGAGAAGATGAACTAGAACAGTAGGCAGAAAACATTGAGGAGTTTGGACTGTATCCAAGGATGATGAGGAGCCTTTTAAGAAGGGAAAAGTTTCTTTAGTATGGAGGATGACTGTAGAGAGTGAGTGGTGGCAGAGAGACCCCTTAAGAGGCAGTTTTAGTAATGCAGGTGAGAAAGCAGGGCAGTAAATAGGAGAATAGAAGATAAAGTTGAGAGAATTGAGGAGGTAGAGTAGACATGACTTGGTGACTGGATATGAGGGCAAGGGAGAGTCTAGAGCTGCTAGTTTTTCTGGCTTAGGTGGTGGGGCCATGGCACATGATAGGTGCTCAGTAAACATTTGTTGAATAAATGAGTGAAATACAGGAGGAACGTATTTTCAAGGGGTGGAATAATGAGATCAGATTTGAACATGTTGAGTACGAGTCGGAATCGACTCAACGGTAACGGGTTTGTTTGTTTGTTTGTTTTTTGGTTTTAATCACCCAGGCAGAAATGTCTGCTAGGTAGTTGAAGTTGTGTTTTGGATCACAGAAGAGAAAAATTAGAGCTGGAGATACGTACTTGGAAATTATCTGCATGTAGATGGTAATTGAAGCCTTCGGAATAGGTGAGCTCACTGGGAAAGAGTGTCTAGACTATTCTGGAGAGGCAAAGTTGGGACTCATCAGCATATAGGTTCAAGTTGGAAGTCATGGCGTGGATGATGTTTTCCAGGCTTTTGCATGTGACATGTCTTAGAATGTATTTTGCCAACATCTGGTGATTTTTAAATAAAAGTGCCGAAGACGTCAAGAACTTTCCTGATTAAGAGAAAATATGAGTATGTGTTGTCGTGGTCCAAGACTTTGTAAATAGGATAATGTACTACCAAACACACGCTTGCTCACTCACCCACTCACTCACACACTCACTCACCCTGTCACTCCTCACACATATACCATAGGGACGTCTGTGTAGACAAATACATTAGAATCAAGGGATTGGATTTCTATTATTTTTGATAACAATAATTAATAATTATGTGTGTTATTTGAAAGGTGCCCTGGTGGCACAAGGGTTCAGTGCTCTGCTGCTAAGTAAAAGTTGGTGGTTCAAACCTACCCAGTGGTGCCGCAGGAAAAAGATCTGCTCCTGTAAAGATAACACCCAAGACAACCCTATGAGGCAGTTCTGTTTTGTCACATGGGGTCACTATGAGGCGGAATCTCAATGGCACCCAACAACAACAACATGCTATTTAAACTGTTTCAAAGTTGCTAATTGTTAACTCTTAGCAATGGGTGGTCTTTCACAATCATAACTTCCATTTATGTGGTGAAAGCCCTGCTTTTATATACCTCATGTACAAACAATGCAACCACTCATAAAGTTTCTGTAGGTTCTGAGTTCCACCAATCTGCCTGGCTCCAATATGGAGGCTGCTCTGCCCCTTCCCCTTGGGGAGCACTCTCCCACTCTGGAGAATGAAAGCTGTAACTAAAATCCACTGCCCTCCAGTCGATTCCAACTCCTATCCACCCTGTAGGACAGAGCAGAACTGCCCCATAGGGTTTCCAAGGCTGTAAATCTTTACGAGGGCAGACTGCCACATTTTTCTCCCATGGAGCAGCTGGTGGATTCGAACTGCTGACCTTTCGGTTAACAGTCGAGCGCTTAACCACTGTGCTACCAGAGCTCCTTTTCAAAACTGTAAGTGTGACAACATGACAACACATACTCATGTGTAGCATTCTGAGCTCTAGTCTCTATTCCACTGTAGGTTCAGCCCTGCTGGCTAGCCTCTGAAGACTATGGTTCCAAGCAAATGCTAGGAATACTTGTGTAATTGGGCTGATCTTTTCTTAAGTGTCTATAGAGATGTAAATTTTGGTTTCTTTGGGTTTTTTTTGTTTTGTTTTGTTTTTTGTTTTTGTTGTTGTGGGTGAAGCCTTGTATAATTTTCTGGTTCTCTGAGGTGAATGGTTTCTTTAATTTCCTTATTGTTCAAGAGGTTGCCTTCATCAGGGTTTCTGCTTTTATTCAAACATAAGCTTGAAGCTCCTTGTTCTCCAGGAGAGTTTTTTTGAGGCCACTTTCAGATTGTTGAAAAATTTGGAAGGACCACGAGGGATGATCATAGAAACTACCATTTACTGAGTACCTGTTGTTGTTAGGTTCTGACTCATAGTGACCCTATGTACGACAGAACGAAACACTGCCTGGTCCTGGGCCATCCTCACCGTTGCTGCTATGCTTGAGCCCATCGTTGGCAGCCACTGTGCCAATCCATCTTGTTGAGGGTCTTCTTCTTTTTGGCTGACAGTCTACTATACCAAGCATGATATCCTTCTCCAGGGACTGGTCCCTCCTGATAACATGTCCAAAGTATGTGAGATGTAATCTCTCCATCCTTGCTTCAAAGGAGCATTCTGGCTATACTTCTTCCAAGACAGATTTGTCCATTCTTCTGGCCGTCCGTGGTCTATTCAGTATTCTTCGCCAACACCATAATTCAAAGGCATCAATTCTTCTTTGGTCTTCCTTACTCATTGTACAGCTTTTGCAGGCATATGAGGTGATTGAAAACACCATGCTTGGGTCAGGTGCACCTTAGTCCTCAAGGTGACATCTTTGCTTTTCAACACTTTAAAGAGGTCTATTTCAGCAGATTTGCCCAATGCAATAAGTCGTTTGATTTCTTGACTACTGAGTGCCTACTGTATGCCAATTGCGTTACGTTTAATCTCTCATTTAATCTACACAGCAAATTTGAAATGTAAGTGATAATGTCTCCATTTTACAGATGAAGAAAATGAGGCCCAGAGATTTATACCAGGTATGCAGGGATGGTTCAACATTAGAACGACAATCAATGTAATCCATCACATAAAACAAAAGACAAGAACCACATGACCTTATCAATCAATGCAGAAAAGGCATTTGACAAAGTCCAACACCCATTCATGATAAAAACTCTCAAAATAGGAATAGAAGGGAAATTCCTCAATATAATTAAGGGCATTTATATAAAGCCAACAGCCAACGTCATCCTAAATGGAGAGACTTTGAAAGCATTCCCCTTGAGAACAGGAACCAGACAAGGATGCACTTTATCACCACTCTTATTCAACATTGTGCTGGAGGTCCTAGCTAGAGCAATTAGGCTAGAAAAAGAAATAAAGGGCATCCAAATTGGTAGGGAAGGTAAAGTATCTCTATTTGCAGATGATATGATCTTATACTCAGAAAACCCTAAAGAATCCACAAGAAAACTACTGGAACTAATAGAAGATTTCAGCAAAGTTTCAAGATATAAGGTGAACATACAAAAATCAGTTGGATTTCTCTACACCAACAAAGAGAACTTTGAAGAGGAAATCACCAAATCAATACCATTTACAATAGCCCCCAAGAAGATAAAATACTTAGGAATAAATCTAACCAGAAACATGAAAGATCTATATGATGAAAACTACAAGACACTACTGCAAGAAACCAAAAGAGACCTGCATAAGTGGAAAAACATACCTTGATCATGGATAGGTAGACTCAACATTGTGAAAATATCAATTCTACCCAAAGTGATCTACAGATACAATGCAATCCTGATCCAAATTCCACTGGCATTTTTTAATGAGATGGAGAAATAAATCACCAACTTCATACGGAAAGGGAAGAGGCCTTGAATAAGTAAAGCATTACTCAAGAAGAAGAACAAAGTGGGAGGCCACACACTACCTGATTTTAGGACCTATTATACCGCCACGGTAGTCAAAACAGCCTGGTACTGGTACAAGAACAGATATATAGACCAGTGGAACAGAATTGAGAATCCAGACATAAATTCATCCACTTATGAGCAGCTGATATCTGACAAAGGCCCAAAGTCTGTTAATTGGGGGAAAAGACAGTCTCTTTAACAAATGGTGCTGGCATAACTGGATATCCATCTGCAAAAAACTGAAACAAGATCCATACCTCACACCATGCACAAAAACTAACTCAAAGTGGATCAAAGACTTACATATAAAATCGAAAACAATAAAGATCATGGAAGAAAAAATAGGGAAAAAGTAGGGCTAGGAGCCCTAATATATGGCATAAACACAATATGAACTGTAAGTAACAATGCACAAGCACCAGAAGAGAGACTAGATAAATGGGAGCTCCTAAAAATCAAACACTTATGCTCATCAAGTGACTTCACCAAAAGAGTCAAAAGACAACCTGCAGACTGGGAAAAAATTTTTGGCTACGACAAATCCGATCAGCGTCTAATCTCTAAAATCTACAACATACTGCAAAACCTCAACAACAAAAAGACAAATAACCCAATTAAGAAAATGGGCAAAGCATATGAACAGGCACTTTGTCAAAGAAGATATTCAGGCAGCTAACAGAAGCATGAGGAAATGCTCATAATCATTAGCCATTACAGAAATGCAGATCAAAATTACAATGACATATCATCTCACCCCAACGAGGCTAGCATTCATTCACAAAACACAAAACAATAAATGCTGGAGAGGTTGTGGAGAGACTGGAACACTTATACACTGTTGGTGGGAATGTAAAATGGTACAACCACTTTGGAAATCGATTTGGCACTTCCTTAAAAAAGCTAGAAATAGAAGTACCATATGATTCAGCTATCCCACTCCTTGGAATATATCCTAGAGAAATAAGAGCCATCACACGAATAGATATATGCACAACCATGTTCATTGCAGCACTGTTCACAATAGCAAGAAGATGGAAACAACCTAGGTGCCCATCAACAGACGAATGGATAAACAAATTATGGTATATCCACACAACGGAATACTAAGCAGTGATAAAGAACAACAATGAAGACGTGAAACATCTTATAACATGGAGGAAGCTGAAGGTCATTATGATGAGTGAATTTAGTCAGTCACAGAAGGACAAATATTGTATAAGACCACTATTATAAGAAGTCAAGAAAAGGTTTAAACACAGAAGAAAACATTCTTTGATGGTTATAAGGGTGGGAGGGAGGGTGAGGATTATTTACTAACTAGACAGTAGATAAGAATTATCTTAGGTGAAGGGAAGGACAGCACACACTACAGGGGTAGTCAGCACAACTGGACTAAACCAAAGCTAAGAAGTTTCCTGAATACAATCAAACACTTTGAGGAACAGAGTAGCAGGGGTAGGGGTCTGTGGACCATGCTTTCAGGGGACATCTAGGTCAGTTGGCATAACAAAGCTTATTAAGAAAATGTTCTGCATCCTGCTTTGATGAGTGGCATCTGGGCTCTTAAAAGCTTGCAAGCGGCCATCTAAGATGCATCAATTGGTCCCAACCACCTGGAGTAAAGAAGAATGAAGACCACCAAAGACACAAGGAAAGTATTAGCCCAAGAGACAGAAAGGGCCACATAAACCAGAGACTCCATCATACCGAGACCAGAAGAACTAGATGGTGCCTGGCTACCACCAATGACCGCCCTGACGGAATACAACAGAGAGTTCCGGATGAAGCAGGAGAAAGGTGGGGTGCAGAACTCAAATTCTAGTAAGAAGACCAGACTTAATGGTCTGACTGAGACTGGAGGTACCCTGGAAAGCATGGACCCTGTATTCTCTATCACCCCAGAACTGAAACAATTTCTGAGGCCAACTCTTCAGACAGGGATTGGACTGGACTGTGGGACATAAAGTGATACTCGTGAGGAGTGTGCCTTTTAGCTCAGGTAGATACAAGAGACTAAATGGGCAGCTTCTGTCTGGAGGTGAGATGGGAAGGCAGAGAGGGTTAGGAGCTGGTTGAATGGACATGGAGAATCAGGGGTGGAAAGGAGGAGTGTGCTGTCACAGTATGGGAAGAGTAAGTAGAGTCACATAACAAAGTATGTATACATTTTTGTATGGGAAAAAAAATATATATAAAAAGAACCTGAGGCCCAGAAAGATTTAATTTTTCAAAGGTTGTATAAATGGTGGAGCCAGGATTTGCAGTTGGGTTGGTCTCACTCCATAGCTCGTAATCTTTCCACTATACTCGACTGGACTAAGAGGGGAAGGAATATGCTCTGGATATAAAGTATTTGACTTAAATTCCCACACTCCTTTGACTTTTGTGACATTGTATACTCTGGGTTCCCCTCCTACTTGTAAAACTGATTCTGTCTTTGCTTGTTTGCCCTCTTCCTCCCACCCTTCAGTAGATGTAAGTGTTCCAGTAGGTTTGTCCCTTGCCCTTTCTGTTCTTTTTACTCTTTCCCACATCCATTCCCATGACTTCATTATCTTTGCTCTTTGAAACACTCTCCCATCTCTTTCTAACCTGACCTTTTCCTTGATCTCCAGTTCAGTCAGTGTTTCCCAGTTGCCTGCTGGACATCTCCATCTGGAAGTCCTGCCAGTGCTTCACTTGCAACAGAGCCAAAGTGCACGCATCACTTTCTTTTCCCATCCCCACAAACCTGCCTTTCTCTAACACTCTACATTTCTGATGATGGCATCTCTATCTGGTCCCCAGATTTCAAACTTAAAGTCGTCTTTGACTTCTTATTTTACACATCCTCCATCCAAATTAAGTGGCTAAGCCCTGCAAGTCTTCGTCCCATCATGTCTCTCACCCTGATTGATTTCTTGCTGTTAGATTCATTTTTTAAAAGTTCAGCTCTTTTAGGCCAAAATCTTCAGTAGCTTTCCAGTGCTTAGAGGATCAAATTTAGACAATTTAGCCTGGTGTCTCCATCGTTTTATCTCCAGGCAATGTTTCTAGCTCCCCTTGGTATGTATTCCCTCAATTTCAGCATAACGAGCTACGGACTCATTGCTCAAAGGACCCTGTAGTTGTCTGTCTCCAAGCCTTTGCTGATAGACCACCTCAGTGTCTTCCTGTCATCATTGTCTGCTTCAGTCCTATCTGTCTTTCAAGGCCTCAGTGCAATGCCTTCTTCAGGAGTCACTCCATGATTCCCCGTGACTAGATATGATTGTTTTCCCTGTTTGAGTCCTGCTCCCGCTATACTTCTCCTATGGCCTTGATTCTTGCTTGCTCTTGTACGTATGTATTCGACTTTATCCATACTAGAACCTTGCTTTTCAAAGTGAGGTCTATGGACCAGCAGCATGGGCGTCACTTAGGAGCTTGTGAGAAATGCAGACTCCCAGGCCCCACCTCAGACCTACTTAATCAGAATCTGCATTTTAACAAGATCCCCAGGTGATCTGTATGCACATTAACGTTGAGAAGGGCCGCTTCCCAGTGTAAGCTCCTTGTTCAGAACCTTGCAGCACCTGAGAGGATTTTGCACATAATAGATAAAAGTTCTTTTGGTTTCTCATATTTATGCTCTGCTTCACCCATTTATTGATGTGGCCTCAGAGAGCTATGTGCAAGAACTTTATGGGAGGAGGGAGAGAGAGGGAAGGAGATAGTGAGAGAGGGGAAGAGAGAGAGATAGTATGAATGTGAATGAGAATAAGAGAATGAATGAGGTAGAGACCTCTGGCAGAATCTCTGCTCAGTGGCTAATATCTTTGTGACTAGTTTGGAAAACACGGTCTTTGCTCTACCAGATGGGTAGAAGTTCTAATCTAGACCTTGGTTTAATTTCATGCGGCCAGAGGCAAATATCTCCTGAGATAATTTTGCTCCTATCCTTGGGAACTAATGGTTTCCTACTTCCTCCTTTGCTGGCATTCCGGGGTGGATCTTTTCTGGCCATTCCCAGAAGTCACAGTGGAACTTTTGAAATGTTTCAAAGAGCCATAGAAGAACTGTGCTCAGTGTTTCAAATAGTCCCTTCTGTTTACAGAAACAGATTTTCTGCTTTGTTTTTAAACTTCAAAGTTTATTTCGGAAATAAAGGTTTACTTTCCCCCATGGAATTCTGTAGGTTTTATACTAGTGTTAATTTCTAAAACCTAAGTCATTTCTTGCCTTTGAAACTTCAATGCTGTGGGTCAATTTAATAATGTTGCCTGAAGGTTCCTTTGGCCTTCAAAAGCTGTCAGGTTGCCTTTTCTTTGTTCTTTGAGAGGGTGAGGTTGCCTCAGTCCCAAAGCCTGACAGGGACATTGGAACCAGCATTTATTTAATCATTCAGAGTCTTCCCTCCACTCCTCAACAAAATCTAGTTTTATTTTCGAATTAGGCCCTAGTGGCGATTAGACTTACTGCAAACTAATGAATCTGGGTAAAATGGGTAAAATTCCTGAAAAGCACATCGACATTTCATAGAGTAATAAGTAGTCCAAGTGACTCTGACACCCGTAGCTGCGCACACTCATCACAGCCCTTCTGTGACTCTGTATACCTCCAAACCTACGGAGGGCCCTCCTTCGTCTGTCTGTTGGACTCTTCCCCACATCTCCTCTTTCCCCTTCCTCCTTTCCACCCTCACACACTCTGAACTGGTTATAATTTACAACAGAAGGTGTTTTTATGGTTTGTTATATTTATTGAATGGTTTTGTGTTTCTTCTTTTAAAAAAAAAGTTGAGTGGAGCATTTTCTATTTTCCTCAGCGTTTTAGTTTTAAGTTGTAGCCTTTTCCTATAGCTCCTCATTTGCTTCTCTTTTCTCTCTGCCCCCGTCTTCCTCTGCCTCCTCCATATCTGCCTGCCCTCGGTGATTCTGGAGAGAAAACAGGCTTCCCATTTCCGCCCACATATTTGGTTTGGGTACCTGGTTACTTCTCTTGGGATATTGCGAAATTCGATTCCTTAGTTTGAAAATGAGGAGCTCTAAAATACTCACGGATGAATTTACATTCCTCTTTCTAAGAACTCTTGAGTATTTAAAAGGCATTTTGTACAGGCAGACCAAGGCTAGATGTATGGAGTGGAGTACCTCAGGTCATTGCTATGTAGTTTACATTCTTTCTCACTTTGTCATAATTCTCAATGAATGCAAATTACATCTTTGTTCTTAGAAATATTTTTTCTTACGTTGACTGCCTTTTCTTTTTCTAAAGGTAAGGGAGCCCCTTTGAAACACTGCTAGTGTGGAGCAGAACTGACACCTACCTTGTAGGCTAACTAAATTATAGCCTGCTTTTCCCTGATGAAGTTATCACATTCCAGGCACATTGTTTCACTTGTGGGTTTCTGTTGTCCCGGTTTCAAATTTGACTTCAGGTTAGGGAGTGTATTCCAATTAGATTATTTCTTGATTTTTTTTTTTTTTTGTCTTTATACTTATGGGGATCTTTTGTTTGTCCTGTATCTATTATCTCTTTTAAGCTTGGCCAAGGTTGTTAGGTTATGCACTTGTGTATAAATATTTAACAAGATAAATTAGACAAAATGTGCTTGAAGACACTTCAGCCCTGCACCCCCACTTCGGCCCCAGCTCATTTTTTGTGTAGAGTCACAGATGGTTGCTTTATCTCAGATGTTTAGATTTGTAGAACATTCTTTTGCACATTGCTTGATGGACACAATGAATTGGAAGCTTTTGAGTCAATCTTGACTACCAAAATGGTAGCACTGAGGAACAGATAACATTAGGCTCCTCTTCCTATTGTTTTCCCTGACTAGTTATCCAAACTCCCCTAAGCCAGAGAGTTTTAGGTATGAGATTGTGTGTTTTTTAAGAAAATATTATGGATAAAGACTAATGTTCTCAAGTCAGGAATAACAATTAGTACCATTCATTAATCAGGGGCATGTTTTGACTTTGGGTCTTGGCTAGGAAATATAAACTGTGAAAGTCACACATATACATGAACCTCAGGTAAATTTATGACTTGTCAGCCTTTTAAGGTTAAATTCTTAACCCCAAATCGGGGGCTGGCTTTATATGTGGAATCCGACACATTCCTCTGGGCCACTGAGCACCCCCCTCCCCAGCCCTTTGCTTAACAGCAGCTAATGGCCTAATGAGCAAGAAGGATTTCTGCCTCTTATCAGCTGCCTAAACAGCAACAGGAAGGCTGATATACAGAGTATAGGTCAAAACCTGAGACCTTGAACCAAAAAAATACAGGGTCAGTTTAAGACTCTAGATATGTGTTATCTCTAGAGTCATCAATACCTGTCAATAAAGGAACTAGACACTTGAGCTCAAACAAATAGTAATAGTTGTCAAAAGTATGAACAGTCTAATTAATTTTGCTAATAGTTCTTTCCTTCTTTGTTTAGTTCTTCTATAAATAGCCTTCATATAGCCTTTAATGAGCTTTAGTTTGTGCCTGGAGGTTGTTATGGTCATGCTGGAGTGTTTGATTGTCAGATGGGGATGATGATGGAGGCAGGGATATTTATATTTTGGCCCAGATTTTGGAAGAGGCTGCCAAATAAAGGTAAATAGATATCTACTACTACTTTTATTTCTTTTTAAACTAAGTTTTTGATTACATACACACTCAACTTGCCATGGAGTCCAACTTGCCTCCTTATATTGTACTCGGACTTTTTTAAGGAGAAAGAGCCTTGCCTATTTCTTAAATCCACTTGGAATCCAGGCTCAGACTCACGTAGAATAAATAGTTTAGCGTATGCAGTGCCCCCATCATAGTGAAAGCCCCTTGACTTTCATCTTCTGTATTTGCATTTGTTCAGAGACAATAATGAAAACATTTTTTTCCAGATTCCGTTGGGTTATTGAAAATCCTATTTACATACACAGGCATTGTTGTGGCTTATGGAAGAATGTGGGGTCCCATTCTTTAGCTCTTCGTATATCTTTGCTAAGGCTTGTCTAAATAGAAGTAATGATGCTTCCATCTAAGCAGCTTTTCTCATTTAGGTAAGCAGGGTGGTTTGAAATTTCAGTTTACTAGATAATTGAGTCTCTTAATTATTTCAGGCATGCAGGTTGCTCTCTTGATAGTAAAGACCCTAAAAATCTAGTAATCTCCTCAGGCATCTGTTTGGTAATAAAATCTTGTGCATTTTCAGGGGTTAATTTTCATGACAATTGTGCATCGCCCCCCACCCCCACCCCCCACCCCTCAACCCTGGAAGAATTCTGTTATGTTTTAAGGGCCTTGGTTTCCTCACATTTGCAAAAGTCCACTTGGAACATATGTGAGGATGTTGCTGGAATTACTGGATCTAGAGGAAATTTAAATGTATTCAGATTCATGCTCATTACGTAACTTTCATTTAGAGTTTTTAATAGCGTTGTCATATTTCTCGGAAAAATCATCTGCCTGATTTTGCCAGACTTGGTTTTCCACCCTGAACGAAAAACTGAAGATCAGCAAAAGCGTAGCCTAACTATCCCCAGTCTATCCTTTTTCTTAAAAAAAAAAAAAAAAAAATCTCGAGGTCATCTGGTGCACAGTGAGGTGGGAAAAACTTAAAAAAAAGAAAGAAAGAAAAACCCCAGGCCGCCTTCACATCTGCTAGTCATTCCCACTGGTGTGCTTCAATTCAGCACGTTTTTATTGAGCACCTGTGGTGGGGGCGGTGCTAATAATCGTTAACATTTATTGAGCCTGGCGCTGTGCTAAGCACTTTATGGGCAACATCCCATTTTAGCCTCACAGCAACACTACCGGCTGGGTACTATTATTTCCCCCATTTTACAGATGGGCAAACTGAGGCTTAAAGAAGTTTAGGCACTCGTCCAAGGGCCATTAGCTATGAAGTGGTTTAAATCCAGGCAGCCTTGGAAACCCTATGGAGCAGTTCTACTCTGTCCTACAGGGTCGCTATGAGTTGGAATCAGCAGTGGGTTTTTAGTCTGGTTCCAGAGTGGTGTTCGTAACCACTACTTCCGTGACAGACCCAGTGTTTCTGGTAATTCTTCCAGAAATCAACTTTTAGTATGTGTGACATGCTGGGGAATCGAAGTCAAATCCTCCACTCTCCGTGCTATTGGTGGGGGAGGCAGGCGTGTAGACAGATGAGGGCCATGCAGGGCCGGATTATGCAACAAGCAAGGTACAAACGGACTTACTTGTGCATATTTACTAATCTGTAGTGAACAGTTTCACCTTTTGATGTTTGATGTGGTGAAACCCATGTGAAATTGTGCACTACAAAGCAGTAAGTAAACACAAGTAAGCCATCGTGTACTTTGCTTAATGTAAGCTGGTGTGTACCGTGTTTACTGGTTAATCTGCCCCCCTGGGGCCATGCATGGAGGAGTCTCCACATCTGCCTGGGGAACGAGGAGGGCATGGGAAGAACAGTGGCTTGTGGTCACAGGCATTTGCTTTTCCTGTTTAGTGACGGTCATCCTGTCTCCCAGTTGAGCTACCTCAGCGATTGTATCAGCCTGTTTGCATTGCCGTCCCAGCTCACCGTAGCAGCCATTCCATTGCTGTCGAGTCGATTCCGACTTATAGCGACCCTATAGGACAGAGTAGAACTGCCCCATGGGGTTTCCAAGGCTGTAACCCTTATGGAAGCAGACTGCGGAGCAGGCTGGTGGGTTCGAACTACGGACCTTTAGGTTCGAAGCCGAGCGCTTAACCATTACGCCACCAGGGCTCCTTCAGTGTAGCAGTAGCTACCTTAAACCCAGCACTCCTTAGACATACGTGGTCACTTTATTTCAGTTCTCACTAAAAAAAAAAAAAAAAAAAGTCAAAATTAAACGAGGCGGATATTCCTGAACCAAATTGTTATGGTCTCAAGATTTGTTGGTCTTTCTGAAGGCAGGTCATATACGACTAGCAGCCCTCAGGGACCCCCTGGATCCAGGCTGGTTCACTCAGTTTGATCTAGAGCCCTCCTGGCACTGCCTTTAGTATCCCGCACCACAGGGCTGTGGAGAGCGCTATATCTGAATCACCCACAGCTTGACGGGAGAATGCAGTTACTATTGACAATTTTTTAGTTTTTCAGTAATATCATGGGAATAGAAGGAAGACCTCCAAATCACCTGTTTGGGTAATTTATTTTTTGTTTTTCATAGCTCCCAAAAAAGTCACTACTGAGCATTGTTGAAAAGTCTTTTATGTGCTGTGTTAATAACTTAGATTTTCTTTAATTTTAGTGGACATTTGGTTCAGGGTAAAGTGAACAAGTGAAGTAAGTGTGTGTGTGTGTGTGTGTGTGAGTGCGCGCGCGCATGCCTGTGATTTTGATTCAGTATATATGGGGTGGAAATGCAGGGAGCTTGTTAGAAATGCAGACTCTCAGCAAGGGTTCACACCTAAACGAAGAAGCTCTGCCCCAAACCCGTCTCCAAGTTTCTTATAGTTGCTCTGCAATGGTTTGCTTGCCAGCTCCCCTCCGTGCACTTTCTCCTCCATTAAATCTTTTCCACAGAAAGGGGTTGCCACCAAGTCTAGACTTCAGTGACATGCAGGAGGAGGGCCAATTAGTGTGGATTTTGATTCATATTACATGAGGGTGGGAGGAGGAGGAGGAGGAGGAGGAGAAGGAGGAGGAGGATCTGTCCTTCCCAGTCCTTCAGATCCTCAAGTTCTAACACAACGGTATGTTGAAGATGTATAAAATTACTGGAGCATTTACACAGCTATTCCCCAAGATGGCATAAATGCCACAGCACTAGAGCACGTCAGTGTGGACATTCAGATCATCTAAAAGATAGGGAAAAGGAAAAGGTCAATAACGGTGCTTCTCACTTGGGGATCGAGAGTGAGTGTTTCATTTTCCTTTGGTGACGTTTTGCTCAGGTGCCCTGTGTATGTTGTACTATCAAGGCAACTGACTCCCTTTTCCATGGGTTCCTATCATAGGGAAAGGGAAAAGATATAATAGAGGGCACGGATTATTTATAGTGGCTGAGAATGTAATTACAAGGTGCAATGGCTTGAAACTGAAATTTAGGTTAGCCATTAGAGCTGGGAGAAGCTTCTTTGCAGGAAGGGCAATTGGGCATCGAAAAGATTTGCCTGGGAGCTGGTTAAACAGCATTTCCGGAAGTGCCGAAGACTAGGGCAGGTGTAACAGGAGGGGAAACGCCCACCATATCCTGGAGGCCCAGACTGATAGGCATCTTCCATTAGTGCCTGGTTTTCTTTGTGGTCATGTAATTGCTAATAGCTTGCAACAAAATTCTTTTTCATGTATTCAAACATGCCTAATTCGTTAAACATAAGAAAACAAATGCCTTTGAGCAATGAGGATGAGGCATTTGGATTGATCTGAGCCGCTTCCTACCAGCCCTTCTGGAATACGGGTCAAAGACTGAAGCTGTGTTAGTATGTTTCACTTCTGCAAGCCTTCTTCCTTATATATATAGGGCTATTACTCTTAAAGTAACGTTCGGGCTCTGTTAATATTACTTTCTCAGGGCCAACCCTAGATAAAATTTGGTTTTAGTCCCTCTTTTTTTCTTGATCTTTCTCTCCTCTTTGACATTCTCCTACTCCCTGTTCAGGTGTTCTGTGCTGCCTCCCCTTCCCTCTCTCCACCTACCTCCTTTCCTGTGCTGGAGGAAGATCCCAAGTAAACTCTTTAGCCTTGAGGTAAGAGGGAATTACTCAAGGAGTGTTAAAGACTTTAAGACAATGCCTGATGAAATTGCTTAACCAAAGTAGTGACTCCCCCATGATGAAACGTTTTTTAGGCATTACTAGGGAGATGCTTTTATGTGGGGTAGAGCGGGAGGGAGGGAGAGCTTTCTGGTGCCCAACTTCCCAGAGCTCTCAACTCTATGGGAACTTGTTCTAGGGAAGCTTCTTCAAGTCAGTTGTAAAATGTTCAGTGTGTTTCCTGAGAGGGATGTGGGTAGCAACTGCTGTTAACCCATTTTCCATATGGTTAAATGGAGGACATCGAGGCGAAATGACTTAGCCAAGTTGCTCTGGACCAGAAGAGTTCTGAAACAGAGCAGGCTACCTACTGCAATCCTCAGCATGGACTTTATGTCTTGATTCATGACTCTTGTTGGATTTTATTTTCTTTAAAAAAATGGTAATAGTTTTCTAAACACTTTAGCCATGAGAACACAACTGTTGCTTTTTACTCACCTGAAGAACTGTTTCATAGGATCTGTAGGATCAAGATGATGGTATGCTTTCAATCTACTGCAGCTTTCCATCTAGTCTTCATGATTTGCCAAAATGTCTGCTACAGGGAGTTTTGGAAGCCAAAAATATCTGTAAAGCAAAAGACTGCGCTTTTAGTTTCAGATATACAGAGTTATAGGTACAACTGGCATGCAAAGTGGTATATAGTTGTCATAAACGAGATATAATTGTTTAAAGAAACTCTGTCATACTTATGACAAAAGAACCAGTTCTAACATTCACGACTGTGGGGCATCTCTTTTCTGATGCAAGAACAGAGTGTACCAGTGACAGTGGTGTGTAAGGAGATTAGTTAGAATATGTTCATCATGGAAACAGGAAAAGGAATCTTGGAGATCACCAGACTGGCCTCCTACCAACTGCAGGAGTCCCTTCTCTGTTATCTTTGACATTTCTACCCAAATCATGCTTGAATGCCTCTAGAGATGGGGAGCTTACTACATTAGGAAGCAGGCTCTCATTGTTGAGTATTTATTCATTCATTCAGCAAGCACCTGTTGAGTGAGTACTATTTGCCAGGCCATGTCAGGGCATACAGAAATGACTGAGATATTGTTCCTGCCTGTAGGAACTTTAATAGTTGGGATAAGAAAAGTATACCAATGGCTGTAAAAGGTAGACTGCAAAACACAGTGTTAGAGAGGTACATTTCTAAGAGATGACAGTTCACGTGGTTTATCTGTAGAAAGAGGGCAGCTAGGCAGGGAGGAGGCATAGAAAACATTATGAGAGAGACATTTGAGAGAGACATTATGAAGGAGAAGGTTTTAATAGCTGAAGCTAGGGGAAGAACATTCCAGGGATAGGAATAACGTGAGTAAAACAGGGAAGCAGGAAATTGAGGCATGTTTTTGGGGAAACATTAAATAAGAATTGAATTTAATCCTCCCAATCACCTTGACAGATGGGTGTTATTGTCCCCATTTTATAGATAAAGAAACTGAGGCTCAGAGATTAAGTAACCTGCCAAAGGTCAGATGACTATTAAGTGGCAGAGTTGGGGTTCACATCCTGCTCTGTGTGAGTCTAGATTCTTTCCTTTTGCCACCACATGCCATCACATCAGGAAGCTCTCTGCCATTAGTTGGCCTCTGGAGGTAAATATAGGCATATACTAGAGGATGTAGTTATTATATGGGGTGCAGCCCTGTAAAGGTGCAGAGTTGTTGATCTTTGTCTCGGCCCCATATCCACATTCATGTGTATTTAAGTGCTATAGATGAAGCCTTCTTAGATGGCAGGAAGCAAGTCCTTTGCTTCTTTTGTCTCTGCCCAATGAACGGTCCAGAATGGGCTCAGTGACTATTGATTGACCTCCAGTTGGGAAACTTAGACTCTCAGAGCTGAAATTACTTTGGGGCTCATCTAATGCGGTCCACTTGAGGAAAACAGGCCCAGAGTGGACAAGGTACTTGGTTAAGTCACACAGCTGATTTGGTAGCAGAGCAGATGATATGAACACTTTAGTTTTTGTAGGGAATGGCTCTTTCCCACCTGCTGTGATTTCATACACAGTGGAAAGGGCCTAGCACTTAGATTGGGCCTGCCATAAACCAAAAATCCATTGCTGTCGAGTTGATTCCAACTCATAGCAACCCTATAGGGCAGAGTAGAACTGCCCCATAGGACTTCCAAGGCTGTAACCTTTACGGAAGCAGCCAGCCACATCTTTCTCCTGCAGAGTGGCTGGTGGGTTTGAACCACTGACTTTACTGTTAGCAGCCGAGCCCTTAACCGCTGCACCACCAGGGCTCCTCTAGATTGGGCCTAAGGTGTAGAAATTCTCCGCTATGCCTCCAGTCTATTTGAAGATTGTATCTGAAAAATAAAGACAGGATCTCAGCTACTAATCTGAGTAGAATAACAATTAGTGAAGGAATGGCTAGGGGAGACAGAAACATTACCTTAATTTAGTCCCTCTGGCAGAATTCTAAGGAGCCCTGGTTGCACAGTGGTTAGAGTGCTCGGCTGCTAACTGAAAGGTGGGCTGTTTGAACCCACCAGCCACTCCGTGGGAGAAAGATGTGGCGGTCTACTTCCGTAAAGGTTACAGCCTTGGAAACCCTATGGGGCAGTTCTACTCTGTCCTATAAGGGTGATATGCATCGGAATCGACTCGGTGGCAGTGGGTTTGGTTTTTGGGTTTGGCAGAATTCTAAACTAAAAGATTCTGCGTCTCAATACCAGAGTTGTTCTCCAGCCTAATTTTGTTTTTATTAGTTCTTAAAGTTTCTCTAGTGGCAACAGTTAATCTGACCTAATTCCTTTAAAATGGAACTCTTTGAAGTTCTGGTGTTACCTCCAAGTCTAAGGGAAGGCACAGAGCCCAAACTTCAGTGGGCCCCTGGAGATACAAAGATGAGTCAGTCAAGGGTATTGCCCTCAAGGAACTTAAATCTAGCGAAGATAAGGCATCCAAATATAACTGTGATGCAAGTTAGAGACTGAGAAGTGCCTTTATAAAGAATGGAGAGTGCAATGGGAAGTCACGGGAGGGAAAGCTTTTGGAGTTCATCTCATTATGCTGGCTCCAACACTCTCTCCTGTGAGAATTCAACCCAAAGATGACTAGGAGTCATCTTGTAGCGGGGCTCCCATAGCTCCTCATCTTCTGACCCTGGCCACTGTCCACCAGCTCAATGTTCCCTCTAGCCTTACCAGGCTCCTTGGCAGTGCCTGAATATGCCACCCATTTTCACAACCTTGCGCCCCTGCTCCACTTGCTTGGAAGCTTTTTAAGAAGGAGAATGATATGCACTTTGGGAATACCTCTCTGCGACTTGGGTGGCGTAGGGCATAGAGGCAGAAAGGCCAATTTGGAGGCTATTACAGTTGTCCAGGTGAAAGGAGGGAATAATGAGAGACATTTCAGAGGCCGTATCAGTAGGACTGAGTGATATTTGGATGTAGGGGATAGGGGCGAGTGAGACATCTAGAATGATTTAGAGGTTTCTTATTAGGTCGAGAGTCTATTTCCTGGACCAGTCTGTGAACTCCAGGGCAGGGACTGTGTCCTGTTCAAGATTGCATTCCTTGGGTTGGGCATAGTCTGTGGCACAATGTAGACATTCAGTAAATGCTGGATAAATGAATCGTTCCCCACTTTGGCGGGCTGAATGTTATCGGTGAATTTGTATTCCCAGACCACGTGTTGACTGCTGGTTGAGAATGTGGTCCAGAAAGAGCCTCTTTGTGGGACAGTGTAGCGATCTGATGATTCAACCTTTGCTGGGCATGAAATGATACGCAGTTAATTGGCACTTGGCAGTAGAGATAAAGGTAATTCATTCTTTAATTCTTGGGCTTAGAGACTGGCTTATATCCAGGGTTGCTTTAAACTCCCAGTACTCCGGTGTGGTAGTGACAGTTTGGCCTGCCTTTGACAAAGGCAGAGTCTATGGTGGCTCCAGGCACAGTCTTTGAATTCAAGTCTGAACTCCTGATACCCGGGTGCATCCTCTGCAAGGTCGTGTTCTTTGAGGCTAAATGACATAAGGGTAACCTTCTGCTGGGTTCCCTAAGAAGATTTCTTCCACTAGAAATCATCACTTTCCCCACTGGTTTCAAATACAGCCATTTCTTTCATCTGTATTCCTATCTTGATTAGTGAGAAATTAATGAGCGTGTAAGATTTGATTTAGATAATGATTAATTAGGGGAAAAGGCACTGATCTAATAGCAAGTCACTATTATATGCTAAAGAAATTAGTTAATATTTTTGGATAGCTGATTGACTTGTCCTCTGCTTAAAAAAATACCTTTTAAAAATGCCTGAGATGTCTTTTGGTTCATTAGTAGAGCAACCTGCACTTACTCCTTCGGATAATTTTAATAGGTACCTGTTATTTTCCCTGAAAGTCATGAAGCAACCAGTTCTGGATATCATTAATACATTTGCTTAATATTACTTTAATGATAATATTACATTATTATTTTTAGCACAATATACCTTTGTTAGCAAAAAACAATCTGCCGTTCGGAAGGCAGACCTTGGCAATGAATTGTGTCAAATGATCTGTCTATATATATGTACGTCTATATATACACATATATATGCTACGTGGAAGATATTTCAATTTTCATTGTTACTGAGCCCTGACGATTCATTCTCTTATGTTGCTGTTTGAATATGTTTTATCTGCTCTTAGAAAAGAGTGAGGATCAGGGTCTACATTAATATTTCTTCTGTTCTTTAATGTGCTTTCTAATGTGATTTTTGAAAATTTATAGTCACTAGCTATAATCATAAAGGTAATTAGAGAATTGGAGAACTAGAAGTGACCTTGAGGGGTTATTTAGTCCATTTCCCAATCTCAGGCTGTACTAATCTTCCTAAATATCACTCTTCATCATATTATGCCTCTGCTGGAGAACCTCCAGTGGTGCTTTACTGCCTGTGGGGTCAAGCCCATAGGCCTCTGCCTGTATTGAAGGCGCTCCAAATTCTGGCCCATTTTACCTGTTAGCTATGCCCCAGATCCCAGGTTTACATCAGGCAGGTTAGCTTTGCCCCACTACTCCACTGGTGCCAGAAACATTTCCCTCATTGGCCTCTCCAAACCCTTCTCATCCTTTATGGTCCAGCTCAAGCCTGCAAGTCTTCTTTGACCCCTAGAGCCTCTGGTGAACATTCCCTTTTCTAGCAATTATTGTCTTTATGGCATAGTTTTAAAATCAATTGTATTGAGCTATAACTCACAAACAATCAAACATACCATTTTAAGGGAGCAGTTCAGTGAGTTTTGACAAATGTATACACCCATGTAACCACTGTTTTTGTTAGCTGCCATTGAGTTGACTGCCAACTCATGGTGACCCCACGTACAACAGAATGAATTGTTGCCCAGTCCTGCATCATCCTCATAATCAACAGCATGTTCGGGTCCATCATTGTGGCTGTTGGGCCAGTCTGTCTCACCAAGGGTCTCACGCCCTTGCTGGCCCTCTATTTCACCAAACAGGATGTCCTTCTCTAGCTATTGATCCCTCCTGATGATGTGTCCAAAGCAAGCAAGTTGGACAATGTTGTGATCTGCGAGATTTTCATCAGCTAATTTTTGGAAGTAGATCTCCAGGCTTTTCTTAATCTGTCGTAGTCTGGAAGCTGTACTGAAACCTGTCCACCATGGGTGACCCTACTGGTATTTGAATACAAGTGGTATAGCTTCCAGCATCATAGTGACACGCAATCCACCACAGTATGAAAAAATGACAAACAGGTGGTGGATGTAATCATTACCCCAACTAAAATATAGAATATTTCCGTCACCTCAGAAAATATATTGCATATTTTGTCATGTAACCATATGCCAACTATTTACTATTCTCTAGCTCTGTGTGTGTGTGTGTGTGTGAGAGAGAGCGAGAGAGAGAGAGAGAGAGAGAGAAAGTCTGGTCTCTCAGTGAGAATTTATTTTCTATTTGTTTATTTTTAATTAACATATATTAAGCATTTACTTTGTACCAAGAAAGCTAAGAGCTTTACATGCATAATCTCACTTAATCCTTGCAGTGACTCTGTAAGGTAAGTACTGTTGATATTCTCATCTTATAGATACTTAAGTAGCCTACCCTTCCTCACACAACTAGCAAGTAGTGGGGCTAGGATTACATTGTAAGTATCTTTAATAGAGGAGTCATATCTTCAAGTGCTTTTGCTTTTTCCTGCCCAACAGTGCCTACCATGATGCTGGCCTCCAGGCTATCAATACTTATTGAATTGGAATAGAATCAAATGGAACCAGCATATTTAAACAGCTCCATACACATTGTTCACTCTCTTTCCAGTTAGGGACAGGGCTCAGACCTGGAATGGGTTCTCCAAGTGAGTGTGCTGAGCCTAAGACTTCAAGGCAAAGAGGAACTGAAGTCCCAGTCCTGGGATAGGTGGCTAAAGGGAATGAGGAGCAGTCTAAAATGCCAAGTGTTTGAATGGAGCCACCAAAGAGCCAGAACTGGGCCCAAAGGGAAGGATCTGTGATTGAGGTCAAGAAGGCAAAGTTATGGGTAGCAAGCCTTAAGCAATGCCCTGGCACAAGGGTAGGCATCAGGAGGGAGCCTTCTGTGGACCACCTGTGGTTGAACTTCTTAGAAGCGAGGCAACGGTAAGAGTGCCCAGCTTGGATACACATGGGAATAATCCCCCAGAGAAAAAGTTTTCATAGCTCAAATATCCCATTTCGGTAATGGGACTCAGAACTGAACCCAATGTGCAAGCATGACGTTGTCTCAAAATAATTAGAAATAAATTACCTCATATTTCTTTTGAGTGAGACATCTATTTGTGTGTCTTCAAGATGTTTGCAGATTAATTTTTATAGTATTTCCTAATATTTTTGCAAGATCAAAGTTAAACATACAGATGTACAATTTTCAGGGTCATCTGTCTCCACTCCCTCTTTAAATACAGACAGACTCCAAAGTTCTTTGCTAGTGTTCTCAGTCTGCAGTCCTCATTAATTCAAAATTTTGCACACAGGGCTGACTGGGATTGAGGGGTTACCCCAAAGGAGATGGGAGTCATTCTCTGTTCTTCAGAAGTTTACAGTCTAGGAGAGGAGATTATAGTATGAAGGTACATTTTAATCCTCCAAAATAAATGAGAACTAGCAGCCCTGTAATGACTTCAGTTAATATTTTTTTTTTTTTAGCATCTGGGGATGCAAGTTATTAAGCCCTAAAGAGCTGAACCTTTCTGGCTCATTTGAATAGTCAATTGCTAAGTATTCTCCTTATCTCCATCCCAGGCTATATTGCTTGTCTCTATGTCTATTTTCTAGTTGAATTCTATTTTTACAAAAAAAAAAAAAAAGAAAAAGAAAAAAAATGGGAGTACCTCTTTGATGAATGTGGCCCACAATTACTTTTCCTCTGCATCTAATAAAGGGGCCACTGACCTTTAACTTTCTTTTGTTCCTCATATACTTAAAGAATGTTTTTCTGTTTACTATTGGGTTTCTTGTAGGCTGCGTCTTATTTCTTGACTTGACCTTTCTGCTTTTACTCACACAAGTTTGGACCATTTCTCAGTGTACCTCCATGGTCATTTGCCCATGGTTTTACTTTTTAGGCCTCCCATTTGGAATTCACTTCCCAGGGAAATTCTTTGTTTAGTTGATGAGGATTTTCTGTAAATTCTTTCTCTATTTCTTTCTGTTTTTTGTGTGTGTACACATACATTGAAATAGTTATATTCCATTATTGTCATTTCATTAAGATATGTCTCGCTCTCCTGGCTCCCTTTGTTTCTTATACTGCCTTGTGGTGGAGTGTTTTCTTTGTTTTTATTATTTTTTTAAAAGCTGGTCTATAAGTTATATGAAATTTACTTAAAACGAAAGCTTTTCCCTTTGCCATATATTTCTTTTCCTTCCTAGTTGAGAAATCCTGAACTGTTAACAGTTTATGGATGTTTGATTTCCTCAAATCTATAGCTAACTCTTAGCCCCCAGATCAATTGTACCTGCTTATTGATTAACCATACGGTGATAACTGGGAGGGAGGAGAAGTATTGCTATGTATGCATTTCTTAGATTTGAATATAACATCTACCTTTCTTCATGACATCTGCCCTGTTTTCCCAAAAGTTCTCATTTGAGGTTTTAGTCTTTTCAAGATTTTTGACTAAACAGATTCTTGCAGTGGTGGGAGTTTATATAGTGATGAGACTTGACCAACTCAGGGAAGGGCCTCAGGATGCAAGCGCTAAGTTACTTTATGAATTATCGTATCAAAGGCAAGCCAAACCGGTGTAGTAATTCAAAGAATCATTCCTGAGATTTTGTAGGTACATTGAGCAGCAATTTGTTACCTTCTGAGATCTAAGCAACTCACAGAACTTCACAGAGAAGAGATCTGAGCCCTATTATTTTGTAACTCCCACGAGCTAGAGTCTGGGAGGAGTAGGAACAGTACTAACAGCCACCTTGCCAAAGAAACCCTACCATTCTTGAAAGCCGGAAGTCATCACCAATGCAAATTTAGAAAACACGAAGGATTTTATCTATAACATTTAATTTTGTGAATGTATTCAAATACAGATATTTTAAACATATACTACTTAGGCATCAGCTTCCCAAGAAAGTATATAAACCCTTGTTAAATGGACAGGAACATGATATATGGAAAGTATCTACCATATAGGGTTTCTCATATCTACATATGTGTCCCAAACAACCTTGTTTAAATCTAGATTAGTCACTCTTCCCCAAGGGGAATCTTTCCATTCTTGGTCCAGTAAACTGCATCGGTTTCTATTCCTAGAATAGCGTTGCATTTTGTAACCTTATGTAGAAAGAACACAATGAGCTAGAACTGGCTCTGTTTTGTTCTTTTTCTGAAGATAATCATAAAGCTTTTAAGCTTAGACTGTATTTATAATCAGTTTAAGGCTTGTATATGATATTGACATTTATAGGAGATAAATCTGAATTCTGTGTTTCCAGACCCCAAATTGTATTTTGACATATTAAATATCACCTTTCCATCCAGGCCTATAAATTACATCGCTGGATTAGATTGGGTGATATGTATTATCTGTGCTTTCCTTGGCCACTTTTGCCTGCAGCTCCCTTGAGGAGGAGGATGTGGAGAGCTTGGATTCAATATCTTGGACTCCAACAGTGATGTCATGTGAAGCAAGGCTTGATGAATTTCATTCTCAAATAAGAAAAAACTTGGATATACACATTAAGCCCATGATTAACAGGAATTTCTAGAGAAATAAGATGCTATAATAAACATAAATTTTCTGGTAACTTAAGGCTAACTAGTCTCCTCCTTTTTAAAAACCTCAGTTGTTGGAAAGCTGTCTAAAATGTCTGAATATTTTTCTAGCCTTACTTCAGTAAGATTCAATGCTTATCATTGAACCTTACTTTGCCGAGGACATGGGTCATGCTTAAATCCTATATACACATTTTGCAACCCTATCTAACCATGCTACTTCACTGCACTCATTTACTATATACTAGGTATCTATTGGAGCCCTGGTGGTGTAGTGGTTAAGAGCTTGACTGCTAACCTAAAGGTCAGCAGTTCAAATCCACCAACCACTCCTTGGAAACCCTATCGGGCAGTTCTACTCTGTCCTGTAGGGTCGCTGTGAGTTGGAATGGACTTGATGGCATTGGGCTTGGTTTTTTGGAGGTATCTATCTGTATTAATTCCTTTAGACAGTGAGCTCCTTAGGGCAGAGTTCATGTCTCTTGTTCAAAGTTGAGCTTTCATTATGTAGTGCAGTGACTGGCACATAGAAGATATGTTAGACTGGATTTGCTGAGAAAGAGATGTCAATATGGAATTAGATGTGCAAGAGATTTATTGGGGAAAAGACTTATGAAGGGAAAATGGGGAGAGAGCTGAAGGAGCCTGGGAGAGCCATCAGACTGTGGTGGAGGTCTGATCTCTATCGAAGAGAAAGGGAAGGAAGGAAGGTTGAGTAGGAAGAATCTTAGACTGCAGTGCAATTCTAAGAAAGCTCTGGCAATGTCACTGGGGAGTTCTCAAGCCAAGCCCCCTGTCAGCAGAGTCCTGTGTCTCACAGGATTGGCCCTACCTTAGTATCTTTGCCATGCTCAGTCACTGACTTGGGAGCAGCCCCTGGGAATTGTGGCCTTGGAACAACATGGTAGTGAATTCAGAAGGCAGCAGCTGGGACCATTAGTTCATTATGCTCCCCACAGTAGGAGATATGAAATGCACATTTTCACGCCCACCGCAGAAAGTATTTAACAAATGTTTTTTGAAGGGAAGAGTTTGAGTAAAATGGTAGTTGCAGAAAAGGAAGGGGATTGGGCTTATGTTCATTGAGCCCTAATATCTGCTAATATTAGTGGAGGATATAAAATCGTGGAACTCTCATTTCCCTCAAATCTCTCTGCTCAAATGTCACCTAATAAAAGAAGCTTTCCCTGACTACCTTACATAAAATAGAACCGTCCCCCAACCATGACATTACCTATCTCCCTTACTTTGTTTTAAATATATATTTAAAATTTAACAGTTTTATTGAAGTATAATGAACATACACTAAACTACACGTAATTCTGACATATATACACCTATGAAACCATCAGAACAATCAAGATAATGAATGTATTCATCAACCCCAAAAGTTTCCTCACTCCCTTTTGTAATCCCTCCCTCTCACCCCCTCCTTGCTCTCTACCCCATGCCCCAGCAACTACGGAACTGCTTTATGTCACTAAAGATTAGTTTCTAAACTTTTATATGCAGGCATACCTCAGAGATATTGTGGGTTCAGTCCCAGACCACCACAATAAAGTGAATATTGCAGTAAAGCCAGGCACACGAATTTTTTGGTTTCCCAGTGCATGTAAAAGTTATGTTTACACTATACTATAGTCTGTTAAGTGTACAATAGCATTATGTCTAAAAAAGCAATGTACATACCTTACTTAAAAATACTTTATTGCTAAAAAAGGCTAGCCATCATCTGAGCCTTCAGTGCATCGTAATCTTTTTGCTGGGAGAGGGTCTTGCCTCAATGTTGATGGCTGCTGACTGATCAGGGTGGTGGTTGCTAAAGGTTGGGGTGCTGTGACAATTTCTTAAAATAAGACAACATTGAAGTTTGCGGCATCAATTGATTCTTCTTTCATGAAAGATTTCTCTATATTATGCGATGCTGTTTGTCATGGATTGAATTATGCCCCCCCAAAAATATGTGCATCAGTTGGGCTGGGCCATGAGTCCCAGTATTGTGTGGTTGTCCTCCATTTTGTGATTGTAATTTTATGTTAAAGAGGATTAGGGTGGGATTGTAACACCCTTACTAAGGTCACATCCCTGATCCAAAGTAAATGGAGTTTCCCTGGGGTGTGGCCTGCACCACCTTTTATCTTACAAGAGATTAAAGGAAAAGGAAGCAAGCAGAGAGTTGGGGATCTCATACCACCAAGAAGGCAGTTCCGGGAGCAGAGCACATCCCTTGGACCCAGGGCTCCTGCATGGAGAGGCTCCTAGTTCAGGGGAAGATTGATGACAACGAGGACCTTCCTCCAGAGCCGACAGAGAAAGCCTTCCCCCGGAGCTGATGCCCTGAATTTGGACTTGTAGCCTACTTTACTGTGAAGAAATAAATTTCTCTTTGTTAAAGCCATACACTTGTGGTATTTCTGTTATAGCAGCACTAGATGACTACGATATTGTCTGATAGCATTTTACCCGCAGTAGAACTTCTTTCAAAATTAGAGTCAATCCTCTCTCTCAAACCCTGCTGCTGCTTTATCAACTAAGTTTATGTGATATTCTGAATCTTCCATTGTCATTTCAACAATGTTCACAGCATCTTCACCAGGAGTAGATTCCATCTCAAGAAGCCCATTTCTTTGCTCGTCCATAAGAAGCAACTCCTCATCTGTTAAAGTTTTATCATGAGATTGCAGCAATTCAGTCACATCTTCAGGCTCCACTTCTAATTCTAGTTCTCTTGCTATTTCCACCACATTTGCAGTTACTTCCTCCACTGAAGTCTTGAACGTCTCAACCTCATCCATGAGGGTTGGAATCGACGTCTTCCAAACTCCTCTTAATGTTAATATTTTGACCTCCTCCCATGAATCATAAATGTTCTTAATGGCATCTAGAACGGTGAATCCTTTCCAGAAGATTTTCAATTTACTTTGCCCAGATCATCAGAGGAACCATATCTATGGCAGGTATAGCCTTATGAAATGTATTTCTTAAATAAGACTTGAAAGTTGAAATTATTCCTTGATGTATGGGCTGCAGAATGTATGTTGTGTTAGCAGGCATGAAAACAACATTAATCTCCTTGTACATCTCCATCAGAGCTCTTGGGTGACCAGGTGCGTTGTAAATGAGCAGTGGTATTTTGAAAGGAATCTTTTTTTTTTTTTCTGAGCAGTAGGTCTCAACGGTGGGCTTAAAATGTTCAGTAAACCATGTTGTAAACAGATGAGCTGTCATCCAGGCTTTCTTGTTCCATTTATAGAGCACAGGCAGATTAGATTTAGCGTAACTCTTAAGGGCTCTAAGATTTTCGGAATGGTAAATGAGCATTGGCTTCAATTTATAAGTCACCAGCTACATTAATCCCTAACTAGAGAGTCAGCCTGTCCTTTGAAGCTTTGAAGCCAGGCATTGACTTCTCCTCTCTAGTTGTGAAAGTCCTAGATGGCATCTTCTTCCAATATAAGGCTGTTTTGTCTACATTGAAGATCTATTATTTAGTGTAGCCACCTTCATCAATTATCTTAGCTAGATCTTCTGGATAACTTGTTACAGCTTCTACATCGGCACTTGCTGCTTCACCTTATGCTTTTATGTTATGGCGACAGCTTCTTTCCTTAAACTTAATGAACCAATCTCTGCTAGCTTCAAACTTTTCTTCTGCAGCTTCCTCACGTCTCTCAGCCTTCAAAGAGTTAGGGAGAGTTGGGAGAGTTAGGGCCTTTCTCTGGATTAGGTTTTGGCTTAAGGGAATGTTGTGGCTGGTTTGATCTTCTGTCCAGACCACTGAAACTTTCTACATATCGTCAGTAAGGCTGTTTTGCTTTCTTATCATTGTGTGTTTGCTGGAGTAGCATTTTTAATTTCCTTCAAGAACTTTTCCTTTGCATTCACAACTTGGCGTACTGTTTGGTGCAGGAGGCCTAGCTTTCAGCCTGTCTCGGCTTTCATTATGCTTTCCTCACTAAGCTTAATCATTTCTAACGTTTGATTTAAAGTGAGAGACGTGTAACTCTCCCTTTCACTTGAACGCTTAAAGAGACCATTGTAGGGTTATTAACTGGCCTAATTTCAGTATTGTTGTGTCTCGGAATAGGGAGGCCCGAGGAGAGGGAGAGAGACAAGGGAATGGCCGGTTGGTAGAGCAGTCAGAACACACACAAAATTTATTGATTAAGTTTGCCTTCTTATATGGTCAGGGTTCGTGGCACCCCAAAACAATTACAATACTAGCATCAAAGATCACTGAGCACAGATCACCATAACAGATATAATAATGAAAAAGCTTGAAATATTGCGAGAATTACCAAAATGTGACACAGAGACACGAACTGAGCACATGCTGTTAGAAAAATGATGCTGACAGATTTGTTCGATGCAGGGTTGCCACAAACCTTCCGTGTGTAAAAAATGTAATATCTGCAAAGTGCAATAAAGCGAACTACAATAAAATGAGATACGCCTGTAAATGGAACCATAGAGTATGTACTTTTTTGGATCTGGCTTCTTTCACTTAGCACAATGTTTCTGAGGTTCATCCATGTGGTAGCACGTTTCTGTGCATCATTTATTTTTATTGTTGAGTAGTATCCCATTCTATGGATACACCACAGTTTGTTTTCTCAACCTTACTTTATTTTATTTTCTCCATAGTGCTTGTTACCCCTTGACATTTTATATATATATGTGTGTATTTGCTGGTGTTGTTGTTGCTGTTTGTTTTGTTGGCTCTCAGAATGTAAGCTCCATGAGGGCAGAGACTTTGCTTTGTTTATTACTGTATCCACAGTGATGGGCACATAGTAGGCACCCAGTAAATATTTATTGAATGAATCTCATCTAACTCCCATGCCTCCATTTTCATTCATATGCTGATGACTTCCACGGATACAGAAGTATGTTGAGTCATTAGTGAGGAGTTGAGACTGGCAAAGGTTTCTCTCATTGGAAAACTTGGTGAATGATGATCGTTAACTAAGATACAGAAAACAGAGGGTGGAACTTTCCTATGTGTGTATGTGGAAGATGTTGCATTTAGTTTTTGATATGCTGAATTTGAGATTCTCAGGGTAGCTGAAAATGTGGGATTGCAGAGCACTGGAGAGAGGTGGAGGGCTGGATTAGGGAGTTCCAGCTACCACATGGGTTTACATAAGATCATTCAAGAAGCTGTAGAATGAGGGAGAGGACAAAGACCACTTAAGCAATAGGTAGAAAAAGAGGAAACAAGGAAACACAGATACAGAGTGACCGTAGCAGCTGGTGTGTGTGTGTGTGTGTGTGTGTGTAGAGGGTTAGTTTTACTAAAACAAGGGAGGCAGAGAGTGTTTTAAGAATAATGTTTTAAGAAGAGGAATTGGTCAACCACACACGTTAGATGACGACTGAGAAGAGAGCTCTGATTCCCTAATTTTGGAAGAGGTGAGATTGTTTATTCAGCTAATCCTTATGGGGATGCAAAAATAAAAAGGCATACTGCATCATAAGGGAAGTAGAGATGACGTATCTCAGGAGCTCAGAGGAACAAGAGGGTTGACATTTGTGATATAAAGCTAGACGTTGGAGTTGGAAGGGACTTTTGTGATGGTCTGAGTATTAATTTTGGTATATGAGATCACTAATCTCTGAATGTTTCCTCTGTGACCTGTAGTTAAAACAATAACAACAACAATAAAACTTTGATGTGAGATTGATGTTTTAGCCATTTATCCTGAAAAGCAACATTGAGCTGGCCAGGCATACATTTCCTTTGGAAATCATAATTGGGATTTTGAAAATTGTTTCTTGGTTGTGTTCTCATTCATAAAGTATAATCAGGAAGAATAAATTGTAGGAGTGAAGATTGATCTTTTAACAGACAAATTAAATATTGGCGTTCAATGACGTATATATAGTGCTATAAACTAGTTTATGCAGGATTTATGAGTCATACCTAGGCAATTAATTCTGATGGTTAGTCAAAAAGAATCAGTCATAAGGATAATTGGGAGAAAGCGGAAATTAGTTAAGATAAACACTAATTTTGAATAATCAAGATTTTACTGTATTCTGAAAGAAATGCATTGTTTTGCCTTGTTTGTCTTTTGTGTGTGTGTGTCTATGTGTGTTACATTCTGCTTACTGAAACATGAAAAACTTGTTTGTTTCAGGATCAGATTTGCAAGTATGTCTCCCCAAGGGCCCAACATGCTGCTCAAGAAAGATGGAAGAAAAATACCAACTAACAGCACGATTGAACATGGAACAACTGCTTCAGTCTGCCAGTATGGAGCTCAAGTTCTTAATTATTCAGAATGCTGCAGTTTTCCAAGGTGAGTTCTAGACATCATTTTAGATGAGCTGTTGAAAAGCATGATTATTTGGGCACTGGGATTTCAAATGCTAAGTATAATTTATAAATTACCATTCCAGGATTAATGCTTGATACAAAAACCTCCCTGTGAGAGATTCTGGTTAAGGAAAACACACGTTTTAGTGAAGCTTCCTTTAAATCTTTGAAATGGTGGGTAATGTCAAAAATCATTGTCCAAGGAGGTTCTGTTGACCTGTATGGAAAGGTTGTAAATCTCTGGGGAAACAGTAAATGATACTTCCAGCTAGTCCATGATACTTGTTTAAAAAACGAAAAAAATTAGATTACATACCAAGCCCAGTTTTCTCCAGGAGTGAAGTAGATCCTTGTGGAACATGCATAAACTCCTTCCGACCACTAGGACCATTTAAGAGGGAGAAACTGGCTTGTTAGTCTGGCATTTTTCCATTTGTGTGAGTGGTTACCTCTCCTCTGTTTGTGAGTCACAGTTCTTCCTATGCCTGTGTATGACTATCACAGAAGCTGCTATGGCATTGCTCGAATGGGTAGGAAGTTTCATCTCTCTTTGCTAACTTGTAGGACTGTGGAGCCCTGGTGGCACAGTGGTTAAGTGCTGTGGCGAGCTACAGCTGCTAACCAAAAGGTCGGCAGTTTGAATCCACCAGCCACTCCCTGGAAACCCTATGCGGCAGTTCTACTCTGTCCTATAGGATCGTGGATTATCATAGCAGGCTGAGGAGAAAGACCCAGTTAAGGATGATTATGATGATGGTGGTGGTGATAGCAAACATTTATACAGAACTATGTGCTAGATACTCTTTTAAATCAATTTATTTAATCCTTACAATGACTGTTATGAAGTAGGTAATAATTATTAGTTGTATTCCCGTTTTAAAGATGGAAAACCAAGGCACAGAATGGTGAAGGCTGGATTTGAACCCAGGCAGCCTGGCTCTTAGAGTGTATGCTTTTGACTACCTCAGTCTGTGACTGGGAAAATTAATCATGGATATTGGGGCTTTCTCTTCTCCCTATTTCGGCAGATGGAATCAGCTGCCTTTTTCTTGCCCCACAAAGAGAGAATTGGGGTCCAAAAGAAAAATAACATTTCTGACTACTTGACATTATAAAGCTTTAGATTTATGATATCTTTATAACTATTAACCTCTTTGAATTGTAAGGTGGGCTGATTATAACGTATTTGGGATATTGTAATGACATTCTTAGAATTAGCTAAGACAATTATTCTAATTCACTAATAAAGCATGCATTCACAGCAGTTTCTTGGGTCAAAGCCTCAGGGGATATGGAGTTGATTATATGAAGTGTAATATATAAGCTTGAAGTATTTGTTAACCTATTTATGCAGTCAGACTCTTGTGAAGAGTTTGTTGAGACTAACAATTTGGCGATAGAATGAATAATTTAGGTTGATTTTAAAAATACATGTACCATTCATGTAGTTCTTAGATTGGTTTTGGAGCTGATCTGCTGGCTGAAAGTGGGGTGATAAGCAGCGATGTGTCACGAGAATTGAGTGGGAGTGGGGAGCTGAATCTTAACTCATTGAGGCCTCAAGGTGCTTTTTTAGAATGGTTTATTTGTGGTTTGTTTAATTTCCAGAATAACCAGGCCCACAGATGTTATCTTTCAAGCATTGCCTGGTTATTTAGAGTGGGATGGTAGAGTGACTACTCCGGTGTCCTAGTATGCAGATTAGTGGATGTGGCTGTCCATCTGAGGGCTTTGCATGTCAGTGGCCATATCTCTGTCCAGTGCCCAGTATTTTATAGATTATGTTTTCTAGGCCTGGGGCAGCATGAGGCTAGGAGGGTGTCATGGGTTGAATTGTGTCCCTCAAAAACTTGGCTAGGCCATGATTCCCAGTAGTGTATGATTGTCCACATTTTGTCATCTGATGTGATTTTCCTATGTGTTGTAAATCCTACCTTTATAATGTTAATGAGGCAGGATTAGAGACAGTTATGTTCATGAGGCAGGACTCAATCTACAAGATTAGGTTGTGTCTTGAGTCAGTCTCTTTTGAGATATAAAAGAGAGAAGACAACAGAGAGACAGGGGGACTTCGTTACCACCAAGAAAGAAGTGCCAGGAGTGCATCCTTCGGACCCGGGGTCCCTGGCACTGAAAAGCTCCTAGACCAGGGGTAGATTGATGACAAGGACCTTCCACCAGAGCCTACAGAGAAAGAAAGCCTTCCCCTGGAGCTGGCATCCCAAATTCGGACTTCTAGACTCCTAAACTGTGAGAGAATACACTTCTGTTTGGTAAAGCCATCCATTTGTGGTATTTCTGTTACAGCAGCACTAGATAACTAAGACAGAGGGAAAGGAAGTTGTGACAGGATTTTGATTGGATTAACTGCCGTAGCATGGAGGGTGAACACCAGTCATGTGAAAAAAGGGTGGGAGGTAGAGGACAGCACCTATTAGTTGTGTGTACACACACACAAATATACTTTCTTTCTTGAATTGTATGGACAGGTAGAAGGACGACTCTAGCAAACAAACGTGAAGAAGACAACCAAATTATGCCTGAAGTTGTTATTGCTGGTGCCTTTCAATCTTCACATAATATCTACTTACTCTTTATCTCGTTTCATTCCCTTTGGTTATTCTTTTACTTCTTTTCTTTTCCTGCCTCCCTTTTAGGGGAAAAATAAAAGCCCCATAAGAAAAAATAAATCATGGTTCCAGACCCATAGCACTTATGCCATATTTGGAGAGAGATTGCCCCCAAATCCTTTCTGTAACAAATATTTGGAGAGACAAGACTAAAACATATGGGAAAACCAGCAACCACTAAACGTAGATATATTGTTAATTACTAAGAAAAACATCCAGTTCTTTTTTCTTGTAACTACTTATTATTGTAATGAATCTAAATTGGGGGGCACAGTTTTTTTCCCTAAAATATATCTCCTCCCCGAGATTCTGGTAGACCAAATTACTGAGGAAATTGCTCCACTACTTTGCTCATATGAAGTTTGATGTGGTGGCTTTGTGAGCTATTTTCTATACCACATGAAGTTGAAGAAAACTCATCTTGATCTTGGCCTAGATCCACAATCTCTTTAGGATTCCTTCAGTAGTCCACACTGGGGATATTTAAGCAATGAGTGCTTTCTGCAAATATGCGCACAGCTCCACGAGCAATCCTTACCACCTCAATTTGGGTTTTATGGCTTCGTCTGCAGGAAGCCTTTGCCCTGATAAATGAGCCTGGGGCCCTTTGCTACAGTGGTTGGAGTGCTCCGTTGCTAATGTTGTTTTGATAATGATTGAAGCATTAAAAAAAAGTTGCTCTTTATTTTCAATCTTAGCATTGCCTCGTTTCCTAAATTTAATTTACTTAGATGTGCTTAGTAAAATGGGGCAGCACAATCGTTTTTTGTTTCTGCTTAATTAATTCTTTTTGGAAAACTCCACTGGATTTCTTTTCTCTCTTTTTTTCTCTTCTACCCAATAATAATGATGATGGTAATAATAATAGTGAAAATTTATTAAGTGCCTACTGTATGATGCTTACTTGTACATAATTATCTCATTTAATTTTCCCAGCAGCCCTATGAGGTTTATACTGTAATTATCTCCATTTTATACATGAGGAAACTCATTGATGCCACAGCCTCTTCCGGGCGATTATGTGATATGGTTTTCCATGTTCTTAGTGTGCTTGAAGTAAAACAAAATTAAGACATTTGCAGGATTTATGCTCCTTGTGAAGAAAAATGGGGTAGGATTCTAAATTTTTTATCATGTCTCCATCACTTCCACAACTTCGAGCCCTGAGTTCTGTTTTATTTACAGAATTTCATTATGACTTTCAACCTTGGACTATCAGGAAATATTTGGAGTATGTCCAGAGTTTTTCTGTATATCAAGTGATTCCAGTCTTCCTCAAGGTGCCTCTGACTTTGAGTGGGAACATACTCTTAGAATACAGCAACACTTCACTTTTCTGGAAGTTGCCTATTCCACGACTCAAACTGCCTTTATCAGAGAGGAGGAATAGTGGTTAAGCAGACACTTCTCCAAGCACTTAAAATGTCATGGAGCTAGTACTTGTGTAGTTGACTCATCCGAGAGCTCCTCAGATCCTTGGTCAGAGCCTACCACTGTAATAAATTTATCTGGTCTTTACAAGCTTGATTATCTAGTTTTCTAGCTAGTAGTAGATAAGTAGTTAAGTAGAAGGTTATGGATGATGGCTATAGGGAGGTACATGTGAGCAAGATGTTGCAAGAGATGGTAATGGTGGAGGACATAAAAGTGGACCCAAGAACTCACTGAATGTGGCAGTTTGGGGACATTGGTTAAGGAGTAAGGAGCCCTGGTGGCACAGTGGTTAAGTGCTTGGCTGCTAACCGAAAGGTTGGTGGTTCAAACCCACCAGCTGCTCTGTGGGTGAAAGATCCAGCAATCTGCTCCAGTAAAGATTACAGCCTAGGAAACCCTATGGGGCAGTTCTATTCTGTAGCACATGGGGTCACTCTGAGTCAAAAATCGACTCCACAATATCCAGCAATAACAGTAAAGGAGTAAATATCCCTGTGTGTCTCAGTAGCCCCTGTATTATAGTAGGTCTAACGATTGATGATGTTTATAATGATGGTTGTGAATCAATGAGGAAAGATCAAATTATGTTCACTTTCCTTTTCTTAATATTTTGATTTTAAATGGCTAAAAAGAATTTTTTTGGTACTTATGGGCAATGGAAGAAACACTGGACTTGGAGTCAGAAAATCTAAGTTCTAAATCTAGGTTCGTATCTATGAGCTTTATGGCCTTGGGCAGGTTACTTAGCCTCTCGTAGCCTCAGTTTTCTTACCTGTGAAATGGGAATAATAATCAGAGTCCCGCTTACCTCGTAGAAAATGAAATCACTATATACATGCATTGTTATCTAGACTGTTCATTTATGTGGACTGCTTCACCCCAGGTGGTGTCAGGTAAATGATGCATTACTATTACAGACATTAACCTGGACAAAGCTGGAGGTCATAATGTAATTGAACAACTTTTGCCACATACAGATGATGTACAAACAGCTCCAGTGCCCAGATGAACAAGTACTTAGGCAAAGAACTCTTTGAAAATGGGCTTATTTTATACGTTCTTGGATGTAAAGCTGAGCTATTCGAAATGTCAGTGCTGTACTGCCAGGAGCAATCCTTTTTTCAGCTTCTCGAAGCTTCTCTCCTGGCTTGTATCTGGTAGATTTCACACGCAAGCAAACAACTAGACCAGGAAGGGTTTGTTGTGTTCAGGCCATATTTTAATTGCACTTTTCTGGTCCACACTGTCATGGCAGAGAGAAGGAAAGGGTGGGTCTAAGTCTACAGAGCTCCAGTATTGGAAGGCTTTCTTCTGCCTGCTTGCTGAGGAGATGAGCAAGACGGCTCTGACTGGTGAGGGGCTGGTGTTTCTTGCTGCTTCTCTTTCTCTCCTCCCTTGTTTTCTGTTTCTGTCTGCTCTTGGCAGTTCTCACATTCTTTTTTCTGTTACCTTTCTGTCTCTCCATCTCTCCCTAAACAAAATTGACCTTGGTTAGAACACCCTTTTCCATCAGCTCAGAGAAATTTCTCCAGCCATTTCTGCTTAAAATAACTGTTTAGGGGCATTACTCAAGCCAGCTTTTTTTCCTTCACAGTTAATATGTGACTAAATAATTGCTTGAATGTTGATAAACATGTTTTTGAAATTCAATCATTTGTTAATTCGGTTTTTGTAATGTAGTGGGGGTTTTAAGTGAGTACTGAGCAATTTTTCTCCATTTCACAATTTTTTCCCCTGACGAGTCTGACAGCTCTCCTGCCCGTGTTCCAGCTCTGTGCAGGGTGAGTCTCACCGAGTCCTTGACTCAGACGGCCGGCCATTCTGTCACAACACTTTCTTCTTTGAAAATTACATACGGCAGAGAATAATAACATTGCTGTCTAATCAGAACTTAATTCATTTGCCAGGGCTAAATATAATACCATTAAACTGAGTAGAAGAATTTTAGAAACGCAAAGCATGACCATGAGTGAAGTTATATATCCTCAAAAATGTAAATTATTAATCAAACCACTCATCTGTACAGCAAAGCTCTAGTAATCCCATTATAAAAGGGTGAATTTCTCATCAGAGCCCAGAAGATGCTGGCTTTAATTAGTGTACTTTTATAGTGCTGAGTCAAAGGGATATTTTGGTTACAAAGTTTAAAAAAAAAGTGATTCTTTAATTATTACTGTGATGAGGAAAACAATTGGAAACTGGGTGTTTAAAAGTCATTTCAGTTTTAAACTAAGAACTTCTGGATCCAGTTCAGTTGCAAAATTCTGTGGCCTCTATTGATTTAGAAGTCAGTCATTAGACTGAAAACTGTTTAATAAAAAGAGCTTAGAAAAATGCCTCAGTGTGCGGGCTGAGACTGTTCTGGGGCCAAGCGTGAGGAGGAGATTATGCAGATTAACTCTTCTACCCAGGCCTATGCCCCTCCATTCAACAGGGCTCTGAACTCGCCCCCTCTAGCTGCCACCATTGCCACCCACCTTCTCACTAGTGGGCCTAACAAAGCAAATTAAAAGACAATTGTCCCTGCCCGCTAGAAGCTTCCAAGAAAAATACCACTTTTGCCTAGAGTGATTACTCCCCACCCTTCCCCCACTGGAATTTGTTTACTTTCCGAAAATATATGTTCCTCCTCCTATTTCTGTCTCACTGAGTTGCAGTACCTGATATTGGAGTAATGAAGCATACGTTTGAGAGATGTGAATTTTCCTGTCAGTCTGGTGGAGGTAGAAACGATTTTCCTCTAAGCTGGAAGTGGTAGCGGTGAAATGAAAATCACCTTTCCTTTTGTTGACTGGGAGGTGTTTCCGGGGCCAAGGTGTGCACTGGTACTCCTCCGTTTCATTCATCCCACCCTTGGTCAGTTGCCAGGCCTTGTTTCTTCCTTCCTACTTCCTCATGTCTTTTCCTTACGTTCCATTCCCCTTTGCCCTCTCTGGGTCTCAGTTGTCTTGTCTCTCACTTGTGGATGCCATCTAGCTCTGTCTCCCTGATTTGAGTCCCAGACTCAACCAGCTTGCATTAGGATGCTGAACAAAGGCACAACTGAGTTTCATGCCTTTAGTCTCGTCCTCTGTTCCCCAATTCAGCAATGGAGTGTAATGATTTAAGAGTGCAGGCTTCTCGGGGATCATTTTGGCTAAGTTTGAATGAGCCTGGTTGGGGCTAGAGGTCCCTGGGTGGCACATATGGTTTGCACTTGACTACTAACCTAAAGGTTGGCAGTTGGAAACCACCCCGCAGTGCTGTGGAAGAAAGGCCTGGTGATCTGCTTCCATTAATATTAAAACAAAAAGCCCATTGTCGGTTTAAGATAGAGTAGAACTGCCTCATAGCGATTCCAAGGAGTGGCTGGTGGATTCGAACTGTTGACCTTTTGGTTAGCAGCCTGAGCTCTTAACCACTGCACTGCCAGGGCTCCTCTATAAATATCACAGCCGAGAAAATCCTATGGAGCAGTTCTACGCTGTAACACATGGGGTCACCATGAGTTGGAATCGACTTGACGGCATGGGTTTGGTTTGGATATTTTGGCTTTGAAGGTAGATAGGAGACATGGGACTGGTGTGGAGAAAGTTGAGGGCTTGAGGTGGGGGTTAGAGACCTACTGTCTGAACATGTACTAAGCCGCTGAGAGATGAATGAAAGGATTCCCGATTAGACACCCTAGAACACCAGGTAACACATTATTTCTTGGCCTCCACTGCAAATAAATCGAAAAAGCATGGATTAAATGATAATAGAACACATAATAATATTTGACGTTTATCGAGTGTTTACTATGCATGAGATACTGTTTTAAAGTGCTTTACTTGTATTATCTCATTTAAACCTCACAACAACCCTATGAGATTGGTACTATTATTATTCACGTTTTACCACTGAGGAAATGGAGGGGCAGAGAGATTAAGTAACTTGTCTAAAGTCATCGAACCAATAAATGGCAGAGATGAGAATTGAACCCAGAAAGTATAGCTCCAGAGCCTGTGCCCTTAGCCACCATGTTATACAGCCTCTGTATTTTGTTTCATCGTCATGGGCTGTCTCCCCAATTCCAGCTTTCCTTCTTGCAAGGGAGTTCCATTGTATTTAATTCCAAAGCATTTGCTGAGCAAGTATCCCTATATCTGAAGGCAGGTACTGTGGGAGAATTCCAAGATAAAAACCACCTTGTGCCTACTTTCAAGTGGTTCATAATTCAGACACCAAGACATTTATACATGAATAACAGGGATCTAAGGCATCCTAAGAGAAATGCTGTAAGAAACAATTCAGCAGTTTTCTACGGGGAGTAGGGATGGATCTAGATTTTGTGGGGCTTGAAGCTTATACAATTTGGGGACCCTCTTTAAGAAAAAGAAGACACACAAAATGCCTGTGGCTCTTTTGGGAGGGGCGTGGGCAAGTGAGAGTTCCTGTACCTTAAGTTTTATTAGTTTCACAGGAAATCCACCTGTGTGTGGGAGCGTGAGATTGGAAAGATGAATTCCAGTTGGAGGGGAGGGGCTCTTGGAGGAGAGTGCCTGTATGAATTCTCCAGGCAGATGTGGTTCTTGGTCAAAGAGAAGGGCAGGTGACAGAGTTAGGTAAATTAGTGCACATCTTTTTCTGAATCACATTAAAATTCAAATATTCTTAATCACCTACTAGATACCAGTCTTTCTGGAGTCTCTGGCTAGCCTTATGGAGCCCTCGTGGCATAGTAGTTAAGAGCTCAGCTGCTAACCAAAAGGTCAGCAGTTCGAATCCACCAGTGGCTCCTTGGAAACCCTATGGAGCAGTTCTACTCTGTCTTATAGGGTTGCTGTGAGTTGAAATCGATTCTACGGCAACGGGTTTGGTTTTTGATTTTGGCTAGCCTTATAGCCTCTTGCTCAGGCTGCCCTCTTGAAAGGGTGGAAGACCTAGGAGGGAAGCAAAAGGGCGTAGTGTGATGGGCACGTGCTCTAGCTTCAAGCAGACTTGGGTCCAAGTCCTAGCCCTGCTACTTCTTCTCTCTGTGACCAAGAGTGAGTCATATCAGTCTGAGCCATTCATTGAAGATGGTTAAAAAGGAGCCCTGGTGGCAGAATGGTTAAGCACTTGGCTGCTGACTGAAAGGTTGGCAGTTCAAACCCACCAAGTGGGTGGGAGAAAGACCTGGTGATCTGTTCCTGTAAAGATTATAGCCTAGGAGACCCTGTGAGGCAGTTCTACTCTGTCTCATGGGTTACTATGAGTTAGAATTGACTTGCTGGCACACAACAACAACAATAAATTGGATGAGGGGTGTGAAGGGCTCAGCCCTTTGCTGTCCTGTAGCGATCAGATACATGGTAGCCATTGTTTTAGTCATTCCCTTTTGTACATTTATAATCGTAATTGTGCATGAGATAGAATATCTTTGCTTTGTGGCATTGAATGTCATATATCTGGCACATACATGTATTTTTAAAAAATGCTTTTGATTTGTTCTGATTACACAATGAGAACATTATAGAAAATGCTCATTATAGAAAATACACACAAAGTAGGCTATAACATACCCACGCATAATCCTATCACTCAGAGATAACTGCTTATAACATTTTGGTGTGTTTTCTTTCTTTCTTTCTCTGTGTGTGTGTGTGTGTGTGTATATTTAAGTTTCTAAATGGTCCCCTAGTGGTCTGAATGAGTTAATGCAGCTTCTAACTGGCCTTGAGACTGGTTTTATTGGGTTGCATTAGGAAGGAGAACAAAAATGTTGAAAGGAAAATCAGAAAGCTTATTATGCTCCCCTTCTTTGGTTGAAGTTCTTCAGCATCAGTTCTGGGTCTGATTAACCTAAATCATTGGGTTAGGTCTGGTTCCACTGTATTCCCTCTCCTGGTACCCTGTGCTTTTCCTTTCTAGCACTTATCAAGTTTGCAGTGATACATGTATTTGTTTGGTTATTTGATTACCATGATTAACGTTAGATAATGTGAGAGTGGGGGTAGTGTCTATTCTACCTCACTCCTGTGTCCCTAGGTGAGTGCCTGGTACGGATTAGACAATCAGTAAATGTTTGGATGGGCACATGCACACACACATGCACACTCATGAAAAATTAAACAACTACTACAATCAAACAGAAAAGAAGAGAGAAAACCTGTTACCTGCAACACCTACGTCTAGGTTTTAAATTCTCCTCAAGCTTAAGGTCTTAAAGTCTAGATAATGGGTTGATTCTTGCCCACTGAGATGGAAGATGAAATGTTTACTGTAGCCTCTGCCTCTCTCATGCTTGCTGGTTGTCTTTTCTTTCACCCTGATCTCAAAAAAAAAAAAAAAAAAAAACAAAAAAAAACCCATTGCCGTCCTAAGCTCTTCATAAAAAATACTGTGAGCTGTGGTAAGCGGCATGGATTTGTACCTTGTCACCAAGAATCATGAGAATGGTGACACCCATCAGCTTCTCCAGATATGCTTAGGTGTCCTACTTCCCTTTCAAAGTAACTTGAAGGAAAGAGAAAATAACTTTTCCTGAGTGTTTCTTATGTCGCAAGCAGACACATTTGTATTGTTTATTTTAATCTTCATAGCATCCCTTCAAAATGTTATATTATTCTCATTCTACAGATGAGGAAACTATGACTGAGAGAGTTTGGTAATTTAGGCGTGCTCACTCAATGCTAAATAGTAGAGTTGCAACTGGACACAAGAATGCTGAATTCTAAAGTCTATGCTTTTCTGCTGCATTGCTGTGTTCTCTCTCAACATGGTTGCTAGTACGTCTAATTTTAGGAACGTGTTTTCACATAAGCTTATCTTTCCTTTGCTGGAGCTTTATATCTGATATTTTACTGAAAGGCAAAATAGCAGAATGCACAGTCTTTAGAGTCAAAAACTGTCCTGAATTTAAATACTCCTTCTGTTATTCAAGGAGCCCTAGTTGTACAGTGGTTAAGAGCTTGGCTGCTAACCAAAAGGTTGGCAGTTCGAATCCACCAGCAGCTCCTTGGAAACCCTATGGGGCAGTTCTACTCTGTCCTATAGGGTCGCTATGAGTTGGAATCGACTCAACGGCAATGGGTTTGGTTTTTCTGTTACTCACTAGTTACATAACCCCCCTTTTACAAAATGGGGAAATAATTACAGCTTCACAGGGTCGTTGTGAAAATGAGCCATAAACTATGACAAGTATTTACCATATTGCTTGGTATATAATAGGTGCTCAATAAATGATAACCATTGACATTCTTTGAAGATAAATGCTAAAGTTCTCATTCTTTCTTATATCTGTTTATAGCACTTCCTTTAATCAACTCTTAATAAATTGGGATTTGATAATTCAGATGTAGGTAGGACTAAGGTTACTCTTACGTAGAAGAAAGAATTTGTCATGTTACTGAATACTGTAAACAAAATGATAGAGAGGAATCATTTACTGATTTAAGAGATTTTTTTTTTTAAATAAAAATGTTAGTGTGTGTTTAGAAATAAAACAACTGGTAGGTTCATTAGAAAGTCCTCATTACCATGAGCACTTGCAATTCGTAGAGCAAATTTTATTTCAGGATTTTTTTAAATTAAGTTTTTATCACACAAATAAGTATTATGTTTACATTAGAGAAAATGAAACAAAAGAAAACCTCACACACAAAGAGATTAAAAAGCAGAGAATAAACTAGCTCACATCGTATTTGTATTTCCCAGAAGATAATAACTATTACCATTTTGGCATATAATCCTGCATACTTTCATTCTGTATTTACATATATAGGGGTGTGTGTATATATATATATATATATTTAAAAACATGGATTATTCTGCTTTTTCGTGCAGTATATTTTAGCCATTTTTCTGTGTCAGCAATGTATTTGTGTAACACAAATTTAAGGGGCCACCTAGTATTTGGTCATGTTATCAATCCAACTGTCTATTTTTGGAAATTTAGGGTGTTTTCAGTAAACGACAGTGAGATAAATGGTGCCTGTGTAACTAAATACTTCTACACATCCTTAATTATTTCCTTTGGATGAATTCCTAGAACTGGAATTGCTGGGTCAAAGGCTATGCAAGTTTTAAAGGTTTCTCATACTTATTGCCTATTTAACGTCCATAAAGTTTGCACTTATTTTAACTTTCAATTACAATGTATGAATGTTCATTTTGCCACACTGGGTATTATTGTTTTTACAACTACCCCCATTTAAGTGAAAAGAAAATAGTACTCTTTGGCTACCAGTGAGATTTTTTGTTCATTTGTACTTTTTATTTTGTGACTTTCGTATTATTATCCTTTCATCATTAAAAAGAATGATTATTCCTTATTCCTTATTAAGATGCCTTTTTCTTATTGATTTGTAAAGCTCTTTATGTATTCAGGATGCTAACCCATTTTATATGTTATAAATTGCTTTTACTGATTTATTTATTTGATTTTTCATTTTTTATGGAGTTTAAACAATGTCAGTCGAAATATCAATTTTCCTTTGGTTTCCAATATATTCTTTGATTTTTTTCTAACTGAGATTAGCCTTAGCATGAATCAAAGCTGAGTTTTATTTCCTGTTCTGACACTAGCTATGTGAAATGGGTAAGTAAGAGTCAGAGTTTGTTTTCTTACATGCAAGATGATGTTAACACCTGACCTGCTAACCTGCCAGAAGTTTTGAGGATCAAAAGAGGTAATGTATATGGAAATGCTTTGAAAAGTTTACTGGCGGTACTGTTACTCAGTTGTCCCTCAACACTGACCATTAGTCTGAATGAGTTCATGTTTTCTCTACTGATGTCAGCATTGCCTTTCCTCTTCCTGGATCTGAGACTCCATGGCAGTGGGTAATCATGATTTAGAAGGGTCCTTCCTGGTAGCTGGAAAGGTGCTGAGAGGGTGGTGAAATGTTGCCTGCCACCAGTGTCTTTGCCTGGATCATGGATTCTGGGCATCCTTCCCACCTTCCCAGCTGGGAAAATGGGCTCTGGAACTATTCTTTGATGTAGTATGTGTATTTACTCCCACGTGTCCCAGCTCTTGAAGTGTAGCTTAAGAAACCCGTTCAGTGAGGCGAAAGTGCCTATTCCGGTCCAACAGAGTAGTAGGTGGGGGAAAACCCAAAAGCCTTCTGTCCACACTCTTACTCCTTGGGGAATGGAAAACAGTACTACTCTTTCTAGCAATTAACATTTGAAACAGATTCACTGGCCTATCAGATAAGTCAGTGGTTTAGCATTGTTTTGTGGTATGCATTCTGGAAAGAGTTGTTTATTGGGAAAACTTTCTTTTTTTTTTTTTCTCCAAATTGTAAGATAGCCATGATTTCCCACTTAAAATGCTAAATTTTTTTAAGAGGCAAGAAAAACAATTAAAGTATCTCATGCATCAAAGTAATCATCAGTGGAAAAACAAAGTATGTTCTTTCTGGCAATCCCTGCCAGATGGTTGAGATGGCTTATAGTGGAAGAAGCACATATTATTTCAAATACAACCTTGAGGGGTTTTGTTTTTGTTTTGAAAGGAGGTGAAGATGGTGTATGCTCATACAACTGAAGGCTTCTTGAAAGTCAGAGGCCACAAATATTTGAACTCGTCTAGGTCACTGTGGCGTAGTGGTTAAGAGCTCAGAAAGCTGACAGTTCAAATCCATCAGCCACTCCTCGGAAACCTGGTGGGGCAGTTCTACTCTGTCCTATAGGGTCGCTATGAGTCGGAATCGACTCGATGGCAACGGGTTTGGTTTTTGGTTTTAGGTCACTTAAGTGAAGAAGAAACAAGGTTAACTAACCTTACTGTGCTAGGCTTGATTCATCTTCATAACGGTAATAATATTGTTAGGTCTTATTACCCCCATTTTACAGACGGGGAAACCAAGTTTCAGAGGCATTAAGCGGTTTACCCAAGGCCATATAACCAGTAAGTGACAGCATTAGGTTTCTATCTTCAAAGTCATTGCTCTTTTCTTTGAGCCATAATGTCTCCCATGAAGTTAAAAGATAAAAATAAGCTTTAACAACTCATAAAAATGATCATAAGGGTTTTGAAAACTAGAAAGTAGTCTTAGAAATCTGTATAGTAATGGAGAAATAAACAAAATACCCCAAGAATGGCCTCAAACTTTTATTTGGCAGAAGGCTTCAGATTCCATTGATGTGAAACAGTTCTCTGTAGGGACATACTAGGGTGAGTTAATTGTACCCTGAGTATTCTATAGTATCGTGGCAGCCTTTCCTATTGCCTCATAAAGAATCACATACACACCCTTCAGAGTTCGTTTTAGTACTTTTCAGCCTGACATCTAAAGGGGCTGCTACTCTGACAAACACAATCTGGCCAGATGTTATTATTTTGCACTACATTTAATTTCTTCCTGCCAAAGATTTAGACTTCTTTTCCCTGATAAAGATCAGGGGAAATTGTCTGGTATTTACAGAATCCCATCCAGGCATATCTGTTACAATGTTCACTTAGCAAAGTTTATTAGATTATTAAGGTTTTAAACCCTTGGGCTCTTTCGTTATTGAAATTAAAAAAAGAGAAACCCAAACATCTTCAACAAATTTAAGTAGTATAATTAGACCCTGAACTTGTCTTACAGGCATTTTAGAATTATGAAAATGATTTAAATAGTATTTGCTTCCTGAGAAACTTACTGAGTTTGACAGGACGAAAGGAAAGCGATTATACCCCATTGGCCCCCTGAGTTAACGGGGAAAGTGATATCTGGAACTGAAATAAATTTGCTATAGTTGTATGGCAACATTATTCCCATACATAGTTCATCATACCACACAGGGCCTCTCTTTCTTGGCCTAGTTAAAATGTGGGCACTACAGGATTAGAGGAACATGCGGGTCTGTCATTTCCTTACTCATGAAATCTACTTAAACGCTGAACATCTCTTTAAGCTCTAATTCTTTGCTTATACATACTACAGTAGACATATTATGGAGACAGTAATAGAAATATTCAGTATTTTCATAGCATAATAAATTATGGTTTGTATACATTGCAGTTTTCCTCAAGGGATTTCAATGTACTTTGCGTGTGCCTATTAGATTTTCAAGCATTTCCAGTGGAAAGTTATATTCCCCAGTGTGTGAATGTAGATATGGGAAGGTTGAGATGGTGTCCTGACTTGATTGAAGTAAGGAGCCAGTAGTTGATCTGGAATTTTAGCTGATTATGTGATATACGTAAGAAAGAAAAGCTATACAAAAGCAGTCTAATTATACTTTTTCATTTCTGGGTGTGGGGTGGGATGGCTATTAATTCAGCCACCAAAATTTTGGAACATCTAACTTTGGTTAAGAAACAGAGGATTATTTAAGAAAATGGAATGGAAGTGTTCACTATACATGCCAACTTGAGCATTTTCTCCTATTGTATACTTGGCATCAGACTAGGTTTTTAACAAATGATTAAAGCTAAGTTCTTTTTCTTTCTTTCTTTCTTTTATTGTACTTTAGATGAAGGTTTACAGAACAAACTAGTTTCTCTTAAACAGTTAATATACGTATTGTTTTATGACAATGGTTAACAACCTCACAACATGTCAGCACTGTCCCTTCTCAACCTTGGGTTCCCTATTACCAGCTTTCCTGTCCCCTCCTACCTTCTAGTCCTTGTCCCTGGGCTGGTGTGCCCCATTAGTCTTGTTTTGTTTTATGGGCCTGTCTAATCTTTGGCTGAAGGGTGAACCTCTGGCGTGACTTCATCACTGAGCTAAAAGGGTGTGCGGGGGCCGTACTCTTGGGATTTCTCCAGCCTCTGTCAGGCCAGTAACTCTGGTCTTTTCTTGTGAGCTACAATTTTGTTCTATGTTTTTCTCCAGCTCTGTCCGGGACCCTCTATCATGATCCCTGTCAGAGCAGTCAGTGGTGGTAGCCGGGCACCATCTAGTTGTGCTGGACTCAGTCTGGTGGAGGCTGTGGTAGTTGTGGTCCATTAGTCCTTTGGAGTAATCTTTTCCTTGTGTCTTTGGTTTTCTTCTTTCTCCCTTGCTCCAGACGGGGTGGGTCCAGTGGAGTATTTAAAATAGTCTCTCACAAGCTTTTAAGACCCCGGTCACTACTTACCAAAGTAGGATGTAGAACATTTTCTTTATAAACTATGTTATGCCAATTGTAAAGCTCAGTTCTTTAGAGACTGTTAGAAATGTCTCACAATTAAGCAAGACCATAGTTGAGCTTTTTCTTCTTATTTGGAAGGCAGTCAGAAGTCCTTTATGTGAAAACTATAACAGTGCAAACATATGTTTGTACATTAAATATACAGGCAATAAATGCTGAAATAACAGAAGTGAACTCAAGGCAGGAGGTAAGTATTTTGTAAAAATTAATGGTCTAGAGTGATCTCTCATTAACTCGGGTTCTGTTAATTTGAATATTTCGATTACTTGACTTGGACTGAAATTTACTTTCATTCCATTTATGAAGAAAAGATCTGCTAAACGAATTGATAGTGTCTATAAGATTACAGGAAAGTGTGTTTCACTTGCTTGAACGACTTGAGCAAGCCCATTAATTGGAGCTGCTAATTACAACCAGTTTTGTTTATGAAAGCAAACCTGATAGAACATATACTTGGAAACACTCTATTACCAGTGAGTTTTGAACTCCTCTAGGTATGGAAAATTACTAAAAGGCAGTGTAGTGAATGGATTCCAGAATAAAATAAACTTGGGCTTCAATCTTGCTACCTTGGGGAAGCCACTTACCTTCTCAAAGCCTCAATTTCTCATCTCTAAGACAGGGATAATAATAGGACCTAACCTTATAAGGTTGTTGTGAAGAGTAAATGATAAGAGGCATGCAAAACACAGAATGGTGCCTAGTATGTAGTAGGTGCTCAACAAATTAGCTGGTGTTATTTGGTGTTTGTTTTTCTTGGAAAGTAGTTGCCAATCACATTTCACTCATTTAGATGATCCTTTTCTTCATCAATGCAGATTAGCAAAGATGTTCCCAGAAGACGTATCCTATTTGCTGAGCTAGATGTCCCTGAATTTGAATGAGAGGCCATTTGAGGACAAAAAACCTCTTGCCGTGGAGTCCATTCTGACTCATAGTGACCCTATCGGACAGAGTAGAACTGCCCCACAGGGTTTCCAAGGAGTGCTTGGTGTAGTCGAACCAAGGGCTCTTAACCACTGTGCCACCAGGGTTAAATTAGCCTACCTGTCCTATGGGCCAAGTCAACACATGAAAAGGGATGATCATTTGGGTCTAAAGTCTTTTCAGTTTCCCAGGAGAGCAATCCTAATTGAACAGGTTTTATATTATAAGCTTAGTTGACCGTGAGTTGATATTGTGAAGTTATTATGGAGCCTGAAAAATGCCAAGAATTTATATGTCTGACTATTTTATTATTACCTGTTGCCGTTGAGTTGATTCCGACCCATAGTGACCCTAGAGGCCAGATTAGAAGTGCCCCATAGGGTTTCCAAGGAGCTGCTGGTGGATTTGAACTCCTGACCTTTTGGTTAGCGGCCAAGTTCTTAACCACTGTGCCACCAGGGCTCCATTTTATTGCAGCATTTATAATATTATTCCTTTTCTGCTTTCCTACTGATAAAGATACTTTACTACATAAATAATCGGTGTTAATTTTAGAAGAAAAATCAGTAAACACTGGTAAATATAAAACAGAATAGGAAAATCACCCAGAATCCTAACACGCAGAGATGGCCATGGTTAGCATATTGGTGTAGAGATTTTCCAACTTTTTCTCTGCATACACACTGCCCCCCCAACACACATAGATCTTCTGGCAAAAACGAAATCATACTGTACACAATGAAAACAGTGCTGATGGAACGCCAAAGAGAGTGCATGTTGCCTTCAGTGAGTTTTCAGGTGTGGCTTAAAATAGGGTATTAATTTGTAATCAGGAGATGGACTTGAACTTGAAAAATTGCATATAATTTTATAACTGGGAGTCCTTCTGAGACCTCAGTTCCTATTGAGACCAATAGAAATTCAGCACAGAGAATATGGCTTCAATTATCTTTATAAGTCCATTATAGTTCAGAATCGGAGTATGTGTGTGTATTGAGTGGAGATTTTTCCCTGTTGTGTGGTCTAGTGACAAGAACATTGGACTGAGCGTGAAAAGACATGGCTTGTAGCCAGGCGTGGACTATCCAATAGGCAAGCTAAGCACAGTGCTTAACTTGCTTGCTTACCAGATCATCTGCAGTGAACAATTACACTACAGATTAGTAAGTAAGCACAAGTAAGCCTGTGCTTACCTTGCTTACTGGTTCTTCTGCCCCTGTCAGGGATTGTAAGTTTGAAAAGATACTTTGATTCTGTAGGAAGATGCTGTGGGGTTGGGAGAGAGACAAATGTCAGCCGCACCTAAAAGCAGAATCTTTGATGTGGTGAAAAAATGTGAAATTGTTCACTACAGATGATCTGGTAAGCAAGGTAAGCACTGCGCTTGCCTCGCTTATTGGATAATCTACCCCTGCTTGTAGCTCTGACTACATCGTAACTCAATGGATGACCTTGGGCAATTAATTTCACTTCTCTGGTCTTTTTTTTCTCCCCACATATACGATATGTGGAGTTACACTGGATAATTCCTATGGCCCTTGCAGCTCAAAGAGTCTGAGTTTTTTTTTTTTTTTTAACCTCAACTTGCCTGTCTGGAAGAACCCGAGGCTCTGTGGATCACTTCCCAAAGAGAGGAGGGGGTGAGGAATCTCAACAGTTTCTTTGGCGCCAGATAGACCAAAGGCTGTAATTCTTAGCCCTATCAGGCTGTTTGACTTTTGAAAGTGCTAAATTCTCCATTAGGAATAAATGGGGAAGCTCGAGGTTATTTATCGTTATTTACACTTTCCATTCATAACTGTCAGTGTCAAAGGCTCTGTCGACATAACCGCGTCAGTCAGGTTAGCTTTAATCAGTTTAGTGGCAGCTAAGTCGCAAATATATCAAATGGCAAATCATAATGCAAGAGTCCTCTAAAGCCTGACTGAATTATTTATTTTGTTATGATGAAAATGTCTGGGCTTTATTGGGTTTTCTTTGAAGAACTTGATTCGGCCTGAAGTCTAGAAGATAAAAGATCAGTGATTGTCTCTCAGATTTTTATTCTGCCTTCCTTCAAGGCTTTTCATTTTTCACAAACTGTTGTTAGCACTTTTAAGTCAAGGTGAGAGAGCTGTGGTATTTTTTATCTTAGGGGATCCAGCATGTGTGAAAAACTTTTACCTTTGATTTTTTTTTGTCCTGCTTTGTTATGTGGAAGCTGTGTGACTTTGAGCTAACCACTTAACCTGTCAGAACCCCGTTTTCTTCATCTGTAAAATGGGGGATGATTCTAGTCTAATACTTAGACCTTCTGTAGGTAGATCTGACTTGCTATAACAGATATGTTTCTGAAAAATTATGTGGGAGTCAGTTTTGTAAATCAAACTCTTCTATGCCTTACATTATAACCTGATATGCTACCAGAGAAAATTCTGCCCTCCACAGGGCGTAAAAAAATGAAAGCATTCAACAAACTTACAATCGGATTCAGCTGAAAGAAGAAAAATTTTCAAATAGAAGATGAGCACAGAAAATTACATTAAATACAATGCTGAAAATATAGCTCCAGAAGACTCTGAAAAGGGATATAATTCATCTTGCTTCTAAAATGCTGAGGGCCTTTTTGGGGGTGAGATGGGGTGGGGAGCATATGGGTGGCAGAGGGAGATCAGCGAGAGGAAAAGACAAGAAGAAAAGGATATTTAAAATATTTAATTATCTCTGTCAGTCCATGTAGCTATTTCTACACCCCCCGCCGCATGCTTCTTCTTCTTCTTCCAACATCCTTACTACAGACGGTGAAACTGGAGTAGAAATGTGCCTTTACTTACTTACAGTGAAGCTGTATGGTTTCTCTAAGAATCACTTTTGTTTCCTTTTTTCTACCGAGCCATTAAGAGGCCCTGTTTGCCAGCATAGGAAAGAAAAGAGATAAATACCTAGGACAGAGCAAAACACAAAGCAAACAAGATAAGAAAATTGAGACATGTGGAGGGAGAAAGTTTGAGTAGAGTGACGTGGGCACCAGTAGGGAGGAACTGTTTCAGGTTTACATATCAAATTATCCCCATGTTTAAGTTTGAGTCATGGCTAATTAATTTTCATGTGCGAAAGCAAATTTGCATATATTGAGCATGTGCTAAAAGTGACATTGGTTGAAAATTGGAGAGGTGGTTTTGTTTTTGAGGTGACTGAAGCTGTGCCCCCAAGGAGTGGTTTTCCAGCCCCTTCTAGCTACAAGGACCTTGGGAAGCTCGGTCCGTGGAGAAGGTTTGGCTTGAATCATGGCACTTAGGTTCAAGTTCCAGCTTGGTCATTTTCTAGCTCTGGAAACTATGGCCAGCTGCCTGGACCCCTTAAGGATCCTTTCCTAAACCTCCAAATTGGGCTAGGTGTCCCTCCCATCCTGCCCACCCCAAACCCCCCACGTTCTCACAGCATCTGATCCATACCCACCTCACCAAACTAAAAATGATTGTTCTTTAGGGGTGGGGAATGAATATCTGTCCTCTTCTCTGGACTCAAAGCACCTCAAGGGTCTGTTTTGAATCCATCTCTGTATCTCTGCCTCCAAGCTCAGTGCTGGTGGGTGGACATACATAGTAGAATTTCAGCAGATGTTTTCGGAATTTTATTTAATCTTTCTAAATCTTGGGTTTGTCATCTGTAATATGGAGCTACTAGATGTTCAATCTATATTAGTTTTGAAACTATGAAGATACTGTATATAAAACTGCATGTTAAACCAAATAGTACTATATACGCACTTATATAAGGGGCTATTATTAATCAGAGTTACTGTTGTTGTGTGCTGTTCAGTCAATTCCAACTCATAACAACCCTATAGTACAGAGTAGAACTGCTCAGTAGGGTTTCCAAGGCTGTAATCTTTCAGGAAGCAGATTGCTACATCTTCCTTTGGCAGAGCAGCTGGTGGGTTCTAACTGCTGACCTCTCAGTTAGCAGCTGAGCACTTAACCACCATGACACCAGGGCCCCTAAATTAGGGTTATTATGTGTAATTCACATTTTAAAGTATAGGGTTATCTCTCTAATGGAGTTTGGTCAAATTGCTTAACCTTTCTGAGGTGCAGTTTCCTTGCCTGTCCTACGAGGGGAGTAGATTAGCACATAGGTCTGTAACTGGGGTCCATGGATGGGTTCCAGTGGGTCCTTGAAATCCCTGAAATTGTATTTAAATTTGTTTGTATATTTGTGACCTTTTCTCTTGAAGAGGCACTACATAGCTTTAATCAGATTCTGTGCCCCTGTCTTAATTATCTAGTGCTACTGTAAAAGAAATACCACAAGTTGATGGCTTTAATAAACAGAAATGTATTTTCTCACAGTTTAGGAGGCTAGAAGTCTGAATTCAGGGTGCCGACTGTAGGCGTAGGCTTTCTCTCCCTGTTGGCTCTGGAGGAGGGTCCTTGTCTCTTTGAGCTTCTGCTCCTGGGCCATCTTCATGTGGCTAGGCATCTCTCTTCTCCCACCTCTGTGTCTTGTTTAATCTCTTTTGTATCTCCAAAGAGATTGACTCAAGACACACCCTATACTAATCCTGTCTCATTAACATAACAAAGACAACCCATTCGCAAATGGGATTATAACCACCAAAACAAACAAACAAAAAAAACCTGTTGCCCTTGAGTAGATTCTGACACATAGCAACCACAGGCATACCCAAACCCAAATCAAACCTGCTGCCCTCAAGTTGATTCCCACTCATAACGACCCCAACCACAGGCATAGAGTTTAGGATTTACAATACGTGTTTTGGGAGGAGATAATTCAATCGATAACAGCCCCCAAATGATTAAGAACAACAGAGTTAGCTGATCGCTAAAACTCCATTCAGCTATTAGCCTGATTCTATGAACTATCCTAGTCTGAGCAAATTGATTCACGTTTATGATTATTTAATGGACTCAAATAAGTAGTGTCAGTTATTTTAGCAGCACTAAAGTCAGGATGCCTAGATTTAATAATATTCATTTAGTTACTGAGTGCTGGCATATTCTGCTACCCCTAAGATGCCTACTTGGCTCGAGGGAAGAACTCCTATTTTGGGATGTTGCCTCCCGTCTCTGTTCTCAAAGGTAGTGATTTTGTCCTCACCTATGTTGCTTTTAAGAGGGAATGATTTTTGGCTTGCAGAATTAGATGCCTCATCCGTAAGTTTCTCAACTGAGTATAAAAAACATCCTTTAAAGAAATCAAACAGGAACAGCAAAGCAATAGCCCGGTAGAGGCGTTGGGGGAGTTGCACCATTTAGAAGCCCAGCTGTGTTTGGTCTGATCATAACAAGACTACTGTACATCATTTAGTTCTCTTGGGAAGTGAAACAGTTAAAATCCCAACACCTGTAGGAATAGCAAGGTTGATATACTTATATAGTCTGAGCTTCTATTTTAATTAAGAGGGATGGGGCTACAGCTATTAGATTAAGAAATACAGGCCATTTTTACAGTGGGTAGAAGGAAGCGGTCCTCCAGTCTGTTATAGAATCCTGTTCATTGCTGACGATATGGTGGGCTCACCTTAATCTTTGGTAGGAGAGCGTCCTCCAGCCAGTCACTTAGAACAGTGTAGTGAAAAGAACCACAGAGGAGGAGGCAGAAGATAGGGTTTTTATTCAGGCTCCGTCACTGAGCAGATGGTGTAAGCTCCAGCAAGTCTCCCCCTTATGCTGAGCCTCTCGGGCTAGGTGTCACCAAGGGGCCTCTGCCAGGGCTGTTGTAATTGTTATTAATGATAATTAGTATTACTACAAGAGTTTCCATTTAGAGTCAGAATCAACTTGACGGCAATTGGTTTGGTTTATTTTTTTAGGTGCCACTATGGAGCCCTGGTGGCCTAGTGGTTAAGAGTTCGGCTACTAACCAAAAGGTCGGTAGTTCGAATCCACCAGCCACCGCTTGGAAACCCTACGGAGCAGTTCTACTCTGTTAGGGTTGAAAATAAAATTTATCTAATCATCACCATAATCCTTTAACCAAACCAGTTGCTGTCAAGTCAGTTCTGACTCATGGCGACCCTATGTGTGTCAGAGTAGAACTGTGCTCCATAGGGTTTTCAATGGGTGATTTTTTGGCAGTAAATCGCCAGGCCTTTCTTCCAAGGCACCTCTGTGTGGGCTCAGACCTCCCACCTTTCAGTTAGCAGCTGAGCGTGTTAACCGTTTGCACCACCCAGGGATTTCATAATCCTCTTAGGTAGCTGGTATTATCTCTATTTTATGTAAGAAGGAAACCGAAGCTCAGAGAGAGTAAGCAACTTGTTCAGGTACTACCATCTGCCCACTCCTTCCTAATTTCTTCTCCCACAGCCAGTCAGTCACCAAGTCCTGATGGTCACACCTCTTCTACATCCTTACAACCTGGTTTCGGCCCTCAGCTCTAGCCTGGACATTTGTATATATCCTAACCGCCCTCCCTGCCTTCAGTTTTATACTCTTTAGTGCCCATCAGATTTGAAGATGTAACTCAGGCACCACTTTCTCTAGGAAATCTTCCCTGACTTCCACCCTTACGCTCACTGGATTAGGTTACCCTCCTCTGTGTCCCATAATACCTTGTGACTCTCTGGCCGGGTTCATTATAATAGCTGGTATTTTTTGTTTGTTTATTGTTGTAATTTAAGTGAAAGTTTACATTTCAAGTTAGTCTCCTGTACAAAAATTTATACATGTATTGTTATGTGACCTAGTTGCTCTCCCTGTACTGTAACAGTACACTCCTCCTTTCCACCCCTGATTCCCCATGTCCATTCAACCAGCTGAGTCCTCAGGTTCTTTTTATATATATTTTTTTCCCATACAAAAATGTATACATACTTTGTTATATGACTCTACTTACTCTTCCCATACTGTGACAGCACACTTCTCCTTTCCACCCGATTCCCCATGTCCATTCAACTAGCTCCTAACCCTCTCTGCCTTCTCATCTCACCTCCAGACAGAAGCTGCCTGTTTAGTCTCTTGTATCTACTTGAGCTAAGAGGCACGCTCCTGATGAGTATCACTTTATGTCCCACAGTCCAGTCCAATCCCTGTCTGAAGAGTTGGCCTTGGAAATTGTTTGAATTCTGGGCTGATAGAGAATCCAGGGGCCATGCTTTCTGGGGTTCCTCCAGCCTCCGTCAGACTATTAAGTCTGGTCTTACTAGAATTTGAGCTCTGCACCCCACCTTTCTCCTGCTCCACCAGGGACTCTCTGTTGTGTTCCCTGTCAGGGCGGTCGTTGGTGGTAGCCGGGCACCATCTAGTTCTTCTGGTCTCAGGCTGATGAAGTCTCTGGTTTATGTGGCCCTGTCTGTCTCTTGGGCTACTACTTTCCTTGTGTCTTTGGTGTTCTTCATTCTTCTTTGCTCCAGGTTGTTGAGACCAATTGATGCATCTTAGATGGCAGCTTGTAAGCTTTTATGACCCGAGATGCCACTCACCAAAGTAGGATGCAGAACATTTTCTTAATAAGCTTTGTTATGCCAGTTGACCTAGATGTCCCCTGAAAGAATTATTATTATTATTATTATTATTATTATTATTATTATTATTATTATCCCCAGGCCCCTACTTTCCTTGTGTCCTTGGTGTTCTTCATTATCCTTTACTCCAGGTGGTTGGGACCAATTGATGCATCTTAGATGGCCGTATAATAGCTGGTATTTAATGAGTACCTATGGTTACTAACTGAAAGGTTGGCAGTTTAAATCCACCCAGAGGTGCTTTGGAAGAAAGACCTGGCAATCTACTTCCAAAAAATCAGCTTTTGAAAACCCTGTGGAGCGTAGTTCTACTCTGACACTCATGGGATCAACATAAGTCAGATTTGACTCACGGAAACTGTTTTTTTTTTTAAACTATCTACTGAGTATAAATTCATTAGAGGCATTAACTCATTGAATCCTCACAACAGCCCTATGAAGATGGAACTATTAGTACCCTGTTAACAGATGTTCAGTAAACTTGTCTATGATGACAAAGCTATTATATGGTGGAGCTGGAATTTGAACCCCAGACTCTATCTTGTCTTTCACCTCAAGTACTAAGTTCACTAGGAAGCCTCCTCTGATTTTTTTCTAAATAACTTTTTAAAAAACAACTGGATTCCGACAAGTCCAAATTAATGTTTGAAACTGAAAATGAGCAGTTCTCAGGCATTTCTGATAGACTTGAAGTCCTAAAAGTGACCCTGGGATCAAGACATTTTTACATTTTATTTTTGATTTTTGTTTTGTACTTTAGGTGAATGTTTACAGAACAAATAATTTCTCATTAAACAGTAGTTCACATATTGTTTTATGACATTGGTTAACAACCCCACGACATGCCAACCCTCTCCCTTGTTGACCTTTTTTTTTTTTTTGGTGAAAATATACATAGCCAAAGATACACCATTTCAAAAATGTCTACATGCAGAGTTCAGTGACATCGACTACGCTCTTCCAATTGTGCTGCTATTCTCACTTTAGATGAAGGTTTACAGAACAAAATAGTTTCTCATTAAACAGTTAGGACACATGTTGCCCTATGACAATGGTTAACAACCTCACAACACATCAACACTGTCCTTACTCAATCCCCGCCCCCCAGTTTTGACAACCAAAATTGCCTCCATACACTGTCAAGTATCCCCCGGTGGATAAAATCACTTCCATTGACAACAATTGGCCTAAAGTCTCATGCTGGCAACTGGCAGTTCGAAGACTGGCCTTCTAATTCCAGTTCTCTTACCATTTCTCTGAGTTGACTCCCATTCTCATTCTGATGAGAAAAAGCGAGGTTCATGAGATACTTCTGGGCATTAACCTTTCTTTCTTGAAGTACTCATTTTATAGTATGGGAGTTGTTTGATGACTAGCCAAAGGGGAGCTCATGAGTGATTTCCTGGAGTGCTTTTTTGATTGAATCAAGTTATTTGATGGCGCCTAATTTCCTTTAGTCGGAATCGACTCGATGGCAATGGGTTTGATTTGGTTTGGTTATTTCCTTTTCCTAGTCAGAATCGACTGGGTGGCACATAACAGCAACAGACAGCTCTTGTGTGTGTTGTCTTTTGATACAAAAGGTGTGTACTGAGGTTTTATTGCCTTTAGGCTTCTATGAATCAGCACGTTCATTTGACTGAGTTTCTGTTTGCCTCAAGTGCCAGATTTTTTCATCGGAAGTATTTCCTTGACAGTGTGAAGTATTTTGGTAGGTACGTAACCTAATTTTACCAGTGGGCACTGCTGCTGTTTCTTATAGGAAGGCTTTGAAAGGATTGCTACTTCTCTCAGGGTTGTGAACTCATGAAAAAACCAATTATTCATAAATTGTCTTTCCATTTAGGGCTATGTAGTACCTTGAGAAACAGTCTTCCCCTTCCCCATTTCCCCCCGCCCACAGAGAGAGTGGAAATGCCTTGGTTGGAGCAGGGAAACTAAGCAGGGCTGGCTGGGCTCCTTCTTCAAGGTACACTGTGGATTCCTAGTAGGCTGGGAGTTTCTTCCTTTTTCACTTTGAATGTTTTTTTTCAAATTACGGTTGTAATTTTCTGAGATTTAAAAATGCATGTAGTATTTAGACATGCTTAAGGAGCCCTGGTGGCACAAAGGTTAAGTGCTTGGCTGCTAACCGAAAGGCAGAAAGACCTGGTGATCTGCTCCTGTAAAGATTAAAGCCAAGGAAACCCTATGAGGCAGTTCTACTCTGTCAAACAGGGTCACTATGAGTTGGAATTCACTCGATAGCACCTAACGCACGTGCACACACAATGTTAAAAGGAGGGCATTGATGATTCAGTGGCAGAATTCTTGCCTTCCATGCAGGAGATCCTGGTTCAATTCTTGGCTAAGGTACCTCATGCACAGCCACCACCCGTCTGTCAGTGGAGGCTTGTGTGTTACTATGATGTTGACTAGGTTTCAGGAGAGATTCCAGATTAAGATGGACTAGGAAGAAAGGCTTGGCAATCTACTTCTGAAAATCAGCCAATGAAAATGCCATGGATCACAGTGCTCCAATCTGCAACTGATCATGGGGATGGTGCAGGACCAGGCAGCATTTCGTTCTGTTGTGTGCGGGGTTGCCATGAGTCTGGGGCTGACTCCAAGGCAGCTAACAACGACAACAATGCTAAAAAAAAAATTACAGAAAGATACAGAATAAACAGTGAAAGTAAAAGAAGTGAAAGCCCTTTTTATCCCTTTCCCTCTGTCTTATTGCCTTTTCCAGATGCAAACACATTAAACAGTTTGATGTGTGTATCCTTCTAAACTTTTTTCTGTGTATCTGTGTACACACACACGGACACATACTCACTCACTCACAGTATTTTTTCTACATTGAATTTGGATCATACCATACATACTGTTTTGCAACATACCTTTTTTTTTTTTTAAAACTTAACAGTGTATCTTTGACATCTTTTGAAATAAGTACTTATATAAGTACTTATATGGTGCAACAGTTAAGCATTCAGCTGCTAACCAAAATGTTGGTAGTTCGAACCCACCCACCCGCTCTATGGGAGAAAGACCTGGTGATCTCTTCCGGTAAAGATTACAGCCAAGAAAACCTTATGGAGCAGTTGTTCTCTGTCACATGGGGTCACTGTGATTCAGAATCAACTCGACGGCACCCAAGAACAACAGCCCTTGTCTTTTTTAAAAAAACAAAAACAAACAGCTGCATAATATTCCCTAGTGGCAAACACTTTGATGTGTTCTTTTTTCCCTTATGTAGAATGCTAGAGTGAATATCCTTATTCATAACTTTTCATGCACTTGAAAGGCTATCCTGGAGCAGAACCCTCTAGAAGTTGGGATGTTGGGTCCAGGGCAAGGTTTTCAGGCCAATATTGCACTCTCTGCTGCCTCCCAAAGTGCAGAAAGAGCCAGTATTCTCCATAGCTCCCTGGGGAACCACCTAATGATTGGCTCCAGAGAAGCAGGCTGCCTAGGAAGTTGTGTTCTCCTTTTTGGCATGACAGAGGTCAAAGAACACCAAGCTCCCCCATCAGCCCTGTTCTGCTGCCTCAGGCAGAAGACCTAAATTCTGCTGTCATACTGCAGGCTTCAATTCGGAGGACATTTTCAGTTAGCTGTCTCAAAGATGTATTTTTCTGTTACTGTCAGCCAGTCAACAACCATTTAATGAGCACCTACTGAGTTCTGCCAGGCACTGCTGGGCACGTTCAGACACGCACATGGTAGTCTTCAGCAGTATTCCTTAAAAATTTAGGTCAGTCTGTCTGTGAGCATGATCTCTGTGTGTTATTTTTATGTCTTAATCAAGGGCTCGTAGAAGAGATGCTTTGCTTTTCTTTAGATTCCGTTTCAATTATATTTCACAAATAATCCTCTTAAAGTGAGTTAGTTCATTGTTTGCTTTTTTGTCCCTATCCATATAAATCACTCTCTCTGTAGAAAAACATCGAATTCTGTTTTCACAGAAGGCAGGGAAATAATTTGTTTACACATCACCATTTGACTCCCTTCATCCCCATCCTCATTACAAACATCTTAGCCACCCAAGAGAAGTTTATTTAAACTCCCAAGCCATCCATGCAAACAAGACCCCCACAGCTAAGGAGTTTGGAGGAAGAAGGGAATGGAATTGTCTGCTACTTCTCTATTCTCTCTACTGGGTGCAGAATATTCCTTTTCATGTGTTAATTAGCTACCCAGAGGCTTGGCTTTAGTTTTGTGTCCTTTTGCAGTTCTGTATATTAGGAGAGTAGTTTCATAATGTCACAGCATCTCAGAGTTGACAGGGAGCTTCAGAGGCCATCGACTACAACCCTCCAACCTCTGTGTGACTCCTCTGTCCAACATATTCTGGGCGAGTGATCATTTAGTCTTGGAGTAAAAACCTCCTTGGATGAACAATTCACCTCCTTGAGAGGCAACTCATTTAATTTTTGGTCAAGTTTAATTGCTAGTTCTTCTGTTTATTGGGCCAAAATCAGTCTCCTTGTAACTCTCGCCATACTGGTTGCTCTCTTATGGATTGGCTTCTACTTGGTGGATAGCCTCCTAAATTGTGGTACCCAGAATTGTCCAGTACAGAGCACAGGATGGTGATCACCTCCTTCAGTCTACATTAAAAACAAAACAAAACAAATAAAAACAAACCCAAAACCAAACCCGTTGCCATGGAATCAATTCCAACTCATCACAAGCTTGTACGATGGAGTAGAACTGCCCTCTAGGGTTTCCAGGGAGCAGCTAGTAGATTTGAACTACCGACCTTTTGGTTAGTAGACGAGCTCTTAACCACTACGCCACCAGGGCTCCAACATAATATATTTTTATTGAGGCAGCTAATCTAAGACACTCACTGTTGAATCATGTTAAGTTTACAGTCAAGCAAAATCCTTGAAATTGTTGTCACCAGCATTCGTCCCATAATTGTATGGTTGGGGGTTTTGGTCTTTTATTCATATGCCATTTGATTAAATTTGAGCCAGAATTCTAGCCTGTGAAAATCACTAGAGTTTCACAGTGGTTGACTGTTTCTTCTGGTTTCATGTAATTTGTAGATTTTATCAGTGTACCGTTTATGCCATCTTGGTACATTGATCAAGTTTACAAATTACGTGGAGCTGGAAAGAACAGCGATTGATAAAAATGCTGAGCAGAGAAGATCCCTTGCATTCCCTGTTAGAGACTTCCTTTCAGACTGAAATTAATCTACTAACTAGCACCTTTGGATACAGCCATTAAAACAGTGAACGAACCACCCAGTGGTATTCTTTTCAGCCTGTAGCGGTCTGTCTCGGGACATGGCTGTTCAGTATTTCCAAGGCCTTCCTCAAATCCAGAAGCAGTATGTCCACCGTATTCCTCTGGATTTCAGCCCAGTACTCCCATCATAAAAGAAAATGACTTGTTGGAAACTATGCCAGCATCTTGTAATTGCCTCTTCCTTTTGGAAATGCTCGTGAGTCTTCTGCTTGATGATCTGAAATCTTGCTTGGGACTGATGCTAGAATGGTGAGATTGTTACTTGTGACAGCCGCCTTCTTTTCGCCTTTAAGGAATATGGGAACCAGACAAAGTTTGTGTTTGCTCGCTGTACCCCCCGCACATCACTGTTTCCACAGTATTCCTCTCCCTGTCACCTTTCTCCATGCTGGGCTGACTTTCTTCTCCTTCCCTCTCCCTCAGAACACTGCCCTCAGTTTTCCTAGGTGAGAGCTACTTAGTGTGGTAATGGGTGCTAATAGGCTAGCATGTTTTCGACAATGACTACTCTGTTTGCTTTTTAACCAGGGCCTAAGCAGCAACCTGTGATTAGAATAGTGGTGATTTTGGGCACCGTGGCAGGTTACTAATGTGGTGTGGGAGGCTAAAACCTCTTTTTTCCCTCTCAAATAGGTGACTGCCCATTCAGACTCCATGTATGGCTTTCTGCCAGTTGTATTGGGGGCGATTTGAAGCCAAATTGATTGGCTAATTGCTTGTGGTCATCTGGCTTTTCAGCTGCCTGTGTAGTATCCGTGGAGGTAATTACCACTTCCAGAATTGGGGGCAAATTGGAGTTATTCATGGTCATGATTTGTGGATTGGGAGCAGGGGCTGCACTCGCTTCTAGTTATGAGAGAATCATTTTTACTTTAAAATGATTACTGAGGACTGATGAGTTTCTTTAACAATTTTCAAAATTCCATTATGGAGGAGTTTGATATACAATTGCTTTCTATAGTCATTTTAAGCGGCCAGTTGGATTCTATATATTGTGTGATAAACTCATTGGTAGGACATAGCTTCAAAAGTGTTGAGAGTGGGATCGAGATGGCGGAGTAGTCAGTGGTCCCTCTTACAACAAAGACCTGAAAAAACAAGTGAATCAATTATATATGACAATCTAGGAGCCCAGAACATCAAAGGCAAAGCTGAGGAATCGGACTGAGTGGCAGGGGGAGGGAACGACGGCTCAAAAGCAGTGAGGAGTTGCCAGACCTGACCTGGCGGGAACCAGCACCTTTCAGGCTGGATTGGCTAGTGTGTGCGGTGAGGCAAGCAGTGGTGTTTGGGACGTATTTTCCATGTTGGGAGAGACCGAGAGGCGGAGAGTCTGCTCAGGCCTCCAGAGCCAGTGAAAAGCGGTGCTCAATCGGCAAAAGATAAGTACATGCATTTAACCTACTGTGCGGATCAAAAAACACCCCATTTGGGAAGAACCTCTCTCCCATTTACCTGCTTCCTCCCTGCTCTGCACTGGGTCCTGGGCTGCATTCAGCAGCTGCTGGATTCAGCAGTTGCCATGTCCCCTGGGCTGGAAGTAGGACCTGTCAGGCACCCTGAGCCATTCTCCCGGCCTTGGAGAGGGAACAAATAACAAACAGGAAAAAATAATCTGCCAGCTCCCCTAGGCCAGGAACTCAGGGAAAGCATAGCTCCTTTGCCTAGGCACAGGCATAAGGGGTCCGCAGACTTTGAATGCCTTTCACCCCTGCATAGACCTGTGGGGGCCCATTTCAACATCATAGGCCCTCATTAGCACAATACAACAGGGTATGTACCTGAAGCCTAATTTCACTGTATGTTATATGACAGAGTGACAGGTTCATGACATTTGATACTGCTCTGCCCATTAAGCAGGGTCCTCACCTACCCACACCAGGGGCGTGAGGACTGGTGGCTCCACCCATGCCACCTAGCCACCTGCAACAAGGGTCCAAGAATAAGTGGTGCCTCCCAGTCCTTACAGCCAACAGTATTGGGTGCCCTAAACGGGAAGGAGGGGATAACAGAAAATACAGAGAGAATTGTTAAAGATCTGTTGGCAGAAAACTTCCCTGATATCATGAAAGATGAGAAGATACCTATCCAACATGCTCACCGGACCCCACATAAGGTAGATCCCAAAAGAAAGTCATCAGGACGTATTATAATCAAACTTGCCAAAATCAAAGATAAAGAGAGAATTTTAAGAGTGGCTAGGGATAAATGAAAAGTCATCTATACAGTAGAGTCAGTAAGACTAAGTTCAGACTACTCAGCAGAAATCATGCAGGCAAAAAAGCAATGGGATGACATATATAAAGCCTTGAGGGAAAAAAATTCCCAGCCAAGAGCTATATATCCAGCAAAAGTCTCTCTCTCAAATATGATGGCAAAATTAGGGCATTTCCAGATAAACAGAAGTTCAGGGAATTTGCAAAAACCAAACCAAAATTACAAGAAATACTAAAGGGAGTCCTCCGGTTAGAAAATCAGTAACATCAGATAACAATCCAAGACTAGAACACAGGATAGAGTAACCAGATACCAACCCAGACAGGGAAGGCACAAAAATAAATCAAAGCTAAAACACCGAAAATAGGGAAACAGATGTCAATATGTAAAAGCTGACAACATTAAAACAAGAAAGAGGGACTAAATAATGTAGTTGTAGATCTTTTATATAGAGAGGAAATCAAGGCAATATAAAGAAATAAAAGACTGGTTTAAACTTAGAAAAATAAGGATAAATATTAAGTTAACCACAAAGGAAACTAATAATCCTACACATCAAAATAAAAAACAAGAAAATCATAAAGACTCAGCAAATACACCTATGAGCATCATTTTATGAAGGTTGAGCAGCTGATATTTGACAAAGGCCCAAAGTCTGTTAACAGGGGAAAATACAGCCTCTTTAACAAATGGTGCTGGCATAACTGGATATCCATCTGCAAAAAAAAAAAAAAAAAAGAAGCAAGATCTGTACCTCACACAATGCACAAAAACTAACTCAAAATGTATCAAAGATCTAAATATAAAATCTAAAACGATAAAGATCATGGAAGAAAAAATAGGGACAACTCTAGGAGCCCTAATACATGGTATAAACAGAATACAAAACATTACTAACAATGCGTAAACACCAGAAGAGAAACTAGATAACTGTAAGCTCCTAAAAATCAAACTTATGCTCATCAAGAGACTTCACCAAAAGAGTCAAAAGACAGCCTACAGACTGGGAAAAAATTTTTGGCTATGACAAATCTGATCAGCATATAATTTCTTAAAATCTACAAGATACTGCAAAACCTCAACGACAAAAAGACAACCCAGTTAAAAAATGGACAAAGGATATGAACAGGCACTTCACCAAAAAAGACATTCCGGCGGCTAACAGACACATGAAGAAATGCTCACAATCATTAGCAATTAGAGAAATGCAAATCAAAACTACGATGAGATACCATCTCACCCCAACAAGGCTAGCATTAATCCAAAAAACCCAAAATAATAAATGCTGGAGAGGTTGTGGAGAGATTGGAACACTTGTGCACTGCTGGTGGGAATGTTAAATGGTACAACCACTTTGGAAATCAATTTGGTGCTTCATTAAAAAGCTAGAAATAGAGGTACCATACGATCCAGCAATCTTGCTCCTTGGAATATATCCTAGTGAAATAAGAGCCATCACACGAATAGATATATGCACACTCATGTTCATTGCAGCACTGTTCACAATAGCAAAAAGATGGAAACAACCTATGTGCCCATCAATGGACAAATGGAGAAACAAATTATTGTATATTCACACAATGGAATACTATGCAATGTTAAAGAACAACGATGAATCTGCGAAATATCTCATAACATGGATGAATCTGAAAGGCATTATGCTGAGTTAAATTAGTCAGTTGCAAAAGGACAAATATTGTATGAGACCACTATTATAAGAACTCAAGAAATGTTTTAAACACAAGAGAAAACATTTTTGATGGTTATGAGGGTGGGGAGGGAGGGTGAGGGTTATTCACTAACTAGATAGTAGACAAGAATTATCTTAGGTGAAGGGAAGGACAGCACACACTACAGGGGATGTCAGCACAACTGGACTAAACCAAAGCTAAGAAGTTTCCTGAATACAGCCAAACACTTCAAGGGACAGAGTAGCAGGGTGTGGGCCTGGGGACCATGGTTTCAGGGGACATCTAGGTCAATTGGCATAACAAAGTTTATTAAGAAAATGTTCTGCATTCCACTTTGGTGAGTGGTGTCTGGGGTCTTAAAAGCCAGCAAGCGGCCATCTAAGATGAACCCACCTGGAGTAAAGGAGAATGAAGAACACCAAAGACATAAGGAAAATATTAGCCCAAGAGACAGAAAGGGCCACATAGAGCAGAGACTTCATCATCCTGAGACCAGAAGAACTAGATGGTGCCCGGCTACCACCAATGACCGCCCTGACAGGGGACACAACAGAGAGTCCCTGATGGAATAGGAGAAAGGTGGGGTGCAGAACTCGAATTCTAGTAAGAAGACCAGACTTAATGGTCTGACTGAGACTGGAGGAACCCCGGAAAGCATGGCCCCTGGATTCTCTGTAAGCCCAGAACTAAAACCATTTCCGAGGCCAACTCTTTAGACAAAGATTGGACTGGATTCTGGGACATAAAATGGTACTTACGAAGAGTGTGCTTCTTAGCTCAAGTAGATACATGAGACTAAATGGGCAGCTCCTGTTCAGAGATGAAATGAGAAGGTAGAAGCTTGTTGAATGGACACTGGAAATCTGGGTGGAAAGGAGGAGTGTACTGTCACATTACAGGGAGAGCAGCTAGGGTCACATAGCAGTGTGTGTGTGAATTTTTGTATGAGAAACTGACGTGAACTGTAAACTTGCACTTAAAGCACAATTTAAAAAAAAAAAAAAAGAGAAGTGTTGAACGTTTCCTAAAAGTGACTGGAATTTTGATTGCAGTCCTGTAGTAGCACTCGTAATGGAATATTTTTTAGCCAAGTGCTATGATGAATAGTGTAGAATACATTTTCCATTAAAAAAGACCCTCATATGTAAATGCTATGTTAAAAAAAAAAACCCACTAGTATCTGATTGTAATCCCCAAGTTTTAAATTATTGGAACTTTTAGGCGATTTCTCTCTTTTAAAAATGATATTCTTGGGCAATTTATAGGACAGAGAATGACCAAGCAGAGCATCTCAGGACTTTGCCGTTTCCCACCAGAAACCTGGCATTTGTCAGTGTCAATCAGCCTTGAAATTCTACCTGTGACAGTAGAGGAAGGCTCTGAGTCATCTGCTTATTTTATAATTAAATGGGAGCTGATGTTATCATCCTTGGAAGATCCAGCTGAAGGGTGATAGGTATTTGCAGTACAAATAAACAGTGGGCTTGGGACGCTGCCGAGCCTGGGGCTGGGAAGCCTTTGGCGCAACCAGCTGTTGTGTTCCAGTTGTTCCCATGTTGTTCAGGGTGGTCCCCCAGTCCTTTGACCTGCTAGTTGAAGTGTCCAGCCCTCCTGTTAGGGATTCTTCCAGTTTTTCCTCTTTCTTTCTTTGGCTTCTAGCCTTGACAAACGGTGGAATTTGGGGAAGGCTAGAGGGGAAAGGAAATAATTCCTTTCCATTTCTTCCCAGTGGTCAGACAAGCCCTGTCCTCTCTTTGGGGGTGGTGGAGTTGTAGATAGGAGGGTATTCTTGCTTTAGAGCATCTCACAAACGGGAGAGCAGTGCCTGGGATCTATTCCATCCCCCTTCCCTGATCAGAACTCCCAGACTGCCTTCTCTACTTCCTGTTTTTAGCCAGTTTGATTTTTACTTTTACTTGCTTGTCTATTCTCAGCCTGTCTCCTCTCCCTGACTAAATGGGTCAGATTTTGTTTCCTAAAAGGAGATTAAATTGCTCTTTGCTGGAAAAGATAAACAATCACTGGCATGGTGTGTGTGTGTTGAATAAGGGTGCTTGTAGGGGAGTGTAAGGCTTCTTTCCTAAAGTCTGCTTTTAAAACTGGGTTCAAATCCTGGCTCTTCTACTGTGTGACCTTGGCCAAGAGACTTTACCTTTTTGACCTTCCATTTTCTCATCTTTAAAATGGGGATAATAGAAGAATCTACCTCATAGAGTTGCACTGAGGTAAGTGAATAAACCCATGTGAGCTAATATTAATAGTTCCTAAAGGTGGCTTCTAAAAAGAATTTCTAAATAGTTTCTTCTAAAGGAAGAGGTGAGAAGGAGGTAGTGGTGGTGGTGGTAGATTTGTAGTCACCCGCTTTCATCTCTGGCAATAGACAGCACTGGGGAAAGTTTTTTTTTTTCTTCCCCTGAGGAGCCAGTGTTTGACCCAGAGGAAATTGCACAACCTAAGTAACCCCAAACTGTTTTTGTCCCCAGAGAACAAGCTAGGTCTTCTGAAGGGGGATCAATAAAAGAGCTGTCTTCGGCAGTGGGAAGTGTCATGAGAATAAACAGCTGCTTGCTCCACCCTGCACCCCCTCCTGCTGCTAAATGACTCTAGGAAGAGGAAACCAGTCATCAAAGGCTTCTGCCACCTGTGCACAGCTGGTAGTTCCTGAGGTCACACCTGTAGTGACTAATTTAGAAAGTACCCACTGGGCCAAGTCACTGATATAGCCACTTCCTTAAGGCTCAAGGACTTGTTGCCTCCTCCATCCTCCAGTCTCTGAGCTGGAAAGCTCTTTTGTAAGCTAGGGCACACAAGACTGAGATACCCCTAAGTCTTCCCCAGAGCCGTTTTGGAACAGTATTTCTTCAGAGATTTTCAGTGAGAGGAAGAGGATCAGGACTAGTTTTCCTTCCTCCTTTCCTCTCCAGCCTACTCTTAAAAAGGAAGAAGAGGCAGTTGTTTTCCCTTGAGATACTTGCTGCCAAATGTTATTGTCCTCGGAGATCTGGACTGTTTGAGCCACATTTCCCTCTTCCTGGCTCTAAGGTTACCAAGTGAACTGGAAGGGTACAGTGCCCCAGGGCAAAGTCAGTCCTGTTCGCCAAATGGGGCACAGTGGCCAGTGACTGCTAGAGGGCAGCAGAGGGCCAGGAGCAGGTCTAGAACTGCTTAATAGCCAGATGGCAACCAGACCGGCTGACAAAGCTGACCCTGGAGGCCCCTCAGTGTCAGGGGAGAGGCAGGGTGCATCCCAACCAGGGGAGGCAGACACATCCAGGAAGTTTTAATGGAACATGGCTGGGACACATTACAGAGGAGTCTACAGAGTTGGCATATAGTGCAAGACATCAGGGTAGATAGGGCCAAGGTTTTAGGGAAAGGGGAAAGAAGGTACATTGCCATAAAGAGCAAGTCAGAACTGGGGCTAGGGTCAAAGTTCAAGGTTGGCATAGTCAGGGTTTGAGAGCTAGAATAGGATGATTTAGGTCAATCACCTATTAAGTGTCTTTTATGAGAAGCACAGTGTTAGAATGGTTAAAAGGTCATGGACTTTGGAGTCATACAGGAACTGGGGTTTGAACCACGGCTCTGCCACCTGTTAGCTAAAGGACTTTTTGCCAAGTTACTCAGCGTCTCTGCGCCACTCTGAAATCACATGACATATGTTAAAGAAATGTTTGTTGAGTGAAGCATTTTTATCCAGAAGTTGTTTCTAGCAAGATTGGGGTCAGCGATAGTAGCCCATATATACAAATTCAATTCTGTTCAGTTTACTACTTGTTCTTGTCCCTTGTCTGAGATGAGTTGAGCATCTACTTGGTGCTGCCCTAGTGCCTAGTCACCAGGGGCCTGAATGTTAGGAGGAGGGCCGTGAATCCAGCTCACAGGGGCCCAAGGACTAAGGAGAGGGACCAGATAAAGGTTTCTGGGAAGAATTCTTCAATAAATAAATTTATGTGACAGTCAGAAAAACAGAATATTTTGATTTGTTCTAAAAAAGCTATCTTCTTTATATTTTCATTCCTCTTCTAATAGAAATAGCTTAGGCTAAAAGAACACCTGATTAGGTAAATGAGCACTTTATGAGTCTTGAGCAAAGCAAAAGTTTATCTTATTAAAATTAAACGACCAAGTAAATGCAATGTGGTATCCTGGATTGGAGCCTGGAACAAAGAAAGTACATTAGTGGAAAAACTGCGGAAATCCGAATAAAGGCTATAGTTTGGTTAATAGTATTGTACCATTGTTAATTTTTTAATTTTGACAAATGTTCCATGATTATGTAAAATATCAACATTAAGGGAAACTGGTTGAATCTTGGAAACCCTGGTGGCGTAGTGGTTAAGAGTTCAGCTGCTAACCAAAACAGCAGCTGGAATCCACCAGGCACTCCTTGGAAACCCAACGGGGCAGTTCTACTCTGTCCTATAGGGTCTCTATGAGTCGAAATCAACTTGACGGCAAGGGGTTTGGTGTTTTTTTTTTTGGTTGACTCTTGTACTACTTTTGCAGCTCTTCTGTAAATGTAAAATCATTGCAAAATAAAAAGTTTTTTTTTTTAAATGAAGTGACCTAACTTACTTTCAACAGTGATGAGCTCTGCTTTGTTTTGTATTTTTTTACTGTAGTGCGTTTGAAGACGTCTTTGAAAATACATAGGATTGAGGTGGATATTGGGACACTTTCTACACAGTTTTGAACTCTGCTTTTTTTTCTGTTAACAATACACATGTACATCTTCCTGTGTTATTAAATGTTCACAGAAATGTGATTGTTCATATGCATACTGTATTCAGCTAACCCCTTACTAACGTGCATTTAGGTTGTTCCCAATTTTATGCTAGTATAAATATGCTGCAATAAACACTTCTGTACACATATCTTTGTGCTCATTTTTCATGTTGCCTTGGGGGTAGAGACCTGAAAGTATAATTACCACATCAGAGAACATAAACTTTTAAAAGGATCTTGATACATAAGGCCACATTGCCCTCCAGAAGGCTTTTACCAATTTATACACCCATAAGCAGTATTACTATTAAGAAAAAAACTTCTTTCTGCAGTATATACTTACCTTAACTCCTCGCTGAGAATCTCATTTTCAACCCTGCGGTTTTATAATGGCCGGGCTTAAACCCCTCCTTCCTCATCCTCTTACCATTTTGTATAAACTGTCACAGTCGAGTCAATTATGACTCAAAGAGACTTTATAGGACAGAGTAAAACTGCCCCATAGGGTTTCCCAGGAGTGGCTGGATTCGAACTGCCATGTGATTCTTTAATGTGGTAGCTACCTGGGACATTATTCCTCTCTCTTTTTTTAATTGTTGTAGTTTAAATGAAGTTTGCACTTAAAGTTAGTCTCCCACACAAAAACCCATACACACATCGCTATGTGACCCCAACTACTCCCCCCACACTGTGGTAGCACACTCCTCTCTGGGACATTATCTCTTTAAAAAAAAAATCTTACTGATAAGTAACTTGAGATTCTCTTTTTCTTTATCTCAGGGAATATGGAGAAATTCTCAGACTTTTTGGTGTTTACATGCACACATGCACACAAACAATTTTAGTACCAATGAAGGGAGGACGTTGGAAAACAAGTGAAAGTTGCAGTTAAGGAAACCAGTACCTCCTGGGTTTCGAGAGCACCAGTCTGGAATAATGGCAAGTTCAAGTTTACTAAAATGCACCATTGCCTAGCACTGCGCTCTCCTAACGTGTAGTAAGTAGCTTCTCAATAAACAGGAGTAATGACTAAAATATGCCAATTTAACCTGCAGTAGAGCAATGGAGGCAAAGGGGCCTAGAATGTTCTTGGTGGCAGGAAAGTCATTTCTGCTCTTAGCGCAATGTCGGGTGTCAGTGGAAATCGGGACCCTCACTTAACAGCAGTGGTTCTGGAGGAGAGCATCCTAGCCAGCAGCCAGCCTCCTGTTTTGCACAAGGATTGCTCTGTCAGAAAATGAGCTGCTTCCACTGGGGAGGGAATTCTTTCCATTTCTATCCCCCTTCACAGTCTCAGCTCTTCTTGTATTTATAAGTCTGCTTTAATAGTCTTGTCTTGTAATTACATCTGGAGACAGGAGACAGCATTTTTTGATAGTTCAAGTCCTAACGCATTTAAATTGCCCTCCTAATGCTGTAAAAGAGTCAAATTATATATTCTGGTGTGCACTAAACAGCAATAAATGTCAAGGTGCCATCCGCTCTGGTATTTAACTCCTTGATGCCATCTTTTTTGGTGTTCCTTATGTGAAATATATACTAGTGTTTTCCTATCTCCTGGCACGAAAGGATCAAGTTGGGAGATAAACTTCACTATTCAAAATATATTAAAAGGCAGTGGCAGTTTCTAAACATTGCTTTGGAAAGCTAGGCATAGCAATAAAGTCAAGGACAGGAACCTGATTCAGTAAAGGAAACATTTCACTAGATTGTCATCTACTTTATTTTTAAAGCTGCAATAAGATGTAACGATAAAAAGGCCAATGATGCATTTCAGCCAAGTGATATGAACTCTTGCTAAACCAATTAAACTGTCAGTATGCTACAGTTTCACATTTTCTGTAACATACTAGGTCACCGTAGGACACTTAGTCACTTATGACTTTTTACCACTGATGCAAAATGAATTTGGCAATTTATAATCTTATCTTTCATTATGAAAGTACGTTATTCTGCAAGAAAACTATTGGAAAAATACGAGATTTCTTAATCCCCATTCACTCCTCTCCTGTTCAGGTAGAGTCATAAAGGAATAAAACCAATCATGTTATCTGATGCTTTGAGACTTCTAGGTAGTTTTTGATTTATATGATTCTTTCAAAAGATGAATCGAGTATACAATTTCTAACCCTGGATGCAATTCTGAATGTTGGATAAATTTATGGTTGATGAATCTACGTTTTCACCTACTTTTTTTTTGGGGGGTGTGGGCTGTACTTTGCTCAATCAAGTATGCCAGAGGATACGCTTTTTTTTTAAATTTATTCTTTTTTTTTTTTAATTGTACTTCAGGTGAAGGCTTACAGAAGAAATAGTTTCTCATGAAACAGAAGTACACATGTTGTTTTATGACATTGGTTATCAACCCCACACCATATCAACCCTCTAACTTCTCAACCTTTTTTTTTTCTTGGTGAAAATACACATAGCCAAAGATACACCATTTCAAAAATTTCTACACGCACCGTTCAGTGACATTGACTACGCTCTTCCAATTGTGCTATTATTCTCACTTAAGGTGAAGGCTTACAGAACAAAATAGTTTCTCATTTAACAGTTACAACAAAAGTTGCCCTATGACAATGGTTAACAATCTCACAACACGTCAACAATATCCTTACTCAACCTTGGGTTCCCTGTCGCCAACTTCCTTGTCCCCTTTTGCCTTCTGGCCCTTGTCACTGGACTCCTGTACCTCGTTAGTCTCATTTGGTTTTACGGGGCTATCCACTCCCAGGCTGAACAGTGAACCTCGGAGGTAACTTCACCACTGAGCTAAAAGGGTGTCTGGGGGCCATACTCTCGGGGTTTCTCCAGTCTCCTTTAGGCCAGTAAATCTGCTCTTTTTTTTGTGAGTTAGAATTATGCTCTACATCCTTCTCCAGCTCTGTCCAGAAGCCTCTGTTGTGATCCTGGTCAGAGCAGTCAGTGGTGGTAGCCGGGCACCGTCTAGCTGTACTGGACTCAGTCCGGCGGAGGCCTTGGTAGCTGTGGACAATTAGTCCTTTGGACTAATGTTTTCCTTGTATCCTGTTCTCTTCATTCTCCCTTGCTCCAGAAGGGATGAGACCAATGGAGTATCTTAGATGGCTGCTCACAGGCTTTTAAGACCCCAGACACTACTCACCAAGGTAGAATGTAGAGCACTGTCTTTATAAACTGTATCATGCCAATTGAGCTAGATGTTCCCCGAGACCATGGTCCCCAGAGCCCTCCGCCCAGCAATTCAGTCCCTCAGGGAGTTTGGATGTGTCTATGGAGCTTCCATGACCTTTCCTTGTACAAGTTGTGCTAGTTTCGCCTGTATTGTGTACTGTCTCACCCTTCACCCAACATACCACTTATCTATTGGCTATTTAGTATTTCCTCCCCACCCCTCCCATCCCTGGTAACCAACAAAGATTGTTACATTTTGTGTGTGAACTTTTTCATGGGTTTTTACAATAGAGGTCTCATACAATATTTGTCGTTTTGTGATTGACTTATTTCACTCAGCATAATGTCCTCCAGTTTCATCCATGTTATGAGATGGTTCACAGATTCATTGTTGTTCTTTCTTGTTGCATAGTACTCCATTGTGTGTATGTACCATAGTTTGTGTATCCATTCATCTGTTGATGGGCATCTAGGTTGTTTCCATCGTTTTGCTATTGTGAACAATGCTGCCATGAACATAGGTGTGCATATGTCTATTCCAGTGACGACTCTTATTTCTCTAGGACATATTCCTAGGAGTGGCATTGCTGGATCGAATGGTATGTCTATTTCTAGCTTTCTGAGGAAGCGCCATATCATTTTCCAAAATGGTTGTAACATTTTGCATTCCCACCAGCAATGCATAAGAGTTCCGATCTCCCCGCAGCCCCTCCAACATTTGTTATTTACAGTGTTTTTGATTCGTGCCAGTAATGCCGGGGTGAGATGGTATCTCATTGTGGTTTTAATTTGCATTTCTCTAATGGCTAGTGATCGCGAGCATTTCCTCATGTGTCTGTTGGCCATTTGAATGTCTTCTTTGGTGAAGTGTCTGTTCATTTCCTTTGCCCATTTCTTAATAGGATTATTTGACTTTTTGTTGTAGAGGTGTTGGATTTTCTTGTAGATTATGGAGATTAGACCTTTGTCTGACTTGTACTGTCCAAAAATTTTTTCCCAGTCTATAGGTTCTCCTTTTACTCTTTTGGTGAAGTCTTTTGAAGAGCATAGGTGTTTGATTTTTAGAAGATCCCAATTATCTAGCTTATCTATTGGGGCTTGTGCATTGATGGTTATGGTTTGTAACCTGTTAATGCTGTGTATTAAGGCCTGAAGTGTTGGTCCTATTTTCTCTTCTATGAACTTTATAGTTTTAGGCTTTATATTCAGGTCTTTGATCCATTTTGAAGTAGTTTTTGTATATGGCATGAGGTATGCGTCCTGTTTCATTTTTTTGCAGATGGATATCCAGTTTTGCCAGCACCATTTGTTTAAAAGACTGTCTTTTCCCCATTTGATGGACTTTGGGCCCTTGACAAAGATCAGGTGACCAGAGGTGGATGGATTTACATCTGGGTTCTCAATTCTGTTCCATTGGTCAATGTATCTGTCATTGTACCAGTACCAGGCTGTTTTGACTACTGTAGCTGTATAGTAGGTTCTCAAGTCACGTAGTGTGAGTCCTCCAACTTTATTCTTCTTCTTCAGTAGTGCTTTACTTATTCGGGGTTTCTTCCCTTTCCATATAAAGTTAATGATTAGTTTTTCCATCTCTTTGAAGAATGTTATTGGTATTTGGATCGGCATTGCGTTGTATTTGTAAATTGCTTTGGGTAGAATTGTCATTTTCACAATGTTGAGTCTGCCTATCCATGAGCATGGTATGTTTTTCCATTTATGTAGATCCCTTTGGGTTTCATGCAGTAGTGTTTTGCAGTATTCTTGGTATAGGTCTTTTACATCCCTGGTCGGATTTATTCCTAAGTATTTTATCTTTTTAGTGGCTATTGAAAATGGTATTGTTTTCCTGATTTCCTTTTCATCGTTCTCCTTATTGGTGTATAGGAATCCAGCTGTTTTTTGAATGTTTATCTTGTTTCCTGCTACTCTGCTGAATCTTTCTGTTAGTTCCAGTACATTTCTTGTGGAGTCTTTAGGGTTTTCTATGTATAGTATCATATCATCTGCAAACAGGGACAGTTTAACTTCTTCCTTACCAATTTGGATGCCCTTTATTTGTTTTTCTTGCCTTATTGCTCTAGCTAGAACTTCCAGCACAATGTTAAATAGGAGTGGTGATAAAGGGCATCCTTGTCTTGTTCCTGTTGTCAAGGGGAATGTTTTCAGTCTCTCTCCATCAAGAATGATGTTGGCCATTGGTTTTGCATAGCTGCCCTTTACTATGTCGAGAAGTTTCCCTTCTATACCTATTTTATTGAGAGTTTTTATCAGGAGTGGGTGTTGGACTTTGTCTAATGCCTTTTCTGCATCAATTGAGATGATCATGTGATTCTTTTCTTTCCTTTTATTTATGTGTTGGATTACATTGATCCATTTTGTAATGTTGAACCATCCTTGCATACCTGGTATGAATCTTACTTGGTCATGGTGTATTATTTTTTTGATATGATGCTGAATTCGATTGGCTAGAATTTTGTTGAGGATGTTTGCATCTATATTTATGAGAGATATTGGTCTGTAATTTTCTTTTTTTATGACCTCTTTGCCAGGTTTCGGTATCAGCGTTATGCTGGCTTCATAGAATGAATTTGGAAGTGTTGCTTCCTCTTCTATGCTCTGAAATAGCTTTAGTAGTACTGGTACAAGCTCTTCTGTAAATTTTTTGTAGAATTCTCCAGTGAAGCCATCTGGGTCAGGGCTTTTTTTGGTTGGGAGTTTTTTTTTTATTACCTTTTCAATCTCTTCTCTTGTTATGGGTCTGTTCAGATTTTCAACATCACTTTGTTGTAGTTTGGGTAGGCCGTGTGTTTCTAGAAATTTACCCATTTCCTCTAGGTTTTCAACTTTGTTGGAGTATAGTTTTTCTTCATAATCTGTTATAATCCTTTTTATTTCAGTTGGATCTGTTGTAATGTCCCCCATTTCATTTCTTATTTGGGTTATTTGTGTCTTCTCCTGTTTTTCTTTTGTCAGTCTGGCCAGTGGTTTGTCGATTTTGTTGATTCTTTCAAGAACCAACTTTTGGTTTTGTTGATTCTTTCTATTGTTTTTCTGTTCTCTATTTCATTGATTTCTGCTCTGATCTTTACTATTTCCTTTCTTCCGGTGGTTGTGGGCTTTTTTTGCTGTTCTCTTTCTAGTTGTTTGAATTCTGTAGTTAACGTTTCGAATTTGTCCCTTTCTTCTTTTTTGATATGTGCATCTATTGCTATAAATTGTCCTCTGAGGACTGCCTTTGCTGTGTCCCAAAGGTTTCGGTATGATGTGTTTTCATTCTCATTTGATTCTAGGAATTTTTTGATTCCGTCTCTGATTTCTTCTATTACCCAGTGATGTGTAAGCAGGGTATTATTCAGTTTCCATGTAGTCGATTTTTTTTTCCTTGCTCTTTCTATTGTTAATTTCTACCTTGATGGTATTGTGGTCAGAGAAGATACTTTGAATTATCTCAACGTTTTGGATCTTGTTGAGGATTGCTCTGTGGCCTAAGATGTGGTCTATTCTGGAGAACGTTCCATGTGCATTGGAAAAGAATGTGTACTTTGCAGCAGTTGGATGGAGTGTTCTATATATGTCTATGAGGTAAAGTTGGTTGATTGTGCCCTTTAGGTCTTCTGTATCTTTGCTGAGTTTCTTCTTAGTTGTTCTGTCCTTTACTGAGAGTGATGAGTTAAATTCTCCTACTATTATTGTGGAACTGTCAATTTCTCTTTTCAGTGTTGTTAGAGTTTGTTTTATGTATTTTGGAGCCCTGTCATTGGGTGCGTAGATGTTTATTATGGTTATGTCTTCGTGATGGATCATCCCCTTAATCATTATATACTGTCCTTCTTTGTCTTTTATGGTAGATTTTGTTTTGAAGCCTATTTTATCTGAGATTAAAATTGCCACTCCTGCAGTTTTTTGGTAGTTGTTAGCTTGATATATTTTTTCTGAACCTTTGACTTTTAATAAATTCACATCCTTGTTTCTAAGGTGTGTCTCTGGTAGACAGCATATTGATGGATCCTGTTTTCTTATCCATTCTGTCACTCTCCGTCTCTTTATGGGTGCATTGCGTCCATTTACATTCAGTGTAATTATTGATAGATGTGAGTTTGTTGCTGTCATTTTGTAGTGCTTTTTTTTGTGGTGCTGACGTTTTCTTTGTTCTTCTTACTCTCTTGTGCTGAGTTACTTTTGTTTGTGAATTTTTTTTCATTTCTTTTGTTTTTGTAGGTTTTGTTTTTGCTGAGACTTTATGTTTTTCCTCTTTTTTTATGAGTATGTTTGTTAACTTTCTTTGTGGTTACCATGAATTTTACCCTTATCTTTCTAAGTTTGAAGCAATCTACCATTACTTGGTATCGCCTTGCCTTCCTCTCCATTACTAGGTTTTATACTTATGCCGTTTATTCCCTCTTTTATTGTTTTGATGTTGTTGTCCTTTACTGATTAACTGCTCTGATTCCCTGTTGTATTTCTTTTGGTTTTGGATAGTCCTCGAGAATTCATTTCCTAGATTGGTATCTGGCTGGTACGATCCTGCCTCCTAGGTTCTGCCTGTGAGCTGAAGCTGTTTGTCCTCAGATCGAAGAACTCCCTTTAATAATTCTTGTAAGTTTGGTTTGACTTTTACATATTCCCTTAATTTCTGTTTATCTGGAAATGACCTAATTTCACCATCAAATTTGAACGAGTGTTTTGCAGGATATATTATTCTTGGCTGGCAATTTTTTCTTTCAAGATTTTATATATGTCATCCCATTGCCTTCTTGCTTGCATGGTTTCTGCTGAATAATCTAGCTTAGTCTTATTGTTTCTCCTCTGTATGTGAGTTCTTGTTTTTTGGAAGCTGCTCTCAGGATTCTTTGTTTGTCTTTGGTTTTGGCAAGTGTGAATATGATATGCCTTGTTGATTTTCTTTTGGGGTCTCTTGTATATGGGATTCGTTGAGCTTCTTGGATGGCCAGCTTTTCATCTTTCATGATATTGGGGAAGTTTTCTGTCAGCAGTTCCTCAATGATCCTCTCTGTGTTTTCTGTTTTCTCCCCGTTCTGGAATTCCAATCACTCATAAGTTTTTGCTTTTGATTGTGTCCCACATAACCTTCAGGATCTCTTCATTTTTCTTTGTTCTTTTTTCTGAGTTTTCCTGAGACAGAGTTGTATCCAAGTGTTTGTCTTCAATTCCACTGATCCTTTCTTCCACCATTTCAAATCTGCTTCTCAGCCCTTCTATGACATCGTCCATTTCTGAAATCTTGTTTATCTTTTGGATTTCTAATTGTTGTCTTTGTATAATTTCTAGTTGTGAATTTATTTTGGCATTTTGTTCCGGCATTATTTCTCTGAATTCTTTGAATGTTTTGTGTGCATTTTCCATGAATTTGTCTATTTTTTCTCATGTTTCTCAGCTTTTTGCCTTAGTTCTTGGAGAATTCTGAGTTTTAGAAATTTGAAATCCCTATCAGGTAGTTCTAGTGCATTTTCTTCCACAGGAGAGTCATCTGGTGTTTTATTTTGGACGCCTACTGGAACCATCCTGTCCTGTTTTTGTAAATGTTTGGATAATGTCTGCTGTTTTCGGGGCATTCAGTAGTTATTTTTCTCATTGAGTGATTGTAGATTTGTTTGTTTCATCCCTTTTTTAAAAAAAAATTTGACTATGTCTGAGCAGAAGGATTGTGTGTTCTTTGTTGTTTGCTTGTCTGTGTGAGGAATACTTTTTGCCTCCTTCTCCAACTGGCAGGGTCAGTCACTCATATATGGTACGGCAGGGTAGGTCTCGCTGAAGAGGAGTTACTGGGACGGGTTGTTTGTGGCACTTTCTACAGCCACCAGAGCAGGTCGGTAATCCGTGCAGGGCAGGTTCCAGTAGGCCGTGCCTGTGCTGCTTGGTGGTGTGATGTCAGGTACCCGGAACTCCAGGATGCAGCAGGGGAGATTGTTATGTGTGGAACTAAGATGGATATGGGAGAGAGGAGAGAGGAACAGGAGCCAAAAACATACATACAAACAAAAAAGAATGGTCGGGGAGCTTGCTGTTGGAGTGGAGAGATGAGAGACTATGAAATGGAGAAACACAGAAAGGGGAAGAGGAAGAAAAGAAAAGAATGAATAAATGAAAATCAGTAAGGTTAAAGAACTGCAAAGTTCCTAGGGATCCCACCGATGCAGCTATGAGGTCTGGGGAAGTCGCTGTCAGGTGTTGCAGTACAGCCTGGCTAGAAGGCGTAGAGGTATAGAACGCCAGGTATTCAGGGAACAGAAAGAGAAGTAAGATGTGGAGAGATGAGAAACTTAGTAATGAAGAAAGACAAAAAGGGAAAAAGAGGGAAAAGACAACAAAACAAATGAAAAAACAAAAAGAGCAAGAATGGCCCCCCAGAAAACAGAAAAAAAAACCAACAAAGAAAGAAATGCCCTCCTGGCTCCCTCTACCCCTCTGTGGAAGCCGAGGGGGAGTCTCCTTGCCACGCAGCTCCGCATGGCCAGAAAGGGCTTCCAACTCGAGAAAAGGAAAAGAAAACAAACAAAGAATTCAAAAGAAACAAACGAACAAAAGCCCCGGGATCCCACTAGCACGGTAGCCCAGACCGGGAAGCAGCTCCACACTCTATTGGAGCTCTGCAGCCCATCAGGAAGAAGTAAAGATGGCGCACGGAGCCAGGTACTCGAGCGAAAGGACAGGGAGGTGGTGAGAGGCAAGTAAGAAATCAAAAGAAGCAGAGAAAAAAAAGCAACACTAGCAGCCAACAAATGGCACTCAGAGAGCCAGGTAGTGCGGGCTGCTGTTTCTGGACAAGAGACTGTGTCTGCTGAAAGCAGAGGGGGCCGAGTGTGGGTGAAGAAGGGTAGAGAGTGGGAAAGCGTATATCACAAATTACCGGAGCTCTGCAGCCCCTCAGGAAGAAGCAAAGATGGCGCACAGAGCGAGGTACTCGAGCAAAAGGAGGGGGAGGTGGCAAGAGGCAAGGAAGAAATAAAAAGAAGCAGAAAAAAAGCAACACCAGCAGCCAACAAATGGCACTCAGAGAGCCACCCGTTCGGGTGTGTGGAATCGAAGCAGCCGGTGTTTCCCGGTCAAGAGATTGTGGCCATGGGAAGCAGAGGAGGCCAAGTCAGGGTGAAGAAGGGTGGAGAATGGGAAAGCGTGTATCCCAAATTACCGTTTGTTTTGTCTCCTGCTGGAAGCTCTGTGAGGCTGCTTTCTTGTACCTCCTGTTTGCTGGTCTGCGATAGGAGTCCAAGATGGTGGATCTGTGCTGCATTAGCTGGTAAGGGACCTCTGCATGAATCTCTCCTTGCTCTTCGTTCTCTGTCAGTTTTTTCACTCCATTTGGTGCTTGCCTGAGTTCTTTCTGTCTTCATTTGATGTTTTAGGGTTTCAGGATTATTGTATTGTCTGTTCGGCTTAGTTTTTCAGATCTTTGCTGTGGAGGGACGGCGTGGTGCTTCTGCCTAGAGCGCCATTTTGCCGGAACTCCAGGATTCGCTGTTTAAGCGTGCTGTATTTGGGCGCTAAAGCTCAAGCTCTTCTCAAAGGAGCACACCTGATGGCTATGCATATTTAATAGCGTCACATTCCTCCTTTTGGTTTTGGAAGTTGTGAGTTATGGAATGATAAATGAGCTGTATTTAAGAGAAGGGCGGGAGAAAGAGGTAGAGGGAGGGTTGGGGATTATTATTATTATAAAACTTTCATTTGGAAATACTTTCCCTTTTTCTCCAGGACAAATATGACACTGCTTTTGGAAAAACCAGTGGCGGTAATAAAATGCACATGAGAGATCCTTAGTTTTAGGTGCTCATTAGCACAGTAGAGGGCAGATCTGTTCTCATAAGGTCATGTAACAAACAAGAGCAGAATTAACGTTGATTGTATAGCCCTTTTCTTCTGTCATGAACTCAGTGGGGGTTGCCTTTAACCTTCCCTTATAGCTATTAATCATACTTGTAAATAAGTTCTCCCCAAAGCTTGAATCAGATGTGGACCTCTGCCCACTATGGCTATGCTAACACTGGAACATTTAAAGTTGCAATTTAAACTTGAAATTCTCTTCTTTTTTGGTTTAAGCCATGGTTGCAGGATAGAGAAGGGCAATCTACTGTATTCATTTTGATTTAATTTGTGATCAAGCATCTCTAATTTGTACATGATGGAAGGACTGTGTGTCACTCAGGCATTTGCCTACCCCATTATCTCAGGCATTTCTACTCTCTCTGGCATCACTTCTATTTGTGTATTCTTTCTCAGACTCCAGTCTGAACACATGAGAACACATCGAAAGGAAAGAGAAACACAGAGCAGGAGTTGAATAATTAAAATGAGAGTTACTTCTTACTTCCTGTCTTGCTGAGAAAAGTATTAAAAGTTGGTTCAACTGACTTTCTGTGCTCCAGGTATGGGGCCAGGTGCTTGCACCTGCAGTGTCTCATTTAAATTCACAGCAACCTTGTGGTGTAGGTGATATTATTCCCTACTTTAGAGATGAGGCCAGTGGCTCGGGGAGATTTAGTAATTTGCCAGTGGCATAATGCTAGGAAGTGGTAGACTTTAGTCTCCAATTCCAGACTTGGAATCTAATTCCAGTGTCCTGTTGGCTTCATCTAGCTTATTTATGATTGCTGACACAATGAAGCTTGATAAGCCAGGCTATTAAGGGAATGGTAGCATACACCATAGTAAGGGTTTAGAAGATGGGCAATTAAACAATTTTGGCTGCTTTTTAAAAGAATAATTTGTTAGTATACTACCTGTTAATTTTAGACAATTCAAAAATAAAGATAAGCATAGAGATGAAAATAATTCACCCATGATTCTAAGACATAGAGATAACCACTCAAAAACCTGGATAACAGACTTTTTAATCACACACATACGCCCACACACACACACACACTTTTTTAAAAGGTTTGAAATATACATACTATTTTATACCACCTGCTTTTAAAACAACTTTACAATATATTGTGAACATCTTCCCATGTTATTACATAGATGTCAATATCATTTTAATGAATATGCAGTATTCTATTCTCTGAGGGTACCGTAATATATTTAAGCAATCCATTTTGGCCAACCTAATGAAGACCATTTTGCTAGTTCGAGACTGTCCTCTGATGTCAAAAAATACTGCATGGCAAAGTGGCTTGTTAAAATGTTCAGAGTATGCATTTCATTATTATGTAGCTATGGTTAAATGTAAATAGTGTTACATACCTCCTTTTCAAGCTGGTGGTTTCCTAGGATGTGGCTTGAAAGTCTAACTTATAGCTTCTACTTAGGCGTCCACAGGTAGCACTACAGCCAGAAACCCCTGACAGAAGCAGCTAGGAACATGGTGGCTGAACATGAAGTGTAATTTGAGGAAGACAGAAGACTTCTTTATCCCTGGAATTCTCATTGAAAGAATCCTTTGGGCTGAGGTGCTGAAAGCTCAGTTAAAAGATATTTATTTATTTTGTTCCTGTTAAATCAATTATGGTACAACCATGCAATGGAATAATATAAAGCTGTTAAAAGCAGTGTTTTCAAAGAATATTCATGATATGAAAAAATCATCATGATATGTTAAAATTTTTTGAAGAATGGGATATAAAACAATATATATATTAGAATTCCAGTTTTGTTAAAAAACACATATACATTTATGCTGCAATATCTGGTTCATTTTTGGATGGTGGGATAATAGTTAATTTTTATTTTTTTATATTTTCTTTATTTTTCAAAATATTTAAAGCAACATATATTTTTACTATAATAAAGAATTCTTACTTGAGTGAGGAAAACATCAAACCATTATTTAATGCTCAAATTTTAAAAAATAATAGTTTTTATTGTTTGCTGTGTGCTAGACAGTGTACAGTTATTTCAGTCTTCACAACATTGTGAGAAAGGTACCATTATTGTCCATTTGAGGAAGCCGTTTGCCGAAGACCACACAGATTGGATGAGGCAGAGTAGGATTTCAACTTTGGTCTGTTTATTTCTAAAGCCTTTGTGAGGTAAGCTAGTTTGTTGTTATTAGGTGCCATTGAGTCAGTTCCGACTCATAGTGACCCTATGTACAACAAAATGAAACACTGCTCAGTTCTGCACCATCCTCACAATCACTGCTATGTTTGAGACCATTGTTGGAGCCACTGTGTCAATCCATCTCATTGAGGGTCTTCCTCCTTTTTGCTGACCCTGTACTTTACCAAGCATGATGTCCTTCTCCAGGGACTGATCCCTCCTAATCACATGTCCAAAGTACGTGAGACGAAGTTTTGCAATCCTTGCTTCTAAGGAGATTTCTGGCTGTACTTCTTTCAAGACAGATTTGTTTGTTCTTCTGCCAGTCCATGGTATCTTCAATATTATTCACCAACACTGTAATTCAAAGGCATCAATTCTTCTTTGGTCTTCCTTATTCATTGTCCAGCTTTTGCATGCGTATGAGGCCATTGAAAATACCATTGTTTGGGTCAGGTGCACCTTAGTCCTCAAGGTGACATCTTTGCTTTTTAACACTTTAGAGAGGTCTTTTGCAGCAGATTTGCCCAATGCAGTAGTATGTCGTTGTTTGATTTCTTGACTGCTGCTTCTATGGGTGTTGATTGTGGATCCAAGTAAAATGAAATCCTTGACAACTTCAATATGTTCTCCATTTATCCTGATGTTGCTTATTGGCCCAGTTGTGAGGATTTTTGTTTTGTTTATGTTAAGGTGTAATCCATAATGAAGGCTGTAGTCTTTGATCTTCATCAGTAAGTGATTCAAGTCCTCTTCACTTTCAGCAAGCAAGGTTGTGTCATCTGCTTATTGTAGGTTGTTAATGAGTCTTCCTCCAATCCTGATGCCCCGTTCTTCTTCATATAGTCCAGCTTCTGGGATTATATGCTCAGCATACAGACTGAATAAGTATGGTGAAAGGATACAACCCTGATGCATACCTTTCCTGACTTTAAACCATGCATTATCCCCTTATTCTGATTGAACGACTCCCTCTTGGTCTATGTACAGGTTCCTAGTGAGCACAGTTAAGTGTTCTGGAATTTCCATTATTCACAATGTTATCTATAATTTGTTATGATCCACACAGTCAAATGCCTTTGCATAGTCAATAAAACACAGGTAAACATTTTTTCTGGTATTCTCTGCTTTCAGCCAAGATCTGTCTGACATCAGCAATGATATCCCTCATTCCAGATCCTATTCTGAACCTGGCTTGAATTCCTCACAGTTCCCTGTTGATGTACTGCTGCAACCATTTTTGAATTATCTTCAGCAGAATTCTACTTGCGTGTGATATTAATGATATTATTCAATAATTTCTGCATTATGTTGGATCACCTTTCTTTGAAATGGGCACAAATGTGGATCTCTTCCAGTTGGTTGGCCAGTAGCTGTCTTCCAAATTTCTTGGCATAGATGAGTGAGTGCTTTCAGCGTTGCATCCATTTGTTGAAACATCTCACTTGGTATTTCATCAATTCCTGGAGCCTTGTTTTTCACCAATGCCTTCAGTGCAGTTTGGACTTTTTCCTTCAATACCATTGGTTCTTGATCATATGCTACCTCCTGAAATGGTTGTACGGTGATTCTGTGTATTCCTTCCATCTTCTTTTGATGCTTCCTGCATCATTCAAGAACATAGACAATAGTAAAATGTATTAACTAATAAGGAAGCGATGAGTTTTGAGTTTTTATTACTTTTGCTTTTACTGTAGCTTGCTTAGAGGGAAGTTTATTTTTTATTTTTATTTTTTCTTAACTGTACTGGGACAAGAAAATACAAACCAAGGGCCAGGGTAATAGGCATAGGGCATTTTCTGCTGGTGAAATCTGGGAGGTCTTTTGGTGCCAGGGGTTAGCCCAACGGCTTTGGACTCCTGGGGTTGATAATATCTGACCTCCTAGTGTTATAGGGTCACTATGAGTTGGAATTGACTCAACGGCAATAGGTTTGGTTTGGTTTAGTGCTACTGTGAGGATTAAATTAGACAATGCATGTAAAGGGCACATGGTCCACGCTTACTCAATAAATGGTAGCTAGTATTATTATTTCTCTTATTTAAGACCTTGCTTGTTATAGGGATTAGAGGCTCCAAGAAGCCTGAGACAGGACATGTTTACCCTGGTGAATCCTGTCACATCTTAATAGTCCTCAAACATTCCTGTCCAGTTGAAATGCCTTTTATTTGAACCTTTCAAATAAACAAGCCCTAATCAGCTTTGTGGGCTCTACTAGCTTTTTCAGAAAACCACTCTTCTTTTTTGGGGGTTATTTATTTACTCACTGAAAATAGGGACTTTGTGTAACACAAGAAAAGCAGGAGGTGATTGGTTGGGAGCTAATAGGCAAGCTTTTTTCTTTCTTTCTTTTTTTTCTTTAACCTGAGGAGGCTTGATTGGGTTATACTCCTTTAGACTCTTGGAGAGTCTGGGAATTTCAAGAACAAAAGCTCTGTGGGGAGGCCACCAAAGAGAGCAGGCTCTCCACCAATCTTTGTATGTTCTTAAATTTTTCATTCTGTTTTTTTTTTTTTCCCCCTTCTTCTCTTCAATCCCTAGAATTGAGTGGCATTATCTTGAAGCCATTGAGATTTAAGAAACAACTGAGGTCGGTCTCTCTTTGTTGAGCTTATGAAAGCCATATTTAGTTTTAGGAGGAATGTGTTTTCCCCTTGGGAGGCCCCTCTATACCTGCAGCCATCAGAAATTCCATAATAAAATCCCACATTTAAGTCGTTATGGAGAATGTCTGTTCTTGCCTGTTTGGACCTGGTCCAGCTGTTAGATTAGGATATTATTGGCTCTCTCTTCTCAAGTGAGTGGTTTACATCTGCTGGCTCCGTTTCTTTACCACTCACTCTGAAACTCTGAAACACCTTGTAACGTGGCTTCTGCCACTGCCTCTCTTCTAAAATTACACCCCTGCAGGTTACCACCGACTGAATTCATTGGGCTTATCTTTCTTCACCTTTCTCCCCTTTGAATATTTCTCTTCCCTTGGCTTATGATGCTGCATGTACTTGGCTTTTTCCTAACTCTGACCATTGCTTCTCTCCTTTTTGATGGTGAATTGTTTTCCTCTGCCTCCTCCACCAAATGTGACTGTTCTCTAAAGGGTTGTCTCTAGTGCTTTCTTTCATCTCTCTCTACTCCTGGCTTCAACAGCTACCTCAGTGTAATTAACTCTTCAGTTCTGACTTTTTACCCATGCCCCAGTCCCACATTTCTTACTGCCTAATAATAATCAGGAGCCCTGGTGATACTGTGGTTAAGACCTTGGCTGCTAACTGAAAGGTCGGCAGTTCAAATCCACCAGCTGCTCCTTGGAAATTCTATGGGGCATTTCTACTCTGTCCTATATGGTCGCTGTGAGTCCGAATTGACTTGACAGCAACAGGTTTGGTTTTGGTTTTGGAATAATAATTAACATTGTCTTTTATGAGCCAGGCATTGTACTAGGCACTTTATATACGTCATCTCTAATCCTTACAACACTCTTCAAAGTAGATAGTCTTAGACCCATTTTATGTAAGAGGAAACAGGCTGAAATAAGTTACATATGTTTGTGTTTTTCCCTTTAGATGTCCTACCATCCGCTGAAACTCAGCAAGTCCAAAAGAGGATTCCTTCCTCCCTGGCCTCAAACTAGTTGTCCTTCTTACTTTAAGGCAATGCCATTCTTCCACTTTCTTTGTTATGTCACTTGCAGGTTTAAAATCAGCTAGGTAATTGCTTTGGAATAACACCCCCTTCCCCATGAAACTAACCCTTTCAAAATTTCCCAAGCCCAACTCACTGCAACCCCCTAAATCTTGAACATTCAAGTTCAAGCTCTCCTACATATGAGCTAAATCTTTATGAGCACAGTCTGATAAGTTTCACACACTTCATGCTCTGGGCTGCCAGCGTGAAGCATAATTCTCAGCACTTGCTGTGCTTCCTTCAGCCCTCAGGAACTGCCTTTCCCAAGCAGGCCCTTCTCATGGGCAGACCTACTCTAGGGGCTGCCCAGTTCCCAGAGCACCAGTATTAATCCTGCCCCTTTCTTCTCTCTGGGACTAGAAAGCTTCTAGGAATGTGAGTGATTTAGCAATGGTGTTTCTATAGTACAGGGGTAATTTTCAATTCACTAATCTTTTTTAAAGAAAGTTACTTGCAAATGGTGGTAGTTTAGTGTTAGTAACAGCTGACTCAAAACACATTCACAGCTGGACATACCAATGTGTAAGACAGTGAGTTTAAAAACCACTTCCACAGATTGTTAGGGACGACTCTAATGCCCACTGGTGAAGGTCAGCTTTCCTCTGTATACCATAGCCCAGACTACTCACTCCTTTTCTGTGTGGCATATTTGCCTAAAGCCACAGATTTGAAAACTTGATACTACTTAAGAAGCAGAGAATTGAGAAATGCCATGTCTTTTTGAAACCCATGATAGAGCCACCAGGTGACAATATCTTATTGAGAATTCTCCACTTGCCAAACCAAATGCTTTACTTGGCCTGTTCTTGCTCCGCTCACATCTCTGTGACCATTTCATTTTTTAAAAGCGGAAATCTGCCATCACTGCCATCATTTTCCATGGGAGCAGTACAGAAGGTCAAAAGTTCAGTTACATACGATTCTTGTAAAGTCAGGCTAAAAGAAAATACAGACCTATTGAGAAATTTTGGTCATCTGTTTGGTGTTTCAGTTTCTTCTATGAGTAAGGTACTGGTTCCTGGAATTGCAATGACGCTTCTGTTGAATCAGACTTGACCAGGGTGGCAGGATGGAGTCGAAAGAGAAACGTAGTCATCTTAGCCTTCGGCAAATTGTCTTCTTACTAACGATTTGTTTTTTAAATCTGAGGAGCTGAGTATTTAATCACTGTCATGGAAAGAAGATAAAAGACTGATGTGTTTTCCAGGGTTTAACCTTTATCTAGTTGAACAGATGTGTAAATTTGTCCTATATGTACTGCATACATATAATTTGCCAGCAGCTAGCACAGTGCCTATCTAGCATTTACTTGGGGCTCAATTAAAATTTGTAGAATGGATTTGTTACTTTATCAAAATGAAGATTTAGAAAGTTCTGAGTTATTAAGAAATGTTCCCCATGGTGGTTCACATGAATAAAAGTTTGATAGGGGTAAAATCTAATTTGGAAAAAAAAAAACTACTGAAATGCTTAAATTTTATGAAAAGCTATATTCTAAAATGTAAAATATGCGCAGTATCTCACTTTGCCCTCCTCCTGGACTATATAGTGCAGAGAGTGATTTTCACCTTTGACTTAGCATACATAATACCAGTTGGCTGAAGGGCAGTGGGGAGGGGTTGGAGTTGAAAAGAAGGTCACTTGGAAGCATCACTCCTTCCAGGCCCAGTGGGTCATGGTGGATCCTGCCATCAGAGTCATTTGTTGGCTCAATATTCTCTTGGGTTGTCCCTGCAATCCTTATGTCCTACAAGTGAAGGGTTTAGCCTGAGGCTGGTTAGAGTCTGATCATCAGCCAAGGTTATGTGTTATGTTCTATGCTCCTCAGAGTAAATTAATTGAATAGAAGCCTAGTTACAGCTAGTTTAGCTCACAAATACAAATCAATTCAATTTAACAACTTGGTGTAGTGCCTACTAAGTGCTCAGATTGTGTGATGTCTTCTGTGGAAGTGGGAGACATGGTCCTTGTCTCAGAAATGCTTAAAGGCCAGATAATCACAAATAAAATAGCTATAGAACAGTACTACATAGTCGGAGAATCATAGTTTGAAGAGGAAATATGAAGATTATTTAGTCTAAACTCTTCATTTACAAAGAAAACAGGCTCAGATTAAGAAACATTTTGCTAAGGTCTTCTAGACAATTGGTAGAAGTTGGAACTAGCACCCAAGTCTCAGAACTCCTAGATATTCTTTCCATTCTGCCGTATAGGTGGGTATATGACATGTTGACATACTTGCTTGGATCGGCTCTTTTGATGATGGGAACTTTTTGGTGAGACCAGTTTGACATGGGGGTACTTCTGAAACAGTTTACAAAATAAACTAATAAAATGTTCAGCTATTTTTTTTTATTACCAAGTAAAGTGTAAAACAGACAGCCTCACCCCACCCCTCAGCTTCACCTCATCCCTCAGCCTGAAGGGTGGAGATCAGGGATGAGGTGGGAGTGAGGGTAAAGGATGGAATGGGCATCATGGATGGGGTGGAGCTTGAAGAAGGGATGAGAGTTGGGGTGGGGGACTAGGCACCATCTGGCAGGCAAAGCACACCTCTCCAGGAGTCAGGTGTTTCCCACACTTGCTCATTTTTGGAAGGCCATTAATCATTCTGGGCACAGTATCTGCTCATTATTTCGGGACTAGTCTGTTTCTTAAAATATCTGATCCCAAACTTTCAAGGGACTGTAGTGAAATGGGGAGGGATATTTTAGTCACAATATGGTCCTACAATATTAGCTCTAGGCTTCACTGGGAATCCTTGAGTCAATGTCTGTCAGATCTCTCATTAGTATTCCATGTAAAATACTATGGAAAAGTAATATGCATTTGTTATTTTTAAAATGTAAATCTTCAATACATGATGGTTTGAAGGAATAGGACTGGTGGGCTCTTTTAAAACCCAGCAAACTTAAAAGTATATCTGCTCATAAAAATATAACCTTTTTACATTTTTCTCCATACAGTTTTTAATGTGAAATTATTTTTTAACATTTAGTCCTGAAATGTAAAGAACCTAAAGACAAAAAAGGAATGCATATTCAAAAATAATCAGATTGAAGGGAGTAGAAAGGGACCAACCAACCAACCAACCCATTGCCCTCAAGTCGATTCCGACTCATGGTGACCCTATGATCTGGGTAAAAGCTGAGGAAGTAAATGATAAACCACCTCTAATAGTCTGTTTTTTCATGGCTGCATCAAGAGGGCTGGATCAGAACAACTCAGCCAGAATGTCAAATATAAATATAGGATGTCTTGATTTTAGCAAAACATTTGAGTCTTTCATAATATCCTGTGCATAAGATTATGACATTTGATTGCATAACTAGTAATTAGGCAAATTCACAGCTGGTTGAACAACTGATTCAGTGTCAACCTAGAGGAAGATGATTTTGGAGAAGGGCCACAGGAATCTGTTTTTGGCTCTGCCCAGACATTCATTCATTTATCAAATATTGAGCACCTACTATGTAAAAGGCACCCTATTAAGCACTGTGAGGCATACAAAGGTAATCGAAATCATGGCCCCTGCTCTAAAGGAGTGGATTGTTGATCATAATCGATCACAGAGACAGGCGTTTCACATTGCAGATAACACAAAGCTGGGTGGCGTAGTTTAATATATAGGATGACGGAATCCAGATTTAAAATGATCTCAACTGGTAGGAACTCTAGGTCAAAACCTACACGATGAAATTTAACAGTGATAGATGTAAAGTCTTGAATTTAGGTTAAAAATATTGCATATGTACAGGATATGAAAGATGTGACTTGGCAGCAGTTTATGTAAAAAGTTCTTGGGGATTTAGCTGATCGCAAGTTTAATATGAGCCAACAATGTGGTGTAGCTTTTTTTTTTTTATTTAAGGCAAAAACAATTTTCGGCTGTATTAGAAGCATGTGTGCTGATCAGACCACATCTGGAGTATTATGTTCAGTGTAGTCGTCACATTTTACGAACATTGACAAAGTTGAGTGTATCCAGAAGATAGTGACCAGGATGGGTCTGAAAATTATGTCACATAAGAAATGGTTGAAAGTAAGAATGGGGGATATTTAGCTTTTGCTTTAAGCCTCTGCTTGGGGCTTCGAGCCTTGGTTAGGTACCCTCTCTGTGTGTCCCACAGTCCTCCAGAAAACCCTCACGTCTTCCCCAGTAGACTAGGACTTTCGTTAGAGCGGGACTGGGACCCTGTGTTCACTGTTACATCCCAGGGACCTAGCACCAGGGCTGATACAGGGCGGGTCCTCAGCAATGTTCAGAGAATGGGTGAGTGAAATTTCCAAGGGCAAGGGCCTCACGTACAGCTGGAGGAAACCGATAAAGAACTGTAGTGCCTGGTAACTATTGCCATTAAATAAAAGAAAGAAAATACCAACACCATAGGTGTTATAAGAATTCCTAGAAGTTTTAGAATGACTCTTTTTTCTGGCTTCTCCATTTCATTTTGTTTTGGCCTCTGATAGGACCTGATATTAGACTTGTATGTTCATTTGAATGGAAACCTTAAAAACATTCTCTAAAAAACGACAATTAAAAAAAATGGGAGAAGTTCAGTCACAAGTATCAAGGAAATGCAGATAAAAAAAGAGATACCTTTTTAAAAAACTCGCAAATTAGGAAAAGTATATACAAAAAATAATATCCACTGCCGATGAGGATCAAGTCAAACGGACACACTCATACACTTCTGGTACAACCCTTTTGGAACAGCAATTTGGCAATATGTATTATCAAGGGTCTGAAAAGTATTCATTGTTTGAGCCAATAATTTTACTTCTGGGACTTTCTCCCCAGAAAAATTATCCTGAATACAGAAAAAAGTCTTATGAACAGAGATGTTTTATGATAGCAAAAAATTGGAAACAACAAAAATGTTTAATAATATAAGAGTGAATGGCTGTTTACATTGTGATATGTCCATCTGATAGAATGTTATAAGGCCATTATAGTTTACAGTTTCCATAGGATATAAAGGTGTGTATATAGTGTGATGGAACCCTGGTAGCACAATGGTTAAGAGCTTGGCTGCTAACAAAAATGCCGGCAGTTCAAATCCACCAGCCACTCCTTGGAAACCCTATGGGGCAGTTCTGCTCTGTCCTGTAGAATTGCTATGAGTCGGAATCGACTCAAGGGCAACAGGTTATATAGTATGATAAATCTGCATAAAAAGAACCGCAACAAACAACCTATACCTAGAAAAAATTCTGGAACGTTCTTACACTAAAATGGCAGCGATGGCTGTTTTTCAGAGTTGATATAATCCATTATTTTTGCCTTTGCTCTCCGTTTTTTCATTTTCTAAATTTTTTTAAAAAAAGCATTTGTATATTGAGAATCACTTTAAAGTATGTCCTACTGTGTCTAGGAATAGACCTACAGAGCTTTGAATTTCTAGTTCAGGTCACCTCTGTGTATCTCCGGTTATATCAAGGGCATTATGAAAATAGGAGGAGAAAACAAATCCAAACATCTTCAGAGCAAAATTGATTTTAATTCACTTTATTTCATAACAAATGTAAGTAAATATACGTCCTGAGCACTTTTAGATCGCAAGGAATCTCACAAATAAAAGGTGCTACAACTTTTAAAAAGATTAAAGGTTGAGCATCCCAGATTCTAGAGAGCCAGGCACCTTTTGCAGATGGAGATGAAAAAGAGCCTTGCAGGTAGCAGGCACTTAATAAAGTCTTGAGTGACTAGCTCCTGGGGGTGAGGAGGGAAGAGTGAGAGATCGATTGTAAATAGGTAAGACTGAATGGCTTGATGTATCCTGAAACAACCTGGAAATCAGATGTTATCCTGTTAAACCAAAATCTGTTTTAACGGATATTTAGGTATTTCTCAGATGTATCAAAGTTCTAGCTGTCAGAACTCTGTATGCTGTAAAACTGCATCCGTTACAAGTCATTCATACTAACCCCTGACCCTGGACAGTTCAATCCAGTGCAGCTTTCCTCCTCTATCAAAAGTATTAGTCTCTTTCTCAATATTCACTGTTTAATTTAATATGCAGGTTACCTTCCACAAAGTAGAAGGCATGTTTACAGACACTTTTGATGTAAATGACATTTCTTATGTTTTCAAGTCGGTTGTGGGCCACATCGTGATGTAACCTGTCCACCCCTCTTCCTCTAATGATGGTAGAGCGATCTGGGTCCTTCAGTCACTTGTATCGTCATTTTGTTCTTCTTCCTACCTTAAAGAAAAAATGACACTGCAGACCTCAGAAAACGGAATGGTTGTGATTTTTGTCTGTGATGTTTGGAGTATCAGCATTCTACCTGGGGGAAAGGCTGTAACAGATCTGGTTTTGTTGTGAATTTTCACAATGTTTGAAGACAGTCTCGATTTGAAGAAAGTGGGAGTTTTTTTATACATGTCAACCTTTGGTGACCCTGCTTTTAGTTAGTGACTGGCAGTTCTGCTTAGCATGTCTATCTCATCTCTGTGGAATTAATTTTCCCCTCTATTCTCATGGTGAGATTTCATCTTGCTCGATTCGGACATGTCATCAGGAAAGACCAATCTCTAGAAAAGAAGCATCATGTTTGGTAGAGAGTCATCAAAAGTGAGGAATTGAGATGGATTGACACAATACTCGCAACAATGGGCTCAAACATACCAACCATCATGAAGATGGCACAGGACTGGGCAATATTTCATTCTGTTATATATAAGGATCACCTTGAGTCGGAGCCAACTCAACATTCTCACGTATGATGCATGTTAAGGATAACTTGGACGATATTGTTAAGATAAATCTAACAACAACTATTTCTCTTCCTTACCTATTTCCCCCTCTTTCTCTCCCCTCCCATATTTTTTCCCTCATTTTAAATCTTCTCCTTCATCTTTTCTTGTATCACCTTGCTTCTGTCTCAAAGGGAAGCAAAGCATTGTTCAGAACTGGTCAAACCTCTTGTTTTTATCCGAAATCTCTGCTAAATCAAAAATTTCATGCAGCATTGAACAACCATTTCTACAGATACCGAAGAATGGAGGATCTATAGAAATGGACTTGCTGTGCATTTTTTTTTTTCAAGTTGTCCTTGGCTGGTTGATGCTGCCCATGTTACGCAGATTAGAATTGGCTGGAGATTTTGTATCTGATAACCTGAAGGTGTGATCCCTTGGAGAATGAGTATTCTTAAATGAGGATGTGGATAACTTGGAAGACAGCTGTGTACTTCAAAGCTCCTTTCACTTCTACCGCAGTTAACTTTACAGTCTTACTGGTCTGGCAAGTGTTAATAGCTTGATTATTTGCCTCCAGATAACACCATTGGAAACTGTAGATTATTTCAGTGGGGAATAGCCAGTGGGTCTTTGATCTCCATATAGATAGAGAATAATTCAGAAAGAATGCTATTGGAGTGATTTATGGCAGAGACAGCACAATGTTATGAATATTTTCCCCTAGTATGTCCAAAACATGTTGGCAAATGTTAGTAGATGTGCTCTTTCCATTGTTCAAACTTCCCTATGAAATGGAGTTCTTGATTACATGATTTTTCAACCCCCGTTTTCTTTTTTTAAATAAAATCATTTTTAGGAATAAGTGTCTGCTGACAGTTAAACATTTATAATGTTGATACTTGGCGAAGACAGGGGAGAAAACTTATCTTGAAAGGAGCAGATGGTACCTCATGGGGTGGAGCTGATGTGGTCAGTTTGCTCTTTTTACCGGGTGCATGAGGTCATGTACAAATGGCCAGAAAGCAAATGAAAGGTACCCTTGAGGCCATTTGCACTTAGATGACAACTTTCTCTCAGGAAAGGCTATTTTTCTTTATTTTTGTTTTTATACAGACCTGGGCCCCAATGTTGTTTGTTAGTTTCTCGTTTTTATTGCTGCTTATTTAGTGCTGCTTTATCAAGGGCTTTTCTGACTTAGGTTTCTCTTTGAAGTATCTGAGCCCCACTTCTGTAATGTAGTTTCTTAAAGCTCCTAGTGATAAACTGAACTCAAGCCAGTAACCTAGCCCATACATTTTGCCTGACTGCCTCCTTTCTTCTCAACATTTGAGTCTGTAAGGGTAGACATGCTAGAAAGACTATGCAAAACCAAACCAAAACCCATTGCTATCGAATCGATTCCAACTCATAGTGACCTTATAGGACAGAGTAGAACTGCCCCACGGGGTTTCCAAGACAGTAATCTTTATGGAAGGAGACTGCCACATCTTTCTCCCGCGGAGAGGCTGGTGGGTTCACATCACTGACTTTTTGGTTAACAGCTGAGGGCTTTAACCACTGCACCACCAGGGATCCTAGAACGACTATAAAACCAAATCAAACTTGTTGCTGTTGAGTCGATTCTGACTCATAGCGACCCTATAGGACAGAGTAGAACTGCCCCATAGGGTTTCCAAGGAGCAGCTGGTGGATTTGAACTGCCGACATTTTGGTTAGCAGCCAAGCTCTTAACCACTGGGATCAAATACTTGGTTACTACGGGGTATTTTAAAATAGTTTCTTATATTAAATGGCATCTTCATCCATGATTTTTAGAAGAGGAAAGGATCTTATATATCATCTTTCCCAACCCCTGCACAGGGGTCGACAGTAGACTTTGACGGTGTTCTACCATACCTGAGACTCTGAGAGGCTAAATGCCTTGGTTATGATCACATAGGCAAGTCTAGAAACCTGGAAATACCCACTCCCCTTATCAGTTATACTTCCAATGGGGAAAGACATTTTTGTTGATATTCTGAGGGTAGTAGCTTTCTTTTTTTCTTGTGCTTTAGGTGAAAATTTACAGAGAAAATTAGTTTACCATTCGGTAGTTTGTACATAAAGTATTTCACAACTTGGTTTCATTCCCCACAGTGTGTCAGCACTCTCCCCATTTCTGTCCTGGTTTCTCTCTTTTGCCCTGATTATCTACCTCTTCCTGCCTTCTCATCTTATAATTGATTGTTCTAAGGAATACGTTCCTCCTGGGTGTTATTGTTTGTCTTATGTTCTTGTCTATTGTTTGGCGAGAGGTGGTCTCTCGGAAAATGGCTTCCATTTCAGAAAAGTGTCTTAGGGCCATAGTCTTGGGGGTTCCTCCAGTCTCTGCCAGACCAGTAAGCCTGGTCTTTTTTTTTTTTCTTCTTCAATTTCCAAATGGTTATTTTATCAGATTGTTTGAACATTAAATTTATTTTTGTTTGCAAACCAAAATAGTTACCTGAAGTTTGCTGTTTTGTGTGTATGTGTGTGTGTTTACTTTTATTGTATATTTGTTTTCTAAACTCTTTGGCACAATTTTCTGGGGGGGGGGTTCAGACTGCCACGATACAAGTCAGGAGAGAGCTTTCCTTTTGTGCTGCCAATTATGAGCATTTATAACTTTTGGTTTGTCTGGGTTGTGGCTTTTTTTTTTTGTTTTTGGAGTCTGTATTCTTTATTTGTAACAATTGTATTTTTATTTTTTCTATATCCTCTAACTCCAGAGTTTTCTTTTTCTCCCCCCTCCCCACACTTCTCCATTCACAGTTGAACCATATTATTAGGAAAGGCGCCTGGATGAAAATATCAGGATGGGAGCTCTGACCATTCATCACTGTTTTCCCTAAAAGATAATCAAAACAAAACAAAACAAAACAAAACCCCAAAGACTGTCTTTCCTTTTTTTTTCCTTTTTTTTAAAACATCTCTTGTGCTGCATTAGTAGACAGAACTTCGGTTAGTTTTACGAAATGCAACATCTAACCCCTTTTTTTTTTGGGAAAAAGAAACTGCAATGACTTGAAGTTGAGAATGTGGATACCGCCTCACTCAAACACACTCATTCTCAGACTGAAAAGAATCCCTCACCCTCCTCTAAGCCAGCACATGTACTGTACCGTGCGGCAAAGGTACACTGAAGGTGGACTTGAGACCCAGGCTCCATCTTTCTTATCAGTAGCAAAGGAAGCCTGGTATTTTTTGTGAGTTTAATTTTTTTGTCCTACAGTTTTCTCCCCCTCTGTCCAGGACTCTCTGTTGTGATCTCAGTCAGAGCAGTTAGTAGTGGTAGCCGGGCACCATCTAGTTCTTCTGGTCTTGGGTTCATGTAGGCTGTTGTTCATGTGGTCCATTAGTCCTTTGGACTTATTACTCCCTTGAGTATTTCATCTCCTTCACTCTCCCTCGCTCCGGATGGGAGGAGATCGATAGTTGTATGTTAGATGGCTAGTCACAAGCTTTTAAGACCTCAGACACTACTCACCAAAGTAGGATGCAGAATATTGATTTTATGTACTATGTTGTGCCAATTGACGTATATGTCCCCCAAGTCTGTGGTTCTTCGTCTTCTACCTAAGGACTTCATCCTGTGAGGTGTTTGGTTATGTGTAAGAGGTTTCCCTGACTTCACCCCCTTGTGTGTTCTATGTGAGCCGCACCTACAATCATGTATGTAGAAATATCTACCACTAAACTTATAGTTGCTGGTGGGTGTGCTCCCTTGCATCCTCCCACACCTCTTGGTGTATCTATTTACCTATTTGTCCATTTGTAAATTATTGTTTGTTATTACTGGTACTGCAGGATTGTCTAAGGTATGGTAGTTACCATATATTCTTACGTTCCTCTCCGTGTCCTTTCTTGCCTTGGTCGTGTTGTACTGACTTCCCCCGTATAATGTAGTGCCTTTTCCTTCATCAATATTAACTCATGTCTTCTATCTAATTGATGATTTTCCCTCCCTCTCCCTCCTGTCCCTGGTGACCATCAAAGAATTTCTTTTAATTTTTTTCCTGTGTGTAAACCTTTTGTTGTTACTTTATAGTAGCAGTTGCATACAATATTTATCTTTTTGTGATTGACTTATTTCACTCAGCATAATGTCCTCCAAATTCATCCATCTTGTGAGATATTTCATGGATTTGTCATTATTTTTTTATCATTGTGCAGCATTCCATTGTGTGCATGTACCACAGTTAGTTAATCTATTCATCTGTTGGTGGGCACTTAGGTTGTTTCCATCTTTTTGCTGTTGTGAATAATGCTGCAATGAACATGGCTGTGCATATATCTATTCCTGTCACGGCTCTTATTTCTTTAGGGTATGTACCTAGGAGTGGGATTGCTAGGTCATATGGTATTTTTATCTCTAGCTTTTTGAGGAAGCACCATACCATTTTCTAAAGTGGTTGTACCATTTGACATTCCCACTAGCAGTGCAGAAGAGTTCCATTCTCCCAGAAACCTCGCCAACATTTGTTATTTTCTGTTTTTTTGATTAGTGCCAGTAATGTCAGGGTGAGATGGTATCTCATTGTAGTTTTGATTTCATCTCTTTAATAGCTAATGATCTCGAGCACTTCTTCATATGTTTGTTAGCCACCTGAATGTCTTCTTTGGTGAGGTGTCTGCTTATATCCTTTGCCTATATTTTAATTGGGTTGTTTGCCTTTTTATTTTTGAGATGTTGAAGTTTTCTATAAATTTTAGAGATTAGTCCCTTGTTGGATATGTTGTAGCCAAAAGTTTTTTCCCAGTCTGTAGGTAATGGCTTTCTTAAAACTGTATACCTCACATTTCTTTCCTGAAATAAGGAATTACTTTTTTTCTCTTTAGGTATGTAAACATAACTCAGAAATGTACAGTGAGAAGTTAAAAAATATATATATATAAGAAGTGAGAAAATTCTTTGCTTGGGTAAAATTTTTTTAAAACTTGATACTTGGGTTTTGGAATGTTTCTGAATTAAGGGAAAAAATTAATATAAATTTTTGGTGCAAAAAATTCACTTAGGTTAATATCGTCTAAGCCTTTTCGGTTTACTCTCCTTCCAAAAGAATAGACTTATTTTAACTTACGGTTAATTTCTAAATGAAATGGTAGAATTTCAGATGCCATTAAATACATCTATCATAGAGATGGTTCTTTGGTGGGTTTTTATAGTCGTATATGTATCTTTTATAGTGGGATGTTATTGGAAAGACCCCTGGTGGTGCAAATGGTTTGCGCTCGACTGCTAACCTAAAGGTTGGTGGTTCAAACCCACCGAGCATCTCTGGGAGAAAGACCTGGTAATCTGCTTCCATAAAGATTATAGCCTTGACAACCCTATGTCGCAGTTCTACTCTGTCACATGAGGTCACTGTGAGTTGAAACTGACTACAGGGCACCTAACAACAACAGTATGTTATTGGATCAAACAGTAGTGCAATCATTCTTTGTTTTCCCCCTGGAAAACCAACATGATTGCCTTTATGAGCAGTTTAATAGCACATTCTTCCAAGGAAGGAGAGATGGACAATACAAAACATAACTTAGTTTTAAACATGAATCCTGCTTTGTGAAAACTGTCCCAGATTCCCCCTGGGTGGTGCTTGGTGGGCCTCTTGTTGTTACTGGCTTGATCTTTGTCAGCTCTGGCCCAGTCAGAGCTTGTGTTGAAGCCTATTTGCTCAGTGGTAGTGCCTCTGTGACCATCAAATAGTCAAGAGAAGATGGAATGTAACTGAACCGAGGACCCTCCAGGAAAGAATATATCCGCAAAGTAGATGGAGAGCCCTTAGAGAAACTTTGAAATGGTCCTAGGTAAGATCACATATCCTGGGGTCAGTTTTCCCCCTCCCTCGTCATTTTGTTGGAGGGGCATCCGAAGAAGGCAATTGATTTTCACATGATTAGGAAGATACAGGTTGGTCTTTAAAGAAGATGAAGCGTTGTACGTTTGTTTTATTGAATCTCTAGACTTTCCCTGTGGAGTGAGGTATATACACCTGGTCTTTTCTCAGTCCTCGGGGCTAATCTGTCCGGATGACCTGTGACTCTTAAGAAAAAGTGTGTAGAGTTGCTGCTTTGTTCTTGCTACCACCACTTGATTGTACTTCTTTATTGAAAACACATCCATTTTCTTTCGGGCTTTTTGCACAGAGCCCTGTATCGCCAAGCAATCGATAAATATTTGATTGATTGTTATCTTCTAAATGCAGATTAAACATTTAACATTCAAATTTTGAAGTTTCCTTGTACCAAAAAATAAAGGAGTCTCTGCTAGGGGAATATGGCTGCACGTACCAGCTCCAGTAGGCCAATCGGCATGTGTGTGTTCTGCTTCCAAGTTTTCGTTTAAGTAGAACTTAGTAACTTCTAGACCATTAGTCAAATCTCTTTAGTCAATTCTCTTGTTTAACAGACGGCAGGATCTTCCAATGGAGGGCAACCTGGAATCCTGGAATTCAGTTACATTGCTTATTAAGCATTCCTTGAACTAAGCTTCTGGGTTCGGTGGTGGTGGAGGGTGAATGGTAGAGTTTATATACAATAATTGTTCAGACTTAGTCCCTGCTCTCTGGGATCTTGGAGTCCCTGGGTGGTGCAAATAGTTAAGCAATGGGCTACTAACAGAAAGGTTGGTGGTTCGAACCCACTGAAAGGTGTCTGGGAAGACAGGCCTGGTGATCTGCTTCTGAAAGGTCACAGTCATGAAAACCCTATGGAGCACAGTTCTACCCTGAAACACATGGGATCACCATGAGTCGGAATTGACTTGAAGGCAACTGGTTTTTTAGTTTTTTTTGGTTTTTTGTTTTTTGTTTTTTTGCTGTTCTCTGGGATCTTACAATCTACTGATCTGGGATTCATTGAAGAAGGTGGATGACATGCAGTTTAAGGAAGGTACAGTTTGACAACCACAAGAAATGTGTGCTGGAATTGGTTGCTAGTGGCTGTGAATGCCAGGCTTCTGAGGCGCTGGAAAAAGGAGAAGAAACAAGAGATGTGTGAGTGGAGAGAGTAGCAATAAACAGTGGAGGAAGGTACAAGAGATGACTGTTACAAGGTAGATGGGGCCTCAGAGAAGTAGGGCTCTGTTCAGTAACATGTGCCAATGTTGGTCAGGGACATCAAGAGGTCAGTACATACCTGGGTCAGTGTCCCACATCAACTGAGACTGATATTCATTATAATGAACCAGAACCACTAAATAGTTTATGTTTCATATACAGTACTGCATTTACAGAGACAAATGTAAGAAATATCCATACAGCAATGTGTTAGTATTTCAAAAGTTACTTTTTATTCAGAAGATTTCAATCTGCAAATACTTAACAAGGTCAGGCATCGTGAGGAATAAAAACAAAATCATACGCGTACCTTTGAGCAGTTTACTTAGCTAAGGAGACCAGACATATATAAATGAAAAAAATTGACTCAGCACAAGACAGTACAGGCTAATTGGCTATAGACAGTAACTCCTACTGGACTTCAGGGATGGCCAGCTCCCTGGGGACTTGGGTAGTCAGGAAAAATTTCTAGGTTCTTGAGCTGGTCTTCATGGTTGGGCAGGCTCTGGTGATGCAGTGGTGAAGAGCTCGGCTGCTAACCAAAAGCTTGGCAGTTCAAATCCACCAGCAGTTCCTTGGAAACCCTACGGGGCAGTTCTTCTCTGTCCTATAGGGTTGCTATGAGTCAGAATTGACTTGATGGCAAAGGGTTTGGTAACAGAATGCCAGAACTGTAGAAACATTGTCTTTTGCCCTCTAAGAAGTTGCAGTATCTGACCTGCTGTCATAAATTCCTCCTTAAAACAGGCTCGTGCACTTAGCAGTAATAGATTGAACGAGCAACGCCTTAAAGCACACCTGGTTGATAATTAGCTTAATCACATTGTGTTTCGGTCATTACCCTTGGATTTTCCAAAGATGAGCTAAATCCATCTCCCATATTAAAGTGAGTGCCTGCATACCCAAACTCAACTGAATAGAATTTCTGTCTCTGTGGTGCCAATTTAATGCTGTGGTAGTTTTATTGCAAAATAGGTATCGGGTTACAATTTGCCACCCAAATATCTGTGCAGAAATTGTTAGTATAAGCTGCGAAAAGATCTCCCACGGCAAAAGCCTCCCCCGCTTTTTTTTCTTCATCTGAAGGAAGACAGGAAATGAGCTGAAAGTCTGATTCGAGGAATTTTGAGTCGATAAGATCAACTGTTGCTTATTCAGAGACTACTTACTCCATTTTTATAGCTTATAAAGTTATTGATGATGGCTACAGCCCCTTGCTTCCAAGGTTTTACAGAGCTGATTTTGGGTTTTAACCACACTGTTTGCCTCTGAGCTGCTGCTGGATATGAAGGGATAAACTAGTGGTGCATATGCTGTTTTACCAAAGTGGGAAGGGAAAGGGGCACCTTTATTATATCGGATTACTAGCCAGATGTCTGGAATGCTCAAATCTACTCACCGGTTGCTGTTTAAAAGGAAAAACACAGATCTAACCACTTCTAGGAATGGTGCCAGGTGTCTGTGCTAAGGCAACCCAACTCCAGAAGGCTGTAAAAATAGCCCCCACGTAGTAGGTTCTGATTTCCCACTGAGCTGACCCTTAAATCCAACAACCAGTTAATTAAAAATGCTGGGAGGGAATGTTCATCCTCCATTACCCACCTGTCCTTGTGAATACTTATCGGTTACAAACGGGAGGGCACGACTTAGCGTTTCAATGTCCGGATGAGGAAACTCTCTTCTTCCCTTTCGAAGCCACTTGGAGGTATAAATAGCCTATGTGGTTGCCTGATAGCTCTGCTTGGGCGTCAAGGTTTGTTTGAGACTGACGTGATTTGAGGCATCCAGAGGAGCATCCAGTCATTTTATTTGCCTGAGGGCTTCCTGGCACCTTCTAAAAGAGCCTGTTTAAATCGACCCATCTCCCCCTTGTTCAGACGGTGAGTTTTCTTATAGCCTGCCAAAGTCTGATGGAAAATCTTGCTGCCCTGACTGCTGCTATAGGCAGCATACCGTGTAGCCTGATACGCAAGGAGAGTGCTAGAAGTTGGATCTTTTGTTTTGTTAAGAAATTTCAACTTGATGAAACTTAAAAACAAAATCAGTTGGGAAAGTATGCAAAACCTTGGATGAAATACACCATCATTATCATCCTAATTGCTAGTCATTAAAAGGTGCACAAAGAAAGTAGTAGAAAGAGTACTGGACTTGGAGTTAAAGGTCCTAGGTTTGAATCCTGACTGTACTGTGTGGTATCTGGGAGCTGAGCACCAGTGGCTCGTCTGAAAAATGGGGGTAATAGCACCGACCTCTGGAGTTGTTGTGAAGAATAAACAAGATCGTGTATATGAAAACGTCTGGCATCGAGTGGGTGTTCAATAAATGTTGGTTGAGTTTGAATTTGTTCAGGGATTTATATGCCCTCTGTTACCTTATATAGATACAGAAAGGGCTTATTTACAGGATACTGAAGAGAGGGGAAAAAGTAGTTAGTGGTGGTGGTGGGTAAGGGAGACTAAAGTGCATTGAATACAGCTTTGATCACCAGGAACCTTTCTTTTTTTGGAGATGGAACTATTAACGAATTCTGTTCTCTTGATGCTTTTTGCAGACTTTTTAGAACTGAGAGGCATTTCGATGAAGACGAGAAAATATTGACCAAAAAGTAATGAAACTTGAGTTCTAGTCAGGGCTCTGCAACTTACAAGTCATTTTCCCTTTCTAGGGCGCAGTTTCCTCCATCTGTAAAAAGAGAGGTTGGGCTAGAGAAGCACTGTGATTCTTTGCTCACACCCTCAATATGTGGAGACAGCGGGCCTTTGAGTCTTTGTTAATTAGAAGGTTTCTCTCTGGAGTGAAAAGTTTTGGGAGAGACTACTGTGCCCAAGACTGCAGGAGCTTACTAAGGACAGAAACTTCTCGTGCAAGTGAGGGAACCCTCTTCAGTAATCCGGAGGCCTGATTGATTGGGATGGTGTACAGATTGCTTTTATTCATGCTTTTAAGCTGTGTGTGGAACGTGTGTTCAAAGACTTTTCTAAAGCTGGAGCTCTTACGAGTTTTGCTGTGCATTAGCAGGACATGAATTATTAATTCTGCTTATACTTGATAATGAAGACCACAGACTGGGGCCCTATTATTTGAGGACCTGATGCATCCCTTTTTCTCCATGAAAATAGGTTTGCAAATTGCCATCAAGGCCCAGCTCCCAGCCCTATAAATAACACCTGTATCTGCAGCCTATCAGAGATTTCTTTGACAAGGAATGACAGGGAGACTGAGAATCACAATATATTAGAAAAAGTTAAAGGAACTGGATCTTTTTGACAGGGCTCTGAACTGGTTCGTCCCGATTCAGTCATGGCTGAGGAAGCAAAACTGGAACAGACCTGAATTTGTAAAATTTGGATGAACCAGAACGATAACCGGAATGGGAACAATTACAGGTCAAAGTCTTGGAATGGGAGACTCGGAAGAGGCGCAGTGAGGCCTTTCAGGAACCTGCTGAGCGAGACTGAATTATTGGCAGGACCGCGGAGAGCGACACACATTCAGAGCGGTGCAGCCAGCTGCCATCTTTGATCAGAAGGCGGCTGTTTCCGACTCTGCTCAAAATTCTAACGGCAAGAGATTTGGTTGCTATGTAACATGTACTCTTCCCTTGTTTTCTAAGGGAGAGATTAGGTTTCTAGCAGGGTTTCGATCTGTAATTTTTCCCATTCCGTTCTGGATCACCCAAATTGTAAAAACTCAGGTCTGTTCTGGTTTTGCTTCATTGGCCATGACTGAACTGGTTCAAACCGGTTTGAAATCCTGCTTTTTAACTTGGAGAAGTGGAGGAGATTCAGGGACCATGCTGGCTGTCGTCAAAAACATGAAGGTCTATCAAGTCAGAGTAGCATTAAACCAGTTTTTTTTTGGTGGCTGTGGGGTGGAGGAGGCAAAATAGGACTAATGGATGAGACCTCTGTGTAGACTTTCAAGCAAACTAAATTTCCCGAAGAGGGAATAGGCTATACCAAGGAGCTAGCAAACTTCCCACCACCAGTCCACATTTACAATCCTAGCTGGAGTTAAAAATTAGTCCTTGAAGGGAAGTTAGAGTCTGTTTCCTGGAGTAGACTTGTAGGGAGCCAGTCGTCTTGCAATCCCCCGCTGCATTGAGCACTTCCAGGGGTGGGACGGACCATGTCTCATTTGTATCTTCAGCACCTACCGTAGGACTATAGATCTCAGAAAATGTTCGTGATCCACAGGCTGACCGCATGGATGGGTGAAAAATGCCCTTGCAAGTAACCAAAAGATGCTTTTGGTCCTTAGATCAACTATCTTAAATTGGTTTCCATGTAGCTACAGCATTCCCCTTTTTCTTCAGGTGTTTCTATGCGTTTCATTCGTGGCAGCCCACCCATTAACAACTCATTATTGTTAAGGAAATGAAATAGTCCTGCCATTCCAATATAGAAGAGAGAGAGGACATGACTTTAATGTTGGGTAAGCATTATCAGAGTTACATGTCTGTAAGGTGGCATATGCAGGAGAAAGATGTGGCAGTCTGCTTCCATAAAGGTTACAGCCTTAGAAATCCTGTGGGGCAGTTCTACTCTGTCCTATAGGGTCACTATGAGTCAGAATTGACTCAATGGCAATGGGTTGGGTTTGGGTTTTGGAAGGTGGCACAAAAATGACCACAAAATCTGGAAAGACTTTTTCAGACATTTATACCAAAAAAAAAAAAAAAATGTAGAACAGGGAACAATGTAAAACTTTTCTTATCTCCTTGAAACACAAGAGGACGTACCTTGTGATTGTCTCAATATACCTCTTGAGAGACCCCGGGCTAATTCCAGAGGTAAATGTTTACAGTTTCAAGGGTCAGAAGGCCCATCAACATGCATTGTAAAATCAAAATATGTGGGGTCTTTTTGTCAGGCCTATTGTGATCTCAAGGAGGCACCCTAAATTAGGGAGGGGTCAGTAGGCAGTGACTTTCCTTCTCAAAGAAAACTTCATCATTATACCCTTACATCAAAGGAGCCTTGGTGGAACAATGGTTAAACGCTCAGCTACTAACCAAAAGGTCCATGGTTCAAACCTACCAGTGATTCCATGGGAGAGAAGACATGGCGATTTGCTCCTGTAATGATTATAGCCTAGGAAACCTTATGGGCCAGTTCTATTCTGTCACATGGGTTTGCTATGAGATGGAATCGACTCATCGTCACCCAACAACAACAACACCCTTATATCAGCTGGCATGATTGGGTTATGAATGTTCTTCAGGGGATTCTCAAGCTTTCTGAGGGCTAACCCATCTGTCAGTGGACCTTCTTCCCCACAAGGATACCACTGCATAGGAGCTGGAAACCTGCCTCTGCTCAGTTTCTTGATTCATTCTATAATTACTGTTCTTAAAGAAAACAGAGCAATTTCAAAAGAGGTCTCATAAAAATAGGATGAAGATGATATTGGAAGACTAAATAGACTAAACCTAGTGGGACAATGCATTCTCTTTCCACAAATAGCTCATAGATAATGCAGTGGCTTTAGAAGCTGTAGAGAAATGATAAAAACAAAAACAAACAAACAAAAAACAAACCCATTGCCGTGGAGTTGATTCTGACTCATGGTGACCCCATGTGTTACAGAGTAGAACTGCTCCATGGTTTTTTTTGGCTCTAATCTTTATGGAAGCAGATCACCAGGCCTTTCTTCCATGGTGCCTATGGGTAGGTTCAAATTACCCACCTTTAGGCTAGTAGTCAAGTGCAAACTTTTTGCACCACACAGGGACCTTAAGAAATGATACCAAAACCAAATGCAAACCTGTTGCCGTCGAGTCGATTCCAACTCATAGCGACCCTATAGGACAGAGTAGAACTGCCCCATAGAGTTTCCAAGGAGTTCCTGGTGGATTTGAACTGCTGACATTTTGGTTGGCAGCCGTAGCACTTAAACCACTACACAGAAATGATAGACACCTCCAAAATAGTTTTTTTTTTTTTTTTTTTTTTGCTGCTGATGGCCCTCAGAAAGACTAGGACCCCTGTGAAACAGTTGAGCTAGTATCTATTATTGTAATTAAAGATGTGGATAAATCTTCAGTTGCTTCTGGCTGATGTCTTACAACTGTGACGTTTAGTTAAGCTAACCTGTGCTCTGTTAAGCTAATCTTTGCACTCTGCTGGCAAAGATTTTCCTGACTGGCTGCTTGGGTGGGTGGGCACTGGCTGTTCACCTCTTATTCCTCTCTAAGGTATGTAAAATCCCTTACAGGGACTTCGAAAGCAGTTCTCCCCAGGAACTCGTGTAGGCAGATTTTGAGGGTAGCTTGTTAGGCCAAGTATCTCCCTCCTTCCAGCTTGACCTTCCCTCCCTTCTGATGTGGGGTGGCTTGAGGATGTCACCATAGGGACACTGCTTTGGAGCCACCATGATCACCATTTAGTACAAAAATTCAAGCATCCTGTTTGGACAGGTTGTGAGCTGTGACCTTAGACATTCCTGGGATGTAGAATGGCTTTCATCGAGTTCCTATTCCATTTAACAAGGTTAAAGGTCTCAGGAAGGGATTTGTCTTGTAGCTCAAACTTGCCCTGACTGCTGAGCGAAGATGGGTCTTTTGCTCAGACCACTAAGGAGGCGCTCACGGGAGCAGCATATCAGGGAGGAGAAGTGAAGGAGCAAAAATGAGTTCATTACAGCATTTGAAATGAAGAAGGCAGCAAGAGAAACATAGAATGGGCACTGAAGGCTTTGTAGTTTTTCTTTTTTTTTAGTTACTTGAGGAAATGTTTTTATTCCATCATCCGTATCATTGTTGCCTCAACAACTCAAATTAAACCTATTGCTGTTGAGTCAATTCTGACTCATGGTGACCTTATAGGACAGAATAGAATTGCCCCATAAGGTTTCCAAGGCTGTAAATCTTTATGGAAGCAGACTGCTACATCTTTCTTCTGTGGAGTGGCTGGTGGGTTTGAACTGCTAACCTTTTGGTTAGCAGCCGAGCACTTAACCACTGTGCCACCAGGGCTCCCTCCCTCACAAATTAAAAGAGGTATCTATCAACAGACCGCAAACATGAGTTATTTAACACATTAAAAATTCCAGTTGCTTTCAAATCCATTCCGACTCATGGCAAACTCGTGTGTGTCAGAGTAGAGAACTGTGTTCCACAGGGTTTTTCATGGCTGATTTTTTGGGAAGTAGATTGCCAGGCCTTTCTCCCAATTGTAGTTTTTCTTTTCTTTTTTAGAAATTCTGCTCAGGAAGTAATGGTATGTTGCGGTGTTTTGTTCATAGACAGTAGAGGGAAGTTGGAAAGGCAGTGTGATTTCTCTTAGATGAGAAGAGAAGAACCTTAGGGGCAGGTACTTGGCTCAATGCAGCTCTTAGAAGAGGGCTTTGTTTACGAAGACAGACCAATAGTAAATAGAGTGTATTTATTCATTTAACCCTTGTAGAGTTTCTATGTGTCAGGTACATATAATCTCATTTAATTCTCACAACAACCTGGTGAGGTGGGTGGTGGGAGCTCATTTTCCAGATGAAGAATCTAAAGCTCCAAGTGTTTAAGGAGTCCCTGGATGGTGCAAATGGTTAACATGTTCAGCTGCCAAACAAAAGTTTGGAGGTTTGTGTCTACCCAGAGGTGCCTTGGAAGAAAGGTGTGGCAATCTACTTCTGAAAAAACCAGCCATTGAAAACTCTATGGAACATAGTTCTGCTCTAACACACATGAGGTTGTCATGAGTTGGGGTCAACTCTTTGACAACTGGGGAAAAAAAAGTGGTTAAGGGACTTAACTGGCTTCGCATGGCTAGTTAAAGGAAGAACTTGGATTTAGACCAAAGTTTCTTGGTTCTAAGCCCAGTAAGCTTGCTGCTTCACCACAGCTACATAATACACAAATGCTCATAAGGAGCTATCTGTGCTAGTCACCATGTATCTCCTTCTTAGGTAGTACCACCTGGCCTGTTGGGAGAAGGGGTCAGAGTTCCCCCATAAGGAGTCCCAGAAGCAACTCTAGAGTTGTCTCAATCCTAGTTCCTAGTATGGTTCCTGGCGCATAGTAGGCACCTGTAAAATCTTGGTTGAATTGAATGCAACCATCTTATCTTAATATTCCTCCTGCCATTTCTATCTTGATCCAGAATCTAGCATTTCATGTGATGACACTATGGATAATCTTTTTCACTGTTGAAAACTGTTATATTGTTTCATGTTTTAAAAAAATGCATAGGTATATTCTCAAAAAGTTTGTTCTTTTTTAACTTTGTAATATATAGTCAATAAATCCAAAGGTGTTTATGATATTAACAGTCTTTCGCCAAGGGTAAGAAGTCTCAGACTAGGCGATTCCTAACTAATCCATTTTGGAGATGTCACCTCAGAACACTCTCAAACAAAAATTAATTTTAATTCATTGTAAGAAATTACTCTTTCACATCACAAAGGTTAAATTTTTTGTGTAACCTTTAGCCAAATAATAACATAGCTCAGGTTTTTATTAATAACAGCTTTATTGAGATGTAATTCACATACCATAAAATTCACCATTTTTAAGTGTACAGTGGTGTTTAGTATATTCATATAGTTATGCAGCCTTTACCACTGTAAAAAATGGTGTGGGGGTCTATGTCTGACCTCCTTTAACTTCATCAGGGGAAAGGAGAATCAAGATCAATAGCCGGACGCTGATTCTTACGAGGCAGCCACCAGACATGCCTCCTCTCTCTGTCATCTTTACCAATTCCGACACCAACTGTCTCTCCTATGGCACTCTCTACTTCTCTGCTGGGTTCGATAATTCATTGCAATGGGAACGCAAAACTCACACACAATACTCACGATTATGGGGTTTGTTAGGGAAGTAACAGGTTACAAATTTAGGCTCAGGGACACTCAAGGATACAGTTCTTCCACCAGGACAGCCTCTTTCCAGCTATGCCCGTGGGCACACCTCTCCCTGGCCCTCAGTCTCTGCCCAGAGGCACTCAGTTGTCTCACTCCGTGGGCCGGGAAGCCCACTGCGATGTCTCCTGCGAGTCTCTCCTTCTTTGGTGGTGGTGGGCTCTTCTCTTCTTTTCCGCCTCTAGGGGGGCTCATTTCAAGCCCAGTGGGATGGCAAAACTAACCAATTCCCTTGGTGGGCCACAATTACCCTCTCATACAGTCCCGCCCAGTCACTGGGTGGAAGTTATAAGATCGTGGTAGAAAAGCCACACAAAAGTGATCTATTACACCACAACCACTATCTAATTCCAGGACATTTTCATCACCCCAGGAAGAAACCTTGTACCCATAAGCATTGATTGCTTGTTCCTCCTTTGCCCTCAGCCCCTGACAACCAACAATCTACTTTCTGTCTATAAATTTGCCTATTCAGGACATTTCCTATAAATGAAATCACACAATATGTGGCCTTTTGTGACTTGACTTCTTTCACTTATCATAATGTTTTCAAGGTTCATTCATGTTGTAGCATGTATCAGTACTTCATTCCTTTTTATGATGGAATAATATTCCATTGTATGGATATGCCACATGTTATTTACCCATTCATCATTTGATACATGTTTAGGTTGTTTCTACTTTTTGAATGCCCAATAATTTATCCTCAGGAAATAACCTAGGAGGTGCACAAAGAATGAGCTGTGAGGACGTTCGTTGTAACATGATGAAAGTCAAACTCTGGAAATAACCTGAATCTCCAACATTAAGGGATTAGTTCCATTATGAGATATCTAGATGATGGAACACTGTCCAGCTCTTAAAATGGTGTTGCAAAAGAATTAATAATGGCATAGAAAAATACTGACAACATATTGCTAAATGACAAAAGGGTGCAAAACAGTACATAATGTGTGATTCTATTTTTTAAATCAAAAATGTATTTTATATGCATAGAAATAAAACTGGAATCATAGGTAACAGAAAACAGTGATGGTCTCTAGATTATGGGTTTTTTCTATTTTCTTCATTTTTATTTTCTAATTTTTCAAAAACATTTTCTATAATTATTTATTGAGCACATAGTATGTTCCAGACACTGTGTGGTGTATCTGTATTTTGTAACTTAGGAATAAAACCATTAATGTTACTGTTAAAAACAATACAAAAGGGAGTGTGAGGACAAACCCATCTCTGTTGTGTGGATTCCGACTCACAGTGACCCTATGCATAGGGCAGAGCAGAACTACCCCCTAGCGTTTCCAAGGAGCTTCTGGTGGATTCAAACTGCCGACCTTTCGGTTAGCAGCCCTAGCTCTTAACCACCACACCACCAGGGTGAGTGTGATGAGGTAGGTATAAAACCCAGAAGAGCCATTGCTGTCAAGTTGATTCCTATAGCAACCCTATACACATACACCAACTTCTGGAGATGTGACAGGTTTTTACAACAGCAGTAGACTATCATGTCTTAACTCCAAATAGATTAAGATTTACTGATAACAAATATAAGAACAGAAAGACATTGAGCCACTTGTTTGGAGTGGTTCTGTACATCTCTTTTCTCACTGGAATGTCTAGCTTTTCTTTCCCTACAGGAAGTGATTGGAAGTGGAATGCAGAGTTTATTTCCGCTTACATGGTCTGACATTTTGACATTTCCTGAACTGCAGGATGTTTGAGAGCAAACAACTTGGCTTTTACTGAAAAAAATTAATTATACTGCCACTTTCACATAGTGATGGGCCTTTGTAAGAGGACAGAGCTATTAGAATAGGGGAAAATGAGATGGTTAGCAGGATGACAGTAACATAAAGGCCTTGAGTCTGGAGAAAAGGACCTCATTAAGCACTGATTATCAGCGTAGTGTAAACTCTTTCAGAAAGTGTTACTACATTCCATGCCATTGATGTGTGGAGGAAATTTAAATCTGTGTGCCATTTACATCATAAATGAGATTTGTGTATTCTAATAATAGGCTATTCACGAGGATTTTACTGGCCAATATTTTTTAGAAGTAGATGGCGAGGTCCTTCATCCTCCTCTATCTTAGCCTGGAAGCTTCATTGAAACTTGTCCACCATGGGAGACTCTGCTGGTATTTGAAATACCAGTGGCATAGCTTTCAGCATCACAGCAACATGCAAACCATCACACTAGTACAAACTGACAGAGGTTGTAGAGGGTCAGCGAAAAAGAGGAAGAGTCGCAACCAGATGGACTGACACAATGGCGGCAGCAATGATTGCTGCAAACGATTGTGAGGACGGCGCGGGACCAGGCAGTGTTTCCTTCTGTTGTACATAGGGTCGCTATGAGTCGGAACCGACTTGACAGCATGTAACAACAACAACAACAACGATAATAGGCTAGTCTTGCCTTAGGCTACATTTGTACACACAAATTTACTCAGTTGTTTTGACTGGCTTGTCAGATCAAGCCAGTCACCAAAAAAGTCAGTCATACAGACATACAACCATTCTGACTGGCTGTTTGGAGATGAAGTCAGTTTGGTCTAATAGGGATATATATAGTTCCTCTTGGACATATTGGAGTGCCTTTTCTGTGGCTATGTTATTATGTGAGGTCATGGTTAAGATGTCTGAATCTGGACTCAGACCAACCTGCGTGCCGATCTCTAATTAGACTGAGGCTCCTTGAGCCTCAATTTTCTCATCCATAAAATGGGGATGATAATATATATCTCACAGGGTGGTTGTGAGGATTAAATAATCCTTGCCATGTGCTCAGCATGCTGCTTGGTACGTTGTAAAAGCTCAATAAACTGGTGCTTTTAATGACCTTGCAAAGGAATTTAAAGAGGAAAATGGGAGGAATTCCTGTTACTTTTCTTCTTTTCAGTACTCTTGTATATTTTCCTTTCCTTAAGCTTTGCATGACATGGATTGCTAACATTCCTAAAACTCAAACTCTTAAATGTAGGCTTTAATAATATTTTATAGCACAATGAGGAAATACTGATGTGGGAACCATTGGTGTATAACGAAACAAAATGCATAAAGACATTCAACACTCATACCCAATAAAGCCTGTGCGCAGCAATCTTGAAAGCGTATCTACTTATAGTCATCGAATTTTTACTTTTTTCTTCACAGCCTTTGGCCTTGCGTCATGATAAACACATCTAGATGTAAATAGATCTGGCCTTTAAAATATAAGGCTTTTGTGGGTTTTTCTATAATTCTTGTCAGAACACCAGTCTATAGTAACACTCCACTCCCCCTCTAACTTGCTGCTTTTAATCTGTTGGGGACCTGAAAACTAGGTTAAAAAAACTTACTAGGATTCTGAGAAAATCAAAAGTTTTCAGCTCTCAAGGAAGACCTGGGGGCGGGCAGAGGCGTCTCCATGTTTGCTGCTGAGAAGTTTGATTATATTCTAATTGTTCTTTATGTTTTCGACAAATGAGGATAGTCTATAAGGGAAGTCTGGATACATTCCTCAGCAAAGTTTGTGACCCTGTTAATATATAGGAGAAATGTTGGTTTACTCCCTAAAAGAACTAGAAAGTAAACTACGTGTAATAACTGTATGACAGATAGCTCAGTGGTGCAGCAAATTGTTATATTGCTCAGGTATTGCCAAAATCAATAGAAAGTAGCTTGTGGAGCCAAATGTCTTGGGGAGAGGGTACCTTTGAAATGAAGTAAAATAACTTGTGTTTACAAGGATAAGACCTTTGCTACCATGATAACCATGGATAGACAAAGGGCAAATATTTCTATCTAAAATGTCTGGTTAATGTTTGACAGTAGACAAATGTAGAAGAGTTGGAGTGGTGGACAAATGTTTTGCGAGTAAACTAAAAAATACCAGAAAAAACCAATTTAGGTATGAACAAAATTTTTAATTTGTGATTTGTACTTTTCCTAATCTGACCTCATCAATGAGCAGTTCATCCTTGCTAGACTTGTGGGGGAATTTTCTTGAATTATGGTTTACATTCAATATTGACTGGACTTCCAAGTAAATACCAGATGCTAGCTTTGACAGTTGTATGTTTACATACAGATGGCATAGTTTTCATTCAGAATGATTCTTCTCTATCAATGTGTTTGAGATGCTCTGTACAGAGAGACAATTACAACTTTGTAGCCGGAGCCTCGAAGTTGGACCAATAGCGCATATTGTCTGTGTGATTTGGGTCAAGTTACTTAACCTCATTGTCCTGGTTTCTTAATATGTATAATGCAAGTGGTAACAACTATTTTCAAAGATTGCTATGAGGATGAAATAAGATAATATGTGCAAAGCACGTAGTACAGTGCTTGTACTTGTTAGGAAATCAATGACAAGTTAATATTCCCACCTAAAGCTATGCCTGGCTTTGATGATTGGGTGAGGAGGCATCTGACAAGTGAGCTCACTGTGTCTTTTTCTTGCAATTTGTTAAATCCCTCGAAAGCCCAAGGGCTTGTTGCAGTCTGGAGGAATGAGACTGAGAAGTGAAGACAACTTGCTCGCAGAAAACTGATAAACTGATAGACAATCACAACGGTGTATTCTTAACTCACCAAAATGAAAACTTCTTAAGGCGATGGGTAAATTCAGTTAGGGGCTTTATATTTCTTTTGCTAGTGAAACTTTGAAACTCTAGTGCCTGACCTTTCGCTCTCCTGGGATGTAATCCTTTAGATGAGCACTCTTGGAAACTTTTCCAGACTCTGGGCTCTCAATGAACTCTGGACCATAGGCTTAATAAACTTCATCTATGAATGAGCCGTCATTACCATTATAAAGGCTCACTAATCACTGTTGAAAACCACAGGTTAATTATTGCATAAGGGTTGTATAATGTAATTTCAGGAACTAAATAATTAAAAAATTTAAAAGTCCATTTAACATACCTTTGACACAGAGCCAGAAAGTAGAAGACAGCCTTAAACTTTAATCATTTAACAGAGATTTTACAAATCATGTAACACATATCTAAAGTAGTTAGTGTATTATGGTTGCACTGCTGCAGAATAACATTTCCTCAGGACAAATGGAATTAAGTAATGAAAGCTAAAATTGAATACAAACAAAGGAGGGGTGAGGAGCTGGGGGAAGGATACAGGTAATAAGTACCCTACAAATAGGCTTGATAATATTCAAAATGGAAGTTGTCTAGATTCTAGAACATACCTAATCCTGTTTTAATTTCTACTCCAATGTATTTGTTTTTAAGATTTCTTCTTGCTGAATTGCCTTGTCTTTCATATTCCTGTCCTTGAACTTAAGTTTCTTGTATCTTACAAAACTTGACTTTAAATTCCCCTACCTTATTCTGTGTCCTTTCAGTATATATACATTCCGTAAATACTGTGAATAAAATTCTGTTTAATGACAGGATGACAAAGGACCACGTTGTATTAGAACCTCATTTAAGCAGTTTTGATTTGGCCATGCTAAGCTGGCTACAGAGATGAAGGAATAGGAAGATTGTACGAAGGGGGCTTGTTTTGCTGATTCCAGGGCAATGGTATTTCAGAGTAGATATCAGTATAATCTTCTGCTGTAATTGTATTTGAAAGCAATACAAGCAGAATCTGTAAGTATTGAAAGGCCCAGAACAAAGGCACAGTCAGAATAAAGCTGAAAAGGGGTTTGCGTAACCTTTTGCAGGTTTTTCAATTTGTTGAAAAGGTGATTAGGGAAGAGCTTTGATATACATACAAAACATTCACACACGTCTAAATTTCCAAATCTGGACTCGAACGCTGTGAAGGCATTTGGGGTAAAGTTCGGGACCTGTCTTTAAGTAAATCATGGCTCAGTTAGAGACATTTCACAGGGCCTGAGAGCCTCTTTGAGTAGAAGATGCATATGGTCTTAGGCCATCTGGGCAAGGGAAAGGTGGGAGCAGCTGTGGGGCAAGTCTATTTGGAATTCTCTGACCTACTCAGAGTCAGATTGGAAATGAAGGCTGTCAAGGAATCTGGATGGTTCTCCCTCCACCATGCCTCCTGCCTCTGAGCAGGACATTGTTCAGTTTTCACCCCGTCGCTCCCCACCTCCTTTCATGACTTGTCCAAGGTCACATGATGAGTTAATGGCAGAGCCAGATTGTAAGTTCTGTCAAAACCCTAAATGTGCAGAGAGACACCGAAAATTAACAGGATATATTTGTTGTGAGTAGATACGAGTCGAACGGGACAGCATCAACCTGAAGGTATCGGGAAAGCACTCGGAAGAAGGGACAGTGAAAAGCAGGTGTATATATATAGGTTGGGACCAGGCAGGGTAGTCTCCTAAAAAAGAACCAAAAAACAAAAAAGACAAACCCGTTGCCATCAAGTTGATTCCAACTCATAATGACCCTATAGGACAAAGTAGAACTGCCCCATAGGGTTTCCAAGGAGCAGCTGGTGGATTCAAACTGCAGACCTTTGAGTTAGCAGCCATAGCTCTTAACCACTGTGCCACCAGGTTCACCTGAAGGTCACTGTAATTCTCCAAAAGAGCCCAGTGCCTAATGCAAAACCATCTGTGCTAAAGTGCTTACTAGGGTATTGTTTGACTTGAAGGTGACTTTAGGAAAACAGTTCCTTAAAGGCTCAAGGTTCAAAAGTACACCTAAGGGCAAATGGCCTGGGTGGGTCACCCCACCTCCATGGACCAGAAATCTGGATTCCAGGAGAATTAAAATGGTATCTCAGTTCCCTGTAGGCAAAGACTTGGCCTGTGGTTTATGATCCTCAGGGGCATGGCTGTAGAGGCATATTTCAGTGCTTGTTGACTGGCACCACAAGGGCAACTCCTTGTTAATTGGATTGGTGGCTACACTACAAAGAGATATGAAAAGTATCTGGTGGTAGTTTAAATGGAAATCAAGCAAAATTTTTTGACTTTCATTCTAGGAAAGGAAAAAAAAAAGATGATGTATCATCTAGACATTGTTGTTAGTGACCTTTGAGTCGGCCCCCAACTCCTGATGGACCCCACTTACAACGGGATGAAATACTGCCCGGTCCTGCACCATGCCCATGATGGAGCATGTGTTTCTAAGGAGCATGTGAGGAGCCCTGGCTGTGCAATGGTTAAGCATTTGGCTGCTAACTAAAAGGTTGGTAGTTCCCATCCAGCGGCTCCACAAGAGAAAGACCTTGGTAATCTGTTCCAGTAAAGATTACAGCCAAGAAAACCCTATGGGGGCAGTTCTACTCTGTCACATGGGGTCGCTATGAGTCAAAAAAATGACTTAACGTCTCCCAACAACAACAAAGAACAAGTCCATTGTCCAGTGCCTTTCAGGACAAAAAAATAGGCAAATGCAAGCAGGAACTAAGGGCTATCTTGCTCAGTAGCACCTAGAAACAATTTTAGTCAAGGTCTAGATTTTAAAAGGTTGTCATCCAGGTCAAACTAGAGATTAGGAAAAGTGGCAGATGAAATCAACTTGGGGTCTGGCACCAGTTTCAAAAGGAAGCAGGTCATTGGGTTCTGTTTATTAGAGGAAAGAGAATGGATTGCAAGATTGTTATCGCTGGAATCATGTGGGGGAGGGGGGAGACCCTCATTCGAAGCCCTGACCCCCCAGACTAAGGAAGTCTAGAGTGCTTTAAGGGCTCACACGTAATTGGCCGTACATTCCATAGGAACAAGCCCTGCCTCTGGCTACATCCCTCTGCCTTGAAGAAACAGAAAGGGAGGAGGGCCGGGGGGGTAGGGGGGCACTTCTGGCATCCTGTGAAGACCCTCCTAAAGCATCTCCAGATTTTGCAGCCTAAGTTTCCGGCTTTATATTGAAGGTGGGCAGATCTTTGGAAGCCTCAGCTAGCAACTTGGGGAAGTCCAGGGGTTTGTTTTGGAGCTAGGTCATCTCCTTGCGCTTTGACGGAAATGTTTTATGCTGCTTTATAGTTTGCAGCAACTGCTGCCCCTGAACCTAGATGGAGGGGGAAAAGGACTTAGCCCTTCACTTTACCTTTTAAGGATCCAGGTACGAGAGGGAAAAATAAACAGTACAGTTTCACTAGCTAGGAGCCTTGTGTGTAGTTCACCCTGGTGAAACATGCATAATAAATAATCAACATGAAAACAGGCAGCTAAGTAGTTTTCATTAATATCAAATTAGTAGGTGATTTGGTTGCTAAATGCGTTTACTAATTCATTAACAATCAGGTAAATTAAATTTAATGGAAATGATTTAAAATTGAAAATAAAATGCTGCACGTATTAATTTTAACTTTACAGATTAAAATCCATTTGCTGCCCTTCCCCCCGTCTCTCTTTTAAATCGCTATACACAGCACACAGGCAATTAGAGCATGCAGGGTAGATTGCTTTCCTCGTTTAAAGTATCTCTTCTCCCTGGAAATCGGTCCAGCAGAGCATGTCTGTCTGTGTCTCCAGATGAGTGTCAGCGACAAATGGTGCATGTGCACATAATACTGATGGGAAGTGGTGGTGCACCGCGAGAGCAGGAAAAGCCCTTTGCAGGACTGAGGGATTCAGGAAGGTATTTTCAAATTTGGATGGGCTTAAGGCTTGATTCCACCGCTAATATGGAATTGCAGCCTGACCAAATGTGCCTTTTGTGAAATATCTCACTCAGGGCAGAGAGGTTCTCAAATAATTGCGAATTGGCTAATGACTTTAAAAAGCATATTACTTCACTGTAAATAAGTAACTTTGCTGGGTTTTCTGAAACAATGGACTATGTTTAGAAGATTGCAGTATAGACCAGGTCAAGATATACTGAGCTGGAAAGATGATGTTACTTTTTTTTAAAATTTTAGAATAAGGTTTGCAATTCAGATCGATGCTTTGAAGACTACTACCTAAATTTATTTTAAAAAGCTTCATTTCAGCATTACTGTCCATGATTATAAAAGTGTAACGCATTCCCATTGTAACATTTTGGGTTATTTTCAATTTTTTTTCCCCTAATCTTTGACTAGATCTCATTCACAATTTCCTGGAATAACAGCCAGTGTTTTACTGCAGGGAATCACATTATGTAATTTTCCCTTGCTATCAAATAGATTGGACTAGCAAAGCTGAACAGGTAGAAAAGGCAGATGTCCATTGGTCTTTACATTTTAAAAAAAAATCATTATAGGTAGTCCCTTATGTACGATGTATTTGAGTTACGATGAACTACACTTAACTGAATGGTTTATTTATTTATTTATTTTACATACTATCGTTAGTAATATGTACTACATACAGTGTTGCAGCTTGTGATTTGCTGATGTTATCATTCTCGGATGTTTATATGTAATGTTTCAACCTCTAAAGACAAAGATTGGATTTATAAAAATACTGATAATAAAGGTAATAATAATGAAAACTAAAAAAAAAAAAAAAAAAGAGAGAGAGAGAGATATTCGACTTACATCAGAACTGACTTACGAGTGAGTTGTTGGAATGGAACCCTGTTGTTAGTCGGGGACTATCGTTGTTGTTAGGTGCTGTCGAGTGGCTTCTGACTCATAGCGACCCTATGTACAATGGAAGGAAACACTGCCAGGTCACGCACCATCCTCACAATCTTTGCTATGCTTGAGCCCATTGTTGCAGCCACTGTGTCAGTCCATCTCCTTGAGGGTCTTCCTCTTTTTTACTGACTCTCTGCTTTACCAAGCGTGATATCCTTCTCCAGGGACTGATCCCTCCTGACAACATGTCCAAAGTCCATGAGACAAAGTTGGGGAGTACCTGTATTCCAATCAGGAAGGTTGTTATTGTTGTAATCTACTCAGTGTGTGTAGCTGAAAGCTGTAAGATGCAGCCTGTAGGTCTTTGATCTTTACTATGTGGCCCATTGAGGTTGGTGATTTGCTAGGGTAGGTGCACGTTTCTGAGAAACTGGCTGTGGCCGTACAGTAATATCAGTATTTAACTTTCAACTCATATTAATAGGTTGTCAAAAGTTCAAGTGAATGTTGTTGAGGATGAGTGAGTGAAAAATTCGTTAATAGTGTCTGTTAAGTATAAGAGGGGATCATTCACTGCTACCTTCCATCAGGATATCTAATTTCTCCTCTAGGACCTGACCTGATTTTCTATCATATGAGGGTCAGATTACCGTTTACCTCAAAGCCAGCTACTGTGCTCATAAAAGTTGTGTTTATTTTCTCTCTTTCAGGTATGTGGCCATAAACATTGGGCTAGAAGCAACAATGGATTTTTGTCCTCTGTTGGCAGTGCTTTCTCCTAGTGAACTTGGCCTGTTTTCTCCCTTCGCTTCATATTCAGTTCTAGAGCATTGTAAAGAAGCCCTGATGTTGCAATGGTTAAAGCGCTTGGCTGCTAACAGAAAAGTTGGCGGTCTGAACCCACCAGTCACTCCATGGGAGAAAGACATGGCAGTCTGTTTCCATAAAGATTACAGCTTTGGAATCCCTATGGGCAGTTCTACTCTGTCCTACAGGGTCAGTATAAGTCAGAATCGACTCAGCGGCAACAGTTAACGGGGTTAGGGCATTGTATAGAAAAACCCTCTTGAAAGGAAATGGTTGATGCTTTTCATCTTTTCAGTAGTTTGAAATATGCAAAAAAGGAAGAGACTTTAAGTGAAGCAGGGTAGTGATTCCTGATTCAGAAAATAATGATTCTAATAAAGTTTGCGTTCTTGTTTCTTTGATATAGGTCTGTTTCTTGAACTGTCCTGATGCTTTCCATTCATCAGCTGTCTCAGTTGACCATTTGACTGATGTACCTCCCAGTATTGCTAATTTCTGATTTTTCATTTAGATGTCATAGAGATGGTCACTGAGTTGTTTGATTTTTGCATTTGTAGTGTGTTAGGCATCATCAAGTATCCTAACTGCTCTGTAGAAACTTGGATTCTATACATAGACTGGCCAGAAAAAAGTCAGGATGGAAATTGGGATAAATTTTCTTATCTCCCAGGTTGGGCGTGGATGTGGTGAGGCAGAGCACTTAACCCTATGCAGGTAATTTACTGATGGTATCACCTGTTTTCCTCAGTTTTAAGATCTCTCTCTGGATGTACTCTGGCCCTTTCTATCTGAGGCTGAGTCAGTCTCACAATATCCCCCGTAATCCAGCCAACACATTTTAAATTCTGTGTTGTTATTGGGTGCTGTTGAGTTGATTTCAACTCACAGCGATCCTATGTGACGGAGTAGAACTGCCTTATAGGGTTTTCTAGGCTATAGGAGCAGATCTGTATGGGAGCAGATCGCCAGGTCTTTCTCCCACAGAGCTGCTGGGTGTGTTTGAACCGCCGACCTTTTGGTTCGCAGCCAAGTAGACATTTGACTTGTATACTTTTCCAGCATTGCCCGCTTCTCCATAAGTGTTTAGTTTGTTTTGTGGATTGGGAGCCTTGTCAGTGATGAGAGAGAGAGAAATGCTGTGTATCCTTCCTGGCTCATTCGACAGCAGTGTAGACATATAAGATGTGCATCAAACTGGGCCGAGTAGTGGCACAGCCTTGCTCACTTCATAAAACCAAGATGTTGTACAGCTAGAATAAACTCTTAAGGAGTTTGCCAAAGACTCTGATCTATGCCGAAATGTGTGTGTAAGAAGGGAAGAAAGCACCAGAAACACATTTTGGGCGTGGAAAAGCCAATCAAGGCCAACTTAATTGAACTTTCTTGGCACAGTTCTTTTCAGAAATACCTTTTTTGCCTTTGCCCCACTTAATTTCCATCTATTAACAGTGAGGACTTAGCCCTCTCTAACAAGAATAATCTGATCTTCCTCTTGTAATATTATCTTAGAGTTTATTATTTTAGATGTTTACAGACATCTCCTATAATTTCCAAAATGGAGATAGAGAGGAAATACTACTTAATTTTTTCCTCATTATAGAGGCAATACATGTTTTTCTTTTAAAGAAAATTTAAAAATTGAAAAGGAGTATAAAGAAGAAAATAAAAGTCACCCATAATTATACCCAAAGATAGCAATGGTTAATATGTTGGTATATTTCCCTCTGGTCTTTTGTCTGCGTGTATATATGTGTGTGTGTGTGTGTGTGTGTGTCTGTATTACAGTTTGCATCATATCATATGTATTGCTTTCTTCTACTAGTTTCACTGTTAATTTATTGTGTACATTCTAGGTCATTAAATATTTGTCTAAAATCTCATTTTTTTATGGCTGCATATTTTCCATTCTATAGATACAGTGAAATTTCTTTGGCCCTGGTGGTGTAGTGGTTAAGAGCTACAGCTGCTTACCAACAGGTCGTCAGTTTGAATCCACCAGGCACTCCTTGGAAACCCAATGTGGCAGTTCTATTCTGTCCTGTAAGGTCACACTATGAGTCAGAATCGACTTGACAACAATGGGTTTGGAATCACCTATTTAGATTGTTTCTGACTTTTGTAATTAATGCTATGATTAACATCCTGGTACGTAACTATTTGGGTGCAAATCTGATTCTTTTACCAGGATAAATTCTTAGCTGTAAAAGTCTTTAGATGTAAAGGTTATTATTTGACATGTTTGCCAAATTGCACCTGGAAAAGCGAGTTCTATTTAGACCCGCCAGCAAGATGCGACAAGAGAACAGTTGGTGTTTTCCCTGTTTTACAGATGTAAAAGTTCAAGTCTCCAGATATTCAAGACTTGCCCAGAGTCACATGATTAATATGACTTGTCCTTTGGTTTCTGACAGCCAGTTCTTTATACTCTACCACGGGTGTAGTAAAACTTAGTGACAGATCTGCAGTGGATTTAGCTGTGCTCTACGTGAAGGAAAACTTAATGCAGCTCTGGCCTTAAAATAAATTTGCTTCTATTATTATTTACAAACTCTAATGTGTTTGGAATTTGATATATAGTGAGGACTAAAAAGGAATGCATGGCTGACTTCCCAAAGGCATTCTTTTATATTTTCAATATGTTTTGTGACTTGCACCTAAAATACCCACTACAGAGGTTATGTTTAACTGAGAAATGATAGCCTAAAGTGATTTTCTTGTAGCTTTTTGATCACCAAAAGCTGGTTTACAGTCTTATTCTTTATTAAGCAATAGTCTTTCCAATTCAGCATCAAGACACTGAAAAGATTACTTCTGTCCAGATCAAATCTACTCTCAAACATAATAGGTAACCCTTAACATCTACAAAATGAACTGAAACTTTTGTTGACTTATTTTTGGAAAAAGAAGAAAAATACCCATGATTTTTATTTCAGAACTCCTGAGTGAGATGGCATATAACAATGAAAGATGGTGTCTTTAAATGGAAAATAAACCAAATGTGGGAATTAAAAGAAAAGCCTACTCCTCCCAACCCCCAGTCAAAAACAAAACAATACTGCCAAAAGGACAGACCACATCAGTAGTCTTCATTTCTTTCCCTTAGCACTTAATTCCTGGAACAGCTGGGCACTAGGGCCTTTAGCTAATGGTAGCCCATTCACAACTTCTAGGTCACCAGGGGCCATTGCTGAACTTTGCTTCTGGTGTCCCAGGTAGATAGGACATCGGTTGGAACTAAAACATTCAGATTCTGAAAGCTAGGGTAAGGCTTTATCTTTTTTAGGGCTGTGCTTTCTCTAGTATTACCTTACTTTGGAAGCACCCCCCACCCCAAGTATTTAATAGGTACCATTGGTTTTGGGGTTAAGGGTACATTGCTGGAAGCCTTTTTTTTTTATATCCTGATATGCCTTTGGGGGAAAAAGCCCCTCGAGTGTTAAGGGGGGCTGTATTCTGTTTAGACTCTTGCCATTGTTATTTCAAATCATATTAATGAAATAGGAGTCTATATAATATGAATTTTGTTGTGTTTGACAAAAATTAAAGATGCCTAGAATTGTGATCATGTTACAGTAATTGCCTGAAATGGGGTGTTAATGTTCCTCACTTCAGTTGTTTTGTGTTGATTGAACAACCTTTGGGGTAGATGGTAAATCTCTATGACTTCAGTAATAAAGGTCTAAATAGCTTAATAATGTTTCTGAATGTAGCGGTTCTTCAGTGTTTCAGGAAAGGACTTTCTTTAAATCATGGTGCTTATACTGAATTCAGACAGTGATAAAGCATGGGTACTTGTTGCTTAACAATTTTCAGATAACAGGAACTACATTTTAAATATGTACATTTGCTCCTTACATTCTCAAAAATGTCCATGTTAAGGTAAGCATCTTGAGACATTGATTGATGTGTTTATTCAATCCACAAGTATTTATTGGGCACCTATGAAGTGCTAAGCACTGTGCTAGGTACTGTGGAGATAATATATAAGATACAATTTCTCTTCTCAAGAGGGCTTGTAGTCTGGTTGACAAAATGGTTGGTGCTCATGCTGTCTTTTTTTGAGCTGAGCCTGGATGGTGGGGAAGCTATTGATAAAAGGATATCAAAGACTGGGAAATTCATTGTAAGTATGTATAATGGCCAGAGCAGAATCTTGGAGGCAGGAAAAATGAGCTTGATGGATGCCAGAGAAACTATTTGGGCTGAAATAAAAGGATCCTTAAAGGGAATAGTGTAGTCGGAGAGAAAGTTGAAAAGGCAGACAGGGGACAGAATACTCTTATTTCCATTTCCGAGTTGCTTCTTAGGGCTATTTGCCTAGAACTCAAAAATATGAATAAATTTTAAAAAAAACCCCAAAAAATAGAACCTTGTCTAATTTAAAGCAACTCCCAAAGAACAAAATCTTGAGTTAATCTGTATAACAGGTGGTGTTGTAAAACAACCCTTCAGGGTGTTCTACATTAAACAACCCCCTCTTTAATCTCTGTGTATATCATGTGGACCACCCATTGAGGCCAGTTGGATCAATTGGAAATGAAAGACTTGGATTAGAAAATTTTGCCAGAGTGGTTAAAATCCCTTTGGATCAAGGTGACCAGTTGTGTGATTTCAAACTCACTACTCTCTAGTTAAGTAACGTAGTATGTATTTCTGGATGTTTCGAAGTAAAAGGCATTGATCGAATGATCTCATGTATGAGCCCTTACTATGAGACACCCCACTAGCCAGGGCACCTCAGGATTTGCCCTTGAAACACTGTGTTTCTCTTGGCAACTGCTTTCATCTGTCATGTTCTTTTAAAAGCAATACGCTAGAACTTTACCCTTCAAATCAGTATTCTAAGGTGAATTCATGATGCTTTGCATTAATGGCAGTGAACCAGAGGTATGGGCGATTACAAATGGCAGATGATGAATAACTCATTTATATGTGACTTGCAAAGTCTGTTTATACTTAGATTTGACTATGGGTGAGTCTGATGTTGAAATTCACTTTCAAACTAAATAATGAAGTCATACTGTAAAGGTCTGACTTGAGCGGCTAAGAGGCTGGCCTAATTTCCTGCAACCTGCTCCATGCTGGGTAGAGAATAAAAACATTGCCTGTTGTCCAACCTATTACTTACATAGCGTAGTACTACTGACATGTCTAACTGAAATGTTTTATTCTGTGGCTTACAGCTATTTCCTCTTAGTCTGTCCTCAATAACCATGAAAAGGACCATGATCAGAGAATTTAAAAACGAAAAGTAGGATAGTTATGTATAGGGAACTGTAGGGAAAGACGTATAAGCAGAGGATGGAAGGATTAGAGTGCAATGGCATAAGCACATTTTTAAAAGATTGCATGAAATAAAGGGGTTGAGGCAAAAACCAAGATAACATGACATTTAATGCTCAAGAAGTTATTGGTCAAATCCAGCAGTAAAGTTCACACAGAACGAGAGAAATAGTTTCTGTGAGATAAAGGAATGGGATGGTTTATGCACTCCCAAAGTGCAATTGCAAAAGATGTGAGGGCGCCAGATGGCTAAAGAACAGGGTATTGAAGGATTGTAAAAGCATTCTTAAAAAACCAAATCAGAATAATCTTGTTCCTTGACTGAAACCTTAAAATTAAAAGTAGGAATATATTGTTTATCATTTAGTCATTTTTTGGTACAAATTCAATCCCACGTAGACTTCTGGAGCTCTTCTTGGGTATCATAAAAAAATAATTACAACTGAATCATTTCTATGGTTTCCAAGAGTCTGTTCCAGAAGAACAGGGTCCGGTTTGAAATAACCCCCATTCATTAAGCCATCGTGGATTTAACTTTTATGAATTTGTCTAACGCAGTTTTGGGGAAACTATGTATTTTCAGCCATTAGCACCTCTTGGTTTGAGTAATATAATGAGTTCCATATATTTAAACCAGTTGCTCCTGCTTCCCTGCCCCTTTTAATCTACTTTAAGTTTATCTTTGTTTAGTTTTAAAAGTCTTCCTTATCTCTGCTCTATTTGGATTTGGTGAATGAGTCCACCTCATTTCATCGATATCCATTATTATTTGACAGACTGGTCACATTTTTTCTCAAGGTTCATCTGTTCAAATTGGGGTCCCTGAGGTTTGTAATCTGCCCTCACATAGCAGCTCCTCAACCCTCCTGAAGGTATCAGCTACCTTTCTCAAGCTTTATTCTGTCACATTACACGTGGGGCCCAGCATAGGCTGTTAAGCTTGTTGCTTATACTCCTGGGCTCCATTTTGTTCATTTTAAATACTTTGTGGATTATTTGCATCTCGGCAACATTCTTTCGGTTTTGGGGAGGAACATACACATTGGGACTGGCATAGTACTGCCTATACAATTTGTTGGCTGGCCTGCCTGGAAGCCTGCAGAGTTGTCTGTGGTATTTGTTCACTGGCAAAAGAATGGTAAATGGTAGTGTTTATGTTTGGCACCATTTTTTTAATTCATTAGCCTTGCATTTTACTTTTGTGGTAAACTTCTGGGATGGCAGCCTGCCAGGGCCCATTAACTAAAATTTAGAAGAATACGTGGTTGAGGTTCCAGCCATCTGTTACCTGTACAATTCCTGCCACTTACATGACTTTCACTAGGGCTACTTTATGAGGGTATAAAAACTTCTTAGCAAATTCAGCTTTTTATTAGGCACTGTGCAACCCCTATTTCAGGAAAACAGTCTGTACCAGGAAATATAAGGAAAGGAAAGACTTTTAAGCTATTACAGGCAGCTGTCTCCGTGGGTGCCTTTTAAACATGTTAGCCATGTTAGCAGTTGGCGCTAAGTGAGGGAGGCAGTCATCATTCGGAAGTGATGACTTTAACATCTGTGATTTGGGGACACAAAATAAGGTAGAATAGTAATAAATGCCCCAGCCGCAGGGCGTTTAAGTCAGGTGTGTTTCTTCCAACGTTGTAGGAATCAGTGGGACCAGGGGCCTTTTAAAGCAACAAATAGTTAAGCCCATACAGCAAAAATAGAGCTGAAAGGAAAAAAAAAGGGGGGGGGGCAGACTTTGAAGTCAGTGGTCAAATGTTTGGAGTCCCTCGGTGGTGCAAACAGTTAATATGCCCTGCTACTAACCCAAAGATTGGAGGTTTGAGTCCACCCAGAGGTGCCTTGGAAGAAAGTCCTGGCAGTCTACTTCCAAAAAATGAGCCATTGAAAACCTTATGAAACACAGTTCTACTCTGAAACACGTGGGGTCACCATGAGTTGAAATTCACTCAACAGTAACTGGTGTTCAGTAACTGGGAAAAGTATAGTGATGCCATGAGTAGAAATAGGGAAGTCAATTGAGGCAGTAGGGATTGTGGAGTGGGCATTACAGGAGGAAAGATGATGAATTAGACTTTGGTCATGGTGACTTTGCAATATGGAAGACCCATCTATAGAGAGATGTCCAAGAAAGAGTTAGAAATATAAACCTAGAACTCTAGAGAGAGGTTGAGACTTACAAGAGAGATTCAAGAGTTATTGACATAAGGAATTATAATTGAAATCATAAGAGCAGAGAAGTTTGCCGAAGGAGTGTTTTTAGGAAAGGAACCAGCAAACAAATGGTCACAGAATCAGAATTAGAACCTTGAGAAGAATGTGTTGGCATGGGAGGTAGAGAGATTGAAGAAGGAGCTGTGTCAAATACTACAAAGAGGTAGAAAAGGATGGAGACTGAGAAGTAACCATCACATTTAGCAACTCTGAAGTCATTGTTGACATTCAAGAACCAAGTACCTTTAGAGTGATGGGCATGAAAGCTACGTTGATTAGAACTGAGGAAGTGAATGTTGATTTCTGTTTTAATATACTTAAAGGTGGAGAGGAGGAGAGTGTGGTAGCTTGAGACAGAAGAGAAGGAGAAGAGATTAGATGAAGGGACAGAAATATTAACACAGAAAGGCAGAACATCATAGAAAATCATTGCATTGCTCTTCAGTCTTATCAGGTAAAATGTCTTCAGTTTTATCAGGTAAAGTAAAGAGAAATATTTGCTAAGAGTGAAGAGGATTGGTTTAGGGAATTGGGAAGAGTGGAAAGTGGGAAAAGTTTAGATTGGCTGCTTGGGAAATGACAGGGTGTTGTTAGTTGGCTCTGTCTCATGGTGACCTCATGTACAACAGATGAAAATGTTGCCAGGTCTTGCACCATCTTCAAGATAGTTGGCATGCTCAAGTCCATTGTGGCCACTGTGTATTTTGAGTGCTTTCCAACCTAGGGGGCTCATCTTCCAGCAGTATATCAGAAAATATTCAGATGACAGGTAGTCAGCAAGATATGAATAAAAGGCTTGTTAAACATCAACCAGGGATCAGCTAAGGTTAAGCTGTACTATAAGTTTACACCACCAAAATGGCAAGATTTCATGACTTTCTCCAGTGACACTTGGTAGTCTGGGAATGGAAGCAGAGAAAGCAGATGATTTGGGAATTGGCAAATGGAGGATAGAGCTGTGGCATCACTAGGGTTGGTGTCACCCAGCATGGAAACTCCTGGTGTCACCCCTCCCCCCCCGCCCCATGGATCTCCACCCATACCAGACCATACAGAATCCTTAGTAATGGTTTTTTGTACTAGTGTTACTAGTAAATCGTAATTCCCATATATCACTCCTTCCTTTCCTTTAATTGCTACTTTATTCTCAAGAAAGTTACTGATATAGGTTCTCAAGTACTAATTACCACAATATTGTAGCTAAAAGAGAAAAATTGACAAAATCAGTGACTATAAAGACACCAGCAGGAACGACAACAACAGCACATGCTTGTAGCACCTGCAGATGAAACCACCTGATTCGAAGCAGTCATTCTAACTGGGTAATAATGAGAGCTCTGCCCAGAGCACATTAGAAAGTTCAAAAAGTAAATTAACATAGAGTTTTAGCCTTGTAGATATACTGATACATGTAAGCTGGGCTTAGAAAAAATATTTTTGTTGATAACTAACTACAGGGATATTTTTATAGACAGTCATTTTGGTATCACCCTCTCTGACAGTGTCACCTGGTGTGGTTCGCACCCCCCATGCCTCCCTAGTGACACCGCTGGGATAGAGAAAGGTCAAGACAGTGAGCTGTTTTAAGGGACCACCAAGAGCACAAACAGTTAAGCGCTCTGCTGCTAACCAAAAGCTTTTGGCAGTTTGAACCCACCCTGGGTCTCCACCAGAGAAAGGCCTGGTGATTTATTTCTGATCTGCTTCCATAAAGATTACAGCCAAGAAAATCCTATGGGGCAGTTCTACTCTGTCACGTGGGGTCACCACTTATGAGTTGGAATCTACTCGACGGCACCCAACAACAACAACCAAGAGCATTGGATATTTGGAATAAGGAAATTGTTTACTTAAATCGAACGTTCATTCGTTTCACAGTCAATGAAATAAATTATCTTAACGCATGTGGCTTGAAAAAAGGCTTTTATTCCTCTGCCTCCTAACTTATTGCTGTTAGAGTGGTGATTAGTACATCATCACTAAAAAATCAGAGTTGAATTTCCATGTGGAGAATTCATTGAAGCCATGTGAAACGTAAAGTGGTGATTTCTGTAGTTGCTCAGGACTCTTAGCACCAGAAAAAACAAGTCACTCGCCTCCCCCATCCCTTGGAAAGTTCATATTACTAGTCTGTGCTCGCTATTAAAGCAGGCTGTGCCATTCAAGCTTGAAATGTGTTTGTGTTGCCCTGGTGTGTGTTGATATTCTTTCCCATCATGCTTGCAGTTACTTGTGTTCACTGAACCCCAACAGTTATGACTTAATGTAGAACCTAAAGAAGGGTGCATGAAAACGTCTGTTAGCGTTAGATTCTGTGTGCACTTTGAGTGAAGTTATACTTGTGACATTTACTATAACTTAACTAGGATTGATTTTCCAAGGCATTCCTTTCAAAAACTCGTTAGTTCTTCCTAGGCACCATGCCTCTAATCTAAGAGGACTGTTTTTGTGAATGACACAAGAAAAATATTAAATGTAGCCTATATTTTTTGATGCCGAGATGTAGAGTAACGTCACATTTACCTCTAGAAAAACCCAAACCAGACCCCTTGCCATCGAGTTGATTCCGCCTTACAGCGATGCTATAGGACAGAGTAGAACTGCCCCGTAGGGTTTCCAAGGAGTGGCTGGTGGATTCGAACTGCCCACCTTTTGGTTTGCAGCCGAGCTCTTAACCACTGTGCCACCAGGGCTCTCATAGAGGCACCCAGTATCCTACTCTTGCATTTCCTCTTCAAACTATAAGCATGTGAAAGAAAACGATGGGAACAGGGATGGAGAAAAGGGGGGTAGTGTTGCATACCAGAAGACTTGAGCTCAGTGAAGGGAACTCAGAAATCAGGCCTAACTTCATCTCCATTCCACTGAGGAGCTGTAATAGCTGTTTCTAGAGGCTTTGTAGGTTTCTTACAACTTCTCCATGTGTGTTATTAAACCTTGTATGTTCCCCTATGGTTATTAGCTGTAAAACCCTTTACAAAATCTCAAAAGGGTTTCTGGGCTTAAGTAGATACAGATGGGGAGGGAGAGAAGCTATACAGTTGTGTCCTACTTGGAAGTAGGCCCAAGAGATGATAAAACCTGACTCAAAGAATGGTTGTTGGTAGCAGAGAAGGAGAGGGAGCATGCCGGCACCTAGGGCCCATTGAAGAGAAAGTCAAGATAAATTTGAGGGACTCTGGAAGGGGCCCAGGAGGAGGTGCTCTTTTCCAATGGCACCTTCTTATGAGGACTTCCCTTTCTTCTCCAGCTGCAACTCATCTTCTCTTGCTCTGGACGTTACCAGTACTCCTTTGAAAACCAACTGGTTGACGTGGAGTGGATTTTGACTCATGGTGATCCCGTGTGTGTCAAAACATAACTGTGCTCCGTAGGGTTTTCAATGGCTGATCTTTTGGAAGTAGGTTGCCAAGCCTTTCTTCCGAAGTACCTCTGGGTGGACTTGAACCTCCAACCTTTTGGTTAGCAGCCGAGCCTTACTGGTTTTCACCACCCAGAGACTCCGTACTCCTTTGAAGGGGCTTATTATTGAGTGACTTGTATTTGTTGTTGTTGTTATCTTGTATTTTTAGCAGCTAGTTGTAACACATGCCTTGTGTTCCCAATCAGACTAGGGGCTCCTTGAGGGGAAATATGATGACTTGCTCTTTGTCTCTCTTGCAGCATCTGTTCCAGTGCCTTGCCCATAGTGACTGCTTAGTAAATTTTGACTTAATAAACAAGTGAATGTAGGTTTTGGTATGCCATTTTCTCCATTGATTATGCAAGTTCTTTCTAAGCACTAACACTATGGGAATATAGGGGAATTTTGAGATGGACACTTGCCCTCCAGAAGGTACTTATCTAAGTGGGAAGACTAGACACCAAAGACTGTTCTACCTGTGACTCCATAGGCCCCACTGGGGTCTACGCCAGCTGGTGACTTGTTCTTGTATCTTTCTCATTTCCTCAGCTGCACTTTTAGCCAGTGTTCTCTTTGCTCTGAAAACTGGTATCAGTTCTCCTTCAGCCATTTATTTTTTGGGGCCCAATGACCCAATAATTCAATATCTGGTCCGGTGAAGACTCATTGCCAGACCTGACAGTGATAGTAACAAACTCCTTCCTGGGAGCTCCTCTGGCCATTTCAAGCCACAGGAGAATCTTAGAGTAAATTATCTTATTCAGGCTCTAAATGGTAGGCTAGGAGCCTTAGAGAGAATGATTAGTTCTTTCTGTGGTAAGTTCATCCCCAGAAGTGACTGGAGAGGTTTGGGGGGCCAAAGCTTGATCTCCAAAAAAAAATACGGAAGCTCTTTGAAACTGACTCTCACTTTTTCGAAGATTAACAAAATAATAGCAGGTTAGTTGGGATATATTTTTTCAAAGGGGGGAATTCTATTTCCTGTATTTTCTAAAAATATTATGAATGTGTTAACATGTTACTGTAGGTTAAGATAATCTGCAAATGTATCTGGAAAATCTATTTCAATTACCTTCTGGGTGCTTTTAGTGAAAATAATAAATTTCAAAGAATTAACCGAGTCATAAAAATAAGTGTTATGAGGGGAGTAGGGGAGTCTGTCTCGTTTTTCACCTTCAAAATTAAATGTTCACTGTGGAATTATGCACTGCCGGGGTCACTGTATTGCTTGTGGGCATTAATAGCTGCCATAGGTAACTGCTGAAGGAGGTGAAGGGAGCCATTTCCCATAACACCCAGATTAAAGCATGCAATTTACTGAAAATCCCCTAAATAAATAGCGACCTAATGGTTAATTGTACGCTCAAAGGGATGTTGCTTCATATTTACAATTTGCATATGGATACCCTGTTGAAACTTGCATTTGCATATATAAGGTATTGATTTTGGTTAATGGAACATGAGGTCATTTCTCCCTAGTTTCTCTCAATTTAAGTATCATTTTCTTTCTTTCCTTATTGCTTCCATAGAGGAAGGCAGAAAAATAGCTGTGCATGATTTTATCAGGAAGTATTACATATATTGGCCTATTTGTATTTCAGTTTTTCATATTTAAATTGTCTACATACCTTAGTAATCTCAGTAGCTGGCTACTGGTTTACTAGAAATTTGCACGACAAGTAATTGTTACTTTACAGATGTACTTAAATGGGTCTAAAATGCCCCCCAGACATTCCTGTAGCGTTGTGTACTAAAGCCAGTGAGGCCCAGCTTTCCCAGCCCCTGTGAAGTGGCTTGGTTGGCCTTGTTGGTATACAATACGGTGAATTGCCTGGCCTTCCTAATTGTGCTTGGGATTTAATGCTAAAATAGTGCCAGGGCTTAATTAGATGTGGGCTTTGGCTTTTGTAATACAATACAGTGAATTGCCTGGCCTTCCTAATTGTGCTTACGATTTAAGGCTAAAATAGTGCCAGGGTTTAATTAGATGTGGACTTAGGCTTTTGTAACTATCAGTTTGGTTGCTTACTGATTTCCACATGTAAGAAAAGATGAAAAAGGCATTGCATTTTACCGAGATGACAGAATCAACCGATTTATATCTGTCTATACATTTTCAAGCAAGTAAACTTTATATATGTGGATTTTTGTTGCAGTAACCAACATTCAGAGGAGCTCTGGTGGCGCAGTGGTTAAATACCCGGCTGCTAACAGAAAAGTTGGCGCTTCAAACCAGCCTGCTGCTCCATGGGAGAAAGGTGTGGCAGTCTGCTTCCGTAAAGATTTACAGCTTTGGAAACCCTATGGGGCAATTCTACTCTGTCCTGTAGGGTCGCTATGGGTCAGAATTGACTTGAAGGCAAGGGGTTAAGGAACATTCAGACTGATTAACGGTGCATTTTCCTGTGTGAGATTTTTTTTTTGTCTTCTTTCCCAGCTCTCGTTTGATAAGAACTTAACGCAGCTCATTATAGAGTAGGTTCCCCACGGAGAGGATTGCTTGTGACTTTGCAATATGAAATGACAATATTTATAGGCACCTATTTTGTGAAAAATTGCAAAAGTAATCTATTTTGCAAAATACTGTCTGCAGTAGTGAACCTTAATTAAATTGTTTTATTTGCTTATAAGTAAATAAATAAATAAGAAGAATGACTCTTACGGCTTCTAAATACCAAAATCACACACTATAATAAGAGATCCCTTTTCAAATTTATTGTTTCCATGATAGGCTTGAATTTTTAACTTATAGAGGGCGAAAACATTAATATTAAAATATCTATCTATTTTGTGTGGGATATAAATAAAAAGACATCCCACAGATAACTGTAATTGAATTTTATTGAAGGACGAGAACTTGTAAAGAAGGCAACAGCTGGATCTGATAAATTAAAAAACAAAACAAAACAGAAAACAGTACCACATTTAAAGTACTTGTGCCTAAGAGGAAGTTTAGAGTTCACCCATTACATTCGCCATTCAAAAGGAACAGGGAAGTCCTTTTCTTCCCATTGACAAGCTGTCATCTGTGTAAAACACAAGGTACGTTTCCATAAGCTGTTTCAATGCAGGGGACATGCAGAATGAAAGAAGTTCCAAAATTTACAGGAGTTATTTTCATTCCATTTTGTTCAGAGTTTGAAAAGTTACGTTTCAGACTCACATTTGAATAAGACACTTTCTTGCTTCATGAATAGAAATTTAAAAAAAAAAAAAAAGCCAAATCAGATGTTTTAAAATTGTGACTTATCTTCCCATGAAATTTCACCAAATCTTCAGAATTGTATTCCCAAGGAAAAAAATCGTTTTAAATCAGGAGACACAACCAATCTGTCACTTGTATGTGAGCTCAGGAGTGACGGGGCTGCCAGAGATGTGCGCGTTGGCTGTTCACAGAGATTAGAGATGGGGCCAAGCAGAGATCAGGGCCAGATGGAAAGGAGAGGGCATGAGAGTTGCAGCTGTTTGTATCTACCCACCATCATGATCTGCCAACAGCTGGAGAACAAATTTGGTAGAAATTCCCAGGAGCTACTGTCGGTTAATGTGAGCCTTCCAGGAACAAATACCAAATTATAGCTTACTTTCCTAATTCTATTATGGGAAATTTCTTCAGAGTCAATCCCTGTGAAATGGGATCAGGAACGGTTTTAACCAAAACCGTGAAGTGAGCGCAATTTGGGTTTCAGTGCCCTTTAACCTTCCCTTCATCTGTCATCCCTTCCTCTCCAATGGTGCCTGGTATCCTATGCCTTTAAAATACTACCCCAACCGCCCTTATCTCTTTCCCTTCCACCCCATGGAAGGTGGTGGTGGCTTACCATCACCCTGCTGCACCCTTTCCAGAAAGTATCCTATGATCGAGGTTTTCAAACTGTTGTCCTGCTGTCCTCTCCCTGTACAAGTTAGCTGGGCATTCCAATTCCTCTATTTGTGGGAAGGGAAATGTGCCAGTAATCAAAGTAATCAAAAGGGGCTTAATGTGTTATCTTTCTTGGGAATGTTTTCGTGTTAACGTGCGCGCGCGCACGCGCGCGTGTTTTGGTTGCATAGTGCCCTTAATACGAAGAGATGAAACATATGTAAGAACCCATTGTCTTTGAGTCAACCCTGTAGGACAGAGGAGAACTGCCCCATAGGGTTTCCCAAGGCTGTAAATCTTTACAGAAGCAGACTGCCACATCTTTCTCCCATGGAGCAGCTAGTGGATTAGAACCGCTGACCTTTCGGTTAGCAGCTGAGCGCTTAACCATTGTGCCGTCAGGGCTCCTAGAAGAAACATAAATTATAGCATTTGTGAGTTGTGTGGCCTTCTCAGCACCCTTCAAATCTCATCACTTGGGTTTCCCCCTCCTCTGCCTGCTAAGGATAGCCCTGACTGAGAGATGTTTATATCCATTTATGTACTGTCTGCCAGAAACAAAATTTTAGAAGGTTTCTGTTGCCCAGTTGAGTCAAGAAGAAACTTTCAAGATTACCAAAATGTTCACTCTTATTTCGAGAGAGAGATGACATCCTCCACATTCTTCTGTTACTCTGCTTAAAGGAAATACTTTTGTTTTCCTTAGAACATTGGGAGCCCTGGTGATGCAGTGGTTAAGAGCTACGGCTGCTAACCAAAAGGTCAGCAGTTCAAATCCACCAGCCACTCCTTGGAAATTCTGTTGGGCAGTTCTCCTCTGCCCTATAGGGTCGCTGTGAGTCGGAATCGACGGCAATGGGTTTGGTCTTGGTTTTGGTTTAGAGCATTGGTCAGAGTATTGAGACTTGGATTTATGGCTGTTCTATTGACAAGGGGTTATGGCACAGATGTTTTATTTGCTGTTTCTAGGGGCTTATCAAAAAGAATTGACTAGCTATCATTTTCTACATGAGACCAATGACTATTGACCCAGCTTTGCTTACTGTTTTCATTAACGTCTAATAAAGAATGAAAACATTGCTGAATGTTGTTAGAATCGACATCAGAAAAGCAGTGCTAAGGAAGTGAGTGTGCTTTTTTAGTGCTGCTAAGCTGAGCCAACATTCAGTGCTAAGAAAAACATCTCCTGTATGCAAAAATCAAAACTGTCCAGAAGATGCTTTGGGATAATGGAGGGATGGAGGCTGTGCTCTGTGCAGGCTGTGCTCTGCATGTTCCCATAGGTGAAAGTCACCCTATGTGGAGGCCTGGCAGGCAGGAGGGTAACTTCTGTGTCTTCTGTGATGAATTTAGTCAGAATTTTTTTTTCCAAAGATGGAGGTGAGATGGCTGTAATGTATGAGTTGGTACCTTATAAAGATGAAGGTTGCCTGTTTTAACTTTGTTATGTGATATATTAATTGGACAGTAACCACATATTGATGCATGTTCGTCCTAGTATGTAGTAATGATTGTATTTCTGCAGCAGGAGCAATCCAGTAAATAATTTTTTGGCATATGCTGATTAGACAGGTAGGACTTATTAAATAAGTATTCTGCTCTTCAAGAGTAGAGTGGAAAGTGAAACCCCTCAATTACTGAGGGGCAAAAAAACTCCCCTTTTCCTAAAACACCAAGGCTATAGCCAGTAAAGAAGAAAAGCAGCTCATATTGACATGTAAGACTCATTTATGAGTTTGGCTTAAGTTGCTGAGAACTATTCTTATATGAATTCTGGCTTTCCCCCTTCACTTTCTTTAAGCATCCTCAGATATGTTTTGTATCATCCACAATCCTATCCCCATTTAAACTAGTACAGAAGACATAACCAAACTTTAGCTGATCTGAATTTGGGGTTGTTGATATTGTGGAAACAAGAACCCAAAGTTGAAGCTTTACCTAGAAACTGGCCAGATTCTAGCTCTTAGGATACAAATTTCAGATACGCTTACGTCCGTTTCATTCTTGTGACTTAAGGCAAATAGTCTCTAGTCATATCTCCGTGGTCTGTTTTGGAGATACCAGCAGCCCCAAGTTAAGGGTAACCGATAGATGCAGATTCGTCACTTACTATGATGGGATTATCTCTAGCTACAATTTTAAGTCTGTGCAGTTTTGTGTCTATAAGATAAAGCCCTCTCTCAGCTGGGTTCAAATGAATATTCCAATCAATTAAAAAAAAAGACTTTAGCATGTGAGCCAGAATATGAAGTTCAAGATGTTTCTCAATGATGATTCCACAGGGCCCTTTATTCTTAACCTTGTAGTTAACAGAACAGGATCTGTAGTCAAATGGATTTGAGTTTGAATCCTCATTCCACCCTTTCCTGGCTAGAGAAGTCAGTTCACCTCTCTGAGGCTTAGTGTTTTCTTTTGTAGACTGGGAATAATGATAGAACCTACCTCATAGGAATGTTGTGAGCATTAAATAAGATAATGCATGTAAAAGCACTTGGCCGGGAGCCTGGCTCATAGTTAAGCACTCAGTAAGTGTTAGCTGTTATCACAATGTGTAGCTAGCATAGTAGCTTTCCACAGTTTTCTGTGTGCTGCTTACTTGCTGGTGCCCCCCAACCCCAGGCTGTGAGTCCATCAAGGGAAGGACTATGTCTGATTCTCCTCCATCTTCTCAGAACCTAACCCAGTGACTGTTGCAAAGTAGACGCTCTGAGCCGTAGTTTCAACCTCTGAAAAACAGGGGTATGATAATGGCACTTCTCACAGGGTTTTTATGAGGCTTTAAACTATTTACCGGGATAACATATGGATGAAAACCTCAGTGGTTCATGTATACTGGGTATTCTGTAGGTATTTACTTCCTTCTCCTAATTCTCAGTGTTGTCAGGGTCCTATGAGATAGTGCCTGTAGTGCTTGGCAAACTTAAAATCTTGACATGGATGTGTGTGATGAGTGGGGAAGGTTCTGTAAATCTCTCTGGAACTTTCTCTTCATCAGGAACCTGCAACCTGCACAGGCACGTGCTGTCTCTTCTCTCCAAAGCCCCAGACCTTGTTTGCTAAGGTCATTCACCTGTCATCTGAAGCAGCCAGTACTTTCCCTTCATCGCTATACTCGCACACCCAAACCGGGCCCTGAGGTCCCTGGCAGAGCAAACTTCCTAGACAATAGGTGTTTTTCACTGGGGCAGTGGGTGCACACCTGGGCCTCCTGAGGGAGTTCCCAAGGAGACACTGAGCCAGGGAATTTCAGTCTGGAACTGTTGCTCTCCAGGAACCCTCCCTCAGGCCCTAACAGCTCTGCCTTCGGAAATCCTCTCCAGGAAGTGAAGAAGGCCTGTAGTGTTGGGAAGGTTGTGAATGAAAACTTGAACAGAAGGCAAGGTCTTTTTAGTGAGGTTCTATGGTTAATACATTTGGGAAACGGTGCGTGAAATCAAGTTAAACAGGTTTCTTTACTGCAGAACTTCTAAGAGCCTTATTCACTGATGTTTGATTTTAATCTCCAGTAGAGATATATAGTGTTTCCTAAACTTAACTTCACCCAAAGACTCATATTTTCCAAGGAGTGTTTCATGGGACAGAGTCCCTGGGTGGTGCAGACGGATAACGCTCTCGGCAGCTAACTGAAAGGTTAGCAGTTCGAGTCCACCCAGAGGTGTGTCAGAAGAAAGGCCTGGTAATCTATTTCTGAAAAATCAACCATTGAAAAACGCTATGAAGCACAGTTCTACTTTGACACGCATGGGGTCGCCATGAGTTGGAATCGACTCTATGGCAACTGGTGACCGGTGATTACATGGGACAAAACGTAATGTGGAACGATTTTTGGAAGTATTATTTTTCCCCAAAATGAGACTCATTCTGTTTTCCATCTTCCAAAATGATATCCTTTCCATTTAAAAACTAACTGAAACCTTTAGTTTCCAGTCATTCAGAAATGAGTCTGTTCCCAATACAAAGCACAATGAGAAATGACAATAGTGCCCAGTGTAATTGGAGCCTCTGATGGAAGTGGGGCAGGTGAATGCAGCAGTGGGCAGGAATTAGTCAAATATTAAGCATGATATATATCTATATCTGTATATATGTATATGTATGAGGAGCCATGGTGGTGCAGTGGTTAAGAACTCGGCTGCTAACCGAAAGGTCGGCAGCTCAAACCCACCACCTGCTCTGTGGGAGAAAAATGTGGCAGTCTGCTCCTGTAAAGATTACAGCCTTGGAAACCTTATGGGGCAGTTCTACTCTATAACACATGGAGTCACTGTGAGTCAAAATTGACTCAACCGCAATGGGTATATATATATATATATGTATATATATATATATATATATATGTATATATATATATGTATATATATATCTATATATAGAGAGAGAATGAGAGAGAGAGAGACAGACACACACACACACACACACACACACACACACACACCCCATCAGGGCCACAGACTATGGTAGATGCCAGGCTGAAGGGATGTAAGTGGGATGTGAAATTCAGCCAGGGGACTGCTCACCAAGGATATGCTTTTTTTCTAATTGGTCCACCCAGAGAAGTGTACCTTTTGCAATCGCTGCATTCTTTTCCAGCTAGATGGCCCGGAGAGGGCGCCTTTTCCTGATTTACTCAAGGGAACAGTGACTGTAAGAGTAATTACAAGAGATGGTGTGAAGGCAAGAGTGTCTAGTCGTTATTAGACGCGATGGATGGAGGGAAGGTTAGTGATAATGGAAAAGTTTTTCCGGAGAACGGCAGGGCCCTCTCTCAGCAGCCCCCTGTCCTGAATTGCCTGTTGCTGCACTTATTAAACTCCTACATCTGGCCTGCTGTCTGTACCCAGATACCCATTCATCCTGATAACAATCTGACCTCCCACCTACCATACCATCTCAGAATATCGTCTGACAAACTAAAATTCTTCCCAGCTCTGCTAACCCGCTGTTATAACAAGCCTAGCTCCCCGTTCCCCTTTTTATCCCTTTATCTATAAGTACTTTTTAAAACAAGGCCTGACAGCTTTATTGTTCAAGAATAATTGCCAAAAGGCTTAGTGGACTGTACTTGCTAGTAAAAGATTATTTGCCGGTTTGGGATGTGGGCTCCTCTGCTGTAGTGTGTCATTCCAATTATATTGTTGGATGTTGAGCTCCTGGTTTGTGCCTGGTGCCTGGTGGGGATAGAGTGGAGAGTGGAGGCAGCGCCTTTGTATGGTCGGCTTCCCCATTTGGCAAGGTGCTTTTGTATCTGTTATCTGGGCCTTCAAGATAATCCAGTCTGCTCACTTCATCTTAAAGGCAAGGAAACGGACCCAGAAAGGGGATATGACTTACCCAAGATCACACTGTGGGTTTGCGGTGAGGCCAAGGTTAGAATTCATGCTCCCTTAAAAAATCATCTGTATGAGATCAAATGGTCAACATTTACTCAGAAACGAAGACGAGAAGGCAAGGGGGCAGGAAACTAGATTAATGGAAATGGAGTAACCATAATGGAAATAATGAGAAAGTTGACACACTGTGAAAAATGTAACCAATGTCACTGAACAAATTGTGTAAAAATTGTTAAATGGGAACCTAATTTGCTGTGTAAACTTTCACCAAAAACACAATAAAATATTTTAATTAAAAAAAAAAAAAAAGATTAGAACCCAGCTCCCCTGACTCTGAGGCCAGGACACTTGAACTGATAACTTTTGGGGCTGAATTCATAATGTGCAAGGGAGATTATATTCATATTCGAATGTTTTCTAACATATGAAATTTATATAGTTATACATACCTAGTAGGAACCAAAGAAGAATGATAATTTAAAAATAGTTTTATAAACTTCATATCCAAGGTAATTAAATGAACTTTTCTTGATTTAAGAGAAAGTTGGTTAGTCAAGTTCATGATTCATTCATAATCAATTTAAATTGATACAAAGGATTTTTGGTACAAATAAGGAAGGGAGAAAAAAGGAGCCAGAGAACAAGAATAGGGGAGAAGAAGAAATGTTTAAAGAAAGGAAGTGTTATGTGTGCGGTAGGGACGGGTAGATAGAGATTTGGGAGTCATCGGGGGGAGATGATAGTTGAAGGAATGAGAGTGGGTGGAATTACTGAGGGCAATCTAAACAGAAACATTACCCAGTAGATAATTAAAATATCCATTATTACCTGTTGTATATCTTTCTTTCCTGAGTTCAAAGCACTTAACCAATGCTATCACACTCATCATCACGGTATCCCTTCGAAGCATGCAGTTATGATCGATCCCCTAAAGCACACGCAAGTTAAGTGACCTGCCCCAAACCATAATCAGTGGAGACAGAGCCTAACAGTATTGCAAAGCTCTGTGGCAGTAGAACTGAGTCATTTAAATAATATATGCTTGTTCGCGTTAGTCTTTGCTAATTCATCTGACAGTCTAGTTAGTCTTAATCAAGTTTTATAAAGGTAGTACATGTTCACTGTAGAAAAAATTTAAAATATGGAAAACATAAAGAATGCAAGGAAAGTCCAAGGAAAATTTCTGTTAACATTTTAGAGTATATTCTTCTTTTTTCTATACACTTTAATAACTTTTTATTATTGGAAAGGTACGTAGCATTGTTGCAGAAAATTTGAAATATTCAGAAAACCATTTAAAAGAATAGCAAAATTACCTGCAATAACTACCGTTAACATTCTGGTATATTTCCTTTTAGTCTTTTTTCTATGTAGTCACAAAGAAAAATATGTGATTTTATCAAAATGTGATTCTACTGTATATATAGTTTCATACTTACTATTTTCACTCCATGTTACATCATGAGTATTTTACCATATCATGAAATATTCTTGAAAACAGACTTTTTAGTAGTTCCATAGAACTCATTTGTGTGAATGTACCATAATTTATTATGGATAGTTTATTTCCCATTTCCAATAGCAGTGTATGAGAGTGCCCATCTCGCCACACTGTCATCCTCATTGCATTTTATCTTTTTCCATCTTTGCCCATTTGCTAGGAGAATGACGGAATCTCATTGTTTTAACTTTCATTTCTTTAATTACTAATGGGGTTGAACTATTTTCTTAACAGCTCCGTTTTTGACATGTGGATTTCAACGCCTACTGAACACACAACTTCTAGTCAAAACCACATATACACGTTGAGGACTCATGGCTCCAATTGTGACAGAACAAAGATTGCCACGCTAGTATGTTTTATGTAGCACTGGGCTCTGTGCCACAGCTGCGAAGTAAATCATGAGCTCCCTGACAACCAGGCCCAATCTTAATCATTTCCCCCATAACCCTCAGCCTAATGCCTGGCTCAGAGAAAGCCTTAATAAATGTTTGTTAAGTGAATATGGAGGTGGAGCTTTTGTGAGGGTCAGTGTTAAGTTAGTCAAATAGTTTTTGAAGTCTCCTTGTGTGAAAAAGATTCCCTGGAGTCGAAACTGAAAACCATTGCTTAGGACTCAACCTATAGGCCCCTTCTAACAAAGAACAACGAAGAAACTGATCTTTCCTTGCGAGGGAATTTCTCTTTGCCAAAAGGACCTCTTTTGCAGCCATGATACCAAATCTACCCTCATAGCACCAGTACTCTAAAGAGACTCAAAAGCACAGCAACCAGAAATGATAAATTGACTGCAAGGGAAAATTAATGGATAGGAAGAAATAAGGAATCTAACCTATTTTCCTTCACTTTCCTAGTTGGTAAAATAGTTATAGAGTATTAAAGCTAGAAGGACTAGTGAAGACTGTTGAGTCCTATCCCTTCATTTTCCAGATAAGAAAACTGGGGCTGTAAAAGGTAGATTGACTTGGCCAAGGTGACCCAGCTGGTCTGGAACATAGCCTGTCTCTCCCCTAAAAGGCCATAATAAGTTACAATTTCCATCTACTCCCAAAAGGAACTCAAACTGAATGAAATGTTCGATCATTTTGTAGTGTATCTTGAATTACTTTTGACGTAATGAGTTTTATCATCATTCTAGAAGAATCTAAAGCTTTCTTAGCCAAATTTGAGAAATAACAGTTAGGTTGACTATATTACAACATCTTAGATATAGAAGGGACGTAAATAAGCCATTTAGTTAATTCCTCTGCTTAGATCTCTCCTTTCCTAAATCATATGTGAGCAACGGTTTCACATCCTATTTAAAAAGATTTCGAAAGATAGATATTTTGTATCCTTTTTTCAGTAATCTGTTCGGATGTTTAAGTCTCTCTCATGGTCAAGAAGTTCTCCCTCATGTTTGACTGAATTCTATCTAGCTATGCTTTTAAGGCCAATTGATACGAGCAATTTAGACATCTCAGGGAGATGCATGACATTGAAATTTGCTGAAAAGTACTCAGAGTTGGATTACAGTACAAACAACGAAGAAGTGTGCAAGTCCGCAGGGATGTATGAAGAATAGGGAAACGTATAGCTGATTTCATTAAGGATGAAGCAGTGAATGAGGGGAAGGAAAACAACAGGAAGGGAAAGTAGAACTTATCATCGTTGGAGAAAGATTTTAGGGTAATAGTGTGCAATAATTGGAAGGGATAGAGCCCACTTCAGAGAGAGTAGCAAGATTTGTGGGAATATATGTTAAATTGAGAGAACAAGATTGATTGCATAAAACCCATGCAATATCTACTCTAACTAGTGTGCTGGGAAACAGAGAAAGGAAGTGGGTACAGGAAGATATTAACTGGTTTACCAGGAGGATGGAGTGGTGGTGCAGTGTCTAAAGAGCTAAGTAATCCACTGATTCTGAAGCACAAGTGAGGAAAAACTCTGTTAATAATGTACTTGGAGTGATGTGCATTATGGGATTTTAACATGGACCTTTGTAAGGTCTTGGCAAAATTAGAAGTCACATTTGAGGAGTATCCATTTTGAATAGGTATTCATGTAGTCTAGGGTAAAGGTCTTTCTGGAGAACAGCTGAATATAAAGAGGAATGGAATCTTTGAGGGGTGAATTTTGGAATGGCTCATTTAGTCAAATGAAAGTTCATGTTTAATCCTGAATATTATCGCTGTTTCACTCCTTATTGGAGATTCTGCTTAAGGCAAGAGGAAGGTGGTGGACAAGGGGAAGACTATTCTCAACCAAAGTACATTGCGCTGGACCCTAAACAGAGGAGTAGCCATTGATGAGAAAGGATAAACTCATTAAATACATATGTCTTATGCAGACTTGAAAATGTGTGGTCCTTATAATAGTTACTGAATGGAGCTTACATTTTGAGCCCCTTGCATTAGCTAGCACTCTTTTCTATTAGTTCTGGAAACTTTTGACCAAGTAGCTGTTATAGTGAGGATTACCAAGTAACCAGGCTAGTCTCTGGTTGGTGCAAATGGTTAAGCACTTGGCTGTTAACCAAAAGGTTGACAGTTCAAATCCACCCAAAGGAGCCTCTTCTGAAAGATCACAGCCATTGAAAACTCCATGGAGCACAGCCACAGTTCTACTCTGAAACATTTGGGTCTCCTTGAATTGGACTTGGTGGAAACTGTTTTAGGTCCCTAGGCAAACACAGACGGTTTACACTTGACCACCAACCTAAGGATTGGAGATTCAAACCCACCCAGCGGTACTATGGAAGATAGGCCTGGTGATCTGCTTCTGTTAATATTATAGCCCACCACCCTCCCCACCAAAAAAAAAAAAAAAAAAAAAAACACCCTGTGGAGCAGTTCTACTCTGTAGCACATGGGGTCTCCATGAGTGAAAATCGAACTGATGGCAACTAACAACAACACCAAGTAAATATTACTTATCTGTTTGGTAGAGTGATGTTGGCCATTGATCCTACCTCCACACCCCACACCGCACATCCCAGCCAGAAATTTGACAGTAATGAACTCATTCTTCAGGGTAATTCCCAGGCTTTCAAGTTTCTGATAATTGTGTGACACTCTCCACCTTCACTCTTCAAACCATTTTATAAGTGACTGTGGAGAAGCTGGAAACCCTGGTGGTGTAGTGGTTAAGAGTTCAGCTGCTAACCAAAAGGTTGGCAGTTCGAATCCACGAGGCACTCCTCAGAAACCCTATAGGGCAGTTCTATTCTGTCCTATAGGGTCGCTATGAGTCAGAATCGACTCAAAGGCAACAGGTTGGTTTGTTTTTGGTGGAGAAGCTAATGAGAATCCTGTGAATTTGCTGGGTTTGAGCAGTGAAGTTTGAAAATATTTTCCATCTTAAGCTGTAAGGAAGAGCTCAGGTAGTTTTATTATTTAAAAAAAAGCACATAAGTCAGCTCGTAAGAATGAGCATATCTAGTGAACAGAATTTTAGTATCTCAGGGCTTAAAATGAAAGTTATTGCTTTCATCCATTATAATATTTTGCACAATAATCCAGACTTGAAATGAAAGAAATAGAGAATTCAGTAAGTTCTGGCCCGTGAACTATTGCTTTGGTAACGGTATCTTTATACCCCCCAAATGGCTGTAGTTCAAGTCATGAGACATTAGTGCCAGGCAGTTTCCTCAGGTCATAGGGATGCAGAGATGAGCCAGTCATGCTTTCTTCTCTCAATGGACTTCTTTCTACTCTTAGGAAAGAGAAGGCATGGCTCAATAGGAAGACAAGGTACAGTATGTAGGATGTGGTAAGAAAAGTAAACACAGTGGCTCTAGGAAGTTCAGAGTGGATGAGTTACAGTTGAGTGGTGGTAGGGAGATCAGGTGAGGAATGGATCAGGTGACAGTTAAGTGGGCCCTGTCACCAGCAAGGATCAGGCAGGCTAGGCGCAGGAAATGAGATTTTTCCATTACCTTTTCGCCAGATGGAAAATATTTGAAAGTGATGGAGGGGAGCTTACCAAAAAAGAAAGGAAAAAGAGGCCTATAGAATAGAAATGGTTACCTCTTCACTTGAACATTGGTATTGGGTTTATTAGAAAGTTATGGGGAATTGTGGATATATTACTGTATGTAGACAGATTAGGACGGATATTGAGTGCAAGGACTGGAAAGAACATGCACCTCCTTGGTCTCTATAAACTCGTATTTGAATTTTAGAGTTCTTATTAGCATTGATCAGAAAGTTCGCATAGCCTTGTGGAACTTCAGTGAAGCCATTTAGACTGTTGCCCAGCCTAGTTTATCTTGGTTAGATTAGATGAGAATACATTTTGTTTTAAAATAGCTTCAGTTTCCCTTAATAATCTGTTCAAGTATTTGACAGGAAGTTTATAGAAAAAGTCTTCTTTATATTTAACCTCACTTTTTAAAATGATATATTTTGTTCTGTCTTTAGTAGAGATGGAAACCAGTCATGTGTATAATATCCTGGAAAGCTTATTAAATGTTTTCCCCATTTTTATCTCAGCTTAAATAATCCCACGGTTACTACCTTTACTTGCAAACCTAACTATGTACCCCTTTGATGATTTTTCTTTTTCTTGAAACCTCTAATATTCTATACATCTTCACTGCCTCTCTCCCACAGATATTTACAGAGTGTGCCGGTCACTATGCTACGTGCTGTGGCTCATCAGCCCTGCTTTCACCACAACATGGATGTGTACCTTCCTGGGATGTGGTCGGGGGCTACATGGATGGCCCTTATAGGGATCATACCCCATAAATGAAGAGTGTGTCTTTGAACCTTACCATTTTAATGACATTTAGTATAAAAGTTCATCAGTGTCACTGGAAATGCTAGATTTCTTGTCTGTTTCCAATCGTTTGCAGTTTCCTCTGGGAATGTGATCAGCATTGATATTCTTGCTGTCTATCAGCATACATGCTTCAGTGCTGCTTTTTGTTTGGTATGGCCACTTCAGTTGGTTTATGTGAAGACTGTGTATCTTCTAGTTCATCTTCCAGTCCATTACCCTTCTCCATCTGTGTGCTCTATGGGAGGAATACCATAGGATCATAGGAAGCAGGGCTAGGATGAATTGTTCTTAAGGTAATGAATTCTTCCTCCTGTTTGTTCCTTTTCTCCCCTTGACTCTAACCTCTTCTCAGCCCCCACCCCATAGTTCTTCACCCCCAAAACAGACATAGAATCAGTGGTCATCAGAATTGTCGTTAGACCATGATTTAAGTTTGTGTTTGAACTGACTTTGAATTCTCAGTTGTTAGGAATGTTTCTCAAAATTGGCAGCATCTCCCTCCACCTTTGTTTTTATGAATACTGACTGACCTTGTGTCAGAAATATAGAAACTATTTCCCTTTCTTTTTTTCTCCATCATTTCATGAATTTGGAATGCCACCTCCTCTCCCTTTCTTCCTTGAAGTAGCAGCATTGATTTTCTTTTGTTAATCTCAGCTTCCGTTTTCAGAAAAAAACAGTCAGATACATGTTGTCTCTGCAAGTGGCTGTTTCTTTTGTCTCTTCTGACTGATACTTTTTAATACAAATTTGCTTTCTTATGGCCAATCTCTTTTGTACATTCCTAGAGGCAGGCACCAGAGAAATAAACCCAAAATATTAATCCTGATTCTGACTCCAGTTCAACAAGTCAGGCACTCCGCACTGTACTTTTCTCTGTAAGTTGGGTGGGGGGGAACCCTGAGGACTAACTCATTCTACTTTGGAAAACGGTTCATTTCTTATTTTGAGGGTGACTTGTGAAAAATTTCCTGTTATTAGATATGTGCCTGTGCTCACTGTTGTTGTAAAAGATCTTTCCAATTCCAAGCCCTGAGTTGGTGAGCTGTCATGGAAAATAGGCAATGGAAAAATCCCTTAAAATCATGCCAGTTTAAGCCAACTTGTTCCGTTTATAAAACTGTTATATAGGTATCTTAGTTATCTGGTGCTGCTAGATAACTACCACCAGTGGATGGCTTTAACAAACAGAAAATTTTGTCTCACAATTTAGGAGGCTAGAAGTCTGAATTCAGGGTGCCAGCTCTAGGGGAAGCTTTCTCTCCCTGTCAGCTTTGAAGGAAGGTCCTTCTCTCTTTGAGCTTCTGCTCCTGGGCCATCTTCATGTGGCTTGGCATCTCTTCCCCCATCTCTGTCTCTGCTGGCTTGTTTAATCTCTTTTATATCTCAAAAGAGATAGACTCAAGATACACCCTGCATGAATCCTGACTCATTAATATAACAAGGACAACCCATTCCCAAATGGGATTATAACCACAGGAGCAGAGGTTACGATTTACAAACCATATTTTTGGGGGACACAACTAAATCCATAACATTCCATCCTTTGCCTCTCCCCGCCAATTCATGTCTTTGCCACGTACAAAACACATTCATCCCATCACATCATCCCAAAAGTCTTAAATCAACTCCAAGTCTAGAATCTCATCTTCTGAACCATCTAAATCAAATATGGGTGAGATATTAGGTATATTCTATCCTGGGGCAAAATTTCTCCTTCACCTGAGAACCTGTGAAATCTATAATACAGGTAATTTGCTTCCAAACTACAATGGCGGAACAGGCACAAGGTAGATATTTCCATTACAAATGGGAGAAATTGGAGGGAAAGAAGTAATAATGGGCACCAAACAAGTCCAAATCCCAGCAGAACATACTGCATTGCCTCTCAAGGCTTGAAAATAATCCTTTGTTCTCCGAGATTATCTGGGCAATGGCCCGGCTCTCTAGACCCTGAGTGTTGGCCACACCTTCTGGATTCTGGGTGCAGGCTCCTCAGCCCCGGGCTTCAGCTCTGCCTTCCAGGCCCTCTGTAATGGCAGTTCTGCTCCCTTGGCTTTGCGCAGACCCATTCCCCTAATCCATCTGAGTGGCGACCCAATCCCCTTGGCCCCGGCAGGCTCTGTTCTTCTGCCCCTTGGGCATGGCAGCCCCACCCCCTCAGCTTTGGGTAGCCACTCCATCCTCCTGGCATACTTTAATGGCAGCCCCACACTTTGAGACCTAGGAGTCTGTGGCCTCACCCTTTGAAACCAAGATAGCCCTGCTTCCCATTTTCCTTCCAACAGTTCTGCTGATCTCTGAGCTGGTCAAGGGATAGTCCTTTTCTTTTCTTGGAGGATAGCAGATGTAGCTTTTTTGCCCTGTTTCCTGCCTGTAGAACTGCAAGAGGCAGACAGCATTCTTTCCTTTTGTTCTTTCTCTGTCCCCTTCAGTCTAAGCTGATGGGTTTTCTGCTGTGGTAGTTGGTTAGATCTATCAGTCAGGCTTAATCGCTTTAAAAAAAGATTGTGTATCCATATCCTTGGTGAACATTCTGGGACAAGTTTCCTTAATTTGTACAACAGTATTTTCTAAATCTTTAAGTTTTGTTTTCATTTTGCACTGTTCATTTTTAAGTCCATCCCTTTTCTCTTGCATTTTACTATAAGCAGCAAGGAGAAATCTCATCAGCCAGATATCCAAGTTCATCGCTTACAAGTTCTACCTTCCACCAAACATTTGAACATAATTCAGAAAAGTTCTTTGCTACTGCATAAAAAGAATCACCCTTCCTTCATTGTCCAATCACATGTTCATCATTTTCTTTTAAAGCCTCACCAGAAGCACATTTAATGTCCACATTTCTATCAACATGGTTTCTGGTGCCATATGTATTCTCTAAGACGACAGAGACTTTCTCTATAGGTCTCCTCACTTCCTTCTGGGCCCTCACCAGAATTGACTTTGACGTCCATAATTTTACCATCAGTCTCTTGAAGGCAATGTAGGCTTTTACTATTAAGTACCTTAAAACTCTTCCAGGCTCTACTCATTACCCAGTTCCAAAACTGCTTCCACGTTTTAGGTATCTGTTAGAGCAGCAGCCTACTCTTCCCGGTACCGAATTCTGTCTTAGTTATCTAGCGCTGCTACAACAGAAACACCACAAGTGGATGGCTTTAACAAAATAGAAATTTATTTTCTCACAGTTTAGGAAGGTAGAATTCCCAATTCAGTGTGGTGGCTCTAGGGGAAGGCTTTCTCAAGACAATAGACAGTTGGATTTCTGCTTTCAGTGAGTGCATGCACACTGGTGCCTGAAATTGAGAGCATATGAAATCGAAAATTCGTATGATAATATATCCATCCTGAATAATGAAAATTATGGTAGGGGAAAGAAATCTTCAGGCAGGAATCAGCTCCTTTTTAAGAGGTTTTTTTTTTTTATTAAAGTTATCTATGCCCACTCTTTAAAAAAAAAAAAAAGAGTGGGTAAAATATACCCTTTAGTGATAGAAATAAATACACTCCTTACTGCAGATGGAAAACTGCAGAGAAATACCCTGTGTGTAGTATTATGGGCAATTATATCATTTCGTCTTTAAACATTTTATGTGTTTTGCCTTGCTGGATGGATATCTGTTGTCTTTATCTTGTTTCATATGCATATATACTCAGTGTATATGTATGTAGACATATAATTTGATTCTGTGAGTCCACTTAAATTAGGTACTGTTGGCTTTTACTTTGCTATGTGACTGGAGGGATCACATACCAGTGATTTCAAAATAAGGAACATTTAAGGTATCGGCCTCAGAAAAAAATCTGTTATCTATTAGTCCTCCTAAGGAGCAATTCTGACAACGGAGGCTACAGAGTGAATTCTATGGGCAAAGCTGGTTTAGGTGATGAAGTTTAGTTTGATAAAATGATACCGACTCCCGTGGTATCTTCAAATTCTTCATCTGTAACTCAAAGGCACAAAAAGCAATATAGTATGTGTTTATTAGGACTGGTTAAAGAATAAAAATAAAACATTCCGGTAGCATGTAGAGAGGCGAACAATGTAAAGATAATAAAAGAAGCCATTTTTCAGGATTTCAGAAAGAAGTCAGTTTTGCAGAATTGAGTGAATTCTGCCTCTTCGTGTTGGATATTGCTCTGGTTCTCATCCAGACTGGGTCACAAGGTCAGTATAATAAATTTATGATGACTGCAAAACCAAACCATCCTTTCAGGTCTTTGGAGAGAAATATGGAAAGAGTAGTGGAGAAAACAAATAATGTGCTTTCGTTAGCCATGTTGTATCTAAAGGAGGTAAATATTAGCGTATTTGTCATTCGCTTCAGAATGGTGCCATCGGAAAATGAATTTCTGGCAAGAAGGCTTCAGCAGCTCCTGGAGGAAAACTTATGTTTTTGAGGTCCAGTGTGTTATTGGGATGGGGGAGGATTATTTCCATATGTGGCAGGGTAAGCTTGTATTTGAAGTTATTTAAAAAGAAAGCAGTGGGACCTCATTAATTCAGAATTCTGTTAATTTGTAAACAAAATTGCCTGAGGGAGATTTTAAACTGCTTAAGAGAGTAAACTTTTCAGACGCTTTAGAAGTAGCGCCTGGTATACTTATTTCAAACAGTTATTTGCATGTGAGGCAAAAATCCCTGCTAGGCAACATTTTGTTCGCATGACTGTAGCTGTGGAACGTACAGTAATCCTTCCCTCAGTCTCAATTCCCCTTAATCAAAATTCCAGCCTTTGCAGGCTTGTCCCTATGTACTTTGGAGATTTTTGGATCAAGATTATACAAAAGTCTGCACTCACTCCCAGTTGTGAATTAGGCTGTGTTATCAAGGAGCCCTTGTGGTGCAGTGGTTAAACACTCGGCTGCTAACCAAAAGTTTGGCAGTTCAAACCCACCAGCTGCTCCGATACCTATTGTTGTTGAGTCGATCCCAACTTGTTGAGACCCTGTAGGACAGAGTAGAACTTCCCTATAGGGCTTCCATGGCCGTGGTCTTTATGGGAGTAGACTGCCACATCTTTCTCCCTTGGAGCGGCTAGTGAGTTCAAACTGCTGACCTTTCGGTTCACAGCCGAGTGCTTAACCACTGTGCCACCAGGGCTCCTCAGTGGGTATCAAGGGATCCAAAATCAAAACAGTTGGATGAAGGATTGGATAAAGAAAAAAAGAAGTCTCTCAATATTTTCTTCGTAACAGAAAATTGCATTTACAAGGATCTCATTGAAAGGATGAGGGAAGAAGGAAGTTTGGAATCAGCAGATAATGATGAATGAAGTTAATTGTACAGGATGCTCTAGTGCTCATTTACCCAGTGCTGTTGATATTCTCTTTACTTAATGAGGTGTTTTTATTGTTTTATTTTGGTGAACAATTGACAAATATTAATAAGGATTCTCTTAGAGTGATTTCTAACCACAGCCCCCTAACTCTAGGGAGTCTGCCATAGTTCAGCTCAACAGAGAATTCTGAGAGAACCCAAGATCCTAGGCATTTAGCCGCTGGGACCCACTCTGATTTTAGACTAGGGCCTTCTTTTCCTAAGCATTTTAGTGTGAGCTTTCTCTTTCTAGTGTTACTCTGTTATTCTTATCCCAGACTGAACTTTTCCAAAGTTCCCTTTCCCTTTGAGGAAAGAAAAACCTTCACCCAAGCCCTCATTTTCTACTGCAGCCAGACACACTGGAACCCCAGGCCTAATTCTCATTCTTTTGTGTCAACAGGACTCAACTAGTTTCCAGCTAGGCATTCTCCCATATTTTATTTTGGACTTTCGTCCTTTACCTCACAGTTTTCAGGTCTTTGCAGGCCTGACTTCCCCTTTTACCTGGATCAGTTATTCAGTCTCAGCTTGTGTGTCTCCTGGCTGGGCACCATATTGGAAACCCTGGTGGCATAGTGGTTAAGTTGCCACAGCTGCTAACCAAAAGGTTGGCAGTTCAAATCCAGCAGGCGTTCCTTGAAAACTCTATAGAGCAGTTCTACCCTGTCCTATAGGGTCACTATGAGTCGGAATCGACTCGACAGCAGTGGGTTTGGTTTTTGGTTTTGGGCACCTTATCTCTTCCAGATTAGCATATACAAGCAGTAGCATTTGTCTAAACTTGGAAGGCAGCATCCCACCCCCACTAAGGAAGAATGGGACAGGAGTGCAAAGTGTATTTCTGCTCCTTCCGCTGTTAGCTAGGACCTCCCTCCTTTCTGAGCCAGGACACTCAGGCTCTGGCCCTGGCCCTGGCCAAGTCATGTTTTCTATAGCTCCTTCTTGCTGCAGACCTACTGGCTTATTTGCCCTTTATCTGTAGGGACTATATTTTCTGGGTTAAACATGGTAGGGGCATGTGGTCTGAAAAAAATGGGACCAAATATTTAAAGTCAGAACTGTTCTTTATATGTTATTATTCTTGTAACTCAGCCATAACTTTTCCCCATTTTCCATAAGCATGGGGGTGAAAGGAGACAGGGCGAGTGAGTGGCTTTTGGGAAAGAAGGGCTTAGAAAATGACATTTGTTCAGTAGTCTTCCTTCCCTTTGCATGTGTAGAATAAGTTCTGATCTTTTCTTTCTTCTTCCTCCGCTTCTTTTTTGAAGCAAAATGGAGATTCGCCAAGTAAGATTTTATAAGTAGCTTCGCTCAGTCTCTCCTTGATCTAGGGCCCATGTACAAACATTTCTGGTTTTGTGACCTCATCATGCTCTTTGTCATGGAGAACAAATACAATTGGCCTCACCAGGGAGTGTCCAGTCATGTTTTATAGGTTATATGTTGGCCTTAGATGTCACGGCTAATTTGCCTTTCCTTATAGGTACATTTTGCCAGTCATATCCTCTCTTTGGAGTCTTTGGATGGTGCTCGGCTGCTAACTGAAAGGTTGGTGGTTTGAGTGCACCCAGAGGTGCCTTGGAGGAAAGGCCTGGTGACTTACTTCAGGAAAATCAGCCATTGAGAACTCTGTGGAGCACAGTTTTACTCTGACACACATGAGGTTGCCATGTTAAGAGTTGACTTGACAGCAACTGGTTGTATCTTGCCTTTGGAAAGACACCTAGATTGCTCCTTAGCTTCCTTATGATGACTGTCTTTTATGATATTCAGGGCTTCATCTCTTGCTAAAAGGAAGCATAAACCAAGGAATGATTCCTGGCAATAGCCATGTAGTTCATGTGGTGTTAAGATATTAACTAATACAAGGAACAGGAAAACAAGTATAATGCAATGCACCAAAAATGACTTTGTGGAAGAAACTTTTTCTTACCAGGAAATGCATAGTTTCCACAAAAGCTTTCTAGATCTTTTTATTATTGTCTAGAGTCAGGAGAGGGAACCATCTGTATTGTTATCTATTGCTATATAACAAATCATCCCCAAACTTAGTTGTTTAAAAGAGCAATGATAATTTATTATCTCTGATGGTTTCCGTGGGTCATTAATATGGGAATGGCTAGGTTGGATGGCTCTGGCACGGGGCCTCTAGTGGGTTGCAGTCAGATGTTTGCTGAGGCTGCAGTCATCTGAAGGCTTGTCTGGGGCTGGAGGACCTATTTGCAGGTGGCTCACTCACATGGTTGGCAAGTTGGTGCTGTCTGTAGGCTGGGAGTCTCAGTTGTTCTCCATGTGGTCTTCTCCATAGGGCTACTTGAATGTCCTCCACAGCATGGCAGCTGGTTTCCCCCAGAGCAAATATTCTAAAAGTCTAAGGTGGAAGCTGCAATGCCTCACTTCTGCTCTACTCTGTTGGTTACACAGGGCCAGCCCTGATTCACTGTGACTACACAAGGGCACGAATACCAGGAGGTGTGTATCATTGGGGGCCATCTTGGAGACTGGCTACTAAACCATCCATGTGAATGAGGAAAAACCTTCTGAACACTAAAATAATAATAACAGTAGTAATAGCAGCTAGTACTTTTCTGTCATAATGATTTCTGTATGGAAATTCCTTATGTAATTTCTGGGTTGGCATTCTCTCCTGGTTTGTGTCTTCCCTCCTTGACTCTATTTTGTGTATTACTTCCATGGATTCCTTTCAACATGGTTCCTCTGGGGTTTATCTTTGGTCCTTCTCCATTCTCACTGTATACACACACTTCCCTCGAATAGCCTCAAGGGTGCCCACTGCTGGCTCAACTACATATCTTCAGCCTAGACTCCTTTCACTCCAGGCACCTATCTCCAAAGTCATTGTGAACTGGGTGTGTTTAAAACAGAACTGATCGCCTTTCTCTTCAAGCGTGCTCTTCCTGAACCTGCTTCCTAGATGAATGAGCATGCCTCATCACTCGGTTGTGAACTCCTTGAGAATAGGGCTAGCTTCGTATTATCTTTTTAACGGACATGCCTAGCCTGATGTCTGGCATGAAATAGACAGTGGAGGGTTTGCTGAACGAATGTATTCACTGTGCAAGCTCTATTTCTAGGCATCTTTATTCTTTACAGGGTAGTTAAATGTCAAACTGGCAAGAATAAAATATGAAATAAAAACAAAAAAGCTTAGAAGACTGAAAAAAAGTATAGGTATTGTATTAGGGTGAAATGAATGAGCAAAACTAAATATACACATAGATATAATATTCATTAAACAGTTTAAAGCTCTTATTTATGAACAGAAAAGATGTCTGAAAGTCATTGTCAGCTGTTTCCTAAGGTTGCAATGCACAATACGGCCAAAAGGGGCCCACAATCACAGGCATCATCGGGATGAAAACAAAGCACCGCTTATTTCAGAACTTCCTTTACTGGATATTTCACAACTTGGCCCTTTGCAACCACTCCTTGCTCCAACCCTAGCAGAACTCCAGCTTTCTCCTTTAAACTCCCCATCCATATAATGCAATGGATCTGAGAAGCTTACACTGAAGCCTATGTTAGAGGAGAAGAAAATTGAGTGTGGTGATGACTTTTGCGATGATAACATGATGATAACATGGTGATAGTTAACATCTACCTATTTTCTGTGTGCCAAGTACTGTGCTAAGTGGTGATATGCATTATGTCATTTAATCCTCAGACAACTCTATGGGAGTAAACAAACAAACAAACAAAAAACCCAAACCCATTGCTGTCGAGTTTATTCTGACTCTTAGCAACCTATAGAACAGAGTAGAACTTCCCCATGGAGTTTCCAAGGAGCACCTGGTGGATTCGAACTGCCAACCTTTTGGTTAGCAGCCGTAGCACTTAACCACTATGCCACTGGGGTTTCCTCTATGGGGGTAGATGTTACTATATTTAACCTCATTTTAGAGATGAGGAAACTGAGGCTCCCAATGTCACACAATGAAGGAGAGGTAGATTCAGGATTAAGACTGAAGTCTTTCAGACTCAAGATATGTGGCCTATTCCCCACCCTACTGGCCTCATCTTCATGGGTGCTAGATGAAGGGTTTCCTAGAGCAGATAATATTGCCTAGGATCATTGAGATAGAGGGACTTCTAAAAGACGTATATGTTTCCTATAAATCTACGTATGCTGGTTGAAACACACTATAGCTTTTGCTAATACTTCGGTGCCCTCAGCAACTCACTGAAGTATCTATGAAGGCTATTATCCCCATTTATGGGAAAATGTAGCCTTAAGCAGCTACGTGACTTGCCAAAAGTCACCTAGTAAGCTAATGACAAGCTGGGACTAGAACCTAGAATCCTGGCTCATTGTTTTTTCTTCTCTGCTAGTGTTTAGGGTTATGAGTTTGGAGCTACATTTTTAATCATCATTAACCAGTAAATGTGGAGCAGTGGTGGCTCAGTGATAGAATTCTCACTTCCCATGTGGGAGACCTGGGTTTGATTCTGGACCAATATACCGCAAATGCAGCCAACCACCTGTCTGTCAGTGGAAGCTTGCATGTTGCTATGACGCTGAACAGGTTTCAGGGATGTTTACAGACTAAGGCAGACTACAAGCAAAGGCCTGGTGATCTACTTCCAAAAAATCAGCTAATAAAAACCCGATGCATCTGATGAGTTGTGCCATGAGTAGGGGGCTGACTTGATAGCAGCTAACAGCAACATCAACCTGTAGATACACGTGACTGTTTTTGTTCTGAGACATCTCAAATGATGTAAATTTTTAAAATTTGGGGAACAAAGGACAAATACCAATCATGAGTTTGAGGATCACTCCAGAGTGTTGATGAGTCATTTGCCTTCACCCGAGTGCCCTGTTGAGTTTTTTTTTTATCTTGTTTTAAAATAAGTCTGTTGTCTCTGGATTCCCAGATCTCCTGATAAAGATCTTGGTCCACCCCAGGATGTACTTTAATACAGCTTCTCGGTCCTACCCCAGGATGTACTTTAATACAGCTTCTCCCCACAAGGGGGAGCCAAAAAATGTTTTGGGGGCCAGAGATGAAAACATTCCAAATACAAGGTTCTGAAAATCCTACTTCCTCTCTGGTGTTTGTTTTCCCAGTAAGACCCTCCCAGCACAAGCTCCAGGAAGGAAAAGCTGATGATTTTGATGCCGATGACCATGTGTTTGTGTATGGAGATGGGATGGGGGCTTTCATCCAAAAAACTTCAATGCCTCTTAAGCAGCCAGTCACCTGGCCTCTCCTCACCTGTTTGTTCCTCCTGCTAAAACTTTGTCCTACAAAGCTGTTCCATCACCCCTGCCTTGTCTGTGGGAAGTGGATCAGCTGTCTGCTGAGGTCTTTTCCTTTAGCACTTGTGCAATAATCTAGTCCCCGCAGCCCGTTGAGTGAAAGGTGGGCGGCTCGAACCCACCGGCCTCTCCACAAGAGAAAGACGTGGCAGTCTGCTTCTGTGAAAATTACAGCCTTGGAAACCCTATAGGGCAGTTCCACCCTGTCCTTTAGGGTCGCTATGAGTCGGGATGGACTCAACGGCAACTGGTTTTTCATCCCATTGGAGCTGCTTCTGCCGCCTCCCACTAAGGGAGTTAAAAAGGATCTGGTAGAAAGGCTTCTACTGCTTTCTTTGCAGATGGTGGGTGGATGTGGGGGAGTAGGCCCCACAGGATTATACCCTTAAGCACTGCTTTAACTTTAGTGAAGCCAGTATTTTGGTTAGACCAGGAACAAGAAGGGTTGCTGTGACCGTGACAGATATAGCAAACTTCTGAATCCACATTTGAAGAATAAATTTGAGCAACAGCCAGGAGTATGCATAGGGGGTGGGGAAATGAAGGCTTTTTCTGTATGTAAAAATTAATTAAATGATTGTTTTCATTGGCATCCTGCGGATCTTTTTTCTATCAGAAATATTTAGGAAATTTACGTGTGATAGTAACTTTCAAATACAATATTTCCAAATGTCAAGTTAATGTGTTCAGGGAGCAAAAAGACTCAAGTACTCAGTATGAGGCACATATCACATCTGCTTCCACAACTACTTTTGGGACCCTTTGAGGCAAAGACAGTGGGGGACCTTTACTTATCTGCAAGTCATGGGGGTGAAGAGGGGACATCCCTCCCACTTGCTTTCATTTTGAAAACTGGAAATGAGGATTTCTGGGTATAGCTTATATTATTTCAGAAAGAAATCAATTATGGGTCATCTTATTGGCAGAAATAACAATATTCATAAATGAAAATGAGGTTTCTTTTCAGGATGGAGAGAAGTAGGCTATTAAAATTAGACATATTTTGAATAATGTAAACCCCCGGCTAAGATGTAATTACTGAATTTTTTTAAATATAAAGCAATAATCTAGTAATTCTAAAAATCCACTCAGTTTTCTGTAGGCATTTAAGAACTACTGTTTGTTTTTTGGAGCGGAAGTAACATCTTTCTCAGTTAGTTTTTGGAACACGGCCATTGCTGAATAAAGAGTCCCACTTGTGCATTGTATTTCTTCTGTATAATTGCGCTAAAAGAATACATTGGCGTATTCTGTGGTTTATAATGAGCTGGAAATAAAAATGGAAAAAAAAAAGTCACAAACCCTAAATGATGATTTACTTCTTCTGAACATTTTACTTTTTATACTGTGATACTATATAAATTGAACAAAATGTCAAGAATGGCTTCTTAGTATTTCGCCTGAGAGTTAAACCAAAACTCTCCCAGGTACAGAACTGATCAGTAACTTGACATTTTGATTCTTCCAAGGAGGTTCTTCATAAGGCAGTTTAGCTGTCTCAACCTGCCCTTGAAGTCAATTGAGGTTCTGTCTGAACCTGCCCTTAAAGACATGTTGGGTTAAGTCTAAACGTGCTCTTTTATCATTATCACCCCAAATCGGGCGCTGATGAGGTTTTGTGACCCTGAGGCCCCAGTTATTATTAGTCATTAAAGTAGTTAGTAATAATTGTCAAAAACACATGTGCTTGTTATAGAACAATGATTATCTTGAACCACAAGCAGTCCTTTAACCTTTAAGCTGTAGGTTCCTTTCTTTCTCCCAATTCCTTCCATGTGTTTCTGTAGAAGTCCAGTCAGGACTATTAAGAACTGTGAAGGCTCTGAGATTTTTACCCTACTTGCAAGTTAGCTTGCCACAGTTTCATGGATGCTGTCAGGAGGCACAGGACTCTTGGATCAGAGATGAGCAGTTTATTACTCACAGCACTAGCAATAGGCAGAGTATCAGCATTTTTGCCCTGGTTTTCTGAGCCCCAGTTCCCACAGGAAGATGTGAAGAGGTCCAGGTGATATCTGCACACTCAGTAGGTTGCCTTACAAGAGAGAAATTCCAAGCTTAGGGAACTCAAATCTTTTATAATGGGCAGTAATCATGCCAGCCCTCTGTTCCATTGAGAGATATTATCTTTATTATACTCGACAGTAATCATTTCTATCTTCCAGGGCTGTAAGCAAACCTGCCCTTTCCTGTATAGCAAGACACCATCTCTATCTTTCAAGGCTGTTTGGTAGATAAACATTCTTGAAAACACATTCCAGAACAAAAGCACTTAGTGCTTCTGCTCACAAGATGTGCAGAAGCATGAGAAATTCATGGAGAATTGCCTCTGAACCAGGGCTTCAAACCGGTTCATTCTGGTTCGAACTCCTGCTGAGAATTTGCATTTCTGACAAGTTCCCTGCTGAGAATTTGCATTTCCACCCCAGATATACTGAATTAGAATCCACGTTTTAACAAGATCCCCAGGTGGTTCTTGAATATAACTTCCTGGGAACTCGTTAGAAATGCAAATTGTCAGCAGGGGTTCGAATTGGAATGAACGAATTTTAAGCCCTCCTCTGAACACAGACCAAGGCCAAGATGGCCTCTGAAGAGGTGATGGGCTGATCCATCCTTGTGAGTTGCTGCTGACAGTACAAAGCACCACAGTCATCACCATCACCACTATTACTGTTGTCTGGAAGTTTGGTGCTGAAGTTACTTCACCTCCCCAGAACAAAAAGACTCTACTCCTCACCTGACTCCATGTGTAGCCAGGAGATTAGAGAGGATGTCTTTTGGTCACCATAATTTGGTTTGTGACCTGAGATTGAAAGTCAGTGCTTCGAAAGTCAACGTGCTAGTTTGATTTTCCACCCCCTTCTCCCCCAACAAGGAGCCCTGGTGGTGCAGTGGTTAAGCACTCGGCAGCTCACTGAAAGGTCGGCAATTCAAATCCACCAGCCACTCCGCAGGACAAAGGTATGATAGTCTGCTTCCGTAAAGATCTACAACCTTGGAAACCCTATGGGGAAGTTCTAGTCTGTACCGTAGGGTCGCTATGAGTCGGAACCGACTCGATGGCAATGGGTTTTCTCCCCCTACTTAAAAACAAAAGAAGCTGACCTGACAGAGGCTTTATGTAGCTTCAGCTCAGAGGCTCAAAGCTTTGAGGGGAAAAGACCATTCCATTGGAAGGGAAAATGTGGAATTTGGAAGCTCCGACCAACTCTGAGTCCCTGAAGAAAAAATCAATCTCCTGACATAGTCTTTGATAAGCCTTTGCACCAAGGGGCCAAGAAGCCAACCAAAAGATGTTTGTGTATGCCACATTTTCTTCATTTAGGAAGAAATATTATTTTTCAAAAAGCAATCTGTACAATCTGAAATTAACAACGGCAAAAAAATCCATTCAGTTACAGAGCTGTGCCTGTCATGAAAATCCAAATATGATTTCTTTATCTTTGAAAATTATTTTGTCTGAAAAAAATACTTTTGTTTTTCTTTCCTCTGTCTGATTCTGGGACCTCCAATCTGAGGGAAGGATGTATTTCCAGATTATATTGCATAGACTCTTAAAGTTGGAAGGAATTTCAGAGCCCTGCAGGCCAGCCTATCCCCCAGGGCTAAGTCTTTGTTGTAGCCCCTTGCCAGAGAGTCTTCTGCCTTCTGCTCAGAGAGGTATCTGGGACATCAGACCCCTGCACTGGGCAAGGTCCTAGGTCTCTTCTTGGAACTGCCATTGATTGGCTATGAGACCCTGTGATGTCACTTTTCTTCTCTCCACCGCAGTGTCCTCAGATCTACAAGGAGAGAAGTAGAGACCAGATGACCTTTTAGTGTTCTACTAGATCTAACATGCCTCCCCTGGTCTCTAAGTTCTGACATATCTGAAAAGTTGAACGTTTCAAAAGGATTATTCTTTTTTTCTGACAACAGAAGTGATGCATGTTTATTTTAGAAATGAAAATACAGATTAAGAATCATTTCCAATACCTACTATTTCTGATTTTACTGTGTATTTTTAAGACTATTTTATTTGTATGTGTGAGCAATAAAATTGAGGTCACATTGTTCTGTAATTTGCCTTTTTTATTTAACACGACAGAATGAACGTCTTACCATGGTGGACTTCATCTCGACAGCAGCGGAGAGCCATTGAATGGTTTTAAGTAGGTTCCCCTATAAGTCATCCCTCTCCAGAGGTAGAGAAGAGAGAAGAGAACTTTCATACAGTTTTTGAGTTTGATTCATTCAATTCCTTATTGCTTTCTGCATAGAAAAAGAATGGTTCATGGTTGTCTTCATTAAAGATGGGAGCTATAGATTGTTCTAGAAGTTTAGACATCTTGGTGTTATTGTTGTTGTTGGATGCTGTCAAGCCAATTCCAACCCATTGCGACCCCATATGACAGAGTAGAACTGCCCCAGAGGGTTTTCTTGGCTGTAATTTTTATGGAAGCAGATCACCAGGTCTTGAAATGCTGTATTATTGACAGTTGGCATGTGTACATTTATCTGTTACGAAACCAAACTATAAGGACCCATTTCAAGGTATTAATCACATGGAAACTATTTTATTACACCCTAATCAAAACTATGAACTTCAAGGAGTGGCCCAAACGATTAAGTGCTCAACTGATCGCCAAAAGGTTGATGGTTTGAAACCACCCAGAGGCTCCTTGGAAGAAAGGACTGGTGATCTGATTCTGAAAGGTCACAGCCTTGAAAAACCTATGGAGTAGTTCTATTCTGCACACTTGGGGTCGCCAAGAGTTGTAACTGACTTGATGGCAATTTAATTTAATTTAATACAATAACGAATATTAACAAATGACAAATCCAATTTCAAATATAGAATGGCTAAAGTCAAAACTATGACCTTCAAGTATCAACCCCTACCTCAGATGTTGGCACCTTTGAGCCAATTTTTAGTAGCATGTGAGCCAGTTGTTACCAAACAGCTTTTAGTGAGCAAATTTGTTCAAGATTTTTTCATCCTGTATGTATTCAAAAGGATCTGAGGTAGTGTACAAAATTAAACAATGCAAAATAGGACCTTTAAAAGTTAACTCTTTTAAGACCCAATTATTTTCTGCTTTGAATTTTTTGTTAATACCATGTATTTTCCGTAGTGAAATGTATTCTAAGTCATTGAGTGTGTTTAAATTTTTGGTTGTAATACAGATTTTGAGAAATATTACATGAAAATTCTTGATTTGTGGGAGCCCATCTGGCCCACCAGTCCTGGGTAGCAGGCTTTTATTGTGAGCACCTTCCATTTGGGTACCTGAGGCACCTCTGGTTTTGCCTAATACCCCACCTATTTTGCCTCAATGAACGTTTCTTTCACCTTTCACTGTTACCCAAGTCCCCACTTGAGGGAAGTAAATACTTTCAATGGGAATAGTATACTCCCAAAGAACTCCAGAGGCATAAAATGTAGGTCGGATACTGTATGTTCCATGAGTCAAAAAGACCAATTAAAGGAATCAGAAAGGGTGGATACCATGAGGTATCTGGACGAGCCAATCCAATAGTCTGTTGCCTAGCAGCAAAAGTAAACAGGAAAATACATTGGCTTGCATGATTTTATTGTTTTTGCCAAAAAATATGTATGCTTCTTTTCCTCCAGACAAATTTTATCCTGAAATTTATTGTATAGGCCCGTGTGAGAGATAATTGGTTATAGTAGACATCTTCAACTACAGTTTTGCAAAGGAATACCAACCCTGTTGAAATGGATAATTCCTGTATCGACCTTCTACTAAGGAGTGAGAGTGTAATGTTAAATTGTAATTCTGTTTAGGTATTTCTTTGGAGGCTGAGATAATATGGTCGAGGTACTTAGCTTTCTGATGATTTAATTTAATACAGAACTAGAACTTGGGAAATTTAGGTGATCATCTAGTGATATGCCCACTCGATTCTTTCTCAAGTATCAGATGCATCAAGTGAACCATTGACAGGGGCTAGCTTGCAGAGGAATTATGTTGGAAATCTTTATCTGATAACTCTAGGACCAAGAGCCTAGGTTGTTCCATGTTATGAGTGGGCATTCAGTAAAGGTTGAATGACTCACCAAGATCCACTGCATGGACAGATTTCTTCCTCTCTTTTAATAGTCTCTCTCTACTGGGAACCCCCGTACTCGAATTCTGTGTTTTTCATGTGCTGCTCCACATTTCTCCTCATCGATCCTTCAGTAATCTTCTCTTCTTTTCTCTTTACTGTTTCCACCCTAGTGCAGCCTGTGTCTGCCATGTTTCTGGGCAACAGCTGCCATGGGAATGCAAACACAATTGCATTTCAAAATCAACTCCTACCATAATTGCAAAAATAAGAAATAACCAACAATAAGGATTGGTTAAATTATGAAACAGCAATATGATGGAATCTTATGTAACTGTTAAAAAGATGTTGAAGATGATTTAATGACATGGAAAATATTCATACATACACACACACACACATACATATAAACCAAAACCCACTGCCATCAAGTTGATTCTGACTCACAGCGACCCTATAGGAAAGAGTAGAACTGCCCCATAGGCCTTCTACCGCTGTAAATCTTTATGGAAGCAGACTGCTGTATTTTTCTCCTGCAGAGCAGTTGGTGGGATTGAACTACTGAGCTTTTGGTTAGCAGCCGAATGCTTTAACCACTGTGCCACCAGGGCTCCTCCATATAGATATGTGGAATATATATATCTACATATATGTAGAGAGAGGGAAGGCAAGCATGCTTTGGGTGGTGGAATTAGAGGTGGTGTATTCTTTTCATCTTGCTTTTCTGTATTTTTAAGATTTTCAACATTGAACATAGATTTAAAAAAATTGCTGTCCAGTTGATTCCGACTCATGGCGACCCCGTGTGTTGCAGAGTAGAACTGCATTCCATAGGGTTTTCATGGCTGTGAGCTTTCAAAACAGATCGCCAAGGCCTTTCTTTCTAGGCACCTCAGGATGGGTTTGAACTGCCAACCTTTTGGTTAGTAGCCCAGCACTTAACTGTTTGTGCCACCCAGGGACTCCAAACATGGATTATTTGTGTTTAAAAAAAAAAAAAAATGTAAAACTCCTTGGCATGGCATAAAAAGCCCTTCAGGATGTGGTCACTGCGTATACTTCCAGCTTTTATCTTGGTGGTCCCCCATCCTTTGTTATATACACTGTAAATTCCAGCCATATGGGGCTACTTGAATTTCCCCAAATGCTTTGGGATCTCTCGTACCAGACTGTGAGCTCCTGGTGGCAGGTGGCGACTGGGTCTTAGCCATATCTGTATCTCCTGTACTCAGCACAGTGTCTGGTACTTAGTAGGTGCTCAGTGCATCTTTGATGAATGAATGGCCAGTGTATCATCCTCTTCTCCCAGTTTTAATCAGACCCCCTCCATCTTCCTGGTCATTTCTGCCCTCACACTTTATTCTCAAATGGTGGACCCTGGAGCATATAGCATGTGACGTGGATTTGGGGATAGTCCCTGAAGGTGTCCAGGGCTGTTTAGCTATGAACCTTATGTATGTTCTTGCCCTTATACATTCTTTAACCTCTAATCAGGCTCATTCCCTGCCTATTTCATGAAATCACCCCTTCATTTTCAGACTTATTTTGAACACATAAAAGAAGGAAAGAATCCAAAAGCATCCTAATTATAAAAATCAGCCAGATCCATTTCTCTCCCGAAACAACCGTATCTGGCTCTTATTTTTTTCTTCTTCCCCCTACAAGTAAAGTCAGACCTTGCAGAGACAGGAGGATTTAAACAGCACCACTCAATTAATTTTGCTGGTCAGTTTTATTTCAAAAACAATAATGAAGTGTGATCCTCTGTAACATCTATTCTTTCTTTTCCCCAAGGAGAGATTTTGTATTACTTCCTTTTTTGTCTTTGCTCAGCACTTTGGCATGGGTGAGTTTTCATTAGCTATTCTGAATGTAGGCAAAGGCTATGTGGTAGGAACAAACACAAATCAAGGCCACATAAATTAGTAATCTTTTTAGCACCATTGTCCTGTGTGCCTTTAGAAATTTACGTTAATACCAGCAACCAAGTACCAAGACTCCTCCTTTTCCAGCTACTGTAAGAAACCCAAATTTCCTTTGGCAATTTTGTGAATGATAAAGGTTGCCTTTTCTCTATATTAAAGTAGCATGTATCCTATGGATTTATGTGAGGAGAATAAAAAAATAATGGAAAAGAACCAGCCACCTGTGTTAGAACAGTATGGGGGAAGGTGAGGTGTAAATTATGACAGGTGGGTCTTTTGCTTTCTCTCTCTGTCTTTCTTTGACTAATTTGGTATATGAATTTATCTTTCTAAATTTTAAGTGCATTCTTCAGAAAACATCAGTTAATAAGTACTTAAATAGGGTTGGAAACCCTGGTGGCATAGTGGTTAAGTGCTACATCTGCTCACCAGAAGGTCAGCAGTTCGAAACTACCAGGCACTCCTTGGAAACTCTATGGGGCACTTCTACTTTGTCCTAAGGGTTGCTATGAGTCGGAATCGACTCGACAGAAACGGGTTTTGTTTTTTTGGTTTTAAATAGGTTTGTGAATGAGAAGGGAGCTGTCTTCTGAGGTTCTCATAGCATAAAGCACAGTGTGGCTTCATGGTTACACAAGAGACTCTGTAGGAAGCTGACACTTGGCTTTAATCCCAGCTTCATCAGTTTCTAGCTCTAGTATCTTAGACACATTATTTGGCCTCTTATTATATCACTTCCCTTGGCTTTCAGGAGGGAGAATTATAGTACTTACCTCAGGATTATTGTGAAAATTAAATGGGTTAATATATGTCAGATGCTTAGGAAATACTTGGCACTTTGTAAGTCGTATGTAAGTATTTGCTTTTATTGCTATATTTCTGAGTTTGTCCAATGGTGGTATTATTGGCATAATTAGGTTAATTCAGCATAAAATATTTTTAAAATTAACATAGAGTAAAATGGACTTTTTGGTGTACAGCTTTATGATTATTAACACATGCATAAATTCATGTGGCCACCACAGGAATCAGGACACAGAGGATTTCCATCAATCAATAAAATTCCCTCTTGCTACTCTTTGTAGTCACCCTCCCCTCTTAGTTCTAACTCCTGACAACACTGATCTGTTATCCATCACTGTAGCTTGTCTTTTCCAGAACGTCTATAAATGAACTCTTGCCGTGTTATTACATTTTGAGATGGGCTTCTTTCACTCAGCAGAATGCCTTTGAGATTAATACAAGTTTTAGTGTGTATGAGTAATATACTCCCATTTAATGCAGAGTAATATTCCATGGTTTGACTGTAGCACAGTTTTTTCTTCTTTTCTCCTACTCAAGGATATTTCAGTTGTTTGTATTTTTTGAAATTACAAATAAAGTTGTTAGGCACAATTAAGTATAAGTTTTTGTGTGAACATAAGTTTTCATAACTCTGGGAGAAATGCCTCGAAGTAGGATTGTTGGGTCATATGTTAAGTGTGTGTTTAACTTTGTCAGAAATTACAAAACTTTTCCTGAGTGGCTGTACCATTTTGCATTCTCATCAGCAATGTATGAGAGTTCCTGTTGCCCCAAATCCTGGTCAGCATTTGGTATTGTCAGTAATATCTATTTATTTGAGCCATTTTTCTAGCTATGTAATGGTGTGTAATGTAATCATGGTATTAGTTAGCATTCCCTTGTGGCTGAAGATGTTGGGAATCTTCTTCTGTTTATTGGCCATCTCTATATCCTCTTTAGCGAAGTGTTTGTTCAAGACTTTTGCCCATTTAAAAAAAAATTTTTTTTTATTGTACTTCAGGTGAAGGCTTACAGAACAAATAGTTTCTCATGAATCAGAAGTACACATGTTGTTTTATGACATTGGTTAACAACCCCACAACATATCAACCCTCTAACTTCTCAACTTTTTTTCTGGTGTAAATACACATAGCCAAAGATACACCATTTCAAAAATGTCTACATGCACAGTTCAGTGACATTGACTAGGCTCTTCGAACTGTGCTGTTATTCTCACTTAAGATGAAGGCTTACAGAACAAAATAGTAAATAGTAAATAGTAAATCTGGTCTTTTTTTTGGGAGTTAGAATTATGCTCTACATCCTTCTCCAGCTCTGGTCAGAGCAGTCAGTGGTGGTAGCCGGGCACCATCTAGCTGTACTGGACTCAGTCCGGTGGAGGCCTTGGTAGCCGTGGACCATTAGTCCTTCGGACTAATCTTTTCCTTGTATCCTGTTCTCTTCATTCTCCCTTGCTCCAGAAGGGATGAGACCAATGGAGTATCTTAGATGGCTGCTCACAGGCTTTTAAGACCCCAGACACTACTCACCAAGGTAGAATGTAGAGCACTGTCTTTATAAACTGTATCATGCCAATTGAGCTAGATGTTCCCCGAGACCATGGTCCCCAGAGCCCTCCGCCCAGCAATTCAGTCCCTCAGGGAGTTTGGATGTGTCTGTGGGGCTTCCATGACCTTTCCTTGTACAAGTTGTGCTAGTGTGTACTTTCTCACCCTTCACCCAAGATACCACTTATCTATTGTCTATTTAGTATTTCCCCTCACCCCTCCTATCCCTGGTAACCAGCAAAGATTGTTTCATTTTATGTGTACACTTTTTCATGGGTTTTTACAATAGAGGTCTCATACAATATTTGTCCTTTTGTGATTGACTTATTTCACTCAGCATAATGTCCTCCAGTTTCATCCATGTTATGAGATGTTTCACAGATTCACTGTTGTTCTTTCTTGTTGCACAGTACTCCATTGTGTGTATGTACCATAGTTCGTTTATCCTTTCATCTGTTGATGGGCATCTAGGTTGTTTCCATCGTTTTGCTATTGTGAACAATGCTGCCATGAACATAGGTGTGCGTATGTCTATTCGAGTGATGACTCTTATTTCTCTAGGATATATTCCTAGGAGTAGGATTGCTGGATCGAATGGTATGTCTATTTCTAGCTTTCTGAGGAAGCGCCATATCATTTTCCAAAATGGTTGTATCATTTTGCATTCTCACCAGCAGTGCATAAGAGTTCCCATCTCCCCGCAGCCCCTCCAACATTTATGTAGATCCCTTTGGGTTTCATGCAGTAGTGTTTTGTTGTGTTCTTTGTATAGGTCTTTTACATCCCTGGTCAGATTTATTCCTAAGTATTTTATCTTTTTAGGGGTTATTGAAAATGGTATTGTTTTCCTGATTTCCTTTTCATTGTTCTCCTTATTGATGTATAGGAGTCCAACTGATTTTTGAATGTTTATCTTGTACCCTGCTACTCTGCTGAATCTTTCTATTAGTTCCAGTAGATTTTTCGTGGAGTCTTCACGGTTTTCTGTGTATAGTATCATATCATCTGCAAACAGGGACAGTTTAACTTCTTCCTTACCAATTTGGATGCCCTTTATTTGTTTTTCTTGCCTTATTGCTCTAGCTAGGTCTTCCAGTACAATGTTAAATAGGAGTGGTGATAAAGGGCATCCTTGTCGTGTTCCTGTTCTCAAGGAGAATGTTTTCAGCCTCTCTCCGTTAAGAATGATGTTGGCCATTGGTTTTACATAGATGCCCTTTACTATGTTGAGAAATTTCCCTTCTATACCTATTTTATTGAGCGTTTTTATCAGGAATGGGTGTTGGACTCTGTCAAATGCCTTTTCTGCATCAATTGAGATGATCATGTGATTCTTTTCTTTCCTTTTATTTATGTGGTGGATTACGTTGATTAATTTTCTAATTTGAACCATCCTTGCATACCTGGTATGAATCCTACTTGGTCGTGGTGTATTATTTTTTTTTTGATATGATGCTGAATTCGATTGGCTAGAATTGTGTTCAGAATTTTTGCATCTATAGTCATGAGAGATATTGGTCTGTAATTTTCTTTTTTTGTGACATCTTTTCCTGGTTTTGGTATCAGCGTTATGCTGGCTTCATAGAATGAATTTGGAAGTGTTGCTTCCTCTTCTATGCTCTGAAATAGCTTGAGTAGTACTGGTACAAGCTCTTCTGTAAATGTTTTGTAGAATTCTCCAGTGAAGCCATCTGGGCCAGGGCTTTTTTTGGTTGGGAGTTTTTTTTATTACCTTTTCAATCTCTTCTCTTGTTATGGGTCTGTTCAGATTTTCAACATCACTTTGTTGTAGTTTGGGTAGGCCGTGTGTTTCTAGAAATTTATCCATTTCCTCTAGGTTTTCAACTTTGTTGGAGTACAGTTTTCCATAATATTCTGTTATAATCCTTTTTATTTCAGTTGGGTCTGTTGTAATGTCTTGCCGTTTTTTAATTTAAATTATTTTCTTACTGCTGAGGTTATTTATTATTATTTTATTGTACAGATATAGATATCAAAACATTTGCTAGTTCAGCACTTTTTACATGTAGAGTTCAGTGACATTAATTACATTCATCATATTGTGCAACAATCAAAACTATTTGTTTCCAAATTTTTCCGTTATCTTTAAGAGGAATTCAGTGCTCCCTGGGCAGAGACTCCTCCTTTCCCCCTCCTACACATCCCTGGTAACCACTAATAAATTTCAGTCTATATACATTGCTGATTCTAGATAGTTTGTGTCAGTGGGATCATACAATATTTGTCCTTTTGTGTTTGACTTATTTCACTTAGCATAATACTTTAGGATTCGCCTATGTATCAGAACTTCATTTCTCTTTATGGTTGAGTACTATTATGATTATTATGGATTGAATTATTTCCCCCCAGAATATGTGTTGTAGATCCTAACCTCTGTGCCTATGGTTATAATTCCCTTTGGGAATGGGTTGTCTTTGTTATGTTAATGAGACAGGATTAGTGTAGGGTATGTCTTAAATCAATCTTTTTTGAGATATAAAAGAGATTAAACAAGCAAGGGAAAGAAGCAGTGATGGAGGAAGACAAATGCCAAGCCACATGAAGATCACCCAGGATCAGAAGCCCAAAGAGACGAGGACCTTCCTCCAGAGCCCACGCAGAGAGAAAGCCTTTCCCTACAGCCTGCACCATGAATTCAGACTTCTAGTCTCCTAAATTTTGAGAAAATAAATTTCTGTTTGTTAAAGCCACCCACTTTCGGTATTTCTGTTATAGCAACATTAGATAGCTAAGCCAGAATTTGGTACTGGAAGAGTGAGGTGCTACTCTAACAGATACCTGAAATGTAGAAGAAGTTTTGAAATTGAGTAATCAATAGAAGCTGGAAGAGTTTTAAGGTGCCTAACAGTAAAAGCCTAGTTTGACTTGAAGAGACTGTTGGTAGAATTTGACAGTTGATCAAAGGCAACCGTGCTGAGGAGGGCTCAGAAGAAAATGAGGAGAGCTATAGAGAATACCTATGGAGGAAGGGCGGTGCTTTTTATGCTTTTTATGCAGCGGCAAAGAACTTGTCTGAATTATGTTCAAGTGCTTGATGGAAGGTAGATCCTATAAGTGATGAAGTTGGATATTTAGCTGAGGAGATTTCTAAGCAAGATTTTAAAAAGGCTGCATCGTTTTTCTCCTTGCCGCTTATAGTAAAATGCAAGAGGAAAGAGATGGATTTAAATATGAGCTGTGCAAAATGAAAACAAAAGATTTTGACAGTTCTGTTGTACAAACTAAGGACACATGTCCCAAAATATTCACCAAGGACGTGTCTACATAATCTTTTGTTAAAGAGATTAAGCCTGTGACTGATATATCTAACCAACTACCACAGCAAAAAACTCATTAGCTCAGACTGAAGGGGACAAAAAGAAAGAATGAAAGGAAAGAAAGCTGTCTGCTTCTTGGAATTCTACAGGTAGGAAACAGGCCGAAGGAGCTACATCTTGCTGTCCTCCAGGAAAAGAAAAGGATCACCTCTGGAGCAGCTCCAAGATCAGTAGAACTGTTGGAAGAAGCATGGGAAGCAGGGCCTTCCCTTTCAAAGGGTGTGGCCATGATCTCCTGAATCTCAAAGTGTGAGGGGCTGCAGCTGCCTAGGTTTCAAAGAGTCAGATCTTCGCCAACTCGGTTCCGGAGTGTGGGTCTGCCATTAAAGTGTGCCAGGAGGATGGGGAAGCCACCCAAAGCTGAGGGAGTGGGGCTGCTATGCCCAAGGGGCAGAACAAGGCCTGTGAGTGCCAAGGAGTTGGACTTGCCGCTTAGATGGACTAGGAGAATGGGGCTGCCTAAAGCTGAGGGAGCCAAGTTGCCATCCCAGAGGGCCTGGAAGGCAGAACTGAAGCCTGGGGCCAAGGGGCCTCTACCCAGAATCCAGAGGGCATAACCAACACCCAGAGTCTGGAGGGCAGGGCCATTGCCCAGATGGTCCCGAAGAACAGAGGATTATTTTCAAGCCTTGAGAGCTAATGTAAATTGTTCTGCTAGGTTTTGGACGTGCTGTGTGCCTTTTATCCCTTCTTCCCCTCCAATTTCTCTCATTTGTGCCTGTTAACCATTGTACTTTGGAAACAGTCAACTTTTAGTCTAGACTTTACAGGTCCAGAGATGAAGAGGAATTTTGCCTCAGGGTGGAATTTCCCTAAAGTCTCACCCATATTTGATTTAGAAGATTCAGAAGATGAGATTTTGGACTTGAAGTTGATTTAAGACTTTTGCGATGATGTGATGGGGTGAATGTGTTTTGCATGTAGCATGGACATGAATTTTGGGGGTCCAAAGGATGGCATGGTATGGATTGAATTATGTCCCCTCAAAATATGTGTTGTAAACCCTAACCTCTATGCCTGTAGCTATAATCCTATTTGAGAATGGGTTTCATTTTTGATGTTAATGAGACAGGATTAGTGTAGTATATGTTTTAAATCGATCTCTTTTGAGATATAAAAAAGATTAAAGAAGTAACTAAAAGAAGCAGAGATGGGGCAAGATGGATGCCAAGCAACATGGAACCAGGAAAGAAGCTGAAGAGACAAGGACCTTCCCACAGAGCTGACAGAGAAAGCCTTCTCCTAGAGCTGGTGCCCTGAATTTGGACTTCTAGCCTCCTAAACTATGAGAAAATAAAATTCTGTTTGTTAAAACCATTCTCTTGTGGCATTTCTGTTATAGCTGCACTAGATAACTAAAACAAGCATATATATATATACCACATTTTGTTTATCCATTCATCTGTTGTTGGACATTTAGGTTGTTTCCACCTTTTGGCTATTGTGAATAGTGCTGCAGTGAACAATGGTGTGCAAGTGTCTGTTTCCATTCCTGCTTTCATTTCTTTTGGATATATACCTAGGGGCGGAATCTTGAGTCATATGGCAATTTTATGTTTAACTTTTAGAGGAAATACCAAACTGTTTTTCACAACAACTGCACCATTTTACAATTCCACTAGCAATGGGTGAGGGTTGCACATTGTCTACATACTTGCCAACACTTGTTTCTTCCTGTTTTCAGATCATAACCATCCTGGTAAGGGTGGAATCTAACTATCCTAGTAAGGGTGAAATGGTATCTCATTGTGGTGTTTGATTTGTACATTCTTTGCATAAAAACACGGTGTTCAAGCCCTTTGCCCATTTTTTTGATTGAGGAGTTCTTTGTCTTTTTGTTGCTGAGTTCCTAGTAACAATATCTTTATATATTCTGGATATTAAATGCTTATCAGATAGAGTTTTTTTTTAAATGTAACTTTTTATTTTGAAATAGTTTGAAAGAATCCACTGGTATCCTCACCCAAATTCCTCTAGTGGTAATATCTTACATAACCATAATGCATTGTCAAAACCTGGAAATTAACACAGATAAATACTATTAATTCAGGTACAGACCTAATTCAGATTTCAGCAGTTTTTATATATATATATATATACCTTTTTTTCCATGTGTAGTTTTATGAAATTTTATTATTTGCATAGATTTGAGTTAGCATTATGACAATCAGAATACAGAACTGTTCCCAGCATCACAAATAAACTCCCCTGTGTTACTGCTTAATAGTTACACTCTTCTCTCAACCCTAACCTCTGGTAACCACTGATCTGTTCTATATTACTATACTTTCGTCACTGTGAGAAAATTGTATGAATGAAATCGTACAGTATGTAACCCTTTGAGATTGGCTTTTTTTCACTCAACATAATGATCTTGGAGATCCATTACATGAGAGTTTGTTATATATTCTGGATATGTCCTTTGTCAGATATATAATTTGCAAATATTCCCTTTCACTCTATAGCTTGTCTTTTTGTTCTTTTAATAATGTCTTTCTCAGAGCAAAGGCTTTTAACTGTGATGAAATTCTCCAGTTTATCATTTTTTTCTTCTTCTATGGATTGTGGTTTTTGTGTCATGTAAAAGAACTCTTTGCCAGGTCACAGTGTTTTTTTTTTTTTTGGCCAGTCACAATCCGAGATCACAAGTTTTTTCTCCTGTTTTTGTCCAGGATTTTTCAGTCTTGTATTTTACCTTTAGATTTATAATCCATTTTGAGTTAATTTCTGTATTAGATGTGAGCTTAGGAATAAGTTGGTTATTTTTCCGTAAGTATACCAAATTATTCTAACACTATTTTTGAGAGGAGTACTCTTGCTCCATTGAATTGCCTGTGGAGCTTTCTCAAAACCTAATTGACCATATTTGTGTTGGTCTATTCCTGGACTCTTTAATTTTACTCCATCAATCTGTCTATTCCTTTGCCAATACCACACTGTCTTGAATGCTGGAGCTTTATAGTAAGATTTAAAATCGGGTACTGTGATTGCACCAACTTTATTCTTCTTTTTCAAAAGTGTTTTGGTAATTTGGGGTCCTGTAGATTTCCAAAGGAATTCTGGGATCAGCTTGTGTATATCTACAAAAATTGTTGCTGGAATTTTGATTGGAATTGCATTAAATTTATAAATCAGCTTGAGGAGAGTTGACATCTTTACTATGTTGAGTTCTTATGTATTTTGAAGCTCTATTGTTGTTAGGTGTCTATAGATTTAGGGTTGTTATGTCTCCTTGTAGATTGACCCTTTTATCATTATGTAATGTTTCCCTTTTCCTTGATCATTCTCTTTGCTGTGGGCTACTTCCTGATGTTAATATATCTACTCCAGCTTTCTTTTGATTAGTGTTTGCATGATTAATAATTTTCGATCCTTTTTCTTTTAATATTCACATATATGTGCATTTCCCAAGTTTCCTTCTGGTATTGATTTCTAATTTCATTTCATTATGGTCAAAAAGTCGTCTTCACTTTCAGCAAGCAAGGTTTTGTCATCTGCATAATGCAGGTTGTTAATGAGTCTTCCTCCAATCCTGATGCCCCGTTCTTCTTATAGTCCAGCTTCTTGGATTATTTGCTCAGCATACAGATTGAACAGGTATGGTGAAAGGATACAACCCTGACGCACACCTTTCCAGACTTTAAACCATGCAGTATCCTCTTGTTCTGTTCGAACGACTACCTTGCTTGCTGAAAGTGAAGAGGACTTGAATTTCTTACTGATGAAGATCAAAGACCACAGCCTTCAGTATGGATTACACCTCAACATAAAGAAAACAAAAATCCTTACAATTAGACAAAATAAGCAACTTCATGCTCAATGGAGAAAAGATTGAGGTTGTCAAGGATTTCATTTTACTTGGATCTACAGTCAACGCCCATGGAAGCAGCAGTCAAGAAATAAAGAGATATTGCATTGGGCAAATTGGCTGCAAAAGACCTCTTTAAAGTGTTGAAAAACAAAGATATCACCTTGAGGGCTAAAGTGCGCCTGACTCAAGCCATGGTGTTTTCAGTTGCCTCATATGAATGTGAAAGCTGGACAATGAATAAGGAAGACTGAAGAGGAATTGACACCTTTGAATTTTGGTGCTGGCGAAGAAAATTGAATATACCATGGACTGCCAAGAGAATGAACAAATTTGTCTTGGAAGAAGTACAACCAGAATGCTCCTTAGAAGCAAGATAGGTGAGACTGTGTCTCACATGCTTCGGACGTGTTATCAGGATGGATCAGTCCCTGGAGAAGGACATCATGCTTGGTAAAGTAGAGGGTTAGCGAAAAAGAGGAAGACCTTCAATGAGATGGATTGACACATTGGCTGCAAGAATGGGCTCAAGCATAGCAACAGTTGTGAGGATGGCACAGGACTGGGTAGTGTTTCATTCTGTTGTGCATAGGGTCTCTATGAGTTGGAAATGACTCTTCAGCACGTAACAACAACATGGTTAGAAAACTTCCTTTTAATCATTACAGTCCTTTTAAATTTATTTAAACTTGTTTTATGGCCTAACATAGGGTATATCTTGGACAATGTTTCATGGGCACTTGAGAAGAATGTGTATTCTGTGTGGAGTGTTCTATACATGTTTGTTAGGTCTAGTTGGTCTATAATGTTGTTCAAGTCTTACATTTCCTTGCTGATCCTCCGTCTAGTTGTCCTATCCATTACTGAAGTCTCCAGCTACTATTGGTGAATTGTCTCTTTTCATTTCCATCAGTTTTTGCTTCATGGATTTTGGAGCCTTGTTTTTAGGTGCATATATGTTTATAATTGTTTTATCTTCTTGATTGATTGGAGTCCCTGGGTAGTGCAAATGGTTATGTGCTTGGCTACTAACCAAACGTTTGGTGGTTCAGATCCACCCTGAGGCACCTCAGAAGAGAAGCCTGGAGATCTACTTCTGAATGATCACAGCCATTGAAAAACCTTGTGGAGCACAGTTCTACTCTGAAACACATTGGCCGCCATAAGTAAGAATTGACTCGATGGCAACTGTTTTGCCATGAGTCAGAATTGACTTGATGACGACTTTTTTCCCCCGTAATGTATTACCCCTTTTACCATTATAAAATTTCCTTTGTTCCTAGTAACAATTTTTATCTTATATAGCCACTCCAGCTCTCTTTTAGTTAGTATTTGCGTGGTTTATCTTTTTCCATCCTTTGATTTTCAATCTATTTGTCATGTGTGGCCACTTAATTGCCTGCTCAGTTGGCTGAATGGTCAGTTAATGATTGTATCAAAATTTCCCAGTGTTTGCGAGGAGCTCTGTGTGCATGTTGAGACATGTCTTTAATACTCAGCCAAGAAATTGACAATTGCCTTAGTTATCACTTCTTGCTTGTGCGGAGCCTCAAAGTCAATGAAAAGTGAGAGCTTAGTACCTTCTCAGGTCTTTTCTGAACATGAGCAGAGCCATACACATGTGCATGGCCTTCTGCATTCTCAGCAATATGTCCAAGATGTACAGAACCCGTATGGGCATCTCATTTCCCAGTTTTTCCTAGTAGGCGTTTTGTTTCATCTATTGTGTTCCTAACTGTTATCTACTGCCTCAGTCATCAAGTCAAAATACCTGCCAGTAGTTGTCTTCAGCAAATGATCCCCTGGGTGAGCTCTGGATCCAGTCAAATATAGACATCTTTGGGAATGAGACTTTTAGCAAGCCCCAGCTCTGTTCTGCTCCTTCAGGTGGCTGATAGGGTGCAGCAGGAATGCAGGCTGTTATGTTTCAAGGCCACTGCAGAGCTGAAGAGTGGCAGAGTTTTTTCTTTTAGTTATTGTGTTGTTTAGATCTAAAATTCCCATGTAGTTCTTATTTATATCTTCTATTTCTTCAATGAGATGGCCTATCTTTCCATTACTTTCAAGACTGTTTGCCTTTATATGTGGTAGCATTTTAATATCTGCTTTACCGTGTTTTTCTGATAATTCTATCGTCTGTGTTATCTCAGTGTTGGCAACTACTGATTAGTTTTTCCTATATGAGTTGAGATTATTTTTTAGTTCTTTGCATGCTGGGTAGTTTTGGATTGTATCCTGGACATTTTGATTATTATGTTATGAGGCTCTGGGTCTTGTTTATATCCTCTGGTAATTAGGCTAATTTTATCTTCTAAACGTGTCTGAATGTTTGGCATGTGGTATTTATGCATATCTTTAAGGAAGATAAAAATACCTTCCACTACAATTTGAAGTAAGCTATGCATGTGCTGATATTCCCATATCATAGACACAATTGACTAGGTAATGATTGTGAAGTTTGTTTCTCTTCACTTATTTGGGCCAGGTAATAATGTGCCAGGATTATATAGAAATTCAAAATATGAATAATTGTCTATAGTCTTTACCAAAATTCTTTTTCCCTTCTAATGGTACCAGAATGCTTATTAGTCAATGGAGTACACATGTTGCTAGGCAGTGATCTTTGAAGTGATCAGTACATATTTATATTTCCAGAATAAACCATTTTGAGGTTATCCTTGGTCATTAACTCATCCTCCTATTTCAATTATTATGTGTTTCAACAATAATTCTGTTGAAAATGTTGCTACACAGATGTATGGCTATAAAGATCACTTTGTGTACTGTTGAAAACTTTCATCCTTTGGATTCTAGGTGCAACTCCTCTTTCAGGACTTAAATAGTGTGTTGAGTTTTTACTGTGTGCTGGCCATTGACCTACATTCCTGGCATACATTTTCTCACTCATAACTGGCAAAAGCCAGAGCCGGCTTTGAACTCAGTCAGTTTGAGACTCTAGTGTCAAAACCCATAATCACATTCCTGTATTGTCTCTTAACCTACCAGCTAGTCACTCTGCTGTCTTTAAAAAAACAAAATGTGATTTGGGAGAAAATTTACATAGCAAATTATGTTTTCCTTTAACAATTTCTATATATACTATTCAGTGACATTGGTTACACTTTTCACACTGTGTCAGAGTTCTCATCATTTCTGTTGTGGTTGTTCGGTTTCCATTAATCTAATTTCCTTTGCCTTTCTCCCCCACTTACGTTCCCATCTTTGGTCTAGGGTGAATGTTGACTGTTAGATCTCATTTAGATGATTGTTTAGAGGAGCACAGTACATACAGGTGACATAATTTATTTTATGAGCCACTCTGTCTTTTGTCTGATACGTGACTACTGGAAGTGGTTTGAGTCCCAAGTTTAAAGGGTATCCCTGGTTGATAGTCTTGGGGGTTCCTCTAGTCTCTACCAATCCAGTAAGTCTGGCCTTTTTGTAGGAATTTGAGTTTTGTTCTACATTTTTCTCCCATTTTATCTGGGACCATCTGTTGTGACTCTAGTCAGAACCGTCGGTATTGCTAGCCAGGCACCATCTGGTTCTTCTGATCTCAAGGTAGGTGAGGAATCCTGTCTTTTTGCTAAGCACTTTGCAGCCTGCCCAGTACCTTCAAGAGCCTTTGCCAACCAGACGTCATCACCCTCTTTGCTGCCAGCTGAGGACAGCTGGTATGTTCTTTCTGTGAGACAAAGTATGTGAGAGTATCAGGTTCAAACTAGGTGCCCTTATTAATGATTTTTATTTTAATAGATTTCCCCCTTTCATCCCACCTGAAGACATGACCCCACTGCCTGCTCTGACTTCTGATGCCTGTATATTGTTTTCTCTCTTTGACTTCTTGACCTCCTAATAGTGCTAACTACTAGTTTCGGTTTTACCAAACCTCCAGAACCCATCTTGTGAACCCAGTTTTACTGCCACTCAAAGTCTCAAGTGTTTTATTGAAAACAAGCCATTCCGTGTCTGATTGCTTCACATCAGGTTGAGCTGCTTGCCTCTTTGCCCACAGTTAAACTGCCTCATCTGATGACATGATCAGTAAATATTGTACTAATTTTCAAAAAAAAAAAAAATGCATTAGCCACACTACTGGAAAATCAAGTCAAAATTGACTGTATAAGATATATGTCTTATGCTGTCCTTTGTATTTTTGTTACAATTTCCATTCGTGTCCTTAGGGTTGGGACACTTATTTCTCTTCAGTTAAATATATTGTCATGGTGACATTTGTAACAAACATGACTTGAAGAAGTGAGGTTTCCATGTTTGATATCTGTGCATTTTCTGACTGAGCATCTAAGTTATCATTGGCTGCTCACATTGTAAATGGGATTATACAGCTATTTCTTAGGCTTAGATTGGACTGGAAGCAGCATGGGGGTAGTGGTGAGAGTAGCCTTTGGAAACATAAAGACCACAGTTTGAATCCCAACTCTAAAACTGTGTATGACCTTGAGCAAGTTTTCGTAAACTCACTGCACCTTAGTTTGTTTATCTGTAAAATGGAGATACAACCTCATAGGGTTGTCGTGAGGATGAAATGAGATATTGTATATAGCACACTTGTCACAGTGCCAGACACTGACATTAGAAAAGCTAAGTAACTTGCCCAAGGTCACACTTCTAGTAAGTGGCATAGTCCAGTCTGGAACCCAAGCCTGTTTGGTTTCTACTCTGCTTCTTACCAGTAATAGGGCATTTGAGCTGTTATTACTTGGAAACATAGACGCTCAAAAATGGAAGGAACTCAAATATCAGTTTTTATGCTACCGATTAGATATCTGAATTCCCTTCATGACATATTTCACATACTCCCTGCCAAGATTTCATCATGCCTCTCTTGAACACCTCTAGTGTTATATATGATTTACCTAGTCTGTTCTGAGCTTGTATTCCATGGCAAAACACTGCTGTCATTTGAAGTGGCTAACCATGTTTGTGTTACATTGGAGAGGACACAGTGGAAGGGAAGGGGCTATCCGGAAAGATAGGCAAGTAGAACAGGGGCATAGTTTAATGAGGAGGAGCCTCTGACCCCTTCAGTTGTAGTAGCAAGTTGAACAATTCCATCAATAGTGAAAAGCACTAAGGGAGTCCAGCATTCCTCTCAACTGATTTTCTCATAATGTGCTGTGATGTTGGGGTCATGGTATACCAGTTTTAGAAAGAACTGCTTTGACCTGGGCCCACCTCTGTTTTTGCTGAAATAGGGACTATTTCCCAAATGCTCAGGGGAATTTGTCAGCCTTTTATTGCCATAGTGGAGATAGCTATAACTTTACAACTTGCCCAGAGTTGATGTGGCCTGACCACTCTATTGAGTTTGTTAAGCTTTTTGGGTAATTTGCTTTTCAGCTTTCTGTAACATGTGTTGTATTCTCGGGGGCATTCCGTCTGTTTCACTCTTCACTACCTGTTGTTCAATACCAATATCTAAGGAATCCAGGGTGCTTGGTGCTGGAGTCCTCGTTTAAACCCTTATTGGTGAGATTATGTGGCTGAATCAGAGCTCTGAGTTCTGGTAGTTAGACTAACTCTAGTGATGCCCAGCTGCTTTTGACCAAGATGTGGGGGGAGGCCCTCTGTTCTCAGCACTTTTCAATTTCATATCTTGGGGAGGATGCTACACAGTCTTGTTGGATGTCATAATTTTAAACCACTTGGAATAATATTCTCCTTTGCTTTAATGTTATACATCCTTATACATGTTCTTCAGTAATTGAAAGGGATATTGGGCAGATCTGATCTGTCTAGCTTTGACTTATGCTGTCCTTATCTTGGCCTTTGTGTCATTAAGAAAAAAATTGGTATTGATCTTGGACCATACCACTACATTGGGCTGCAATTTTTCTTCCTTGCTAGTGGAATATAAATCGATAAAAGGCAGCTGCTTTAGACGAGGGCCAGATATGGTGCTGTCATTTATATATTGTAAATCCAATGATAGCTGATCAAATCAGTGCCTCTCCTGTTCCAAAGTTGACATGATTGAATTGTCAATAAAAAAGATTTTACAGTAAGGGAAGGAGAGCTGACAGTGTAAATGTCTGAAAACCCAATGAAGCTCAATATAAAATGAAACAATGAGCTAGGATATCATTTTATAATTTCCAATGGGAAAAATATTTAGTGAATCAGGGCTGAAATTGGTGATGATCACAAGGGGAGGAAGGCAGGAATGAAAAGCCAGCTAACTTGCATTACAATTTTTGAGAAATCTGAAATGCAGATTTGCTCATGCAAGTTTTAGGAATTATGCATTATACTCACTGAGTTGTTTATTTACAGAAGTGCTTCAGATACTCTGCACCTCCTCCTTCCTCTGTGATCATATTTTCCAGTGATAATACCCTGTTGCTGGGGGGGGGGAAGCATATCCTTCCCTAGGAGTCCTGCCGAGTTACAATAAGTGACTCGGGAGCAGATCTGTTCGAACTTAACTCTGTATTCTTAAGTCAGCTAGTACAGCTCTAGTTTCACTTAATGGATCCCTATAAGGAGTGAGATTAAAAATATATATTTATTGTGGTAAAATATATACAACATAAAATTTGCCATTTTAACCATTTTGCAGTGTACAATTCAGTGACATTCACTGCATTCCCAGTATTGTGCAACCATCACCACTATCTGTTTCCAAAACTTTTTCGTCACTTCAGATAGAAACTCTGCCCATCCAGCAATAACTCCTCCTCCACCAGGATTTGTTTTTGAGAGGAAAAAAGATAAATAGGAAGCTGCAGAATTTGCTCATAGAGATATCTCTCTCTTGGTATGTGGCCCACCAAACTTAGGAAACCAAGAAAGCTGTGCCCTTGAAAAGTGGAGAAATCTTACTAACTTTTCAAAAGACTTGATTTATCTATTTGCAACTTTGAGACCAAGGCCCTTATTTGTATGTTGAGAAGCATATAAAGTCCCATTGGGAGAGACCAGGCTGGGAACTGATAAGAGGATGTTGTCTCATTTGAAAGCTGACAGAGCTGTGTTCACATCAAGTTCTTTCTTCCGTAGTTGTTCTGAAAACATGGGGTCTGATTAGGGGAGAATTGGCTTCGGGGAGAAGCATAGCAGGGGGAACGGTATTTGAAAAGCAGCTTGAAAGCTATATTCTGAGCTTGTTGGAATATTTTTTGGAAGGCTTACTTTTCCAAATTTTCTGGTGATGACAGGGTGAAAATTATACACCATAGCAACTGCCACTACCACCACAGCAAATGGGTATTCTCGTGTCAGGCGAGGCTCCTGATTGGAGATGAAGTTAATCCTCACTGTGTATCTTGAGGGAGCCCTGGTGGCACAGTGGTTAAGAGCTCGGATGCAAACAAAAAGTTGGCAGTTCGAATCCACCAGCTGTTGTTGTAAACCATATGGGGCAGTTCTACTCTGTCCTATAGTGTCACTGTGAGTTGGCATCGACTCAACAGCAATGGGTTTGGTTTGGTTTTATATTAAGTACTGGAGCTCTGGTTGCATAGTGGTTAAGGCTCGGCTGCTAATCAAAAGGATGACAGTTCGAATTCACCAGCAGCTCCTTGGAAATCCGATGGGGGCAGTTCTACTCTGTCCTATAGGGTCTCTATGAGTCGGAATCAACTCGACGGCAGTGGGTTTTGGTTTGGGGTTTGGTGCATCTTGGGAATGATTATTTTGTCTGGAGGTAAGAAGACTCTTCTTTCCTGGTTTTGGCTTGAGACATCTTTGAATTCAAATCAAATTCAACATTCTTCTCCTTTTCTTTGAGGCACATTACGCCACTAACGATTTCCTCTCTTCCTCTGGGATATGCTCTTCTTCCCAAGCTTCTCAAGTATTGCTCTTTTCTGAAGCTTCTCCAAATCACGTTGACAGCTTGCTCTTTGTCTCATTCAACCAACTTTTTTCTTCTCTTTTCCTGACAGTGAACTTCTTATAAAGTTCAATCAGTACCTTTCAGGTCATCAAATGGCTACCATTTACTAAGAGCTTTTTACCAGCCTGGGATTGTGCTGTTCAAATTATATATATTATTTCATTTAATCCTCATAAAAACTCCATAAAAATCAATCAACTGTGACTGTGGGGAGAAAAAACGAGTGCCTAAAATAGCCTAGATTCTTGGTTAACTCTCAATATTAATGGACAGGAAAATGGATAGGAGCCAACAGAAGAGATGGAAAAAGAGTGACCAAAAGGGAGGAGAGTAACTAGGAAGGGAAGGATTCTGGAAGCCAAGGGAAGTTCATGTGACATCTGCTGTGTATATGACTCCCTATCTGATTTCTGTGGGTGGCTTTGGAGACTCACTGACCCTCTGAAATGTGGTGTGAACATTCCACGTATATACACGTTTATGTTTTCTGGGGAATTGGGTCACAGATTTCACTGGGGACCCAGAAATGAGAAAAGGTGTATGTTTAGGCTCCTATCTTCAGCTTTGGACGTTTCCCATTATTCCCTCAAAGTCAACATGTCTGAACTTTAATTTACCATTTGTCTTTGTACCACCATCTCCCTGCAAACTGATTACTCTTCTCACCCCTCCGCCTTTGCTAGTGCCATCGCTCCTCTCCAAACCATCTTGACTTTCTCATGTACATCCAGTACCTGACTGTTGGCTCTAAGATTTATCCCTCCTTTGTTCCTATTTTCCCCACCTTCTCTTGGGACCTTCCCTCCTATTGTCTGGATTTTTGAGGTTGCTCTTAGCCAGTCTCCCCGCCTCCTAACCCTCTCTGTTTTATAATGATCCCAGCTGTGTTTTTTGAAAATCACCTTCATCACATAGAGCATGGCATTTAAGAGCATAGGATTTACGTGCAGTGGAATCAGACATGTCTGGGTTCCAATCCTGATCCCTTTTCCTTGCTATGCAACCCTGGTTAAGTGGCTTAATGATCCTCGTTTTTCTCATTTGTAAATAGAGTAATGTTAGTACTACCTTATAGGCTGGTTGTGAAGATTAAACAAGATAGTCCATGTCAGGTGCTTAGCATAGTACTGGTACATACAAGCTTTCAGGAGGGAGTTATTTCCTGCTGAAGAACATAAAACGTCTCCCTAATGCTTACTTCCGTAGTGTACAAAATCTTCTGCCTGAATTTTCAGGTCTGCCAGAAACTGGCTCCTGCCATTACCTCTCCAGCCTTCCTTTACTCCCAGCAAGCACTGTATATCAAGTCTTTCCTAAATGTCCCCTTCCAGTGCCTACCTCATGCCCACCTCTGAATATTTGCTCATGCCAGTCTCTCATCCTGGAATGCCTGAGCCCATTCGTTTAGACTTCCTTCAAGCTGCACCACCTGTACTTTCTCTGATGGTCACAATCCACACAGTTCTTCCTATTTTCTAGTTTCTTTCGTACTTATCATTTATGTTGCCTAATTTGTTGTTGTTAGCTGTCCTCAAGTCAGCCCCCAACTCATGGCAACCCCAGCCTCATGGTTACCTCATGCAAAACAGAACACAAATCTGCCCGGTCATGCACTGTCCCCATTGTCTGTTGCAGAATGGAACTTTGTGATCCATAGAGTTTTCATTGTCTGAGTTTTAGAAGTAGATTGCCAGGCCTTTCTTCCTAGTCCATCTTAGTCTAGAAGCTCCACTGAAACCTGTTCAGCATCATTGCAAGATGCAAGCCTCCACTGACAGACGGGTGGTGGCTGCACATGAGGTACATTGCCTGGGAATCGAACCCAGGTCCCCTGCATGGAAGGGGAGAATTCTACCACCGAATCACCAGTACCCTTCTATCGCCTCGTTAGTACTTTCTTATAAACTGTTTTGTGTGGTTTGCGCTTTATTTATTGGCTTATGTTGTTGCTGTTAGGTACGATGGAGTTGATTTTTAACTCACAGCAACTCCATGTGACAGAGTAGAACTGCCCGTATGGTTTGCTAGGCTGTAATCTTTATTGGAGCAGATTGCCAGGTCTTTCTCCCATGAAGCCACTGGTAAGGTTCGAACCGCCAACCTTTTGGTTAGCAGCCAAGTGCTTAACCATTGTGCCACCAGAGCTCCTTCATGGGCTTACAGGGTTGCAAAGTATGAAGGTGGCTTGGTCCCTGCTCATTTCATGTTTTTATGTCTTTTCTATTCAAGCAACGCACCTTATGGACAGGGACTGGGGCTTACCCTTATTCTGTTTTCCATGACTTATAATGGTTTCTTGTAACTATGTAATTACTTGGTACATTCGTTGCTCTATCAGATTGTCAAAGTTTGGAGGCAGAAGATGTGTTATTGAAAACCTGCTGCCATAACTTATTTTCTGTGAGATGAAGGGGAAGGTGCTCAGTGTTTGGAGAGCTGGAATCTAGTGCCAAGGCTGGGGAAAATCACTTCCCTTCTGTGGGAGCCTCATTTTCCTCATTCCTAGAAATAGTCTGTGAAACAGGAGTGTTGCCCTAGGTGACCTCTCTAAGTCCCTCCCAATGCTGATCTCCTGGGATCCTGGGACTCTGATGAAAATAAGAATCCACTTCAAAGACGGCTTTGCTGTCTGCCTTTGCCCCAGCCTGCTTGGGTTTGACAGAACGCAGCATCCCAAACAAGGCTTACGTGCTGTCCTTAATTAAAACTGTTCGTCCCTCCTAGTGAGCAGACAAGCCTCAGTTTTAGGAAACCACATCAGCAGATTTCATTCCAGGGTGGGGAACGATTTCTGACAAGGAGCCCCACGAGTATGTGTGCTTCAGAGAAAAGCGAAAACTGAGTAAACAAATACTCCCTTTGCTGAAGGAGGATGTGGGTTGAAAATTATATTATAGAGGAGGTATCCCGGAGTGTCCTGGGTAACCAGCCAAAAATTTGATCTGGTTTCTCTTAGCACGGGGTAACTCACCATGCCAACTGACATATTTCTCCAGTGACCTCTACATCTGAAAATGTCCCCTAAAAGCACAGCTGTCTGTTCTCCGTGATCCAAGCCTCGCTATTTGCTCTAACAGTCTGCAAGATGCCATTCTGCAGATGTTTCTTCGGCATTTCTTGACACAAGGGCGTATTAGGCTTCTATACGTTTCTGACGTTAGTACGATGGAATCCCCTCCTGCTGTTCAGGAGTTGCTTTTTTATGGTGCAGGACATCCATGCTGAAGAAACTTGGGCACTGTGGAGCAGCATCTCAATGCTGTTCATCCACCATTTCCACCAAGTGCCCAGATCTGGGTCGACATTAAGTCGCCAGTTGTTTTCTCAGGATATTCTGGTGGGCAGAGTGGAAAGAAGAAACACTGGCATGTCCTCCGGAATTTTAACTATCCAGTGGGCTGCCTGCTGATGGGTGCTCCTTGCACCACTAGCTCCAAACCCTGACTAATTAAGCAAGCTAATCAGGAATGTCACCTCGTGTTCTTCCATTTAATGGGTGGTTGTGCACCACACTTCTTTCACTCTGCATCAGAATTATTGACATGATATTGACATTCACGGGCAGGCTGGTTTTCTTACGCTAGCTAGAGAATGACTGTGTTTTTATTTCCTGATTTTACCTATCCTTTCAGAAAACCTGAGAGTGTCATTAATACTTAATGCTGCATATAGTGTTTCCACCAATAATACTTTCCCTAGAGGTTCGTCCTCAGAGTACATAGGACAGGGTAATTACGTCTGTTGATCTTGGCTACAGTCAGTGTTATTGGAATGGTGATCAACTTTATAAGTAAGATGCGGATATTCATTTTAGTTAAGGAGCCACGACGGTTCTTGTTTCTTGAACATTCTTTGCCTTAGCACAGGCATTGCTAACCAGCTATCAGGAGCTCCTAATGAGCTGAAAGCTCTCTTTACAGAGCTGGTATTAGGGGCTAGAAAGAACAGGCACTGACTTGGCAAGAATGGGGACACCTTAGGCTTAAGTAGATCTGAGCCCATTGGACAAGTTTTATAAAGTCAAAAACTCTGTCAGGGTCTCCTTCCCCTGCCCTTTAAGTTGACAAGTGAATTCTCTGAAGGAGTTTCTCAGGGAAAATGTTCAGCATGGAGCCCTTCTTAGGAGACTCTTCCTTCACTGAGCCCTGGAGTGGGGCAGATAATAGCTTAGCCGTTAGCTGGAGATATGTCTTAAGCAGGTGACTCTGACTTTGGTGTTGGAAGCTAGAAAGGTAGGTAAACATCTACCCAGTGAAACAATTCAGCAGCATCGAGAGACCTAGAAAGTCTGGGGCAGTAGGCAGGATTGTTTTCTGGATTGTCTGGTGTGTCATTCCTGGAAACAACATGAGCATGCTGAACCAGAGAGAAGCTCACTGGGAGCCAGGACACCTTGTGTTTATTGCATATAGTAGCCACTGTGAGCTGTGTTCTCTTTGGTCCCCCAAAGAGGGATCATTTTAAGGAAACTGAGGCTCAAATATTCAGGAGTAGAAGATTCGGTTATCTGGTGGGGTTGGATGGGAAGGGGAGGAGACTTAAACACCAGGCAGGCACATGGCCAAGTGTGCAAGAGTCCAGTTACTAGAGAGATGGTCTACGAAAACCTGAGTCAGGTCCTAGGCATCAAGATCAATTTGAAGTCAAACCAGGGAAGTCTGGACTGAGGTCTCTGTTTATCTCCTGGCCCGATGCCCCTCTCATGCCTACTTCCCCTCCCAATTTTCCATAGTGCTTATGAAAATCATGGCCACTGCTTTTCAGACACATCTATATGCATGAGTCAACTACAGTGAGATCTAAATACATTTGAGTTTAAATATTAACATCGTGGTTTTTTCTCAGATGCTTTGGAATTAAAAAAAAAAAAGAACCTACTGCTAAGCAGTTTTGAGAGCAGGCCTGTCTGTCACATACCTCTTCACCTGGAGTATGTAAATATTTTTATATGATAACGTCCATTGTTGTTGTTGTTGTTGTTAGGTGCCATTGAGTAGCCTCCAACTCATAAGGACAAACACTGCCTGGTCCTGCGCCATCCTCACAATCATTGCTATGTTTGAGCCCACTTTTTTAGCCACTGTGTCAATCTGTCTCATTGAGGGTCTCCCTCATTTTCACCAAGCATGGTGTCCTTCTCCAGTGATCCGTTCCCCCTGATGGATATGTTCAAAGTAAGTGAGATGAAGTCTTGCCATCTTTGCTTCTAAGGAACATTCTGGCTTACTTCTTCCAAGACAGATTTGCTCGTTCTTCTGGCAGTCCATGGTTATATTCAATATCCTTCGCCAACACCATAATTCAAAGGCATTAATTCTTTTTCGGTCTTCCTTATTCATTGTGCAGCTTTCGCATGTGTACGAGGTGATGGAAAATACCACAGCTTGGATCAGGTGCACCTTAGTCTTCAAAGTGACATCCTTGCTTTTTAACACTTTAAAGAGGTCTTTGTAGCAGATTGGCCCAATACAGTATGTCTTTTGATTTCTTGACTGCTGCTTCCATTGGCATTGATTGTTGATCCAAGGAGAATGAAATTCTTGACAGCTTCAATTTCTAGTCTTTTACCTTCATCAGTAAGTGCTTTAAGTTGTCTTCATTTTGGGCACGCAAGGTTATGTCATCTGTATATCTGTTTCTGGCTTGAAAAAATCTATTAAAAATTAAAATACATAGATTAGATTTCAATAAAGTTTCAATAAGGTTTTAGCCATATACTATGAATGTCTGTTGAAATTTTAGACTATTTCATTAGTTTATATAATGCTTTGGGTCTCCACAGTAGTTGGCTGTAGCCTTTTTGTATCTCATAAAAGGTGGATTAGGATCTTTCATCACTATTTCCAACAAAATCTCTTTCCCTTATTTGATTTTTAACTAAAACTTTTATATAAGATTTATACATTTTAAGCAGGTCTAGATACTTATCTAAGGATTTATTTTCAGTTGCCTCAAAATTAAAGAAGCTATTTAAACCTGAAATTCTCAAGACATGTTTAAACTAGCACCCTAAATTCAGCGATTTGTCTGATGAGGATTGTTTGTGGATACCTGAGGGCAAATTTTGTTCTACAAGAGCAGTTTTGTTGGTTTTGTCATTTGAAAATGAATAGTTTTCAGAATTAGACCTTTTTTTCCCTCAACTTCACTTATGTGACTTGCTCTACACTGCTTGTAAATGCTGTTTGATGATAAAAAGGGAGTGAGGCACATTTGAGCATCAGCCTCAGTGCCAGCTGAGCAGAGGATAAATACCTGTATATATAACATCTGTCTCTAGATATGCAATGGGAGATTTAAAAAGGTCCTGTGGCAGCTGGATTATATAGGAAAGTTTCCTATGTAAATATTCTGAAAAACAAACACAACACTAATTTCAGTTGTTTTTAGCTGCCATCGAGTCGGCTTCGACTCATGACAGTCTTATGTATAACAGAACTAAACGTTGCGTAGACCTGTGCCATCTTTATGATCGTTGGTATATTTGAGTCCATTGTTGCAGCCACTGTGTCAATCCATTTCGTTGAGGGTCTCTCTTTTTTTCCCTGACCTTCTACATTACCAACCGTGATGTCCTTTTCTAGTGACTGGTCTTTCCTGATGACGTGTCCAAAGTAAGTGAGCCAAAGTCTCACCATCTGTACTTCTAAGGAGCATTCTGCCTATATTTCTTCTAAGATTGATTTGTTCTTTTGGCAGTCCATGGTATAAGGAAAGTCTTTATATTTCTTTAGCCATATAGCTGACTCTCAACTTTGTGCTCCTCATACTCAACTTGTTTCTTTTTATCTCACTGATTTTACTCCTTCCTCCCTCCCTCCCTCCCTCCCTCCCTTTCTCTCTCTCTCTTTTATCTATTCTCCTTCTTTCTCGTCCTTCTTTCATTACAGGAGGAAGTTCCATAATTTTAAGTATGTTAGCTAAAGATATGTAATTAGCTAGAGCTGGGTACCCAAAGTACAAGGCTTACATTTTTTAATGACTCATATAGTGAGTGACCATATAAATGATTGTCCAGACAGGCACACTTTTGAGAGTGAAGGAAGTCCTAAAAATAATGACCAGGTTAGCAGATCTTCAAGGTAGACACTGGGTTTATAGCAAGCTAATCAGGATGCATGTTCACCCTATTCATTCAGATAACTCTGTTGTTAAGATGTTAAGAGGCTTCAGAAAACATCTGGTCTCCTGCTTTCAGAAGAGGAACTTGAGACTCTGAGCAGGCAATGACTGGATCAGAAGCTTGGGCTAGAACTCAGGTCTCCTGACTGACTCCCAGCCTAGGCCTCTTTTAACTACTCCACCTGCCTCTCAGGTCACCAATCTAACAAAATATAAGGATATATATATAGCACAGAGACTCATCATTCTCATAGGATTTTTTTTCCTTCATCCAATGAATAGCTTTTGGATATGAAACTTTTCAGATAAGAGAATCCTCAGCCTCCCTTCCCTCCATATCGGTGCTTCACTTATCCGTGCTTCACCACTAAGCAAATGCACTGATACTGGTTGAACCCTCACTGCAAACTCATTTGTGATTTTTTTTTCTCCCTTTCTATTGATTAGGAAGGATGGTAAATCACAGATCCCACGTCGATCAGATGTTAGATACATTCAGGTAATTCAAATCCAAAATTATTTTTCTTTTCATATTGGAAGCAAGTGAATCCTTAATTGATTTTGAGGCATTCTTTTCAGACGAGCCATGTTTGAGTGATCCTTTGCTAACCCAAGGCCCAGGGTAGGGCAATGGAGTACTTTTTTCCCTAAGATAATGAATTTGAGCTTGTGCTTCTGGGTGAGAGGTGACAATGAGTAAGACTCTCAGTTTGGTTGACTTACATTTTGAAATAGAACAGAATGTAGTTGAAAGAAGATGGGCCAGAAACAGAGATTAAGATTATAAATGTAATGTTCACTGTCTGCTCTTGCTTTTATCCTGTGTATATTCTTTCATCCCTGTTCACATGATAGATTCATTTGCCCTGGTGATAGGCAGCAAAATAATGCCCTCCCTAATGAAGGGGATGGGCTCCAACAGCACACTTTGTCATCAGAAGCTTCATTACCAGTAGTAGAGATGAAAGAGAAAACATAGGGGTGAGTTTTAGGACTCTGAAAAACAAGGACTTATAGAATAGAAGTACGGTCAGATCCTAATGGAAATATGGATGTGACTGTCTTTTAGTTATCTGGTGCTGCTATAACAGAAATACCACAAATGGGTTGCTTTAAAAAACAGCCATTTATGTTCTTACAGTTTAGGAGGCTAGAAGTCCCAATTCAGAGTGCTGGCTCTAGGGGACAGCTTTCTGTCTCTGTCAGCTTTGGAGGAAGGTACTTGTCTCTTTAGCTTTTGCTCCTGGATGATCTTCATGTGGCTTGACATCTCTCTTCCCCCATCTCTGCTTCTGCTCACTTGTTTAATCTCTTTTATATCTCCAAAGAGATTGACCCAAGATACACCCTACACTAATCCTGCCTCATTAATATAGCAAAGACAACCCATTCCCAAATGGCATTATAACCACAAGCATAGAGGTTAGGATTTACAACACATATTTTTTGGGTACATAGTTCAGTCCGTAACAGACTGCCACAAGGCCCTTAACGTTGAGATCAGTCTTTCACTACCCTTTTGTGTATAGCTCAGTAATCATTTTTTGACTGAACAGCATTGCCAGATGCCACCATTGATTCTCCATGCTAATGTGAGGTCTTCCTTTCCTTTGCCTAATTCCTCAGAGTAGAGGGATGTTGTGTGACCAGCAGTAACAACAATGGATTTCTTTTACCAGGGTGTAGACATTTGGAGCACCAGGGTAAACTAAAGCTAGGAGACTGAGAAGCTATAATCCACCAAATCTGAACTGGCCTAGGGCGGAGAGGGGGTGATGGTTGTCTGTAGCTCCTTCTCACTATTCTCCCTTCTTTTCTCCTTCCTGGTTGGCACTTTCTACCTAGTAAATTGATCACCTTGATACTTCCTTCCCTCCCCTCTAAATAAACATCTAGATAGGCAGGTGAACTAGGCACTTGGCTTCACAAATTGCAAAGTTTAACAAAATGACTAAAAAGGAGCACCACCATAACTAACTTCATTGTAAATGAACTTTCTAGAAAATTTGTTGATGGAGATATATGAAATTGTATAAGTTCAGCTGTGGGCTGGTCCATTATTTACTTTCCCAAATCATTTGTTTGTGCACTTGTTGTTCCTTCTCAGCACCCTGTCTCTCCTCTCACTTCTCTTGCACGCCCTGTTGTAGTGGATGTGTCTCTACTTGGCCCTCATTTTGGTTCTCTTCCTGTGCTTATTCTTATATGAGTGTAGTTGTTCTCCATCTTCTGTCTTTTCTCCACCAATTTACCTTGTTTAAATTAAGATAACAAGGATGTGAGTAGGAAAGAGCTTAACTTAAAGGACAAGGTTAAAAAATAACCTTTCTAATGCATTTGGGACACCCCACCTGTCTTAATTTCCTAGTGCTGCTATACCAGAAATACCACAAGTGGGTGACTTTAAGGAACAGATGTTTATTTTCTCATGGTTTAGGAGACTAGGAGTCTGAATTCAAGGCACTGGCTTTAGGGGAAGTCTTTCTCTTTTGGCCCTGGGGGATGGTCCTCATCTCTTCAGCTTCTGTTCCTTGGTTCCTTGGTGAACTTCATGTGGCAAGGCATCTGTCTCCCTCCATCTGTGCTTGCTTTCTTCTGTGCCTGATCTGCTCTTTTATATCTCAAAAAGTGATGGGCTTAAGACAGATCCTACACTGCCATGGTCTTATTAACACAAAAATGAAATCTCTGTTCCCAAATGGGAATACACCCACAGGTATAAGGGTGAGGATTTACAACGCATTATTTTGGGGGGACACAGTTCAGTCCATAACACCCTCTATCTATATACTTGCCCTGTGTTTGTATTGCGGAATACTTGAAGCTAAGAGCTATCTTTCTTATTGTGTATGAAGTTTCATTTTGTGTGTTATGCATTTTTGAGTGTGGTTGGGTCTGTAGGAATACTGTGGAAACTATAGGTGGTGGTATTATACATTTTCAAAGTTAGAACAGGTTTTTGGTTGTTTTCTTGTTTCACAATGGTACTTATGACTCACTGGACATTTTCAATACATTATCTTATTTAATTCTCACACCAATCCTGTGAAGGGGTGGAGTCTTGTCTATCATCTCATAGCTAGTAGTGGTGGAACTAGAATTGAAATGCAGATTTGTCTGGCTCTGAAGCCCCAGTCACTTTCCCGTACACTCTACTGCTTCCCAACGTAAATGATTCTGGATTCTCCTACTTCCTGATATTATAGCCTATCAGGACCAGGAGTATTTCCCCACTGGCCTCAATGTTCTTGAATTCAACTTCTTTTTATCCCGAAGTCTGTTGAGTAATTTTTCTATTTACATGGCAGTCTAAGCTTTGATTTGTATTTGAGGGTTGGTCCTTCCACTCCATTTTTTTTACATCAACACATATGGATGCCTTTGAAAAATCAAACTGTCATTTGAGACTAAGAAGTAAAGGGAGAGTGTGTTCAATTCCTCCTTGCCTTGAGAGCATGGTTTTCATTAAGCACTCTGCCTTTCTTTGTATGGAACAACCCTGTGGGCCCAGCTTTAATGTCTGTGGGCCAGGTTTAACGTTTGTTTTTTTGCGGACATGGTCTCCTCCCTATTCTCAGAGTCCTTTCATGATTGCTTCATGATAATATACCCAAGTCTTGGCAATGGCACTGTAGTGCTTTGGGCTTCAGCACATGACCGGTATTGTTAGCAGAGTTGCTTTCTGTTTGCTTGATGTTGCTTTGGGCCAGCAGGATGGCTGGAGATGACAATTCATTAGAGCAGTGGTTCTCCAACTTGGTCCTGCTCAGAATCCCGTGGAGGGCTTGTCAACACACCCATTGCTGAGCCCCACCACTGAGTTATTGATTCACTAGATCTGGGGTGGGGCCTAGGAATTTGCACTTCTAACAGGTTCCCAGGTGATGTTGATGCTTCAGGTCCAGAGACCATACTGTGAGAATCATAGAGTAGAGAATGAAGAGAAATTAATTTTACCACTTAATGTTATTTTGGCAGATTTGTACATCTTTTTGAGCACAGTACCTGGCCACATAGTAAGTACTCAGTACATGGTAGTGATGGTTATTTTGGTGTCTGTAAAAACCAGAAGGAGCCCTGGTGGCACAATGGTTAAGTGCTTGGCTGCTAACCAAAAGGTTGGTGGTTTGAACTCACCAGCGTCTCCATGGGAGAAAGACCTGGCGATCTGCTCCCATAAAAATTACAGCCCAGGAAACCCTATGGGGGAGTTCTACTTTGTCCTTACAGGATTGCTATAAGTTGGAATCTACTCGAAGGCACACAACAACAACGGGATAAGAACCAGATGCCGTGGAGTTGATTCTGACTGATGGTGACACCATGTGTGTCACAGTAGGTCTGTGCTCCATAGGGTTTTCAGTGGCTGATTTTTTGGAAGTAGAACAGCAGGACTTTCTTGCGAGGTGCCTCTGGGTAGGTTTGTATCTCCAACTTTTTTGGTTAGCAGCCAAGTGCATTTATCATTTAGACCACCCAGGGATACTTATTTGCTGTGATTTTCTCTTTGCCAGCCTGTTTCATTGCAAGAGCACTTAACAACATTTGTCCCATTTGGCAAGCTCACCCTCTAGAGAGGCTCATTTCTTCCTTTGTCCCATGCCTGTGATTTAGACATACGCGCCAGATTCAAACACTTGGTTTCCCCTGGTCTTGATGAACTGAGAACATACAGCAGACTGCTTTTCTTCACTCATTTATCTCAGAATTCCATGAAAGTTAGTTACCAAAATACCAATGGAGCACTTATTATCTTATTTTAAAAATATGCACGATTTATTGATGTATACACAAGAGCATTGATTAGGATGTGGAATCGAGACCAGGCCTTCCTTCAGGCTTGAGTAGCACACAACTTTCTAAATCGCCTGGAAGACTGACTTAAGAGTTGTACATCAAATGAAGCATTCTTCTTTGGTCATTATTTCATTAGTTTACCTTTATCTTTTTATTTTCTCTAACGAGAGAGGATGTCCAAAAAGTTCTAACTTGGAGATAAAATATTTTCTTATGATCTTATCACTCCCGGTTAATTCTGACAATAGTCCCTGTGACTCTCTTCTGTCTCTGCTTTGTTGCAAAAGCAGAGATGGGAATCACATGCTTATTTAAAAAAATAATAATGACAACAATAAAAATAAAAACAACACAGTAGACAAATTCCCACTTTCTACTCTATTCCCTTGTAGCAGAGAGCACCATGTATATTTTATTAAATCATACCAAGTGCCAAATATTCATCCTTCAACTATACAATGTTGTTTACTTTCCTTAATTCCAAAGAGTCAAGTAGTTTGCTTTGTCACAGCTAACCAGATATTAAACATAATATACCCTTTTTCCAGAACATACGTCCTTCTTTTTTTTTTTTTTAACAATTTATTTTATTTGTTGTTGTTGTTGAGAATACAGCAGAACATACACTAATTCAGCAATTTCTACATGTACAATTCAGTGACATTGATTACATTCAAGTTGTGCAATCATTCTCACTCTCTTTTTCTATGTTGTTTCTCCCCTATTAACATAACACTGCCCTCTAAGTTTCCTATCTAATCTTTCAAATTGCTGTTGTCCAGTTGATTCCATATAAATATATCTTAAAAGATCAGCATGCTCAAGGCAGATGTTCTTTACTAATTAAGCTAAACTATTGTTTGATTTTAAATGGACTTTAAGGGATATTTTAGGTTTAAGGTTAAGGTTTAAAGATACCCTCAGGGTAATAGTTTCAGGGTTCATCTAGCCTCCACAGTTCCAGAAAGTCTGGGGTCCATCAGAATTTGAAATTCTGTGTTGCATTTCTCCGCTTTTGATCAGGATTCTTCTTTAGAATCTTTGATCAAAATATTGAGAAATGGCAGTGGGGCACCATCCAGTTCTTCTGGTCTCATGGCAAAGGAGGCAGTTGTTCATGGAGGCAATTAACCACACATTCCATTCCTTCCTTGTCTTCCCTACTCCCCTTCTTCATCTGTTGCTTCAGGCAAATAGAGACCAATTGTTCTACCTTGGATGGTTTTTGCATGGTTTTGAGACACCTGGCACTATGCAAAGAGGTAGAACAGAAGCACTAAACACATTATTAGGTCAGTTAACTGGGATGTCCCATGAAACCATGACCCTAAATCTCCAAGCCAAGAAAGCAAATCCCATGAGGTGTTCAGTTGTCTATAAGCTGCCTCAGCAGCTACTCTTTTTTTGGTCATTGTTGTCAATATGTCTATATAACAGCATTTGCCAGTTCATCTTTTTACAGGTGTACAACTTATTGACAGCAATTTTGTTAATGGGCTATGCAACCCTACCCTTAATCAGTGCTATTTTTCCATCACTGTAAATTGAAACTCAGTACTCTATAAGCAGTAACCCCCTTTTCCCCTCTCTCCCATTCATGGTAACCACTAATAAACTTTGGTCTCTATACATTTGCCTCTTCTTGTCTTTTTATATAAGTGAGGTCATACAATATTTCTCCTTTTGTGATTGACTTATTTCACTCAGGATAATGTCTTCAAGTCCATCCATATTGTAGCATGTATCATAATAAAACCAAACCCATTGTCATCAAGTCAATTCCAACTCATAGTGACCCTATGGGACATAGTGGAGCTGCCCCATAGGGTTCCCAAGGAGTGGCTGGTGGATTTGAACTGCCAACCTTTTTTTGGTTAGCAGCCATAGCTCTTAACTACTGTGCCACCAGGGCCCCTGGTGTATTATGTATCATAATCCCCATTGCCATTAAGTCAATTCCAAGTCACAGCAACTTCTTAAATGTTAGGTTGCACCATGTAAAATTCCAGATATTTGGCTGTTTTATATTTGTCTTCGAAAATGACAATTTCATATGGTTCAACCTAATACTTGTAAGAAATAGAGTTTTAAAATAGAAATATAAAATGATTCCTCAAGGCACTTAGTAATAATAATAATATTAATGATAATAACAACGAACATTTGTACAGGGCCTACTATGTGCCATGCATTTTATATGTGATTTCTCTTTAACTCCTTTCAACAGCCTTAGGAGGTAAATATTATTAATACTATCAGTATGCCTTTATAAAGGAATAAACTGAGGCTCATAGAGGTTAAGGAACTTGCTCAGAATCATACATATTAATTAGCAAACCTGGGATGCCAACCTAGGTCTGGCTGGTTCCAAAGCTTGGGCTTTTTCCAACTGTACCACTGTTCTTATGTTGTAATTGAGTATAGGGAGTTGTGTATGGTGAGGCAGAGGAGGCAGAGTTCACTGGTGACCACATTGAGAGATAAACTGTCTTGCATCTGGCTCTAAATTTGGCCCAGAACTTGACCTTATACTCCCGTGTCCCCAAGCCCTAGACTACCTCTGCTTTCTCACTGGTTTAATTCCTTTCCTGAGGTACTCTGGGAGAGGGTGTTCCAAGACACCCCATGCACCTTTATTTTCTCCCTAGTTAGTGTGAGATGGGGGGAGTATCTGGATGGAGGAAACAGTTAACACACTTGGCTGCTAACCAAAATATTGGAGGTTCAACACCTGCCACCACATCCACTTGGCGATGACCACTTCCCGCTCTTATGCCACTGGATCAATGACAGAAGGCAGTCAATGCCTGCCTAGCCTACCCTCAGCTCCCCCGCATGACCAGTGAATACATTCCTGCACTCACACTCCCAGCTGCTGCCCCACCCACCCAGAAACAGGTGGGCAGCACTTCAGTGCTGCTAGACTAGTGGCTAGTGTAGTAAACCTGCCCCACCTGCTTGGATATATGAAAACAAAAGAAAAAAACAGGACAAAGCAAACAAACATACAATCAATATACAAGCATACTAACACCTTATTGCCTTAGAGGCAACAGACAATATCAAGTGACATAAAGAAGCAGGACTAGATGGCTCAAGCAAGTGACCCAAATAAAGGGCGAGAAAACCTTCCCAAGGAAGAAATGGTAATGGAACTACCTGATAAGAAATTCAAAAGACTTATGTATAGGACCCTCCAAGAAATCAAGGACATCAAAGAAAACACAGAAAATACTAAGGAAAACACAGACAAAATTCTAGAAGAATTCAGGAAAACAATAAAAGAACAAAATGACAAAATAAATAAACAATTAGAAACCATACAAAAATAGCAACTAGAAATCCAGAAGATTAACAATGACATTTCAGAAACAGATAACTCTGTGGAGGGATATTGGAGTAGGATTCAATCAATGGAAGACAGAATCAGTGAAATAGAGGACAAATCCCTTGACACTAATTTGTTTGAGGAACATTCAGCAAAAAGAATGAAGAAAAATGAAGAAAGCCTGAGAGTTATGTGGAATACTCTGAAGAGGAAAAATTTACATGTGATAGGAATTCCAGAACAGGAGAATACAAAAAAAAAAAAAAAAAAAAAAAGCACATGGAAAAATTTTGAAGGTTTGCTGGCAGAAGACTTCCCTAATATCATGAAAGATGAGAAGATACCCATCCAAGAAGCTAAACGAACCCAATACAGGATAGATCCCAAAAGAAAATCACTGAGACATACTATAATCAAACTTTCCAAAACCAAAGGCAAATAAAGACTCCTGAGAGCAGCTCGAGCAAAACAGTCACCTACAAACGGGAACCAATAAGACTAATCTCTGATTTCTCAACAGAAACCATGTTGGCAAGTAGGCAATGAGATGACATATACAAAACCGTGAAAGAAAAAAAAAAACAAGAATTATGTATCTAGTAAAATTGTCTATCAAATATGATGGCAACACTAAGACATTTCCAGATAAACAGAAATTAAGGGAATTTTTAAAAACCAGACCAACCTTATAAGGAATATTAAGGGAAATCTTTGGAACAGAGAACCAACATCAGACAACAACCTGAGATTAAGACACGTGACAGCATCACCCAGATACTAAGACAAAGAATTCTCAAAAATAAAATAAAGCAACAAGACTGAAAACAGGGAACCAGAGAAGTCAATCTTTAAATGATGACAACTTCAAAATAAAAAGGGGGAATAAATGGTGTAGCTATAGAACTTCCATATGGCGAGGAATTCAAGGCAATATCAAGCTATAACAGACTTGTTTTAAACTTAGGAAGATAAAGGTAAATTTCAGGGTAACTCAAAGAAAATCAATAAACCTGTTCACCAAAATAAAAGAACACCATAAAGACTCAGTAAACACAAAATCAACAACAACAAAGGAAATGAAAAGAGAATTCATAAATAAAAAGAACTCATTACAGAAAAGTAAGCAGAACAACAACAAAAAAAAAAACCATCAACACCACAAAAAAGCAGAACAAAATGACAGCAATAAATTCATACTTATCAATAATCACACTGAACGTAAATGGTTTAAGTGTACCAGTCAAGAGAGACAGATAGTAACAGACCCATCAATATGTTGCCTGCAAGAGACACATGTCAGACACAAAGATAAAAATAAGCTACAAATCAAAGGATGGAAAAAATATATCAAGCAAATAATAACCAAAAAAGAGTAAGAGTGGCAATATCAATCACTGATAAAATAGACTTTAAGGCAAAATCCAACAGAAGAGACTAAAAGAAGGGCACTATATAATGATTCAAGGGTCAATACACCAAAAAGACATGACCATAATAAATATTTACACACCCAACGACAGAACTCCAAAATATATAAAACAAACTCTAACAGTATTTGAAAGAGAAATAGACAATTCCACAATAATAGTAGGAGATTTTTAAAAACTACTTTGGATGAAGGGCAGAACAACTAGAAAGAAACCCAGGAAAGATGCAAAAGATCTAAACATCACAATCAAGCAACTTGAACTCTTAGATATATACAGAACACTCCAGCCAATAGCAGCACAGTACACCTTCTTCTGCAACACATATGGGTCATTCTCCAGAATAGACCATATTTTAGGCTGCAAAGCAAGACTCAATAAATTAAAAATGTCAGAATAATACAAACCATTTTCTCAGATCACAGTGCTATAAAATTAGAAACAAATAACAGGAAGAACAAGGGAAAAAATCAAACACATGGAAACAGAATAATACCTTGCTTAAAAACCACTGGGTAATATAAGAAATCAAAAATAAAATTTAAAAAATTCCTAGAGTCAAGTGAGAATGAAAATACAACATAGCGAAACCTTTGGGACACAGCAAAAGCAGTACTCAGAGGTCAATCTGTAGCAATAAATGTACACATCAAAAAAAGGGCCCAAATCAATACCTTAACCCTACAACTCGAACAAATAGTAAAAGAGAAAAAAAAAAAGAAGAAGAAGAAGCCCACAGCTGCCAGAAGAAAGGAAATAATAAAGATCAGAGCAAAAATAAATTAATTAGAAAACAGAAAATCAAAAGAATCAACAAGACAAGAAGTTGTTTCTTTGAAAAGATCCATAACATCTGCAAACCATTGGCCAAACTGAGAAAAGAAAAGAAGGAGAAGATGTAAATAACCCAAATAAGAAATGAGATGGATGACATTGTATTTCCCTTTGGAGCCCTGGTGGTGCAGGGATTAAAGCGCTTGGCTGCTAACCTGAAGTTTGGCAGTTTGAACCCACCAGCCACTTCGTGGGAGAAAGATGTGGCAGTCTGCTCCATAAACATTTATAGCCTTGGAAACCTTGTGGGGCAGTTCTACTCTGTCCTTTAGGATCTCTGTGAGTCAGAATTGACTGGATGGCAGGGGCTTTGGTTTTTTGGTTTATATTTCCCTTTGATTTGCAAGATTTAAATAATAGATTAGATTATTCAAACAAAGACTACAGCATAAATTGTTCTCATATACTCAGCACAACTCCAGGGCCAATTTTGACCCAGATGTTCCTGCTTCTGTGTAATCTGGTGCATAAATAGTCTCTCTGTAAAACAGATGATGGAAATTACCTCTCCTGAAACCACTAATATTTTCATGAGGATCTATTTTAAATGGATACCATATAGTACGTAATGGAAATAGTACGTCTCTGCATACAGATAGTCTAGTACACATATTAGATGTTTGTAAATAGAGAAGGGTGTTTCCTAGGGTCCCTTATTTCAAAAAGATGTATGTAGCATGAAAAAAAGATGCCAATTGCAGGGTGACAAGGATTTATAACAGATTTTTTTAATTGTCTTTTTATTAAGGCAGATTCAGTCATAAAGTCGGGACTGTGTTAGAATTCTAATTCATAGAAATGCGCAAGGGATTGTGACACAAATATGTTTTTGAAATATCATGTCATAAAAACAAAACTAAACTAAACAAATCAATTGAAATCAGACTTAAAGAAGTTGCAGGTTGGGGAAGAAAAGGGATGAGTTCACTCTTGGCCTTGGTACATTTGAGGATCCCTGAAGCACACAGTGGGCTTGTCTGGAGCTCAGGAAAAAGGCCAGGACTGGAGAGAGATTTGGGAATTCTCAGAAGAGAGCATAGTTGATACCTGAGCATGGAATGAGCTGATACAGATGTTTTGGAACTACTTGAAAATACAGATGCCTTGGCTCTGCCATCGGAGGTTGTGATTCAGCACGTCTGGGATGGAGTCTGGGATGTTTTTTGCCCCTTTATTTAACAAGCTCCCCAGACCATTCTGATTTGTAGCCAGGTTCATTCACTGGCTCGTTCATCAGCTCAGGACTTGGCCGTTGCTTTGTTGTCTCCAAAGGGGGTCATAAAATGTGAAAGATTCTTCTCCTGTCCTTTCAAAAGAGGGTAGTTTCCAAAACAGAGCAAGTTTTAAAGCTATATTTTAAGGAAATAGTTATGAAAACTCCAGAGACAGTGGAGCTCTTTCCATTGCAGCCCTGGCATTGATTTATCTGTTTAAAGGAAAGAGAATCATCTTTGTGGATTTAATCCAGACATCAAATAGGTAAGTCTTGATAGTTTCCAAAGCCATGTAAAGAGTAATAATTTTTAAAAATTCAGGATGCCGGCTAATTTTATTTTGTCAAATAAACAAATTATACTTAGCAACCATTAGTGGTTTGTGCACTACAAATACTACTTTATTTCAAGAAATCGAGCCCTATAGATATGAAAAGCATACGTGAACTTAGAGAAAAATTTGTCTTTGAACAGCAATATTGGGTAAATACTAGTTCCGGTGAAAATTAACCTGAAGGAAGTATAGGTGTGGTGCCATATTTAGGTGGATTTTTGGTACTTTCCTATAAAGGTTATCTCCAGATCTAAGTGTGAGCCCAGGATACTCCAGACTTCCTCAGATCTTTTTCTGATATGATACAGATGGAAGCAGCAAGAATTTTTCCCATTTTATTATGTCTTAGGAGAAGAGTTTGCCATTCCTTTTAGGTAGTGTAAGGCCAATCCAACCAGTCAAAGTGAAGAATGGAGGGAGCAGGGGCTATTACAGGCTCTGAGGAGTCTGTATGCTTTGAGATAGCTGTGAACCAGACTGCCTTCTCACATGACCTCAAAGCTTAGAATGGGACAGTTTTGGACCAGAGTAGGGAACCTGGAATTGTCAATTGCTCTAAATTCTTGGTTACAGAATTAAAACAAATTATATGGACTTTGGTAATTAACTTAGTCCAGTATTTTGTTTTGGCTTGGTCCTGCTGGAGTCATATTTTACTTTTTGGATTTCTTATGTTGTGTCCTTGCATTTTTTAACACATCTCCAAGTCTTCTGCTCATTCTCTCCCTCTGCTGATCAAGACAGATGTTTCCCAGTGGAGCTGGACATGTTCCCTATTCACTGGGCAGGAAATTCTTATTAGGTGGGGAGCCTGGAAAGATTTCTGAATGATTGATTGATCAATCACTAGTATATTATGCATAGATTGTTTACGCTTATAAAGTTTTATTCTTCTGTATTTTGGGGGAAATTTTCAGAAAAGTTTAAAAGGTGTTATCCATGTCACACAATAGCCCTGTGAGTAGGGAGTGCAGGGCAGGTTTAGTAACACCATTTTATAGACAAGAAATCAAGACATGGAATGATCTCAGTCCAGTGTCCTTGTCATTTAGATTTCCTGTGGAATCAAGAAGAGGAGAAATGATGTATAAGAGTATATATGTGCATGGGCTTTGGAGAAGTTCTACAAATCTGTATATAGGGATCGTCATCATTATTAGTTTACCCACATGTTGAAAAAATTTTAAGCACAGTCTTGGGAAACACACATGCATGTATTTCATACAAGACTGTTTGCAGGCTGGTCTGAATCACAGAGTTGGCTCTTAATACACTATGTTGTTTTAAATGGAATGCCTCCTTCTAAAATGCTATTAACTTTTCATGAACCGATGAGAGTGCATACGTGTGTGTGAGTGCATCTGTGTAAGACAAATCAGAATTCCTTGAATTTTTTTTTCAATGATAGAGGCCTTTTGTACTTAGAAATGTGCTCATTTTGTGTACCATATTTAAAATGTAGAATACATGATCCTGGGAAATGCTGCTTGTGCCCAGACCTTCAGCAAGTTAATTATTTGTCTGAAAATTCTCCTTTTATTGACTCTCACGTTGGAGAAGAGTTATAAGGCTAGGGATTTATGATTAAGAGTGTTAGAGTTTATAATTAAATGAAATGGAAACATCAGCAAAGGATTTTTTTAAAATAATATTTTCTATGTCTCAGTTGCTTTCTCTATCTGTAAGCGCGCGCGCGCACACACACACCCCCCCCCCCCCGATGGTTAATTCATTCATGAGCAATTAAACTTAGAATGCAGACTTCATGGAGACAACACATAAAAAACAAAAGCTTAAGAGACCTATTAGTGAAGTTCATCCGAGTGCCTGAGGTATAAAGAATCTTTACAGCCTTGACAAAGTGTATCTCTAAGTGTTCTTTGTTTAACCAAGATCTGCTAATACATGTTGTGTGTTGTATTTTAGTGTTCTTGATCTTTTAATTAAAATCCCTTGAAACGAAAGCTTCAAGAGATGACTTAGATTTAGTTGAAGTTACTGAAGATTGGTGTTTCCTAAGGTAATGCCAATTTTGCAGACTTGTTTCAAACCACGTTTGCTACTTCTTTCCCTAGAGGGGAATTTTTTTTTTCTTTTTTTGCATGATTTTATAAAATCACATTAGACTTTATATGGAATTATTGGATTCGTAGCCAGAAAGATGCATGTATAAAACACATGTTAGCAAGCATATCCTGATAAAAACTTAGATCTGAAAACATCCGTTTTCCAAAGTAGGAAAGGAGACGAGCAGCATCTCTGAAACTTAGAGTATTCTCAATTGAACCTGACAAAAAGTTGAAACTGTATTTCAAAGGGCATCTCTGCTTGGGCTAGTTAAAGACTGAGCCCACCTATCTATCTAATTTCTATGGCTGCTTCAGATGAAAAGCTCTTTGTCGTAGACATTTCTCTTTCAGTAAAAAGAAACCCCCTTTGTGAGATCTCTTGACACAATTTTTTCCTGTGACGTGTTCATTACAAGAAAGTTTCATAATTTATTGATCAATTCTGCCTTTCCTACTAACTTTGATTGCTTGGTTTTAAGATCTCCTAGTTAATTTACTGGGTGATCTTGTTTATTCAGTTAGTTGCCGGATGTTATACTTGAGTAGACTTCAGATGAAAGCAGTGATGGCATCATCACAGCTTAGAATATTGGAAATGGACTTATAGATGTGCTAAAACCAAAAGCTCCTGTCTCCCATTAAATAGCCATTTAATACTTCCCCTAGGAAAAGAGGTAGACGACAATTTGATTTGGGAGGCCTCCTCTCAGACATTGGTGGTCTTCTTCGATGCTGTTTTTTAATTTAGTTAAATTCCAAGCATACTGCTTGCCCTGATTTGTTCATAAACTGGACCTTACTACTGTACACAGCACTAATGCTCTCTCTAGACTGTTTTTACAAAATGTACTTAGGAAATTTTCCACTTTTGCTTTTTGGATCTACAATGCAGTGGATGAAATCAGATTTAGAGTGGGGTTTGGAATTTGTTGTTCAAGTCCACAGAAATCTGAATGCCTCAGTTTATAATCTCTAATATCTGAGCTGGTCTGGAATTTATAAAATATTGCCTGTTCTCTCTATTTAGGAAATGAACATTTCTGTGGTACATTCAGTAAAGCTCTTTGGCTCTGGGGAATGCTCAGATATCTGGTAGAGGAGGTCAGGTTAAGGTAAGATAGCTTTCCGGTGAAACGACAACATATTTTTTTTATATGTTCCAAGTACTGCATTTGACTATCTGTGTATATATTGTGATGGGAATGAAGGTACCACAGATTGATGAAGGTGCACGGTTAATTGGCCATGTCTGTACAGAAGGGTACTGTCATCCTATATGGCTCCCACCAACTGATCAGAGAGCAGGGCTTCTCTCCATAGACATTCATGATCCCTTGTGTTGACACACTGACTCATGAGGGCACCTTGAAAGCAGTAGAGCTTATCCTTCTAGACAGAGGGCTAGTAGAAGTCTCAGCCTTTCCTTCCTAGTCTTAGACTTTTATCCTTTCAGGCTCCAGTTGCAGCTATCTAAAGCCTCTCTTTAAGAAATATTCTCAAACAAACTGGATAGGAGTCAGAATCTTATCATAGAAGGCTATGCTGGCCTTGTCTGGCGAGGGAAAAGGACGTCAGGGAGAGCTTCCAGAGAGAGAACGCCTAAACTGAATCTTTAAGGTTCAGTAAGGATTTGGCATGTGAAATCCAAAACAGGATTTCAGGCATAGGGAATGAATAGCAGGTACAAAAGCCATGTGGCAGGAAGACTGTGGTAAGTACTAGAGATACAGAGATGAATGTTATGGATTGAGTTATGTCCCCACAAAATATGTGTTGTAAACCCTAGCCTCTGTGCCTGTGGTTATAATCCCATTCGGGAATGGGTTGTGTTTGTTACGAGAATGAGGCAGGATTAGTGTATGGTTATCTTGAGTCAGTCTCTTTTGAGATATAAAAGAGATTAAACAAGCAAGCTGGAGAAGCAGAGATGGGGAAAGAGAGATGCCAAGCCCCATGAAGATCTCCCAGTAGCAAAAGCAAAAAGTGACAAGGACCTTCCTCCATAGCCAACACAGAAAGACTTCTCTAGAGCTGGCACCCTGAATTCGGACTTCTAGCCTCACAAACTGTGAGAAATAAATTTCTGTTTGTTAAAACCATCCACTTGTGGCATTTCTGTTATAACAGCACTAGATAACTAAGACAGAATTTGGTACCAGAAGAGTGGGGTGCTGCTCTAACAGATACCTAAAATGTAGAAGTGGTTTAGGAATTGAGTAATGAGTAGAGACTGGAAGAGTTTTAAGATGCCTACTAGTAAAAGCCTAGATTGCCTTGAAGAGACTGTAGGTATAATTATGGACATCAAAGGCAATTCTGACGAGCACTCAGAAGGAGGTGAAGAGAGCTATAGAGAAAGTCTATCATTTTAGAGAATGCTTATTGTGCCAACAACAGAATGTTGCTAGAATCTGGAAGTTAAATGTGCTTCTGGTGAGACTTTAAAAGGAAATGATAAATATGTGATGGGACAACGGAGGAAGGGCGATGCTTTTTCTGCAGTGGTAAAGAACTTGTCTGAATTATGTTCAAATGTTTGATGGAAGGTAGAACTTGTAAGTGATGAACTTGGATATCTGGCTGATGAGATTTCTAAGCATGATCTTAAAGGGGCCATGTGGTTCTCCTTGCCACTTATAGTAAAATGCGAGAGGAAAGAGGTGGACTTAAAAACGAACTGTGCAAAATGAACAGACTTAAAGATTTGGAAAACTCCATTGTACAAACTAAGGACATGTGTTCTAGAATGTTCACCAAGGACATAGCTACACAATCTTTTGTTAAAGAGATTAAGCCTGTGACTGATGGCTCTAACCAACTACCACAGCAGAAAACACATCAGCTTAGACTGAAGGGGACAGAGAAAGAACGAAAGGAAAGAGAACGCTGTCTGCCTCTTGGAATTCTACAGGCAGGAACCAGGCCAAAGGAGCTACTTCTGTTGACCTCCAAGAAAAGAAAAGGATCATCCTTGGAGCATCTTGGAGTTGCTTAAAACGTTTGGAAGGACCATGAGAAGCAGGGCCTTCTCAGTTTCAAAGGGTGGGACCACGGTCTACTGAATCTCAAACGGTTGGGTCACACAGCCTCCTAGGTTTCAAAGAGTCGGATCTTTGCCCACATGGTTCCGGAGTGTGGAGCTGCTGTTAAGGTGTGCTGGGGGATGGAGCTGCCACCCATAGCTGAGGGGGAGGGGCTTCCATGCCCAAGGGGCAGAATAACGGGGCCCGTCATGGCTGAGGGAGTCGGGTCACCACTCAGATGAACTACGAAAATGGGGCATCAAAAGCTGAGCAAGTCGAGTTGCTATCCCCATGGGCCTGGAGGGTGAAGCTGAAGCCCTGGGCTAAGAGGCCTTCACCCAGAATCCAGAGGGCATAGCCAATACCCAGAGTCTGGAGGGTGGGGGCATTGTCCAGATTGTCCCAAAGAACGGAGGATTATTTTCAAGCCTTGAGAGCTAATGTAAATTGTTCTGCTGGGTTTTGAACTTGCTTGGTGCCCATTATTCCTTCTTTTCCTCCAGTTTCTCCCATTTGTAATGGAAATGTCTACTTTGTGCCTGTTTCACCATTGTACTTTGGAAACAGCTAACTTGTAGTCTAGATGTCACAGGTTCACAGATGAAGAGGACTTTTGCCCCAGGAGAGAATATGCCTAAAGCCTCACCTACATTTCATTTAGATGCTTCAGAAGATGAGATTTTATACTTGGAGTTGATTTAAGCCTTTCGGGATGATGTGGTGGGGTAAAATTGTTTTGCACATGGCAGGAACATGAATTTTGGGGGGGCCATAGGGTAGAATGTTATGGATTGAATTGTTTCCCCTGAAATATGGGTTGTAAATCTATGCCTGTGGTTTTAATCCCATTTGGGGGAATGGGTTGTGTTTGTTACATGAATGAGACAGGATTAGTGTAGGGTATATCTTAAGTCAATCTCTTTTGAGATATAATAGAGATTAACAAGCAAGGGAGAGAAGCAGAGATGGGGGAAGAGAAATGCCAAGCCATATGAAGATCTCCCAGGAATGAAAGGAAAAAGGAGGCAAGGACTTTCCTCCAGAGTTGACAGAGAGAGAAAGCTTTCCCCTAGAACTGGCACCCTATATTCGGACTTCTAGTCTCCTATACTGTGAAAAAATAAATTTCTGTTTGTTAAAGCCTTCCACTTCTTGTATTTCTGTTATTGCAGCACTAGATAACTAAGACAATGAATATGATACAAATCCTGCCTTTGTGGAGCTTACAGTCAGTAGACTATCTAGTCTGACTTAATTTTCCTATTATTAAGATGGGTTTGTCCTGATGTACTCAACTTCAAGCCTTGTGCCCAGGGCTGGCTTCATGAGTTAAGATTTTCATGGAGTTGCACAAGGCCTTGTGCTCAGAAGGACCCCATGCTTGACTGAATGTTCTGTTGTTGGCATGTTGAGATTCTTAATAACTTTTTAACAAGAGGCTCACATTTTCATTTTACACTAGGCCCCCAAAATTGTGTATCTGGTTCTGCTTGTGTCTTTATTAGTTTTACAGGCGTTGGCCCGAGGCAAAACAAAAATATCCACTGTCCTTTTATGCACCTTTATCTTCTACCTGCCACCTCAGCTCTGTCCCAGTGAGGAAAGCTCCAGATGAACTCATTCCTGTCAAACGTGAGAGGACTCAATGGCTTTCCTTCCAAGAACTATTTACCTTCTAAAAGAGATTAGTAGGCAAAGAGTAGTGTTCAAACTAATGCATTTTTAAGGTGGAAATTCTGAGTTCCAAAGCATACAAGTGGGGGCCACAGTGTCAGGCTTAGGGATCCTGTTCATCATGTGGTCACCTACCACATGGGCCTACCTAAGCCAGCTGGCCCGAGGATGCGTGGACCAGACTCTCCTCTCCCATGAACACCATCCTCTCACCATCTGCCTGACCAGGACCTCTTTTAATTATTTACAGTCTGATCTTTCAGGGAAGGAAAGGTGGTTTGCTCTATTATTTTTGCTCGATAAACTTAAAATGAAGTATAAAATCTTACTGTGTTACTGAGCTCCAGTTGAATTTAAAGTTGACCTTTCTTCCCTTGTGCTAAAGAAGCATTATATAAAGGGGTTTCTTAACGTTTTGACAGACTTACTCTATTGAGAAAAGATTTGTCAACTTGAGACTTCAGGAAATTTAATGTGATTTTTTTTTAGAGGCATTTGTTTCTTAATAGTTTTTGGCAGGGAGAAGGATTGAGAGAAGGCTTAAGAGGAATAGGCAAAATTACATTTTACAGTCATTTATGTATTTCAGATACAAAAACAAATATGACATTTGTCCCCTACCCTTTAAGCGGACTCAAGGAAGTGGGGCAGGTGATCGGAGAAAATTCCAGGGGCGGGTAATAGAAGTTTAGCTTGATAGGCTCCAGGTTTAAGTAAGCGTGGCAGCAGGTGGTAAATATGGCAGATGCCTATTCACTCAATCCCTTTTAAGCTTTCTATTTACTGGGAATAGTGTTATGTTCTGTGGAATAAAGATGAATATAATAAAGTGTTTGCCCTTAAGTACAGCCTCTAAGTGGAGAGATAGACGTGTACCCAATCAGGATATCTGATTGTGGCTGAAGCCATCTGACTGTAGTTAAGGACTTGGACTCCTAATCCAAGGCCCAGGCGCAGGACCCTAAAGAACGTCAGCAAGACATTCCAGAAGAACCAGAGTCCTGGCCAGGAAGCAAGATAGGGACTCAGGCATGATAGTTTGTCAGACAGGGGCAGAATTGCTGGAACTGACTGAGATATAAATCACAACGAATTATCAAAGGTACAGTTATTGCAATCGGGATAAAAAGTTTAGAACAGAACTAGAGGGCTAGGGAGATATGACATTGAGCACCTCACAGCTTTCCCAACTTTGCAGATTACCCTGAGCCCTAGTGGGCTGGGCCACTAGGGGGAGCCATAAGGAGGCCCATGCATAGTCGCTCAGAAAATAGTGGTGATGAAGACAAATTAGTTTAACAGTGAAGGCAAAGCTAAAAAGTGTTATGATTTCTACAATACTGAGAAAAATTATCTCTGACAATATTTAAAATGCACCACTTAAATTGGTTATTTTGGGAAAATGTGTCCTCAAAACCCCTTATTTGAGTGGTGAGTACCCTAGAAATTGAGATAACAGATGTTAGAAAAACCTCACGTATTAACTGATCTATAGGACTAGAGGAAGTTCCAGGCTCAGAGAAGGCTGCCTTTTAAGTCAAGTTCTGTTTTGAGTCTCAGGTCAAAAAAAAAAAAACCAAACCTGTTGCCATGGAGTCGATTCTGACTCATAGCAACCCTATAGGGTTTCCAAGGAGCACCGGGTGGATTTGAACTGCCGACCTTTTGGTTAGCAGCCAAACTCTTAACCATTGCGCCACCAGGCTTTCCGAGTCTCAGAGAAAATATACCCAATTCCTAATTACCATGCTTTAGCTTAAAACTATTTGTCTTCCTACGGTTCACCCTTTTCTTGGTATTACTATAGCCAAGGTTTAACTTGTCAGTCCGTTTCTCTACAGATACCTTCAGGAATTTGTCATACATGGTGAAAAGTCATATTTTTTTTAACTGTGGAACTTTTAACTGTATCAGCTTAGGGCTGATCTTGTACCTCAGCACACAGAAATGAAATTTTGTTGAAGTGTGTCAAAAATGGCTCTTGTTGCCTTTTAAGTTTCAAAAGAGAAAATCTAAATTACTGAAACATTAAACTGAAAAAAAGGCTCCGGTCACTGCCCATGAGGACTTTTGCTCCATGGAATGTACTCGAGCCCATCTACTACATAGATGATGATTGTTTACTTTGAGACTCCTGCGAGAGGGCTGGCTTACCGTTTTTCATATCTTAGTAGTTCAGGGAAGTAGAACAGTATTCCAGCACATAATGGGCTTTTCAAAAGCCTCAATATAATTTATATTACTTGTAATATAACCTTTTAAAATGATATTTTTAGGTACATAAGTATTTTGATATGTATACAAGATAGTAAACTTGTTTTACTAGTTTTTTTTTTTTTTCTTTTGAAGATTTGAAAGAAAAATTACAGTTCACTGGATAGTTTTCATGACAATCTGTCTTATCAGACCTAAGTCAGGCTGTTCAGAATAGAAGCTGGAGATTTTCTTTTGTCTCACCCCAGCTCGACCCGGTATTGCAACATGAATTTGGAATTGGGGCCATGTGTGACCCTTATCCATTTATTTAATACCTAATCCTAGCAAAGTATAAGCAGGCTGCCTGCCTTTGTAGTTTGTCATGGCTATGACTACTTTATGTGAATTACCACAAGGGGAGGATATGGTCCCTGCCAGGCAGATAAACGATAGTCTTTCCAAAGGACATGTTCCTGTGGAATATGACAGCTTTTTAAGTGTTTCTTGCTTCTTTAGATTATATCAGTTGTTTTCTGGTTGGGAATAGCCAGTGTCTTAACTACTAAGTCTTTGAAAACATTCCATGATCAGCAGGTCAGATTCTTTTCAGTAGGGCATAGCATAGGCTGAAGCCATCATTTTTTTGACTGTTGATACAGAACAAGTAGTTAATAAATACCTCCCCAGTGTAAGGCTCTGAGGTAAATACTGAGACACAAAGATGAGAGAGACAGTCTCTACCCTGTCTCTCTCATCTTTGACAGGGGTTCACAGTTCAGTGGGGAAGACAAATGGATAAAGTTATTTTCAAGATGTTGTGATAAACTCAGATAGAGGTACACAAAATGTGCGATTGGAGTCAATAGAGAAACTTTGTCTCTGCCACTTAGAATCTGTTGCTACTCACTAAATCGATTTTTGGAAGAAAGGTCTGGTGATCTGCCTCCGAAAATAGCCAGAGGAAAGCCTGCAACCAATCATGGGAATGGTGCAGGGCTGGACAGCATTTTGTTCCATTGTGCATGGGGTCGCCATTAGTGGGGAGCTGACTTGATGGCAGCTAACAACAAATCAATTTTTAAAAATTCTTCTCTAAACTGTACTGGGAAACCATTTAGCATCTTCAGCCACTTAGTAGCCAACCTTTTATCACAGGGAAGAGGATTTACAGTAGGGCTTCTGTTGAGGTTGGTTAATTTTAGGCTCTGGGACATCTGAGGCCATTGTGGGGGCAGGCTTACAACCCCAATTCATGGTAGTTACTTTTTGTCTTTCTCTTCCTCAGGGTCTAGAAGGAGCAGGCAATGAGTGGAGGGAGGAGGAGGAGGAAGAATGGGGATGAGAGAAGCACTGGGAGGAAAGAGTACAGAAAGAGGCACATGTGGTGTGCTACCCCCTCACCCCCCAATTTCCTTGCCTTAAAGGCTAAGAAGGTGACTTAGACTTCGTATATTTTCAATAAGCAGTGTTTAGCTGTCGACTCCTTCAACTCTTTCTTAGCAACTTACACAGAAGTGAGGCCTCCTTTGTGCTTAGGGACATTCTCAAGCACTTACGTTTTTCCCCTGGAATTCACAGGCCCTGCTCTGTTCTGTGTTTTATTGCTTTCAGCTTATTTCCTGTTCTCTTGATTAAAAACGAAAAAGTCTATAGAAATGATAAGAAGTTCCAACTGGAACTGACACTTAAGCATTTTTGCTTGCTGGTGCCCACACCCTGTCCAGATAAAGGGAATCTTGGGCAGCTGGATTAAAACACTAAATGGGACCAGTACTGTGCACGTCTTGTTGCAAGGAGGAAGATGTGCTGTAGAAGCTTTGCTTTTTCCAGTTCTCTGTGGAGTTACGTTGATAAGTTTCAAGATGTTTATTTTATTCTTGCATTCTGCTGCCTTATGTGCAGGCGAAAGCAAAGCCTTCGATATTAGCTTGGTTTAAAGGATGCTAAGAGGGATACATTTACCAGCACTATCAGGGGGCCGACTGAAAATGATCACTTCCGACAGCGCAAGATGGGCCAGCTCTTTCTTTTTACCTCCTGAGGGTTTAAACACTCTCAACTTTATTGACAGGAACTTGCAGGGACAAGCCTGCTAAGCTTATCTCGTTCTAAATGAACGCTTTAATTCATCAAAAGCTTACACTGAGGCTAGAAGAAATACCATACAAAAGCCTCTCAGAGGGTCAAGGTAGCGAGCTAGTTCTGAAGGTTAAAGAGTGTTAGTCTTATGCACCAATATGTAGGCTGTTAATAGTGTGAACAGACCTGCAGTTGTGGCCTGAGGACTTCCTTGTAAGATTGGAGTCCATGAAAGGATGTTACCCAAGGTGCACACTTGGGATATTTCTAGGTTTGGTGACTTAGGAAAAAATATGAGGAAATCAGTTTAGTTTTAAGGATTGGAGTATATTTACTTACTAAGTGCACCAAGCCTTTTATTTCACAAGAAATACGTACATCACGGTAGCCGCAACTTCTAAAGCAGAAACTGCCATCACAATAGAAATTCACATACTGAATGCCTTTTTGAGTACTCATTAAGCTCATAAATTTCTTAATAGAAATCATGTGCATATGCCCATACATGTTAACTGCAATGGGTTTTTCTTTATATATTTTCATGCACACCTTTAATATTGTATCAGGGTGTTCAGTTTTGGGATTTAATCGTGCTCTTTAAAAAAAAACTCCCCAGCTTATTATGTGTACAGTGTTTTAATTAAAATGCATTTTCACTAAGTCACAATGATGAATTTCTTGGAGAGGTAACTAATCAGCTTGTAACATCAGCTTACCTGGAAGCCAGGAGTTGTTGTGTTTTTTTGTTTTGTTTTGTTTTGTTTTGTTTTGGGTGGTACTAACTCAGGATAATCATAAGCCAAATGATTGTCATTATCATTTTATTACATTAGTCTAGTTAAAGAGAATGCATCAAAAGGAAGATTGCATTTGGCATCCCTTTGCATAATGGCCTTTTGTTACAAGGAAACGTGGCTCCCTCCCCTCGTGTGTATAGAACAGCCCAGGACAATTATGGCAGCTGGCCATGGAGCCCATCCTGGCTTTGGCAAGAACAGATGGTTTTGGGGCCTGTTGTTCACATTTGATTTCCATGTTACAAATTTTGAATGAAGTCTTTACTGAACCCTTTGTCCTACAGTCTGCAGCTCCACACATCAGGGGGCAGTTAGGCAACGTTCCTGACATGCCAATTTGACACCCAGAGTCTTGCCATTTATCCAGAGCTCCTTGAGTTTGCATCCCCCCTACCTCTGGCCCTCTACTGGATGGAAGCAGTAAGTGTGAGTATACTGCCCTCCGGTGTCCAGCTCGGAGACGTGCAGAAAGACAGAGCTCTGAACTCTAGGAACCCCGGGGAGACAAATGCTCAGCTGATCTGTCTGACACTCGGGAGCAGCTCTGAAGGTGCCTGTTTGAAAACCAAGTCTTTATCAGAACAGTCCCAGAGGTGCGAGTGCCATAGACCCATTAACTTTCAACTTTGGGAAGGACCTTGGGGCTTGTCCATTTCACTACGTTCATTGTCTCATTCTACATGCATTTATTGAGCATCTGCTATGTTGGGTCGTTTTAATGTTTATTGTGGTGAAATAGATATACATGTATATATATATACATATATATATTTAACAAAACATTTGCCATTTAAACTATTTTTATGTGTACAATTCAGCGACATTATGTTCCCCATCTTTTATAACCATCACCATTATCCGTTTCCAAATTCTTTTATGACCCTTAAAAGAAACTCAGTACCCCTCAAGCACTGTCTACTATGTTTTTTAATTTTCAGTTCAACAGATATTTATTGAGCACCTAGTGTGTTCTAGACACTGTGCCCTGAAGCTAGGGATAACCAATGCCACTGAGTTGATTCAGACTCATAGCGACCCTGTAGGACAGAGTAGAACTGCCCCATAGGGTTTTCAAGGCTGTAATCGTTATGGGAGCAGACTGCCACATCTTCCTCCCATGGAGCAGCTGTTAGGTTTGAACTGCTGACCGCTTGGTTAGCAGCATAGCACTTAACCACTGCATCACCGGGGCTCCTTCTAAGCTAGGGATACAGCAGTGAAAACCCATTTAACCCATTGCCATGTAGTCAGTTTCAACTCATAACTACCCTGTAGGACAGAGGAGAACTGCCCCATAGCGTTTCCAAGGCTGTAATCTTTATGGAAGCAGACTGCCACATCTTTCTCCCGTGGAGTGGCTGCTGACCTTTTGTTTGGCAGCTGAGCACTTTAACCTCTGTGCCACCAGGGCTTCTTAACAGTGAAAAAGATGGACAGAAATCCCTGCCTTCATGGAACTTTAATTCTGTTGGAGGGATGGAAGGTGGGGCAAGGAGACAAGAAGCAAGGAAATAAATTAAAAACTGTCATAAGTGCTATGAAGAAAAATAAAGCGAGGCAGAGTTAGAGAGAGACATGCGGGGTGGTGATATTTCAGACAGAGGAGGGAGGGTATTTGAAAAGAGAGCTGAATGAAGTGAGGAAACAAGCCGTTCAGAACATGCTTAGAGAACTGAGGCCAGGAGAGGGACCTGAATTCTCACAGCTCTATTCACAGTAGACGTAGGATTAGAATGTATGCTCCCTGATTCCAAGGCCAATGTTCTAATGTCAGAGCTGCATCCTGGTGCTGGTAAAATAAGAGAAGAAGATAATTATCCAGCTTCTTCCATCTGTCAGGCAGAGAGTTAGACCCTGGGTCAGGAGGCGATACAAAAACGTAGATTAAGATGTGGTCTCTGCTATCAAGGGGCTTAAGGTCTAAACGCCCGTGTGTCCGGTATCTTTTGCGTAGCAAAGTCTGCAGTCACCTGCACAAATGACACTCTTATTGCTCTGTGGTGTCTGGGTCTAGTCAGCTGAGTGCTGAGTGGTCTGTGTGCCTTAGAGTATAGGTTTCCAGGGATGCTACAAGTTCAGGGCACTCACCTTCCCCCCTACCCCCAGAAGAATAGCCGTTCCTTGTATTTTCCTAGACTCCATGTTGGCAGGGATGAGTGGCTTTGGCTTGCTTTGAAAGGAGCTGAGTCAGGATGACTCTGGAGGGAAGGTCTTGATTATTCACAAAGTGGTAGTGGTAATGCTCAAAGGTCATCAGCATCAGGGACAGGGTCCCCCTGGCAGTCCAGTCACTTGGTTTGAACTGAGGAGATATGCCTTTGTTGAGACCTCGCCCCGTGCACACTTTCTGTCATGTCCTTGACCCTCCTTGCTTTTACCTTCCAATGCTTACTTACTCCTTTCATGGGGCTGTCTATACGGTGTGTTGAGGCCTAAGTCTTTCTTCAGAAGAAGTAGTCTTCTGTCTTATTTCTTTTTACATAATGGTTTAAAGATTGGATGGGAAGATTTCTCTTATTGACCTTTAGTGCCTGATTTTCATATCTATAAAGTCTATCATCACGTGTAGATCAGGTGTCATATCTGACAGCCTAATTGTGGAAATGCCTTTTAACACACCAATAGGCTGCACAGGGGTATAACAGGTGACTGGTTTAGCCTTTGTTTGCCTCTGGTTTTTCTACTACCAAAGGGAAAATATTTTTAACCAGCATTTTTGTAGTAAGGAAACTTCTAGCAGAAAGTATATTCCTTTGAAAGATAAATATATTTCATCTGCCACACTAACATACCCTTTTCTGCCCCCCCCAACACATCAAACTCAAAGAATGACACATGTGACAATCAAAAAATGAGAGTTTGAAAAGAAATTTGATGAATATAATCTCAGGTCAACTTTGAGTACGATCTGAGTGAATGTAATCAATCTCCTGAGGAAATGATAGCCTCCTCTTCCCAGGGAGGGAAATGTTCCATGTGGTTGGTGGGAGGGGAGGAAATTCTTTCTTTGCCTCTGGTGCTAGCTGACTTCCAGGACCTCTTTGCTACGTGTACGTCTTTCTTGGGGCTTCCAGATTTATTCTCATTCTCACGCTTCCTCTCCCTCTTTCTTTCTCGTAAATCAGCCAGTATATCTTTTTTGGCTGATCTCTACTTCTTTCATGTCACACAGCCAATTGACTCCTCATTTGTCAGTTAACAACTACTTGTGCGCAGATGACCCTAGCCCTCTCCCAGTTCTAGCTGGGGAAGGGACCTGCACTCATTGACCTCATCTCATTGCATATCTTGTATCAGCACTGTTTTGGAAATAAATGATAGCCTTGGGGAGCTAAAAAATCGTGTTGTTTAATAGGAGTTCCTCCAAGTTTTTAGCTCACGGAGAAATTTTCACGTTTTGAAATTCTTTCACTAAGTGCTCTCTGCTCTCTTGTTTACCACTTTATTTGGTAAAGTTGAAGGGATATCAAATGATCCATTTGTGCAGATTTTAAAATGTTAATAAATTATGTTTGCATAGTATTTTAAAAGCATTTTTGCAGGAGTCTCATTTTTCTCCTGTAACAGCGCTGTGAGGAATATGGGATCACCCCCATTTGATGGCAAGGCAGTGAGAGGTAGCTGAAAGCATTTCAGACTCAGAATCAGGAAAGCTGGCCTCTGTTGGCAGTCCATGGAGGTGACACGTGTCCCCCAAAGACCCTAGAAGTAAGTCGTTCTCTGATAATTAAACTTTAAAACAGGATGCAATACCTGAAAGTAGACAGGTGTCACTGGAAGGTATTAACATAGTTAAAGAAGTGATGCATCAATGAGAAGAGAGGCTGGAAAGAATAACTGAGGCCAGTTTGGCAGGGTCTATCCACTTCTGCCTAACGGCAGGGTTGTCTAAGGGCCAGTTCCTGTGGCAGGTTTATCTCCATTGTGGGGATAGTTCATCAGATTTCAAACAGGGCTTCCAGCCAGTTCGTTCCGGTTTGAGCCTCTACTGAGAATTTGCATTTCCACCCCAGATATACTGAATCAGAATCTACAGTTTAACAAGATCCCCAGGTGATTCTTATGGATAATAAATTTTGAGAATCACTGCTCTACTTGTGGGTCTCAGAATTGGCCCCTAACCAGCAGCATTAGCATCGCCTGGGGACTTTTTAGAAATGCAAATTCTCAGCAGGGGTTGGAACTAGAATGAACCTGTTCAAAGCCCTGCTTTCAAAGACCTGATGCCATTGAACATTTATGTGATTTAACTAACTCATCTGGTAATGATTCCAGGCTCACCAATCAACCTTCTGATTATAATTCTATTTTTCATGTAGCTTGTCTATGGAGAGAGAGTGTGGCCAGAGAATGGGAGAATCTAGTCCCCTTGGTAGTGATATTTCACATTGTGAATGAATACATTGACATTCTAGTTACATGTGTCAGTCTCTTGAGGGCTTTCTCAGCATGAGTCAGATGGACACTATGACCCAGATGAAATGAAATTTTTGGATGGGCAAAGCTGAGGACCAAATTTTGGACCATAGTAAATTGTCAAAGTGAACCCTCCTTCCTCAAAGCCGCCTGGTCAGTTGGCCTTCCCTGGTGACATCCTTCATATCATAATATGTACCTTCTTTTGAATGTCTAAGAATTCCTGCATATACAGGCTGTGTAACTTGGGGCAAGTCGTTTCTACTCTCTGCACCTCAGTGTCTGTGTCCTTAGAGTGCTTTGGAAACTACAAATGTAAGGTGTTAGTATTTTGATCATGAGGAAGGAAAAAAGTAGGTTTAGCAGCAAAACATTTGCCTAACATCACATATCCAGTTGTTGACAGTCAGGAGTAACACTGTCTGCTTTTCTACCAACGGAGGTGCACAGGATTGAGACGTGACCATGTTGTGAGATGGGGGAGAGGCAAGTAAGAATAGGGGCAGCTCTTGAGTAGGTAAAGGGGATATGGCTCTTGTGTTGGAGGTGAAACAATGAGACTGACCCCTACCTGGAAAATGGAGATTGGTCACAGTTGTTAGTTGTCATTGTTAGGTGCCGTCGAGTCGGTTACTACACATAGTGACCCTGTGTACAACAGAATGAAACACTGCCCAGTCCTGTGCCATCCTCAAAATCTTTGCTCTGTTTGAGCCCATTGTTGCAGCCACGGTGTTATTCCATCTCGTTAAGGGTCTTCCTCTTTTTTGCTGACCCTCTACTTTACCAAGCATGATGTCCTTCTCTAGGGACTGGTCCTTCCTGACAACATGTCCGAAGTATGTAAGACATAGTCTCCCATCATTGCTTCTAAGGAGCATTCTGGCTGTACTTCATTCAAGACAGATTTGTTCGTTCTTTTGGCAGTCCATGGTATATTCAGTATTCTTCACCAACACCACAATTCAAAGGTGTCAATTCTTCTTTGGTCTTCCTTATTCATTGTCCAGGTTTCACATGCATATGAGGCAATTGAAAATACCATGGCTTGGGTCAGGCGCACCTTAGTCTTCAGGGTGATATCTTTGCTTTTTATCACTTTAAAGAGGTCTTTTGCAGCAGATTTGCCCAATGCAATGCATCTTTTGATTTCTTAACTGCTGCTCCCATGGGTGTTGATTGTGGATCCAAGTAAAATGAAATCGTGGACAACTTCAACCTTTTATCCATTTATCGTGATGTTGCTTATTGGTCCAGTTGAGAGGATTTTTGTTTTATGTTAAGGTGTAATCCATACTGAAGGCTGTAGTCTTTGATCTTCATCAGTAAGTGCTTCAAGTCCTCTTCTCTTTCAGCAAGCAAGGTTGTGTCATCTGCATATCACGGTTTGTTAATGAGTCTTCCTCCAATCCTGATGCCCCGTTCTTCGTATAGTCCGGCTTCTTGGATTATTTGCTCAGCATACAGATTGAATAAGTATGGTGAAAGGATATAACCCTGATGTAAACCTTTCCTGATTTTAAACCACACAGTGTCCCCTTGTTCTGTTCAAATGACTGCCTCTTGGTCTATGTGCGGGTTCTGCATGAGCACATTCCAAACCTGTTTTCATCAAGTCAACTCTTGACTCATAGGACACAGTAGAACTGCCCCACAGAGTTTCCAAGGAGTGCCTGGTGGATTTGAACTGCCAACATTTTTGGTTAGCAGCCAAACCCCTAACCACTGCGCCACCAGGGTTTCCCTGAACACATTAAGTGTTCTGAAATTTCCATTCTTCTCAATGTTACCCATAATTTTTTATGATCCACATAGTTGAATGCCTTTCATTAGTCAATAAAACACAGGTAAACGTGTTTTTGAGTATTCTCTGCTTTCAGCCAAGATCTATATGTAATCAGCAATGATATCCCTTGTTCCATGTCCTCTTCTGATTCCAGCTTAGATATATGGTTGTTCCCTGTAGATGCACTGCTGAATCATCTTTGAATTATATTCAGTAAAATTTTACTTGGGATGTGATATTAATGATATTGTTCAATAATTTCCACATTCTGTTGTATCATCTTTCTTTGGGATGGGCACAAATATGCATCTTCCACTCGGTTGGCCAGATAGTCACCTTCCAAATTTCTTGGCATAGATGAGGGAGCATTTCCAGTGTTGCATCCGTTTGTTGAAACATCTCAGTTGGTATTCCGTCAGTTTCTGGAGCCTTCCTTGTTTTTTGCCAGTACTTTCAGTGCAGCTTGGACTTCTTTCTTCAGTACCATTGGTTTCTGATCATATGCTCCCTCCTGAAATGGTTGAATGTTGACCACATCCTTTTGGTACAGTTGCTCTGTGTATTCCTTCAATCTTCTGTTGATGCTTCCTGCATTGTTCAATATTTTATCCATAGAATCCTTCAGTATTACAACTCAAGTATGGAATTTTCTGTTCAGTTTTTCAGCATGAGAAATGCCAAGCGTGTTCTTCCCTTTTGGTTTTCTAACTCCAGGTCTTTACACATGCCATTGTAATACTTTGCTTCTTGAGCTGCCCTTTGAAATCTTCTGTTTAGCTCTTTTACTTCATCATTTCTTCCATTCTCTTTAGCTACTCTACATTCAAGAGCAAGTTTCAGAGTCTCTTCTGACATCCATGTTGGTCTTTTCTTTCTTTCCTATCTTTTTAATGACTTTTGCTTTCTTCATGTATGATGTCCTTGATGTCACCCCACAACTCTTCTGGTCTTGCTTCAGGCATTCGTGTTCAATGTGTCAAATCTATTCTTGAGATGGTCTCTAAATTCAGGTGGGATATTCTCAAGCGTACTTTGGTTCTCACGGACTTGTTTTAATTTCCTTCAGCCTCATCTTGAACTTGCAAAGGAGCAATTGATGATCTGTTCCACAGTCGGACCCTGGCCTTGTTCTTACTGATGATATCAAGGTTCTCCATTGTCTCTTTCCGCAGATGTTGTTGATTTGATTCTTGTGTGTATTCCATCTGGTGAGGTCCATGTGTATAATCGTCATTTATGTTGTTGGAAAAAAAAATACCTGCAATGAATAAGCCTTTGGTCTTGCAAAATTCTATTATGCTATCTATGGAGTCGTTTTTATCACCAAGGCCATATTTTCTAACTACTGCTCCTACTTCTTTGTTTCCAGCTTTCCCATTCCAATCACTAGTAATTATCAATGCATCTTGATTGCAAGTTTGACCAATTTCAGACTGCAGAAGTTGGTAAAAATCTTCAGTTTTTTCATCTTTGGCATTAGTGGTTGGTACATAAATTTGAATGACAGTCCTATTAAGGTGCATGGATTATTGTCCTATCACTGACAGCATTGTGCTTCAGGATAGATTTTGAAATCTTCCATTTGATGATGAATGTGACGCCATTCCTTTCCATTTTGTTATTCCTAGTATAATAGACTATATGGTTGTCTGACTCAGAATGACCAATACAAGTCCATTTCAGCTCGCTAATGCCTAAGATATCGATTTTTGTGTGTTACATTTCATTTTTGATGGCTTCTAATTTTCCTAGATTCATACTTCGTACATTTCACGTTCTGATTATTAATGGATGTTTGCAGCTGTTTCTTCTCATTTTGAGTTGTGCCATATCAGCAAATGAAGGTCCCGAAAGCTTGACTCCATCCTCGTCCTTAAAGTCGACTCTGCTTTGAGGAGGCAGCTCTTCCGTAGTCGTGTTTTGAGTGCCTTCCAACCTGAGGAGCTCATTTTCCAGCACTGTATCAGACAATGTTCCGCTGCTGTTCAAAGGGTTTTCACTGGCCAATGTTTTTAGACATAGATTGCCTGGTCCTTCTTCCTGGTTTGTCTTAGTCTAGAAGCTCCACTAAAACCTATCCACCATGGGTGACCGTGCTGGTATTTGAAATATCGATGGCATAGCTTCCAGTATCACAGCAACCCCCAAGCCGCCACAGTATGACAAACTGACAGAAGAGTGGTGGATTGGTCACAGGGTGCTGGAGAATTCCTAATAGTGAGAAAGCGCCTAATCCCACAGCTGGAGCTAGAGCCCACTCCAAGGATCTGAACAGCCCCCTAAGCTCAAGTGTTGCTTCTGCCCACCTTCTAGGTCTTGCCCTCTCTCTGGTTGCTAAGTCTCTTTACCTAGGAAATTGGATGAGATGAGGTTACTGCAAGGCTAAGGACGTTTGCCTTGAAACACTGCAGAGATTCGCGTATCTTATACGTATATCTCACAAAAAAGTCCTGAGGGCTACCGCAGTGCCCAGCAATAATGCTAATGAAAACCTAAATCATTGGCTTATTGAGCGAAGGTCTCTTTTCTAGTCATCCTGTCCCATCTTCTTCATTCAAAGTCCTGATGATGATGAAAGTACAAGAGAGGTTGGCCAAGGACATTGGAATGAAATCATAGGATGCTCAGAAATGTAGAGCATCTGGGTCAACCTCCACATTTTACAGGTTTGGTTCCAGAGATCCAGAAGATTATAGCAAGTTCTTGAGGTTTAGTGGCAGTGTTTAGTGGCATTTAGTGGCAGAGGTGGGACTAGAAGCCAGACAGGCTGACTTAGAATAGAATGGAATAGAGAAGTTGAGCAGATCAACTGACCTCACCTTCACTTGGCAATAACCAGAGGCCCTTCAGCCACCTGACATTCTGTGTTCAGTCCCCTTTGTTCGGAACTTCTTTATGCTAGAGGGAAATGGCTGATTGGATTCCTAGGGAGCTTTTTAAAATCAGTTTACAATCTTTACTTGAATTAAATCTACTGAGCCAAACTTGTGTTGTTATTTTGTGCCGATGAATCAATTCCGACTCATGGCGACCCCATGTGTTACAGAGTAGAATTGAGCTCCAGAGGATTTTCTTAGCTGTAATCTTTATGGAAGCAGATCACCATACCTTTTCTTCTGTGGTGCCACTGGGTGGATTTGAAGCACCAACCTTTCAGTTACGAGCTGAGTGTAAACTGTTGGCACCACCCAGGGACCTCCTAGGGCTTCTTGACCACCTTTCCAGTGTGTTCCTCCTGTCTAGAACCAAAGCCTGATTGCTGGAAGAAGACTTCTTTCCAGAACATTGTGGAAAATAATCCCAGAAGTTAATCATTGTTTCATAAAATCACGGACCTTGGCATGGGACTCTCAGAATCTGACTGGAATCCAGAAGTATTTCTTTCAGATGGGTGTTGCTAATGAGTGAGAGGGAAGAAGAATGCATTCTAATATCAGGTTAATGCTATACACTTATGGCTGACTCCTCATCCCTGCGATCTTGGTTAATATTAGAGGCTCCAATCTGTTCTTACTGGATATCATTTTGTGAGGCTCTGGTAGTGTCATGGGCCAGGGATTTGAATGGCTTTAGTTTTTTTAAGACTATAGGAAATCTTATATAAATGAAATTCTGCTGGGAACCCACTGATTTATACTGATATAAAAAGTGTTAAATACCAGGTTATTGTCTATCAAACCTGAGAAAGGCATTCAATTCCCACTACAGATAGAGAGCGATCTATGGCAATTCCCTTGTTTTTGTCTACCTACCAGATAAACTATGTGCACAGTTATCAGGTATTTGACTTTGAACTTTTATTAGTGAAGATAGCTGTTTGATTGTGTTTAAAAGTCCTATCAAGGGTTTGACACATACTTTATAAAACATATATTCTGTATTTTGACAGGATTATGTTCAAAGTAGCCTTTTGATGAGACATTTATCTTTTCTAGATCTTTTGTCATTGTTGATTTGCTGTAACTTTTTATAAATCAAAGGACTATTTATGTATAGATTTCATATTATACTGTGTATGAAAAGCTATTGCTGTATTATTGGAGAAACTGACTGCCATATGATCAGGGGGAAACGTATTGATTTTCATGGACTATAGTATTCTTTGCAGAAAGAACAGTTTGAATTTTAATTTCCTGAGAATGTCTAATTGCTTTGCATGTCAAGAAACTAATCTGTGGCTAGTGTCTACTGATATGATATCAGTCTCCCATACTTGATCAGAAATCATATTATCTTATTACATCCATAGCTTTCAGAGGCATTGTCATTCCTTTTATTCAGAATTCTATTTTTCTTTTCATGGGGTGCATTTGGTACCAGTAAGTAAGCAACCAGTAAATGCAAAAACTGGAGCCTAGCACATGATGGGCATTTGATTTTAGATACTATATATTATAGAGATTTTACTATTTCTTGTTATAGTGCCAAGTGTACTCTTTCTGTCTACATATCTATCTATCATCTATTGCCCTATCTTTATGTTTCTATCTCTCATTTAGTCCTCATAATAAATTTTGTTTTACAGGTGAAAAAACTGAGGCTCAGAGAGGTCAAGTAACTTGCCCACGATCACACAGCCTGCAACTTATAAAAGTGGTAGAGCTATGACTTGGATTGTATTTTGTATGATTCTAAAGTCTGCTTAGCTCTATAGCTTCTCACACACATGGTTGAACTGCCTTTGGGATTTTCAGATCTGCCCTGTTTCTAACAAACAGCAGAGCAAGGCCTCCCACTTCCCCAACCAACAGAGGAAGAGAGAATCAGGCCTAGTGTGAACATCTGTGCTAGTGCAGTGCTGTCTGTCAGTAGCTGTCTACATCCACAAACAAAGCCCCCTAAGGAGCCTTTCTTCCAAGGAAGTTACCATACTGGTTTATTCAAAGACCTGAGTTTTAAAATGGACTACCTCAACGATTTCCTACTGAAAAACTGTTTCCTGAAGGGAAAAACCAGTGGTTATTTAAAAAAGCAAAAACAAAACCCGTATGCAAAAGGGAGTGGTTATTCACCTGAAGTACAATAAAATATATATATATAAAAAAAAGGGAATGGTTGTCCAGAACAGGCAAATCCATAGAGCCAGAAGTAGAGTACTGGTTGCCTAGGGCTGGGGGTATGGGGGATGGGGAGTGACTGCTAAAGGGATCAGATTCTTTGGGAGTTATGAAAATGTTCTGGAATTAGCATTGATGGTTGCACACCTTGTGAATATAGTAAAAACCTCTGAATTGTACACTTTAAGAGGGTGAATTTTTTGGTATGTGAATTATATTTTCAGTTTTTCAAAAAGCAATGATTGTGCCCCCTCCTTTTCTAACGATGGCAGCTTCCTTAAGGTCTGTCTATTTTGAACCGCCTGCTGTTCAGGGGAAACGTCTGGAAATGGAACATCTGCTTAGAGCATCCGTGTCCTTGTGGGTTCCCAGTGCCCTGGGGTGCCAATTGTGGCCTATGACCTTTGACTAAAGAACAGTGGGTGGCTTGGAAATCAGCTTTGTCCAGGAGGTGATCACTATGATCCCCTACTTACCATTGGGGATTATTAACTCCTTGATTACAAATTTGCTCTGAAAGTTGGAGAGCCAGTTTGGTCTCTGACTCTCCACAGGATACTCAGGAAGACACTGTATTTTTTTCCTTTGTCAGAAATATGAATATAGCAAGTCCCGGAGTTAAGAACATCTAATTTAATGACAACTCCTACTTGTCCTTTAATGTTATGTAAATTTGCCCTCACTTTGAAACAATTAAACCAACCCTTCCTTGAAACAAATTCTCCACAATCACCTTCACTTGCTACATGTGCAGCTTTTAAAATCATTAAAAAGCCTTGGAGCCTTTTTTTTTTTTTGCACTAAAGTAAGGCTAAATAAGAATCTAATGCACCTGTTTTAACTTACTGACAAATTGGACTTAAAGACAGTTAGGAACCGGTCTTGTTCATAACCGGAGGACTGCCTATAGTTAAAGTGTAACTTCCCCCAAATAACTTGATTTATCTTGAAGTGCAGCAATTTGCTACACGTGTGTTTTTTCAGAAAGCACTAATTAATTCCAGGTCAGCATCAGTGAAAGTGCCCCACAGATTGATAGAGAGGTCTTAAAAAGGCTCAGCAGCTTTGGAACGTTAAATTTACTTGCTGTAAATTTGGAATAAGAACATAAAGAATCACTTTCCAGCAAGATGATGAAAATTCATCATGTTCATTATGTGTTTCTTCAGAAGCACACTACATTAATTTTCCAGCTCAACTAAGTGGAGGAAGTAAGGTTTCTTGTTACTACAAAGTTGCTCTGATGTTTATAGAGGCAGTCCAGTTCCATTAATGAATCCAATCTGCTCTGACTTGAGAGACACTTTTTAATGTGTCCTAAAAACCCTAATGTTGATAAATGTTATACAAAACAATCTCAGTTCCCCCCTCCCTTTAAACAAGGTCCAAAAGGTGTTTATAAAAGTTAGTTTTGTTTTCCAAGGATCCAAATGCTGTAGCTTGCATCTGCTCTTGATTAGCCATGCTAATGAAGGGAGCAGTGGTGTGACTCCTTTGAAAATACTTTCTCTTTGGCTTTCGGGTATGCATTGGTGCTCATTTGACTCTCTGGGATTCATCAGAATGGAAGAAGGAGGAAAATAAAGAAGTCCCACCGGCCAGCTTCTCTTTCTAGAAGCCCTCGTCAGACATCTTTTCCACTGTAGGCTGTGCTGGAGAACGATAGCATCTCCTCTTAGCCCAAAGGGGCCTTCTGCTGGCTAGATGGAAATAATGAAGTGTGTTGGCATTTAACAGGCCTCTTGCTCAGCTGCAGGCCAGCAAGGAAGAGTGAAAGGAAAAGCAAGGCGTTGAAGTGCATCAACATTGGGCATCCTGTCACCTACTTTGCTTAACTTTGTTAATAAGAACTTGAAATCAAGACAATCCACCATAGGGTACCTGAGATTCGCTGGCTTACCTTTCTAGGCCCTGTGTAACACAGCTTTCCGTCTCATCTTAAAGGACTCCAGAAAGCTTTGCAAACTATTCTGTGGTCTAGAATTGCTTAAAGGAGCCCTAGTGGTAAAACAGTTAAGATCTGGGCTGCTAACATAAAGGTTGGCAGTTCAAACCCACCTAGTGGCTCCGTGGGAGAAAAGACCTGGTGATCTGCTCTCATAAAGATGACAGCCTACGAAACCCTATGGGGCAGCTGTACTCTGTCACATGGGGTTGCTATGAGTTGAAAATTGAATCGATAGCACTTAACAACAAGAAGAATTACTTAACACCTCCTGAAATGCAACCTATATGTTGTGATTGGTTTACCAGTTGCCGTTGAGTTGATTCTGACTCATGGTGACTCCCTCTGTTTTAGAGTAGAAGTGTGCTCCATAGAGTTTTCATGGCTGTGACCTTTCAGATGCAGATTGCCAGGCCTTTCTTCTGAGGCACCTCTGGGTGGATTTGAACTGCCAGCCTTTTTGTTAGTATCCCAGCCCTATTGTGAATGGTAGTAGCTGTTAAGTAACTTCTAGAAATACTGCCCAGAAGTTCTGATGAGGAAGGGGAGGATATACCTTGGGTTCCTATGGTCCCAACACCTCCAGGCTTAGGACCCCTGGCTCTGTGTTTGGCCTTCATCTGCTTGGGCTCTCCTGACCAGGCTGAGTCCTGGAACACCTCCACTTTGGACACCTGTATTAGCCCAATACCTGCCCTGGTCTCACAGGCCTCTCTGTCATCCCATGCCTACGGATCTCTTGATGTATTCCAGACTCTGCTGACCTAGCCTACTCTCAGGTCTGACCTCTGCTAACCTGTCTCCTTGCTGCCTGTGTCACAAGCATTGGCAGCTTGTTTGCATAGATGCAACACCCATTCTTGTGACAGAGCTCTATCTGTAACCATGGGAACTAGTCACGGGAGTCTATATGATTGGCATCCAGTCTAAATCACTATGGTCATTCTTGGTTGTCAGGAGGAGAACAGAGGCATAGGTAATCAGATATAGTGGGCTATCCAAAATTCCTTTGTGTTTAATGTTGGAATGGGCACTTTAGCAGGCAGCCATATATAAACAGAGACTGGTCTGAATCTATTCCTGACTTCTGTTTTATATTAAGGAGAAGATAGGGAAGAGGAAATGGCAGAAAGGAAAGGAATAAGAGGGAAAGAGAAAGGATAGAAAGGGAAAGAGGAAATGTGGAATATCAATGTGAAGAGACATACTGAGAAGGAGGAGTGTTTCTGGGAGTCAAAGCTGGTGGAGCACTGAGTGCTATCCAAAGGCACCTGGCTTGCTCCGCTTGGCTCTCCTTTTCCTTCTGTTCACTAATGGTAACCTCAGATTCGCACTTCTGTTGCAGTTTCAAGCTTGATTACACTAACTAGTGCTCCTCGGATAGCAACCTTTTTATCATCCTTTCCATTCAGCTGAAATTTCACAAGTGGTAGTAATTATGGTGAAGGTCCCAGTCTCTAGTGGAGAATGTGCACTTGCAGGGTGTGTGATTAGCCCCCGTGGTGCTTTGGTGCTGAGCCAGGGGCTTAGGTCTAATACTGTCTTCCACAGAGAAGCTAGAAGGAAATGGCTGGGGTCTTCGATAAATAAGATCCTTCTGGTTGTGTTGAGGGGCTGTCTCTAGCAACTGCTAGTTTGGGAATAAGGAGCGCTGGTGGTGCAATGGTTCATTGCTCAGCTACTAACTGAAAGGTTTGTGGTTTGAACTCACCCAGCGACTCTGCATGAGGAAAGACCTGCTGATTTGCTTCCATTACAGCCAAGAAAACCCTATGAGGCAGTTCTGCTCTGTCACATGGGGTTGGAATTGACCTGATGGCACCTAACAACAAGAAGTTTGTTAATGGGCTCTCTAATGAGTGATTGTATGATTCATGGGAGTGTTTGCCAATGGAAGGGCTTCTGACCCAAAAAGTTAGGAATTTCTGTTTTACGAAGTGCCTGGAAGGTAAAAGTCCCAGAAGCCCTAAATAAGCTGTTGGAGGCATAATAGAGGTTGGATTTCATATCAGACAGGAAGCTCCTTCAGTACAAGAATCACGCCTGATTCTCTTTCAGGCCCTTGATACCCTTAGTACGGTGTCGGGCACACAGCAGGCACTCTCGGAACACAGGTTGTTGTCGTTAGCTGCTGTTGAGTCGGCTCCGACTCATGGTGACCTTATGTATAACAGAACGAAATGCATAATGGAACACAGGAGGGAGGCTGAACAGTAAGGGTAACCTTGGCTATTTCATTTCCCTGGAGCCCTGGTGGTGCAGTGGTTAAGAGCTACGGCTGCTAACCAAAAGGTCGGCAGTTCAAATCTACCAGCCACTCCTTGGAAACTCTGTGGGTCAGTTCTCCTGTGTCCCATAGGGTTGCTGTGAGTTTGAATCGACTCGATGGCAATGGATGGGCCTCATCTAGTTCCCTCATTTCCAATTTGCCTCTCCCCCAATTTCCCACCGGGCGTGCTTAGGCCTAGTTTCTACCTCATCAGCCTTGGTCAAGGGTTTCAGAAGTGTGCTCCAGTGTATCACTCCTGCCAGACAGTCTGGAGTTCACCTTTGCAAATAGGAGAAGCCGGCTAGTAAAAATAGTGTTGCAAGTTGTTTCCTAAGTTTCTAGAAAAAGTGCTTTATTGGTCTCCTGTCAGCTTGGCTTTAAAGTCATTTCATGGGGTCCCCAGTTGCCTCATTTTGAACCGTGACACCTGGCTCAGCTCTAGCCTCTGTGATCCTGGCAGTGTATCCAGCCAGCTGTGACAGTCACCATCTGGCCTGGCCGTTCAGTCTTCCTGTATTGCAATTGACTGATGTGGCAGGCAAACATTCCCATTACATTTTTGTGGATGAGGGAGACAAGTGGGTTTGCTTTTGAAGTAAAGGAAATGAGACTGAGAGAGAGAGTTCCTTCTTGCCTTTATTGCCTGAGAACTCTTGATCAGTGAGGCAGTTGGGACAGAAAATATAGAGCTACCTTTTTAGATGCAGAGGATCAATTCAGAGGGAAAAATAAAAATAATAATAATAATAATAAACAGAATTAAAAAGAAACAAAATGTAAGCCTGTAATAGGGTAAGAAAATACAATATCTCACACAATGAGAGCATCGTTTCTGAAATAATTTTCAATAAGTCAGTGAGAGCAGTGTAATTCCAAAGGGGCTGAGATATGAGAAAAATAAATATTTGGAATAAGCCATTATGGAGAAAGGTCTCTGAAGACCTACTCTTCTCTGAGTATACTATAATGGGACTAAAACAGAAATCCTTCAGAGCCTCCTTTTCGAAATCTTTATTGAGGTGATTGAGTTTATTGTTCTCTTCCCCTTTGGGGAAACAACAGTCCAAGTAGACTGTGTGGGGTTTCACTGAGGTGGTGATGTCGCTGTTGATCTTCTTTTAGACCATTAGTTATAGACCTTGCTTCATTCCTAGGCTGTTGTTAGGTGCCATTCAGTCGATTTTGACTCATAGCGACCCTGTGTATAATAGAACGAAACATTGCCTAGTCCTTTGCCATCCTCACAATGGCTGCTATGCTTGAGCCCATCGCTGGCAGCCACTGTGTCAATCCATCTTGTTGAGGGTCTTCCTCTTCTTCACTGACTCTCTATCTGACCAAGCATGACATCCTTCTCCAGGGACTAGTCCCTCCTGATAATATCCAAAGTATGTGAGACGAAGTCTCACCATCCTCGCTTCTAAAGAGTATTCTGGTTATACTCCTTCCGAGACAGATTCGTTCTTTCTTCTTGCAGTTCATGGTGTCTTCAATATTCTTCACCCACACCATAATTCAAAGACGTCAGTTCTTCTTTGGTCTTCCTTATTCATTGTCCAGCTTTCGCATGCATATGAGGAGACTGAAAACACCATGGCTTGGATCAAGCGCACCTTAGTCCTTAAAGTGACATCTTTGCTTTTTAACACATTAAAGAGGTCTTTTGCAGCAGATTTGCTCAATGCAATGCATCGTTTGATTTCTTGAGTGCTGCTTCCATGGGTGTTGATTGTGGATCCAAGTAAAATGAAATCCTTGACAACTTCAGTATTTCTTCCTAGGCTAGGGACCACATTTCTGAAGGGTGGCTGCCACTGAGGCTCCAGTTCCAGCCTTTCAAAAGCAAGTTGGTAGGTAATTATATGTTCTCATAGGTTGCTTTCCGAGTTGGGTAATTATTATGAAACTGACCAGCTGGAACCCACAATTAGCTTAAGCCCAGGCTTCCCAGGCCACCAGCAGCTACCTATCTTGGAGGCAGGATAATCTTGGACTCAACTCATTCTCTCCTAAATGTTATGACAGAAAGGATTTAAAATGAGGTATGGCTGGGCCCTCTTGAAAAGTGGAATCTGTTATTAAAACAAAGTACAAAAGGCAAATATTATATCTGTTAAAAAAAATCCCCTTTTCAGGAAGGACAAGTAAAAAATGGGATACTTTGAAATAGTTGTGGTAGGGACGATTTCAAAGTCTAATATAATTAAAAATATTTCTTTAGCTGTAAACTACTTTTTTAATATTCAAATAGCTTTCTCTCCAATCCCACTTTTATAGGATCAGAAAAATCTAGTGGTTCTCCATAACTTACAAGATAAAACCTAAGCTCTTTTGCATGGCCCTAGGTTCCTTCTCAACCTGGTCCCAGCCTGCTTCCAGTCTCCTCTTCCATCTGGTCCCCAGAACCCTTTCATTTTATCCATCCATGTGGCATTTATAGAAATGTGCCATGTGCAAGATATTGCTAGGTGTGTTGTGATCTAACTCCACATCACTCCTCTTTGGTGGGGGCTTTATTAGTTCACTATGCTCCCACATGGGCTTCATTAAAAAATTATGATATGCTGAGTGCCTGGGCTGGGGTTGTAGCAATGGGCCTGGGAAAAAAGGGAATAGGATGCAGTGGAAGAAGGAGGAGTTGAATCAGTGAAGGAGTCTGAAGAAAGATCATTGAATGTTCGACAGAAAGGATGGATAGAATCCACCCACTGATTTTAATTTTCAGTGATTTTTCAAACTCCTATTAACTCACCTAAGATCACTCAAGATGAAATTGACTTAGCAAGCTATGATATAGTAATACAGTGGAACATTCCATAGCTATATGGAAACTTATACATGGTATAATGTTATTAATAATAATTGACTTTTGAGTGCTTATTATTGCCAGACACTATTCTAAGCACTATATATAAATATATATATATACACACATATCCTTCATATATTGGCAACAGCGGCTGCAACAATGGGCTCAAGCATGACAAGGATTGTGAGGATGGTGCAGGACCCAGCCGTGTTTCATTCTGTTCTACACAGGGTCGCTATGAGTTGGTACCAACTTGCCAGCCCCTAACAACAACAGCAATATAGATATCCTTTAACCCTTTTAGCAACCCTCTGAGACTAGGTACTATTATTATCCCAATTTTAATTGTGAGGATCTAAGATACAGAGAAGTTAAATGACTAGCTCAAGGTCACACATGTAGCCCATGGCAGAGCCGGGATTTGAAAGCGTGCATTATGGCTCCAGAAATCCCTGGGTGGTGCAAATGGTTAATGCTCTGAGCCGCTAACTGAAAGGTTTGAGTCTATCCAGAGGCACCATGGAAGAAAGGCCTGGTGATCTACTTCCCAAAAAATGAACCCTTGAAAACCCTCTGGAGTGCAGTTCTACTTTAACACACATGGGGTCCCCATGAGTTGGAGTCAACTCAATGGCAACTGGTTTTTATTCTGGCTCCAGAGTTCATGCTTTTAACTACTATGCTACAGCTGCCTCTGTACATGAAAGAAATCATCAAAAAGTATGTAAACACACATGTATAATATATTAATAAAGACAATTTGCAGTGAAGCAAATAATTTAATTTAACTTTTGATTCATTCTTTTGTATAGAAGGTTAAATTCATGAGGAGGAAGAGTGCGAATTGTTTAGTGTCATGGAGGTCAAGGAAAAGTAAATTAGGAAGGAAGATGTCAACAATGTCAAATGTTAACTGAGTTTGTAATTAGCTTAATAACTTTAGGCGGGTCACTTAGCATCCTTAGTAATTGTTTCCTCATCAGTAAAATTTGCTATTGCCTTATAGCTATAGGAATAATGAGATAATGTTAATAAAGTCCTTGTAATTTCCTTTGATAATGAAGACTTATTCAAAATACCAAGCACAATTCCAGACCATTTCCCTAAGGGGTAAAACCAAAGGCAGAATCTGCGAGTTTTCCCAGGCTTGTGCCTTCAACTCTGGTTGGGTGGCAGCAGAACCTGAAATGTCTTGATATTTCCAGGGAGAGAAAACCGGCAGATAGCTAAATTTGGTGTCATGTAGACAAACCAGTTGATGGATTGGCTGAATCTTTTTTACTTTTCAACATGCATTTTGGCACAGTGTGAACCATCCATGGTGTCTAGGCAGCTTCCTTTGATTTCTCATTCATTTGTTCATTCATTCACCTATTCATTTAGCAAACATCTCATGAGAGCCCCTGACCTACTCAGCCTCTATCTAGGTGCTGGAGTTCAGGAGAATGAGACATAGTCTTGCCTGCAGAGCACTTGTACTCTACTGGGGGAGATGGATTTGTGAGTGTAGACTGTCATTGTACTTTAGTATGTACAACTTAGTACAGTGTACAGTGGGAGCAAAATATTAATAGTTTGAGAAATAGAGGAAACAGTGATTACGTACACAGCACAGACTTCCAGGCATTAAGGAGCTGTGGTTTCATGAGCAACTGCCATGTAAGGGTGTTTCCCAACCCACATTACATCTAGTTAAAACTCATTTAATTACTTATATAAGCCCATGTGCCTTTTTCACATGTTTGTATATGAGTCTTCAGAGTCCCACCTGCTTTCTCAAAGCATCAGTGGGCCCTCTTCTGTTAATATATTCAGACCACATTCTCAGAAGCATCCAGGCAGTCCCAGGTCAAGAAGACAACCTGGTATTTCCAGTGACTGTCTCTTGCATGTCTTTGGCTACCATATTTAACTCAACTCGAGGTGAACTTTTACATTTTTTACCAAGAGGGAGATCATGATAATGCTGTAATAGGCTTACTGTGCTTCTTGCGAGGCCAAAAATACTTGGAAAGTATCTTAAATTCTCAGTTGTTTATCATACCTAATTAATAATCACACCGCTATTTCAAGTAATGTCAATTGCTAACTGGGCCCGCTACTAATTTTGCTTCAAAAATGTTTATCTGTAATGGGAAAAAGTCTTTGTGTCTATTCTGATGGTTGCATGTAAGTTATAGCTCAACTACAGACTTCTCCCCCCTTTAGTCACTTGTAGTTGAGCTGTAACTTACATGTAACCATCAGAATAGGCATTTTGGCTCTTTGGTTTGCACCCTACAGTCTTCATAAAGAAAAAATAACAAGTGGTTCAGATAGCTGAAATCGTCATGCCAATTTAATTCTCTCATGCTCCAATATGTTGCTGAAATTTTCAACATTCTCTCCTGCTTTTGACCCATGTGAGCTTTGGGGCAGAAATCATAAACCTACAGTAGTTAATGGGTATCACCACGAGATGGCTGTCTTCAGTAGTGTGCAAACCTTTTGAAAGTAGGGTTTTGAGAGAGTTCAACGGATAGGCCACTGTGTTCTTTACAAAACATGCTTTTTATTGGTAATGGACTTTAAACTAGCTCTTATGCAAGGCAATTCTAAAATACTTCTCCTAGCCTGAGAGAAAGTGGTATGATGGAAAGAACAAAGGACTGGGAATTATGAGACTTGGGTTTTTAGTTCCTGTTCTATCAGGTTCCTCATGTATGAAATAAGAGGCCTTTGTAAGCACAGTGCCCAAACTTGACTCTGAATCAGACTTGTCTCGGGATTGCGTTCAGATTATTAAGATCCTTGCCTAGAGACTCTGAATTTGTAGGTCTACAGTAGGGCCTGTATGTTTAACAAGCACCCCAAGAAATTCTAATATAGTAGGCTTACGGACCAACAATATTTAGGAATCACTGAACTAGATGATTTCTAAGGTCTCTTTCTGATTTAAAAGTGAAATTCTAATATCAAAGATTTCTATTCTAAATAATAGATGAAAATAAACAGAATTAATAAAAGGAGCCTCATATGAATATTTTCATGCCAGGTTCTTGTGTCCTGAAACCAGAGTTCTGGGCATTAGGCCCAACTAGAAGATGTTGGCCAAGTTGTGAGTCCAGCAGTTGGAGTCAAGATTCAGAGTTCTAACCTGGGAGCGGGAGGTAGGCACACGTTCAAGTCAAGAATTTGGGGATCCAAAAGTCCGGGGCAGGCAGTAAGGCAGGAGTAGAAGCTAACCTTAGAGGAATTGGTTGAAGTTTGGAATTCAAGTAAGATGTGAGGACGGAGGGGTGGAGACCAGGAGAGGGGTGGAGAAAGAGGAATTGTAACCAGGAGAATAAGATCTCAGTACTTGGAATGGCTGATGGTCCACGCATTAATAAATATAGTCTGTGACTGTATATTTTCTACACTGATTTTTTAGTATACTTACTGCTTTAAGGGGATGAGAACACATGTAAGGACTGTGATTGGAACAGAAATATTTTGATTGGTCTCCCAGGACCTACTTTCTGACTTATTGTCTCTGAGGCCATAAGGTATTGGGGATGTACCTGACCCAGTATTCTCCTGACCATCGGACCATCACTGCTAGGTGCCAAGGGAAATGACTGCCTGGAAAGGGATGATAGCTAGACAATGTGGGCAGGGAGACAGGAAGATGGAGGTGGATCTGAAGGAGGTTGGGACAAATTACCCAGACAGCTTTGACTGCAAGGAATAATGAACCATAGTGAACGGATGTTGGCATCAGTAGCTAAATTTAATGGAGGGGCTCTTTCCTTGATGGTTTTCCACATGCAGTGATGACCTGGATAGGTACATTTTACCACTTCATTTTAAGCCCAGAAGAATATGGGCATCATATAGTTGGTTGCCCCAAATGCTAGCAGCAGGACACAGTGGATCTATATGGAGTAGGGATGGGCCAAATGGTACCTGAAAAGGGCTTTTGAAGGGCTGAGCCATGAGGAGTGTTATGTCATTCCTGAGAAGGCCAGGAGGGGGAGCTAGTCATTCAGTTGATTCCCTGGAATCCATGTGATGAGATTCTTTGAGACAGTGTTTTGATCAGAAATAGCAATGAATTTAGCTTGTAATATCGCCTCCATTTTCTGCTATGTATATTATTAGAAAGATATATTTAGGATAGATAAACTATAAAAATAACTCCATAATTATAACCCTAGAAGTTTAATGTATCACAGACTCAAAAATGCTTCTTTGACTTGATAGAAAAGATGTCTTTGGCCATTGTTCACTGTGCTCACTTGTTGATATTTACCATGTGCACCACATTTTTTCCCTTCTGGGAGGCTTATTTTTCCATTAATTTTGTGGTTTTATCCTTTCAGCAGATAACCTTTTAAAATAGTTTTGGGTGTGTACCTTTCTTCAAACCGATAAATCAATGTCCCTTTTAATTTTTTGGTTTTGAAAAAATATGTACTAAATATTGTAGTTATCAGATATGACGAATTAAGGCTGTGAGTCTCAGGGATGTCCAAAGGTGCCTTATTAATGGGTTACTTTTCTGTTTCCAAAGTATCTCTTTTTCAAAGTAATGCTCTCAATTTTGCTACCGTCACCCTCTAATTAATTGCTTATGTCTAATCTTGTAATCTCCTTGCCAATTTACAAATCTTTTTGCTTTGTTGAGGAAGGACTGTGCAGTCATTGGCTCCTACACAATGCCAATTTTTACAATATTTTATGCTGAAATGGATTTAAAAAAAAAAAAAAACAATTAAGAGAGGCAGGCTAGCCAGAGTATAAAATCTTGGGATCTAATATTAATAAGGTGGTCTTCTTTGTTTGTTTGTTTATACCTATCTCGCCATATCTGGAATATGTAGTTGAGACATGGAAGCAACTTTGAGGGGTCTCCCTCCAAAACCTGAAAATAACAAAAACGAAATTGTCCCCTGAGAGTGAAGCTGGAAAATCAACAAGTTTTGGATGAGAACAGAGCTATTCAAATTCCCTTTGAAGAGACTGAATTACAAAAGAACAATGTAGGCACATATTATTTGTATAATTTTGTAAAGCATAAACGTAGAAAAAAGACTGGAGGAGGCAAACTTTGAGAAGTTTGCTGTTATTGACAGTGGTTGGTGGGAATGTGGGTGATGATGACTTTTCTCGTTTGAACTTCATTTTTTAAATTTCAAAAAGAGAGAGCGCAAATCGGAGACAGAGGCACACTGAATGGCTCCTAGGAAAAAAGACCAGGCAGCAGCCTGATTGACAGTGTGAACACAGTTGAAGAACGAATGTGTCAATCAGGGAGTGGGAGTTGGGGGCTGGCGGTCCTGAAAGTGGATAAAAAGGAGAAAGTCACAGAGAAAGATGGTAGCACTTCCCAGCCCACTTCACCTAGGAGAGAGGCTGTCTTCTTAAGCTCCTGGGCCAGGCACAGAGGCAGTGGAGCCTACTGGTTATGAATGGGCCGCCATACACACATTGATTTGGGTTCACATCTCATGCCCACCACTCCCCAGTTTTATGACCTTGATCAAGTGGCTCTGCTTTCTAAAGTTCATTTTCTATCTGTAACATGGGAACATTATTCTAATAATGGCACTTACCTATAGGGCCTTTGTGAAAATAGAAGGAGAGAGATAATTTATATATTTAGCATAGTGACTGGCACATAGGAATCCCTCAGTAAGTGTTAGCTATTGTTGTAATGTTTTCTTTTTAAACTTTTTATTGTGGTAAAAAGATATACGACAAAATATTAAAAATTTGACAAATTCTACATGTATAATTCAATGATATTGATTATGTTCTTCACGTTGTGCAGCCATTTTCACTCTTCTTTTCTGAATTCTTCCACCACCACGTTGGCATGTTATTATTATAATACTTATTTATAGAGATATATTTTAATATGATGCCATTTTAAACATTCAAAACTTATAACGTGAGTTGATACTGATTCCGTGGTAATTAAGCAAGTTTTGAATTATAATTTGGCTACTCATTTTATCAACAAAGAGATTATGTGAGGATCTGTCCCTTCGTGAATTATGTTTATCATTAAAAATGAGTATACTGGTGTTCAGCTTGGATTCAACAGTCTGTGGACGGTTTTGATAGTGTGGGTTCAGTCAATCTAGAATGTTGTCAAAACTGTGTTTTGAGACTCTGAACCCTGGGCATTTTCTGATGTGACTCTACCTCTAAGAGCGCTACCTGCTTCTCTCGTTCTAGTAGCCAGTGTTCCAGCACCCTCCAGCTGATCTACTTCCTTTGCTTCTATCAAAAATTCTACAGAAGGAAAGAAAAAATCCATTTCATGTTTTCTGTGTATATTTGCTTTTATCAGATGCTTTTTGTGTGCATTGTGTTCGAACTTGTATGGTGCATTAGTAAGTACTAAATTCTCCTGTTATTGGAATTGATGTGTAATATCATCCAACAAGTAACTATACAGAAATAGCACAATAATATGAAATTATAGCGCTGGAAAGGATCTTAACATTTAGCTAGTCCTATCTCCCTGAGAGCCAGAGATGGAAAATGACCTACCCAAGGTAACTATTAGTGTTTCTGAGACACACTGTGCTGATATAAAGGCATAAAGAATTCCTCCTAATTGCTCATAGCAGAGATAACACACTGGAAGATTGTATCAGAAACTAAGAATGAAACTCAGAGATGAAGGGTCCTCCTGACTATTATTTCTGCCACGTAGAAAATACTCTATAAGTAGATCCTTCACATTGTTCTTTTGTTAAATTCTCTTTATTGACTTCTTCCTTTAATATTTGTAGTGGAGGAAGGACCATCACTGGTGTGTGAGAGCTGACACCTCTTGGACCAGGTCAAAGTAAAACACAATTCTGCCAGTTTTCTGAGGTGTATTTTATTCATCCAAGACGAACTCTTGAAATGCTTTTTTTTCTTCTTCTTCCTTAGAGGGTGACTTCCTTCTACACAGCACTTCTGTGTTATTCACATTTTCTCCTCAATTTTAAGTTAGTTCAGTTACTTATTTATTGCGTCCTTTTCTTCGTCTAGCTTTGGGCTTCTCGGTACATTGGTGTTGCTCTTCCTATTTGACATGCAGGCCACTGGTACCCTGACTTCATAACTAATCCATGTATACTTTTATTAAAGATAAAAATCTCATACACTCTTTGTGTATGCCATTCAAACTACCTCTCTGTCTGTTTTTCCATGGAGAATCTTTGCTCTTCCATATTGGGCATTAGGAAGGAGTACTTAACAAACCCAGGCTTTGAAATCAGATGGACGTAGTTTTCAGTTCCAGCTCTGCCCCACTTACTAGCTGTGTGGCCTTGGGCTGGTTACTTCTGCTGTCTGAGCCTCAGTTTCCTCATCTATAAAATAGAAATAATAAGGTGGTTGTAAGGATTAAGTGAATTCATACATAAAGGGTTTAGAATAGTGCCTGGTCCAAATGAATGTGCTATGTAGACATTAGTTGTTGTTATTATTGTCCTTATTATTGTGTTGTTATTGTTATTTACTCATCCTTATAATCAGTCTGCCGACATCATGTTGACCAGTGATACTCAACCTGGATTGTCAATAGCAACGTGGTCTCCAGGGATGCCATGGCATTCTTAGAATAAAATGATTTTCATTTGTTCTAATGAGAAAGGGCACATAGCACTTACGGCGAGATGGGGTATGATGATAGTAACGGCCAAAATGAGCTGATAAAAGAGACGTAATTTCAGGTAGGTTGGGAATCATGGTTGTGGACCGACCCTGGTGAATCTCTTTACCTGGTTGCTTGTCAGCAGCAGATCTTTCTTGGTGATGGTACGAGCTGGCAGGATGCACCAGCCTGTTCGTTTATGAGTAATACTGACGTACATCTGCGCAAATAAATTAACGTTCTCCTCTGGCCTGACTCATTTTATGGAAACAAGTTTGCCTGCCAGTGTGTGAGCTGACCCACATAACCCCTTTGCTAAAAAATATACTGCATATCATGGTACTTTAACGCTAACCAGTATTGAAAAGTGGCAGGTAAACTTTTCTTTTGTTTTTTCTTTTTATGGGAACATTCACTGGCCTCCACTTGGCATGGAAAGAAGACTGAAAATCCAGTAGGGGAGGAGGAAAGGGACAAAGGGAACAGTGGCATGTTGTAATTTGTCAGCATATATGAGTGCTGGTAATTTGTTTTACAGTAAAAACTTGGATGCAAGTGGTTCTGAAAAGCTTAGACATAGCATAGGAATATTGTTGTTAGTTGCTGTCGAGTGAATTCTGACTCCTGATGACCCTGTGTGTTATAGAGTAGAACTGCTCCATAGGGTTTTTTTTGGCTGTAATCCTGATGGAAGCAGATTGCCAGGCCTTTACTTCCAAGGTACCATTGGGCGGGTTCGAACCACCAACCTTTAGGTTAGCAGTAGACTGCAAACCGTTTGTGCCACCTAGGGACCTTTAACACAGCAGTGGAGCAGGCTAATTATGGCCTCTATTACGGGGCCAATTTGAACATCATCTACATTAATATTCCAACAAAACGTTGATGTCATGATGTGCCAGGAACCACATGGCACCAATAGTTCCCCTTTCCACGAATAATGTGTAGCATCAGAAAGAATAGAAAAAAATCACTTCTCTAGTTTGATTGCAGTCATTCTGAGCCAGAGGCAGGGCCCTTTAGTGACTTCCACAGGCAGATATTGGAAAATGATAAACTTGAATTTTGTTGATGTTGTTTTTGTTTTTGATTTGTGACTTAGAGACCCCATGTGTTACAGAGCAGAACTTTGCTACAGGGTTTTCTTGGCTGTAATCTTTAAGGAAGTAGATGATCGGGCCTGTTTCTTCCTCGATGCTACTGGGTGGGTTTGAACCGCCAACCTTTTGGTTACTAGCAAAGCGTAAACCGTTTGTGCCACCCAGAGGCCTTGATAAACTTGAACTTTAATTCATCTTTTGGTGGCATGTCTTAAACTGGAATAATAACAATTTGAGAAGTTTCCCTTCATCTTTCTTTCTTTAAACAGAGTTTTCCGTGATGTCAACCCCACTGTTCTAGACCCCATGAGCTGGTATTTATAACAGGGGTCACACTGGTGAGGTCAGTGGAGGAGGACACAGTGCAGTTGTGCTCTGTCTTCCTTTGCACTGGAACTGGGCCTCCCCCAGGCCCACACCGCGAGGGCCCTCAGGCATGTTTAAGAAGAGTGCTAGGCAACAGGATCAGAAGGCCTCATTAGACGAAGCAACTGTAACTTGTGCTTCAGAGATTTTGTTTAAAATGCCCATTCTCAAAATCAGCCTTTTCCAGGCACGTTGCCAAAATACAGCAATGGACCATTTTAAAATGCCCATTTAAAATAAGTTCTCTTGAAAATAGTGCTGTGGCAAAGGTCCTTCTGGCAGAGAGCCACTTTAGACATTGGATCACTCCAAGCATTATTTTAAGATAGTGCCCAGGCCTCTTAGTAATTCAGGCGCTGTTTCCTTGAAACCCAGCAAATGTCATTGTGCAGAGAGCAGACGTAAATGGGCCTGGCCGGGCCAACAGCTGGATTGCCTTCCCACAGATGTTCTCGTCACAGAGAGTGAGCCTGGAGAGTTTATATGGTTCCTTGTCCGTCTTTCTGGATGGAAATATCTTCCCCTGATTCACCCCACCCCCACCCCCATTCCTTCTCAAATCGAAATATTAAGCTGAGTTTGCGGGGCTGGGAAATGAAGGAGATAAAAAGAAATTCACTGGGAGCTATGGAGAAGTGAAACTCCTGGAAGAACAAAAGAAAAGCCTCCTGCTCTGAAGAAGCTCCTGGGTTCAGTTTGCCCCTTACCTAGAATAGCAGTGGGGAGAGAGTATCACGGACTGCCTGAGGTTTCTCCAAAGAGAGTTCTGAAATCCTAGGTTTTGGTCCCCTCCAAATAAAGACTTGCAGTTTGTTAGACGTTTGGGAACAAATGGCATCTAAAGGTGCCCTTGTCTCTGATCCTGCCAGTGATTCAGGTAGCACTGCGTAGCTTGCCTCCTATTTCTAGCTCCAGGATGGTTGCCAGAGGTGTTCAGACAAAATAAAATGTGGAAGTGCCTGCTTATCTTTCTGACCACACCCTCTCTTCTTCTTCCAGGTTAGAACTGTAGGATGATTTCTATCGTTGGCTCTCAGGTTTTAAGACGCAGTGGTTAACAGCTACGGCAAGCTCTGGCTGCTAACCAAAAGGTCAGCAGTTCAAATCCACCAGCCGCTCCTTGGAAACCCTATGGGGCGGTTCTACTCTGTCCTGAGTGTCCCTATGAGTCGGAATCAACTCGATGGCAATGGATTTGGTTTGATTTGGTTCAACCCAGTTTTGCATTTTGTTAAAATAGTCAGCTGTTAAGATTGTTGGGAAGGTCAGTTTCCACTAGGTCACCTGTCATTAACATCACATGAATTTCCTTTCATGTCCTTCATTTTCATAGCGACCCCGTGTGACAGAGTAGAACTGCCCCATAGGGTTTTCTTGGCTGTAATCTTTATGGAATTAGATCGCCAAGTCTTTCTCCTGTGGAGCCATTGGGGCGGGGGGATTTGAACTGCCAACCTTTCGGTTAGCAGCCGAGCACGAAACCATTTGTGCCACCAGGGCTCCTCAGGTACGTACACACTATATTTTTGGATAAATGATAACGCTTTTCTTTTTAAACAAAGGAAAGGAAATGTCAAAAAGGGATCATCAAATACCTGCCGGAAAAAGGAAGAAAGGTTTGATTGATGAGAAAGTCCAAAGACAGTTTTACTTACTGTCAAGTTCTTCCTGGAGGAAGAATTCTTTACTTTAGGTGCCTGATGCTCAGTAAATTGTGAAGCGCTTCCCCCTTATGCGTGTAAACTTTACAGATATTTTGAGAAGCATCCAGCATTCATTAAACCTCCCTTAAGTCATGTCATAATTGCAAATCATAGTGGTTGCTTTAGCACGTGGGTGACCATGTGAGAAAATTGAGGGGAAGAGAGGCTAACGTGTCTAGCTTCACCAAGGTAACTTCTTCAGAGTTACACTTAAATTCTCCTACTCGCTGACTTTTTTTTTTTTTTTTTAAATCAAGTTATAACCTTAATCCTGGAAATTCACCCCTCTTCCCACTCCATTCTCTCACATAGACTTATCACTAATGCGTGTACACGCAAACAACACATGTAACTCAGTTCTAGCATGGAGCCAAAATTATTTTCTCGAGTTTATAGAATTTAAGATCTCTTATAGAATAAGGGTAAAACATTACTTCCTTTTTGAAAGCTCATGGGAAAGCCACATGGCTGACCTTTGCCCCTGTGCCTCCTTTTCCCAGCTGCCATTGAACTCTGCTGGGTGGTACTTACCTTCCTGCCAGGTTTTTGCCTGCTGCTGGAGCCCGTTGAATGCACCTGAGTAGCTCTCTCCTCCTGAGTTAATCAAACCAGCCTTCGTGAGTGCCCAGCCTTCACCTTCCCGGTACTTTCATGTTCTGGAGTACCCAGAAGGAGACGAAGGCCAAAGAAACTGTCAAAACCTGGCCCTTGAGTTCTGTCTCTGCCAGTAGCCCTTTGAAGGAACTGTGGCTCAAGGGAGGGCCTGGCCTTTTTGCAAAGGCTAGTTTTTCAATTAAATACCATAGTTTTATGATTAGAGCTGAGAGCTCTGAGAGTTCATACCCATGTCAGTAATCCCTAGGAAATGCACAGTACTGACCTTTTTCACTTATTTTCTTATAATTTCCATTTTGTTATGACTATAAGGCACTCTGGGCAATGTATTTCTGGGGAATTTTTGTTCTTAGTAAGTAGTTGGAGCCATTCAGACTTTTTCCTTGTTCTTCACGTCTTATGCAAGTTGTGGAATTATTGTCCTGAAATGTCCAGTAGGCCCCGTGTAGCCAAATAACTGGTGCATTAAGTTTTCTATAGTCACTGTTGTTGTTAGGTGCCATCGAGTTGGTTCCGAAGTTGTCTATAAACCAAAAACCAAACCCGTTGCCATTGAGTTGATTCAGACTCATAGCAACCCAATAGGAAAGAGTAGAACTGCCCCATACAGTTTCCAAGGAATGCCTGGTGGATGATTTAATGTACATAATGCGCTTGAAATACTGCCTTGTGGATGGTCAATACCCCATAGAAGCTCTTATTAGCTTAGAGCTAATCTTTAAGCGGTATGGAATATTTGCCCTTGAAGGAGATGGTGATAATCCAAAAACCATTGCACGGGTAGTCAGGAGTCCTGTGTTCGGTTTCTGCCACCAACCACCGCATAACTACATGACTTAGAGCGAATCTTAATTTCAGTTACCTCATCTGTGAAATTGGGATAGTAATATTTCCCTTAGCAAGTATTCACATATGTGTGCGTGCACGTGCACACACATGCATTCGGCGGTAAAGCAGGAGGAAAATCAAATGAGAATGCAAATTTTAAAACTCTGAAATGACATGAGGCACTTCACAGACATGTTATGGCAATTGTTTTGCTATGTGTGCTATATATACTTAGGCTATAATAGATTCTGAGAATAAGAAGTACCCTCATATCTATACGGTATTTCATACTTTGCAAATGAGATAGGATATCCGGTATTTTATCACAAACTTCTAGAATTGGAATCGACTACATGGCAAGTAACAACAACAGGGTGTAGGGACCTTGTTTGTATGTTTTGTTCATAATCTAGCAGATGAGTGGTTCTGTTCAGTCCCATGAGGTCTCTATGAGTCAGAATCGACTCAATGGCACCCAGCAACAACAACAGCAGCAGCAGACAGTGGACATTCAGCAAATGTGTTTTGATTCAAGTGCAGCCAGTCTGATGACACAGCTGAAAGCTACTGCCGTTGAGTCGATTCTGACTCATAAGGACCCTTAAATGCCTCAAAAATGGTCTTTAAATAGTTTTTTAGCAAGTGATTAATGCTGTTGACTTCACCTAATGTCTGGGGCAGGTGATAATTTAGGTCTCAAACAAGTTGAAATTTGGTTTGGACATGTGTCTTGAGAGCTGTGGTAGGGTTCAATGGGAGAAGCAATAGGTGGGATCTCTTAGCCCAGGTTTACCTTATCTTTTGCAAGAGAGTAGACAATGTGTCCCATGGCTCTCTATCTGTAAAAAGGAAAAGGAAAACTGTTGTAGAGAGTGCTCAGTGAGTACTTGTTGAGTGAATGGATGAGTAAGGCCTTGGAGGGTGTGTGTAAATTTTAAGCTAAGTCAGATCTGGTACTTCACGTTAGTGATGGGAAGAAGGACAGGAATGTACCTTCCAAGTAACCATAGGAAGAGGAGCTTGTTGCTTTTGTAATCATTGAAGCTTTGGCTGTGAAGCACTTGCAGAAATTCAAAATGCTATGAAAATACTTAATAACAGGTTATAGACACAATTCTGTTCAATAATAATGGTTGCATGAACTACTTAAAATTGACCTTTCTTAGATAGTAATTTAGTATCTAAGTGGTTAAAAGGAGAAAGAATAGCAGGCAAGAGCAAGACTGTGTTAAGCATACATATTAATTGTCTTTACAACACAAAAGATCCCCCAGTTGCTTTGCATTTTCTTTTCAATATCTGAATGGAGTGGTTTTTTTTTTGTTTTTTTTTTGTTTTTTTTAGATAAAGGCACTCGCAGAATGTTTGTATTTAAACCTTTAAATGAAACCATCTCCTCATTATGGAACAGCATCTTTCATTAAATATGTCCTCAAAAACCTATTTTTGTTTTTCTAAACTATGGCTAGTAATAGTAAGTGGTTAGACAAAGACACTCTTTATCCTTGATTCACAGAATTATGGTCATACATTATAAAAAGAAAGTGTCACAAATTGAGAAATGAATAACCAGACCGAGAGTATGTGTTAATGATTTTTTGACTCTCTAAGACATAAACTATCCTTTTCAGGACTGTTGGGAATAATCCACCCCCCTCCCCATAAATTCTTTGGAGAAGGGCCTTTTTTTTTTTTTTAAAGGAAAGATTTTAATTTAAGCAGAATGATTTGGTGAGCTCTGGGGGCCTTTTAGCTACTGAATACGTGGATTCTGAAAGGAATTGTGGAATTTTACTCCCTTGGATACCATCAAAGTTCCTTTTGTAAAAAGTGAAAGATCTAATAAATGAGACTCTCATGCTTTTTTTGGTAGGTGAATCCAATGTAAAAACAAATATCCTGAGCCATGATGAAGCCGGCCTCTTTAGTACCTGCCTAATTTGAAGTTGTTATATACATTGACCCAAGTTTTTTAGGTATGGAAAAATGGTAAACATCAAAGATTTTGAAAGAATCACGTATGCAGATTTGTGTGAGCACCTTCACCGCTGTTGGAGAATAGTATTGGGCTGCTAATGAGTTTCTGTCAAGGTCTTGGCCATTTATGAATGCACATATTTCTATATTTGCTACTCAAATGCATGAAAATACATTGGTACAACAGTGTTTTGTCTTGAAGTGATGGGTATACTTCCTTCCTCTCTCCTCCTTATTTATCTACCTACCTCTTTATTTGTATCTTACCGTGTCCCCAAAAGAATTTAAATTGTCCTACAAAAATACAAATTGTTCATAATGCAATACAATTAAATTACGAACAATCAAGCAAAGGTGAAAATACAGGTAGAAAAACAAGATGGAGCCAGGACTAAGGTTCAGACACAAAATGCATGCCATAAACTTTATTATGTTTGATAGAGGTAGACCATAAATTTGACTGCAAGCTATCTAGTAACAAATGTGAAGACAAAAAAAAAAAAAAAAAAAGATTGGTTACATGAATCATAGTGTCCAGAGGTTAAAAGCAAACTAGGTGTTCAGGAAAACTAACAGAGAGAGAATGATAAGAACAAATTGGTCCAATTAAATGAAAGCTGAAGAAAATTGAAACAACTCCACAAGAACCAAAATACAATCTGAGAATATCTCACCTGAATTTGGAGACCATCTCAAGAATAGATTTGACGCATTGAACACTAATGACTGAAGACCAGACGAGTTGTGGGATGTCATCAAGGACAGCATACATGAAGAAAGCAAAAGGTCATTAAAAAGACAGGAAAGAAAGAAAAGACCAATAATGGATGTCAGAAGAGACTCTGAAATTTGTTCTTGAGCGTAGAGTAGTGAAAGTGAGAGGCAGAAATGATGAAGTAAAAGAGCCGAACAGAAGATTTCAAAGGGTGGCTCGAGAAGACAAAGTGAAGTATTATAATGAAATGTGGAAAGACCTGGAGTTAGAAAACCCAAAGGAAAGAACACGCTTGGCAATTCTCATGATGAAAAAACTGAATTAAAAATTCAAGCCTCAAGTTGCAATATTGAAGGATTCTATGGGCAAAATATTGAATGACGCAAGAAGCACCATAAGAAGATGGAAGAAATTCAGAGAGTTACTGTAACAAAAGGAACTGGTCAAAGTTCAGTTATTCCCGGGGGTAGCATATGACCAAGAACCAATGGTATTGAAGGAAGAAGTCCAAGCTGCTCTGAAGGCAGTGGTGAGAAACAAGGCTCCAGGAATTGATGGAAAAGCAATTGAGATGTTTCAACAAATGGATGCAGTGCTGAAAGCGCTCACTCATCTATGCCAAGAAATTTGGAAGACAGCTATCTGGCCAACCAACTGGAAGAGATCCATATTTGTGCCCATTCCAAAGAAAGGTGATCCAACAGAATGCAGAAATTATCTAACAGTATCATTAATATCACATACAAGTAAAATTTTGCTGAAGATCATTCAAAAACAGTTCCAGCAGTACATCCACAGGGAACTGCCAGAAATTCAAGCCGGATTCAGAAGAGGACGTGGAACGATGGATGTAATTGCTGATGTCGGATGACTTGTGGCTGAAAGCAGAGAATACTAGAAAGATGTTCACCTGTGTTTTATTGACTGTGTAAAGGCATTCAACTGTGTGGATCATAACAAATTATGGATAACGTTGTGAAGAATGGGAATTCCAGAACACTTAATTGTGCCCATGAGGAACCTGTACATAGACCAAGAGGCAGTCATTCTAACAGAACAAGGGGTTATTGCATGGTTTAAAATCAGAAAAAGTGTGCTTCAGGGTTGTATCCTTACACCCTACTTATTCAATCTGTATGCTGAGCAAATAATCTGAGAAGGTCGACTATATGAAAAAGAATGTGTCATCAGGATTGGAAGAAGACTCATTAACAACCAACAATATGCAGATGACACAACCTTGCTTGCTGACAGCGAAGAGGACTTGAAGCACTTACTAATGAAGGTCAAAGACTACAAACATCAGTATGAATTACATCACAACATAAAGAAAAGAATTCTGACAACTGGACCAATAAGCAACATCACGATACACGGAGTTGTGAAGGGTTTCATTTTACTTGGATCCACAATCAACGCCCATGGAAGCATCCATCAAGAAATCAAATGTCATATTGCACTGGGCAAATCTGCTGTAAAAAACCTCTGTAAAGTGTTAAAAAGCAACACTGTCACTTGGAGGATTAAGGTGCACCTGATCCAAGCCATGGTATTTTCAATCACCTCATATGCATGTGGAAGCTGGACAATGAATTAGTAAGTCCGAAGAAGTATTGATGCCTTTGAATTATGGTGTTGGTGAAGAATATTGAGTATACCATGGACTGCTAGAAGAACAAACAAATCTGTCTTGGAAGAAGTACAGCCAGAATGCTCCTTAGAAGCAACGATGGTGAGACTTCATCTCAGGTACTTTGGACATGGTATCAGGAGGGACCAGTCCCTGGAGAAGGACATCATGCTTGGTAAAGTACCAGGTCAGCAAAAAAGAAGAAGACCCTCAACTAGATGGATTGACACAGTGGCTTCAACAATGGGCTCAAGCATAACAGTGATTGTGAGATTGGCACAGGACTGGGCAGTGTTTTGATCTGTTGTGCATAGGGTCACTATGAGTCAGAACCGACTTGACGGCACCTCACAACAACAACAATCGAGCTAACGGAGACAAAGTGGTGGTCTAGTGTTGCAGACTCATAAATTTCCTAGTAGTTATGGATATTCTCTTCTTATTTCTTAGGAACTTTTAAGTGAATCCTTTTAATTGTCCTCTTTGTCTGTAATAGATTTTTGGTTGGGGTATATATATCGTATATATTATAGCCCTTGAGAAAAAAATTTTTTTCTTTCTTTCAACTTTTTTCTTTTTTCTAATTGATGTACCTTGTATTTAGAAGCCAAGACTATGAAGCTTAAAAAACAAGACTATGTACATTTTTAGGCTGGTCATGCATGGGCCTGCACAAATACATGGCTCATATTTAATAGCAACGTCTTTCTAAGCTAGGTCAATTCTAGTTAAATCGGTGTGAGACATAAAATGCTAGAAAAATCCAACAGAAAGTAGAGCAACACTTTTAGTATCTTCTCTAAGAACTGTTCTAGAAAATGTGAGGCTTTTCTTACAATCCAAACATGCAGTTTTTATGTGGCTAATTTTTAAATAATCATTCAGTATTTAAAAATAACGTTTAAATGTGTTACCTATTTGGGAGTTTTGGTCCATTAACTTTTTCCAGTGGTTTTTCCAATTAAAATTACATTGATGCCATATGGCATCTGTTGTATGCTAAAACCCCCTAACTCACGAAAGAACTGTCAAAGCAGACTGAGGTAAGAGAGACCGAGTTAACACTTTTCAGTGGTTCTAGTCACTGTTTCTATCAAGGACTAATATTTTTTGTTTATTTAATTTTGTTTTGGTTTTGTATTAATAGATTTTATTTTTGAGATCAGTTTTTGGTTTACAGAAAAATTACATAGAAAGTTTAGACTTAGCCCCTATCATTAACATCTTATCTTAGTGTGGTAGGTTGGTTATGGTTAATGAACCAATACTGATGCATTATTATTAACTGAATCCATAGTTTACATTAGAGTTCGTTCATTCTTTGTGTTGTGAAGTTCTATGGGTTTTGTCAAATGCATAATGTCATGTATTATCCATTACAGTATCGTACAGAACAGTTTCACTGCCCTTAAACTCTCCTGTGCTTCACCTATTCATCTCTCCTCCCTTCCCCATTCCCTTTAACCTCTGGTGACTACTGATCTTTTTCCTATCCCTATAGCTTTGCCGTTTCCAGAATGTCATATAGTTGGGATCTTACAATATGCAGTCTTTTCCAACTGGCTTCTTTCACTTAGTAATGCATTTAATGTTTCTCTGTGTCTTGATAGCTCATTTGTTTTTATCGCTGAGTAGTACTCCACTGTATGGATGATGGAGCCCTGGTGGCGTGGTGGTTAAGCATTCTCCTGCTAACCATAAGGTTGGCGGTTTGACCCCACCAGCCTCTCTGCGGGAGAAAGATGTGGCACTCTGCTTCCATAAAGATTACAGCCTAAGAAACCCTATGGGACAGTTCTACTCTGTCCTATAGGGTCCCTATGAGTTGGAATTGACTCAATGGCAGTGGGTGGGTGGGTGAAGGTTTACAGAGCAAATTAGTTTCCCATTCAATAAACAAACTGTTCCATTACATTGGTTGCAATCCCCTCAATGCTTCAGCACTCTCCCCATTACCACCCTGAGTTCCCCATTTCCATTGGTCCAGTTTTCCTGCCCCTTCCTGCCGTCTCATCTTTGCTTTTGGTCTCATATAAGATGATTGTTCCAAGGAGCACTTTCCTCATGGGTGTTATTGTTTATTTTCTAGGCCTGTTTATAATTTGGCTGAAAGGTGATTTCCGGGAATGGCTACATTTCCCAGTTAGAAGGGTGTCTAAGGGCCATAGTCTTGGGGAATTCCAGTGATCTCTCTCGGATCAGTAAATTTGGTCTTTTTTTATGAATCTGAGTTTTGTTCTACTTTTTTTTTTCCCACTGTACCTGGGACCTTCTGTTGTGATCCTGATCAGAGTTTATTGGTAGTGGTAACTGGGCACCATCTAATTCTTCTGATCTCAGGCTAGTGGAGGCTGTTGATCATGTAGTCCATTAGTCCTTTAGACTAATTGTTTCCTTGAGTCTTTGGTTTTCTTCACTCTCCTTTGCTCCAGACAGTAAGAGACCAATTGTTGTATCTTAGATGACTGCTTGCAAGCGTTTCAGACCCCAGAGGCTACTCACCAAAGTAGGATGTGGAATGTTGTCTTTATGAACTGTGTTATGCCAATTGACCTAGATATCCCCCAAGACTATGGTCCTTAACCTTCAAGCCCAGTAACTCAGTCCCTCGAAGAGTTTGGTTATGTCTGGGATGTTTCCGTGACTGTGCCTCCTGTGTGCTGTGTTATATATGTATGAATATACATGCAGCACATACAAATATGTATGTAGAAATATCCACAACTAAACCTATATATGCACTTGGATGTACTCCCATATGCCTGCCCACACCTATTCAGCATACATACTGGCTCATTCCCAGTCTGTAGGTTGTCTTTTTACTCTTTTGGTGAAGCCTTTTGATGTGCACAAGTGTTTAATTTTTAGGAGATCCCAGTTATCTAGTTTATCTTCTGCTGTTTGTGTATTTTTAGTTATGTTTGGTATTCTATTTATGCCATATATTAGGGCCCCTAGTGTTGTCCCTATTTTTTCTTCCATGATCTTTATAGTTTTAGGTTTCACATTTAGATCTTTGATCCATTTTGAGTTAGTTTTTGTGTATGGTGTAAGATATGGATGGATCTTGTTTCATTTTTCTGCAAATGGATATCCAGTTTTGCCAGCATCATTTGTTAAAGAGATTTTATTTTCCCCATTTCATGAGCTTCAACCCTTTGTCAAGGATCAGCTGTGCATAGGTGGATGGATTTACTTCTGGGTTCTCAATTCTGTTCCATTGATCTGTGTGTCTGTCATTGTACCAGTACCAGGCTGTTTTGACTACCATGACTGTATAGTAGATTCTGAAACTGGGGAGTGTGAGGCCTCCTACTTTGTTCTTCTTCAATAATGCTTTGCTTATCCGGGGTCTCTTTCCTTTCCATATAAAGTTAATAGATTGTTTTTTCCATCTCTTTAAAGAGTGTTGTTGGTACTTAGATGGGGATTGCATTGTATTTGTAGATCGCTTTGGGTAGAATTGACATTTTCACAATGTTGAGTCTACCTATCCATGAGTAAGGTATGTTTTTCCACTTAAGCAGGTCTCTTTTGGTTTCTTGCAGTAGTGTCTTGTAGTTTTCATTGTATAGGTCTTTTACGTCTCTGATTAGATTTATTTCTAAGTATTTTATCTTTTTGAGGGCTATTGTAAATGGTATTGTTTTCCTGATTTCGTTTTTGATGTAGAGGAATCCAGCTGATTTTTGTATGTTGATCTTGTACCCTACCACTTTTCTGAATTCTCCTATTAGTTCCAGTAGCTTTCTTGTGGAGTCTGTGGGATTTTCTATGTATATGACCATATCATCTTCAAATAAAGATAGTTTTACTTCTCCCTTACCAATTTGTATGCCCTTTATTTCCCTTTCTTGCCTTACTGCTCTAGCTAGGACTTCCAGTACAATATTGAATAAGAGTAGTGATAAAGGGCATTGTTGTCTGGCTCCCTTTCTCGGGGGAATGCTTTCAGTCTCTCTCCAGTTGAGAATAATGTTGGCTGTTGTTTTTTTAAAAAATATATATTTATATGCCCTTAATTATGTTTAGGAATTGCCTTTCTATTCCTATTTTGCAGACAGTTTTTATCAAGAATGGGTGTTGGACTTTGTCAAATGCCTTTTCTGCATTGACTTAGATGACTATGTGATTCTTGTTCTTTGTTTTATTTATTTATTTGATTTTCTAGCGTTGAACCATTATAAGTCGGAACTAACTCAACGGCACATAACAACAACAACAATTTAATTTTTATGCTAACGTGAATGGTATTGTGTTTTAAATTTCAAATTCCAATTGTGCATTGCTGGTATATAGGAAAGCAATCTAGTTTTTACTATTGACTGTATATTCTGCATCCTTGTTGTAATCACGTACTGTATTATTTCCAGGAAGGTTTTTTTTGTCAATTCTTTGGGATTTTCTATAGAGACAATAATTTCATCTGTGAACAAAGACAATTTTATTTCTTCATTCCAAATATATATGCATTTTATTTTCGCTTCTTGTATTATTGCATTAGCTGGGATTTTCAGTAAAATGTTGAATAGGAGTTCTGAGAAGGACACCCTTGCGTTTTTCCTGATTTTAGGGGGAAAGGATATAGTTTCTCACCATTCAGTCTGATGTTAACTGTAATTATTTTGTGTATGTTCTTAATCAAGTGAAGGAAGTTAACCTCTATTCCTAGTTTGCTGAGAGTTTTTGTCATGAATGGTATTGGATTTTGTCAAATGCTGTTTTGCATCTCTTGATATGATTATATGATTTTTATTTTTTGTCTAGTTGATGTAATGGATTATATTAATAGATTTTTTAATGTTGAGTCCATCTTGCTAAATCCACTTGGTCATGGTATATATAATTTTTTTGTACATTGTCAGATTTAATTTGCTAATATTTTGTTGTGGATTTTAAAAAAATTATTCTCTTGTTGTTGTTTAGAATAGACACAGCAAAGCATACACCAATTAAACCATTTCTAAATGTACAATTCTGTGACATTTTTTACATTCTTTGAGTTTTGCAACCACTCTCACCCTCCTTTTCTGAGTTGGTGCTCAGTCATTAACGTAAACTCACTGCCCCCTAAGGTTCCTATCTAATCTGTCCAGTTGCTATTTTTATTTTGATCCCATATAGATAGTTCTTAACAGAGCATAATGCTCAAGCAGACATTTTTTGCTAGTGAAGCTAAATTATTGTTTGGTTTTAAGAAGGCTTTAGGGGATATTTTTGGTTTAAATTTTAAAGATTGCTCAGGGCAGTAGTTTCAGGGGTTCATCTAGTCCCCATGGCTCCAGAAAGTCTGTAATTCATGAGATTTTGAAATTCTGTTCTGAATTTTCCCACTTTTGATCAGGATTCTTCCATAGAATATTTTATCAAAATATTCAGTAATGGTAGCCAGGCACCATCCAGTTCTTCTGGTCTCACGGCAACGGAGACAGTTGATCATGGAGGCAATTAGCCACACATTCCATTTCTTCCTTCTATTCCTGACTCTCCTTCCTCTGTTGCTCCATGTTAACAGAGACCAATTGTTGTACCTTGGATGGCCATTTGCAGGCTTTTAAGACACCAGGCACTATGCAAGAAACTAGGACGTAGAACAAAACGCTAAACAAGTTATTAAGCCAATTCACTGGGATGTCTCATGAAACCGTGACCTTAAACCTCCAAACCAGGGAACCAAATCCCATGAGGTTTTTGGTTGTACATAAGTAGCCTCAGTAGCTACTCTGTTTTTTTTCTTTTGTAAATGTATCTATCACATAACTTTTGCCAGTTCACGTTTATACACATGTACAGCTTATTGACAGCAATTACAGTAATTGGCTGTGCAACCCTACCCATAGTCAGTGTTATTTTTCCATCACTGTTAACCCCCCTCCCACCCACCTCTGGTAACCACTAATAAACTTTGGTCTCTATGCATTTGCTTTTCCTTGTTATTTCATATAAATAAGATCATAGAAAGTATGTCCTTTTGTGATTATCTTACTTCACTCAGCATAATGTCTTCAAGCTCCATCCATATTGTAGCATGTATCAAGACTTCATTTCTCCTACTGGCTGAGTAGTATTCCATTGTATGTATGTTCCACATTTTGTTTATCCATTCATCTGTTGATAGGCATTTAGGTTGTTTCCACATTTTAGCTGTTGTGAATAGTGCTGCGGTGAACATTGGCGTACAAGCCTCTGAGTCTCTGCTTTCAAATCTTTTGGGTATATACCTAGGAGTGGAATTGCTGGGTCATATGGTACTTTTTTTTAGTTTTCTGAGGAGCCACCACACTCTTTACAGCAAAGGTTGTACCATTTTGCATTCCCACCAGCAATAAGTAAGCGTTCCAATTTTTCCACATCCTCACCAACACTTGTTATTTTCTGTTTTTTTTTAATTATTATTTTTATATTAGCCATCCTAGTGCTAGTTAAATTATATCTCATTGTGGTTTTGATTTCCATCTCTCTGCTGGCTAATGATGTTGAGCATCATCTTATGTGTTTGGTGGTCATTTGAATGTCCTCTTCGGTGAAATGACTGTTCAAGTCCTTTGCCCATTTTACAATTCGATTATTTTCCTTTTTGTTGTTGTCAAAGTTTTGTATATATATATTGTTTATTAGATTCTTATTAGATAAACCGTTTCCAAAGATATTCTCTCAATTGGTAGCTTGTCTTTTCACTTCTTTGGTAAAGTCTTTTGATGAACAAAAGTCTTTCATTTTTATGAGGTCCCATTCATTTATTTTTTCTTCTGCTGTTTGTGCTTTTGTTATTATATTAGATAATCCATTTGTAAAGGCTAGGCCGGACAGTGTTGCCCCTGCATTTTCTTCAAATAATTTTATGGTTTTAGTTCTCACATTGACGTCCTCAATCCATTTTGAATTGTTTTTCTGTTTGGTGTGAGGCATGGATCCTGTTTCATTTGTTGAGGATTTTTGCATGTATGTTTATGAGCGATATTGGTGTGTAATGTCTTTTACTGGTTTTGGTATTAGGGTAAGGCTGACATCATTAAACGAGTTAGGAAGTGTTCTCTCAGCTTCAATTCTTGGAAGAAATTGTAGAGAATTGGTATCACTTCTTCCTTTAATATTTGGTAGAATTTAACAGTGAAACCATCTGGGCCTGGTACTTTCTGTTTTCGAAGGTTATTAATCCAATTTATTTAATAGATATAGGGATATTCAGATTGTTTCTCCTTGTGTGGTGTTTGGTAGATTGTGTCTTTCAAGGAATTAGTCCATTTTATCTAAGTTATCAAATTTGAGGGCACTGAGTTGTTCATCATATTCTTTTATTATCCCTTTAATGTTCGTGGGATCAGTAGTGATGGCCTCTTTCATTTCTGGGCTGTGACCTTTAGAAGTTTTTCTTAGTCTTTTTGTTTTTTCCACCTTTGGTAAAATAGGAAGGCTAGAGGGGCTGGAGAACTTCTTTTAACATTTCATGCAAGGCAGATCTATTGGTGACAAATTCTCCCTTAGTTTTGTTTGTTTGGGAAAGCCTTTATTTCTCCTTCACGTCTGAATTATAATTTTGATGGATACAGAATTGTAGGTTTTTTCCCCCAACACTTTAAATATTTCACTCTTTTCTCTTCTTGCTTACATGGTTTTTGGATGATAAGTCGATGTAATTTTTAATCTTTGTTCCTCTATAGGTAAATTCCCCCCCACCCCCACCCCATACCTCTGGCTCCTTTCAAGATTTTGTCTTTTTCCTTGGTTTTCTGCAGTTTGAATATGATATATCTAGGAGTAGTGTTGTTGTTGTTTTTTTTTTTTTTAAATTTATCCTGCTTAGTGTTTTCTGAGCTTACTGGATCTGTAGCATTATGTCTGTCATGAATTTTGGAAAAATTCTTAGCCATTATTTCTTCAACTATTTCTTCTGCTCCGTTCACTCTTCTCTTTCTGTCTTTGTTTGTGGCCTCAGGAGTTTTTCACTGTCAAGGTAGTTCTCATTCAGCCTATAGCAATTTGTCAAAATTGCCATTTACTTGTTCCTATTAGTTCACGGCTTTATTGGTTTCTGCTCCAGATAACCTGAGCTCAGCTGTGGTTCTCTGTATTTGTCTGCCTTTCCAAATTTTGGGGTGGCGGTTTGCCCTGTGACCGCAATTCTTTGATGAGCCAAAGAAGAGTCACTGATTTTCAGTTTGTTCTCCTTTTTTCTTGTTGTGAGGATGAGAGTGATGACTTCCAAGCTCTTTAAATGCTAGAGCTAAAACTGGATGGTCCAGCTTTTAAGGTTGAAATGTGTTATGGAATTAGCAGGGGCTTTGATGTTAGACTGACCTATATTCAAATCCAGATCCTGCCATTTAACTAGAGGTATTACCTTGTACAAGTCACTTAACCTCCCTGAATCTCAGTTCCCTCATCAGTAAAATAAAAATAATTCCAAACACATAAAGTTAAGTTAAATCTAAATGAGAGGACATATGTGAACAAGTTTGCCAGAGATCCTGACATGTATATCAGAAGCACCCTGTAAATGTTACTTTTTTTTTTTTCCTTTTCCATATAGGTACCTGTGGTTAAAAAACAAAAACGAGGACCATTTTGAGTCCATCCCACTGTGAGGCATTTATGCCTAGGAATGTAATCAGTTCCTCTTCTTATAAAGATTTGCCATTCTTACAGTGCTGGAAAAGCTGCCTTGGAAAAAATCACTTTCTTCTGTAAGGACTATCGTATTCCTATGGTCTTGAAAGGGATTCCTTGGTTCATTTCTTCCTCTCTTCCAGCCACAAGTATACACTTTTTCTTCTTTTTTAAAATACCCAGCCCATTAATTAAAATACCCATAAAAACACATTTCCTTCTGTCTAGGTCTGAATACAGCCACATCAGCACCAAATACTAAGGATGGTCATTTTGCTACCTTGATAAGGTATATGTCCTGGGGGCTGGTAGAAGAAGTTATTTTATCAGTGAAAGAGAGATAATAGCCTAACTGCACACAGCATGACATCAAACTTCATGTGAAGAATTGTGTCCCGTTTTTGAGCACCATAATTTAAGAGACCTTGACACCACTTGAGTGTATTCAAATAGTAGTCACCAGGACGGTGGTGGGGCCATCTAGAAACCTTACTATACTAGGCTGTGTAGTAGCTCAATTTATTCAAACTATTTATCTGTATCATTTATCTTTCTATATATTGTGAAAATTTTTTTTAGAATATTTTCTGGTCAGTTCCAAATTTTTCATGAGAGCTCTGATTTTATATTATTTGTTCTCATTTTTACTGGACATAATTCTTGATTTCTTCCTAGGAAAGGTACAGAAGAAAATCTCCCTAGCTGATGTGTACATTATTGTCTGACCCCCACACCCGCCCCCCCCCCCCCCCAAAAAAAAAAAATCAATGGGCTGAACTTCCTTGCAGTAATTCTAGCCATTGGTTTCTTTTCATGAAGCCTCGACTTGCCAAGAAAAGCTGAGCATCACTTTCTACCTAGTGTTGGTTCCTACAGGTCCCCGAGGAGCCTTTGCTTGAGCAGTTATAATTTGGTCTGTTGTGCTTTGATATAGAAGAGAGGGGGTTCGGCCAAACCCAGAGATGTGCTAAGTGGACTCCGAACTGTGGAAGTGGGAACGGGGAGCATGTGTGAGCTTAAGGTTAGATATGAACCTCTGGCCCTTTCCCCCTGCAGTATGCGTTGTCCGTATTCCTTCTGAGGAAGCATTCATGATCTTTTGTAATTTTCTGTTTCTATTGATCCAGCAATGCCAGTAACAGAAGCTAAAAAACAAGGTTATGGTGTCACAGTCTGTGGAATTTCACTGTCATATATACCTTGCACGTTAGAGAATGAACGCACTATGCCTGAGATGAAATTTGCCTTGTAGAGAATTCAGAATTGATTTTAGGGTAAGCTTGAACGATGCCATCTCAGCAGGCTTCTCCCTTCTCTAACCTCACTATGCCCCAAGGGAAAAGTGAAAGAGGGACTCTGGTTTGTTGATCTTTGGGCTGAAATTTCTTCTGGTAGATTTCCATTCGTAAGGGGGAAGGCAATGGGAGAACAAGGGGTTTAAAATAGAATTTAGCTTCTACAAAGTTTCTTGAGAACATATGTGTATCGGACTGAGGACAGCTAGTTCGGCTACTGCTTTCCAGCTGTGTGACCCTGGGAATGTTCTTTGAACTCTGCGGAGCCTCAATCTCCTCATCTATAAAGTGAGGATTGCGGTATCAAATCCAAAGTATTGGCATAGAAATGAAATGTCATAATACATTTAGAAATATTTTGGAAACTCTCAACCATGTAGCTCCTGAGTCACTTTTAAGGCAAAGACACTGTATCATTTGTCTCCATCTACCCAGCGCTAATGTAGGAGACCTTGGGTGGCACAGTTAAGTGCTCAACTATTAACTGGAAGGTTGGCGGTTCGAATCTACCCAGAGGCATCTTGGAAGAAAAGCCTGAAGATCTACTTCCAAAATACCACAGCGAATCAAAGCCCTATGGAACACAGTTCTATTCTGAAACATTTGAGGTCACCATGAGTCAGAATCAACTCAATGGCAACTGCTACTGGTACCTAGCCTTTATATACGTCTAGTGTCCAGCACAGAACCTAGTATATGATAAATGGTTGCTTGCTGAAATTAAAATGTATGAATAGTTTAATGAATAGTTCTTTTTTGGGGGTAGATGGTCTCCAGGCCTCACCCAATGTTGAGATTTAAGGATTGGAAACAAATTAGAGTATAGGGTTAGGAAAAGATTGTTATAAATAAACTTTCCAGGAATTGCTTAATGTTTTAAAATAAACAAAACAAACATGCAGCAATTGACGGAAATGAAGGTTATCTTTCTCAAGTGAGCTTGGAAGCTTAGTAGAATTGCACTGGCGTTTGTTCAGTTTCGCTGTACATGTCTTAAGCCCAAGGGAAGAATCAAGGGAGCATGTTCCGCCGTTCGAGAGATCTAGGGTAGATGGTGGTAGGACAACCTAGAGCTTACTTCTGCCCAGATGACTGAGATATTGGACTAAGTGATCCCAAGGAGCGCTTAAAATATACCTCTCACTATTAGTCTGAAAGGGGTAATAATTTGATTTTTCTTTTTTATTATTGTACTTTAGATGAAGGTATACAGAACAAACTAGCTTCTCATTAAACATGATCCACATATTGTTTTATGACATTGGTTCACAACCCCACAACATGATACACATATTGCTTTATGACATTGGTTCACAACCCCACGACATGTCCACGCTCTCCCTTCTCGAACTTGGGTTCCCTATTACCAGCTTTCCTGTTCCCTTTTGCCTTCTAGTCCTTGCCTCTGGGCTGATGTGCCCCTTCAGTCTTGTTTTGTTTTATGGGGCTGTCTAATCTTTGGCTGAAGGGTGAACCTTGGGAGTGACTTCATTACTAAGCTAAAAGGGTGTCCACGGGCCATGCTATCAGGGTTTCTCTAGTCTCTGTCAGGCCAGTAAGTCTAGTCTTTTTTTGTGAGTTAGAATTTTGTTCTACATTTTTCTCCAGCTCTGTCCGGGACCCTCTATTGTGATCCCTGTCAGAGCAGTCAGTGGTGGTAGCCGGGCACTAACTAGTTGTACTGGACTCAGTCTGGTGGAGACCGTGGTAGATGCAGTCTATTAGTCCTTTGGACTAATCTTTCCCATGGGTCTTTAGTTTTCTTCATTTTCCTGTGCTCTTGAAGGGGTAAAACCAGTGGAGTATGGCCGCTCACAGGCTTTTAACACCCCAAATGCTGCTCACCAAAGTAGATTGTAGAACATTGTCTTCATAAACTATCTTATTCCAATTGAGCGACATGTTCCCTGAGACCATGGTCCCCACAGCCCTCAGCCTGGTAATTCCGTCCTTCAGGGAGGTTAGATTTGTCCATGGAGCTTTCATGACCTTAGCCTGCACAGATTGTACTGACTTCCTCAGGATATATTCCTAGGAGTGGGATTATCGGATCATATGGTATTTCTATTTCTAGTTTTCTAAGGAAACACCATATCATTTTCCAAAATGGTTGTACCATTTTGCCTTCTCACCAGCAGTGCATAGGAGTTCCAGTCTCCCCACGGCCTATTGAACATTTGTCATTTTCTGGTTTTTTTATTTGTGCCAGTGTTGCTGGGGTGAGATGATACCTCATTCTGGTTTTGATTTGCATTTCTCTAATAGCTAGTGATCGCAAGCTATTTCTGTTATGCTATGTTATGTTATGCTAACAGCTATGTCTGTTAGCTGCTTGAGTGTCTACTTTGGTGATTGTTCATTTCCTCTGACCAGTTTTTAATTGGATTATTTGTCTTTTTGTTGTAGAGGTATTGGATTTTCGTGTAGATTTTAGAGATTAGACCTTTGTCAGATTTGTAATAGCTAAAATTTTTTTCCCAATCTGTAGGTTTTCTTTTTACTGTTTTGGTGAAGTCTTTTGATGAGCATAAGTGTTTAATTTTTAGAGGATCCTAGTTATCTAACTTATCTTCCAGAGTTTGTGTTTTGTTAGTTATGGTTTGTATCCTGTTAATGCCATGTATTAGGGTCTCTAGCATTGACCTTATTTTTTCTTCTATGATCTTTATAGTTTGGTCTGTGATCCATTTTTAATTAGTATTTGTATATGGTGTGAGTTATGGGTCCTGTTTCATTTTTTTACAGATGGACATCCAGTTTTGCCAGCACCATTTGTTATAAAGACTGTCTTTTCCCCCACTTGATGGACTTTGGGTCCTTGTCGAAGATCAGGTGACCATAGGTGGATGGATGTACATCTGGGTTCTCAATTCGGTTTCATTGGTCAATGTATCTGTTATTGTACCAGTACCAGGCTGTTTTGACTATCGTAGCTCTATAGTAGGTTTTGAGGTCAGGTAGTGTGAGTCCTCCTACTTTATTCTTCTTCTTCAATAGTGCTGTACTTATCCAGGGCCTCTTCCCTTTCTATATAAAGTTAATGATTAGTTTTTCCATCTTATTAAAGAATGCTATTGGTATTTGGATCTGTATTGCATTGCATTTGTAGATTGATTTGGGTAGAATTGTCATTTTCACAGTGGTGAGTCTACCTATCCGTGAGCATGGTATGTTTGACCATTTATGTAGATCTCTTTTAGTTTCTTTCAGTAGTGTTTTGTAGTTCTCTTTGTATAGATCTTTTACATCCCTGGTTAGATTTAGTCCTAACTATTTTATTTTTTTAGGGGTTATTATAAATGATATTGTTTTCTTGATTTCCTTTTCATTGTTCTCTTTATTGGTGCATAGGAGTCCAGAGGATTTTTGTATGTTTAGCTTGTATCCTGCTACTCTGCTGAATCTTTCTATTAGTTCCAGTAGTTTTCTTGTGGAATCTTTTGGGTTTTCTATATATAGTATCATTTGCATATAGGGACAGCTTTACTTCTTCATTACCAATTAGGATGCCCTTATTTCTTTTTTTGCATTATTGCTATAGGTAGGATTTCCAGCACAATGTTAAATAGTAGTGGTGATATAGGACATCCTTGTCTTGTTCCTGTTCTCAAGGGGGTGTTTTTAGCCTGTCTCAATTAAGAATGATGTGGGCTATAGGTTTGTATAGACACCCTTTATTATGTTGAGAATTTCCCTTCTATACCTATTTTATTGAGAGTTTTTATCAGGAATGGGTGTTGGACTTTGTCAAATGTCTTTTCTGCGTCGATTCAGATTATCATGTGATTCTTTTCTTTCTTTTTATTTAGGTGGTGAGTTATGTTGTTTTATTTTCTAATGTTGTACCATCCTTGCATACTTGGTATGAATCCTACTTGGTCGTGGTGTATTATTTTTTTGTTATGATGCTGAATTCTATTGGCTAGAATTCTGTTGAGAATTTTTGCGTCTATATTCATGAGAGATGTTGTTGTTAGGTGCCGTCAAGTCGGTTCTGACTCATAGCGACCCTGTGTACCACAGAACAAAACACTGACCAGTCCTGTACCATGCTCACAATCATTACACTTGAGCCCATTGTAGCAGCCACTGTGTCAGTCCATCTTATTGAGGGTCTTCGTCTTTTTTGCTGACCCTCTACTTTACGAAGCATGATGTCCTTCTCCAGGGACTGATCCCTCCTGACAACATGTCCAAACTACGTAAGACGTAGTCTCGCCATCCTTCCTTTGAAAGGAGCATTCTGGTTATACTTCTTTCAAGACAGATTTGGTCGTTCTGTTGGCAGTGCATGGTATGTTCAATATTTTTCACCAACACCACAATTCAAAGGTGTCAAGTCTTCTTTGGTCTTCCTTATTCATTTCTTCATTTTCTCATGAGAGATATTGGTCTGTAATTTTCTTTTCTTGTGGTGTCTTTGCCTAGTTTTGGTGTCAGGGTTATGTTGACTTCATAAAATGAATTTGGAAGTATCCCTTCCTTTTCTATGCTCTGAAATAGTTTGAGTAGTACTGATGTAAGCTCTTCTCTGAATGTTTGGCACATTTCTCCCGTGAAGCCATCTGGGCCAGGGCTTTTTTTTTTGTTGGGAGTTTTTTTTATTACCTTTTCAATCTCTTCTCTTGTTATGAGTCTGTTCAGATTTTCAGTATCGATTTGTGATAGTTTAGGTAGGTAGTATGTTTCTAGAAATTTGTCCATTTCCTCTAGATTTTCAAATTTGTGGGGGTATATTTTCTCATAATACTCTGTTATGATCCTTTTTATTTCAGTTGGGTCTGTTTTAATGTCCCCCATTTCATTTCTTATTTGCATTATTGGCATCCTCTCCTGTTTTTCTTTTGTCAGTTTGACTAGTGTTTTGTCAATTTTGTTGATCCTTTAGAGGAACCAGCTTTTGGTTTTGTTGATTCTTTCCATTGTTTTTCTATTCTCTATTTCATTTATTTTTGCTCTGATCTTTATTATTTTCTTTCTTCTGGTGACTGTAGACTTCTTTTGCTGTTTTCTTTCTATTTGTTTGAGTTGTGTAGCTCTTGAGTTTGATTTTATTCCTTTCTTCTTTTTTGATGTGTGCACCTATTGCTGTAAATTGACATCTGAGCATTCCCTTTGCTGTGTCCCCAAGGTTTTGGTATGAGGTCTTTCCATTCTTGTTAGATTCTAGGAATTTTTTGATTCCATCTTTGATTTCTTCTATTACCCGGTGGTTTTTAAGCAGGGAGTTCTTTAGTTTCTATGTAATTAATTTTTCTTACTTGCTCTTCTTGTTATTAATTTCTCCTTTGATGGCACTGTGATCAGGAAAGATAGATTGTATTATCTCAATGTTTTGGATTTTGTTGAGGGTTGCTTTGTGGCCTAAGATGTGGTCTGTTCTGGAGAACGTTCCATGTGAGTTGGAAAAGAATGTGTACTTTGCAGCTTTGGGGTGGAGTGTTCTATATATGTCTGTGTCATGGATTTAATTATGACCCACAAAAAATATGTGTATCAATTTTGCTAGGCCATGATTCCCAGTACTGTGTGATTTTCCTATATGTTGTAAATCCTGCCTCTATGATGTTAATGAGGGCGGATGGGTGGCAGTTGTGTTAGTAAGGCAGGACTCAGTCTACAAGATTGGATTGTGTCCTGTGGCAATCTCTTGAGATATAAAAGACAGAAGTGAGCAGAGAGACAGGGGGACCTCATACCACCAAGAAAGCAGTGCCAGGAGTAGCACACGTCCTTTGGAGCTGGGGTCCCTTCGTGGAGAAGCTCCTAGTCCGGGGGAACATTGATGAGAAGGCCGACAGAGAGAGAAAGCCTTCTCCTGGAGCTCACACCCTGAATTTGGACTTCTAGCCTACTTTACTGTGGAGAAATAAATTTCTCTTTGTTAAAGCCATCCACTTGTGGTATTTCTATTATAGCAGCAGTAGCTGTCCAAGACAGAATTTTGTACTGGGAGTGGGCTGCTGCTCTAATAGATACCTCAAATGTGGAAGTGGTTTTGAAACTGTGAGTGGATAGAGGAGTGGCAGAGACAGAGGTTATGCAGTGGCAGGGAAGCAGCAGCGGCAGAACACCAGCAGCAGCAGAACCAGGAGACCTGCGGAAGATGGCACTGGAGCTGACCCACAGAGGGAGAGAGCTGAGTGCCTGTGTGCAGTAGGCTTCCTGGCAACATGGGGTGCCTCCGAGCACTTATCAGTGGAGCTTGGCTTGCCCACCCCAACCCCCGGAACAAGAAACCTGAGTGCCTGTGTGCAGGAGGCTTCCTGGTGGAGTAGGGTGCCTCCGGGCACTTTCTGGTGGAGTTACAGAGCTTTGGAACACCTGCCCAGCAGGGCAGATGCAGGTGTGAGGCCCGAAGAGCCAAGAGGCCAAGAAACCAGGAAACAGAAGCAGAAGAGACAAGGCACACAGAAGCCAAGCTGCCTCAGTCTCAAAAGGTATACCCATGACCTCTGGGGTTTCATAAGGTTGGAGGCACGGCCTCTGGTGCTTCTAGAGGTGGAGTCACCACTCAGATGGACTGGGAGAATGGTGCGCTTAAAGCCAAGGGAGCAGAGTTGCTGTCCCAGCGGGCCTGGGAGGCCAAACTGAAGCCCAGGGCTGAGGGGCTTCTGCTCAGAATGTGGAGAGTGTGGCCAATACTTAGAGTCTGGAGGACATGGCCATTGCCTAAATTGTCTCAGAGAACAAAGGATTATTTTTAAAGCTTTGAGAGCTAAGGTAATGTGTTCTGCTGACTTGTTTGGTTCCTGTTATGCCTTCTTTCCCTCCAGTTTCTCCCATTTGTAATGGAAATGTCTAGCTTGTGCCTATTCTGCCATTTTACCTGTGGAAGCAGATAACTTGTACTCTAGATTTCACAGATGAAGACGAAGTTTTGTATTTTGGACTTGGAATTAAGACTTTTGCTATGATACGATGGGATGAATATCTTTTGCATGTTGCAAGGATGTTATTTTTGGTGGCCAAAGGGTGGAATGTCATGGATTGAATTATGTCCCCCACAGCTGTGTGTATCAACTCGACTGGGCCTTGATTCCCAGTTTTGTGTGGTTGTCCTCCATTTTGTGATTGTAATTTTATGTTAAAGACAATTAGGGTGGGATTGTAACACCCTTACTAAAGTCACACCCCTGATCCAGTGTAAAGGGACTTTCCCTGGGATGTGGCCTGTACCACCTTTTATCTTCCAAAAGGTAAAAGGAAAGGGAAGGAAGCAGAGAGGGGGAACCTCATACCACCAAGAAAGCAGCGCCAGGAGCAGAGCACGTCCTTTGGACCCAGGGTTTCTGCGTGGAAAGGCTCCTAGTCCAATGGAAGATTGACGATGAGAACCTTCCTCTAGAGCTGACTGCGAAAGCCTTTCCCTGGAGTTGATGCCCTAAATTTGGACTTGTAGCCTACTAGACTGTGATAGAATAAATTTCTATTTGTTAAAGCTATCCGCTTATGGTATTTCTGTTATAGCAGCTGATTGTAGCCTTTAGATCTTCCGTATCTTTGTTGCGTTTCTTTCTAGATGTTCTGTCCTTTACCAAGAGTGGTGTCTTGAGGTCTCCTACTGTTTTAGTGGAATGGTAAGTTTCTCCTTTCAGTGCTGTTAAAGTTTGCTTTATGTATTTTGGAGCCCTGTCATTGGGTGTGTAGGTATTTATTATGGTTATGTCTTCATGATGTATTGTCCCTTTAATCATGATATAGTGCCCTTCTTTGTCTTTTACAGTGGATTTTGTTTTAATGTCTATTTTATCTGTGATTAGTATTGCCACCTCTACTCTTTTCTGGTGGCTGTTTGGTTGCTATATTTTTTTCCATCCTTTGATTTTTAGTAAATTTACATCTTTGTTTCTAAGGAGTGTCTCTTTTAGACAGAATATCAGTGCATCCTGTTTTTTTATCCATTCTGTCACTCTCCGTCTCTTTATGGGTGCATTTACATTTATGTTCAGTGTTATTATTGATAGGTGTGAGTTTACTGCTGTCATTTTTTAGTGCTTTTTTTTGTGCTGCTTTTTCTTTGCTCCTCTTAGTCTCTGATGCCGAATCCCTTTTTATGTGGATTTTTCTTTCATTTCTTTTGTTTTTGTAGATTTTGTTTTTACTGAGACTTTATGTTTTCCTTCTTTATTTTGATGAGTAGGTTTGTTAACTTTCTTTGTGTTTACCTTGAAATTTACCCTTATCTTCCTAGGTTTGAACCAGTCTATTATTACTTGGTATCACCTTGCCTTCCTCTCCATTAGGAAGTTGTATACCTACACGCTTTATTCCTTCTTTTATTATTCTGACATTGTTGTCATTTGCAGGTTAACCTTTCTGGTTCCCTGTTGTAAATCTTCTGCTTTTTAATAGTCCTTGAGATTTCATTTCCTAGGTTGGTATCTGCCTCTTGCAATCTTGCATCATAGATTCAGTCTGTGGTCTGATGTTTTTTGTTCTCACACCGAAGGACTCCCTTTAGTAATTCTTGCAAGTTTGGTTTGGTTTTTATGTATTCCTCTAATTTCTGTTTATCTGGAAATGTCCTAATTTCACCATCATAGTTGAACCAGAATTTTGCAAGATATATTATTCTTGGTAGGCAATTTTTGTCTTTCCAGGTTTTATGTATATTATCCTATTGCCTTCTTGCCTACATTGTCTCTGCTGAGTAATTAGAGCTTAGTCTTATTGTTTCCCCTCTGTATGTGACTTTTCATTTTTCTTGAGCTGCTCTCAGAATTCTTTGTGTTTAGTTTTAGTGAGTGTGATTATGATATGCGTTGGTGATTTCTTTTGGGGTCTATTCTATGTTGGTTTCATTGAGCTTCTTGGATGGTCAGCTTTTCATTTTTCTTGATATTAGGGAATTTTTCTGTCAGCAATTCTTCAATAATCCTCTCTATGTTTTCCGTTTTCTCCCTCTATTCTAGAATTCCAATCAGTCGCAAATTTTTGCTTTTGATTGTTTCCCACATAATTCTCAGGGTGTCTTCATTTTTATTCGTTCTTTTTTTTTAAATTTTTTCCTGAAACAGTGTTGTATCCAAGTGTTTGTCTTCAATTCCACTGATCTTGTCTTCCATCCTTTCAGACCTGCTCCTCAGCCCTTTCTTTGACACTGTCCATTTCTGAAATCTTGTTGTTTATCTTTTGGATTTCTAATTGTTGTTTTTGTATGATTTCTAGTTGTGAATTTATTTTGACATTTTGTTCCTGTATTATTTTCTTGAATTATTCCATTTTTTTCTGTATTTTCCATGAATTTGTCTGCCCTGTCCATGAATTTGTCAATTTTTCCTCATTTTTGTCTGCTTTTTGCTTCAACTCTTGGATAGCTTTGACTATTAGAGATTTGGATTCCCTATCAGGTACTTCTAGTGGCTTTTCTTCTATTTGACAGTCATCTGGTGTTTTATTTTGGAAGCCTACTGGAACCATCCTGTCCTAATTTTTTCATATGTCTAGATATTGTCTGCTGCCTTAGGGTCATTCAGTGGTTATTTTCTTTGTTTATTGATTGTAGATTTGTTTGTTTTGTCCTGCTTTTTTGTTTTATTGGTTATGTCTGAGCACACATGCTATGCATTCTTTGTTTGCTGGTCTGTGGGCACAATATTTTTCACTTCCTTGTCCGATGAGCAGGGCCAGTCACTCAGCTATTGTGCAGCAAGGCAGGCCCAGCTGATGGGGAGGGGCTGGAAGAGGTTGTTTGTGGCATGTAATGGGACCAACAAGGTGAGCCGGGAGTCAGTGCAGGGCAGGTTCCATTAGGCTGTGCCTGTGCTCTTTGGGAGTGCAATGTTTAGCACATGGTACAGATAAGCACGAGGGACGGGGAAGTTGAGCTTGTGATGTGTGGAACTAGGTTGGGTATGGTAAAGAAGAGAGAGAGGACAGGGAAATAGGAGCCAAAAAAAAAGTGCTGAGGGAGCCTGCCGTTGGAACGGATAGATGAGAACCTGAGAAGTGAAGAAAAACGTAAAGAAAAAACACACACAAAAAAAATAAAGTAGATAAATAAATAAAATTTAAAAAAAAATAGCCCCCAGGCGTCCCACCAGCACGGCTGTGCAGACTGGGAAAACGGCTCCCAAGACATGCAGTACAGCCTGGCTAGAAGGGTTGAAGATGATACAATGTGCCAGATATTCATAAGACAGGAAGAGATGTATTAAGAGACAAAAAACCAAGAAATGAAGAAAAATGAATAAGAAAAAAGAAAGAGAAAACAAACAAACAAAAAAAAGAAGAAGAAAATATTTCCCCAGGTTTCCCACCAGCGTGATGCCGCAGATCTGTGAAGCAGTTCCCAAGTCAAGCAGTGCTTCACAGCCTGTCAGGAGGAAGCAAAGATGGCACACGGAGTCAGGTGTTTAACAGAAATGAGGGGGAGAAGGTGAGAGGCAGGGAAGAAACCAAAGCAGACTGAAAAAAGTAACACCAGCAGCAAAGAAATGGCACTGAAAAAGCCAGCCAGTGTGGTTGGGGCGAATCCTGCTGGGAAGCAGCAGATTGACCATCCAGGAAGCCGAGGCTCAGCCAGCCAGTAAGCAGCAAAAGCCGAGTAGCGGGAGGCAAAGTGAAGGGTGGGAAAGCATGTATTGCTGGTTACTGGGTGTTCTGTCTCCTGCTGGGAGCTCCGTGAAGCTGCTTTCCCATACCCCTGTCTTCCGATCTCAGTGGCTAAGGAGTCCAAGATGGCGAATCCATGCTGTGTAAGCTGGCAGAGGAAGTCCACTCTGTATCTCTCCTCGCTCTTTGTTCTCTGTCAGTTTCTTATTCCATTCGGTGCTTGGTTGAGTTCTTTATCTCTTCATTTGTTGCTTAGGGTTCTAGGATTGACATTTGTCTCCATTTTAGTTTGTTTTTCCGGTCTTTGCTGTGGAGGGACTGCGTGGTGCTTCTGTCTATAGTGCCATGTTGGCTCCGCCTCAATAATCTGATTTTTGAAGGCTCATGATTTTGGATCATTTGGAGTACTTCTGTCATGTTTCTTTGCACTTTGGAAGGAAATGAAAGGAAGTACTACGTTAATTTTAAATATGTCAGGAAACTTGAATTTTTTTTAACTCTGGTCTTATTTCTTGAAAAACCTATTATGTGGTTGTTTTCCCTTGCATCATATAAATGAGGAACTCCAATTATTTGGGATAATTTGTTTCTGGAGTGTTTCATTTTGGAGAAAATGAGATGGTGATGTTACTACATTTTCTCTCAAACCATTGGTACTAATAGGGCCTTCTGCTAAGGGGTAGGGCCAGCAGACGTAATCAAGAAATCTTGGTCTCTGTGTAGTAGACAATGCTTCCAAGCCATGTGGAAGCTGAACTTAACCAGGGAAGCTTAGCAGTTATCCTTCCAGATGTTTGGCTTTCAAATACCAGTGGTTTTATTTTCAATATCAAACATATAGATCAGCGCATGAATTGGTTTTTCCATCCAAATACCCATTCAGTGGATAAATTCCATTTCTAGGCCTGGCAATCTGTCAGATCATCCCTTTTAAAGCTATCTGGAGAAATCTACCAAAAAATGATGAAAGTCATGATAAATTTTATTCTTGGCTAAGAACTTACCTCTCCTCCAGGGATGAACAGGCATAAATTGTTATGTGAGTTTATATAGTATATGGTTTGTTGTCACAATATATCTCTGTCTAAAAATGAAATGTTCTGAAATACAATTTCTTTTTAACTGAATAAACCAGTAAGAGAAAGAGTAATAACTTCTCATTTAGGCAATTTTTAATCAATATTTTCATGAAATGCTGAAATGTTAACTGAATCTTGGCTTTTGTCATTTGAAATATAATTTGTGTGCTTAAGAATTTATATGCATATCCTAATTTGGACTTCATGTTCTGAAAGGAAAATTGATTTATTGGAGGAAACAACTGCAGAACTAGAGACAATGCCAGAAATGAATATGAGTCAATTATTTAAGGCAAACGGGGCCTTAATCACTCCAGCAATAGAAAAATCTCGTATTCAATTACACACTACCTTTTCTGGCTTTAATTTGTGGACCTTTCTATATCTCTTATTTTGCAGAGGCCTTTGAAATTGTTGTTCGTCATGCCAAGAACTACACCAATGCCATGTTCAAGAACAACTACCCGAGCCTGACCCCGCAAGCTTTTGAGTTTGTGGGTGAATTTTTCACAGACGTGTCTCTCTACATCCTGGGTTCTGACATCAACGTGGATGATATGGTCAATGAATTGTTTGACAGCCTGTTTCCAGTTATCTATACACAGCTCATGAGTCCAGGTCTGTCTGAGTCAGCCTTGGACATCAATGAGTGCCTCCGAGGGGCAAGGCGTGATCTGAAAGTATTTGGAAATTTCCCCAAGCTTATTATGACACAGGTTTCCAAGTCACTGCAAGTCACTCGGATCTTCCTCCAGGCCCTGAATCTTGGGATCGAAGTGATCAACACCACCGATCACCTGAAGTTCAGTAAGGACTGTGGCCGAATGCTCACAAGAATGTGGTACTGCTCTTACTGCCAGGGACTGATGATGGTTAAGCCTTGTGGTGGCTATTGCAACGTGGCCATGCAAGGCTGCATGGCAGGTGTGGTGGAGATTGACAAGTACTGGAGGGAATACATTCTGTCCCTTGAAGAACTGGTGAATGGCATGTACCGAATCTATGACATGGAGAATGTACTGCTTGGTCTCTTTTCAACGATCCATGATTCCATCCAGTATGTCCAGAAGAATGGAGGAAAGCTGACCACCACCGTGAGTACCAACCTATAATTTTCAGAGGAATTGGGTCCTTTTGGGGTGGGATGGCCTGGCCTGTAACAGGTGCTGATGGAGAGTAGTGAAAAAAAATGTTTTTCGAGGGTGGGCAGGGATGACAGAACTAGTCAGTGCATTAAAAGTATAGGCTATGGAGTTATAAAGCCTGGCTTTGAATTTTAGTTCCATCAACTTCGTTGCTATAGGACTTACTTTGGGTGAATCATTTTATGTTTATGAGTCTTGTTTTTCTCTTTTATAAAATAGGAGTAAAAAGTTCTTCTTCATAAGGAATAATGTGTTTAAAAGCACTTATAACATCTGGTACATGGTAGGGCTTCAATACATGTTAGCTATTATCATCGTTAGAGCCCTGATGGCACAGTGGTTAAGAGCTACGGCTGCTAACGAAAAGGTCAGCAGTTGGAATCCAGCAGCTGCTCCTTGGAATCCCTATGGGGCAGTTCTACTCTGCCTTGTAGGGTTGCTATGAGTTGGAATCGACTCGACGGCAACAGGTTTGGTTATTTGGTATTATCACCATTATTGTCAGGTGTCATAATCCTTGTGGCAACCCTGTGAGGTAGGAACTATTATCTCCATTTTATAAATGAGGAAAGTGACATTCAGGTCATCCAGAAATGGTTAGTGGATCCTTGATTCAGAAATTGATAAGGTCTCCCTTCAATGTCATGATTCAGTAATTTTTCTGATTCAGATTTTACTCTTGAGATCTTAATCATGTGTATCCCATTAGCATTTGGGTAGTGACTTTAAACCCAGGAGATCCACCTAGAACCCACTAACTGAACCTACACAAGAACTTAAGTGAGGACAAAACATCCATGTTTCCCAAATGGTGGTTTTTACTGCCTTGATTATAGTAGTCTGAGCCTGATGGGACTTAGATGGGCGAAGGGCAGTTCTGGAAGTGAGGCAGTAGTTGGCTTGGATTCAGTCAGGCATTGTTAGCCACACTGTACCTGCCAAGCTAGTGTGCATTTATCCAGAATCACAGGAGGCGCCTTCCTCTCAGTGTACAGCAGAACATACAGCCAGGAGCTAATGGCCAGATCCCAGTAAGGTAGTGACTAATTTCCTGATTGCTGTCAGCTTTGTAGAAGGAAGAGGCGCAGTCATATAAGACACTAGCATTGTTGAGCTCCAGCTACATTTCAGGTGCTCTACTTGGCAGTTAAGGAGCGCTGGTGGTGCAGTAGTTAAGCACTAGGCTGCTAACTGAAAAGTCGGTGGTTCGATCCCACCAGCTTCTGTGTGAGAAAAATATTTGGCAGTCTTCTTCCATAAAGATTACAGACCTGGAAACCGTATGGGGCTGTTCTATTCTATAACATGGGGCCGCTATGAGTTAGAATTGACTTGATGGCAGTAGGTTTAGTTTTGGTTGGTACTGGGCAATTTAGAGTCCCTGGGTGGTGCAAAAGATTAATGCACTTGGCTGCTCGCCGAAAGGTTCGTAGATCAAGTCCACCCATAGGCACCTTGTAAGAAAGGCCTGGCAATCTATTTACGAAAAATCAGCCTTTCAAAACGGGATGAAGCACAGTTCTACTCTAATATACATGGGGCTACCATGAGTTGGAACTGACTTGGTGCCAACTGGCAAATGGGCAGTTTACATAGTATTGTCTCAAAGTAAGCCATAAGATACGTCCTAATACGGTCCCCATTTTACACTGGAGGAAATAAAGCTTGCCCAGGATTGCAACACTGGTTAAGCAGGGAGATCTGGGTTTCAAAACCAGGCTTTGTTAACTTGGTTTACTTGTGCCCTTAGCTTCTATGCAGTGTACCTGCTGTGTACTCTGAACCATTGCTTACCCAGAATGGGGAGGGCAGATTGGACCATTTAGCCTTGTCTTGAAACAGTGGAAGTACAAAACGATGGGGGTAATTGGCTTCTTTGGTGAATTAAACTAGAAAAGAGGATAGAAACCATGCTACCGTCGGCATGGCTACTTATGGAGCTGCTCTAATTGCGCCACTCATGACATTAGCCATTTAAAATACATTTGCTGAGAAAATATTTTATAGTAGTAAAATGAACAGAAATTTCCTATCTAACGATGGGGTTCTTCAGTGGCTAATTATTCCCTTGATTGCTTTATAATTTGAGAACACAATCCGGGGCCTGTCACAAAAATAAATCTCACAGAACTAGAAAAATGAAGTGCGTTCATATGTTCTTTCACCTAAGATCAATCGAGGGCCCACTATGTGTCAGACAAATAGCAAGGGCGCCGAGGTTGTGGACGTGTCTTTGCTAGGAGGAACAATAAGGGGACAGCATTAAAGATGGGGTGTGGGAATGTTTAAAGGCTGCCTCTGATAGTGGTCGTTTGATAGCAACATAACTCATCTTGGAAATGTGTATCCTCTCCTAGTTCTTTTAAACCCAAAACATGGGCCGGGCAGCTGGTATGGGATTAAGTGGCACTGTTTTAATCAGGTGCTAGAAATGAAAGTTCATCTAGTAAACATTTGTTAAACATTTGCTTTGTGCATGGCACTTTGCTAGGTTCTAGGTTTTCAAAGCTACCCAAGGCGCAGTTGTTAAGTCTACTTGGCAGACAGATATAGAACTGAATAAATTCTACCATAGTGAACATTTCACTAGAATGGGAATGTTAGAAGGCTCCCGAGAAATTAGCTAGTCTAATCCCATTGATTTACAAATAAACAAATGAGGTTTAGGAAGGTTTGCCCAACGTTATGCTGTTAATGGAAGAGCCAGAAGTAGAATCCAAGGTCTTCTGTTACTACAGTCTAGTCTCTTCCTACCCTTTCTCCCGTTAGGCCCTCTTAGACTTTCACTCTAAAAGCTCCATTAGGATTTTGCAAAGACATAGTGAACTTAAATTGGATAGCTATTTCGGAGCTCCAAACCTGCTATATTCTAGGTGTGCACAAGTATGTGCCTGTGTGTGCGTGTGTGTGAGTGCATGTGTCTGTGTGTGTGTGTGTAGGGGGAGTACGTTTCTTGTCATTATCATTCAGGAAGAAAGGCCTTGGCTGTCAAGAGGTGCTTAGTGATGCAGTCTCTCTCTGCTTTGGCCATTATGGGCCGGATTGCTCCCAGTTCTTAGCTGGTTATGAGAGCTTAAAGTCGGGCTTCCCCAGGGATTGCCTGAGCTAGACCAGAAAGTGTATGTAAACTCTGCCTTGCTAGACCAGAAAGTGTATGTAAACTCTGCCTTGTTCTGTTTTGTAATCACCAACTTTAAGTAATCTGTAAAAATGGTGGGGGTAGCAGAATCATTGGCCAGGTGTGATCCAGCCCATTCTCTGTATGGTCCAGAAAGGGGCTGGGCTATTTATGGCCATGAGGGGAAGTGAAGGCTGGGTAACATAACTCTATTCATGTTTGCAAACCCACAGAATGCCCCAAAGCAAGAGCTGATTAAAACTAAAGCATTAATGAGATTCTGCTGTAGAACCTTCATCTTCCTGTTAAAACATAAAACCCTGCTAGTTGGTCCTGCTGGAGGTTCAGTTGTGGCGAGTGGCCTCTCTGAAAATACGTTCTTCCGTTCTTCCTCAGCTCTCTTGAGACAGCCTCTTTAGCTAGCTACAAACAATACCATGAGGCCTGTCCTACAGAAACTTTTCCCGGTTGTTTTGGTGGCTCCCATCCAACTCAGATTATAAAGACTGTTTTGGTCTTCTAAGTGAATATGGCACTGTTAAAATTTTCTAAGTATAGCTTGTTAGTGCTTTAGGATAGTTTTCATCAGGATGGTTCTCAGTTCTTCAGACAATCAAGTGCAGGCATGTGGGGGAATATTGGGGTGTTGTCACTGGCAGCACCCTTTGAAGGGGTAAGCATCTAGTTCTCAAACACATCATCACAATCACGTAGAGGAACTTGTTAAACAGATTCCTGGAGCTCTCACCTCTGGAGACTCTGATACATCAGGTCTCTGGAGAGGCTAGATAATTTGTCATTTAAAAAGAGTCCCCCCCCCCCACACATCCCCATAAAAAGAACCCCAGTTTATTCTGGTGCTCAACTAGGCTTGGGAACAAATATAGGCTATTTGTTTGAAAGATGGAGTCCCTGGGTTGTGCAAATGGTTAACGCTGCTAACCACTGGAGGTTTGAGTCCACTCAGAGATGCCTTAGAAGAAAGGCCTGGCAATCTACTTCTGAAAAACCAGTCATTTGAAGTGCAGTTCTAGTCTGACACATATAGGGTCACCAGGACTCAGAGTGGACTCTATGGCAACTGGTTGGGTTGTTTGGAAGATAAAGAAAATAAGGCCCAGAGATTAGAAGTGAATTACCCAGATTACACAGGTAGTTAGCGGCAAAGCTGGGACCTCAGACTCCTCATCTATAAAATGAGGGTAATATATGGGGATTCAGTGAAATGATAGGTTCAAAGTGCCAGGCACATGGCAGGTATTCCCTAATTGCTAGTTCAGTACTCTTTCTGCAACATTATTCTAAGTGCCGAATGGACAATGGATTTTGCTTAAACTTATTTTTAAGTGCCAAGACCTTTTAATGTTATTTTAGTCCAAAAGAAGTGAATAAAAATAGTATGTGTGTGAAAATGTATGTGTGTGTGAGAGAGAGAAAGGCATAGAGGGAGAAAGAGAGATTTAGTACTGAGAAGTCCAGGGAAGTATCAATGACGGGACTGGAAATAGATCCAGTTTGATTCTTCACCTACATTTGCGAAGTAGGATAAATCTCTTTGCCCCAAGTGATTATCCAGTAGGTTTTTAATATCACTGTTAAACCGGATTCAGAAGAGGACGTGGAATGAGGGATATCATTGCTGATGTCATACAGATCTTGGCTGAAAGCATAAAGTACCAGAAAGATGTGTACCTGTGTTTTATTGACTATCCAAAGGCATTCAACTGTGTGAATCAGAACAAATTATGGATAACATTGTGAAGAACACTTAATTGTGCTCATGTGGAACCTGTATAGACCAAAAGGCAGTCATTTGAGGAGAACAAGAGGACACTGCATGGTTTAAAATCAGGAGGAGTGTGTGTGTCAGGTTTGTATCCTTTCACCATACTTATTCAGTTTATATACTGAGCAAATAATCTGAGAAACTGGACTATATGAAGAAGAATGCGGCATCAGGATTGGAGGAAGACTCATTAACAGCCTGCGATATGCAGATGACACAACCTTGCTTGCTGAAATCAAAGGAGACTTGAAGCACTTATTGAAGAAGATCAGAGACTACAGCCTTCAGGGTGGATTACACCTCAACATAAAGAACACAAAAATCCTCACAACTGGACCAATAAGCAACATCGTGGTAAATGGAGAAAAAATTGAAGTTGTCAAGGATTTCATTTTACTTGGATCCACAATCAACACCCATGGAAGTATCAGTCAAGAAATCAAATGACATAAATTGCATTGGGCAAATCTACCGTAAAAGACCTCTTTAAAGTGTTAAAAAGCATAGATATCACTTTGAGGACTAAGGCGTGCCTGACTCAAGCCATGTTATTTTCATTCTCCTCGTATGCATGCAAAATGTGGACCATGAATAAGGAAGACTGAAGAAGAATCGATGACTTTGAATTAGGGTGTTGGCGAAGAATATTGAATATACCATGGACTAGCAGAAGAATGCACAAATCTGTCTTGGAAGAAGTACAGCCAGAATATGCTCCTTAGAAGCGAGGGTGGCAAGACTTTCATCTTATGTACTTCGGACATGTTATCAGGAGGGACCAGTTCCTGGAGAAGGATGTCAGGCTTGGTAAAGCAGAGGGTCAGTGAAAAAGAGGAAGACCCTCAACAAGATGAACTGACATGGTGGCTGCCACAGTGGGCTCAAACATAACAATGATTGTGAGGATGGCACAGGACTGGGTAGTGTTTTGTTCTGTTGTGCATGGGGTCGGAACCGACTCCATGGCACCTAACAACAATAACATCACTTTTAAATTTATCAGCATACTATTGAATTCCATATCTTACATCTGGAAGCAAACACAAATATGTACTGTTTTCAATACATATATTTTCACCATGGTTCTTACACCCAAATTGTTGAATGCCACATGCTTCTTTTTAAAATGCAAGTGCTTTTATTCTGAAGACTGTTTTGATTGCCATTAGCGTATACCTATGTATAGAGTATATGCGTAGCCACTGTAAATTTCATGTATAATTTATCTGTTGATTAAATGAGTCATAAGCAGTATGTTAGATGTTCATCCCTGTCCCAGAAAGTTTCCCAAAACTTTTATGATTTAGTTTGGTCTTTTTACCCCCAAAGTAATTGCTCACATATCCTCACGTGGCTGTTTGTGCTTTTATTTTTCTACTAGTACTCATGTACTTTCTCCATTGATTCATCTCAGCATTTCTCAGCATTGGTGCCTCCTCTCCCACAATCTCATTACCTTGGCTTATTATATGCTTCGTTGAATTTTGTGCAAAATTGCAACCTTTTCTACCACTGCTATTTCTCCCTTTCTTTCCTCGTCGTGATATTCATTTTAGCAGTATCTGAAATAGGATTCATTTCAGGAAACATTTATAGAGCATCTAATTGTGGAGTAGCTGGAAAGATGACTGTGACTCCACTGCTGCCCTCAGGGGTCACTCGGCTGGTAGGTGGCAGAGCTAGCATTCAGGACTGAGTCTGTCTGACTCCAAAGCTCATGCCTTTAATCACTGCTCTGTGTTTCTCTCTCAAATAGTCCCACTCATCTTCACCAGAATCCTTATTCCCCAAACACGGACTAAATAGGTTTTTATTACATTATTTAATATCCTGTATTACTGCCTACTGTTTTTCTAGCTGCGGAATCAGTCTTTGAATTCATTCTCCCTCCTTGGAGAATTTTGCTACAGTATTTCCGGATTCCGTTTTGATACTGTTCTCAAGTTCTAAGAGGCATGAGAGTTTTAGTCTTCTTAACACTTAAAGGCACAGAGTCATTTCTAGGGGAAGAAGGAATGTTTGTGCAGGTGATAGAAGGCACAGTCACACGCTCAGGTGGCTGTGCCTAGAGTCTATGTGTGTAGTGCCAGTGGTGAGGAATAGGTTTTCTTACAGTTGGAACGTTTGAAATCTTCCTGTTGGACCCACAGAGGTTTTAACGCATCTGCCTCTGATTCTGGGCATTAACAGTCCACCCAGATCTCCATTATGGAGTTTTCTTAGTGGCGGCATTGCCTGCAGAGAACATAACATACCCTGGTATGCGAGTACATCCATTTCCTTTGCTAGAATTTCTGAAAACAGCGTCAGTGAAGTCAGAATTTATTTATGTTTGCTAGGAAGCTCGGGGATGATTCTCTGTTGATCCTCAATAATAATTCACTCTATCGAATTCTTATATTTTGCTGTCTGGGTGAGTGACTGTAACGCATCAGAATTTCTAAGATTAGCCCTCCTTTCCTCTCTGATTTTGAAGGCTGAGATTATTTTGAGGTGTCAGAATGTCAGTGTTTTTTTCCTCATGCTATCACTTTGGACTTTTCATTGTTCAGTCTCAGATAGAGATACCTTGACTGAATTCATACAAGCTTCTTTCCCAAACAAGTGGTTTAAAAGTACTAAAAACATTAAGTGGCTCACTACCTACTTAGTGTTTGTGGGTCAGCACCTAGAACTGTGATATGCAGTTTTCTTTGCATGAGGTCCATTTCTAGAAAGACAGAATGTTTACAGGCTGCCATCCTTCCTTCATTCATAACAAATATAGCTTTATTGTGTCCCATGGGGAAAATATCTAGTCTTTAAACACAGATTACCTACTTACTGAAGAGAAGAATACAAATGGAAAAAATGACACTAAACGTCAATGTCAGGGCAAGTTCCAAAACATGGCCACACATAGAAAACGTTTTAAATATTTCTTCATGCAGTTATATGTATTATGGGCCGTGTTAGAAAGGTAGGTGGGCTTTTCATGAATCTAAAATATCTTGCCTTGGCCTTGGCCTTGGCCTTGGCAAGAAGTGGCAGCAAGATTACAGGCTGTTTGCATGTTCTGAATCTTTAGAAAAAATTTTATCCCTTTTTTTGTGGCCTGTGGACTGATGTGGCAGGAAGGCATCCTGAACAACTGTGAAAAATCTGAGATGTTCCCCCCACTCACAAGCTAACAAGTTAGCCTGCCACAGTCTTATGGGTGCTGTTAGAAGACACAAGACTTGTGGGTCAAAGATGAAAGACGGTTTGTTTCTCAGAGCAATAGCAGTAGCCGGAATATCAGCATTTGTGCCAGTTCCCTGAGTGCCACTTCCCACAGGGAAATGCAGACAGCCATTTGACACCTGCACACACAGTGGACTGCATTACAGGAGAGGAACCTTGAGCTTAGGGAACTCAAATCATTTACAATACACAATAAGCATGCCTGCCTTTCTCTGAAGGGAGACTTTATCTTCCAAGGTTGTTCACTCTACAAAGATCCTTGAATAAATAGTCTGAAACAAAGGGCAGTCAGTGCCTCTGTTTGTAAGACTTGCAGAAATGCAAGAGATCCATGGAGAATTGTCTCCCAACACATGGTCCCCCAACCTGCGATGCCTGCATACCCTTTCAAGTTCTTGATGCGTTCAGAGGATCAGGCAAGGAAATTAGAAGTTATTAGAAGACACTTAGCTCAGCCTTTTGGCAAGGAAACTAGAAGGTAGTAGAAGACACTTAGCTCACTTGTTAAGAGGGTGGCAGGAGGCACAACCAGAGACTGAAAACAGTGGCAGTTTTCTCAGCTCTTTAGAGAATACATTTTGAAAAAAAAAAAAGGTAATGAAAGGGGCACCTGATTGTTGCCTCTTGTTAGGAGTAAACTCTGCTGCTTTGGACCTCCAGCTACTACTCTATTGCTCTTTCAGTCTCCAAGCTGTTTCCTTTTCTGCTTGTCTAGGCTGTGGGGTTGGGAGTTTTGTGTTGTTAAGTGACCAGCTTGAATGAAGTTTTCTCTTTTACTGCACTTCTAAGGGGAAGCTTGTGCTAGCCACAGAGCAGTAAGAAGATGCGTATCCATGCCAGCTGGGAGTCACCTGGAGGACTGATTCATCCTTAGAGTTTATTCAGACAGATTAGAAAGTCAGAGATGCTTGCTCCAGTGGGCAGAAGTCCAGAAGGCCTCCCCACAGCCTGATCTTCTGAGAAACTTTGTGCTCTCAGGGAGACACTAAGGGGGTCCAATGTGCCTTTTTTATGGTGAACAACCAGGGAATCCAAGTACAGTGAAAGTAACCTCCTCGCTGGTGAGGGCAGAGAAGCCCCTGGGTCCTTGCTGTCTTCATTGCAAAAGCTGTAACACCTCAGGAAACATGGTGTCATGTACACAGTGGGATTCTTCTTTTCTCACTTGGAAAAAGGTTACTCTTGGCAACTGTAGTGCTACCTCATTCACTCACAATAGCGCCACAGGTAACCTTGGCTCACTAACCTCTCGTGCGCACACATTTTGCTACCTTGCTCAGGTCTCTGGCAGAAAATGTTTTCGACTTGGACTGTTTCTTAAAAGGACCAGTGCCCCCTCCTCCCACCTTAAAAGATGAAAACACATTTTGATCCTCAGAGAAGCATTTATAAATGAAGTGGCACTATAGTACAGTCATTTCCTCACGGGAGGGAATGGTTTTAATAATTGCTGTAATAACGACTTTCACAAAAGACCAAGATGAGGGAATGCTGGGAAAATTTCTTCCAGTGGGTTGCAGCCTTTGTAAGATAAAATACAAACATCTTCGTTACCAGCAGCCTCGATGTTCTGAACGCTGGGTGCTGGGCACTGTACTGCATCTGACAGCTGATCATTCCTTTTCTTGTTGGGAGAAATGTTAATGGGACAACACAAATAACCTTTGTTTGGGGGAAAGTACAGTCTTCTTAAAATCCTTTTAAAATGTCCCTTTGGAAAGTGAATAATCCAGCCAGGCTGCTTTTATATTTCTCAGGGGTCCGGGGGAAGGTTGATGCTGCCTCCTTCTTACCCAATTCAAATCCTTTCTGAAGAATATTCAGAAAGTGAATTAATTTTTCCTTTTTTCATTCCACACAGAATGCATAAAACAGATAAAGAAGGAAACGGGGTCATTATATGTGGGCTCTGTCTATTATCATTTACTGACTGAGAGTCTATCTAAGCCTTTCTGCTTTTTGCAGATAATTAATTTTGTCCCTAAAGGTAGGAAAAGAGTGATTGTAATCAGTATGTTTGTACTTTCAGCCACAAATAGAGCCCATCAAAGATATGCAGTACAAATAAACCTCATAGAATATGCAGCCCAGGCACTGCTTGAAGTGAATGTGTATCTTTTTCACAGAAAAAAAAATGTATATATATGGTTTTTTAAAAGTCATTCTGGGTTTTCGTATACAGTTAATAGATGAACCCCTGTCTTTTTTCTTTTTAACTCAAGTCTACACTGTGAATTACTTTATCATTAAAGCTCATGAAGTAGAGCTGAAGGGGGCTTTGATTTGGCACAGAAATCAACTTGTCTTTCATGGGTGGATAATATCCCACAAAGTGCTAAGCATAAATCCGTTGCTGTTGAGTCTATCTGAACTCATAGCAACCCTATAGGACAGGGTAGAACTGCCCCATAGGGTTTCCAAGGGGCGCCTGGTGGATTTGAACTGTCGGCCTTTTGCTTAGCAGCCGAGCTCCTAACCACTACGCCACCAGGGTTTCCAATAGAGGCTCAGTAAATATTGTTGGATTGTGCACAATATGACACAACTCACACAGACAAACAAACCCAAAAGTGAAAAACTAGATTCTTTACTCAACCATAAAAAGGAATGAAGTCCTGGTCCGTGTTACAACATAGATGAACTTGGAAAACATCATACTTAGTGAAATAAGTCGGTCACAAAAGGACAAATATTATATGATTGCACTTAATTTGAAATATCTAGAAGAGGCAAATGTAAATAGACATAATGTTATAGTGTTCACCAGAGGTGTGGGAAGGAAGAGGGAAAGGAGTACTCACTGCTTAGGAGACACTGAGTTTCTGTTAAGGCTGATGGAAAAAGTTGGAAGCAGATAATGGTGATGGTTGCACAACGTGATAAACACAATTAATGTCACTGAATTGGACATGTGAATAAAAAACTAGATTCTTGATGAAAAAGACCCAAGCTAGTTACAGTGTTGCAGTGAAGAAACAAAGAATTATAAAAACTCTTAAATTTTTGCCATGAAATCCTGGCTCAAAAGAAGAAATGGTGAGCCCAGTCAAAGTAAAGCACCTTGTAAAAAGATTAGTCTGGACCTATTCTAATCTACTAAATTCTCACTGTCATGTTCCTTTCTCTTTTTATTTTTTTTGGGGGGGGGTCTGTAATTTTCTTGTGATGTCTTTCTTTAAAAACTTATCATGGTGAAATATATATATATATAACCTTTGCTATTTCGACCATTTTTACATGTACAATTCTGTGACATTAATTACATTCACCACGTTGTGCAACAATCACTGCTATACTCAGAGCCCCTAACAATTCCATGTGAATTAGAGGATTGGCTTTTTAATTTCTGCTACAAAGACGGTTGGAACTTTGGTAGGGATTGCGTTGAATCTGTAGATCTCTTTGGGTAGTACCGATATCTTAACAATATTACGTCTTCCAGTCCATGAATATGGGATATCTTTGCATTTATTTAAGTCTTCTTTAATGTCTTCCAGCAATGTTTTGTAGCTTTCAGTGTACAAGTCTTTTACCTTCCTGGTTAAATTTATTCCTAGGTGTTTTATTATTTTAGATGTTATTGTAAATGGAATTGTTGATTTCCTTTTCAGACTATTCATTGCTGGTGTACAGATGCGCAGTTGATTTTTATGTGTCAGTCTTGTACCATGCAAATTTGCTGAATTTATTTATTAACTCTCATAGCTTTTTTGTGGATTCTTAGGGACTTTCTATATATTGGAGCAAGTCAGATGAGCTTAGTTTTAAAAGACTAACAAATATATGGTATTCACATTTTCCCTCTTTTCAGATGAGAAATCCAAAGAATGGTGAAACACCAACCTCTGTGGCTTTCTTATTCTGCATTAAACACTAGGATATTCTCTTTCCAAACAGGAGTTTTCTGGTAGCCAAATTTCTGATTTACTCAACTTCCCTATTCCCTTTAACAAAGTCCTAATGTAAAATGAATATTTTTTTTTACTGTAGCAACCTTCCAGCAGTTTTTAAAAAATTATTATTCTGAACACTTTAAATCACCTTTGAACAGCCTCTTCACGAGTTTTCTAGACATAAAGTACTCTAGACAAAAGAGTAGGAAAGTAAATTAGTGTCCTTACTCTGATTAAAAAATGAAACAGTAATTGTGATAAATTGGCATAATCAAACTTGACAGCTAGAAGCTAAAGAACCCATGCTAAATTTCTTACTGATATGAAAAGGATGCTAACAAGCCCCAGATCACAGAGGTGAAAGAGTACACAGTGGTGGAAACATTTCCTTCACACATCTGTGTTTATCAAGTTGTGAAGTCTGTTTCCTCCTACACAATGTCTTCTGAATCTGTAATACATTAATTTAAAAAATTAATGCATGACTCAAACTACTCTGCTGTGATAGGCCCCATTCAGAATTGTCTCAGCTCTGGTTATCATTGACCAGGACTCTAGAAGATACCAAAACCAAAAAAAAACCCACTGTTGTCAAGTTGATTCCAACTCATAGCAGCCCTATAAGACAGAGTAGAATTGCCCCATAGGGTTTCTAAGGCCATACATCTTTTTTTTCTTTAATTTTTTTATTGTACTTTAGGTGAAGGTGTACGGAACAAATAGTTTCTCATTAAACAGTCGGTACACATATTGTTTTATGACATTGGTTAACAACCGCACGACATGTCAACATTCTCCCTTCTTGACCTTGGAGGAGCTTTTTTTTTTTTGGTGAATATACACATACCCAAAGTTACACCATTTCAAAAGTTTCTACATGTACAATTCAGTGACATTGATTACAATCTTCCAGTTGTGCTGCTATTCTCACTATCCGTTTCCAAATTATTCCATCACCATTATCTTCAACTCACTGCCCCTTAGGCTTCCCATCAAACCTTTTGAGTTGCTGTTGTCAATTTGATCTCACATAGATAATTCTTTTTTTTTTTTTTGTACCTTAGATGAAGGTTTACAGGACAAATAGTTTCTCATTAAACAATCTGTACACATATTGCCCTATGACAAATGGTTAACAACCCCACGACATGTCAAAACTGTCCCTTCTCAACCTTGGGTTCCCTATCACCAGCTTTCTTGTCCCCTCCTGCCTTCTAGTCCTTGTCCCTGGACTTCTGTGCCTCATTAGTCTCGTTTTGTTTTATGGGGCTGTCCAATCCCCAGCTGAAAGGTGAACCTTGGGAGTGACTTCACCACTGAGCTTAAAGGGTGTCCTGGGGCCATACTCTCGGGGTTTCTGCAGTCTGTCAGGCCAGTAAATCTGGTCTTTTTTTGTGAGTTAGAATTTTGTTCTACATCCTTCTCCACCTCTTTCCAGAGCCCTCTGTTGTGATCCCAGTCGGAGCAGTCAGTGGTGGTAGCCGGGCACCATCTAGCTGTACTGGACTCAGTCTGGTGGAGGCTGTGGTAGCTGTGGTCCATTACTCCTTTGGATTTATCTTTTCCTTGTATCCTGCTCTCTTCATTCTCCCTTGCACCCAAAGGCGTGAGACCAGTGGAGTATCTGAGATGGCTACTCACAGGCTTTTAAAACCCTAGACGCTACTCACCAAGGTAGAATGTAGAACATTGCCTTTATAAACTGTGTTATGCCAATTAAGCTAGATGTTCCCTGAGACCATGGTCCCCACAGCCCTCCGCCCAGCAATTCGGTCCCTCAGGGAGTTTGGATGTGTCTATGGAGCTTCCCTGACCTTTCGTTGTACAAGTTGTGCTGGCTTCCCCAGTATTGTGTCCTGTCTTACCCTGCACCAAAGTTACAACTTATCTATTGTCTGTTTAGGTCCCCCCCCCCCAACTCTCCCATCCCCCTTAAGATTGTTTCTTTTTGTGTGTAAACTTTTACATGAGTTTTTACAGTAGAGGTCTCATACAATATTTGTCCTTTTGTGATTGACTTATTTCACTCAGCTTAATGTCCTCCAGTTTCACCCATATTATGAGATGCTTCACAGATTCATCATTGTTCTTTCTCGTTGCATAATACTCCATTGTGTATATGTACCATAGTTTGTTTATCCATTCATCCATTGATGGGCATCTAGGTTGTTTCCATCTTTTTGCTATTGTGAACGGTGCTGCAGTAAACATGGGTGTGCATATGTCTATTCATGACTGTTCTTATTTCTCTAGGATATATTCCTAGGAGCGGGATTGCTGGATCGAATGGTATGTCTATTTCTAGCCTTCTAAGTAAGCTCTATATCATTTTCCAAAACGGTTGTATCATTTTGCATTCCTACCAGCAGTGCATAAGAGTTCCGATCTCCCCGCGGCCTCTCCAACACTTGTTATTTCCAGTGTTTTTGATTCATGCCAGTAATGCCAGGGTGAGCTGGTATCTCAGCATGGTTTTAATTTGCATTTCTCTAATGACTAGTGATCGCGAGCATTTCCTCATGTGTCTGTTGGCCGCTTGATTGTCTTCTTTGGTGAAGTGTCTGTTCATTTCCTTTGCCCATTTTTTAATAGGATTATTTGTCTTTTTGTTGTTGAGGTGTTGGATTTTCTTGTAGATTTTATAGATTAGACCTTTGTCTGATTTGTAATGTCCAACATTTTTTTCCCAGTCTGTATGTTCTCTTTTTACTCTTTTGGTGAAGTCTTTTGATGAGCATAAGTGTTTAATTTTTAGAAGATTCCAGTATTCTAGCTTATCTTCTGGGGTTTGTGTGTTGTTGGTTATGGTTTGTATCCTGTTAATCCCATGCATTAGGGCCCTTAGCGTTGATCCTATTTTTTTTTTCTATGAACTTTATAGTTTTTGGCTTTATATTTAGGTCTGTGCTCAACTTTGAATGAGTTTTTGTGTATAGTGTGAAGTATGGGTCCTGTTTCATTTTTTTGCACATGAACATCCTGTTTTGCCAGCACCATTTGTTAAAAAGACTGTCTTTTCTGCATTTGATGGACTTGGGCCCTTGTCGAAGATCAGGTGACCGTAGGTGGATGGATTTACATCGAGGTTCTCAATTCTGTTCCATTGGTCAACGTATCTGTCATTGTAGAAGTACCAGGCTGTTTTGACTACCGTAGCTCTATAGTAGGTTCTGAGGTCAGGTAGTGTGAGTCTTCTACTTTATTCTTCTTCTTCAGTAGAGCTTTACTTATCTTATACTTTTCTTGGGAATTTTTGCATCTATATTCATGAGAGATCTTGGTCTATAATTTTCTTTATTTGTGCCGTCTTTGCCTGGTTTTGGTATCAGGGTTATGCTGGCTTCACAGAATGAATTTGGAAGTGTCTTTTCCTTTTCTATGTTCTGAAATAGTTTGAGTAGTACTGGTACAAACTCTTCTCTGAATGTTTGGTAGAATTCTCCAATGAAGCTGTCTAGGTCAGGACATTTTTTTTTGTTGGGAGTTTTTTTTTTAATTATCTTTTCAATCTCTTTTCTTGTTACGGGTCTGTTCAGATTTTCAACATCACTTTGTTGTAGTTTGGGTAGGCCATGTGTTTCTAGAATTATCCATTTCCTCTATGTTTTCAAATGTATTGGAGTACAGTTTTTCATACTACTCTGTTATAATCCTTTTTATTTCAGTTTGGTATGTTGTAACGTCCCGCATTTCATTTCTTATTTGGGTTATTTGCATCCTCTCCTGTTTTTCTTTTGTCAGTCTGGCCAGTGGTTTGTCGATTTTGTTGATCCTTTTAAAGAACCAACTTTTGGTTTTGTTGATTCTTTCTATTGTTTTTCTATGGCTATACATCTTTAAGGAAGCACACTACCACATCTTTCTCCCAAGGAATGGCCAGTGGGTTCAAAGCAATGACCTTTCAGTTTGCAGCTGAGCACTTTAACCACTGTGCCACCAGGGGTCCTTCCTACACAATACCAAGAATAATAAATTACAACAAACATTCAGTTTGAATAGCACCATAGAGATTTTTTTAAGAGCAAAGCATTCAAGATGGATGGCTGAGTCGATACCCTGCATCAGGATGGGTCAGCCTGGTGTTGGAAGGAGTAGGTGATAAAAGGCCTTGTGATGTAGCAGAAAGAACGTGGGTTCCAGGAGACAGGATGTGATGCAAAAATTCCCAACAAAATTCTAGCCAATAGAATTCAGCATCATATCAAAAAAAAATAATACACCACGACCAAGTAGGATTCATACCAGGTATGCAAGAATGGTTCAAATTAGAAAATTAATCAACATAATCCATCACATAAATAAAAGGAAACAAAAGAATCACATGATCATTACAACTGACGCAGAAAAGGCATTCAACCAAGTTCCTCGTTTTAGTGACCCTAGGCATGTTGTCTAATCTCCTTAAGCCTTAGAATCTATAGGATGGGGATAAAAATGTCAGCCTCATAAAACTGCTATGAAAATTAGCAGCAATGCCTATCACATAGTAGTTCTGTGTAAAATTTGGCATGTAATATGTACCCATTTCCTCTACTGTAAGGCGAAGTGACCTTCCCTCATATAGGGGTGTTCATCTTTAGGGTCCTTTCATCAATAGCATCATCACTGATGAATATTTACTGAGCTCCTGTGGTAAAGTTTCTATGCCAGGAACTGGCAACACAAATGTCAGGATGGTGGTTCAGGAACCAGTTGGGTTGCTTCAAAGTTTCTGGATTCTTTCCCTAGTGTCAGTATGGCTCTTTCAGGTAAGGCTACACTTCCAGGTACTCCACACTTCCCACTAAGGACTTGAAGTTCCTTCTGGTGTTTGCATTCCGAGCTTGGTGGGTCTTTGAACAAGTTTATTCAGTCTGTGTGGCTGCAGGCGTCTGCTTCCATTGCCCAAGTCTTGCCACTGTTAACCAGACTGGGCTCCCTCCAAGACCAATCATGTTCCCTAGACTTTGGGCAGATTGATTCCTAGCCAGGTAGCCCAAGTTGAACACACAAGTTTGTTAGCTGCTCACAGTGGTCTTCACAGAAGACTCATGAATAAAGGGCAGTGTGGTATATCTGAATTCCCGACAGGGATTTTTAGCATTCATCTTCTTTTGCTCGGTTTTAGTGCTGAAATCCTTGGGAGTAGAGGGAGGACTCAAGCTGTGTTTATGGCTCCTTTGTTTTGGATTGTGCATTGTGCAGTATAATGCTGAATTGCTTTTACTGGGTATCACTGTTAAATGATGATTAAATTTATGTTGGTATAAAAATGAATAGATATCTTTTACGTATCTTTGGGATAATTTAATGATATCCCCTTGTTTTAGATGTTGTTGTTTTTAGGTGCTGTCAAGTCAGTTCCAACTCATAGCGACCCCGTGCACAACAGAATGAAACACTGCCCCGTCTTGCACCATCCTCACAGTCGTTGCTATGTTTGAGCCCATTGTTGCATCCACTGTGTCAATCCATCTTGTTGAGGGTCTTCCTCTTTTTTGCTGACCCTGTACTTTACCAATCATGGTTGATGTCCTTTTCCAGGGACTGGTCCCCCCTGATAACATATCCAAAGTAAGCAAGATGAAGCCTCACTATCCTTGCTTCCAAGGAGCATTCTGGATATACTTCTTTTGTTTTAAATATTTTCCTTTTATTAGATTCCTAATTTTCTTGTCTGTTCTTGTCTGTCCTGCCTATTCAGAATCTCTTCCCCCTTTATAATGAATGCCAACTACCCTTCTGATTCTTGAGATTTGGGTTCTCGCTGTTCTTGTTTTGATAGAGGAGAAGAGAAAAAAAATGGCAAGAGTATGAAGAACGTCTTAGGGAGAATTAAAGGGAGATGGGAAATGAATCAGACCATTTTGAAAATGTTTTTTTCCAGGTACTTGGCCACTGCAGTATCTACTTAATATCATCATTGACTCACTCATAGTAGCACAGTACAGATGAGTTACAAATTTTAGACTTAAAATAACACAGTAAAAATATAATATGTCTCAACTATGACTTATTTGCCATTTTCTTTTATCGAGCATTAGTTTTAGTATGTGAAACTACCATTCTCCTCCCCTTATCCTCTGTTATACAATGTCTTACATTGAGTAGGTATTGAATTTTTCTCTTAAATCAAGCTAAAGGGCTATGGAGTTCATCCTTTGGATAGTGAGGATCCATCAAGGGTCTAGAGAACATGAATCTCCACCCAAAATATAAGATGTGTGGGAAATAGTGTAACTTTTATTTTTTAATCAATTTGATTTTAAGTCCAAATTCTTGTTCCCATTGTGTTAGTGGTAAATTCCACATCATTACTTAAAAAAAAAAAAAAAGCTTTATTGAGATAAATCATATAGAGTCAAATTCACCAAGTCACCCGTTTAAAGTGTACAATTCAATGGTTTTTAGTATGTTCACTCAGTTGGGCAATCATCACCACAATTAATATTAGAACATTTTCATTACCCCGAAAGAAACTCTGTATTAATTAGCTGTCACTCCCCATTCCCCTGGCCCACCATCCCCTAGCAACCACTAATCAACTTTCTGTCTTTATGGATTTGCTTTTTTCGGACAGTTCACGTACATGGGATCATACAATATATGGCCTTTTGTGTCTGACGTCTTTCACTTAGCATAATATTTTCAAGGTTCTTCCATATTGTAGCATGAATCAGTACTTCATTACTTTTTTTAGCTCAATATTATTCCATTGTATGGATATACCACATTTTGTTTATGCATTCAGTAGTTGATGGACATTTGGTTGCTTCCACTTCCTGGCTCTTATGAATAATGCTGCTATGAACATTTGTGCATAAGTCTTTGTGTGGACATGTTTTTATTTCTCTTGGAAATATATCTAGGGGTGATTGTTTTGGTTATTCAGGGCTCCTTGAAATACCATATGAATTTTAGGAGCGGCGTGTCAGTTTCTGCAAGGAACTAAACTGGGATTTTGATAGAGATTTCATTGAATCTGGGGAATCTTACCGTCTTAACAATATTAAGTCTTCCGATCAATGTACAAGTCTTGCACCTCTTTTGTTAAGTTTATTTGTATTATTTTTGATGCTTTTATAAGTAGATTTGTATTCTTAATTTTATTTTTGGATTGCTCAATGCTAGAGTATGAAAATACAGTTGGTTTTGTATATTAGAAAATACAAAAAATTAACCTTGCTGAACTTGCTTATTGGTTTTCACAATATTTTTGTAGATTCCTTGGTATTTTCTATAAACAAGATCATGGCATCTGTAAATTGAGATCATTTTACTTCTTACATTCCAATCTAGATGGCTTTTATTTCTTTGTCTTGCCTCTTTGCCCGAGCTAGAACCTCCAGTAGCTGGGGGGATAAAAAATGCCGGTAACCTGCCCATCCTAGGAATATACCATAGCTCTTGACTCAGAGGTTGGGAGGGGGTGGGGGCCCTGTTTTCTTCATTGCACCTGCCTGGAATCAAGTTTCTATCTCCCTGGTCTGGAAGGGGAAAAGGAGGCGGCAGGTCATGGCCTAAGTTCAACAAACCCTATTTTTACCAAAATTTAGTACATTTTCTTGAATAAATGTTTCTCCATTTGCTACATGCCCTTAGGATAATTTCCAGAGATTTTTAAATGGTTGCTATTTTTTAAATCAATTTCACCAGTTATGGTTGTTTTACTGGGGAGAAGGTACACAGAACTCCTCACACTGCCATTGGAGAAGTAGTGTCCTCATTACTTCTTTTGGTTTTTCTACTGCCAACCAACCAAGGTCATGTCATGGCTGAAAGGTCTTACATACTGGCAAGCCATCAGGTTGTGAATGGGCCTTCTGGGAATCTTCTTTTTGACCTGGAGGTGGGAAGCTCCTCTCTCTGGAAGCCTGCAAACCATTCTGCCTCTTTCTGCCAACACTCTGGTCCTTCCAAGACTTAAGATTTTGGAAAATAAGAGCCAGGATAAGGTCTTGTAGACTAATTTTACCTCCTGCCCTCTCATCTACCACCTGTGAGGTCATGAGGAATAGTGTTTACCATCTCCTTGAATAGGAGAAAGGGAAAGAGAGCTTCATCCCCACCCAGTTTTCAAGGAGAAAGATGATGGTGAACAGAGATGGGTCAATGAGGAGGGAGAGGAAAGGATGGATTCAAAAGATCTTCAGGAGGAAAAATTAATACTTGAGAATTAGATGTGAGACAAAGGAGGTGTGTAAGGTTGACACCAGGATTCGTAGCTTTTGTGACTGAGTGAGAGGTGAAGACATTACCAGGAATATAGGAGTTGGAATAGGTGTTAAGAGTTCAGATTTTAGACACATTTCTCTTGAAGCATGTGGAGGGCATCTTTCTAATCTATCTGCCTATACTTGATTTCTATAATCTTCCACCCAGAAGTGTGTTTCCTTGGCTTTCCTCCTCTGCCCTGTCCCCTCTTGTGGCCAAATAACTGTCTTCTTGTTTTCCCAGGTTTCTTATTCATCTAGGGCTGCTATAACAGAAATACCACAAGTGGATGGCTTTAACAATGAGAACTTTATTCTCTCACAGTCTAGTAGGCTAAAAGTCCAAATTCAGGGCGTCAACTCCAGGGGAAGGCTTTCTCTCTCTCGGCCTTCTCATCAGGGTTCCCCCGGACTAGGAGCTTTTCTGCACAGGGACCCCGGGTCCAAAGGACATGCTCTACTACCGGCACAGCTTTCTTGGTGGTATGAGGGGGTCCACCCCCCCAACCCCATCTCTCTGCTAGCTTCTCTCTTTTATATCTCAGAAGATTACTTCAAGACACAATCCAGTCTTGTAGACTGAGTCCTGCCTCACTAACAAAACTGCCGCCCATCCTCCCTCATTAACATCATAGAGGCAGTATTTACACATACAGGAACATCACACAATACTGGGAATCATAGTCCAGCCAAATTGATACACACATTTTTTGGGGGACATAATTCAATCCATAACACTAGGTTTAGAAAATTTGCTAGGAAAGTCCCTGGCATAGTATTTTCCTACTATCAGTTCTGCCAACAGATTCCAAGTCTTGTATTTTAGCCATTCATTTCTTTTGTACTGAGTCTTCATGGTATTCTAATATTTATTCCTGTCTCCATACTTTTTAATATACTTTGAGTTTTCTTTTGGCTTCATTGTGTATCAGTGTGATATCCAGATTACTGCTGCCCAGTAGAAAAATAATGCAGTCCACATATTAAGTTTTAAATTTTCTTATAGCCACAATTTTAAAAAAGGAAAAATAAATAGGTGAAATTAATATTTTTATTTAACCCATTCTGTCCAAAATATTATCATCTTGAGAAGAAATTAATATTTTTAAAATTGATAATGAGATAGTTTATTTTCTTTTTCCTACAAAGTCTTCAAACATCTGATGTGCATTTTACACTTACAGCACATCTCAGCTCGGACTAGCTACATTTCAAGTGTTTAACGGCCACACAGCACAGATTGGACAGTGCAGTTCTAACCTCCCCTCTGGGGAATAATTCACAAGGAACTGCTCAGCAGTGATGACACCACTTTGTACAAATATAACTAACTATCCTCATAGCAGTACTGCTGAGAATTGCCACAAGCAAAAGGGAAGTAACCCAGGACAAAGTGTGTGGTCCCTATGAGACACAGCTACCCATCCAGAGAGAATTTTCAGGCAATCAAAAATTTATTTGTGTGAACTAGCTCATATCTCCTTTAATTATAGCAGCTTTTATGCCCACAGATAATACAAGGTGGAGATTAAAGAGCTCTTCTAGATTTGGGACGTGACCTCTTGATCCCAACCCTCTGGATGGAACCCGAGGCCAAAGCGAGAGGAAAGCTGTACAGGGACTGGAGGAATTTGAGCCATTTCAAACATCAGTTTGGTGATCCAGGCCCCCCAAAGATCTCTTCCTACTGAACAGTGTTTTTGTCTTTTATTGGCTACAGTTTCTGAGGGGTAAGATGAGTGGGGAGTCCTTGGGTGGTACAAATGGTTAGCATGTTCCTTTGCTAACCAGAAGCTCGGAGATTCAAGTCCATCCAGAGGTGCCTCAGAAGAAAAGCCTGGCGATCTACTTCCAAACATCAGACACTGAAAACCTTACAGAGCACAGTTCTGTTCTGGCACACGTGAGGGTCACCATCGTTATGACTTGATGGCAACTGGTTAAGATGAATGGAGCCATCTGGACATCTGCACCAATCTCTGTCTCTATCATTTTGCCTGATTATACCGATCGTACGAATGATTAAAGATTTTCCATCACCTGAAAATTGGTTATTCTCAACTTTACCTTTGCCTTTTAAGAGTTACCACTTGCTATCCCATTCAGTTTTTAAATTTAATTACTTACTCAATTCTGTGCCTTCCCTATTTGCTTAAGGTTTTGGGACAGTCCAGGTGGACAGATCTAGGCCTCTGACTTTTTGTCGGGTTATGCATGCTATCTGCTCCCTCACCCTCTCCCCCAATTTTAGTTTCCACCTGTTATTCTCTGACGTTGACAGTAAGTGGCTCGGGATTCAAGTTCCCTTTTTGATAATTTCCTGAGCCTGCTGTTCAGACTCTGTACCCAGATGCTGTTTTCTTGTTGCCTAGATTCCATGATCAGGTCTCTGAGCTCTTGATTCCTAGATCTTTATCTGCGTCCTTAACCTCATGGCCTGATTCTACAGGCCATCAAGCTTGTCTTGATCTAAATTACCTATCTGTTTCTCCTTCCCTTCCTTCACTGACTTAATATGGTATGTGCACTACTCAGCCAACTCCCCCAAGCCCCCTGGCCTTGGAATTCGAGGTGACAGCAGAAGAGGGAGAAAGAAAGAAATACACATTAAATGCAGCTTGCAAGGCAACACACAGCTTCCAGGAATCATTTATTTGGAGAGCTTTGCTCTGCCGAATGAAAGAGACTATTGGATAAAAAACGAAGCAAATCTATCAGCCCAGCAGCTAGGAAGACTTAACATAGACAGGACAGACATTTCTTTGCTTTATCTATTCGAGCCAGAATAAGGAGATTTAGTTGGCGGAATGGGGCAGACAAGCCAGCAAGGCATAAAAGTGAGGGTTAGAAGCAGAACAAAGTAAGCAAATGAGATCTGGCTGCCTGTTGTAAAGACAAGAAAAACAAATATTAAGTGGGTACTTTAGTAGCATCTGTAAGGTCTAAGATCAAAGGAAAAGTCCGTAAATACTTCAAGATGTTTGCCTTGTACTGCTGGACTAATTAGCCAAATGAAAAATGCAACCTATAGAGGAAAGTAAAACACTTACTTAGAAATGTAGACAAACTGTCCAGCTTAGCACATGCACACGTGTCCATAAAAGAAGACGACTGCTCTAACAACCTGGAGCTTTGTTCTTTGCATTGTCCCCATCCCAGTTCTGTACACTGGGGTTCTCATTGGTCACAGGGGCCATAGGAGTATTTTTGTAAGGAAGCACCCTCCTCCTTGACACCCATCTGAAACTCAGGGAAGAATTCCCCCAAATCCCAAGCTTCCCCTGTGGTTTGTTCTTAAAAAACATCCTACGGAAACACTGACCTGGATTTGGGACCTTAGTTTCTGTTCTCGAAACTTTCTCCCTTTCTCTGATCCTGGAAAGTGTCCTTACTTCCCTTGATCTCTCTTTCTTCTTACCTATGTCCTACAGGTAGTATAAAAGATTTTTTTTTCCAAATCAGTTGTTCTTTTTATTTAGAATCAAAATCTAGTCGTCTCCTCTCTTTGAAGGTGAGCAAGTGGAGGCATATGATTTGCCAAAGATCAAGCAGTTAATGCCTGTCATGGTTTGAATTATGTCCCCCAAAAAATGTGTGTATCAATTTGGCTGGGCCATGATTCCCAGAATCGTGTGGCTGGCCTCCAGTTTGTGATTGTAATTTTATGTTAAAGAGGATTAGGGTGGGATTGTAACACCACCCTTACCCGGGTCACATCCCTGATCCAATGTAAAGGGAGTTTCCCTGGGGTGTGGCCTGCACCACCTTTTATCTCTAAGGGATAAAAGGAAAGGGAAGCAAGCAGAGAGTTGGGGACCTCATACCATCAAGAAAGCAGTGCTGGGAGCAGAGCACGTCCTTTGGACCAGGTTCCCTGTGCAGAGAAGCTCCTAGTCTGGGGGAACACCGAAGAGAAGAAGGCCAACAGAGAGAGAAAGCCTTCCCCTGGTGCTGACACCCTGTATTTGGACTTTTAGCCTACTTTACTGTAAGGAAATAAACTTCTGTTTGTTAAAACCATCCCCTTGTGGTATTTCTGTTATAGCAGCACTAGATGACTAAGACAATGCCAAACGATGACTAAAACCTATGGCTTCTGGCAAACAGGCCACTATTCTTTCTGCTGCACCAACCATTTTTTTTTTTTTTTATATGACATAGTGAGTGTGGTCCTAAGGTTTGCTCTTAGAATCGTTCTATCTTCTTCTCTCTAAAAGATATGCAAACTAGCATCTAAGATGCTTCTTGATTTTCTTTGCTTTTTGATTGTAGGATTCCTAGAAAACACAATAACTGTGTCATTAGTATGGATTTCAACGTACAAACTGGTATGAGCATTTTTATATGAAGAAGAGAAATAAAATAGGCAAAGGATGAAATTTCTTGTCAAGATATTTTTGGATCTGTGTTTTTACAAGTTACCTGAGAAATTCTTTATGCAGAAGGAATCAAATATAAATATGCAATTGAGACTAGCAGAATCTCAGAAATACTGCTCACTGTGGAAATGAATTGCCAATAGAAACTGTCAGTCTTGTTTCTCCCTGCTTAGACTCTTGCACACATCTAAGAAAATCATTATAAAAGTGCTGCTCAAAATTTGCTCCAGTTATAGCCAATTAAAGACCAGCATATATAATTTACGCAAAATGGATGGGCAGGAACCAGAGGTATCTCTTGGGCCATGAAGAATGATTCTATTTCATTTGCAGATGAGTACTGTAAAGGTCATTGAAAATACAAGATGCAAATCATTGTTGTGTTTTTTTTAATATATATATATAAAGCATTTATTCTAGGTTTGGTCTCTCAGCCTGTTTTATTCTCTTGTTTGCATGCATGCCATAGTCATTAGTACAATTGAATTATAGAATGACCTACACTGTTAGACTGTTAGGCTGCTTGATTGAAATTATCTTTATAATGGAAATCAGAGAACACTTTTAACCTTGTTAGAGCACCACTGTACCGTTGCTTGATATATAAAGCAAGTCATAAATTTCTCAGTGAGCTATTTATTTCCAGGCAATCTTGCGAAAGCAGTTTGGACTATATTACAGAAACTTTCTTCATACCTTTGTCAGACTGACTAACTAATGATCCTGATTATTCCTAGGACTTTGAAAGTGCCAGTGTTAATTAAACTAATGTTTCAAAATACGGGTAGGAAAGAACATTTGAATATTGTATTTTAAATGTTCAACAACATGTTTGAAGGTTCTGTTGTTAACTGGTTAATTTCAGAGCACTGATTTCATTTGATAATGTTTTCTCCCTAGTAGCAAATGCTTGGCTGACTCATTGGCAGTAGCCAGTATTGCCAAGGTCATAGCTTCCTCCATAAATTTAATGGGTATTTATTGAGTACTCCTGATATGCTCTGCACTGGATCATGTGATGGGACAGAGAGATGAAGAAGAGCCATCACCTGCCCTCAAGAGAGTTCATAGTCCAGTGAGGGAGACAGATGCAGAAACCGATGGTTGTAATGCAATGTGGAAGCACAGTTTAAGGGGGTATCTGACCTATTCTGGGGAGGTGATCTAGAGGACTTCTGCTTGAGTGAAGCCTCTTTGACCACTGAAGGGGCAAGCACACAGTCTGTGGGAAATAGATGGCTAGTGGCAAAGAGCCATGGATACTTGGGGCTTGAATGGAGACTGAGAAATAAGGGAAGGAAGAGAGTCTTTCTTAGTCCCTCCCAGAACTCCTCCTGTGGCCGAGACCCCTATCCAGTACCAGAGCACCCAGATGCTGACCTCTTATATCTACCCTGGTGGAAAGGACTCCATTGTATGCCTTTCTTCATGCTCCATTGTAACAAGAGGGCAACACGGTAGCTGGAGAAGGCAGGCCTCCCACACTGAGTCAGCCACCTGCATATATGGGAGGTTTGGAAACAGGGGTTCATAAGTCTGGAAGGGCCTGGATTATTTCCAGACCCCCTCCAAAAAGGTTTGGGAAAAAAACTGGTCCCATTACTAAAGAAACTGCTTTCTATAAAATCGTACCTTTGCTTTTTTAGACTCCTATTAAGGGAAAGTAGACCTGAACATCATCAGTCATTTTTCTACTGGAGTTTTACGAGTGGTAATTTTTTTAAAATCCTTCATGAAGTCACTGGTAGAAAAGCTAATACACAGCTTTTCAGCATATTGTTCTTCAAGACCCAGGCTATATTCAGTCATAAATTGCATACAAACAAAACCAAACCCACTGCCATTGAGTCAATTCCAACTCATAGCGACCCTATAGGACAGAGTAGAGCTGCCGCATAGGGTTTCCTAGGCTGTAATCTTTATGGAAGCAGACTGCCATGTCATTCTTCCATGGAGTGGCTGGTGGGTTCGAACCGCCAACCCAGTTAGCAGCCAAGCGCTTAACCACTGTGCCACCAGGGCTCTCCAAAAATTGCATGCGAACAGCTAATCGTTAACTTCCACCGTATAAGCACTTTTTGTCTCAAATTGGATTTATAGCTTAAAAAATCAAGCTGTAAGCCAACCTTTGTTTTTAGAGAATGCTGCCAAGGGAGTTACTAAGTCAAATGGCCTGCGTGGATATGACTCTAGGAGGCCACTAGGCTGGACTGGTGGATGCGAAGTTAGTGGGAATAGAATTGGGTAAGCCCACTTAGCGATGCTTTTAAATAAAGTCTTTGCAACAGTGGAGATTCATATAATGACTTCTGGCTCACCTTTGATTATAATATATCCTAGAAGGTAACTACATTTCCTATCTAAATTCTCTTCCTTTGTCTCTTTCACCTCCTCCTTCTTCCTCCTGCCCCTTCTCATTCTTCTTCTTCAAGAAAAATGCACCAGGGAGAACAGATTGCAATTTCCTTCTAAGGGAAAACCTGCTACAGGGTGTTTCATCTCCAGAGGAAAATCTGTAACTGATCTAGGAAGTAAAGCCAAAGGGCTCTGCCTTGCCACATAGGCAATGGCATGGAAGTGTAGCTGTTTGCACGTGGGGAGCACTGGAGGCAGCCTTGCGCTGTCCCTTGCCTCCAGGACAGGTTGCAGGACTCAGAGTGGAAATGCAATAAAACTTTCAGAAGCAAATAACCAGACCCTAGAAGGATTGGTTCCCTGGGGGTGGCGAGGCACCATATGTCAGCTTCATGTTTTTCATCAAAAGGCCAAGGCTTCATCTAGATTGTTGTGGTATTTGCTTTCCAGAGATTTTCATTGAAATGACAAACGTCTTTCCTTTAACTATTTCTCATGCACTTTTCCTCTGATCGGAGGAAAGAATCCAGTTCAAAATAAAATGCTCTTAAGGATTTTCTAGGAGAAAATTTTCTGTATGGTGTGCTATCATTTCCTAGCCTGTTTATGAGGGGGTAGTGAGAACATTTGGTTGCCTAAGAAACATTGGCTCCCAGGCTGCAGCCATAGTGCTGCTGCTTGCAAGACCCTGAGAGATTGTTTAGTCCAGTTCTTTTCTTTTACTAATGAGGAAACTGAGAACCAGTGAGGGGAGAAGGGATGCATAGAAAGAAGAACAGAAATCTGGAGATAACCATGGCAGGAGAGAGTCAAAAAGAAGAACATACAGTATGTTAAGAATTACCCTGTGCCATTTTTTAAAAATTTTTAGTTACGTATATCCACAAGGAGCCCTGGTTGCATGGTGGTTAAGCACTTGGCTGCTAACCGAAAGGTCAATGGTTTGAACCCACCAGCCACTCCACGGGAGAAAGACCTGGCATCTTGCTTCCGTAAAGATTTCAGCCTTGGAAACCCTGTGGGGCAGTTCTACTCTGTCCTATAGGGTTGCTGTGAATTGGAATCGACTCAATGACAGTGGGTTTTATATCCATACCGTGGAATATTATTCATCCCAAAAAGTAATGAGGTCTTGATACACGCCACCACATAGATGAACTTTGAAAACATTATGCTGAGTGAAAGAAGCCAGTCACAAAAGACCACTTACTGTATGGTCCCATTTATATGAAATATCCAGAAAAGACAAATCCAGAGACAGAAAGCAGATTAGTCCTTGCCAGAGGCTGGGGAGGGGAGAATGGGGAGTGACTGCTTCGTGGGTACAGGGTCTCTTTTTGCAGTGATGGGAATATTTTGGAGCTAGATAGCAGTGATGGATGCCCAATATTGTGAATGTACTAAATGCCACTGAATCGTTCACTTTAAAATGTTTAATTTTATGTCAATATAAAAAAATTAAGGCTAGGGAGTGCGGTGAGTGGGTGAGCATGCAGTAAGGATTGGGGCGGGGGGAGGGTTTTGTTGAGTTTCTTCTATGTGCCAAGCTTGGTGCTAGGCACTTTATATACATTCTTCCATTTAACCCTCACCATGACCCCATAAATTGGGACTTGGAGAAAGACCTGGTGATCTGCTTCCGTAAAGATTACAGCCTAGGAAACCCTAGAAGGCAGCTGTACTTGTCACAGGGGGTCGCTATGAGTCAAAAATCAACTGGAGGGCACCCAACAACATTATTTCCCCAATTCTACAGACGAGAAAACTGAGGCTTAGAGGAGTGAAATCACATTTATTTTCTCTCCCTTGGAGAAAAAGCAAGAGGCCTGGGACCAAATTCCATGTTCTGAGGGTTCAAGTCAAGCATCTTGTCTCCTGGCCCTTGTTGCAGAGTCTGTAACCTGGCGGCAAATACAAGGTGTATCCACATGTCAGTCTTGAAGTCAGTATGTGGGCAGGGGCCACGCAAGAGGTTAGAAAGCTAGGTGTGGAGAGGATTCCCGATAGGAAGAGCACACAAGTACCCCAACTTTTCTGGTGTGCAGCGCATAAGGCCACTCAGATAGAGAGAGACTTCTTTGGAGAAGCCGCGGTGAACAGAAGGATTTTCAAGCATGGAGGCAGGTGGGGAGAAGAGGAGAAGGATTATTTGAGCACATGGGATCGAGTAGCAAGGTAGAGGTAGGAGAGTTACTGGTGGCTGAAAGGGACCCTGTGAGAAGAGGGTGGGCAAATTGGTATATCAGGTAGATGAGTGACTAGGAAAGTAAATGACTAGGTTACCACAAAAAGGCTCCAGGGATATCCTCACAGCCTCGTTTGCTCTGGATGTATTTGTAAGAGGAATATTTTTATTGAGTGATCCAGACACCTGAATGCTAACTCTATGAAGTCATTGCTGGTTCCTGTGTCTTTATTGTCAGTATTTAATTATTTGCTTTTGAAACGTTTACAATGAGTCATTAGTCCTGATTCCCTGTCTTGCAGTTGGTATTTGAGGCAGGTCCTAAGGGGGCCCTACCCAGCGGCCTTTTGCAGAGGAGTTGGAACCTGAATGCTAGTGTGTTGTTTTGTTGCCGAGCTGCCAACGTACGGATCACAACAATCCATTTCTGAGTCGTGTATGTTATTAGCTCTGGCAGGATGGCTAGACATGTGGCAGATACTGTTTTGTATATTAGAGAAACCTAGATAAGCACACAGAATGACAAGATTGCCTTTCTTAGAAAAGCAATCTTTCATGATGTTTCTGAGCACGCAGCCATGAGTTTTTAATAAAACGGAGCAGATAGAGCACTCCTGTGTCCAGCCTTGCTCTCCTCCTCCTTGGCTCTAGATATATGTGATTTCATGAGGCTAGCAAGAGGCCTGCTGATTTGTCAGTTAATCAAAAGTTGGTAAAGAAAAGTCAATACAAAAGAAGCTAATCGTCATCTTGTCTTTTCCCAGCAGCACTATTGGACTTCTAGTGTCTGTGCTGCCTGTTCTCCACAGCAGTGCTAGTGACGGCACTACCCGTGCCCTTGTTGTAAAGGGTGAGAATCTCATTTTGTTTCTCTTCCTCTTGGTGAAAAGCTGGGGGTTGACGTTTTGGAAGGGCTGAAAGAATGATTAACACCAGCTGTGTGTAGCCAAGTGCTGCTTTTCCTCCCTTTCTTCTTCGGTCAGATTCACAGTAACTCATTTCTTTATCACACTTGCCCTCCTCTGGACTTAGGGATTTGAGGCCCTGCTCTCACTCCCCATAAATCGACTCCAAAATGGAGTCATTTGATTTTTCTTCAAGTGGAACAGTATGTTGCAGGTGGCCCTAGTCCAAATAGGATTGTGCAGCTGCTGTGCAAGGCAGCTGCCGTGCAAGCCATGGACCCGGCACCATTGCGTCTACTCGTGTTTTGTAATAGAAATCACAAGTTTTGTGCACATGGGAAGAATCCAATGTTACAACAGGGCTTTTTGCTGAAACCACTTTTCCTCCTTGGAACAAACTTGCTTTGTAAATTCTCCTGTCTTATGGACAGGTTACGTGATTTGTCCAAGGTGAGTCAGTAGCAGTGCTGAGATTATTTACATTTACAATATTCTGGGTACCATAAAAGGGCATTTGGAATCAATGGGAAACTCTCTGTAGCCTGACCACCAAATCTCCTCTGGGGCCCTGCTGCCCAAGGTAATGCATTCTCCTGATACACTGGAGCCCATCCATCTGATATTGGCTATCAGGAGCCCCATGTGTGGCCCCCAAACTGCTCTTTCATTATTATTTGTCATATCACTGCTCAATTATGAAGCCTGTTAAAAAATTGAGGTACAAGGTACACATTTCTTCTCCAAGTCTTATCAGTGTTACTGTGGCTACTGTAAAATCTCCAGGGACAAAATAGGATGATGAGAAAAGGAGACATCTTCTACCTTCAGAGGGAAATCACTTCCCATTCGTTGGCACCAGTCCTGCTCATGGAGCCATAGAAATATAACACGTCCGAGTTGGGAGTGATTGTTTAAACCAACCCCCTTCATTTAATAGGTGAGGTAACTGGGGCCCCAAGAAGAGAAGAGACTTTCCCAAGGGCACACAATCTCAGTAATAGAGCTAGGACTACAGCCTTAGATTTCCACACCCCTGGTTCAGTACCTCAGAAAGAATGGCAGATGCCTTTTAAAGTTCAAATTTGGGGCTCCTAAGATAAAGTTCAAGCAAAGTCCTCATTACTCTTCAGCGTAAATAAAAATAGACCCCACTTTTATAACCATTATATCCAGCTGGAGATTCATGCAGTGAATCTTGCATGAGACCATTCATTGTTAAGGGAGAAGTGGAGGCAACACTTAGTCAGGACTATTTCTCTTGCTGTTTGCTGCTTTTTCCATCTTCTGGAAAACCACAGTTTCTTAAGTGATTAACCTTCAATTAGGTGAATCTTTGATCCTAAGTTACACCCAAAGGGGTTCCTAAAGTAGGGTTTGTAAGCAAACACTAGAGTTTCAGGTTCTAGGGCCTGGTGTCAGGACACTTTTTTGTTCTTTGCTCGTTATGCAGCCTTGGGCAATCATTGAAACCTCAGCTGGTAAAAATGGACATAATATCTTGCTTCACAGCGTTAGTTACAAAGCTGCTATTGATAATGGATGTGGACAAGTGCTTTGTAACGAGTAAAGGGCTGTGCTTAATGAAAGTGTTAGTGATGAGAAAGCGTGCCATACATATTTCATGAGACTGTCTTCTTGGATGATCTGTTAAGCAATGGAATAGTTATCTTTCAATTATCCACACTAGTGGTGGAGGAGAGGAGCACAGATAATACAAAATAGCATTTCCGTTGGGGTTTAGAATGCATTGTGTTTGGGAAGTTTCTGCAATCTGTTTGCTGAGACTGAAGTTCAACTGAGGTGGACTTCCCTGACCACACCTAGCACTTCCAGAAGCAGACCACAAGCAAGTCCCTGCCCCTCTCGGGTCCTCAGTTCTCCACCTGTAAAAGGGGGAGTTTCCCTAGTTGAACGCACAGCTCCTGCCAGCTCTGATAGCCCATGTGCCCATGAATGCAGACAAATGGAAGACAACAGGGGAAAATCAATTTTTGATGATGCCCAAAGAAAGTTCACAGGGCAGCTGTAGTTGCACAAATACAAGGAAAAAGTCACAAGCCACTAAAATGGTATTGCCTCATTAATAGAATGGGTGAAGAGAAAGGCCAATCCAGGATGTAAGGAACCATGACTGACATCTACGGAACTCATCAAAGGAAGGGATTGGAGGAGAGAGTGAAAATAACATCTGTGGACAGGAAGAACTGGAAAGATAGCAGTGACCAATGCTGCTGTCACAGAGGGAAATGTGAAAGATGAGTCGTTGTGCTATTTCTGTTCAGGGGTCAGAACTGTTCTCAAATCACCTGATTTTTTCTCTCCCTTCAATCCTATCCTTTTCAAAATTTATCTCAGAAGTGTTTCTGAGCCATTCTGATTATAACTTTTGCTAAAACCAATCAGCAGAGGTCTGTCTACAATGACGGCAATCAAGTATTGGTCAGAGACTATGTCTCCATTTAGATGGTCTGTGACTAATCGGTTTGACTGAAGTTACAGTTGGAACAGTTTTGGAATAGTGCTTCTGCCTAGCAGGTACACAGCCTCCCACGGACTTTTAGGAACAGTGCCTGGTTAAATACATTGTTTTTAAATATTTGCATGAAAGTGACTTCTGTTACACTCCAGTATTTTTCCCTCTAAATCACCTATCTAGTACCCTTTCAGCCTATGAGAATTTAATGACAGTGATGAGGACAGTGAGTAAAATAAAAACAATAACTGGGGCTCTACTGACATATTGTGCTTTGTGCTGATAGCCTACATTCTGAGTCTTCTTGTATACTGAGAAGGCAGGGATGTCATTGTGTGTGATTTGAGTTTCTGTGATAGGGTGATATGTAATGTTGCATGATGGTTCTGGTTTTAGATGCCATGCATCCCCAGAGAGTACATCTTAAATCAGACTCAAATCTTATTTTTGTATGATGAATTAGGAACTGACTCATAAGTAGAAACAAACCATGCGAAATGAAATGCCAGGCCCATGTCAAACAGCGTCAGGTAAGTGGCAAGCTATGAAGCGACTCACCAGACGGCATCCATGTGCCTAATAATATTATTATTATTTTATTGTTGAGTTTTAAGAGCTTTTTATTTATTCTGGATACTAAACCATTATCAGATACATGGTTTAATATCCAGAGATAATCCAGAATTATCTCTCATTCTGTAGGTTGTCTTCTCACACTCTTAGTAGTATCCTTTGAATCATAAAAGTTTTCGGTTTTGATGAAGTTCAATTATCTATTTTTTCTTTGGTTGCTTGTGCCTTAGGTGTCATATCTGAGTATACATTGCCTAATTCAGGATCAGAAAGATTTACATCTATGTTTTCTTCTAAGAGTTTTAGTACCTATGTTTTCGTCTTTTATGCATTTTGAATTAATTTTGTATATAGTGTGAGGTAGGGGCACCAATTGAAGGATATGTTCTTGGGCTCAGTTTGCTAGTATTTTGCCGAGGACTTTTTAGTCTATATTCATAAGAGATATTGGTCTGTAGTTTTCTTTTCTTGTGATTTCTTTGTCTGATTTTGGTATCAGGGTTATACAGACTGCATAAAACGAGCTGGGAAGTGTTCTTCCCTCTTCTATATTTTGGAAGAGTTTGTTAAGGTTGTATTAATTCTTCTTTAAACATTTAATTAAATTAACCAGTGAGTCCATCTGGTTCTGTGCTTTTCATTGTGGGTAGTTTTGCATTACTAATTCTATCTCTTTACTTGTTATTGATATATTCATTTTTTCTATTTCTTCCTGAGTCTTCCTAGGAATTTGTCCATTTCATCCAGGTTATCTAATTTGTTTGGCATATAGTTGTTCATAGTATTCCATTATAATCCTTTTTATTTCTGTAAGGTCAGTAGTAATGTCCCTCCTTTCATTCCTGATTTTAGAATTTAAGCCTTCTCTCCCTCTCTCTTTTTGGTCAGTCTAGCTAAGGATTTGTCAGTTTTGTTTTCAAAGAACCAGCCTTTGGTTTCATTGATTCTCTCTATTGTTTTTCTGTTCTCGATTTCGTTTTTCTCTAATCTTTATAATTTCTTACCTTTTGCTTGGTTTGGGTTTAGTGGTCAGCTAATGACTGAATAGATGTTTTCTTAACAGTCAGGAACTGATGAGTCTCTCAGTCTTTGCTGAGGGGCTCTGTGTGAATACTGGGGCATGCCTTTAACATTCAGCCCAGTAGTTGAAAACTCTGCCTTAGCTTTTTCTTCCTGCTTGCACAGAGCCTCAAGTTCAACCAGAGGTGAGAGAATAGAGCTTCCTGAGGTTTTTCCTGAGCATTCATACAGCTCTGGGTATGCTCACAGCCTACAATTGAGTGAGGTCTTCTAGATTCCCAGGAATATGATAGAGCTTTTATAGCCCCTGTGGAGATCTCATTCCCCAGCTTTTCCTTTTAAGCTTTTTTATCCACAGTTCGAATCCAACAGGCACTGCTTGGAAACTCTATGGGGCAGTTCTACTCTGTCCTGTAGGGTCGTGCTATAAGTCGGAATCGCCTTGATGGCAGCGGGTTTGGGTTTTTTTTTTTTTGTTGTTATTGTTTGCTCCCGCTGTTTTTTCTGTCTCAGGCAGCTGCGAAGTTAAACATTTGCCTCTAATTGTTTTCAACAAATGTCCCTAGGAAAAAGACTTTTGTACTGGATGAGCTCCCAGTATGTCAAATAAAGACCATTTGCAAATGGAGTCTTCTAGAAAACCACCAAACAGTTCAAATAATGACAGTTATCTGGGAATGAGGCTTTGAAGGAGCTCCAAGCCCATTTTCCCCTTTCAGTGACTTCCAGTCTGATGATTTTCAACATGATTGCAAGCTATTGGTTTTCAAGGCTACTACAGAGCTGCAGAGGGGGAATGAGACTAGGAAAGCCAAAGTCACAAAGCTCTCTGTTCTTCCTGATAGTCAGTGATTTTCCTGAATAAATGCTCCCTGAATTGCTGTAATCTTTTAGTTGAATTCCAAAGTTCTGAAAAAGTTGATTCTGAACATCTTTGCTGGTTTTCTCATTGCTTTTATGGAGGAGAGAATTTTCCCAGGTCCTTACTTCACTGTTTTCTTTGATGTTCTATTATTATTAATTTAAAGCATATGTTGTGTGGCATTTTATTTATTTTTCCGTTCATTCAACAAATATTGATTAATCACTTAATAAATGGAGACACTTTGATAAGCACTGGAAATACAACAGTGAACAAGATTGCTTTGGTCTATGCTTTCATGAATCTTACAGCCTGGTAAAAGAAGACAGAGGCTATAAGAAACAATTATAATGCAGTGTAATAAGTTATAAGAAATTATAATGCAGTGCCATAATGAGAAAAGTATAAGTGGCTAGAAGATTATAGGAGAGCATCAAATTCTGACTTGGGGGTGCAAGGAAGGCTTCCAGAAGGAAACTGTCTTGGTGATCTAGTGCTGCTATAACAGAAATACCACAAGTGGATGGCTTTAACAAAGAGAAATTTATTCTGTCACAGTCTGGTAGGCTAGAAGTCTGAATTCAGGGCACCAGTTCCAGGGGAAGGCTTTCTCTCTCCATCGCTTCTAGAGGAAGGTCCTTGTCATCAGTCTTCCCTGGGTCTGGGAACATCTCAGCACAGTAACCTCAGGTCCAAAGGACGAGCTCCGCTCCCAGCACTGCTTTCTTGGTGGTATGAGGTTCCCATGTCTCTCTGCTTACTTCTCTCTTTTATATCTCAAAAGAGATTGGCTTAAGACACTATCTAATCTTGTAGATCTCATCAATGTAACTATCACTAATCCACCTCATTACATCATAGTGATAGGATATACAACATATAGGGAAATCACTTCAGATAACAAAATGTTCGACAATCATACAATACTGGGAATCCTGACCCTGCCAAGTTGACAGATAATTTTGGGGGGCACAATTCAATCTACGACAGAAATGAAATGTAAATTGGTGCTCACAGGGTGAGTGTGATAGTTTCTAGGCAGAAGATACCGCTCATGTAAAGGTCCTTGATGCTTTGAACGAACTAAGCGTAGGATGTGAGGAGAGGAGGGGGAGACATGAGGCCAGGAGATCAGTAGGGACAATATCATCAAGATTTTCTTTTTGGTGAAAATATACACAGCAGAACATACGCTCATTCAACAATTTCTACGTGTACAATTCAATCATATTGGTTATATTCTTCACCTTGTGTCACCATTCTTGCTATCTCTACCCATATTGTTTCACCACCATTGACTTAGACTCACTACCTCTTGAATTTCTCATCTATGCTTTACAGTTACTGTTGTCAATTTGATCTAATATAGATAATTCTTTAAAAGCGTGCAATGCTCATGGTGATCAATGAATTTTTTGTTCTCTGTTACATTAAAATCAATCTTGTACTTCAAGTGGATCTTTTGACAGTGTGTGATCTCTGCCAATTCATATATCATCATGCACCGGTTGTTTGAAAAGTATTGATTCATTCAAGTTATGCAGATATGCCAGTTGTTAGCACACTTCATTATATTGTATCAAAACATCATATTCATTAACATCACCACTGTTCTCATCAGAAAAGCCTTTAAGCATTGGTAAAGCTGTCAGACTCACAGTGGCAGATACAAGTTTTCCAAAATTCTAATTTTCCTTGGAAGTGCAAATGTTATCATTGATCACAAATATTTTAACTTGTTTTCCTTGAAATGATAGGCTCACTTTGTCCCTTTCTAAGAAAATGTCTGTCAAATAAATACCTAAGTTTGAATAACCATAATTTATCTTTCTCTCAAGTGAAAATAGTGTTTCATGAAAACAAGTGTCTTGTTCAGTTCACAAGTCCATCAAATATGTGCTTTTCCTTGAAATGACGATCATACTTCAGTATGTAGCAGAAGCTGTACTTCCCATTTCATCGCACATAGTATTTAGATATTTAGTCGGGGTCAAGATTTAATAAAATTAATGTTTTTACTGCTTCGTCAAGAGTACATCCTTAAGTGAAACTGGCTGTTTAAAAAAAAACTGAGTGCATGGCAGTGAAGACTACAACGACTACTGGGACAGTTTGGTCCCACTAGCCTGACTCATGCTAAGGTACCAGCAGTTTATCTACAATTGTTTTTATACCATCAGCGCAAATATCATCATGGTTATTCCAGGATAAACCATGAATTTCAACAACGTTATTCAACCTTTGAATATTTGAGCACCATTTGTAGTTTTTCCCCTGCACTTTCACATAATAGATCTTCTTCAATGATTGGTTAGTGCTGATAGTGGATGAATACAAGCAACACGGCAAGTCCAGCCCATGTCTATAGATTTGTTTAATTGTAAGGCAGAGGAGATACTAACTCCATTTTTATGTTTGCAGCTGAGTCTTTAATTCGTTGAGTTTTTCTGTCCTTGGAAAGTGGTGTGATTTCTTCTACTGACTTTTCGTCAGCAGGCGTTCAGCAATGTCAACTCTAAATTGGCTTATGAGTTTCTCTGCTGTTGTGTGTACTTCTTCAGCTAAGGTAATATGATAAGGGATACCAAAGAAGAATTGATGCCTTTGAATTATGGTATTGGCAAAAAATATTAAATATACCATGGACTGCCAGAAGAACAAACAAATCTTTCTTGGAAGAAGTATGGCCAGATGTCTTAGGCTGCGTTCTCTAGAGAAGCAAAACCAGTAAAGTGTAAAAATACATATATAGAGATATTTATATCAAGGAAAAAGCTAACACGGTTGTAGAGGCTAGAATGTCCCAAGTCCATGGATCAGGGTAGAGGCCTCTCCCAACTCACACAGCCGCAGAAGCTGGCAAACCCAAAGTTGACAGGTTGGAGAGAAGGGCTCCCACCCACAGGCTGTGAAGGTCGATGAATTCCAAGATCAGCAGACAAGACCACAAGGTTCCTCCTGATTCACGTAGCTGCAGGGGCTGGTGAACCCAACATCAGCAGGTCGGGGAACAGGACTCTTGCTCACAGGCTGTGAAGATCGACGAATTCCAAGATCGACAGGTAAGCTGCTAGCTCAAGTCCCAAGAACCAGAGGCAGCTGCCGGGTCTGGAACAAGCCAAAAACCTTGGCAAGGCGAGCAGGAAGGAAGTAGCCGGCGGAGGGAGGAGAGATGGAGGCTTAGAGGGCGGTAAGCCACCACAGGCCCCGCCCCCTCCCATACCACTCGGCAGATTCCATCATGGGGGTGATCGCATATCATATTTCAACAGGGAAGTGATCAGAACATTATACAACTGCCAAAACACTGAGAATCATGGCCTAGCCAAGTTGACATACAATCTTAACCATCACAGTAGAATAGTCCTTAGAGAGGAAAATGTGAGACTTTATCTTATATACTCTGGATATGTTATCAGGAGGGACAAGTCCCCGGAAAAGGACGTCATGCTTGGTAAAGTAGAGGGCCAGCGCAAAAGAGGAAGACCCTCAACGAGATAGACTGACACAGTGGCTGCAACAGTGGGCTCAAACATAGCAATGATTGTGAGGATGGCGCATGACCGGGCAGTGTTCTGTTCTGTTCTACATAGGGTTGCTATGAGTTGGAACTGACTTGAGGCACCTAAGAACAACAGCATACTGTTTCAGTGGCTTTGTCATTTGTATGTTGAAAAGTTGTAAAAAACAACCTTGAAACTAAAGGACAAATATTGTATGATCCCACTAATATGAAATATCTAGAATAGGCAAATGCATAGAGATCAAAATTTATTAGTCATTACCGGTGTCTGGGGATTGGGAGGAATGGGCAATTATTGCTTAAGGGGTACTGAGTTTCTGTTTGAGGTGATGAAAACTTTTGGGAATAGTGGTGATGTTTGCACAACATTGTGAAAATAATTAATGTCACTGAATTATACACTTAATAATGGTTAAAATGGCAAGTTTTATGTTATATATTTTACCACAATTAAAGTTTTAAAACTTAAAAAAAAAAAACAATTTTGACTCTGAAGGAGATCATAACACCTATTTTTAAATATTAAATCCTTTTTCCTTGAACTCTGAGTGATTGATTTTAAAATGACTCTATGACTTTGCTGACACTATGATGCTATTCAAATATGTTCTGTTGTGTCAGACACAATAAGGTAAATTAATATCTATAAAACCAAGGGAAAATAGCTTTTGTCAGAGTTTTGTTTCTTAATTACAGTTGTAATGTACAGAGTAGATTTCTCCCTTCCATGAGTCCGAGAACTCTGTGATATGTCAGCTTCACACCCTTTTAGCAGCTTTAGAGTTACATGGTGCAGCTGTGGATGGAGCATGTGAGTCTTCCAGTATCCCTTTTGGAAGCCAAACATCCTTTCTTAAATATAAGAAAAATATGTAATGAATAAATTTTATTTTATTGTATAATAATGAACTATAAAACTACAATAATAACCGTTATAGATAAATTTTTAAAACTTAGAAAACTTTTCAAAAAATACTTCAAAATATTATTGCAAAACAAGACTGCAAGGGAAAGTCAGCACAGCTTGACCAAGGTAAAGTCATAGAAGCTTCCTAGACAAATCCAAACACCTTGAGGGACCAACTTACTGGGAGTCGGGGCTGGGGACCATGGTCTCAGGGGACATCTAGGTCAATTGGCGTAGTTTATAAAGAAAATGTTCTACATCCTACTTTGGTGAGTAGCGTCTGGGGTCTTAAAAGCTTGTGAGTCGCCATCTAAGATACATCCTTTGGTCTTATCCAGTCCAGAGCAAAGGAGAATGAAGGAAACCAAAGACACAAGGCAAATATTAGTCCAGAGGACTAACGGACCGCATGAACCACCAGCCTGAGTCTCGAAGAATTAGATGGTTCCTGGCTACCACCACCGACCACTCTGACAGGGATTACAATAGAGGGTCCTGGACTAATCTGGAGAAGAATGTAGAACAAAATTCAAATTCACAAAAAAACGAAAAACAGACTTACTGGTCTGACAGTGTCTGGAGGAACCCCTGAGACTACGGCCCCCGGACACTCTTCTAACTCAGAACTGAAGCCACTCCCGAAGTCCACCTTTCAGTCAAAGATTAAAAACCAAAAAACCCTTTGCCGTCGAGTCAATTCTGACCCATAGAGACCTTAAAGGACAGAGTAGAACTGCCCCATAGCGTTTCCAAAGAGTGGCTGGTGGATTTCAACTGCCGACCTTTTGGTTAGCAACCATATCACTTAACCACTGTGCCACCAGGGCTCTTCAGCCAAAGATTAGACAGGCCTATAAAACACACAGTAACCCTCATGAAGAACATGTTTCTTAGTTCAATCAAGTGTTGGAGACCTAATGGGCAACACTTTCCCAAAAGCAAAGACAAGAAGGCAGGAAGGGACAGGAAAACTGGACGAAGGGACACAGGGAACCCGGGGTGGAAAGGAAAAGGAGGAGAGTGTTGACACATTGCAGGGATTGCAACCAGTGTCACAAAACAATCTGTGTATAAAGTTTTGAATGAAAAACTAATTTGCGCTGTAAACTTTCACCTAAAGTACAATAAAATTTAAAGAAAAAAAAAGACTGCAAAGTGAATTTACTTCTTTGTTTTCATGTAGACACAAGTTTGAATTCAGCTTTGAATTTATTGACTACGTGCAGTTCTCTTTTAACCTCTACAATACTGGTCATAGGTGATTAAACAATAATGTGGTGGGCTCCTGCTGCTGGGAAGGGATTGGTATTGCATAAGAAGTACTAGGTACCTGTGTAGAATTCTATTTTCAGCTCAGACTCCATTTGTGGCAGATAAAAATTAGTAAAGAACAAGTCTTTTCTCCAAAGAGGGCATTTAAAACCTATCTCCCATCTTCACAACATTCAGCTCCACAAACAACAGCGGGTAGATTAGAGACACATGAAAGGTCACATACCACCTATCAGTGATAGGGGCCCTGAAGAACAGAAAAGGATAGCACAGATATGCCAGAGCAGAACAGACCTGACTGTGTGATGCTCGAGCAGTGTGAGCAAACTTTATGTGGTCCCTTTTCAGAGTGGGGGCCCAATCTCATTATATCTTTTTGTATATAGTTAGCTACTGAGCCAGACAAAGTGGGTTGCAGGAGGCAAGCAGTCCCTCCTTACAGAATTCTGTTGGAATGCATCAGGTCTCTGTCTGGATATAGGAAACATTCCACTTTCATCCATTATTTTTTGTCTTTTTTTTTTTAAATCGTGCTTTAGGTGAAAGTATACAGGGCAAATTAGTTTCTCATTGAACAGTTAATACACAAATTGTTTTGTGACATTGGTTGCCAAACCCACAATGTGTCAACACTCTCCCCTTCTCAACCTTGGGTTCCCCATTTCCACTCATCGAGATTTCCTGTCCCTTCCTGCCTTCTCATCTTTGGTTTTGGTGTGCCCATTTAGTCTCATATAAATGGTTGAACTATTGTTATTGTTTAGTTATTGTGTTATTGTTTGTTTTATAGGCCTGTCTAATCTTTGGAGCCCTGGTGCTGCAGTGGTTAAGAGCTCAGGCTGCTAACCAAAAGGTCAGCAATTCAAATCCACCAGCTGCTCCTTGGAAACCCTATGGGGCAGTTCTGCTCTGTCCTGTTAGGTTGCTATGAGTCAGAATCGACTCGTCGGCAACAGTTTGGGTTTGTTTTTGTTCTTTTTAATCTTTGGCTGAAGGTTGAACTTCAGGAATAGCTTCAGTACTGAGTTAAAAGGGCATACGGAGGCCTTATTCATGGGGTTTCTCCAGTCTCTGTCAGACCGGTAAGTCTGGTCTTTTTTTTTTGCGAATTTTAATTTTGTTCTAGGTTTTTTCTCCAGCTCTGTCCAGGACCCTCTGTTGTTACCCCTGTCAGAGCAGTTGGTGGTGATAGCTGGGCACCATCTAGTTGTGCTGGACACAGTCTGGTGGAGGCTGTGGTAGTTGTGATCTATTTGGACTAATCTTTCCCTTGTGTCTTTGGTTTTCTTCATTCTCCTTTGTTCTAGACAGGGTGGGACCATTCGATGTATCTCTGATGGCCACTCACAAGCTTTTAAGACCCCAGATGCTACTCACCAAAGTAGGATGTAGAACATGTTCTTTATAAACAATCTTATGCCAGTTGAGCTAGATATCACATGAGACCATGGTCCCCAGCCCTCAGCCCAGTAACTTGGACCCTCAAGGTGTTTGGATGTGTCTGTGAAGCTTCTGTGTCTTTGCCATGGTCAAGTTGTGCTGATTTCCCCAGTACTGTGTACTGTCTTACCCTTCGCCAGAGTTACAGTTTGTCTGTTGTCTAGTTAATGTTTTTCCCTCCCCACCCCTCTCGTCCCTCGTAACTATCAAAGATTGTTCCTTTCTGTGTGTAAACCATTTCATGAGTTTTTATAATAGTGGTCTCATACACTGTTTGTCCGTTTGTGATTGACTTATTTCACTCAGCATAATGCCCTTCAGATTCATCCATGTTCTGAGATGTTTCGCGGATTCATCATTGTTCTTTATCGCTGCATGGTATTCCGTTGTGTGTATGTATCATAGTTTATCCATTCGTCTGTTGATGGGCACTTAGGTTGTTTCCATCTTTTTGCTATTGTGAATAATGCTGCAATGAACATGAGTATGCGTATGTCTATTCGTGTGACAGCTCTTATTTCTCCAGGATGTATTCCTAGGAGTGGGATTGCTAGATCATACGGTATTTCTATTTCTAGCCTTCTAAGGAAGTGCCATATCATTTTTCAAAATAGTTGTAGCATTTTACATTCCAACCAGCAGTGCATAAGAGTTCCAGTCTCTCTGCAGCCTCTCCAACACTTATTATTTTCTGTTTTTTAGATTAGTGCCAATAATGCCCAGTCTGTACGTTCTGTTTTTACTCTATTGGTGAAGTCTTTTGATGAGCATTTGTGTTTAATTTTTAGAAGATCCCAGATATCTAGCTTATCTTATGGTATTTGTGTATTGGTAGATATGATTTGTATCATATTTATGCCGTATATTAGGGCCCCTCGTGTTGACCCTATTTTTTCCTCCCATGATCTTTATAGTTTTTGGTTTTATATTTTGGTCTTTGATCCACTTTGAATTAGTTTTTGCATATGGTGTGAGGTATGGGTCCTGTTTCATTCTTTTACAGATGGACATCCAGTTTTGCCAGCATTATTTGTTAAAAAGACTGTCTTCTCCCCATTTAATGGACTTTGGGCCTTTTGTCGAAGATCAGGTGATCATAGGTGGATGGATTTGCATCTGGGTTCTCGATTCTGTTCCATTGGTCAATGTGTCTGTTGTCCCAGTACCAGGCTGTTTTGACTACTGTAGCTGTATAGTAGGTTCTGAGGTCAGTTACTGTGAGTACTCCCACTTTCTTCTTCAATAATGCTTTACTTGTCCAGGGCCTCTTTCCTTTCCATATGGAGTTAATGATTGATTTTCCCATCTCATTAAAGAGTGATGTTGGTGTTTGGATTGGGATTGCATTGTATTTGTAGATTGCTTTGGGTAGAATTGGCGTTTTCACAATGTTGAGTTTACCTATCCATAAGCATGGTATGTTTTTCTATTTATGTAGGTCTCTTGGTTTCTTGCAGTAGTGTTTTGTAGTTTTCTTTGTATAGGTCTTCTAGTCCCTGGTTAGATTTATTCCTAAGTATTTTATTTTTTTAGGGGCTATTCTAAATTGTATTGTTTTCCTGATTTCCTTTTCTTCATTCTCTTTATTGGTGTATAGGAATCCAACTGATTTTTGTGTATTGATCTTATATCCTGCTACTCTGCTGAATCTATTAGTTCCAGTAGTTTTCTTGTAGAGTCTTTTGGGTTCTGTATGTATATTATCATAACATCCGCAAATAGGGATAGTTTTACTTCTTCCTTACAAATTTGGATACCCTTTAGTTCTTTTTCTTGCCTTACTCCTCTAGCTAGGACTTCCAAAACAATGGAAAATACGGCTGGTGATAAAGGGCATCCTTGTCTTGTTCCTGTTCTCAGGGGAATGGTTTCAGCCTCTCTCTATTGAGAATGATGTTGGCTGTTGGTTTTTTATGGATATCCTTTATTATGTTGAGGAATTTCCATTCTATTCCTATTTTCTTGAGGGTTTTTTATCAGGAATGGGTGTCGGACTTTATCAAATGCCTTTTCTGCATGGATTGAGATGATCTTGTGATTAGTTTTATTTATGTGGTGGATTACATTGATTGATTTTTCTAATGTTGAACCATCCTTGCATACCTGGTATGAAACCCACTTGGTCGTAGTGTATTATTATTTTTTGATATGATGCTGAATTCTGTTGGCTAGAATTTTGTTGAGAATTTTTGCATCTATATGCATGAGAAATGCTGTTCTGCAATTTTCTTTTTTTGTGGTGTCTTTGCCAGGATTGACATTTGTATCTGTTTTACTTAGTTTTTGAGTCTTTGCTGCAGGTGGACGGCGTAGTGCTCTGTCTACAGTGCCATGTTCTGCATTATTTTATTTGATCCTTGTGCTACTGCCAGGTAGGGCAGACATTACTATCATTTCTGTTTTGCAGATGAGGAAGCTAAGTTTCAAGAAAATGAAATGACTTATCTAAGGTTATAGAAATGGTAAGAGGATGAGCTGGGACTGGAACCCAGGTCTCCTGACTCCCAGTTGTGTGCTCTTTGCACAATAACACAGTGCTGTAGTTCAACCCTATGGGGCAATTCTACTGTGTCTTACAGGATCACTATAAGTCGGAATAAACTCAAGGACAAAGGGTTTCGGTTTTTTGGGTTTTGGTAGTTCAACTTAGCACCAGACTTATCTGCAAGACATTCATTCTTTAATTTTACTTTATTCTTGCATTTCAGTTTATTTTAAAGAGCTGACTTGTATGGAATGTTCAAGCAATGGCACCTGATATGTTAAAATGACTTCATTCCTAATACATTGCAGATTATTAGTGAGCTTTTATTTTAATGGTCAAGCAATTAATGATGAGTCTCAGCAAAATGTCTATGGGGGAAGAAAGCACTTACATTGTCACCAGGTCTGTTCATTATCCATATCAATCAATAGTTAATTAATAATGATGTGCTTCCTGAAGTAGAAGGTTATAAATTAATTTTATGCTCTTATGCATATTTTCTGTAGGGAAGAGTGAGTGGAAAATGCCTGCCATGCCCATCTCATTGTAAGGAAATGTATGTAATGATTACAAGCATATAATAAGAATGGTTTGCTCAGCCAAATGTTTGTTCATTTCTGTTAATCAGTATTCATTTGAGCTACTTCCATGCAGTTTTGTGGAAAGCAGTGCGATCAGTTGAGTGGTATGGCAGATTTAAATCAGTAATAAAAGCCCTGGGGAAATTAACAAGACAAAACATTAACCACAGACCAAACATTAACATGTATTAGCATTTTTATTATACCTGTAGAATCGTTAAATGGGCATGGTTACTACCATTAAAACATTTATGTTGTATATCACATAATTTCAATGTATATTTTGTTTTAAAACTTTTAGGATTTAATTAAACGAAAGTGTACAATGGTATAATAGACAATTCACCCCAGTGCACTGAAGTTCATTATTTTATTTCAACTGGAAAACTATGGAATTCCCACCCAACTCTGCCCCCAGTCGCATTGTAACCCAAAACAAATGTCATAACCAATATTTCCCCAAAGTATACCATGGGATCAGAGTTGATATTTAAGTTGTATAACCCTAGAGAAAGTTTTCTATTTAATTCTTCAGCATTCTGATGAATCCATTGATGGTCAAAGACTAAATTTATATTGGGTATTTAGCAACAGTTCTCAGAAAGGCACTCCTTGGGACCACAGTAGTCAGCTGGGTTTTAGCAGAAAAGTTATTGCATAAATAAAACTGAAAAGGCCCTCAAGAGACCCTCCAGTCTTGGTGGCCTCAGGTGCAGCTCTTGAGAGAGGAGGTATTATACTGTAACCTCAGTTTCCTTATCTCTAAATGAGGTTAATAATACCTGTTCTTTACACCTCAGAGAGTTGTTGTAAGACTCCTCAGAGAAAATGGAGAATGGATATAGGAGTTATTTGTGAAGCACTTGGCTGGAGTAAGATATTATGTTAAAAATGTGAGGCATTCGTATTACTGAGAAATATACAAAGTAGGCTGTCTTTCTCTGCTCAGCCATCTGGAGTGAAAGATTAAGTCCCAGTTTTCTGTCACTTGAGCATCACCAGAACCAATAGCAAATGGGACCTGAGAATGAATAAGGTTATTTGACCAGTGGGGTATCTGCATTTCTTGACATGTCATTTATAGGGTGCAGGTGTGAATTGCAACAGACTAAATGCTTTGCAAAGTAGACCATATGGTTGTCTGATTCAAAATGGACAATACCAGTCCATTTCAGCTCACTAATCCATAGGATATAGATCTTAATGCATTTCATGTCACTTTTGATGACTTTCAATTTTCCTAGATTCATACTTCGTACGTTCCACATTCCAATTACTAATGGATGTTTGCAGCTGTTTCTTCTCATTTTGAGTTGTGTGACATCAGAAAATGAAGGTCCCAAAAGCTTTACTCCATCCATGTCATTAAGGTCAACTCAACTTTGAGGAGGCAGCTTCTCCTCAAAGATCTATGCTGAAGTACAGTGCTGTTAGTGATAGGATAATATCCATACACCTACAAGGAAGATCAGTTATTATGACTATTATTCAAATTTATACACCAACCACTAATGCTAAAGATCTTTAACAACCAAATGGAAGATTTTTACCAACTTCTGCACTATGAAATTGATCAAACATGCAATCAAGATGCATTGATAATTACAGGTGGTTGGAATGCGAAAGTTGGAAACAAAGAAGAAGGATCAATTGGTAGTTGGAAAGTATGGCCTTGGTGATAGAAATGACACCCAGAGATCACAGGATAGAATTTTGCAAGACCAACGACTTATACTTTGCAAATACCTTTTTTCTACAATGTAAATGGTGACTATACATGTGGACCTCACCGGATGGAATACACAGGAATCAAATTGACAACGTCTGTGGAAAGAGACGGTGGAGAAGCTCAATATCATCAGTCAGAACAAGGCCAGGGGCCAACTATGGAACAGATCATCAATTTCTCATATGCAAGTTCAAATTAAAGCTGAAAAAAAATTCAAACAAGTCCACGAGAGCCAAAATATGACCTTGAGTATATCCTACCTGAATTTAGAGACCATCTCAAGAATAGATTTGACACACTGAACACTAATGACCAAAGACCAGACGAGTTGTGGAATGACATCAAAGACATCATACAGGAAGAAAGCACAAAGTCATTAAAAAAAAAAAAAACAGGAGAGAAAGTAAAGATCAAAATGGATGTCAGAAGAAACTCTGAAACTTTTCTCTTGAATGTAGAGTAGGTAAAGCAAACAGAAGAAATGATGAAGTAAAACAGCTGAACAAGATTTCAAAGAGTAGCTTGAGAAGACAAAGTAAAGTATTATAATGACATGTGCAAAGACCTGGAGTTAGAAAACCAAAAGAGAAGAACATCCTTGGCATTTCTCAAGCTGAAAGAACTGAAGAAAAAATTCAAGCCTCGAGTTGCAATATTGAAGGATTCTATGGGCAAGATATTGAAAGACGCAGGAGGCAACAAAAGAAGACAGAAGAAATACAGAGTCACTGTACCAAAAAGAATTGGTCAACATTCAGCCATTTCAGGAGGTAGCATGTGATCAAGAACCGATGGTATTGAAGGAAGAAGTCCAAGATGCACTGAAGGCATTGGTGAAAAACAAGGCTCCAGGAATTAACTGAATACCAACTGAGATGTTTCAACAAACAGAGGCAATGCTGGAAGTGCTCCCTCATCTATGCCAAGAAATTTGGAAGACAGCTAACTGAGCAACCCAGTGGAAGAGACTCATATCTGTGCCCATTCCAAAGAAAGGTGATCCAACAGAATGCGGCAATTATTGAACAATATCATTAATATCACATGCAAGTAAATTTTGCTGAAGATAATTCAAAAGTGGTTGCAGCAGTACATCGACAGGGAACTGCCAGAAATTCAGGCTGGATTCAGAAGAAGACGTGGAACAAGGGATAACATTGCTGATGTGAGCTGGATCTTGGCTGAAAGCAGAGAATACCAGAAAGATGTTTACCTGTGTTTTATTGACTATACCAAGGCATTTGTATAGATCATAACAAATTATGGATAACATTGCAAAGAACGGGAATTTCAGACCACTTAATTGTGCTCACATGGAACCTGTACGTAGACCAAGAGGCAGTCGTTTGAGCAGAACAAAGGAATATTGCGTAGTTTAAAATCAGCAAAGGTGTGCATCATGGTTGTATCTTTTCACCATACTTATTCAGTCTGTATGCTGAGCAAGTAATCTGAGAAGCTGGACTATATGAAGAAGAATGGGACATCAGGATTAAAGGAAGACTCATTAACAACCTATGATATGCAGATGACACAAGCTTGCTTGCTGAAAGTGAAGAGAAGTGAAAAGGACTTGAAGCATTTACTGATGAAAATCAAAGACCATAGCCTTCACTGTGGATTACACCTCAACAAAAAGAAAGCCAGAATCCTCACAACTGGACCAATAAGCAATACCATGCTAAACAGAGAAAAGATCAAAGTTGTTCAAGGATTTTGGTTTTACTTGGATCCACAATCAATGCCCATGGAAGCAACAGTCAAGAAATCAAACAACATATTGCACTGGGCAGATGTTCTGCAAAAGACCTCTTTAAAGTGCTAAAATGCAAAGATGTCACTTAGAGGACTAAGGTGCTCCTGACCCAAGCCATGGTGTTTTCAATTGCCTCACATGCATGGGAATGCTGAACAATGAATAAGGAAGACTGAAGAAAAATTGAAGTCTTTGAATTATGGTGTTGGTGAAGAATATTGAATATTCCGTGAACTGCTAGAAGAACAAACTAATCTGTCTTGGAAGAAGTACAGCCAGGGTGCTCCCTAGAAGCAAGGATAGCGAGACTTCTTCTCATGTACATTGGCTTTGTTATCAGGAGGGACCAGTCCCTGGAGAAGGACATCATGCTGGGTAAAGCAGAGGGTCAGCAAAAAACGAGGAAGAGCCTCAAGAAGATAGATTGACACAGTGGCTGCAACAATGGGCTCAAGCATAACAACGATTGGAGGATGGCGCATGAACGGGCAGTGTTTTGTTCTGTTGTACGTAGGGTTGCTACGAGTGAGAACCGACTTGACCGCCCCTAACAACAACACAGCCACAAATGCTTTGCATGGTTAAAAAATCTTTGGTAACTTACACTACTTGGAATGTAATTTTCGCCTATTTTTCAAGGGAGGCCAGATTAAAATATGGTGCTCCAAATACCATACTTCCTCCGTTATACAAAGCTGGGGTTACAGGTGGAATGAAGCTGTGGGATCAGATCAAATAGATTCCTGTTGTGGGTGAGATCAGAGGTGGCTTGTAGGCCGGGTATCCTGGTACCCAGCTCACTGGGCTCTCCACTGTGCCTTGCTGGGCCCCAGCACTGTATTTTCCTAATGTAGTACAAAGCCAGTGCTTCTGAGTCCTAGTTAAAAAAGAATGGTGCCGAGGCTACTGGAACAACCTGCTGACCTGGGTATGGGTGGAGGTCCTGCCTTCTTCTTGGGTTTCAAGTCTTCAGAGCAAGATTGCCTTCCCTGCCACAGGTTCTGGCACTTAAATAAAGGCTCCATTAGGAAGCACAGTTCAGGGAGAATTGAAAGGTTTTGTATTCCAGGCCTATCGATAGAGACACTCACCTATCCAATAAATTCACTCCAACTATCCAAATTTAAAGGTAGTGGCATCCTTGACTAGGTACATTTGTCAGTGTATGGAAATTGGATTGCACTTCTTATTTAAGAGCCAGAAACTTCTGGGCCACATACTGAGTTGTAGAAGGCCACTGGGGAGGCTAGCTTTTTCAGCAAGTGTAGTTGAAGACTAAGACCCTGGTCTCTCGGCGGAGCTGAAAGAGTGAAGCTAAAAGGACTTTTTCAACATGAACGCTGCATCTCTTTGTAAATTATGCTTTCTTTTGGTTTCCCCTTCTCTAAATAAGCTGAGACTATTCACCTACAGCTCACACAGTGTGGGGAGAAGGGCCCAAAGGGGGGATACATTTGACAAATGCTTTGTATATGAGAAGAATTTGCTTCATGGTAGATTTGTGGAGGAAAAAACAGCCTGTCTGATAAGATGTGGCACATCTGAGATGGGAGAGTAGGGATGTTGCCGGGACACCATTGTTTGCCCCTTACCCCACACAGAGCCTTGGGAAGGCGGCTTGATAATGCCACATTGGGTGGCTTGGGAAGAAAGGTCAGAATGCAGACTGGCTACGCTCTCATTTGTTCTTAACCTTCCTACTTTTGCCTCAGCTGCACCCTTTTCCAGTAGGTTGGGGCTTGCGGGGTGGTTTTAAAACTTTAGAGTCTTGCTGTGGCCCAATTAGTATTCACTGATACAAAGGGCCGGGTTTCAATGGGGAGGGAGATTTCACAGCTATAGTTTGCAAGTAGGCAAGTGACTGTGAAGGATGTGTGAAAGACTGTGACTTCTGTGCTGGGTTTGGAGCAGGTGTAGGTCAAGAAATTAGCTCCTGAATGTGCTGACTATGAATACTTTGATCTCAGTGAAATAGATTCTCACAGTGATGTATGTTCATGGAATAATAAATAGATATGTATGGGGAAAAATATCAAGGTTTTGTTCCAGAACCTTTCACCTGTACTTCAACAATGTAAACGTGTATGTCTACGGGTCTACATTTATGGTGCACAGTCTGCCCTCAGTTATTTGTATCTGCACGATATGCTTTGGAGTGAGTGGAAGTCCAGTCCTGCAGCCACCTAGCCAAAGCACCCTACCAGACTGCTATCACTTAGGACACATGCAGAGAATTCAGACTATTCATGTGAAGTTCCATATTAGCCCAAGTCAAATAGCATTACATAAAAACACCTGAGAAATTCACTATCATAGATTCCAAAGCCAAATGGAATATTTTGAAGTGTCTCCCACTTTTGTTTCATCGCCTTTAAGATAAACCATTAAGAAGAGCCAGCTTGAATATCAAACTGTGGGTGCTGTCTTTCATCAATGGAGTTGATTCTAGATTTTTTTTTCTAATTTGAGTATTTTTTTTTATAGAAAAAGCCTTCCAAAGCTGTGCAAACTAAACGGCATTTATGTATTTAGTTAGCAAATAATCATGCCTAAGATAAACCTCATTGGCAATGATGCTGCCAGTGTGCCAAGCTATGCATTTATATCTAGATAGATAACTAGTAAATGTTATCAGAGCAATGTTGAGAAATCCAGAAGCTGAGATTACCGCACAGAGCCTAGGGCCTGTTAGTAGAGTGGAGTGCCAGGCCTTGTGCTAGGAGATTCCTTCAATTCTCTTCAACTATTTCACATTTACTGAGTGCTTAACAGTATACCAACCCTCCCAACCACTGCCGTTGAGTTGATTCTAACTCATAGCAACCCCATAGGGTTTCCAAGGCTGTCAGTCTCTGTGGACACAGACTGCCACATCTTTCTCACGTGGAGTTGCTGGTGGTTTTGAATCGCCGACCTTTCGGTTAGTAGTCGATTATTTTAACCACTGCGCCACCAGGGCTCTTACAGCATAGAAAGCCCTGTCTAAATTCTAGGGATGTACAGAATGACAAAGTCACACTCCTGTGATCACTAGGTAATTCTAATATTTTTCCTAAACTTTAAAGTCTACAAGGAGCCCTGGTGAGATAGTGGTTAAGCGCTTGGCTGCTAACCGAAAGATTGAAAGATGGGTGGTTCGAACTCACCAACTGCTCCACAGGAGAAAGATGTGGCAATCTGCTCCCGTAAAGATTACAGCCTTGGAAACCCTATGGGGCAGTTCTACTCTGTCCTATAGGGTTGCTATGAGTCTGAATCGACTTGACGGCAATGGGTTTGGGCTTTTTAGTGTTTAGACTCTGCATATTCACCTTGACTATATTTCTGATGACAGGGAATTCTTTTTTTTAATTGCTAAACATAGAATGTAAACAAGTAGAAAGCCAACATCATTTTCTAGGGAGGTAATATTGCATAAGCTTGAAATCAGAGAGATGGATTCAAAGTCCAAAAACAAATGCACTGCCGTCAAGTTGATTCCGACTCAAACTGGCACTATAGGACAGAGTAGAACTGCCCCACAGGGTTTCCAAGGCTGTAAATCTTTACGGAAGCAGGCTGTCACATCTTTCTCCTGAGGAGTGGCTAGTGGGTTTGAACCACCAACCTTTTGGTTAGTAGCCGAGTGCTTTAACCATTGTGCCACCAAGGATCCCTAAATTCAGACAAGTGGGTTCAAATCCTGAATCCACTTCCTGTTCGCCATACACAAGTCATGTCACACCCTTGAGTCTCAATTCTCTCATCTATAAAATGAAGGTCATAATATCTAGCAAAGTGTCTGGCACAAGGGAGACATGAAAGAATTTTTAATTTCATACTTCTTTATATGGAAATTCATTTAGACTTTTGTCTGAAAATGAAAAAAAAAAAAGCGAATCTACAAATAATTCAACCAAAGAAATCAGTTAAGTAAGAAAGCTGATGTCATTTTTTTTTTAATCATTGCTACATGAGTATAAAAGAGATGCATTCAGAAGGAGGCATTCAATAAAGATTATTGAATGAATGAATGAATGAGATGGAGGGAGAGGAGGGAAAGAAGGAGGGGAGAGAGGAGAAGGGAGAGAGGAAAGAAGGTAGATTTCTTGAGTATCTGAATTCTTTAATGCTTTCAATCCTGAGTTTATTCAGTGACAGTGTGATTCCTAGCTGATGACTTTAGCTGTTGGCTGGTTGACTTTCCTTCTTTCCTTGGACATTTTTAAGAAAGCCAGATGAGCAACTACATTGACATTTTTCAGAATACCCTAGATTGATTCTTAAAACACTCATAAGAATAGGGAGTGCTGTATGCATGGGGGACTGCACATTTACTAATAGACTCCTCTGCACACTTCTCACATCCCCAGCTCCTGCAGCAGTCCTTCCTAAACCTTGCAATTTCCTTTTGTGAACTTCTTCGTACTTATAAACACAAAGTGCCATTGAAAGGTGTCGATAACATGAGGCCTGTGGAGAGGGTCCTCTCAAATGTGCACTTCACTATAGAAAAAAGCATCTTTCATCTTAGGAAAGCTCTGAATAGGCTGCGCTCAGAGCGGGGCTCCCCTCCCCCCTCAGTCTACAGCCTTCCTTCCTACTGAAGGTTCCGTGGTTCTTCGCCTTAAAAGCTTATCACCTTTTTTAACTTCAGTAATCGCTTCATTCTGCTCTTTAAAAGGAAATTGGGAAAGAAATTGACGTGCGTTTCAGAATTTGTTTCTACTATCATATCTGTGAAAGTATCGTATAATTATATTGCATTTCTTTTTTTCAGATTGGCAAGTTATGTGCCCATTCTCAACAACGCCAGTATAGATCCGCTTATTATCCTGAAGATCTGTTTATTGACAAGAAAGTATTAAAAGTTGCTCATGTAGAACATGAAGAAACCTTATCCAGCCGAAGAAGGTGAGAGAGGTTTTTTTTTTTTTCCCCCCACAATTACAGCATACAATTAGCAATTGTGTTTAAGGTCACAAACCATTGGAGAGAAGAAGCTTCTTAAATACATGTTATTTAGTTCTTCTTAGTAGAGTGTTTGATTAATTAAATTCTGTCATCTGTCAATGTTAAAAGAAAAATATATTGTATCATATCTAAGTCACTTATACCATATGTAAATATCGAGTATAGCAACACAGGGTAGAATGGACTTCTCTATTCAAGATCTTTTATTAATTAAATGAAACATGTTCTACTTAAAGCCTGATCTTGCAATTCCATGACTTGGTTTGTAGCTTTTCCCATTATTAGCAGTGAGGCAGTGTTGAGTTCACCAGAAAGAATTTGGCAATTCACACTCTCACGCACACACACACACACACCGCACACACTATATGCTCACTTTAAAATGATAACAATGAATGATTGGGTTCCTCTGGCTTGAGACAATAGTCAAGCTCCTAAATTACCAGTTTGTTTCTTATTCCCTTCACCCCCTTCCCTATCTAGGCTCCCTCTGTTGCTAGTCTAGTTTCTTGGTTATGGATACGGGTAGGAATTGGATGGGAGGCCCAACGCAGCTCTAGGAGAATTGTCATCCCCAAAGGGCTGCACATGTAGCCAATCCTGCCATTGGCTGAAGAACAGCTATACATGAGTCCTGCTTCCTGAGGGGGTTAGGGAAGATTGTCTTATAGATAGGAAATTAAGAAATGAAATAAGTAACGTCTCAAATTTGGGTTAAAATATTCCATTCATATCAGTTTACTACAGGGGGCTTGACATGGTAATTCATGGGTTTATATGATACACTTTAGAGAAGGCAGTAGTGCAGTTTAAGAAATAGTCCCCCAAAGAAGCATTTCAGAAGCCCCTTTTTCTTCTCTTTTGTTGACTTCCAACCGAATGGATTTCTGGTTTCCCTATAGCAGCAATTTTCAAGGTGTAATGTGAGGATCCCTGGGAGTCCCAGAGACCCTTCCAGGGGGACTGTCCTCCTTTTGCTAACTACATATCTGTGTGAAACCAGATTTTCTTCATATACTTAAATCAGACCAACATATTACAACAAATTAAATGCAGTAGCAGATACGAGAATCTGTCTTCTATTAAGCCAGTCAGTAAAGATGTTTATTTTTGCTAACCAGGAATGGATCTATTATTGTTATTTTAAAATTAATTAGTAAGTAAGTATTTAAAACTTTTTCTGAGTTTTAATTTCTGAAACTGTAAATAATCAGTAGACATACCCCACATGCACAGAAGCTCTTTGGGTCCTCAATAACTTTTAAGAATGTAAAGGAGTTGTATTAGTTATCTTCTTCTTGTTGTGTGCTGGCAAGTCAATTCTGACTCATAGTGACCCCATGTGACAGAGTAGAGCTGCCCCATAGGGTTTCCTAGGCTGAAATCTTTACAGGAGCAGATCACCAGGTCTTTTCTTCCACAGAGTGGTTGGTGGTTCTAACTCCTGACCTTTTGGTTAGCAGCCAAGCTCTTCAACATAATGATTTAAAACAACCATTTATTATCTCACAGTTTCTGTTAGTCAAAAATTTGAGTGACTTAACTGGGTGGTTCTCAGAGTCTCTAATGAAATTGTGGTCAAGGTATTGGCTCAGGCTGTAATCATCTGAAGGCTTGACTGAGGCTGGAGGATCCACTTCCAAGTTCATCCATTATACTTTTAGCAAGTTAGTGCTGGTTGTTGAATGGAGTCCTCACTTTCTCACCACTTGAACCACTTCCTGGGTTTGCTTGAGTGTCCTCACAACATGACAGCTGACTTTCCCAGAAAAGGTGATCCAAGGGAAAGAGCAAGGATCAACTACAATGCTATTTATGACCTAGTCTCAGAGGTGACACACTGCCATGTCTGCCATATTCTTTTCAATGAAGGTGAGTCACTAAGTCTAGTCCATACTCAAGGGGAGGGAAATTAAGCCCTACCTCTTGTAGGGAAGAGTGGTAAAGAATTTGTGTACATATTTTAAAAACCGCCACAGGAGTCCTGACACCAAAATGTTTGAGAACTATTTCCCTGTAGTATAAGAATTCTTTGGAATAATTTTTGCCTTTCTGGGAAGAGAAAATTAGGCCATGTTATCAAGACCTTCTTTAGCTGCTGTCTGTCCTTTATTCATTGTTCTTCAGTGCTTTCACTTTTTACGTAAACCACCCCCCGCAACACACTTCTTTTCCACTGAAGTTTCCATGGTTCTTCGCCCTAAAAGCTTATCACCCTTTTTAACTTCAGTAATAGCTTCGTTCTGCTCTTTATAAAGAAATTGAGGAAGAAATTGAAGCGCTTTTCAGAATTATTAACCTAAGTCCAACCAAGTCATTGATCTTTAACTTGTGGAAACCCCTTGCATATTTGGCTGAAGTGGATAATATATGCATATGTGTATTGCTTTGTTCAATTCAGCAGAAATTTATTAAGCACCTATTACGTGCTAGAATATATGCTGGGTACTGAAAATACAAAGACAGAATATCTGCTCTCCAGTTCAGTCTAATGAATAAAATAAATAATTTCAAAACATTTTGTAAGTGCTAAAGCAAAAGAATGTTCAGAGTCTAGAGGCAGCCTGCAGGGAAAGAGAGAACCTCTGTCCAGGGAGTTATAGTGGAGGCTTCCTGGAGGAGGTGGTGTATGAATCTGTAAAAGAATAACATTGGGAACTTTTTCAGAGTAAACACACCACCCCAGCCCCATTTGGAGATGACTCTGTTAACCTAGACACATTTGTGAATAAGTAGGAGGTTTAGCAAGGCCCTGGGCCATGGCTTCTATTTTGGGCTCCGTGGGACCTATTCCCTTTTGCATTACCAGGGAGGGTTCCATGGGTGTTGGTCCTTACAGGGGGAGAAGAGATTGATAAATGGGTTCTAAATGGGTTCTTGGCTGGGCACCCAGATTTGGCTACTTTGTTTAGATTCGTTTTTTAATTTGTAGCTAACCCCCAAAGAAAAAAGAAGAACAGTAAGAAAATTTGGCAAAGGCTGTAGAGCTGAATGGTGGTCAGGCAGGGCTCCTTTGATGTTGGGAATATCAGCCCCCCCGCCATGATGTTTGTCATCTTTTTTCAAGCCAAAGCACTAGAGTCTGAGATGGAGCCTATCTTTCTGAAGTCTCTGGCAGAATAAGAAAACAAAACACCAGCAGAGTGTCTGATTTCATTTAACTCCCTCAAACAGGCATTGAAAACCCCCTTAGGGAGAGGGGAGAAGTAGGGATTAAGGTGATCTCTTGCTAAACGCAGTACTGCCCCCTGCAATCTGATGTTATTAAGGGAGTTTGTTTTGGAGGAGTGTTAGTACGTCTATAAATTTCTCAGTATGTTTTGTACAGCGCTTCACACTGTTCAGACAAATCTACGTGCCTCCAGCACCCACCACCCATGCCCAAGCAACAGCCTCTGTGATTAACAGACATGATAATTGGAAAGGAAGCCTATTGTAGCATTCAGTCTGTAGATGTTGTGAGTGGGCTGTCTGAATCTGATTATGAGTTGAAAAGCCCTTTGCCTTATTAAAAGAACAACACACAAAGAAATGCAGGATTCCTTTGGTAGCATTTAGAAGTCATCTGTTTGTTTTGTCTGCCCCCAACTGGGTAGTTGGCAACACACAACTAATTCTAGAAATAGCTTAGTTCGATTTAAAGGCGATTTAATACTCATCTGGTAGTCTATGCATGCAGCTCCGTGTTCGTTTTAGGGATGAGTATTGAAAATATCTGTCATCAGATTTAGAACAGTGAGGGTAGAACAAGATGCACAAGCAGGAGTACAGTCAGAATAGAAGAAATCAGATCTGCACAGCCCTTTCTAGCTCTAGTATTTTCAACACAGCTCAGATACCAGCCTCTCCCTCCTTCGCTCTCCTAAATGTCTCCTTCCCCACTTCCCGTTTACCTTGTCGTTTGCATACTCCCCATAAAATTTGGTAGAATACACAAGCAATATCTTTCTCTTTTCCAAATCCAATCTATAGTTGAATAGTCCACCCTGCATCTCTATACCAGGCTAGCTGGTAACCTGTGAGAAAATCAGTCAGCCCTCCACCCCCTGTGAAGTTCCATCTATGCATTCCAGTCCTCTCCCTCTTACACTTCCCCTCCTCCCTGTATCAAGGGGCAATGGATTAGGTGACACTACTAAATGACCTAGAAAGAAAAGAAGAAAAGCTGATCTCAGCTCCCTGGGCCAAAATCAATGCTTACTCCCACTCCCTCTCTGACTGCTCCTCTGATCTGGCTAGACAGCTTTGTAGGCTCAGTGGTGACTGCCACCCTCTGAATTAATGAGTTTCAGGTCTGGTATAAGTTATTCTGCCCTAAATAGTACTACTTCTTTAAAGCTTTGTTGACACCAACCATATATGCTAGGCATCGTGTTAGGGTTAGGTTCTAAGGACACTGTGATGAATATGAGAAGCTCCTAGCCTATCGAGGAGAAAGACAGACAAATAATTTTCATACATCGGGACTGTCAAAACAGAGCTAGGTACGAAGGACAGCAGCATCACAAATGGGGAAACTTAATGCTCTCCTGGGAAAGTCAAGAAAGACTTCTTGGAGAAGGTAACTTTTGACCTGGGCCTTGAAGGATAAGTAGAAGTTCAACAGCTGGAAGAGGGGAAGGATGGTGTTCCAGGCAAAAGGGATAGTATGAGAAAAATATGGGCTAGTCTCCAGAAAAGGAGATTACGGCCTAGGAAACCCTGTGGGGGCAGTTCTACTCTGTCATGTTAGGGTCACTATGAGTCGGAATCAACTCGACGGCACACAACAACAACAGTCTCCAGAATAAGGACCTTGGGTTGCACAAATGGTTTGTGCTCAACTATTAACCTAGAGGTTGGTGGTTCGAACCCAGCCAGTGACTCTGCAGAAGCAAGGCCTGGCGATCTGCTTTCATAAAGGTTACAGCCAAGAAGACCCTACGGAGCACAGTTCTACTCACACAAGGGGTCGCCATGAGTCGAAATCAAGTCGTCAGCAATGGGTTTGTTTTGTTTTTTGGTTTAGTCTCTGGAATGGTAGAAAGTTGTAGTTTCAGGTTGACCTGTGAAAGGCTCTCTGACAGAATTGGGCATGGTTCTGCACCGTTCCGGTATTCGTTATTTTAGTATATGTGTTTTTCTGCATTTTCAATTTCAAAAAAACAAAACGATGAGTGCATATTACTTTACATTAAGGAAAAAAGAACCTTAATAATAAAGGAAAAAAGTTGAGGATCTGCAGTCGGGGATGAAAGGCTGTTTTTACTTGCAGTGGTTTCCAATTAGTGCTACTTTGATGCCTGCCCAAGCAAGGAAGTCCCCTCCCCGACAACTGAAGTCAAGGATGCTCCCCCAGAGAATGGTGGAATCCCTCCAGTGAAGATCACATGCACCCAGCCACAATATTGCAAAACGTCTGGTGCATGCGAAGGGACCCTATTCTTTAATTCCAAGTTTAACACATTGAATAGAAAGCTCTTTGAAGAGCAGACCACTATAAACAAGTGTTGGGTTTGTCCTAAGCGAGAGCTGTGGGCTCCACTGTTTATATGTCCAATGGTACGTTTGGCGTGTATGTATTAGAATAAAGTGGAATTAGAATCAAAGTAAATTCCCTTCTATCAAATTGTTTTTCCCATCCCAGGTAACTAATCACCCAAACTTTCTATTCTCTTTTTTTTCTAGAGATAATTCAGTCGAGTAGATTTCTTGACTTCAGGGGTGGGGATTCTTTCGTTGTCTGTCGTGGGCTACTAGCACATGGAAAAGAAATCTGGACTCAGTCATACAGGAGTGATTAACATGTCACTTAATTTAGTTTTAGATGTCTTTCTTGAAAGAGAGAAACAGAAGTGTTGAACTCACCTCCTTGTAAAATTTTAAGTGGGGGACATAAAGCTTGATATAAGAAATGATCAAAATAAAATGGACTTCATTTTCATGCCAGAACAAGTTTAGAAAGGAGTGATGGGAAGTGACAAAGAGAAGAGAGATGAGAGAGGCCTAGTACACTCGGTAGGAGGTAAACTACTCCTGTCACACTTGGCTGCTTGTGGGGCTATGGTGTTGGAGGACATTATCACCTGTTGTCATGGTCCTTTGAAAAGCTCATTAACTCCCCAACAATTTAGAAAGCTTTTTTCCTACGCTACAAGATCGTAGGTCTAGATTTATTTTCCAGAATCAAAGATTCTTTTGGAAACCAAGGTTTATTTTCCCACAGTATTCAGACGGGTTTGCATAAAGGAATGGCCTGCGGTGTAAAAGCATCCTTTGGGACTCAGAGGTATTGGCCAGTTTGCTAGCTGTGTTCTTGGAGGGGCGAGTGCTGCCTCCTTCCACGGGGCCCAGGAATCATGGGGGAACTGGCATTTATTTCATTGTTCTGAGGTTCTTTTCTAATCAAATCCACTTTGGTTTCTAGGTGGGCTCTAATGAGGATAATAATATACACTGAGAATCAGCAAGAACTCAGTGAACAAGCCTATCAAGAAGAAATTGTTTTTAAAGAAATAAAATAAAACTTTACTCGAGAAAAGTCTGGAAGGAAATATTAATAACTCAAATATTAACAGTGATTATCTCTGGCTAGTGGGAGACCATGAATGTTTTTTTTTTTTTTTTCTTTTTCTACCTTTCTGTATTTTCTGAATTCTCCGGAAATAGCATGTATTTCTTTTACAGTGAGAAGGAAAACCAACAGACTTTATTTTAAAAGATGAAGAAAGAAGTAGATTTTAACAAATAGATTTTAACCACTGCTTACAGCTCTTCCAGTGCTGAAGCTGCAGTTCTTACCAACCCCTCCACGCCCACCTACCCCCACTCCCACCCCCCCCACCACGTGTTTATTTCATGTCCATCCAAACCAAGACACTTGCTGCTCTTTTGCAGCTCTCCTGATTGTCTCCTTCCATTGTTTCAGGGAGCACCACTCCCTCCAGTACACAAGCCTCTCTTTCTGTAGACATATTTCTTACCTCTTCTCTACCTTTTTGGGGGAAGGATGTAATAACTTTTATTCAGATATAATTCACGTATCTTATGATTTATCCACTTAAAGTGTATAAGTCAGTTATTTTTGGTACATTCAGAGTTGTGCAACCATCACCACAATCAATTTTAGAACATCTTTATCACCTCAGAAAGAGACCCTGTACCCTTTCGCTATCACCCCGTAACCCTCATCTCCCCAAGCAACCACTAATCTACTTTATGTCTCTATAGATTTGCCTATTCCGGACATTTCATATAATGAATCATGTAATACGTGGTCTTTTGTGATTGGCTTCTTTTACCTAGCATACTATTTTTAAAAATTAATCCATGTTGTGGCATTTAGCCAGACTTCATTTCTCTTTATGGAAGAGTAATATTCCATTGTATGGATATACCACAATTTTCCCATTCATCAGTTGATGGATATTTGGGTTGTTTCCACTTTTTCGGCTATTATAAACAATGCTGCTGTGAACATTCATGTACATGTTTTTGTGTGAACATAATGTTTTCAGTTCTTTTGAGTATGTAACTAAGAGTAGAATTGCTGGATCATATGGCAGTCCTATGTTTAACTATTTGAGAAACTGCCAAACTGTTTTCAACAGTAGCTGCACCATTTTACATTCCTACCGACAGTGTGTGAAGGTTCCAGCTTCTCCCATCCTCTCTAGTGCTTGTTATCTTTCATTTTTTTAAATATAATAGACATCCTAGTAGGTGTGAAGTGGTATCTGTTGTGGTTTTGATTTGCATTTCCCTGATAACCAATCTACCTTTTTTAAACTTGACTTCATTTATCTTTACTCTCCATATCTGATGCTTAAATTCTTAGGCACAAATCCCTGTGAAGGCCACCACCACCTTCCTATCAGAGTCAGAGAAGAAGATCATTCAAACTGCTATGCCTGATTAGTCCCATGGATTACCCAGCCCAGTAGCTAGTTTTTGAAAACAAATACCAGGATAATTAAAACCTACTAAGGGTTTACACACATAAATTTATCTGGAACTCAAAAACAATTAAATATCCCTGCATACATAAATTTAGTTGTACCATACTATATGTATATTACATATATATTGTATTTATCTTCACAGATTCATGATCATGGTACTGTTGGTGTCTTAGTCGGAGTTCTCTAGAGGAACAAAACCAGTGAGACATACATATAGAGAGAGAGGGAGAGGGATTGATTTATTTCAACGAAATGGCTCACACAGTTGTGGGGTCTGGCAAGTCCCAAATCCTTAGGTCAGGCAGCAAGCTGGAGACCTCTGCTGGCTCACAGGATTGTGGGGGCTGGCAAGTCAGAAATTTGCAGATCAGGCTGCAGACCAGAGTCATCTTCAGGCTTGCGTCTTAAGAACCAGAGGTCAGGCAGCCAAAAGAACGCAGGGTTGAGAGAGAAGAGGCTTTGCCAGAACATCCATTTATATATTGGAGTCGGGCCATACCCGCAAGGGAACTAACTCCCCTTTCACCTGATTGGCCGATCACATCAGATCACATCATAGAAGGTGATTACATTACATCACATTATGGAAGAGCACCCAGTCCAGTATCTGCCAAACCACTGAGAATCATAACCTAGCAAAGTTGACACATAACATTAACCATCACAATTGGTAATATCTAACACTGTGGAGGGATTACTCTGTGCTGAGCACTTTACGTGCATTGTCTCATTTAATCATCACAGCAACCTTATGAGAAAGGTGCTCTCATTACCTTCATTTTGCACATATGAAAACTGTGACTCAGAGAAGTTTAGACTTGGCTTACGGTTTCACAGCTGTGTGAGCGGAGGAGCAGTGCACATTTGAAATGCAAGTCAGTCAGACTCCAGAATCAGTGCTCTTAGCTGCTACTCATAATGGGTTTTGAGGGGCTTTTCTAAGCATTCAGCCATTGTTAAAACATGGCGCTCAATGAAACTGTGTTCTAAATTCAAAATAACTAATATAGAAGCAATTCTTTAAAAAACACAACTGCTTCTTATGCCCATCTGGATGTCTTGTGGAAGTAATGAATACTCTTATGAAGTAGAATGGCCTTTTATTCCCCCAAATTTGTCTTGTTCAAGTTTCAAAGACATTTCCCTGAGTTCTAGTATTTGATGATCCAGACCATATTCCTCATATTCATATTATTTGCGGTTTTGCGAGACTTTTATCCTGACTCCTCCAGGTCCTATCCTTCCATACCAAAGTGGAAGATCCCATGTTTTTTTGCAGCTGCTCATCCCCTTGACTTTTAGATCGGTCCCCTCTGGATGTTCTTCAACTTGTCAATGATCTTTATGATAAGTCAAGAAAACTGCAAGAATTGGGAGGCTGGGAGAAATTCATGGTGTTGTTTGTACTTTCTAGAAAAATCAGATTGGAAGGCTTTGCTGTGGGTTCATTTGTTCTTGCCATGTGCTGTGTTAGTGAGAGAGGGCTGGAAAGGGGAGGCGGCTCAAGGGAAACTATTTCATTAAAGAGAGGACCATCTTTTCTCATAGACTAATGGCCATATTCCATTTCCTTCATGGAGTGGGAGGGAACTACCCAGCCTCAGCCTTTAGTCTTGCAGTTTCCACTCTTGAGGACTGGATTATTAACTTGTAAAACAGAGCGTTTCTCCTGTTAGCCCTTAATTGAACCCATTTTTTTTCCACTGTGAGAAACTATAATGTTGACTTTTATTTTCAGAGCTCTGTATTTGAGCCTCTTCCGTTTGGAGATTGACTGTACTCAGCTACCAGGGGTAGGCTGAGAGGGTATGAGCACAGCAGGAAGTAACTGTTGGGTATCAGGAGTTGTATATGTCCCAATAAGCTTTCTTGAAGGTCCCTGCTTAGCACAGTTTGTGCTGGACTACTGACCTAAAGGTTTGCAGTTTGAATTCACCCATCCATCCTGCAGAAGAAAGGCTGGCAATCTGCTCCCATCGAGATTACAGCAAAAAAACAAAACAAAACAAAACCCTATAGAGCAGTTCTACTGTGTAACACATGGGGTCACCATGAGTTGGAATTGATTTGACTGCAACGTGTTTTAACCTTTCTTGAGCTGTATTGTCTATTATCCTGATTTAATTTAGCTATGACTCAAGCCTTTATGAAGCCGTGTTGAGTGTTGTAAGCTCTCTCTGTTGTTTAAAAATCATTACTTGAAGTGAATAGTTTTATTGTAATAAAGTGGAAAATAGCATTCAATGCAAAAAAAGTTATTTATGCCAGCTCTCCTCTTTTGGCCAGTTCTGGGCTCAGGACTTGTACTTGTGACCAAATGAGATTCAGGCCTCTGGCTTTTCCAGAGGCCTGTATATCAGGCCAGTCCATTCTTAGCTTGTAGACAGTACTGAATAATTAACTTCACTACCTGCAAATTCCCTGACCTTAGTAGAGACTTAGAGTAGACTTGGATGTGTAGAAAACTTTAACTCTCCTTCTACCAGAAGCATTGCTTTTGAAAAGAAAGTATGTATTTTTATGTGCTTACCACTGGACATCTATGACATAGATACTCTATTATTTCTTTATATCAACTTCTCTCCAGTTTATGGAGCCTTATTTTGTGTGCCCTCGTACAGCTGAAAGAAGATAATAGGACAGAAATTTGCGAGGTGTTTTTTTGTGTGTATTTATATATTTGCATACATAATACGATTTTCTCTCTCACACACGTACACACATGTACACTTGTCTTGTCATGATGTTGTTAATGTTGTTAGGTACTGTCGAGTGGATTCCAACTCATAGCAACCCCATGTGACAGAGCAGAACTGCCCCATAAGGTTTTCTAGGCTGTAAATCTTTATGGGAGCAGATCGCCAGGTCTTTCACCTGCAGAGCCACTGGGTGGGTTTGAAACACCAACCTTTCATTTAGCAGTCGAACACTTAACCATTACACCACCAGGGCTCCTTGTCTTGCCATACATAGCATAAAAACCAAAGCAAATAAATAAATACTAAGATTCCCTCCCCACCCCCAGCAGGAACCATAATATACAGACAAATAACAAAGAACACTTACTCCTCTGGCAGATGTGAGTTTCTCTGACTATATTGTCAGGAGAATTTCATAGAGCTTCTACTGCTCTGAGCACCCTGTGATTCTGATCTGCAACTATTAGCCAGAGCCTATATGGAAAGGGGCCATCTCTAGGGTAATAGCATTGTAAATTACAATCAATGCACTCAATTACACTCAGAAACCAAAAGATATGTAGCGCTCCAGTGTGCCTTGTAATCAGCACCTTTGAGAACGGAGGTAACAGCGTTCTGAACAAAAAATGGAAGCTGAAGGTGTTTGAAAATGGATGTCGGAATTAAATCATCCTTCTAATAGGAATGGCACCTTATGTGGCAGGCCACTTTTTTCTAATATCATTCTATTGATTAAAAAAAAAAAAAAAACTAAATTGTAGCGTTGTAGCCAAGAATTGTCTTTAAAAATCATTATTGCTCTAATCAGCTTGGCAGAGCCCTTCTGTCATGCTGGTAAGGAAATTAAACTTTTCTCATACTGGGTTTACTTGCCTCTTACGTGCAGATGTTTTGTTTTTCTTTCAGGGAACTAATTCAGAAGTTGAAATCTTTCATCAGCTTCTACAGTGCTTTGCCAGGCTACATTTGCAGCCATAGCCCTGTGGCTGAAAACGACACCCTTTGCTGGAATGGACAGGAACTCGTGGAAAGGTGATCTTTTTTGAAAGTTCGGTATAGCAGTATTTGAGGAATGTTCATCATATGTTCATTTCGAGGTTGATTGTGTCTTCTCTCTGCTCCCATTTAGTTTCACAAGAAAAAGTCTAGAAAAAACATGTATGTGAACATGTATGATGTGCTACATGCTGTCTGTAGCTTATAGCCCTCACAGAATTTACAATATGTGTTCATGGACATTTTACAAAGTCTACAGTGTAAAACAACTCTTTTATTTTGTCTTTGGCTTCTTCCGTCTCTTCATTATGTGGGCCTTTATTTAGTTGATTTGAAGAGATCGTAATTATACTAATAAACCAGAAAACCAAACCCATCGCTGTTGAGTTGATTCCGACTCATAGTGACCCTATGGGACAGAGTAGGGTTTCGAAGGCTATAAATCTTTACAGAAGCAGACTGCCACATCTTTCTCCCATGGAGTGGCTGGTGGGTTCGAACCACTGACCTTTTGGTTAGCAGCTGAGTGCTTACCCACTGTGCCACTAGGGCTCCCTTCAATCATACTGACAGCTATCGTTTATTGAGAGTTAACTGTGTATCAAGCACTGTGCTAAGTGCTTTATATGTGTTAACTTTTTATTTTTATAACAGCCTTATGGAATAAGTAGCATTATTCTTCCCTGTTGTATAGATGAAGATTGAGGAAAGAAGAAAGGGGAAGGAAAGAGGAGTATTATTTCACTGAGAATTTTACTGAAAAGTTTGATCATTTGAGTATTTGTTTAGTATAGCTATGCTAACAGTCTTCATCTGTGAAGAATTTGTTCAGCATTGGAAAGGGGGTAATATACATTCATTTCCTCATCAAATTTTTACTGAGCACCTTCTAGTGCCAGGCATGTTGAAGTGAACAAAACAGACAAAATTTCTTGTCCTCATGGGGCTTTCATTCTCGTGGGGTAGCGGCGCTCCTTCTAGTGCTTTGTACGTGTGAGGACTAGTTTGCAATTAAAGAATTAAATCAGAAGGGTAGAATGCTGAGAAAACCACACGGAATTGATGGACATGCTTTTAAAAGTGTTTGTATAAGTGGTAGTGGGGTATAGAAGAGAATACAGGGACTTGAAATGGAGCTCTGAAGCTTTCACTAACTAGTTGCTTGACCTGGAGCAAGAGACTTAATCTCTCTGGTCCTTGGTTTCCCCATCTGAAAAACGAGATGGTTGGATTGGAGTCCTTCCAGATCTAATAGTCTGGGTTTTTTTCCTTATTCATTCATTCATTCATTCATGCCTTCAACATCTCTGTTTTAAGATATTATGTGCTTAGCACGAAGTTAGGTGCTAGAGATACAAGGATGAACAAGACAGGCAAGTTACCTGCCTTGGGGACTTACACTCTAGCAGGACCCAATATCAGGACATAGGATAATTAGTCATGATGTAAAATGGAATGAATTAGCAATGTAATGTAATGTAATAGACAGAGAAAGGCTTCGGAGCCAGATGATCTTGGGCTTACATTTCAGTTCTGCTACTTACTATGTGCCGTTGGGTGAGTCATATAACCTAGTAAGCCTCAAGGTCTTTCTCTGTAAGATAAGGGCATCTCACAGGGTCGTTACGACTATTAAACCAGCTTCTGTAGAGTCAGTTCCGACTCATGGTAACCCCAGGTGTGTCAGAGTAGAAGTATGCTCTGTAGGGTTCTTTTTGTTTTGTTTTTTTTTATTGTAGTAAATATATAACAGAACACTTTCCATTTCTACAATCTTCACATGTACAGTTAGTGACATTAATTACGTTCGTTCATCACCATCCATAGGGTTATTAATGACTGATTTTTCAGATGTAGATCACCAGGCCTTTCTTCCAAGGCACCTGTGGCTAGACTCGAACCTCCAACCTTTTGGTTAGCAGCCAAGTGCATTAAAAGAAGGAAGGAAGGAAGAGAGGAAATTAAATGTATTTGCAGACCAGAATAAGGGTAATGTAGTCCAGGAAGGAATTCCTCCTTAGTAACCTCAGGTTATAATTCACCTGTACTTGTATTACTGATCTAATGCAATGATGGGACTAGGGAATAGTGTCAAACTAGATTTTTAAAAATTATTCACGAATATACATTTAATGATATGAAATTCTTTAGCCTGAGGACACATGTGCCCTCTATTTGTACCATTTACAAAAGATTAGTTTTGCCCTCCAAGTATCTATAGTTAAAACCTCTTTCTAGAGCTTTTCATTGAATCTCTCATTTAATTTGAAGTTTTAAGTAAAAATTCTCACTTTATTTTGTCAAATTGGTTGCAACCATGCTATCTTTATAGGTCAGGTTTATGTTCCTTTGAAAATATTTACTTTTAGCCAAGAAAAGTTATGAAAATCAAGGATCCTGAAGGGAATGAGACTTATCAGTGGAAACACTTGAACAAAGGAGAAACATTGATGCTGAAAGAAATATTAAGCAATATCCATGTCAGCTGGGTTGTGAGAGCTGCTTATACCCCTCGATAATGGATGTAGAGTCCTTGAGTGGTGCAAACGATTAATGCAGTTAGCTGCTAGCTGAAAGGTTGGTGGTTCAAGTCTACCCATGAGGCACCCTTGGATGAAAATCAGCCATTGAAAACCCTGTGGAGCACAGTTCTACTCTGACACACTTGGGGCCACCGTGAGACAGAGTCAACTTTACAGCAGTTGTTTTTTTTTTTTTTTTATGGTCTATAAAGTGCAAGGGAGAATAGTTGATTGTGTTTTTAGAGTGTCATTGTTTTAAGAACACTATGTTTTGAAGGTTGGGGGAAGGGGCAGATTTCTAGCACCAATAAGTCTTTCACTGGTTTATACAGCACAAGGAAAAGAACTTCAGAATCTTCAATCTAGTGTTAAAGGAAAATATTAGGAAAAAACCTGTATGTTGAATTGTACACATACTCAGACCCACACGTACATACACATAGCCCATTCCAGTCACGTCAGGTCTGTGGTATGCAGCAGTTGCTATACATAGCTCTCATCAATTCCTCTTATGCTAAATTAGGTTGTTTATTATTTGTTGTTTAGTTTTTGTTTTTAAGATTTATAAGGTGGCTTCTCTCCAAAGGATTCAAGGCAATGTACATACAAATTTAAATATGGAAGAGCCAATGAAAGTAGCAATGGGGAAGCAAATCTGTAAGATAAAGTGCAGAGCCAAGAGGAAGGGGGTGCTGGAACAAAGTAAAGAACTGATAGTAGAAATAATATTTGGTGGTGGTGAGTCAGGTCCCAAAGTCACTTGGTTTTAGAGCTTGCTTAAGCACAAGCCAGAATCAAAACATACTGAAGCCACGGCTCCGTAGCTCTTCTTAGCAGGCCCTGTCATGATGATTTCAAGTACAGTCTTCAGCCTCCTAGATCTTTCTTCTGTACCTAGTTCTTCCTTGCCCCCTGTATTAGTCAGGGTTTTCCAGAGAAATATAATGAAGAGACAAGAAGAGAGAGAGAGAGATTTTTAAGGAATTAGCTCATGTAATTGTGGGGGCTGGCAAGTCCAAAATCCATAGGCCAGTCAGGCTGGAAACCCCAGCAGGACTTCTAGGTTACAGTCTTTAGGCACAATTCTGTCTTCTCTGGGAAACCTCCAGTTTTGCTCTTAAGGCCTTCAACTGATTGGATAAGGCCCACCCACATTATTGAGGGAAATCTCATTTGTTCAAAACCAACTGATTATAAATGTTAATCACATCAGCAAAAAACCTTCACAGCCACATCTAGGCTTGTGTTTGACCAAACAACTGGGCACCAGAGCCTAGCCAAGTGGACACATAAAATTAACCGTTACATCCCCCAGCCTGCCAGAAGCACTGCTTATGTAAGGCTAGTAAGAAGGAGAAAGGGACAAATACAGCTTTAGATGCTGTTTCATCACTAACCATCTCCACAGTTCTTGGTCCCCTGGAGACATTTTTGGATTTCATTTCTACTTTAGTTTTCCTGGAAGCAGAAACATGATACTTCATTCTTTCTAATTTGGGGAACTGCTGTGTTAGCCTGAGTGGATGCCCTAGAGAGAAAGTACTGAAGTAAAATGTTCTTTGCTGGTATGGCAGTTTACATATTCTACCTTACCTTAGATAAGTCAAGATCATTCATGAAAAGACTTTGATGGAAAAATGGGGTATGTAGAAAATGACTTAATTTGGTCTAGCATGAAATATTTATGGCAGCTAAGGATTTTTTTTTTTAATTCTATTTCAGCAGGACAAATAAGTTTGGGGAGTACTCCTGTGTAATAATCTCTCTAAGGGCTTAGACTGGCATATTTTCTTTACGTTTTTTTAAAATTTTTTTATTTTATTATTGTACTTTAAGTGAAAGTTTACAATTCAAGTCAGTTTCTCATCCAAAAATTTATACATACATTGTTATGTGACCCTAATTGCTCTCCCTATACTGTGACAGCACACTCCTCCTTTCCACCCCTGATTTCCCGTGTCCATTCAACCAGCTCCTGACCCTCTCTGCCTTCTCATCTCACCTCCTGACAGAAACTGCCCATTTGGTCTCATGTATCTACTTGAGCTAAGAGGCCCAGTCTTCACGAGTATCATTTTATGTCCCATAGTCCTAGACTGGCATATTTTCGTCATAGCTTTATCTTGAAAGTAGTCTTTAGTGACAGCTATTTGTCAGGACCTACTCTTTGGCAATACAGCGACGTTTATCCTTTCAGATTATGGTGTCACATACAGTAGCTTTACCTTCAGAATTGAGTGAGAATAAACACAGCTTATCCCGATGACTGACAGCTTAATATGGTGTCCCACATTCAAGATGGTCTGTCCTTGGTCGACTGTCATGTCTGAAGTAGCAGGAGGAGACATTTTGATGGCTTAACATTGATATGTCTGTAAGAGACCACCTTTTGAAGGCTGGAGGGCTTATAGCTTTAAGCAGATAGTGTCCTCTTAGTCCCTATGCCTCACCCCCCACCCCAACTAATTTGGATCATTTCCTTATATTGAAAGCACCAAGGCAGGTCCCAGCATATGCTGCCAAAAAACAAAACAAAAAAAAAAAAAAAAACAGTTGCCATCATTGAGTTGGCCCCAAATCATGGAGGCCCCATATGTGTCAGAGTAGAACTGTGCTCCGTAGGATTTCCAATGGCTGATTTTTCAGAAATACATCTCCGGGCCTTTCTTCCAAGGCACCCCTGGGTGCACTCGAACTACCAACCTTTCAGTTAGCAGCTGAGCACATTGACCGTTTACAGATCCCAAGGACTCCAGCACACCCATATCCTCAAGTAAATCACCTCTCGGTTTCCTGTTTGAACTGTGATTCCGACGGCGAGGTAAGGCCCATCTCCTCTTAATCATCATGGCTCCGTGCACCAGAGCTCTTGTACTCTACCCTGAAAGGCTTAGGAGATGGGACCATGAAGGAATATAACTGCCTTTGAAGAAATAATTCCATTGGCGTGCCAGCACTTCCATGCCCTCTGAGTATTATTGCTTTCTTCACAAGCAGGCACTTTGGGAGGTCATAGACTGATTTCACTGATATTGCTGGTGCTTACAACATTTTCCTACATCTTCTTTGGAAGGAGGCCTTGAGGGCTTCTGACCAGTCCTTGCAGTCTGCAGATCATCAGCCTTGCAGTCTGCAGATCATCATCAGTGCAGGCTGAGGATATAGTGTGAAGATCCTGAGAGGTTAAGAAGGGTGAGCCGGTGATTGTTGTCTACTGGGAAGAGTGCAGTCTTTGTAGTTAGACAGATGGAGCTTCAAATCCTGCCTCAGACGTGTACTGTGTGCTTTGGTCAAGTTATTTGACTTCAAATTCTGTTACCTTATTTGTAAGATGGGGATAGTGATACCTACTCTTCAGGGCTGTTGTGAAAATTAGCAATGATAGCTGCTGTTGTTGTTGTCACAGTTATAGTGTGGTTGAGCAGGCCTGCTAAGTGTTCAAGGCAAGGATGTAGAGGTGTAAGTCAGTCTTCTTCCTGTGAAGGTAAAGTGAATTTTTTGAAATACCTAGAAGTCATTTGTAACTAAATGAATGGGGTGGCTAATCAAGCAGGGCCATACCATTTGGGGTCCATTTGGGGGTGAGAGTATGAAATAAAGGGGCTGTTTATTTACTGTAACACTTAAACTGCCTTTAAATGGGCTTTCCAAAGAGAAGTTCCAGAAATATTTGGAGTAATGTCGGCATTGTTGATGGACAGAACACTGTTTTAACGGTATACATCCTGGTACATGTTTACAGTTTTGAAATCTGTCATTACCTTATGTTCTCCCCTCTGGGAGCGTGTAAATTAGGTGGAGAATTGATTGAGAGAAGGCTTCTGGGGATGTAAGTTTCCTGGCCTTTCCTTGATAAGGCAAATGGAATTCCTGGATGGTATAGATGGTGACCGTGCTCGGCCACTAATAAAAGGTTGATAGTTTGAGTCTACCCAGAGGCACCTTGGAAGAATGGCTTGGTTATCTACTGAAAAATCAGCCGTTGAAAACCGTACGAAGCATAGTTCTACTCTGACACACATGGGGTCTCCATGAGTTGGAATTGACTCAATAGCAGCTGGTTTACTCTCCTTTCATGATTATCAGTGTCACTTCGTTAGAACCAGGGCTTCAAACCCAGTTCGTTGTGGTTCCCTGCTGACAATTTGCATTTCTAACAAGTTCCCAGGAAGTTATACGTAAGAATCACCTGGGGATCTTTTTAAACTGTAGATTCTGATTCACTATATCTAGGGTGGAAATGCCAATTCTCAGCAGGGATTCGAAGCCCTGAGTAGAACTCCTCTGACTGCCACAAACAGTAACACATCTGAAACCTTTAGTCCAGTCACTCTGCTCCAGAAAGCTTGTTTCTGGTGGTGAGTCACTGAGCATGAAAGAAAACGGACTCTTGGGACTTGGAGTCTGAAGGCTAGGGAGAAGGTATGTTAGGGAAGCCTCTTCCTCTTAGATTGTCTCTGGCTCCTTTGTGGCTGTGGTTGTGGTAGTTTTTCTCCTCCTCCACCAAAACCAAACCTATTGCCGTCGAGTCAATTCTGACTCATAGCGACCCCACAGGACAGAGTAGAACTGCCCCATTGGGTTTCCAAGTATCAGCTGGTGAATTTGAACTACCGACCTTTTTGGTTCGCAGCCGTAGCACGTCGTAGCTCTTAACCACTGCGCAACCGGGGCTGCTTTCTCCTCCTGAGACCCCATTCTTCCCCTAGAGTACAATCTTTTGGGAGCTCTTTTGGAAGAATCTCAGTTCTCTAGTTTCGTTTTTTGTTTTTGTTTTGTTTTGTCTTTTCCTTCTATACTTAAGCAAATGCAAAATATTATTTGAATTTTGCTGATGACTTTTACTGATGGAAATATAGCCAAACTGTTGGGGGTTAACAAAAAGCATACAAAAAGCAATTATAAGGCAGCTTACCAGAGCGTTTAATTAGGCACATAACTTTAGAATCAGCAAGGGTTTAAACTTCTGATCCAGGACATATCAGCTGTTTCTCTTCTTTGAGCCCCAGTTTCCACATCCGTTAAGAAGTTCTACCTTAACAGATTGTTAAGAGGCTTCAGAAAGATTGTGAAATGTAGAGGATAGTGCCTGGAACACAGTAGGCACTCAGGAAATGGTAGCTATTCTTGCTATTGTTGTTGCTATTCAAGAAACCTGTAAAAACAGCTCTGGCGATCTTCACCGGAAGACAGCTGAAGCTAGGCCTGATTTTGGCTCCCTTCAATGATCCATTTCTTAACTTTTCAGGAAGACAGCCCCACCCACTCCCTCTAATTTTTAGTTTATCTTCTCTCCTGTCTGTCAAAACATCAAAATCCTCATCCTTGGTCCTGGATGGTGCAAATGGTGGATATTTGGGCCCACGGGTTCTCAAGTGTGAGTTATTTGCATCTAAGAATATGCAGCAGACTGGTCTTCTCACCTTCCGTATCTTGTTTGATAGCAAAGCTGTTTTTCACAGTTCCTTGTAGGATTTTTTTTTAATAGTGATGAACCCTGGTAATCTTTCTAAATAACTTACATTAGAAGGCAGGATGAGGCTGGTTGCAGGCCAAATCGAGTCCAAGGCTGTAAAGTCCTTTCCGTCACCCTTGGGTTAACCTTTGTGGAAAAGGAGCAAGGTCATTAAAATTAGTTGTGTTTTCCCAATTTCTCAAGCCAATGAATTTTATTCTGTTACGTGAGTATGGCTTTGATCCTTGGATTTGTCTCCTTTATAATGAACTTTCACTTCCCTGTGAAGGATACTTTATTCTGATTTGTAGCTCCAGTGTCAACAGAAGCTTCCTACTTTTTGCCCCCTCATATTTTAGTGAGCCCTTCAATAACCCCTGACTGGTTCTTTAAAACCACTCAAATGTACACTTTTCTGGTTTGATCCACTCATTTGCTTGTTTTGCCCTCCTTCTCCTTGCTTCTGGGCACAGCTTTGGGCCCAGAGCTGAGATGAGTCTGTTCAACAGGAGCTACAGTAAGATGTTCTCACCTGAGGTTGGGGATGCACCAGTTTGGAGGTGAAGGGAGTTGTAGAGGGTTGTGCTATATAAGAACTCATGCTGAAAAGCTAATCTCCAAATACTGTTAGGGAGGACAGAGACAAGGACCATCCTAGAAGGGTCCAGAAAAAGAGCTCTTTGTCTGACTTACCCCTACTTATCTTTAACTCAGTGTCATCTCTTCTGGGGAGCTTGAAAGCTTCTGACCCATGCCCTAGTCTGGGTTAAGAACCCATGGTACCATAGTTTTCCCTCTAGCGTACCCCGTTAACCTATATTGAGAGCTTTTACATGTCTGTGTCTAATCTTCCATTAGCTCCTTGAGGATAAGTACTCTGTCTTCTACCTAATATCCTCAATGCTTAGTTGTGCCTGGCATGGTGTAGACTCTCCACATACATATGTTGAATTGAATGGATGAGCCAACAAACATAGTTGAGGGTAAGAGACCCAAGTACCAGACCTAGCTTCCCCTACAGTATCACTGTGTGACTTTGGACAGGTTACTTAAACTGTCTGTGTTTTACTTTCTCCTTCTGTAAAACGGTGAAATTAATGCCTCCCGTGCCTACCACATAGGGTCACTGTGAGCCTCTAATAAAAAAAAATGAATATGGAATATCTTTGAAATTTATAAAGCACTCTCAATTTATTAGGTGTTAATGTAGAAGAATAGATCAGATATGGCAGCAAGGTCTACCTTGAATACATTGGCTAATCAGCACAGCATTACTGGGCTCCCTGTAAAAACACAGGTGCTTAGCAGCTTCCTGAGTATCTCTCTCTCACTGCATCTCTCCAGAAATATTAATTTTTTTTTCTTAAGCAAATCCATCGATCCCCACAGATTCTATTTTTAAACAAGTCGGCCCATGGTGCTAAATAAACCAGTTGGTCCTGGATAAGGAAATAATTTGAGAGATTTGGAGCATCATTTTAAATTAATGAAAAGTCTGAGTGACAGACCATTTTAAAATAAATGCAGTATATTACTTTCAAGCACATATAGTAACAGCAGTGCTGGGAATAGAACTTGGAGAAAGATAGCATGTATCAAAGAATCAAAGCAATCAAATAAGACTCGTTGATAATGAGGCTATTGTCTTGTGAATGTCCTGCTAAAGACCATTATCATCAAATTGGCTAGTGTTCCCCTGGTGAAACCCATTTAAGAAACTCTTGGTTTTTTCTTCATATACATGAAGAAAGTTCCATTAAAAATCCTGACACATGGTTCTGGGTAACCCAGCTTTTCTGGATCCCAGTGGATGGCTTCTAGCAGCAATGCTGAGTTATAACAAATAATAACCCCAAAATTCAAAGGCGCCCTCTGGGCCCCAGGGCGATCAACTCATCCCAGTTTACGCACAGAAAGTCCAGAGTCATAGGAAACTCCTCAGTCCTGGGAAAACCAGGATGGTTGATCATCCTATTGGCACCTGTGCATCTAAACCAGTAACCAGTTGCCATCGAGTCGATTCCAACTCATGGTGACCCCGTGTGTGTTAGAGTAGAACTGTGCTCCATGGGGTTTTCAAAGACTGAGTTTTCAGAAGTAGATTGACAGGCCTTTCTTCCAAGGTGCTTCTGGGTGGATTTGAACCTCCAAACTTTAGGCTAGCAGCCAAGCACGTTAACCATTTGTGCAACCCAGGCACTCCTACCTATGCGTTTGTTGTTGTGTGCCACTTGAGTCGATTCCGACTCGTAGCAACCCTGTAGGACAGAGTAGAACTGCCCCATAGGGTATTCAAGGCTTTAATCTTTATGGGAGCAGATTGCCAGGTCTTTTCTCCTATGGAGGTACAGATGAGTTCAAACTGCCAACCGTTCGGTTAGCAACCAAGCGCTTAACCATTGCATCACCTTACCTGCTGCAACTGACAGCTACTGAATATGGAGATAAGATGAAGTTGTGGAAGGGTTTCTATTGACAGGCTGGAAGAGAGCTGGGGAGCTGCAGCTCACCCATTCTGTTGGTTATTCCAACTTCATTTTCTAACTTCTCTTACCTATTCCTCCCTAAAGTATTCTCATCAGCTCTCTCCTCCCTTTGTCTCCGCTCCCCCCACCAGATCACATCTAAGGTTGCAATGAAACTCCCAGTGCTTCAGAAAGCGGGACTGAAACAGTAGAGGTGGTTAATGATGAAAATATCTAACCCTTCCATGGTGCTTACCATGGGTCAGGCATGGTGCTAGTCACTCTGTGTGCGTTAACTAGGTTCATTTTCTCACAACAGCCGTATGAAGTGGACATTATTAGCCCCAGTTTACTGATGGAGTTGAATAAATTCCCAAAGGCCACAGCCCTAGTAAGTGAGGGAGATGGATGCCAACCCTGCCAGGCCGTGCACTTAACCGCTACCCTGCGCTACCTGGCAAATGCCTAGCTTCTCTCCCTCATGGGTTCAGAGCCCTCCTACCTACTTCCTATCCTTGACAGAAATCCTGGCCTAAGCTCATTTTACCCCTCAGTCCAGCAGACCTGGGATGGGTGTTCTGTCCAGCCTTTCTCTGACCTGTTGCCAAAGTCTTCGCAAATCGTATCTTTTCTTTGATTCCTTCCTCTATCCAGGCCCACTAGAGTAGCAGTCCCTTTCCTATCTCTTACCATGCTTCTCTGCTCTCGTTTCCTCTCAAGGCTGTAAGGTAGCATGCCCAGGTAGAAGGAGCTCTTCCCCTTAGAGTGCCTCCAACCCCTTGCTAGGGGTTGACCTTTAGCCGGGTGTGACACTAGTCCTCAACTCAAACTCCTCTACATTCAAGGCTTTTATAACAAAGCTCTTGTCTGCTCATCGCCTATGAAGCTTGAGACCCCATAGGCCTGGGCTGGGAGTCCACCCTGGGTCCTAGCTCTACCATGACCTTGGACAAGTCACTGTCCTTCAGCCATTTCTTTCATTTATAAAATGAAGGAGTTGGACAAAATGCTCTCTAAAGCTCTTTCTAGCTCTAATCGAACATGAGATCTTATTACAAGGTTTTTTTTTTTGTTTTTTTTTTTTTGAGGGGGAATCTGAAAGGAGGAGGAATGCCATAAAGCCACTTTGATGACTTTGAATTTCCAGTTCTTTCCCTGATAGTTTCCCAAACAGACCAAAGTGAATGTGATTTCAGAAAGAGCCCCTGGCTGTATTCGTTCTCATTAGGACAGCAGTGAGCTCTTCGTTTGACTCCACCAACTCTCTTTGGGCCTACAGGGTAACAAGTAGGTTGGCCATTAGAGATATTGTCAGAGTTGTTCTCCAGTTCTGCTGCTGGAGAGTTTGGGGTGAGATTCACATAATTAAACCTTAAAAGATATGTCTCCCCACCCCAGTAACACATAAGCCCAATGGGGCTTCTGAACAAACAAAATGGAATGCAGTGTCTAGTGCTCCAAATAACATTTGACACCACAGTCCAGAAAGAAAATTAGAAGCCCTCAAACCACAGAGCTATATCAGTGAGGGGAGAGATGCATCTAGAGAAGTACCAAGGGCTGAAGGGCAGGTGAGAGCAGAGGGATACAAAGTGGCTGAGAAAACCAGATCCAGGGAGACAATCTTTGCTCTTTCCAAGACCCTCCAGGCTGGAGAGCTTGGATAATTTTTGACCTAGTTGTCCTTGTGTGCATGGCTGTGGACTTTTATTAAGTATTTATGTAGCAGTTTAGATTTTTACCAAGTGCTTTACAATCACTTTTATTTGGCTTAGTAAATTTTTCCTGGAATCCCATCTACTTTATGATCAGAAGAGTCATTTCTGTTTGCTTAGCACCGCCATGCATACAGCCTCACACAATAGGCTGCTTGTTCCGGAAGGAGCACAGGTGCAAAGAGGCAAGGAGCTGAGGGCACCAGCAGTTTCTGGGGCAGTTGGAGTGGGGGTGGTTTACACTTCAGTTCACCTTTCCTTCCCTTTCTTTGTCTTTAGTTTCATTTTATTGCTGGCAACTAGAAAGTGCCAGTGTCACACTTGGGCCTGTGGTGGGCAGAGCTATTCTGAATTAGTTATGTTTTCCTCAATTCTCAAGCCAATGAGTTAACCCCTGGGTGGTGGTAGGTTCTTTCCTGTGAACTAGTGTCTCTGTCTTAGCTACTCTGCTGAGGACTACCATTGTCACTGCCTTCCATCAGGCGAAGACTTGGCTCAGCTTGTTTCCTTTTGCTACTTTGGAGTTCTGACTTCAGCCTTGACTCCCAGGTTCTGGAAATGACTTTAAAAGATGACAGAAGCAGCAGTTCCACTTTCTGCAGGCAGGACCTTCCAGTGTTCTTAGACAAGTCTAAGGAGCTACCTTCCTCTGACTAGGCCCTGCTCCCTCCCCTCAGCCACAGCAGCCCTCTATCCCAGCACTCTGGGTACTGTGACACAGGACTGTTGTCTCAGTAGATGGGTCATGAAGTCGTAGAGCTGCACATTCTCAACCACAGGTGTGCAGTGGGAATCCAACACAGTAACCAGTGGAATGTTCTATTTTCTGAGGCCCACATTTGCCAAAGCCAAAACCAGGATCCAGTCCATGAATTCCAAACTGGGGATGGTGGGCCAGCCAGGACATTGGAAAATTCAGGACCTCACACTGCCGGAGTTTGTAGCTATGTAGGTGCTTGATAGGGGTTTTGAACAGGCAGAATTTGTTCTCTGCTGGTCCTGTTACTGACGGAACACAGAAAATCCTTACTCAGACCCAAGAAAACTTAGAGCCTAGAGACTTCACCGCCAGATTTGAGACTCTCAAGGTCATTGCCTTGGGCTATAGTACATGTAACAGGTATGTCAGGAGATTTCTGTTCACAACAGTAAAATCTTATTAATTCAGAACTAGAAGTGGGCTGAAGTTTACACTATGAGAAAAGGATTTGTAAAGTAAGTTGATATTGCTAGCAAGTGTCTGTCTTGGGTGGGCTCAGAGTAGGAGCTCGGTGATTGGCCAGTGCGGAAGGGGCAGAAGCCTGGAAGGAGTGGGGCTTGGACTGGCTGCCCCTAGTGGGAGGTGTCCCGCCACCTGAATGATGGCATTCAATAGGCATAGGGAAGGAACTCTGACATTCTCTAGGTGGGTGTTGGTTTCCAAAGTGGTCTGATCTGGTGGATGAGACACAGCCGGTTTCACCAGCAGGGGGCAGACTAAAAGTCCAGCGTGAGTCAGGTCCTCAGTCAATGGCTGCGGATTTGGGGGACAGGTTGACAAGGGATAAGCAGAGTAGGTCAGAGTCTCCACCACATAAGCTGAGGTCTGGGTGAGGGCTTCGGTCTCAGTTCAGTTCAACAGACATTTATTGACTGCCTACTGTGTGCCAGGCACTGCATGAGGCAGTGAACCCCAGAGATGAATACAAACAAGGAAACCAGGACAGAGGGCAGGTCATTAGCCCAAGGAAACGTGTCATCGCTTGACACCTGGGGCTCACTCCCAAACATGAAATACTGGCTTCGAGGAGCAAGACTCATTCCAGAGCCTGAGGCCTGACAGGTCAGCCTGCTGAGCTCTCACCTTCCTGCCCTTGTCACCGTTGGCAAAGAATCTGGAGAGGCCTAATCCTGCAAGTTGCCGGTTTTGAGACAGCAAAGTGGTGGCAGGAATGCAGGGCTTCAAACAGGGTTCTGGTTCACACCCCTGCTGAGAATTTGCATTCCTAACAAGTTCCCTGCTGAGAATTTGCATGTCTACCCCAGATATACTGAATCAGAATTCACACTTTAACAAGATCCCCAGGTGATTCTTATGTATAACTTCATTGGGAACTTGTTGGAAATGCAGACTCTCTCTGGGACAAGAAACATCTGGTCCTAGCTCTCTGAGCTAGGAGCCCTTAGTAAATAAATTTGGGGTGATTTGATAAGAGATCCCTGTCACACTCCTTGCTCTGTTGCACCCCTTCCTTGTTGGTTAGCTTTGAATTGCATCATGTTATTTTTCTCCGTTTCTGTAGAAGTTAAACTGAGCCCCATGTCCTCTCCTTATTTGCATGTTCCTCCTGGGGCTACCCATCAGGGAGCCCTTTGCCAGCCCATCTGCCCTTGCCTAGTGTCCTGCCTGCCCAGAGTCAGGGCTCACAGTTTTCCCACACGCTGGCCTCTGCGCAGCCTGCAATTCTCACAAGAATCACTCATGCTTTCCTGGCTTACTTTTCTCTCTCCTTACCTCCAGGCTCTTCAGCGTAGTGTTCTTTTCGCCTCAGACTGGCACTCAGCTGGTCACACATCTCAGGCATTATTCTGTCTACTACCTTTGCTCCCTCCAGCCACAGACTCTTTGTTCTCTCTGTGGCCAGTACTACCAACTTCTCATACTTTCCTCACCATCTGCAAAATATTCTTTGCTTCTCTGGGTTTCAATGGCTTCTTGATTATATTCCAAGACCAGTTTTTTAGTCCTTGCTTATGGGGAGGTTTGAAACCAGGCTAAAAATGGATCCAAATGTGGTTATTCCCTTATATAGCTAATGTCCACTAACCAGTTAGAATGCATTTCCATCTCTTGCTTTCCTCCCTAGCTTTTGCTTCTCCCTTACTAATATCTATTTGTAATTTCTCAAAGGCTGTTGTTGGAGAATACAGGTAATTCTTGGAGTACGGTGGATATATCTGTTTCTAGCATGCTCCTGGAAACCCTGGTGGCGTAGTGGTTAAGTGCAACGGCTGCTAACCAAAGGGTCGGCAGTTTAAATCCACCAGTCGTTCCTTGGAAACTCTATGGAGCAGTTCTACTCTGTCCTATCGGGTCACTATGAGTAGGAATCCACAGAAAGGCAATGGTTTTGTTTTTTTTCTTTTTAGTATGCTCCCGGGTAAAATTTGCTCTCAAATAACACCACTGTGCCAACAATTATGAAAAACATTTTTCTTTAAATACATGCATAAATAAATAAGAAGCAAATTGTTGCTATCTTTATTAAGCATATTTACAAAACTCAGCTGGTTTCACCTTTGCTCTATTTTCCCGTTTGTTTATGTAAATTAAGACTGCTTCATGGATCGCAAAAAGAACGTTTTCTTCGGCCTCTTAATAAGATGTTTTTTCTCCTCCCCTGTGTTTTAGTTTGCTTTTAAAGGTATTTATGCTCTTTAAATTATCCCATTTTTCCACAGTGTTTATTGCTGCCCGAGGACTTTCCAAGGAAACAATGTGATGTATCACTCCGTTTGGGTTAGGGGCACATGCAGTACTGCAATCTTTCCATAAGATGGCGCTATGAGAATGTGAGATCTAGAACTTCTTTTTAGAAGTCTCTAACAAGGCAGCAGATTAAACTTCTGTGAAATCAACTATTGGGGGGAGGGAGAATCAGTCCTAAGACTTGTTCTCAAACACTTGCCACCATTCCAGTGCTAAAAGGAAAAAAGAAAGTGAATTTTCTAGCAGCTCCCCTGGCCTAAATCAGTTCTAGCAGTGTTTAAAAAAAAAAAAAAAAAAGTCGGCAACGTGCATTTGAGGGACCTCTTAAAGAAAAGGATTTCTTGTAATCGTGGGAGTTGTGGTACCAGCAATATGTGTTGTTAGAAAAGTCCTCATCTGGGTCTGTTTCTTCATCTTCACAACGAGTGGATTGGACCAGATGATCTCTTAAGGGCGCTTCCGTTTCGAATGCTCTGCCCTTGAATTCACTGATCTCCTTCCACTGCACCATTGCGGCCTCAGCCAGCACCAACATGGGAAGAAAAGAACGCCCATTTTACGCTTGTTTGACTCTATTTCTCTTCTGCAAGTGCTCTCTTTGCTTCAACTGTCCCCAGACAAGCATGCCCAGATGTCCTGTTTTAATTAAGTTCCTTTTCTCTTTATGGCTTTTGCACAGGTTCTCTTCCTTTTGCACAGCCCCCCACCTCCCGCGCCCTGCCCCCCAATCCCTGCCTCTTCTGCCTGAACAGAAGCAAGTGCCCCTTTTGACTTCACAAACAGGGTTTTCTTAGCATTGTGGTAGTCGTTTTTGTGCTAAACAGACACTGAACTGGGTGCAGAAAGGGGAAGACTCCCCCTGTAATGCTTAAAAGGTGAAACTTCTCACACCAGACATAACATGTCTAATTAAGAAAACATTCTATTTTGGAGTAGGAACTTTTCTCCATTTATTTTCCCTCCTTCACTGGCCAGTCTTCATTGCCAGAACCACGTCAAAGCTTCTGGAAAGAAGCCGCATTCAGAAAGAAGGGCAATTAGTTTAATTATAGGTAAGTGTCACTAAGTAGATAATCATTGTGACCAACAGTGTCTCCATTCCTGACACACTCTGTGGATGAGGAGAATTGTGGCTGTGGTGGCTCATCCTCATTCCAGGCCTGTCTGGAACCACATAAACCACTGGCACCGAGGGAGCCCATGGAAGTGAGAAGCTGGGTTAATTAATTAACACAAAGCTACAGAGACACCTTAACCGAGTCCCTCTGGGCTTGAAACTCGCAGTGCACATGTTACATGAAATTCCCCAGGAGCATATCATATAGGTCACATGGCTATAGCCAAGGTGATGAAGGCATTAAGCACAGTGCTCTCCGGCATTCGTTTTCCTATTGCCCATAAACCAAAACCAAACCCATTGCCATCATTCCAGCTCATAGTTGAGTGACCCTATAGAACAGAGTAGAACTGCCCTGTAGGGTTTCCAAGGCTGTAAATCTTTACAGAAGCAGACTGCCACATGTTTCTCCCATGGAGCGGCTGGTGGGTTCAAACTGCCAACCTTAAAGTTAACAGCTGAGCAATTTAACCACTTTGCCACTAGGGCTCCTCCCTATTTGCCCTTAGAGATTTCAGATCGCCTTCGATGTATGTCTAGTGGCGAAGTGGTGGTGGTAGTGGATTATTTATTTCTCTAACTTCAACACCTTATCTCCCAAGAAGGGAAATATTTCACTGAATAGTGATACTATCAGATCTCTGTTTGGGAGAAGAAACTTCATACACAGGGCTTCCCCCAGGGGCTTCTAAAGGGCAGGCCCAGGAATCTGCTGAGTGGGTAAAGACAGCAGGCATAGTTACCATTACAAGTAACTCTCCTACAGTGGAGCCAGCGGTGAGGAAATGTCAAATATTTTGTCAGCCTCAATTGTTTCTAAGGCAGCTGTATTAGTACAGTGATTAAGAAACTTGGGCAGCTGGAGAGAGCTCACAAATGTCAAACTCTAGCTCTGCTATTGACTAGCTGTGTGACCTTGGGCAAACAATTTAACTTCTCTGTGCCTCAGTTTCCACATCTGCAAAAAATAGGCTGATAATAGTAGCAACTCCATGTGACTGAGTAGAACTGCTCCATAGGATTTTCTTGGACTACCAAAAGAATGAACAAATCTGTCTTGGAAGAAGTACAGCCAGAATGCTCCTTAGAAGCGAGGATGGCGAGACTTCGGCTCATGTACCTTGGACATGTTATCAGGAGGGACCAGTCCCTGGAGAAGGACATCATACTTAGTACAGAGTCAGCAATAAAAAGAGGAAGACCCTCAATGAGATGGATTGACACAGTGGCTGCAACAATGGGCTCAAACATAGCGATGATTGTGAGGGTGGCGCAGGACCAGGCAGTGTTTCATTCTGTTGTACACTGGGTTGCTATGAGTTAGAACTGACTTAATGGCACCTAACAACAACAATCTTTACGGAAGCAGATGACCAGGTCTTTCTCCCTCGGAGCCACTGGGTGGGTTCAAGCCGCCATCTTTTCACTTAGCAGCCAGGCGCTTAACCGTTGTGCCAGTAGGACTACTTGTTAGGAAGATAAGTGAGTTAATGAATGTTTTCTTTGTCCTAGGTGCTTCGGTGTCTGGCACCGGGAAAGCACTCAGTAACTGACAGCTATTATTACTTTAAGTACCATGAGGTGCTTTGGGTGATACAAAAAATTTAGAACCAAACCAAGCCTCAGCCTTTAAAGAGCTCACAAATCGTATGAGCTGGCAAATAGAACACACGTAAAAGGACATTAGTAACTCAGGGCAGTACCCATAATACATTTAGATGCCAGGGCAGTGAGATGGGTATGAATTGAATTGGCTCAGGGCAGACCTCAATTCCCATCAGAAAAGTACTTTCGAGGTCGACATGGGAAGGTAGGCGAGAATGTGAATAACTTTTTTGCCTCTGTTTTGAAAGAGGGTACTAATAATCATGTGCATTCATAATCACATCCCTAACTGATATACTGTCCTTTGAAATAGGCTGTTTGAAGTTAACCTCTTTGAAGAATGGAAAACAGAGATTGTTATTAGGTGACATCAAGTTGATTTCAACTCATAGCGACCCCATGTGACAGAGTAGAACTGTCCCATACAGTTTTCTAGGCTGTAATCTTTATAGGAACAGATCACCAGGTCTTTCTCCCTCACAGCCTCTGGATGGGTTAGAACCGCCACCTTTTTGGTTAGCAGCCGAGCACTTAACTGTTGCACCACCAGGGCTCTTTGGAAAACATATCGGCTATGTTTAACTGACCAAAGTAGAATTTATGACCTGGTGATAAACCACCTGAGGTGTGAAGGAGCTCAAGGGTGACAAAGTGGATCTTGGCCCAAAGATGTGTTCTGTCCTGAGAAATCACCACTAAGCCAGGGCTCTGGTGCTGGCCAACATAACTCTTACTAACAATGAGGATATCCCAGCGGCCCTGAGATACGCACATCAGTTAGCCCCACTTCTAATTGTTATTTTGGTTTTTTGCTTTGCTTTATCTTTTGCCTTTAAAAAATTTAGACGCTATATCAAATTTCACTCACTATATATTATTATAAAGGTAAAAAGTGCTAGTGATAAAATGTAAAAGATATGTTGTTGTTGTTGGGTGCCATGGAGTCAATTCCCACTCATTGCAACCCCATGTAACAGAGTAGAGCTGCCCCACAGGGTTTTCTTGGCTGTAACTTTTTTTTTTTTTTTTGGAGAGAAAATATTTATTTATTTATTATTCTTTTCTTTTATTGTTGTAGTCTAAATGAAGTTTGCATTTCAAGTTAGTCTCCCATACAAAATTTTATACATACATTGTTATGTGACCCAAATTGCTCACCCCATTCTGCGACAGTGCATGCCTCCTTTCAGTCCCTGATTTCCCATGTCCAATCAACCAGCTCCTAACCCTCTCTGCCTTCCCATCGCACCTCCGGACAGAAGCTGCCCATTTAGTCTCTTGTATCTACTTGAGCTAAGAGGCACACTTCTCACGACTATCACTTTATGTCCCACAGTCCAGTCCAATCCCTGTCTGAAGAGTTAGCCTCAGAAATTGTTTTACTTCTGGGCTGATAGAGAATCTGGGGGCCATGCTTTCCAGGGTACCTCCAGTCTCAGTCAGACCATTAAGTCTGGTCTTCTTATTAGAATTTGAGTTCTGCACTCCATCTTTCTCCTGCTCCATCAGGGACTCTCTCTTGTGTTCCCTGTCGGGGCAGTCGTTGGTGGTTGCCGGGCACCATCTATTCCTTCTGGTCTCAGGCTGATGAAGTCTCTGGTTTATATGGCCCTTTCTTTCTCTTGGGCTAATACGTTCCTTGTGTCTTTGGTGTTCTTCATACCCCTTTACTCCAGGTGGGTTGGGACCAACTGATGCATCTTAGATGGCCGCTTGCAAGCTTTTAAGACCCCAGACTTGGCTGTAATCTTGATGGAAGCAGATGGCAAGGTCTTTCTCCCGCAGAGCCTCTGGGTGGGTTTGAACTGCCACCCTTTCAGTTAGCAGTCAAGCGCTTAGCCATTTGCACCGCCAGGGCTCCTTGTAAAAGAGATAACCCATTGCCATCGAGTTTATTCCAACTCATAGCAACCTTGTAGAACAGAGTAGAACTGCCCTGTAGGGTTTCCAAGGAGCAGCTGGTTGATTCGAACTACTGACCTTTTAGTTAGCAGCCAAGCTCTTAACCACTGCGCCACCAGGATCCTTTAAAAAATATAGAAGGATATAAAAGAAGAAAGTAAAAGTCTTCCAACTAAAAATACTCATTGCTGTCAACTGTGACTCATGGTGACCCCATGTGTTACAGAGTAGAGCTGTGCTCATAGGGTTTTCTTTTCTTTCTTTCTTCCTTTTTTTTTTTTTTTTTTTTTTTTTTGCTTTCTATAGGCTGGCTGTTTGGGTTGGGCTCAGCTGGGCAGTTCTTCTGGTCTCAGCTAGACTCACACATCTTTAGTCAGGTGCAAGGTTGGCTAAGGGTTGGCTAGACTAAGATTCCACATGTATCACATCCTCCAGCAGGCTGGCTGAGGTTTGTTCTCTTGGCAGCTGGGCAGGTCCCAAGAGAAAAATGGAAGCAAACTTAAGGCCTAAGCTTGGAACTGCCACATTATGACTTTCACCACATTCCATTGGTCAAAACCCATTATAAAATTAGCCCACACTCGAGAGGTAGAGTCCGTAGGGTTTTCAATGGCTGTAATCTTACAGAATTAGATTGCCAGGCCTTTCTTCCATGGCACTGCTAGGTGGATTCGAACCATCAACCTTTCCGTTAGCAGCCTAGTGCATTAACTCTTTGCAGCAACCAGGGACCTACCAACATCCCCCCTATTCTCACTCACCAGAAGTAACTGCTGCTGCCATTCTCTTAAGTATCCATCTAAAAATTTTCTGTGTATATTTGAACATATAGTAAAGTATATGAGAGTAACGCATATGGAGACCCGTTTTCACAAGTGGACTCATACTGTACATTCTGTTCTGCTACTTGTATCTGCTATACTGCATCTTGGACCTGGTTCCATATCAATGATATAGATCTACTTTGTTCTTTTTAATGTCTGCATCATATTCCATTATAACACTCATCGCTTTGAAAATTCGGCTCTATATTTTGTCTGGCTAAGGTGAAAAGGGAGTCCTTGGGTGATGCAAATGGTTAACACACTCTGCTGCTAACTGAAAGGTTAGAGATTCAAGTCCACTCAGATGTGCCTCAGAAGAAAGGCCTGATGATCTACTTCTGAAAACTCAGCCATCGAAAATCCTATGGAACACGGTTCTACTCTGACAAACGTGGGGTTGCCATGAGTAGGAATTGACTCAGTGTCAGTTTTAAGGTGAAAATAGACAGATGAGAAACAGAAAAAAAGATATTGGGGGTTGAGGTAGAGGTATTGAGACATGTAAAGGGATAGTGGAAACCCTGGTGGCATAGTGGTTAAGAGTTCCACTGCTAACCAAAAGGTCAGCAGTTCGAATCCACCAGGCGCTCCTTGGAAACCACATGGGGCAGTTCTGCTCTGTCCGATAGGGTTGCTATGAGTTGGAATCCACTCGACGGCAACGGGTTTAAAGGGATAGTGCAAGAAACACAGAAAGTTTTAAAATGATGCCACTACATTTTATCAACCAGAGTCATAAATTGGAGTAGTACTTTTAGTTTCTGCTTTGCAGAGTAAATGAAATAAAGGCAAGTTTTTGGTCTAAGCCACAGTCCAGCTCTTCCCCAACACTTTTGTAACCAGAAACCATGCTTAATTTACTAGAGTTCTTTGAGGATTTAAATAGCACATGGATATAGTGGAACAGTGGATGTTATTTTGACTTTCAAAAAGCTTTAGCAAGCTTTTAAACCAAAAGCTGTTTTTAAAAAAATTGAGTCACCATGGAATTGGGGAGCAGTGTTTAGTCCTAGCTCCTTATCCACGGCTTGGAGATAAGAAACAAAGAATCAAGTTAAGGGGGTACTTTTTTGAATGGCAGAAAACAGTCAAGTGGGACTGCAAGGATCAGCTGTGGAACTAACTTGATCTTATATTTATAAATGATTTGGAAGAGGGAGTACAGGGCAAAATTGCTAAGTTGGCATATGCCTTTAAGCTCTTCCAATGAGGATAATAAGCTCCAGGAAGGCGTTTGTTTGATAAGGAGTGGGCATAAAAAGTGGCCGGCAAGCTTTGATATGAGCAAGTCCAAGAGCAAGTTTCTATGTTCAAGAGCAAGTTTCAGAGTCTCTTCTGACATCCATTTTGGTCTTTTCTTTCTTTCCTGTCTTTTTAATGACTTTTGCTTTCTTCATGCATGATGTCCTTGATGTCATTCCACAACTCGTCTGGTCTTTGGTCATTAGTGTTCAGTGCGTCCAGTCTATTCTTGAGATGGTCTCTAAATTCAAGTGGGATATACTCAAGGTTGTACTTTGGTTCTCGTGGACTTGTTCTAGTTTTCTTCAGGTTCAACTTGTACTTGCATATGAGCAATTGATGGTCTGTTCCACAGTCGGCCCTTGACCTTGTTCTGACTGATGAGACCGAGCTTTTCCATCGTTTCTTTCCACAGGTGCAGTTGATTTGATTCCTGTGTTTTCTATCCATTGAGGTCTATGTATATAGTCGCTGTTTATGTTTTAAGAAAATGTATATGCAATGAATAAGTCATTGGTCTTGCAAAATTCTGTCACGCTATTACCGGCATCATTTCCAGCACCAAGGCCATATTTTCCAACTACCCGATCCTTTTTCTTTGTTTCCAACTTTCACATTCCAATCACTAGTAATTATCAATGTATCTTGAGTGCATGTTTGATCAATTTCATGCTGCAGAAATTGGTAAAAATCTTCCATTTCTTCATATTTGACATTGGTGGTTGGTGCGTAAATTTGAGTAATAGTCGTATTAACTGGTCTTCCTTGTAGGCATATGGATATTATCCTATCACTGACAGCGTCATACTTCAGGATAAACCTTGAAATGTTCATTTTGATTCATATAAGTAGGGTCATAGAATATTTGTTCTTCTGCGTATGACTTACTTCACTCAACATAATGTTTTCAAGTTTCATTCATGTTGTAGCTTGGATCAGGATTTCATGTCTCTTTATGGCTGAGTAATTTCTTCACTGATTAACTTCTAAAGTTAAATAAGCTAAAAGTGTTTGGCTACCACTTGAGAAGAAATGCAATAAGATGTGTTCTTCAGCTTTCTTACTACAAAACGTTTGCCTTCTCAGGGGATGACTTTAAATTATCAAAGTCAGTAAGTAGATCTACTGACCTCCTCTGCTGCCATGCATGCTTTTCAAAGCATGTCCTTAATCTCGGCAAATACGGTATGTCATGGAAGGGGACACCTCAAAGAGTCAGATCAGTATCTTCTGAAGTTGTGAAATTTTTAGTCATAAAGAGATAATGAGGTCTGCCCTATCCATCTCACAGGGCGGTTGAGAAGCTTAAATGAGATGAGTGTTAAGAAACCACTTTGTAAGGTGCTGTGCAAAAACATGGTAGTATGAATTCTTTATTGCACTTCATAATTTGGGATTATAGCTATGAATTGATTCAATTCCAGGAATTTATCTTTTGTAAATAATAATATAAATAATCTTGCAAATATGCAAAGATCTGTGTACAGTAATATTAGTTATTTATTGCATTTCACAATTCAGGATTATAAATTGATTCAGTTCTAAGAATTTATCTGTTATAAATAATCCAGCAAATATGCAAATATCTGTGTACAAAGATGTTCTTTGCAGCTTTGTTTATAATAGCAAAATAATAGAAGTAACTCAATTGTTTCTGGTAAGGGACTGTATAAATAAATTATGATATCACCACACAGGAGAATAAGAAAGAAGCAATTCTGTATGCTCTGACACGAAAATATGTCCAAGATATATATTTTAAGTGATAAAATGTTGCAACTCAGTATGAATTGTATGATTCCAATTTTGGTTAAAATTAGGTATTAGTATATGCATAAGAAAACCCATAGAAGAATATACAGTCATGTGTCACTTAATGTCCACCATATGTTCTGTGAAACAGAACTTTGTGTAATTTGGATGTCGTGCAAACACCACATTACTTAGCAAAGTATATATGCTTCCTCAGCCTCTGACCCCCTCTGCAGTCCTCCCAAGTCAGTGACCTCTCCCAGATGCCACTCCAATCCCTCTTCTCTAGCCCCAGATCCTCTACTCCATGCCCTTTCCTAAGCCCTCCTGCAGTCCCTGCCTCTTGGTCCCTAGCACGCCCACCTTCCCAAGCCCTGAGCTCTGCATCCCTCTGGAGCCCGGCTGCGCTAACCCAATTCAGCATAGCAGCCACTCAGCAGTTCAGCCTGACTTGTTGAGGTTCACTGATCTCCAATGACTTGTCCCCGCATCTGCATGGGACTGCCTACCTCCTCTTCCCTTCCTCCTTCCTCTACCCCTTTCTTTCTGGGTCCAGATAAGCAGCATATATACTTAGCCATATGCGCCGTATATACTTAGCAAAGCTATAGGGGACCATAGACATATATGCTGTCGGACATTGCCTGAATAGATGTTATGTGGTGTGCACAACTATGTATCAGTTGTTAACCATGGTTCCTTTGGTTCTTTCTTGGAGGGACAGGATGATGGGGAAAATTTTACTTTGTGCTTTGTTTCTGTATTGTTTGAAATGTTTACACTGAGCATTATTATTTTTGTAATATAAAAATATGAATGAAAGAAATACGAACTCACCCTTAACCCTGACTACCTTATTATAATTGAAAACAAACAAAAATTGTATAAAGAGAGGACAAAAGACCTATGAATCTTCCTATTTCTTTAAGAAAGCGTTCGATTACCAGGATCAGGAGAGACCCCCCCCCCCCGCCCCCCGCCACAAACAAAAGCTCAGAAAACTTTTTCCTCTTTGGTAGTAATGTTCTGATATTTCTACATGATGAAAGAGAAGGAGAGAAATTGCATCTGTTTTTTCTTTGTTTGTTTTGCTTTGCAAGATGGGGAATAACTCTAGTGTAGCAGTCTGGAACCATGGGTGCCACAAAGAAACAACCTCAGTGGTAAAGTTCTGTCCCAGTCGAAGTCAGCAAAACCCCATACTGAAAGGCAGAATTGCCCAAGATTGTTAGTATTCCTCCTTCCCGTAATGGTGAGGTTGTCCATAGATACTTGAAACTTCAATTCTGAAGTAAGGCCTTTGGCTTATCCTGGGGGAGCACATTACAACCTTTCCTTGAGCTGTTGTTCTCTCTTCTCGTGGAGAGCACAGAGGGAAGCGCAGGCATAATTTACGCAGCAAATGGCTTGGGAAAGTCTTCTGAAAAGAAACCCAGCTCCACAGCCTGCAGGAAGTAGTGGGAGGAGGAGGATGAGGAGGCAAAGAACATGTAAGAGCCTTTCTCCTTCCAGTGTATAGAAAGCACACTGAGGTTAAGGTTATTTGTGTATGCTTCGCTGGCCAAGATCCTGACCCTCCCCTAGCATGCTCTTATCACTCTGCATTGTCATTGGCTCTTCTTCTTCTAGACGCCCCACTAGACTGAGAGTACAATAAAGGCAGAGACCTTGCCTATCGTGTTCATTGTTGTATCACTAACACCTAGAAAAAAATGTTTTAATATCTGTTGACTGTTGAATGGTCTCTACTTCAAATAGAACCCATCTGTAATGGTCTGCTTTCCCACCATGGGGTCATCCCATGGTTTAAAAGGCTTGTCGTCAGCTGGGTCATCAGTGCCAAATATAGTCACCTTTCACTTTGCTTGGGACCCTCTTGTGACAAAGCTTTTCTTTACCTTCACCTTTCTAGATACAGCCAAAAGGCGGCAAGGAATGGAATGAAGAATCAGTTCAACCTCCACGAGCTGAAAATGAAGGGCCCTGAGCCGGTGGTCAGTCAAATTATCGACAAACTGAAGCACATTAACCAGGTATGTAGTATAGCCAACAAAAATGGAAATGGCAGAAAGTGAGGATGGAGCTTTCCCACTGTTGAGACTGTAGTCCTGGGGCTTTTGGAGAGGCAACTATTGTTAATTTTCTTCAAAGATTCCCTATGCTAAAAGGGACTTCTAAGCCTCTTCTTCCATCCCACTTTTAAATTATAAGGACAATCTTGCAATATTAAAGAATAAGGGGAAAATAATTCTCACATTCCCACTACTCTCTACCTACTGTTTTCATTTTTACATGTTCTCTTCTAGTATTTGTCCAGAAAAACACACTCAGACTTTACATAATTGGAAGTGCACAAGTGAGTCCTAATTCTTAAAATTAATACTGTATTGGAAATACTTTTCCATGTTTCTGCAACTCTTCGTATTAATCCTTTTTCATGGCTACATAATATTCCATCAAGTATTCATCATCTTTCATTTAATCAGTCTGCTTTTGATAGACATTCAGGTGACTTCACATTTTTACCATCATAATTAAAGCTACGTCTTATTGGATAGTGCTTTCTCCTGATCTTAAATCATTCTTTTTTGTAAGATACTGGGGCTATTGGGTCAAAGGATATGTACATTTTAATGTATGTTTCCAAATTGCTTCCTAATGGGGATGTTTTGGTTTTTACTGCCACTAGCAAAATAGGAGAGGACCCGCTTCACTGCACCCTTGCCAGCTTCTGACTCACTACCATGCACAGAGACACCAAGAGTTCCTTGAGCTGTACATATAGTTTCTCCTCTCATAAGGCATTTAGTAACTAAGATGTAAATAGAAGTTAGTTGTAGCATCTGCTTGTGATTGTTTTGTGGCGACAATAAATGCCTCCAAAAATGCCACCATATGCCAGAGTGACATTGTTCTTGCCTCAGGATCCAATGATGGTAGGGTCCTAGCATCACTGACTTCTATTTGTAGGTTAGGAAGAACTTAGTGACACTGAAATCCTTATGCAAGGACAGAGATATCTGTATTAAGACATTGACATGATTTCATTTTTTCATATGAAGTTCAGCAGTGACATTTTTGTGGTTTTAGAACATATTTGGAAGGACTTTCTAATAGCGGTATATTTCACTGCAAATTGCACTGTGAACATATTTAGAACCTGCTTGGGTGTAGTTCCTCCAGTGCCTAATAAAGTGCTCTGCACTCAGTGAGCAGTTAATAAATAGTTGATACTGCTGCTGAGCACATGGTAACGATGGTATCTATGTAAAGACCATTCCTTCTGAGAACATATCACCTCACAAAGTTCTATCAGGTCTTGTTAGATACATTATGATGATTTGAAAAGGCATCTCTGAAGGCTTCAGAGCACAGACAATATAAACTACTTACTGCTTAACTGAGGGCGTGGTTTGCTTCACCTGGGGACAATGGCGGTATCTGACTGCATGTCTCCAAATCATTTCAAATCAGACTTGTCTAGGTGGCTCCACTCAGCTAGTTAGACCCCAGCACTGGTGAAGCTGAAATCTCAGGGTCCATCACTGCACCCCTAATCCTAATGAGGAATAGTGTCAACAGTTCTCTTTGGTCAACAAACCTTAAGGAGTACCTACTCTGTGCTCGGAAACCCTGGTGGTGTAGTGGTTAAGAGCTACAGCTGCTAACCAAAATGTCGGCAGTTTAAATCCACCAGGCACTCCTTGGAAACCCTATAGGACAGTTCTACTCTGTCCTATAGGGTCGCTGTGAGTTGGAATCAACTTCACAGCGATAGGTTTGGTTTTGGGCTTTCTATGTGCTTAGCCAGTTGTTAAGGACTTTGGGATTCAAAAGAAGTCTAATCTGCTTTTTTCAGAGCCTCTTTGGGTGGGGAGAGGTAGTGCAAGCATAGGAAGTAGTTCAATAAAGATAAAAGAGGCAGCCTATGTGAAAAGCCCAAAGAGTGATGCTACCCATCAGCTCTGTGGTGGTTTACTTATGCCCCTGCTGGTATAGGCTAGTGCAAGAAGGGTTCCAGGGAGGGGCACGTGTCAAGATCTGCTATCAACAATGAGTAGAGTTTGAGTAGGTGAGGACATGCAAGGGAATGGCAATCATAAGAAAGGTCAGACAGAGACCTATGGATGGATACCATCCTAGAAAAAGAGCTCCAAGAAAGGGACATGGGCTTCTATGCAATCCAGCAGTCACTAGAAATATTTATAGCAAGTCCTTTTAGCAAAGACTTGGTGTGTTTCATATTAATAATGTGGGAGATTATGTGGTATAGTGGAAAGAATATGGGCTTTGGATCCAGATGAATCAGAATTCAATTCTGGATCTTCCTAGGTGTCTTAGTCATTTAGTGCTGCTGTAACATTCTACATTCTAGTAGGCTACAAGTCCAAATTCAGGGTGTCAACTCCAGGAGAAGGCTTTCTCTCTCTGTCAGCTCTGGGGGAAGGTCCTTGTGATTCATAGTCTTCCCTTGGTCTGGAAACATCTCAGCGCAGGAACCTCAGCTCCAAAGGACACGTTCTGCTCCTGTCGCTGTTTTCTTGGTGGTATAAGGTCCCCATGTTTCTCTGCTTGCTTCTCTCTTTTATATCTCAAAAGAGATTGGCTTAAGACACTTTCTAATCTTGTAGATCTCATCAATATAACTGCCACTAATCCATCTTATTACATCATAGAGGTAGGATTTACAACACATAGAGAAATCACATCAAATGATGAAATGGTAGACAATCATACAATACTGGGACTCATGACCTAGCCAAGCTGACAGATATTTTTGGGAGATACAATTCAAACCATGACACTAGGTATATAACTTTGTGCAAATCATCGAACCTCTTTGAGCTTTGGTTCTCTGATCTATAGTATGTAGAGATATCAAAACCTCCCTTGTAAGTCTTTTGTAAGGATTAGAAATTTATTTTCTCTGTGTGTGTGTGTGTGTGTGTGTGTGTGTGTGTGTGTGTGTGTGTGTGTGTGTGTGTGTGTGTGTGTGTGTGTGTGTGTGTGTGTGTGTGTGTGTGTGTGTGTGTGTGTGTGTGTGTGTGTGTGTGTGTGTGTGTGTGTGTGTGTGTGTGGAGCCCTGTTGGCGCGATGATTAAGAGCTATGGCTGCTAACCAAAAGGTCGGCAGTTCAAATCCATCAGCCACTCCTTGGAAATCCAATGGGGCAGTTCTACTCTGTACTATAGGGTCACTATGAGTCAGAATCGACTCTACAGCAATGAGTATTTTTTTGAGTTTTATATATATGTATATAATTATGTATTATATATAATTGCATGTGCATGGCAGGCACTTAATAAACTTCCATTATGATTATATTCAGGATTTTCTCTATAGACAGGACATGAGTTTGAAAGGGAGCAGTATTCCAGCACTTTTTGCCTGTTAAATTCTGCTCCCCAAGTTTTGTATGTACGCAAACCCCTTTGATGCATTGTTCCTTTTCTCTCCCATATTGTTCCCTTCTTTTCCTTTCCTCTAACTTCCAGTAACAAAAGCTAAAACCAGATCATAGATAGGTGCATAGAGTCAGAGTCAGAAAGATTACCATTACAATTCTTTTCTCCTACCTTTGGTCCAGAAATATGAACATTTTCCATTCTCTTACAAATACCATTGAGCAAACAACTAATTCTCATTGATAGACCAGTTTGACCTGTTTAAGTTGAGCTGTTAAAATTGATTGGACTCCAAACACCCACATCGCTTCTCTTTTCTCATCTGTGTTGCTTTAAATGGCAAAAACACATTTTTTTCAGACCTTAAAGAAAATTCCTATTTTGGCCATGATTCAATCTGAAAGTGAGACATTGTGGAGAAGTCATAAAGAATAATGTTCTGCTGATGATGATAATGCTAATGTGTTATATTTGTATAGTATTTAACCATATTTCAAAATGATTTCTTGTCCTAAAAGTCTAACTACTTAGGAAGAACAAATCCAACTGTGAATTTTATAGGATATATTCATGTCACAGACTCATGGTTTTCAAGAGTTCATTGTTGCTCTTGGACGTTATCTCATCCTCATTGTCCCCTCAGAGGTAAGTGATTAAATAATGTTTGTCCCTGTTTATAGCTAGGGAAACTGAGGCAGAGAGCCGTTAAAAGCTGTATGGACATGCTGCCAAAACCAGTGAGTTCAGTTGAAAATTCAGTCAATCATCCCGATGTTGTTTCCTATACACTGCCAAACATCTGGATTCACTGAATGCCTGACAAAATTGACCTAACGTTTTGGTGATGGGGAGGTAGAATCAAGTGAACTCACCCAAGTTTACATGTAAGTCAGTGGTGAATCGGGAGTGGAGCGTTATTTTCCTAAGCCCCTTGCTTGGTGCTTCATTCATTAAACTATAGCAGGATGCTCCTCCTCCATCTATATCTGCAAAACAGAGATACTTCTCTCTGTCTATGCATGTATGCATGTGTGTCCATCCAGATGGACTGTAGCCTGGCCATTTATGAGTACATCCCCACATATCTCTTTACTTTCTTCCATGGAAATTCTCAGCTGCCTCCTTTTAGGTTGTGGCTGCTGTTGATAGCACTGGAAATAATATACTCACTAAGGGAATAAAGTAACATTATTTCCATATTGACAGTCTTATGGTGTAACCTTGAGGTTCAGGGTCAGGCCCAGGCCCCTTTCCTGGGAAGGCCTGCAGGTGTGGAATGTCCTCCCCTCCTCCTTCAAGCCAGAGTTCATGTGTAACATTCCTACGATTGGAAACGAGGACTTTTTTATTTCCTTTTCAGTTTCTAGTAATTTGTGCGAGGATTTATTGTCTGTTATTAAGAAAGGAATTGAACTCTTCTAAGTCCTCAGTGTCAGTCCTGGAATTTGCTAGAGCACATTGCTTTTCTTTTAACCAAGTTTTGTTTGGGTTAGTGTCATTCTGCTCCAAGGCTCCTGCGTGGAGAGAAGACCTCACAAATACCAAGAACGGTCACAGCACATTTTTACCCATATGCTACTTACTGTGGGCCACTTATCCTCTCGGTTTTGTTGGTAACATTTTTTTCTCCCTTTAAGAGTAGCTATGTAGTTAGTGTTAATTTAGTAGTCCCTAGACTGCTACAGAAGTTATCGTTCCCAAGGAAAATTTAGCTGTTTATTGTCTTTTTCCTCATTTTCAGTTCAGGTTCAAATGAAATTCCAGAAATTGTTTTCCTGCCCGATGTAAACAGCTGAAGCCAGAGCATCAATACCTGCCCATTTGGTGTCAGAGCTTTTCATTCAAAGTCGGATAAAGTCTTATCTGTATGGGATGGCTGAAATGTCCTGCTGAATGGTGGGGGAGTGAACGAGATGGGCTCTTAAGATTCCTTCCAGTCGTGTGATTCTGTGATTTGTGGCTCAAGGTCAGGCTTTAACCCAGCACCCTCTTGTGAACAAGTCCTGTGACTTTTTTCTCTGCTCTGCCACTCTTTAAAACACCCTGTTCCCAGGTCACCCGTATCCACTTTGTAACCCCTCCTCTTTTCAGAAATCGTTCCCTTCCCACCAGTCTCCCAGCCTGGGCAGATGGACCTTAAACTTGCCCTGCTCCCTACCCAATTCTTCTGCTCTTCTGCCTTGTTCTCATTAGGCTATGAAAACGTGAAACTATAAAAACAGTTTGCATTTATTACCTCTAAGTTCCCCCATCCAGGGCCAGATATGTGGCCTATCTTCAGATCATGTTAGCCATGGAACTCCATATGAATGATCATAATCCCGCCATATATTTGTAGAGCCCACTTTAGTTTGTAAAAATGGGCATTATCTAAATTGATTTTCACAAGGGCTCTGAGAGGAAGGCAAGGCGGGCATTATTGCTTACATTTACCAGGTAAGGAAACTGAGGGTACTCAAGATTAAAGTGACTCACTTACAATAAGTGGTAGAGCTAGACCTAGAGCCCAGGGCTCCTGCTTTCATTCTCTGTGCGCGTTCCTTCTCCTATAAAGGCACAGCACGCCTGTTAGCAGGATCTATATATAAAAGATGTGCAGAACTACAGATAGCAGACACTACTTACTTTGTGGTCTAACAGTTTCCCAGTCTCCACTATAGTAATGTCTATGGCCTGAAGCTCTCAAATCAGCAGCAAAGAAAGTTTAAGCATATCATTTACCAAATATGAACTGGAAAGATTCTTAGAAAACTAACCACCTCGTTGTAGGGTGGGAAAACTGAAGTACTTTGTGGCATGGGTTTGAGTTATAGACAGCAGACAACTTTCTGTTCGCTATCATTAATTCCTAAGATAACATAAAATTGTCAAAGACAAGTTCCAAATGTAGAGCAGACAACAGACTATCCTCACTTCCATTCCCCTCTATAAGCACCTGGAAAGTATTTGTAAGATTCTTGACAGACTACTCTGGTATGATGAAGACACAAACCTTGGAAATAGAAAGTTAAATTTTAATAAGTTAATTAGTAAAGTTAATAAGTGCCAGAGAAGAACTCAGGACATTGCTTAGCATGTGATTTTTTTTTTTTTTTAAAAAACTCTTTTAAATGAATCTCAGGCATGATAGAAAACACTCCAAGTAACCTGTTTCCACAGTCTTCTCACGTTAAAACCAGCGAAAGTTGTAAAAGCAGTGGCCTTGTCCAGTGGTTGCTAGAAAAGCGAACATTGATCTAAAATTTCAAAATAAAAGGAGAAACCTTTTGAGTCAAATTTAAATAAAAGACCCTTCTGAATGGAATTATGTCCCAGTCTCTGTCACACTTCTTCACGTACAAATAGCGTGGCAGAGCCCTGGTAATTGCCATTTCCATATGGAGCCAGAATGTGTGTGTGTGTGAAAGGCAGAGTATCTACAATGGCATGTTAACAAGAGCCAATGAATGACTTCTGAGTCACAAAAGGACAATGTGAGTTAGTCTTTAAATACTGGACTGAGACTCTGTGGAGCTAAACATGATTTCATGAAGTTAAAGAGAATTAGCAGATACATTCCAAAACACATTTATCATTTAAAAGTCTTCTGGCATTTTGCTTAATAGCCTTAAAAATAATTACAATGTCTAGTGGCTTTGGGGAGCATGTGTTTTTACTATCTTAATTACTATGTACAGTTTAATAACATTGCACCACAAAGAATTCCCAAGTATTTCATATTAAAGTTCTCGAAAATGAACTATTGCTATATGTAGACTATACGGGATTAAAGGTACTTAAACTGGGTCCTGTATTTTAGTTGTTGCATATTAAACTAAATTACTCCAAAATGGAAGATGAGTCAGGAGTGACGAGCCAAAATGTTGATTCAGCAAAGAAGGGAAATACATTCTCTTTACATTACAGTATTGGACTCATTCGTAAGTTTTTCTTTTCTTTTTTTTAATTAGAAGCATTGTAAGTATGAACTATGGAAAGACAACGTCTACATATCAAAAGGGAATTCTATCAAATTATACAGGCTACTAGGTTTACAAAATTAGAAATATATTTCTAAACTATCTATGAAATCCATAGGGTCTCATATCCTATTTAAATTTACCTGCTGTACAAATGCAAAAACACTGCTTTTTACAAATGAATACAAACAATTGCTCCCTACCCCCCATAAAACTTTATTATATGCAGTACATGCATATGTTCGTATTTAATACTGTTTGAGAAATTCCAAGATATCTTGTATCTTGCCTCTGGACTGTAAAGTCCTTAGGTTTGGGGTCATGCATATAATTCTTGGTTTCCTATAGCACCATCATATCCAGAGAAGAAACTCCATATATATAATTTTGTTAATGTATCAGTTGACTCAAAGGACTCAACCTTTGCAGCCCTCAGTTTATTTCTGAATTTAGATTCAATTCAAGGCATTTTTCACATCAAAGCTAACCAGTTTCTGTGCTAAAGGGCAAAGGGCAGGATTACACAAGTGCAGGGTTATAGCTCGCAGGAGCCTTTAGGTCACAGGATACAATCCTCTGATTTTACAGATGAGAAAACTGAAAGCCAAGAGAGGGAAATGACTTGTCCAAAGTCATACCACCAGTAAATGACAGAGCTGGGACTGGGAAATGAACAGATCAATACTCAGTAGTGCCATTGCTGTGTTTCCAAAGGCTCTTGTATAATGCAAATAAGCTTGAAAATATGCAGGCACATTTTCTTGTACAGTACTCCTGATCATAGTAGAAGCCCGTGCTTAAGCAGTTCATCTTTGGAACAAAAGCTGTGCAGCATGAGGCCCGACCTTGCTAATTATTTATCCCTTACTATGGATATTAACAGGTGTTCGGTCATAAGTACACCTCAGTGCCCACTACCTCATTAAACCCATCGAGCAGTGGTTGCACCTGGGGCGGGGGTGGGGCTACTGGGCTCACTGAACCACAAACAGGCAGAGTCAGCAGGACCTGTTGTCTGTGGCCTTAGACCCACCCACAGAGTCTGACTTGAGCACCTGTCCACATTCAGGGTCCACCATCCAGGCTCTGGATTTCTGCCCCTCAGCCTTCCTGGACACCTTATAATCACTTATCTGGTGCCTCCTCCCTCCTTCCAGAATGGCAAAATTTGCATTATGTTAGTCAGTGGGCTCATGTGCCAGTTAGCTCAGCTGTTTAGGTTCGATCCCATATGAAACATTCATTCATTTGAGCATTCATTCTATAACTATACTGAATACTTACAATGTACAAGGCAGTCACGGAATACCTGCTAGTCTCCATCAACTACCTCCTAAAAAGAATTGTTTTATCAAAGTGGGGACCGGATGGGAGAGTGGGACTGGCTTGGTGGAACCATTATTCCTGTTGGAAGTGATAGCTGAAGGCCCATCCATGTTCTACTACTAGTGAGCCAAGTGTCTTGTTTGAAGCTGAAGACCAAGGCATGTAGATTTTCTTTGTCCATGCCCTTAGGATTCTGACAAAGTCCAATGAGAAGGAAAGATTGAGCTCTTGTGTTTTGAACTAGCTTGTCTCTACAGAGCAGGCATTCTTGACCCTTGATGGCAGTTCCATGTAAATTGGCCCGACCAAATGTATGGTCTCAGTGCTGTATGCCCATGGTTATTTACAGCTTAACCTTCAAGTGTAAACTTACTTGACACATGGCCAAGGATGTTTCCACATTCTTTGTGGGCTCAATGTTGGTACTTAACAAAGGTAAAATGATGATAATGGGGTCAGTTCTATATCCCTAACTATAGGCTTTCCTTAGATAGCAACCACAATGATTATACATAGCAACCATTCAATGGAGTGTCTCCAGCAGAGTTCTAATTAATGTCCAAATTGAAAATTATATTATTGTTCCCATGCACTAGATAATTTATCGGATAATTTCTTGATAGCTTTAAAATATGATCTTTCTTATTTTCTTTTCTTTGTTTAATAAGTTGATCTAGATATTATTTTCTTCATTATCCATATTTTGCTAGGTCATCATCTCTCAGAGTAATATCTATTCTGTATTATGGGCAAGCAGTTCACAAGACCAAAAAAGCTTGGAGAATTGATGTCGTGGTCGGTTACAAATAAGGAGGCCCCAGTTCAGGTCACTTACATCCCAGGCTACTAGGGAGTCTGATGGTTATTATCATGATACCACTGTTAGCAAATTTTGAGGCATTACAGAGGATAGAAGAGGAGTCGAAGGACTGGAGATAGGCACAATTTCTTTACCCTCACCTTCGAAAAGGGGTGGGAATTGGATTGTAGAAACCACAAACCAGGGAGCCCAGTATTACACCTAAGCAAAGTTCTAGACTAGCTTCTTGGAGAGTGTGATTACTAGGAGCCACTGTGGGTTCACTCAGAACAAATCAGGCCAGTTTACTCTGTGTGTGTGTGTGTGTGTGTGTGTGTGTGTGTGTGTACGTGCATGTACATGCCTTATTAGATTAAAGGAATAGTACAGATATGGTGTGTTTGGATTTAAGCAAGGTATTTGACAGAGATTCCCATGATTTTTTTAAAACAAGCAACAAGAAATATTGACTATGTGATCATACAGTTAGGTGAATTTTGTAGCTGATTAACCATCATACCTGAAGAATGCTTTCTTAACGTACCAATATCAGCCTACAGAGAATCTTTAGCTGTTTGATTTCTACTTGACCCTTGTTGCCTCAAGTCTTTACCGGTGACTTAACTGAAGATAAAGAAGGCATATTTCTAGTATTTATTTGATGGCACACAGCCAGGTGGGGTTAGCTAATACTTGGATAGCACTCAGGATCGATAAATATATCTGCAGGTTGAAATGGCAGGAGAAAATGAGCAAAGTGAAATGTTACTGGGATCAATGGAAAATATCACATGTAGATTCACAAACACGACTGTATAAGCACGATAGGGGAAACTCAACTTAGCAGACATGTTTGTTTTTAGTTATGGCGGAAACAGCAATGAGGAGCAACGAAACCTTCCCTGACCCACAAGAATATCCCCAAATGTACTTAGCAGCTCTTTGGATGTTGTGGCCATTTTTGTCTGCTTTGCTCCTTCCCTAATTTCCTGGCAGGGAGGGATTATATATGTACATGTATGTTGGGGTTGAGCCCTTGTGGCATAGTGGTTAAGAGCTCGGCTGCTAACCAAAAAGATCAGCAGTTCGAATCCACCAGCCACTCCTTGGAAACTCCATGGGGCAGATCTGCTCTGTCCTATAGGGTTGCTATGAGTCGGAATCGACTCAGTGGCAACAGGTTTGGTTTTTGGTATGTTGGGGTGGGGAAGGGAGGGGCATAGAATTGAGTGGGTAGGGAAATACTATCTATCCTATTTAAAGCTTGGAGTCCTGGGTGATGCAAATGGTTAACACACTTGACTGCTAACCTAAAGGCTGGAGATTCGATTCTGCCAAGAGGTGCCTGGGAAGAAAGACCTGGTGATCTACTTCTGAAAAGTCAGCCATTGAAAACCCTAAGGAACACAGTTCTACTCTGACACACATGGGGTCGCCATGATTTCCAATCGCCTTGTTGGCAACAGTTCTGTTCTTTTTTTTTTTTTTAATTTTAGTTTGATGGTTAAGGGGACTGTTCTGGGATTATAATATTCACTTCTCTGCGTGAGTTATTCAACCAGTACTACTTGTTTTAGTCGTAAAGCCTTTTTGGTGTGTGATTTTGAGTCATGGTGAGAAATTTGAGAGGTTCAGCACTATAATAATCTAGTTGAGGGAAAAGAACACAAACTTTAGAGCCAAATAGATCTATGTTTAACTCCCAGATATATCACTTTGTAGTTGCTTAACTGAGGCCAAATTATTTAACCTCTCTGTATTCAAGCTTCCTAATCTCTGAAATGGAGATAATACCATCTATCTTTTTTTTTTATTGTTGTAGTTTAAATGAGGTTTACATTTCAAGCTGGTCTCCCATACAAAAATGTATACGTACATTGTTATGTGACCCTAATTGCTCTCCCCATACTGTGACAGCACACTCCTCCTTTCCATCCCTGCTTCCCCACGTCCATTCAACCAGCTCCTAAGCCTCTCTGCCTTCCCATCTCACCTCCGGACAGAAGCTGCCCATTTAGTCTCTTGTATCTACTTGAGCTAAGAGGCACACTCCTCACGAGCATCACTTTATGTCCCACAGTCCAGTCCAATCCCTGTCTGAAGAGTTGGCCTCGGAAATTGTTTGAATTCTGGGCTGATAGAGAATCCAGGGGCCGTGCTTTCTGGGGTACCTGCAGTCTCAGTCAAACCATTAAGTCTGGTCTTCTTACTAGAATTTGAGTTCTGCACCCCACCTTTCTCCTGCTCCATCTGGGACTTTGTGTTGTGTTCCCTGTCAGGGCGGTCATTGGTGGTAGCCGGGCACCATCTAGTCCTTCTGATCTCAGGCTGATGAAGTCTCTGGTTTATGTGGCCCTTTCTTTCTCTTGGGCTAATACTTCCCATGTGTCTGGTGTTCTTCATTCTCCTTTACTTCCGGTGGTTGGGGCCAGTTGATGCATCTTGGATGGCCGCTTGCAAGATTTTAAGACCCCAGATGCTACTCACCAAAGTAGGATGCAGAACATTTTCTTAATAAGCTTTGTTATGCCGGTTGACCTAGATGTCCCCTGAAAGCATGATCCCCAGACCCCTACCCCTGCTACTCTGTCCCTCAAACTGTTTGATTGTATTCAGGAAACTTCTTAGCTTTGTTTAGTCCAGTTGTGCTGACTTCCCCTGTAGTGTGTGCTGTCCTTCCCTTCACCTAAGATAATACTTGTCTACTATCTAGTTAGTGAATAACCCTAACCCTCCCTCCCCACCCTCATAACCACCAAAGAATGTTGTCTTCTGTGTTTGAACCTTTTCTTGAGTTCTTATAATAGTGGTCTTATACAATATTGGTCCTTCTGTGACTGACTAAATTCACTCAGCACAGTGCCCTCCAGATTCTTCCATGTTATAAGATGTTTCACGGCTTCATCATTGTTCTTTACTGTTGTGTAGTATTCTGTTGTGTGGATATACCATAATTTGTTTATCCATTCGTCCGTTGCTGGGCACCTAGGTTGCTTCCATCTTTTTGCTATTGTGAACAGTGCTACAGTGAACATGGGTGTGCATATATCTATTCGTATGACAGCTCTTATTTCTCTAGGTTATATTCCAAGGAGCGGGATAGCTGGATTGTATGGTACTTCTATTTCTAGCTTCTTAAGGAAGCACCAAATCGATTTCCGAAGTGGTTGTACCATTTTACATTCCCACCAACAGTGTATAAGTGTTCCAGTCTCTCCACATCCTCTCCAGCATTTATTATTTTGTGTTTTTTGAATCAATGCTGGCCTTGTGGGGTGAGATGATATCTCATTTTAGTTTTGATCTGCATTTCTCTAATAGTTAATGATCGTGAGCATTTCCTCATGTGTCTGTTAGCAGCCTGAATATCTTCTTTGGCAAAGTGCCTGCTCATATCTTTTGCCCATTTTTTAATTGGGTTATTTGTCTTTTTGTTGTTGAGATTTTGCAGTATCTTGTAGATTTTAGAGATTAGACGCTGATCAGATTTGTCATAGCTAAAAATTTTTTTCCAGTCTGTAGGTTGTCTTTTGACTCTTTTGGTGAAGTCTTTTGATGAGCATAAGTGTTTGATTTTTAGGAGCTCCCAATTATATAGTCTCTCTTCTGGTGCTTGTGCTTTGTTACTTATGGTTCATATTGTGTGTATGCCATGTATTAGGGCTTCTAGTGTTGTCCCTATTTTTTCTTCCATGATCTTTGTCGTTTTCGATTTTATATTTTAGTCTTTAATCCATTTTGAATTAGTTTTTGTGCATGGTGTGATGTATGGGTCTTGTTTCAGTTTTTTGCAGATGGATATCCAGTTATGCTGGCACCATTTGTTACGGAGACTGTCTTTTCCCCATTTAACAGATTGTGGGCCTTTGTCAAATATCAGATGCTCATAGGTGGATGAATTTACGTCTGGATTCTCAACTCTGTTCTATTGGTCTATGTATCTGTTGTTGTACCAGTACCAGGCTGTTTTGACTACCGTGGCGGTATAATAGGTCTTAAAATCAGGTAATGTGAGGCCTCCCACTTGTGTTCTTCTTGAGTAATGCTTTACTTATTCGGGGCCTCTTCCCTTTCCATATGAAGTTGGTGATTTTTTTCTCCATCTTTTAAAAAATGACATAGGAATTTGGATCAGGATTCCATTGTATCTGTAGATCACTTTGGGCAGAATTGACATTTTCACAATGTTGAGTCTTCCTATCCTTGAGCAAGGTATGTTTTTCCACTTATGCAGGTCTCTTTTGGTTTCTTGCAGTAGTGTCTTGTAGTTTGCATTGTATAGGTCTTTTACATCTCTGCTTAGATTTATTCCTAAGTATTTTATCTTCTTGGGGCTATTGTAAATGGTTGATTTGGTGATTTCCATTCCGAGGTTCTCTTTGTTGGTGTAAAGGAATCCAGCTGATTGTTGTATGTTTATCTTATATCCTGAAACTTTGTTGAAATCTTCTATCAGTTCCGGTAGTTTTCTTGTGGATTCTTTGGGGTTTTCTGTGTAGATGATTCATATCATCTGCAAATAGAGATACTTTGACTTCTTCCCTACCAATTTGGATACCCTTTATTTCTTTTTCTAGCCTAATTACTCTGGCTAGGACCTCCAGCACAATGTTGAATAAGAGTTGTGATAAAGGGCATCCTTGTCTGGTTCTCATTCTCAACGGGAATGCTTTCAAAGTCTCTCCATTTAGGATGATGTTGGCTGTTGGCTTTGTATAAATGACCTTAATTATACTGAGGAATTTCCCTTCTATTTTTATTTTGTTGAGAGTTTTTATCATGAATTGGTGTTGGACTATGTCAGATGCCTTTTTGGCATCAACTGATAAGATCATGCGGTTCTTGTCTTTTGCTTTATTTATGTGATGGATTAGATTGATTGTTTTTCTAATATTGAACCATCCCTGCATACCTGATATAAATCCCACTTGATCGTGGTGAATTATTTTTTTGAAATGTTGCTGAATTCTATTGGCTAGAATTTGTTGAGGATTTTTGCGTCAATGTTCATGAGGGATATTGGTCTGTAATTTTCATTTTTGTGGTGTCTTTACCTGGTTTTGGTATCAGGGTTATGCTGGCTTCATAGAATGAGTTTGGGAGTATTCCATCCTTTTCTATGTCTGAAATACCTTTAGTGGTAGTGGTGTTAACTCTTCTCTGAAAGTTTGGTAGAATTCTCCAGTGAAGCCATCGGGGCCAGGGTTTTTTTTGTTGGGAGTTTTTTAATTACCTTTTCAATCTCTTTTTTTGTTATGGGTTTATTTAGTTGTTCTACCTCTGTTTGTGTTAGTTTAGGTAGGTAGTGAGTTTCTAGAAGTTTATCCATTTTCTCTAGGTTTTCAAATTTGTTAGAGTACAATTTTTCATAGTATTCTGTTATGATTCTTTTAATTTCAGTTGGGTCTGTTGTGATATCACCCCTCTCATTTCTTATATCAGTAATCTGCTTCCTCTCCTGTTTTTCTTTTGTCAGTTTGGCCAGTGGTTTATCAATTTTGTTGATTTTTTTCAAAGAACCAGCTTTTGGTCTTGTTAACTTTTTCAATTGTTTTTCTATTCTCTATTTCATTTAATCCTGCTCTAATTCTTATTATTTCCTTTCTTCTGGTGCCTGAGGGCTTCTTTTGCTGCTCTCTTTCTATTTGTTCCAGTTGTAGTGTTAACATTTTGATTATGGCCCTTTCTTCTTTTTGGATGTGTGCACTTATTGCTATAAACTGACTTGTGAGCACTGCTTTTGCTGTGTCCCAAAGGTTCTGGTAGGATGTGTTTTCATTCTCGTTTGATTGTATGAATTTCTTTATTCCATCCTTAATTTCCTCTATAACCCAGTAGTTTTTGAGCAAGGTGTTGTTCAGTTTCCATGTGTTTGATTTTTTTTCCTTGCTTTTTCTGTTGATTTCTACTTTTATGGCTTTATGGTCAGAAAAGATACTTTGTAATATTTTGATGCTTTGGATTCTGTTAAGGCCTGCTTTATGGCCTAATATGTGGTCTAGTCTGGAGAATGTTGCATGTGTCTTGGAAAAGAAAGTGTACCTGGCTGCTGTTGGGTGGAGTGTTCAGTATATGTCTATGAGATCAAGTTGGTTGATTGTAGCATTTAGATGTTTCGTGTCTTTTTTGAGCTTCTTTCTGGATGTTCTGTTCTTCAGCGAAAGTGGTGTGTTGAAGTCTCCTACTACTGTTGTGGAGCTATTTCTCTTTTCAGTGCTGTTAGAGTTCATTTTATGTATTTTGGAGCTCTGTCGTTGGGTGCGTAAATATTTATTATAGTTATGTCCTCCTGGTGTAACGATCCTTTAATCATTATATAGTGTCCTTCTTTATCCTTTGTGCTGGATTTTACTTGAAAGTCTCTTTTTTCAGAGATTAATATTGCCACTCCTGCTCTTTTTTGAGTGTTGTTTGCTTGATGTATTTTTCCATCCTTTGAGTTTTACTTTGTTTGTGTCTTTAAGTCTAAGGTGTGTCTCTTGTAGGCAGCATATAGACGGATTTTGTTTTTTTAATCCATTCTGCCACTCTCTGTCTCTTTATTGGTGCATTTAGTCCATTTACTTTCAGCATAATTATTGATAGGTATGAGTTTAGTGCTGTCATTTCGATGTCTTTTTTGTGTATTGTTCACAGTTTCTTTGTTCCACTTAGTTTTCTGTGCTGAGTCGTTTTTCTTTATGTATTTTCTTTTCGTCTTTTTCATTGCTGTTGATTTTGTGTTTGCTGAGTCTTTATATTTGTCTAGTTTTTTATTTTGACTTGTAGGATTGTTAGTTTCCTTTGTGGTTACCTTAGTAATTACCCCTATTTTTCTAAGTTTATACCAGTCTTTTAGTTCTTTATATTGCCTAGACTTCCTCTCCATATGAAAAATCTATGTCTACATTTTTTAAGTCCCTCTTTTATGTTTTAATGTTGTCATCTTTTCCATATTGACATGTTTCCTTATTTTCAGTGTTTTAGCTTTCATTTATTTTTGTGACTTCCCTATTTGGGTTGCCCTGTCCTGTGTTATACTCTTGGGTTGTTATCTGATGTTACTGGTTTTCTAAGCAACGGACTCCCTTTAGTATTTCTTGTAATTTTGGTTTGGTTTTTGCAAATTCCCTAAATTTCTTTTTATCTGGAAATGCTCTAATTTCGCCATCATATTTGAGAGACAGTTTTGCTGGATATATAATTTTTGGCTGGCAGTTTTTTCCTTCAAAGGTTTATATATGTCATCCTATTGCCTTCTTGCCTGCATGGTTTCTGCTGAGTAGTCCAAGCTTATTCTTATTGACTCTTCTTTGTAGATGACTTTTCGTTTATCCCTAGCCACTCTTAAAATTCTCTCTTTATTTCTGGTTTTGGCAAGTTTGATTATAATAATGTCTTGGTGACTTTATTTTGGGATCTACCTTATGTGATGTTTGATGAGCATCTTGGATATATATGTTCTCATCTTTCACGATATCAGGAAAGTTTTCTGCCAACAAATCTTGAACAATTCTCTCTGTATTTTCTGTTATCCCCTCTGTCCTGGTACTCCAATCACTCGTAGGTTATTCCTCTTGATAGAATCCCACATAATTCTTAGGGTTTCTTCATTTTTGTTAATCCTTTTATCTGATTTTTCCTCAAATAAGTTGGTGTCAAGTGCTTTATCTTCAATCTCACTAATTCTGACTTCCATTGCCTCTATTCTGCTCCTGTGACTGTCTATTGAGTTGTCTAATTCTGAAATTTTATTGTTAATCTGCTGGATTTATGATTGCTGTCTTTCTATGGATTCTTGCAGCCTGTTAAATTTGTCATTATGCTCTGCTCTAATCTTTAATTTCCTCTATTGTGTGTTCTGCATTTTGCTTAATTTCCTTCCTAATCTCTTGAAGAGTTCTATATATTAATCTTTTGTATTCTGCCTCTGGTAATTCCAGGAAATTTTCTTCCTCTGGAAAATTTCTAGATTATTTATTTTGGGAGCTTGCTGAAGCCATCATGGTCTGTCTCTTTATGTGATTTGATATTGACTGCTGTCTCCGAGCCATCAATAAGTTATTATATTTATTTATTTTATGTTTGCTTACTGTGTCCTAGCTTCTTGTTTTGTTTTGATATGCCCAAATAGGCTGCACCTTTGAAGCTCTAATGTCCTATCACCAGGTGGTTAGATCTGTTACTAGGTATGTGATCTCAGAAGTCTGCCCACTCCTCCTGTATGGATTCAGTTCAGGTGCCCAGGTAGATAGCCATGAAATGTGTGGTGTAGGCTCTCACTTACAGTCCTAAACAGGCATGGGTGATTGGTGTAGGCACATGCATCTGGCTGCAGCAGGGTGACACACACTGAGCAAGGCAGGGCGCTGACAGCTGCCCCCGAGTGTCCAGGAGGAAGGCATATCCCTGTTCCCTAGAGCGCATAGGTTGGTGGGTTTTGCAGCCAGACTATGAGCACCTAATGCTGTCAGCTGTAAGGAATGGGGGCACCTCTTATTCATGAGCCCCTATCACAGGTGGCTATGTGGCATGGGTGGAGCCACTAGTCCTTAGGCCCCTGATGTGAGTAGGTGAAGACCCTGCTTAATGGGCAGATCAGTGGCAAATGTCAAGAACTTGCCACTTCACAGCTGAAACAGTTGAAGTTAGACTTCTGGTGTATACCCTGTTGTACTGCGGTAATGTGGGCCTACGCTGTTGAGATGGGCCTACGCAAGTCTTTGCAGGGGGAGAGGCACTCAAAGTCCATGGATCCCTTATGCCTATGCCTAGGCAAAGGAGCTGTGCTTACCCTGGGTTCCTGGTTTAGGGGAGCCGGCAGTTTATTCTTTCCTGTTTGTTAATTTGTTCACTCTCCAAGGAAGGGAGAATGGCTCAGGGCGTGTGACGGATCCTACTTCCTGCCCAGGGGACTTGGCAATTGCTGAAGCTGGTCCAGGACCCAGTACAGAGCAGGGAGCGGGGAGGTAAATGGGAGAGAGGTTTTTCCCTAGGGGGGGTGTTTTTCATCTGCACGGTAAGCTGTACGTAAGTATTTATCTTTCGCTAATGAGGGCTGCTTCTCACTGGTTCTGGGTGGCCGTGTAGACTGTCTGGTGCTGGGTCTCTCCCAGTGCGGTAAACGTGCCTCCAAGCATGGCCACTTGCCTGTCTCACCGCTCACCCATGATCTGCTCTGGCCTGAAGGGCTCAGGCTCTCACCGGATCAGGTCTGGCAACTCCTCGCTGCTTCCAAACCATCTCATCCTCCCCCTGCCACTCAGTCTAGTTCCTCAACTTTGCTTTAGATGTTCATGGCTCCTAGATTGTCATATATAATTGATTCACTTGTTTTTTTTTGTGTCTTTGCTGTAAGAGGGTTCACCAGAAGCATCTGACTTCTCTGCCATCTTGGCACTGCCTGTTTTTTTTTTTTTTTTTTTTTTTTTTAGAATTTTTTTAAATTGTACTTTAGATGAAGGTTTACAGAACAAGTAGTTTCTCATTAAAAAGTTGGTACACCTGTTGTTTTATGACATTGGTTAACACCCCCACGACATGTCAACACTCTCTGTTCTCGACCTTTGGTTCCCTATAACCAGCTTTCCTGTCCACTCCTGCCTTCTAGTCCTTGTCGCTTGGCTGTTGTGGCCCATTAGTCTCATTTTGTTTTATGGGGCTCTCTAATCTTTGGCTGAACAGTTAACCTCTGGAGTGACTTCATTACTGAGCTAAAAGGGTGTCTGGTGGCCATACTCTTGGGGCCTCTCCGGTCTCTGTCAGGCCAGTAAGTCTGGTCTTTTTTTGTGAGTTAGAATTTTGTTCTACGTTTTTCTCCAGCTCTGTCCAGGACCCTCTGTTGTGATCCCTGTCAGAGCAGTCAGTGGTGGTAGCTGGGTACCATCTAGTTGTACTGGACTCAATCTGGTGGAAGCTGTGGTAGTTGTGGTCCATTAGTCCTTTGGACTAATCTTTCACTTGTATCTTGTTTTTTCCATTCTCCCTTGCTCCTGAAGGGGTAAGACCAGTGGTGTGTCTTTGATAGCTGCTCACAGGCTTTTAAGACCCCAGACGCTACTCACCAAGGCTACCATCTATCTCGAAGGGTTAGTACAAGTATTAGAGATAATGTGCGTAGTCCGAAAACCAAACCCAAACTCATTGCTGTCGAGTCAATTCCAACTCATAGTGACCCCATAGGACAGAGTTTCCAAGGAGTTTCCAAGGAGTGGCTGGTGGATTTGAACTGCTAACCTTTTGGTTAGCCGCCAAGCTGTTAACCACTCTACCACCAGGGCTCCATGCATATAGTAGACACTCAATAAAGTATAGCTGCTCTTTTTCTTCATGTTATGATAGTAGGAAGAGTTAACATAAGGACAAGCCAGGAGTGACCTTTGAAGTAACTTGATTATCTGTGCTCCAGTTTAACCATTTCTGGAATGGAGAGACTACAATTTTTCTCATTTAGATTGTTGTTTAAATGATTTAAAAATTCTAAATATAATAATCTGAATCCTAAAGATTCTGTGAAAAATATAGCCAACCTTCAACAGATTTTTGAACTATTTAAAGTTTAGTTTGGCTTGAAGTGACTGAATGGAAAATGAAGATGGTAAATTAAGGGAAAAAAAGGAGTATATTTAAATCAAGTTCTTCAGATTTTCCCAAGCTTGAACTCTGCCCTGAAGTGAGGTCTCTATAAATAGATATGCTGCCCTGGGAGTACAACTTAGAGATCCGACCACATGATCCAGAAGCCCATTTTAATCTTCAGCCCCACCAGGACCTTTCATGGAAAGATAGTATTGAGTGGAGAGACTTCAGAGCTATAAAGTTCAGAGCAAGTTAATCTGCATTCCTTTTGCATTTTGCTCTCTGGTTGAAGATGGTGAGAAGTTCCTATATTTAAAACCCGGTTGACATGATATCCTTATTGGCAGATGTCTCGCAGGAGGTATTTAGAATGATTTTGAGCAGTAGATAGTATGTTTGTGAGTGTGTGTATTTAACATACCGACAGAGCAGAAAAAATTCACAGGGCTTGGGGCTACTGAGCTTTCTTGAGACACCATCACTCTCAGCTGTTGGGGTGATGTCACAGGTGCCAGGGACACTGCCTAGGCCCACATTCCCAAGGCTCTCTTTTGCAGCAAAGGAGACCCATTCAGTGGGCTCTACCATCAAAGAAGGATGGAATTTGTTAGCCACAGACTGGGACCAGTGACCACTTGTTGTCAGGCAAAAGAAAGCTGCCCCCTGCTGCCTGAGCCTTTGTCCTTGCCTGGGATACCATGGAAAATGAGGAAGGAATCCAGACTCATTAATGAGCTAATACAAAAGATTAAGCAAAGCTAGAGGCAATTCGTTAGAGCCGCATATGGATTCTTGAAGGCAGTAGATGGAGAGCTGACAGATCTCCAGACCAGAACCCAGTGGCGCTGTTGCCTTTGTTTGCTGACGAAAGTACAGGATAAGCGTCTCCCTGTGGGGAGTAAATTTCCTTATTGCTGATTTTTTTAAAAGGTAAGGCCATTCCCTGAGCTGTTGTGTGGCAAATTGGTTGATTTAATAATTGCAAGCTGATAACCCAGAGTACAGATTATTGTTAAAGCTATAGGTTTCAGTATAAGATGCTGAGATGGAGCTTGGCTCTGAGTGTCTCCTATCATCACACGTGCGTATATCATCACCATTTAGGTGTATTTATTCAATCTTGAGCAGTTCTTTGTGCAACATTGTGCTAGGCCCTGGGGGTAGGGGCTGTGGACAAGCATACAGAGACAGCTTAAGCACAGTCTTTGCTTTTAAGGAGAGTGATGAAAACATACCTTCATAGCTATAATCCAAGGCATAGCTTAAGTGTCATAAGAGAAATATAAACCAAGTGCTATCCTAGCTCAGAGAAGGGAAGGATTAGTTTCTACTGAGGGAATTAGACAAGCCTTCAAAAATAGGTAGCCTTTAAGCCAGGCTTTGAAAGCTGAGGAGAATTTTGACAGCTAGAGATTGGAAAGAAGGATCTTCCTGGTAGAGGAATGCAGCATGAACCGTGGCACAAAGACTTGAAAGTACATCAACAGCCTTATGTAGTGGGAGAGCTGGGGCCACGGGCCAGAGTAGAGGAGGACGTGGGCAGTGAAAGATGAGACTGAAAAGATGGAGGGCCATGAATAGCAGGATAAGGAATCTGAACTTGACTCTGTTGGCAGTGGAGAGCTGGTGAAGGGATTGGAACAAGAGGGTGACCTGGTCAGAGCTGTGTTTTATGATGTTAACTCTGCCGGCAGCATGAAGGGTGGTTTAGAGATCAGCAGTCAGAGGCAGGGAGGCCAGTTGAGCTTGACAGGGTTTACAAGACGAAGAAGTGAAGCTTGTTATTAAAATTCATTAACCTTCCTTTCCACTGCCTGCTGAAACAGTTTAGGGAATGGGAACTGCTCTGTCCCTATAGTTGAGCTAATCATCTTTTGGCTATAAGCCAGGACATAGGAGGGGCTGTAGCAGGCAGTGGTTCAAGTCTCAGGAGAGAAGGTAGCGTGGCGTGACCTTCGCACAGCAGACCAGTAGCTTCCCTAGGTCCTGTAGTAGAAAATTAAAAGAAAATTCTAGTACCTGCAGAGATTTGTCCCCCATTGAACCTTAAGTAGGAGTTCTCACAATGAAGCATTTAGATTCCCTGATGAATGTCTTAACTATTACTTTTTAATCGATTTGTTACACACTTTTTTTTTAGTCATGACTCCAATTAAAAGTGGCTCCTTGGCCGTTGAATGTTGAGTGCCATCCGTTAACTGGAGTTTCAAAAATTGGCAAAACTGTGAGAAAGATCGAGAGAGATTATAGACTTTTTCTGTTGCTGCCACTGTGCATGCTTAGAAGTGTTGGAGAGACTACTGTGTTTTTTGACAGTCTCACAAAGAGGAGTGGCGGGACCCGAGGGAAGCAGTGACTGTTCGCCTTCTCCGTACCGTCTTAGAATACATTTTCGTATTTCTTATCAGCAACTGTGTTTTTTGAGTTCTGGCATCTCCTTGAAGTTTGGGCTGTTTCCCTAGAATGGTTGCCAAGACCTTTATACACTTTCTACATAGGACCCAGCTTGTTAATTTTGCTCTCAAGCTTGTGCTGACAATGAGCTGCCCTGACCTTTCCCCAAGACGCGGTACCACATCTCCTCTCCACCTTAGCACTCCCATGCCCTTGCTGCTCAGAGCAGATGCTAAGAAGGCAGATAAGATGTCTTGGTTAGGCAGTTTAGAAAGAAGCTTGTTTACAGCAGGTCCACAAGGGCAGGGTCTTGTCCGTCCCACTCAACTGTATGTTTTCTGCTCTAAGAACAGTGCCTGGCACATAGTAACCAAACTTGCTGCCGTCGAGCCTATTCTGAATCATGGCGACCTCATGTGTTACAGAGTAGAAGTACTCCATAGGGTTTTCTTGGCTGTAGTCTTTACAGAAGCAGATCACCAGGCCTTTTTCTGTAGAGACCCTGGGTGGGCTTGAACCACCAACCTTTAGCTTAGTAGTTGAGCACAAACCGTTTGGCACATGGCAGGCACCCAATAAATATTTACTGAATGAATAAATGGAGAATTCTGTTCCCATTTTTTTTGCCTTGCTATTTTCCCCCAATTTGGGGGAAATGTCTATAAATGTTATCCAATGCCTGTCTAACCATTTTAGTTTGGAAGCAGATAACTGGTTTTCTAGGTTTTACAGGTCCACAGATGGAGAGGAATTTTGCCCTAGGACAGATCACACCCAGAGTCTCACCCATACTTGGTTTAGAAGATCAGATTTGGTACTTTTGAACTGATGAGATTTGGGACTTACACTGGTGCTGTAATGGGTTTCGACTTTCAGGGATGTTGGGATGGGGTGAATGTATTTTGCATGTGGGACAGATGTGAAATTGTGGAAGGAAAATATATATGCATTGTCTTAGGTATCTAGTGCTGCTATAACAGAAATACCTTGAGTGGATGGCTTTAACAAACAGAAGTTTATTCTCTCACGGTCTAGGAGGCTAAAAGTCTGAATTCAGGGCGCCAGCTCCAGGGGAAGGCTTTCTCTCTCTTGTTGGCTCTGGGGGAAGGTCCTTGTCATCAATCTTCCCCTGGTCTAAGGGCTTCTCAGTGCAGGGACCCCAGGTCCAAAGGACGTGCTCTTCTCCTGGCTCTTCTTGATTGGTAGTAATGAGCCAACAAGAGCGAGAAAGCCTTCCCCTGGAGCTGGCACCCTGAATTCAGACGTTTAGCCTCCTAAACTGTGAGAGAATAAATTTCTGTTTGTGAAAGCCACCCACTTGTGGTATTTCTGTTACAGCAGCAGTCGATAACTAAGACATGCATATACAGAAACAAAGCCAGAAAGCAGGGGGATTCTTTTCACCATTAAAAAATTATAAAATATTACACTGGAGTAGCACCTTTAAAGTATGCCAAAAGTCATCTAGAATAGTCTTTCCTTCATCTTCTTGAGCAACGCAGTGGAATAATACCATGTCTTCTCCATGGAGCTTCATTATTCTCATTCAAAAGGTCCTCAACTAGATAGTGTCTGAAAATCCAGGAACTCTCTTCCTGTTCTGTCTCCCTTTTCTGACTTCCACTTGGTGGCTATGCTGTGGCTCTCATCCAATGGGATTATTTTTGACAGAGACTCCAGGCTATGGCCTACTCCCTCCTAGTATGTCTATTCTGTCACTGTAAAATATGGTATTGAGCAAAGATAGAAAACCTACTTTATCTGTCAAACCTTGAATAATAAGAACTTTTCATTTTCTTGGCTGCCTCCATTCAACTCCTAACTCGGCTTGTTGAGGCTTGAAGAGCTGAGATGAAATAGTAATTTATGTGCCTATTTTGTTTCTAGATTCCAGTCTTCTGGGTCCTGAAGTGCTGTGGTGATTCATGCCTCAGGCATAGGTAGCTAAATATTGGGAAACCTTCTTATTTATGGGTTGTGAAAGAAAGTGATCAAAATCTTCTGTACACCTGCCCGTATTGCACAGATCCCTCTTGCTCTTCCCCAGGGAATAGTTTCAATGAGGATGACACATGTGTCTATGACCTTCTCTACCTTCAGCATGTTCCTTGGATCTACTGTGTGCTGCTCACTTGACATTATCACTTCTCTGCTGACATTGCTAGTCTTGACCTCTCATCCCTGTAGCCAATCAATCACCAAGTGCTTTCAGGTCTTTCTTTGTAACAAGCTGAGATCCTCATCCATTCCTAGGCCATCACCCTGGTCAAGGCCTTCTTATTTTACCACCAGGCCTGTGTTGGGCACAGGGACTACAAAAGCCAATGAGACACTCACTGCCCTGGCCTTCTGTGGACCCCCAATGATTTATTTTTTTGTCTTTGTTTTCTTATAGCACTACAGTCTCCAATGTGACTTATATTTTTCTTTTGTTGATCCATTTGTGTAACTTTTGTCTCCACCACAAAAAGACTTATTGCCTTCCTTTTATCAGTCACATATTTCCTTGACTCCACTTATGTCCTGCTACTCTCTCTGAGGGAGAGGTACTTCTTCCCCTACAACTCCTTACTCCTTTCCTTCACATCCACCCACTCTCACCTTCCACACAATTTAAGAATTTATCTTTTAGGTTGATATTTCTTTGGGCTCTTAGTGACTCTTTCTTCAGTGGAAAGTAGTGAGAAAATGACCCAGAGAAAGACAGTGACCAAGACCCGGGAGCACTTATTGAGCAGCTACTGAGTGCTAGTATCTGCTCTGGGTGTTTCACAGCATCTAATTAAGAGCACCATGCTTGCTATGTGCTTCCTTCTAGATTAAAAAAAAAATCTATAACCTATAACTGCTTTTGGCTAATGATGATAAACAGCAGCACTTTTTTTTTTTCCAGAGCAAAAGCACCAGAAGTTTGGAAAGGAATTTTGCAAGTTGTGTTGTAATGCAACTGATCTCTTTCTTCCTGAGAGAGTTGGTTTCTTGCCAGAGTGTTCAATTCAGGCCCACGCAAACTGGGTGTATTTTTAGAGAGCCAAACCAGGAAGAGAACATGATAAAATTTCCTCCCCAGTGTAGCAGAGTGGCAGGCAGGCTGGCAAACAATCACCAGGGGAATGCCATGCAGCACAGGACTTGGGGGAGGGGGGACAGATGCCATCTGGGTATGCAGTAGCCAGACATGTGCTAGATTGAAGGGCCCCCTAGCCCTCCAGGAAGCTAATTTGAGTCTGAAGACTCAGAAGTGTTATTCTGGATGATGGAGAACCCTCAGAGTTTGTTTTTGGACCCTCTCAGTATAGGGGACATCTAGGAGGCTGGAACCACTCTGAGCTGCTTCTAAATTCTTAACAACATAATGGTGTTAATAAAACAACAATCTCTGCATTTCTTAAGTGTTTTAAAGTTTATGAGGCCCTTGCATTTACATTCCGCATTTAATTTTCACCACCATCCTGTGAACTAGCCAGGGCCAGATTACCCAATAAGCAAGGTACGCACAGGCCCAATTGTGCCTTCCCACCAATCTGCAGTGCACAAATTTCACCTGTCCCCCACCAAGTCAAAGATGTGGTGAAACCCATGTGGAATCGGTCACCACAGATTAGCAAGTAAATACAATTAAGCCTGTGCATACCTTGCTCAATGCAAGCTGGTGCATACCATGCTTATTGGTTAATCCGCCCTTGGAACTAGCTGTCATTAATATTCTCTTTTTACAGATGAGGAAACTGGCACTGAGTGTAAGTGACTAAAAGGTTGAACTTGGATTTGAACCCATATCTTCTTACTCTATATTCTGTCATCTTCCTTCTACTCTGTTGAGGGAAGAAGAACCATTAGGGCAGCCCCGTTGTCTAGGAAGTACTTTGGAGTAGCCTGGAGCTAACAGGTTCACCTCGAAAATTTCTCCCAACTAAAGAGTCTGACAACCCACAAAGATGTACGTACAAGGATATTTCAGTAGCGTTGTCTGTGATAGCAAAAAATGAAAAGCACCCTCAATTTCTATCAATAGAAGATTTGTTACGCTGTTTCCATGCAATGGAATAATGTGTATAGCCATTAAAAAGTATCCAAAAAATAATATTGTGCACAGAACGGTGGCCATGGTATATTAAGTGAGAAAGCAGGTTATGAGATAGTGTTAAAATACAATCCAGTTTTAGCAGAAAATTAGTGTGTGTATTTGTATGTATGGGGAAAACGTTTGTAAGAATATGTATCAGAATGTTAGCAGCATTATGGTAATTTTCATTTTCTTCCTACTCTACTCGATACTTTTGAAAAATTATTTTTAAAACCCAAAAAGCAATAAATCTATTTCCGTTTAAAACAAACAAAAATTAAAATTGATGAGGACAGACGTGGGATTGGAACAACCCTGGACCAAACCAAAACTCCTCCCCCTCACACACATACCCGCACCTGGGATACCTCCAGCTCTATCTGCTGTCTCAGAGGTAACCTAGCCCCTGTGAGGAAACAGCAAGAGTGTCATCTGGCCTCTTGGCCTGGTGACCTGGTGGCCTTCTGACTGATACATACTGGTCCATTGTTTCAGCCTCAAAGCCCAGAAATCATCACCCTAATTCTGAGGGCAACACTGAGGACCTTTTGAGAAATAGTCCCATCGGCAGCTCTATAATCTACCTCACCCAGGACTCCATAGCTGACAGGCACACTGAGAGACATAAGCACAGTTAGAGGTGGCCCCCGAGCCTCTGAGCTTTCCAGAATAATCCATGATGAGTCGATCATCACAAATTAGCTGAAACATTTTGGGATCTATTTCTGTTTTTTACCTGCCCTACCTCTTAAAAAAAAAACCTGTTGCTGTCGAGTCGATTCCGACTCATAGCCCCACCTCTTAGAGAAATTAAATCCATACGTTTAGTAATTTTATATGCAAGTTTGGGCCTCCCTTCATCAGATCCTAAAATCACCTCTTTCAAGTCTAAGGGGCTACCCCTCTAATTCTAGTGTTCTAAGACATAAGTTTATGGTTACCCTACCCATCACAATGGATGTACTTCTCTTACTTTCTCCTTGAGCCTCATCATCAAACTCACAAGGCCAGTGATTTTAGTCTGTCATCACATGGTCTTGCCTTATTCTCTACCCTTCATTATTTTATTTTCCTGTTCCATTTTGTCTTCTTTAATATTACACCAGCAGAACATAACCCCAAATGTCCTGCAGATAAGATACAGTAAGTAGCACATGTACCAAGACCGAAAAAACAGTTGCCATCGAGTCAATTCCAACTCACGGCGAGCCCGTGTGTGTCAGAGTACAACTGTGCTCCATAGGGTTTTCAATGGCTGAGTTTTTGGAAGTAGATCACCAGGGCTTTCTTCCAAAGTGCCTCTGGGTGGACTCAAACCACCAGCGTTTTGGTTAGTAGCCAACCACTTAACTGTTTGTGCCACCCAGGGACACCTAGCACACGTACAGTGGCTCTAAAGTCAGTATTGCAGCCTAAAAAACAACCTTTTAGTGGGTTGCTAGGTGCAGACTTTCAGAAGTTCAGCTTTCCATGGGAGTAGTAATGAAAGACCTGTGAATGCTGGTCATGCCCTTTATTTCTTCAAGTGCGTTTTTTTCTTAGGAATGTGTATGTAGTCTCCACAATACCTTGTCTACTGCACCAGGATCCAACGAAACCCGAAACTAAGTTTGATGTGGGGGGGAAAAATACCCAAATCAATGGAGTAAATGCTGATTCCAAATGTAGCTTTCAGGCTCTATACAATAAGACAGCCCTAATCTCTCAAAGACCAAAGCTAAGGCCATCTGACAGCTTTGCAATGGCAGAGACTTTACGCCCTTCCTTTACGCACATGTAAGACCGTCAGACTTTCTTGAGAAAATAACCTTGATTTCCAAAAATAGCTTTGAAGTTTGAAAATCAAAGCAGACCAGCTGTTACCCAGCACAGAAAGGACTTTTCCTAAACTGTTAGAAAGCTAAGTAAGGATTTCAAAGGGCAGCGGTAACTTACTGATGCTCCTGAGTACAGGAGCACCTGAGGTGGGCCAAGCTGTTTACTACAACTCACAGGTAACTAAGGAGCCATGGTGGCAAAACGGTCAAGCGCTCAGCTGCCTAACTGAAAGATTGGCGGTTTGAACCCACCCAGCGGCTCTGTGGGAGAAAGACCTGGTGATAAGTTCCTGTAAAGATTACAGCCTAGAAAACCCTATGGGGCAGTTCTCGTCCGTCACATGGGGTCGCCATGAGTCAGAATTGACTAGATAGCACCTAACAACAACAGTACATAACTAGGGAGCTGGCCAAACCTTCCAGTGTGTTTTTCCCTCTTTTCCTTTCTCGTGATTCTTTTTCCCTCTCCCCTCTTTTCACCATCCCCAGCCTCTTCTTATTCCCTATCTTTTTCCTTTTTCTTTTCCCAATCTCTCTACCTCTCCCTCCACCACGTCTTTCTTCAACTACCTCATTCCCTTAAACTTGCTATCACATAGACTTGGAGTAGTTTTATTATATCTATCGAATGGCATTTTCCTTTCCATGTTCTTGTTTTTAACGATGAGATGAATGTTTTATATTTCTTTTACTTAAAAAAAAAAAAAAAAAACTAAACTAAATCAAGTGGCTTGGTAGTTGTGTGTGGCCCCAATTGATTGTTTTCTCTTGTAAGTCAGTGGTCTCAATAGGAAGAAGGTCCCCACTATTGCACTAAGGGGTCTTGCTAATTTCATTCTTCTTCAGAAAAGGAGATGAATCACAGTATGGACAGTTAGTTACTGTGGGTGGGAGAAGGAATTTGGCTGGAGGCAATTTTCTTTGGAAAGAGATAGGAAGGCACAAGAGGTTGAAATAGTTTTACTTGTGAAAAATAGAGGGTATGAAATGACTTGGTGGAAATTTCAGCTGAGAACGGGAACATCTGGGGCTTATTCATGGTTTTTCAGAAGTTTTTTGAAGCTTTTTTATTAGCTGGGTTGACCTCAGATTGAGGAGATTTTTCAAATGTTAGTGTTTTTTTTTTTTTTCTTTTGCATTCCGAAACTCATATTGTGTTCAGCTTGTAAGTATCTGCACAGGGGGCCTTCGGCAGAGTCTGCCCGAGTCTTGTGCTTTCGGGACATATTTCCCCTTCACTGGTATTTCCCTTTCTTGTTGAGGATTTGCATGTGTCCCTTTCATCGATGCATACAGCAGATCCCTCCGCAAATAATCACATTTGACATCACAGTTGTTAGAGAAAATGCAGGGGGGGCGGGGGAAATTTCCTTTTCCCCTACTTTAAGACAGCTGGAGGGAGGAAGCAGGTTAGACAGGGAAATACAAACATATCTGCAATGTAGCAGCAGGTAATTCTGTCTGTGTTAGTCATGATAATAACTTGCATGTTGGAATATCGATGGGGTAAATTCCAAGATGTCTAGGACCATAGTCTTGGGGGACATCTAGGTCAATTGGCATAACACAGTTCATAAAGATAATGTTCTACATCCTAGTTTGATGAGTAGCGTCTGGAGTCTTAAAAGCTTGCAAGCAGTCATCTAAGATACACTATTGGTTTCTACTCATATGGAGCAAAAGAGAATGAAGGAAATCAAAGGCTCAAAGAAGAAACTAGTCCATGGGACTAATAGCCCACACGAACCACAGCCTCTTCTAATCTGAGACCAGAAGAACTAGATGATGCCCAGCTGCCACTACCTACCATTCTGATCAGGGGCACAGTAGAAAGTCCTGGATACAATGGGAGAAAAATGTAGAACAAAACTGAAAATCCTAAAAAAGGCCAGACCTACTGGACTGATAGAGACTAGAGGAATCGCTGAGACTATTGCCCTAGGATAACCTTTGAACTTGGAATTGAAGCTATTTCCACAGGTCACCTTTCAGCCCAATAATAGATTGGCTTCTGAAATAAACAATATCACCCGTGAGTAATGTGCCCCCTTAAACAATTAACTGTATGAGATCAAACAGCCAACATTTACCCAAAAGCAAAGATGAAAAGGCAAGGAAGAGAAGGGAAGCTTTCAAGGAAGAGAAGGGAAGCTAGATCAATGGAAACAGAACAAACAATGAAAATAATGAGAAGGCTGACACACTGTAAAAATTATAATTAATGGCACAGAACAATTAGGTTCCCCTTTAGCGATTGTATAAAAATTGTTAAAGGGAAACCTAATTTGCTATGTAAAATTTCACCTAAAACACAATAAAATATTATTATTATTTTAAAAAAGATATCTAGCATCCCACTGACTTATTGAGCTTAACACAGGAAACAAGCAAGTTTGGTTAATATCGATGGAACATGTTCCAAGGCTCTAGGTCATTTCTTTGGAGCTTCTGGTGGCCCATGCAAGAGCATCTTGCAGGGAAATCCCAAATCCAGCTTGTGATAGACTGGCTAGGGAAGGGCAATGGTATCATCAGATCGTTCTAGACTATCAAGCAAGCAAGTTGCCCTTGAGTCAGTTCTGACTTGTGGCAACCCATGTATGTCAGAATAGAACTGCACTCCCTCAGGTTTTTAATGGCTGAACTTCAAAAGTAGATCACCAGGCCTTTCTTTAGGGGCACCTCTGGGTGGACACAAACCTCCAACCTTTCAATTAGCAGCCAAGCACGTTAACCATTTGCACTACCCAGGACTTCTGTACTAGAGTAGGATTTCCTATCACTGGGACCCTTAGAAAGGCAGACTCTCCCAAACAGAGTGTTTGTCCAGGCTATGATGGTATTGAGAAAAGAAAAAAAAAAAATCTATCCACTACCGCTATGACCAGAAATAACTTTCTATGTTAGAAATTAACCAGTACTGCCTAAACAGAAGCCTTCATTCTTAATGGTCTGCAGAATGTTCTGTGGCTAAAACTTTTGGAGGTAAGTCAGTGATTTGTGTTTTTGTTTTTTTCCTATTAACTGCTAGGCCTACAAAGATTTCATGCAAGCAAAAGAATTTTAAACATATTTCCAAAAATTTGACATTTAAAAATGTTTGGAGTTTTTCCGACACAGATGTTCTGTGTTCTGTATTGGATTTATGGTCAATGCCAGGCGCCTTGATGAGCAGCTAGAAGACATACAGACAGTTCAGTAAATCAACACATAGTACTTGAGCTCCTTATCAAAATGTTTATTGTTCATTCAGCCACTGAGTGCCAGAGAGTTGGCTAACCCATTTCCGTCGAGTTTAGTCCGACTCATAGCGACCCTATAGGACAGACTAGAACTGCCCCACAGTGTCTCCAAGGCTGTAATCTTTTCAGGAGCAGACTGCCACGTCCTTCTCCTTTGACCTTTTGGGTAGCAGCTGAGGAATCTGGAGAGGCACAGAGATGAATCAGACTCAGTCCCCATCATCAAAAAGCCTGACAGAGGAGACATAGACACAAATAATTACAAGACAAAATGTGGTTGAGATTTGAAGACAGGTCCAAACAAATTATTGTAGGAACACAGGTGAACTGATCAGGTTCAGCTGCAGAAATTGGGTGAGACTTCATGGAGGAAGTGATATATGAGGTAGGTCCTGGAGGATAAATAGAATTTTAACAGAGGAGACCACTCGAGGCTAAGAGAACAGCATGGGCAAAACATGGAGGTGTGAAAATGTGTGGCGTATTTGGAGAACAGTGACTACCGAAGGTATAGGGAGAGGATTGTGAGAATTGAGTTTGGGATGGTCAAGTGAAAGTACACCGTGGGCAGTTATAAATGTGAGTTAGCAGCCTGAGAGAAGAATTTAGACAACAAATTTTTTTCTTTTTAATCTGAACAGCATCATGAAGCATTTTGAAAAAAACAACAAGCATAGGTATATCTCTGTATTCAAAGACTTGGATTGGAGGTTAACCATGGTAGAAGGGCCTGACTACTCCACGGGGATAATTTTCTAAGAAGGAGGCTGCAGCTTTGGCCTGGAAACCCTGGCTGGCATCGTAGGAATTTGCACCAGGTGCCTCTTGGAGCCTTAAAAACCCTGCGGGGCAGTTCTACTCTGTCCTATAGCGTTGCTGTGAGTCGGAATCAACTCAAGGGCAACGGGTTTTGGTTTTGGGACCTCTTGGACGGGCCCCTTCGCTAAATTAGAGTGCTCTGCCACATAAGGAGGGGACTGGAGGAGACCGGGAGCCCTTGGTTTAGTCAGTGGCAGGGAGCTCCATGTCTTGGGACTCTCATCCCATGGCAGTACCTAGCCTTTGGTCCTGTCTGGGGCTCTGACAGGTTAGCCGTGGGAAGGACACATGCCATGTGAGTGTGCGATGGGATTCCTGTCAACTCCCCAGTTGGCTTAGTACAGCCCAGACCATGCAGCTCAGGATCTTGGGAAAATCCTGGGAATGGGACTTCTAGAAGCTAATGAAGGAAGTAGCCTTAGCCTTCATGAAAAGGGGTCACCAACTAAAGTAAATCTCTGATCAGAGAGCACAGTGGTAGTGTGCTTTCCACCTCCTGATAGTAAAAAAAATCACTACCACTTACTGCACGCTGACTTGGTGCCAGTCACTATTCTAAATACTCTATGTATACTAATTGAATCCTCCAATGAGTCTATGAGGTAGTCCATATTATTGTCCCTATTTTACAGATACATTTGCTGAGTACCTGCTATGTGCCAGGTATTGTAGGTACTTGGCCACACATTGTTACTAACCACCATAAAATCTTTTCAAGCTTAGTGGTATCATTCCAGTTTTACAGATGTGGAAACCGAGGTCCAGAGAGAAGTAACTTGCCAATCATCACAAATCTAGCAGGCTGCAGAGGTGCAATTTGAGCCCAGATCTGACTCCATAGCCTGTGTTCTTTCCACTATTAAGTTCCTGGCAGCCATGAGTACCCCCAGGCAGTAGCACGGATCCAGTAAGAAATGAGCAGTTAAGAGGGTGGAAAAATTGGAGGCAGGGACACAGTCTAGTAATTAAGTAAATAGAGTATAGAACAACTCCAAAAAGATCCTGGGATTGTGGGAACAGGTTGCATTCCCTCATCAAGACGGTTCTTCCAGATGTATTTATTTAAACATCTACTGTGAGCCAGGTCCTTTAGGGAACACGATTCAGAACCCAGCCTGTGCTCTTTGGGAGTCAACATTAGATTAAGAGGCAAGACATTCATATACATCCACACTAGAAAACAGAATGACCTAAGTATCATATGATGCAGTGTGCATGGGCATCAGCCAAGGGGCAGATGCCAGAAAGTACCAGATACATTATTGGTAATTTATGGGGTTTGAAACCAAGTTGGAGCCCTGGTATGTCCTCTCCCCACCCCTATTCCATTGTCACACCCTTCCTAGACAAATACTGCCACAAACCATGAACAGACTTCTTTCATCAACACTAGTAGCTGGGAAGGAAGGGGACAGAGGAGAAAAGGTTGGCAGGTGAGAGAACAAGTAATTCATTTTTAGGTCAGAGAATGAGAAAATTAACTGATCATAAATTCTAGGTAATCGATTCTTCTTGTGTTTTTATCATGAATAAAAGACCTGTTCACATTTTGAAAGTAACACCTCATAGTACAGAATGGAATAAGCAGGCAGGCCAAATTCCTTCTTTGTTTTTGTAAAGGTGTAGGAATAGGAAGTTTGTCTGACCCATACATAGACTCCCTAGGGGACAAAAACCCTCATGAACACGTACGTACTTGACACTTCCTGCTGCATTGAAAATAGACTCAATTATAATACTTAGTAATGACCCACTTTAAGTGCCAGGGGCTTACAAATCCTTATTATTTTGCCTGTAAGAATTTCTTAGATTTGAAAGCTAACCCTTTGGTGAATTAATGTTGTCCCCAATAAAGTTCCCTTTTGGACACCATTGTGCAGATTCCCATGCAGGGCCTTAGAAGGGAATCCCTGGGGAGAGTGTAGTTTGGTGAACTTCCTAGCTCTCCCTTTGGATATGGTAGGCTAAGGCATCTGCTGCTTTTTTAAGCATCATTCTTCCCAGTTCATTTCCACTGCCCTGTGCTAGAAGGACCAGTGCACCTGTCTTCTATTGGAAAGGAAGTAAGTGTCAAAGTGAGAACAAAATAAGGACAATTGGCTCATTCCAAGTTTGTGTGGGATTGGAATACATTTGGTCTTCCCACTGTGTTAAGGGGTGGGGGGAGGCCAACACATGGGGAAGGAGTGTTGAATTGTGGCTGTGCCCATGTACCCTCCAGCTACTATTATCCCTTTGAATCACCCTCAAATAATGCCAAATTCTTATTTAGCAAGCCTGCCTTCTGAATATTGAGAGGAGAACTGCTAGTGATGCCATGCAGGCCCCCTCCACCCCCCCCCCCAAAAAAAACAGGATTGATACAACAGCGAAGAGTCAGGGTTCCAAAAGATTCCATTTTGAATCCAATGTGATGCCAAGGTTACAATGACTTTCGGACATTAAAGATCCCGTGGCACTTCTTAAAGGAGCGTTTTCCCTGACCTCCTTGGCCAAAGTTCACATCTGGTAATTGCATCTGTTGATATTGGCTTCTCTTCCCTTTCAGCTGCATACAATATTGCCTCTCGCATCCTGTCTTAGACTGTTGTACAGTGTTGCTATGTGCTATTAAACAGCAACTGCATTTCACCCAGCAGGGAATGCATGTGGAAATCCTTTGGGAGGAGTGGTGCTATAGAAATGTTGGCTCGACAGCATTTTTTTTCTTTTGTGAGCCAGGAAGTGTAAGTGTAAGAAACAGATCCAAACACTGTTCAGAATAATTGTTAATGTGTACAGCAGAGTAAACAATGACCATATGCAGGGCCTGTCATGCCAAGGGTCAGTAAGACCCCTTAAAGATGGGGAAATGAAGACAGAAGGGTTTTTTAAAGTAATTTTTGGGGGTGGGCTACAAGTTCAGAATAACATATAAGGAATTCTGGGGTTTTCTAGAAAGTAGATCACTTCTATCTGTCTGGGTCTTGGCAGTTTACGGTGTTTTCATATACACAAACGTATTTAATTCCCATAACCCTGTGAGGTAGGTATTACTGTTATCCTAATTTTAGAGTGTAGGAAACTAAGGATTAGTGAGGTTCAGGGATCAGGGTAAGGTCACACTTCTAGTAAAGTATAGGAACAAAGGAGATATGGATCCGGCTCTTCTGACTCCAAATTCTTTGCTCTTTGTAGCAACCAGACCTGGATGAGTGTGTTGGTTGTGGTTTGATCAATGGAACATGGACCTGGCATATGTCTTAGGAACATTTTAAACATTGAGTTACTAGAGTTCTTGAGGATTCTAGTTTTTTTTTCCTTTTGGACACTTGAGGGTTAGGACCAAAATTGTACAACGTGAACTGTTTTTAAAATTCAAAATAGACTTCCCTGCCTTGTCAAATGATTGCATTGGACTGCAGATGGAGATGCTTTAAGTTGCCACTTCAGAGTCAAAGAATTTTTTTTGGTGACTTCTGGCTTTGGCTTTATTCCATAGGCCTCCAGTCCTCATAGCATAACTCTAATAAGCGCTGTCTAGCTGGTCCATTTTCACTTGCTGGTCACTACTGTGTTACTGGATGAATAACGATATTTTACATGTGTAATAGAGTGAGTATACTTGAAAGTGGCAAATTCTGCAAGGCAGTAGCTTACTCATCTAATCGGATCTGTCTGCCCCAATATTGATACATTGTGATTAAATATTAGCTGTTGGGAGCCGTGAATATGGAGTTAGGTGGGAAGTAAAGGCAAGAGCTCAAGTATACTATAGTAGAAAGAAGTTTAAACTGGGAAAAGAAGAATCGTTAATGAAGGACAAGGCAAATGAAAGCAAACATTGAAAAAATGAGAGACACATGAATGGAAAGAGATTTCAGAAGAGTAGGAATTGGGTTGGAAAATGTCAGTTGAGCCTGGTGTAGTTAATGTGTTCCTTGGCTTGATGGCATGATTACAGGTGGTTGAATGCTAGGATAGGGAAGGAGTCTGGTAAAACAGTTTTACCCAAGCTTGAGTTCCACAGGGAGTGAATGACTCCTTACATGTCACGTTAACTAGCATAATTTCTCCCTTTTTGCAAAGATTTTTTAACAGCTTTCTTGATGTATAATTTGCATTTCATAAAATTTGTCCATAAAATATGTAGAGTCTGATGAGTTTTAGTAAATGTATACACTTGTGCAATAATCACCACAATCCAGTTGAAATATTTCCATCACTCCAACAATGCAAGTTCCCCAGTGTCTGTTTGCAGTCACTTCCCATTCCTCCCAGCCCCAGGCAACCACTAATCTACTTTCTGTCCCTATAGATATGCCTTTTCTTGAGTATTTCATGTATGTGGAATTAGAAAAGATGTGGTCTTTTGTGTCTGACTTCTTTTATTTAGCATAATGTTTTTGAGGTTCATCCATGTTGTAGTATGTATCAGTACTTCATCCTTTTTATTGCTGAGTAGTATTTCATTGTATAGATATACCACATTTTGTTTATCCATTCACCAGTTGATGGCCGTTTGGATTGTTTCCAGATTTGGACTGTTATGAATAATGCTGCTGTGAACATTCACATACAAGTCTGTGTGGACATATGTTTTCACTTATTTTGTACAGATATCTAGGAGTGGAATTCCTAGGTCATATGATAAATCTGTGTTTAACTTTTTAAAAAGCTGCCAAACTTTTCCAAAGTGGTTGTATCATTTTACATTCCCACCAGCAATGTATGAGGGTTCCAGTTTCTCCACATCCCACCCAACACTTCTTGTTGTCCTTCTTTGATTGTAGCCTTTCTCATGGGTGTGTAGCGGTTTCTTGTTGTGGTTTGCATTTCCCTAGTGACTCATGATGTTGACCGTCTTTCTATGTGCTTTTTGGCCATCTGTGTATCTTCTCTGATGAATGTCTATTCAAATCTTTTTGCCTTGGTATTTTATGATTTAAATAATGGGAGATAAATTTTGTAGTGGCATGCTCTGGTAGGATGTCCTGAAAGGATTAGACTATAGCACTCAACCTAGAGTAATCCTCTCTTAGAGCTTAACAGAAGCGATTCAACATTCAGGAAACATTTATCGCACACTTACTATGTGCTAGGTCTTGTACTCAGTGCTGTTGTTGTTGGGTGCTGTCGAGTCAATTTTTGACTCGCAGCGACCCCACGTGACAGAGCGGAACCACCCCTTAGGGATATATTAAGAAACAAAACAGACAAAAATTCCTGTCTTCACGGAGCTTACATTCTATTGGAAAGATGTTTGCACTTCCCGCTCCTAAGTATTTGTCTTTGTTTCTTTCTCTTGTTTTTTTTTTTTTTTTTTTTTTTTTTTTTTTGTGGGGGGTGTTGTTTGTTTTCTTCTGAACAAGTAAAGAACTGAAATGGCCCATAGTAATTCACTGGCCTAAACAGAATTTCTGAACACACTGATGATCTTTTAAGTGTAATAGGACTAGAGTTTGCTCCCAGAGCAGAGGTAAAAAGTTACCTTAAACTGCTTTGGGTGAGACCTTACAAGTGCTTTTGTATCATCTTGTTCAGTCTTCAGTTGCTCTGTGAGTAGGCACTATTACTATCTGCTTTTTACAGGTGAGACTCTGATCAGGCAAGTGACTTGTGCAAGGGGTAATCGGTTGGTAAGTTGGTACAGCTGACTCTTAACCCCAGGTCTGGCTCCAAATCCTTTACTCTTTCCTCTGTAGCAGGCAGCCATGCTTTCAGGCCCACTTGGCTTTCGTGTATCAGAACTCCAGCAAAGCCCTGACGAGCACCTTCAGGATATCACATGTGGGAATAGCTGCTGGGCAGGCTCTCAGGAAGTGTTTCCTCCCTTACCTGATTGAATAGCTTTGCCCAGTTTCCCTTGGCCCAGATATCTGGGGCTCTGTGTTCTGGACAACCTGATTGTAATCTGGAAACAATGAGGGACTCAGAACATCTGTTGAGAGAAGGAAATCTAATAGATGAGATGGCATATTCTGATTGGAGATTATTTTCAGAACAAGTCAGTTTCTGTAAAACCAACGAAACAATGTTTAATTGACAAAATGCTAAGTTGTAAGTCAAAATATTGTTTAAAAAAATTAAATGGAGAAATGAGAATACTAATGTATTTATTACTGGAGAAATTGATTTTTTAGTTATTATATTCAGTGGCCCCTAGGGTTTTAAGAAAGTTTTATTGGGAGTGGGCGGCAGGGGGGAGTAACAGTTCTTTGTCATTCAAGGGCACATTTTAAAACATTTTGTCTGCTTGGCCTCATAAATCATTGAAAATATGCCAGAATCTCAGTATTTTAATATCCATATGAAGACTCCCAAACTGCTTCTCATACTCAGATACAACACATGCGCACACACGCACACGTCCTTTGTTAGATGACATGTCTTGGTTGGGGTTGGAAAATATGGTTATTATTACTGGGGCATGCAAGAGAAATTAAAAAAAAAAACACACACACAGTCCCTTCTCCTAAAGAGCTTACAAGTTGTGGAGTACTCAAGATTCACACATAGAGAACAATTAGAAAATCATAGAAGGCAGAACCTAAGCAACTGCTGAATTGAGCATAAGAATAAAAAGAGTTGTGAGAAGGAAGAGAGCACCAGAAGTTGAGTGCTGTGATCAAAGCAATTGGCACAGTATTGGGCTAGCTATTTATCTATCGTCTAAATGTTTTTAAATTGCGTAAAACATGTTCATTGTAGAAATTTAAAAATTACAGGTAAGCAAAAATAAATTAATCCACCCCTAATCCTACTACCCAGCGCTAACCACTGTTTGGGCACCTGCTTACTATATATTGTGTTGCTTTTTAAATAGTAAATGTTAATTGTTCTTAAAATAAACAAAAAAACTCCTCTATTCTGAAAAACTATTATCATTCATTCGCCCTGGTAGGGGTGTGTTCCACAGAATTTTTGTCAATGTGATTTTTAAAAAAGCTCTATATGTGTAAATAAGGAAACAGTGGATTAAACAAAATTAGTTTGCTTACAGCAGGACTTCTCAGAACCTTTAATATGCTAGCATGCATTGTGATTCTCTAAGAAGAGATGTCGTGTAATGTATTTTCCCAATTTATTTGACCATAGATCTCTTTTTCAATAGATTTAAGGGACTAGAGTTGTGTATTAAGGAATATGTTAGGAATATTACTATGAAGTGTTGGCGATTTAATGTCTTACCTCTCCAACAGACATTTGATTTCAAGAGGACACCTGGAGTGATCAATGTTTATCCCAAAGGAATTTATCGAGAGAGAGAGAGAGAGAGAGAGAATTTCAAGCTTTGCAAGTGCCTAGGAAGGAAAAGGTTTGGGGGCACAGGGCCACCCAGCACCTCTCAGATCTCTGCTTGTCGACAGTCAACTATTCTGCCTGCTTGCAAGGTCAGCCCTGCATTTTGGCAACTGAGAGAGGAAACCATCAAATTTACAAACTGCTCTTATCCAAAAAAACCCAAACCCACTGCCACCGAGTTGATTCCAACTAATAGCGACCCTGTAGGACAGAGTAGAACTGCCCCATAGGGTTTCCAAGGCTGTAAATCTTTATGGAAGCAGACTGCCACATCTTTCTCCTGCGGAGCGGCTGGCTGGTTTAAACCACCGACCTTTCAGTTCACAGCCGAGCGCTTAATCACTACGCCACCAGGGCTCCTTTTGAAACTTAGGAGGGAACAATCTTTAGTATCTGATTATAGAGTTTCATGATTTCATTAAGGCATCCAGTCATTCCAGTACAGATAGGCATTTCCCAGCAGGAACTTTAATGCTGGACTGGAAACTTTGGATGGACAGAATTCAGGTCAAGGGAAAGAGAATTCTCTGGGTTGAATATCTTCATATGTAATTCAAAACGAGAGCTTGCTAGTATGTTTAAATGTACTGTAGTTGAGTTAAAGGAGGATGTCATGGTTAAAAGCCAAGAATTTCCTCTAGGAGCAGGTGAAAAAACAGCTGACATTCCCGATTGTTTTTCTAAGTGTTTAAAATGACTTTTCCAGACCTAAAGCCTGTAAGCATTTTATTAACATTTGATTAGCAATTATTCCTTACTGTGTTGAAGCCAAATTAGGATCAAGTTTCCTTACATTGCCACAAAAAAATAAGCCCCAAATAACTCAACTCTCTTTCACAAAGAATCATTCCAGAATAATTTCCCTTTTCCCTCTCCTTAGCAATCTCAAAGAATCGTAAACTGTCAGAGCTGGGAAAGACTTAGAGCTTACGTGGTCCAATTCCCTCCTTGTGCGTATGGGGAAACCAGGGCCCGAGAGCAGAAGAGATTTCCCTAAGACGCCCAAGTGACAGAGCTGAGAACACCTGACTGCTTGCCTAGTGCTCTTTCTGATACACTGCCTCATTAGAAGAGGATCTGCCAGGGCTCTATGTATCTATGACTCCAGTTCAATTTTGTTTTTAATTTATTGGACAGGCAAATAATAGGGATTTTATTTGTAGGCTGAGCATGAAATTTAAAACCTGAAATAAATCAATATTCACAGCATGTGAGAATGTACAGTCAACTATAATGCAACGTTTTGTTTTATGTATAAACATACAGCAATTAGGTCAAATATATCCACTGGAATTACTTGATGGCTTTGATCTGTGTGAAAGCCATAGAAAATTATTCAGATTCTGAAGGGAATGTTTGTTATGAATTGTCTGGTCTTATAGGTACTCCATATCATGTATTCTATTTGTAAGCGATACATGGACTGGGTAGTTAAATTAATCCAGGAAATAGTTAACTTGATAGGAAAAGTCGGCTAGTTTTAAGAGATGAAATGTATTTTGCTTTAAAAAAAAAAGAGAGAGAGAGAGTGCTCTTTGGCAGTGTTCCTGTTTACCTGCTAATTAACATATATGTGTGTATGTTTTTCAGACCATATATCATTAACCCATTTAACCCATTGCCATTGAGTCGATTCTCACTCGTAGCGACCCTATAGAACAGAGTAGAACTGCACCGTGAGGTTTTCAAGGAGCAGCTGGTGGATTCGAACTGCTGACCTTTTGGTTAGCAGCCATAGCTCTTAACCACTGCACCACCAGGACTCCATTAACCAGTTTTAAATCGACAATCAACCAATTAGGATGACAGTTCTGATGTCAACCCAGTGGTTTGTTTCATGATTCTCTTCAAGGATTCTTAGTACATTGGAATAGTTAACATTGGGACATGCTGTTTTTGATGGCCTCTTGTGAGAAGCCAAGGAGCCCTGGTGGTGCAGTGGTTAAGCACGCAGCTGCTAATGGAAAATCAGCGGTCCAAGCCCACCAGCCATTCTGCAGGAGAAAGATGTGGCAGTCTGCTTCTGTAAAGATTTACAGCCTTGGAAACGCTATGAGGTCACTATGAGTCGGGATCGACTCAACGGCAGTGGGTTTGGGTTTTTTGGGTGTGAGAAGCCATCAACTAAAGAAATGACCCCATTGTTTTATGAATGCAAATGTTGAGATAGATGTAGTCTAGTTATTTAAGGATAGCTAACCTTTGTCTATGGAGCCCTGGTGGTGCAGTGGTTAAGAGCCATGGCTGCTAACCAAAAGGTCGGCAGTTTGAATCCACCAGCCACTGCTTGGAAACTCCATGGGGCAGTTCTGCTCTGTCCTATAGGGTCGCTATGAGTCGGAATCGACTCAACAGCAATGGGTTTGTTTTTTGTTGTTGTTGTTGTTTTAACTTTTGTCTATACAAAGGCCTCCAAATGAAAAGGTTATAAATAGCAATAATAACAAAAATAGGAGTGGATTTAAGGATTGTTAAAATGCCTAAAACATTAATACTAAAAGTCAAACTGGTTAGGCCATTTTTCCCCTCTGTCCTAGACTCCACCCTCCTCATGCGATCGACTGATATCAAAGAGGTACACTGGTACAAACAGGACACCTAGTAGGCAGTTCTTTGTCAAGAGAATTATTGATCTGGTGAATGCAGTACTTGCAGTAAGGATTGTACACTTGTAACCACTGCCCTCAGTCTTGATTGCCCCATGGATTGTACACTTGTAACCACTGTCCTCAGTCTTGATTGCCCCATAAAAAGACTGGTTATAAAATCATCTGTTTTATTTATGTATTTGGAATGGGTTTTGGACTTTGCATTTTTTTCTATTTTTGTAACTATAAACCCCAAACATTATATGTGGTGTTCTAAGATACCTGTGGATGAAAACATATAAACCTTTGAATCACCTAGCCAGCTTTAGAAGTAGGTCTTTGTTGAATTTGTACTTAAAAGACAGAAAGTTAGCAACATTAGTTTAGAGGAAAGAGTATAGCTATGTTCCCTAAGCATTGGATAGTGATATTTCTTTTGTAAGAGGAAGCTAGAAATATGATGGAAATTTCAGAAATATAACAACCTCATATGCCGAGTTTTTTACTTTGTATCCAGAGAGTTTTCTACCCCAACAATTTAGCCGAATAAAAACTGTTTACAGTACTCTTTTTTCCTATGCTTCTTCATGTGCTAAAACTCTACAGGCCCTTCTAATATCAGAACTAGCTACGTTGCTTCTTGTTGACCGCTCTTCTCCTTGCGTAACTCACTTTCCATGGGCTGAATGAGTACTGAAAGCAAATCTGTGAAAAGACTCTTGTGAGAACATTAAGACCACCGATGCTTTGGTATAATAATAATAATAATAATAAAGTTTTCAGGCAAGTTGAAATAGAAAAATAAAATTAAAATTCTTCCTTAAAATGATCCCAAGAAAATTATCTTTTCACAGAAGGAGACACCAAGCCATATCTGTAAAGAATAGAATTTTTCAATGACCTCTGAAACCCCAACCAATAGGCAGTTTAGTTCTGAATTTGGGGTTGCAAATTCTTCCACCTACCATAAAATTCACCCTTTTAAAGTGTACAATTTTTTAAAAAGTGTGCAATTCAGTGGTTTTCAGAATATTGACCAAATTGTTCAATCATTACCACTATCTAGTTCCAGAATATCTTAATCACACAAAAAGAAACACCATTCGCATAATAGTCACTCCCCATTCTGTCCTCTTCCCAACCTCTAGCAACCACTAATCTATTCTCAGTTTTACTATATATATATTTTTTTAGTTATACGCTTAGTGGTTTCCCTGAGGATTACAATTAATATCTTAATTGATAACAATCTAGTTCAGATTAATGCCAATTTAATTTCAATAGTATATAAAATTTTTGCTCCTAAATAGTGCCATGCCCTCCCCACTCCTTTGTGTGGTTATTTTATAAATTACTTGTTTATACATCATAAGCATATCAATACATATTTATAATTATATCATTATGCAGTTGTCTTTTAAATCTAATAGGACAAAAAAATTTACAAACCAAATATACAATAATACTGGCTTTTATATTTACCTTTGTAGTTATCTTTACCAGTGTCTTTATTTCTTTGTATGCCTTTGAGTTACAGTCTAGTGTCCTTTCATTTCAGCCTGAAGGATTCCCTTTAGCATTTCTTGTAGAGCATGTCTACTAGCGACAAACTCCAGCTTTTGTTTATCTGGGAGTGTCTTAATTTCTCCTTCATTTTTGAAGTTTAGTTTTGCAAGGTATAGAATTCTTGGTTGACAGGTTTTTTTTTTTTTTTTTTTTTCTTTCAGCACTTGGAATATGTCATCCCACTGCCTTCTGGTCTTCATGGCTTCTGATGAGAAATTGGTTGTTATCTTGTTGAGTATCCCTTGTACATGATGAGTTGCTTCTCTTGCTGCTTTCAAGAGTCTGTCATTGTCTTTGGCTTTCAGCAGTTTGATTGTGATGTATCCAGGTGTGGATCTTTTTAAGATTATCCTCCTTGGTATTCATTAAGCTTCTTGGGTGTGTACTGTTTTTCATAAAGTTTGGGAAGTTTCAGCCTATATTTCTTCAAATATTCTTTCTGTCCTTTTCTCTCTTGCCTCTCCTTCTGGAATGCCCATTTTCTGCATTGAGTATGCTTGCTGGTATCCCACAGGATTCTGAGGCTCTGTTCATTTTTCTTCATTCCTTTTCTTTCTCTTTCTTAGACTGAATAATTTCAATTGATGTATCTTCAAATTTGCTGTTTCTTTCTTCTTCCTGCTAAAATCTGCTTTTGAGCCCCTCTAGTGAATTTTTCATTTCAGTTATTTTACTTTTCAACTCAAGGATTTCTAGTTTAGTGGGATGTTTTAAAATAATTTCTGTCTCTTTATTGATACTGTGTATTTCATGAGACACCATTCTAAAATTCTCTTTAATTCTTTAGATATGATTTCCTTTAGTTCTTTGACCATATTTAAAATAGCTGAGTTAAAGTCTTTGTCTAGTAAGTCCAATATCTGTGCTTCCTCAAGGACAGTTTGTATTGATTGCTTTTTTTTCCTGTGTATGGGCCATGTTTTCTTTTGGTTCCCTTTTAAAAGTCTCCCTTTGCCCATGAGGCAGTAACATGGATGATCGTAACATTATTTGGTATTTGTGGGACCACTGTATTTACAAAAACCACTCTTTTATGTTTCATAGTTTTCAAAATACTTATTTTGGTTTATTATATTTGATCCTAAAGGCTGCGAAGTGCTTTTGCCAGACCAAAGATTATTTTTGTTCCTATTTAACAAATGAGAAAACTGAAGCTCCTGTGCCAAGGCTTTTTTTCCATGATGCTGTATGTTTTATGTGTCTTCCTGTCTTTTTATTGTCATTCATAATTCCCTATGTTGTTTTATGTACAAAGTTAGTTTGGCTTCTTTCATCCTTTGTATTTGATATTGTTCCAGAGGGTTACTAAAATAGGTTTACTTTTTTTTTTTTTTAAGCTTGTGGAACATGTTTTATTAAATTCTTTTGGTGAAGCAAACTAAAGGGAAGAACAGCTACATTCACCAAAATCCATAAGCATTTAGATTTACTTCTGGCTCCTAAAATAATACTTCATGTAGGAGAAGTTCATTTTAATAGTCTAAACCTAGAGTGTATTTCACAGGTTTATTTTGTGTGTTTCTTTACTTCAGTTGATTTTCATTCTTTTAATGTTTTGATTTTTAAGGGTGAAAAGCCTTTTCCTTATACTATAGGGAATTTGAATTCATGTTTGAAGACAGAAGTAGTTAACTGCCAATGTGGACATCCAAAGATATCTCACCCATGCCAAACATCTCCTCTACCAGTGTATCCCAGTTTCTGTAATTTCCACTTCCAATCATTCCTTTGGGAAGAGCCATTCCTTCCAGAAGGCCCTGTTTAAAGGCATAGTTTACCAATAAGGAGTCATATCTTAAACCATTATTAGCCACTATTAACAGACAAAGAAACCTGACATTTTAACTGTTTATATGTACCCAGGCCCTGTGCTAAATTATTTCCTCAAAACAAGTCAGATAGGTAAGTGATACAATCCCCATTTGATAAATGTAGAGACTGATGCCTAGAAAGTTTAAGTCACCAACAGCAAGATCCTGAGTGAATTGACAGATCGGATTTGGTGGGGTGTATGATCTGAAGCATGGAGGAGGCACCCTGGTTGGATAAGAGAATTGTCAGTCATTGGGTATTCAGGAGGTCATTTGAGAAGACTGCGTCCTCTGGGGAGAAGTAGGTAGATAAGACCAACCTTGTCCAGGTGAAGGCACTATTTTTTTGTTATTTCCCTGTCGGCTAGACTAAGTGGTGAGAAGTACTGTAAATTACAGGAAAGTAAAGACAGAAGGAGCCCTGGTGATGCAATGGTTAAGTGTTCAGCTGCTAACAGAAAGGTTGGTGGTTTGAACCCACCAGCTGCCCTGTGGGAGAAAGATGTGGTGGCAGTACGTTTCCTGTAAAGATTTGCAGCCTTGGAAACCCTGTAAGGCGGTTCTACTCTGTCCTTAAGGGTCTATGATCCGGAATTGACTTGACGGCAATGGGTTTGATTTTTTTTTTTTCCTTTTCTTTTTCGAAGGGTAGAGTGTGACAGATAGTTTAGGCAGATGCCAAGTAGAAAATTATTGTGTATACATATACAATCAACCCAGCAGAAAATTCTGCAATTAGGAAAAAACACATGTAAGCATATGATAGAACTGACTAAGCTAAATTGAGAGAATGATGGCCAATATCAATAATAAGTAGATGTAAAATGACTATGTAAATTTTGTTAAAAGACCATCTGACCTAATCTAGGATTCCAACGTTTCATTCTGTCATACATAAAGTTGCCATGAGTCGGAGCAACTAATAACAACAACAAAGTAAGCGTATTCACAGCGTTAGTAGCCAAGCCTGAGTTGAACTACAGTGTTCAGTGATTTTTGTTTAAAATAGTGTCCTAAACAGCCACCAAGAGGCAAGGCTCAAATTCCTTTCTTATTGGAGAATACCAGCAGTTCCAGTCCACATTCCTTCATACACTGTTTGACCACTCCATTCAAACCACTTGAGGTACAGAAAGGAAAACTACACCACAACAAGGAAGTACTTAATCATTTGGTAACTGCAGTACATAACTAGAGCTGTCAGTGGCCCTCATAGGATCCCAGTGCTCCGGTTGTCCTCTGCCACCAAAGTGTTACAAAGACTATACAGGCCAGAGTTAGAAAGAGCTGATTGTTTTAGCATCTTTAATGCTGTATTTATAAAACGAAGCAGTGTTCTAGGACCTGTCCTGATTTTTCATATTGAAAAGAACTACCTGAGCATTTCTTAAACGTGTTCTTCAGTCAAGGAGTGAGGCCAAAAGGTATGCAAGAGCACGATTCTTTTGTGTCTTCTATTTCAGCCTTTAAAAGTATGTGATTGGATACAAATATTGTAATAATTTTACTCATGTTTCCTGTTTCCTGTTTGAGCCCATTTCTCCCTTAGGATCCTATAGCCTAAAATTTGGAAAGGGAAAGTTTTGAAGCTCTCTGACCTCCAAGGAAATAATAACTAGAAACTCAGAATCTGGTTTCACATCAAATCCCAGCTCATTTATGTGTACCAGATGCACCAGGTCATTTATTATACCTCAGAATCATACAGTGCAGCCTAAATTATCTGAAAGAGATTTAAAAATTCATAACCTTCCAATATTATACAAGAGAAAGAAAACTGTTTTCACTGAAAACCTATTTATAAATCCTGATCGAGGTGTAGTCTTTAAAGGAAGGAAACTTTGCCAGGGAAACAAGAGACATCTCACTAAGCGTCAGTGGGCCACCGTCGTCACCCAGGCATTGAGGTCAATTCTTCAAGCCCAATGCTTGATGACATGGCTGCTGTGGTTCATACACAGGTGTTATTTTTAGAGGCAAGAATACTCATTTCCCAAAAATATAACCACAGGATATCTCTTTGGAATGAATCAGGTTTATGCACTCGAACAATAGTAAATGCTCATATCATGTCTGTGTAACCTCAGTTCCCTAAGGAAATATGTAATATTGCCATACACTCTCACCCTGGGACCCTTGCCCTCCAACAGTGGCCCTCATCTAACTGAAGTGATTCCATTGGAAACCAAGTGGTGCTTTGGGGTTTCACATATGTTTTCGAAGTAGCTTTTCCTTCCAGAAAATGTTGTATTTTGTCCTTGTGGCTTTTCACAATGGTTTAAAACTAATGTACGGACAAAAACATCACTCATCTTCCACAAAGATTGTACCAGGGTCAGACACCTTCAGAGGGCAATTGGATGTGTACTTGGTGGCCTGCAAGGTTACCTTGCTGTGTTTGCATTTTGCTGCAATGCCTGGCAAATCAGCCTGATCTGGCTGCTTCTTGGGGCTAGGCTAACCTTGGCTCCAGCCTTATAACTGGAACTGTCTTTTGTGGCGTCTTTGGTCCCTTCAACTGAGATTCATTCTACTAAATCTGGAGACCCTAAAGGAGGGTATTACAGAGCCCAGAATTAACACACCAAGGGCGACTAATCTAGGAGATGCAGTACTCATCAGGGGACTGGAAGAGGCTCACGAGGTGGCCTCAGGAACCTCATTCAGCCTCTTTGTGCTTTGGTTGGCCACATCCCTTTGGGCTAGTTGGTTCTCCCTTGCCTAAAAAGATCAATTGTCCACCTTCCTCTTGGAGTTTACCCCACTTTGTCAGGGGAGGAGGCTCCCTCAATTGGAAGGAGACAAGGGACTTGCCTCTCAGGGTGGCCCTAATAAAGCAAATACTGGCAGTCAGTCACTGTCTATCAGTGCATCTGTCTAGCTGTCTAGTTTCCATGTATCCAGGGCTCCCTGGCAAGAATCCAGTATTAACATACCAGGGCAACAACAACTGCAGATCAGACCGGAGTCAACGAGATAGACATTGGGGAAGCGGAAATAAATTGATGATTTAGTTTGTTAACTCCTTGAGGTACTCATCCTTTCAGTTACCAAGCACTTCCTGAGTTCCTACTCTGTGGTTGGCACCATGCTAGCCCTGGGGCCATGCCTTCTCCAAATTCATGCTGGAGTATAGAACCCCTCCTCCCCTGCCCCAGTCCGACTCCTAACAGCCTTACCTTAACAAGTCTTCAGGCTGAAAATGGACATGTCACCTCACCTCTCTCAGTCCCAATTTCCTCATTAGTAAATTGAGGCTAATAGTACTTGCCCTCCTACCTCACCAGGGTCCTAGGTAGATCAGCTGAGAGACCAGATATGGAAGTGCTTTTAGTTATAAAAATAATGAAATGCTAATGCTAATGACACAATAGCTAAGATTTATTGAGGGCTTGTTGTAGTCCACCAAACGAGCCCTGATGAGGCTGTAACTAAATGTTAACCCTTACTGAAAATTCAACCTGTTCCGATACTCTGATTTTATAAGTGTATAATTTTTAATATATAATAGTAATATATATTATCATGTGAGTACTTGCCATGTGCCAGATACTATGCTCCGTGCTTTACATGGGCTACCTCATTCAATCCCACTGCAATGCAGTGTGAGAGGTAAGGACAAGTATCTTTATACCCATTTTATAGGTGAGGAACCTAAGGCTCAGAGAAGTTAAAAAATAACTTGTCTGCAGTGACAAAGCTAGTAAGTGACAGAGTCTGGCTTTCAACCCAAGTTTGTCAGACTCCAGAGTCTGAGTTTTTAACCACTATGCTATGTCTCCTCTTTGAACAGAATAAAACTCTATACAGTTCTGAGCTTTGGTATTAATTATTGTACATGCTTTACTTTGAGGCAGTGGATGGCTTCCTACAACTGCATCGAACCGTTTCTACCACTATAGAGGCATTCCCACTGAGGGGAGGGAGCCACACCAAAATGGTTTTCATTTCATTTTGCATTTGCTTCTCTCACACCCTGGTTCGTTTGACTACCTGGACATTTATTTAATTGGGAGGACTTATTTTCACATTTGAGCACTACATTAACAACCCTAAAGTAAGAATCAGGGAAGCTGGAAGTAGAAGAGAAAGAATGTGTTGTGGATAAGAGGCGGACAGACGCTGAGTCAAAGCCCAGACAGGTGTGTGTCAGGGGCAGGTGGCCTTCTTGTGGCTACCATATGGAAAGGTCTAGAAGGTCCCTTTACCCTTCATTATAAACATCTCTGTGTGCACCCTCAGTGCATAGACACTTATCTTATGGGGAGCACACAGAAAGTTTCCCTCATAGTCACAAAACATCCACCCAGCCTTCTTTCTAGTGCCTTACTTTGAGGCCGTGGAGTGTTACCTATCTTGCCTTATAAGACATTGTAATAGGTGGTTCTTGTCCGCTGCTGTGGTAGCTGCTGCTACTCCTCCTTCTCCCCCCTTCCTTCCTTCTCAAGATCATCGTCATGATCCTCAGCAGCAGAGCTAACATGTTTGAGAACTTACTACCTTGCCATGCAGTGTGCTAAGCACTTTACATGCATTGTTCCATCTACTTGTTCATTTGTCTATTTAAATGAATATTTATTGAGCACTTACTTTGTACCAAGCACTGTGCTAGAAACTGGTAAATCAAAACAGACCATGATCCCTTCTGTCATGTAGATCACAGTCTAGCGGCGTGCACAAGTGAATGTATAATTACAAAATGGAAAGTTCTGTGAAAGAAAGACACATGGGACTATCAAAGTTCGTGGTGCTATTGAATTTAATCCTTCAACAACCCTGTAAAGTTATTAGCATTATCCCCACTTTACAGGTGAGGAAACTGAAGCTCAGAAAGGTTAAGTGACTTGCCCAAAGTCACACAGCTAGTAAGTAGGCTGAGTAGAGATTCTAATCCATGCTGGTCAGATTCCAAAGCTCATGCTTTTAACCGCTATACTTTGTTTCCTCCTCATTGTGTGAAGTGCATATACAGTCATTAATTCTAGCCCTATACATTTGGGTTCTGGCTTCATTTCAAGTGTGTGGAGTTGCAGTTGTTTCCAATTCGTTGAGGCTGTGGTTTGGTACATTTGTTCAAAGAAAGTGTGCATGCAAAGCAGAGGTCACGTGCCCTAGGCCTGGTGGATGTGTACAACGTATAAATAATAATGACATTCCAAAAAAGCTGGAATTCACTGGAGTCACCACATTTGTTTCTCATTAGTTTATGCTACTCAAATACAAACAGTAAAAGCATGTGTTTACATTGCTGTGGACATGGAAAGCCAGGCCCCAAAAACATTCCTTGTAGGTTGTATAAAGTTGAGCATCCAAATTGTTCAAAATAAGTTTTGGAAGCCCAGCTTAATAGCTTTATAATATAACCTGGATTCCGGATATTAAAAAATGTCTAGAGAGAGGTATGTGAGTAGCCAAAAGAGACAAAACCAGCTAAATCCTCAAAATATGTGCCAAGCCCCATATTTGCAGTATCTGTTTGGTTACTTATCTTTTATTTTTTAAAATGCTAAAGAGCTTAAAGTCAAGAAAACTCTTAGCTGTGTAGCAGCAGTAATGGAATTTTTCGTTCTATCCTAACCAGCTGTCTAAAGCTTTTCAAAACCAAAGCTGTTTATGATGAGATGGTTTGGTTACTTAAGACATAGTAGATAGCAAGACTGAGGAAAACAAGCAAGAGGCATCCAATGTCTTGAAATGTGCCTGGTCCTTATCTTCCCCTCTCGGGTCTCCCCCGCAACAGTGAAAGACTTTCTCATCAAGATTTAGTTAAACTCTCAAACCTGTTGCTGTTGTGTTGCTTCCAACTCATAGCAACTCTATAGGACAGAGTAGAACTGCCCCATAGGGTTTCAAAGGCTATAATTAATCTTTATGGAAGCAGATTGCCAGGTCTTTCTCCCATAGATCCACTGGGTAGGTTCAAACTGCTGACTTTTTGGTTAGCAGCTGAGGAATCTGGAGAGGCACAAAGATGAATCACACTCAGTCCCCACCTTCAAAAAGCCTTATAGATGAGACAGAGATAGTACAGACATGGTAGTAGTCCAGAAAAGTATTTTATCTCTAATGAAACAGAAACCTAATTGCCACTGAGTCGATTCTGACTCATAGTGACCCTATAGGACAGAGCAGAACTGTCCCTATAGGGTTTCCAAGGCTGTAATCTTACGGAAACAGACTGCTACATCTTTCTCCCACAGAGCCCCTGAGTGAGTTTGAACCACTGACCTTTCAGTTAGCAGCCGAGCAGTTAACCACTGTGCCACCAGGGCTCCTAGTGAATGGCTAGCATCTGAGAAAATGAGATTGTACTGAAAGTTCTCTGAAGTAAAGGGAGTCCAGAAGGCAAAAATGTGAAATGAAGGCCCCATTAGTTGATGTCTTTACCTAAGACAGCATGATTTCTAGTTCTGGACCTGGGAGCAGAAGACTTTCTTTTTAATGAGGTCTCTATCCCTTACTCAGTGACTTCGTCAAGCCATGTCCCCTCTCTGAGCCTCGGTGTCCCTCCTGAATGTGGCAAATGGGGATGGCAGCCTTCCCAGTTGAACAACATGGTGGTGAGGATTCGAGGATTACATGAGAGAACATATATTAAACCCTACCACAGTGTGTGGCTGATAAAATTCATATATTTGCAATCAAGATAATTCCATGAGGCACATTATTTATACCATATAGACAGGTCAAGAGTTGCTGCTCTTACTGGCCTAATTTCGACATATTCATTCCCTCTAAGAACAACAAGCATGTCCTTTGATCTTTGTTCTGTCGACCAAGCACGAAAAGAGCTTCGGCCAAATTGCATTGTCCCGTGTTGCAGTGCCCTTTTGTAATCCTGGTTATGGTTTTAAGAACATGAAATTGCTGTATTTCTAAAGAGCCTTTTGTTTTTTCTCTTATACCGTGTTTCTAATTTTCTTAAGCAATTACCCCAGGCTTTTTGTTTCCTTTTATCACATAACCCTGAATACCTGTTCCAAGGTTAACTTTAAATGTTTCCCTTTCTAATCAAATGAAGTCAATCACCTTTACACAAGGATATTTTCATTAACTACAAAGACAGAAGGTCATGATGTCCATACCTAAGTGAAAAGGAAATCATCCGATTGCATTTGCTTTAAAATAAATATGGTTTAAAAAGCTTGTATTAAGGATTCAAACACACGTGGTGCTATGGTAGGCTTTGGTTAACAGTAGTTTCAGAGGGCTTCAGGGAAGCAGAGTAACATTGGAGCAGCCTTTCTTAAAGTGTGATCTGTGGTTCACTCACAGTAAGATAGGAGGCAGGTCAAGTTAAAAAGGTAGATTTATGCACTCCACCCAGACCTACTAAATTAGAAGCTTTTTGCCAGAGATTCTGAGTTTTTAACAAGCATCCTAGGTGATTCTTAGGAGTCCCTGGGTGGCGCAAATGGTTAAGTGCTCAGCTACTAACCAAAAGCTTGACGATTGAATCCACCTAGAGGCCTCAGGAGAAAGACCTGGTAGTCTACTTCTGAAAGATTGCAGCCATTGAAAACAATATGGAACAGTTCTAACCTGACACACACGGGGTTTTCATGAGTCAGAACTGACTTGATGGCAACTGGTAGGTGATTTTTATGAAAGTTGGAGACTTACTTCCATGATGTATTAAAATGTGTATACCCTTTGACCCACTAATCCTATTTATGGGAAACTAAGGCAATAATCCAAAATAGGGAAAGAGGTATGTGAATGCTTCTGGTGATTGCATCATTATTTATAAAAGCAAAATAACTAGAAGCAATTTGTTGTTGTTGTTGGGTACCCTCAAGTCAATTCTGACTCATAGCAACCCCATATAACAGAGTAGAACTGCCCCGTAGGATTTTCTTGGCTGTAATCTTTATGGAAGCAGATCACTAGGTCTTTCTTTCTCCTGCAGAGCCACTGGGTGGGTTCAAACCACCGACCTTTCTCTGAGTCCCCGATATGGCACCATTCCTTGAGGTGATCAGCCAGCAACCTGGTGGCAAGTTGATTACATTGGACCACTTCCATCATGGAAAGGGCAGTGTTTTGTTCTTACTGGAATAAACACTTACTCTTGATATGGATTTGCCTTCCCTGCATGCAATACTTCTGCCAAAACTACCATCCGTGGACTTACAGAATGCCTTATCCACCATCATAGTATCCCAGACAGCATTGCCTCAGATCAAGGAACTCACTTCACAACAAATGAAGTGTGGCAATGGGCCCATGCTCATGGAATTCACTGGTCTTACTATGTTTCCCATCATGCTGAAGCAGCTGGCTTGATAGAACAATGGAATGGCCTTCTAAAGACACAATTACGGCACCAGCTAGGTGGCAATACCTTGCAGGGATGGGGCAGTGTTCTCCAGGAGGCTGTATATGCTTTAAACCAGCGTCCAATATATGGTGCTGTTTCTCCCATAGCCAGGATTCACGGGTCCAGGAATCAAGGGATGGAAATGGGAGTGGCATCACTCACTATTACCCCTAGTGACCCACTTGCAAGATTTTTGCTTCCTGTCCCCTTGACCTTATACTCTGCAGGCCTAGAGGTCTTAGTTCCAAAGGGAGGAATGCTCCCACCCGGAGACACATCACTGATTCCATTAAACTGGAAGTTAAGAATGCCACCTGGCCACTTTGGGCTCCTTATGCCTCTGGATCAACAGGCGAAGAAGGGAGTTACCATAGTGGCTGGTGTGATTGATCCTGATTACCAAGAGGAAATCAGACTGATATTACATAATGGAGGTAAAGAAGAGTATGTCTGGAATGCGTGAGATTCCTTGGGGCGTCTCTTAGTACTACCATGCCCTGTGATTAACGCCAATGGAAAACCACAGCAACCTAATTCTGACATGACTAGTAATGACCCAGACCCTTCAGGGATGAAGGTTTGGGTCACCCCACCAGGAAAAGAACCACGACCAGCTGAGGTGCTTGCTGAGGGCAAAGGTAATACAGAATGGGTGGTAGGAGAAGGTAGTTCTAAATACCAGTTACGGCCACGTGACCAGTTGCAGCAATGAGGACGGTAATTATTATTGAGTATTTTTTCTTTGCTATGTGTGCATCAAATATTTTTCATTTTCTTCACTTGTAAAATATAAACAGTAAATAGGGCTAGTGCATTCTTGGCTGTACGCGTGTTAGTTGTATCATGTTAGGCTCACGTATGGCTTTATAATTGTCTTTATTTAGAGATTATATATGGTTTTAGGAGATGAGTACAGGCGCCAAGTTGACGGGGTGGACCGTGATGGTTAAGGTTGTATATCAACTTGGCTGGGCCATGATTCTCAGTGGTTTGGCAGTTATGATGTAGTTTGGTAGCTACATAATGATGTAATCACCTCCATAAGGAGATCTGATATTAGGTAATCACCTCCATGTTGAGATCTGCTATGAGCAGCCAGTCAGTTGAAAGGGAGTTTCCGTGTGGATGTGGCCTGCATCCAATATATGTGGACTTTCTGGCAAAGCTTGTGGGATTTTTCTCACTCTGGATCCTGTAGCTTGCTCCTCACCTGACCTTCAGTTCTTTGGACTTGAGCTAGCAGCTGACCTGCCAATCTTGGGATTCGTCAGCCTCTGTAGCCTGTAAGCCAGTGGCCTTCCATCTTACTTGCCTATCTTGGGATTCCTCTGCCTCCTCAGTCTGTGAGCCAGAGGTCTGCTGTCTGACCTGCCAATCTTGGGTTTGCTAGCCCCTACACCTACGTGAGTCAAGAGAATCCTCTACCTAAGCCATGGGCTTGGAACATTCCAACCTCTACAACCGTGTGAGCCATTGCCTTGATATAATTCCCCTGTCTCTCTCTCTCTCTCTGTGCTTCACTGATTTTGCTTCTCTGGAGAACCCAGCCTAAGACAGCAGCCAAGCACTTAACCGTTGGCACCACCAGGACTCCTTAGAAGCAATTTAAATATCCAGTATTAGGAGAATGGTTCAGTAAATTTTAGAGGCTCCCTCAATGGCCCTGTGATAGAAACTTTATCACATTTAAACCATTGCATTTATCACACTTACTCATTGCAGGAGTTCTAGGAGGTAGGTGTTATTTTCCTTATTTTACCAATGAGGACATGAGGTTTAGGGAGATTAAGCAGCCTGTCTAAGAATACAAACTTAATAAGTGGAAAAGCCTGGATTCTAACCCAGACCAGTCTGATTCCAAAGTTTAAGCTCAGCTATGTAAAAATATAAGCATTTTAAAAAACCTATCTTTGAAAACACAAACATTATTTATTAGAGTTTGGGGATTGGGTTTTGTTTTTTTTTTAATTTCCTTATTTCTCTATGTGATAGTTATGTAATTAAAATACTAGACTCTAAAATAAAAATTGACCATATGTTTAGGTGACTGTGATAGTCTAATGTGGCTAAACCATAGGGTTATAAGAAGGGTGGTGGCTTGAGAAAAAGCTGGGTTGTTAAAAGTCTTGTGCACCTTCCGCTAAGGAGTATGTCTTCTATACTGAAAGCCATGCAGAAATGTGAAATTTTTAGCCTGGCTGTGGGGATGATGGAGTGAAGTAATCAGACCTGTGTTTTAATAAGATAGTTTACATTGATAATCATTATTCGGAGCCTTGGCCTTTAAAAAGCTAACAGGATCGTGTCCTTTGAAAATGGCAAACAGATCATCGAAAGCAAAAGCCTCATATTTTTCTTTTTATAAGGCGAGTGTTCAGTCTGGAAGACATTGTAGGGAGTGAGAGGGGAACAAAATGGTCAGTATTGTGAATTGTAATTAGCTGATTTGATTTCTGTGCCAAATTCCAAGCCTCACTAAGTCCACAGTCCTTGCTGGCAATCCTCTTCTCTGACATGTTACCCTTCTTTCAACACTCTGGGGCTTCAGACTCCTCTTTGACTTTGGCATTATCAATAGTTTTCTAGATTTGGATTTCTTTTGTTATTTTGTGAGAGTTAGGCTCATCAGCAGGTGTCTGTGTAAAATGGTTAAAAAGTATGCTATAATCCTTCTTCAATGCTAAAGTTGTCTCCAAAATGGGAGTAATTTAAGAACTAAAGAATTAACCTCAGTGGCAAAGTTTTAAAGTTTCTTTTTTTTTTTTTAATTGTACTTTATTTTTTAACTGAACCTACTGGAGAATACTGGGAGCATTGTACACGTGGTTGGAAACTGGCCTCTTAAAGATTAACTACAGGTCTTAGCCAGGGTCATCCAAAAGGGTTCAGCTATTCATTCACAAGTTCTTCTTCTATAATTAATCTGTGCTTTGGCGCTCTCTCCTCGTTGTGCAAGTAGTTTTTAAAGACTTAAAGCAACCGTGTCCATTCATTTTGCTTCAGTTCAATGGCATATTTATTGAGTGCCTATTATGTGCCAGGCACTGCCTTAAATGCTATGGGGTTCAAGGTGAATAAGACACAGCCCCGAGGCAACTCGCAGTCCAGTAGTAGAGAGAAGTCATATACAAAGAAATAATACCAGGTTGCATACAAAAAGTGCCATTTAGGAGGTACAGATAAAGGGTGCTATGGTGAAAGAGAGAGCCAGAGAGTTATTATGACCATATGAGGTAGCCAGAAAGGCTTTATTGAGGAAATGGCATTTGAGCTTGGCTTGAAAGGATGGAGGGCTTTCCATAGACAGAAATAAAGAACGGCTCATAGTAAGTGCTCAATGTTTGCTGAAGGAATTAATTAAAGACACAGATGTGAAATATGCTTGAGAAATAGCAAGTTCAGTAATCTATACCTAACCACAAATTCACCTTATATGGAAAATTCTAATTCAGGTGGTCCATGAAATATGCAAAGGATATAGTCTTGAAAATTAAACTAAATATGCTTATGTCAAAAGCAACTTTCCCATAAGAAATCATGGTAAAGCAGAAGACTGGTGGGGCGTGGGGTTGGTCAAACTAAAGTGACATTTGTAGTCTAGATCAGCAGTTCTCAAAGAATGGTCTACGGACCCTGGAGATTCATGAAACCCAGGGATCCACAAGGTCAGAACTACTTTCACAACAATACTAAGATGTTATCTGCCTTTTTCACTATGTTGGCATTTGCACTATTGGTGCCACAGTATATGAATCAAGGCAGTAGCGCCAAACTGTACTAGTAGTCATTGTATTCTTCACTGGTATACACTTGTGGGGGAAAAAAGGCAGTTTCACTTAAGAATGTCATTGATGGAACAGTAAAAATTATTAATGTATTAAACCTCAACCCTTGAGAACACTTTTTAAAATATTTTGTGTTATGAGATGAAAATATTTTTAAGGTATTTATGCTGCAAGTTGTGTGTCTCAATGTGTGTCTCAACTTGTGCGATTATTTGAGTTTCAAGCTAAACTAGACTGTTTTTCATGCAACATCATTTCTACTTGAAATAATTGATTGTTAACCATATAACCATATAGTTATATAGACTTGAGTATTTGCTAGACATTTTCTTGGAAAGGAGCAAAGTGAGCTTGTCGGTTCAAGGAAAACAACTGATAGCATATATTGCCAATGATAAAATTTGAACTTTCGAAAGAAAATTAAAACTTTTGAAAACTTGTGTCTGCCACCATGAGCTTCAGAGCTTCCCAAAACTTTAGACTTTTCTGATGAGATTGGAAGTGATATTAATGAATATGATTTTTTAATATCATGTAATGAAAGACGTCAACATTTGGAAGATCTGCATGACTCAGTGAAACTATATTTTCCATATAACCCATACATGATGATGTAAAGTTCCATTCAAAGCTTTAATGTAGTGGAGTATGAAGAGTTCATTTATATAGTTATATACTTCACATTCAACTAAACTTTCCAACTTATTGAGTTTTTATGTAGTATCAAAGAAAAATATCCACGATTATCTGAAAAGCCTATTAAAATACATTTCTCTTTTCCAACAACATATCTGTGAGAGGCTGGATTTTCTGTGACTATTTCAACCAAAACAATATATCACAACAGATTGAGTGGAGAAGCAGATGTGAGAATCTGTCGATGTTATTAGCTGCCATCAAGTTGATTTTCAATGCATAGCAATCCCATGCGACAGAGTAGAACTGCCCCACAGGGATTTCTAGGCTGTAATCTTTAGGGGAGCAGATCACCAGGTCTTTCTCCTGTGGAGCCACTGAGTAGGTTCAAACCACCAACCTTTTAACTGTTGTGCCACTAGGGCTCCTTATGAGAATCTAGCTATCTTATTATTAAGCCACACATTAAAGAGATTTGCAAAAATGGAAAACAATGCCATTCTTCCTAATAATCATTTTATGTTTTGGAAAAATATATTTTTCATAAAAATGTTATTTGTGTTAACACATCATGAATGTATTATTATTATGTTTAAATACATTATTAAATAATTTTTTAAATTTATCAGTTATAATTTCTAGTATGGTAAATATCTATATATATAACTTGTATAAGCAAAAAAACTTTGGGGTTCTAAATAATTTTTTTTAATTATAATTTTTTTTACTGTACTGGTCACAGGACAGTAGAGCTTCAAAGGTGCCAATAATCAAACTAGCTCATACGAGCAGCCTATTCGGGCATATCAAAACAAAGCAAGAAGCTAGGACACAGTAAGCAAACATAAAATAAATAAATATAATAACTGTAGCTCAGAGACAACAGTCAGTATCAAATCACATAAAGAGGCAGTTCATGATGGCTTTAGCAAGCTCCCAAAATAAAGAATCTAGAAATTTTCCAGAGGAGGAAAATTTCTTGGAATTACCAGAGGCAGAATACAAAAGATTAATATACAGAACTCTTCAAGAGATTAGGAAGGAATTTAATCAAAACGCACAAGCAATAGAAAAAATTAAGAAGATTAGAGCAGAGCATAATGACAAATTTAACAGGCTGCAAGAAGCCATAGAGAGATGGCAATCATAAATCCAGCAGATTAACAATAAAATGTCAGAATTAGACAACTCAATAGACAGTCACAGGAGCAGAATAGAGGCAATGGAAGTCAGAATTAGTGAGCGTGAAGATAAAGCACTTGACACCAACTTATCTGATGAAAAATCAGATAAAAGGATTAAAAAAATGAAGAAACCCTAAGAATTATGTGAGATTCTATCAACAGGAATAAACTATGAGTGATTGGAGTACCAGAACGGGGGGTGGGGGATAACAGAAAATACAGAGAGAATTGTTGAAGATTTGTTGGCAGAAAACTTCCCTGATACTGTAAAACATGACAAGATATCTATCCAAGATGCTTATTGAAACCCACACAAGGTAGATCCCAAAAGAAAGTCACCAAGACATATTATAATCAAACTTGCCAAAACCAAAGATAAGGAGAGAATTTTAAGAGTGGCCAGGAATAAACGAAAAGTCATCTACAAAGGAGAGTCAATAAGAATAAGCTCGGACTACTCAGCAGAAACCATGCAGGCAATAAGGCAAAGGGATGACACATATAAAGCCTTGAAGGATAAAAATTGCCAACCAAGAATTATATAGCCAGCAAAACTGTTTCTCCAATATGATGGTGAAATTAGGGCATTTCCAGATAAAAAAGAGGTTTAGAGAATTTGCAAAAACCAAACCAAAATTACAAGAAATACTAAGGGGAGTCCTCCAGTTAGAAAATCAATAACATCAGATAACAACCCAAGACTGTAACAAAGGACAGAGCAACCAGATATCAACCCAGATAGTGAAGTCACCAAAATAAATCAAAGCTAAAACACTGAAAATACGGAAACAGATGTCAATATGTAAAAGATGACAACATTAAAACGAAAAAGAGGGACTTAAAAATGTAGACATAGATTTTTTATATGGAGAGGCAGTCAAGGAAGTATAAAGAAATAAAAGACTGGTATAAACTTAGAAAAATAGGGGTAAATATTAAGGTAACCACGAAGGAAACTAACAATCCTACACATCAAAAAAAAAAAAACAAGAAAAATATAAAGACTCAGCAAATACAAAATCAACAACATTGAAAAAGATGAAAAGAAAATAAAGAAGAAGGACTCAGCACAGAAAATTAAGTGGAACAAAGAAACTGAACAACACACACAAAAAAAAGACATGGAAATGACAGCACTAAACTCACACCTATCAATAATTATGCTCAATGTAAATGGACTAAATGCACCAGTAAAGAGACAGAGAGTGGCAGACTGGATAAAAAAAACAAAATCCGTCTATATGCTGCCTACAAGAGACACACCTTAGACTTAAAGACACAAACAAACTAAAACTCAAACGATGGGAAAAAATATCAAGCAAACAACACTCAAAAAAGAGCAGGAGTGGCAATATTAATCTCTGACAAAATAGACTTTAAAGTAAAATCCACCACAAAGGATAAGGAAGGACACTATATAATGATGAAAGGGTCAATACACCAGGAGGACATAACCATAAGAAATATTTACACACTCAGTGACAGGGCTCCAAAATATATGAAACAAACTCTAACAGCACTGAAGAGAGAGAGAGACAGATCCACAATAGTAGTAGAAGAATTCAACACACCACTTTCAGTGAAGGAGAGAACATCTAGAAAGAAGCTCAACAAAGACATGGAAGAGCTAAATGCTACAGTCAACCAACTTGATCTCATAGATATATACCGAACACTCCACCCAACAGCAGCCAAGTATACTTTCTTTTCCAGTGCCCATGGAACATTGTCCAGAATAGACCACATATTAGGCCATAAAGCAAGCTTTAACAAAATCCAAATCATTGAAATATTACAAAGCATCTTTTCTGACCATAAAGGTAGAAATCAATAACAGAAAAAGTAAGGAAAAAAAATCAAACACATGGAAACTGAACAACACCTTGCTCAAAAACTACTGGGTTATAGAAGAAGTTAAGGATGGAATAAAGAACTTCATAGAATCAAACGAGAATGAAAACACGTCCTACCAGAACCTTTGGGACACAGCAAAAGCAGTGCTCAGAGGTCAGTTTATAGGAATAAATGGACACATCCAAAAAGAAGAAAGGGCCAAAATCAAAATATTAACCCTACAACTGGAACAAATAGAAAGAGAGCAGCAAAAGAAGCCCTTGGGTGCCAGAAGAAAGGAAATAATAAGAATTAGAGCAGAATCAAATGAAATAGAGACTAGAAAAACAATTGAAAGAGTTAACAAGACCAAAAGCTGGTTCTTTGAAAAGATAAACAAAATTGATAAACCACTGGCCAAACTGACCAAAGAAAAACAGGAGAGGGAGCAGATAACCTGTATAAGTAATGAGATGGGTGATATCACAACAGACCCAAATGAAATTAAAAGAATCATAACAGAATACTATGAAAAATTGTACTCTAACAAATTTGAAAACCTAGAGGAAATGGACAAATTTCTAGAAACTCACTACCTACCTAAACTAACACAAACAGTGGTAGAACAACTAAATAAACCCATAACAAATGAAGAGATTGAAAAGGTAGTTAAAAAGCTCCCAACAAAAAAAGCCCTGGCCCGGAGGGCTTCACTGGAGAATTCTACCAAACTTCCAGAGAGTGGTTAACACCACTACTACTAAAGGTATTTCAGAGCATAGAAAAGGATGGAATACTCCCAAACTCATTCTATGAAGCCGGCATAACCCTGATACCAAAACCAGGTAAAGACACCACAAAAAAAGAAAATTACAGACCAATATCCTTCATGAACATTGATGCAAAAAATCCTCAACAGAATTCTAGCCAATAGAATTCAGCAACATTTCAAAAAAATAATTCACCATGACCAAGTGGGATTTATACCAGGTATGCAGGGTTGTTCAACATTAGAAAAACAATCAGTGTAATCCACCACATAAATAAAACAAAAGACAAGAACCACATGATCTTATCAATAGATGCAGAAAAGGCATTCGACAAAGTCCAACACCCATTCATGATAAAAACTCTACACAAAACAGGAATAGAAGGGAAGTTCCTCAATATAATTAAGGGCATTTATACAAAGCCAACAGCCAACATCATCCTAAATAGAGAGACTTTGAAAGCATTCCCCTTGAGAACGGAAACCAGACAAGGATGCCCTCTATCACCACTCTTTTTCAACACTGGGCTGTAGGTCTTAGCCAGAGAAAATTAGGCTAGAAAGAGAAATAAAGGGCATCCAGATTGGTAGGGAAGAAGTCAAAGTATCTCTATTTGCAGATGATATGATCTTATACACAGAAAACCCCAAAGAATGCACAAGAAAACTACTGGAACTAGTAGAAGATTTCAGCAAAGTTTCAGGATACCAGATAAACGTACAAAAATCCATTGGATTCCTTTACACCAACAGAGAACCTTGAAGAGGAAATCACCAAATCAATACCATTTACAATAGTCCCCAAGAAGATAAAATACTTAGGAATAAATCTAACCAGAGACGTAAAAGACCTATACAATGAAAACTACAAGACACTACTGCAAGAAACCAAAAGAGACCTGCATAAGTGGAAAAACATACCTTGCTCATGGATAGGTAGACTCAACATTCTGAAAATGTTAGTTCTACCCAAAGTGATCTACAGATACAATGCAATCCCCATCCAAATTCCACAGGCATTTTTTAATGAGATGGAGAAACAAGTCACCAACTCCATATGGAAAGGGAAGAGGCCTCAAATAAGTAAAGCATTATTCAAGAAGAAGAACAAGGTGGGAGGCCTCACACCTCCTGAATTTAGAACCTGTTATACCGCCATGGTAGTCAAAACAGCCTGGTACTGGTACAACAACAGATACATAGATCAATGGAACAGAATTGAGAATCCAGACATAATTCGTCCACCTATGAGCAGCTGATATTTGACAAAGGCCCAAAGCCCGTTAATTGGGGAAAAGATAGTCTCTTTAACAAATGGTGCTGGCATAACTGGATATCCATCTGCAAAAAAATGAAACAAGACCCATACATCACACCATGCACAAAAACTAACTCAAAATGGATCAAAGACTTAAATATAAAATCAAAAATGATAAAAGATTGTGGAAGAAAAAATAGGGACAATGCTAGGAGCCCTAATACATGGCATAAATAGAATACGAACCATAAGTAACAATGCACAAGCACCGGAAGAGAGACTAGATAAATGGAGCTCTTAAAAATCAAACACTTATGCTGATCAAAAGACTTCACCAAAAGAGTAAAAAGACAGCCTACAGACTGGGAAAAAATTTTTGGCTACGACAAATATGATCATCGTCTAATCTGTAAAATCTGCAAGATACTGTAAAACCTCAACAACAAAAAGACAAATAACCCAATTAAAAAATGGCCAAAGGATATGAACAGGCACTTTGCCAAAGAAGATATTCAGGCAGCTAATAGACACATGAAGAAATGCTCAGGATCATTAGCCATTAGAGAAATGCAGATCAAAACTACAATTAGATATCATCTCACTCCAACAAGGCTAGCATTAATCCAAAAAACACAAAATAATAAATGCTGGAGAGGTTGTGAAGTGACTGGAACACTTATACACTGTTGATGGGAATGTAAAATGGTACAAGCACTTTGGAAATTGATTTGGTGCTTCCTTAAAAAGCTAGAAATAGAAGTACCATATGATCCAGCTATCCCACTGCTTGGAATATATCCTAGAGAAGTAGGAGCTGTCACACGAATAGATATATGCGCACCCATGTTAATTGCAGCAGTGTTCACAATAGCAAAAAGATGGAACCAACCTATGTGTCCATGAACAGATGAATGGATAAACAAATCATGGTATATCCACACAATGGAATACTATGCAACGATAAAGAACAACGATGAAGCCGTGAAACATCTTATAACATGGAGGCAGCTGGAGGCTATTGTGCTGAGTGAATTTAGTCAGCCACAGAAGTACAAATATTGTATAAGACCACTATGATAAGAAGTCAAGAAAAGGTTTAAACACAGAAGAAAACATTGTTTGATGGTTACAAGGATGGGGAGGGAGGGTGAGGGTTATTTACTAACTAGATAGTAGATAAGAATTGTCTTAGGTGAAGGGAAGGACAGCACATACTACAGGGAAAATCAGCACAACTGGACTAAACCAAAGCTAAGAAGTTTCCTGAATACCATCAAACACTTTGAGGGACAGAGTAGCAGGGGTAGGGGTCTGGGGACCATGCTTTCAAGGGACATCTAGGTCAATTGGCATAACAAAGCTTATTAAGAAAATGTTCTGCATCCTACTTTGGTGAGTGGTGTCTGGGGTCTTAAAAGCTTGCAAGCGACCATCTAAGATACATCAATTGGTCCCAACCACCTGGAGCAAAGGAGAATGAAGAACACCAAAGACACAAGGAAAGTAGTAGCCCAAGAGAAAGAAAGGGCTGCATAAAGCAGAGACTTCATCAGCCTGAGACCAGAAGAACTAGATGGTGCCTGGCTGCCACCAGTGACCCCCTGACAGGGAACACAACAGAGAGTCCCAGATGGAACAGGAGAAAGGTGGGGTGCAGAACTCAAATTCTATTGAGAAGACCAGACTTAATGGTCTGACTGAGACTGGAGGTACCCTGGAAAGCATGGCCCCTGGATTCTCTATCAGCCCAGAACCAAAACAATTTCTGAGGCCAGCTCTTCAGACAGGGATTGGACTGGAGTGGGGGTCATAAAGTGATGCTCGTGAGGAGTGTGCCTCTTAGCTCAAGTAGATGCAAGAGACTAAACTGGCAGCTTCTGTCCGGAGGTGAGATGGGAAGGCAGAGAAGGTTAGGAACTGGTTGAATGGACATGGGGAATCAGGTGGAAATGAGGAGTGTGCTGTCACAGTATGGGGAGAGCACTTAGGGTCACATAACAATGTATGTATCCATTTTTGTATGGGAGACTAACTTGTAATGTAAACTTCATTTAAACTACAACAGTAAACATAAAATAAAGTTGTATAAAGTATCACTGCTTTACTCTTCATTTAGTGGGAAGTATTTGGTTTTTTAATTTTGTGAATGTAAATACAATTGTAGGGGCTTCCATAGGGATCTTTACTCATCTGGGTGTCCTGCAAGTCTTTATTTATTTATTTATTTTTTCTGATCATGTCTTAAGTTCTCCTACCATGAAGGTTTTCAGGAACCTAAACACCATGGTACAGGAAAGTCTGATGCAAAATACACTCTGGCTACAGGGTGGTATAAGTACGGCGGAAGAGTGGAGAATCATGTCAAATGCTGCGGCAAGGTCCAGAAGTATGAAACTGTAACGAGTATAAGCAGTTTACAGCTATTTACATTTGAAAATGATCTTTAAACGTTTGTGTGTGAGTCATTTAACATTTTTCAGTGCCTCCTATGAAGAACACACTGTTCTAGGCGTACCTGAGAGATACGAAGAACTGTTGCATTCCTGCTTCTTTTCTTTCAGCTCCTGAGAACCATGGCTGTGCCCAAAGGTCGAGTCCTGGATAAAAACCTGGATGAAGAAGGGCTTGGAAGTGGAGACTGCGGCGACGACGAAGATGAGTGTATCGGAGGCTCTGGTGATGGGATGATGAAAGTGAAGAACCAGCTCCGCTTCCTTGCAGGTAACTGATTAGTGCTGACTCAGATCTGGGCTACAAAGGTCAATGCTCAGGAATTAAAACTCAGTTCAATATGCTATCACTCCCCTAAAATCCCTGCAACACACAATGCCATCAACTCTTTAAGGCAAGACTGTAGAAAAATGACATTTTCAGGTAGGCTTTTCTTTTCACTTTCTGACCTTGAGTAGACTAAAAGGGTCACATCTTGTTTTTCATTGTCTAAAATGAACTGACCTAATCGGTTGGCTTTGTTTCCCATTGGAGATTTCCTTGGGCCCTCTTAGTTATAAAAAGGAACGCAATCATAGGAGGCTGGGGAAAAAACAATGATGGGATATGCTTTGAAGGAAGAGACATTGGCTGACCCTTTTTTTCTTAGGAACATCGTGTAGTTTCTTTTCTCAGGAGCAGCCTAACATAAATAGGCTCTGACATATAACTGCAAAGCTACAGAAAACAGCAATAGAAACATAGTTATAAAAAGGCTACTGAGGTCAAGCAGGCAAAAAAAAAAAATCCCCTCATATTTATACTGCATATCACAGTTTACAAAGTACTTTCATTCGGATGTTGTTGTTGTTGTTAGTTGCCTTCGAGTCGTCTCGACTCATGGTGACCCCATGTACAACAGAATGAAATGTTGCCCGGTTCTGTGCCATTTTCATGAACATTGGTATGTTTGAGTCCATTGTTGCAGCTATTGTGTAGTGCCTTCCAACTTAGGGGGCTCATCTTCCAGCAGTGTATTGGACAATGTTCTGCTGTGATCCATAGGGCTTTCATTGGCTAATTTTCAAAAGTACATTGCCAGGCCTTTCTTCCTAGTCTGTCTTGATCTGGAAGCTCCGCTGAAACCTGTCTACCATGGGTGACCCTGCTGATATCTGAAATCCCAGTGTCATTGCTTCCAGCAGCATAGCAACATGCAAGCCACCACAGTACGACAAACTGACAGACTGGTGGTAGTTCATGTGGATAAAAAGCCAAACCCACTGCCATCGAGTCGATTCCGACTCATAGTGACCCTATAGGACAGAGTAGAACTGCCCCATAGGGTTTCCAAGGAGCAGCTGGTGGATTTGAACTGCCAGCCTTTTGGTTAGTGGCCAAACTCTTAACCACTACACCACCAAGGTTTCCCAAAAAACCCATTACCATCCAGTCAATTCCAACTCCTAGGAAACCTATAGGACAGAGTAGAACTGCCTCATAGGGTTTCCGAGGAGCACCTGGTGGATTTGAACTGCCAACCTTTTGGTTAGCAGCCATAGTTCTTAACCAGTATGCCACCAGGGTTTCCTTATCATGTGGATAGGTGTTCTTATTTCCATTTTTCAGATAAGAAAACTGAGGCTCAGAGAAGAAATGAGACATCTAAATGGAAAAAAAACTGGAAATGCAAATCAGGCCTTGAGACTTCCAGTGCTATGCTCTTCCGTGTGCAGTGCACAGGCTTCTCCTTGAAACCCTGACCATGGCCTCTTGCCTTCTCTAGCTCATCTTCCTAATCCTACCCTGAAACTGGGTATTATCAAATGATCTCCTCTTTAGCCTGTCTTTTCTCTTCTTCTGAGAGAACACAGATCTTTTCTTTTTTCTAATTTATTTTATTTTGTTGTTGTTGTTGAGAATATACACAACAGAACATAGTTTCTACTACAGTTTCCACAGGTACAATTCAGTGACAATGATTATATTGTTTCAGTTGTGCAACCATTCTCACCGTCCTTTTCTGAGTTGTTCCTCCTCCAGTAACATAAATTCACTGCCCCATGAAGTTCCTATCTAGTCTTTTGAGTTGCTTCTAGAGAGATCTTATAGAGAACACAATGCTCAAGGCAGACATTATTTACTATTTAAATCTAAACTATTGTTTTGTTTCAAGAAGACTTCAGGGAATATTTTTGGTTTAGGGTATAAGATTACCTCAGGGCAATAGTTTCAGGGTTTCATCCAGCCTCCATGGCTCCAGAAAGTCTGGATTCCATGAGAATTTGAAATTGTGTTCCACATTTTCCCTCCTTTGATCAGGATTCCTCTATAGAATCTTTGATCAAAATGAGAAGACAGGTCTTATTCACTGTCACTCCTTCAACTATTATACTATTATAGCGATAATTATACAACTGTTACCACCAGCCTTGATTGCTCTCCTGAGCTACAATCCCGCATCTCCAGCTGCTTACTAGTTATTTCTACCTGGCTCTCCCCCATCATTACCCCAATCTCAATGTGTCACAAGTCAAACTTATCGACTGACCATCCCAAACTGGCTCTTCTCTTAATAGTCGTACTTTTCTCATGGTGCCATCATTCCCCTAGTCACTGAGGCTTCAAACCAAAGTCATCTTTGACTTTTTCTTCTCCCTTGACCCTTATATGCAGTTGGGCCCTAAATCTCCATTGATTCTTTTTATATATATAAATTTTTCTTCTGCATCATCACTGCTTCCTTTCTCTTCCCCACTTCCACTCTGTTGGGTATGCTATTGAGGTCCCATCCTAAGTGGTCTCCAGGCTATTAGGCTAAGGCAGGAGTATTGAGAGCCTTAGGCTAGCAGATTAGAGAACAAAGAATCAGGGATCCACGTAGAAAATTCCATCAAATTCATCTTGCACAGCTGCCAGGTTAATCTTTCCAAAGCATCTCATACCTCTCTCTAGCTCAGCTGACTTCATCCTGTCCCTATTGCCTTGAGGATAAAGCTCAGAGTCCTTAGCAGAGTTCTGCAGGCCTTCTGGTCTAGCCTAACCTGCCATTCCGGCTTCATTTCCCAACAGTAGCCCCCCAGGAACCCTCTATTTTGGCAAGAACAGCTATACTTCTTTCCCATGAACCCCATAACTTACTGTTCTTGTTTCTATCTTTATAACATTGCCCATGTTTATTTCTACATAACAACCTCTCTTCCCTTCCTTCTTAAATCACATCCATCCCTCAAAGTCCAATTCAAGTACGGTGCAATAAAAAGTAAATAGATTTTGGAGTAGAACAAACCTGTATGTGAATTCTGACTTAACTCCTTATGAGCTAGCATGACCTAGGGCAAGGTTTTAGCCTCCTCTCTAAGTCTCATCCATCCATCAAATGGAGGCCATAACCCAACTTCACAGGACTATTGCAGGAGTCAACGTAGAGGACAAGGTTGTAAAGCACCTAGCCCAATATCTTGCATATACTAGGTACTCTATAATTGTTCATTTCCCTTCATGAAATCTTTCACAATCCTCTCAGTCCTCCATTATCTCCATCCTCTGAATTACTGAAACACATTCTGCCGATGCTTTCAAGAAATAGTCTGCATACTACAGCCTCCACCAAACTGAATCTAGCACAACTAGATGGTGCCCGGCTACCACCACCAACTGCTCTGACAAGGATCACAACAGAGGGTCTGGTACAGAGCTAGAGAAAAAATGTAGGACAAAATTCTAACTCACAAGAAAAGCCCAGACTTACTGGTCTGACAGAGACTGGAGAAACCCTAAGAGAGTGGCCCCTCGGACACCCTTTTAGCTCAGTAATGAAGTCACTCCTGAGGTTCATCCTTCAGCTAAAGATTAGACAGGCTCATAAAACAAAACAAGACTAAAGGGGCACAACAGCCCAGGTGCAAAGAGGAGAATGCAGGAGGGGACAGGAAAGCTGGTAATAGGGAACCCAAGGTCAAGAAGGGAGAATGTTGACATGTTGTGGGGTTGTTAACCAATGTCATAAAACAATATGTGTACTGTTCAATGAGAAACTAGTTTGTTCTGTAAAGCTTCATCTAAAGTACAATAAAAAAAAGAGTTTAAGGCAATTAGAGCATGATCATTAGACAAGAGAAAAAGATTATCCAGTATTAGCAGTATCAGTATTCCTGATACAAAGGTTCTAACATATGGACAGAAAAAATATTTAGAGATATAATTCAGAAATGTTCCCTTGAAATGAATAAAGAAATTGATTGCATCTTAGAAGGACATAGTTAGTGAGATTAAAAATAAAAGATGACATAATAAACAATTTTGTATCAGTAAGTTGAAAGTTTAGGAAAAATTGAAAAGATACTAGAAAATGTTAACTTAAAATGATATTTCAAAAGTAAGTAGGAACTTGAATAGCTCTATAAAAATTAAAGAAAAAAGAAAGAAAGAAATAGTCTGCAGTGGCTCCCAAGTTCCATTCCTAGGGCAAGCATGATAATTCAGAGCCTGGAATCCTATAAGAATAATGTTGAATAAATATACTAAGTAAAAGTAATAGATGCTAATGTTTAGCGGACACTTACCATGCTCCAAGCACTGTGCTAGAACTTTACATGCATTGTCTCATATCATTTTCACAACCCCCCTGTGATTAGGGGTTACTATGATTTCCACTTTACAGATGAGGAAACTGATGCTGGAAGAGGTAAAATAACTTGGTTAAGGTCATGCAGTCACTAAGGGCAGAGTCAGGGTTCAGAGACCATGCTGTGAACCACTCTCAGTCTTCTTTCTCTGTTCATCAATACAATCATAAAAAGACTGACATCTGCTTTGCATTTTGCTATCTGGAAAAGCTGACTTGCCCAGATCATTTACCAACATGTTAACTGGTCCCAGCACTGATTCCTAGGACACAACGCTGTTCCCACTTCTCCAGAGTACCAGGTGCTGTCGGGTCCATTCTGACTCATGGCCACCCCATGTGTGTCAGAGTAGAACTGCACTCCGTAGGGTTTTCATGACTGTAACCTTTCAGAAGCAGATCACCAGACATTTCTTTCAGGGCGCCTTGGGGCGGGTTCAAACCACCAACTTCTCAGTTAGTAGTCAAGCACTTAACCATTTGCACCCCCCAGGGATTCCATTCTCCAGAATAGTACTTCTCCAGAATAGTCCCTAACCTTGGTTTCCTAGCACTTCCTAGCCACTTCCCTATCCATTTCAAAACACGGATCCACAATTCCATGGTGACTTAAATTTTCTAAACAGTGTGCAGTGGGAGATCTTGTCAAGGACCTTTTGAAAATCTCAATAGATTACATCCACTGTTTCCCTTTGTCCACAAGCACATTTATCCTCTCAAAGATTCCGGTCAGTTAGTTAGGCGTGATTAACCCTGAATACTTTGTAAACTGTAAAACACTGTACAAATGGCGGTTAATTTAATTTGTAGGAAAAATGATGCCTTACCCCCAATAGCTTACACTTGACTTATGTGTTCAGTAATCTTACCAGCCTGGAGTTCCTTAGGTCCCTTTTGAGACGCTTCTCATGAAGGGAAGACTCATTGGCAATTTTCCAGGCTCCTGGCAAACTAGCTATTTGGAATGACAAGCTATACACGTTAGTCAGCTGTTCCACAATTTTACCCAAAATCTGGGTAGCTGTCATCTGTTCCTGGTGATTCATTGGCATCCATTTAGTCAACTAGACCTAGTACACCCTGTGCATTTACCACCACTTCATTTAGTACTTCCAATTAGTACTTTTGCTTTTTCCAAAAGACAACTTGGGACTAAAGATCAAGGCTCAGAGTATGTTCAGACTCTCTTCTGTCTCCCTTTTGTCTCTGAACAGACCTCTTGAACCATGACCAGCAAGTGGTCCTGTTAGCTGGCTTCCCTGGCTGATTTCTTCCCTTCTTTTGGATCAAGTGCAGGACACACAGGTTCTATTCCTGGCTCTGCTTCTAACTGGCCATGTGTCCTAGGGCAAGCCCCTTCTCCTTTTTAGAAGTCAGTTTCTCATTTGTAAAATAGAGAGAATGCCCAGACAATTCTAGCAGGCCGCTCCAGTGCCAACAACTGGTGATTATGTTCATTTATTTGGCTTTTGTCCTTGGCAAGGTGCTTATCAGAGTCTTTGGGGGATGGCTTGTTTTGAGTTTTTATTTGACCTTGCAGGTTCCCTGTTCTCTTCTCCTAAGTTATGTTTCCACCAGGGCTTCGAATGGGTTCATTCCTGTTTGACTCCCTGCTGAGAATTTGCATTTCTACCCTAGGTATACTGAATCAGAATCTACAGTTTAACAAGATCCCCAGGTGATTCTTATGTATACATCTACATTTTTAACAAGATCTCCGGGTGATTCTTATGGGGTGGGTGGTCTTGTTAAAATGTAGATTCTGATTCAGTATTTCTGGGATGGAAATTAAAATTCTCAGCAGGGGTTCAAACCAGTGGAACCAGTTCAAAGCCCTAATTTCCACTTTAGAAAATCTCCCACTTTCCCTCCATTAGCCCTTTGACTTTTTCAGTCTGGCAAGCCAGGCTTCTTACCAATGGCTGACCACACCTGGCCCTCTGCACACTTGTACACCAGGATGCTAATAAGAAATTTCTAGTATTTTTCAGGCTTTCTGTGGGAGATACACTTTTAAAACTCTTATCCCAAAGTTCCCCAAATGCTCTCTTTGGTTATCATTCTTATTTCTAAATTTAACATAGAATTCTTAGGGTCTTCCCCTGTCCCCCAATTATTGAACTTAATAGTTGGTGAGATGAGTATTCCATGATGTCTTACCCATGATCACATCTTAACCTGTTCTTTTCATGTCTCAGAACCAAGGCCAGTGTGTCTTCCTTTTGGTGGGTTACTTCATCTCTCTCATACTGTTTCCACATCTGTAAAATGGAGATAATAATATTTCCTACTTTATAGCATTGTGATGATAATTAAAATATTCCATGTAAAGCATTTGGCACAGTGCCTGGTGCCTAGTAACCACTCAAAAAATGGTATTTACTATGACAGTTACTCAGCTGCTCTGCTCCTGCGGTTGGGACCTCCAAGAGCCTACCGGTGTAGATTAAAGTGGCTTTGTTTTGTTTGTTTGTTTAAGACCCATGGAAGGCAATTGAAATAAAGTACAAACATTCAGCGGTATCCCCTTACCCCTTGCTATTGAAAGTGGGGTCCATGGAACAGCAGCATCTGTATCGTATGGGAGCTTGTTAGAAATGCAGAATCTCAGGCCCCACCTCAAGACCTACTGCATCAGTAGGTCATGTTAACAGGCTTCCCAGGTGATTTGTTTGCAGCCCCAAATCACCACTCCTTACCACCTTCTACTTGAGCACTTGTGGCATCTAGACTTAATACTTTCGAGCCTCTAAGAAGCCATTACATTGCCCAACAGTGAGCTAAGTATTCTAGGAAGTATAAAAAGAGGTCCAAGGCCCAGTCATCCATGTGTTAGGTTAGGAAACCTGAGTTCCAGTCCTGCACACTTACTAGCAATGGGACCTTGAACAAGTTATTTAGCTACCCTGAGCTTCAGTTTCCCCAGCTGTAAAATGGGGATAATCATCCCTGCCTTGCCTACCTCAATGGGCTGTTGTAAAATCAAATGTGATAATGAGTGTGAAAGTGCTTTGTAACCTGCTAGGCTTTACAAATTGTTATAACAACCAGAGGATGACGATGATGATGATAATTCCAAAATCTCCAAAGCTCTTTGACTTTCTGAGCATCTCCAGTTCAGCACTTATTTTCTGCAGAGATTGAATTTGGCCCATGGGTTTTGAGGAGCTTTTTGCACCCATGTGCTGACTGCCCTCCAAAGACAGATCTACACCCTTGATGTATTTGGTGCAATGAGCTGACTCTTGTTGCCAGGCTGCCACCATCATCGTTCCTACTTAATGGCCCTGTTGAAGCTCTTAGTGGAGGCTATTTGGAAAGCTGACTACTCCCAGTGCTTTGGCTGGGACTGTTGCCTGAGAAGCTTTGCAGGATCTGGCCAGTTCTTGCTAACTAGCAAGATGTGTTGACTAAGCGTCTACCCCGTCTTTGCCAAGTCCCTACTCCCACCCACACAGACACACATGTGCTCACATACACACGTACTTATATAAGTGTGTGCGTGCACACACACACACACACACACACGCACGCACACACACCCTGCTGTTGGAAACACAATTGGAATACCCACTCTCAAAGCAACTTCCAGCATGAAACGCTCATCTCAGAGACATCTACGTTACCACTTCATCACCCCTTGGACCTGTTCTTGCTCCAGCGTGCACTACTCTGTGGGTACAGCCAGAACATTCCGGTGAGCCTAATGTCTTTGTAACTGCGAGTCACAGAAAAAAAAAAAGATAATCTTGTCTCAAGCTGGGCCAAAGGCAGGACAAAGTGATCATGGATGCCATGAAAGCCCATTTCTTTGGATGAGGAATATGGAAACAGACTGTAGAAGGTAGAAACATTCCTTGTTGCTACATGGGAGTAAAAGGGGCTTGAACTGGTTGGTGGTGGTGTGGGGAGGAGAGTTTGTGAAACCTGTCTGGAGCTTGGGGATTGAACCAATGTTAAAACAAACCAGCTGTTTCTTGCCTATGGTAAATAGATATTCCTGTGGAAATATTTGCCCTCAAGAAACGTTCAGTCCTTCAGATCTCAGTGTGGGGACTGAAAACAGAAAACCTGCCACTTGTTCCTTGGCTGAGGGTGAGGATGAAGGCGAAACCTAGGCCTAAGCCAGTCCCTTTTGCGTTCTTCTCCATCAGCCCTGGCAGGTCACCTCATCCCAGCAGTACTGTGGGAGAAGCCATTAAGACTTCATAGCTGTGGGCGCGGGAGTCTCTGTACCAAATATTCCCTCTCTCCAGTTACTCCAATCTAGAGGCAAAAAGAACCATTTAAAACAGTAATTAGGAAATATTTTTTAAAAGCCAATGATTTTTGTTCTTGTTTTGCTTTTAGTGGATCAAGTGTAACCTTATCTTCCTACTCCTCACAACCTTGTGCACATAGGAGAGGAGAAAAGGACACCTCAGTGGCTTAACTGTTCTTCTAAATTATCAGGTTAAACCTTCATGAACATGGACTGGTAGTCACTTTGTACTAATGAATTCATTAATGGGTTGGTCTGGTGAAAAGGGTAAAACTGATGGAGGGATTTTATGATAGGCCTTTTATCATGGGTGACAGCTGCAAAACATTAGTGCTTTAGAACAAACCATGTTGCCTGCTGAAGAACAAGTAGAAAGCTTGTAGAGTAATGAAGTGTCCTGGCTTTTTTGTTTTTGTTTTTTGTTTTTGTTGTTTGTTTTTATGGGAAAGTTGTTGAGTCCTGTGCCGAGCTCAGAATACACGTGGATATAGTAATGTGTCTATTTATACTGCCCTGTTGGTAACAAGTCCAGGATTAAACTATGGCATTTTTCCCAAAATATGTTCTATAGTTTGAGCAACCCAGTGCTACTTCTTTATAGCCTTTGGAAACCCACTGTTCATATCTTTGACACTTAGATTCCAGGTTGCTTCCCAGTAAGTAACCCACTCTTAGAATTCTCAAGTAAAATCTTACAGTGATTCCCCCCAGCCTTCTTTCTTGGGATATCAGTTCCTCAAAGGTAGGACCTCAGTACAAGGGAAACCCATGTCACCCACTGGAAGGTAGAGCCCATCTGACGGGCAAACAGAATAGATACCCTCTTACCCTGAGGCCGCTGGAGCTTGAGACATAAAGGGAAGGGCCTTTCCTCTACAGAGTCAGACAAACTGGGTCCCAGTTCTGTCTCTGCCACTTCCCAATCTTGTGACCTTAGGCAAAGTCACTCAGCTTTTCTGAGCTTCAGTTTCCTTATTTGCAAAGTAATGATAAAATATTTTCTGACCTGCCCACCTGTTGAATGGCACACATGTGATCATGAATCTAAGAGTACTTTGTGAGTGGTAAAGTAGCATGCCCATTTTGGTAATATTATTAATATCACTTAGTACCTTTGGGTTATACGTTTTGATTAGCCCAAAAGCCTTTAGCTAAAATTGAAAATGAAGTCTCAAACACTTTAGCCAACAATTTTCATTCTAATATGCTCCCCCTTCTCCCTCCCCAAAGATGGCATTTTCAATTACTCATTAACTTGGTTTTAGCCCAGGGTAGTTTGAAGTGAGAAAGTATTTCAACAATGGCAAATATGTCTGCTGAGTTGTGCAAACAACCACATAGTCACAACAGTAGTAGGCACCTACATCTTGAAAGAATCACAGCTAGTTATGTTTTGTTTTCTTTGGTGGTGGGGGCGCAGTGAGGGCAAAGATGGACAACAAGTTGGGGAGGGTCGAGAAACGGCCACTGATTCTTTCCATTCTACTACCTTCCTCTTAGCTACAAGCACTCTGCTTTCATGCCTTGATCTTTTCTTTTAGAGATCAAATTCCATAGGGAATCTGAAGAAAGCAAAGCTCACTGTAATAGCACTTTTCAAACAGATACAGACCAGGTGGTTCTTGCTAACAGATTGACAAGGCAGCCAATCCCAGCTCACCCCAGAGCTTTGTGCAATTTTCAGGGCTCACAGAGAGGGGCTTAGATGTGAGCTGTAGCAGCGATATTACCTGCCAGTTGAGTAAGCATACCCAGAAGGAGGCTTTTCCCATGCCTTAGTGTTGACTAGGGAGTTACTACAGGTAAGCCAGTCACGGATGAGAATAAGAAAAGGTAAAACGGGGAATTTTAACATGACTTGAGATACTTTAGGAGTCCCTGGGTGGGGCAAACAGTTAAGCACTCAGCTACTAACCAAAAGGTTGGTGGTTCAAATTCACTCAGAGGCGTGTCAGAAGAAAGCCCTGGCAATCTACTTCTGAAAGATCACAGCCATGAAAACCCTATAGAGTACAGTTCTAATCTGACACACATGGAGTCACTATGAGTTGGAATCCACTCGATGGCAACTGGTTTGTTTTGTTTTGAGACACTTTAGGGAGTTTGTTTCTTATTATTTTGGGGGAGATATTCTGGAGTTTGCTCTTCCAGGTCTGCTGTCCTGTGATACTTCCCTGTCTGTGCCATTAGGCTCTGAGGCTTTTATTAGGGATGTACTGTAATTTTTATTTTTGCTGGTGGGGCTTGCAAGTAACTCTAAGAATTGGAGGAGTGTTAGGGATAGTGTGAGCAATTTGGGGCCATCGGATTAAAATTTATGATCAGTTTTCAAATTAAGGGGAAATCACGTTGACTGCATGAACAGGGCTAAATGGTGCAATTGCTTTCCTTTGGATGGGAAGCCATGTTGGCTGGGCGGCCTCAACTAAAATGTGGTCATTTATTGTGGATAGAAAGGAATGGGAGAGAGCAGTTCAGTGCTCAGCTGGTGGAAAAGTAGAAGAGGGACCAGCAGAGAGGGAGCAGGCCAAAAGTCTCTAGCTGAGTTGCCAAATAGAAGTGCAGCAATTCCTGGGGGCTAACAAGGAGCCCTCGTGGTGCAGTGGTTCAGTGCTTGGCTGCTGACTGAAGGGTTGGTGGTTCGAACTCGCCAGCCGCTCCACAGGAGAAAGATGTGGCAGTCTTCTGTAAAGATTACAGCCTTGGAAACCCTAGGGGCCAATTCTACCCTGTCCTATAGGGTCTCTATGAGTCAGAATCAACTTGACAGCAGTGGTTTTTTGTTTTTATTTTTTTAACATTCCCCAAGCGGTCTGGGAGAGTGAGCTTGTGTATGGCTGATGGTAAATAAACCTCTAAGGTGAGAAGGGGAACACCAGGACCAACAGAATTTTTTCATTTGTAGCTCATTGGTGGACTTAAGCAGTAATATAAATGCCAAGTAAATACAAATGGAGTAGAGGCTATTCTGCAAACGCTGGTGTCAAAGCAGGGGGCAATCCTACTAGAACCTTCAGGCTGCCTTTCTGAGTAAACTGATTTCTCCCACTAACAATGAGCTCTTCTGCAGAGTAGAAAGCAAGTCTTTTTCATCCTATATATCCGCCTCTCAAGGTCCCCAGGTGGTGCGAACAGTTTGCTCTTAACTACTAACTGAAAGGTTAGCAGTTCGAACCTATCTAGTGGCGCTGCAGAAGAAAGACCTGACGATCTGCTTCCTTAAAGATTACAGCCAAGAAAACCCTACGGAGCGGTTCTACTCTGTAACACATGGGGTTTCCATGAGTCAGAATCAACTCAATGGCAAGGGGTTTGGTTTTTGGTTTTTTTAATATCCGCTTCTCAGCTCTCTGTCATCAACCTCTGCCTCCCTCCCCCGACCCCCCACTTTGCCCAGTAACTGTCACTTAGTAAAGTGTTCAGTAAATACTTCAGTTATTCACTGCAGTGTTTACTTGTCAGCATTTGCTTCCTTTTGCCTCATATTGAGTAGGTAGCAATAGTTTCACCCTCACTGCTTCTTTTAGCCCCTGAAATTGGGAGCAAAGAGCTTTGAGCTCCCAGTTCCAGTCAACATAGGAGTAGGGGCTCAGTTGAGGGGGCACACTGTGTGAGACACTGCGTGTCTGTGTGTGTAGAGTGCATCTTGAGCAGGATGGTGAAGAATGTGCAAATGGGCAGTGGAGGACAGTGCAAAGCAATAGCGATGTTCGTTCTACAGGACAGAAGACGTAGGGGAACTTAAGTGTTATCTTCACATACTTACAGGGCTTGCATATGGAAGAGGAGGGTAGATCTGGAACCAAGGAATGAGATTTACAAGGACACATATTTTGAATGACAAAAGGATGAACTTTCTAGCCCTTCTAGCTATTCCTCACTGGAATGGGTTGCCTTAGGAAGCAATCAGTTTCTTGACTGTGGAGGTGTTTGACTAGAGATTTGTTTGTTGTTAGCTGCTGTTGAGTTGGCCCTCAACTCATGACGACCCCAGACCCCATGCACAACGGAACAAAACAGCTGCCCAGTCCATGATCAGCTGTGGATAAGAGCATTGCGATCTGTGGGGTTTTCACTGGCTGATTTTTGGAAGTAGATCACCAGGCCTTTCTTCCTACTCTCTCTTGGTCTGGTAGCTCTGCTGAACCCTGTTCAGCATCAGAGCAACATGCAAGCCTCCACTGACAAATGGGTGGTGTCTGTCTATGAGGTGCATTGGCCAGGAATCGAACCCGGGTCTCCACACGGAAGATGAGAATTCTACCACTGAACCCCCACTGCCCCTGGACTAGAGGTTAGATAATCATGTATCAGAAAGATTGGCTTGGCAGGGCTGGGGTGGGGTGTTGTGTTGTGGAGTGGAGAGATACCTACATCATGGGCTCTTAACTTTGAAGGTCCTGAATAGCTCAGAGATGCTATGATTTTATGATGCAAACATGTAAGTAGAGCAAAAGAGAACCAAGATGGTGGAGCAAACCAATGAGGCAATTTTTCAGGCAGGGGGAAGGGCAGAGAAGTAGAGAAGAGAATCTCTCTGGTTGTTTGCATTTGAGCACATGTCACCAATTATGATTTTCTGTAACTGTTTTCCTAAGCAAACGGATCCTTAGGAATGGCAGAAACTTTTCCAGGGAGCAATTCTTTTCAACATCCTATGTCACTCACAGCCTCCGGATTTGTTTTGCTACTACAAGAATCCCGTTCTCATTTCTCCCCGATTGTTTCCAGGCTTGTGGCCTTCCTGCTCCCATGTTAGAAAAGCAAACCTGGGACACAGCCCCTCCCCCAGCTACAAGTGGTTAGCCCTGATGGCTGAATTGACACTCCTGAGGCTGCCCAGTCCACTCAGTCCACTCTCGTCTCTTGTACCACGCTCTCCCCTCTGATTATAGTCACAAAGAATCGACAAGGGCATGTCAATCTACCATGGTGAAGGATCCAGGGTGTTTTTGCTCCTCCAAATCTGCCATGGACAATACTTTTGGAAAGTACAATAAAAATGAATTACTAGAAAAAGGAAATGACTAAAAGGCCTAGAAAGTACAAGCCACAATTTTTAATTATGAGATTCAACAGCCCTTGAAATGTCTCTGTTGAATTGCTATGTAAGTTTCCAAACGTTTGCTTTCAATTTCTATACTTATCTCCTTGCAGACTGGCAATAACAGCAGAGCAGCCACTGCCTGCAGACCACACTGAGTAGCGAGAGGTAGCCTGCTCTGTATGCCTCTGCCTATATTCAGGGACAGATTACCCAATAAGCGAGGTACGCATGGGCTTACTTCTGCTTACTTAGTAACCTGCAGTGCACAATTTCACCACATCAAAGATGTGGTGAAACCTGTGTGAAATGGTGCACTGCAGGTTAGTAAGTAAACACAATTAAGACCATGCGTAACTTGCTTACTGATTAATCCGCCCCGCCTATATCGCTCCTTACCCTTGGATCCCATGGTGAAATAGACTCAATACAGTCCTAATATATTATCTCTATGAGATCAAATTGACAACAGTAACTCTGAAGCACAGATAAGAAGTTTAGGGGACAGTGAGTCTAACCCAACCATGAGAGAAAGATGTGGCAGTCTGCTTCCGTAAAGATTACGGCCTTGGAAACCCTGTGGGGTAGTTCTATTCTGCCCTATAGAGTCACTATGAGTTGGAACCGACTCAATGGCAATGGATTTGGTTTTGGGCTTTTTTAAGTCTAAGTCAATGGTGGTGAAATAAGTTGGGAAAAGATAGCGAGAATGGTAACACAACGTGAAGAATGTAACTAATATCACTGAATTGTACATGTAGAAATTGTTGAATGGGTATATGTTTGGCTATGTATATTTTCACCAAAAATAAAATAAAATATTAAAAAAAACAAAACAGTCTAAATGGAGGGAGGCCAGTGATGATGTCCTGGAGCTGGCTTGCACTGTCTCGTGAGAGCCAATTGTTAAACTTCCAAGATTTTTGTGAGCCAGTTGTTAAATACAGTCATTATTAAAAATTAAATTATGTAAATTCACAATGAAATAAATTCTACTAAAAGCAAAGGTAACATGCTCAAAACACATCATGTCCTAATTATTGTATTACACTTTACTATTATCTATGCTGTTGAGGTTATTTACATCTATTGTATTATCTGTGTGCTGGAAATACTGTATACTCTTCCCAATTCTGTTCAATGCAGTCACATGGTAGCTTGAAGTTGACCACGGTGGAAGTATTTACACCACGAAAATCAGCAAACACTACAGATCAGGGCTTGATTTCTTGTTGTGTTGATTGCCCAGACTTTAGAAAGTGTTGGAGAAAATGTTAAGAGTGCAGATTAAAGCATGTTGTCCCTGTTGCTGTTATATTGTGAATAGAACAAAAAATTGAGGAAATATTCTTCCTGTATTTAAAAGGTATTCTCCAGTGAGCAAAGAAGTCCCTCTTGTCATTGACACAGGAGTGAAATCCCAACATACGTCTTTGTTATTTCACTTTTGTCTTACTCTTTCATGTAAACCAATGTATAAACCAGCATTCTTGTAGGAACTACACTTGTTGGTTAGTCACAACCCTGGGTTAGCTACAGACACAAGGTCTGGAAAAATCAGTGAAAGCCTTCCTTGAGAAACAATTGGCTATGTGGAACTTACAATAAAGAATATTGTGTATTTTTATTTTTTGCCAATTATATGCTGCACATCCTTTATTTCAGTAAAATTTTAAATAAACTGATATGCATACTTTTTTTTTTTTTGAGAGCCAGTGGTTAAGCATTTACCAGCACACCACTGGGAGAGGGATACATTTGGAGGATTTTTTTTTCCATCATCCTTAAGGTTCTAGGCTCAAATCAATAGCTCTTTCCACCATTGGTGAAGGAAAATTATTCTTTTCTAAAGTTATGCTGAGAGCAGTGGTGGTTCAGTGGTAGAATTCTCACCTTCCATGTGAAAGACCTGGGTTCGATTCCTGACCAATGCCTCTCATACACAGCTACCACCTGTCTGTCAGAGAAGACTTGCATGTCTCTATGATGCTGAATAGGTTTCAACAGAGCTTCCAGACTAAGACAGACTAGGAAGACAGGCCTGGCAATTTACTTCTGACAAATCAGCCATGAAAACCCTATGGATCACAATGGTCCAATCCCATTGTGCACGGGATCGCCATGAGTCGGGGCGACTCAATGACAGCTAACAACAATAACAACAGTTATGCTGACAAATGAATGAGCCCCTCATTTTCAGTAACTCTGAACTCTAGGACCCGTTTTACATTGGAGAAAATATTTGGCAAATCCTTGGCTACTGCTAACCAGAGCATAAACTTTTTTTTTTTTTTCTTCCTTAAACACCTCATTTCCCTGTTGGGATCGATAGGCTCCCACTGGAATCCCTTTACTAACCAATGGAAATCTCATCAGCCCTACCCCAAGCCTGAATGGGAGTCCTGTAGGCCAACTCACTGGGGCACCAAGATGAGAACCACGTTGAGAGTTCAGCCTCCCTCTATCAGATGGCATTAAAACAAATGAATACCGTGTGCTGGTATTAGCCCTGGTTTCATAGAGTTAGAGTGGAACTCCTAGTATCAAGTTACATTTTGTTGGCTCCATGATCATTGTTTTAACCACCAACCGTATGGGCAGAGGTTGGAAGGAAAGCTAAATTTGGAACACACCCCCACTCTCCTTTTCAACATTCCTTTCTTGTTTGTGCAGGGAGGCAATACATTACTCATACTCACACACAGCACCAATGGCTAGAAGACTAAGAAATGAGGTTCTCCCAAAATGTGGTGGGATCAGGGGATTGGACATGTTGTCTACAAGTATGCAACCATGCAGCAGGGATGTCTACATGCTGCTTCTGCAGATTTCTGAACTTGTCTGTGACACACAGTGCTGCGAGACTAAATCAGTAATGAAAAGGAAGCCAGGGTGGGGTCTTAAAACTTGCAAGTGGCCATCCAAGGCTCAACAATTGGTCTCTATTCACCTGGAGTAACAGAGAAAGAAGGAAAGTCAGGAATAGAAGGAGGATATGGAATGTGTGGCAACTGCCTCCATGAACAACTGCCTCTTTTGCCGTGAGACCAGAAGAACTGGATGGTGCCTGGCTACCATTACTGAACATTTTGATCAAAGATTCCATAGAATAATCATGATCAAAAGGGATAAAACGTAGAACAGAGTTTCAAATTCTCCTGGACTGCAGACTTTCTGGAGCCATGGAGAGTAGTTGAACCCCTGAAACTATTGCCCTGAGATAACCTTTAAACCTTAAACCAAAAATATCCCCTAAAGTCTTCTTAAAACCAAACAATATTTTAGCCTGACTAGTAAAAAATGTCTGCTTTGAGCATTATGCTCTTTTAAGAACTGTCTGTATGGGATCAAATTGACAACAGCAACTCAAAAGATTAGGGGACAGCGAGTTTATATTAATGAGGGAAGACCAACTCAGAAAAGGAGGATGAGAATGGTTTCACACCATAAGGAATGTAATGAATGTCACGTTGAATTGGTGTATGCTTTGCTGTGTATATTCTCAACAACAACAAAATAAATAAAATTTAAGAAAAAAAAAAAGAAGCCAGGGATTTCGTATCTGTGATTTCATAAGTTCTTTATCATTTTTAGCTGACATCCTGAGACAGCACCTTTCTGTAGTAATATCTTTCTGATGCAGACATTTTTGGAGCATGGAATGATGGCTTTCTCTGTTTAGTTTCTTCTGTTCTAGCCGTCTTTCTCCCCATACACCATACATAACATACATACATACAGAATGAGAGTTGGAGCAGGAAAGATGGACTTTTTTGAGCGGTGCTAATGATTTGGGCAGTATCTGCAGGGATCATGCACATTTCAGTTCTAGGGCTTTCTAAACCTGAATACACAAGCCATACTTTAGGCTAAAACAGCATTTTTAGTACCTCCAGTTTAAAAAAAAAAAAAAAACCATTGTCATTGAGTTAATTCTGATTCATGGCGATCCTATGTGTGTCGAAGTAGAACTGTGCTCCATAGGATTTTCAGTGGCTGATTTTCTGGAAGCAGATCGGCAGACCTTTCTTCCAAGGCACCTCTGGGTGGACTCAAACCACCAACCTTTTGGTTAGCAGCCAAGCATGTTAATCATTTGCAGCACCCAGGGACTCTCAAAGGGGTTTAGAGTCAGGTTAAGCATAAGTAATGAGAGTTAGTCTGCCTTCCTTCAAGAAGAAGCTGTAGCCTTCTCCCCACCCCGCACCCCTGCCCCTGCCGTCCAGCTTGGAGTCAGAAGAGCATTCTCCTCACTGTCCCTAGTTTCCATGCATGCATGCATGAGGAGTGACGAGGCCCCATCCCTTCGCCCAGCCTTTCCTAATCTGGCCCCAGCCTATTTCTCCAATCTTGTCTCCCACTACTTCCTACCTCATCCTGTGCTCCAACTACCTTGAAGTTCTCACTATTCCCAAACTTGCATTTTACTCTTTTAGGCCTGCCTGGACCTTTGCAAATGACTATATTTATAATATATATAAAGCATTTAGCCTGGTGCCTGTACCTTGGTAGGTTCCAAAAAATGGTGATTGTTAATACCCTGCACATGCTGGTCTTTTAGCCTATAACGGCTTCCTCTTCTTTGCCTTTAAAACCCAGCTCAGATGCACCCTCCTCGGTGGAGTCTTGCCCAGGCAGAGTGCTTTGTTAATACCCTTTCTAGCATCTATCAAGTTGAAGTCAGGAGATTCCCAGTGCCTGACACACGACGGGTGCTCAATGAGTGTTTGTTTTATGGCTCTGGCCGTACAAAAGTGAATAAGCACAGGGCCTGCACGTTTAAGCCTCTCATCTAGTGTGGGGGGTGGGGATGGGGAGGATAGACTTCTAAGTAGATCATTCTAATGCACTGTGGTTAAAGCACTGATCACTTCAACCCAGGCACGGTGGTCAGAAACTGAGCTGAGTCTTAAACAGTGTGTAAGAGTCAGATGAAAAGGGTAGAGCATTGCAGGCAGGGAGGACAATATGAGCAAAGACGTGGAGGTGAGAGAGCTCAGTGTCCTGGGAACAGTACGCAGTTCAGTGTGGCTAGAGCAGAGGGGCAAGAGGTGAGGCTGGAAGACTAGTTAGGGGTCAGATCATGAGGGCCTTCTCTGTCTTGTTAAGGAGCTTGGCCTTGATCCTGTAGCAGGGTCTATAAATTCGTAACATATGGGCCATCAGCCTCCCCAACAACCCCCATCCCTCCTCTCCTTGGCAGACATTGATAATCAATCACAACACCCATTCCACTGAACCCAGATGTGACCTCATAATCTTTCTCAGTATAGCACTGCAGGGAAATACCACCAAGAGATTGGAGGGGGCACTCTGGTTTGCCAGTGAAAGATTTTGAGCATGTGTGCACATAGAGGTTGGGGGTGTAAGAGAGTGCAAGTGATAGAAATATGGCCTATTTAGAATTGCATTTTGGGGGAGTAGATGAAGATGCAGATTTAAGAAGAAGAATCAACAGGACCTGATTGCTTAGATGTGGGGCGGGGAGGTGAGGAAGAAAGCAGAGTCAAAAACAAGGTCAAGGTTTGCAATTTGGGCAAATGGGCAGATGCAGGTACCACTCAGAGAGAGAATGTGAAGAAAGTAATGACAGGCTTGGCGTAATAATAATAGTTCGGGTTTTTTTTTTTTGGTTTTTTTTTTTTTTTTGAGCACTTACTAAGTGCCGGGCTCTGTTTGAAACATTTTACGTGAATCAATTTATTTCATCCTCTCAACAACCCTGTGGGGTGGATGCCATTATTATTTCTGTTTTGCAGATGAAGAAATTGCACAGAGAGGTGTAGAATATTAAAGAGCTAACAAAATCAAGATCACTAAGGCAGACCATTAGAGAAAAGGCCATTGCTGAGTCATTTGGTTGAATATGAATAGAGGCAGCTAGGTTGTTAGCCACCTGTGCTAGGGTTTATTAGCTCATCTTTAATGTTTTGGAAACCAAAGGATTTATCATTCTCAGAAGAGGCCCATTTCAACGTGTATAAATTCACCCTGCCTTCGCCACATCTGTTCTACTCACAGGGACAAATGTCAGTAGCAATATGAATTAAAACAAGCCTATCCAAATAATGACCGAAATGATTTCCAAATGAAACTTCAAACATAAAACACATTGAGCATTTTTAAAATTAAAAGGGTAAGGTTAGGAAGGGTATTGAATTTTGAGAGACTACATCACATTAAATTATGCTGGTCCGTCCCCCCCCCCCCCCAGTGATTAACCTTTTATTGCAATAATTCTACTGCATGTATCTGGGTATTGGTGTGTAAATGTATATAATGCTCCATTTATTTAATAACTTCATACTTTGCAAAGCTCTTTCTCATCCCTGTTTATTTGAGTGTCATAGGAACCTAGTAGCTTTAAGGAATGGGCTGTTTCAGTGGCTAACAGACATGTTGCTATTTTCATCTGAGCTTCACATTTGGCTTTCTTGCCACCTGGGCTGTGTTGGTGTTACAGTGGCAAGCACTACCAGAAGTCAGGCACCTTAGCCAGGAGAGTATGAATGTCTGTGCCCTGCGGCCTGAGCCTGCAGCTCAGCACTAGAGACAGGGTACAGTAAGGACTAAGCTGCCAAGGTTTACAGACCCCAGGCCAAGTTGCCTGTTAACCCTGAGCTCAGACCATGAGACCGTGGCTTTGCTAATGAGCCCTCAGTGTCCTCTGCAACACCTATAAATGTACGTCTTTTGCCTGAACATACCATTCTCATGACCACCTCTTTACCTTGCTCAGGCCATCACATCTGCTTGTGATGCCCTCATTTCCCCTGTCCTAAGGCCTCCCAATACTTAAAGACCCACCTCCTCCACAAAACTCATTCTTGGTGGCCTCAGCCCTCCATGATATCTCTTGCTTTTTTTGAAACATTTATCTCCATCATTCTGCACATGACCCATTAAACCAAACCAAACCCGTTGCCATCGAGTTGATTCCGACTCATAGCGACTCTATAGGACAGAGTAGAACTGCCCCATGGGGTTTCCAAGGAGTGGCTGGTGGATTAGAACTGCTGATCTTTTGGTTAGCAGCCAAGTTCTTAACCACTACGCCACCAGGGCTCCGTGCAGATAACAACAACCAACTAGCAGATTGTGATTTACAAGTAACTTTGAAATTCATCATCTGATCAAATCCTATTACAGCCTTTTAAGGCAAGCTTTAATATTATCTCTTGTAGAGGAGAAAACCAAGGCTCAGAGAGTTAAGTAACTTGCCCAAGGGCAATGGGTAGTAAGAGCTAAGATTGGAGCCCAGATATGTCTGATGTAAAAACTCATTTCCATAATCACTATGCTGCGTGTCCTGGCACATGCTGCTGAAAAATATTTGTTGTTGATGATGATGACAACAATCCTCTTGTGCCAGGAAATAGCCATTGGCTTTTTCCATAGAGTTGCTCCTCAGGATCAGAATAGCCTCAATAGGAGTAGTTCAAAGCCAGAGAAATCTTCTCTAGCTTTTTGGGGTTAGGTGGTATATGGAGGAACCGAGAGTACACTTGAGATGAACTATTCTGGTTTCCATGAAGAGTGTCCTCCCTCTCTGCACATAATGAATAAACCAATTGCCACTGAGTTGACTTCAACACATGGTGACCCCATGTGTGTCAGAGTAGGACTGTGCTCCATAAACTTCTCAATGGCTGACTCTTCAGAAGTAGATCACCAGGCCTTTCTGCTGAGGTGCCTCTGGGTGGACTCAAGCCTCCAACCTTTTGATTAGTAGCTGAGTGTGTTAACTATTTGCACCACCTAGGGACTCCTTCTATATATACGTTCTCCATGTCTTTCCCATGAATCCTAGATCCTCTGGGTGCCTGAGTCTGGGCCCAAAAAGGAGGGACTGAAGAGTACATGAGTTTGAGTAACTTACTACGCATGCTTGGGAGATCTGGGCCCACTCCTTTGTGCTCCACTTGAGAGCTATAATTATTGATCCACAGTGCATTCTTGTGCTCCGTGACCATCTGGCCTAAGTACATCCTAGGCTATCATTTGCTGGGGAAGCAATTGGTTTGGATCAGTGTTTCCTGAAGGTAGCATTGGAAACCTGCATAATCTTGGTTTTGAGAGGCTTAGCAGGCAGCCAGGCTAAAGGCCTCATGTGCTACTCTTGGGCCCAGTGCCATAACTAAAATAATATATTTAGAATTATTCATTATCCCTTCAGCTCAGCCCTAAATTTTAAAATACTTCCTCGTGAGGAAGCCTGGCTTTTTGTAGGCCGTTGGTATTTTAGAGAACTGCATGTTATACAGATTTGTAATGAATGTGGGAGTGAATCTCATTTTGGCTATAATAATCATCAAAATCAGAATAGCGCCTACAACTAATTGTTTTCTCCATGTTGACATTGGTCTAAGTGAGTCATAAGTTTATTACCACATTTAATCTCTACAACAACTCTATGAAAAGTTGGTAATATTATTATCTCCATTTTACAGATGAGGAAAATGAAGCTCAGAGAGATTACGTGAATGTCCAAGGGTCACATAACTAATAAATGGTTGAGCCAATATTCAAACCCAAGTCTCTTTGACTCCAAAGGCTATGAAACTGTTAATACTAACCTCTGCATCAAGATCCTTCTGTCTATGCCATGGAGGCCTTCAGTTGGCAGCCAGCTGAGGCCCTGAGGCAGTGTCTCTGTTGAGGTCAGTAAAAGGATAATGACCAGCATACAGCACTAAGGGCCTGACACTGGTCATTCTGACTGCTGTGCTCCACTGGCCAACCTTTGAGCATCATTACACTTAGTTCTCCCAGGAGAGAAGGTAGAGATAAGAATGCAGATGGAGTGTGAGGCGGTGATATGACTAAATTAGTTTGGTTATCTTCAACTTTTGTAAAAACAGAAACAGATCTTGACTAGTTAAATACTTCTCTCTTTCTTCGACCCAGACATGCACACCAAATTCATAGTCGGCTTTGCAGGCAAGCCAAAGATTGGCGATGTTGCATAAAGAGGAGACCAGTTTTAAATCTACAGTCTTCCTCATAGAATAAGCTGTAAATATTTCCTTCTCTTCTTATGTTTTGGAAGAGTTGTGAAGCATTGGTGTTAATTCTTCTTTCAGAATTTGGTAGAATTTACCAGTGAAGCCATCTGGGCCTGACCTTTTCTTTTTGGGAATTTTTTTGATTCCTAATTCAATCTATTTATTTGTTATATGTATGTTCAGATTTTCTATTTCTTCTTGAGTCAGTTTTTGTAGTTTGTGTCTTTCTAGGAATTTGTTCATTTCATCTACATTATGTAATTTGCTGGCTTACGTTGTTTATCGTATTCCCTTATAATCCTTTTTTATTTCTGTTAAGGTCAGTGGTAATGTCCCCTCTTTCATTCCTACTTTTCGTAATTTGAGTCTTCTCCCTTTTTTTCTCGGTCGGTCTATCTAAAAGTTTGTCGATATTGTTGATCTTTTTAAAGAGCCAACTTTTGATTTCGTTGATTTTCTCTTATTATTTTTCTGTTCTGTATTTCATTAATCTCACCTCTAATTTTCCTTCCTTCTGTTTGCTTTGGATTTAATTTGATCTTTTTTCTTCCAATGTCTTAAAGTAGAAGATTAGGTTATTGATTTGAAATATTTCTTCTTTTTTAATGTAAACATTTATAGCTCTAAATTTTCCTCTAAGCACTGCTTTCCCTGCCTCCCATAATTTTGGGTATGTTATAATTTTCCAATTTTCTTTGTGTTATTGATTTCTAATTTCATTCTGTTGTGATCAGAGAACATACTTCGCATGATTTTAATCCTTTTAAGTTTATTGAAGTTTGTTTTAAGGCCTAGCATATGTTCTAGCCTGGAGAATGTTCCATGTGTACTTGAAAATAATATGTATTCTACAGTCAAACACTTTGAGGGGCAGAGTAGCAGGGGTAGGGATCTGGGGCCCATGCTTTCAGGGGACATCTAGGTCAATTGGCATAACAAAGCTTATTAAGAAAATGTTCTGCATCCTACTTTGGTGAGTGGCGTCTGGGGTCTTAAAAGCTTGCAAGCGAAGGGAGAATGAAGAGAACAGGATACAAGGAAAAGATTAGTCCAAAGGACTAATTGTCCACAGCTACCAAGGCCTCCACTGGACTGAGTCCAGTACAGCTAGATGGTGCCCGGCTACCACCACTGACTGTCTGACCAGGATCACAACAGAGGGTTCTGGACAGAGCTGGAGAAGGATGTAGAACATAATTCTAACTCACAAAAAAAAAAGACCAGATTTACTGGCCTAAAGGAGACTGGAGAAACCCCGAGAGTATGGCCTCCAGACACCCTCTTAGCTCAGTGGTGAAGTTACCTCTGAGGTTCGCCGTTCAACCTGGGAGTGGACAGCCCCGTAAAACCAAATGAGACCAGCGAGGTACAGTAGTCCAGTGACAAGGGCCAGAAAGCAGAAGGGGACAAGGAAGCTGGTGATAGGGAACCCAAGGTTGAGTAAGGATATTGTTGATGTGTTGTGAGATTGTTAACCATTGTCATAGGGCAACATTTGTGTAACTGTTAAATGAGAAACTATTTTGTTCTGTAGCCTTCATCTTAAGTGTGAATAACAGCACAATTGGAAGAGCATAGTCAATGTCACTGAACTGTGCATGTAGAAATTTTTGAAATGGTGTATCTTTGGCTATGTGTATTTTCTCCAAAAAAAAAAAAAGTTGAGAAGTTAGAGGGTTGACATGTTGTGGGGTTGTTAACCAATGTCATAAAACAATACATGTACTACTGTTTTATGAGAAACTATTTGTTCTGTAAGCCTTCACCTGAAGTACAATTAAAAAAAGAGAAAAAAAAAAAGCTTGCAAGCGGCCATCTATGATGCATCAATTGGTCCCAACCACCAGGAGTAAAGGAGAATGAAGATCACCAAAGACACATGGAAAGTATTAGCCCAAGAGACAGAAAGGGCCACATAAACCAGAGACTTCATCAGCCTGAGACCAGAAGAACTAGATGGTGCCCGGCTACCACCAATGACCACTCTGACAGGGAACACAACAGAGAGTCCCGGATAGAGTAGGAGAAAGGTGGAGTGCAGAACTCAAATTCTAGTAAGAAGACCAGATTTAGTGGTCTGACTGAGACTGAAGGAACCCTGGAAAACATGGCCCCTGGATTCTCTATTAGCCCAGAACTAAAACAATTTCCAAGGCCAACTCTTCAGACAGGGATTGGACTGGACTGTGGGACATCAAATGATACTCGTGAAGAGAGTGCCTCTTAGCTCAAGCAGATGCAAGAGACTAAACGGGCAGCTTCTGTCCAGAGGTGAGACAGGAATGCAGAGAGGGTTAGGAGCTGGTTGAATGGACATGGGGGGATCAGAGGTGGAAAGGAGGAGTGTGCTGTCACGGTATGGGGAGAGCAATTAGGGTCACATAACAATGTATGTATACATTTTTGTACGGGAAAAAATTTTAAATAATAAAATAATATTTATTCTGCTATGAACTGGTCTATGTTATCTGCAGAGTTGTTAGGAAGCTGTAAATCACTTTTTCAGTTTCAACTGTATATTTTCAAACAAGATTCAGTCAAAAGTCCGTCCTCTGTGTCCTTCAGAAGAGGACTTGTGAGTCACAATGACCATTTAGCTTTGAGGATTGAAAACAGACCTACAGAAGTCATCTTCTTGCTGTTTCAATTCCTCTGCCCTTTAGAACCACAGAGTCAGCATTTAATTCTCCACAAGGGAATTTTCCATTTTGTGGCTTATCTGAAGTAACCTACAGCCTTCGATCTTTCTGCCACCCAGCCCAGAAGGCCTAGGCCACTGACATAAGCCAGCGCTGAGGGGAGTAGGCATGTGAAGGTCTGAACATAGTGGTTTGTTCACCTGTCACTGACATTATAGGACCAAATCAAATAAATAAGAAAATGCCTCCATCTGACTAGTGTTCTCAGTCTCCTTGGTGACCTAATCTGATGAGTTTTAGTACATGGCTATCAGAGCACCTGAAGGAAATAGCCAACCTAAATGCATGAAGCACAATGGTGGAGTGTAAGTGGCTGCTGAAGTCAAATGGAATGCTTAAATTGTCCATTGGTATCTTTTATGCCATTTTTGAAAGCTGGCCCTACCTTAAAAAATAAGTTCTGGAACTAATTTCCTATTTTAAATGTTGTTCAATATTGCCTTTTGTCGGTGGAACGGTTCTCACTTGTGGATTTATAAGGTAATATAAACAAACATCAAAGAAATAAAAGTATTATGATAAACCAAGATGTGGTTTTAAAGACAAAAAGAAAAAATATGATCTCTTTTCATGCTTCTAAATCCTCATGATACTTAGACCATACACATATGTATAAGTTTATAAAGCTATGCCATAATAAAATCACAGACTTTCACAGTAGGTACGTTTTAAGATTTAAACACAGAAGAACCATTTCTCCTATGAGATTTTCTGAGTTCTTATATGGGTGCTCTTAAAATCCAACCACAGAATATCCTGTCTCTGAGTAATAAAATTGGGTACACTGACTACAGCAATATAATGATGGCCAAGGACCAACATGAAATGGTGAATCACTTTAGGCATTTGGTCATGGGGCCAAAGACCAAGCTCTCGGATCTAGACTGTATTATCTAATTCTCCTTTAGTAAATCAAGTTAGTGAAGGCAGTGAATCTCATGCTGAGAAAAGAAGGAAGCCCAAACCCAAAGGAGCCTAATTCTGCTGGGAGCTTGGAGAATGGATGCCTTTAAGGAAATTCTTTTGCTTCAACTTAGAATGAGTCAACCACAGATGTGCCCATTTCATATTATTTTGTTTATACCTCTGCTTTAAAATATTCTTTTTTTGACACAAATGTGTTAAAGCTGATGTTTCTAGCGTAACCAAAATTTGTGTAATCTAGAAATAACTTCCATCTGCTAATACTCATTATGCAATATGGAAATTGCTCTTAACAGCTTGCTATCTGTATCTATAGGGACACTACATGGATAGGTGTTTATGGCCACATGTTTCTCACATTTAGCGTAAAATAGATACCAACATTCACTCAGCACGCAGTGATTTGAAATACAACATTTAATTCCCAAATGTTAATTTTGCTCGGAAAAATATAAAACCTTTCTGGTTGGGGAAGAATGTATGGACTGTTGCTTTGAGGCTATTGTAATTGAAGTTGTAACTTCACTTCAATTAAAGTTCCCATCGACGGTGATGATGATGATCAGGGTCACAGCAGTGGATTCTCTATGAAGAAAGGCTGCTCTTGTTCCCAGTTCCCAGTTCCCAGGAACTGGGACCATGGTTTCTGAATCCATCAACCTCCCCACGCCCCTCACCACCACTACCCCAGCAGCCCATCGCTGGTCCTGAAATTTTCCTGGTGCTTGGTTAAAGGAGGAATGAAGACAGAGGCATAGAGTCTTCTGAAGGATTGTGGCTCCATGGTTAAAAACGTATCTACATTGGGCATCTGCTTTAGGCTTGTTCATTCCCTTATTTGCTTATTATTCATTTATTAATGGCCATCTGCAAGTTCATCCCAGTTGACCTTTTTCAGCCTAATCCCTTTTTTCTTCTTACACAGTCCAGCAATGTTTCCTGAGCATTTTCAATCTTCCCATGTCTCTGTGCCTCTATATATGGAGTCCCTGGTTGGCACAAATAGTTAAGTGCTTGGCTATTAACTGAAAGGTTAGTGGTTCTAAGTCACCCAGAGGTGCCTCAGAAGAAAGGCCTCGCTTCTGAAAGGTCATAGCCATGAAAACTCTGTGGAGTGCGGTTCTACTCTGAAATACATGGGATTGCTATGAGTCAGAATCGACTTGATGGCAACTGGTACTGATGCCTTTATGTATGCCTTTCTTTCCTTTTGGACTACTTAGGCCCCTTCTTCCATTTATCCCCTCCCCTCTGTCACCACATATCCAAATCTTGAACATCCTCTCCATCCTCAGTTGAAATGCTTCTTCCCACATAAAGTCTTCCCTAATCCTAAAGTACTCCTACCCAATCCAGAAGTGAGTGCACTTTCCTTTAAACTTCCCTTGAGACAGTGGAACACTGGACAAAGCATAGCCACTTGCAAGTTGTGTGGTTTTGGGCAAGATTCTTCTCGAGCTCACCATCCCTAAATTTGTAAAATGGAGATTATAATACCTGTCTCACAGGATTCTTACAAGGATTAAATGAGATTATGTATGTTAAAAACCCACACAGTAGGTGCTCTATAAATTATACCTCTCCTTGAGGACAGGAATCATGTCTTGTTCAACTTTGTACTCTCAGCCCTTAGCATCGTGCCTGGCTAGAAGTGGGTATGTTTGTGGGTAAAGAGGCAATGGAGGGGCCCCACATAGACCTTTAGGAATGGAACATGGTGGAGAGGAACATCGTGCTTTCCAGTCATCTGGGAGGTGATCCATCTTCTCTGTCACCCCCTTTCCAATGGCTTCCTTGTAAGCCTATTAAAGGGCACTTCCCTTTGTGGATTGCAGCCACCATCTCGGCTCCTTAGTTGGGGATCAGGTTGAGGAATGCAAATTGGGTGCTTGGTGCTTCTTTCTCTCCCCCTGATTATTCTCTGAAGATTTGTTCTCCTGGGTAGGGCCTGGAGCTCATCCTTTGCTAAGGACTGAATCCATTCAGTATTTTGCATTGTTAAGTTTCAAACCAATTTCAACTGGTTTCGTAGTTTGCTTGCTTATTCTTGGTTAATATGACTTCCTTTTTTTCTTAAAGTTTCTTTGAAAGGTTCCATAAAGATTTTGGTACATTTAAAAGATCAGTAACTGTTTTACCTGTAAATAAATGAGAAGTGCCCCTCTGGTAAAGTCAAGAGGAAAACATGTGTTGTAAATGGGCTTTAGTTTTTATTTGTTAGATTTGGGCCTCTCTGCAGCCCCTTTTTGACAGATACAGGGACTATATTGAATTCCAAGTTGATTTTCAATTAAACTTCATCTCTAGATTTCCTTAAGAAAAATACTCTTAAGAGGAGAAAAAAAAATTCAGTGCTAGAGACACTGGTCAATGGCTTTTGAAATAATTTTCAGGAGACAAAGGCAGGGATAAATCCAAACATGAATCAGGAAGCTACAATGCAAAAAAAAACAATCAACTGAGAGGGCTTTGCCATGGACCATCGGTTTGATTGCCAAGGAGGATGTGAGTTTGGTCCTTTACGGGCAAAATAAGTAGCCCTTGACTGTGCTTTTGGGATTGGAGAGATGCTGCTCAGTGGGGTGTGATTTCACCACATCCATAACTTTGGCCATAATCTTTGAAATGTTCAGGGCATTTAGTTTGTGTTGTTGTTTCTCTTTTATTAGTTCCATGGTAAAGGCCTAGTGGGTGAGACAGATTGGGTATGCAGCCTTGTGCCATAGTTACATACACATCTTTCTCACCCACGAGCAACCCTAGGACAGAGGCCAGACAGGGTTCACCTTGGAAACTCAACATTGCCTGGTACACAGTAGGCACTCAATCAGTATTTGAATGAATGGAAAGACCTTCCTGATGGCTTCCTCCTGGCACTGGTGCAAGAGAAATGTTGGAGAGCTACTCGCCAGCCTTCCCTCTGCCCTTCTGACCCTTAAGGCAATTCCTGCTTGGGTGTCACTGCAGTTGGAAGGGGTGGTGGGGAAGGGAAAGAGTCCCTCTTTAATTTTATTCGATCTTCCCTGTCTCCACTTGGGAACTACTGACATCTGAATAACTTTCAAGGATTTTTTGTTAATCCTCCATCACTTTGACCAAATGTCTTTCTATAGCCCAGAAGCAGGAGCCCTGGTGATGCAATGGTTAAGCACTTGGCTGCTAACCAAAAGGTCACCAGTTCCACAGGAGAAAAGACCTGGCGATCTGCTCCCATGAAGATTAAACCCCAAACCAAACCCGTTGCCATCGAGTCAATTCTGACTCATAGCAACCCTGCAGGACAGAGTAGAACTGCCCCATAGGATTTCCAAGGCTATAAATCTTTATGGAAGCAGACTGCCAAATCTTTCTCCCGTGGAGCCGCTGGTGGGTTAAAACTGCCAACCTTTCAGTTAGCAGCCAAGTGCTTAACCACTGCACCACCAGGGCTCCTTCCCGTGAAGATTACAGCCTAGGAAACCCTATGGGGCAGTTCTATTCTGTCCTGTAGGGTTGCTATGACTCAGAATCAACTCGGCAACACACAACAGCAGTCTAGAAACCAGGCTTGAGCCAGATCACAGGGTATAGCACTGTCAGACTCCGTGGGCTCTATGTACATGGTGGGGAGAAGCCAAGGGAGTGAGGGCCTCTCTGTAGAAGGAAGAGACCTGAGACCAGGTTCTTTGCCTGGGTTCTGCTCACCTTGCCCAACACAAACCAGTTGGTGAGTATTTTATTAGCAAAGGAATCCTGCAGGCTATACACATATGTTCCATTCAGTGAGACACTCCACATGGTGTTAGTAGGTTTCCCAGGCTTAACTGCAGTAGATCTCAAGATTTTGGAAGGATGGAGGGCAGGACAAGGAGTAATCCCAGTACATGTTTGACTTTATAACACCACCATGTGGGTGAGGTTTTTATTTAAAAATGAAGAGCAAAAAACAAGCCCTAGTCCCCTGTGCTATGCACAGAAGCACCTGCATGTAGCTCGGGCCTCATGGGTCCTCTCCAGAGTAGAGTTCCCTGACAGAGGCTGTAGGTGAATGATATTTTCTAAGCTGCCCGTGTGAATCCATCATTCCCTCCCCCTGGCAACTACACTCTAGACAAATGGCTTATCCATCTTGCTAGAAGACACGGTGTCATCCAAACAGATGGCAGTTTGCAGAGGAATCCAACAGGCCAGCAATGCTCACTGGGAGGCATCAAGATGGAGCCTGGCAAGCTCTATGTGTAAAGCTCAACTGTGCTTAAAAGGAAGCTCTGTGGAAAATCCAGTTCTGGGCCTGACAGCTTTATTTGGAAAAATTAAACAGTCACTCTTCCAATTTTGATCAACAGACATTTATTGAGGTCCCACTAAATACCTAGCCTATGTGAGAAACTTTCTGTAAATGATCTCAGTTAATGCTCTCAACAACCTTGTCAGGGTGGTAATTACCCCACTTTAGAGATGACAAACTGGGGCTTAAAGAAGTGAAGTGACTGGTGGCAAGGGGTGGAGCTTGGATTTGAATTCATGTCTGTCTCTTCCTCGAACTCTTCCTATTCTGCTCAACTACATCCCAGGGATTCCTTTTCCTTCTTACCTCAAATTATTTCATGGCTCAGGCCTACCAAAAATCATAAATCCATTAAGGGCTCCACAGTTATAAAAGTCCTTTGATCAGGTGGGTTATTTAGCCATTGTTAGTGGGAACCTTCGAACTTTGCCAAGGATCCCCCTGGTTGGTTGCATGCAGATAGTGAAAGTATTGAGACCTTATTGACGGCACAGGAAACTTCCATCATCTTCTATTCTGTTTAACTGGGGAAGGCACAAGAAATGAAGAGAAGGTGCTTAGAGAACCCGATTCAGCCAGTTATTTCAGCTCAGCTCACAAATACATACTGAGCACCTCCTTCATGCCTTGTTGTTCATTGCTGTCAAGTCAGTTCCAACTCATGGCAACCCCATATGTGTCAGAGTAGAACTGCTCCATAGGGTTTTCAAGGCTGTAGCCATTTGGAAGCAGATTGCTAGGCCTGTCTTCCGAGGTGCTTCTGGGTGGATTCAAACCATCAACCTTTTGTCTAGTAGCCGAGCACTTAACTGTTTGCGTCACCCAGGGACTCCTCCTGCATGCCTCGAGTGGTGTAAGTCACAATGAGGCTAAGGAGGCTATATATAAGAGTACCTGCTCTCTAGGTAAGAAAGACACAAAAGAATCAAGGTTTGGACTTAATCTTGTAAAAATGGCAAGGCACTGGTGGCTTTTGAGCAGAGATGTGACAACGTTCCCAGAGTATGGTTTTATTCCTTCCTGCAGGGCTACTGTGGGGGTCAGGAGGCAGCAGCTGGGAGGAGCATAGAATAGGGGGTGTTGGAGAAGCTTGACTGTACTGTCACCACTACCAGTTGCTGTAAGTCAGCTCCAACTCATGGTGACCCCATGTGTGTCAGAGTAGAACTGTGCTCCACTGGGTTTTCAGTAGCTGATTTTTGGGAAGTAGATCACCAGGCCTTTCTTCTGAGGTGTCTCTGGGTGGACGCAAACCTCCGACCTTGCGGTTAGCAGCCAAGCACGTTAACTGTTTACAGCACCCAGGGACTCCTGACTGTACTATACCAGTGTATTAAAGATGTGACAGTTTCTGCATCTTTGCCTAGCACCTCCCATACATGTGAAACCCAACAGTTTAATGGAAAGGATATAAACCATCTGTAGCAACATATTTGTTTAAAAAGGAGACACCAGCATGAGGACTTAGCAACTTTGAACCAGTTGAAAGAAGAGCATCTGCCTGATATTTTCGTAGTGGTTATACTGATTGTTCGTCTTCCATTCTTCTTGTGGTTTGTGTTACTAACATATTTGTATCCGTTCTGCCAGAAGAATCCTTGAGAGAAAGAAGAATATGTAAATTGTTACTTTAGAAGGATCAACATCTATACAAGAATTAAAGTTGCCTGTAGCTTTGGTCCATTTGGCCTGCACAATTGAAGCACATAGATTTTGAAAGGTCTTTGACATCTTGGGGGCCAAGGGGAGTCAGGAATCTCCCATTCCTGCTTACCTTCTCGTGAAATACTTACATCTATTGGACACCCACTATGTGCCAGGCGCTGTGCTGAATATTTTCATGCATCCTCTTAGCAACCCTGTTTTACAGGTGAGAAAACTATGGCTCAGAGAAGTTCTGTAACTCGCCCAGAATCAGAGTTGGTACATGGTAGAGCCCATATTGAAAGCTATGTCTTCTGACACCAAATCCAGAACTTTGACCACTGTGTACCACACTACCTCCCCCTGGTCGATTTGGCATCCCCGGAGTATACAAGGTTAATAAATGGGCCCAAACCAAACTAACAGTGGCAGGTCACTCTAGGGTGGGCCTGACTCCCAGACTGGATTCTAAGATCCTTTTAAGCTCTTTAACTCCTTACCTCCTCTAGTAGGTTATGAATTCATAATTTGGAGTTGGCCTAATCTCTCCAGCCCACTCTCCTCTAAAATACTCCTAGGAGCAACCTGGAGTGCAAAATGTTGTTGTTAGTTGCTGTCAAGTCAAATTTCGACTCATGGTAACCTGATGTGTGCAGAGTAGAACTGCACTCCATAGGGTTTTCAAGGCTATGACCTTTCAGAGGCAGATTGCCAGGCCTGTCTTCCGAGGCATCTCTGGGTGGGTTCAAACTGCTAACCTCTCAGCTAGTAGTCAAATGCTTGGGAAATGAAGCCTGGAGAAATAGCTGACCAGAGCCCCAGCTCATCTTTAGAAATGGTCTGGATATGCACAGTGGAACGGGAAGTGGGGTTGAGCCTGGCGAAATAAAAAACTCATTGATGCCTGAGACTGGAATCCTGGCAGTGGAGGATGAAAACACAGGGGAGCCTTGTCAGGAAATGAAGAGCCTCTAAATGAAAAAGTGAGAACTTTGTTATTTCAAAAATGCCCAATGTGTTAGTTTGTTGTTTTTCATTAATAATAAAGCTATGAGGAGCAAGAGTTTGATTTATATTTGAAAATCTAGGCTCTGGCATTTAAAAATAGTTGATGAACTTTAATACAAGAAAATAGTTCATATCTTTAGATTGAACTATTGCCTGTAATAGTCTCTTTATTTTCTCTTTTGAGTAGAATTTGTAAATCTGATCATTTGAAATGTTTTTAGTAAGGCTAAGTACAACTAACTGTGTATTGGAACTTGTTCTAGCTATCTAGACACAAATCATTTAGATTGGCGTTCTTAAAAAAAAAAGTTTAATTCCCCAAAATAGCCCTTTTGTCTTACATCCATAGCATTAGGTAGCCAGTTTGCATTTTTCCCCACAAGTTTTTTGGAAACTTGTAGCCTGGCTTCATTTACTGGAGCCTTGGTGGCACAATGGCTAAGTACTCCACTGCTGACTGAAAGGTTGGCAGTTGGAATCCACTAGTGGCTCCGCAGGACAAAGACCTGGCTGTCTGCTCCCATAAAGATTTACAGCCTAGAAAGCACGGTAGGGCAGTTCTACTCTGTCACATGGGGTCACTATGAGTCAAAATCGACTCAATGGCACCTAACAACAAATTTTACCCAAACTCAGCCTTGTATGATTCTCCCTCACCGCATTCAGGGATAGTGACATATTTCAAATGTTCTTTTTCTTTCTCCCTGTTTCTGACCATTTCTCTCTCTTCGTTCTTCCAGCTGGGAAGTATATAATATTTTGCTTAATTCCCTCCAAGTCTTGTGAAGGCAGTGATATTGTCCCCATTTTACAAGTCAGAAGACAAGGGCTCAGAGTTGAAGGACTGTAATCACATAGCTAGTAAAAGATGGAGCTGGGAAAGTAAGGGTTACTACCTACCTCCTATGTGTTGCTGTCAAGTGGACTCTGACTCATGGTGACCTCGTGTGTGTCAGAGTAGAACTGTGCTCCAGAGGGTTTTCAATGGCTGGTTTTTTTCATAGTAGATCACCAGGCCTTTCTTTCACGGCATCTCCTGGTGGACTCAAACTGCAGTCGAGTGTATTAACCATTTGCACCACTCAGGGACTCCGAGTGAAGGTTAGGAACTTAGAATACTCAATCTCTAATGCTCCCCCTCCAGATCCTAGTGTTCCTATGATGGTTCTATGGTGCTGATCCCCACCTCTAACTCATCCTGCAGAAACAGACAAGCATCTAATCAGAATGAACCTGCCCATGGCAAATTCCATCTAAGACCTACTTTACTCCATTAACTACATCATAGATGGAGACAGAGGCATGAACACTAAGTAATTTATCCTTTATCTTGGGGAAAATCAGGACTAGAACCTAAAACCTCTGAGGGTAATTGGACCAGGCTGCCTGCTTACTTTAATACTGCTTAGAAAGATTGTTGAGACTCATGCACCTTTTTACATAAATATTCCAAAATACCCCAAAGTTTTTCAGACACTGTTTTCTTTCTTTCCATTTTTGTTTTTTAGGTTCTGTTAAAATTAAAACAGAAAGCCTATGCGTACATGTATGCATAAGTGTATTGTAGAGTTGAATGCTTTATGTACTGTGGCTTGAATGGTTTCTAGGTTGTTTATTTTATAAACGTTTTCGTAATCACCCAAATGCTGCATGCAGTTCATGCTTTTGCCATCAAACATAAACCAAATTCCCTCATGGAAAATGCATTTGTTCTGGAATAATGCCAAAAAGAGTTCAAATAAGAGCCTTTAAGTTTGCTTCCCAAAATATCTATGCTGATAAATTATCAGGTGTTCAATTAAAACTACGGCACTGATGTTTAATTCCTATTGAAATTGTTGCAACTGCTCCAAGTTTTATGACTTTGCACTTTTACATGCCTTCCCCATAATTAACATAAAGAAATTAATGTCTTACCAGCTTCAATATTTGATGCCATGTGAGTCCTGAGGATATTTAAAGGGAGAAGAAATGTAAATAGAATGAAATTCTTAAGCAAGATTACTGATAGGACAGGACTAAAGAGCCTGGGAGTATGTGAAAAGTGCCTCTTTTCTTCCCTTTAATAAGTCCATTACTTGCACTTGGGCATATTTTAAGGTTCTTTTCATGCTGAATCTAGAGTTGAGCATGCTTTGCATTTCAAGCTTTGTCTATGAATCAGTAGAAGCCAAAGTTATTTCTGCTTTAAAATAACAGGAGCCAGGAACAGCTAATCTCTTTTCATTCTGAGCTCCTTACATTATTTTACTGGACAGAGTTTGTGTTGGCTACAAAACAGGCCATTCACAACATCTATGAGAAGGAATTTAGGTAAGAATGAAGAGAGATTGTAGGATATATAAAGACTCCCTCTCCTGAGGCCATTAAGAAATTCCAAATTGGCACTGTTTTGAATAGTGACATTACATTACATTAGCCTTGCTAATTTCAGTAGTTCAAGCCGATAGACTCTGCTTACCAATTTACTGGATGAAACCTACCGAGGTGCTTCTCAGCTAAGGTGAGCTAATATTTTAAAATTTGCGACTGAGGGGAAGGTAGTGGGGTAAGTTGGAGGGTGATCGTGGCTGCGTGGCGGAGAAAGACCTGGGGATCTGTTCCTTTAAAGATCACAGCCTAGAAAACCGTATGGGGCAGTTCTACTCTGTCACATGGGGTCGCTCTGAGTCGGAATTAACTCTATGTCACCCAACAGCAACTCGGCTAGCAGTAGCAGTGCTCATCAGAAACTTTTAAGAAAATAGTCTATGTCTTTCATTCCTCAGTGAGATGTTCCCATGATGTTGAAAGAAATTCACTCTTTTTTCATTAAGCAGGAATGAGGATATGAGAAATGGAGGCTTTGTCACCCCTTATCTCGTCTCACATGACCTCCTTCATTATCTCTATTAATTGTGTGCTTTTCAAAAAGTAGGGCTGGCAAAAAAAAAAAAAATCCACAATTTTTTTTTAAATAATAGTGGGAATGCATCTGCTCTTCTGTTCATAAAATGTGCAAATAAACTGACAGAAAGGGAACTGCTTTTTAAAGGAATCTCCCTGTTAAAAGACATTCTCCTAAATCTCTCTTGACTTACTGGCAGCTCACATCATGGTGGAAAAACGTACGAAGGAAATCTTCAGAGCCTTGCAAGCTGAGAAAGTAGGAAGATTGCCGAGTGTTTGAAAGGGTTTAGGGTTTCGTTTGAAGAGCAGCTGCCCCCCGCCGGGCCTGCGCTCAGATCCACAGCACACCAGCGCAAGGCCGATGGAAATCGCCCTGAGTGCAGTGATAACGAACCTGCGGGTGATGGGGCACAACCAGCCGCCGGGTTAGTGACGTGGGTCTCCTGTCCAAAGCACAGGGTCCTTCCCTGACCACTTTAGAGCATCAACCAAGAAAGATGAGAGAGAGATTGATTCTAATGTTTATGGTTTCTTGAATAACAAAAAATAATATCTTATGCTTGTGCAGGGTGTTAAGGTTTACAAATCATATTTACATATCTTATCTCGCTTGAGAAGTAGTACAGCTTTGGTGCTAAATAAGGAAGTATTCTCTGCTTACAGGCAGAGCGGTAAAAGTTGGAGGATCAAGCTTTCGCAGGTTTCTGTTCTCAGAACCTGACTCAGGAAGTGTTTGTTTGACTTATTAATTACATTGTACTGGCCATGTTGGTGTTGGTTGAAGTTGAGTCGGCCCCTGACTCATGGTAGCCCCATGCACAGTGGAACGAAATGCTGCCTCGTCCTGTGTCATCCCCATGATGGGTTAGGGATCAGACCTTTGTGATCCCCATAGGGTTTTCACTGGCTGATTTTCGGAAGTAGATCACCAGGCCTTTCTTTCTGGTCCTCTTAGTCTGAACGCTCTGCTGAAACCTGTTCAGCATCCTAGCAACATGCAGGCCTCCACTGACAAGATGCGTGGTGGCTGCACTTGAGGTGCATTGACCAGAAATCGAACCCAGGTCGCCCACGTGGAAGGTGAGAATTCTACCACTGAACCACCGGTCGACTAGCCATACTTAATAGAAACCCTTGTCTTCACCTGTGGCTACCACAGTTCCCACTCTCCTTCTACTTTGAGAAGTTCTTTGTGGCAGTGCATTTAAACCAAGATATTTTCTAAGGACTCAGATAATGGTAAAAAGGATAAGATTCCAGAATGTGATACATTTTCAATCATTTTGTCTCCAGAAAGGTATTCTGGATATGACAAGGGCTAGAAAAGCTTTTAGGGAAGGAAGCCGTAAAGCAAAGAGAAACAAGTAGTGAGGTAGACAAGGCAGCTGGAGAGAGACTGGTAAGTGAAGAATGCTGTCTCCGTCTGTAGTCAGGGCCCTGCACCCTCTAAATGCCGCCTGCCTGCCTGGCTGGGGCATGAGAAAGGTGGAGCCCCCCCACAAAAAAAAAGTTGAAAAGGGGCCTCCTAAACTTGGTCTTAGGCTTAATACTGAGGAGAAAAGATTTGAGGATTACTTACCTTGTTGTGAGTCAAAAGGGGGCTTCAGATTTCTCCCCTGAGTGAACTAAGCTATAATCTGTCTCTATAGCCCTCTGTTAATACTTCTTCCATTTGTGAAGAAATTATAGTGACTGGTGAAGCTCGGCTTACTTCCTCTAATCTCTTGGCAGAGAAATGAAAAAGACAACCAGAAATTGCTGTCCAACTGGAATTCCGCATGGCATAGGGAGAACCGATTAGGACAAAGTGATTGAAGAAATCAATCTTTATTTGGGGGGGGGGGTGCATCTTTAATCCCTTCAGTAAATTGCTTTCTCTGGTGACATTGCATACCCAATTACAGTTTGCTCGTTTTGATTTTCCCCTCACACTGTTGCTGCTTTTGCCATTGTGGTTTGCAGACTGAGCAATGAACTTATTACTGGCGTTAAAAACTCTCCACCAGTTGGGTCTCAGGCTCAAAATGTCATCACTTTTGGAAGATCACTAGACAATTATATTTCCTTTAGCACTTCCACAAAGGGCCTATTTTTCACCCCCTTAATCATTTGAGTTCTCGTCTCTGACCAGTATTTTCAACATCTTCTTCAACTGTAAAAATGAAAATGAAATACAGTAATAAAATAGATCCAACCAAGAACCATAGTGGTACCTTATATACTAGGAATTGCTCCACAGTCCAATTTATGTACCTAGTGTCAGGCCAGTTTTCTTGATGAAAGCATTCTACTGCCAAGTCATATTCAGCAGTGGGTCACTGTGACTCCCAGGTCATCTTCTACAGCAATGGTGCCCAGCTAGACTTGGCATAGCTTCAAAAATGCATAACTTGTTTTGTTTTACAAAGTAGCTGTTGCATTAGGGTGATGGCATTATGATTTTTTACCAAAAATATCCTTAATATTATCATATTTCCTTGATACCATCCTCTACATCTTTTAAGAAAAAAAATACATTAATCTCCTCTCAAATTTTTCTTCTCTAACCAATCTATCTTACCTTCTGTCCTGCTGTCCTGCAACTTAGGTCTCATACAGCTTCCATTCCTACATGCCGTGCTTATCCTACAAATATACCCTATGGAAATGCACCATGTACCCAAAGGTTTATGTCTAAGGATGTTCACTACAGCATTGTTTATACTAGGGAGAAATTGGAAGCAACCTAGATGTCCATCAGTGGGGAAATGGTTAACTGTGTTATAGTCATACTATGGCATTCTTTGCAATGATTAAAAAGGATGAGACAGTTCTACATGTATTAACATGCAAAGGTCTCCAAGGTATGAGCCCATTTATGCATAGAAAATACATTTACCTGTGGGGAATTGAGAGGGAAGAAGCTGAAGGGGGAATTTCTTTTTTGACTCTATATAGTTATGTTAAGGAGCCCCGGTAGTGCAGTGATTAAGGACTCTGCTGCTAAAGGTTGGTGGTTCGAACCCACCAGCCGCTCTGAAGGAGAAAGATGTGGCAGTCTGCTGTCATAAAGATTACAACCTTGGAAACCCTATGGGGCGGTTCTACTCTGTCCTATAGGTTTGATATGAATCAGAGTCGACTTGATGGCAATGGGTTCGGTTTTGGTATACTGTTATGGATTAAATTGTGTCCCCAGAAAATATGTGTTGTAAACCCTAACCTCTATGCCTGTGGTTTAGAGCCTTGGTGGTGCAGTGGTTAAGAGATACGGCTGCTAATCAAAAGGTTGACAGTTTGAAGCCACCACCCGCTCCTTGGAAACCCTATGGGGGCAGTTCTACTCTGTCCTATGGGCTCACTATGAGTCAGAATCGACTCAATGGCAATGGGTTTGTTTTGTTTTGTTTTGTTTTGCCTATGGTTATAATCCAGTTGGGGAATGGGTTGTCTTTGTTATGTTAATGAGACACGATTAGTGTAGGGTGTGTCTTAAGTCAATCTCTTTTTGAGATATAAAAGAGATTAAACAAGCAAGTGAAAGAAGCACAGATGGGGGAAGAGATGACAAGCCACATGAAGATTGCACAGGAGCAGAGAGGCTCAGAAGAGACAATGACCTTCTTCCAGAGCCAACAGAGAAAGCCTTCCTCTATAGCTGGCATCCTGAATTTAGACTTCTAGCCTCCTAAACTATGATAAAATGAATTTCTGTTTGTTAAAGCCACCCACTGGTGGTCTTTCTGTTATAGCAGCACTAGATAACTAAGACATATACTTATATATTGTTTGAATCTTTAGCTTCAAGAATGTATTCAGGTGTTCAGTGGTTAAAGAGATTAACAAGATTACTCTATCAGCATTGTAAAGATCCCTGGTGGCGCAGTGGTTAAGGCAATCGACTGTTAACCGTAAGGTCAGTGGTTCAAAGACCACCAACAGCTCTGCGGGAGGAAGATGTGGCAGTCTGCTTCCATAGAGTCACAGCCTTGGAAACCCTATGGGGTCACTATGAGTCAGAATCAACTCGACAGCAGTGGGTTTGGTTTATCAGCATTGTGGAGGATGGTTTGAAGGGAGGCAAGACTGGGAGAGCAGTTAGAAGGCTGTTGCAGTCTAGGTGAGAAATAGTGAGAATATAATCTAAGCAGTAGCAAGCAATAAGGAGTCCCTGGGTGGCGCAAATGGTTAAGCATTCCACTACTTGCCAAAAGATTGGAGGTTCAAACCCATCCAGAGGCACCTTGGAAGACAGGCCTGGCAATCTGCTTCTGAATAAGTCTCAGCCTTGCAAACCCTATGGAGCAGTTCTGCTCTGCATACGCGGGATCACCATGAGTTGGGATCGACTTGATGGCAACTAACAACAGCAAGCATTAACAAGGAAAGGAAACAGATCCATAAAATATTAAGGAAACAGAATGTACAGGATGTGGTGATTAATTAGGCCTGGAGGATGAAGAAGGAGCAATCTAGGATGACTCACAGGTTTCTGGCTTGGACAACTACGTGGCTAGTAGAGCCATTCACTGAAATGTGGGAGGGGGAGACACAGCAGGTGGAACAGTTGAGTCTGAGCTCCCTGAGGTACTTCCAGGTGGAGATGGCCAGTGGGCAGTTAGATCTCCAGAGGGAAGTCTGAGCTGAAGGTAGAGTTGCGAAGCATCAGTGATAGATAAAGCCAGGGTCACAGATGAGAGAGCATTCGGGAGACCTGTAAAGTGAGAAGAGTGGAGGGCTAAGGAAGAGAAACAGGCAGAGGAAAAAGAGCCTGCAAAGAATCTGAGAGTGATCAGAGAGGTAGGAGGAGGACCCTGGAAGAAGGGGTGCCAGAAAATAGGGGGAAGGACACCAAATGTGAAGACAGGGAGTGGCCAACAGTATTAGATGCTGCAGAGAGCTCAAAATGTGAAACTAAAAAGAATCCATTGAGGAAGTAACTGTAAACTGGCATGAGGGATCTTATGAGGCTGATGAAAGTGTTCTCAAATTGGAGTATGGTGATGGTTGCATGCCTTGATAAATTTCCTAAAAATCATTGAATTGTACCCTTGAAATTTACTTGAAATTAGTGAATCTTATGGATTTTACGGTATGTAAACTCTACCTCTATAAAATTGTTTAAAAAATAAAAATAAAAACAACAACAAAAAAGAATCCATTGAAATTTAGCTTTGGGTAAGCTCTGATTCCAAGAGGAGCTTTCCAATCTATTCCAATTGGTTGGCAAAAGCTCCCTGAAATAGAAGGACAGGAAGCACATGAGAGTACATGCCGTATCCGCCCTCCCCCTACTCTCTTGCAATATCAAAACTAGTTTATGTGTTTGGTTTGCTTTTCATCAAGTCATGAGTATTACCACCCTATGCTCTGTCCTCCAGCCTTGGTTGTGGCTTGCCTTTTAAGGTCTTTCTCAGCCCTATTCCTTCTTAATTCAAGTTGGCCAATAACGAGAAGTGTTTGTCTTGGTTAACATCCACATTTGATGTATTCCGTAGAAAGGTAAAAACAATATGGAAAACTTATGCCCCTTCTTAGACATCAGTTAGAAGGAACTGGGGCTGCCACTGGCCCTACTTAATTAAAGTGTTAAGTTCCTACCAAGTGCATCTTTTCATTTTGGTTCAATATCTTCCTGCTGCGATTTTATACTCCTTAGTGATCTGGCTGCCACTTTTTATAGTAGAATTTTCCTGTTTTCCTTTTATATCTTTGTAGCTGTGGGTTTGGCCATTGTTTTACCTTTCCTGGCCTTCCATTGCACTTGCCTACTTTGTGGAAGGCCCATGGAGTTATTTGTTTGAGGAACACACAGCTTTTTCTGCTCAATTTACTTCCTGTTGAGTGGTTCCAACTTTTGTCTAAATCTTGTTCCCAAAATGGATTTTTGCCAACTGATGCTTCTCCTATTCTTTCTCTGGATCCTGAGTGATACTATTGTGTGGTTGCTCTGAGCAAGCTATCACCTGCAAATTATGGCTAATTGTTTCCTATTAGTATGAGAAAGATTCTGTGTAAATAATACCCTGAGTTGGTTGCTCAATCTTCTGTATAGGCAGTGTCCTCACATGACTATCCTGTGCTGTATGTGCACATTTCACATTGCCCAACAAATATTCTCGCTATTTCTAAGACTTTACCCCTGGTTTAGGAAGCTAGTTCTTTCTCCTCACCCTAGACAGGTCAGTAGTTACTCTCCTAAAATTGGTTGATATTCCTTGGTGTCTTAGTTATCTACTGCTGCTATAACAGAAATAGCACAAGTGGGTGGCTTTCACAAACAGAAATTTATTCTCTCACTATCTAGGAGGCTGGAAGTCCGAATTCAGGGTGCCAGCTCCAAGGAAGGCTTTCTGTCTCTGTTGGCTCTGGGGGAAGGTCCTTGTCATCAATGGTTCCCTGGTCAAGGAGCTTCTCAGCACAGGGACCCTGAGTCCAGAGGATGTCCTCTGTCTCGGCGTTGCTTTCTTGGTGGTATGAGGACCCCCTGTCTCTCTGCTCGCTTCTCTCTTCTATATCTCAAAAGAGACTGACTCAAGATATAACCTAATTTCGTAGACTGAGTTCTGCTTCATTAATATCATAGAGGTAGGATTTACAACACATAGGAAAATCACATCAGATGACAAAATGGTGGACAATCACACAATACTGGGAATCATAGCTTAGCCAAGTTGATACACATTTTTGGGGGGACACAATGTAATCCATAACATTTGGCAGACTTAAAGCCCTCCCCTGTAAGCTAGTCATGGTCTCCAAAAGACTCTGGTCCATTTCTTTGAGCAAGGATCCAAATCTGTCTCTTTGGATTCCTCTCCAGACAGTGTCTGTGTCACTTGAACCTTTGTCCCTTCACTCTTTGCCCTTCATCCTGGCCATGAGACCTCTAAGGACTTGAATGAAATCCAAGAATCTCTTGATTAGAAGAAGGGTCATCAGAAGCTATCTACTTTTACCTTCTCATTCCATAGTTAAATCCCTGGTGGCACAACAGTTAAGTGCTGGGCTGCTAACCAAAAGGTTGGTGGTTTGAACCCACCCAACAGCTCTGGGGGTGATCTGATTTCATAAAGATTACAGCCAAGAAAACCCTATGGGGCAGTTCTCCTCTGTCACATGGGGTCACTATAAGTCAGAATCAACTTGGGGGCACCCAACAACAACAGCAACACTACTTAATGGTTGTCCAAACTCTCCTTGACTACCTCAGAGATAGGTCACACTGCCTTGGGGAAGCCTATACAATTTTCAGATTGTGCTATTTATTAGAAAGTTCTTTACTTAAGTCCAAATCAATTTCCTCTTAGGAGAATTATAAGACCATGAAGTAGCATAACTAGAATGTCATGGCTATGGGGCAAGAAGAATCTGAGATAGAGAAAGAGAGAAGGGAACTAAGAACAAGGATGTGGAGAGATGAAGGGTGGGGGCAGTGTCAGAGAAGGAGGCCTGTGGAGCTAGAGGGGCAAATGAGGGGATCTGAAGTGGTGCTGAGTAGTAGACAGTAAGGGAATGGAAACACTGATGGAAGATTAAGGAGTGAAATACTGGAACCTCTTCTAAAGGAAATGGAACCCAGGTTAGAGGCTTAAATCAAAGTGAGGAGGAACACACACTCCTAAGAATATATCCCAAGGAATTGAAAACTGGTACTCAAAGAAGTACATGTACATGAATGTTCATAGCAGCACTACTCATAAGGGCCAAAAGGTGGAAACGACCCAAGTGTCCATCAACAGATGAATGGATCAACAAAATGTGGTTATATGCATACAATGGAATATTATTCAGTCATAAAGAGAAATGAAGTCCTGATACATGCTATGATGTGGATGAACATGGAAAACATCATGCTGAGTGAAAAGAACCAAACACAAAATGGTCACATATTGTATGACTCCATTTATATTAAATATCCAGATTAGATAAATTCAGGTTGGATAAACCCATAGAAACAGAAAGTAGACTAGTGGTTGCCAGGGGCTGGAGGCACAGGGGAATGGGGAGTGACTGCTTAGGGGGTATGAGATTTTACTTTAGAGCGATGAAAATGTTTTGGAGCTAGAGAGAGGTGGTGGTTGCACAACATTGTGAATGTACTAAATGCCACTGAATTATTCACTTTAAAATGGTTAATTTTATGTTATATGTGAATTTAACCTCAATAATTTTTTTTTTAAGTGGAGAGGCATAGAAAGGCATCTCTAAGATCCAAAACTCATAGGGGGATTCCAGCCTTGCCCTTTGCCTGATAATATGGAAAGGAGCAGTATAGAGACAGGAGAGAATGTTTAGTAGAGCAACAACTAGACAGAAGAGAAGAGAATAATTGGGCACAGGAAGTGAGTTTAAAGAGCAGTGGAAAGATAAAGAGAAGTGAATAGAGAAATGGAAAGGGGAAAATGAAAACACAGGACTTTTAGGTTAAAGAATTATATATATTCCTGTACCAGCACGTAATTGTATTTTCCTGGCAGCCGGCCCACAGACCTCTGCACTGGGAAAGGGGTGCTGCGTGTGTTACTGCCGGGATTGAAGTCTTATTGCTTTGTACTATTACAGCCGAGCATGGGACTTCATTAACGAGGTTCTAATTTGATGTCACAGAGATAGGCACTGAAACTTCAATTACCAACAGCCCCTGCACTTGGGAATCAGAATCAGCGGCTATGAGAAGGACAGCGTGTGGCCCATGGGTGGGTAGACTTTGAGGCAAGGACAAGAGTCAAAGGTATGGGGACCCAGTCATGAAGTTTCCAAGTGAGAAATGAATGGAGCCTGCTTACCAGAAAACCTGTTTCCTGCCCAGCATGGCACACAGAATGCTGGTATGTGTCAGCTGCTCACATAGCAAGGCATCAAGTTCCAAGCAGCAAAAGGGAATAAGAAAATAATCTTTGTGGATTCCATCCACACTAAGAGCTGTAAACTGATGCTGTGGGTAATGAGAACTGGCTGTTGTCAGAAGTGCCTTGGAATCTAGAGGTCAGGGTTTGAGCCCTGCCATTTGCTTCCTGAGCAGTCCCGCCATTGATCCTGTCTTTGTCTTGGCTTCATCATGGATCAGTGGTGGCTCCTTCCCCGAAGAAAACCATCAGTTAATGGGAATAGACCTTTTGGGAAGGCTGTCTCCTAAGGAGGTAGCCCTTCACCTGCACGCTTTCAGTAGGCTGGGGATATGTGACCATTTGCACAGCCACAATTTATACATGTATTCAGTCGTTTACCAAGCACGTTTTCCAACTGCCTGTGCTAGCCAGGAACTGTGTAGGAGTTACGGAGGGGAATAAGACTCATTTCTTCCTTCTCAGGGCTCATAGTGTAGTCGAGGAGAGGAACATGGAGATGACTAACTCTCCTATGAGGCAGATTGAAATCAGTGCTATAATAGAAAACCAAAACAAAAAAAACAAACATTGGCCATCTAGTCAGCTCCAACTCATGGCAACCCCATTTGTGTCAAGAGTAGAACTGTGCTCCATACGGTTTTCAATGACTGATTTTTGGAAGTAGGTCATCAGACCTTTCCTTTGAGATACCTGCTATAATAGAAGTACAAGCAAACTAATAGGGAGGGAAGTGATTAATTTGGGCTTGAATGAGAAGGGAAGGCTTCCCGGAAGAGGTATCATGTAAGCTGAGGCTTGAAAGACACAGTCACGGGCAGGAGAGAGAGAGAGACCAAGACCATCCCAGGCTGAGGGAACAGCATGAAAAAAGAAATGGGTACTTCAAAGTACTTGACATTTTCAGCAAATGGTGAGTGGGATGGTATGACTACAGTATATGGTGCTTGGAGGAATAATATATGGGCAATTGAAACTGGCAAGCAGAATAAGATTAGATGGAGATGCTCTTGAAAGCCATACTAAGGAATTAGGACTTTATCCCACATGCAGTATGGAGTCATCAAAGGATTTTGAAGAAGAGAGATGTGATTCAACATGGGTTTTAGGAAAAGAGTGTAGTCTTGTTCCTGCTGCCACAGAATAGAATGTTCCTTCTTCATGGGTAGCAATGGGCCATTGGAGAGGAATGAGTGTCTTATCTAGCAGGGCCATTAAAGGCTGGGTTGGGAGAAAGAGAGGGGATGAAGGAGAGAGGAGAAAGGGCCAGCATCCAAAGACAGAGGAAATGGTGCCTAGGTGAATGTGAGAGTGGAGACTCAATGGCAGTCCAGATCCAAAGGTGGGAAGGTGGGAAGATTGAGCCAGGATGACAATGTGTGCTTCCAAGTTCACTGAGGGGAAAATAGTCTCAGTTCTCCAAATCCCATTGTTGATGAGGGAGGAAGTTCATAATTGGACAATATTTAAGGAACAAATTCAGATGGAACAACTTAGGGAGGTTTGTCCTTTTTCACTTATGAGGACACCTATTTGCTGTTGACTTCTGTTTAAAAAAAATAATCAAAGCACAAATAAAGTATGTAGGATTTATTCAAGCAGTTGTTCTATATGCATACAGGGAGACGATTTTGTTTCTAAAAAACACACAAATGGCTCCATGCAGGCTAGTTACAATGAGGCTTTTAAAGAGAAGAGGAAGAAACAGAGTAAAAATTAGCCATTGGCTAGTTTCAACAGGATTGATTGAAATCATGCCCCATTTTGGTTCAGTGGTAGAATTCCCGCCTGCCATGCAGGAGGCCTGGGTTCTATTCCTAGCCAATACAGAGGAGCTCTTTGAAGCCGTGGTGGCACAGTGGTTAAGCATTGGGCTGCTGATCAAAAGCTTGATAGTTCAAATCCACCAGCCGCTCCTAGGAAACCTTGTGGGGCCGTTCTACTCTGTCCTATAGGGTCACCATGAGTCGGAATCGACTCGACGGCAATGGGTTTGGTTTTCTGGTTTGTTTGTTTTTTCTGAGATCAGCGGACATCAGGTTACTAGATGATTTCTGTGGCCCCTATTCATTTGAAATTGCCTAAAGTTAACTTTTTTGTACAAGATAAACTTTTAACAGATTCATGGTTATCATAGTTGTCTTATCCCAGAAGGGGTTTGCAATTTTATGATTACCTGTCTCCGCATTATTTCTTTTTATCTGTTCTTGGATGCTTTTCACGTTGGTCAGTGACCTCTGTGGATGTTCCTGAGAAACTCAGAGGAATCTGACAATTCCTGTTCCGTGATTTGTCTCTTTTATCACTTCTGACCTGAGATGTTCCCATACCTACTCTGTTTTCAGGGACTTGAGACATTTAGACCCCTTGACCGTGTTGTACTAGTAATTTTCCTTACTTTTCAATGTTTCCAAGACATAAATTATGTCCTGGACATTTCAAGCATTTTGGTTCTTAGGTACATTTTTTTTCCTTTTTTTTGAAACTTTTTGCCATACAAAAATTTATACATACACTGTTATGTGACTCTAATTGCTCTCCCCATACTGTGACAACACACTCCTCCTTTCCAACCCTGATTCCCCATGTCCATTCAACCAGCTCCTAACCCTCTCCACCTTCCCATCTCACCTCCGGACAGAAGCTGCCTGTTTAGTCTCTTGTATCTACTTGAGCTAAGACGCAAACTCCTCACAAGTATCACTTTATGTCCCACAGTCCAGTCCAATCCCTCTCTGGAGAGATGGCCTCAGAAATTGTTTTAGTTCTGGGCTGATAGAGAATACAGGGGCCGTGCTTTCCGGGGTTCCTCCAGTCTCAGTCAGACCATTAAGTCTGTTCTTTTTCCTAGAATTTGAGTTCCACACCCCACCTTTCTCCTGCTCCATCCAGGACTCTCTGTTGTGTTCCCTGTCAGGGCGGTCATTGGTGGTAGCCGGGCACCATCTAGTTCTTCTGGTCTCAGGCTGATGAAGTCTCTGGTTTATGTGGCCCTTTCTTTCTCTTGGGCTACTACTTTCCTTGTGTCTTTGGTGTTCTTCATTCTCCTTTACTCCAGGTGGAGTAAAGGCATCTTAGGTTGCCGCTTGCAAGCTTTTATGGCCCGAGATGCCATTCACCAAAGTAGGATGCAGAACATTTTCTTAATAAGCTTTGTTATGCCAATTGACCTAGATGTCCCCTGAAAGCATGGTTCAGGTACATTTTTTTAAGGTCCATCATGGCTGATTAAAGCTGGAAGGTTACCAGACTTTGGTTTTTTCTGTCCAAGCATGTCTAAAGCCCTGCCCTAAATGCTATCAAAGAGCTTTTCATTGAGCATCTTGGGGCCTGGGCTCCCAGGGGCTACAAGGCCACTCCTCCACTCCCTGGCTTCCTCACCAGCAATTAAATTTGACTACAAGTGGCATTTTGTGTTTTCCCTCCTACATCCTCAAAGCCCAATGTTGCATACTTCTGTAGCTACATCAGGCATATAATATAATATTTATATTATAACCAGGGCTCTAAGAACCTAAGCCAGGTAATCATTTTTTAAAAGTTATGAGGACAGAGTATATTCCTTCATTGTTTCTTTTTACTTAGTTTCAGTTTAGCATCCTTTGTGTGAGTCACAAAAGCAAATGTAAAAGTTTCCTGGGATTGTGTAGAAATTTCTCTTAAAAAAATGTCTCCTCAGATTCAAATCCTTGACAAAAATTGCCCTCTTCCCCTCTCCCTTCCCAGTTAAGAAGCCATGGCTGGAATTCCAGGGTAGTGTTGAAATTTGAATTCTTTTGGACAACTTGAGTTTGACTGAAAGGAGGAGTACCATTTGGGGGTGGGATGCTTTGGTATCAGGTTCATTCACATACACACCCTTCTCTAAGTTAAGATACTGAGTAGCAGTTTGTTCCCCTTAGGAACTTGGGGTCTATAGTCCCCAGATGCCATTATCTCTTGATTTCTAGTACAGGGTTTTTTGGGGTTTTTTTGAACCAAAATAATAGTATTTTTTTATATTCTTTTTGTATTATTGTATTTTAGATGAAAATTTACAGAACAGACTAGCTTCTCATTAAACAATTAGTACACACATTGTCTTATGACATTGGTTAACAACCCCACAACATGTCAACACTCTCCCTTCTGAACCTTTGGTTCCCTATTACCAGCTTTCCTGTCCCCTCCTGCATTCTTGTCCTTGCCCCTGAGCTGGTGTGCCTCTTTAGTCTCATTTTGTTTTATGGGGCTGTCTAATCTTTGGCTGAAGGGTGAACCTCAGGAGTGACTTCACCACTGAGCTAAAAGGGTGTCCGGGGACCATACTATACTCTCAGGGTTTCTCCAGTCTCTGTCAGGCCAATAAGTCTGGTCTTATTTTTTGTGAGTTAGAATTTTGTTCTACATTTTTCTCCAGCTCTGTCTGGGATCCTCTGTTGTGATCCCTGTCAGAGCAGTCAGTGGTGGTAGCTGGGCACCATCTAGTTGTACTGGACTCAGTCTGGTGGAGGCTGTGGTAGTTGTGGTCCATTAGTCCTTTGGACTAATCTTTCCCTTGTGTCTTTAGTTTTCTTCATTTTCCCTTGCTCCAGACAGGGTGAGGCCAATGGAGTATCTTAAATGGCCGCTTACAATATAGTACAGGTTTTTAATGCATAAAGATAACAAGAATATAGAGTTGGGACTCTAGAGGCACCTTCTATGGAAACTTGGTTGTACAGACTAGTTAGGTGTTGTGGTACCGATAGCACTGCCTTGTACCTCAGGCACAGTCAGAGTGACAATGCCTCTTTTCATTCACTCGCAAACTTCTCCAAAGGCTAATCAATATTCAGTTAACCCACATCAGCTCCCATTCTCTCCTCTCCTCAGTACTGTCTTGTTTTTGACCCAACCACCCTATTGAAACGCCTCTCAAAAAATCACCTGGAACCTTCTAATTCACACACTCAGTAGCTTCTTCTCCATCCTTACTTTTCTTGAGTCCCTCCATAACATTCAGCTGTGCTACCTCACTCCTCTTTCAAATGTTCTCTTCCCTTGCCTTCTCTCAGCCTGTTCTCTTCAGCTGCTCCCCCAGTCCTAGCTGCACAGTGCATCTGTCACCAACACCTCTTCTACTGACTCGCAGGCCCCTCGCTCCCTAAGGGAATGAGGAGGTAACCTCTTCTGTGGAAAGTCAAGGCTTTGATGAGCTGTGATCCCTGGAGAGCTGTTAGGCAGCCTACTAGGGTGAGTAGGGTCTGTAGACATGAGAGTAATAGTCGTGACTCTCTTGTGGGAGGTGGTTCTAATGCTGGGGCTGATGGAGGATGCCCGCCCCCACATGGCCCACTCGTACTGGCAGGTTTACAGGACGTAGGGGTGTTATTTCTGGGAATACGCTTTGACTCATGATGTACCTAAATAAGTATAGGAGTGTCCCACGTTATAGTAAGATTCTACAAAGGATTTTGCTATTTTCCAAAGGATTGAATATTTTTGTTCATTTCTTAATGGCTGAAGGCAATAGTAAAGCATAGCTAGGTTGAAGCCCCTAGAAAGCATTTTTTATTAGAAAACTAAGCAGTCTGAGCCCTAGTTAAGGGCAATTACTATGGTGTTCCCCTACTGACAAGAAAGTTGTCATCAAAAGGTTGCATTAAGTCAGTAATAGGAATTTGTGAGAGTGTCCAGCTACGTGGTTTACAAAGCCCAGGTGAACCAGATCATCTAACAGTGCTTTTAAAACCTTTCCACCTACCAAACCAAACGTGTTGCCATCGAGTCGATTCCAACTCATAGCGACCCTGTAGGACAGAGTAGATCTGCCCCACAGGTTTTCCAAGTCTGTAATCTTTATGGAAGTAGACTGCCACATCTTTCTCCCGTGGAGCGGCTGGTGGGTTCAAACTGCCGACCTTTTGGTTACAGCTGTAGCTCTTAACCACTGTGCCACCAGGGCTCCCTTTCCACCTATGTAGCCCACATATCAAAGAGTAAGCGTGAACACCTGCCCATGAGGGTCTGGGGCATGGTCTGAATGTCCTGATAAAAATGGAATATTTTATAAAGTCTTAAATGTGTTTGCAAATATTGTGTTTCTACTCCATCATACAGCCTTGCAGCTCTTAGCATAAAATAGCTTGATACCCGCCCCCACCCCAAATCCTTAGGAAGAAGCACACTATGGCTTCATGCACCCACAGCTCACTGCAGTGAACTTGAAGATTCATATCCACCAGATTGAGAAGCAGAGGCGTATCATAAAAGAGGCCAGGCCTCAGTTTATGGGAAAATCCACCGTATTCTTTCAACATCCCATTTTTGTAACTAATGACATTTGCAGGCTGGAAGTCCTCGGAGGAAATGAAATGGACATCTCATTGCCCCAGCCCCCTTCCAGGAGAGGTTGTTGAATTATCCCCAGAATTTACAGTCATTTGGTGGGTGTCTTAGTTATCTAGTGCTGCTATAACAGAAATACCATGAGTGGATGACTTTAACAAACAGAAATTTATTCTCTTAGTCTAGGAGAAGTCCAAATTCAGGGTGCCAGCTCCAGGGGAAGACTTTCTCTGTCATTTCTGAGGGAAGGTCCTTGTCATTAATCTTCCCCTGGCCTAGGAGCTTCTCAGCACAGGGACCCCAAGTCCAAAGGACACGCTATTCTTGTGGCTCTTTTTTCTTGGTTATATGAGGTCCCTACGCTGAGAAGCTCCTAGTCCAAGGGAAGATTGATAACAAGGACCTTCCTCCAGAGCTGACAGAGAGAGAAAGCCTTCCCCTGGAGCTGACGCCCTGAATTTGGACTTCTAGTCTCCTAAACTGTGAGAGAATAAGTTTTGTTTGTTGAAGCCATCCACTTGTGGTATTTCCGTCATATAGCAGCACTAGATAACTTAGACAGTGAGTAAAATTAGCAACTCACTTGCATTTGTCAGAAAGTCACATTATGAAATAGTCGTTGCTGTTAGGTGCTTTTCGACTCATAGTGACCCATGTGACAGAGTAGAACCACCCCCTAAAGTTTCCTAGACTGTAATTGTTAGTTAAGCAGATCATCAGGGCTTTCTCCTGTGGAGCCACTGGATGGGTTTGAACTACCAACCTTTCAGTTAGCAGCCGAGTGATTAACTGTTCTGCCACCAGGGCTCCCCGTTCTAAAAGGAGGTCCTAGTAGACCAATTAAACACCAGAGGCCTTGAGCAGTCCACGTCCTCCTTGCCTGGTCTATGAAGAGTAAAACCTAGACACCCAGAGACCCAAAGGTCGTTTGCAAAGTCACTTTCTTCTGCTTTTAAGTCCAGGTAGTCACTTCACACCTGAAAGTTCACAATGGGAAAAGAGTTGATGTGGCAGGAAGGAAGGTTGTGTCTAGGGGAGGACAAGAAAGGGATCTGTTGGAATTCAGAAGAGAATGGCATAGTCCCAGGGCATGTGGGGCAATGGACAGCTAAGTGAATATTGCAATGGACTCCATTTCTCCAGAGATTTCCCAGGGTTTCAGCCAGTGGGTTCTTCGAGGCAGTGTCCTCGAGGTTTCACATATTCATGTCTTGGGGGCCAACTGTACACAGCAAATGCAAAACACAGGGATAGTGGTGTTGCTGTTACTATATTAGGGCCGGATTGGAGCCATCTGCTGGTGCAAGCTTGGCAAAGAAGAAACCCCCATGGTTGGCTCAGTGGCAGCATTGTCTCCCATGGCATCTTGATAGCAGCTCTTCTTTCAGGCTGCCCTGTGAGATCTGCCTGTCAGTGTGGGTGAGGTCCCTGAAACAATACATTGTCCTTCTTGAATCCCATGCCCTCAGAGGGTGAGCATTTGCTTCCTGTTATCTGCTGGAGACCCCAGTGGCTTGTCTTACTGGCTGACAAATCCTCCTCGACTGCCTGTACCTGCCTGTGCCTGCCTGCTTGATATATCTCAGGTCCAGCAACTTCTCCAAAGTTTAGTGTGTGCTGGCGTCAGTGGAAGTTATTATGCCAGGGTTTCAAAACCAAAATAAAACAACAGTGCAGCTTTGATTTACTTATTGCCAAGCTCTCTCATCCCAAGATTAGAACAGCTCAAGAAGAAAAGGGATTCAGAATTAGGTAGCTAACGAACATCACCAAAACAATTCACATTCCAAGGAAGCAATGGGATGAGCCTGCTTACTCATGGAGGCACTGCTGAGGGCAGCCATCTTGGCCATGGTGGGTAGAGACATGAGTGCAGCCTGCAGCCATCTATGCTCCATACTGGGCCCCAAGAAGGAGTCCCTGGGTGGAATAAATGGTTAAGCACTTGACTACTAACCAAAAGTTTGATGGTATTAAAACAAACATCCTATTAAGCCAATAATATAAATTGATTTGAAGTTTATTTAATATGTGATTTGCAAATCAAGCAACACTTCTGACTAGAGAGTCAAAGTGTTCCAAAGAGAAAAGAACTTCCAAAGAGTCTTATAGCCCATTTGATGGACATTGGCAGGGGAACAGCATTTACATAGTAACAATTTACCCTCACACACAGCTTCCAGTCCAACCCTAGAGTTTCTGTTTCTTGAAACTGCACATAGACAATTCTTCAAAAGAGCATCATGCCCAAGACAAACAGGTCTTTACTAATTCGCAGGACTATTATTTGAAACGAGCCCTGGTGGCGCAGTAGTTAAAGTGCGCTCTTCTGCTAATCAAAATGTCAGTGGTTCAAACCCACCGGCTGCTCTGTGGGAGAAAGACGTGGCAGTCTGCTCCCATAAGGATTTACAGCCTTGGAAACCCTATGAGGCACTTCTACTCTGTCTTATAGGGTCTCTATGAGTCGGAATCGACTCAATGGCAATGGGTTTATTGTTTGATTAAGAGTGACTTTTGGGAGACCAGTCTGCTCAAGGTTCAAGGTTCAAAAGATCACCTCAGGGCAATGGCCTGGGTGGGTCACCCCAACTCCATAGACCCCAGAAATCTGGATTCCAGGAGAATTAAACATTGTTTATCCATGGTTTGAACCCATCTAGGGTGCCTCAGAAGAAAGGCCTGGCAGTCTGCTTCTAAACAATCACAGCTTTGTAAACCCTATGGAGAGCAGTTCTACTCTGTTCACATATGGTCGCTTGGATTCAGAACTGAATCGGAATTGACTCAACAGAAACTGGTTTGGGTTTTTTTTTGTTTGGGGCCCCAAGAGCCTTGGAATCAGAGAGAAATAAAACTAGAAGGAGACTTAGATGGGGCAACTGAGACCCAGAGGAGAGGGAAATGACTTGCCCAAGGTGAAATAGTAGGTCAGTGACTGAGCAGGTCTGGAACCCAGGGCTCCAGACTCTCAGGATGGCGTGGTTTCTACTTCATTAGCCCTGGTGGCGTAGTGGTTAAGAGCTACGGCTGCTAACCAAAAGGTCAGCAGTTTGAATCCACCAGCCACTGCTTGGAAACCCTATGGGGCAGTTCTACTCTGTCCTATAGGGTCCCTATGAGTTAATCGACTTGATGGCACCTAACAATAACAATCCTCCTTAGGGACTCCACTAGCAGACTCTGAATTACTACTCCCCACTGAGTGCTTTGCCTGACGCAGAAAAACTTTTCAATACAGACAAGGAGCAGACCTTTATGACTGGCCATTGTTTTAAACAGATTATCTAATCTGCAACACAAAGGGCACGAGAGTCAGGGCTAAGTGTGTAATTAGTACAGATTGTTGGGTCTACCTTCTGGATGTAGTTAAACTGATTACAAATAGGAACAGATTTTTGGATTTAGCATGAAAATCTCCTTGCTGGCCCAAAAGGTTCTCACTGACAATCAGCTTCAAGATAGAAACAATTTATGTGCATTTTACAATATGCACTTTACACAACAAAGATCTGTTCTGGAAAATCACTGATAAACATACAAATATAAATGATTTAAAAGAGAATGGTTTGTGGTACTTCCCATGGTACATCTGGTTTATAGCAAACTGAGATTTTTTGTTTGGTGTAGATTTAGCTTCTTTGTAAGGTTTTGTTTTTTTGCTTTTAATTTTTTGTATATTTCTACTGGCTGATCCCCAGATATTGTTCCCACAGGCATCTTGTTTTTTCCAAGACAAGATGTCTGACAAGTCTCTCTCACTTTGGGCCATCCTCCATACTGCTAACAACGATCTTTAAAAAACACAAATCAGATCATGTGGTTCCCTTACTTCAAAACCTTCTGTGGCTCCCTACTGCCCACAGAATAAAAGTTGGCATTCCTAATCTACTACGGAGCCCTGGTGGTGCAGTGGTTATGAGCTACAGCTGCTAACCAAAGGGTGGGCAGTTTGAATCCACCAGCTGCTCCTTGGAAACCCTATGGGGCAGTTCTGCTCAGTCCTAGAGGGTTGCTATGAGTTGGAATAGACTCAACGGTAATGAGTTTTTTTGAGGGGTTTAATCTACCATGATTTGGCCATTACTTGCCCTTCCCGCCTTACCTTTCATCACCCTCCACCCCCACACATAAACACACATACACACACATCAAAACAATGTACACTATGTGTCCCCTCCAACCATGGAGGCTACTTTGCTCCTGCTGAGTGTACTCCACCTACATTCTCCTATCTTTCTGATTTTGCTCAAGCTGAACCCTCTGCCTGGAATAACCTTTTCATCCAAGCCCTATCATCGTTCCACCCATCCTTCGTGGTGCAGATTGTATCCCAATTGTTTCAAGCTTCTCAGATCCTTCTGTTTAGAATTTTTATCTCCCTCCTCTCTACCCCCGTGGTATTTTGCTTGGGCCTTTATCTGAGCCCCAAACCCTATTTCCTCTATCTCCCATAATGCTCATATATTGTGCTAAATTGAACCCATCCACATGTCCCCTTCGTCTCTAATCTCTTCTCTTCATCTCATGAGGGCCCCAATTGTGGCTTTGCTGGGATCCCCATCCGTATTAATCACAGAAACCCAGCTATGGGGTTGAGTGACAAACATTTGCTGCTGCTGTGAATGGGGAGCCTCAGGAAATCTCTAGCTACAGCTTAGGAACCACCACCACCAGTTACTGTCGAGTCAGCTCCAACTCATGGCGCCCCCATATGTGTCGGAGTAGAACTGTGCTCCAGAGGGTTTTCAATGGCTGGTTTTTCTGCAAGTAGATTGCCAAGCCTTTCTTCTGGGTAGCCTCAAATCACCAACCTTTTGGTCAGCAGCTGAGCATGGTAACTGTTTGCACAACTTAGGAAGCACAGGGAGGTATAATTCTGAATGTTTCTGAGGGCACTTTGGAAGTAGAAGACTGGGCCCAGCTTTGTGTCTGGGGTGCCCAGATGGGCCTGACCATCATTGTCGAGTTCTTCAGGGAGGTAGAACTGATACGATAATTTGCTTTCTGGGTCTCCAAACCCAGAGATCTTTTCAGTATTTCATAAACCTTAATGAAGAGCAAGTCTACTTGATTAAGTACATGATCACTTTGATGTGGACACACTAACTCTTCTTTTGGTAGTTCTGTTTAACAGTATGTATTTCACTTATCGAGTTTTTGGGTTTTTTTTTTTTTAATCCCAAGAAGAACTCCATTACTATTTAATCACTGCAGTTCTGTTTAGTATATAAATTTTTTCAAGAGGCAGTATAGCTTCATATGAGCTTTGGAGTCAGATGTACTTCAAATAGCACCTCTGTCACTTAGCAGCCATATAAATGTGGGACAAACGTTTAACTTGAGTTTTAGCGTCCCCATTGGTAAAATAGGAATTATAATACCTACCTCATAGCACTGTTGAGAAGGTTAAAATTAAATGTAATAAGGTACATAAATAGCTTAGCACAGTGTCTGGCACACAATGAGGACCCAGCAAATGGTAGTCATTATTATACTTTTAAAACCTAGGGTCCAAGAGGTGGCAAAAAATGATTAGAAACTACTGGATCTAACATAACTGCTGGGTTGAGCGTAACTGCTACTGTGGACAAAACTGTTTAGTGTTAGCAGATTATTTCAAGAACAAAATAAATAGCGTAGGAGCTGAGTGCTAACATTAACAGATGTCTTTGCATCTTGATGTTGGGCAAGGGTCATTATCCAGAAGAGGAATCTGAAAGCGATGCCGAGAGGGCTCTCATTCAGGTCAACCCTAAAAATACTCCTCTTCATTTAAGTGGAGAAGTTGCCGTGAGACTCAAGGCTGGGCTTTCAACAGATACAGCCATATGTGTTCTCGAAATCCGATCACGACCTAAGCTTGTGCTATCCTTGCCGACTGACAGCTGACCTCGGCCTTCTCTGCACCCCACATAGTTCACCTTTCAGAGAAAGAGCTCTGATTTCCAAGTAGAGCATTACTCTTTGTTCTTTCTTTTTATTTGGTTTATATGTATTTATTATTTAGGGCAGGAATCGAGATTATTGTTGTTAGGTGCCATCAAGTTGGCTCCGACGTATAGCGATCTTATGAATAATGGAACGAAACGTTGCCCAGCCCTGCATCATCTTCTAGATTATAGTCTGCAATTTAGCTTTTTCCCTGGGTCCGAAGGTTCCCCAGAAAATTTGAGTTGAATTAGTCTCAGCACCGAAGCAGAATAACTTTCTCAGTTGTTTTGTTTTGGTATTTATTTGTATATTTTTATAACTTATTTTTGTTGTTGAGAATACACACAGCAGAATATACACTAATTCAGCAATTTCTACACGTACAACTCAATGACATTACTTCCTTAGCTTTGAGAGAAGAAATTTCAAAGCAAAATATTGTGAGATTCATGTATGTTAAAAGTTAGGACATCATTTCTTTGTACAGCAATTTAAAATAATTAAAATGACAGTTAATAGCGAAATTAAAAATTATTTCTATCTAATATGATAAGTAAAGGATGAAATAAATCATGAATAGATTATTGAAATTAAGAGGGAAAAGATCAATACCCGTTAGATAAAAAGATATGAACAAGTATGCAATGAAAAGTATAATTAGTAAACTAGACCATGGAAAAAGTTGATCTGCACTAGTAATCAAATACATGCAAATTAAGAAAATTTGAGATATCCTCTACTGACTAAAATAGGCACCCTGGTGGCATAATGGTTCAGCACTCAACTGCTAACTGAAAGGCTGGCGGTTCAAACTCACCCAGTGGCTCTGCAGGAGAAAGACCTGGCAATCTGCTTCCACGGAGATTATAACCAAGAAAACCCTATGGGGGAGTTCTTCTCCATCACCTGGGGTTGCTGTGAGTTGGAATCCACTCAGCGGCACCCAACAGCAACATAACACTGACTAAAATATCTTTTTTGGATTGAGGGACAGTCAGATTGGTTCCCTCACCACCGCTTGTGGTATTATAAATTGCAGTAGCACTTTCGGAAAGCGGTATTGCAGCATGTGTAATCAGACCCCTGGCTTTGATCACCTTGACCTAGCTGCCTGCCCTAACCAGTGCCAGCCTCAGAGCAGTCCTGATCCAGGGCCCTGCCCTGCACACACCCTGGACCAGCTCAGTCCCCACACTTTCTTCCTGTGACTTCCTGAGTATTTCATCCCCTGTAAGAGGAGCTCTTCCTTCCTTCCTTTCCTCTGTAGAATCCCAGTCATTTCCTCGGTGCCTGTTGATGTCCATCTCTGTGTCCCAAAGGAATCTTGCCGGCTCCCTTGGCTGCAGGGCAGTTGGCTGGTAAGGTGGCTCCCATCCCATCACCTTCACAAGTTATCAAAAGAGAAACATTGGAGACCGAGTCTAGAAAAGCCAAGGGTGAAGATTTGAGCTCTACATCTGGAAAATCAAACCTGAACGAAACTCCGAACTGGGCCAGGTGCCATCCATCTTGAATTTCCTGATCAACCACTATCTGCTTAGATTTACCTTCTGCAAGACTTTTGTTTTAGGCCAACCCCAACATCCCCGTGTCTTTTCAGAATTGTGAACCTATCTCATATAAGGAGTAGGCAATCAGATTTGGAAGACAGTGGCCCTTACCCACTAGTCTCTCCTTAGTCTTCATTTGCTTGGTATAAGTTTAAACGCTAAGATTTAGATCAATTTTGGTTTTTTGTTGTTTGATTTTTTGGGGAGTACAATGATAAGACCATATAAATAAAAGAAGAAATATTTGGGGAAAATAAAACAGCTATCAATAGCAACTACCCTATCCTCAACCCTAATTAAAGCAAGAGTTCCAGGACAAGGAAATCTGTATGGGATGCAGGGCCCAGGAAAATTACGTTGAGTGCCCACAACCCCGCAAACACCCACACGCAAGGACACACGTGTATTCATCCACACAGCACCTTCAATTTCCATACTAGTGAGATCAGATCAGGTGAAGATGACCTTCAAGCACAGCCTTGTCTGGGAGATGGTGTTGCAAAGGGCCAACATGTACCCTGGACTGTGTGTGGAGTGAAAGGGGAGAGAGGAGCGGCTGGCCAGTACCTCGCCTCCCCTGCTTGGTATGATCTCTGGAGAAAGCAACTCCGGCCACTGTCTCCTTCCGCTGGCATCTCCCCCTACCCCCCACAACTCCTCTCAGCTCCCTCCCATCTCCTGGCGGCCTTCCTTTCAAAGAAAGAAAGAAATCAAAGCTGGGTATCCCAGCTGTTCTAGCAAGTGCTTGAGCCATGAATAGTGTGTGCCTGATGCTGTTGGTAAACCTATATTTAAAGTCCTCTTGTCTTTTGGCAGAACTGGCTTATGATCTGGATGTGGATGATGCTCCTGGAAGCAAGCAACGTGCAAATCAGAAGGACAACGAGATTGCTGCCTCTCACAACGTCGGGAACTGGCATTCCCCCCTGAAGGTTCTAACCAGCATGGCGGTCTACATGGTGTGCTTTTTCTTCCTGGTGCACTGACTTACCAGTGCACGGCCCATGTGCTGCCCCTCAGCACCCTGTGGTCTTCCTCTATAAAGGGAACCACCCTCTTATTTTTTTATCTTATATACCTCCTCCAGCCATTTAGTAGAGAACTAACCATGAGTTATGTTTTCGAAAATCAAATGGTATCTTTATGAGGAAGGTAAATTTTAGTGGTAGTATAGATTGTCCTTTTGCAAAGAAAAAAAAAAACATCAAGTTGTGCCAAATTATTTTCCTATGTTTGGCTGCTAGAACATGGTTACCATGTCTCTCTCTCTCTTTCTCTTTGCATGGATTTCTTTGGAAAAAAAATAATAAATACTCAAATAAAAATGTATTGGGTCTTTTTTGGAAAGTCCTTGTATATGGTGGCCATTCAGTCAATGCTTTTCGTCCTCACCCTGCTTTCTATTCAGTATACCAAAATCACATCAAGCCCCAACTGGAGTCCTCAATACCCATTTCCCTACCTAGCTGTTGTTGGGAATCAATCCTAACCTCAATCCCTAGTCAAATCCAGTCCCTCCCAACACACACTCAATCCATAGTCTACATTTAGAAACCCTGGGCTGGGTTGGGATGTCTTGCTGATGAAACCAAAGGTATCTCAAAAAAGTTCTCAGGTCTCTCTTTACAAATTTTATTTTTCTAAAAATGCTTTGGGAAAATAGAAATCCTCTGCGTGGGTCATAGAATTACAGGATTAATATTCTTCCTTAATGGTTCCATGTCCATGCCCTGCTTCCTCCCCCAACCCAGAGAGGTAGGCCCAAGCTGGGCCAGAAATAATTCCCCCAGCTTCTCTGCTGCTGTCTCAGGGTTGCTCTCCGCCACTACTCTCTAGTGCTGCCACATGGCAGGGCCAGCAGTTGCCCTGGGTCAGGTTGCAAAGGTTGTCATCAGGAAAGCCATGATTTATAGGATGCAACGCTCACTCTTGGCCTCAGGTGAGCTTCTTCAACATTCATTCATTCATTCAGCAACTAGGTTTTGTGTACCTGTTAGGTGCCAGGTATTGCACCAGATGCTGGAGACAGTGGAAAACAAAACGGATTCAATCCCTGCTCACAGGGAGCTGAAGGTCGAGCACCCATACTGATTTCAACACCAACTCTGTGCCAGTTGTAGGCCAAGTATTATCACTTAAATCTGTTTTCTGCACATATCATACCACACCACAGACAATAATGGTACTTATGCTGATTCTCGAACATTCTACTGAGAAGGAGCACCAGGATTAACCAACTTGCCATTTTTTATAATGCTCAGCACAGTGCCCTTAGCAGATCAGGTCAACAGAGACATTCTTGATTCTTTCTAAAGGGTGGGAACCCAACTCCCACCTGAGGGCAAGGGTGGGAAGGGAGCTGGTTATGGGAGAAGCTGAGTGAGTATGAGAAAAAGAGAGCGAGACCCAGGGACAAGGTGTCAGTAAAGGTCAGGGATGGACTGGGAAAGCCCCTTTGATTCTAGGAGGTGGTCCCAGTCAGGATCTCTGATTTCTGTCTGAAGGCAGGAGGTTACCATGCGGGAAACAGAAGGTGTAATTTCTCACAACTTATCATTCCCCCCTCCTGCTGTCACTAACACACTTCTGTCAGGGTCTCCTGCAGTGCACAGGTTTCCAATATCCATTTCTGCCCTGTGGAGAAATTCTCACAAACACCAATTGGAAATGTTTGGTTTAGCATTTCCCTGGGTGGGTTTTGTTGAAGTTAAGATTTCCGTCAGTTGTATTTTTTAATATGCTTGCAATGATTTGTAGTGTTTGGTAAGACTTGAAAGGGAAAGAAATCACTGGCCTTTGGGAGTTTTGTTGTTTGTTTGTTTGTTTTAATTTAGAAAATATATATGTAACAAAAACATTTCCATTGTACCATTCTTCACATGTACAGTTAGTTCAGTGACATTAATTACGTTCATCATGTTGTTGAACTTTCTTTTTTTTCAATTTATTTTGTTGTTGAGAATATACACAGCAAAATACCCGCCGATTCAAGTTTCTACATGTACAATTCAGTAACATTGATTACATTCTTTGAGTTGTGCAACCATTCTCACCCGCCTTTTCGGAGTTGTTCCCCCCCTGCACCCCCGGCCACTAACAAACTCATTGTACCCTAAGGCTCCTATCTAACCTTTCGAGTTGCTATTGTCAGTCTGATCTCGTATAGATAGTTCTTAAAAGAACACAGCGCTCAAGGCAGACATTCTTTACTACTTAAGCTAAACTATTATTTGGTGGCCTTTGTTTCTAAAACCATCATTATTTCTGTATTTGAATGGGGTTTGTGTAAGAACACTTAGATTCATGAAACCTAAATACTGGAAAGATTTGCTTCGGGGCCTCATAGTATGATGTTCTAACAACAGTCAAGAAGGATTTAAAGCCTAGTTGTCCCATAATAACTGTCCCTGTGATTCCAAGACAAGGAAGGGGTTTTTTTGTTTTGTTTTGTGGATTTTTGTCGTTGTTGTTTAATGTGGCAACAGTAATTTGTGGCTCTGAGACAGCCTTGCACCTGCAAGCAGGAGAGGACTGTTTTAAAATCCTTTACCTCCTCTCTGGGAAGTGGAGGGGATTGTCAGTTTTTACATACCCTTCTCGTTCACTACCCCTCTCTAGACCTCAGTTTTCCTATTGTAAAGGGAGAATCAGGGTAAGATTTCTAGTTTGTCTCTTTCGTGCTCTGATATTGTGGCACCATTGATCACAAAAGGAAGTAAGTACTGGTCTCTCTGCCCAGCACTGGTGTCACGAATGTGCTGTTACCCCAATGCATCTCACAACTTGTCCAGCCCAAGGTCATGTTTGTCATGCATCAGTTCCCAGAACATTACCCAAGCCAGCCAGTGTTTCTGCTTTCTTGGTACGCTATCTGCAAGCTGGTGCATCAGAAGATCCGGTACGAGTACCAGTTGCCGTTGAGTGACCCCGTGTATGTCAGAGTAGAACTATTCTCCGTAGAGTTTTCAATGGCTGAGTTTTCAGAAGTAGACAGCGAGGCCTTTCTTCTGAGGTGCCTCTGGGTGGATTTGAACCTCCAGCCTTTGGTTAGCAGCCAAGTGTGTTAACCGTTTGCACCACCCAGGGACTCCATCAGAAAACCAGCTTCCCTGTAATGTCCACAGCCTCCTGGCTTCAGCCAAATGGACAGGATAACCATACACAGGGTCAAATTAACCAGTAAGCAAGGTAAGCACGGGCTTAATTGTGTTTACTTACTAATCTGTAGTACACAGTTTCACATGGGTTTCACCAGTGCACCACCGGGGCTCTCTACACCTGAATTAAAAGAGCCCTGGTGACCGAAGAATTGACGCCTTTGAATCATGGTGTTGGCGAAGAAGATTGAATATACCATGGACTGCCAGAAGAACAAACGCGTCTGTCTTGGGAGAAGTACAGCCAGAATGCTCCTTAGAAGCAAGGATGGCGAGACAACGTCTTACATACTTTGGACATGTTATCCATGGGACTGGTCCCTGGAGAAGGACATCATGCTTGGTAAAGTACAGGGTCAGTGAAAAAGAGGAAGACCCCCAACGAGATGGATTGACACAGTGGCTGCAACAATGGGCTCAAGTATAGCAACAATTGTGAGGGTGGCGCAGGACTGGGCAGTGTTTTGTTCTGTTATACGTAGGGTCGCTATGAGTTGGATCCAACTTGACGGCATCTAACAACAACTGGTGGCGCAGTGGTTAAGCACCAGGCTGCTAACCAAAAGGTTGGCGGTTTGAATCCACCAGCTGCTTCACAGGAGAAAGCTGTGGCAGTCTGCTTCCGTAAAGATTTACAGCCTTGGAAACCCTATGGGGTAGTTCTACTCTGTCTTACAGGGTCACCAGGAGTCAGAATCAACTTGACAGCAATGGATTTACACCTGAATAATGTTAAGATGACTAGTTTGTCCTTAGAATAGACTCAGCCACTGGGAAGTTGCCCCATCTTGTTGAAAGTTTCCAGATCTCTCTCATTGGATTCGTGTGTGAAGTTCCACCAGCTCAACTGTGATACTTGAACCAGGTTAATTCCTGGAATACAGATCTTGAATCCCTAGGCTGAAAGGAACCTTACAGCTCATCCTACAGTTGATAACCACCTAAAGCAGGGCTTTCACTAGGTCACAAAGCACTCTGTTTTGTTGCTGGACACTTCTTAATATTTAGCGAATTTATTTTCTTCAAAAGAAAAAATATTACAAAAGATATAAATACTGATAAGAAAAACTCAAACAATACAGAATTTTTGTTTATTGTACTTTAAGTGAAAGTTTACAATTCAAGTTAGTCTCTCATACAAAAATTTATACGTACATTTTTATGTGACTCTAATTGCTCTCGCCGTACTGTGACAGCACAATCCTCCTTTCCACCCCTGATTCCCCATGTCCATTCAGCCAGCTCCTAACCCTCTCTGCCATCTCGTCTCACCTCCGGACAGAAGCTGCCCATTTAGTCTCATGTATCTACTTGAGCTAAGAGGCACACTCCTCACGAGTATCACTTTATGTCCCACAGTCCAGTCTAATCCCTGTCTGAAGAGTTGGCCTTGGAAATTGTTTTAGTTCTCGGCTGATAGAGAATACAGGGGCCATGCTTTCCAGGGTACCTCCAGTCTCAGTCAGACCATTAAGTCTGGTCTTCTTACTAGAATTTGAGTTCTGCACCCCACCTTTCTCCTGCTCCATCCAGGACTCTCTGTTGTGTTCCCTGTCAGGGTGGTCATTGGTGATAGCTGGGCACCATCTAGTTCTTCTGGTCTCAGGCTGATGAAGTCTCTGGTTTATGTGGCCCTGTCTGTCTCTTGGGCTACTACTTTCCTTGTGTCTTTGGTGTTCTTCATTCTTCTTTGCTCCAGGTTGTTGAGACCAATTGATGTATCTTAGATGGCAGCTTGTAAGCTTTTATGACCCGAGATGCCACTCACCAAAGTAGGATGCAGAACATTTTCTTAATAAGCTTTGTTATGCCAATTGACCTAGATGTCCCCTGAAACCATGGTCCCCAGACCCCTACCCCTGCTACTCTGCCCCTCAAAGTGTTTGATTATATTAAGGAAACTTCTTAGCTTTGGGTTCGTCGAGTTGTGCTGACTTCCCCTGTAGTGTGTGCTGCCCTTCCCTTCACCTAAGATAATTCTCCAAAAATACAGAATTAAAAAAACAAAAACAAACCAGTTGCCATCGCATCGATTCCAACCCATGTGTGTCAGAGGAGAACTGTGCTCCATAAGGTTTTCCATGTCTGTGATGTTTCAGAACTAGATACCCAGGCCTTTATTCTGAGGTGTCTCTGAGTGGACTCAAACCACCAACTTTTTGGTTAGTAGGTGAGTGCATAACCGTTTGTGCCACCCAGGGATTCCCAATACAGAATTAAGTGAAGTTTTTAAAAAATGGCATTTGCCACATGATTCTACACCCTGTAAAAAACCAAACCAAACCCATTGCCGTCGAGTTGATTCCAACTCACAGCAACCCTATAGAATAGAGCAGAACTGCCCCATAGGGTTTCCAAGGAGCAGCTGGTGGATTCGAACGGCCGACCTTTTGGTTAGCAGCCGTAGCTCTTAACTATTACAACACCAGAGTTTCCCTATAACCTATAGATATCCGAAAAAGAGGAAGATCCTCAAGGAGATGGATTGACACACTGGCTGCAACAACGGGCTCAAGCATAACAATGATTGTGAGGACGGCGCAGGACCGGGCAGTGTTTCATTCTGTTGTACATAGGGTCGCTATGAGTCGGGACTGACTCGATGGCACCTAACAACAACAACATAGATATTCAGTATTAAATATTTGGTTTCTATCCTTCCTGTCTTTCTTTTTCTCTGTATATGTATATTCACATACATAAGATTACGCTGAACGTACAATTCTATATTAGGAAACAACCATTGTTAGGCTGAGTCTAAATCTGCTTTCCTATAATTTCCACCCATTGGTCCTGGCTCTTTCACAAAAAGTGAAAAAGCAACACGAGATTAAGACTTCACCACTTTTTCTGCAGCCAAACCAAAAAAAAAAAAAAAAACCAAACTCATTGTCATCGAGTCGATTTCGACTCATAGAGACCCTATAGGACAGAGTCAAACTGCCCCATAGAGTTTTTTGTGCAGCCATCTTTCAATAAGTTTTCATCGCTGACTCTTGCTTCTTCCATATTTTTTTTTCCTAAACACATCCAGCTCCCTTAGCACTTCTGTGCTCCAGCAAGTTCTCTAGCACTGTCATGCCCATAGCAGAACCTGTGGTACAAGTGGAGCCTGAGCCGAGTGAGGATGGGTGGTTATGATCCCAGAAGGGCCCAGAGCCTCTCTCAGAGCAGACCCAGACTACAGACACTTGCTTAGCAGCCACATCACACTCTTCACACGTGAGGAGCCTGTGGCCGACTGAAACATCCAGATGTTTTCACAGGCATGGCTGCCAAGCCAGGTCTCTTCCATCCCATATTTGTGCAATTGATTTTTTTCGAACTAAATTCCAAGAGCTTTTGATTTTCGTCTCTATATTGTCCTAGACAGTATACTTTGTGTGTCTGTGCGAGTGTGTGTGTGTGTGTGTGTGTGTGTGTGCGCGCGCGCGCACGCGTGTGTGTGTGTGTTGGGGTGGAGAAACTTTTTCCCTGCCACAACATTTTTGAACATCCTCATTTGGAATTGCTGTTGAGCCAGTTTATGTGCCATGCAAAAAAGTCAGCCTTTTTTCTTTTTCAACCCTTGTTTGGGACCAAAAATAATATTCCTCCACTTGATCACCCACCTCATTCACTAGAATTGCTGCCAAGTAACTTTCAGCTATATTCAAAAATCAAATCTTCCTTCAAGAAACAAAGCCCCCCCCCCCCCGAGAAGATTCCAAAGAATGTGCTATGGGCTATAAAGGTTTTTTTCCAAAGGAAATTTCTGGAAAATTTGAGGACACTGTCCCTGGTGCAGTTATTCCCTTCCAAGGGGGCTTCTGGAAAGGACATAGTACTAGTTTGGATGTAGAGAGTCTGCTAGGTTTGCCAAGAGACCAAAAAAATACACTCATTGCTTTTTATTCACTTTTATATATTTAGGAAGGAGCCCTGGTGGTTCAGTGGTTAAAGCATTCAGCCGCTAACCGAAGGGTTGGCAGTTCGACTCCATCAGCCACTCCACAGGAGAAAAATATGGCAGTCTGCTCCAGTAAAGGTTTACAGCCTTGGAAACCTTATGGAGCAGTTCTACACTGTCCTGTAGGGTCACTATCAGTTGGAATTGACTGGATGGCAATGGGTTTGGTCTGGTTTTATATATTTAGGAATAAATATATAAACTTTGAAATATTCACATTAAAAATAGAGTACAGGGCTGGCATGCAGTAGGTGCTTAATAAGTGTTTGATGAATCCAATATTCACTATACAAGTGTTTATTGAGGAATGCACTGTGCCAGACACTGTACCAAATACTAACAGTACAATATATGACAGATACTGTCCCTGCCCTTGTGGGGTTTCAAGTCTACTGGGGGAGAAAAATAAGAAATTACAATACAATATAAACACTATAATGGGGATGTGCAAGGAATGCATAGAAGAGCAGAGTGGGGTACATATTTGGGTCAGTACATTATAAACCAGACTTGAAGAAAGTGTAGGAATTGTCCAGGTTAAGAAGAGTGACCACTACCCATCTGTCAGTTTGTTGTACTGTGGTGGCTTGTGTGCTGCTATGATTCTGGAAGCTATGCCACTGGTATTTCAAATACCAGCAGGGTCATCCATGGCGGACAGGTTTCAGCAGCGCTTCCAGACTAAGATGAGGAAGAAAGGCCTGGTGGTCTACTTCTGGAAATTGGCCAATGACCCTATGGATCACAATATAACATTGTCTGCTACAATGCTGGAAGATGAGCCCCTTAGGTTGGAAGGAACTCAAAATACACAATGGCTACAACAATGGACTTGAGCCTGCCAACGATCATAAAGATGGCACAGGACCAGGCAACACTTTGTTCTGTTGCACATGGGGTTACCATTAGTCGGAGCCAACTCGACGGCAACTAACAACAAGAAGAAAGAAGAGTATCTTAGGCAGAACAGCACAACACAGGTCCATAGTGGACTGTGCACAGGGCTGTCCATTGCTGCACTGTTTGTCATGGTGGGGCATTGGAGGACACTAGGGTGCCCATCCCTGGGAGAGGGAGAGGTACAAAGTGGACAGTACATACTATGAAGTGTTGTACAACACTTGGAAGCAACAAACGATATGTACACCCAGCAGCACAGATGGATCTTAAAACCAGAGCGTGGGTAAAAATGGCAAGAAACTGAATGAACAACTTAACATCTCACCATTGGCATAATTAAAATATATTCAAAGAAGACAATACACATTTTACAAAAATACATGCACACCAAAAGATATACATTAACCACATTAGAATGGTTGCCTTTGTGGGAAGAGTAATGGGAATGGACTTTGGGGATAGAAAAGAATAAATGAATGAATAACCAAAACAAAATGGGAGCCTTATCTGGACTAACTATGATGATGTCCCATGAACTGAGCAGTATCTTAAACTCAATCCTTTGCTCCTAAGGTCAAAAACAAAATCAAAGAAGGAAGAAACAGAGAGACGGGAGGAGGGAGGAAATAAAGAAGGCCTAGGATTCCACAAAGGAGCCCTGGTAGCACAGTGATTAAGCACTCAGCTGCTAATCAAAAGGTTGGTGGTTCAAATTTACTAGCAGCTCCTCAGGAGAAATATGTGCCAGTCTGCTTCTCTCAAGATTGTTATTGTTGTTAGGTGCTGTCAAGTCAGTTGCAACTCATAGTGACCCTATGCACAACGGAATGAAACACTGGCCAGTCCTGCGCCATCCTCACAATCTTCATTATGTTTGAGCCCATTGTTGCAGCCACTGTGTCAATCCATCTCATTCAGGGTCTTCCTCTTTTTCACTGACCTTCTACTTTACCAAGCATGATGTCCTTCTCCAGGGACTGGTCCCTCCTGATGACATGTCCAAAGTAAGTGAGACAAAGTCTCACCATCTTTGCTTCAGAGAAACATCCTGGCTGTAGTTCCTAGACAAATTTGTTCTTTCTTCTGGCAGCCTGTGGTATATTCAATATTCTTTGCCAGTGCCATAATTCAAAGGCATCAATTCCTTTTCAGTCTTCCTTATTCATTGTCCAGCTTTCCGAAGCATATGAGGCAATTGAAAATATCATGGCCTGGGTCAGGTGCACCTTAGTCCTTAAAATGACACCTTTGCTTTTGAACACTTTAAAGAGGTCTTTTGCAGCAGATTTGCCCAATGCAATATATCATTTGATTTCTTGACTGCTGCTTCCATGGGTGTTGATTGTGGGTCCCAGTAGAATGAAATCCTTGACAACTTCAATCTTTCTCCGTTTACCATGATGTTGCTTATTGGTCCAGCTGTGAGGATTTTTGTTTTCTTTATGGTGAGGTGTAATCCATACTGAAGGCTGTTGTCTCTGCTCTTCACCAGTAAGTGCTTCAAGTCCTCTTCACTTTCAGCAAGCAAGCTTGTGTCATCTGCATATTGCAGGTTATGAATGAATCTTCCTCCAATCCTGAAGTCGTGTTCTTCCTCACATGGTCCAGCTTCTCGGATTATTTGCTCAACATACAGACTGAATAAATATGGTGAAAGAATACAACCCTGACACACACCATTCCTGCCTTTATACCACGCAGTATCCCCATGTTCTGTTTGAACCACTGCCCCTTGATCTATGTACAGATGTCTCATGAGCACAATGCAGTGCTCTGGAATTCCCACTCTTTGCAATGTTACCCATAATTTGTTATGATCCACACAGTTGAACGTGTTTGCACAGCCACTAAAACACAGGTAAACATCTTTCTGGTATTCTCTGCTTTCAGCCAGGATCCATCTGACATCAGCAATGATATCCCTCATTCCGCGTCCTCTTCTGAATCTGGCATGAATTTCTGGCAGTTCCCTGTCGATGTACTGCTGTAACCACTTTTGAATGATCTTCAGCAAAATTTTACTTGTGTGTGATATTAATGGTATTGTTCGATAATTTCTGCATCCTGTTGGATCACCTTTCTTTGAAATAAGCATAAATATGGATCTCTTCCAGTCAGTTAGCCAGGTAACTGTCTTCCAAATTTCTTAGCATAGACGAGTGAGCACTTTCAGCACTGCATGTGTTTGTTGAAACATCTCAATTGGTATTAGGTCAAGTCCTGGAGCCTTGTTTTTCGCCATTTGCACTTCTTCCTTCAGTACCATCGGTTCTTGATCATACACTACATCCTGAAATGGTTGAAAGTCGACCAATTCTTTTCGGTACAGTGACTCTGGGTATTCCTTCCATCTTCTGTTGATGCTTCCTTCGTCGTTCAATATTTTGCCCATAGAATCCTTCAATGCTGCAACTCGAGGCTTGAATTTTTTCTTCAGTTCTTTCAGCTTGAGAAATGTCGAGCATGTTCTTCCCTTTTGATTTTCTAACTCCAGATCTTTGCGCATGTCATGATAATACTCTACTTTGTCTTCTTGGGCCACCCTTTGAAATCTTATGTTCAGCCGTTTTACATCATCATTTCTTCCTTTTGCTTTGGGTACTCTGCGTTCAAAAGCAAGTTTCAGAGTCTCTTCTGACATCCATTTTGGCCTTTTCTTTCTTTCCTGGTTTTTAATGACCTCTTACTTCCTTCATATATAATGTCCTTGATGTTATTCCACAACTCGTCTGGTCTTCAGTCATTAATGTTGAATGCATTAAATCTATTCTTTTTTTTTTTCTTTTTATTGTACTTCAGGTGAAGGCTTACAGAATAAATAGTTTCTCATGAAACAGAAGTACACATGTTGCTTTATGACATTGGTTAACAACCCCACAACATATCAACCCTCTAACTTCTCAACCTTTTTTTTTTTTTTGGTGAAAATACACATAGCCAAAGATACACCGTTTCAAAATTTCTACATGCAAGGTTCAGTGACATTGACTACTCTCTTCGAATTGTGCTGTTATTCTCACTTAAGGTGAAGGCTTACAGAACAAAATAGTTTCTCATTTAACAGTTACTACAAATGTTGCCCTATGACAATGGTTAACAATCTCACAACACATCAACAATATCCTTACTCAACCTTGGGTTCCCTATCACCAGCTTCCTTCTCCCCTTCTGCTTTCTGGCCCTTGTCACCGGACTCCTGTAAATCTATTTTTGAGATGGTCTCAAAACTAGGTGGGATATACTCAAGGTCGTACTTTGGCTCTTGTGGACTTGTTCTAATTTTATTCAGCCTCAACGTGAAATTGCATATGAGCAATTGATAGTCTGTTCCACAGTCGGCCCCTGGCCTTGTTCTGACTGATGATATTGAGCTTTTCCATTGTCTCTTTCCACAGATGTAGTCGATTTGATTCCTGTGTATTCCATCCGGCGAGGTCAATGTGTATAGTCGCCATTTATGTTGGTGAAAAAAAGGTATTTGCAATGAAGAAGTCCTTGGTCTTGCAAAATTCTATCATGCCATCTCCACCGTCATTTCTATCACCAAGTCTATAGTTTCCAACTACCGATCCTTACTCTTTGTTTCCAACTTTCACATTCCAATCACCAGTAATTATTAATGCATCTTGATGCATGTTTGATCAATTTCAGACTGCAGAAGTTGGTAAAAATCTTCAATTTCTTCATCTTTGGCCTTAGTGGTTGGTGTGTAAATTTGAATAATAGTCATATTAACTGATCATCCTTGTAGGTGTTTGGATATTGTCCTATCACTGACAGCGTTGTAGTTCAGGATAGATCTCGAAATGTTCTTTTTGATAGTGAACACAACCCCACTCTTCTTCAAGTTGTCATTCCCGCCATAGTAGACCATATGATTGTCTGATTCAAAATGGCAAGTGTCAGTCCATTTCAGCTCACTAATGCCTAGGATATGGATGTTTATTTGTTCCATTTCATTTTTGATGATTTCCAATTTTCCTAGATTCATGCTTCATACATTCCACATTCCGATTATTAATGGATGTTTGAAGCTGTTTATTCTCATTTTGAGTCGTGCCACATCAGCAAATGAAGGTCCTGAAAGCTTGACTCTATCCAGGTCATTAACGTTGTCAAGATTACAGCCTTGGAAACCCTATGGGGCAGTTCTACTCTGTCTTATAGGGTCGCTATGAAATCGACTCAAAGGCAATGGATTTGGTTTTTTTGGAGGATTCTAGGAGAAACATCTTGTGTCTAGGGCCTGGCACATAATAGGTGCTCAGCAAGTACTTGACAGAACAAACGAATGAGTTGTCAAGGCGTTGTACTTCAGGCCATTTGAAACTATTAGCAAAACAAATGTGACTTCAATATCTGCCACCTAAGTATACATCAACTTAGAATTCCAGAGGTGATTCTGAAGTGACTCATCACTCAACTGCAGCTTCAGTGTGGGACAACACATTTAAATGCTATTTCAGACAGATAATCATTATAGCTTTCTTTTGGGGTAAAAATTCCAGGTTTCCAGTACCCTTAGGCAAGGGCATTGTTGTATTTATTTTGTCTTGTTGGGGTCTTCAACTCAGAGAGATAGATCATCAGCTTCAATCCCTTCCTTTATTCTACAGAAACTGAGGCTCAGAGAGGTTAAGAGACTTATATAAGGTCACATAGCAAGGTAAAGGCAAAGCCAGGACTGACTCAATCAGTGCCTTTTGCATCCTATTACATACACCTTGTTGCTTTGAAAGAGCAGAAGGAATAAATGGTTACGTTGGTGATCTAGAGTAAAGGCTGATTTCTGAAATCTGTGCGCCTGCAGATGGAGTGAGTTATAGTGATCTTCATTTTGATCCTAGTGGCAGTTTAAAAAAATCCCTTATCTAACAACACACATTGCTTTTCCAAATTAATGCGTTCAAGCCAGGGCCTGCTTCAAGACGTTTAATGTTGCTCTTACAAATTAGAACCCGGGGTGCGGGAATTCCATCATCCTCACGAAGACTCCCTGTCACAACAGAGGCATTGTTCTCCTCACACATACTGTTTGGTTTCGTGCCTTTTCTGTAAGATGTTAGGTATTTATTTTGTTTTGTTGGTGCTTTTGTAATCAGTCTAGACATGGGCCTACACGGAACCATCCAGGAGGCAGATAAAACTCCCACAGTGGAATTAGGTAACCCTCTTTGTGCTTTTCTCTCAGGAAAGGCAGGGAGGCACCTCCCCCTTCCCTGGCCCCCAAGCCAGAATGTTCATGAAAACGACCGCAGAATGGACTGAATTCACTAATGGAGGAGGCAGGAAATGTTCTGTCTTGGAAAATACTCCCAGCCCCGTAGTAACTTTCATTCGGTACTTGAGATCAATTTGCTGCCCACATTTTTGTCTTAACCAGGACTCTAAAAACTGTCTCTTCAGAAATGAAAAGTCTCTTTCGGTGTGGATCATAGAGACTGCTTGCTTATGCGTTTCCACAATGGAGGGTCTGTAGATGTTACTTTACCCTGTCCAAGCAGAGGTAGAGCAAGACAAAAAACAGTGGGGCAGGGGGAGGGCAGGGTGCAGATTACTTGGATTTAATTGCAATTGGTTTCATTTATTCCCTCAACACAAATTGTTTTGAGTTTTAATACTACCACAGAACAAACGGAAGCATGATTTATGTTTCACAAAGTACGTGACTGGTTACATTTATTTTTATAATTATGATGTGTTGATAGTAACGAGGTTTTACCCCGCTAGAAATCTGAAGAGCCTCCCCAATAGCGTGCCTGTGACAAGAGAAGCTTCCAGAGGAGAGGGAATTCCAAATGAGAATGTGTGCCTTAGGCTTACAGGGAAGGAGACCATTCAGCCCTGATCTCCCAAGGCACTTGGCTCCACCTCTTACACATGACAAAAAATCAAACAAACCAAACCGGTTACCATCGAGTCGATTCTGATTCATAGCGACCATATAGAACAGAGTAGAACTGCCCCATAGGGTTTCCAAGGAGCGGCTGGTGGATTTGAACTGCTGACCTTTTGGTTAGCAATAGAGCTCGTAACCACTGCCCCACCAGGGGTCCAGCAGCACAACAGAAGATGTTAATTGAATGAACACCAATTTGAGTGCCCACAGCTCTGACAGATGAGGTGGACAATACTCACTTTTCCAGAGACAACCAGTACCATAGAAGCCCACATCTGTACAGCAAGGAGGCCAGTAAGCACCGGCCAAATGTGAAATTCCATCATATTCTCTGAGTCTGACCTGCCTTCCTTAGTAACCCAGGGCTCGCTTATCTTAGAAGAGTATCACATTGTTTTCTGCCATTTTACCAGCAGGAAAGTTTTCTTCCCTCACAATGTTCTGGAACTTGTTTATGGCTACAATTGTAAAAACACTGCAGACACTAAGTTGTACATGTAAAAGTTGTTGAATTGGCAATTTTTTTTTTGTTGTATATATATCCCAATTTAAAACACACACATACACACATACAACAGAGCAAAAATGGTGTCTAGGAACAGTGGAGACAATACGGTTGTTTCCAAAGTCCACAGACTGTCTAAACTCCTAAATGAATTTCCTCTCTACTCCCTAGTTAGAGCAGAGTCCTAAATCCTCAAAGAAAGATTCAGTCCTTTTCCGATATGATTTTGTTCAGTGTATTTTACTTCTGTGAAAATCAATAAGCTATGTATGTACATACACAAAAACAAAACAGCATGTTTATTTCAAATCTGTTGGATTATAAAGAGTTTACCATATTGCTATGTTTTTCAGTTCAAAAGATCCTAGTTAAAGATTGTCTTTCTAATATCATGAATATTTGAAATGTTTTAGGCTCCCAAAGAATTAGAATCTATCCCCAGTTATGGTCATAAACTCTCTTTTTCACGAGTACATTTCCATCTCCTTAGTTCTTTAAGAAAGGTACCCTGGTGGCACAAATGGTTAAATGCTGGGCTGGTAACTGAAAGGTTGGTGGCTTAAACCCACCCAGCAGCTCCACGGGAAAAAAACCTGGCAATCTGCTTCTGTAAAGATTACAGTCTAGGAAACCCTATGGGGCAGTTCTGCTCTTTCACATGGGGTTACTATGAATTGGAATCAACTCAACAGTACCCAACAACAACTTCTTTAAGGAGCTGATAAACTTTGGTATTTTCTCTTACATTGAATGGTCGTGTCTAATGTTGATGTTAGTTTTTCTTGAGAAAACAAGTACCTCATTTTAGATGTGAGGAAAGCAAGGTGTGGACAGCACTATGCCTTGCCCCAGGGGACTGGGAGTTTGCCAGCTCTCTGGGGCCTTTGTAACTGCCCAGTACTTCCTGACTTGCTCAGGAGCCCTCCTGTTGAAATTAAGTTTCTCCTCAGCCTCAAATGGGCAGTGGCCCTCACAGGAAAAAGAATCTCCTCTCAGCGACTTCAAAGAGAAGGCTTAAGGCTTTCAAACCTCCCCACTCCTCACCCTCTTCCAAATATTTCACATTTGAAGCTGGGAGATCCACTTCAGAAGGAAGAGAGTAATGTAGATACAAAGAATTGAACACTCTGGCTTCACTTAACGGCAAGAATCAATGTTCTTTTTGAAGGAAACATTACTGGAAATTCATAAATGGCCAAGGCCAGGAGCCCGCATGACCACTGGAGAAACTTGTTATTGATCTATATTGCCTCATCTCTAAATTTATTTCTCCTGAAATGACCTTTATAAAGCATCACCAGTAGACAATGAACTGGGAATCCTGTCCCCCTCACCTTTTGCATTTGGCGGCTCAAGACTCCATCTCAGTTATCTTCCAACATCTCTTTTGTTGGTCACTTTTGCTTCATCCCTTACCAAAGCAGGAGGTAAAAGGAGGGACCTTGTAAGGCCCATTGGGATGACCATCCATTACAGTCACCTCTAGAAGATGTTCAAATCCATTTGAAGTCACCATGAACTGCTGGTCATAATCTAGGTATTTGTGAGTACTTGTGCTCATTACACAGTCATCAACAACTTAGGGATGAGTATCAGTTACTGCCCAGCAGGACTTTGGGATTGGAATGAGGAGTGTCTAAAGGTCAGGTTATATATATAGCAAAACTGTGAGGAAAGCTTAGGCCTCCCAAGAGTTGACCAGAACAACTGAAGCCTGTGCTCTGAGCCGGCCACAGACCTAAGGAAAAAGGCACTCATGTTCCTGCCAGCCCTGTCCTCCAGCTAATCCTAACGAGAGCTTCAGTTACTAAGTGGCTTTCCTCAGCAGCAAGGCAGGAAGTCCACCCGCTCATGAACCCACACCAACACCACCCTCCCCGGAGGAGCCTGTAGCTTACACAGAGCCGCTTTGCAGTGATTCCTTTCTCCCTGCCTTTGGGCTTGGCTGTGTTGATCCAGGGCTCCCCCGCCTTGTCTGCCAGCCACAGGCCTTGCTCCTGTTGCTTGAAAAAACACCTTTCAGCCTAGTCTGTGCTCTGAAGCACAGTGAGTCACAGGCCTTCTCACACTGTCTGGTCCGGGCCCTTCCAGAAGTCCATATTCCCAGGTGAAAGGGAAGCCATCAGGCAGACATGGCTCTGCCCAGAGGTCTTCAGAGAGGCCCATTTGGCTTTGGGCCTTAAGCTCTGAAAGTCATGTCAGAGCAGCTGAACCCAACTTCCTTAGTTGCTGAGCTCCTCCGAGTTGCCATCCATAGTGTTCCCATGAGTCCAGATGAAACTGTAGGCTTCGGAGCAGGCAGCCCGCCAGGATAGGTTTCAAGTGCCTTCCACATTCTTCCTCTCTAAGAGTTCTCCGGAAGCTGCAGAGCTTAGTGTTTCTTATCCAAAAATCTTCTGGCATTTTTTATCTTATAATAATTCCAAACCCGCTGAACATTCTTGTAACAGCTGAGATTTGGGAGAGAGACTGGAAGAAAAGGATCAGTTAGATGATTAAGGGCATACTCACTTATAGGTGCTGATTTTCAAGGGGAAAGGAGTTTGATGGCCCCATCTGAGCTCTCAGGGAGTGTCGATTTCCTGCCTGAACCTCCATACAGTTTGTCTATTGTTCCTCAGGTGGCTGCTTTGGATGATAGAGATATCAGGTTTGGAATTGCCAGGGGCTGGGGTGGGAAGATGCCTGAAGTTCAGTTCCAGTCCCAGGGACCCACTGAGACACTGGCCAGGGTCTGGAAGCCGCTGAGCTTAAGTTTCTCAAACCAGGTCACTGGCACAGCTCCCCTCTGAAGCCAGCACAAGGTCCAGAGTGTGTCTTCGTTCTCAGTAGGTGTATTATGGCGTTCTCTAGAGAAACAGAACTAACAGATTATTGGTTACATAGATTGATTGTATATATATACAGACAGAGAGATAGTAGAGCCAGAGAGAGGAGTCCCTGGGTGGTGGAAATGGTTAACACACTCAGCTGCTAACCAAAAGGTTGGTGGTTTGAATCCACCCAAAGATGCCTCAGAAGAAAGTCCTGGTGATGTACTTCTGAAAAATCAGCCATTGAAAACTCTATGGAGCACAGGTCTATCCTGACACACACGGGGTCATCATAAGTCAGAATTGACTCCAAGGAAACTGGTTTGCTTTTTTGGTTTATCTCTCTCTCTCTAACTAACTACATATATATTATTTTTTAAATAATTTATTTTAAGTTGAAAATAAAAACAGCAAAATTTATTTCAAGGAATTGACTCACACAATTGTGTGGTGTATTGGTAGGTGCCATCGAGTCAGTTCCAACTCATAGCGACCCTATGTACAACAGAATGAAAAACTGCCCAGTCCTACACCATCCTCACAATTGTCATGCTTGAGCTCATTGTTGGAGCCACTGTGTCAATCCATCGTGTTGAGGGTCTTCCTCTTTTTCACTGACCCTCTACTTTAGCAAGCATGATGTCCTTCTCCATGGACTGATCCCTTCTGACAATATGCCCAAAGTATGTAAGACGTAGTCTCACCATCCTTGCTTCTAAGGAGCTTTCTGGTTGTACTTCTTCCAAGACAGATTTGTTCCTTCTTCTGGCAGTCCATGGTATATTCAATATTCTTTGCCCACACCACAATTCAAAGACATCAATTCTTCTTCAGTCTTCCTTATTCATTTTCCAGCTTTTGTTTGTATATGAGGTGATTGAAAACACCATGGCTTGGGTCAGGCGCACGATAGTCTTCAAGGTGACACCTTTGCTTTTTAACACTTTAAAGATGTCTTTTGCAGCAGATTTGCCCAATGCAATACATCATTTGATTTCTTGACTGCTGCTTTCATAAGTGTTGATTGTGGATTCAAGTAAAATGAAATCCTTGACAACTTCAATATTTTCCCCATTTGTCATGATGTTGCTTATTGGTCCAGTTGTGAGGATGTTTGTTTTCTTTATGTTGAGGTGTAATCCATACTGAAGGCTGTGGTCTTTGATCTTCATCAGTTAAGTTCTCCAAGTCCTCTTCACTTTCAGCAAGCAAGCTTGTGTGATCTGCATATCACAGGTTGTTAATGAGTCTTCCTCCAATCCTGATGTTGCATGCTTCTTCATATAGTCCAGCTTCTTGGATTATTTGCTCTGCACACAGATTGAATAAGTATGGTGAGAAGATACAACCCTTGATGCACATCTTTCCTGACTTTAAACCATGCAGTATCCCCTTGTTCTGTTCAAACGGCTGCCTCTTGATCTATGTACAGTTTCCTCATGAGTACAATTAAGTGTTCTGGAATTCCCATTCTTCTCAATGTTATCCGTAATTTGTTATGATCCACACAGTTGAATGCCTTTGCATAGTCAATAAAACAAAGGTAAACATCTTTCTGGTATTCTCTGCTTTCAGCCAGGATCCATCTGACATCAGCAATGATATCCCTCGTTCCACCTCCTCTTCTGAATCAAGCTTGAATTTCTGGCAGTTTCATGTCAATGTACTACTGCAGCGGTTTTTGAATGATCTTCAGCAAAATTTTACTTGCATGTGATATTAATGATATTGTTTGATAATTTCCACATTCAGTTGGATCACCTGTCTTTGGAATAGGTATAAATACGGATCTTGTTGGTTGGCCAGGTAGCTGTAGCTGTCTTCCAAATTTATTGACATAGATGAGTGAGCATTTCCAGCGCTGCATCAATTTGTTGAAACATCTCAATTGGTATTCCATCAATTCCTGGAGCCTTGTTTTTCACCAATGCCTTCAGTGCAGCTTGGACCTCTTTCTGCAGTACCATTAGTTCCTGATCATATGCTACTTCCTGAAATGGTTGAACGTCAACTAATTTTTGGTACAGTGACTTTGTATTCCTTCCATCTTCTTTTGATGCTCCCTTCATCATTTAATATTTTCCCCATAGAATCCTTTAATATTGCAACTCGAGGCTTGACTTTTTTCTTCCGTTCTTTCAGCTAGAGAAATGTTGAATGTAGTCTTCCCTTTTGGTTTTCTAACTCCAAGTCTTTGCACATGTCATTATAATACTTTACTTTGTCTTCTCGAGCCGCCCTTTGAAATCTTCTGTTCAGCTCTTTTACTTCTTCATTTCTTCCATTTGCTTTAGCTACTCTACATTCAAGAGCAAGTTTCAGAGTCTCTTCTGACATTCATTTTGGTCTTTTCTTTTCTTTCCTCCTAATTATGGGGGCTAGCAATTCCAAAATCCATAGTTCGTTCAGGTGACAGGCTGGAAATCTCCAGCAGGATATCTGTGTTACAGTCTTGAGGCAGAGTACCTTCTCTGTGGGAAATCTAAGTTTTGCTCTTAAGGTCTTCAACTGATTGGATGAGGCCCACCCACATTATAGAGGATAATCTGCTTTACATAGAGTCAACTAATTGTGAATGTTAATCACATATAAACACTCTCATAGCAGCATCTAGACTAGGGTTTGACCAAACAGTTGGACACCAGAGCTTAGCTAAGTTGACACATAAAACTAACCGTCAAAATAGGCCAAGGTCCTACTCTGCATGCTGCTTCCAGGAAGAGAAGGAAATCACCCAGGAACAGAGAAAGAAGCCCTTGGGGTCACCGAGCCCAGCCCCCTCAACCAATAGGTAGGGAAGGTAAGGCCCCAGGGTAAATGAGGAAGACTGGGATATCCCTAGAGCCTGGAGTCCCCTGACTCTCATTCCAGGGCTCTCTTGGTCCCAATTCATGGGTTGGGCATCTTCCAGGCCAGAATCTAGTGCTTTCTCCATCTCAGAGGCTCTGGGTTCTCATCTCTAACTCCTCCTGCTACCAGTGCTTGTGGCAAAAATCAGGCCAATAAATGCCTTGTAGAGTCATTAAGCTGCCTGGAGGATGGAAGACAGGTGCCAGAGCATTCTATGGAGAGCCTATTAGAACAGGCAGTTCCCGTGAGTCCTAAAAGACATGAATTTTTCTTAGAGAAACAGATGGGGATTCATTTCAAGGGCTATGAAGAAGAAAAAACACATTTGCTCAAATGGCATGGTCTTTTTCTTCTGCAGTGACTCACTCCTAGGTTCCTGCCTCTCCCTCTGGGAACCTAGCAATGCACATATCTGGAGACCTGCCTCTCACACATCTGTTCAGCCTTTCATTACAGGGAAGGAGAATTCAACCTCTGATTCCAGAAACCATTTTCTAAGAATAACAGCATATCTGGGCCAATGTAGTGCTTTTCACTTCCACTTGCTGGCAGAAGAAGAAGGCTGGGCATTCCCTTCTATCCCACTGCCATCACTGAGGCCTGGCCAAGGCCCTTCTCTGGAAGCCTCAGGTCTAGGAGAGGCTTAACCAAAGGGAAAGGTTGCCAAAGGCAAGGAAGTGTGAGGAGAAACTAATACCCTCCCTACAGTAGGAGCTAATTAGATTTGAACCATAAAGCCAGTAATGCTAAGCGATGGGGCCACAAGGACTTGGGCCTTCTCCAGAAGCCTTGGTGGCTCCTTGAGTATAGGGAGAGCCCTGCCTGAGAGATTATTGGGAGAAACTGAGCTTCTCCAGAGAAGGCTCCAGACACACTGAACCATTTGGACTAAAAATCTATTGACCAAACCAGTTGCCATCGCATCGAGTCAATTCTGACTCATAGCAACCCTCTAGGACAGAGTAGAACTGCCCCATAGGGTTTCCAAGGATTTAATCTTTATGGAAGCAAACTGCCACATCTTTTTCCCGTGGAGTGGCTGGTGAGTTCGAACTGCTGAGCTTTCATTTAGCAGCCAAGCACTTAACCACTGTGCTGCCAGGGTTCCTTCCATCTGGAGCAGTATGACCTATATCTGCATCTCAAAACTACTGCCACAGAAAATCAGGCCTTTCGGAGAAGTGAACACCCATGGCGGGAGCACAGAACATTAGCAACTCAGAAAAACTAATGGGCCTAGTAGAAAATTATAAAAATTGTGAGAAAATAGACCTTGTGATTGTTTTACTTAAGTATTCACTGAGTTTTTATCTTATGTGAGCCCCTTGTTAGATTTTTTTTAGCTGAAAAAGTAGTATATTTGAATTGAACTTTTAGAAGAAAATCCCTTCCTCCATTTTAATCTCCTCCAAACCAGTTCTTAAACTTTTGTTGTTGTTGTTGAGGGGTGGTCAGAGACTTCTCTGAGACTCAGATGAAAGCTTAGATCTCTCTAGGAAAAAAATGTACAGATACACTATGATCAGCAGCCTCTACGACAGCCCTCCATGATCTCGTAGACCGGACCTAGTGGCTGGTTTCTAATGAATAGAATGTAGCAAAAGTGATGGGATCAGCCTTGCAAGTGGCCATCCAAGGTACACAATTGGTCTCTGTTCTCCTGGAGCAACAGAGGAAGAGGAGAGTCAGGAATAGGAGGAAGAAATGGAATGTGTGGCTAATTGGTTCCGGGAATAACTGCCTCCTTTGCCAGGAGGCAGAAGAACTGGATGGTGCCTTGCTACTATTACTGAATTTTTTGTTTATTTATTTATGTTGTTGTGCTTTAAGTGAACGCTTACAATTCAAGTTAGTCTCTCATACAAAAATTTATACATACGTTGTTATGTGACCCTAGTTGCTCTACCTGTACTGTGAGAGCACACTGCTCCTTTCCACCCCTGATTTCCTGGGTCCATTCAACCAGCTCCTAACCCTCTCTGCCATCTCATCTCACCTCTGGACAGGAGCTGCCCCTTTAGTCTTACGTATCTACTTGAGCTAAGAAGCACTCTTCATGAGTATCATTTTTTTTTATTGTACTTCAGGTGAAGGCTTACAGAACAAATAGTTTCTCATGAAACAGTAGTACACATGTTGTTGTATGATATTGGTTAACAACCCCAGAACGTATCAACCCTCTAACTGCTCAACCTTTTTTTTTTTTTTTTGGTGAAAATACACATAGCCAAAGATACACCATTTCAAAAATTTCTACATTCACAGTTCAGTGACATTGACTACGCTCTTCCAATTGTGCTGTTATTCTTACTTAAGATGAAGGCTTACAGAACAAAATAGTTTCGATGAGTGTCATTTTATGTCCCATAGTCCAGTCTAATCTTTGTCTGGCCTCGGGAATGGTTTTAGTTTTGGGCTAACAGAGAGTCCAGGGGCCGTGTCTTCTAAGGTCACTCCAGTCTCAGTCAAACCATTAAGTCTGGTCTTTTTACTAGAATTTGATTTATGCACCCTACTTTTCTCCTGCTCCGTCATGGACTCTCTGTTGTGTTCCCTGTCAACGTGGTCATTGGTGGTAGCCGGGCACCATCTAGTTCTTCTGGTCTACTGAACCTTTTGATCAAAGATTCTATAAAAGAATCCTGATCAAAAGGGAGAAAATGCAGAACAGAATTTCAAATTCCTGTGGAATCCAGATTTTCTGGAGCCATGGAGGCTGGATGAACCCCCAAAATTATTGCCCTGAGATAATCTTTAAACCTTAAACCAAAAATATCCTCTGGGGGAAAAAAAAAGAAACCCTGAAGTCTTCTTAAAACCGAACAATAGTTTAGCTTAACTAATAAAGAATGTCTCCCTTAAACATTATACTCTTTTAATAACTACCTATACGGGATCAAATTGACAACAGCTACTTGAAAGATTAGATAGGAAGCATAGGGGGCATTGAGTTTATGTTAATGGAGAAGGAACAATTTGGAAAAGGATAGCAAGAATGGTTCCACAACTTAAAGAATGTAAAAATGTCACTGAATTATACGTGTAGAAATTTTTGAACTGGTGTATGTTTTGCTGTGTATATATTCACCACAATAAAATAATTTAGTATTATTTATGAGATATTTTTCATTCTTTTTTTGTTTTAAATCTTTGAAATCAAGTATGTATTTCAATGTCCAGCACATCTTAATTTGAACTAGCCACATTGCAAGTACCCAATAGCCACATGTGGTTAATTGCCTCTGTACTAGACAGTGCAGTCCAAGACTAATATGAAATGTAAGTAATGGCCAAACATTAGCTTCTCTGCCTATTACAGCATCCAACACCCTAGATGCCTTGGCACTGATGGGGAAGCTGGCAGGGCCTATTGCTATTGAGAAAGCCTGGGGGGATAAAGATGGCAATACTCTCCCAAACTGATTTACAAGTGCAACCAGTCCCTATCAAAAATCCCATCTTTTTTTTTTTTTTTTTTTTTTGCAGAAATTAGCTGATCTGAAAATACATAATTGAACTTCATCAAAATTTTAAGTCTGTGCTTCAGAGAGGATTGTTGTGAGCTGTCATTTAGTTGACTCCAACTCGCAGCAACCTTGTATACAACAGAACAAAATGTTCTTTGGTCCTGTGTCATCCTCACAGTTGCCAGCATGTTTTGAGTTCATCGTAGTGGCTATTGTGCCAATCCATCTCACCAGGGGTCTCCCTCACCCTTGTTGGCCCTCTACTACACCGAACATAATGTCCTCCTCTAGCAAGTGATCCCTCCTGATAAAGTGTCCAAAGCAAGAGAGTTGGACAATGTTTCACTGTGATTCATAAATTTTTCAATGGCTAATTTTCGGAAGTATATTGCTAGGCCTTTCACCTTAGTCTCTCTTAGTCTGAAAGCACAACTGAAACTTGCCCACCACGGGTGACTCCACTGGTATTTGAAATACCAAAGGCATAACTTCCAGCATCATGGCAACACGCAAGCCACCATAGTACGACAAACTGACAGGCAGTGGATTCAATGGATACCATCAAGAAATTGAAAAGACAACCTACAGAATAGGAAAAAAAAGTGCAAATCATATGTCTGATAATGGACTTGTATCTAGAATATATAAAAAGCTCTTGTTGTTGTTGTGTACTGTCAAGTCAATTCCAACTCATAGCAACCCTATAGGACAGAGTAGAACTGCCCCCGTAGGTTTCCTAGGCTGTAATCTTTACTGGAGCAGGTCTTTTCTCTCAAGAAGCAGCTGGTGGATTCAAACCACCTACTCTTTGGTTAGCAGCCAAGCACTTAACCATTGCGCCACCAGAGCTCCTACAAAATCTCTTTCAACTCAATAAAAAGACAAATAACCTAATTTTTAAAAAATGGGCAAATGACCTGAATAGATATTTCTCTAATGAGGTATAGCTATGGACAATAAACATGTGAAAAATGCTCAACATCATCAGCCGAAGGGAAAATGCAAATCAAAACCATGATGAGATACTATTTCACACCCACTAGGATGGCTATAATAATTTAAAAAAAAAAAAACAGAAAACAAGAAGTGTTGGCAAGGATGGGGAGAAACAAGAACCCTCACACATTGCTGGTGGGAATGTAAAATGATACAGCCATCATGGAAAACAGTTTGGAGATTCCTCAATAAGTTAAACAGTGTTATCATATGACCCAGAAATTTCTACCCTTAAGTATATCCCCAAGGGAATTAAGTCATATGTCCACACAAAACTTGTACACTGACGTTTGTAACAGCATTAGTAAGAGCTCAAAAGTGGAAACAACTCAAATGTCCATCAGCAGATGAATGGATAAACAAAAGTGGTATATTCACACAATGGATAAAAAGGAGTGAAGTATCAGTACATGCTACAAAATGGATGAGCCTTGAAAACGTTATGCTAAGTCACAAAAGGTCACATATTATGTGATTCCATTTATATGAAATATTCAGAATAGGCAAAGCAATAGAGACTGAAATTAAATTAGTAATTGCTTAGGTCTAGGAGGGTGGCGGAGAATGGGGAGTCACTGCTAATGAGTATGGGTTTCTTTCTGGGGATGTTGAAGTTCTTCAAAAATTAGATTGTGGTGATGGTTGCCCATCACAGAATATACTGAAAACTACTGAACTGTCCATTTTAAATGGGAGAATTTTATGGTATATGAAATATGTCTCAATAAAGCTGGAAAAAAATTAGCCCTAGGGTCTGTTTCGGGCAATCTCACTGACACCACATCACCTCCATTCTCTTGCAGGGACATCTCGAGAGGCAGTGTGGTGCAATGGAGAGAGGGAGAGATGAAGATGATTAGAATTACCGAGCACCTACTACGTGCCTGCCCAGGCCCAGTGCTGTCACATACCTCATCTTATTTAACCTGTGCTCTGGTTATGCCCATTTTACATGTGAGGGAATTCACTTGGTCAAAGTCACACTGCTAGGTCAGTGGTGGAGCCAGGGTTTGGACAGAAGTCTTCCACCTCCAAGCTGACACTCTTTCCACTCTGTTATACTACTCTAGGAAGTCAGCACCACCAATAGCCATGGGTTGCCTTGGTAAATATCCCTGTGCTATGAGAATCTCAGATGTCCACGGTCAGTGTAAATGGCTTGGACTGGACTACTAACCTAAAGGTTGACAATATGAGCCCACCCAGCAGCATGCCACAGAAGAAAGTCCCGGTGATCTGCTTCCACAAAGACTGTTATTATTATCAGTTGCTGTTGAGTTGACTCCTACTCATGGCAACCTCATAGGATTTTCAAGGCTGTGACCTTGTTGGAAGCAGATCACCAGGCCTGTCTTCCAAGGAGCCTCTGGGTGGGTTTAACCATTTGCACTGCCGAGGGACTCCTTAAAGATTACAGCCAAGAAAACCCTATGGAGCAATTCTGCTCTGTAACACGTGGAGTAGCCATGAGTCAGAATTAACTCCACAGCAATTGGTTTTTGGTTGATGAGAATCTCAGCTCCCTCATATGTTAGGTGGGAGGTTTGAACTATGCCCCCTCCTCCAAAAAAAAACCGGTGCTATGGAGTTGATTCTGACTCATAGTGACCTGATGTGTGCCGAGTAGAACTGAGCTCCATAGGGTTTTCAAGGCTGTGACCTTTCAGAAGCAGATTGCCAGGCCTTTCTTTTGAGGCACCTCTGGATGAGTTAGAACCACCAACCTTTAGGCACCATTTGAGCCACCCAGGAACTCCATGGATTGCAAATTCAAATAGCCACTGGGGTCCAGCAGGCAAACGTCAATGTGTGAAGAGGGCCAGGCCAGGGAATGTCTGTGGTGGATTGTGGAGAATGCCCAGCCCATCTACGAGAGCAGGGGTATTGGCTCCAGTTCGTTGTTGTCATGGAGTAACTAGGGCCTGCGGTTGCTAGATTCTGGTCTTCCACAAGAAGCCAGAAATGTGGATTTTAAATGTTGGCAACTAATCCAACTAGATATTCTCTGATGTTCCTGCTGGCTTTCATATTCTCTGAAGCTCTCTGCTACAGACCTGGACCTGGACCCTTTTGCCTCAACGAAGCAGGGTTCAAACGCTGTTTTTCCAGATGCCTTCAGTGTTCGCACAGTGGGAAGTCAGAACTCAGAGAGCAGCCTGCATTGCCCCCGGTACCTAGTCTGCAAAAGCTACTTCCAAATGTGGAATGTACGTTTCTTTCCCAAACTGGGCATTCCTTTCTTCCTGCTCTGCCTGGGCAAATTGGGTGGTTGGGGAACTATGTGGGTGAGCTGCCAGCTGTATGTATGGCAAAATGTGCACAATAAGAGCCCTTAGTTAAATGTCTCTTACAAAGCCCCACCCAGTGCTGTAAGATGGTAGTGTCTGAAACACCCCCTCTTCGTTTGATCCAGAGACAAGACCAGAAACAAGACTGTGTAAACATAGCTATTGGAAGTGGCAGGTTTTCAGCTTTGAATGTTACCATGAATTGTGTGAGTTAGCCAAGCGATTTTTTGAACGACTCAGGAAGATGGAAGGGATACACAGAGTCACTGTACCAAAAAGAATTGGTCTGTGTTCAACCGTTTCAGGAGTTAGCATATGATCAAGAACCGATGGTATTGAAGGAAGAAGTCCAAGCTGCACTGAAGGCATTGTTGAAAAACTAGGCTCCAGGAATTGATGAAATATCAATTGAGACGTTTTGACAAATGGTTGCAGCACTGGAAGTGCTCACTCGTCTATGCCAAGAAATTTGGAAGACAGCTACCTGGCCAACCGCCTGGAAGAGATGCATATTTATGCCTATTCCAAAGAAAGGTGATCCAACAGAATGAGGAAATTATCAAACAATATGATTAATATCACCTGCAAGTAAAATTCTGCTGAAGATAATTCAAAAACGGTTGCAGCAGTACATCAACAGGGAACTGCCAGAAACTCAAGCCAGATTCAGAAGAGGACGTGGGACGAGGAATATCATTGCTGATGTCAGATGGATCCTGGCTGAAAGCAGAGAATACCAGAAAGATGTTTCCCTGTGTTTTATTGACTATGCAAAGGCATTCAACTGTGTGGATCATAACAAATTATGGATAACATTGCAAAAAATGGGAATTCCAGAACACTTAATTGTGCTCATGAGGAACCTGTACATGAACCAAGGCAGATGACACAAGCTTGCTTGCTGAAAGTGAAGAGGACTTGAAGCACTTTCTGATGAAGATCAAAGACTTCAGTATGGATTACACTTCAACATAAAGAAAACAAAAATCCTCACAACTGGACCAATAAGTAACGTCATGATAAATGGAGAAAATATTGAAGTTGTGAAGGATTTCATTTGGACCGAAAATCAACACCCATGGAAGCAGCAGTCAAGAAATCAAATGACCTATTACACTGAGCAAATCTGCTGCAAAAAATCTCTTTAAAGTGTTAAAAAGCAAAGAAATCTCATTGAGGACTAAGCTGTTCCTGACCCAAGCCACGGTATTTTTAATTGCCTCATATGCATGTGAAATCTGGACAATGAATAAAGAAGACTGAAGAAGAATTGATGTATTTGAATTGTGTTGGCAAAGAATATTGAATATACAATGGACTGCCAGAAGAACAAACAAATCTGTCCTGGAAAAAGTACAGCCAGAGTGCTCCTTAGAAGCAAGGATGGCAAGACTATGTCTTACATACTTTGGACATATTATCAGAAGGGACCAGTCCCTGAAGAAAGACATCATGCTTGGTAAAGCAGAGGGTCAGCAAAAAAAAGAGGAAGACCCTCAACGAGATGGGTTGACACAGTGGCTGCAACAATGGGCCCAAACATAGCAAAGATTGTGAGGATGGCACAGGACTGGGCAGTGTTTTGTTGTGTTGTTCATAGGGTCACATATGAGTTGGAACTGACATGACAACACCTAACAACAGGCCAAGAAATAAGTGCTATCTTGTCCTTCTGGTGTTTTGGAAATGATATCCTATGAAATGTCATAATAATGTTTGGATTTTAAAAACAAACATGCATGGGTATAAGAGAGACAAAATTAAAGGCAAAATCAGTTTGGCCAGCAGTTACTCTGTGCATTATAGTGATCACTGGAAGCAATATGAAATCAAATGAAGTCACACGTTTCCACAGAATGTTTGACGTTGGTCCCATCTTCTTTGCTATAAAAAGGGAACCATTTCAGTAAGAATACAAGGTTGGGAACCCAAGGGAGCCCTAAATTTTCATCCCTAAGGTCTTTGCTAAAAAAAAAAAAATTGCTGAGTGGACTCCAACTCAGAGTGACCCCATGTGTGTCAGAGTAGAACTGCACTTCATAAAGTTTTCAATGGTTGATTTTTTAGAAGTAGGTTGCCAGGTCTTTCTTCTAGGGTGCCTCTGGGTAAACTTGAACCTTAAACCTTTCAGTTAGCAAACAAGCATGTTAACCATTTGCACCACCCAGGTACTCAAAGTCTTGCCTGCCTTACTGCAATGGACTGACCTTGGAGAGGCTGAATTAGAGAGATGGGCATGCATGGGGACAGGAACCATGGGGGCATTAGAAGGAATGGGCAGTGGGGGCACTGATAGAGAAGAAAGGAAGCTTCAAGCAGGCTTGTCTTTGGCTTGAATGGTCAACCCCTCCTGTCATGGATTGAATTGTATAATTGTATAACGTCCTTTAATCCTGACAGTTCCATCCTCTTTGGACACAAAATCCAGAAGGATGTTCTTACTTGGTGTCATGGATTGAATCATGTCCCCCCAAAAATGTATGTATCAATTTGGCTGGGTCATGATTCCCAGTATTGTATGATTGTGTACCATTCTGTAATCTGATGTGAGTTCTTTATGTGTTGTAAACTCTATCACTATGATGTAATAAGATGGATTAGTGGCAGTTATACTGAAGAGGTCTTAAGATTAGATAGTGTCTTAAACCAATCTTTTTTGAGATATAAGAGAGAGAAGTGAGCAGAGACACGTGGGAACCTCATACCACCAAGAAAGCAGTGCCAGGAGCAGAGCGTGTCCTTTGGACCTGAGGTTCTTGCTCAGAGAAGCTCCTAGACCAAGGGAAGGTTGATGACATGGACCTTCCTCCAAAGCCAACAGAGAAAGTGTTCCCCTGGAGCTGACACCTTGAATTTGGACTTGTAGCCTACTGGACTCTGAGAGAATAAACTCTTTGTTAAAGCCATCCACTTGTGGTATTTCTGTTATAGCAGCACTAGGCGACTAAGACATCTCCTAAGGTCAGAAGCAAGATGGAGGTTGGGATGCACAATCCATCATCTCATGGTGGAAGTGGATTCCTCACTTTTGTCTCTATCTCTATACATATACAGACTTATCAAGTCTGCTCCTGCATGTATCAGAAATAGGTACCAACCTAGCCATGGGCATTGCCTCCTTCCCCCATCCCTCTGCATCCCCATCCCCAGCCCCAACTGTTTGCAGAATTGTCCAGACCAAGCCTTGTCAGTCTTCATACCCGACTGTCCTGGCTCTCGTATCTCCATTGAGCTCTGTATCCCAGCTCCTCATCTGGCTTCAACCTCTGTGGGACATGCTTTTCTGGCAGCACTGGCTCTCTCTCCACAGTGATGCCAATTCTTGCCTTTTGGAAGTATGGTAGGCTGAAAAAGCCCCCTATGTCCCCCTCCCAAATATCTATGTCCTCATCCCTGGAACCTGTGAATGTTACCTTATATGGAAACAGGGTCTTTGTAGATGTGATTAATTAAGGATCATGACATGGGGTAATTGTCCCAGATTATCTGGGTGGGCTCTAAATACAATCACATGTATCCATGTAAGTGGGAGCCAGAGGGAGATTTGGCACAGACACACAGAGGAGAAGACGTTGTGAAGATGGAGCAGAGAGAGAGCTGAGGATGCTGGCCTTAAGATTGGAGTGATGTGGCCATAAGCCAAGGAATGCCAGCAGCCATTAGAAGCCAAAGAATGGATTCTGTTCTAGAGCCTCCAAAGGGAGCACAGCTCTGCTGACACCTTGATTTCAGCTCACAGATACTGATTTTTGACTTCTGGCCTCCAGAACTATGAGAGAGCAAAAATGTCTGTTGTTTTAAGTGACCAAGTTTGTGGTCATTTGTTACAGCAGCCACAGGAAACTAATGGAAGAGTGATGCTGCTCAACATTAGGCAAGACACCTCCCTGGTGGGGGGACTTCACCTGGCCCTTAACGTGACATCTATCCCTTTGGTGACATATGAAAGAAGCGAGACCAACAGGGCTAGCACAGGCCTCAGTTTCTTAGTGTGAGACTTTGGGGCCCAGGAATTCTGGGAAAGAAGGTGGAGTACTTTATCTCAAGTCACAGAAGTTTAGAACTTACAGAGGATGCACAAATGGTGAAGTGCTTTGTGACAGACTGGGCTCTCCAAACAGATTCATTGGTAAGCGTGAAAGCACGCATGGGACTTAGTCCTGATTCTTCCAATGTCTTCTTGGCAGGTGGTTCAGAAGGTGTTTTGCATAAACGTCTTTATTAACTGCAAACTCTCCCTCTCAGTCTTGGTTGTATCTTAGTCTCACCCGGGGAGCTTTTAGAAATCCTGGTGCCCAAGCAGCAACCTGGACCAATTAAATCAGAATCTCTGGGGATGCAACCCAGGTATCAATATTTTTTAAAGCTTTCCAGATGATTCCAATGGGCATTCAAGATTGAGGACTGCTCCTAAGTCACAGCACTCAACTTATCTCCCCTGATTGTATAACACAACCCTGGATGGTCAGGAGGGTCACTGGGTGATGCAAACAGTTAACGAGCTTGGCTGCTACTAAAAGGTTGGCAGTTTGAGTCCACTCAGAGGCACCTTGGAAGAAAGGCCTGGTGATCTACTTCTGATCATTGAAAACCCTATGGAGAACAGTTCTACTCTGACACACAAGGGGTCACCATGAGTCGGTGTTGATTCCAAGGCAACTAGGTCTGGGGAGGTCAGGATGGAGAAGACGGAGGAAAAAAACCTGTTGGGATCTCACCTCCAACCCAATTCCCTTCTTCTAGCTGGATATATAGGGAAGGTGAGGCCAAATGTCAGCGAAAAAAAGAAGCTCCTTTGAGGCCCCTCTGAAGAAGACCCCTTGATGGGATGCCCAGGAAGACTTGAGGCCTGGAGGCCTCACTCTCTGGTAGACATTCCAGGAATGCCTATTGACAGGCTCACTGGTCCCCATGAATCCAAAGTGTTTGGCTTTAAGCGGCCTAGGACCTAGCTCAAACAAGGCATCCCTGGCCTCAGTCGTGGTGTAGGAGGGTGTCATCAGAGGAATGACTAAGCATCTCCAGCAGAAAAGGGCTAGGGAGAACAAACACTCCTTCCTCTTCCCCTTCCAGAATAATTCGAATTCTTCTTATAGTAACTGTGTTAACTACCTAGAAATTTGACTAGTTCCTGCTATTTCTATGAATGATCTATCATTTATTCTTGATTATGATGCCCCTAAGGAGCCTATGGAAACCCTGGTGGTATAGTGGTTAAGAGCTATGGCTACTAATCAAAAGGTCAGCAGTTCAAATCCACCAGACACTCCTTGGAAACCCTATGGGGCAGTTCTACCCTGTCCTATAGGGTCACTATGAGTCAGAATCGACTCAATGGCAGTGGGTAAGGAGCCTATATGAAGAAGAATGAGGCATCTGGATTGGAGGAAGACTCATTAACAACCTGTGATATGCAGATGACACAACCTTGCTTGCTGAAAGCAAAGAGGACTTGAAGCACTTGCATATGAAGATCAAAGACTACACACAGCCTTCAGTATGGATTACACCTCAACATAAAGAAAACAAAAATCCTCACAACTGGACCAATAAACAACATCATGATAAATGGAGAAAAGACTGAAGTTGTCAATGATTTTATTTTATTTGGATCCACAATCAACTCCCATGGAATAGCAGTCAAGAAATCAAATGACATATTGCATTGGGCCAATGTGCTGCAAAAGACCTCTTTAAAGTGTTAAAAATCAGAGATGTCACCTTGAAGACAAAGGTGCGCCTGACCCAAGCTATGGTGTTTTCAGTCACCTCTTGTGCATGCAAAAGCTGGACAATGAATAAGGAAGACTGAAGAAGAATTGACACTTTTGAATTGCGGTGTTGGCAAAGAATATTGAATATACTGCCAGAAGAACAAACAGAATATTGACTATATCATGAATTACCAAAAGGAAGAACAAATCTGTCTTGGAAAAAGTACAACCAGAATGCTCCTTAGAAGCAAGCATGGCAAGACTACGTCTTACATACTTTGGACATGTTGTCAGGAGGGATCAGTCCTTGGAGAAGGACATCATGCTTGGTAAAGTAGAGGGTCAGCGTAAAAGAGGAAGCCCCTCAACACGATGGATTGACACAGTGGCTGCAATGATGGGCTCAAGCATAGCAACGATTATGAGGATGATGCAGGACCAGGCAGTGTTTCGTGCTGTTGTATTTGGGGTGGCTATGAGTCAGAAATGACTCTATGACACCTAACAACAGCAACAAAGAGCCCTGGTGGTGAAATAGTTAAGCACATGGCTGCCAACTGAAAAGTTGGTAGTTCAAACCCACCCGGTGGCTCCACGGGAGAAAGATATGACAGTCTGTTTCTGTAAAGATTACAGCCCAGAAAACCCTATGGGGAAGATCTACTCTGTCACGTGGGGTTGCTATGAGTCGAAAATCGACTTGATGGCATGTAGCAACAACAATATGCCCCTGCTATGGATTGAATTGTGACCCTGAAAAGATACATCGAAATCTTAACCTCTGTACCTGTGAACATGACTGAGACTTTGGAGAGAGCGTGACCCTGCAGACACCCTGAATTCAGACTTCTAGCCTCCAGGAATGTGAGACAATAAATTTCTGATGTTTTAAGCCGCTCAGTTTATGGTACTTTGTTAAGGCAGCCACAGAAAACAAATACAGCCCCACAGAACCAACGGTACAAACTGTTACACGAGTTTGATGAACTGTGTTGTGAGGTTTGCTTTCAACACTAAACTGCTTAGCAGTCTTCATAGCTGTTCATTCCCATAGTACTGTCATAAGTCTATGATCTTCAAACATCAGAGAGGAAAGTTCTTCCTGGTTCTTGGCTTTTCTGAGTAATGGATGCTATCCATCAAGCAACCGGCACTGAAGGCAGAGTTCTGTGTCTGAGGGATTTGTAACCTTGAAACATACCAGTCAGGCCTCAGAAGGGAGGAAAGTGAGCCCCCAAGCAGATCCATTTGAATAAAACACGGCCAAATTTGCACCTTGGTTGTGTATTTTAATAGCTGCCTAATTCACAGCATCAATAGCGCTGGTTTGCGGTGGAAAGTGTAACTGCAGCAGAGCTGGCTGGGAGCCAATATAATGAAAAGGTGTATTTGGGTTTTCCGTGACCAGCCAAGAATAACGGAGCTGAAGCAGTCCTCCGAGAGAAAGGGGGCTCGGCCGGGAAAGTGTGGGAAAACAAAACTGCTCTGTGCCTCTCCAGAACAACTTGAGAGAAGAGAAAAGTGCCAAAAAGAAAGCGTTTCAAGAATCTCTCAAGAAACCCAATGCAGACCAACAGATCAATAGATTGACTCAAAAGTCGTTGTCCAAGAGGGAACATCAGGGCTTTGAAGCTGAAGAGAAGTAATAAGATCTGGCCGGGCTCCATCCAACTCCTGCGTAGATATTGGCAAGTGGAGTCACCTCAGGCCAGGGGGGAGGAGGACTGAAAGTGGGGACAGACAAGGAAGTAGAGCCTAAGAAGCCGTCAGATTTTGGTTAGCACTTAATGGCATTCTCCTCAGCTGAGGTAAGGGGGTTCCTGTTAGAAACAGATGAACAGCTCCTGACATGTTTATACAGCTAGTGATTTTGTTGTCTAAGAAAGTTTCTGTTAATCAAGTAGAGTCTGTTTTGTTCAGTGTTGTATCCTTTTGAAAATCAACATCTGATCTTATTTCATGAGAAATCCACTGTTGCCGTCTGTGGGGAATCTATTGGAGTTTTTTCTCTCTTAAAATGCCACATCAAATAGATTTCATTTGATGATTTTTGTTTCCCCAAAAGCATTTCATTTAAAAAAAAATTAAACCACAGCCCCAAACCCACCATGCTGAAACGGTGGCCCTTCATGTCTTTGGTGGTGGCTAGTGGCGCTCATGAGAGCGTCAGAGACATTATGTTTGATCTCCATTATTCCTCCTCCTGGAACTTGAGGTTTGGGGAGCTTATAATACCACATTTCCTTTGAAAGGCAACAGTGTACACATTAACAATAAATCTTTCCTTGTGGACATAACCAATTTTAACTGATTTTTCTGAACACAAGGAAGAGAAATCAGCCAAAAGTTCTCGAGCCTAAATAAATAGAGATAAGTTGAGTTTGTAATGTGCATTTTTCAAATGTTTCAAATGTTTTGACAACTATGGAAATACCCCTGATACATTTCCATTTAAGACTGAAGGGGAAGCGTCCAGTGTGGATATGGTTGTGCTTTAACTAACAGAGCCCCAATACTCCCCGACAGAAATATTATAATGAAGTTAATTAAGAGTTAATGAAGTGTACTAATTAGGAATTAATAATGCTCTCACAATGTGACACCTGACATGTTGTTCCAAGATTTTTTCCTGGTTCCAGATGTTTTCTAACTATAAAAAGAGCACCGGCCCCATGAATGATGCACCTATTTCTTTTGAATAGTTATTGTTGATCTGTGGGCATTTTTCCACTCTGTGACTCATAGCAAAGGTCATTTTTCGTATTCCTTTGATGTGTTTCAGATACGTTTACGTTCGAACAAATCCACAAAATACTAACAATGGCTACAGGAAGAGACACTTCTTTGGAAATATATTTCAGATGGTGATGTTTTAGAAAATGCTAATACACGAATCAGTCTGGCCCAAGACAGAGCTTCATTCGGCCTCATCTCCAGTCTCAGACATAAACATCAGGGCAACAAAATGCCTGGCCCAACTGAAGCGATCAGAGTTCCAATACACAACAAATTAGTTTCACACCAAGGGAAAGGTCATTTCTTTAATCCATGTCTTTGGGGAATGTACACAAATGTCATTCTTCCCAACCTACGTAATTAAACAATTTAACTGGTGTGGCCATTCAGTGTTTATTTTCCCATTGAGTAATGGAGGGATGTTAGCATCAGATGACGAGGAGAGAATACAGGCAATTGCAAATGTGTTGGTGATCTCTCTCGTCTTCTCTCTCTCTCTCTCTCTCTCTCTCTCTCTCTCTCTCTCTCTCTCTCTCTCTCTCTCTCTCTCTCTCTCTCGTCTTCTCTCTCTCTCATCCTCTGTCTCTCTCTCTCTGAGTCGCTTCACCTCTCTCTAAAGGATCCAGGAAATGCTTGGCTCAGACCAGGGCAAAAAGGAACCTCATTAGAGCCTCTTGGCCAGTGAGGAATGCTCACGCCTACGGTAAAGCTGCCCCAGTTTTCCCATTCATTCCTGCAGGTGTGGCCATTGGACTTAGTTCTGTGACAACCGCTTGCCCTGCAAAGACAGGCAGGCAACCTCCAGGGCGGGGCATATATAACTCAGAGTTCAGCTGGGAGGTGCAGCGCTTAGGGGTGGGCAGAGCAGGGAGGAGGCGGAGAACAAGGGACCGGAAGGGAAGTTAGACTCACCAGGGTTAGGACCCTGGCTCCCTCACTAGGTGACATTGGACAAATTTCCATATCTTCCTGAAGGTCCATTTCTGCCTCTCTAAAATGGGCGTGATCACAGTACCTACTTCCCAGACTTGTGGTGAGAATAAATGAGACAACACTCATGAAGCCTACTCAGTACAGTCCTGCCACACAAGACGTGTTCAGGAAGTGGGACTCTGTCTCCATCTCTGTAAAAACGAAGGCTCCCGTGGGCACACTTAGGGGAAGGCAGGGGTTGTGATTGGGACAGGGCATATGGCAGGACTTCTGAGGTGGCTGGTGAAGTTCTATTTCTTCTCCTGGGTGGTTGTTACCAGGGTGTCCGCCTTAGAGTAACTCACTGAGCTATGCATTTGTTGTAGGTAATTTTCTGTATATGTGTTTTATTTTGTAATAAAAAGATTATAATAACTAAAGAAAAATAGATAAGTATTTGTTCTAGAAAGGAAGAGACCAACTAACTTGAGGCACACCTGGACCGCGGGAAGGTGGGGAGAGAACAGATGACAGCAATGGAAAGGAGTCCCAGCAGGCCCGGTGTCCTGAGGTCCAAGGGACACTATGGCTTCCAGTTCCGACCCAGGCAGGCTGCTGGTATTGGAGTGGTCCAGCTAGCCGTGAGCAAACCCGGCACAGGGATGTCTGGGAGCAAGTTTGCAGAGACCTCCAGCGAGCCATGGGCTAAAGGCCAGGACTGCAGGGAAGCATGGACTGGAGCTGGCTATGAGGAGGTGATCAGGTCACAAGAATGGCAAAGAAAGCCCTAGCAGGGAGGCACTCTGAGCTACTTGAGCCAGAGCTTCTTCAACTCCCCTTGAACAAGGAGAGGAAGCGGCTCCCTCCCCCACCTGCCCTCTGACCCAGGAGCACAGATGACTTCCTATTTCTCCAATAGAAAGGCTGCTTCTCACTCATCCAATTTAGCTTTGTCGCTGTTGCCTACTCTCTCCTCATTCCTCCTGCCATTCAGACTCCTCCTCCTGGGTCTCCTTTTCCTGCTCTTGTCTGCCAGCCCCTTAAATACTGGGGCTTCCCAGGGTTCAAACCTAGGCCCGCCTATCTTCTCCTCTGCCCTCTCTCCCTGGTGAGCTCATCCACTCCCATGGCTCGTTGCCAAACTCTATGCTAGTATGTGCCAACTCTACCTCCACTTCTGTCTCCTCCCTCAAGCCTCAGTGGCCATTTCTGTATGAGTTTCTCAGGGTTGCTGCAACAAACGACCACAAATTGGGTAGCTTACAACAGAAATTTATTGTCTCAGAGTTCTGGAGGCCACAAGTTTGAAAGCAGGGTGTTGGCTGGGCCATGCTCCCTCTGGATACTCTAGGAGAGAATCCCTCCTTGCCTCTTCCAGCTTCTGGTAGTCACAGGTGTTTCTTGGCTTGTGGCTAGATAACGCTAATTTCCACCTCCATCTTCATATGGACCTCCCGTCTGTGTGTCTCAAATCTCCCACTCTCTTTCTCTGATAAAGACACTTGTCATTGAATTTGGCGTAGTGTTTAAGAGCTACGGCCGCTAACTAAAAGGCTGACAGTTTGAATTCACCAGGCGCTCCTTGGAAACTCTATGGGGCAGTTCTATGAGTCAGAATTGACTCGACGGCAAAGGGTTTTTTTTTTTTTTTTTTTTTGGTTTCCTAATCCAAGAAGATCTCATCTTGAGATCCTTAATTACGACTGCAAAGACTCTTTTTCCAAATAAGGTCACAGTCAGAGGTTCTGGTGGACATATCTTTTGGGAGGCCACCACTCACCCACTAGACCTTCTAAACACTTAATTTCTAAACACCTGAATGTCCACTGGCATAATATGTCCTCAAGTTTTCAGTCCTCATTCCATAAGAACTGTCTAGGGCCTCTGTCCCCACCTAAGATTCTCCCTGCCTCACCAGGCTGTGAACCTTTATCATGCCAACCAGATCTTGCTCACACAGCCAATACTCAATGTGAGTGAGCCTTGAGCCCTCTACCACTTGGCCAGATCTAGAGCTCCACCGCTTTATCCTGCCACCACTCCATCTCCCAAACTGTCCCTACCCCCCTGAACTCTTGCTTCTCATCCTGACTCAGACCTCACACTCACCTTGTAGAGCTCAGGGTTGGTGTAATTCTTCAGATACTGACCACTGGTCCCATCCCATCCAGGTTCTAGCACCAACAAATATGTTTGGTGTTCCTTTTCCATTTTCTCTAACCCTGTGATTAGGAACTGGGCATTCAGAGCAGGAATCCAACCCATGTAGAGGTACTCACCCAGAGAACATATGCCCTGCTGAGATGGGCAACCACTGTTGCCTTCCCAGAACAGTTACAAGGGACATTATCCAATGTCTTGACTATTTCTTAGAACTATGTACTTGGCAAAGTTATAAACATAGACGTTAGTCAAGGTTACAGAAGAGGAAGAGAGATGGTTGCTATGGTGGTGACAGACACACTCCCTACAGAAAAAAGGGCTTAGACTTACTTCTTCTTGTTTTTTTTCCATCATGACTTAGAGGTCTAATAGGCACCCCACACGTGACCTGTTGAATGGATCTATTTATTTCTACCTTCCCTGCCCCCATTTGTTCTTCCCCTAGTAAATGGCACCACCATCTACCTACTCACATAAGTCAATCAAGGTGTCATTCTTATTTTATTAACAGTTTTATTGTACCGTACAATTCACCCTTTTTAAGTGTAAAATTCAGTGGTTTCTAGTATATTCACAAGGTTGTAGAATGTCACCACAATCAATTTTAGAACATTTTCATCACCTAAAAAGAAACTCCATATCCATTAGGAGTCCCTTTCTAATCTCCCTCTCCCCAACACCTGGTAACTACTAATCTACTTCTGTCTCTATAGCCTTGCCTATTTGGGACATTTCATATAAATGGACTCATACAGTATGTGGTCCTTTGTGACTGGCTTCTTTCACTTAAGCTTTCTTTTTTTATTGTTGTAAATATATATATAATACAACATTTGCCAATTTAACATTTTTCCTGCTTACTATTTGGTGATATCCATTAATTGATCATGTTTTGCAACCATCACTGATAATCATTTCCAAATTTCACGTAACGATAAACAGACACTCAGTGCTTCCTAAGCAAAGACTCCCCCTCCGTCCCACCCTGGTAACAATTAACAAACTTTGTTCTCTATACATTTGCCCATTCTTGCTATTTCATATGAGATCATACAATATTTGTCCTTTTGTGATTGACTTATTTCACTCAGCATAAGGTTGTCAAGGTTCATCCAAGGTTCACAGCATGTATCAGAACTTTATTTCTCTTTACGGCTGAATAATATTCCATCATATCGATATACCATATTTTGTTTCTCCATTCGTTTGTTGATGGACACTTGGGTTGTTTTCACTTTCTGGCATTGTGAATAGTGCTGCTACAAACATTCCTGTACAAGTTTTTGTTTGAATACCCATTTTTAGTAGTCTTGGGTATATACCTAGGAGTTGAATTTTCTGGGTCATAGGGGAGCTCTGTGTCTCACTTTGTGAGGAACTGCACAATTGTTTTCCACAGTGGCTGCACCATTTTACTGTCTCACCAGCAGCGTATGAGGGTTCCAATTTCTCCACATCCTTGCCAACGCTTGTTCTTTTCCATTTTTCTGATAGTAGTCATCCTGGTGGGGGTGAAGTGGTATCTCATTGTGGTTTTGATTTGCTTTTCCCTGATGACTAATGATACCGAGCATCTTTCCATGTGCTTATTGGCCGTTTGTATATCTTCTTGGGAGTAGATTTATTTGCTCAAGAAACTCTGCCCCTGTTTTCTGGTTTTTCCCTACAACTCTCTTGACCCTACTTTTTACTCCCTCCCTTCTTAGTCTCCTTCATGGGCTCCTTCTGCTCTGCCCACCCCTCAAATTTGATCCTCCTTAGGGCTTTATCCTAAGTGCCTTTTTGTTCTCACTACACACACTCTCTCTCTCAGTGATCTCATCTGCCTCCATGGCTTCACCTTTTGTCTCCAAGTTGGCAACACCGAGATGTTCATCTTCAGCCCACATCTCTTTCCTGGGCTCCAGGCCCATATAACCAGCTGCCTCCCGGATGGCTCAACTTGGATGTCTCACAACACTTCACACTGAACTTGCCTGGACAGCATTCACCCCACTCCTACCATTCCAGACCTACTCCTCCTCCACTCAGTCACTCAAGCCCCAAACCCTGGAGTCTTCTTTGATTCCTCTTTCCATATTTCTGATCAGTCACAACACCTATAGGTTCTACTTCATGAAGCTTCCAAATGCACTATAAGCTCAACAAAGGCTTAAAATGTTGAATTATTTTCTGGCTTAGCACCCTAGGTAATAAGCTACTCAAATAGAGCATAAAATCTTGTCAACTTGACTGAGTACTTGGCTTACTTGAAATCTACCTTCTGTGGAAGATATGGGAGGCAGGGACCTTATTTCTGGTTCAGTTTCACTTCTCTTCATGCCTGCTATCACTTCCCTGGTCCATGTCCTCATTATCTCTCATCTAGGTTACTACAACAGTCTCCTAGTTGTTTTCCCTTCCTCGAGTCTTCCCGAGTCCTGAAATCTATTCTCTACACTGACAACAGGGTGATCTTCCAGAAGCACAACCCTGATTACGTTGCTCCTAGTTTTAAAACTCTTCCATGGTTCTCTTTTGCCTACACCTACACTGTAAAATCTAAACTCATTGGTGAGTATTGAAGACCCCTCATGATCTGACCCATACCTACTCTTCCAGACTCATTTCTTGTTCCTCCAGCTGCACTAAACTACCTGTCATGCCGAGAACACACTATGCTTTACCACCCTCTGCCACTTTGCTTATGCTCTTGTTCTGTCTGTCTAGGATGAGTCCTCCTTTCTCCTCTTTCTGCCCCACTCTCCCAACAGCTGACAATCTTTTATTCTCCAAGACCCATTGTAAACATAATCTCCTCTGCATACATAGCTTTATTAAATTGTCTTGGACAGAGTTAGCCACTCAATTCCATTTAGTTCAGTTACCAGATAAAACCAAACCCATTGCCATTGAGTCGATTCCAACTCATAGTGACCCTATAGGACAGAGTAGAGCTGCCCCATGGAGTTTCCAAGGAGCACCTGGTGGATTCAAACTGCCGACCTTTTGGTTAGCAGCCATAGCACTTAACCAGTACGCCACCAGGGTTTCTGATATACTCAGCTCCTATTACATGCCATGCAATGTTAAGCACAAGGATACAATAATAAAGTATACAAGTCCTGCCCTGAAGGAGCTTCTAGTCCAGTGGGGGAGGTCATGTTAAGAAAAAAATTGCCAAGATAGTGTTGTAAGTGCAGGGATAGGGGTTTGTACAAAGGGCAATGTACACATACAGGATGGACTCAAGAAACCTGCCTAGAAGGATCAGGAAAAGCCACAGAGAAGAGAAGGAATGTAAGCTGCGTGTCAAAGAAATTCTAACATGAGATAGAAGATGCAGAATGAAGAACGAGCTTTAGAAGGAAGCTGCTGAGTTCAGTTTGGGACCTGTTGAGTTTTAGGGACTTCTGAAACATCCGGGGGGGATGTTGAGTAGGCAGTTGTTAACACAAGGGTATGGAGCTCAGGAAAGAGTTGTGAGCTGGTGATGCAGACTCAGGAGATGTCAACTCCAAGGTGGTAGTGGAGGCCTCAGCAGTGAGTGGCAGGTAAGGCTAGGGGAGAAGGCTGACTGCATAGATTCCCCTTTTACCACTTGCTGTTGCAGCTTTACTTCTCACCTGCTCCTTGTGTAGCTCAACTACTAGGTTGCGCACAACTCAAGGGCAGAGGTTGATGCTTGCTTTAATCAGCAGTTCTTCATCTCCCAGCATTTTATTTAGTGCCTAGCATATACTAAACCCTTTTGGTTAGCAGCCAAGCTCTTAACCACTTGCACCACCAGGGCTCCTGCCTAGCATTTCGAAAACCAAAATACCAAACCCATTGCCACTGAGTCGATTCCGACTCATAGCAACCCTGTCGGACAGAGTAGAGCTCTCCCGTAGGGTTTCCAAGGAGTGGCTGGTGGAGTTGAAACTGCCAACCTTTTGCTTAGCAGCTGAGCTCCTAGCCACTGTGCCACCTAGTATATACCAAAAAAACAAACAAACCTGTTGCTGTTGAGTCAATTCTGACTCATACCGACCCTGTAGGACAGTGTAGAACTGCCCCATAGGGTTTCCGAGGAGCAGCTGGTGGATTCGAACTGCCGACCTTTTGGTTAGCCGTGAAACGCTTATCCACTGCACCACCAGGGCCCCTAGGTGCTTAATACCAGTTTGTTGATAATTGAATAATAGTCCCTGAGGTGGAACTGAGCTTGGGGGGCGGGGGTGGGGGGGTGGAGGCTGCGGGAGTGAAGGACAGGGAAATAATAAGACATTATTGGTTGTTTTCAGTGACACTATTAAGGATCTCAAAACCTTTGGGATGGGACACAGAATAGGTTTGAGGAAAAGGGCTAAGGGGAGAGAGGAGGGCATCAAGAAACAGAGATGGAAAATCCCTCAAAAAAGTTTTGTAAGCAATTGTCACCAGGCTCATGTTGGCATCGATTCTAGTGGCAATCAGATCAAGGCTAGAGTAGAGCATGTTTTTGGAAAAGCATGACAAAGAGGGTTTGGGAAATAGCCTGTTACTTCACTCCTAGCCATTAGTGTGCTAACATCAGGCAGGCAGGAGGCAGGGAGTGAGGCCTAGAGGAACCAGGCCTCCAGTGCTTCTGTTTATGGTTTCCTTTAGCTCATGAGTATATTTAAGACATTGGTTTTAAAGTCTTCGCCTAGTAAGTCCAATGTCTGGGCTTTCTCAGGGACAGTTTCGGTCAGTTTATATTTTTCCTTCTAATGGACCAGTCTTCTTGTTTCTTTGCATGCCTTATAATGTTTGGTGAAAACTGGGCATTTGAATATTATAATGTGGTAACTCCAGAAATCAGATTCTCCTCCTTACCCAGGGTTTGTTGTTGTTGATTGTTGAGGTCTTCAGTCGTCCATTTGCTTAGTGACTTTTCCAAACTGTTTTTTTGCAAAGACTATATTCCTTGTCATGTATGATCTCTGAAGTCTCTGCTCTGTTATCTCAGCCAGTGACCTGACAGAGATTTCCTTAAACACCAAAAATAATCTATTCTTTTCTTCATTAAGCAGTTCTCTGGCTGCTGTGGGTTTGAACTAGATTCCAGAGTTGCAAAACAGTTGATTCTATCAGTCTGTGCCAGCTTCTGTTTTTTTTCAGTGGAGGAACCAATGTTTTGAGCACCCTATTCCACCATTTTCTATGATGTCATCTCCCTGCAATGCTTTGGTGGTTGGCATTTGGTGATTTGGTCAGGAGAAAATGTACCTTGCCCAAGAGTTTCTCAACTTCTGTCCAACCTACTAAACCACTGGCTTTTGCAAATACAGACTGTGTGAAGTAAAGGGATGCTCTGCCTTCTGGGTGAGGGCCACTGAGAACCAAATGTCTTGTCACTTTGTTCGGATAGTCACTACAGTGCCTGAGTGGAACTGTGATGAGGATGAGTAAAGATAGTGCCTTGGATACGGGCCTTTGACTGACCCAAGTGACAAGTGTTTATTCAATTAACATTTTGCTATATTTGCTTTATTTCACATTTTATCCATTCATACATCCCTCCACCCAACCATCGACCCGTCTTATTTTTTGCATGAATTTTAAAGTAAGTTGCAGACATTAGCACACTTCACCCTTAAACACTTCAGCATGCATTTCATTAATTAGAGTGTAATATTTGTTTACTCTTTCTTTGAGGTAAAATTTACATACAGGAAAATGCACAAATCTTAAATGTACCATTGACAAGTTCTGACAAATACACACACCTGTGTAATACAAATGACTACCATGATGGAAAAGTTGAGTTACTTCTGCTCCTGTTGGCGGACTTATCTGCTGACTGTATTTAGGTCACCTGATTGAGGAGCTAATTTCTGGTGGATGCTAGGATGACGTTTGTACACGTAGCAGAAACTAGAAGAAAAGAGTTAGTGAGCTTTACTGAGTACAATAGAATGTGAAATGCTAAAGAGTGTACAATTTCCTTTGGGGTAGAAGGAACTCCCAGCTGCGGGAAACACCAGAGAGTGCTGGTTGGGGAATGGGAGTAGAGAAAGGGGTTTGGGAGTAACCAGATTGAAAATCAAGTGGACAAAGTCAAGCTGTATTCATTCTCACTCTACTAATTCTGGAACTGCAATAGCTTCAACCTGCTGGGTGAAAGCTGACCTTCAGATTCTCTATGGAAAAAGCAGGGATGGAGCAGGAAGGATCCAGTATGTGGAGGGTCCTCTGAAGGCAGGTCTTCATCCTGGAGACACTCAGGACTTTGTGAAGTCCTTGGTACCCACTCTCCCACCACTGCTTACCTAGGATGTACTCACGGCTTAAAAGCTGACCACTTAAGTAATGCTCTTACCGTTGAGGATCTTTAAACTATCTGAAATTTGGATTTTTCACGAAGTCCAAGTGCCCTTTCCTCCTAGTCCCAGTGACTCAGGGAGTTCTGATGCCTGGAGCATTACAGAAAGTGTTCTGTCTCAGAGAAAACTGAAGGCTGCAATGAGTTTAAGGTCGGTTGTTTATGTAGCAAGCAAGGCACTCCTTTCTCTCTTCATAGGTTCTTCAAGGCTCAAGCTACACACATGTTGCCCCCACCCAAGCCAGCTATCTTTAGGAATGGCCTGCTTACAGCCTGAACTAACCAACTGGGTCAGATGCCACAGCCCAGGACAGGGAAACTCTCCTCCATGGTGGCCACTGGCCCCACAAAACAAATGTCAACTGTAAGTCACACACAAGTATCAAAAGTGACTTGTGTTTGCAGTGACTGCTTCTTATGGAAGAATAAGGTGTTGGGGGCCTGTTACCACCTTCAAGCAACCCACACCAGATAATTAAGAAAATAAACCATAAAACTTGACTCAACAATGTGTTCTATTTTTCAAATATGCTGCATTCCCCATGGTGGTTATTTAAAAGAGAGGGGCAGGGCACGTAAGGGAGAGTGCAAGTAGGGGTACAGTAAGGAAGACAGCTGGGAGGGAAAAATAAGGTGGAAGGCTATTGACGGGGATGAAGGGGGAAGAACGAGTGGTCAGGCAGCAGGTGAAGGCTGAGAGGCAGCAAGAAAGAAAACAAATGGAAGAGAAAAAGGTAAAATGGTGCAGTGCAGAAAGGGGGGATAGAAAGATACAAAAGGGCAGAAATAATGAAACATGGACAATCAGAGTATCAGCTAGGCCAATCCCCTAATTTTATTGAGGGGGAAACTGAGGCCCAGAAAGAGGAAGTTATTTGGCCAAAGTTTTGCTGCTAGTTAATGCTTCATCTGAGACTAGAACTCAGGTATCCAGACTTCCAGGCCAGGAGTATGTCCACCACAGCAATGGGCACCCCACATTTCAGACTTTCTGGGAGAGCCCTGACATCGTTAATTCAGGCCTGTTGTTACATGGGGAATCTGAATTTGGGGGGATAAGAAGAGAGCCCCAGGTCCCAGCAGATCAAGTCCAGGCAACTGCAAGACATTAGCACTGATGAGCGTCATCAGCACTGCAGCCTTAGTTCCGCGAGGTCCTGAGGAACACTGGGTGCCTAGAGAGGGCTGGCTGGAGTCCCTGAAGCTACCGAGGCAGGATGGACACAACCACCTAATGCAGCCTGTGGATTCCCTCAGCTAAAGCTGGATCGCTGCTCCTCCTCAGAGTGGATCTGCCCAGCCTCTCCCAGTTCATGCCAAGCCCAGAGGTAGACATCTGAAACATCACAAGTTCCTGGGAAATAGGAGGCCAGGTGGGCTAAGTCTCCCCTACCACAGGTTGACCCTGGATTCCCTCTGGCCTGGGCCCTCTGCTCTGCCCACCTCGAACTAAGAGACAGCTTCAGGTTTGTCTTTTCTGTCAGGGAGCTTTGACTTGCTTGCTCCAAAAAGTACTTCGTGGTTCCCCCAAAAGAACCTGGCAATTCATTAGGAAGCCCAGCCTAATCTGTTCCCCTCCACAGATTCACAGACTTTAACTGAACTTTGCCAGGGCTGGATATAATTAGGCACAGAACCAGAGGTTCCCCAAGCTTGCCATATGCCTACATACATACCCATATGCATGTGTAGAAAATGCTTTTGATCCACAAATCTTATATAAAAAAAGCTGCTTATAGTAAAGTTTCGTAAAGAGCTCTCTTCTAAGGAGCATTTATCTTCTTCAGGGGTAAATCTGGATTTAATTCCCACACAGCCTCATCAAACCATATAAGCAAGTTTTCTCAATTTCTTATTGTTCTGGTCTAAGACCCCTATGGGTCTTCCCTTAGTTCAATCCCAGTGCCTGGGCTTAGAGTGGTATGGTCTGGGGAGGCCATTGTGAATGTGGTTTTCTGTTGTTGTTGTTATTTTTTATTGTGGTGAAAATATACACAAGAAAACATATACCAATTCAACAATTTCTACATCTTTCTACACTGACATTGATTACGTTCTTCATGCTGTGCAACCATTATCATCCTTTTCCGCATTATTCCACTACCATTAACATAAACTCAATGCCCTCCTAAGCAAAACTCCCCTCCCCCCCACCCCTAGGAACCATTAATAATCATTGATTTCTATATATTTGCTTATTTCATATAAATGAGATTATACAGTATTTATCCTTTTGCGACTGACTTATTTCATTCAACATAATGTTTTCAAGGTTCGTCCATGTAGTACCATGCACAAGGACTTTATTTCTCTTTATGGCTGAGTAGTATTCCATTGTATGTATATACTACATTTTGTTTATCCATTCATCCGTGGATGAACATTTGGGTGTTTCTACCTTTTGGCTATTGTGAAAAGTCCTGCTATGAGCTTTGGTGTACAGGTTTCTGTTTGCGTTCGTGCCTTCACTTCTTCTGTGTGTGTGTATATATATATATATATATCCCTAGGATTGGGATTGCTGGGTTATATGGTAGTTCTATGTTCAACTTATTGAGGAACCCACCAAACTGTTTTCCACAGCAGCTGTACCATTTTACATTCCCACCAGCAATGGATGAAGGTTCCAATTTCTCCACATCCTCTCCAACACCAATTGCTTTCCAACTTTTGGATCATAGCCATTCTAATGGGGGTGAGGTGCGAATGTGTTTTAAAGGTTCCCCCAACAAAGAGGAAGTGCTGTGAACAAGTATGGAAATGTCCCAAGTGGCAGAAATATCTGAGCCCAAGTCTAGTATAGTGACTAGCACAAAGTAGATGCTCAACAAATATATGCTGCCTGAGCTGTCAGGTTCTTTGATACCAGTTAGCCCAACATCATTTTACTAAAGCCCAGAGAGGGAAAGTGACTTGCCCAGAATCACACAGCTGGTCAATGACAGAGCTTCCACTAGGTCATGGGTTGTTCGTATAAACTAGTTTATCAGAACGGGATCCTTCTAGAATCAGAGTCTCTTAGAATTGTCCTTAAAGTGATCTCCTTGGACCCAGCACCCAGTGATAAGCTGAAATGGACCTGCTCATAATTGCCACCACTAGTTTTAGTCCCACCCTCTAGTACAACACAGCAGCCAAACCCTTCTCCTAGGTAAGGATTTGAAGACAGTCCACAAAGCCTCTCAAAAATACCAGTTTCTTAAACCACTCTCCATGTGGCACACTTTCCACTCACCATCATGGTCAGGTTTCTCTGGATCAATCAAAGCCTCTCTGACGGTGATGCCAGGAAGTGGGTGCCAGCGCAGGGGCATGATTGGTTCCTTTACTTCTGATTCCAGACTTTATTGGATTGTGCTTGCTGTTTCCGCAGTTGAATGGCACTGTCTGCCCTTATTTAATTTGTGGTCAGCTCAAACCCCCAAGGTCTTTTTCATATGAACTGTTGCCAGACCATGCCTCCCTCATGTGGCCTTTGTAAAATTATTTGTGAACTATGCACAACACTTTTGTATGTCCCACTTTTCAGATTCTGATCGCTGAAGGAAGGTGCCAGAAAGCCTCGATCTAAATGTTCTGCCACAACAGGAATTTTTTCTTCCTAATGTATTTTGATCCATATGAAAGTTTAAATAGGGATCATTTCTACAAACCGTTGGAGCGTAATGGTTTAAAAGATAGCATGTTTCGGGGGGTGGCATTTATTAAGTGACTATTAGTTGTCATGCATTGTGTTAAGTGCTTTACATACGTACATTCCTCTGATCCACCATCACCACCACCCCCAGTTGCTGTCAAGTTGACTCCAACTCATGGTGACCTCACGTGTGCTGAGTAACTGCTCCATAGGGGTTTCAAGGCCACAGCCACTTTGAGAGGCAGATCACCAGGCCTTTCTCCCGAGGCACCTTTGGATGAGTTCAAACTGCCAACCTTCCAGTTAGTAGTCAAGCTCTTAACCATTTGTGCCACCCAGAGACTCCTCCCTTTGAGAGAGGTAGGATTATTATTCCTATTTTATAGACAAGGAAACTGAGGCTCAGGAAATTCCACTGTTATAAGGGGCAAGCCAGGATTTGAACCCAGTTCTGACTAACTACAAAGCCCATGTTCTTTCCTTTTCACTAGTGGTTCTTAACCTTGGCTGCACATCAGAATCACCTGGGGAGCATTTAAAAAATCCCAATGCCCAGGCCTCAGCCAGGCCAATTAAAGCCAAATCCCTGGAGGTGGGGGTCTGGGCATGAGTATTTTTAAAATCTCCCCAGGTGATTCTAATATATAGCAGTAAACCCGCTACTTTTACCATGCTATTTCCTAGGTAGATTAGCCTGGTGTAGATGTGAATACAACTATTAGGCTCTCTATATTTTTAGTACTGGTGGCTTTAAAAAAGCAAGGCTGAGGTTATTTAAGGCACTGACATCCCAACAAACTGTGATGAGAAGAACTGAACTGCTGCTCCCTGTTCTGATGGGGTAGATGAGAGCGGCCACCTAGACTCCTTTCTAATTTCTACCCCTAGAAGCTTCCACAGTTCATTACTCTGAACTGTGTGCTTTTCTCCTGATTATCTTGAGTTCCAAAAAACCGGCCTGGCCTATCTTCTAGGTGAACAGACTATAGGGGCCCTAAACATTCTTCCAGAGTCCCTGGGTGGTGCAAACAGTTAATGCGCTTGGCTGTTAACTGAAAGGTTGGAGGTTCAAGTCCACGCAGAGGTACCTCGGAAGAAAGGCCTGGTGATCTACTTCTGAAAAATCAGCCATTGAAATCCCAGTGGAGGACAGTTCTATTCTGACACACATGGGGCCATCATGAGTCAGAGTCGACTCAGTGGCCACTAGTTAAACATTCTTCACTGCGACGGGGTATTTCTGTGTTCCTTTGACTTATTATGACCAAAGTCTTGGGATTTTTTTTTTCCTTCTGAGCAGGCTGCACAAGATGGTGTCTGAGAGGGTTGCCTGGAAGAATCGAGACGATATGCAGGTTCCTTCCTGTATTCCTCTGGCTGGTCCTTATAAGGGAGAGCGCCTTATAAAATGTTTTAAAAATTAGCAATGGACACGACGCAACTGAGAAAATAATTTGTACATTAGCAGGAGGTGCAAATCCCCGCAGAGCCCACTGATTCCATGGGAAGTTGTAAAACCTAGCACTGTGAGAACAAAGGGCCCCAACCATATGGAACAGCTTATCAGAGGCAGGAGCCCGTGTGAGAACAGCTCGGGCTTCAGAGAGAGACACCTAGATCTGTTCAAGGAGAAGTCAGGAAGTGTCGGGGATGGTGAAAGAGCTGAAAGATGTGATTAAAGTAAATCCCCCAAAGATGGGAAAGTTAGGCTAAATGGCTTCTTCCTGTTCTTAATACGCTTTCTATTTTTCCTGGAGGCAGGCAGGGGCACTCTGGGTAATTTGCTTATTGCCCATGACTCCCTGTCCTTCGTTCACCGCTGGAGTGGATTCTTTTGTCTGCAAATCCTGTCTGTGTGCTTCCCCTTTCACAAGCAGTCAGGGCTATGTGAATAAAATGTATATCGCCTAGAAACCAAACGGAGCCTCTCCTCACAGCTTTCCCAGAGCCTCAATTGTAATAACCACTAAGCAGAAAGGGCTTCGCTGGGGCTGTTTCCACACGCAGAGATCAAGTGCTGAAGAGAACAAGAGCAGTTAGATACTTAATTCCGCCTAAACGCATATGTTCCCTGGGACTACGAAGAAAACTAGGACCAAGTGGTTTTCTTTTCTTTTCTTTTTTTTCCGTTCTTTTGACCTTGAAGGAGTCAGATAATCTAATCTCCACAGACCTCCATTTCTCCTCACTTTGTGTGGGCAGACACCACCTGAGACAGCCTTGGAAGATAGACATAATGTGTCAACACACTCAAAACGTTACCCTCTCATAGAATTCATCTCACAAGTCTTTCTAGTTTTGGGGCCATGTGACATTTCCATGGGAAGAAAATCCCAAAATAGCAAGTAGTAAGCACAGCCAGGGCGCCTGCTGCAGCTTTGCCCTGTGCCAGCCCTCAGCCCTGCTTCCCTCTCAAGAGAAGCTGACTCCTTCCGTCCCCATACAGCAAAGCCAAAAATTAGCTACACGGCCAGATAATCAATGGCAGGTGTCACGCCCCATCATAAACCTGAAGGAAACAAAGAGGAGCATACAGAAAACTCCAGGTTTGATTGCTCAAGGAACAGTGTGGGCTGACGCGGTACAAAGAAGCCCTGAACCGGGCACAACGGGCTCATTAAATCCCAAGTGCCCTTGGATCGGCAAGGAAGGTGAGAGGCCAGACGGAAGGGGCCCCGGGAACTGCTAGTCCAGGGAGGCTCCAGCCAGGAGTGACTGGGCTGAAACAACTGCAATGTTTATTCAGCTTACGGCTTTCGTTTTTCCTAAGTAATTTAAATTCGTTAAAGAAAAAAAAAATCATTCTATTGGATCGAGTCCATCGCTAAATATTTGGGACACACGCTGAAAGGTTAGAAGCAAACTCCTGCAAAGAAATGATTGCTGGAATGAGGGAGTTGGCTACCAGAGGAGGCCTGGGATGAAGGCCAACAATGACCCGAGAGAGAATCAAGAGCAGCGAAATGATCCATGAAGTTTCTTGGCATTTTCAAGCACTCCTGGAAAGAGAGAGACTCATCAACTTCACTGAAGAATCTCCAAACAAATAGCTCAACTGTCTCTGTGTTTCCCAGCCTCAGAACCGGCTGGAAAACATGAGTCAAAGTTGAGAAATGGGTATTTCAAGGCTAGCGTCTAGGGCTTCATACTGAGGTTTGGGATGCCTTTCAGACTCAGTTTGCCCTAATCCTCAAGGTTATGGGAGTGCCAGGCATTGTCAGAGGGGCACCTACGTTCTCCCTCTGCCCACATTGTGGTGTAGGAATGGATTTGAGTCAGTTATCGCCTTCACCTCAAAAACAAAACAAAACGAAATACCGAAACTAGGGACTGACTCTTAAACTCTGGCTGGAGCTGGCTGATTTTCCAGCAGAACCTTCATAAGGAAAGGAGGGGAGGAAAAAGGGAGGGAAAGAGAGGAGAGGATAGGGCAGGGGGAGGGGAGGGGAGGGAAAGAGAGGAGGGGGAGGAAGGGAAGAACGGGAAAGGAGGAGAACAGAGGAGAGGAGACAGAGAGAGGGAGAGGAAAAGAGGAGAGGGGAGGAGAGGAGAGGGAGAGAGGGAAAGGAAAAGCCAAGCGTTCCTCCTTGTGATGGTTGAGGTTGTGTGACAGCTTGACTGGGCCATGATTCTCAGTGGTTTGGAGGTTACGTAATGATGTAGTTTGGCAGTTATGTAATGATGTAATTTGACAGTTATGTAATAATGTAGTCATCCTCCATGATGTGATCTGATGTGATCAGCCAATCACTTGGAAGGGGAGTTCCTCCGGTGTGTGGCTTCATCCAATATATATATGGACGTTCTGGCAAAGCTCGCTTGCTTACTCTAGATCCTGCATCCGATTCATCATCCTCTGACCTCCAGTTCTTGGGACGTGAGACAGCAGCCTTTCTCCTTAACTGCAGATCTTGGGATTCGTCAGCTTCCACAGTCCTTGAGCCTGCAGCCTGTCCCCTGACCTGCCAATCTTGGGTTCATCAGCCCCTGCAACCATGTGAATCAGGAGAAGCCCCTAGCCTGATGCTTGACCCACAGATTTGGGACTTGCCAGCCTCCACAGCCGCGTGAGCCATTTCCTTGAGATAAATCTGTATATATAAATTTATATATATGTTTCACTGGTTTTGCTTCTCAGGAGAACCCAGCCTAAGCTACTCCTGGACTATCTCTGGCAGTAGGCTCATGTGCACCTTTAATCCTGAAGGAGCAAGATGAAACTCCCTTCAATCTCTATTCCAAATCCATGCTTAAATTTTACTTTAAATGCTTTATGATAAGGGATACAGAGTCTTACCTGGTGTTCTTTCTAAGGATTTTTCCTACCGAAGCAATTTGTAAATGTTGCAGGGTGTTAGAAGTGTAGGCTTTAGTGAAGATGATAAGTTGTGTTTTTAGATCTCAAGTAGCACTGAACTAGCAGGTACCGCTGGAAATATCTGATGGGAAAGGGAATGTTTCTCACTTCCATGAGTCTAACTAATACTTTGCCATTCAGGATTGGGAAACTCTTAGCCACAGAGCTTTGGGGTTTGATCTCAAGATACTTTGCTACTGTTAATTACCACAGAGTCAGCCCCTGACTCATGGCAACTCCATGCACAATGGAACGAATTGTGCAACGTCCCCATGATGGGCTGGATATCGGGCCATTGTTATCCATAGGGTTTTTCATTGACTGCTTTTCAGAAGTAGATCACCAGACCTTTCCTCCTAGTCTGTCAGAGTCTAGAAGCTCCCCGGAAACCTGTTCAGCATCGTAGCAATGCACAAGTCTCTACTGACAGATGGGTGGTGGCTGTGCATGAGGTGCATTGGCCAGGAATCAAACCCAGGTCTCCTGCTTAGAAGGTGAGAATTCTACCACTGAACCACCAATGCCTCCAAGAGACTCTAAAACCAAAACAAATAAAGAAAAAAACCTATAGGACAGAGTAAACTGTCCCATAGGGTTTCCAAGGAGCAGCTGGTGGATTTGAACTAACGATCTTTTGGTTAGCAGCCGAACTCTTAACCACTGTGCCACCAGAGTGCCCCGAGATACTCTAGTGGACAATAATCGCTCACTTTGGGGTTCCACTATGTGTTAACAAGGAGTGGGTAAGAGAATGAGCAGGGGACTCCTGAAGTTGAGTGAGCATGGGCAAGTCAGTAGCCTCCACCCTCTCTGGATCACAGCCTCCTTACCTACGTAAACCAAGAGAGTTGGACTATAGTAGAAGTCAGCAAACTTTTTCTGGGGAGGGCCAGAGCGTAAATAATTTAGGCACTGTGGACCACATATGGTCTCTGTCGCATATTCTATTTACTTTTTTCATTATTTTAACAGCTTAACCCATTGCTGTCAAGTCAATTTCTATTCATAGCAACCCTACAGGACAGAGTAGAACTACCCATAGGATTTCAAAGGAGCAGCTGGTGGATTCGAACTACTGACCTTTTGGTTAGCAGCCATAGCTCTTAACCACTGTGCCACCTGGACTCCTTTTAACAACTTATTGAGATATAATTCAATACTATAGAATCCACCCAGTTAAAGCATATAATTCAGTGGTTTTTAGTATATTCACAGAGCTGTATATCCAACATCACAATCAATTTTAGAACATGTTCATCATCCCAAAAAGAAACACACTCTGTATCCCTTAACCATCACTCCCCGTTCACCACGAGCCCCCAGCCCTAGGTAAGCAATAATCTACTTTCTGTCTCTATGGACTTGCCACTTGTGGACATTTCGTATAGATAGAATCATACAATATGTGGTCCTTTATGACTGGCTTCTTTACGCATAATGTTTTCAAGATTCATCCACATTGTAGCATGTATCTGTACTCCATTCCTTTTTATGACTGAATCATACTCCATTGTATGGATATACCACATTTGTCTATCCTTTCAGCAGTTAATGGATATTTGAGTTAAACAGTCACCTTCTGGCTATTATGAATAATGTTGTTATAAACATTTGTGTATAAATTTTTGTGTGGGCATATGTTTTTATTTCTCTTCAGTATGTACCCAGCAGTGGAATTGCTAGCTCATATGGTAACTCTGTTTAGATTTTTGAGGAACTGCCAAACCATTTTCCACAGTGGTTACACTATTTTATACTCCTACCAGCAATGTATGAGAGGGCCAATTTATCTATGTGCTTGCCAACATTTGTTATTGCTTGCCTTTTTTATTATAGCTATCCTAGCAAGTGTGCACTGGCGTCTCATTATGGTTTTGATTTGCATTTCTCTACTGACTCATAGTGTTGAGTATCTTTTAATGTGTCTGTTGACCATTTGTATGTCTTCTTTGGAGAAATGTCTATTCAAAAAATGTGGCCATGTTTTAATTGGGTTGTTTGTCTTTATTGTTGATATGTCAGTGTTCTTTATATATTCTGGATACAAATCTTTTCAGATGGTATGATCTGAAAATATTTTCTCTCATTCTTTGTTTCTCTAAAAACACGTTAAAAATGTAAGAACCATTCTTAGCTCATAGGCCTTACAAAGACAGTCAGGTGGTGGGGAGATTTTGCCCTCAGTTTTTAAACTTTTTTTTTAGCGGTTGTGGTAAACATCTGTTGTTTTTACCTTCCTAAGAACCCTTAAGGAGCCTTGGTGGCTCAATGGTTTGAAAAGTTCTGGACTAGACACCATGAAGGAGCCCTGGTGGTGCTACAGTTAAGCAGTCAGCTGCTAACCGAAAGGTTGGTGGTTCAAACCTACCCAGAGCTGCATGGGAGAAAGACCTGGCGATCTGCTCCCATAAAGATTACAGCCTAGAAAGCCCTACGGGGAAGAGTCTCTTCAATAAACGGTACCGCGAACATTGAATTTCCACATGTGGAAAAATGAAACAGGATCCGTGCCTCACACCAAACACAAAAACAATTCAAAATGGATTAACGACCTAAATGTGAAAACTAAAACCATAAAATTCTTAGAAGAAAATGCACGGGGCAACGCCGTCAGGCCTAGCTTTTAACAATGGATTATCTAATGTAATAACAAAAGCACAAACAGAAAAAGAAAAAAAAAATAGATAAATGGGACCTCATAAAAATTACAAACTTTTGTTCATCATAAGACTTTACCAACCTCCACCAGACTGAGTGCAGTACAACCAGATGGTGCCCAGCTACCACCACTGACTGCTCTGACCCGCGTCACAACAGAGGGTCCCAGACAGAGCTGGAAAAGGATGTAGAACAGAATTCTAACTCCCAAAAAAAGATCACACTTGCTGGCTTTACAGAGACTGGAGAAACCCCAAAAGTATGGCCTTGGGATACCCTTTTAGTTCAGTAATGAAGTCACTCCTGAAGTTCACCTTTCAGCCAAAGATTAGACAGGCCCATAAAACAAAACAAAACTAAATGGGCAGACCAGCCCAGGGGCAAAGACTAGAAGGCAGGAGGCAACAGGAAAGCTGGTAACAGGGAACCCAAGGTCAAAAATAGAGAGTGTTGACATGTTGTGGGGTTGGTAACCAATGTCACAAAACAATATGTGTACTAATTGTTTAATGAGAAGCTAGTTTGCTTTGTAAACCTTCATCTAAAGTAAATAATAAAAAAAGAAAATATCAGAGATGTAGTGTAAAAAAAAAAAGAATTTACCAAAAAATTGAAACGACAAGCTACCAACTAAGAGAGTATCTTCAGGAACATATATCTGATAATAATCTAATAACAAAATATATATAAAACTTCAACAACTTAATGACAAAAAGACAAGTAACCCAATCATAAAATGGGCAAAGGACTTGAATAGACATTTTACCAAAGAGGACATTCAAATGACCACCAAACATATGAAAAAGATGCCCAATGTCGTTAGTCATCAGACAGATGCAAATCAAAACCACAATGAGGTAACATTTCACTCCCCCTAGGATGGCTAAGGAGCCCTGGTGGCTCAGTGGTTAAAGTGCTCGGCTGCTAACCCAAAGGTTGGGAGTTTGAAACCACCAGCAGCTCCACTGGAGAAAGATGTGACAGTCTGCTTCCGTAAAGATTCACAGCCTTGGAAACCCTATGGGGCAGTTCTACTCTGTCCTATAGGGTCGCTATGAGTCGGAATCAACTTGATGGCAGAGGGTTTAGGATGGCTAAGATAAAAAAAAAAAAAAAAGAAAATAACACATGTTCACACGAATGTGGGGAAATTGGAACCCTTATCCATTGTGGGTGGGAATGCAAAATGGTACAGCAATTGTGGGAACCAATATGGCTGTTCCTCAAAAAACTAAAAATAGAACTACCCTATGACACAACAACTCCACTCCCAGGTATACACCCAAAAGACTCGAAAGCAGAGACTCAAACAGAGACTTGTACGTACACCAATGTTCATTGCAGCACTATCCACAATAGACAAAAGGTGGAAATAACCTAAATGCCCATCAGTGGATTAATGGATAAACAAAATGTGGTCTATACAAACAATGGAATATTACACAGCCAGTAAGAGCGTTGAAGTCTTGATACATGTTACAATATAAACCCATTGCCGTCGAGCTCGAAGACATCATGCCAAGTAAAATAAGTCAATCACAAAAGGACAAATAGTGTATGATCTCACTTACATAAAAAGAGAAGAACAGGCAAATGTATAGAGACCAAAGTTTATTAGCGGTAACCAGGGGTGGGAGGGAAGGGTAAAGGGGGAGGTTATTTTTTATGGAAAATTGAGTTTCACTTTATATGGTGATGGAAAAATCACATTGATTAAGGGTAGGGTTGCACAGCCGATTAACGTAATTGCTGTCAGTAAGTCGTATACCTGTGAAAAGTTGAACTGGCAAAAGTTATGTGATAGATATATTTACAACAATGACAAAAAAAAGAGTAGCTGCTGAGGCTGCTTATGTATAACCAAACACCTCATGAAATTTGGTTCCTTGGTTTGGAGGTTTAGAGTCATGGTTTCATGGGACATCCCAGTTAATTGGCCTAATAACATGTTTCGCGCTTCTGTTCTACCTACTAGTTTGTGGTGTAGTAGCTGGAGTCTGAAAAGCTTGCAAACAACCATCCAAGGCACAACAGTTGGTCTCTATTCGCCTGCAGCAACAGAGGAAGAAGGGGCGTCAGGAATGGAAAGAGGATGTGGAATGTGTGGCTAACTGCCTCCTTGAATAACTGTCTTCTTTGCCATGAGACCAGAAGAACCGGATGGTGCCCGGCTATCATTACTAAACATTTTGATCAAAGATTCTATAGGAGAATCCTGATCAAAACGGGGGAAATGCAGAACAGAATTTCAAATTCTCATGGACTCCAGAATTCCTGGAGCTTTGGAGGTTGGATTAACCCCTGAAGCTATTGCCCTGAGATAATCTTTAAACCAAAAATACCCCCTGTGTATATTCTCGACAACAAAAAATAAAATGTTATTAATTAAGAAACCCTATGGGGCACTCCTACTCTGGCACAGGGGGTTGCTGTGAGTCAGAATGGACTCGACAGCACCTAACAACAACAACAGACACCACTAAGTACCTTTCAACTCTGGTCGCCTAAGATTTGATGATTCTGAGAAGTGGGTGAGAGATGAGAAATTGGCGGGCAAAAGAAGTCTTCTGATTAGTCGGGAGTGTTCCCACTTATGGATCTCATGAGAGACGATAAAATCAATACTCAGAAGGAGATAAGGCAGGATTCAAAGGGCTTCCAAACCAACTGAAGCTACTGAAGGAGGAAACTACGAACAAGTTAGAGGATTTAAATCCAAAAGTAGGTAATTGTACAGATTAAATGTTTCTCTTTAGAGAGGAATAAAGGAAAGGACTAGCAATCCAAAGAAGTAAGTGTGCATGGAAAAACAAAACAAAACAAAACTACCAAACTGTACCTTAAATTGGGTTTTCTTTTTATTGCTTGCTCTATAGAAGTATCAGCTTCGACCTGCACATAGGGAATGCAATGATGAAGAGGACTTGGCTGTTAAAGAGCAGGTCCCTGAATCAATGAGATTAAGAATTTCTGAACAAAGAAAGGAGAGGAAGGTGACAGAAGACTCAGCTTGTCTGGGAAACCTGCTGACCGCTAGTCTGGAGGAAGTACTTCAAGTACAACAAACACAGCATGGGCTCCTTCAAGTGCCCTGGTCTAGTCTCTGGGACCTTGCCCTAAGTTCTGGCAGAAGGGTACTGCAAGGCTTAAAAGGCAAAGCTGTCATTTAGCCCAAGCAAAACTCCTGAGGCCAGACCAGTAGGAGGTGGCGAAGAGCTGGCAGTGATCAGTTGGAGGGACCTGCTCTTACATGATCTCAGAAGCAGCACAAAAAGCATTGGCAGGAGAGGTAATGAGACAACAGAACTCTGAGGACACCAAATTCCGTGGCCACCGAGAAGAAGTGTAAGCCACTCAGGAGGCAGAGGAATGTGAGAAGCCGGAGGGGTTGGAGATCCAAACTTAAGGCTCTGAGCATGGATTCTGTCTAAAAACCGAACCGAACCAAACCAAACTCGCTGCCGTCGAGTTGATTCCGACTCAAGCGACCTATCTATGAGTCAGAATCGACTTGACGGCAATGGGTTTGGGATTCCATCTAAGTATTGGAAAAGCCAGTACTGTTGCCAGTGGGTATTTTGCAACCATTTTTAGCATATGGTTACCACTCAGGCCCTGGACCGTCCCCTGATTGAAGGTGGCCTGGGGAAGCAAGAATTACAGTTAAATATTTAACTTAAAGTCCTTACTTTAATCTGTATCACATGAAATGTGTACCTTTTCGTTTGGCTCACGAGACCAAGTAAATCAGAGTCAGTATCCGTTCTTCTCCCAGCCCCTTCACTTTCACTTTTGGCCAGACATTACTAGCTACTCACACCTGCCTGTCCACATCCTGGGACTGGTTCTTGTAATACCAGGGAATATAACAAAAACTTTTTGACATAACTTTTTGAAATGTCTGAGGGCATTGGTGGTTCAGCAGTAGAATTCTCGCCTTTCTTGCAGGAGACCCAGATTCCTTTTCCCAGCCAATGCACCGCCTCTGCAGACACCACCCATCTGTCAGTGGTGGCTAGTGTGTTGCTATGATGCTGAACAGGTTTCAACGGAGCATCCAGACTAAGATGGACTAGGAAGAAGGGTCTGGTGATCTATTTCCAAAAATCAGCCCACGAAAACCCCATGGATCAGAGGACTTCCGGCAACATGGCGCTCTAGGCAGGAAAACCCCATGGATCAAACAGTCCAGTCCACAACTGATCATGGAGATGGCGCAGGACTGGGCAGCATTTCGTTTTGTGCATGGGGTCATCATGAGTCAGGACTGACTCAATGGCAACTAACAGCAGCAAAACATTTGGTCTAAGTTCTCTAGGTCTTCTAACTTGAGTCTTGTGTTTGCTGGGCTGAATGCTTGCCTGGGTTCTTGATCTTCTACCTTGTCCGACCTTGTGGTCCTCATAGAGCTACTTCACATTTCCTTACCCTTTTCAGTTTGAGGAGTGTTCTTGTATGCTCTCATTGTCACTGCTTACCCTCACCACCAGGGCTGGTGTAGACCCTGATTTTGGTGTACTGGGCTTTTCCCCACTGCCGTCTGTACATACTGTCTGTATGTCTTTACTCTATTCCATCCACTTGCTCCAGAACCCCAGCTCCAACCTGACTGAAATTTGCATCTCCCCCAACCCATCCCCATAATCAGGAGTTGCCCACAGCCCTAGGTCTGATGGAAGATACCTTCTTCTTCCCAGTAGCAATGAAACCAAGCTGTAGGCTCAGTCCTATTAAATAGAAAATAGATCTTCTGAAGGTTGTTCCAGGAAGGCTAAAAGTATAAAGTGGTGGCAGACATCCCAAGGACACATTTACCCCCAGTCACTTTTGGAGCTAAACAGGGTCACAAGATAGTCAGTGACAACAGTGCCACCTTCTGCAATAGATAGATTCAACCGATGCTTAGGGCTCCTGCAAAGCAAAGGCATCCCCAAAAAGTAGTTGAACACATTTGAGATTTGGTATTTCAAAAACAGAATTGAAGTAGTCATTATGGAAAAACCAGAACTTTGTTGGGGTTCCTTACACTTACTTTACTGTTCATTCATTCATTCATTTGTCCAACAAATACTTATTGAGCACCTACTACGTTCTAAGCATTGTTCTAGGTGCTGTCGTTTTTGTTAGGTGCCGTCAAGTTGGTTCCGACTCACAGCAACCCTGTGTACCACAGAACGAAACACTGCCCAGACCTGCGCCATCCTCAGGATCCTTGCTATGCTTGAGCTCATTGTTGCAGCCGCTGTGTCAATCCATCTTGTTGAGAGTCTTCCTCTTTTTCACTGACCCTCTTCTTTACCAAGCATGATGTCCTTCTTCAGGGACTTATCCCTCCTGATAACATGTCGAAAGTATCTGAGACATAGACTTGCCATCCTTGCTTCTAATGAGCATTCTGGCTGTACTTCTTCCAAGACAGATTTGTTCATTTTTCTGGCAATCCATGGTATATTAAAATTCTTTGCCAACACCATAATTCAAAGGCACCAACTCTTCTTTGGTTTCCTTATTCATTGTCCAGCTTTCACATATACATATGAGGCAATTGAAAACGCCATGGTTTGGGTCAGGCACACCTTAGTCATTAAAATGACATCTTTGCTTTTTAACACTTGAAAGAGGTCTTTTGCAGCAGATTTGCCCAGTGCAATGCATCATTTGATTTCCTGACTGCTGCTTCCATGGGTGTTGATTGTGGATCCAAGTAAAATGAAATCCTTGACAACTTCAATCTTTTCTCCGTTTATCATGATGTTGCTTATTGGTCCAGTTATGAGGATTTTTGTTTTCTTTATGATAAGGTGTAATCCATACTGAAGGCTGTATTTATTTAATATTTATCGAGCACCTACTATGTTCTAAACACTGTTCTAGGTTCTAGGTATATACAAAATAATCCGTTGCTGTTGAGTCGATTTCAGCTCACAGAGATCCCACGTGCTGCAGAGTAGGACTGCCCTAAGAATGTAACAGTAAACAAAACAGAGAAGGACCAGTCTCGAACAGAATTTACAGACTCATGGCAATACAGAGCAAAAGAGATTTGGGAGTGGGCTCATAGCGCTGAATTTCAGTATAATATTATTTTTTGTTGGTTTATATATAGTGGCAGGAAACATAATTACCTCAATACTTATGCTCTCTATTGTTGTTGTTGGGTGCTGTCAAGTCGATTTTGACTCATAGAGACCCCATGTAACAGAGAAAAACTGCCCCATGGGGTTTTCTAGGCTGTAATCTTTACAGGAGCAAGTTGCCAGGTCTTTCTCCCATGGAGCCACTGGCTAGGTTCAAACTCCTCACTTTTCTGTTAGCAGCAGAGCACTTAATCATTGCACCACCAGGTCTCCTTATAAAACCCTAGGTGACCACCTTGTGACAGAGCTTTAGGGATTTCCCACAGTCCATTTGAGGGCCACCTAGGGAATTGGGACAAGATTAAAAAAAAAGATTGAGTTCAGAAATGGGTGAGGTCAAGCTTGGGTTTTTTGCTTCAGACCTTCTTTTGGGTGTGCAGGCTGAAAAACTTGGATTCAAAGCTAAAGCAAAACTAAGACTAACAGACATCAGGTTTAGGTTTCAGCGAGTCACAGAAAGGCAACTTAAGTTCAAAGAACAGGCACTTGGCTTTATTTTTCTTCTTATAAAAAGCTCTTATGAAGATAAAGTTAATTTCTGTGACTCATAAGCAGATCTCCAACCTCCATAAGGTTTCTGTGCAATAATGTCAGAATAACTTGATGAGAAAATAAATAATTCCATGTTCCCTACAAGCGTATCTGTATATACAAATGTGCATTCCAGAAGGGCGGGGCTCAGGAATGGTGTTGGTTGTCAAGAAAGAAGAGAGTTCATTCTGGTTAATAACTAGAGCATCTCCTTGTGCACCAGGGCACCCAGCGTTGACTTTGAATATTGAATATTCTGTGATTGGCTGTTGGCCACATAGCGAGAGCATTTGTGGCATTACCACACCCCTGGGAAACAGCAGCTCATTCTCTAATCCACAGATGCTAATTTGGGCCTGCTAGGAAACTATGCGGGTTTCTGGGTGTGGAAAGACCAAACAACCTTTTGCATCAGGAATAACTGAGACCAGGTAGTGTCCTCAAAACATGACAGAAAATGAAGAATCAGAAACAAGAGACTCAGGCAAAGGTCCAAGAAAGACTCCAGTATTGACACACTATTTTACTTGACTTCTACACGTTGCTACAGCATCACAGGAGAAAAATCCTTTCTGCAAACACGAGACATGTGACCACCAAAGAAGATGTTAATTGTACATAGAGGTTCAAAGAACACACTAATTGCAGTATCGCTGGCACTTTAAGTTGTTTCTAAAGGCAATGCCAATAGGCAGTGACCCTGAGGGAGCCTTGATTTCACTGCAACCACCCTTCCCCCAGTTTAGGATTCCAGCCAGCACCTTGTCCTCGCTGCTACCCTCCTAGGGCTTTCTAAAGGAAAAGTACAAGTGAGGGAGGGCTAGGGTTGGGGAGCTCTGAGCAGTCAAAGGAGCACAGAAAGACTAGGATCCGGGGAAAGAGGCCAAGACATGCCAAGGGGGCAGAGAAGGGAGGAAGAAACTCAGCTTCACCCACTTAAACCAAACACAACCAAACTCATTGCCGTCAAGTCGATTCTGACTCATAGCGACCCTATAGGACATAGTAGAACTGCCCCATAGGGTTTCCAAGGAGCAGCTGGTGGATTCGAACTACCAACCCTTTGGTTAGCAGCTGTAGCACTTAACCGCTATGCCACCAGGGTTTCCTTACCCACTTAAGGACGGATGAATTATGTACTCAGGTCCAGTTCTGGCCCCGGGAACAGAAATGAAGGAGGAGAGACCCGAGCTAGCTAGGGCCCTGCCTCCACACAGCTGCCTACACACTTACCCCAGGCTAATCAAGCGTCCATCTAGACATCGCCTTTCAGCTCCAGGCTTGTATATCCAACAATCTACTCAACTTCTCCACTTGGATGTCAAATGAGTACCATAAACTTACCACGCCAAAAACTAACCTCCTGATCTTTGTCTACCTCCTTCCCCAAACCCACCCACAGCCTACTTGATCTCTCTCATTTGTTTTGTTTTAGGGATATACACCGAACAAAACATACAGCAATTCTTCGATTTCTACATGTTCAATTCATAACTGCTTCATAGGGTTTTCAAGGCTGTGATGTTTCAGAAGCAGATCGCCAGACCTGTCTTGCCAGGTGCCTCTGGGTGGGTTCAAACTGCCAATCTTTTGGCTAGTAGTGAAACGCTTAAGCATTTATGCCACCCAGGGGTGCTTCAGTCTCTATTAATGCAACTCTATCCTTCCAGTTGCTCAGATCAAAGACCTGGGCATCATACTTGACTCATTTTCTCTCAAACCCCACATCCAATCCATCAGCAAATTGTGTGGGCTCTATCTTCCAAAGATATCCAGAATCTGACCACATCTCACATCCTCCACCTCTGCCACCCAGGCCTGAGTCACCATCATCTCTAGCCTGGATTACGGCAACAGCCCCCTCTCTGCTTCCACCTTGGTTGCCCTACTCTCTGTTCTCAACACAATAGCCAGACTGAACAATTTAAATTGTAAGTCAGATCATGTCACTGATCAACACCCTCCCACGGTTCCCCTTTTCACTCAGTCAAAGCCAATGTCCTTACCATGGTCCACAAGGCCCCACATGATCCTGGCCGTCATTATACCATCTTATACTGCTTCCCCCTATCATCCATTCTCCTCCATCCACAATGTTCCTCGAAAATGCCAGGCACATTCATACTTTAGAGCATTTGCTCAGGCTGTTTCCTCTGCCTGGAATGCTCTTCCCTTCCCTCTCCCCCTCCTGGATCTGCAAGGCTCCTCCCTCTCTCCCTTCCTTCAAGTGTCCACTCAAATAATACCTTCTCAATGAAGCCTTCTCTGAATCCCTAAGACTCCGTTTCTCATTCCCCTGCTTTCTTTCTTTCTAATTTATTTATTTTGTTGTTGTTGTTGAGAATATAAACAGCAAAACTTACACCAATTCAACAGTTTTTACATGTACAATTCAGTGACATTGATTGCATTCTTCAAGTTGTGCAACCATCCTCCCCCATTAACATTAACTCACTGCCCCCTAAGATTCCTATCTAATCTTTTGAGTGGCTATAATGGTTAAGGCAGACATTATTTACTGGTTAAGTTAAACCATTGTTTGGTTTTAAGAAGACTTCAGGGAATATTTTTGGTTTAAGGTTTAAAGATTATCTCAGGGCAATAGTTTCAGGGGTTCATCCAACCTCCATGGCTCCAGAAAGTCTGGAGCCTGTGAGATTTTTAAATTCTGTTCTGCACTTTTCCCCTTTTGATTAGGATTCTTCTATAGACTCTTTGATCAAAATGCTCGGTAATGGTAGCCGGGCATCATCCAGCTCTTTTGGTTTCATGGCAAAGGAGGCAGTTTTTCATGGAGGCAATTAGCCACACATTTTATTTTCCCCTCCTATTCCTGACTCTTCTTCTTCCTCTGTTGCTCCAGGCAAGTAGAGACCAACTGTTGTGCCTTGGACGGCCGCTTGCAAGTGTTTAAGACCCCAGGCACTGCAATGAACCAGGAGGTAGAACAGAAGCACCAAACATGTTTATCTTTACCTCCATAGTGATTATCATTTATACGTAGTTTATAGCATTAATCATTTTAGTTAGGCTGAGAGGATGTCAGTTCCACGAGGGCAGGGATTGTTGTCTGTATCACCGCAGGATCAGCTAGCACAGTGCCTGGCACATAGGAGGCACTTAGTAGTAGTTGAATAAATGATAAAAACCTGACCTCCTTTTCTCTCCTCTACCGTTCCCACATTCAGCTACACTTAGGTAAGACTTTTATTCCTCTAGTCCATTGTACTGGAGCCCTGGTGGTGCAGTGGTTAAGAGCTTGGCTGCTCAGCAAAAGGTCGCCAGTTCGAATCCACCAGGTGCTCCTTGAAAACCCTGTGGGGCAGTTCTACTCTGTCCTATAGGGTCGCTATGAGTCGGAATTGACTTCACGGCAATGGGTTGGTTGGTTTGGTTGGTAGTACTTTGTGGCCTGGAGATGGGAAAAGTAAGCCTTCCTCCTCTGTGAAAGGCATTTCTGGCTGCAGTAAACAAGAAATAGGGGCAGGGGAACCTAATTATGTGCCCCAGAAATATTCCTCAAGGCCAGGTATCTACTATGCCTCCCTGCAAAGCTAGCCCTGTCAAGAAGCTTGGAGGAATGGGTTGGCCCCCACTACATAAGAGAAATCATAACTGGGAAGGGCTGGGATGAGCAACTGGGCCCCCATTCTGTGGGTTCTGGGATTTAGGTAGGTCAGCTCTGGACTTCAGAACTGCTAGTCCACCCCTAAATCTCCTCTGCTCCCTATTGCCATGAGTCTGTAAATTCTGTTAGAGGTGAGTCCTTCTCTGTTTTGTTCATTGCGATATCCCTAGCACCTAGAACAGTGCTTAGAACATGTACCTCCGCCACCAGTTGCCGTCGAGTCAATTCTGACTCATAGCGACCCCATGTTTCAGAGTAGAACTGTGCTCCATAGCGTTTTCTTTTTGTTTGTTTGTTTATTGTTGTAAAAGTATATAACAATTTGCCAAGTCAACGTTTCTCGGGTATATTTAGCGATATCAATTACATGAATTATGCTGTGCAACCATCACCCATAATCATTGCTAAATTTCCCATCACCGTAAACAGAAACTCACCGCTTCCTAAACAATGACCGTCCCTTTCCCCCTCCTTCTCACCTCTGGTAACCACTGATAGACTGGTCTCTATACTTTTGCCTATTCTTATTATATCATATAAGTGAGATCACACAACATTTGCCCCTTTGTGATTGACCTACTTCACTCGACATTATGTTTTCAAGTTTCATCCACGTCGTAGCACATACAAGGACTTCATTTCTCTTTCTGGCTGAGTAGAGTAGTACTCCATAGTATGTATGTAACACATTTTCTTTATCCATTCATCCCTTGATAGACTTTTAGGTTGTGTTCACATTTTGCTCCCCAAGGTTTTCAATGGTCGATTTTTGGGAAGTAGATTGCCAGGTCTTTCTGCCAAAGCATCTCTGGGTGGACTCAAACCTCCAACCTTTGGGTTAGCAGCCAAGCGCATTAACGTTTGTACCAGCCAGAGACTCCTAGAAGATAGTAGGTGCTCAATAAATATTTGTTAGATGAATGAATGAATGAACCAATGAAATGAATAAATATATCAGGATAAATTTGATACCTGCCTGTGCCCTAATCTTAGCTCCCCTTACCCTTTTCTCCCACACCCTCTTGGTTCTCCCAGGCTTGGGTACCCCAATTCTCTTCTGACTCCCTTCTGACACATATTATACCTTTCCCGTGTCCCCTCCCTAACCCCAGTCTCCACCCCAAGCCTTGTCTCTACTTTCAGCACAGTTGGCAAGGGCCTTGATAGCCTTCTTTGCTCTCTCTGTAAATGGGACAGCAGCCCCCATATCCTGCTTGCTTGAGTGCCTACTGTGTGCCAGGTGCCGTGCTAAGTGTGCTATACATATTATATTTAATCCATAAGACAGCATATGGTTAGTTGTCTCCAAAAAAGCCAGCTACCCTCGAAGTGCTAGAGAATCTGTGCCTGCCCTCTGATTGGGCCTCCTTCCTCCGAATAAAGGGGGAGTGTCCTTTCTCTGCCCTTCGCACCCTGAATGCAGAGCTGGCTAACTGTTCTGCTGGCCTTGCCTTCCCACAGTCTCACTCAGTCTTCATGAGAGACCTCCAGAGGCCAACTCACTCTATTCCATGTAGGGCCCAAGTTCTGACCTCCCAGTATGCCTTGTGCTGAGCACGCCTGCATGAAGCCCCATAGAAAACCGAGGCCTGGCTGTCAGGTACCAGTTGAAGGTCATTCTCCCAGAACCCAAACTCCCATGCTGCTCTCTGGCAACCAGGCCCGAGGGACCCACGTCACTGGGTAGTGCATTGTCTGTCTATTTGGTCTCACAGCAAGGATTTAAAAATCCTTGCCTGGGAATGGAGTGCAAAAAGCATTTTTGGAAATATTCGAAACGCGCATCTCTGTTGCTCAATGAGAACCAAAGCTGAGAATGTGACGTTTATAGGACATGTCAGTGGAAAAGATTACTTTTCTTAAAATACATTTGTTAAATGATAGGTAAAACAGCAAACGGATGGGAACCTACAACTGGGAGACATCACAGGAAAAGGGAAATATGATTTTTATTATAAACATATGCATTTTATTATTTCTCCCAGTGAGGATCAGGATTGGGAATCTGCAGCTGTGAAAGAGTAAGGAGAGAGCAGTATTTTTAGACCTGTCACTTTAAAATATACCTTCGCCTGCTTTGCGGCAGCATTTCTCTAAACAAGGCCCTCTTGGAGCCTGAGCACAGGCAAAGATGAATACACATACAAGACAAATGACTAGGTGGCAGTTCCTCTTGCCCTAACAGACACTGCCTAAAACTGAGCCTGGCTCTTAACCGCACCTACCCGGGACAAGCTCATTCCCCGCGCTCAGGCAATTGGGCCACCAGTCTGCCCATCTTGAAACGTGGGAATCATCAGGGACTCCCCCGTCTCCTGCACCTTTAGTCCTTTGTTGTTGTTGTTGTAGGTACTGTGGAGTTGCCTCCAACTCATAGTGACCTTATGGATAAACGTTGCCTAGTCCTGAGCCAGCTGGTATGTCTGAGCCCATTGCTGTGGCTGTTGTGTCAATCCATCTCATTGACGGTTTCCCTCGTTTTAACTGACCCTCTACTTTATCAACCATGATGTCCTTTTCTAGCGATTGGTCTTTCCTGATGACATGTCCAAAGTAAGTGAGCCGAAGTGTCACCATCCTCGCTTCTAAGGAGCATTCTGGTTGTAGTTCTTCTAAAACGGATTTGTTCGTTCTTCGGGCAGTCCACGGTATATTTGCCAACACCATAGTTCAAATGCATCAGTTCTTCTTCTGTCTTCCTTTCCCGTTTTCATTGTCCAACTTTCACATACACATGATGCAATGGAAAGGATCTCTAGCCCTACCTGGTACCAAATCCTGCTGGTTTTTTCTTAAAAAGTCTCTCCAAACGAGTACAGATATCAGAAGCCACTGGTTACTGGGGGCCTCCTATGTGCTATAGACACATGTCCTTTTATCTACGCCACTTCCGCATTAGGCAGGCAAGAGGACCAGCCCCAGTTTACAGAGGAGGAAACCAAGGCTCAGAGAAGTGAGGCTTCTTGCTCAAGGTTGCTTGTGAGTGATGAAGGAAGGGTTTGAACCCGAGGTATCTGGCTCCAAAGCCCTTGCCTGTGCCATAGGCTGTGCTGTCTCTCCATTTTCCCAGCCCCCAGCCCAGCCCAAGCACTAGCCACCATATGTCTGCATTGGTGCAACACCCTCTGCCCAACACCTCCAATTCTTCCTGCACCCAGAGCCACAGACACCTATCCTATTCTAGGGTCTTCTATCTTGCCTGTAGGAGTCCCTGGATGGTACAAACGGTTAATACACTCAGCTGCTAATGAAAATATTGGTGGTTCAAATCCACCTAGAGGTGCCTTGGAAGAAAGTCCTGGTGAACTGCATCCAAAAAATCAGCCATTGAAAACCCTTTGGAGGACAGTTCTACTCTGACGCATATGGAGTTGCCATGAGCCTGAGTTGACTCCATGGCAACTGTTTTTTTTTTTTTTTTTTTTTTGATTGCTTGGGAATCATATTCCAGTTCTCAACATCTTTGCTCATGCTATAACCCTCCACCTGGGATGCCTTTCAACCTCTTCATCTCCTTCCCCAAAACTTCACTGATGACTCCAAAAAGATGTGAGCCCTGTCCACCACACAGTCCACTGCCTAAGTCTATGCAATATGACAGGATTTTCTGCATGCTATGTCCATCTCTCTTCTCTCCTTCAACAAACTGACAGACTACTTCTCCTTCGGTGCCTTGCACCACATTGGGCACAGGCTAGGTGCCCAGTAGTGTCTGGCCTGTTTTGACTTGATTCTGTAAAATGCCATGATGAAGGGGTTTTCCCCAGAAAGAAGGGTTTATTGGAAGAAATGTGACTTGTAAGAAAGCAACTACTTTGTTCACAGCAAAGCCAACATCTCAACAACAATCAGAGCTGGCTGTTGAGATCAAGCCTTTCAAGGAAGTAACTTGGTTTGGGTCCTTCAGCTGAGCAGTCCCTTCCTCCTTGTGGCATCCAGAATCAAAAGCCTGGAGCAAGTGGGAATGATGGGCACTTTATTACTGACATGTCATCACCTACATGGGACTTCTCTGCCAGCCAGAAAGCGTTTTCTCCAGCCACTTTGTGCAAATGACCGAATTACGAGTTTACTCAATCTTTCACACGCCAGGCTCAACATTTTCGTTTACTTCTCTCGTTACCCTTGGCACGATTTTCACACTGAGGAAGGCAGAACTCGCCCGGGCTCACATCTCCCTGAGGTTCATAGGCATCTCTACCCCACCCCCGCCTACCCACCCAAGCCCCGCTGTCGGGGGCTCAGGCCTGCAGAGAACATTGGAGTCTATGTCCATAACTTTGTCCTTGTTTTCAAACGATTTCCTAGGGAAATATTTTCATTTCGGGAAACAATCCTGCCAGGAAGTCATTTCAGGCAAAAACCAAATCCACAGCACTCCACACAAATTACAAACAAGGCCCTTCAGTGGGACTCCAAGAACTGCCTCCCTTGCCATTTGGAAGGGAGGTCAGGAAGTAGAGCACAAACATCTGGCGCTCTAAAGGGCTGGCCTGGGGGCTGTGTGCAGATGTGAGAAGCCTTGGGCTCTGTGGCCGGGCCTCTGAGTACCTTCTCTTTACTTTTTCTCCAGACCGATTTTTGGCTACCAGGTCACTGAGTCACCCAGACCTCAATTAACACTGGAAATGCTATTCAAACAATTTGACTATCAAGCTGATGAGCCATTTTCACTAACTACTTGTAGCATTTATTTTTTAATTAGCCAAAGTGCTAATTTGCTTAGCATTTCTTGGCATAATGGGTGCTAGGAGGTCTTTGAATTCTAGGATGGTCTCTTTTGTCAGTTGCTTTCCAATTCAAAACGCTCCTTGGGCGTTTTGCAGCAATAGATTAACTCGGTACAGACCAACAGCTTTCTTCCCTGAAACTAGTGTGAAAACAAGCACTTTGGCTCCTGGGGTGTCTCAAAATGAAGACAATGTTAATAACAGTGGACTCTTCTCAAAACACCTTTTATTGAAAGGGCTCAACATGTTTTACAAATGTTAACTACTTAAGTCTCCCAACACACCTGCATCCTGAATAAGAGCCATCCAGATAGCTCTCTCTGGATGAAATGTAGTCCCACCCAGAGTAAAATTCCCAAGCGGAAGCTATAATTGCTAGAGCTGGAAGTTGATGGACAGTTTTTGGTTAACATCCAAAATTTTGCCAAGACTGTAATGGGATCTTCATTGGAGGTCCCATTGAATCAAGATCTCCCTTTTTCCCCTAATTGGAAAGTTGATACTTCTAGGCCTATGTTTCTCAAGTGTAATCTATGGTCTGTAAGGTGCCTTTACTTTGCCCACTAGGTGGTTTAAAATGCAGGAAGAGAATGTGCTGATTCCTGGGTGAGGATCCCAGCCGACACAAAGAGGAGATAGAAGGGGGAGGCAAAGCCTGATTGAATTCATTCTGACTTCACTGCTAAAAATACCTCAGATATCACCAAAGAGAATCGAGAATTCTATTCTACCACTACTGCCACCAGTCTGGGCAAAAAAGAATGTGACTGGATCCCACCCCTAAAGTACGGTAAGAGAAACCAGTCACAGGTATAAGAAGGGAGAAATGACTAGAGGAGGACAGATGAGAAACCTAGCTGGAGAAAATCACACCTGACATGACCTCATTTCCTCTTCCCATCATTCAATGTAATAATACATGGAGAATTTCCAAGCCCACATTATTCGCCACCTAAAGGAGCTTTCCCTGTCACCCCTTCAATAAAATGCCCAGGCTCAGGAAGCTCAGCATGAAGTGGATTCCAAAGATGCTAGCCACAGGGGAGCTGTTGGATTTGCTTGTTTGCTGGTTGGTTAGTTGGTTGGATTTTATGATGGCCCTCACTCCCATTAGAAATTTTGACTTACTCTGTGGTTGACCCCAGTAATACCTCCAACGCCACTCTTCAAACCTCTTTTTGCTCCTAGTCATCTGCACATCCCATTCTCCATAATGGCAAATCCAAGCCTTACCACTCCTCAAGTCCTTAGTCCCACATCTGCCTCCCTCACTCTTAGCAGGCTGCCTGCCGATGTCCTTACAGAGAAATAGATGCCATCAAGTGTGAACTTTTTACCTCCTTCCTCCTCTCTCCAAACTTACCTGTATGTATGTGTTTCCAAACCTATCCTTTCTTCCTTCCCCCGCCCCCTGTGTCAGCAAGGGGTGTCCCTCCCCATTTCCAGTGTCTTGATTTTAGTCCCTCCCCGCTTCTGGGACCTTGCAATTTCACTCATCATCTCTGTCTCCTACGTCTTCAACTTTTCCCTCTTTGCTTGCTTTTCGCCCCAGCCTATAATTATGCTTAAGTCTCAATTTGGGGAGGCCATCTTCTTCTACTTACCCTTTAAATGTGGGGTTCCACATAGCTCTGCCCTAAACTTGCTCACCGTCTCCTTAGTGATCTCATCCACTGCTATGACTTTATCACTAACACACCAAATATCCCTCAAGTAATATTCTCAGCTCTCCCCCCTCATTTTCTTATGAGGCTCCAGGTTCGTATTTCCAAATGCCTACTGATGGTAGCTCCACCTAGATGTCTCACAGGCCCTCACCAGGTCCAAATTAAAGACATCTTTCCCATCTCCCACTCCCAACCTGTTTCTTTACTTGCTTTTCCTCTCAGTTATGATACCAGCATCCACTCAGGCAGGTGAGCCCCAAACCTGGGAATCGCCCTTGATATCTCTCTGATTTTCCACATTTCATCGGACATCTAGACCCGTCCATTCTACTTCCTTAATATCTCTATCTGGTAATTCCACTCTGTCTCCACTTCTCAGTAGTCATTTAGTCATGTCAATTCTACCTGGTTAACGTCTCCAGTAACTCTGTTCTTCACTCACCTTACAGTTGTGCTATTTCAACAGTCACTTAACAGGTCTCTTTGTGTCCAATCTAGGCCCCACCAATCAGTGCTCCATACTATAGCCAGAGCATGCCACTCCTTCCTCTGGACTAACCTAGCACTTTATCTTCCCTCTGCTATAAGTCAATACTTATAATACGACGTATTGGATGTTGTAATCACCTTTTTACATGTCAGTGAGTCCCCCACTGGACTTTGAGCTGCTTGGGGGAAGGCTCACCCTTTAATCTGATCCACTTTTAATTTAGAGTAGATGAATGCATGTGATTCTGTTTGGTTACATCTGATAGAAGGACAAAAAAAGACACTGTTGCCATACCTACTAGAAGTGATAAAATTTTAAAAGGTAGACAATATCAAGTGTTGAAGCAACTTGGAATTCTCGTACATTGCTGGGCAGAGTGTAAATGAGTACAAATACATAGGAAAACTATTTGGCAATATCTACTTAAGCTAAGTGTATATCTATCTATGTCTGTATATACTCATGAGGTCGCCATGAGTCGAAATCAACTCAACGACAACAGCTTTGGTTTTTGGGTTTATATATATTCTATGAACCAGAAATTCACTCCTAGGTATATTCTCAACATACATGTACACCATAAAGACATGTACAAGAATGCTCATATGGCACTATTCATATTAGTTCCCAATTGGAAATGACCCAAATGTCCATTAACAATAGAATGAATGCTATATAGCACAGGTAAGGAAAAAAGTATTTCTATAAAAAACAGCATGAATAAATCATACAAATATAATGTTGAGTGAAAGAATCCAGACACAAAAGAACATATACTATGGGATTCAATTCATAAAAAGTAAGAAAGAAAAAAACTAGGCAAAATTAATCTATGGTGTTTGTCTTAGTCATCTAGAGCTGCTCTAACAGAAGTACCGCGAGTGGATGGCTTTAACAAAGAGAAATTTATTCCCTCACAGTCCAGTAGGCTACAAGTCCAAATTCAGGGCATCATCTCCAAGGGAACGCTTTCTCTGTCGGCTCTGGAGGAAGGTCCGTGTCATCAGTCTTTCCTTGGTCTGGGAGTTTCTCTGTGCAGGAACCTCAGGTCCAAAGGATGCACTCTGCTCCCAGCACTGCTTTCTTATTGGTGTGAGGTTCCCATATGTCTCTGCTCACTTCTCTCTTTTATATCTCAAAAGAGATTGGATTAAGATACTAATCTTGTAAACCTCATCAGTATAACCTCATCATAGTGATAGAGTTTACAACACATAAGGAAATCACATATAACCTCATCACAGTGATAGAGTTTACAACACATAAGGAAATCACATCAGATTTACAAAATGGTACACAATCACACAATACCGGGAATCATGACCTAGCCAAGTTGACAGATATTTTGGGGGGACACAATTCAATCCATGACAGTGTTGTATGTCAGGTTAGTGATTACTCTTAGAGGGGCATAAATACTGGGAGGGGATATCAAGGAGGCTTATGGGATGCTGCCAATGTTTTGTTTCTTCTTCTGAGTAATAACTACGTAGTGTGTTCAGAGTGTGCAAATTCATCAAGCTGGCACTTATGATTAGTGCACTCTTTGTATCAATGTTATACCTCAATTAAAAGTTTATTTATTATCCAGAAGCTGAGTAAAAATTCCTGTATTCAATAATGTGAATTAAAAAGATCACATATATATTTTTTTAAAGCTTACTTTAGGAATTCTGATACATGCTACAACATGGATGAACCATGAAAACATTATGCTGAGTGAAGTAAGTCAATCACAAAAAGACAAATATTTTATGATCTGTTTACATGAAATATCTAGAATAGGCAAATGCATAGAGACCAAAGTTTTTTAGTGGTTACCAGAGACTGGGAGGAGAAGGAAAAGGGGAGTTATTGCTTAAAGGGGCACTGAGTTTCTGTTAAAGAGTGATGACAAAATTTGAAAACAGATAGTGGTGATGGTTGCACAACATGGTGAACATAATTAATGTTACTGAAATGTACATGTAAAAATGGTTGACATGGCAACTGTTATGTATATTACCATAATAAGATAAAATTTACTTAAAAAAAATGTACCTTCAACAACATTGACCATCCTTTCACTCTTAAGAGTTCCTCTGTTTTTGAAAATTTTTTTTGGTCTTTCATTTCTGAGTTGTCTCTTGAAATTCTCTCTTCCATTTCACAATTACTGCTTTCATCTTTTGCATTCCCTAGTGCTGTTGTTCAAACTGTTCTCTCTGCCCCTCACCTGCCTTTTCCTCCCCACTCAGCTCATTCACCATACAAAAGGACACATCTGATCACATCTCATGCCCCTGTTCAAAATCCTTTAGTCATTCCTCTTCATGGAACAAAAGTCACCAAGATGTAGCAACAAATTGGAAGATGGAGACCTGAGAGAAGGAAGAAGTCAGTGAAGACATCGCAACTGGGTGACCTAGGGGGATGCTGGTGTCCTGAACAAAAATATGAAAGGCAAGAAGATGAGTAAGCCCTGGAGGGAAATGATGAGCTCAGTTTGGAACATACTGAATTTGAAGTCAGTGGCTGACAAAACTGGGAGGAGGAACCAGATCTAAACATCTGCTCAAAGATTCAACATACTGGACTAAATGGATAGGTAGGGAAGAGTAGTGAACATCTCAGGTCAAACCTACCCAAAAGGAGACTGATTCTGAAGACTAAGAGGTCAATTCTCATCAGGTAATTTGACTCTGAAGGAAGTTATCCCAACTATGGTTGATACCAAAACCAAACCCCTTGCCACTGAGTCAATTTTGACTCATAGCAACCCTATGGTTGGTAACACCTGAAAAGTCAAATCAGTGCAGTAAATACTAGCTGTGCTCCACTAACTCAGCACCCTACCCCTCACCTCTTCCACGTGCATTTAGTACTGGTCAGGACCTACAGCTGGAGAAGCCACCCAGGAGCTGCAAAGACTCCCAGTGTTCTGCAGAGCTGTCTGTGTGGCCTGCCTAGTCCACCATGGACTCTAGGGCTGGGACTTCCTCCCATCAGAGTCTCTAATAGCCAGGAGTCAGCAGAAGAAACCACAGCCCAATCCCAAACTCTCAGTTCCTCCTCAGGTATTTAAGGCTAGGGGAAAAAAAAAGACACTGTTCCCTCTACTCTATTATGCCAGCAACGGCAGGGTCCCGAGGCCCTTCTATGCTCCTCATCCTCAAACAAGGACGGATTAACCAGTAAGCACGACACTCACCGGCTTACAGTAAGCAAGGTACACACAGGCATAATTGTGTTTACTTACTAATCTGTAGTGCACATGTTCACCACATCTTTTTTCACCATCCTCTTTTTGATCAACGATCTCATTTTTATGCTCTCAGGAAGCTCTCCAACTTTTTTTTTTAACAACCCAGACTAGCTCTTTTTTAAGTCCATTACATATTGTTAAATTAGAAGGAAAACAAGTTAAAACATAGTGTCTATAGTATGATTCTGTTATTTTTCCTTTTCTATTGTTGTAAATATATATATATATAAAACACAACACTTGCAAATACAACATTTTTCAGGTTTACAATTTAGTGATACCAATTACATTAATCATGTTGTGCAACCATCACTTTTAATCGTGACCAAATTTCCTATCACCATAAGCAAAAATTCAATGCTTCCTAAACAATGGTTCCCCCTCTCCCACTCCCCTCTGCCCCTGGTAACCATTAATAAACTTTGGTCTCTGTATGATCCTGTTTTGATATAAGAAATACATATTTCTATGCTTTATAAGCACATTTGGATACATATACATTAAAAAAACTGGAAGGAAATACAACAAAATGTTAACAATAAGTATATTTTAGAAATGAGATTATATGTAGTTTTATTTCCTTCTTTGTGTTTTTCCATGTCTTATAATTTTAAAATGAATATATATTAATTTTGTAACAAAGGGGAAATCCCCCAACGTCCTTTTTTATTCAAAAATTGTGTGAAAAGAGTTTCCATTTCTTATATGCTGGAATAAGATCCAAACAGATCTACCTTCCTGCTGGTAAAAACTGCAAAGTCTGGAGAAAGTACAGGCGGGAAAGAAGAAAGAAAGAAACCTGGAGATTCTAGAGAGAGAGAAAAAGGCAGATTTTGCAATGGGAATTAAAACTGGGAAGAAAGGACTGGCATAGGATGAGTTTCCACTTTTGCTACATGGCACAAGACAGCTAAAACTCCAGTAGAAAACCTGTCATCTTTCTGGCCTGAAGAACCAAATCTGAGAACCTGCGGTAACTACAGCCACTGGAAAATGTGGGAAGAATTCCGGAAAAAAGAGAGGCAGAAAAGGAAAGGTCTATATTCTGTGCATAGACTCTGCCAAAGGCTCTGGCTGACCCCTGGGCCCTTGAAACACACATGCCTGGGGAAGACGCAAATCACCTTATAGCTAAGGCTAAAATATTTGAACTGATAATTGAGCTAAAGTCCACCGTAAGTAAGACAGTTTTCAGCCCAAGACTAACCAAGTTAATTTCTTGCTACAACAAAAAACATCAATACTTTTTGAAGGAATATACTAGAATCCAGAGTCTCCACAACCTAGCAATCACAAAGTCCAGTATGCAAACCAAAATTACTCAACATACAAAGAACCAGGAAAATGTGACCCATTCCTTCTCAAGGGAAAAGACAACCAATTGAGGCCAACCTTGAGATGACTCAGATGTTGGAATTATCAGACAAGGACTTTAAAGCACCTGTTATAGCTATGGTCAATGAGGTAAAGGAAACTATACTTGTAATGAATGGGAAAAAAAATATCAGGAGAAGAAATAAAAACTATAAAAAATAACCAAATTCTATAACTAAAAATACAACATCTGAGGAAAAAACACTGAGTGGACTTATCAGCAGAATGGAAATTACAGACAGAGAAAAGAGTCAGTGAACGTGAAGACAGATCAATAGAAATGATCCAATCTGAAGAAGTAAGAGAGAAAAAGAGCAGAAAAATAATGAAGGACTTGTGGGACAATTTTGAAAGCTCTAACATACAGATATTTGAAATCCCAGGAGGAGAAAAGAGGACAGAAAAAAATATTTTAAAAAACAATGGCCCACAACTTTCAAAATTTGGTGAAAACATAAATGTATAGATATAAGACGTATAGATATTGATATAAGAAACTCAGTGAGCCCCAAACTCGTATGAAGAATACAATGCCTGGTACATCATAATCAAGTAGATGAAAACCAAAGATAGATGGTAAACCTTGCAAGTAGACAGAGCGAAACAAAATACTACACGCAGGTGAACAATAATTCAAATGATTAAGATTTCTTTCTTTCTTTTTTGGTAGCACAATTCAGGTTTATTCTATTTGTTCTTGCAACACAAAACTCAGACACAGTATTATTTAGCATTCAGAGGAACATGAACTAGGATAATATGAGAAACCCAACTGTGTCAGAAGTGTTATATTGTGGAAAAAAAATGACTCAAAGATATCAAAAATGCACACGGCACTAGTCTCCTTCCATTACTGCTTAAAAAGATATGCTTGTTTCTCCATTTACAAAATAGAATCAAGACAATTTAAAGCTTTTAAATTTTGCATGCAAAGCACTACAATTGCTTATGTGGGAGGGCGCTCTAACCAGCTTCTTCTCTACACAATTGAGTATACGATACTGCGAGGAAGAAAACAGCAGCTCAGTTGAAGTTTTAATTGTAATTAAGAAAACAAAACTCAAATAGGTATATATAGCTTTAAAATCCATTACTTGGGTAAATCTGCAGCTTCCACACAAACGACCATAGATTTCTTTATCAGAAACCATGAAGACCAGAACTTAGTGAAACATCTTTAAAGTGCTGAAAGAAAACTTGTCAGTCCAGAATTCTATACCCAGTGAATTTATCCGTCAAAAATGAAAGCAAAACAAAGACATTTTCAGATAAAAGAAAACTAAGAGAATTCATTTCTAATAGACCTGCCCTATAAGAAACAAGAAGTTCTTTAGCCAGAAGGGAAATAAGACCAAAGGGAAATTCAGACATTCGGGAAGAAATGAAGAACATCAACAATAGCACCCAAATATAAACTTAGTATTCAGAAAGTATTTATTTAGTCAAATGTCTAGGTAAAAAAAAAAAACCAGTGGAAGTGGCCTAAATGACTTAAAGAAGATATCAAATGAATTTATTAAAAAGACATTGCTCACACAATATGAGTAAAAGTACAAACAGGTTTCTACTATTGAAGACATGGTTAGAGTCTACCCTTCTTTTTAACTACAAATATACGGAGGCTTCCCTGGTGGTGCAGTGTTTAAGCTTTTGGCTGCTAACCAAAAGGTTGGCAGTTTGAATCCACTGGCATCTCCTTGGAAACCCTATGGGATAGTTCTACCCTGTCCTATAGGGTCACTATGAGTCAGAATCAACTCAATGGCAATGGGTTTTCACCAATATGGCTGAAAGGCGTGTCTCCGAGTTGGTCCAGAATGGATCCTTTCATATGTGTCTCAAGGAGGTCTTGCCTTATGATGTCTGGTCTATACTAGGATGGCTACTTCTCTCTTCAGGGCCATTTTTCACTAAATATTAGATTTTGCTCTTGTGCTTGCACATAGGAGGTACACATGCACCCCTCGACCCCCGTAAACCTCTAAATATATCCAGGTTTTGAAGTGTGTATTGCATATAGAACTCAAATTAAATGTGTTCATTAAATTTCAATGAATTCTAATAAAAGAAATAAAAACTATGATGAGATAATATTTGAAAACAATTACAAAAATAACTTTCAAACACAATGCTGACAGCATTGTGGTTGAAATGTTACATCTATAGTCTTAATGCAAATTGCTTTAACCTTCTTGAGGAGCAAAATGTTATCAGGAATTTAAAAAAAAGTTCATCCTGCTTGTCTCAGTCATCTAGTGCTGCTCTAACAGAAATACCACAAGTGGATGGCTTCAACAAAGAGAAGTCCATTCTCTCACAGTCTAGCAGGCTACAAGTCCAAATTCAGGGCATCAGCTCCAGGGGAACGCTTTCTCCGTCGGGAGAAACCTCATATCCAAAGGAACCTCATATCCAAAGGACGCGCCCTGCTCTCGGCACTGCTTTCTTGGTAGTATGAGGTTCCCATGTGTCTCTGCTCACTTCTCTCCTTTATATCTCAAAAGAGATTGCATTAAGACACTATCTAATCTTGTAAACCTAGTCAGTATAACCTCATCACAGCGATAGAATTTACAACACGTAAGGAGATCACCTATAACCTCATCATAGTGATAGAGTTTACAACACATAAGGAAATCACATCAGATTACACAATCATATAGTACTGGGAATCATGACCCAGCCAAGTTGACAGATATTTTGGGGGGACACAATTCAATCCACGACGCTGCTCTTGGAAATTTCATCCATTGAAGAAACAAGAAGCCCTGTGTATGAAGATATTCAAATGAGTATTATTCTGAATAGTGTGAGGCTGAAAACAACCATTCTCAAGAAGAAGGGAATGATTAAGCAGATGATTGCCCATTAATAGACTAGAATACTAGGAAACTATTAAAATACATTATGGGAAAAAGAATAATGCATGTAAAAATGAGTGTCCTCTGATGCTCACTAACAGAAGCAGATTACAAAATTACATGTTCATCATGATGACTACACAGTTGCATGCATTAATTCATTCGAGACCCTATTGAGCACCTACTATGTACCAGGGGTAGTGCTATGTATAGTTAGGTAGGTGTCGTCGAGTGGATTCTGACTCAGCGACCCCATGTGACAGAGTAGAACTGCCCCATAGGATTTTCTAGGCTGTAATCTTTATGGGAGCAGATTGCCAGGTGTTTCTCCCACAGAGCCCCGGGTGGGTTCAAACCACCAGCCTTTCAGTTAACAGCGGAGCACTTAACCATTCATTGTACCTCCAGGGCTCCTTGTGCTATGTATAAAAAAACCTGTTGCCATAGAGTCAATTCCAACTCATAGCGACCCTATAAGGCAGAGTAGAGCTGCCTCATAGGGTTTCCAAGGAGCAGCTGGTGGATTTGAACTCCCGACCTTTTGGTTAGCAGCCAAGCTCTTAACCACTGTACCACCAGGTCTCCTGTGCTGTGTATAGGAGACACAAAGGTGAACAGACATGGTCACTTGCTCTCAAGGAGGTTCACTCTAGGTGGAAGTTAGTCATGGAAATAAACTGGAAAGTGCTGCAATTCACAAAACGCTCTTGGAGGACAGAAGGACAGTCAGCTGGAGAAGTAAGAGAAGACGTCACAAAGGGGCTAAGATACATGTGGACAATAATGAAAGGGAATATGAATAAAAGAAATCAGCTGTATTAGGGTGGTGAGATTAGGAGCAATTTATTTTTGCTTTTTCAAATTTCTTATAATAGTAAATGTTTTATAATAAAAAAAATTCAAGGTGTAAAAATGAAACCTATATCTGGTCACTGTGGGAAAGCTTTATGTGAAATAAATCACACATTTATTGTAAAAAAATAAAAGAAAATAAATAAATAATGCTCTCTGGACATCCTTTTCACCCCCATATTCACTTAAGGATTAGCCAGGCATCTACCCTGATTGGTTAGCAGCCTCCCCTGGCCCCCCAGCATGACACCCACATAATAACCACCCCAGATGGTGGCTGGCTTAACTCTTTGCACTGGATTTGCTATTGACATTCTGGAGTCTTTTTTTTTTTTCCCAGAAGCTAGAAAGTGATGAAGATTCCCTGGGTGGTACAAAAGGTTAAGCCTTTAGCAGCTAACAGAAAGGTTGGCCGTTCAAATCCATCCAGAGGCTCCTTGGAAGAAAGCCCTGGCAATCTGCTTCCGAAAGGTCATAGCCTCAAAAACCATGTGAAGCAGTTCTACTCTGTACACATGGGGTTGCCATGAGTAGGAATCAACTTGATGGCAACTGGAACTGGAAAGGAAGTAGCTATGCCAGCAGAACTCCTCAGATTCGCATGGGCAAATGGCACTGTAGTGGGCTGAATAGTGGCCCCGCAAAAGATATGTCCATGTCCTAATCCTCAGAACCTGTGAATGTGATGTTATGTGGTAACAGATGTAATTAAGCATAGGATCTTAAGATGAGGTCATTCTGGATTTTGGGTAGACCTTAAATCTATGACAGGTGTTCTTACAGGAAAGGCAAAGAGAGATTTGGGGCATAGCCACACAGGGAAGAAGGCCACGTGACGATGGAGGCAGAGATTGGAATCATACAACACCATCCAAGGAATGCCAGGGCTACCAGACCCTGGAAGCAAGGAAGGATTCTCCACTAGAACCTTTGGAAGGAGTGCTTGATTTGGGGCTTCTTTCTCCAGAACTGTGAGAGAATAAATTTCTGTTGTTTTAAGCCACCCAGTTCAGCTGCTAATGAAAGGTTGGCAGTTTGAACCCACCCAGCAGCTCCATGGGAGAAAGACCTGGTGATCTGCTTCTGTAAAGATTACAGCCAAGAAAACCCTGTGGGGCAGTTCTACTTGTAACATGGGGTCACAATGAGTTGAAATCAACTCCACGGCACACAACAACAGTTTGTGGTAATTTGCTATGACAGCCTCAGGAAATTAATACAGCCACCATGGCCTCTGATTTTTCAAGGGCCTAGGCCAGGTGGCTTTTGGAACCTTTTCAGAAACATGGACTTCCCTGGGTATCTTTAAGCCTAACATATGAGTCAGGGACATGTGCAGGAGTAAAGCAGCATAGTGTCATGGAAAGGCCCACACAGATCTGGATAAAATTCTGGTTCTACCATTGAACCAGCTGGGTGGCCTCAAGAACCTCACTTAACCTCTATGAAGCTATTTCTTCATCTAAGCAATGAGAATCCTATCTTCCTGGAGCCCTATGAGGACCAGAGATAATGTAGCAAAGTGCCTGCCTGGCCCACAGTGGTAATGATAAATGGTGTCTCTTCTTCTCTGATATGAAAGCTCTGTAGACAATGCTTCTTCCAACCCTATGTGGCCTGACATTCCTTGACTCCAGCCAGAATGCCTTATCCGTTTCTCCCAGCATGTGTACTGAGAGCACTCCATTCCTGTCTCAGTATTTTGTACCCCTTTACCTCACCACCCATCTATCAGTTTGTCATACTGTGGTTGTTTATATATTGCAGTGATGCTGGAAGCCATGCCATCAGTATTTCAAGCAGCAGGATCACCCATGGTAAATAGGTTTCAGCAGAGCTTTCAGACTAAGACAGGTTAGGAAGAAAGGCCTGATGATCTATTTCAGATAATCAGCCAATAAAAACCCTATGGATCACAGAAAATTGTCCTAGACTTCTACATACTTACTTTGGACATGTCATCAGGAGGGATCAATCAATGGAGAAGGACATTATGTTTGGTAATGTGGAGGGCCAGTGAAGGTGAGGGAAACCCTCATTGAGATAGATTGACCCAGTAACCACAACAATGGATTCAAACACATCAACAATGATGAAGATGATGCAGGACTAGGCAACATTTCGTTCTGTTATACATGGGGTCACCATGAGTCACAGCCAACTGGACAGAAACTAACAACAACAAAACCCTACCTACCAAAATCCTGTTCTCCCTAAAAGGCCCAGCTTATGTTCCCATACTACAGGAATTTTTCTGTCATGGTCCTCCCTCTCTCCTCTGAAGGCCTAAAGCCCACATTCTTCTAACAATTCCTTTGACTCTTAGTGAGGACTACCTTGCATGGTTTTTCTTCCTCTCTGTGAAGCCAGTTCCCAGCATGCAATCAGGCATTGTTTGGGAATTGGAAACCATTTCCCACAGAAACAATGTTATGGATGGTGGTCAGACTAACAAAGAATGCTCAATACTCTACTAGGCTTTGAGCTTCTGGAAAGCAGGCCCCACATACATTCCAAGTATTATAATTATGATCCATTATACATAAGGAGAAGCAGTCTAGAAGGTGCCCCTCTGTTCTGGCTGCACCATCTTGCGTCACTGCCTCCTGGGCTGGAAATCTGTCCAGCCTCAGCTTTTTATTCCGTCCAAGTAAGGCTGGCTGTCCCCCGGGGCCCTGGGCTTTCTGGGATCCCGACTTACTGCACTAGAAGGGGCTTCAGAGTCACCAGGTCCAGTCCCCTGCTGCCAGGCAGAGCCAGAACAAGACCACCAGGGACAAGTGGCCAAAAGTCTCGAGAGAGGGAGAAGCCCCCAGCCCTGCTGGTTCCCTGGCCCAGGGTTGAACCAGCCTGACAGTCAGGAAGCGCTTCCCCAGGCCCTGTGGTGGAGGAGTGGGCCTACTTGCCCTGGGTGTGGCCTTGTGGTGGTGGCGGGCAGCAGGCTGCAGAGGGTCTGGGAGAAGAGCTGGCCTTGCCCACATTGAGGCCAAAGTGAGCTTGGCCATCTTTCTTGGGACAGCACTGTGCTGTTTCAGCCCTGAGCTGACCCCTGGACAATCACTTGCCCTTTCTTGAGGTGAAGTTCCTTGACAGGAAATCCTACCTCCTACAGTTCAGGGCTTGGCTCTTCCTCTGGCAACAGGGAGATAAGGAGCAGCTCAGTACTTTCCCTGGGGCTGAATGGACAGGATAGTGGTTTGCTCTCCATTGTCTCTCACCTGGGTTAACATATTAACTCCTACTACCTCAATACCCCCGGTGGCGCTTCACTCCTAGCTTAAAGGTTGGTGGTTCAAAACTACCCACAGGCATGTTGGAAGACAGGCCTGGCGATCTGCTTCTGAAAGGTCACAGCCTTGAAAACCCTATGGATCAACAATTACTCTAAAGCAAAGATGAGAACATAAGGGGGCAGGGAAACTAGACTACTGGAAACCGAACAACCTCAACACAATTAAAGAGAATGTTGACACTGTGAAAGGTGTAACTAACGTCACTGAACAACTTGTGTAGACATTGTCAAATGGGAACCTAATTTGCTGTGTAAACTGTCACCAAAAACACAATAAAATATCACTTAAAAAAAGGAAAAAAGAAAAGAAAACTCTATGGAGCTATGGAGCAGTTCTCCTCTGTACATAGTGGGTTGCCATGAGTCAGAATTGAATCCATGGCAAACAACAACAATGAGGACGAGGACAACAGCGGCCTCACTACTCAGTCCTCAAACTAGGGTATCAGCCTCACCTGGGAGCTTGTTAGACATACAGAATCTCAACCCCCACGGGCAGACCTACTAATTCAGAATCTGCAATTCAATAGATCCCCAGGTGCTTCTTATGCGCATTAAAGTTGGAGGAAACACTGCCTTAGTTGTTAACGCCAGAATAGAATGAAACCTAGATTTGGAATCCGAAGGCTTAGGACCGCAATGGTGGGTCCTAGCAGTGGTCAGGGCCTGGGGACCCCAAAGGCAGGGCTGACATGGATAAAAGCCAAGTTCCCTGCAGCCTCGCACAGCCTTCCAAAACACCGAAGAGGCAGAGGTTCTAACTGGGGTACACAAGATACTGTTGCCTGTCTTGGTATTATATCTTACCTTCCCCACTAGACTATAAGGTTTGAAGACCAAAAATCATATTGCATGTGTATGACTGTGTGTGTTATGGGAGAAAAATGGTATCTGATTAGTGAGCACAGGCTCTGCCATAGGCAGACGTGACTTCTGAGCCGAGAATTTCCACTGACTTGCTGTATGGTCTTAGCCTTGCTGTATCGTCTCTCCAAGTCTTAGTTTCCATGTCTGTATTAATTCTTGTTGTTAATTGTCGCAGAGTGGGCTCCAGTTCATGGTGACCCCATGTATACCAGAACAAAACATTGCAGGTCTTATGCCATCTTTATGATCACTGGTATGTTTGAGGCCATTGTTGCGGCTATGGTGTCAATCCATCTCATCGACAGTTTCCCTCCTTTTTACTGACCCTCTGCTTTACCAAACATGATGTCCTTTTCTAGCGACTGGTCTTTTCTAATGACGTGTCCAAAGTAAGCAAGACAAAGTCTCGCCATCCTCGCTTCTAAGGAACATTCCAGTTTTATTTCTTCTAAGACTGCTTTATTCCTTCTTGTGGCAGTCCACAGGATACTGAATACTCTTTGCCAAGACCACAATTCAAATGGCTCAGTTCTTCTGTCTGTATTACTACTACTAGGAAAACATGCCTCCTAGGATTGCTGGAGGAGGAAAAGAATCAACATCCAAAATGTGCGTGGTAAATAACAAGTGCTCAATAAATGGTCCCTCCTTTCCTTTTGAATTTCCCTACCCCCAGGCCTAGGCTTGGGCCAACACTTTGTAAGTGCTCAAAAAACACAGGTTAGGTGATCAAATACGGTAATGGTCCTGAATAGAACACATTTTTAATAACTAACTCTTAACGCTTTTTCTAAATGTCAAAGCAAATCATGCTTGTTGGAGAAATTTCTGGAAAATAATGAAAAGTCCTAAAAATTTGCTATACTACCACCATCTAGGAATATAACATGTTAATAGTAACATTTTGGAGTATTTCCTTCCATTCTCATATCTATACCATAAGCAAAACAAAACAAACTAAAAAAGCAAAACCCCTTGCTGTTGAGTCAATTCTGACTCATAGTGACCCCATGTGACAGAGCAGAATTGCCCCCATACGGTTTCCAAGGCTGTAATCTTTACGGAAGCAGACTGCCACATCTTTCTCCCATGGAGCGGCTGGTGGGTTCGAACTGCTGACCTTTCGGTTAACAGCTGAGTGCTTAACCACCGAGCCACCAGGGCTCCTTATACTTATACTTATATCTATATTATATTTATATCCATATCTATAAGAGAAATAAGGCGATAATAATTAGCTGTTATTAATATTGTTTTATACATAAGTTTGCTCTCTGAAGACAATGGGCCAGCTGGGTTTTCTTCCTTGCTGAGGGATGGGCGTCCTGGAAAGCCAGGCCTTGAAACCAGCCACAGGGAGATATTCCCCTGGTTCCATAGCTAGCCTCTGTCATTCAAATCTCCAAATGATGTGTGCTGCCCAAACTGTACTTTCAAAGAGTCTGTGCAGAGTAGAAAGTGGTGAAATCAGAACAACTTTGAATTGGTGACCAGTCAAATGCAATCTATGTTTCAAACCCAACAACATTTTTTAGGGGAATAATACGGAGTTGAAACCAGAGGTTAGGAGGCAAGTGCCTTTGAAACCTTAACTCCGCCTTTGTCTGCCACAAACCCTTTAATTGGGACAGAGAGAGGAGGCACTTGAAATTGAGCGCCAGACACATTCTTTCATTGATCTGGGGGAGAGCAAAGCATGTTTAGGCAAACAAAAATCCTTGCAATCCACATTCACTATGCTGGTCCTAAGAAGGTTTGGCACCTTGAATGAGGCAGTGGTAAAGCTCTAAGACACTGGGCCTTCAAATAGCTGAGGCTTTAGAAATCAGAATCCTTGTTGGGCCTTGCTCAGCAGCCTCCAGGGACAGCCCATTCAGATTCACTGCATCTTCTGGCAGCCCCCAGCCCCCACTCCCAAAAGAATTGGGGGATGTGGTTTTTTTTTTTTTTTTTTTGGTCTTTTCTCTACTCAGGTCTGACCCTCAGGCTTTTATGATCTGGATAAATGCCTTCTCTCTTCCCTCTTTTGTTCCAGTCTTGTTCTTGATCCTGGAGGCGCTAGGTTTGGAGTCGGAGGCATGGTTTCAAATCCTCACTTCTTCCATTGGTGATTTATGGGGCCTCTGTTGAGACACTGAACCTCTCTGAACGTTAGTTTCCATATCTGTAAAATGGGGATAATGATACTACTTTTCTCCTTGAGTTATTGTGAAGATTCATTGAGATAGCCGACAAGAAGTACTTGGACACAGGAAAGATGTTCAAGAAATGAAAATCTGAGTGGAGGGTTCCCTCCCCTTTACCTGAGGCAGACTCTGTCATTTCTTTAACAAGTCAAAAATTCACTTCTCTTTCACCTCTTTGCCAAATCCTTGATGTTGATTTCATATCTGGACCCCAGCCTCTTTTGCTTTCAGTTGGTACAGACGGCTGCTTCTAGATGCATCTTTCTCACTCCGTGACTTGGACCACATCAAGGGGATGGGTTCCACCATTTAGCCCCTCCCAAATTCATCTCCTACTCCCTCCATCCTATTCTTTCTGTGGAAAACTTTCACTCCCTCCTTCCACTTCTCCATTCCACCTTTAACAGCATTACTGGGACAACATCCCACTTTTTATTCACCAAGCCATCTTTCTTCATTCAAATCCCATTCACTGCAAGAGGTTTGCGTTAAAACAAACAAAAACTAGTAACCCAACTCTAGGGGAAAAAAGGGTTCCCCTTACTGCAAATCAAAGCATAATTACATTGAACAGCACAATGAATATTTTTAATAAGATGACAGCCTGTGCTGGGAAAGGTGTGACAAAAGGACACTCTCATCAGCTGGTGGCAAGATTGTGCGTTGGTTCAACTTTTGGAAATCATTTTGGCAATATTTATAGAACCATAGACATAGTCATACCCATTTCACCTCAGATTTTCCTGGAAAACAAAGGAAAATAGTGAAAACGACTCCTAAAAATTTGCTATCATACCTCTATCCAGGAACATAGCATGTTGATGGACTAACATTTTGGAGTATTTCCTTCCAGTCTCACCTATACCATAAACCAACCAACCAAACCCGTTGCTATGGAGTTGAGTCCAACGCATAGCAACCCTACAGGACAGAGTAGAACTGATTTCAATCTCTAGGAAGTTATAAGAAATCTGGGTGAAAAGGGTTTACACCAATGAACGTTCATTGGAGTGTTAGTTACAATCCAGAAACATTGGGAGCCACCTAAAGGGACAAGGAGAGCATTGTAAAATAAGTGATGGCACATCCACTAGGAGCAGAGTGTCATTACTAAGATGATAACTATGAAGTCTCTCAATGTTGAAAACTGTTTATAATAAGTATGAAGAAGCAGAGTACAAAAAAAGTACTTATTTTTAAAATATGGAAAGGACTGAAAAAAAAAAAAAAAAGCAAAATATTACCAGTGTGTGTGTTCAGGGGTTGTAATTATGAATAGGGAGAGGGTTTTTCTTTTTCTCTACTTTTCAAAGTTTCTGTAATGTGGTTATATTACTGTTATAAATATATATAAATTATATATGTTACTTTTATAAATATATATCTGAAGCCTCCCTGGAATGAAGGAATTCTGAACAAGAAGGTCTGTTCCCAGAGGACCACCAAGCAGCAGCCCTCTACCCAGGCGGCGTTAGTTAAACCACCAAGAAACCAACCCCTAAAGGGACCCTATTTTTGGAGCCACTAATCCCAAAGCCTGGGTCTGGGAGGTGGGCAGGGCCTGTGCCCTCCCTACGTGGGAAACTCTCGCTAAATCTTAGGCTTTCAGCAAAACACCTGGAGCAGCGGAAACGTGAGGCTAAGGGAGCGCTGTCCCCGGGGCGTCCCCTTGCCTTGACTGCAAGGGAAAGAGCAGGCAGTGCCTTTTGCCCTAAATTTGGCTCCACCAATGCCGTGGGGAAGGGAAGTTCAAGTGGAGTTATGGAAGAGGAAACAGAGTGGATGGGTTCTTTAAGAAATGGTGAATGCGGGGCAAATGCTTCCCAGGAAGAAAGTTACAATGGCAATTTGGAAAACTGAAAGAGGCAATTCAGGTGTGTGTGTTCTTACAGTGCTTGGGAATTAGGGGTTTTTCTAAGCCGTGGACTGGATTTCATAGACCAGGGAACTGGATTGGGGCCAGAGGGTTTTCTGGCTGCAAGAGACTTAAAGAGGAAGCCAGAAAGGAACTACAGTTTCCTGAGTGCTGCCTACTATGTGCCAGACACTTTGAAAACATGCTCCCTTTTCATCCTCAGGGCAGTTCAGTCAGAAAGGTATGATTGTCCTTGATTTAAAGGAGAGGAAACTGAGGCTCAGAGAATAATCGTCCCTAGTTACAAGCTGGTTAAGTGGCACAATTTGGAAGCTGACCTACAGCCTTCTGACTTCAGAACCCTGGCTTTTTCCTCTAGGTCTAGGTCAACCCCTTTATTTTGCAGATGAGGAAACTGAAAGCCAGGAAGGGAAAGTGATTCCCCTATGTGTCTCACAGCTCATCAGAAAGAGGGCAGGCCTTGAAGCCAAGTCCTCTGATCCATAGCCCAGTGCTTTTCCCACTACCCCACAGGGCCAACTACCCGCCATTGGCAGAAGGCTTTGGCCCAACCTGTTGTGTCCATAGCGTCCCCCTTTCTGAGGCAACTCATGGTTCCTTGGGAAGCCCAGGTTGATGTCTCTCTGGGTTCTTTGCAATTTGGGCCTTATTGTTATTAACATCACTATTATTTTATTTCATTCGATTGTTCACTTCTGTATTTCCACCCAGGCTGGGAGTATTTGTTGAAAAACATTATCTGTGAAATAAAGAACATGTAACTGAATACATAAAGGCTGTTTGCCCTTGGGCTTTATGTTTGAAACTGAAGTCGGCACAACCATTGAGTGTATTATCTGGATGATATCTAATACCACCACTTCAGAGTGTGAGAATGAACCCTTTTTTTAAAAGAAAAAAATCAGAAAAGAACATTGACCTTCCTAATGTTTCCCAGCACAAAGAAATCCATCTACTGTAGATTCCAAGACAGACCAGACCAATATGTTGACATGCTGGGCTCAGATTTCATTCCTGAAAATCTGGAACCTTATGCTGTATAAATAACATGATCTTTTCCTTCATTCAAATCAAGGGGGAAAACAATTGCTAGCAGATCTCAGGGCTTGCCCTCTCCCTAGCTGTCCCCACAAGTCCTAACTTGCTACCCACAAGTCATGACTCGCATATTTTTATTTGAAGAGTTTTGGAATGTTCTGGAAACCATAGGGGGAAGGAGAACCAAATCCTCCTGAGAAATAGAGTAAGGGGGAGGGGGATACATAAAGAGAAATGTCTTGCATAAATAAGTTTATATTGAAGTAGTTAATGGGACTTGATAGTAAAATTTTCAACGTAGCTTTGTCAGATACAGAAGCACTGTTAGATTTGTTCCTGTTTTTCAGAAGAATGAATACAGAGAAGGTATGTGCCCAAGACCATAGAGGAAACTGGCTCACTTAGACTCCTGGTCATGTTCTAACTTCTCTGGGTCAGTCAGGAGATCTAAATACCATATTTTAGTTTTAGCAGAACCAATTCGTACCTAAATGCATATCATTTCCCGGTAAAAAGCATTTGTATTACCAAAGTTATTATTAGGATTTGTTATAATTCTAAATATGTTTAGATGTCTTAGAGTCGTTACAGTCACTACTGTTTAAATTACAGTAAAACCTTCTGATGTTTTCTAGAATATTCAAAAAGCAGGAGAGTTGAGGGCAGAGACCATGCCTTATTCTTCTATCTCCCAGAGTGCTTAGCATTGCGCCTTGCATCTAGACTCATTCATATAAATGGATCAAATGAATGGAAATCAGCCTATGGGCTAATTCCTAGGCTGTTACTTGCGGTACATTCTCAGAGACAATGAATGTCCTGTAGAGACTGAGAACTGGGTTGGAAGCTGTGTGATCTTTAGTAAGTGATGTGGGAGCAGAAGCATGGCCTCTGACACTCCGCTGGCTGTTTCCATCCAAACCTAGTTTCCTCCAGTTCATCCTTGCCAGTATACCTTTCAGTGAGGGATGTTTAAACTGTCTTGAGGAGTTTCAGTGGGTGAAACAGACAGCAACAGTCACTTAGGCGGGTGTTCTTCTTTAGTTGGGGGAAGGGTCATAGGGAAAGATTAGGATATCTGGGGGACTCCAATCTTACAAGGAGGTTTTTTTTTTTTTTTTTCCATTTCCTAGAGCATTAGGTAGGCAGTGGTGGTTCAGTGGTAGAATTCTCTCCTTCCATGGCGGAGACCTGGGATCAATTCCTGTCCAATGCACCCCGAACTCACCCACCACTTGTCTGTCAGTGGAGGCTTGCATGTTGCTATGATGCTGAACAGGTTTCTGCAGAGCCTGCAGACTAAGACAGACTAGGAAGAAAAGCCTAGTGATCTACGCCTGAAAATCAGCCAATGAAAACCCTATGGATCACAATGGTCCGATCCCCTTGTGCATAGGGTCACCATGAGTTGGGGGTCAGCTTGACGCAGCTAAAGACAATAACAACAGAAGCATTAGGATAATAGTTAAATACCACTGTTGCCTGGGCTTCTCCCTGCTTCCCACTCCTTCATTCCAGCTCACCCTGCCCCACACCCCCACTCTCCACTCTAAGGCCTAGTTTTCTGTGAGTAGGGTGTGAGAGCAATAACTAGATTTGGAATCCTATCAGGCATTTCAAGATCTACCAGGAGATCTCAACCATCCTGAAAAATACCAGCCTCTCAGATAGACCAGTTGTTGTATAGAATGATGGAAAAGCTGGCATCCAGAAAGGTGGAGCTAAGGTTGGTTGCATCCTTAAAAGTAGAAAAATTAGACTTTCAAGAAATACTGTTCTATTAGTTTCAATCATACAATAACACTAAAAAATTAACAAATTATTTCCCCAAAGAACTTGGGTACACTTCTTTGAATGGATATAAGAAGAAAACGTGGAACAATCACATTACTATAAGCGAACAATTCCAAGTAGATGCTTTGAACACATTTAGTTTCTCATTAGGCTGTGTTTAGTGGGGCCACTGTACTGTTAGAAAACTTCTTATATGACTTGGCCTTTCAAACCTCTTTTCATGGATGTTTCAAAGCAGCGCTATCCAGTAAAAGTTTCTGAGATGATGGAAATGTTTTATATCTATTCTATATCAGGGTTTGATACTGTCCTATATGGTAGCCACACGTGGCTATTAAGCACTTAAAATGTAGCTAGTATGATTGAAGGAACCCTGGTGGCACAGTGGTTAAAGCACTTGGTTGCTAACTGAAAGGTCAGCGGTTCAAACCCACCAGCCATTCTGTGGGAGAAAGATGTGGCAGTCTGCTTCCATGAAGATTTACAGCCTTGGAAACCCTATCAGGCAGTTCTACTCCGTCCTACACGGTGGTTACAAGTCAGAATGGACTCAGATGGCAATGGGTTTTAGTGCAATTGAGGAAAAGAATTTTTAATTTTGCTTAATTTTAATTAATTTAGATTTAAGTAGTCACATGTGACCAATGGCTACCATATTGGGCAGTGCAATTCCAAAGTAAGTCTCAGTCCAGTCAAGGCCCCAACCACCTTGACAACAAGAGGTGGTAGGCCCTGGCAAGCTTCTTTTTTACCAAGCAATTTTTAGAAAAAATAATAGAATCACCTTCCTGAAAAGCTGAAAACTAAGGAAGAGGGGGAAAAAAATCCATCATCCCTAATCTCAGGATTGTAACAACCACTGAGAGCATTTTGTTGCATTATTTTTTCCAGTTTGCCCAACCTGTTCATTAGAATCTTGGGCCTTTTGTCAGTCAAAAGATCTCATTCTGACATGGTAACAATAGACTTGTGGACTTCAGTGGGCCCCAGGGTCCCTCGAGGGTGGCCAAGGTAAGTTATCTGTGGTCTCAAAGGAGTGCTTCGGAAGGGATGAGCAGTGGGATGAGGCTGCCCACTGTGGCAGCAGCAACCACCATGGTGGCATCCCAGTTCTGACTCGCCAGGAGGAAGCGTCCTCTGTGTGTTCAAGCCTCACATCCTGTCATCACTTTAAAATTCCAGACCCTCCTCAGGAGGTCAACTCTGAAGAGTAGAGCTGGAAGGGTCCCTAGGGATGAGATAAACCCACTGCTGTTGAGTCAATTCCGACTCATATCAACCTTATAGGACAGAGTAGAACTTCCCCATAGGGTTTCCAAGGCTGAGGGATGAAATAGTCCAACCCAATTAGAGTATAAATGAGGACACAGGACCAGAGACTGGCTCTTGACTCCCAGTCCAGTGCTCCTTCCACTGAATCACAGATCCTCTCAGCATCCCCCCAGGTTCCAGCAGCCTAGGCCCACACTTCCTCCCGATACTGCCACCAAAGAGTTGCTGAAGGGAGAGGCAGGAGAGGGGCAGAATGTGACATGCTTATTCTCTCCTGTATCTTCACCCAGGCTCCATTTTCACAGCCAGTTAGGAGCAAGTGCTCCATCACTATGCTGGGCCTGTGTCCTATGGGGAACCGCCAGCCAGGTAGTGAGATGGCCCCAGCTTCTTCTTAGCACCTGCCGCTATTCAGAAAGGCTCTTGTTGCCAGGGCCCGCCATTCCCTTCTTTCTGAGTCTTCTCAGAATGACCAGGTTGAAATCTGAGCACAGTTCTCTCCCACACAGGAAAGAAAGTCTCCCACAGTGGAGACAGTATTTTTAAAGGCGCCTAGCCCTCCCAAGGTACGCTGGAGGGAGGGCCACATTCCTCCAAGAGGCTGGCCCTGGTCCCGGGTAATTTGCCCACACTCTCCTGCCACTTGGGGGGACCCCTCTGGCTAGGGCACACGTGCACAACCCTCCTCTCTACGCCCTCCTGGTCCTTCTAAGAACCCTGGCCATCACGTGGTCTTTATTAAGTTGGAAGTCGGGACCCTATTGCTCTCTTCCAAATCCCCTAGCCCCATTTGCTCCCAGTAAATTTAAACAACTGCATGAGTGGGTCTAAACTCCCCTTTGTGCTATAATTAGCCGGGAACAAGGCTCACCCCAGGATAGAAATACTGTACTGGGCGGGTTATAGACTGCTGCTGGTCCCCACAGTAGGGAAGCAGCAACCTTTTGAATAGGAGGATTAACACATTAGCACACCGATTCCTGCTTCCGGGGAGGGTTGAATTCTAGGATAAGAGCTCCAGCTTGTTTGTGAGAGGGGAGGAGAAGGGGGGAGCGATGTGCACTTGTGTGTTCCTGGGGTGTCTGGGGGGTGAACATGGGAAGAGGCCAGCAGGCACCAATCTGAGGAGCAGAGCAGCTAAGGCCCCTCCCAGGCTTAGTGTTGTGCATGGAAACGACCAAAACCTGGAGTGAAAAACATCTCCTGTCATTTCCCTCCTCTTCCCTGGCAGAGGCAGCTGACGGTGTGGTGGAGCCCACAGAATATGGGCTCCGAAATTGGACACAGTAGGAATACCTGGAGAACCAGCTGTGTGAGCTTGGGTGATTCCTGCACCTCTCTGGGCCTCTGTGTCTTCATCTGTACAGTAGCCCAAGCCTTCTGCCGTCTAGTCGATTCCAACTCATAGTGACCCTATAGGATGGAGTAGAACTACTCCGTAGGGTTCCCAAGCTGTAATCTTTACAGAAGCAGACTGCCACATCTTTCTCTTGCAGAACGGCTGGTGGGTTCGAAGCCAACCTTTTGGTTAGCAGCCGAGCACTTTAACTACTCCACCACCAGGGCTCCTATCTGTGCAATAGAGGGTAGTAATGTCTATCTCAAGAAGCCCTGGTGCCACAACGGTGAAGCACCTGGTTGCTAACTAAGAGTTTGGAGGTTCGAACCCACCCTTGCCTACTAGCATATGGAATGGAGCAGTAGTGGCTGTGGCCCCCTTTCCAGCTCCTCTTTAAGGGGCCCAGGCTTGGAGTACAATTGGCCCAAGTTGATCAGCTCAGCGCTGCTTTCATAGGAACTTTTTCTTTTTTTCTTGTATAATCAGTTGAACTTTTTTGTTTATTGTTGTAGTTTGAATGAAGTTTACATTTCAAGTTAGTCTCCCATACAAAATTTTATACATACATTTTTATGTGACCCTAATTGCTCTCCCCATACTGCCACAGCACACTCCTCCTTTCCACCCCTGATTCCCCATGTTCATAGGAACTCTTGAAGAGGAAGCCCTTGGAAATCATCAAGGGCCCTAAGACTGGTGGCGGTTGGGAGGAGACCCACAGGGCAGACCCAGCTCTTCGTGCCTTCCCATGGAAGTGCATTGAAGTGGGCCCTGAGCCAGTAAGATAAGGAGGAAGCAACCAATGACCTTAGGTGACAGGTTTATTAAAAGACAGAAATTGGGACATTACCAGCTTTAGATTATTCTCTCTAAAAAAGAGAGAGAGAAGAAAAAATGTTAAAAACCAAAAAGAACCTGACGATAATAAGATTTTTTCCAAATCTATCAAAAACAGCAAAGAGAATCAGGAAAATAGCTGGGTTGTTGATTTGCTAAACTCATGAAGACCTGCTCCTTCAAGAATGCCTTTTCAGTGCCACCTCTGTGGTAAGATTTGGGGCGGCAGAAGACATTTCAGACCAGAAACCCCCTGGACCACTCCCTCCCAGATAGCACTAGAACAACTCTGTGGCTTAGATACGAGGCCAATCTTAAAGCAATATGAGGAGATTGGAGTGTGGACCTCCCTGCCCCTCATAAGAGAGTTGCCTTACATAGAACAGCATGAGAGGCCAGTTCATTTTCTCAGCTTCTGCAGTCTCTGTTTAGCTCAAGATTGGAGGATGATATGAGAAGTCAACTCCCAGACCATCTTGGATCCTCAGTTTCCTATCGGTAAACAGGGTGGGTAACAATACCTGCTCCCAGTGGGGCAGTGACATCTTGAGTGTGCCCTTGAAAATACCTTGTAAATTGTAAATAGATATGCCCTCCCCCAACAAAATGAAAAGTATTCTTATTGAAAGTAGCATTCAAAAGTCTTGAGCACTTTCTTTATCATGGATACTCATTTGAGGGTTGAATACATTCAAGTATAGACGGAATTCAAGAAAGCTCTAAATCTACCTCTTAAAGTGTTCACGCCAAGGTTGTGTTCATCAGGCTGGGATGGCTCAATTCAGCTTTGTAACTAGCCATGCTTTTAGGGGAATAATGATTTGTGGGGGAGAGGGGTCAAAGGTCAAGAATGCTAATTTCATGTCTCTTCCTCTCAGAGTACCTTTAGGGGACTGGCAATCTAGTGAAAAATGGTTTGGAGTTTGTAAATGTCTTGTGTTTACTTGCCAAGCTTGCTTGTTGGGAGCTCTTCCTTGGAGCGGAGGAACGGACTTGCCTTGGAGATGAACTAAATAGGTGGGATGCTGCAGCTGCGCCTGAGCCAGCTGGCCCAGCCCCGGAGGACCCGCCTGTCACCAGGAAAGCCAAACAACCAAAAAAGGTCCACACCTGGAATGCCCAATTCCCTGAAAGTCAAAGCAGGAGCATCTAAACTCACTCCAGGAAGAGTCTGGTCTGGAGCCATGCCCCTTCCAGGAGACCTGCTTGGAGGACCCCATTCCCGGGTCTTTGATTTCCAGGGGAAGAAATCCCCATTGTACCAGCAGGGCCTGACAGTGGCCATGGAGCCAACAGCCCCGAAGTTAGGATGCTAGGGTCTCAAATTTGGTCACTTTGAGTCATGGGCAGTTAGGGCATTGGCTTTGCAAATTTGGGCAGGGATGCAGGATAAGTGGGAAGGAGGACTCAACTGGAAACTTGAACACTTCCCAGCATAAACAACGCATTACCTTAGCAGGCAAACCACTTAAGTTTTAACAACTGTAATAGCTGCTAACTGAAAGGTTGGAGGGTCAAGTCCACCCAGGGGCACTTCAAAGGAAAGGTCTGGTGATCCACTGCCAAAAAATCAGCCATTGAAAACCCTATGGAGCACAGTTCTACTCTGACACACATGGGATCACCGTGAATTGGAGTTGACTAGATGGCAGCTGGTTTTTTAATGGGCTAGAAAGCTCTTCCTTACATAGAGTTCAAATCTGCCCCCTTATAACTTCTACCCTTTCTTCCCAGTGCTTCCTTGAATTAAATCTGCTCTCTCTTCTCCCAACAGACCTTAGCAACATTGTTCCTTGGCTCCCAGAATTGGTTTAGCACAGGTTATAGTGATACTCAGTTGGTTAGATCTGTTCCATCCTTGTGATTTTATGTGGGGAGGAAATTGATGTTTAGAGGGGACATGATAGTCCCTAACTACGTTGTACCCAGTGGTTCCACTAAGAATCCTTCTTGACTCCAGTACACTCTCCTCTACCCTCTGCAGACAGAAAGGTTGCCCTGAATTTCCATTATCAACTAGAATGTTGTGCTTTGGCTAACATGGGAAATGAATCCTTAGCCAACAGAAGCAAATATCACATGAAACCCCACAGAGCTAGTGACTTGCGGTGGTGGTGGTGGTGGTGGTGGTGGTGGTGGTGGTGGTGGTAGCAGTCAAAGATATCAGATACTTACAGTATTAAACGCATCTTAAAAGGTCAGGCTTTTCAAAATACACTCCCCCCACCACTGGCCTTTCAAATTCCATCCTCCACCTGCCTCATCCCCACTCCCTTTGGCATCTATCACTTTTAACTGGCAGTTTGCTGCCAAAGACTCCATTCTACAAAAGGTAATCTGGAAACGTGCTGTAGAAGTAATTATATTCAATCTACTGAAGAAGATGACTGACCTACCCCCCTCTGCCACCTCCCCCACTACCCATCTGCTCCCAGACTTTATAGTCCCCCTTGCTTGGTTTTGAGTCAGCCAGTCAGTCAGCACCACCAGTGAATGCCACTTAACACAACTTAAGCTGGGGCTTCTAACTAGCCTGTTGACCAAGTCTCCAAGGTCAGCCAGTCAGCAACTTCTGTTGAGGCTGAGTACCGTTCCAGTCGCTGTGAGAGGGAGAGGGAAACAAAAGAAAGGCCAGGGACCCTTGTCTCCGATGGGTTTACTGGCCTAATTAGAGATCTCCAAGGGACTCACTTGAGACAAGACTTAAGGACACTTACAAAACAATATACAAGTGGGTATAATAGGGAGGAGTGAGCCAAGGGGAGAGTCTAAGTTCCTTGAGGGGAGGGCTCTGCTTTTGTGTCCCCTCAATCCCCTTCCCAGGGGCCTGGGCCTCTCTACTTCCTCATTAACCTTTCATTTGGAACAATTACAAAGAACTTTTTAGGCTGTCTGGCTTCCTTCTCTTTCTCTCTAGTCTCAAGCTCAAGGATCACATTGACTTCAGATGGGGGAAATTTCAAAATCTTGCTGAGATGACTGAATAGGCCTTAGATGTAACGTGATATCCATTTGGAACTCAGTATTCAGGCCACGGATAGGAATGATAAAGCTTTTCTCTGAAGTGTCTCCTCCCCTCCATCTCCTGCTTTGTTATAATAATAATAGAAGTAGTAATAATAATAGCAGCTGCTAAGTGTTGAATGCCTACTCTATGCCTGGCACTTCTTTTCTCCCTGTTGCCAGAGGAAGAGCCAAGCCCTGAACTGCAGGAGGTAGGATTTCCTGTCAAGGAACTTCACCTCAAGAAAGGGCAAGTGATTGTCCAGGGGTCAGCTCAGGGCTGAAACAGCACAGTGCTGTCCCAAGAAAGATGGCCAAGCTCACTTTGGCCTCAATGTGGGCAAAGCCAGCTCTTCTCCCAGACCCTCTGCAGCATGCTGCCGCCACCACCACAAGGTCACACCTAGGGCAAGTAGGCCCACTCCTCTGCCATAGGGCCTGGGGAAGCACTTCCTGCCTGTCAGGCTGGTTCAATCCTGGGCTAGGGGACCAGCAGGGCTGGTGACTTCTCTCTCTCTTGAGACCTTTAGCCACCTGTCCCTGGTGGTCTTGTTCTGGACCTGCCTGGCAACAGAGGACTGGACCTGGTGACTCTGAAGCCCCTTCTAGTGGAGTAAGTCGGGATCCCAGAAAGCCCAGGGCCCCGGCAGACAGCCAGACTTGCTTGGACCAAATGAAAAGCCGAGGCTGGACAGATTTCCAGCCCAAGAGGCAGTGACGCAAGATGGTGCAGCCAGAACAGAGGGGCACCGTCTATATTGCTTCTCCTTATGCATAATGGATCATGATTATAATACTTGGAATGTATGTGGGGTCTGCTTTCCAGAAGCTCAAAGCCCAGTAGAGTACTTTAGTTTCTCAGTCTCTCACACACAGAGCATGCACACACACTTTAAAGAGCAGGCCAGAAAGTGTTATAAATAAAATTCTAGAACATAAGTGGGAGGAATAAACAGGAAAATTTCACTGTAAGAGATGAAAATGCACCAACTCCTTGTGGGATGGCTTCACTCTGACAACCCACAATTGTGCTATTAATCAGAAAGGGGGCTAGACAAAGTGTTGTTTGCTCAGGATTTTTCTTTTTCTCCTTGTCAATACATGTGTTCGAGATGGTGTAAATACTGTTGGTTTGCTGGGTAAAGCTAACAGTAAGAGAAAGAAGATAGTCTTCATTGGTATAGTTAAGAGAACATATCCTATCTGGTCACACATATACTGCCAAACAGCCTTTCCTTCCAGCCAGACAGGGCTCTGTGCTGGTGACCCCATAGGCTCAGCTTACGTGGTCCTCCCTACCTCTGTTTCCACTCTTCCCCCAAGCTGAAGTGTCTCCACTCTCCTCCCATAGCCCAGTCCCAAGTGCTCCTCATCCTCTAGGCCTTCTTTCAAGATATTTGGTTTATCTGGCATGCCCTCTGCCCTCCTCCTACCCCTTTGAGGCTTTCCCACAGTGAATACCTCCCCTTTCCTGAACCTACCTCCAGAAGGCCCCAGTGACCTCACTCCCACCTCTGATCGTGAAGACCACCAGCTGTCTTTACCTAACACACGCAGCCCGCCTTCTGAGTTAACGTTCAGGTCCCTGCCAAGGCTGGATACTCTTGGAAGACAAGCCAGCACTGTGGCTTAACTCCTGCTCTTAGTATGCGTTTGACATGTGACTTTTTTCAAAAGTGAGGGCGTTTCCCAGAAGGTGGTCCTTGTTTTGATGACTTTAATTGAAGAATACTTTACTAAATGGCTGCTTACATGAATCACTACTCCTGTGACAGTTTCCGTATCAGGTCATCCCTCTCTTCCCTCCACACACTCCTCCCAACCCCGTTTGTGGCTTAGTGTTTGTGGTGAGCTAATAATTAATATTTCTCAGACCAAAGTAGCATTTTCTAAAGTAACACAAGGGCCAGCTCTGGAACTTCTTTCAGTTCATATATTCTCCAAGCCCGGGAAATACATGCAGTGGTTGCCAGGAGGAAGAGAGAGAGACTTTTTAGCTGGGCCTCCACACAGGAGAAATAAAAGAGCCCCTGGAAAAAGATTGGTTCTGGAAGGCTCCTAAGAACGCTTAGAGAATCTGCTAAATAATATTTTTGTCTGCTGTTTGTAAATGTGACTCGCTTTGAAACCATCTGTCAGGCAGTCCTTTGGAGAGAGCTGAGAAGTATTTAAATCTGTGAAAATGAGTATATTTTTGTATATACCAAAGCAGTGTTTTAATGGGTCCCTGCTGCACGCCGTCCAGTGCATTCTTTGAAATATGGTTTTATCCAATTGTCAAGTACCATTTAAGACGGAATTCAAAGAAGAGACGTGGCAAGGAATGGAGAGGCTGCTGCGCAGTTTGTAGCTCAGTTTTTTCACCAAATGGCCAGAGAGGCTGTGATGCAGGCGGTAGAGCAGCGCTTCTTAGCGGGTAGATGATGGGGCTGGTGTTTTTGTTGCTGTCCTTTGACTTAGGGAAGCAGCCATTCCCCAGATGGGAGCAGCACAGCAGCCAACTGCTCCTCATTTCCTGGCAAAGGGCCGGCTGTGTGCAGCCGGAATTGGGCATTGCTGACAGCTCCGCCCTTCAACCTTCCTAATATCCCTGTTCTCACTGCTGCCCTCCGTCCCTATGGGTAATCTCACCAACTTAGCCCTGCCCAAGACGTCTAAATTACTGGCAGCAGCTGTTGCAGTAGGAAACTTGAAAATCATCAAAAAGTCTTCCGTATGTTGAGTGGAGACCAAGAAACCAAACCCACTGCGGTCGAGTTGATTCTGACTCACAGCTACTCTGTAGGACAGAGTAGAACTGCCCCACAGGGTTTCGAAGGCTATAATCTTTACAGAAGCAAACTACCACATCTTTCTCCCATGGAGCAGCTGGTGGATATGAACCACCGACCTTCTGCTTAGCAGTCAAGCACTTTAACCACTGTGCCACCAGGGCTCCTTTTGAGTGGAGAAGGAGAACTCAAAGGAAAACTCCGTTCTCCAAACATCTGTAAGACTAATTATTGGGGCTTTGTATATGTCGTGTTGGGTCAATTCTCTCTTGGGGGACGTGTCTTCTCTGCCCAGTAAAATTGTAAGTTTCTTGAGGGTCAGGACCTTGTATAGGGCTAAAGTCAAGTGTCAGATGTGGATGGAACATCAGAGCTCAAATATCAGAGGTGAGAACACTGAGATCAAGAAAATTGAAAGTGGCAGAGTTGGGACTCAATCAGAGGCCTCTGAACTCATGTCATTATTCTGAACCATGTCGTTATTCTAGATCTGTCAAAGACAGACTACTCGACTACTGCCCCACAGAGGGAAGTGGAGTAGAACCTATCTCTCATAATGCCCGGACACAATCCATGATAACAAAAGCATTTCAAAACCCAAAAGAATTAAAAACTGGTATTCAGACCAATACATGCACACTATTCATATCGGACTATTTGTGATAACTAAAGTGGAAACAGCCCAAATTTCCATCAGTTGATGAATGAATAAACAAAATGTGGTATATAGAGCTAATGGAATATTATTCAGCCCTAAAAAGAAGTGAGTGAAGTACTGGTATACGCTACAATGTGGATGAATCTTAAACATGTTATGCTAAGTGAATGAAGCTATACACAAAAGGCCACATATTGTATAAGTCCATTTATATGAAATAGCCAGAAAAAGCAAATCCAAAGAGATAAAAAAGCAAATTAGTGGTTGCCAGGGGCTGAGAGGAAGAAGGAATGGGGAGCAACTACTTCATGGGTGCAGGATTTCCTCTTGGGGTGATGAGAATAACCTGTAACTAGATAGAGGCGGTAGCTGGATGACGTTGTGAGTGTACTAAATGTCACTCAAGTGTTCACTTTAAAATGGTTATTTTATGTTATGTGAATTTCCCCTCAATAAAAAAATAAAATGAAGGCATTTTAGCACCTTAGCTCATGGGCCTAGGCCTGAACTGACTGTGGGTTTCCCCAACACCAAACAAGGTCTCGTTGGGATGCAAACAATGTTGTACAGCAAGCACAATGGTCAAGATCTCGGGTTTCGGTATCAGAATTGGGCACAACTCTCACCTTTGTCATTGATCGGATAAGTGACTTAATCTCCTTGAGCCTCAATTTCTTCATCTGTGAAATGAAATGGTTTTAAAACCTAACCTATCTCAGGGGGTTGCTATGGAGATTAAATAACGCAGAGTAAGTGCTCAAAAGGTGATAAACAATACTTTTAGGGAGGTTGTATAGATGAGAAGCTCTATTAAAAGCTCTACAAATGGTAGCTATTATCTAGCATAGGGCAGCAACCTCTTACACCAGCCCAAAAGAAACAAAACAGGAGCCAAGTGAGTACTGGATTGTAAAGGTTTAACATCTAACCATGTTTAGCTCAGAGTAGATGACTATCTCAACCTGTTAACTTCAAACAGCCTGATGGCCAGGCACCCAGCCTCTTCTGACTAATAAAGATGAGCCATGGACCCTCCAAAAATGTTTAGCTCTCACCGCTAACTTTCTGCACTAGTTCCCAGCCACGTTTTGCACTTATCTAGCTTCCATCTGGTTCTTCATTCTTGGCTCTGTAGCCGGTAGTGGCTCTAGTTTGGCCCCATGATGCTTGCGTATGTAGAGTCACTTCTCACTGTTGATCCTCAGGTTTCCCTCCAGGCCTTGATTGCATTCATTCTTCTAGTTTTTCTAGCTTCTGAGCATCATGGTAAGTTGTGAGAACTCATCACCAAATTCTAATCATCACCCACACTGACACTCACCTGAGGGCCCCAAAATGATAGATTTGGAGAGTAGCTGCTTGATAAACGCTTGAGAGTAATTCAGGAAGAAAGAAGACTCGTGTTTAAGTGAGTTATGACATAAGGAAAAGACAGGGAATATTAGGAAGAAAGAAAAGTGGAAGCGTCTCTTCACCAGGACAGTGACATTCATTTAAAATGTACATACTGTATTTATTATTTTTTAGATTATAAAAGTCACATGTCCTTACTCTAAAACACAGAAAAGTCCCCAAGTTATATAATTACATAACTATATATACTATATACATGTTGTTATTATTGTGTGCCATCAAGTGGATTCTGACTGCTAGTGACCCTATAGGACAGACAAGAACTGCCCCATAGGGTTTCCAAGGCTTTAAGTCTTTATGGGAGCAGAGTGCCACATCTTTCTCCCGCAGAGCAGCTGGTGGATTCGAACCACCGAATTTTGGTTAGCAGCCGAGCACTTAACCATTGTGCCATCAGGGCTCTACTTCATATATATGTATATATAAATATATCTGTAATTATATATACATACATGTACGTATATGTGTGTGTATATGTGTGTGTGTATCACACCCTAACTTTTCTACTCAGAAAATCATAACAGTGGTTTATTGGATTTCCTCCTTATCCCTTTTTGTATTAAGGTATAACGTGCATACAGTAAAGTACATAAATCTGAAGTGTATAGCCTGACGAATTTTTACATATGTATACACCCCTGTAACCACCACCTAGACCAAGATATAGACCCTTTCTAACACCCCAGAAGGTTTCCTCCCATTCCTTTCTTAAACGTAACTAAAATATCGACTAAAAACAGCAACTTTTGCCCCATAAAACAAAACGGGACTAATGAGGCACAGCAGTCCAGGGACAAGCACTAGAAGGCAGAAGGGGACAGGAAAGCTGGTGATAGGGAACCCAAGGTTGAGTAAGGACAGTGTTGACATGTAGTGGGGTTGTTAACCATTGTCCTAGGGCAACATGTGTACTAACTGTTTCATGAGAAACTATTTGTTCTGTAAACGTTCACCCGAAGTACAATAAAAAAAAAATGTATAAAAAAACCCAGCAACTTTTCAAAACCACATCATTTGTACGTATTTATTAAAGGCAGGCAAACTCATATGAACCCATACTTGTAAGGAAATGAAGTTAGGTATCAAAGAAATTAGACAGTGAGAATGTTTGATTTTAAAAAATTGGAAATCTGACTTACATCAACACATTTTCCTGTGATACTCTTTTTAGTTGCCTCCTTACCTTGACTCCTGCAAGCTAAGGGAAGAAAGGCAGGTATCTTAATTATCTGGTGCTACTATAACAGAAATACCACAAGTGGACGGTTTTAACAAACAGAAATTTATTTTCTCACAGTTAGGAGGCTAGGAGTCCAATTCAGGGCGCCAGCTCTAGGGGAAGGCTTTCTCTCTCTGCCGGCTCTGGGGGAAGGTCCTTGTCTCTTCGGCTTCTACTTCCTGGGTCCTTGGAGGTCTCCATGTGGCATGGCATCTATCTTCCCCTAACTCTACTTGCTCCTCTATGCCTAATCTGCTCTTTTTATATCTCAAAAGAGATAGACTGAAGACCCAGCCTATACTGTCTCATTAACTTAAGAAAGAAAACCCTGTTCCCAAAATGGGACTATAACCACAGGTATAGTAGGATTTACAACACGTATTGTTTTGGGGGACACAATTCAATCCATAACAGCAAGGTTCTCTTGGGGATGGTGGGAGTGGAGGAGCAGGGCAGTGCCTCTTCCTTATTCCTGCCAACGTCTGTCTATCCTCATCCTCCCCCCACCCCGCCCCTACAAGCCCTGTGTATGCTGGACTAAGGCATCATGTCCTCTGAGAATTATTAAGAACATGTCAGTTAGAATCAGCAAAAGCCAGTCTGCCTAAGGGAAGCTTGTACATGTCATCAGAGAGGGACATGGGAAAGGCCGACCCCACTGTGCTCGGAATGTCTGTCCAGGTTTCATCGTTTCCTTGCTCATTTGAATGTGTTATTGTTAGAGCAGCAGGAACAGCAGCAGTTCCGTAGACACTGCCCATCAGTGGTTAGAAAATGACAAATGTCAAACTATGTCTGACCCTGACTCTCCCCAACTCTTTTTATCTGTGGTATCTCTTTGGAATAAAAATGTCTGCTCCCTGCTGGGTCTCCTTTAAAAATGCACATTGTCTCTTCACATAAAGGCAGGGATGGTGGTGCCACGGAAAAAGAAGAGGAGGAGAAGGAAAAAGAAGACAAGGAATGCATTCTGACTTTTCAGAATTGAAGCGCAATCCCAAAACCCTGTCAGACTAAGTTGGCACTTCATTCAGAATTTTCTTATGCTCATTTAAAACATCCCGTTGCTTTCTAACTGGACCTTGTTTTTCTCGTTCATAATGTTCAGGGCTGGTTGGGGAGGGTGCCCTTCAGCTCCTTGGAGCTCTGTGACGGAGAAGCTGCCACTAGATAGCTAGCTTGCCCGTCTTTGCAAATGAGGTGGAGAATGAATATAAAATGCAGTATGCAATACCACTTGTCACTAGGTGTCCTTTGCAGTCTCGAGGCACAATACGCTTGATACCTTGGATCCCTGTCTTGCTCTCACTAAAACCCCGAGTAAAATAAGCAGGGTTAGACAACACTACCGGTACTGCTGTTGCCCAAGTTGGACGCTGTGCTTTGCCTCGGACGGACGGTCTTTCACAGGCTTGAAATTTCAAACAAAAAATTCTGGTCAAGTTTGAGGTGGATTGACTACATGAAAGCCAAGGTCTCTTCCAAATCTCACATTCCAATAGCCTGTGCTTGAACAATGGCAAGTTCCCTGCCTCGCCTCCCCACCCCCCATCTCCTTTTGCCTGTGTGAATTTCTCATCAGCAGGGTAAGATGTGGAAGATTAACATAAGCATTTCTGAAAAATGAATGTTCCAGAAATGTCTTCACAATGTAAGTGCCAAACACAAAGTGTGAGTGTGTTTTTATTTAATCAAAAGGATAGGAAGAAATGCTTTACTTTCCATGAATGAACATTTATGTCCACTAGGCAAATTAGAGAAGAAACTCTCTTCAATTATATTGAAATGCACACTCTCTATCTAAAGCTGTAGGTCAAACCCTGTACAACAAGCGAAAGTCACATGACTATCTATGGCCATCGTTTTGCCATCACGTGGAAATGTACTTCCTGAAAAGTGGGTTCTTTTTTCAGTCATTAGAAATGCTCTTTATAAATCAGACTGTAAATAAAAGATTAGGTGTAGAGAAGACCCTTGGCCTTTGTTTTCCTATGAACATGGGGCATACAAGGTAATTTTTATAAAAGCTGTATGCCTGATGCAATCCTTGAGCCAGTAGTAAAGAACATATCAATACTAGTAGATATATGGTTATTGCATAATCATTTTACTCTTTGGGCCTCAGTTAACCTAGCAGAAAAATGAGGCTGACAAAAAACACCTTCCCTGTAGCGAGAGGGCCATATCGTATAAAGTAACTCAGATCCCTCTCTGTTCTACAACTCCTATGATTTAGTGCTAATTATGGACCAATACAGATGTAATCCATGTACCTCCAATACAAATTCCTTAGACCAATATACTGTTGTACTAAATAGCATTTCAGTGCTGGCTGGCCTGGGTCTGAGCAAATTGTGAAGTAGGTGGAATTTATAACAATCATAATAACAATAACATTGTTGTTGTCAGGTGACCTTGAGTTAATTTCAATTCATAGTCACCCCATGTCACAGAATAGAACTGCCCCACAGGATTTCCTAGCTGATGGGTAGGTTTGACCCTCCAACCTTTCGGTTAGCAACTGAGCACTTAACCTTTGCACCACCAGATCTCCTTATCAATAATATTAGCTACTACTTATTGAGCCCCAGATCGACTTTAGGCTCCACGAGAGGAAGGACTTTATCTGTTTTATTCATAACTATATCCTAAAACAGAGCTGGTCCTCAATAAATACTTGTTGAATGAAGGAATGAGTGAATGGATAAATTCATGAGTGCTTTGTACAAGGCAGTACGCTAAGTGCTTTTAGATTACTTCCATGCATAGATATTTTCTATTCCATGCCTAGTGCTGAGGGCTAAAAATGAAATAGGCATGCTTGTAGCCCATGAGGAATGCTTTTCATATATTTTCTCTTTTAATTCTCATAGTTAATCTATGAAGTAGATGCTATAATTATCCATATTCTACACACGAGGAAAGTGAGGCTCAGGGAAGGTAAGTTACTTGCCTAAGGACACACAGCCAGTAAATGGGAGAACCAGGATTCAACTCTTAGTCTATCTGACCCTGTAGCTTAGCCTCTTTCCCTGGGTAACACTGCCTTTATTCTTTCTATAGCCAGAATGCTCATTAGAAGCGAGAATGGTGAGACTTCATCTCACATACTATCAGAAGGGACCAGTCCCTGAAGAAGGACATCATGCTTGGTAGAGGGTCAGTGAAAAAGAGGAAGACCCTTAACAAGACGGACTGACACGGTGGCTGCAACAATAGGCTGAAGCATAACAACGATCGTGAGGATGGTGCAGGACTGGGCGGTGTTTCATTCTGTTGTACACAGGGTCTCTACGAGTCGGAACTGACTCGACGACACCTAACAGCGTAACAACAATAACATTTCCTTTCAGCAGCCACTATGGCTGGCTCTACATACAGAATCCCTGGTTGAGGAAATGTCAGGGCCTTTATCCCTTTGCTGAGAAGAATGCAATAGCCTAACTTGCCTCTCGTCAGTCTACCCTTCCTTCTCCACCTCTTTAGATCACTCTTTCTAACGCACTACTTTAATCTTTTCTCTTTCTGCTTATAAATCTTCTGTGTTGATAGGATCAAGATGACACCATGATCCCAGGTTAATGTGCTCCTGTTATCTGGCACCTTATTTCATGACAGTCTCCCAAATGAACCCTGTACTCAGTCAGGATAGTGTCTTTACTGGCCTCCACTGGCCTCATTAATCCCCATTCCCTTCACAAAAATGGCCTTGCCCCTCTCTGCCTCTGTGGCTCTTCCCACCTTCTCCACTCTTTCAGCAGTCCTCAATTTTTTCCTGAGCAGGTTTTGGGCCTGAAGAATAGTGAGAAGCAGCTGTGTCATTGGACTTGGACTCAGAAGTCCTCAGTTTAAGACTCTGAACCTGTTTCTTCATCCATACATTAGGGAAAATCATACATACTTCACAGATAATACATGTGAAAGCAATTCCTACACTCAACAGAGCTAAACAAATACTGGCTGTTATTGTGAGATTGTCTGCCTGTTGAAGGCTTTTTAGCCAAGGAGTATAATGCTTGCAAACGATGTAGGAAAATGGATTTTGTGACAGCCCACAGATGGATGGATGGATGGATGGAGGCATGGATGGATGGATGGGTAGATGGCTGGCTGGATGCATGGATAGACGGATGGAAAGAGAGAGAGGTTAGAAGCCAGAAGACCTGTTAGGAGGTTGGCTCTGCAGTCCAGACAGGAGGTAATGGGGATTTGACAGGAGTGATGACTATGCAATGGAAAGGAGAACTCAATAGGTCCAGGTGATTAATGAAGACAGAAGGAATGCACAACTATGATACTAGAATACCAGAAAGATGTTTACCTTTGTTTTGTTGGCTATGCAAAGGCATTCGACTGTATAGATCATAACAAATTATGGATAACATTGCAAAGAATGGAAATTCCAAGACACTTAATTGTGCTCATGAAGAACCTGTACATAGTCCAAGAGGCAATCATTCAAATAGAATAAGGGGATATTGCGTGGTTTAAAATCAGGAAATGTGTGCGTTAGGGTTGTATCCTTTCACCATACTTATTCAGTCTGTATGCTGAGCAAATAATCCGATAAACTGGACTATATAAAGAAGAATGGGGCATCAGGACTGGAGGAAGACTCATTAACTACCTGTGATATGCAGATGACACAACCTTGCTTGCTGAAAGTGAAGAGGACTTGAAGCACTCACTGATGAAGATCAAAGATTACAGCCTTCAGTATGGATTGCACCTCAACATAAAGAAAACAAAAATCCTCACAACTGGACCGATAAGCAACATCACGATAAATGGAGAAAATACTGAAGTTGTCAAGGATTTCATTTTACTTGGATCCACAATCAACACCCACGGAAGCAGCAGTCAGGAAATCAAAAGACGCATTGCATTGGGCAAACGTGCTGCAAAAGACCTCCTTAAAGTGTTGAAAAGCAGAGATGTCACTTTGAGGACTAAGGTGCGCCTGACCCAAACCATGATATTTTCACTTGCCTCATATGCATGCGAAACTGGACAATGAATAAGGAAGACCAATGAAGAATTGATGCCTTTGAATTATAGTGTTGGTGAAGAATATTCGATATACCATGGACTGCCAAGAGAATGACTAAATCTGTCTTGGAAGAAGTACAGCCAGAATGCTCCTTAGAAGCGAGGATGGCGGGACTTCATCTCACGTACTTTGATGTGTTATCAGGAGGGACCAGTCCCTGGAGAAGGACATCATGCCTGGTAGAGCAGAGGGTCAACAAAAAAGAGGAAGACCCTCAATGAGATGGATTGACACAGTGGCTACAACAAAGGGATCAAGCACAACAACAATTGTGAGGATGGTGCAGGACTGGGCAGTGATTCATTCTGTTGTACATAGATTCACTATGAGTTGGAACCGACTCGACGGCACCTAACAACAACTATATGACACTGGAGAGCAGTGGACAACACTGGCACAAACAGGAAAGTATGGTGAGTGAGGATATGGAGCTGGTGTTTAAAAGCTGTAAACATGGATGAGCTCTCTGAGGGAGAAGGAAAGGGTAGGGAAAACTTTAGACATTGGAGAAAGAATACTGAAGAAGGAAGGGATTTATAAAATTGGAAGACGGGAACAGACTACATTTATTAACTCCTTACAGGTGACTCATCCTTAAATTACTGGTACTTGTGTAACAATTTCCAGAGGGACCAAGAGGTGAGGAGACAGGCAGCCATGAATGAAACTGAACTGGAGCAAATTGAGATGACTGTCCTGGGGGACATGCAGTGCCTTGTATTACCTTGCCAGTATCTTTCTCCATGTAGACATGAGTCCTACCTCCCCAAGCTCCTCAAGGGCTCCTAGTCCTTCAAGTTTCTAAAGGCTTTATAGAACCAAACGTTGTACATAGCAAATAACCAAGAGACACTGCAAGCTTGATTGCTTGAGGAGAGGATTGGGGTAAGAGAAGAAAGCTATTGGGTCAAATCTGGTTTCAAGACAGGCTGAGTTTTGCCAGCAAACTTTTAAGATTTCTGAAGTAGTTGCTAATATTTAAACACCAGGATCTTTCAAATACATACAAACCTAGATGATTGATTCCCCTGGGATACTGCCCATCTGGTGAACCTGTACTCTTGAAGGCAATAGACACGCAAATCAAAATAAAGCCTAAATAGCTCTTGGAGGCTTGGTGTGGGGGAGCCCTCAAAGAAAGCATGACCTGGGCTGAGGGGCAAGTATGGGAGTCATTTAAGAGACAGCGCTTTGGGGGCCTTGGAGTGGGAGCAACTGTCTGCTTGAGGGAGTTCTGGAAGGTTCTCCAGAAGAGGTGACATCTCGGCTGAGTCTTGAAGGATAAGTATAAAGAAGCTGTCCAAGGAATAGAGGGGAATGAAAGGGCGTTCTTAAAAGGGACAGAGCTTGGAGCTAAGAAGTGCATCACATGATGGGGAATGATGTTGTGTTGTTGTGGGGTCAGAGCACAGAAGACAGGTTGGGAAGGGCCAATGAGAATGCTGGGAAAATAGACTATAGCCAATAGCAAAGGCCTGCTGAAGGACTTGGGACTTGATTTAGAAAGTAATGGGAAGCTATGGGGGATTTAAGTAGGGGAGGGATGCTGTCTGGTTGATGTTGTCAAAGGCTCACTCTGGTGGCCTTTGGGAGGAGGGGGATGGTGGAACTAGAGAGTGACAGGCCAATGACCCATCATAATTAAGGGAGGAAGCTACCTTCTACTCTCTACTCCCATAAGTGGCAAACTGGGTAGATATCAGCAGGCCAGGAATGTGCCCCAAAAGCTGAGAGAGTGGACCTGACTCAACTAGTTCTTGGCTTGGAGGACAACAGCACGTGGAAAAACCAAGTGCTACGGATTGAATTGTGTCCCCCCAAAATATGTGTTGTAAATCCTAACCCCTATGCCTGTGGTATATGAAATATATATACCATGGACTGCCAGAAGAATGAACAAGTCTGTCTCAGAGGAAATACAGCTAGAGTGCTCCTTGGAAGCGAGGATGGCAAGACTTCATCTCACAGACTTCGGACATGGTATCAGGAGGGACTAGTCCCTGCAGAAGAACATCATGCTTGGTAGAGGGTCAGTGAAAAAGAGGAAGACTCTTAACAAGACAGATTGACACACGGTGGCTGCAACAATGGGCTCAAGCAAACAACAATTGTGAGGATGGTGTAGAACCAGGCAGTGTTTTATTCTGTTGTACATAGGGTTGCTATGAGTCAGAACCGACTCAACGGTACCTAACAACAACATACCTGTGGTTAGAATCGCATTTGGGAATGGGTTTTCTTCGTTATGCTAATATGGCAATATTAGTGCAGGGTGTGTTTTAAGTCAATCTCTTCTGAGATATAAAACAGCATATTAAGCAAGTAAGCGAGCAGAGATGGGGGAAGATAGACAACGCCAAGCCACATGAAGATTGCCAAGAAACTGAGGAACAGAAGCTGAAAAGAGACAAGGATCTTCCCTTAGAGCTGGCGCCCTGAATTCAGACTTCTAGCCTCCTAAGCTGTGAGAAAATAAAGTTTTGTTTGTTAAAGCCACCCACATGTGATATTTGCGTTATAGCAGCACTAGATAACCAAGACACCAGGTATGCCATGAATGCATACTAGCTAAGCAAGCCTTTGCAGATAATTCTTACCCAGCGTATTAAACTGTAACCTCCTTTTGGCCTATACATCTTCTCTTCTCCTGGGACTGAGCAGTATCTGGCATATAATAGATGCTCAGTGAACATTTATTATTTTGAAGTAGGGACATTTCTACAGGACCAGGGCAGTCAATTGCACGTTTGCTGCTGATCCTAAATGAGACCCACAGCATTGTGTTTTCTGACAGGAAATAGCATGGGATTTAGTTAGTCCTGGCTTAGCTGCTCAAGAACTCTGTGGCTGTGAGCAAGCCCCATAACCTTGATGAGATTCAGTTTGCTTACCTATTTTTTTTAAAAAACAAACACCCAGACTTTCTAACAGAATATGAAGGTACACCTGGAAGCACTTTGCAAACTGTAAAGTATTATATGACCAAAATGTAGTATATCCATCTATATGTTGTTGTTAGTTGCTGTGGACTTGATTCCAACTCATGGCAACTCCATGTGTGCGGAGTAGAACTGCTCCATAGGGTTTTCAAGGCTGTGACCTTTTGGAAGCAGACTGCCAGGTCTGTCTTCCGAGGTGCCTCTGGGTGGGTTTGAACCTCCAAACTTTTGGCTAGTAGTCAAGCGCTTAACTGTTTGCTCTACCCAGGGACTCCATCCATCCATCCACACATCCACCCATCCACCCATCCACCCATCCATCCATCCATCCATCCATCCATCTAGCAGAATACTATTGAGCCGTAAAAAGGAATGAAGCACTGAAATATGCTACAACATGGATAATCCTTGAAAACATTACGCTAAGTGAAAGAAGTCAGTCACAGAAGATCACATATTGTATGATTCCATTTACATGAAGTATCCAGAATATGCAAACCCATAGAGACAGAAAGCAAATTAGTGGTTGCTTAGGGCTAGTGGGAGGGGAGAAGGGGGAGTGACTTCTTGATGGGTTTCCTTTTGGGGTAATGGAAAGTTCTGGAACTGGATAGTGGTGAAGGTTTCGCAACATTGTGAACGTACTAAATGCCACTCAACGGTACACTTTAAAATGGTTAAAAAGGTAAGCTTTATGTTATGTGTATTTACCACCACAATTTTTTTAAAAAGTGCTACATGAGGGTTAACTTGTCTGAGAAGTCATTGATTCTTGCATTCAACATACAGCCCCCAATCCATTCTTTGGCGTTCAGAAAACTTACAAAGAGTAGGTGCACTCCCACTAAGGAGGTGAGCTGAGGTGGGGACAGGGGAGGGGAGGGAAAGAGGGGGCTTATGACCATCTGAAAAGCTTCCCTTCTGGATGGTATTTGCTTCGTAGATTGCCAGTTGTTCACCCTGTTTGTATTTAAATGAAAGGAGGCTTTGAAGTGGGAGCCACCTCTGAGCAGGGCTTGGGGTTCCTGCCTCATGTGGTAAAGTTCAGACTTGTCCAGATCTGTTTCTAGCCAGAGGTTACTGTTTCTGGTAGAAAAGGCTCCAGTTTTGGTTACTGAAGAGGAAGAGCAGGAGTGAATCAGGGCGCAAGGAATGAGCTCCCCCAGGACTTGGGGTGAAAAGAAGCTGCCTGATTTGGCCTACATGGTTTGAGAGTATCTTTTCTCTCTTATGGTCACTGGATTTCATTTCATTATTAATCTTGGTTGCATCGCAGATCAAATTCTCCTTGGTGAAGAACATCTTTAAGTAAATGCATCAATCAATGAAAGTTAGAAGTGCTGGGCTAGGTCCTAGCAATGCCTGAGGAGCTGATGTGTGTATCTGATTGAGGAAAACTCTGGACTATTTGAAAGTCCCTTGAAAATGGCATGAAATTCATTTGTAGTTGAGTTTGCATATTTAGAAAAACTGGTCTCTTAGTTTCAGAGTGTTCTGCCAACCCACAGAAATTGGAAGTCCCAGATATGGACGAGTCACAATCTGTTTATGCTGATGGTCTCCACGAGTTAATAAAATGTAGAAGCGACTGCAGTGGGCATTTAAAACAACAGTTCCACTGGTTTCTACAGCTCCTCATAGCCAACCATGTCAATGTGGTTTACAAACAGCGGCAAGGAAGGTTCAACAAACCCTCTAAGGAAGATAATTGTAATGATGGTTCATATCTTCACCCTGTGTAATTTTATGGGAATTGGGAGTCTAGCCAAATAATAAGTCCCAGTCCCTTTTATCTGCCCAGTTCCCAGCACACTCCCGAGGTGTCTGAGGCACTTCTCACCCTAACCTCTTAAAGCAGATTGTAACAATAACAACAGTAATGACAAGTTTCCAATCTGCACAGTTCCCTTCATTAAAGGAGCCCTGGGAGCTTCAAAAACACTCATTAATGGAATCTGACAAAGCTTGGAAGGTGGGAAGGTTCGCCCATTCTGTTTTCTGGAGGCTAAGTGGAAACTGGGTCCTAGAAGTGTGGGCCAGTCTCTCCAACCAGGCTTGAGGGGGCAGGGGGTCTGGGAGGGTCGCTCCATTAACCCATTGCTGTGGAGTCTATTTCGACTCATAGCGACCATCTAAGACGGAGTAGAACCACCCTATAGGGTTTCCAATGCTGTGAATCTTTACGAAAGCAGATCTCCAGGTATCTTACTCACCAGGAGTGGCTGGTGGGATAGAATCCCAACCTTTAGGTTAGCAGCCAAGCACTTAACCACTTTGCCACCAGGATTCCTTGGGGGGGGGTCCCTAGGCTACCATTTTTCCATGTGTCCTAGGGTCTGGAACCACTCCCTTGCTGGGTGCTATTAGTCACTTCCCTTCTCTGGGCCTGTTTTCCTACGTGTAGCAGGTGGGGTTAGGCCATCTCCAAGATCTCCGAGGCCAACCTTGACTTTGTCCCATCGCCTGGCTAATGGGAGAGTTCTCCTGCTTCAGGGTTCGGTTAGACTTGTAGCAGAACCGGGTGTGTATGGGGGGTGTTGTTGTTGAGGTGTTGGTTAGGGGAGGAGACTGCCAAGGTTTGGAACAACTCAGTGCTCCATGAGCACGGTTTGATGGGAAGCAGGTCTGCGGTGGCCAGGTGAGGTTCTAGGGCCATCTCGGAGACCCCAGTCCCCCTGGTGCCTGCAGCGAGGCAGTGCGAGTAATGTGGGCGCCTTCCCCGCCAGGCCCAGGAGCTGGGCGGTAGGAGCGTACCCTGGGCTGCAGGACGGCCCGGGGAGGGGCAGGTATCAAAGCGAGAGGGCTCCGCGCGGCTCTGGCCTGCGGGCAGCCGATCAGGTGGCCGCGCTTGGAAGACCTCGGGCTCCGACGTGGGCTTTGGGACAAGTCCCTGGCGGCCCAGTCCTGGGGGACTTGGGCCCTTTAGAGCGGACAAGTTCGCCTTTCTCTGTGAGTGGGGGGCGGCGGGCAGGCTCCCCGCCACACGGGAGGAGGGAGGAGCCCGGCGGGGCGTGTCGCTCAGGGAGCGCCGCGCGCCCGGTGCGGCCCCCTAGGAAGTGGAGCTGGCCGCTCCGGATCCAGCGCCGCTTCCAGGTTTTCTCCCGGCCCGGCCCTGCGTGCTCCCGCCTGTCCCGGCCCCCACCCCCCCGCCCCCTTCCCTTAGGGCCGCCCGCTTGGCCAAGTTTGCGGAGCGTCGCCGCGCACGCCGGCCAGTCAATCAGCGGCAGAGCAAAGAAGGGCACGGAGGCGCACTGAGGGCAGAGCGAGAGGAGCCGAGCCGGGCGAGAGAAGCAGCGCTGGGCCGCGCAGCCAGCGCCCGCTGCCGCGCCCACACCCTCGCGCCCCCCGGCGCTGCCACCTTCCTCTTCTCCCCGCGCCTCTGCCGGCCGGCAGCCAACTCTCCCCGTTCACTGGCCCGCGGAGTCCCAGGTCCCTGGTTCGCGCCTCCGCGCCGCGCGCCGCCTCCGCACCCTTTCCTCCTCCCTTAGCCGGGCGACCGGTCTTGGGGACCGTTGCCTGACGCGCGAGGCCCACCTCCACTTTTCGCCCTGCGCCGCCGCCTCCTGCTGCTCTTCTCCAACTCCCAACTCGAACTCCTTCGCCCGCTCGCGAGCCCCCCGCCCCAGCGCCCCGCGCCCGCCGAGTCCGCCGCGCCGCGTTCCGGCCCGTCCAGAAGCAGGGAGCGCGCCCGCCTGGCCCGCACCATGGCACGGCTCGGCTTGCCCGCGCTGCTCTGCACCCTAGCCGCGCTCAGCGTCGTGCTCCTGGCCGCCGAGCAGAAGTCGAAAAGTTGCTCAGAAGTGCTCCGTCTCTACGTGTCCAAAGGCTTCAGCAAGAACGATGCCCCTGCCTACGAGATCAACGGTAGGTGAGAGACCCGGGAGGCGGGCGCGGAGACGGCCCCCGGGGAAGGGGCCGCGGGCTCTCCCGCCCTGCCACCCCCCGCAGGTAGCCCGCGAGGGAGCAAAGGGCCGGCGACTGAGCCAGAGCGAGCCAGCCGGGTGCAGAACGTCCCCGGCAGGCGCGGTGGCTTCCCCCAATCCGGGGTGCTGAGAGTGGAGGGGCGCCTCAGAGTTGCCCGGTGCCACTCCGGCGCGCTACCTCCACTCCCCTGGCGCGGCGCGGTCGGGGGAAGCTCCGGAGGACTCTGGCCCTCAAAGTGTGTGTAAAACCGGCTCCCTCGCCTTTTCCGGGTTGAACTTCTTATTGGGCTCTCCGCTTTGTCGTATGGGTGACGAGAGGCCGGGTACGGGCTGAGAGGGCTAGGAGTGGGAAAAAAAATACCCTCCTAGTGCTTGCCAGATTCCGAGGGGCGCAAAACGTGGGACTTGAATTGATGTTTCATTGATGTTCTTTTAAAACCCTGTCCCTTCCTCTCCACCACTCACACGGATTAGGAGTTTTAAGTAGTTGCAGCAGCTTTAGAAGTCGCTTTTTAAAAAGCAAACTGATCCCTCCACCCCCAACCCCCCCCCCTTCCAAACCACGACTTTGGATAACTCCTGCTTTCCGGAAGGCGTTGGGCAAGAAGAGTACTTTTCCCTCTTTCTCTTTCTCACCTTACTTTAAGGGTTAATTGCATTTTCAATTACAGACCTTTGAAAGGATTGATGGCAGGAAACCCGAATCTGGGTTTGGAGATGGTTATGCAAATGCAGACGGCTTAGCTTGTGAAAAAGTTCGCCGGATTTAGGCGGGCGCCGGTCGTTGGGATGCGTGGGGTGTTTGGGAAAGTCCTCTCGGACCGAGCGCCCCCCGCCCCTGCAAGCCCGGCGGCGGTAGTCGGATCCGTCACCTCCAGGTCGCACTTAACTCGCAGCGACCAACTGTTGCGCACAGCCCGGTGGGCGGCGCTGGGGCCGCCGGCGACGCAGGTAGCCGGTTCGCCCTGGCGGTTCAGAAAGCACTACGAACCTAGCTGGCTGGGGCCAGCCTAAACTAACGGCGGAGGGAGCGCTTCGAGCCCCCGGGCCGAGCCTCCGTTGGAGCCTTTCATGGAAGTGAGCCTCGCTGAGCTGAGCGCTCGGGTGGGGCAGGCGGGGGGCGGGCAGTCAGCAGAGGAAATACTGTAATTTCAACCAGGCGCTTCCAGAGGCGCACGAAGACTTGGGGGTCATTTTTGGGAAGGGCTATTAATACCCTTGGAGATTAAGTGCAGTCATCAATTACATAGAAATTACAAAGGTAATTGAGGGAAGTTGCTCGGCGCTTTCGGATTGTAACCGGCCTCTGTCTAGAAATAGAACCGAAGAAACTGTTGGAGCCTCGCAAGCGTCCGCGGCACCTTGGCAGTTATCAAATAACTCACACACTACTGATTAGAGACTGTTTGCCCTTGAGCTGCCTGTCTTTTTGGGAGCTCAAGTATGTCCTCGCAGCGGCCTGATTTTATTGGTTGTAGATCCCTGAAAAGCCCTCTTTCTTTCCCCTCTCGCTCCCGCCCCGCCAGAAAAAGTGAAGTGAATCAGCAGCTACTGAAGCTTTGAGGGCTCCGCAGGTCAGACCTAGGGTCTTTGTGCCCAGCACGGTTTGCGCCTGGGCGCAGCTGAGATTATTGGCGTGAAAGTTACAGTTGTCATTCCCACATTTTGAAGGGGTAGATGCAGCGATGCACTTAATGGGAATGTGACAAGTTTTCATCTTCTGCTCGTGCAAACAATATATGCCTTTGAAATGGACTGGCGGCATTCAGGGAGTGGATTGTGCACTTGCCCTCCCCACTTTCTCCAAGGGTGCTACGTGCGGTGTCTTGCAATGGCAGGGCATCTTCCTCCGCCAGCAACTCAGGCAAAACGAAGCTTGAAGGGTCCTCAGGCACTCTGTGCTAGGTGCTCCTTGTGATGGTCACTGTCCCCAGAAAACACCTGAGGCATATTTTTGCCTACATGTCTCTCTGGGTATTTTCCTCCCAAAGGTAAGGGAGTTATTAGTGGCCAGCAGCAGGAAATGGAAGCTAATGTACTCACACCCAAAACATTTTATTCTTTTTGTCTTGTCCTTCATCTCCCTCCCAGGGCTGCTGCTTTTATTTCCCCTTTTGAATGACCTACTGGACTGCATTCTCCTGAGGAACAAAGGAAGTGCCTTTTTAGCTGGAATCCTTGGAAGACCACCAAGGACTTTAGCTCATGCAGTGCAATTTCGCACCACTTTCAACAATAACAAAAATGCATGACTGAATGGTTCAAAAATGTGGAGTGTTAGAGGCATTCATTTGAGTCTAGGACACTGTCACAACACAGACAGACCCCAAGTAAATACCTTTAGACGGCCAGTATAGAAACAGGGGTACTCTTTACCACTGCCCTGGCCTCTCCAGATGCATACATTAGCCTAGTCTTCCCTGGCCTACACTCAGAATTTGGGTCATTTGCGGGGGGGTGGGTAGGAACTATAGTGACTTGTATTCAGCCTACGTCTGAAGGAATTAATTGCCAGGCACTTTTCCCTGGGGGGACTTAAATATTTTTTAATGCAAACGTCCAAGATTGTTTTCAAGGCAAAGGGTTGCAGTGTCTGGGTGTGTAGCTCATTGAACCCCAGGCCTAGTTCAAGTTGAAGGTTTTATTCCCAATGGCCTTGCACTTGCCTTTGAGAGGTTTGAAAAGGCTTTAAGAATACTCCATGTTCTGAAGGAGCCTCAGTCTTTATAGATCATAATTAAGATAATTTGATGTGCTATTAAGGGTGTTGGGAATATAGCATTTTGATAGGGCCCCAACCAAGGTCCTGCATTGCTATTTACTTGACCCTCTACTTCTCAAATAATGGGGAGCCTAGTGCCATGATCAAAAGGGATCTTTAACACGAAGGGTACGTTTCTGTTCAGTTTAGTGGGCATATCTTTTTGGAGCACCTACTATGTGCACTATTCTGTGTTCCCACCATGGAGGCAGGAAGAAGGGTAGGTGGGGCCTCTGCCACCCCGGACCTTTCAGGAGTAGTGGGGAGATAAGCCATGCACACAGATAATTGGAGTACACTGTGGTCTGTGATAAGAACCACATGAGCAGTACAGGAGAAGAGTGTCCAGTGAGCTCCAAGGAAGATGGGATTTGGGATTAGAGTATTAACAAAATGATGCTAGTTCATTAGTAAAAATCAATAATGTTAATGATATTAAGAAATTTAAAAATCTAACCATTTTCATTGTTTCCCTCCATACAGGCAGAGGATAAAGGGTATGCAGTAATTGACACTTGATTACTGGTCTAATCTTTGCTAAAATTGTCTCTACAAGTGAGGTAGTGGGTTAGAAGCTTTCTTGAGCTTGCCAAAGGTCCCCTTCACGGTGACATGGAATGATGCCAAGGAGGACTTGTCACTAGGTGTGATTTTGGAGTTTTTGTTCCTGTTCCCATTAATGTTCATTAGCAATACACTTGTGAGCAAGCATGCATACACACACACACACACACACACACACACACACACACACATCTCAAAGGATTCTGGGAATTGCATGAACTATGTTAGGATTACATGGGAAAAAATGTGCATGTGTTGAAGAGGTAGCAACACTTTCTTTTCTGATGTTGAGTTGATTATTGTATTTAAGACACACAGCATATGTCTTCAAGAATTGTATTCTTCCTTCCCCACCTTAAGTAGATGCATTGCATTCTGGAATGTGCTTGTGATCTATTGGAATCAACACTTTGGCTCCCTGTGTATCACTTGAGGGGAGAAGAGTCTAATTGAGCCACAGAGCCTGTGACTGTATCTGGTTTATGCAGCTCAATTTCTGGTTAGAACATACAAACAAAATATTTGATTCAATATAATTACTATTTTCCTTTTTTATTTGATTCACATTGGGTTGCATGTGATTTCAGGATCAACTGGAGACTAGACTGAGGAATGAAAAAGAAAGTTTTTTGTTGTCTCTACAAGGGGAACAACATTGGTGTTAATCTAAGTTGATTGGAAGCTAGTCTCTCTGGCTCCCCAATAACATGAACTATTTTAGCATGGAGGTTGTTCCCACAAAAAATGCATTTTGGCCTCATGATACGAGCTCTTGAGTGTTTTCCCTGGCCCCAGCCCCATACTAAGGACTTTACATGACTCTCTCATTTAGAGTCCACAGCCACCATAGCCCGTTGCCATTGAGTGTATTCCAACTCATGGCAACCACATGTGTTACAGAGCAGAACCGCTGATGCAGTGGTTAAGTGCTTGACTGCTAACTGAACGGTTGGCAGTTCAAACCCACCAGCCACTCTGTGGGAGAAAGATGTGGCAGTCTGCTACCATAAAGATTTATAGCCTTGGAAACCCTATGGGGCAGTTCTGCTCTGTCCTGTGGGGTCACTATGAGTCAGAATTGGCTCGATGGCACACAACAACAATATTTACAGAAGCAGATAACACCAGGCCTTTCTTCCCTGGTGCCACTGGGTGAGTTTGAACTGCCAACCTTCCTGTTAACAGCTGATCATAAACCGCTTGTGCCATCCAGGGACCTACAACAACCATAGAAGGTCAGGCTTACAATCATCCCCATTTTACAGACAAGGAAACTCAGATTCAAAGGGATTAAGAAATATATTCACAATCTCACAGCTAGCAAATGGCAGAGGTGTGATTGGAACCTAAGTCTTGTCTGACCCAGAGCCTAGTCTTTAACCACTATGCTATGTTGTACAGACAGTAAGACAAGGAAGAAATCTAAGCTATGGGCAGGCTTCAACTAACTAGTAGAAGACCATCAGAACAGCACTTATTCTCAAGCTGTAGTCAAGAGGATCCAATCAAGGTCTTTGCAGTCACAGTGTTATGTCTGGACATAGACAATATAGTGTCAGCACTAGAAGGAATAGAAATTGTGTTTCCTGGGCCATGGGGAGCCAGTGAGGGTTGCTAAGGAGGGAAATGCCATGAGTCAAGCTGTTATAGAAAGATAACTTGGTGTTAGTGAGGCAAGAGATAGAGGCCAGAAGATCTGTGAGGAGGTTGTTTTAAATAGCTTCTTAACTGGTCTACTTACCTGCCTGTTGTCTGTTACCCTCCCACCCAGAACACAGCCAGCTTCACTTCCTTATAACACTGCTGTGAATGGAGTCAGTCCTCTGCTTCCAGATTCAATGGTTCCACGTATCTCAAATGGTACTTGAAATGGTACTTCTTTCGTTGAGACTTCTGAACTCCCCAGGGTTATATGCCCTCTTCATTTAAATTTCCTGCTTGAACCAGATTCACAGTCTTTAGAACAAAACTGCCTTGTATCATAGTTGTGCGCATGGGCACGTTTGTCTTCTCAACTGTAAGCAACCTGAGGGCAGAGATACCAGCTCCTGGCGTTTTGTGTACCCAGCACTACCAAGTGCAGTAGCTCAATTAAACAAGCAGGCAGATGACAGACAATTGTATCGCATTCTCTGTGAGGACACCAGTGCTATAATGGGATTACACTGCCTTGATGATAGATTGTCATCCAATGGTCTGTTGATCTCCAGGGAATCTTCTGGATCTAAACACTTCGAAGAGAAATAAATTTAGAGTAAATCTCCGTGATATGTTGGTATAATGTGGAGAACGTTTTTATTTTGTAGGAGCACTTGTTTTTACCACTTCATTAATAACCGAGTGCTATGGGAATTTTTCACAAAGATTCAGAATTGTTTTTCTTTCTGCTTTTAAATGCACTTCTTTAAGGAACAATTGAGACTGTTATGATTAGCCAACTTAAAGTTACATTCACCACATTCAGTTCATACTATAGAGCTGGTTCAGTGTAAATCAGTTACCTTTTAAAAAATGAAACATTAAGTTTATTGTCTTTACAAAGCAGAACACGCTTAAGGGTATCAGAATATGTTATATAAGCAGACACACTAAAATACGAACAGGTAAAAACTAGCATTTTCAATTACGCTTGGTTAAGCATCTGTTGCTTACTATACAGAACATGAAAGTGTGGAAAATTCATGAAGCGATTCCATCCTGGAGGTAATTTGAAATATTATATTTAAGTTCTGATGTGTTTAATTCAGCAATCTGGTGGGAGAGAAAAATCAAAGAGATCCATCAGCCAGGTATTCAACTTTGGAAAAAGAAACTCTTACAAATGTTAGAAATTAGGGAAAAATTGAATGGAAGAGTTAAAAAAAAAAAAAAAAAGTCAATAACCTCCAGGAAGCCTGGAAACTATGTAAAAATATCTTATTGGAAGCCCAGATAAATGTGTGCCAGACATCAAAAAGACCAGCTGCTTGGGGAAAGAAAAAAAGGACCCGGCATGACTAACTGGCAGAGTAAAAGAGGCTGCTGCAGGGAAAAAGGCAAATGGAAAGGGTTTAAGCCAGGAGACAAGGGACGTCCATGAGACATGGCAGGTACAAGCTAGAAGTTGAGTGGGCCGAAAGAGAATTGGAGGTGAACTTTGCAAGAGGTTTGAAAGAAGGTCTGTGTGATAATGGTGAGAAGGGTAGGCTAAGTTAAGTCCAACCTATCAGAGGAAAAGCAATATGGCTTAAGGGGAAAATAAGCCTGGTTCATCTTCCAGGGTTTTTGAGAGAAAAGAAGTATGGTGATACTGGGAAATAGATGCACAGAGTTTAGGGTTTCAGAAATTATGCAGTGGGATCCCAAGGCAAAGAATGTTCAGAAAATGGATTCAGTTTGCAATAGATGGGAATGTTGGTTTATTTAGGATAGAAAAATTGAGAGGAAGCCCCATGTTCCTAGATGGAGTCGTTTCAATGGTAGGAACATGCTTTTTTGGAAAGAGTTCTGGCCTAGCTCTGTGGTAAATTAGTTGTCTGATACCGTTGCTGAAGCTCTTTCCTCTTTGGGCCTCAGTTTTCTCATCTGAAAAAATGGGGATGGGGGGATATGTTAGGATGCTGGACTAGATCAGTGATTCTCAACCCTGGCTACATGTTTGAACCACCTGAGGAGCTTTGAAAATATACTGATGCCTGGGCACCACCCCAGATCAATTAAATCATACTTTCTGGGGGCGGGGCCAAGTGATGGTGTATTATAAAGGCTCCCCGTTGGCTCTAATGAGCAGCCACAGTTGAGAACCACTGCCCTAGATAATCCCTTAGGTCTCTTCCATCTGTACAATGCTGTGATCCTCAATTTTCCAATGAAATGCACCACATAGCCTCTCAAGATGTGAGTTTCATGTAGACTCAGTGCGTGCTTATTTTAATTTTGGCTGACTTGGATTTAAGTGGAAGGTCTGTTCAGCTGGGGAAAATACAATATTTGAAAAATTAAGACGCAAGTCTAAGCCATAACCAACGATGCTTTGCTGAGGGCAGAGACATAATACGCGGATTTGGAGAGAAGTACTTTGGAGAGAATTAGAAAGGAATCCAGCTTTGCTGTCATTTATTGAATCAGTGTCAGGGTGCTAGGTGATGTTTCTTCCCTTTCTGTTTATTGGTAGAAAAGCAAAAACAAAACAAGAAACCTGTTTATCCTTTACTTTACTGTCCTCTTTGCCACGTGTTTATTCTCTTCAAGTGTCTTATCAAGAAACAGAAGTACAGTAAATCCCTAGGCTTGTGGCCGGCACCACCATGCAGAACACAGCTGGGAATGTGGAAGTAAGCAGAAAAGCTAAATGATGGAAACAGCTGTCATAAAGCTTATGCATTCTACTTAGAAGAAAGGCCTTCAGAAATCTATCATCAGTGATCATTGATTGAATAGCTCCTATAGCCAGAGCAGTAGGCTAGGTACTGGGGATTTAGAGGTCTAAAGCAGGAATCAAGCTTTTGAGGAGCTTACATTCTAATCAGGTGGATAGGGTTTATAGGTGAGAAGATAAAATGCTTTGATTATCTAGCTTCCCAGGCTATACTGGGCTGATTAGAAGTAGCAGGAGGTGCTGGTTGGGGAGTGGAGAGGCAGGAAGAGGGAGAAACGAGAGATGACAGTATGACACAGGGTGGGAGGAGGCCAGAAGCAAACCAGTAGATCTAGAACCTGCCACTCTAGGCCAGTTTGAGACCCTTTAACCAGCTGCGGTGGAGTCACCGCTGACTCATGGCAACCCCATGTGTGTCAGAGTAGAACTATGCTCCATAGAATTTTAAATGGATGGTTTTTCAGAAGTAGATGGCCAGGCCTTTCTTCCGAGGTGCCTCTGGGTGGATTCGAACCTCCAACCTTTCCGTTAGCAGCGCCGTTTGCACCACCTAGGGACTGCTTGACCTTTTAGGATAGGCTAAATGCTCAGAGGTAGCTCTCTGTAACCCTTGAGTGTGCTAGTATACTTCAGGGCCCTAAATATTATACGGAGCCCTGGTGGTGCAGTGGTTAAGCTCTTGGCTGCTAAGTGAAAGGTCGGGGACTTAAACCCACCAGCAACTCAGCGGGAGAAAAGACCTGATGATCTGCTCTCATGAAGATTACAGCCTGGGAAACCCTATGAGGTAGTTCTACTGTCACATAAAGTTTCTATGAGTCAGAATTGACTTGATGCTATAGAACAACAAATATTAAATAATTGTGTTTGGTATATTTTGATTTAAAAGGAAAGTATACTGTATTTTTTTTTTCAAATAACACACCTATGCATATAATGCACGGAAATGATGAAATTAAGTAAAACAGTTCTGGCATTGCACGTGTGTTATTTGCATAAAAGTGGCATTTTAGAAAGAGTTCCATTGGAAATACTTGAAATACAAACACTTAGGCATGAAAGGGGGGAAAGTTCAGTTAACTTACACATGTACCTATTTAGAGCACCTAGTCTCTCAAGAGTGCTGGATCAATGAAAAGTCATTCTGTCACTTTGTCTTTTTTTTTTTTTTAATATTGAGGTTAGAAACTGTATGTTAACTGAGTAGCTTATTTACTTCAGAGCTTTATGATTCATAATGTTGTTCTCTGTGTGTACTTTCCCTTCTAAGCCCTCTGGAACATCCATGTTAGATTTAGCTCCCAGTACTGTACAGCTTGCTGTGCTCAGCTTAGGAAACTGACTTTCTGACCTGAAGTCACAAGAGGCAAGAGAATTTGTTCTTAGTTAGTGGTAATGGGTTGAAATATTTGAATATTGGTTTACTTTGTAAACATGCGCATAAGTGAGTAAATGTATAATCATAAGAAAAGGAAAGCTAGGGGTTTAGGATCTCATCCCTTTGCCATCGAGTCGATTCTGACTCATGGCGACCCCATGTGTTGCAGGGTAGAACTGAGCTTCATAGAGTTTTCTTGGTCCTGATAGCTCAGTGGTTAAGACCTTGGCTGGTAACTGAAAGATTGGTGGTTCGAACCTACCAGCTGTTCCGTGGGAGAGAAGACCTGGTGATCTGCTCTCACGAAGATTACAGCCTAGGAAACCCTATGGGGCAGTTCTAGTCTGTCCTACAGGGACACTATGAGAAGCCGATCACCAGACCTTTCTTCCTTGGTGCCTCTGGGTGGGTTTGAACTGCCAACTTTCTGTTAGCAGCTGAGTGCAAATTGTTTGTGCCATCCAGGAGTGCTGTATTAGGAATGAGGACACATGCCATGGGCCTTGTGTCTGACCATGTTACTATTTGAACCTCAAAAGAAGTCATTGCTCTACTTCTGCCTGATTTAAGAGACCCAAGTATCCCCAGTTCCTGTCACGTTCAGTGGCACATGATAGATGTTCAGGGAATATTTCTGGATCAAAAAAAAAGTTCAAGCATGATTTTTGGTTCTTGTATTCAAGCTCGGAATGAAGATTCCTACTTATCTCCTTTTAATTTAAGGCTATTTATTTTTAAAAGTAAATAAAGTAAGAAAAACATCCTTTTTTTTTCCTTTTAAACTTACAATGTGGTGCTATTTCTTGGCTTGCTTGGATGTGAGAGCTCAGTATTTCATGTGATTTGCTAAAATCCTGATAGACAGGTGTTTGCTGTTTCTCACTTTGTTTCCCACGTTCTTCTTACTTGGTGTTCAGCCCTTACTCTGTGCTTGAAGAGAGAGGTGCTTTTAGGGAGGCTACCTTTGCTCCTGTTGGTTGCTTCAGCCTTTCTACCAGGTGCTCATTTCCCTCCTCTTGCCAGGAAACTCAGGTCAGGCCGCAGGCAGGATTGGTGTCTTTGTCTAGTGTAGCGCAAGGTCACCTGGTCTCTGCTCTCTGCTTCATCCCAGCCATTCTGTTGGCGCTAGTCCTTTCTTCTCCCAGCTACTTTGTCAGTTTGGCTTTTGCAAGCCTCTTAAAGCCAGACTCCTTCCTTCTATATTGGGCTTCCGTCTCCAGGAGCAGGCTGGAAGTGGTTCCTTTTGGACTGCAGAGGTTTCCTTAGTTCCCCAAACCCTTGACGTTGCATCCCAGCAAGCATTGAGCCACAGAAGAGTTTTTCCTTCAGTTATTGTTTCTATCCCACCACACGGGTTGTCTCCATTGAGTTTTCAGTCTGGTGTTTGGTTCAAGATGAAAACAAAGCTCTCTGTCCTTGCAAACTGCAGTGTAAAGCATGTGGTTAGCAGTCTGAGTGGGAGTATCATTTTTCTTGGCAGGCACTTCACAGAAAGTCCTGTTTCTTTGGTGCCAGAATAAGCAGTCATTACATTCCTTACAATTTATAGTCAAATTATTATCTACTATTGTTAAAATTGCCTTAATTATAGAATATTTCCCCATGCTAAGATTATTTTTTTAAAAAAGCAAAACAAGACAACTTTTCACTGGTAGATTTTAGAAACAGGCCTTAAAAAAATCACCCCCTGACCATGATGTTGGAGACTATGAGGGAGGAATGGTTCTTTGTGTTTATGAGGGTTTTTTTTTTTCTTTCTTATTTTAAGGAGCAGAGTGCAGTGGGTTCACTTGAAACTGAATTTGAACTAAGTGTCCCCAGTGGGCTGGCTGGTTAGTTAGTTAATATTCTGCCTTGTTGTTTGTCCCCCATTTGGAACTAACTTTGTTTTCTCCCCTTTCAGGTCCGATGGGCCTGGACCCCCTCTGGGAGGAGTGGGAGCAGGCTGAGGTGCTACGGGTGGGAGGTCAGTTGATCATTAAGCAGTGTGGCCGTCTTTGAAGACATACTTGTGTCCTTCAGGTTGGAGGACAAATGAATAAATAAACAATCTTCCAGAATAAGGGACTGGGTCAGTTTTCTTGTGATCTGAACAAAGCTTTAGGTGACTGGATGGGGGTATGTTTCTGCTTAGATGTTCTTTAATAATTTCTACCTTTGGCTTTGCTTTCAAGAAATCTCCAAGAGTCTGACCACTTCTTACCACCTCTCAACCTGGTCCCAGCCCGCATCTCTTTTTGCCTGGATCATTGCAGTCGCCTCTAACTAGTTTCCTCCTTCCAGCTCTTCCCCCCGCCTTCCCCCCCGCCCCATTTTGTTCTTAGCACAGCAGCCAGAGTGATCCCGTTAAACCCAAATCAGATTCTATCACTTCTGTTTCCCATGCCACCCAGAGTGAAAGCCAAGGTTGCAAGACCCATGTGGTCCTCTCCTTGGGCTTCATCTCCTGCCATTCTCCCCCTTTTCCACCCCACTCTTAAGCCCTGTTGGTTTTGCTGCTGTTCCTGAGCATACCAGGCATGCTCGAGGCCTTTGCGCTTGTTATTCTCAATGCATAGACCATTCAGCACTCAGCAGTATGGCTCACCCCTTTCCATGTTCTAGGACTTTGCTTTCCTATCACCTTTAAGAGAGAAAGCCTTTCCTGAACCCTCTATAAAATAGACGCCCCACACATGCACATAGTCTCTCTCTCTCTGTATCTGTCTCCTTTATTCTTCTAAGCAGCTGTCTCATCTGTGGACAGGGATTTTACCTCTTTTATTCACTGCCCTATGTCTAATGTCTACCAGATTGCTTGGCACTTACAGGTGTTTGTTGAATGAATGCATGAATGAGTACTCCTTGTAAATCAGAAGCTCTTGGTTAAGAAAAAGTTTTCAGAGGGAATCGTTGACTCTTTAGGACTTGTGAATGTGAAGCTAGGCATTGGAACCCCCATCTGTAGCAAGGGGACACCTCACCTGAAGGTTCATTCATTCATTCAGCAAATATTTACTGAGTGCCTAGTGATTGCCAGCACTGTACTAGACACTGGGCATACAGCAGTGAGCAAAATGGACACAGGCCAGGCCTTGTACTTGTGGATTTTGCAGTCCAAATGGTGAGACAGATATTGACTCAGTGATTCTACAAATCAATATTGTGTTACAGTTAGGATAACTGCTTCCAAGGAGATGCCCTCGGTCTTGGGTGGGGTTTGGGAGAGTGCTGATCAGGGACGAAGTAGAGTTTTCTTGAACGTTTAGAATGAGTATTTAAGTCTGGGGGGGTTCTCATTTTCGGGAGTAGTGCTTTTTGCTTGATCACGTGCTCCCCCTTAGATACTTGAATGACTAATCTGTTTCTGGTCCTGAGGTGGATTCTAGAGTACTTGTAGAGTTTTCTTGAACGTTTAGAATGAGTATTTAAGTCCGGGGGGGTTCTCATTTTCGGGAGTAGTGCTTTTTGCTTGATCACGTGCTCCCCCTTAGATACTTGAATGACTAATCTGTTTCTGGTCCTGAGGTGGATTCTAGAGTACTTGGTGGAGCAGTGCTGGGGAGATGAGCCTAAGTCAGTGAGGCTGACACGGAGCACTTTCTCGGGTTGCATACCTTGGCCATCATTTTAGGAAATGGACTTACATGGGCACCAGATAATGCCAAGTGAATACTTGTGTCACTTTACACTGTTGTTTTCTGTCCTCAGGGTGGTCTGCAGAGGAGCCATCACAGTACTGTGATTGCTGAAGGTCTTCAGGTGTTTGTGAAAGGTCAGCGTCCATAGAAACCAGGGACAGACTGGTTATTTGAATGGTGGGTGGCTCAGAACGAAGCCCTCGTGCCCAGCAGTGATTGTTACAGTAGAGCTCTGGTTCAGCAAAGTGCATCAAATGCGCTTGCCAGTTGGTAACAGGATTCCTTCCCTTCCTAAGCTTTCATGAATGGTGACCAGGAGCATAGGCTGCTGAGAGGAGGAGAGGAGGACCCTGGCCACGGGGAGCAGGTGCAGAGGCCGGCCAGGGAGATAAGGTTGTAAACAAACACAGCCTGGGTGATAAGTGTTGTAACAGTTATCCTGACAGGATAGGAATGAGCCTTCACTGCCATTTACCACAGGTCTGAGAACAGGGCTTTCCCCTTTCCAATAAGATGGCTTTTCTGAATTTTAGATAAATAGCATGGATAAAACAGAGCTCTGGTTTTTTGTGAGTTAGCGCAGAAATCCAAAGCACTGATGAGGAACTCTGAGGCCGGAGTATGTCCAGACACCAGCTCTCATGCCTGGCAGTTTTACTTAGAGGTACATGAATAGTCGTGAGACCCCAGGATTCCTAGTGGTTTTTAGCCATTCTTCCAATCCAGACTCTTCTTGTTATGAAGGGCAGACTATGTTGCAATGACAAAAGGTGAAGTCCCATGCAGCAAGCAGACCGCATTGTAGTAAATTGGGTACACATGTTTGTTTGTAAGGGCCAAGTTTTGCTTAAATAGGAAGAGCAAGTTGTGATGGTATATGCTCTCCTTTTTTATTGTGGTGAAAATATACACAACAAAACGTTCGCCAGTTCAACAGTTTATCCATGTATAATATAGTGACCTCGATGACATTCTTCACGTTGTGCAACCGTTGTTGCTATCCTTTTCCATATTATTCCACCACCATTAACATGAACTCATTGCCCCCTCAGCGGTAACTCCCCCTCTTCCCCTGTCTCCCACTCCTGGTAACCAACAATAATCTTCGGTTTCTATATATTTGTTTATTTCACGTAAGTGAGATCATACAGTATTTGTCCATTTGTGATTGACTTATTTCATTCAGCATGATGTTTTCAAGATTCATCCGTGTAGTGGCGTGTACCAGGACTTCATTTATCTTTATGGCTGTGTAATATTCTATTGTACGTAGGTATATGCCCTCTTTTAAGTACTATAGGTCTGTGCTTATTAAAGTGAATTTTATGAGAGCTAAAACTCGACAGGACTGCTTGTTTGTTCTGGCTCCTGCAGTTTTCCGCTTTTGACAGGGTGCAGCCTTACCTCTTTCTATTGCTCTCTGATAGTGGAAAATGTTGGAATTTTCCTTCTCTGACAGGTTACTACCTTACTCACATTCCGGCTTTTGCATCTTTTACTGTATAAGGATAAACTTAGCAGTTAAGAACAGAATTACCGGGAAGTATTTTGTTTCTTGTTGTCTATCGTTCAAATGGCCCCTATGCTATAAAGCACCCTTGGTGTGAGCTAAGATGCGTGACTTCATGATAGGGCAAACCAATCTTGAGCTGTCAAAACTTCAAGTTTTTAGGGGACTGCTTAATTGTCTCTGATTTCATTTTTACAGTTCTCAGGCACATAAACCTAAACCAAACCAGTTGCCATCTAGACGATTCTGACTCATGGTGACCCCACGTGTTGCAGAGTAGAACTGTGTGCTCCATAGGGTTTTCAAGGCTGTGACATTTTGGAAGCCGATCGCCAGGGCTTTTCTTCAGGGTGTCTTCTTGGGGGGTTCAAATTGTCAACCGTTCTGTTAGTAGCACAGTGCTTAACCATTTGCACCACACAGGGACTCCATTCTCAGACACAACAGAGACCATTTTCACCAGTAATTTCTTAGTATTTCTCTTAGAGTCTTGAGATTTTCTTGGTTGCTTCTGAGCTCCAGAATGAAGTAAAATACAATCTGATTCTGGGGTAATGGAAACTGGGGCTGAGCTCGTTTATCTCTGCTGGATGCATAAGAGGGTTCGCTAAGCAAATGAGTGGTATAAATACGATATTAGGAGATGTTTAACACCTACTTTGGGGAAGAAACTATTTCCAAATACCTCAGGGACAACTATCTTAATTGCCAATACTTCCTGAGATCACTTGGTGTTTGAAAGTGATAAGTCTGTGTTTCTCTGAAAATATTGGGTAATTCAGCTCATATTTCCTCTAATTAGTCAAATTTATAGACGGCATTTCTGTAATGGGCCATATTAACACGAGAGACTAATGGCAGCTCTGCTGTTAGGACAGGATATTTGTTTTTCTTTTTGAAGTCCCGACAGCTGTTGTATCCTCATAGTTTGCAGAAAGGAAGAACAACCAAAAGAAAAATAATTGAGATGTGTTTTTAATGTGAGAGGAACACAAGCCGACCACTAAGAATAAGGGGAAATTGATTGCCTTTGACGCAGTGATTCATTTCACAAATGTCTTTGAGTCTGTTCTATATACTTGAGAGTTATGCCAGGGCTTTGTGGCTTCCTGGGGTGACATTTCAAACACATAGATTTAAAAACCTACATTTTACCAAATATAAATTACCTCAAACATTAAGTATCTTGCTTAACCCAAATTGGTTGTAAAGGAATTTTTCACCATTTTCAACAGCTACTGGATGTGTGATCAGAGAGAGTTATAGCAAACCTTGAACTGTTATAATATTGTATATTTAGTAGTGTGTGCTCTTGTTGAAGAAAGTTTCATGCCAGCTGCAGACATTTTTCAAGGGGCCATTATAATTAGTTCTGGTTGTTAGGTGCCATTGAGTCAATTTTTGACTCAGCGACTCCGTGAGACAGAATAGAACCTTGGCTGTAATCTTTACAGGAGCAGATCACCAGGTCTTTCTCCAGTGGAGCCACTGGGTGGGTTCGACCACCAACCTTTTGGTTAGCAGCCAAGCGCTTAACAGTTGTGCCACCGGGACTCCTAAACTGTGGTTAGAGTATTTCAATTGTGATAGTCACTTTTTGAAATGAAGGAAAATTGTGATGATTAATTGAATTAAGAAAGAATAGCAGGAATTATATACTTACTCGGTAAACATGAAATGTCAGATATGTATGTTTTCTTGGTTGTATTGAATTTTGTCCACTGAAGCAGTTGACTTTAAGCTCATGTTTTATTATAACCTTGACTGGGGACTTTCTCATCTCATCTCTCTCTCCCCTTCCTTTCCTAATATTTTTTTGTTTAATCAGTCAGTATTGATATATTTTTTTCCATTTTTAAAAAACAACCAAGAAGAGACTAACACGACTTCATCAGCACTCTAATTGCATTACTAATGGAAGGCTATCGGTCTCTCAAACATCAGGGGTGCCGTTTTTAAAGGAACTGTTGACTGATTCTTTTTTTTTTTTAAATAATTTTATGTTTTTGTTGTTGAATATATACAGCAAAAACATTCACCAATTCAAGTTTCTACATGTACAATTCAGTGACATTGATTACATCTGGTGACTGTTGAACCACATGTCTTTAATTTTTTAGACTCTGGCAGCATCTAAAACTTTTAAGAAATCATGTCATTTTCTTACAAGAGTATTTGGATTTAATTATAAACTATACCTACTTAAAAATTATTTAATCCGTGTTCAATAAGTTTCGTACAAACATAATTGTTATTATTTTAATAGCAACAGCTAACATTTTGCTGAGCACTCACTATGGGTTTTTTTTGAAAGCATTATGTGGATTAACTCATTTAATGGAGACAGAAAGTAGAAAGACACATGTAGGAAGGGTGGAGTAAAGAATTTTAAAACCAAGGCTAACATTGCAGCAAATGAGCAGTCACTTGACCAGTGGGCTTCCTGGTAGCGAAGGTAAAATAGGACACCCAACTCGTTACTCATTACTTCTAGGCAAGACATTTTCTTGTTGCTAAATCTAAAAAGATTTATCTTACGTAGATTCTTATGTAAAAAACATTGAACAGCATAATCAGTGTCATCAACATGATTTCATGGGGCTAGTTTTTCTACTGATCTTCCATAAAACCTGAAGAAATAACATTCTAGAAACTCAGTCAGGCCCTCAGGTCCATAGTGTTGTCTTGAGTCTTTAGAGTCACCACTCTTCCTATCTTTAGTGACAACTGTGTATGAGAGTTCATATATCTTGGTCTCAGGATCAGAGTTCTCCTGATAAGCAGCTCACACCACCACGATAGCAGCAAATGCAGACACCTGCAAGGGCCGGAAAACTGGAAAGAGTTACACACCAAGGAAAGTGAGAGCCTGTGGGCTGAAGCTGTATTGTATTAGATGGTGGAAGTGAGAACAATTTTGGCAACCCAGACAGCATCTTCTACTTCTTCAGCCCTTTTTATTCTCTCCACCCTGACTAACTCTGCTCTCAGGACTTCGTACCTGGCATGCCAAGTTGTCACAGTGTCATTTGGCCTCGAGATTATGGTTTATGGTGGGTTAATTTTTTCCAGTTGAAAAGGTGATATGTTGTTGTGGTTAGGTGTCATCGAGTCAATTCTGACTCATAGCCACCTTATGGACAACAGAAGGAAACACTGCCTGATTCCTGCACCATCCTTACAATCATGGCCATGCTTGAGCCCATTGTTGCAGCCACTTTGTCAATGCATCTCATCAAGGGTCTTCTTTTTCGCTGACCTTCTAGCATAATGTCCTTCTCCAGGGACTGACTGGTCCCTTCTGATAACATGTCCAAAGTATGTGAGATGAAGTCTCACCGTCTTCGCTTCTTGGGAGCAGTCTAGCTGTACTTCTTCCAAGATAGATTTGTTCATTCTTCTGGCAGTCCTTGGTATATTCAATATTCTTTGCCAACACTGTAATTCAAAGGCGTCGATTCTTTGGTCTTCTTTATTCATTGTCCAGCTTTCAAATGCATATGAGGTGATTAAAAATATTATGGCTTGGGTTAGGTGCACCTTCGTCGTTAAAGTGACGTCTTTGCTTTTTAATACTTTAAAGAAGTCTTTTGCAGCAGATTTGCCCAGTGCAATGTGTCTTCTGATTTCTTAACTGCTGCTTCCATGGGTGTTTCTTGTGGATCCAAGTAAAATGAAATCCTTGGCAACTTCAATCTTTTCTCCGTTTATCATGATGTTGCTTGTTGATCCAGTTGTGAGGATTTTTGTTTTCTTTATGTTGAGGTGTAATCCATACTGAAGGCTGTGGTCTTTGATCTTCATCAGTAAGTGCTTCAAGACATCTTTGTTTTCAGCAAACAAGGTTGTGTCATTTGCATATCACAGGTTGTTAATGAGTCCAATGCTGATGCCATGTTCTTCATATAGTCCAGGTTCTCAGATTATTTGCTCAGCATACAGATTGAATAGGTATAGTGAAAGGATGCAACCCTGACACACACCTTTCCTGATTTTAAACCATGCAGTAGTATCCCCTAGTTCTGTTTGAACTACTGCCTCTTGGTCTACGTACAGTTTCTTCATGAGCACAATTACGTCTTCTGGAATTCCCGTTGTTTGTGCGTTATCCATAATTGAAGATCCACACAGTTGAATGCCTTTGCATAGTCAGTATAACACAGGCGAACATCTTTCTGATATTCTCTGCTCCAAGCCGGGATCCATCTGACATCAGCAGTGATAGCCCTCGTTCCATGTGCTCTTCTGAATCCGGCTTGAATTCTTATCAGTTCCCTGTCGATGTACTGCTGCAACTGTTTTTGAATTACCTTCAGCAAACTTTTACTTGCTTGTGATATTGATGTTGTTCGCATTCTGTTGGATCACCTTTTTTGGGAATGGGCACAAATATGGATCTCTTCCAGTCGGTTGACCAGGTAGCCATCTTCCAAAATTTTTGGCATAGATGAGTGAGTACTTGCAGTGTTGCATCCTTTTGTTGAAACATCTCAACTGATCTTCTATCAATTCCTGGAATCTTGTTTTTCAACAATGTCTACAGTGCAGCTTGGACTTCTTCCTTCAGTGCCATCGGTTCCTGATCATATGCTACCTCCTGAAATGGTTGAACGTCAATCAGTTCTTTTTGGTATAGTGACTCTGTGTATTCCCTCCATCTTCTTTTAATGCTTCCTGTGTTGTTCAATATTTTGCCCATAGAATCCTTCAAAATTGCATCTCAAGGCTTGAATTTTTTCTTCAGTTCTTTCAGCTTGAGAAATGCCGTGCGTATTCTTCCCTTTTGGTTTTCTATCTCTAGGACTTCTTTAGGAACATTGGTTCTTGATCATATGCTACCTCCTGAAATGGTTGAACGTCCACCAATTCTTTTTGGTACAGTAACTCTTCCTTCCATCATCTTTTGAGGCTTCCTGCTTCATTCGATATTTTGCCTATAGAATCCATCAATATTGCAGCTCAAGGCTTGACTTTTTTTCTCAGTTCTTTCAGCTTGAGAAATGCTGAGCGTGTTCTTCCCCTTTGGCTTTCTAGCTCCTCCAGGCCTTTGCACATTTCATTATAATACTTTACTTTGTCGTCTCGAGCCGACCTTTGAAATCTTCTGTTCAGCTCTTTTAAGTCACCTTTTTTTCCGTTTGCTTTAGCTACTCTGTGTTCAAGAGCAAGTTTCAGAGTCTCTTCAGACATGTGTTTTGGTCTTTTCTTTCTTTCCTGTCTTTTTAATGATAGGTTTGCTTTCTTCATGTATGATGGCCTTGATGTCATTCCACAACTCATCTGGTCTTCAGTCATTAGTGTTCAATGCATCAGATATATTCTTGAGATGGTCTCTAAATTCAAGTGGGGTATACTCAGGGTCATACTTGGTTCTAATTTTCTTCAACTTCGACTTGAACTTGTATATGAGCAATTGATAATCTGTTCCACAGCTGGCCCCTGGCCTTCTCTTACTGAGGATATTGAGCTTCTCCACTGTCTCTTTCCACAGATGTAGTCGATTTTATTCCTGTTTATTCCATCTGGTGAGGTCCATTTGTACAGTCGCCGTTTACGTTGTTGAAGAAAGGTATTTGCAATGAAGAAGTCATTGACCTTGCAAAATTCTATCATGTGATCTCTGGCTTTTTTTCTGTCACCAAGGCCGTGTTTTCCAACTACTGATCCTTCTTCTTTGTTTCCAGCTTTTGCATTCCAATCACCAGTAATTATCAATGCATCTTTATTGTATGTTTGATCAATTTCAGACTGCAGAAGTTGGGAGAAACTTTAATTTCTTCATCTTTGCCTTAGTGGTTGGTGGTACATTTGAATAATAGTCGTATTAATTTATCTTCCTTGTAGGCGTATGGATATTATCCTATCACGGACAGCGTTGTACTTCAGGATAGATCTTGAAATGTTTTTTCTGACGATGAATGCAACGTCATTCCTCTTTAATTTGTCATTCCCAGCATAGTAGAGTATGTGATTGTCCAATTCAAAATGGCCAGTACCAGTCTGTTTCAGCTCACTAATGCCTAGGATAATCGATGTTTATGCATTCCATTTCATTTTGGAAGATTTCCAATTTTCCTAGATTCCTACTTTGTACATTCCATGTTGTGATTATTAATGGATGTTTGCAGCTGTTTCTTCTCATTTTCAGTCGTGCCACATCAGCAGATGAAGGTCCTGAAAACTTTTCCTTCGTCCACATAGGTTGCAAAAGCTTTATTCCATCCACATCATTAAGGTAAACTGTACTTTGAGGAGGTAGCTCTTCCCAAGTCGTCTTTTGAGTGCCTTCCAACTTGGGGGGCTCATCTTCCAGCACTATATCAGGCAGTGTTCTGCTGCTATTCATAAGATTTTCACTGAAGTAGACTGCCAGGTCCTTCTTCCTAGTCTGTCTTAGTCTGCAAGCTCTGCTGAAACCTGTCCATCATGGGTGACCCTGCTGGTATTTGAAATACCGGCTGCATAGCTTTCAACATCATAGCAGCTCGCAAGCCACCACAGTATGACAAACTGTCATACGAGTGGTGGAAAGGTGATATAACAATAATAGAGTAATTTCTATATTCTTTGCATATCACTGTCCAGCCTGTTCACATGCATATATGTTTATCTGGTTTAAATTGTAGCGCATACTACTTGGTATAGTCTACTATTTTTAACCTAACATAAAATTATAAAAATGGTTCTGTAGTTCCGTAGAGTTAAAAATTTCAAGTGGCTTCATAGTATTCCCTTAAGTTGATGTACCGTAATCTATTATATATGCTACAAGCAAATGTTTCCCCCTTTCTATGGATGTTTAGAGTACCTGGATGGTGCAAATGACTGGATGGCTCTCGACTACCAGCTGAAAGGTTGGCAGTTTGAACCCACTCAGAGTCTCCTCGGGAGACAGACCTGACAATCTACTTCTGAAAGTTCTCAACCTTGAAAACCCTACGGAGCACACAGTTCTGCTGACACACATGGGGTCACCATGAGTCGGAATCGACTCAACGGGAACTAACAACAACATGGATGTTTGGTCTTATATTGGAACATGGCAATGATGATCTTCATTTGTATGTCTTTGGCTTCTGTGGAATAACTTCCTTAAGATAAATTTATGATAAATTTCTTGGTTTTTTTCCCTAAACTTTCAGAAGGTTCAAAAGAAGGAAACATTATCCTTGTGCCTAAAACTGCAGTCCATGCTAGGCGCCTCTGTTGCAGGTATGCAGGGAAGAGGGATGGGAGGAAGTTTGAGGTTTAACACCAAGGAGTTAGTCAGCTCTAAGAGTTCAGTTTTTTTCAACATTTCCCAGATTCACCCTCTCTGAGCTCCTGCCAGGAACCTGCATCTACTTTGGTTCCTAAAAATCTAGTTCAGCAAGATTCCCAGAAACAGCCAAAACATTAGTTGGTGAGAGGAGGGAATAAATATGAAGGGTAGTGTCTTCATTTTCTGTCTTTCCCTTGCCCTTTGATTGGAGGAGGATTTCCCACATGTCTCTGTGTCTCACTTTAAAAAACAAAACAAAAGGAAAAAGGGACCCAAACAAAACCCTTCCTAAAACATCTGTCATTTGAACAACACTCCCTAGAAAGCAGTGTCATTGTTTCTAAAAGGAGGGGCTTCTAATAACCCTGCATTCTCCCTCCTCTCCCACTTTTTTTTTTGTTTTTTACAATGAAATGATTTTATGACTGTTAGTTGTGAAATGGCTTAATTCAGCGTCTTATTCTTTATTGAAAATAACTTCGCTATGCCTAATATCTATTGCTGGCCAAAGGGCGTTTCCTGTGTCATTCGCTTCCACGGTTTGTCTGCTTTCAGCTTTGTGAGCAGGAGGGTACAGTCTCGCCTTTTAACTTGTCTGCTTCATCTTTTATCTTTCAACAGGTCCTGGAAAGAAATCCAACAACTTATTTCCAGTGGCCGTTTTTTGAAAGATCTGTGGCTTGCTTTATTTTGACAGGTGGCTGGTGAAAGAGGTGCTTCAAGGGTGGGGAAAGGAGGAGGGGCATACAAGTGGAGGAAGAGGAAAGAGTTCTGTCGCTTGTTTGGTGGCCATCTGACAAATGGCGAGCAATTCTTATGCTCTGCTTTTCCTCAGTGGGGCCTGGTCAGAGGACTTTTCCTATGAGGCGTGGAGTTGGAAGAAAGCTGTACCCTTTTTAGGACGATTTCTGGGTCTTTCTTTCCCTGTTAGGCTGGGGCAGCCCCCATAGGAACAGAACTAGGATATAGAAGATGCAACTGTGTCAATTAATTTCCTGGAATGAGCAAGAGTGTCCTTATCAGTAGGAACTGTTCCATCGGATCAGCCATAGTATCCAGGCCAGTGTGGCCTCTCAGAGGGTCCCAGAGACCCTGGTGCTTAGGGATATCTCCTAATAGCCCTGCCTTGGCTTTATCAATGCTTTCTTTAGTTTCTACCTTCTCTGGGGTAGCAGACTGATTGCTGACTGCCCATCATATAAGCCAGTGCTTCTCTTTAATTAGAACTGAAATGACTACCCACCTCGTAAACTTTGGTTGTTGGTAGCTTCTGTAGATTGTCATTTTTAGGGTTACTGGGATTTTATGATGCCGTAAGAGTTAGACCTATGTATGTATACCTTTGAGGCATTGGTGGTTCAATGGTAGAGTTCTCACCTTCCATATGGGAGATCTGGGTTCAATTCCTGGCCAATGCATCTCATGTGTAGCCAACACTGTCTGCCACTGGAGGCTTGCATGTTACTATGATGCTGAACAGGTTTCAGTGGAGCTTCCAAACTGAGACAGATTAGGAAGAAAGACCTGGTGATCTCCTTATGAAAATCAGCCAGTGACCTGTGGATCACAAGAGTCTGATTTACAACAGGTCACGGGGATGGCACGGGACTGGGCAGCATTTTGTTCCATTGTGTGCGGGGTCGCTAGGAGTCGGGCCCACTCAACGGCAGCTAACAACACGTATCCCTTCAGGTTTTCTCTCCTGCACCAGATGCTCCGCGTCCCACCTTCCTCCCTGGTCCTCCTTAATTTCAGCTGCTCTCTGCTGAGCCTTCAGTTCAATCTATGTCTTGTTTGAATGTGCAAAACCCAAAAATTATGCAAAAATATTCCAGGAGGTTTGTCTAAAGGTAGGAGACTGTTTTTTGATTCCCATGTCCTCCCTATGTACACGAAGCAAATTTTTTTTTTTGGTACTGTTGACTACAGTACATTTAACAGATTAAAACCTGTTAATAATTAAGAACAAGATGTAAGGTGCAAACCGATTTAAAAAATTCACCAGTAGAAACAACTGAAGCTACAGCAGTACAGGACCAATAGGATTTGGGATCCTGGCATTTCTTTTCCAGACCCCTGTTCTTGTTCTATCCCAGTTCTGGCTTACAAGTGGCCCCTTGGGAGAAAAGACAGTGGTCTGGAAGGGTGGAAGCAGAGAGCAGAAAGCAGTCCACATTGCCCTTTTGTGCTAGAATTCTCTTGTAACAAAGACTGCTTGGATAGAGGGCCATCTGCTGAGGCAGAGAAAGCTTTCTGTTGTGAAGGGGATGTTTGTTGTGTGGCGTTTTAGATATTCACTGGGACTTGTAGGGCCCTGATGTTAGGGAAGGGTGTCTCAACCTTATAAGTGAAGGCAGGTGATAACAGCAATAGCAGCAACAACAATAAAACTTGATCAGGGAGGAGTTTCTAGAAACTTAACAATATATGTAACTTTTCATTCCTTTGACCTTTTCAGAAGTTCTAAGCCACTTTCTTTCCAGTTTGATGTTATCAAATGTCAATATTTACATTAGACTGTAGGCTGATTTTTTTTTTCTTAGTTTTCTGTTTTGTAAGTGGACCCAGCTATAACATAAGCACATAAACCTATCACTGGTGGGTGGGAGAAAGATCCTTGGACCTGGGAGTCAGGAAACCTGGATTCTACTCCCTGCCCTGCCACTGACCAGCTGGGTGATGGGCACTCACCAAGTCATCATAGCACAGGGCTGTGTTCCTGGTGTTCATAAAATGACGATGTTGAACTAGATTATCACTAAGAGCCTTTCCAGCTATGATATTCTGTGTTTCACCACAAATGTGTTGAGAGTTGCTGAAATGGTCTGTGGAGATAAGGGGAATATGAGGAAAGCCCTTTCCTCATTGCATATGTATTCTTGAGTACAATACAACCTTGAAATGAGCAGTTCTGGGTAGCTGAGCTTTCTGAATGGTTTTTGTCTCCTTCCTTGCTGTCAGCTGTCATTCTGCACTGCCATCAGCGTGCCTGCTTTTAGCAACTCCTGTCTCTCCTTCTTGACTGCCTCCCTTGTGGTCTTAGTATTAAGCTCATCAGAACTCTGTGCTAAGTAAGCACACATAGGTTGTGAGGGAAAGGCCTCTCCTAAGACTCAAGCACAGGGAGTTGGGCTGATCAGGGCCTTGGGGACTTATTTTTAGATTCCACATAGGTGATTCGATACTGTTCCCCCTTTTGTCTTAGGCTAGACATTAGTATAGTTAATAAGCATATTTCTTCTCTATGCTTATTAATTAAGAAAGAAGGGTAGGTGGATGAGAGGAGACTAGAAATGACTGAGATTACGGTGGGGGCTGGGGAGGCAGTGTATATACCAGAGTCTAGCTAAATTGCTAGGAGTCCTTGTGGCACAGTGGTTAAGTGCTCGGCTACTAACTGAAGGGTCCGTGGTTCGAACCCACCAGCTGCTCTGCGGGAGAAAGATGTGGCAGTCTGCTTCCGTAAACATTTACAGCCTTGGAAACCCTATGGGGCAGTTCTACTCTGTCCCACAGGGTCGCTATGAGTTGGAATTGACAACAGTGGTTTTTTTTTTTTTAGCTAGTTAGCTGGAGATCTGGCTATCTACTACTGTGAGATTATAGCCATTAAAAGCCCAATGGTGCACAGTTCTACTCTGACACACATGAGTTAACCATGAGTCAGAATTGACTTGATGGCAAGGGTTAGCTAGATAACTAGATGTGTGTCAGAAGAGATCTCATTTTGTAAATGATGGAAAAAAGCAGTTTGAGATGAAGAAGTAGGTTATGGAGCCTTTTGAGAAAGCAAGAGTCAGACCTGTAGCTAGGATACTAAAGAGAAAGCTGGCTAGAGTTCCCATCTGCTTGAAGTTGGGTGCTGGGAAGTACAAGCTGCCTCAGCCAGTGTGTGTGTGCTTATGGTGTACTTGTCTGGTGGTGGCTGGAATGTTGCACATGAACTTCTTAAAGGCCTTGGAGATCCTGCTCCCCGTCTCAGCGCATAGACCCAGAGGGCGAATTCGAACTGAGCTATTCTTCTGTCAGAAAGTTAACCGTCAAGGCGTGAACATCCAGATACGCTGCCTTCCTCCAAATTTCCCTTAAATTGCTCTTGCCTCAAATCATCAGTCATCACGCTCCAAATAGTCTCCCCGGCCATCAGGCCAGTAGCAGTATGCGCCCACAATTTGCAATGCTGGCCACGTGTGTTTTGTGGCTACACCACAGTCATCTAGGGTAGAGGCCCTGGGATTTTTTTCCCCCGTATTTCTGCCATTCCAGTTTTATGCCCTCTTCTTCTGTGCTCTATGTGTGAAGCCAGGCTGTCCTCTGTCCTCCAGGGCCTTTGTACACATGCTCTTCCTTCTGCTGTGAAAAATTCTGTCCATCTCATAGACCTTTACATTCATTTCCTCTGACACTCATGTTTGGAAATCTCTTCTGCCCCATGTCGTTTTGGAATGAAAGGACATTAGGATAGTGACTAGTTCATTCATTTATTACATAAGCATTTATAAAAAAACCCTTCTGTGCTTGGCTGCGGTGGGGGCTTGTATGTTGCTATGACACTGAACAGGATTCATTGGTGCTTCCATACTAAGAGGGACTAGGAAGAAAAGCCTGGTGTTCTCCTTCCGAAAATAAGCCAATAAAAACTAATGGATCACAACAGCCTGATCAGTAACTGATCATGGGGATGGTGCAGGACTGAGCAACATTTCATTCCATTGTACCCAGCTAAGTGTCACTTACCAGGGATCTAAAAATGAAAAAGATAGACTTGGTCCCAGTCCTCAAGGAAATAATACTCTACCTTATATTAAAATCAGGTATTGGTTTTATCAGCTCTGCGGGGCTGTAAAGGAGCCCTCTTGGTGCAATGGTTAAGTGCTCAGCTACTAACCAAAAGGTCAGCAGTTCAAGCCCACCCAGCGGCTCAGTGCTCAGCTACTAACCAAAAGGTCAGCAGTTCAAGCCCACCCAGCGGCTCTGGGAGAAAGACCAGCTCCTGTGAAGATTACAGCCTAGAAAACCCTATGGGGTAGCTCTACTTTCACATCTCGGGTCATTATGAGTTGGAATCGACTCAGTGGCACACAACAGCAACAACAACAGGGCCATAAGCATCATGTCTTGCTCAGCTTTATAACCCCCCACTGTGGCTGGCACACAGTAGAGAAGCTCAATAAATATTTAACTTGATTTGAAAAATGCCCAACTTCTTTCCCATTTAAAAAGGCACACATTCCCAGAAGCCTTTTCCAAAGCATCTTCTTTGGTGTGGTCCTTGGATCTAACAACAGTGGGGATGTTAGGCTTTGAAGCACATTCTTCCCTTGACATCAAGTGGACTGAAAACAGAGTTAAGACTTGTCACTGGCAGGTACAGCAAGGGTCTTTTCACTGTGACGCCTCAAAAGTAAGGTCTTGTGCCATTTGTGCTCCTGGCTAAGTGCACATTCTAGCCTGCCACCTCTCTTGTTATGGCCAGAGTTGTTAAGGTGCCTTTATCTACAAACCTGCGTATGTACTGAGAAAGATTTGATGCCATCTACTCAGAGAAGAGCCCAGGATGAATGAGGCTTTTAGATCACACGGTGTTGGGGAAAGCAGCTACTGGTATTCTAGTTCTTGATCTTAACTCTTAACATGCAAATAATATGTTGGTGTTGTTGCTAGGTGCCATGGAGTCAATTACAACTCATAATGACCCCATGTGACAGAGTAGAACTGCCCCCATAGGGTTTTCTTGGCTGTAATCTTATCAGAAAGGAGCCCTGGTGGTGCAGTGGTTAAAGCACTTAGCTGCTAACCGAAAGGTCCATGATTTGAACCCACTAGCTGCTTCGTGGAAGAAAGATGTGGCAGTCTGCTTCCGTAAAGATTACAGCCTTGGAAAACCTATGGGGCAGTTCTTCTCTGTCCTACATGGTCACTATGAGTTGGAATTAACTCCATGGCAATGGGTTTTTTTTTTTTTTTTTTTTAATCTTTATGGGAGCAGATAGCCAGGTCTTTCTCCCGTGGAGCTGCTGGGTGGGTTTGAACCGCCGACCTTTTGTTTAGCACCTGAGTGCTTCACCATTGTGCCACCAGGGCCCCTTGCAAATAATACAGCTAGGGATAATTTAAGGATGTTCAACATTGGAAAAGGAAGAAGTAACTGGACAAAAGCATTTGAGCCCTTATGTATCAGTGCTGTACTAGAATTGGGAAAATAAAGAACTGGAACCTTACAAATCCAACATATCGTGTGATTAATAATCAACAAACATTTCAAAGTACGATTATAGAATTAAATCCAGCTCTCATTTACAGGAAACTCTGCCTCGTACAAATTATAGACTTATTAGGTATATCTGGCAAGGCCTGTCCTTTAAGTGCTATATAATTATTCCTAAATCCTTCAGGAAAGAATTTGAGAATAATATTTGAAACTCATAAGCTATAATTCACTAACAAGGTAGAAATTTCATTTAGTCTTCTGTGCACTTTTTTTTCCCCATGTTCAGAAATTTAACCTTTACTCACCAGAATTGCTTTCAGTTCCCTGCTGTTTCCACTCTGGTAGGCAACTATAAATACCAAGGAATTAATATCCCTACAAAATGCTTCGGGACAATTATTCGCAGCATAGAATTGTAACCCACTGTCTTTCACGCAGCATGACTACAAGAACCGGAAGTGCTCAGAGACCAAAGGAGAACCTCTCAGCCCACCCCAAGGATAGCTGCAGGTCTTCGTCCATAAAGCCACTTTGCTGTTGTGAACCTCCACAGCTGGCACGTTATGGCCAAATAAGATTTAGTGGACATATGTGAAAACAGGATAGTGTCAGGGCACAGCTGATCATAAGTCATAGTGCATATTTAAGCAGCCTGCCCAGTAGTGGTGCAGTATTCCTCCTTCATGTAGTGCAAATCCCAACTTCCGTGGACACCAGCTTGCCTGGTTGCATGGAATTCCCTGATCGAATTCTCAAGAGGGAGGAGGGACTGGGGAGCCTCTTGGCCGCTGTCACCCTGAAGTATTAAGACAGAATCTGGTTTCTAATAGCCATGAGGATTGGCTTGGGGTACAAAAGTATCGGGTAGATTATCATGTGAGTTATTTTTTTTCCCCTAAAATGTAATTCTGCATATGATTGGGTTTAGTCTCACAAATGTAAACTCAAAGGCCTAGAAACAGGGTGGGGAGTCCTTTGTACTCACAGAATAGGCACTTCGAGTGTGTGAGAGCAAATTAGGACACTTAATGCTTTAACAACACAGCTCTTTATTGAGCTGGTCCTTAAAACAAGGGAGGGGAGCAGGGATTTGAATAGACAGTCCTCTGACTTAATAGCTGCCTCTCAGGTTGTTCTTCAGTCTCTGAGAATATGCACCTGCCACCCATTTCCATTAATGTTATTAAGAGCTGCAGATCCTATGTAATACAGGATCATCAGGGTCTTTATTGCCGTTCTTTGAAAGGGAATAAAATCACGTCCCTTTCATTCTCTCTAAAACATTATGTGTTAAAATTAAGAGCCCTTGTGCTTTGCCCAATTACTTTCCAGATAAAGTTTCCCGATAATGTGCCAAGAAGTAATTTTAATTTTAACAGGCATGTATGTATTCTTTGTTTAAACATTTTCCAATTCCGTTTGTGTCCCTGGTAGAATCATCTGAAAGAACTGCCTAGAGTTTTCAAAAACGAGTTAAATGGACTCCCGGTGCGGTTGCTGCTATTTACGAGCCCCCCCGCCCCCCGGGCCCCACATAGGAAAGCCACTGCACAAAACCCAAGTATCAGACCATCCCCAGTGCCCTCTGTGAAGCCAAAATCCGAGTCCTATCTTTTTGCCAAGCTGGTATTATTTTGAGACTGTCCTTTAATTTTAGCATTAGCTTAATAATACATACACAGATACAACACATCCACAAATCAAATGTTAGTTTTGGCCACCTTGCTATTTGGGATGGTGATGGCAGAAAGAGCTCAGCAGTTAAATGACCTGCCTTTTAAAACTAGTACTGGAGTTCCTGTTCTGGGTCAAGCTTGGGGCCAGGCACTTTAATTACTTTATTTCAAGGAACCTTTTTTTTTTTTTTTTTTGGTGAAAATACACACAACAAAACGTACGCCAATTCAACCATTTCTCCACGTACGATTCAGTGACATTGATTACATTCCTCCAGTTGTGAACCCGTTCTCGCTATCCTTTTCCCAATCGTTCCACCACCATTAACATAAACTTAATGCCCCGTAAGTAAGCATAAGCTCTCCCTTTCTCTGCCTTTCCACTCCTGATAAGCACTAATGATATTTGGTTTCTATATATTTGTTTATTTCATATAAGTGAGATCATATAGTATTTGTTCTTTTGTGATGGACTTATTTCACTCAGCATGATGTTTTCAAGGTTCATCTATGTTGTGGCATGTGTCTGGACTTCGTTCTCTTTATGGCTGAGTAGTATTCCATTGTGAGTATATACCACATCTTGTTTATCCATTCATCTGTTGATGCACATTTGGGTTGTTGCCACCTTTTGGCTACTGTAAAAAGTGCTTCAATGAACATTGGTATACAGGTTTCTGTTTGCGTTCCTGCCTTCACTTCTTCTGGGTATATACCTAGGACTGGGATTTCTACGTCATATGGTAGTTCTATTTTCAACTTTTTGAGGAACCATCAATGTTTTCCACAGAGGCTATGCCATTTTATATTATTACCAGTAATGGATGAGGGGTCCAGTTTCTGTACGACCTCGCCAACACCTTGGTTTTCTGTTTTTTTGATCACTGCCATTGTAATAGGGGTGAGGTGGTATCTCATTGTGGTTTTGGTTTGCATCTTCCTAATGGCCAGGGGAGCCCTGGTGGCACAGTGGTTAAGAGCTACAGCTGCTAACCAAAATGGTCGGCAGTTCAAATCCACCAGCTGCTCCCTGGAAACCCTATGGGGTAGTTCTACTCTGTCCTATAGGGTCGCTGTGAGTCAGAACCAACTTGATGGCACTTAACAGCAACAACGATGGCTAATGACACTGAGCATCATTTCATGTGCTTGTTGGCCATTTCAATATCCTCTGGTGAAATATCTGTTCAAGTCCTTTGCGTATTTTTTGTGGTGGAGGTGGGGTTGTTTGTCTTTTTGTTGTTAAGTTGTATTTATGTATTTTGAATATTAGACCCTTATTGGATATGGTTTCCAAAAATGTTCTCCCAGTTTATAGGTTGTCTTTTTCACGTTTTTGATAAAGTTCTTATTTTAAAATAAGTCCTTTGAACAAAAATATTTAATTTTTATAAGGTCCAATTTATCTATTTTGTCTTGCTGTTCATTTGTTGTTATATCTGATAGCGCATTGTTAGAAACCAGGCCCTGCAGCCACACGCCTGTATTTTCTCTAAAGAAGTTTTTTGTTTTAGTTTCACGTTTAGGTCCCTGATCCATTTTGAATTGGTTTTTGTGTATGATGTGAGGCTTGGATCCTGATTCGTTCATCTGCATGTGGAAATCCAGTTTCCCCAGCACCATTTATTAAAGAGATTCTTCCTTTCCCCATTGAATGGACTTAGCACCCTTGTTGAAAACCAATTGACCGTAGATGTGTGAATTTATTTCTGGACTCTCAATTGTATTCCATTGATCCATATGTCTATTATTATACCAGTACCAGGCTGTTTTAATTACTGTGGTCAGTGAATCTTATACTGACTTCATAAGTACCTCTGAAAGAAGTATTTTTATCTCCATTTTTCTGACTTGAAACAGCCTCAGTTTCTGTAACTGTAAAATAGGATAATACCTTCAAGGACTATTGAGGGCGAAGTAAAATGATACATATGAAGATTTTTTAAGCACAGTATGAATGTGAGGTGCTGTCATTATTATGATAATTACTTCTGTTCCGATTATAAATACTTCCAAGTAAAAATCAAAACCAATTAGCCAGATCTTTTTTACTGTTCTGATGTTTAACACCTCAATTCTTTGGTGTCTCTGATGGGTGGTACAAATGGTTAACTCAGCTGCTGACCAAAAGGTTGGAGGTTCAGGTCTACCCAGAGCACCTGGGAAGAAGGCCCTGGTGATCTACTTTTGAAAAATCAGCCATTTAAAACTCATGGAGCACAGTTCTACTCTGACACAAATGGGGTTGCCATGAGTTGGAATCCACGCAGTGGCAACTGGTTAGGTTAGATGTTTAACACCAGAATTCTTTGGTGTCTCTGATGTTTCTCCTAAGACTAACTTGATTACATTTTTATGCTCCTCTCTCTTATTCACCCCCTTATAAAATTCCCCTTGAAGAGTATATGGTTTGAAAACGTCACTGCAGGTTACCCTGTTTGCAGCTCCAAGCAATACTCAGTCCTTGATCCTAAATGCTCTACTAACAAGTCAGAAAGGAAGCCTTCCTATTGTGTACCTCTTGTATGTACTTCTCAGGGACTGTGTTGCCCACAAATACATTTACTTTATTCACCCATAGGATTGGAAGAGTTCAGGGAAAAATTAAGGGGCAATCAGACTCTTGGAGGCATCAATTACCTGTATTAAGATGCATTTTAATATTTTTATGCGAACAGATATGCCATTCATCCTAAGTCCTGGCCCTGGGTTCTGTGTCCCTAACCTGAGGCCTGTAGGAGCTCCAAAGGGCTTCCCAGGGAATCCAGAAGGGCAGTGTTTCCCAGTAGGATTAGAGGCTATGTGGAGAGGGCCTTAGTTTTCAAGATGAGCTCAGCTTCACAGCACAGAAAATTCTTTGTTTTATTGGGAAGGAATGGCAGGTCAGAAAAGAGAACTAGTAATAGATTTGTAGGAATGGGGTGAGGATGGGGTACCTGAGATGCAACATCTATTCTAATAGCTTCTTAGGGCTCCTGTTTACCCTTGAGGTCATTGATGACACCCTTAGGGAGTGATGGCTGACCTGGGAGCTGGGGCCTTCTAAAGCCTTATGGAAACATATGACATGTGCCAAGGATAATGCCCAGAGTCTGGGTTGTTGTTGTTGTTGTTGTTTTTGGCTTGGGCTCTCACTCCTACTCAGCTAATTGTGCATCCTTAAGTCACCTTTCAAACTGAAGACATTTATAGCAACCCTAAAGTTCCTGGTGGCCTAGTGGTTAAGAGCTCGGCTGCTAACTAAAAGGTTGGCAGCTCAAATCCACCAGCACCTCCTTGGAAACCCTATGGGGCAGTTTTACTCTGTCCTATAGGGTCGCTATGAGTCGGAACCGAGTTGATGGCACCTGACAACAGTACAAAGTTCCTCTCATCTCTCTTTTCTCTTTCAAAGTTTGAACTTTGAGATCCTGAGGAAAAAAATATTTAAAAAAAATTACTTTAACTTATTGCAGCTATAACAATGGGATACGGCCACTCTCCTGGCTTTAGCTGAAGGACATAGCTTTGTTTGACTGAGATTCTTGAGACTAAGTTTAAAAACATGATTGCATTATTCTTTCCAGGAAAAAAAAAAAGTACGGCTCTTTTTTATAAAGGAGTCAAAATTGTCAGAGTTAGTTTGGCCTTTTCCATTTTTATCTGGTACATGGCCATTTGTGCGGGGTTGTGGGGACTGTAGTTCATTTGGACACATTGAAATGCACTTCTCATGGTTTTGAAAGGACTTTTTAACTTTAAGAGCTACTCATAATAATTTTCCATCCTATGACAAGTGCCAGTTTGGTCCAAGTGGTAGCTGGACATTTTGATTTTGTTTGCATATTCCACTTAGATATATAGGATTTAAGACAATTCATGTCTGATATATGTTCCCCTGGGCTTACTGAAGGATTCGATTTTACTAACATTCTGGTGAAGGAGCAAGTAAAAACAGTGATCAACTAATGTGCACAGCTGCCAGTTAACCTGTTGAATGAACAAACTTTGCAGAAAGTACAGTCAGTTCTGCTGTAATACAGCATCTTCATTCCTAAAAATTCCTGCACTATGCAGAAGCATGCAATACCACCACAGGGTTTATGGGAAAACTGGGGTAGGGCACAGCACTAAAAATCTTCACCAGTGGCGGATTAAAAAAAAGACAGGAACCTAATAGTAACAGTGGTACAGTTTTGTACATGTTAAATATGTTAAATGGTTAAGAAATACATAAATACTACAATAACTATGGCACTTTACCTTGGGTGGCACAAACGGTTAAGTGCTGGGCTACTCACTGAAAGGTTGGCGGGCTTCTCGCTGAAAACTCAAACCCACCCAGAGACAATTTGGAAGAACAGCCTGGTGATCTACTTCCAATAAGTCAGAGCCCTGAAAACCCTATGGAGCGCATCTCTACTCTGATGCACATGGGGTCACCATGAGTCTGAATTGACTCAACGGCAACTGGTCTACCTTGAAAAACACTTGGAATTCACTTGTGGATATGGGCATAGGAAGACCTGCAACTTGTGAGTTATTATTGTAAAGTGGTGGAAGGAGGGTTATCTGAAGTCAGGCAGAGTTGTAACACCAGATGTGCATGGGTGTGGCTCCTAACACACTCACTTGGTCACCGGAGGGAACTGGTAGATGTTTCAGGGGTGTGTGTATGTTTTGTGTATTCCTACACAACTCGGTTCAGCTGGTTGTGGTTTTCTGTATTCACCTAGTGTTTCTTTAAGATGAAATCATGTGTCAGCAAAGGGTAATTCACATCATGCTCAAATTGTTCCCTAGTGTATTAGTCACGTTGGGACAAGTTCACTTAGTAGCAGAACGGAGGGTAATTAATATCCTTTGTTGCATCCTCGAGTGTATGTTCCTTTCATCCTCATAGTAGGTGCTCACATATGATCCCCTTTGTGTGTGTTGCCCAGGAGTGTGGGTGTTGAGGGTCCATGAGCATGCGCTCTTTCCAGTCTGTCCCTCTCCCAGGGGCCCCTTGTGCAGCTTGGGAGGGCCAGTTAGCATGCAAAGAGTAGACTTCTGATTTTATATTGATGGGGGAGTGCTTACCCAATATTACTGGTGTGGATGAAGCATTGGCAGTGCTGAGCTGCCAGAAGACTCCCCTGGAAATGGGCTAACTAGGGCTGGCAGCATATCGGAGCACTCAAATGGACTGTCTTCATATAGTAATTAAAAGCATATTGGAAAGCATGTCTTCTTTTCCATCTCTGACATGGATCTTAGCAGGACTGTATTCAGTTGTGTCTGCGTCTCTTCTGTGCACTTGGCCACTCATGGATTATGGAAGCCAGCGCTTGCTGGGGAAGCTTCCAGTCATGTTCAAGACTTGTTTTCAAAGGGAGAACAACACCTTAGAAAGGAATTTTATTTTCAAAGATAGACATTTGCACTGCGTATAAATATATAGACAAGTGTTCCAACAACAACAAAATGCTGTCCTTCTGTTTCTTATTTTCAGTTTGGAGGGAGGGATTCTTCACAAAATAAAAATGCTTGGCTCTGTGGATATTGTTTCCTATAATTGCCCTTACTAAAGATGCTTTGGATTCATAGTGACTCTATTATTCTTGGAAAGCTTTGAGTTTTTCTCTAAATTGGCTGGTCTAGGTTCTTTAGCCTTTCAACTCTTCCCATCAGGAGCTACATCCAGTGTATGCTTGGTGTTAGGGATTGGACCTTGGAGTTAGAATCTGACACTTTAAGATATTTTGTAAAGAAAACTCAGAGCTGCCCAGTCCCCAATTCCAGGCAGTCCAGTTTTCATGGATTCCCAGATTTCTCTATTTGCTGTTTAGGACCTCTGCTGTCTACAGAAACGTCACTGTTTCAGATGGAGAATATCAGTGGGATCTTTGCTTAGAGAATGAGGGCAATGGTTTCAATCCTTGGCTCATTGGTTGCTTCTCCTTCTGAGCACCTCCTCTGTGCCAGCACTGTGATTTTTCACGTGTTAGCTCATATAATCCTTGCAAAACCTGTTGCCGTCGAGTCAATTCCAACTCATAGCGACCCTATAGGACAGAGTGGAATTGCCCCCATAGGATTTCCAAGGAGCGCCTGGTGGATTCCAGACCTTAGCTCTTAACCACTAAGCCACCAGGGTTTCTAATCCTTGCAAAGTCTTATAGAATGACCCCACCCCCCATTTTCCAGATCTGGAAACTGTGACTCAGAGAAGTGAAGTTACTTGCACAGGGTCAAGCAGCATGAGATGTGAACCCAGATCTTTATTTTTAAAATTTGTTTTTTATTGAGGTAAAATTCACATAGCATAAAATTCATCATTTTAACTGTTTTTAAAGTGCATAACCCAGTGGGTTTTAATCATTCAGTGTTTTGCAACCGTCACCACTATCTAGTTCCAGAACATGTTCATCACCCTAAAAGGAAACCCCGTATCCATTAAGCAGTTACTCCCCATTTTTCCCTCCCCAGCCCCTGGCAACCACCATTCCATTCTTTGTCTCTATGGATTTGTCTATTGTGGATTATTTCATACAAATGGAATCATATAATCATACAATATGTGACCTTTTGTGTCTGGGTTCTTTAACTTAACAATGTTTTTGGGTTCATCCCTGTTGTACCATTGTATTAGTACTTTATTCCTTTTTATAGCTGAATAATATCCCATTGTATGAGTATACCACATTTTGTCTATCTGTTCATCAGCTGATGGACATTTGGGTTGTTTCCACCTTTTGACTGTTGTGAATGATGCCGCTATAAACATTTGTGTACGAGTTTTTGTTTGAACACCCGTTTTCAATTTTTTTTGGTTATATACTTAGGAGTGGAATTGCTGAGTCATATGGTAACTCTATGTTTTCCCCGAAACTGCTTTCCACGGTGGCTGCACCATTTCACATTCTAACCAGGAATGTGAGGTGAACTCAGGTCTTTCTGACTCCAGAGGCTGTGCTCATTTTCCTAGGCCATACTGTCTCCTAATAAACTCTCCAAGGGCTCCAGCAGTCCCCTGGCCAAGTCTCATATCCAGCCAGCAACACAAGCACGTTGCATGGTGTTTCATGTTGTGAGAAGTTGTTGGTCATGTGACATCTTGGCTTGGGCTTGGAGAAAAAGAACAGGTGTTAGAAATTTGTCAGTAGACAGCCTCTTCTTCCTCAGTGTTAGGTTGTGGTGGTGAAGAGTGTAGGCTCTGTAACCACATAGTGTATGATTCTGTGTATATGAAATGTACATGATAGGCAAATCTATAGAGACAGAAAGCAGATTCGCAGCTGTCTAGGGCAGGAGTGTGGGTGGGGAGATTGAGGTATGGGATTTCTTTTTGGGATAATGAAAATATTCTAAAATTGATTGTGGTAATGGATGCACAACTCTGTGAATAACTAAAAGCCATTGAATTTTACACTTTAAATGGATGGCTTGTAGTATGGTATGTGAATTATATTGCAATAAAGGTGTTGGAAAAAAAGTATAGGTTCTGGAGCCTCACTGCCACGTAGTAGCTCTGACCTTGGGCAAGTACTTCAGTGAGTCTGCCCCAGTGTTCACATGTGTAAAATGAGGATAAAGCAATAGTTCCATACCTACCTCGTAGGATCACAGAAGCTAATATAGTTAATATAGTGCTTGACACGGGGCCTGGCACATAGCAAGTGCTCAATTCATGTTGCTAGCTATTGATATTAGCATCATAAAAGATTTTTTGAAGTTCCAGCCGATAGATGGTGTTCATGAGAGGTCAATAAAGTCAGGAAATAGATAGAATTCCCCTTAAAATTTAAGTTCTGAGTTCAACCTTGCTGCAAAGGGAAATGAGCAGTACAGGACAATGTAATGAGGCAATAATTTGGATAGTAATGGGAGATGAGGTCATGTGGGAGGGGGTGTTGGGTAAACCTAGGGGCTAGAAAATGAATATTGGTGCTGAGGGGGGAGAGGAAATTGTATTAAAAAGGCTGCTCTGCCCTCACTAACAACAGATGTTGAGAGGTCTTGGGTTCTGGGCTCCAGGGCCTCTGACCCCCTTGAAATGCTCTCTGGTTCCTTTAGAGGTCATGATCCCACCGTTGAAGGAGCCCTGGTGTAGATTAGCTTTCTTGGATATGTTTGCCTCTCTTTTTCCCTAATGCTTCTCATTCTCAGGATCCTGAGGAACTAGAGATAGATACTTATACTAGTCAAGAAACCATCCTCTTTTCAAGTGAAACTGAGCGAAAAGCTGGGGCTGGATGGAAGGCAGGAGCCTAGAAAGTCACACGGATTGAGGAACAGAAAGACACAGGGATCGAGTAATGAACAAGAAAGCAGAATAAACCACTGAGTTGCTTTTCCAGTTGTTCTCAAGTTGAAGTGTCTCGGAAAACGCGTCCCCTCTGTTGTCCATGTTCCTACTTGCCTCCCAGCCTCCCATGTGAGGGAGATCCAACAGCAAAGGCAACCAGCCCGCTCTCCTCCCAGCTACTTGGAGGGACAGAGCCCAAAGCCAACGCATGAAGGGACTGAAGAACACTTCCAAAGAACAAGCTCAAAAGTGTAGGAGAACGGGCTGTAAACCCAACTGTGTAAAGGGCCGAGCAGTATGGTTCACAGTTTATTTTCAGAGTGCTTTGCTGCCATTTCCACGCCTCCTTTCAGTAACGCTGTGCAGTGCTTGGCATGATTCTTTTTCACAACTAGGAAAATCCTGAGCTACCAATGTATTATTTATCACGGAGAGAACTCTCAACATTAACGTCTGCTTCTGCAAGGATATTTGTGTTGGATTCCATCATGGAGGTAGGGGTGGTCTGTCAGCTGAGGCCTCGTGCACGCTCATGCACAGCCAGACAGACACATGTCTAGACAATCGTGTCAGATATGGGGATTTAATTGCCTTAAGTCTGGACAGTGTGAAGTGCCATTGCGAGGTCCAGAGGGACTGAGAGGGCAGCTTGGCCCTGCAGAGGTTTTCCTGGGCGGTGGGAGAGAGCCTGGGGTTGGCTGTGTGGCTCTCTCCCCCCTCGGCCAGCTGTCTGTCCATCAGCTGTAGGCCCATAGGCCTGAGTAGACAAGCTGTGCCTTGGCTTCGGGCCAGTGTGAGCTGGGAGCCTGTGACTTTGAGACTTGGCCCTTTTCAGTTCTCTGTTCAGAAAAAAGTTTCATCCTGGCTCTCTTCAGTGGCTGCCAAGGATTAGGAGAACCCCGGGGAAACTTTGGCTACAGGATAGTCCTCAAAGCTGTGCTGGGAAATTTGAAGAGAAGCCGTTTCTCTGTCTTATTTCAAGTTAATTCTTCTCTCCCTTCCTCAAGGAGTTTTTACTGTTGCAAGCCCTCTGGCATAATCCCTTAGCATACTTTCGTGATTCTGTAGGTATGGAGGGGATAAGACTAGTATCTGGACCCATAGAATATTTTTAAGGACTGTTGAAATGGCTAATGTGAAGGAAAATTCCAGTCTAGGCGCTGGCTTTTAATAGTTGCACCAGTTAGAGCCACTAGTAGGTTAGCGTTTCTCAGTCTTAAAAAGAAATAAAATAAGTTAAAAGTCTGCTTTTCAGTGGCTAGAAAGGAAAAGAAAGGAGGAGGCCTTGCTTTCCAGAACAGAGCCCTAGAGGTGGATTGCTAAATGGCCGAAGGCTGTGGTATTTCCACGTGCACATGGGCCATTATCAAGTATGTGTGACTACTTGTAGTTCCTCCTGTTTAATATAGGTAAGAAATGTACATTGCCTTTGTTGTAAACTGGTTTTCCGAATATGGTTTCTTTCTTTCTTTCTTTTTTTTAGTGTCTATGTTTTTGTTTCCTTTTGAAACATACCATTTATTCCATGATTATGAATAAGTTGTTTTTTGTTGCTTTTTTTAGAATCTGGTTGCATCACAAGAGATGGACAAGGTTTTTTTTTTTTTTGCATTTTCCATAAACTTTTTGGGGTAAAGCTACAAATATGGCTTTATCCATCTTGTTACCATGTTTCTTCTGGTACTTGGGAAGAACTTTACTGGGAATCACTTCTGTTAGAATTATTTCCTTGAGGACACATTGAGAAATCAAAAACGCTGTAGACTACTACATATACACATACCAGGGGTGCATAGTTCAGTTTCTGTAATCCCACAATACACAAATGTTGGCAGAATTTCAATTATTGTATTAATCCTGTGAGCTACTTTGTCATGCATGATAGATGGTATTTACAAATTGAGGTTTGAAATGGTCAGCTGCTTTGAAGATGCTTTATTATGCAGTATGTGGAAGTGGAAGTGTTTATATTACTTGTTTTAGACTATATTGGCCAACCCGGCAGCAGAAAATACACAGTCTCATAATGGACTGCAACAATTTCATAACAAACCTGAAGGTTCCTAGGGAGTTTTTCCAGTTTAAAGCAACAAGATTTCGTCAAAGGCTTTGCCAAGGTCTTAAAGCCCTATGGATACTCTGTGAAATGCTGGTCCGTTTAAATGTCATCCACAACCTGCTGAATGGCTTGCTTAGTCCAACTCGGTATTTGTAGACTCCGAGCGGAATATGATATCCCTGCTCTGAGGAGCTCCTGCTTCTTTAAGGGCTCCACTTGATTAATGAGAGAGGATTTGAGCTTAATTAAGAATTACATCGCGTTTGAAGAGTGGGAAGTGGAAGCCCAAGCAGGGTCACTGATTTGCTCCCAAGGTCGTAGAGTTGGGTTGACTCACTAGGCCTCGTTTCCTCTCGGCATGTGTAACAGACTGTAGGTTGCTTTTGACCTTTTCCCCCTCGCCCCAATTGAACACTTTTAAGCTTTTAAAGGTTTCCATAATCAAAGCAGTTTTTGGTTCACCCTGGCCATACCCTTTGTGACTTGGCACATATTTCACTTTTCTTCCCCCCACCTACCTTCCACCTTTAGTCTGTTCTCTCCCCCCTCTCCCTCCCTGTTCCTTTCATGTTTGCTGCTTTTCTCTAGACCTTCTTTTCAGAGTGCTCATAAGTTTTAGAATAGCTTATGGTATTCTAGGCACAGGTGAATTACCCTTTTATAGAAAGGGTAGGACTTTTTTGTGTGTGTGTGTGTGTGTGGCAATGGGGAGGGTGTTTGTCTTGGTGCCTCAGACCTTTCCTGTTGATGTCAAACACTTGCAGCCACAGCAGTATCATGGATTGATGTCTTTTTTTTTTTTTTCAGCTTTATTGGGATATAATTCACACGCTAGAAAATTCACCCTGTTAAAGTACACAGTTCAGTGATTTTCCGTGTATTCACAGAGTTGTGCCACCATCACCACAATCAATTTTAGACCACTTTTATTACCCCAGGAAGAAACCCCATACCCTTTAGCAGTCACCCCCATTCCTTCTTCCCAGTCCTAGGCAACCACTAATGTGTTTTCTTTCTATGGAATGATGTCTTGGGGGACCAGAATGACTCTCGATAGTTGGAGTCATGTGACTGCTCTCTTGTCCACCTTAACAGGAGCCTGCCTGATTTGTGCCTATACCTGCCTTCATAGCTTGGCATCTCAACTCAAGTAAACTTGGAGATGATTTATTCTGCACATTTTCTCCTGTTCTATAGACTCCAGAAACTGACCGTAGAGAACATCTAACTGTTCTATCTGATGTCTTGACATTCTGTAACCTCATTAAAAATTTTTTTTTATTGTACTTTAGATAAAAGTTTATAAAACAGACTAGTTTCTCATTAAACAGTTAATACAGATAGTATTGTGTGACATTGGTTGCCAACCCCATGACATGTGAACACTCTACTTCTCGACCTTGGGTTCCCCATTACCAACTTTCCTGTCCCCTCCTGCCTTCTAGTCCTTGTCCCTGGACTGTTGTGCCCCACTAGTCTCATTTTGTTTTATGGGGCTGTCTAATCTTTGTCTGAATGAACTTCAGGAGTGACTTCATTACTGAGCTAAAAGGATGTCTGGGGGCCATATTCTTGGGGTTTCTCCAGTCTCTGTCAGGCCAGTGAGTCTGGTCTTTTTTTTGTGACTTAGAATTTTGTTCTACATTTTTCTCCAGCTCTGTCTGGGACCTTCTGTTGTGATCTCTGTCAGAGCAGTCAGTGGTGGTAGCCGGGCAGCATCTAGTTGTACTGGACTCAGTCTGGTGGAGGCCATGGTAGTTGTAGTCTGTTAGTCCTTTGGACTGATCTTTCCCTTGTGCCTTTTGTTTTCTTCATTTTCCCTTGCTCCAGACGTGCAACCTCATTTTTGCCAAATGATGGCCCACCCTTCATCCCTGAGCCCTGGTGATGGGAAGCCCCAAGACTAGAAGTTTTCTTAGGGCAGGGACTTTGTAGCCTCACTGTTGAGCTGTATGCCTGCCTAGCACGTGGTAGACACTCAATGGTCATTGAATGAGTGGACTCATTAATGAAGACTCAAATTGCCCTAGCTTTTTGACAGATGCCGGTCATCATTAACTAATTGAGCTCATATATGCTGTTGTGTGTGTGTGTGTGTGTGTGTGTGTGTGTGTTTTAATAACCCAACTTTCGAATCATTTTAAAAATAGCAAGTGAAGCTGATCTCTGAACAAATTCTGGGTGTGCCCCATTAGGTGTACTTACAAGGATGTATGCTCTTCTCCCTACCTTTTGTCTCTTGTCTAGTGAGCCTGATTCCTATCCAGGAGAAAACATGATGCTTTGTTCAATTTTTTTCCCCTTAAAACTTAAAGGTTGAGAGGACACATTTCTTCTTTCCTGCTAATGCTGTAGAAATTCAAGTAGCTGCTTTCATTCTTTTGAGCTCCTTTCTGCTTTCTGTGAGTATCAGCATCTGGTAAGGAGTGATTTTACTTGCAATCTGGCACACCTTGTCGTGCAGTCAGAAGAGGCATGGAAGTAAAGAGATTTATATCTAGAATGCCTCTGATTGCCAAAACAGTGGGTCTGCTGTACAAGTTGCGAAAGTGGCACCTTGAGGCATAGCACGTGTTTACATCCTCCACCCCCCCCCACCCCCTGACCCCCCGGTTATCAGCCAAAATTCAAAAGTGAAACCTGTAAGGTCATTTGGTTTTCATGTTGTCCAACAACAGGACATTAAAAGCCACACACTAAGGAGAAGAATGCGGAAAATGGCTTTGAACTTTCAAAGCTTGCTGTCTAAATATCGCGGCAACTTTCAAAACGTGATAAGCAGGAAGTGCGGCAGTTTGGAAGACATGTGCTCGCTCTTAAGTAAACGCCTAAAATGCTCCTAATTTGTACCAGAGCCCTTATCAAAGGGCTTTGCAAAACTTCCAGTTCGGCAATTATGAGTATTAGTTGAGCTTAACCTCTGAGTAATGGGGTGGGGAGTGGGAAAATTGTCATTTCATTTCATTCTCCTCGGCTATCAAGGAAGGTGGTGGACCTTTCGAGGAGCCAGACTGGGTAAAAGGAACTGAGAAGAAAAGGGTTGGACGGAGTTTTTGGAGAACTTCTTTTTTGGGCTGCTATGACTGCCTTCTTTGAGAGCATTGTAGATGTGAGAACTGAAAACTGGTTCTGCTTTGGAGCTTTAGGTTCCCACCCCAGCCCCCATTTAGCCCTGTACAGCTAGAAATCTAGCCTTTTAAAAAATTACTCTCATTGTTAATTCTTGTTGAGGAATTTGGAAGAGGCCAGAGGACAAACTCCTTGTTAGGAAAAACAAGTGACACAGATTTGGGTGTCTGTGCCCTTTAAGTTATAACCTTAACACATTTTCACAGAAATAGGATCTGTGTTTCTTAAGGAGACACTTTTAAGTAGATTGTAAAAGACAGGGCCAGAGAAATATTTTAGGAGATGCAAAGGGTCTATCTTTGTAAATACAACTGTCAGCAGCCAGTATTTTTAAATGATGCAATCTTTCCCAGGAAAGGTGAAGGGATAGTAATAGTAGTTTCTTTCCTAGTAAATGAAGGGAAAATCTTTTACTATATTCTGGCATTTAAGGAAACTGTTAGGTTTTATTGTATTTTTTCCCTTTTTGGAGGGGATGAGAGAAAGAGAGAACACATTCCCCTTTATGCCATGTGTCTCAATTGATTTTTAATCATTTCCAGAAAACATAAGAAACTGGAAGAGTTCTGAAGGGGCGAGTAAGTACATGTTCTTAATGCACTGCAGCCTGCGTTTTCTGGTTTTTTTCAGTGAACATCCAAGAGTTGTGGCTGTTGGGAGTAACCTTGAAGCTAGTTGGCTTTGGGGTTCTTGGTTACAAGTAGGTGGGAAGACTCTGGAGAGAGGGCTTCAGGTGTTAAGCTTTAGAGCAGGTCAGGAGATTTAGCTTTCTAGGAAATGAACAACAGCATGTTACGATTACCCTTAATTTCTACTCATGGGACCTCCTTACAAAACAGAAAGACTTTCTGAAATTTAAAAGCAACATTTGAGTTTCATGTAACCTCTGTAAAGCTGTTGACCCCTGGGTCTGGGCAGAGTGGCTCGGTTTGGCGGCTAGGTGGGGAAGGAATGGATTTAGGGTAGGAGCAGTACTCATTTCTATAAAATTACCTGCAATCCTTTGCTCAATTTTAGAATGACTTTTAGAGTATCCTGGGAAGTAAATTGCTTATCTTGGGGCCTCAGTTTCTGTTCAGTGAGTTAATTGCCTTTCTGGTGAGAAACACTGTAACTGGTATACCCACCTAAGGTTTGTTATATTTATATTAACCGATTTAGAAAAAGAGAAATCAACTGAAGCATGTCTTTTTGTGTGTCACAGAAATGGTATACCCATTAAGGACAAGATTCTTGTATACAGCTGGTTTTATATTTATAAATGATGGTTGCAAGCTTTTATTTGATGAGTTTGTTTAGATTACACAACCTGAGCCTATTTTAGCACTGGGGCAGGGGTTGCTGCTGACTTCCCAAAAAGACAGCAGTGATTTGAGTAAAGCAAGAGAGTTTGTAGTTGTGTGTGTGTGTGTGTGAGAGAGTTTTTAGTCCCGAAACTGAAAGTAATTTAAAATAATAAACACCATGATTCAGGAGTGTATATTTGCCTTAAGAATACAACTTGGTACCAGTTGCTTCTTAGCAATTTATAGTTCTACCCTGTCTTGTTTGTTTCGGTAGTTATGACAGACCCTGAGAGAAGAGCTATTGAGACTAGTCTTAGGCCTAGAAGTCAAGAATTAAAGTAGGCTTTTAATTAACAGTTTTTAAAGTTGCCATAGTTTCCAATAACATTTATACTTGAACAGGAAGAAGGCTTAGGACTTTTATTAATTTTCTAATGGTGCTCATAAAACATACTGAGTGGGAATTTGCTTAAAGACTAATTTCATGCACACACACGCAAACACACACACACACACACACACAGCAATTCAATTGGGATGGCATAGTTTGTGGTGAATTTTTCAATTATTTTAGCACAGGTTTCAGAGCACTCATGAAACAAAAGCATTAAGGATTGCTTGTCATAGCTAATAAAGTTTGCTTGGATCTCACTTAATTTTTCTGCTTCACTTCACAAAGTGATTGAAACTTCCTTTTTGCTATGAGCTCCCGCCCCCACCCCCATCCCCCAAGAGCTATAGTCTTATAAGAACATCTCTTTTAGTTAGCAACTCTATGGAATTTTTCTGAATGTACAGCTAGGTCCCCAAATAGTTATTGAGCTCATGGTCATTCAGTCCTTGGGAGGGAAATTAGTTAAATCTGTAAGTGGCTTCTAGAGGCTGAAGAACTTCCAAGGAGATAAAAAGGCTTATTACAAACTGGAGCATTTAAAACATCTCTTGGGTAAGCCTGGAAATGTGATCCAGGTTGAAAAGTAGAGATGATGGAACTGTCCCCCTGGAACAATGACGGTATGAAGAAATAAGCTCCAACCTTAAAAAAAAACTTGAAGAACTGTGTAGATATAAAAAACCAAAATCCAAACCCGTTGCCGTCGAGTCGATTCCGAATCATAGCAACCCTATAGGACAGGGTAGAACTGCCCCACAGGGTTTTCAAGCGGCACCTGGTGGATTCCAACCACTGACCTTTTGGTTAGCAGCCAAACGCTTAACCACTGCGCCACCAGGGCTCCTTATAGGTATAGGAACTGTTAGTTGATACAGATTTGCCAAACCAATGAGGTTTTCCAGTGCTCCCAGCTAGTTGTTGGCTTTACAGTGCTTAAAGTGGTTCTTGAGAAAATTGCTTTTCACCATCAAATAAAATAACCCCAGAACTCTTAACCAACAGTTGCAAAACAGCTACCCCCCTCCCTCGCCTCCAACCATGTTTTGTTTGGGGTTAACAGTAAAAGACAGAACAGATTATTGACTTTACCAGAAAATTTTGGGGACAGAGTTTGCTGCTGTTGATTTTGATGTGAACAAAAACCTCAGATTGCCTATCCTCTTTTCTCTGGGCGAAAACTTATTTTTGGAGCAATGTGGGTGGGATTTGAGGAGCTTTTCTGTTTTTGTTTTAAGGCATTTTAGTAAGAAGACACTTGACTTTGAAATTTTATTTTCCTATGTACTAGCTTGAGAGACCTGACCTCCTACCTCCATTCAATCTACCTTGTCAACTTTCATTTTTAACTACGTAATTAACTAGTTGACATAACTTGCTTATTTTAAGAGCAATTATATGGGAGTGATTTGGGCCTTTTTTTTTTTTTAAATCAAGTTGAGTGTTAATTATTTTGATCTGCCTCTGGAATGGTGGGTTATTAATAGTGATGTTGGTCACAGCTGGGCCGTGAATGTTTCATAGGTCACTAAACAATTTTCTAAGGAAAATTATTTCTTTAAACCCTACTTCTCAACCTCTTGCTTCCTCCATCCCTTTAGGATAATTAAATGTCCAGTACTATATCTCTAATTAGTTACTTGCTATTTAAGAATCCTCATTTAAATGTTCACATCATATACAGAAAGAATTATCCTGGAAAGAAAGCTTTGTAAATACTAGGATATTTATTCAATTTAAATTTAATTTAAATTAGTTTTGAAGGGAAGCGTACCATGGATTGAGTAGCTGCATTATAACTCATCATGCGAGCAAAGTATTTTAAAAATATTTTGACATTCTTGTCTAGGTTTTCCTTCATTCTTTATCAGATGCATCATAAAACTATATTAGGTTTCTTTGCTTAAGTTACACTGTCTAATTGGAACAAGTTTAATATCATTTAAGACAGACTCTAGTTATCTCATTTAAGTGACAATGGTTCTGTGAGAACCCTAACTTAACAGAAATATAAGGAAAAACAAGAACTAGGGTCAAAAGCCCCACAGGGTATAAAAGGTCATAACCTCTCTCAGAGGAGGTGGACTTAACTGATACACTAGTTTTTAAAGGGCATTTGATTGCTCGAAGGAATGCAGTAACAGGATTTAAAGCAAACTTACAGCATTAACAAGGATTAAATTAATTGTGTGCCCGGCTTTGGGGGGGAAGTTAAAGGGTGTGGTTTTATATAAAATTATTTAACTGTAAATAGAATAAAATTAATTTCCTGCTTTTGCATATTGTAAAGTACTGTAGAAGGAGCCGTAGTGGTACAGTGGTTAAGCACTCAGCTGCTAATCAAAAGGTAGACAGTTTGAACCCACCAGTGGCTTGGTGGGAGAAAAGACCCGGCGATCTGCTCCCGTAAAGATAACCTTAGAAACCCTATAAGGCAGTTCTACTCTGTCGTATAGGGTTGCTATGAGTCAGAATTAACAGCAACGGGTTTGGTTTGGCTGTGGAAGGAATTGTAATTTGTGACATCTACCATGATTACTATGTATAAAGTAGGATCTACACTTGAAAATGTAAGCAAAATTAAGAAGCCATGCCCCTATAAAAATGTTTCACTCATCCAATATTTTATCCAAGTAATTTTCTCAGTATTTTCATAGATGATAAAATTATCATGCTCCTAAAAATCTTAAGAGAGTGAGGTTCTGAATGAATCTACAAAAAAAATTTTTAGATTCTATGTCATGAAAGTAGGTCCCTGGGTGGCGCAAACGGTTTGTACTTGTCTATTAACCTAAAGGCTGGCTGCTTGACCCCACCCAGAAGCTCTGCAGAAGAAAGGCCTGGCAATCTGCTTCCGTAAAGATTCCAGCTAAGAAAACTCCATAGAGCACTTCTACTTTACACACTTTGCGTTGCCATGAGGCAGAATTGACTCGATGGCAATAGGCTTGGTTTTTTGTTTTTTTTTTTTTTAAGTCCCAAGAGCATAAAACACATGGGAAGGTAGTTCATTTTTAAAAGTACCTTTATGGATTGGAAACATTCCCTTAGACTTTGGTGCTGGGGATAGAAAGAATGAGTTGTAAAGCCAGAAGAACAAGCGAGGCTTGGACATTTGGACAAGTGTGACCTGTGCTGCCGAGCTGTGTAAATGAAGTGGGCTGCTTTGGGCTTGACACTGTCTCCAGAGCAGCCTGCATTCTTAGTGAAGGGCCTAGATTGGCCATCCAGACCATTCAGATTAAATTAAAACTAAATATGCTGCCAGGAAACAAATATAACACATCCAATTCATTGCCAGTACTGTTCCAAGATAATCCATAATTGGAAGACAGATGGCATGGCATTTAACAGGTACACAATTTTTTTTTCCATTTCTTTTTCAAAAGAATCTCAGCAAATAGGTACTTTTCTTGAAAGTTACAGGTAAGCAAGGGTACTCATTGTTCCAGTTTGTCCATGAACAGTCCAGTTTTATACCTGTTGTCCCCCCTGGTTTGACTATAATTTATGATCACTCTAAGTACAGGAAACAGTATATTCAAAAAGAACTTGATAATTGAAAATGATTTAAAATAGTTTTGCTTAAAAAAAAAAAAGTTTAAGTGAACTTTAAATCTTCGTTAGGTATAACCTAGCCTAAGGTTGAAGAATGAAGTGCCCTCGGGTTGATCTCCTGGCTAAGCAGGTTATGCATAGGTTGGGAGAGTACTTTTGAAACAGACAAGAAAGCCATGTATATGCCAATACCTAAAAAGAATCGCCCAGAACGGAACTGAGTCTGATTCTGATGGCCCCGAGGGCTGTCATTATGAACATTACTTATAGTTACCCTGGTTACACAGGCAGGTGCAGTGGGAATCAGGGCCCACACCCTAGAATGAGTTTTGGGGGCCAACTTCCAATTCTCTGCCCCCGTATCAGAGTCTTGGGGGTGGGATGTACACTTGCCCCCAGGCACAAGTCCAAGAGGGCCTCAGAAGAGGGGCAAAGTGACATTGAGGCATGCCACAAATATGAAAGGCACCTGACTGAGGCAGCTGGACAAGAGGGGGTAAGGTGTTTCTGCTGACAAGTCGCTGCTATCAACCAACGTCTGTTCATCTTGAAATTGGGGGGTGGGGGCACAACTTAGAGATTGCCTCTGGGTGCTCGAATTGGGAGGGGGCCAATTTAGAGATTCCTCAGCGCTCATTACCCTCGCTATGCCTCTGCCCCATATATTGCTTCTGCATGAAAGTTTAATGCGGAATATGCAACTGTATTCCTTAGGGCCCCCTCAGTGTTTGTTTTCCATATGACCAGTAAAGGGAATCTTATTCTGTGTGAGCCTTTTCGAAGAAGAGAGCCATAAAGAACAGCAGAGAGGCACTCTTTTCTATTTTATTTGCACATTTTGTGATCGTCAGCCTTGGGAACACCATAATACCCAGATTGTACTGAAATGTCCAAAGAGTGTAGAATAGGATTTTTGGAATCAGATTTATGTGTTTATTATTATGGCATCTGCTTTACTAGACTTTGAACTGGAAGACTTATTCCTGGACTGTACTGGATGACCTTGGATAAGTCACTCAATCCTTCTGTGCCTTAGGTCCCTTTTCTACTTTCTGAGGCTTAAGAAGGCCACAGAAATCCTCTCCTGGGGTTAAAAAAGCAAGTTGCTTGTTTCCAGGATGTGGCTGCACTCACTCACCCTTGTGTGTCACTTGATAAAATAGGAGAGGTCATGGAGGGCTTCATGAGTGCCTTCAGTGCCAACCCTTGCCCCCAGCATAATGAGACCCAGAATGTGGAAAGAGAGTTCCTGGGAGGAATATGCAACCCAAATCTCATGGGAGGTATGAAGGCCTGAGCACTTGCTCCTCCTGCCTGGAGCTGGCCAGCCCACAGGCCTGCAGGGTTATTTGTAGTTCTGGGGCACTAGGGTGGGTCAGCTCCATTTCCAGGGCAGTGTTTTAAACAGGAGCTTTGAGTGGCAGGGTCCTCTGGTGAACCTTGAAGTCGGGCTGGAGGGGGTCCCAGTCCAGCCCATGCTGAGTATCTAAAACTTACTTAGCTGGTAGTGGTTAGGAAAGTTAACAATTTACTTACTTACCAGTTGAATATCGTAGCCCAGATAATTGGATTACCTTGCAGGGGCTCGAAAGTGCTTCTCGAGCAATCTGGTTCAGAGTGACAGTGATAAAGAAGAGAACAGAGCAAGTAGCAATGATGGAACCACAGACCCCCAGGTTTAGAAAGTACCTCAGCTCATCAGAGTCCAAATTCAGTACCTCAGATTTTCCAGATCATCCGAGCTTGCTTTCCATGGAGCCCTGTGCCGTTCAGTTCAAGGTCAGGGGCCTCCGGGTGTAGACCTTTGTGGTAAGGTGAAAATGTTATGTTAGTCTTGCTGACTTTCCATTTCAGTAGCAACACAAATAGAACATTTATTTGTTAGGATTTCATTACCTTAATCAATTGCAAGTTATTTCCTCTGGTTGCTGGATTCTTTTAAATACGAAATTGAGTAGGGGAAGACAATACATTAGAGCAGGAAGTAGCCTACAAGACATCCAGTTTGATACTTCATCTGATAGTTGGGGGAAACTGAGACCCAAGAGGCAAGTGCTTTGCTTGAATACAATTTATGTAGTCCTAAGGACTTACCTCTGTCCTGCCAAATGGGTTAGTCTGGCAGCGGCCATGAGAGGAATGGTGTGCTTTAATTCATCACTGTTTTCAGTCCTTTACACTTTGATAGAAACCCGTTTGCCACTAAGTCAGTTCTGACTCATGATGACCACATGGGTTTCAGAGTAGAACTGTGCTCCGCAGGGTTTTCAATGGCATTGGCTTTTTGGAAGTAGCTCACTAGGCCTTTCTTCTGAGGCGCCTCTAGGTGGATTCGAACCACCAACCTTTAAGTTAGTAGCCGAGTGCTTAACCACTTGCACCACCCATGGTTAAGGACTTGGCTGCTAACCAAAAGGTAGAAGGTTCAAGTCCACCCTGTGAAGAAATGCCTGGTGATCTGCATCTGCAAAATCAGCCACTGAAAACCCTAAGGAGCACAGTTCTACTCTACTCAACTGCAGCTTTTTTTTTTTTTTTTTAACCCTTTGATAGAATGGCGATCATATTCTCTGTCAGTGGTGTAAGTTTAAATTGGCTTCTAAAGCAAAAGTTTGCAAAGCTGGGATCATAGGATCTTAGTGCTCCTATGAATATTTGAGCCAGAGGGGAGTTCAGAAGTCATTTTCCAGATGAGGTCATTGAGACCTGGAGAGAGGGGGCACAGCTTGCCCCAAATCACCCCGCTACTTGGTGGCAGAGTCAGTTTGAGGACTAAGGTTTCTGACCCTCTGTCATTGCTATTCAGATGATACTGTGCAATGCTACACTCGCTCTTTTGGGCCCCAACAGAATATTTGGTTTGATGTCATCTCCAGTGCCCATGAGTACGTAAGTGAGAAAGAAGGGTTCCCCATCCTTTTATAAATCGTTTGGATCATTTGGATCATTTTACTTAAGTGCACCAACTCGTGGAGGATGAGCTGCCATTCTTTCTGCCCACACAACCTCATGGTAGGGCCTGTGTTCTATTCTCTGAGGATTCCATGCACAATAGTGCTTAGTATTGCTTGTAGTGGTTTCCAACATCTTGTAGCTTGAGAAAACCGTGGTGGTGCAGTGGTTAAAGCATTTGACTGCTAACTGAAAAGTCAGCAGTTCAAATCCACCAGCTGCTCCTTGGAAACCCTATGGGTCAGTTCTGCTCTGTCCTATAGGGTCACTATGAGTCAGAATCGACTCAACAGCAAGGGTTTTTTTTTTTTTTTAAATTCTAGAAGTGAGAACAGTATTCAGTGTGCAGAAAGTACTTGGCAGACTTATAAATCCATGGAAGTTTTGGAAATATCTCTTATGACCCATAGCTTGGGAACCACTGAACGGAACCACCGAGAACATGGTGCGTGCTTTTATGTAATGATAACTTGGAGCTTGGTCTGGCAACTTGATAGTATGCTCTGAAATACTCTTACACTTGAATCATCTCAGTGCATACCTGATTCATGCCTTCATTACATACTTTTGGCCTCTGAAATCCATGAAGCTGATAAGGACTTGAGAAGGCTGTTCTGATAGCATGTAAACACTTGGAGGGCTGATGAATGTCATGCTATAGTGTTATATCCTTTCTCTCTCCAGCTCTTGAGGGATTGCTTATTAACATTTCATTATCCTATCATTTGCCATTCCTGATCTTAGTGACTAGAAAGTATGCCCTCCTACCTAACATTCAAGATAGGATGTTGCTCCATCTTTTTGAAGAGAAAAGCATGTGAAACAGCTGCAACTATTTGGGAAAGATGAGTAATGCAGAAAATAGTGCATATTTGCAGATTTTAATAGGCTTGTTTCCTTTTCGAGCAAAAAGTAAAGACAAAAAAATCATAAATCTGTAGGTTTGGAAGACCATTCTAACCTCTCTTAAGTAGGAGCAGAGATTCTTAATTTTACTGTTCTGAAGAAATTTCCCTATCAGTGTTTGTATTCAGCATCAGAATAAAAAATAATTTGAGTATGCTAGAGCTTTTAGTCAGAGGGTCTACTGGGGACAAGGAGGGTCAAGATGGCCAGATCTGAAACTCAACAGACTCTCAAATAGGTAGTTTTGACTTGGAAGCTTGATAAGATATTGTCATAACTGGGAAGGAAATTGAGGTGGGAAGGAGGTGGTTGGTGGAAAAATCCATGTTAGACTCTGAGCTCCTTAAGGGAAGAAAGTGTGTTCATTTTTTATCCTCAACATTTGGCACTGTACCTGACATATACTACCACCAGTTGCTATGGAGTCGATTCTGATTCATGGCGACCGCCATGTGTGTCAGAGTAGAACCATGCTCCACAGGGGTTTCAGTGGCTGATTTTTGGAAATACTTCACCAAGGTCTGCCTTCCAAGGCACCTCTGTGTGGACTCAAACCACCAACCTTTTGGTTAGTAGCTGAGTGTGTTAACCATTTGCACCATCCAGGGAGTAGACATATACTAGATAGCCAGTAAATGTTCATTGAGTGACTAGAGAAAGAAAAGATAGCTGGTGGAGATACAGGTAGAGCAAGCACGGTAGTGGTAAAAGGTTGAAATAGTGATTCAACCAGGAAATTTCAGAAATTGGGTGGAAACCACAGGGTGTGTCTGCAAGCAGCCACCACAACTGTATTTGAAATACAATAAAACAAGAAGAAAAAAAATAAACTGGGAAGATGTTAAAAAAAAAAAATCACTTGGCTTTGGGGCTAAAATTCCACAGCTGTTATCAGGGAAAATGTTCTGCCCAGCAGTCTAGGTAATGAATAAAAAGAATTTTCAGAGTGAAAAGAAATCAGCAAGCTCTGTGACTCTCCACAGAAAGACTGACTGCCGCCTCCCACCATCTTTGACAAGAATAACATTTTACCCACCCATGCCAGGCTTCTAAAATGAGCCAATAATGTTTGCAATCACTGTATTAGTAGGATCTCTTGATACAGACTGAGACTGGCTTGAATTTCTTGGTTACTAAGAAGCACGTATGTATGTATGTATGTATGTATGTATGTATGTATGTATGTATTGATTGATTGATTGCGTTCTGATCCTGAGTTGATTATGTGTTCTCTTTACCATTTTCTGAAAGATGTAATTTACATAAAAGTTATTAAAGAAAGGGGGATATTTGTTCTTTTTACTACTTCATCCTACTGTTACAATTATGAGTGTGTGTTGAAGTTCACAATGCGCTGTCCAAATTTTAGGTTGAATACAGGAAGTGGTAACTAAATTTAAGTGTGTTTTCTTATTTGAGGGATTAAAAACCTTGTTTTGGAGTTGGTTTGGTCGTCACTCCCAATTTAAGTGCCATTGTTGTTTCTGGTGGCCTGACCAGTATGAAATGTCAGCTTGTGGAGACCAGTAACTTGTGCAAAGCATATATCTGAGGCCAGTCCAGGTGAAATGCTGAACTCCAAAATGTCTGTGGGTGAGCCTCAAATGGTTAAAAATACAGTTATCATATGACCCAGCAATTACACTCCTAGGTACATACTCAAGAGAAATTAAAACATACGTCCACACAAAAACTTGTACATGAGTGCTCACAGGAGCATTATTCCTAATAACCAAAAAGTAGAAACAATGCAAATTTTTATCAGCTGATGAATGGATAAACAAAGCGTGATGTATCCATACAATGCAATATTATTTGGCAATAAGAGAGTGAATTACTGATATATTCTCAACCATACGGATGAACCTCAAAAACATGCTAAGTGAAAGAAGCCAGGCATAAAAGGTGTATTGTGTGATTCCATTTATATGAAATGTCCAGAATAGCCAAATCCGTAGAGACAGAAGGTAGATTAGTGGTTGCCTTAGGGACTGGGGTGGGAGTGTATGTGGGAGGACTGCTAATGGATATAGAGTTTCTTTTGGGGGTGATGAAAATGTTCTGGAACTAGATGGTGCTGATGGTTTGGCAACTTTGTCTATATACTAAATCCCACTGAATCATACATAAATAGGTGAATTGTATGGTATGTGAATTATATCTCAATTAAAAAAAGGGACAAATGTCTATGGTGGGGGACAAGCAGCATGTTATATTAGTCTCATGAATTTCCAATTTGAAGTTCTCTAATGACTAAAGTCAAGGTTCACCTGAGTGATAAATGATGGGAAAAAAAAAATCACAACTGGACCACAGGAAACCAAGGTTATAGCCCTGACCGGGTAAGTTAACTTCTGTCAAACTTTGGGCAAGTTCATCTACACTTCCAGTGCCTCTTCTGTAGACTGAGAGAATTCAATCTCAAGAACTCTCTGAGTTCTTTCCAGCTCTTACTGATGGAAACTTTGATGCAACATTGCTTTAATGATTTCCATCCCCAGAGAATGAATGGTGATGTTGGGTTTAGGAATGGGAGAAACAGCCTACCCTTTTTAGAATAAAAGGATTGAGGGTGTTTGGGGAAGAGTGAGAGAGAAAGGAACTATATGCTTAACTGAGGGTTGGGGGGCAGGGGGAGAACATGATTCCTCAGACCATTGGCTGAGGGTGTGCCTGTGTGGTTAGTTCCTATTAATGAACCAGGGAGAGGATTAACAATGATTTACCCAGACACCCCTTGGCCTCTCTGGCCTAGCAGTCCCAGCTCTCTGCCATGACCGAAATTTCTGTCAGAATAGGAAACCACTGCCGACATTTATTTTACCAAAAGGAGCTCCCATTTGCCCACACCTGGCTATCCTGATCTGACTTACCTGGGAGACAGCTCTGTAATAGGAGCTTGCAGCTGCCCAGATAACCTTTCCAGGACCCCTGCAGCACTCATTCATCAATCACCCAGAGAGGAAGCAAGGAGTTTACAAGCTTCCACTGACAAGTCATCATTGTGTAGGTTTTCATGAAATAAAGATTGTGTGAGCCACCACAGAGGGCTGTTTTCAGGGACAGCCCTCACAGAGGATGTTTGTTCCTTGCAGAAATGCTGGTGATATTGTCAGCTTTTCATCCCTTCTTTAGCAAGACATTACTCTGGTGCTTTTTGTGTCTGATCCTGCTCAGAGGTAGGAAATGTTAAGAAGGCATTGTTCTTAAGAAATGATCTCCAAATATCAGTGTTCAGTTCCATCTGACCACACACATGTCCATTTATGAAAATGCCCTACCAGACTGGGAGCAGTGCTGCAATATATCAAAGTTCAATCTTCAAATCAAGGACATTTATAATTGTAAAACCAATCTTACCTTGTTCTTTCAAATGTAGAACATTTGGATTGTGTTTGAGTTACATGTAGAATGTAGATATGGTATGCTGCACTTAGTACACTAACATTTTTAGAATGAGAAAGAGTGACCCCCTTTTCTTCCTGCCCCTTTGCTTCCCTTCTCTGTCCTTATTCTTCAAGGTCTTTGTTTCCATTATTGTATTAATTTCTCTGGGGGTCTTTTCCTTACTCAAATCCTGCTTTATCACTTTTTCCCTACTGTGAGAGAAGAGAAACTTTTGCTTTGGGGCACTCTAATGTACAAGAAGAGAAGCCCTGGTAGTGCAGTTGTTAAGCATTCTGCTGCTAACTGAAAGGTTGGAGGTTTGAACCCACTAGCAGCTGCATGGGAGAAAAGACCTAGCTATCTGCTCCCATAAAGGTTACAGCCTAGGAAACCCTATGGGGAAGTTCTCCCCTGTCCTGTAGGGTCACTGTGAATCTGAATTGGCTTGATGGCATACAACAAACAACAATTTACAGGAAAATGAATGAATTTATGCAGTTTTGTTTTCCAGAAAGCGTTGTTATTTTGGCCTTAGATGTTCTCCAGTTTTTGTTCCATGTCGTTTCCCTGGATCACTTAATACCTTTTATGACAAAGACCAGCAGTGGTGCTTTTCTGATATGTGCAGCAGCTTGTTCTAAGGCATGTGTTTTGAGGGTTGGCTGTACTTAAGCATCAAATTTTTGCTTTCTTCTTGAATGTTTCAGCTCTGTTTCCTTCACTGAATCCAAGCTGTCTTGAGAGAAATAAAGAATGGTGTGAAGTGTAGTTAGCAAATTCCTTCTTCCCAAATGGGCGTATGTGTATTGGAAGAAATAAATACTAAGCCCATTCGAAGAAATAAACCTGCCTTTTGTGTTTACTTAACTCTTTTCTTCTAAATCTTCTGGGATTAATATTTTTGGTCATATGAACCAGCTGTTTTATGGCCTTTGAAAGGAACAACAGCCTTGCTGCATGGGTAAGTTCTCTGGTATTGGGTCTCTGGCAAGGACACCACATTCAGGTTGAGGAAGGAAAATGGATGTTCTATTTTGGAGCACAAATTCAGAGGATATGAATGTATCCCAAACCAACCAGTGTTGTTTTTTAATAAATCACCCCATTGACCTGCCATGTAGGAATACATCTAGAACTTTTGTGAAACTCTTGACTATATACTTGTGGCTATGAAGTAATGCCTTACGAAGTTATCTTGCTTCATCTGAACAGGAAATATTTTGAGCAAGAAGAGAGTTTTCCAGATAATTCCCTTTTTACGTATCAAAGTTGACAAAAATGGTCTAAATATTTTAATGAAAATATTTCTAAAATATTTATTCCCCTGCCTTATTAAACAGAAAAATAAAAACCATAATTAATCAGTTAAAGAAGATCCAGGGTCATCATTATGAAAAACATTTAATAAATGGTGTTGTAATGCAGTAATGTCCTTAGGGTTCTTTGAAGTGTGAGGAACTATATGCTCCTAAGCTAAATGGCCCCAGACCGTTCTGCTGCTGTTGCTTCTGCCTCCCTTTCAACTGTCACTTCTGCTGTCATTGATTTGGGTTCACTCTTTGTCCCTTTTTAACCCAGGCAGAACTGAATGTCTAGAAATCAGACAGCAAAGTTTGTTAAATATGCAACTGGAGTATTTGTGTACGAAATAAAAGCCATGCCCCAGAGGGTGGCTCCAGTCTTCTATAGTAAATTTCAGAGTTTGAATGCTATTTCTTTTTCTTGGTAGACCAAGGCTCCCCTTGTTTATTAGGTCATCCTGAAAGTTGAAGTGATAACGCAAGTAAGCCATTACTACACTTCTAAGGTGGGTTATTGAATAAGATTAATGCATCAGGAGTCAATAAAAAGAATATTTTTAAAGCTTCCCCCATATGCTTGGTTAAAATAAATAATATTGCCATCTTTCCACACGGAATCTTCTGTTTGAGTTTGTCTTCCCCACCTCCTCTATTATTAAATAATTCCCCTGTTCTTTTACTAAGTTCTGAGTTTTGTTTAGCACTCTAGTATTTTTTTTTTTTTTAATTGCACTTCAGGTGAAGGCTTCCAGAACAAATAGTTCCTCATGAAACAGTAGTACACATGTTGTTTTATGACATTGGTTAACAACCCCACAACATGTCAACCCTCTAACTTCTCAACCTTTTTTTTTTTTTTTGGTGAAAATACACATAGCCAAAGATACACCATTTCAAAAATTTCTACATACACAGTTCAGTGACATTCACTATGCTCTTCCAATTGTGCTGTTATTCTCACTTAAGATGAAGGCTTACAGAACAAAATAGTTTCTCATTTAACAGTTAGTACACATGTTGCCCTATGACAATGGGTAACAATCTCACAACACATCAACAATGTCCTTAGTCAACCTTGGGTTCCCTATCACCAGCTTCCTTGTCCCCTTCTGCCTTCTGGCCCTTGTCACCGGACTCCTGTACCTCGTTAGCCTCATTTGGTTTTACGGGGCTGTCCACTCCCAGGTCTAGCATCTTTTAAGATTCAAAGCCAGTACTCAGTAGCTTAAGTTCATGACAGTGCTTTCTGTTGTGCTTTTAGCACCCTCCCTAAATTGTTTCATCACGGTCCCCCTTTATGCATATTCTTCTTACATTGTCCACCTCAAGACCTCTGCTTTATTAGATAAGCACAGTTTTTCTCCCTGGCCAAAATATTTGGTGTCTTCTCTCTCCCATAGGCTCTGTTTTCATAAATGTGCAGTGATTTCCCCCCCTTATTATAAAGTTGGCTAGCCTGCTTGGTAATAAAATGAGTCTTACTGGTTTCTACTTCCCAGGGTCCCTTCTGGAACCCTTCTTATGAATAGGAATTGCATTGACAAGCACCAGTCTTGGGCACAGTGGCTGTTTGTAAAGACGGCCTACACATGTTGGCCAAAACATTTTCACACTTGAGTTACTTCAGAACTGGCTGGTGGATACCATCTGGTCCCTGTGATTTATCTACTCCGGGTTTGTTGATTAGAAGCAGAGCATCGTGTTTACCACTGTTTGATCTAGTACCTCTGACCTGTCGAGTTCAGTGTTCTGGTTTGGGAATGTGAATCTCCTTAAAAGACAAAGAATTCATTCAGTGTCTCGGCCATCTCTCTTTTTAGCCCTGTGACTGTGATTAAGTGGTTCCTCCCATGCTCTAAATGGCTTCCTCCCTTTGAAGGAGCAAAAGAGAGCCTCTTCTATTGGCTTGGCAATCTCTTGTTCATTGCTCCTGCCTAGTTCTGTACTTTGCGTCTAACCTGCTACAAGATTTTCTGAGTCTGGACTAACTTTTTGTGTTATGGAAGATAATTTTCCTTCCTTTTAGCCACACTGAAGGTTCTCTTCTCTCTCCAGCCCCCTCCCTCAAAACTGTAATTACTTGGGAGCATACACTTATTCTGGGATAGCAATAGGTAAGTTTTTTTTTTTCCTCTTGAAACGACTCCCCAGGCATCCTGAGTGTTGTTTACTTTTTGAATCCTTTATTTTTCTCTCATTAGTGCCCTGATTTTGTCATAGCTTCTTACTGTAAAATAGCACAAACCACGTGGTAGATTTTTGTACTTTTTTTCCTCTCCTATCATGCTGTTGAATTTTAATAGTGCTGTGATCACCATTAAAAACCCGTTGCCGGCCTGTGAGCGGCCACCTAAGATGCTCCACTGGTCTCATCCCTTCGGGAGCAAGGGAGAACGAAGAGAACAGGATACAAGGAAAAGATTAGTCCGAAGGACTAATTGTCCACAGCTACCAAGGCCTCCACCGGACTGAGCCCAGTACTGCTAGATGGTGCCCGGCTACCGCCACTGACTGCTCTGACCAGGATCGCAACGGAGGGTTCTGGACAGAGCTGGAGAAGGATGTAGAACATAATTCTAACTCACAAAAAAAAGACCAGATTTACTGGGCTAAAGGAGACTGGAGAAACCTCGAGAGTATGGCCCCCAGACACCCTTTTAGCTCAGTGGTGAAGTTACCTCCGAGGTTCACCGTTCAGCCTGGGAGTGGACAGCCCCGTAAAACCAAATGAGACTAACGAGGTACAGGAGTCCAGTGACAAGGGCCAGAAAGCAGAAGGGGACAAGGAAGCTGGTGATAGGGAACCCAAGGTTGAGTAAGGATATTGTTGATGTGTTGTGAGATTGTTAACCATTGTCATAGAGCAACATTTGTAGTAACTGTTAAATGAGAAACTATTTTGTTCTGTAAGCCTTCACCTTAAGTGAGAATAACACCACAATTGGAAGAGCGTAGTCAATGTCACTGAACCTTGCATGTAGAAATTTTTGAAATGGTGTATCTTTGGCTATGTGTATTTTCACCAGGAAAAAAAAAAAAAGGTTGAGAAGTTAGAGGGTTGGCATGTTGTGGGGTTGTTAACCAATGTAATAAAACAGCATGTGTACTACTGTTTCATGAGAAGCTATTTGTTCTGTAAGCCTTCACATGAAGTACAATTTAAAAAAAAAAAAAAAACAACCCCATTGCTGTCAAGTCAACTCCGACTCTTGGTGACCCTGTGTATCCGTGTGTGTCAGAGCAGAACTGTGTTCCATAGGGTTTTCAATGGCTGTGACTTTTCGAAAGTAAGTTGTTAGGCCTTTCTTCTGAGGCACCACTGGGTGGACTTGAACCACCGACATTTCAGTGAGCACCTGAGCATGTTAATCATTTGAACCACCCAGGGACTCCGCAATTACCATTACACTTTTGTTTAGCCACAGTTCCTTGTACTACTCAGGACCCAGGCCGGGCTGTCTCCCAGGGCCTCCCTCCCTCCCTCCCTCCGTCTCTCCCCTCCACAGGGTTTCTAGAAACTTGTTCAGGAAGCCGTCATTTTTCGTCTCTCCAAACCTTCCCTGTACCTCTTGACAGGTATTATGTTGATGAATTTTCTTTTTCTCTTTTATGTCTGTGAATGTTATGCACAGCTGGAAGGTGGTAATGAAGGGAAGTCTATGGTACCAGTCTAAAGCCTAGTGGAGTAAGACCTTTTTGACAGAAATATTTAAGAAATAAAGAGAGTATAAGGAAGTGATTAGGTGATAAACTGATGGATGCTCTGAGGTCGATACACTGTCATCAGCAACATCAAAAAATCAGCAGTTAAATGCATCACAGTTGTGCAGGGAGCACACATTTCCATCTTTGTTCTCTCTCCTTTGATGTGATAAGGAACAAATTCCCTTCGTCTCAGGATGTTTTCTTTTTATTTGACATACACTTATCCTTAGATATTCTAAATTTCTGGATCATATGCTTTTATTTTATAGAACATAGTGTTCTTTCAACCAAATGATTGGCTATTGAGAAGGAACTGAATATTTGTCAGGACATGCAGTAGACACAGTGCATACTCTAGGTACCCAAATTAAAAAAAAAAAACAAACAAAAAACTGTAAGGCATTTAAGTAAGTAAACAGGAGTGAGTATCTTAGTTCATTTAAGTTTTATTATTCATGAGTGTAGGAATTCTAATATGCAATACATCATAGTCTATACACAAAGATTTGAATATTGATAGGAAGTTTATTCCCCCATGTATTAGGCTAAACCATGTGACTCTGCTGATACTTGACCTTTTTGGCCTATAATAACAGCAATTTCATATGAATCAATCTTTAATATTTTTGGGTTTTTTTAATCTCAAAGCTTGTAACAGCCTTTTCGAAACTGAAGAAGAGATTCTCTATTATAATCTCAGAGATACTACAGTCTGTAACCTGAATTTTTTATCAAGGGACAGCTTGCCATTTGGCCTGTAATTTCTCAAAGTAACTGCTTACTAAAACTAGTAATAGTAATAATAACAAGAAATTGAGACACTTTTCCTTTGGTTAAACATAGCTGAACCCCGAAGCATAGGAAGGATTGTCCTGAGGAATGTGTAGCATCTTTTGATATCAGTGTTCATAATATCTACTATTGACACTAGATACATTTATTTTTATTTATTTTTTTTATTGTACTTTAGATGAGGTGGCACTGTATACACTTAATACTTCAACCCGATTACCATTGCCGTCGAGTTGATCCCAACTCATAGCGACCATATTAGGTAGGTTCTGTTCTTGTCCTTATTTTACTGATGATGAAATAGTCTCAGAGATGTTAAGAGACTTTCCCCCCAAGTCACACAGCTAGTAAACAAGAGAAGTCAGTCCAAATTTAGGCCCTGTGAGTTTCCATATAGCATGGTGCCTTCCTACGTCAGACTCACAACATAGAGTCCAAGCAGAACAATTATAGAACATCTCCTGCATGGTTCTAACGTGTATACTGTGTAGAGTAAAACAGCGGATTATGCTCCAGACAAGTTTTTCTGCTCTCTTGCTTGAGTTTCTTGCTCGCTGTGCCTTTATTCGTTTGTTTTGTACTGAATTGGTCTGATTGAGAAATTTTAGTGATTCTGAAGCTCTTGCTTGAGGGCCTGACCCTTGCTGTTCTGAGTTGCTATTCATTGGGATATAAAGAAGTCTGGGTCCTGTACGCTATCCCAGGGCTACCATATTTGCCAATGCCATTAGAAGAGTTTTGCTTAAACTAATAAGCAAAATGCATCACGATTATTTCTTAATGTAGCCTCGTTGTGCCTCATTTTAATAACCTGTGACATATTTTCTGTTATGTTTGCAGCCTCAAATCATGGAATCATGAAGGTTCATCCATAATAATGAAACCATGCCTTTTTCTAACAGTATGCTTCCCAGTTACCCATACCTGCCCAGTCATTAGGCCAAATGGAAGCTCAGACTTGGTGCCACCGAGCATCATTTTGAGTGTATGTTTGTGAACTTGAGATTGAACTATGGTTCTGTTCCAAGCTCAGTGAATTGTAGGATGGTCATTCTATATGATTGAGTAAGCTTGCGTTAGGTTAGTTGGTCTTTGTATTGGGCTGTGTTCATTGTCATATATTTAAAATAGAAACTCATGGAGGAAAAAACATAAGTATTCAAGGTAGCCTGATTGAACCATTCTAACTTAGGCAGGTCGTTTGTAAAAATTAGGGCTTATATATGCTGGACTTTTCTTCCACTGTCCTTTTTAAATGGCCTTTTTTCCCCCCATATTGAAACTGATTCTAGAATACGACTTAAATCTTGCACTCTGGTAATGTATGTGCTGCTGTAATATTGGATATAGCCTGGAATTACGCCGTTTTTACTCAGAGTTAAAGCATAAGATTAGGTAGATTGAAAAATAAAACTGTGACCTTGTACGGTTTATGATCCTAAGAAAGATAAAGAGAACAAAGTGAGCTTTTCTCTGTTCTTTCATACTTCTCATTATTGATACTTATTTAAGTACACTAAAATGTTTACTAATTCAAACAGATAAAGCAGAGCCCTGCCAAGTATTATCTTTAAAAACAAGACTGACGTTTAATGTCGGTTGTCATTTGTTCCCATCCTTGAAGGCGGTTTAAAAAATCAGCCTCTCGTTCGTTACTGTGGGATCAGGAAAAACCAGGAGCTCGTGCAAAGATACGTGTGTCTGCAAGGAGAAGACTATTACTGTTTTTTCCTTTGAAGTATCCCTAAGTATACTCTTAAAATATATCCTGAACTACATGCCATTATTAGTTTTCCGCATAGCATAAAACATCTTCAAGGAGAGCAGCTGAAAACAAGCATATTAAAGTCACTTATTCTTTTCTGGCAGAAGGTCCTAGTATGAAATTGGGTCCTTGAATTTTCCAAACGAGGCTGTATTTAGTGCCCTTCTTCTCTAAGAAGGCCATTTTTATAATTTTTGCTATCACATCAAAGACTTTTCACAATAATTAGAGTCAGCAATCTCAGTGGTAATGCTGTGTGCCATCTGCAGGCTCCACGTAATGGAGACTAGAGAGAAAAACGTGTCCCTTTGCTTGATGGAAGTTACTGTGGCACCTGGGCCCTGGTGCCAAATCACCACTGACATCAGTTGTAGGTGGCCCTCCCACCTATATAATGTTGTTGTTGTTGTTGTTAGGTGCCTTCATATCAGTTCCAACTCATAGCAACCCTACGTACAACAGAAAGAAACATTGCCCAGTTCTGTGCCATCCTCAACAATCGTTATGCTTGAGCCCATTGTTGCAGCCACTGTGTCAGTCCACCTCAGTGAGGGTCTTCCTCTTTTCCGCTGACCCTCTACTTTACTAATCATGATGTCCTTCTCCAGGGACTGGTCCCTCCTGATTACAAGTCTAAAGTATGTGAGACAAAGTCTCACCATTCACGCTTCTAATGAGCCACTCTGGTTGTATCATTTCCAAGACATAGTTGTTCGTTCTTTTGGCAGTCCATGGCATGTTCAGTGTTCTTTGCCAAAACCACCACAATTCAAAGATGTCAGTTCTTCGGTCTTCCTTATTCATTGTCCAGCTTTCACATGCATATGAGGTGATTGAAAACACCATGGTTTGAATAAGGCGCACCTTAGTCCTGGAGCATATACTAGCTTCCTTTTTCTTTCTCTCCTTTTCTCCATTTCTCTTCAGCTCTTTCTCTCTTGCTCCTGCGTCTTAGTGGCTATGGGCCTGTAATCCCCTAACCCCAGTGGTTGTTACTCATCCTAAAGTAGCTGATGGGCCTTGTGTTGAGTTTGGCTCATATGTTCTAGGAGTAGAAGAGTTATTGGAACTTCTTTGGGATCAGATGTTTGATGAAATTAATTGCTTTATGAGTGAAGGATTGGTCCATGACCCAGCTAAGAATTATAGAGGGTAAGTCAGACATTGAAATAATGCAGTAAGCACCCTTTCTCCTCACCTGGCTCCATCAGGCTATAGAAAGCTGTCTAATACTTGGAATTCATGAATGTCAGGCCTCAAGCTTGTCCGTTGGCCAGATTTCTGAAGCTTTGGTGTCTCTCTTAGGTCTTATGGGAGATGCCACCGTACTACAGTGTCTCCAATGTCAGCGCTGTGGCAGCAACCTTCAGTTTTTCTTAGAGGCTCAAACTAGAGCTGTCCCTTCTTTTTTGTCCCTGCCCAAAGCAAAAATGGTAATAGGCCGCCCTTTCATTCTTGGTTATCTGATAGTTCTGCAGTAAAGAGGGCCAGGCCTCCTCTAATACACTAGTTGCTTTCTGGAACAACATTCACATCTTCCTCTGTGGCCCCGGGGTTACAGAGAAGCCTCTGGTCTGGCAGGCTTGTATCTGAGAATGGCCAGGAATGGAACAGGCCTGTAGGGACTTGAGCACATAGCAAATGCCTATTTGTTTGGTTTCTCTTTTCCTTGGCACTTGCTGGCCAAGAGAAAATCACTTTCCCATCTCCTTCTGTAAGGAAGTACATTTGTGTGTGTGTGTCATAAATAAGTAATCACTTCAATCTAGTCTCCTTTATTTTTCCCTCTCCATGGCAGCCCAGCTGAAGAATTGCCTAATCGATACCCTGCATTTGATTCCAGGCCCCTTGTTTGAGTTTTGCAGAACCTAGAACTAACGGGTATTATTCCTAGTGTGGTAGAGAAGTGATGTCCTGGTTTCTTCACTGTTTGGTGTGTCAGTCACATGATGGCACAGAAGCTGCCCTCTTGAGACCTCAGCTGCAAAATATTGAATGGAGCCATGCCAGGGAGCTTCTAAGTTAAGTGATCATATTTAGAGCCTTTAATAATCAAACCATTAGCATTGCCTGAGGTGATTTTTTAAATTAATTTAAATGTTTAGTGGCCTCTCATTTGCTAATCAAAATAAACTAAATAGCATTTTAGTGACAAGTTCCTGCCTTGTGGATTTTGCTTTATTGACTAAGAAAGGCAGCAGAACTAGGTTTCCACTTGGGCAGGAGTTTGTTTATTCCCCCCGTTGTAAGATTCTGCTGAGTGTAAGCAAATGCCTTCTATAGTTTTGGTTGACTCAGAAATGAACATGTTAGACCTGTCAATGTGTAGATGATATTTGAGTGTTTGAATCTCCCACTTTGTCCAAAGGCACCTCCGATGGTACCTCTTTGAAGTCCCAAAGTGAAAAGCATGAGTTGGGTGGATATGCCTAGGATTGGTTCATCTTTCCTTGTGTCTTCTGCATTTGGGTTGTTCCAAGATCAGCTCAGAAAGATCTCAGAAATCTTCGTAATAGTCATCTGGGCAAATTCTACTCCTACTTTGAGGGGTGGGAGGGTGGAGGAATTTATAGAGTAAGAAGGAGAGAGAAAAAAATCTTAAAGAATAACAATATAATCCCATGTCTGTTCATCTTGTAATTTACAAGAGGGTGGAGACCAAGCCTTTTATATTTTCTGAGCTGATGGATGGCATCTGGCACATAAATGGCAGTTGATAAATACTGCATTTAGCACTGACAGTCTTTTTGAATTGCCAGAACAGGTCAAAGGTTAGTTTGGGAGAATTGAATCAATTCTTTGAATTAGACTTGCGGAGAATGCAAGCTAAAGGAGAGCTCCATTCCCAGGTCATCTCTTGGGGTGGACCACTTGTAGTAACTAGGTAAAAAATAATAATAGTAATAATAATAAAATTCGTTGCCATCCAGTGTCAGTTTTGACTCATGGCAACCCCATGTGTTACAGAGTAGAACTGCTCCGTATGGTTTTCTTGACTGTAATTTTCACGGAAGTTTGCCAGGCCTTTCTTCTGTGGTGCCACTGGGAGGAGGGTTCAAACTGCCAACCTTTAGGTTAGCCAGCTGATCGAAGACTAAGAATTTTTCTCATCCTAATGAGATTTTTCTCATCCTGATGAACAAATGCAGATCTGATCTTGAAGGCCAGGTTCTGAAAGGTGAGACTGGGGGGAATCACATAGTGTCAAGGAGCTGACGCATTGCCATTAGGATAACTTCCAAGCAGACCTAGGAAGGCTTACTTACAAAGGCAAGCTGGTAGAATCTAATATAGGGAGGGAACACTGAAAATTTAAGCAAATTCAATCTGTTGGGAAGGACAACATCATGTCTATCAAGGGAATCTCTGCTTGATGAATGAGCTTCTGTTTTTCAGGGGGCTCATCCCACAGGAGAAAGATGTGGCAATCTACTTCTGTAAGATTTACAGCCTTGGGAACCCTGTGGGGCAGTTCTACTCTCATATAGGGTCTCTATGAGTCGAAATTGACTTGACAGCAGTGGGTTTGTTTGGTGTCTGACTTTGAATCCATTTGTCTGACTTCAAGCTTATGCACTGTTGCCTCCCTAGAAGGCGATGCTGGATTTGGTTTGGTTTGGTTTGGTTTGGTTTTCGAATGCATATGTAAGGAGGCCTGGCTGTTCAGTGGTTAAGCACTCAAGTGCTAGCCTACTAACCGAAAGGTTGGTGGTTGGAACCCACCTAGCAGCACTGCAGGAGAAGGACCTGGCAATCTGTTTCTGTAATGATTATAGCCTAGAAAACCCTATGGGGGCAGTTCTGTTCTGTCACATGGAGTTGCTATGAGTCGAAGATCAACTCAACGGCACCTAACAACAAACAACAACGTTGCATCTGTGGATAAAGGGAAAACAGTGAATGTGATCTGTCTGGGCTTTCAGAAAGCTTTTTATAGGATTGTACACCACACCTAGGAAACTAAAAAAGAAATGGAGTCACCACAGAATTGTGGGACTGTTCCGTCATATATTAGGATTAACTTCAAGGTGGGAAGCAAAGGGTAGAGATCAATAAACAGGTAATTCTCTGGACAGAGATATATAAATAGTGGAGTTCTCTCCAAAATTAGGATTGAGATAAGTTTTACTTAACTCCAGTAAATGACCTAGAAGAGGGAGCATGCATTAAAATCTTTTCATTTGCCAACCATACTCTTCTGAATAGCAAAGAGCCCATTAGGTAGGAATACAGGGCATGTGCCCCAAGGGCAGCAGGCCCCAAATGTTAAGGTCCTAGACGATGGTGAGGAGGAACTTTTTGGTGGTTTTTAACTGAACAGGGTGTGATTCTGATTCATTATCACATAGCATGCACCTTAAAGGGAAGACTTGTAGACTTTTTACCCCCATTTGGTAGGGTTGGGGAAGCAAACAGAACGAGGGTGTTGTGCGGAGGACTCTGCCCCTCCATCATCTGCCTGTGCTAAGGCTCAGAAGACATTTTTTCTCGTGTTATAAAATGAACCCCTGTTCCACTATAGTTCATGTCTGTGTCCATGGGAACTGGGACTAATTAGGAGCCCTTCAGTGCAGATCTGTATTAGAGTAAGCTGGAACATTCTATGACCTTTAACGAGAATTTTGTGGAGATGGTTTTTTTGAGGGATGTAATTAGGCAAAAAACATTAAAAATGGAAGTGCTTCTTTCCCCTCCACCATTTCATTGATACCTAGCTAGAATTTTAAAGAATGATTTGTGTGGCTTGATAGCTGATGTAGGAGGATCATTTTTTCTTTCTTTTTGCTCTCACTTTGTGTAAAAGCTTTCTCTAGGTAGTCTTCTGAAGAAATATCTCACCCCAAAGCATGATAAAAGAATATGTTATTCTTTTGGTGAATTTATCCTAGACAATAGATTTACTGAAAACCTGTTATCACACTGTGTTTTTGGAGGAGGAATTTTAGGTATATCTTGAAAGTCAGGAGGGAGGGTCACGCAAATTCAGAGAGAGGTTTTCTTTTCCATGTTACCCAAGCTATAAACAGTAATAATGAAAAAGAATATTCTGTTAAAAGTTTTCATGACCCACATAACCCATGAGATATGTGTAAAATGAAAGGTATTAATAGTTGTGTTAGAGCAGGTGTTTGACATCTGTAGGCCCCCTCCTCCCACCTAGATTTTCTTCTGTACTTGCAGGGAGCTGGGTACTCAGCTGCTGACCTTTTCTGGCCTGGCTGTGTGTGAAACCTAAATGGCTGAGGCAGGCTCTGAGTAATGAGTTCCTGGGGGCTTCTTTGGAGTTCCTGGGTGGTGCAAATGGTTTATGTGCTCAGCTGCTAACCAAAAAGTTCACTTCCAGTCCACCCAGCGGTAACTCGGAAGAAAGGCCTGGTGATCTACTTCCAAAAAATCACCCATTGAAAACCCTGAGGAGTGCAGTTCTACTCAGACACATGGGGTTGCCATGTTGATAGCAACTGGAACTGGTGGAGGCTTCCCTTAAGGCTATTTGGAAATAATGAGGAAGATCACTCCCTGTTGGAAGTGGGTGTTCAGTCAGCCTCTGGGCAATGGGAGGAAAGGAGTATCTCTAATGTTTTCCTGAAGAGACCTCTGGGGTCTTAAGTGATTGTCCACAGGGGCCCTCATGAGACATCTGCACACCAAGAGTGCAGAGAAAGGACAAGTTGCTAGTTGCAGCACCCCCTCCCCTTCCCCACCCTGGAAATTCCCATGACCCTCCAAATCTTGTTGGAGCAGTTGCCTTAGAGATGGCCCTGCTGTGGCCTTGGTGTGCCAGGGATTCTGATGCACGGCTTCGGTGCTAGGATTCCAGAAGTTCTATTGGGTACCAATCCAATGATCATGAAGACGGCCCATGACCATGCAACGTTTTGTTGTGTTAGGCATGGGGTCTGCAGGAGTTGAAGCTGACTGGACGTCAATTAACAACAACAGCGTTCGGCACAAAAGGAAAAGAAATGTCCTAGCCAACGGCATTTCCTCACCAGGCTACTTCGATTTATTTCTGAATGTGTAACTGAGGCTGTAACAGACCTGATTGACCCAGGGAATCTCAGTCTCTATACAATCTCTCAGCTCTTACTCTGTAAACAGTGCAGTCCGCAGGAAAGAAAACCTCAGAGATGTGGGGAGGGAGAATATGCCAAAAATTCAAGGAAGGGGACACAATAGATAAAAGCAGGAGAGGCTTTGGGAGAGTTGTGGAAATCTTAATCTTATATGCACTGTGTAACAAACATCCTCAGGTTCTCTGTAATTTTTTCCTCCTAAATGACTTGAAATTTACTTATGACTCCTTTAAATCACTTGGATGATTGAGAAATCCATGGAGGTATTAGGAATCGTTTCTTTATTCCCAGGCACTATGTTAAATATGAGCAAGTGAAAATTGTAAGTTAATATTTGAGAGAAATTCTCAAACGATGCTATCCAGGGTATGTGTATTTGAATCATTGACAGAAAAGCTCTTCTCCTTCACTGATGTGAAACAAGCGAGAGAGCTCCATCTTTCCTGCCTGCCCCTAGCTAGCTACCTGTTGCTTGGAGTTGATTTTGATGCATGCTGACCCTATAGGACAGAGTAGAACCGCCCCACGGGGTTTCCAAGGCTGTAATCTTTACAAAAGGAGATTGCCAGGTCTTCTCTCCCGTGGAGCAGCTGCAGAGTTCGAATCACTGACCTTTTGGTTAGCAGCTGAGTGCTTAAACATTGTGCCACCAGGGATTCTTCCTGCCCTTAGCAACCCCACAAGGGTCTCCTGCCTCCAGTGCATTGCCTGGAGGCTTTTATTAGCACTGGCTGATTAGAAGAAATACAGGCATTCCCTGGATTACAGGAGTTCCGTTCCTAAATCTGTCTTTAAGTCAAATTTGTACATAAGTTGGAAAAGTTAGATAAGGTTCGTATCTATCATATAATGTTTGACTTACGTAGTATATAGTGTACCTTTCTATGCATAAAAAACATTAAAGAAACAATTCCAGGTACACTAAAACATCTTTAACACAATAATATAATATTTTGATGAAAGTCCAACAAACTAGTACCTGTTTGTTATTACGAACCATTCATTGTATGTACCTCGGATTTTTAATATAATAGGCTTTACGGGGTTGGTTCTTAAGGAGTTCATAACCTGGGGACTCCTTGTATTTACAGGATCCTCCAAATTGTTGAGGAGTTTTGGGTTAATCGCCAGCATTATTATTCCTATAGAGCCCTGGTTGTAAATGTGCAAAATAGATGGACTTACTGTAGCTGCTCTGAAGTGATGGTAACAGAAGGTCAAAGTGAATATAAGGCCATTCATTCCATTTGGTTTGGTTAATGCGCCTCACTTTTATTTAGTAAGCCTCTGGTGCGGTTATAATGGGGTTCTAATGTTGTCAGATATTAGCTTGGGTTCATGATTTGCATATCATTTAAAAACAAGAAATCCCACTTTGGTCAGTGGCATCTGGGGTCTTAAAAGCCTGTGAGCAGCCATCTAAGATGCATCAATTGGTCCTAACCCACCTGGAGTAAAGGGGTATGAAGAACACCAAAGACACAAGGAAAGTATTAGCCCAAGAGACAGAAAGGGCCACATAAACCAGAGACTCCATCAGCCTGAGACCAGAAAGAACTAGATGGTGCCCAGCTACCACCAATGAACGTCCTGACAGGGAACACAACAGAGGGTCCCTGATGGAGCAGTAGAACGATGGGATGCAGAACTCAAATTCTAGTAAGAAGACCAGACTTAATGGTCTGACTGAGACTGGAGGAACCCCAGAAAGCATGGCCCCTGGATTCTCTACTAGGCCAGAACTCAAACAATTTCCGAGGCCAACTGTTGAGACAAGGATTGGACTGGACTGTGGGACGTAAAGTGATACTTGTGAAGAGTGTGCCTCTTAGTAAAGTAGATACGAGAGACTAATGGATGAATGGATAAATTATGGTATATCCACACAATGGAATACTATGCAACGGTAAAGAACAACGATGAAGCTGTGAAACATAACATGGAAGAATCTGGAGGGCATTATGCTGAGTGAATTTAGTCAGTCACAGAAGGACAAATACTGTATAAGACCACTATTATAAGAACTCAAGAAAAGGTTTAAACACACAAGAAAACATTCTTTGATGGTTACGAGGGTGGGGAGGGAGGGTGAGGGTTATTTACTAACTAGATAGTAGATAAGAATTATCTTAGGTGAAAGGAAAGACAGCACACACTACAGGAAAGGTCAGCACAACTGGACTAAAACCAAAGCTAAGAAGTTTCCTGAATACCATCAAACACTTTGAGGGACAGAGTAGCAGGGGTAGGGGTCTGGGAACCATGCTTTCAGGGGACATCTAGGTCAATTGACATAACAAAGTTTATTAAGAAAATGTTCTGCATCCTACTTTGATGGGTGGCAGCTGGGGTCTTAAAAGCTTGCAAGCAGCCACCTAAGATGCATCAATTGGTCCCAACCACCTGGAGTAACGGAGAATGAAGAACACCAAAGACACAAGGAAAGTATTAGCCCAAGAGACAGAAAGGGCCACATAAACCAGAGACTTCATCAGCCTGAGACTAGAAGAACTAGATGGTGCCTAGATACCACCAATGACTGCCCTGACAGGGAATACAATAGAGAGTCTCTGATGGAGCAGGAGAATAGTGGGGGTCAAAAGACCAGACTTAATGGTATGATTGAGACTGGAGGGACCCCTGAAGACATGGCCCCCAGACTCACTGTTAACCCAGAACTAAAACCATTCCCAAAGCCAACTCTTCAGACAAAGAATAAACTGGACTATGGGACATAAAATAATACTTATGAAGAGTGTGCTTCTTAGTTCAAGAATATACACGAGATTAAATGGGCAACTCCTGTCCGAAGGCGAGATGGGAAGGCAGATAGGGATAGGAGCTGGTTGAATGGACATGGGTAGGAAAGGGGAGTGTGCTGTCACATTACAGGGATTGCAAATAGGGTCACATGACCATATGTGTACAAATTTTTGTATGAGAAATTAACTTAAGCAGTAAACTTTCACCTAAAGCACAATAAAAAAAAGCAATCAGCAGCCCCACTTGATTTAAAGCTGTTGCAACTTCACTGAACTGAAGTTTAAAGCAGCAACCCTAACTCTTCCAACTATACTTACCCAAAGGTATTCTTAGAAAAATATAATAAAACTGATTTTTGAAATGCTCCATGTTGGCCTTCTCTAGTGTAAAGCGGACCTAAAAATAATTGGCAACCTTAAGCCCTCTAGAGCTATATTTTGGCAAGGTTTAAGCAAAAGGCTGAGTGGCTGCGTTTCTCCAAGTGATTGGTAGATGATCTCAAATCATACATCTGCGTAATGACTCATTTATGGACTTTATTATTAAGGTCTAGGTCAGATGACTACAGGCTTTTGATGTACATAGCACATTCTATGCAGTAATTTCACTCCCTTTTGGAAGGAGGGGGGAGGGTGGATTAATGTATAAGTTCCTCACCCCCCTGGGATTATTAAAAACATTTAGAGATTTTCTTTCTTTGTTCCTGTGAAGCAAGAGCATTGTGTGACCCTCCTGGGGTTCTTTGGTAGCTTGGAGGGGCTGGAGTTATATAACAACCTGCATTTTCGTTCACTTTGTGGCTACGTGAATTTAGATGTAAAAGGTGAACAGAAATTATTTCAGTAACTCTTTAGACCAACAGCAAGGAATTGTTTTAGTTTCAGGGCAAATAGAAGTTAGAAAAAAGGGTGAAGTAGCAATTGAGGGATTAGGAAAATTGCCCCAACAAACAATAGCTTGATGTAGCTCCCCAATATTAGAATTATGTCAAGTCTTTATATTTTTTAAAAGCCTGATGAAAGTTGTTTTTTCCCCCGGCCACATTCATTCTTTTTAGTTTTAAAATCGAGGCTTACTTTTTTTTAAATAAACTTTTTATCTTGGAATAGTTTTAGATTTATTGAAGTTGCAAAGATAGAGCGGAGTTCCCCTATTCCCCACACCCTTTCCTCATTAATGTCTTACATTAGTATGATACATTTGTCAGAATTAATGAACCAGTACTGATATATTATTATTAGCTAAAGTCTATACTTTATTCAGAGCCCTGGTGGCTCAGTGGTTAAGAGTTTGGCTGCTAACCAAAAGGTGGGCAGTTGGAATCCACCAGGTGCCCCTTGGAAACCCTATGGGGCAGTTCTACTCTGTCCTGTAGGGTTGCTATGAGTTGGAATCAACTCAACGGCAACAGGTTTGGGTTTTTGGTATACTTTATTCAGATTTCCTTAGGTTTTGTGTTGTGTTTTGGTAACAGCTTTATTGATATAATTCGTATACAAAACAGTTCACCCGTTTAAAGTATACAGTTCAATGGCTTTTTGTATATTCACAGTTGTGCAAGTCATCATCACTAATTACTTTCCAGAACATTTTAATCATACAGAAGAAACCCCATACCCATAAAGCAGCCATTTCCCATTTCCCCTCACCCTTCGCCAGCCCCGGGAAACCAATAATCAACTTTCTGTCTCTATGGATTTGCCTCTTCCGGACATTCCGTATCAATGGAATCATACAGTGTGGTCCTGTGTGTCTGACATTTTTCACTTAGCATAATGTTTTCAAGGTTCATCCATGTTATAACGTGTATCATTACTTCTTTCCTTTTTTTATGGCTGAGTAACAGTCTATTGTAGGGATATACCACATTTTATTTATTCTTTCATCAGTTGTTGGACATTTGGGTTGTTTTCACCTTTTGGCTGTTACGAGTAATGCTTCTGTGAGCATTCGCGCACAAGTTTTTGTGTGATTTTTTTGTTTTTTACCCCCCAGTTTTTCCCTAATGTCTTTTGTGTTCCAGCATCCCATCCTCGATCCCATTTAAGATGCCACGTTGTATTTAGTCACTATGTCTCCTTAGGCTCCTCCTTGAAATGTCAGTGCTTGGTGGTTAGCAGTTTGTCATCTCTTACGCATGCCATTCAACTCTTGGTATGCTTTCTTTCCTGGTTAGCTTTGCTTCCCCTAATTCTGCTGTCAGTAAGAAATATTCCTGAACTAGTTGGAAGAGAGAAGGTGCTGCTCTCCTCAACCCCCTTTCCCTTCTGCCAGTACGGTTGTCAGAAATGCGTCTTCATGGGGCACTTCAGTAGCTTATCAGAATATAAGAGACATTCTTCCTTTATCTTACTGTTTGTAATAGCACAGTCTTACATTTATATAAGGCTTCCTTGTTGACAAAGGGCTCTTTCAGGCTCAGACAGGGTAACTGACTTTGCCAAGGTCGAACAGTGAATCATGTTCAAGTTGGAACTCAAACCCATATCCCTGTCTCCCAGATCAAGTGTTCTTACACCCAAAGCACCATTGTTGTTAGGCGCCGTCGTATCCATTTTCGACTCATAGCGACCCCAAGTGACAGAGTAGAACTGCCCCATAGACTTTCCTTGGCTGTAATCTTTATGGGAACAGATCATTAAGCTTTTGGTTAGCAGCCAAGCACATAACCAATGTGCCACCAACCCAACCCAAACTGATTGCCGTCGAGGTGATTCCTACTCATACCGACATTATAGGACAGAGTAAAACTGCCCCATAGGGTTTCCAAGGCTGTATGTCTGTTTTTTTTTCGAATTGTGCTTTAAGTGAGTTTACAATTCAAATTAGTTTCTCATGCAAAAATTTATATTGACGTTGTTATGTGGCCCTAGTTGCTCTACCTATACTGTGACAGCACAACCCTCCTTTCCACCCTGAATTTCCTGTGTCCATTCAGCCAGCTCCTGACCCTCTCTGCCTTCTCATCTCACCTCCGGACAGGGGCTGCCCATTTAGTCTCTTGTATCTAATTGAGCTAAGAGGCACACTTCTCACGAGTATCACTTTATGTCCCATAGTCCAGTCCAATCCCTGTCTGAAGAGTTGGCCTCGGAAATTGTTTTAGTTCTGGGCTGACAGAGAATCCAGGGGCCGTGCTTTCTGGGGTTCCTCCAGTCTCAGACCGTTAAGTCTGGTCTTCTTACTAGAATTTGAGTTCTGCATCCCACCTTTCTCCTGCTCCATCTGGGACTCTCTGTTGTGTTCCCTGTCAGGGTAGTCATTGGTGGTAGCTGGGCAGCATCTAGTTTTTCTGGTCTCAGGCTGATGAAGTCTCTGGTTTACGTGGCCCTTTATGTGTCTTGGGTTAATACTTTCCTTGTGTCTTTGGTGTTCTTCATTCTCCTTTACTCCAGGAGTTTGGGACCAATTGATGTATCTTAGATGGCCTCTTGCTAGCTTTTAAGACCCCAGACACCACTCACCAAAGTGGGAAGCAGAACATTTTCTTAATAAACGTTTGTTATGCCGGTTGACCTAGATGTCCCCTGACCCCCGACCCCGATACTCTGTCCCAGGAAGTGTTTGGTTGTATTCAGGAAACTTCTTAGCTTTTTGTTTATTCCAGTTGTGCTGACTTCCCCTGTACTGTGTGTTGCCCTTCCCCGCACCTAAGATAATTCTTGTCTACTATCTAGTTAGTAAATACCCCTCTTCCTCCCTCCCCACCCTCATAACCATCAAAGAATGTTTTCTTCTGTATTTAATCCTTTTCTTGAGTTCTTATAATAGTGGTCATGTACAATATTTGTCCTTTTGTGGTTGACTAAATTCACTCAGCATAATGCCTTACAGATTCCTCCATGTAATAAGATGTTTCATGGCTTCATCATTGTTCTTTATCATTGCGTAATATTCCATTGTGTGAATATACCATAATTTGTTTATCCATTTGTCCATTGATGGGCACCTAGGTTGTTTTCATCTTTTTGCTATCGGGAACAGTGCTGCAATGAACATGGGTGTGCATATATCTATTCGTGTGACGGCTCTTATTTCTCTAGAATATATTCCAAGGAGCGGGATTGCTGGATCATATAGTACTTCTATTTCTAGCTTTTAAAGGAAGCGCCAAATCAATTTCCAAGGTGGTTGTACCATTTTACATTCCCACCAACAGTGTATAAGTGTTCCAGTCTCTCCACAACCTCTCCAGCATTTATCATTTTGTGTTTTTTGGATTAATGCTAGCTAGCCTTGTTGGGGTGAGATGGTATCTCATTGTAGTTTTGATCTGCATTTCTCTAATGGTTAATTATCGTGAGCATTTCCACATGTGTCTGTTGGCCACCTGAATGTCTTCTTTGGCAGGGTGCCTGTTCATATCCTTTGCCCATTTTTTAATTGGGTTATTTGCCTTTTTGTTGTTGAGGTTTTGCAGTATCTTGTAGGTTTTAGAGAGTAGATGCTGATCGGATTTGTCATAGCAAAAAAATTTTTCCCAGTCTGTAGGTTATCTTTAGATTCTTTTGGTGAAGTCTTTTGATGAGCACAAGTGTTTGATTTTTAGGAGCTCCTAGTTACCTAGTTTCTCTTCTGGAGTTTGTATATTGTTAGTAATGTTTTGTATTGTGTTTATGCCATTTATTAGGGCTCCTAGGATTGTCCCTATTTTTTCTTCCATGATCTTTGTCGTTTTCGATTTTATATTTAGGTCTTTGATCCATTTTGAGTTGCTTTTGTGCATGGTATGAGGTATAGGTCTTGTTTCAATTTTTTGTAGATGGATATCCAGTTATGCCAGCACCATTTGTTAAAGAGACAGTCTTTTCCCTAATTAACAGACTTTGGGCCTTTGTCAAATATCTGCTGCTCGTAGATGGATGAATTTACATCTGGATTCTCAATCCTGTTCCACTGGTCTATGTATCTCTTGTTGTACCAGTGCCAGGCTGTTTTGACTATCGTGGCAGTATAATAGGTTTTCAAATCAGGTAGTGTGAGGCCTCCCACTTTGTTTGTCTTCTTCAGTAATGCTTTACTTATCTGGGGCCTCTTTCCTTTCCATATGAAGTTGGAGATTTTTTTCTCCATCTCATTAAAAAATGCCAGTGGAATTTGGATCAGGATTGCATTGTATCTGTAGATGGCTTTGGGTAGAATTGACATTTTCACAATGTTTAGTCTTCCTATCCTTGAGCAAGGTATGTTTTTCCACTTGTGCGGATCTTTTTTGGTTTCTTGCAGTAGTGTCTTGTAGTTTTGATTGTATAGGTCTTTTTCATCTCTGGTTAGATTTATTCCTAAGTATTTTATCTTCTTGGGGGCTATTGTAAATGGCATTGATTTGGTGATTTCCTCTTCGAAGTTTCTTTGTTGGTGTAGACGAATCCAACTGATTTTTGTATGTTTATTTTGCATCCTGATACTTTACTGACATCTTCTGTTGGTTCCAGTAGTTTTCTTGTGGATTCTTTCGGGTTTTCTATGTATAAGATCGTATCATCTGCAAATAGAGATACTTTGGCTTCTTCCCTACCAACTTGGATGCCCTTTATTTCTTTTTCTAGCCTGATTGATCTGGCACAGTGTTGAATAAGAGTGGTGATAAAGGGCATACTTATCTGGTTCCCATTCTCAAGGGGAATGCTTTCAGACTCTCTCCATTTAAGATGATGTTGGCTGTTGACTTTGTTTAAATGCCATTAATTATGTTGAGGAAATTCCCTTCTATTCCTATTTTGCTGAGAGTTTTTTTCATGAACGGGTGTTGGACTTTGTCAAATGCCTTTTCTGTATCAACTGATAAGATCATGTGGTTCTTTACTTTTGTTTTATTTATGTGATGGATTGCATTGATTGTTTTTCTAATGTTGAACCATCCCTGCATACCTTGTATAAATCCCACTTGGTTGTCGTGAATTAATTTTTTTGCATGTTGCTGAATTCTCTTGGCTCAAATTTTGTTGAGGATTTTTGCATCAATATTCATGAAGGATATTGGTCTGTAATTTTCCTTTTTGGTGGTGTCTTTACCTGGTTTTGGTATCAGGGTTATGCTGGCTTCATAGAGTGAGTTTGGGAGTTTTCCATCCTTTTCTATGCTCTGAAATACCTTTAGTATAAGTGGTGTTAACTCTTCTCTGAAAGTTTGGTAGAATTCTCCAGTGAAGCCATCCGGGCTAGGGCTTTTTTTTGTTGGGAGTTTTTTAATTACCTTTTCAATCTTTTCTTTTGTTATGAGTTTATTTAGTTGTTCTACCTCTGTGTTAGTTTAGGTAGGTAGTGAGTTTCTAGAAATTTGTCCATTTTCTCTAAGGTTTTCAAGTTTATTAGAGTACATTTTTCATAGTATTCCGTTATGATTCTTTTAATTTCAGTTGGGTCTATTGTGATATCGCCCATCTCATTTCTTATTCAGGTTATTTGCTTCCTCTCCTGTTTTTCTTTTGTCGGTTTGGCCAGTGGTTTATCAATTTTTTTGATCTTTTCAAAGAACCAGGTTTTAGTCTTGTTAATTCTTTCAGTTGTTTTTCTATTCTCTATTTCATTTAATTCTGCTCTAATTCTTACTATTTCCTTTCTTCTGGTGCCTGAGGGCTTCTTTTGCTGTTCTCTTTCTACTTGTTCCAGTTGTAGGGTTAATGTTTTCACTTTGGCCCTTTTTTCTTTTTGAATGTGTGCATTTTTTCTATAAACTGACCTCTGAGCACTGCTTTTGCTGTGTCCCAAAGGTTCTGGTAAATGTGTTTTCCTTCTCATTTGATTCTGTGAATTTCTTTATTCCATCCTTAATTTCTTCTGTAACCCAGTAGGTTTGAGCAAAGTGTTGTTCAGTTTCCATGTTTTTGATTTTTTTCCCTTGCTTTTTCTGTTATTGATTTTTCCCTTTATGGCTTTATGGTCAGAGAAGATGCTTTGTAATATTTCGATGCTTTGGATTTTGTTAAGGCATACCTTATGGCCTAATATGTGGTCTTTTCTGGAGAATGTTCTATGTGTGTTCGAAAAGAAAGTATTCTTGGCTGCTGTTGAGTAGAGTGTCTATGTCTGTGAGATCAAGTTGGTTGATTGTGGCATTTAGATCTTCCGTGTCTTTATTGAGCTTCTTTCTGGATGCTCTGTCCGTCACTGAAAGTGGTGTGTTGAAGTCTCCTGCTACTGTTATGGAGCTGTCTATCTCTCTTTTCAGTGCTGTTAAAGAGTTTCTTTTTTTATGTGTTTTGGAGCCCTGTTGTTGGGTGCATAAGTATTTATTATAGTTATGTCCTCCTGGTGTATGGACCCTTTAATCATTATATAGTGTCCTTCCTTATCCTTTGTGGTGGATTTTACTTTAAAGTCTTATTTTTTCAGAGATTAATATTGCCGTTCCTGCTCTTTTTTGAGTATTGTTTGCTTGATATATTTTTTCCCATCATTTGAGTTTTAGTTTGTTTGTGTCTTTAAGCTAAGGTGTGTCTCTTGTAGCAGCATATAGATGGATCATAGTTTTTTATCCATTCTGTCACTTTCTGTCTCTTTATTGGTGGGTTTAGTCCATTTACATTCAGCGTAATTATTGAAAGGTATGAATTTACTGCTGTCATTTTGATATCTTTTGTGTGTGTGTGTGTGTGTGTGTGTGTGTGTTGTTGACTGTTTGTTCTGCTTAATTTTCTATGTTGAGTTATTTTAGTTTATGTATTTTCTTTTCATCTTTTTCATTGTTGTTGGTTTTATATTTGCTGAGTCTTTATGTTTTTCTTGTTTTTTATTTTGATATGTAGGATTGTTAGTTTCCTTTGTGGTCACCTTAATATTTACCCCTATTCTACGTTTAAACCACTCTTTTATTTCTTCATATTGCAAGGCAGTATATCTGTATGGAAGCAGACCACCACATCTTTCTCCTGAGGAGTGGGCTGGTGTGTTCAAACTGCCAACCTTTCGGTTAGCAGCTGAGTGCTTTAACCACTGTGCCACCAGTGCTCCTTAAACTACCATTAGCCCTGCAGAACGAAAGATTCCAATCATGTTAAGAGTTTGGAACCTTTTAAACATCAATTCTTAAAAAGCCACTCGTAAAGTACTAAGTTTTCTTTGTAACCCAAGTGATAAAGGCCGATGCAGGATTATAATCCCTTACATTTGCACTTTCCCAAGTGCTTTCCAGTGTGTTCTCTCACATGTTCCTCATGTAGCCCTCACTCTTAGGGTGCAATTTGTATTACTTTTATTTACCGAAGACATTTAGTGCTTCTTTCATCAAATCAGTCGGGGTACAGAGAATGTCTGCCTTGCAAATAAGTCTGGGACAGGCAAGCCTCAGGTCTCTGCCACTGTGTCCTGCAGTGATTTCTGGTTGCTGTTCCTCCACTTAGTACACCTGAGGAGTAATGGTCAAACATTTATTTTGTCTCTCAGAGGTTCAGAAAGCTGATACCTTAGTGGTAACTACAAGTATTCCTCTAACCCTCCCCCCTGCCAAAAAAATAAAAAAAGTTTTAGAATCAGGGAAACATTTTCTTGGCATCTAAATTATGCTTTAAAATGAGTGTTCCAAGAGTGACAAAGAAAATGGTTGCTAGATATACTTAAAATAGTCAGGTTAGTAGTAAATATGCCAGGAGCTGCCCTGAGAACCTAACCACCATTTATAATATTTTTCTGTTGGAATCTGAGTTATGAGCAACTGAAAATAAATGAACACCCATTTGTACATCGAAGCAGCCTTTGGAGAGAGGATTAATGAGATCAAGTGAGAAGGCATGGTTCCCCAGATTGTTTGCCCAGCGCTTTGTTAAAGGATGGGGTAGATCCCTCATACTCAATGCCTACTTCTTTAACCATTGATTTGAAGTGCTTCGAAAAAGGACTCTGCAGGATTGAGTAGTAATTTATTGTGATTGTCCTTGTTCAGCTTTGAAAACTAAGGCATTGATATTAAGACTAAAGAGAAATTACATAGAGCTGGTGTGATTGAAAAAACTTTGGCTCTTTTGAGTGATTTTTTTTGTTTTTAATGCCATAGAGTTAAGCTTTAAAAGCACGCTTCATTGAATCCCATCGAAGCCTCCTAGGACAGGGCTGGGGGACCTTTTTTCTATTGAAGGCCACTGACCCACAAACAAAAAAACTAATCAAGAGCCATGTACAAAAAGCAACTTAATTTAGGCGCTTCCTTAGAAAACCATCAAATATTAAATTCACCTGCTTTTAAAATTAAGAACAGGGAGCTCTCAATAAGTACGACAAATAAACAAACAGTCCTTCAGTTTCATATTATACACAGTTACAGAGGCGTGGAGGAGTGAGAAAGAACAATATGGGTAGAGTAGAAAGGCGGATAGGAGAATTTTAAGTGGCTAGAAAAGATACATGCAGAAGAAACCGTACATAGCATGGTTCGTGGAAGAAGGCAGTTGCGTTGGAGAAGCAGGTGAGAGAAATAGCTGCTGTTCACTTGAGCCGTTGTATTAACTGGTTAACTGCTATTCCCAGCTCTTCTGCGGCTCTCATTGAAACCTCGAGCAATGCTGCTTCTTTATTTTTGTATTGTGGCAAAATATATGTGACGTAAAATTTTCCGTTTGAACCATTTTTAAGTGTCCACTTCAGGTGTCATTGATTAGATTCACAGTGTTGTGCAACCCTCGCCATTATCTACTTCCAAAACTTTCTCATCTCCCTAAACAGGATTTCTAACTATTAAGCAATAACTTCCATTCCTCCCCCTCCCCTAGCCTCTTAATAACCTCTAATCTGCTTTCTGTTTCTATCAAGCAAAGATTGCTAACCAAGGGTGTGTATCAGAATCACCTAGGGCCCTTTTTCAAATTTGCAGGTGCTCAGTTCTACCCCCGCAGTTGTCCCTACATTCAACTCTTCCAGTCTAAAGATAAAATTATGGCATGCTTTTTAGAAGAGAAGTAAATAGGATCACCACGTTTAGAAAGGAGATTTCCTGCAGAAAGAAAAGGCGTTTCTCGTTCAGGCACAGCATGTTAGAAGCAGTCTCAAACACACAAAACAGCGTGCCTACCAGTTCTGACTGTAATTCCAGTGCACTGAGACTCTCGCCTTTTTCCTACTTTTATTTCAATCAGCAGAAACTGGTTATGGTAGTGAATCCCCAGTCACCTCCATGTGTCTTGTGGTTTAGTTTCCAAGTGTGTCTGGACCTTCCTGGGTCTCAGGCAGGACCTTTAGCAAGAGTAACAAATGACCTTTCCCAGTACTGCTGAGAGAATAAGCTGTGTGTTAAGGCTGTGAGGCCGAAAGTGGCGTGTTGGGCTTGTTTGCATTGAGGGGAAGCCAACTTTGCCAGTAGAAACATTATCTGAGTATTTATCCTGCTGTCATCCTTTATACAAGGCAAGCCTTTTTCCATTCCACCAAGTCTCCCTGGAAAGATCTTCTAAGATGAAAGTAGACTCTCTCATGCCTTTTATTTTTTCTTCCAATTAGATATTGCCAAAACAAAGATGTACTCCAGTCTTCAAGAATAAGCAGGTCTCCATAAGGCCCTGCTGAGGGCCCCTGCTGGGTAGGAATAGGTGGAGTGTATGAGCCACCCTGGGCCTTTTATATGTGCCAGTGTAAACAGTGTTGTCTACTTTCAGCAGGTTACCAGTAAACCTTTTATTGCTGCTACCCATGTTTGAAGGTTGTAGCCTCAATGTAAACTTCCTGTGGGTAAGTTTCAACCCATTGACGCCTTGCACTTTCTTAAGTGGAGAAAATGATTTTCTCCTGTTGTCTCTTAGAATGTTTTGGCATCAGGTTGTGTGCGTGTGCATGTGTATGTGTGTGCAAGCGCACGTATTGAGGGGCAGGGAGAAAGGGATTCTTTGGACTTAACCTGTTTTGACAGGATTTGATAAGCGTGTGAACTCCATTAAACTGGGTGAACATAGATTGTTTCCCAAACTGATGAACTGTTTTGCCTTGGGAATTTAATGCTCTCCACAGTGGAATCTTTGCGCAGATGCTTAAACACCAGCCAACGTGAACTTTAGCCCATGATAATCTTAAATCACTGCAGTAATACCCTTAAATAGGCCTGTGTGAAGTTCCCATTCTGATCATTCGAATTAATCGTCCACGTGGGATTGTGTGCTATTTAATGCACCCACTGTACTAGTTGGGGCCCTTCATATTGTTTTACGTGGTGAGACTCCAATGGGGCTAATCCTCAGTCCTGAACCAGAAGACAACTGGCTAGCTCTCGTTTTAATTATGTGTCCCAATACCAAAGGGCTGCTGCAAACATGTTAAGCCAGTGAAGAGGGAGTTTTGGTTTTGATTGTCACAAAGGTGTTTCCATAAAACTGAGCCTTATAGCCACCCTTCTTTCACTAATGAGATCTGAGATATTTTGCAACTTCGCAGCTCTAGACTATTTACACAATACTTTTTCTGTTTTTCTCTTAGTAGAATTATCTGTTGACCAAGGGTTTCAGAAATGTGAAAAGAAATGTTTAGCAGTTCCTGGACAAGGAGGTTATTTGGAGATTCTTTTCCCTTCTCTTCTCCTTATAGAGCCCTTTCATGCCCCTTTTTGTCTGGTATAACATTCTCCCTGCTTTTTAATTGCCAGGAAGGCAGAATGATTGGGAACTTAGATGATTATGTAAATATTTGCATCTGTGCAGTTGACAGTCTAGAGTTGGTCAAATAAATTGCCTACTCAATTTTATCTGAAATACTCCTCCTCTCTCCCCCCTCCCCAGCTAGTTTGGTATCTATCTTAGGGTAAGGCTAATTTCCTGTAAGTACACAAAGCCAACAGGTAGTAATCGCCAACGCATGGCCTAGTTCATATCCCATGATTAGCGTTGTTAGAAAGATTTGCTGTCCATTCTCCAGTCCATTGTTTATTGGGCACACGTACCATTGACAAGTTCACATGTCTTCAATATACTTGTTCCTGAGTTGCCATCTTGATTCTGTTCAGATGCCTTTTGTCTTATGTAGGACGTGGACAGAAATAGCAGAAGGAACAGCGGAAGTGAATCCTTGTAAACAACTGTTCAAAATTATATTGGGGTACCTTGTCGTTAGCTGCTGTCGAGTTGACTCTGACTCGTGGTGACCTTATGTATAACGGAACGACACGTTGCCCAGTCCCGTTCCATCTTCATGATCCTTGGTATGTTTAAGTCCATTGTTGTAGCTATTGTGTAGTGCCTTCCAACCTGAGGGGCTCATCTTCTGGCACTATATCAGACAATGTTCTCCTGCTATTCATAAGGTTTTCACTGGCCAGTGTTTTCAGAAGTAGACCGCCAGTTCTTTCTTCCTAGTCTGTCTTAGTCTGGAAGCTCAGCTGAAACCTGTCCATCAAGGATGACCCTGCTGGTATTTGAAATACTGGTGGCATAGCTTCTAGCATCACAGCAACACGCAAGCCACCATAGTACAACAAACTGACAGACAGGTAGTGGTTGGGGTTCCATACCAATTAATATTGGAGCAAGTAAAATGATAGTGCCTAGTGGGGTTTATTTTTAAGTGGTACCTCTTGGTCATTATGAGAAAGAACTATGATCACTTCAAAGCACAATTTTTGTTCTGTGACAGAGTGGGGGGGGGGGATAAGGGAGGACTTTGGCTTACAGAAGGAAACCCCACAAACCCTTGCCTCCAAACTGCAAGCAGAATGGATACAGTTGGGGTAGGGGAGGGAGATACTTTGTTCATGGGGCTGCTGTGAGATTATGGGTCTTTGACTACATCACTACATAGAGATTACATTTACTAGAAGCCATTAGTCTATAATGGGATGAGAAGCTACACCACACAGAATTATAATGCCGTGTTCATCTGGTATCTGCACAGAAAACACTGGATTAGAAAATTTCAGGATTGAAGGTCATTTAACATCACCCCTTTGTGATTTATCAGAGACTCCATTTGTCCAGCATGAATTCCCAGAGTCTCCTCTCTGCTTCCAACCTTTAAAATGCACTTATCCCATTGCTTAACCACAGCATACCTATTCCTATATTTGCTCAGTCTTCAGAGGTTGTTGCATAGTTTATAAATCATTCTTAATTAAGGGGAACCTCTCATGGAGTGTGAACTCCTAAAGCTTAAAAACAACCTGTCTGGTTTCTTTGACCTATACAGTATTTAGCACAGTGTCTTGGGGAATTTCTAAAAGAGACTCGGGTTGACACTGAAGGATTCTCTGTTTATTGGCCACATTGGTTATCCTGTTGGAGTAGCCATCTTCCCTGATTGGAAAGTTCTTTTGTGTTTAGAAGGGGCTTTTTAAAATTTCTTCAAGAAGAGAGTAAATGTTTTTTAGGCTTCATGAAACTTTTTAGGTAGGCACAATGCCTGAGCCTCTGCAGGAACCTCAGATGGAAACAAGCAGTGTGTGTTCACCTAAGTCAAACCTTCCCTCTTGGACTTGATGAATGATGATGAAGCTTGTCCTACTGTGTATCTTCCAGGTGACCATTTGAAGATCTGTCCCCAGGGTTATACCTGCTGCTCTCAAGAGATGGAAGAGAAGTACAGCCTGCAAAGTAAAGATGATTTCAAAAGTGTGGTCAGCGAACAGTGCAATCATTTGCAAGCCGTCTTTGCTTCCCGCTACAAGAAGTTTGATGGTGAGTATTGGAACTGTGGCCCAACTGTGCATCGATATTGGGTTTACTCTTGATTTTGTTTTAATACCTTTATTCAAGTCATATTTAAGAGCTGACAGAATCTTCCTCAGGTGATTTTGTACGATTACTTTTCCAGAGTTCCTCTCTTTCCTCTGCATGAGATTTTGCCCAAGATATTCTCCTTGCTGATTCTCAGGGGCAAGTTAGCCCTGCAGTATTTCTTGCTAGAATGTTCCAGTTGCTCTAGAGTATGTATGGTAGGCATTACAGAAATATGGTCACAAGGAGCAAAAAATAGATTAAAGTAGTTTAATTTAAATGCTTTCATTTATTTTCTTGGGTGAACACAGAATAGTGTTGTTGACGCAAGTCACTTAAAAAAAATCTTCCTAATAAAAAGCAGACATCTGAAAACTTAGTCAGAATAACCATAGAGAATCTGCAGATGCTGGACTTCAAATTAAATTTCAAAATGGATCCCCCAAAGACAACTAGAATTCCTAGAAGCTCTGCAGAACACAGATGGGATTAAAGCTCAGCTCTTGAGTCTCCAGGCAGCAGTGGCCCAGAGGTAAATCGAAGAGCCACTAGAATAGTCTTCAGTGAGCTGGGCGCCATCCCCAGTCTCCTTTCAGCTGGGGCTCTGGTTCAGTCTATCCATGTAAAGCCACCACAGAACCCATTCTAATCCCCTGTGCCAAACATGGCTTCCCTGATGCACACCTTTTAATAGGGAGGAAATAGCCAATATGGGCCAAATGAGAGACACTCTTCCCACTCATTTTTGAAGCAATGTTACAGATAACAGACTTAAAAAAAAAAAAAAAAAGAGTACGGTGTCCAAAACACCACAGGATCCTCTTTTCTAATGCTTTTCACTCAGTTTGAAGATTGTTATGAAGTAGATTTAATTTTAATAGGAATGATTTCCTTTGTGCCTGTTTTAAAAGGCCATTCTAATTACATAGTACCTTTGAAGCATGCTTTTCTTGACATTATGTGTGGTGAAGAAGTACAAGGCAAATTTTCTAGATGTGAAATGTCTTTGAGTATTTCTGCAAAGGACTCGTTACCATGGTAAGAAGTTAGACTAAATTAGATTTGATAGAGCTGATAAGGCAGTCCCTAGCTAAAGAACAGGTTGTGTTTCAAAAGTTGGCTTTGAGCTTTGTTATTTGAAACTTATAACTGATTGAATAAGTGTCAGTTAGGTTCCCAGGCTAGACCACAGAAAGCATATTTAGTCTATCATATAGTTGAAATAAAGTTTGTCTGTGTAGTATACCATTTATTGTACCCATTTTTTCAAAGTTTTTTTTCTGCAAAATGTGTTGAGTCTTAATTTTATGTTCTCCTTTTCCTTGATGGCAGCAGTCTGTACATCTATATATCCCCTTTTCCACTCCATACTTCTCTCCCACATGCTATAACTGTTAAAGAGTATTTAGCCATGATATGTTAATGCCACGTGCAAATGAGTTTTCTTGGCAACATACCTGGTGAGACCACCTCTCATTGTCTTGATCACTAAATGTATTATTAGTGTTGAACAGAAGGGTATTCTCTTGACTATGGCATTTCTCATTCAAGACAATATTTTAAGCGTTTTTCTTTTACTTTGGTAAGAAAACTGAGAAAGATAATCAAATGGTCAACACTGAAACATTGAGATGGTGATATTTCATACTTAACTCTTGGGGGCTTCATAATAGAATTTAGAAGGAAAAATCCTACTTTTCAGAAATGACTCTCCTGTTGGCAGCACAATGCAGTAGAGATAAGCTGTTTCCAAGTTCTAAGGCCACCTCCTAGAGGTCACCCCTTTCTTAGTAGACATGTCTCTTCCTGATGTGGAGTGCCCAAACATTAATGCCTGTGGGCCTGCTGGTTTAGCTGTTCTTTCCCCTTCTTGCTCCCCATCGTTTTATAGCAGTGCTTGTATGATTCCCGCATGCAATTTTTTAAAAAGCCATACAGAGAAACCTTATCAGTAGGTGTTAACCTCTGTTTTTTACAAAGGACAGAAAAACAGTTTCTCTTGCCCTTCCTTACCAGGCTTCACATTTAATAAATGTGTTCACACAGTGCCTTTATCAGTTTCTAAACTTGTCCGGAAAAATGCTTAAGAAGCTCCGGTTTGTTTCTTCTGACTTCAGAGTAAAATGTGTCATGACTATAAAGTTAGTAAGCATAGATTGAAACTTTCTGAAGGGGTCATAGCTGAAATGTATTGGGGCTGAGATCAGAAGAGAGCTGGGATGTGCTGTGCATTTCGCTGCAGGTTACCTTTTCTGAGACGATGAAATAATTTTGTATTGTAAAACTTGAGTTGACTGGTACCCAACAAACCAGAATCATCAAGTAGGTGCTGTGTTATTGACTGATTTATTCTTGAGGTTGGTGATTAGAACACCTGATATGCCTCAAAAGGTCTGAATATCCAGGGATGTTGAGTAACTGCTATGGCGAAAGTATACACAGAAAAACAGGTTCCCATTCAACAATTTTACATATAATGTTCAGCGACATTGGTAACGTTCTTATTATTTCCATTCCCATTAACTTAGTAGTCTCACTGCCCCCCAGTATAGGGTGTTTTTTGACTCTGAGAAATTGAAGAGTGGGTACTTTGGTCAAAGAATTGGTCAAGCTATTATAAAAGCCAACCCCTGGGGCATAGATGTGTATGGAAGAGAGGGCTGTGGGCAGAGTAAGAAGATGGCAGCTGGGGAGCCCAGATGGGATAGAAAGGTTGCACAAAGGTGGCTGGGGACAAACACTGAGGAAATAATAGCAAGAGGGCAGAGGAGGCATACTGGGTCACAACTTCAAAGGAACACCTTTTTACCTTCTCCAGTCTTAGAGTTTAAATTCAAAGTGGTGACCCTGAGCCCAGGCAACTTCCTCTGTCATCAAAACTTTACCCATGTCTATGAGGTTCCACTTCTTTCTATGGCAGGGACAACTACTTTTTATAAAATTTTCAGTAAATATAAGTTATTAAGGCCCATTAAAGAAGTTTGGCCTTCTTTAACCAGAAATTACCCATTTAACTAGTTTTCCATTTTTCTGCCTCAGTGAGTCCAGGTTGAGGTTCTAGTTCCAACTCTGGCATTTTGGAACCATCAGGTTTAGGTGATAAATCCCTTTTCTAGTTCCTTTATCTCCAAGTGCCTTTTGTTATGAAAGTAAAAATATATACAACACAGCACTTGCCAAACCAAGGACTCTTTTTGTTCTACTTGTTTGATTTTCTGTTGTTTGCACAGCTGAGGAGACTGTAGAGTCTATAAATCAATTTTTTAGTTATAAACCTAGTATGCTTGATGTATGTGTTTAGATCTAGGTGACGTACAAGAGAAAGCTTCCTTTGGTTATCCCCCCCCAACACACACACACACACACACACACACACACACACACACACACACCTCAAGTTTCACGTATTTTAAATCTATTCAGAATGTAAGGACTCATCTCTTTATTTCTCTAGACTGTGATCTTCTTTATCCACTCTTTAACCTAGGATGTTCAATACCAGAAATCTACCATCCTGGGCTTGGGGACTTAGTATGGGATTTAGTATGGCAGTAACAGAGCCAGCTGCTCCCCCTTTTGGCCAGTTCTGGGATTTTTCTATTTAAAATAGAACTGTTAATTAACATAGCTGAATCAGTTGTTCATAAATATGCTAATCAGCTACTCAGTTCTTGTATTCACGAGGCTTGGAAAGAATTGCTTAGTGAAGGGAATAGAAGTCTTAGAAGTGGGACATAATTCATGTTTTGGGACCTCCACATAAAGACCCACCCAAAGATGTTTGGCATTTTGTGAGAGACTAGTTGTTTTTAAAAAGGGACCAGAGTTAAATCAAACAACCCAAACAGGTTAAGAAGATTGATTCGAACTGCCATGTGAAATAAATTTCTGAATTATATAGTGATGTAGCAGCTATGGAGAAATATTCATGCTAAATAACTCCCTTGATCAATGTTTGCTAGATATTTTACATATTAAAAGTAATTTTTTAAGGCAGTAGAAAGGTTGTCTAATGCTAGTTTGTTGGAGAACGACTTTAGTTTGTCATCTGGGGAGCAACTTTAGCAACTGTGGACAGGAGACAGAACAGAGTGGATTGTCTGCCTGGCTGTGTAGTTAACTCACAGTGACTGGGGCAATTAACTGGGTCTCAGTTTTCCCATCTGCAAAATGAGGGTGTTGAGCTAGATGCTTTCTAAAGACCCTTTCGAACTGCAAAATTCTGTGAATCTTCTAAACGTGACTAGACCAGCTGCTTTAGTGAAATGTCTTACAAGATGTTAATTAGCCGCCTGTACGGTCCCCTCTATTTTCCCCTATCGTTTCTTAACTTTCAGCTACTTTCACCAGGTCTTTGAAAACCCTCCCATGTGCCTGAAGCTTATTAACTCGCATAATAGTAGAAATTTTCTGAATTAGCTTAAAACACACATAAAAGAATTAATTGTCGCTCCCATCTCGCTGCATGGGCCAAGTGTAAACCAGAGTGGCCACCCTGCCCTTCAGCCTGCGAACCCCCTTGTTTCCTATCATTTCGCAGAGGCGGGGCGTGAAGCACTCTGATCATTCAGGCTTAGCTGATTCTGTGTTTTAATCACCAACTGAAAAATTTCCATAGTTCATACTGGCCATTGCTTCATTAGGCTGGTAGGAAAACCAGTGTGGAGGCTCAGTGAGTTGAAGGCATTAGAATTCATGTGCCCATGAAAGTAATGACCTTGGTGGGAGCGAGCTGGCCACTCATGTTAAAAAACAAATACGTCCAATTAAGCTTCATAGCCATTAGCTAAGCTGAAATTTCTGGAATTTTCCTAACCCCTGACCTTAACTGTTTTTTAACTACATGGATTTATTATTGTCCTTTGCACAGCTATACTTACTAAGTAAAGACCTCTTGGGAGGTTTTTAGATTAAAAAAAAAAAAAAGTTTTAAACATCCTCAAAGTAAATGTGTCATAGATGTGTATCACATACATATAACATAAAATTGGTTTTTAATCTCCGCCTGGTATTTCATTCAGTAAGAACATGTTTTGATTTTTTTAACCTCTGCTACAATGTAGCCAGCAACATTTCACAGGCTGAGTAGCCAGGACATAGGGAGAAAGCCATGAGGCCCATCTGGCCTCCCTGCAAAGGCAGTGGTCTTTCCAGATCATGCTAATTGTCTTTGATTTAGTTGGAAAGCACTTGCTACTCCTTTCCTTTACAATTCTATTTTCTTTTCCTTCCATGTGAAAGGGAGGAAAATGCTGGGTAGTTTTTGCTAATTCTTTTATAATCTCTCTGTGAAGCTTGATGAGAATGAGCCACTGCCAGCTTACTGTAATCAAATCAAGAGCTCAGACAAAACGCACACATTTCTCTATTGACAAAGGTTTTCTGCTTTCGAGTTGTTATGTGAAGTGTGACCAATTGTGGCTCTAGCATTGGCTGCCTCTTTGGATTGAAAATGCTGGTGCAGCTTCCCTGGAGCCAGAGCACTTTCACTTTGGGCCTCTGCTACTAGCTTTGGCTTCTTAAGAAGCCATGACATCAGCAAGCAGCAGCTGACCTGTTTGGAGGCAAGTGAATAAATGGAAGAGTTTCCACTGAACTGCTTTTATCTACTTTGTTGGTTCGTTGCACTTTGAGCCTGGGAGTTGGGAGTGTTGTTGTTCATCTCTGCCCACCCCCTCTGCCATGTGTCTGTCTGTCCCTGCAAAGAAAGGGGTTTATTTGATCTAGCACTGTCTCTGACTGATTGAGAGAATTCCCCAGCCAGCCAGGCTTCAGCCCTTTCTTGGGCATTGTCCCAGCCCATCTCCATCACCCTCTCTCTTGAAAGAATTAGCAGAGCAATTGAAATCCTTGGAATAAATATGACTCCAACAGTGAGGGTGGTACATTGGCCCTCTTGTTCTGGAGGTTCAGTTTGGTCGTAAGTGTCAGAAGTTTTGAATCCATTCATACCCTATGATTTAGTAATCCTACTTCTAGACATAGATCCCGAGGAAAGAAAGATCTCCGTAGAGATGTATGTTCATCACAGCATTATTTATAGTAGTGAAAAATTGGAAATAAATGTCACACGACAGAATGATTACATTAATATCTGGTATATGGTGTCATATTAGGCCATCATTAAAAATGATACTTCAGAAGAATTTTTAATGACATAGGAAATGCTAACCATATAATGTTACATGAGAACATTGTGTAAATACAGCATGATGTCAACTGTGTGACAAAATATGTATTTTCATGAGAAAAAACCAGGAAGGAAATTGAATAAACTGTTGCTATCTTGATGGCAGGATTATGGGTAATTTATAATTTCTTCATATTTTTAATATTTTTCAGATTGTTACAGTGAGGAATACTTTTAAGAACAAATACGGTATTTTTAAAAAAATTTAAAATGTAGGAACTCATTTGGTGATGTTATAAAATTTAATGTTTGTTCTTTCCTAATTGTTTAAGTATTAACAATGCTCATTGTAGATAGTTTGGAAAAAGTGGGAAAAAAATACATCCACGTCTTTAGTGATTAACTCTAATGAAGGGAATAAAGGGAAATAAAGTCATTTTGAAAGCATGAAAGAATATTATTTTCTGATTATAAAGTGTTACTGAAAAATTTGTAGGAACAGAATCAAGAAGTGTAGCTTGAAAAAAATCACCCTTGAACCCCACTACCCATTGTATTCATTGTATTTACCGCATCTTTTTTTGTGCGCATAGATTAATACACACACACACACACACACACACACACACACACACACTGGAACCACACTGAAGATGATATTTTGTGTCTTGCTTTTTGCTCTTGACGTTAGATCATGAGCAGATACTCAATTATGCAGTTTGTATATGAGACCATATGGTGCCTTTCTAACTGATCCATATAGAGTTTAGTATATAGAACACTTGGAATGTTTGCTCCAGCCTCCTAGCTAACTCATATGTGCCCTCAGCCTTCTCTAGGCACTTTTGAATGCAAAGAAAAATGTGCATGCCAAAGCAAATTAGCTAGCTGGTGCTGGGAGTGCCGGTAGTCGACATGGAATGGAGTCTAGCAAAAGGGACCAGATAGTACTGACCACGTTAGCAAAAGACCATGAGAGATAAACATTGCATTTACTCACTAGGAGCTTTAGCATTCAAAATGCATTAACTAATAAAATTAACATGGGAAGAAAGGCCTGTTCCTACTTTGGCAGGATCTCCTAGTACCCTTTTGATATGCTAACAGCCCCTAATAAGGGCTGCAGCTGGCAATTGGCCTGTCAACTTAGGAGCAGTCTATTGATTTGCTATTAGTTGATGAACATTAGCAAGTACATGACCTTTTTTAGTACACCATGCCCTAGCAGGCACTCCTGAGATGTAAGATTACACCATTAAAGAGCAAAAGGCCTGTCAAATCTTATACATACTCCACCCAAAAAGCAAGACAGGAGATAATCATAAACCAGTTTCAATTTGCCAGTATAATACTTGCTTACTCCCCCTCCCCCCCTTTTTTGAACACTTTTGAAGATGCTTCTATTATCTGCTCTTCACTAAATACTTGATCTTGAGGGAAAGAATGGATGGATATAACTCTTAAATTTTCTTAACAGTTCCCAAAGTATGATCTACAAGGTGGCTTCTTAGGGATTTTGTTGATGTGGTCACTTAATGCTTGTACACCACACCCCGGCTGTGAAATACAGCATTTACAGTGCTATTAAAGAGGAAATTAATTCTTATATACTATGTAAAAGGCAGCTTCCCAATAACATAAATACATGGTGATAATTTATAGCACTAAGCAAATGGACTAAATAGAAAGGGCTTCCAGTCTCTTTAGGTCACGGGTTAATTCTAGAATGCATTCTCCCTCATTAATCAATAGCCAGTCGATTGTTTATAAAGGAGTAACTAATGGCATTTAGTAGCAGAACTGGAGGCGCTTTGACCTGTTTCAAGAATTGTGAATGTTTATGTGATGCAAGACAAGTGGCTGAGGATAGACGTTCCAGAAGCACATGATGTTCTTTTTCTTTTTTTAAAAAGACAGGATATTTACACAGAAAACTTTTATATGGAAAAGTTTTGCCTTTGCACTCCAGTTATTCCCATGTTAAATCAGTACTACTTATATTAAGAATAATCAAATTTCTGAGCTGGTAAATACTTATGCTCCTCCCAGCCCATCCCTTGCAGACCTCTGGCAGAGCAGGTAATACGCAAAAGAAATATGTGGTGGTGGTGGGGGCCGGGGAGGGGGGGTTGACCTGCTGATCAATTCATAATTTTCCTTTCCTGATTTTTTGGCCTGATCTTTTGTCTGATTCTTTCCCTGATCCTTTTTGTACAGGTAAGATGTGCATGATATTCTTTTTGTATAATAACCCTCCATGGTTGAGGTATCTCCATTCCCTATTTTTCATTCAGTAGTTGCTTCCACTTTCAGAGATGTCTGGGACATTTCACAGCCTTGGGAGCTAGCGCCATTAAGCATTGCCCTTTGGATAAATAGCTCTCTGTTTTAAGAGGCCTTGGGTCTTCTTAGCAGACCTCCATCTTTGCCTTCATTTATATTCCCCAGATGGATAATGCTTGATGCCACTGTTAGATGTCATTGAGTCTGTTGCGACTCATAGCAGCCCTGTAGGACAGAGTAGAACTGCCCCATAGGGTTTCCAAGGCTGTAATCTTTACGGAAGCAGGCTGCCACATCTTTCTCCTGCAGAGCGGCTGGTAGGTTTAGGACCTCCAGCCTTTCTGTTAGCAGGCCAGTGTTTAACCACTGAGCAACCAGACCTCCTTTTAGGACAGATATAAATGAACCTTAAAAGATTCTTCTAAAATAATTGTAGATACAAAGAAACTCTAAGGATGGCAATATCACCCCATTCATTGCTAATAAAAAACCAAGCCAAACCCACTGCCATCCAGTTGATTCCGATGCATGGCGACCCCATGTGTAACAGAGTAGAACTTCTTCATGGGGTTTTCTTGGCTGTAATCTTTATGGAAGGGAGCCCTGATGGCACAATGGTTAAGCACTCAGCTGTTGACCAAAAGGTCTTCAGTTTGAACAAACCAGCCAGTACACGGAGAAAAGACTGGGCGATCTGCTCCCATAAAGATTACAACTTAGGTAACCCTGTGTCATATCGGGTCACTATGAGTTGGAATCTACTCAACGGCATACAACAACAGTCTTTATAGAAGCAGATCTCCAGGCCTTTCTTCTGCAGCACTGCTGGGTAGGTTCAAACTGCCAACCTTTCAATTAGTGGTTGAGTACAAACTGTGCCACCCAGGAACATGGTACAGTATCTATTGATCAGGCATTATCGCTGTGAGGTAAGTAATAGTATCCCCATTTTATGGATGAGGCAACAGAGGTTCAGAAAAGTTAGGTCGTTTGCCCAACCAAGGTCATACGACTTATAAGAGAGATCCCATGCTTTTCCCACCCTGCGGCACTGCTTCATCCTCAGATTGGTAGCATGTTACAGTGTTTCTTTTCTCCCAACCTTAAGTAAGTGGTGATTTGTGAGCTTGGCCATAGCAGCTGCTTGGTCCTTAAAAACACAGAGTCTTTTACGCCTCCCCGCTGAAAACTGAAGGAGAAATAAACTTTGATCGTAGAAACCATACTTCAGATGCTTGTAAACCACCTCCTTCTTGACTCTCCTTCAAATATCAATAGTTTCACTTAAAACAGACTCCCTGAGCAGCACATATCATGAAGACAAGTGATTGCTGCAAGGGAGATCTAGCTTCCTATTAACTCGGCTTCTGTTCAGCAAGGAACTCCGGGTTACACTGCTCTTGGCTGGTTTGCTATTAGCCACCAAGAGTCTTCTCATTGGTTTTAAGCATAATGATTATGGAGGGATGATTGCTGGGTGTCTCAGGCCCCGGCAGCTCTTCTTCAGCAGTTAAGATCTGACCCTGGTCCTGAGTTTGGAGAATAATGGTCAAAAAAATGCAGAGCAGCATTGCAGTGATTAATGAAGTTGCTATTGATGGCCGTGGACTGGGACCTGAATGTCTAATTTACGCTCCATTCCTCAATGTAGAAGGAAATGTCATGGGAAGCTGGGGGGGATTAGGATGTGAAAGAATTATGCAAGAACATTTGATAATTTCCAGCTTGATAGGAGGAACAGATGCAAAAGTTTTTTCCCCCGTTTTCCTAATAACCAGTCCAGTTGCTGTCAAGATGACTCCGACTAATGGTGACCTGTGTGTGTCAGTGTAGAACTGTGCTCCATAGGGATTTCGCTGGCAGGTTTTTTTGGAAGTGGATTCCCAGGCTTTTCTTCCAGGACACCTCTGGGTAGACTCAACCCCTGACCCATTCAGTTAGGAAGCGAGTACATTAACCATTTGTGGCATGCAGGTACTCCGTTTTCCTAATAGCAAATTATTATGCTTTGCTTGATATTGTACCTAATTGATATAGACTTTAGAATGTAAATTATGTCTGCTATCCTCACGGGATCCTTTTGAGGCAAAAGCATATGTAGAGTAGTTCCAGTTAACAGGGAAACTGAGGCCAGTAAGAATAAGTCGAAGGAGAAATGAGTTTGGGTCTTCTGAGTCCCTTGACTTTTGGTCCGTTGACCCCCACAGGTGAAATAGATGCATATTTTAATATTTGCTATATGAAATGAAGGATTAAGGGTTTTAGAGATGCTTTCAAAGTCTGGTACAGGCATAAAACCAAGTGTGGAAAGTGGCGGGGAATTTCTCTTTCTAGAAGTTTTCATTACAGCCTGATTGGGTGAAAAGGTTAAGATACGTAGTAGAACTGTGTGCTTTGATTTGAGCGCATAATAGCCACTCAGTACGTACTTGTCAGATTGCATAGCCATTTGGAGAGATTAAATTGTCAGGTTTTAACTTGTTATATAAGTTTTATAGAATTTCTCAAGCATTTATTAACCACATGCCCACTCAAATGGTCTTTATATTTGCAACTTATATGGCCACATTAAAGTGCCTTTAAAAATGTGATGGAAAGGAAATAAAATTTCTGAATGATTAAATGAATTAGAATTTAATATACATATAGCACCAAATCACTCTCTTAAAATATACACTAACATAAACACACACACACACACACACACACACACACACACACACACACACACAAAACCTTTCTAGACAGAATACCAGTCACGAGAACCAAAGTAAGGTACATACTGGCGTCGGACAGAGGGCATGTCAGTTTGAAATCAGTCTCTTCATTAGATCATTTCTCTTGTACTCCACAGTAACTACATTATATACAGTGATGCCAACTTTTAGACTCTTGATTTGAATGAGAAACTCTAGGAATGTTTTATTTTCCTATAAAATGTTCAGTGTCTTTGTACTTGTTTGACCTGGAGCACTTTGAAGACTAAAGGATGAACTTTGATGATGTTATAAAAGTTTTAAATTAAAACTGAGCTGGAAATGCCACTCTGCCTCCCCCCTCCCCTATTTAAAAAACAAACAAACAATAGTAGGTACCATTAATTAAAACTGCAAGCGAGTTTTGAGAATTACTTATTAATCTGTATTAATTACAAGTTAAATAATGTTCAGTATCCAGTTTTCTGCGTGAAATGATGTATGCTGATTTTATGAGTAATATAATAAGAATCCTGTGGGGCAGTTCTACTCTGTAACACATGGGGATGTTATGACTCGGAACACTGCAACAACAGCAACTTTGACACTTAGTTGAGAGATTTACACATAGAATTTGTCATTAAGACAAAAAAATGACACCTAGGGATGCAACAAAACGATAAAAACCACAATTCATTGGAAATACATTTTTTTCCTAACGAAAACATGAGCACCTACTCTGAATACTTCACATTCTACATAGCCCCAGAGCTGCAGCTGATTGCTGGTGAGCAGTTAAATGGGAGAACTTTCATCAGCTAGAGCAGTGGTTCTCAAACTCAGGATACAGCAGAATCACACGTGGCTGGGCCCCACTCCCAGAGTTTCTGATTCAGTACATCTGGGGTGGGGCTCAAGAACTTGCATTTCTGACAAGTGCCCAGGTGGCGTTGATGTTGCTGTTCCCGAAACTGCACTTCAAGAACCACTCAGCAGATTTTGGAGAGGATTAAAGGCCTTCCCAGGCAGCTGATTTGAGTAACACTTCTCATATGGTTCCCCATAGTTCTCGGGCACTTTCTGGCCTTCTTCCAGAGAGAGCCCTTTGCGGTGCATTTGTATTGCAGTAAAGGTGTAATAGGCATGAGGAATTGGCCTGTCCATTTTGTTGATTCTGCAGGGAGTCAGTTTCCCTTTCTTTCTATGAAGAAAATCCAGAAAATAATAGGCAATTAATAGAAATAAAAACTAGACCAAAGGAAAACGAGAGGCTCAAAATACACACACACACACACACACACACTCTCTCTCTCTCTCTCTCTCTCTCTCTCTCTCTCATACCCCGTTTGAAAAACTAGACTATTGACTTTAGCCCCAAGCCTCAGGGAGCCCCACGTGGTGATGAATTTGGGGCTGGAGGCATTCACATGGAATCTCTTGGTATATAAGGAGAGGTTATTTCAGTTTGTTCAGGCAGGTTTTGAGAAATTATTGGAATTAGTTGCCAGCCTCTGCTTTGCCCACCCAACATGAGAAGAGAATGGTTTTGTAGCACTATTTCATTTTGACAAGTTTGCCACTGTGCTTTGGGCTTTGAAGTAGGTGGAACGTTTTCTCTCCTGCTCCACACTGATTGAAAAGCAGTTCCTTATTTGATGTGGTCATTGTATTTTGCTTAGGTATTTTTTTACATTTTTGGTTTATAAACTTGATATCATGAAGTGTTTATTTTTAGATCATGCAAGAGATTCTTTAAGAATGATGAATGTTACAGATACAGCGTTAGTACCTCTTCATTGGTGTTTCTTGAGAAAAGCTTCAGGAGAAAGTAGATTTGTTATTTGTCCTTAAGGGGTTGAAATCTTTAACATTTATGCTATGGCCATATAATGGCCAAAAGGTTTAAATCTGAAATACCCAGATATTCTTGTATGTATATTTTTTTCAGTTATTTTTCCATGTTGTCTTATACCAAATCTGTGGTTGAGTCCATTGTGTGTTTAATATCTCTCTGTCTCTTTCTAGGTTTATTATGTCTCTCTCAGAAGGGACATTGGAAAGAGTGTCATGATATTACTGTATGATTGCTTCAGGCACCTGAGGTCAACTCAGATGCACCTAATATGTCCTAATGTCATAGGAAACACCAGAGAACTTATTTTCAGAAAACCTAAGTGCTTGCTTCTAACTCATTGCCGTAGAGTCGATTCTGACTTATAGCGACTCTAAAGGACAGAGTAGAATTGCCCCTTACATAGGGTCTCCAAGGATGTAATCTTTATGGGATCAGACTGCCACATCTTTCTCCCATGGAGCGGCTGGCAGGTTCAAAGTGCCAGCCTTTCAGTTAGCAGCCGAGCGCTTAACCACTACACCGCCAGGGAGTTGTTTTATTATGTTTCTTGGTCTGAAGCATTTTCCAGGCAGTTTTCTTGCATGTCGTGTAGGTAAGTAAAGAGGAGAAAGAAAACAAAATTAGTGGCCACGTAAAACAGTACCCTTTGAAAACATCTGTCCTGGTGTCAGTTTACAATTGAGGGGATGAGATTATAGAGTGTGTGTGTGTGTGTGTGTGTGTGTGTGTGTGTGTGTGTGTGTTTTGCACCGACTCCTGAGAAATTGTTGGTTAAATTTTTTTTCTGTCTCTTAAACTTAGATACAAATTTAAGTGGCTTTGTGACAAAGGTTTCCTTTCATTAATAAATGATCAAGAAAAAAACATTGCCATCAAGTTGATTCCAACTCATGGCAGCTGTATCTCAGAGTATAACTGTGCTCGTAGTGTTTCCAGTGGCTGATTTGGGGGGCTATGGATTGCCTGGTCTTCTTCTGAGGCACCTCTAGGTGGACTCAAACCTCCAGCCTTTCACTTAGCAGCTAAGCAAGTTAACCGTTTGCACTACCCAGGGACTCCAATAAATGATCAGAGATCCCTGAAAGAAATCCACCCTATCTTCAAGTGCCTTTTCCATTTTAACTTTGCGACTTCCTTAGTTTTCAAAATCACCTGAAAAGCACTGTTGTTTCATTACTGAAAACTCTTCTTTTTTTCTTTCTTCCTTTCTCTTTGTTTTTGGATTTTAGAATTCTTCAAAGAACTACTTGAAAATGCAGAGAAATCCCTGAATGACATGTTTGTGAAGACATATGGCCGCTTATACATGCAAAATTCTGAGCTATTTAAAGATCTCTTCGAAGAGTTGAAGCGCTACTATGTGGTGGGTAACGTGAACCTGGAAGAAATGTTAAATGACTTCTGGGCTCGCCTTCTGGAGCGGATGTTCCGCCTGGTGAACTCCCAGTACCACTTCACCGATGAGTACCTGGAATGTGTGAGCAAGTATACAGAGCAACTGAAGCCCTTTGGAGACGTCCCTCGGAAACTGAAGCTACAGGTTACTCGTGCGTTTGTAGCAGCCCGTACTTTTGCTCAAGGCTTAGCTGTCGCAAGAGATGTAGTGAGCAAAGTCTCTGTGGTAAGTGTATTTGTTTTCGATGTTTTTGTTTAGTTTTGTTTCATTTTAACGGGAAGTTTGGGAAAGGTAGAAAAACAAATCACCAGAATTCCACTGGCTCAATAAGTCTTCTCTCCCCTCCCCTCCCTTTCCTTCCCCTCTTCTCCTCTTCCCTTCATTCCCTCCCCCTCTTCTCTCCCAGACTTTGTCCTTATTTATGTACATTTTAGAGCTATAAACAATGCTGTGATGAACATCTTCATATATCATTCTTCTTCCTTTCAGTGATTTCCTTGGATTCCTAGGAATGGGATGCATGTTCCGTTTGGAACCTTAACTTTAGAAATGGTTTTTGCTCCTCTTCTACTTCAAACATACACACATTTGGTTGGTTTGAGTGGCTATATTTGAGCCTTGGCCTGTATTAGTTACAGTCTAGAAAAGCATTTAACACCCACGAACATGTGTTTCCTTGTTACAAAATGTGCTCAGAGCTCTTTAGAAGAGAGAGCTTTCAATGACAATTACTGTGAATCACACTGTTCTTGACTTCCGGCTTTGTTTATTGGATTACCTGTTGCCATTGAGTTGATTATGACTCATGACGGCCCTGTGTGTCACAGAGTAGAATTTGCTCCATAGGGTTTTCTTGGTTGTAATCTTTACGGAAGCAAATCGCCAGGCCTTTCTTCTGTGTTTATAGGATTACACTACAGGAATTGAAATTGCAGTATATGATCAGAAGCTGATTAAATGAGCCTCAGTTTCCTCATTTGTCAGTTAGAGGGATTGGACTAGACTGGTGCTTTTCAGACTTTTTTTGGAGCCAGCTTAGGAGGTACTTCAGGGACATTTTTGAAGTGGAACATGGGTGAAGGATCTTCTAGTAGAGCAGATTCTGCCCTTGCCTCCTGGTTTCACCAGGGAAGCTTTGCTTTCCTTGATTATATGTAGTTTTGAGCAGGATTTCAAGCGGAAAAAGGTTCTACTGCTCCCTCACCCGCACCCCCTCCCCCCAATAAATTGAAGTTTGAAAACTTGAAGGCATTTCCACATCCATCCTTCCATGCATCAGTACCAGTGAAGAAACAGACTATACCAGGGATACACCAGGGCAAAGTTAGCTGTAAGATTAATTTTAGTGTTGTTACCTTTAGGCCCTCAAAGGAAAAGCAAACTTGTTATCCATCGTTAAAAAGTCTGGAGACACAAAGACTTCTACTTAGGCCATCTGGTTGTTTAAAGAACTGGAGAAGTGGTCAAAGTCAAACCTGGACAGCGACATAAACACTTAAATGTCAACCTGATTGCTTATCAGAGAGCTCATTTAGAGTTTAGGTGATCATCAGGGATGCATTACCCAATAAGCAAGGCACGCACAGGCTTGCTTGTGTTTACTTACTAATCTGTAGTGCACAATTTCACCTGTTTTTCACCACATAAAAACAGGTAAAATTGTGCACTACAGATTAGTAAGTAAACACAACTAAGCCCATGTGTACCTTGCTTACTGTAAGGCATTGCATACCATGCTTACTGGTTAATCCGCCCCTGGTGACTATTTAATTTATTGTCCAAAATGGGACAATTATTATCCAACCCAGAAGGTGCTTATTAACATTTATACCCAGACAGAAGGTGTTACTGTCATTGGAGCCTAATCATTAATACGCAACCAGGACTGTCTGGGCAGGCCAGCATGCACCATCACGTTTGTTAGAGAGGAAACTTGCATGCACCAGCGTGAGGATAAAGAATCTAAAGAATAGTGGGGTATGAAAAATAGGTGCTTACAGGATAGTTCTTATTAGAACTGGGTGATAAGAAGGATTAGTTGATTGGTTGCATTTATTATTACAGTTTTGTTTGTTCCCTCTGTCATCTATAGGCCACAATATGTCAGGAAACAATTCTTTCCTATATGTTTTCCTTCACTTCTTGTCCTCCTGATATTTTCTTTGTAAATTGCAAATATTTGCTGGGGCCTGTATGGGTAGGGTCAGGGTAGGTGAGAAGGTGATTGTTATAATTAAAGGAATAGTCTGGTTCCTGAACTTCTGCCACCCTCTGGAACCATTATTAATCTTGGAGGAGACGCTCATGTCAGTGTCTCTAAACAGTGTGCAATTAATTCAGATCAAAGGTCTCTACACTGTAGTTCCCCTAACACATTTGCCCTCTTTCAGCACTGCCTTACCTTTCTCATAAGCTTGAATAGGCGGAAGACTCTGCTGCATGGTTTCAATGTCTGTGTGTGCATGTGTGTGCACGCTCGTCCATAAGAAAAAAGTGAGGACTAGAAAGCCCTTTGTAAGTGCTTGAAAAGTGGATTCTTTACATTAAGCCACCCCCTTTCCTTTGAGTTCTAGTGTTGATTCTTGGGAAGAAGGGTCAGGCAGCTGATGCAAGCACTCACTTTGCATACTTGGAGCCAGATTAGAGAACTGAGATTCTGGTACCCCCTTGGTGGCAGGGGTAGGGGTATAGTAGTGGTGGAGTGGGGAAAAAACGAAGACGTTTAGAGACAACTCATTAGAGGTTAGAAGATGCTTGCCATTGTCCACCCCACCTCCCAGGATAGGGAGAATAAGCAGTTGCTGCTTCCTTCTGCTGCATTCTTCTTGATGTAGTCCTCAAAATTAACTGTAAGAAATCAAGAAGATTTGATATTGAAGAGTCAAACACTCCTGCCTCTGCAATGCAGAGTTTGTCACTTAAAGTCACAATCAATTTCTAATGGTTTTTTTTGTATGATTTTTAAAAAGCAATACAGCAATTTCCTATTTAACTTTGTATGATTAAGTTCTTTGAGAAAGTTACTTTCTAAATATACCCCTAAAATATTTTAGAATTGCTCTCACTTCTATATTCATTATATTCTCATACCTGCCTAAGAGATGTTTGCATAGTTAAGTAGGAATACAATGAATACAAGCTCTATGGCTTAATTTATGTAGAGAAAATATTAACTTGCCAATGTAGTTGAAAATAATATTTTAGGATTACTTTAAGTGTTGTGTTTGTAATTGGAAGCTTTTTTAAATAATGTTTTTGCTTCACTACTAAGCTTCTTGTAGACTTAAATGACTGACTTGAAATCTACCCCTTCAACTAGCTGGGTTATATTTTCTAAATTACATAATAATAAGACACATAGGCATCAAATCAGTTTCTGAAGGTGCTGAAACACAAATTTTGTAAAACTGTCATCTGTGGAATGTTTCTGTATAGAAGCGTGCAAGGAATACTTGCATGCTTGAGCAACTATTCAGTACATTAATTTTTGGAGTGTTGACAACCAGTGAAACAGAGCTTTTAATTTAAGGTACCGTGGTATTGGGAAAGAGTAAATGATCTGGCTACCAGAAAAGGATCTCAGATTGAACATGTTGAAAAATCTATGTATGATTTATTAAATACATAGGATACTCTACCAGCTTTGGTACCCAAGCAATGTTTTTTCATATGGATTCCCACCCCTGCCAACCCCTACCCAAATGTAGTTTGCATTTGGAGCTAGAACAACCCAAGAAATGAGCATTCCTTCTATTTGCTTCCCAGTAGAATAAATTACCTTGGGCCTGAGAAAGACCTTTCAAAGTGGGGATTGTATTTCCTCATCGAAGAGAACCATCTCACCTACTTCATCCACAAAGAGGTCTTTAAAGTCAAATATGAAAACCATCCTGGTTTGGGGGCTACTGATTGCAGACTTAAAGATGGTCCCACTTTCTTTTTGAGTGGAATGCCCTGCTTTCCCAGTGTACTTTTGCAACAAAAGGGTAGCAGTTATAAGTTGAGCAGTGATTTGAGTATCACTAAGCCTTTTTAAGGCTATTAACATCAGCAAGCTTAACATACTGCAAGAGAAAGGCACTTCTTAGCTGAAGTGTACTTGCCTTGCTTCAGGTTTTCTGGGTCCAAACATACAGTGACTTCAGCTCTCGCCATTGAGCTTTGCAACTCAAACTTCAGAAAAGGCCCTTTAATTGGTAACAGATGGCTCCAGAATCTCCGGGTGCTACACATCTTTGTATTACTTATTCCATCTTTATTTGTCATGGTTCATGATATATTTCTTATTTACCTGCTTGTAGCAGCAGTTTTGCCTGGAAGGGTAAAGTCTGTTGTGGTCTTTCAAAAATGCACAAGTGGTTGCATGTGCCATGAAAATTAATAGCTCCTACGCCGTGTTCTCATGGTTTCAATTAACACTGACATAATGGCACTATGTCTACACCTCCACCCCAAACTATAGAGGCTATACTTAGAACTCAGTGCCTTACCATCATGATGTCTAAGTGACTGTCCTGCGCTAGAAACCATGGCCATTGCCCCCCGCTTCATTTCTGTCTCTCCACTCTGCTCTGACACCTACAAGAGTACCCCCAGAATGATGCTGCCATGTCCCCAGATTTACATTATAAATGTAAATAAATATAATTGTATAATATTATAAATGCCAATTTTTTAATGGTCAATACAAAAAGCTTTTAAGAAGCAAAATGTAGACATTCATTCACTCCTTAACGTTAGTTTTCATTCACCACCTTAAAGGCTCAAAATGCACAGTGGAAAGTGAGAATCAAGCTCTTGTTGGGGGTGTGGGGGGATGGTAAGACACTGGGAGATATCAAGGCCTGAGTAAATTGAAATGGCATCCTCTCAAAAATAGAGTGCTCTTCGAGGAAGTAATACGCTGAGACTTCAACTCTTAAGTCATAACTGAGTCTCATCATTTAAGACCAAACAAGACACGTTTCCAAGTATTTCTGTAGCTTCAGTTTGACCTACAGTGTGTCCTCAAATATTCCTGAATGAATCCAAGCTTATTCCATATATTTAGTTATATTTTAAAAAGTCTGTTATCAGAGAAATAATTCGAGACTTCTGGTCCTCCTCTCTTTGTGTGAATGAATGTGTGTGGAATTACGAACTAGTTAGGAAGTTGTTGAGTAAACCCATCCCACAGCAAGTTTGGTTTTCCTATGTCTTTCTCTTGCCTTAATTTTGGGAAAGATTTCTTGTTAGTTTTATTGTGTGCTTATGTTACCAAGCAACAGATAAAATCTAGACCTTTTCTATTTGTTTGGTACTATTGAGTGCAAAACAGAAAAAAAAATGGCTTCAGCGAATGTATGTTAGCAGCTGGAATAAACTAAAAGAAAATGTGTTTTTAACTTCAGTGCAGTATGTTGACTGCTATCACTGTAATGTGGCTTAGGGCTCGCTCTGAATTACTGAAATGAAATCCAGGCTGCGCGAAGAGTTCTGCTTCGGCATTTTTTCTTTTTTTCAGGCTGCTTGCAGTCGTTTTAAATGTGGTGTTTGGAAAATGCAGGTTATTTGGTAGAAAGTCTCGATCTATATTAAAACAGTCATTGCAGAGAAAAGGATTTCTCTGCAGAGGCTTTTTATAGCAGAAATGGCACGCAGATGTCGTGTTAAATGAGTATCCTGAGGAGGGCAGAAATGAGTATTTTAAGAGTCTTAATAAGTTAAAACGGAAATGGAGTCTTTGCCCCACTAACTTTTAGTATGAAACATAGACCAGTTCCTAAAGTCTAAATTCTAAGGTAGCTCCTAGAGTTACCTCAACATTTAGAAAGACCTTGGTCAGTCTTGAAGGATTTTACAAGGCTTAGCAATTGGGTGGAGCCCTGGTGGCACAGTGGTTAAGAGCTTGGCTGCTAACCAAAAGGTCGGCAGTTTGAATCCACCAGGCGTTCCCTAGAAACCCCATGGGGCAGTTCTCCTCTGTCCTATAGGGTCGTTATGAGTTGGAATAGACTTCACAGCAACAGGTTTGTTTGTTTTTAGCAATTGAGTATTAATGTATTGCCATCATGGATCAATAACTCAGACTGATTTTTATTTCAATTAATATGGAAGTATTGAGTCCAGATGATCTCTATCAGACTGCACTCTCCCCCAGAATAAACAAATCAAACCTCATTCTTATGTAAATAATGTCAAAACCTTTTCTTACATAAATTATGCCTCACTTTCTAATAAGAATTGATAATCCCTGCTACATTAGCTGTGATTCTCTCAAAATTTGAAAACTTGGGTAAAATATGCATTATTTCCTGGTTTGTTTTGTTCAAGTGAACTGTTTTTTTCTCGATGTCCAGCTGTCTTTTCTCTTTATTGTGGTGAAAATATATACAACAAAATGTTCACCAATTCAACAATTTCTGCATGTACGATTCAGCGACGTTGATTATATTCTTCATGTTTTGCAATCTTTGCCGCTATCTGTTTACAAATTGTTCTGCCCTATTAACTCAGTGCTCCCTATGCAAAAACTTCCCCCTTTTCCTTCCCTCACACCTCTTGTTACCAGTAATCATCTTTGGTTTCTCTATATTTGCTTATTTCATTTAAGTGAGATCATACAGTATTTGTCCTTATGTGACTGACTTGTTTTGCTCAGCATAATGTTTTCTAGGTTCATTCAAGTTGGGGCATGCATCAGGACCAGAAGTTTTTTCTTGATCTTTGAATTCATTGTGATCAGGGGTTAGTGAGGGGTATATATATACACACACATACACGTATATATATACACACACATACATACACACACACACACACACACACACACACACACACATATATATATAAATAACACATTTCTCCTTGCCCCTGTAGCACTTCGAATGGTTTTAGGGACATAATCCTGACTCTATAAGTCATTATTGTTTTATTAAACCACTTGTCATCTCATCCAAGTGTATAGTCAAATATTTCTCCATGTAGAACTGTTGCATCCGAAATTGCCCTTAAACAGAAAAATGGATTCATTTGGTCAGCAAACTTGGAAAACTGTAAATTCCCACAAGAAAGCATCCAACCATGTAGCTGAGTGTTCACTGTGTGAGGAGACCACGGGAGCAATCGAGAAGGACCAGACTCCTGTGCTGCCCTCAAATTTCCTATAGTCTGTTACTGAAAAGAAGCCATTTAGATATCCATCAAGGAAGCTGAGTACACATGCTCTGGAACCCAACTGCTGGGCTTGAAATCTTGACTCTACCTTTTAATGGAGGGCCTTGTGGGAGTCTTATAATCTCTTTGGATCTCAGCTTCATCATCAGTAAAATGAGATGATAATACACACCTGGTATGATTATTTTGAAGCTTACATGAGTTAATACATGTGAAGTACTTAGAACAGTGCCTGGCACATAGTACGTACTCTATTAATGTCAGTTGTCAATAGAGATAACTCTGACATGGAACAGAATGTTTTTCTCTTGAATCTTACATCAAGACTTTCATGACCATGAAACCACACAAGCTGGATAGGTATTTCCTCTCTGAGACCATTAAGCCATTCTTTGTATTATTGGTTCGAAGAGGCAAGAGAGGAGCTCATAGTTTTCCTTTTCCTGTTCTTTCCTCATGTCACTTAGAGAAGTAACATTTAATCTCTAAGATAGGTCTGGAAAATGTGACTTTTGTAAAAATCAGCCCCTACCCCCTACTCAGCAGGAAGGATTCTGGAAGCCACCACTGACATCTAAACAAAAGGAAACCATCTCAAACGTTAGCCAATAGCCGTGTTCCAAAGTAGCAATGATATTGATCATTTTAAGTGGCAGGGTATGCCATAGAAGATAAATACATAACTGAGGATTCAAGGAACGCCTTGGAGTATAGTTACCCCTTTGGTCAACCGCTGTGTGGCATGATCTACCACTTGGTCTTGGGTCTTCTGGAGTAAATCTACTTCAGTAAATAAGTAATTGATTTTGAGGGCTACAGGGGAATAGATTCTGAATGAACTTGAATTTCTATTCAAAATAAACAAAGCTCCAGAACAAAGTATAACTTAGTCCATTGTTATATTTGGTTATGGGTGAAAGGCTTGCCCCTGGCATGGCGGAGAGAACATTGAGAGCTTATGAAGGAGCACCTACCAGTGCCTGGTATATCGCAGTGTGACCACAAGAGCCACCACTGGATCAAGGAGATGTTGGACTTTGGCCAGAAATTCCAGGAGAGAATTTGAATCGATGCACCACATTATTGTTTTGCTTTTTCTTCCCTGTGGTAGTGTGGCATGCCTTTGGCTCTTTTACTGACCTACATTGGTTCTTATTAATTCTTATTAGGAAGATTCCAAAGGAGAAGTAGCTATTTTGTTTACCCACTGGGATAGTCCAGAGTTAGTATTTGACACTCTGGGTCTGCCATCTTGAGCTTGATCAGATTGCTGAGGGTGGGCACCCAAGGCCTGAGGAGTGATTTACATTATTGACACTTCCTCTAGGTAGATGCAGTATCACAGGGGACTCCTAGTCTGTTTATTTAGATCCTGTGGTTGTTTAAAAACCTCTCTCTTTTAATGGCCTACATGAATCACAGCCTCCTCTAACTTGAGGCCAGAAGAAGTAGATGATGCCCAGCTTCCACTACTGACCACTCTGACTAGGACCACAATCGAAGGTCCTGGTTAGAATGGGTAAAAAATGTAGGTCAAAATTCTAATTAAAGCAAAAGCAAAAAGACTTACTGATCTGAAAGAGACTGGAGGAACCCCCAAGACTATTGCCCTAAGTCACCGTTCTAACTTGAAACTGAAGCCACTCCCGGAGTCCATCTTTCAGCCAAATAATACCCCTACCCCCACCCCACCCTCCCAAAGAAAAAACAGTGCATCGAGTCGATTCTGACTCGTAGCGACCCTATAGGACAGAGTAGAACTGCCCCACAGGGTTTCCAAGGAGTGCCTGATGGATTCGAACTGCCATACTTTTGGTTAGCAGCCAAACAATAGACGAGGCTATAAAATAAACAATAACACCCATGAAGAATGTGCTTCTTAGAACAGTCAACTATAAGAGACCAAAATGGCAACATTTGCCCAAAACCAAAGATGAGAAAGCAGGGAGGACCAGGGAAACGAGACTAATGGAAACCTAGGGAGGAAATGGGGAGAGCGCTGATGCATTGTAGTGATTGCAAGCAATGTCACAGAACAGTTTCTGTAAGAATCGTTGATTGGAAAATTAATTTGCTATGTAAACTTTCACCTAAAACACAATAAGATTTTTTAAAAAAACACCCTCCTGTTTATGCCAGGGCCTCATCCCACGCAAGGAATTTGCTTCTCAGGTTCTGAATTCCCTTCCTGTGAAATATTTTGCATGGTGGTCTCATTTGTGCTTATGAGGCAAAAGACAGATTTTTTTCTCCAGCTTTGGTATTTCATCTGTCCTGTCGCGTCCCAGTTTTCTTATAACTTCCCTCATCTCTCTTGTAAGTTCTGGTCTTATTTAGTGTTTCCATAGCATGTTAGAGCCGAGTTCCTTGTGATCATTTTTAATAGTTAGACAGCAAATCATGTGCAGGGAATGAGCCAGTACTTAGCCAAGGAATGAAATGGAAAAACCCTGCCAAACCAAGCTTCATAATCTTCCTTTAATAAAACTCTACTGTGTCATTTAGTGTTGTCTCTGTTTTTAAAACTTGAGCCTCCATCAGCCTATTTTAGGAGTGGGTACTACAAGGTCTACTGCACAAATGATTTGACTTGCAGTTGAACTAAGACTACAGTAGACTCCTTTTTAGACTTAGAAAAGGAAAGGGAAAGGACTTCTTTGGGAAAAAAAATGTTTCTTGAGTATAGCTACCTTGAGTTTAAAGTGTTTGCTTATTTCTTAAATGGTTCTAACACATTGGAATTTCTTTGTGTTTTGTAGAACAGGTTTCATATCCTAACATAAAAATTCTTACTTATCTCGATGCCCATTCACAAATACATCCTGGACTAATCCCTGGCACATAGTAGGTTCTCAGTAACTATTTGTTGATCTTAGCTTTCTACATTTCTTCTTGCTAGGACACTGTCTGTTCTTAAGCATAATATTCAACAAATGTTAACTGCTGCCCTATGGTTGTTTTTTTAAAGTCATTTATATAACTCTTTACCACTCTAAAATCCAACCAGTTAGCAGTCTCACCAGTGTGGAACCCAACTAAAAATAAGAGAGCACCCAGTGTCTAAGATTAGAGTTTCCTATCTTCTGCTTAAGAAGATAGGGAAACATGATACATCTGGGAAAACTTTTCGTGACAAATGTTTGATAAGGTGTGGTACTGGAATCAGATGTAGCCGGGTGACTGTCAGCAATTCGCTTAATCTCTTGGGCTTCAGTTTTCTTATCTCTTAAGATGTGAGCACTGTAGTCATGCTCTCTAAGGCCCTTTCCAGCTCTAAGACTTCTATAATCCTACGGGCCACTTCCCCTCTGCAGACCTGTTTGCTCATCTGTAAAAGAAGGGGGTGGACAAGTATCAAAGTCCTAACAATCTGTGAGTTGAAAGGAATGAACTTTGAGCTATCCAGAAAGGCCATTCCTCCAGGGTGTTGGTTAGCCAAGATTTTACTGTACATAAATACAGAGTCAAAAGGACTAATTTTGTGCCTGGGAAAACGTTTGGGACTGGTTAAAACTGTGAAAGAATCCTAATTCTTTGTAGGGAATGTTGATTTCAGCATATACAATTACCATCTTGTTGGAGATTCCACCCCCCCTTTAAGCTAGAGTTCTGTTTGGGATACGAGGGTGTGTGTGTACATCAGATAGAAGCCTGACAGTGTTAAATTGTGCTCCTGACAGTACTAATCCCCTGTTCCTGTTCCTCAGGGCACTGTTGATAAGTGGTATCCAAAGTAACCCTCCAGAGCAGGTGAAGTGCATTGCCGGGCTGCCCCGCATCCCAGCATCTGTTCCCTGCGGCCGTGTCTGTTTCCAGAAGTCCATGTTTGCAGAATTGGTTGGTAGTGATAGAGAACAATGTGCTCACCCTTTGATACTGACCCCAAAAGAGGAAGGTGGGGCAAAGAGAATGATAAGACAGAAGAATTTTTAGTTAGCTGCCAGAGTATCCTACCTGGCCATGAACCTTTCTAAGCACCGATGGAAGTGAGTGAGGATGGAATCAACTCCAATATGCCCAAGACAATTTCCTTATTTAGAGAACTGTTTTTGTTGCTGTTAGGTGCTACAAAGTTGATTCCAACTCAGCACCCCCATGTGACAGAGTAGAACTGCCCCCATAGGGTTTTTTAGGCTGTAATCTTTATGGGAGCAGATCGCCACATCTTTCTCCCAGGGGCATTTGGCTTTGAACTACCAAGCTTTTGGTTAGCAGCTGAGTGCTTAACCATTGTTTCACCAGGGCTTTTACTTAGAGAGCTAGAAAGATGAAGCTCAGTCCTATTTCTCTGCCAGCCCAGTCTGACTTCAGTATTGCTTTCATCCTTGTCGCTTCCTATCCTCATGATCTCTTCTTAGCTCCCTGGGTCCTGCTAGATGGTGCTTCCACTCCTGGCTGGTATTCAAGCCCCTCAAAAATCAGGCCACACACGCACACCTATCTATCCAGCCTTCTTTCCCAGAATTCCTCAACCCCATTCTAAGATGTCATGATATGCCCGGTACAGTTTTCTAGCTTTTCTTTATTTCGTTCTCCTACCTTGGATGCTCTCCCCTCATTTGACCACTTGAATGCAACTCCTTCGTCAAAATTTAGTGGAAGCCCCACCTCTTCGATCGCACGTTCCCTGAGTGTGTCAGACTTCACTGCCCCCAAGCCTAGGAAGGCCTTCCTATACCCCCACGTCTAAGGTTATTCCTATTTTACCCCATAGAATACATTACCTTCAGCAATGCTGTTGGCATAGAACAGAGTGCACATTAGATGCCTCTCTAAGCCTTGAGTGTGTATGGAGGGGCAGGGCAGTTAAGGTCCAAAGGGCTGTACATGGGTTTGAGAAGATGTGCTTGTGTTCCAGTCTGGCAAAGACAAACACAGTGATGGGCAAGGCCATTGCAGGCTGTGCCTGGTGGGCACATTCAGGCAGCCTCCATGACTGCATCTTGTGTTTCACAGCGGGCTTATACTGCAAAGTTATTTGTAAAAGGACTTTGAAATACTGAATAATGTAAAATGAGTGTGAAGGGGAGGAGAGAGAAGGGAAGGGTGGGAGCTCCCAGGGACGGGGAAGATATGTGCAACTTGGTTGTTTAAGGTAATGCATTGTTCTTCCCCACCTCCCTTATCCTCTGCTCAACATGCCTCATCCCTTTATCTGATTCACCTCCTCTAGACCGAGGTTTGATTCCCGGCCGGTGCTCGTCAAGTGCAGCCACCCGCCCCTGTGTATCAGTGGAGGCTTGTGTGTTGCTATGATGCTGAACAGGTTTTAGCAGAGCTTCCAGGCTAAGACAGACCAGGATGAAAGGCCTGGTGATCTACTGAAAATCCTGTGAATCACAGCAGTTCTGTCGGCAACCTGTCATGGAGATGGTTGGTGCAGAACTGGACAGTGTTCTGTTTCATTGTGCATGGGGCTGCCTTGAATTGGAGGCTGACTGATGACAGCTAACAGCAGCAACAGAGGCAGACCTGGCCTGGTAATTGTGGTCAGTTGCAACTCATTCTTTTGTTAATTTCATGGCCAAGCCTTGAATAGGCTTTGCAACTTCTGTGTCCAACTCACCCCCACCACTTCTCTCTTTCTTCTCACACATCAGGTAAATCCCACAGTCCAGTGTACCCACGCCCTGCTGAAAATGATCTACTGCTCCCACTGCCGGGGGCTGGTGACTGTGAAACCGTGTTACAACTACTGCTCAAACATCATGAGAGGCTGCTTGGCCAACCAAGGGGATCTCGATTTTGAGTGGAACAATTTCATAGGTGAGCAAGCGATGGGTGTGTCGCTGGAGATGACTCCGTTTCAGGCCGCATGGAATGTTATAATTACTAGCTATAAAAATCCCATTCATGATCTAGTGTTTGCTGGTGTCTTAACTATGCTCAAAGTTCATACCATTCTGCATGCAAACGTTCCCTTAAATTAATGGTGGCATTTCTGTAGACATTAGACACAGCGACGACCAAGTTTTAATAACGAGAAAGTGCCTTTTTGATATTTTCCCCCTAAATGTCAACTTTAGTTGTGCATCATAGGCCTGTAACCATGTAGGCGCTGGAGTACAGCCATCCCAGAGCTGTGGAAGTGGCTTTTAAGGTGTTTTAACTGTCACACTGCAGCTGATTCTTCTGAAAACTGGCTGGATATCCACTTGGTATTTGGGTCAGGTAAAAATCTGATGGTTGAAATTAGGGGTTCTGTTTATACAGAGGATTTAGCTGTCCCAGACTGCTCTGGTCCAAATGGAAGGACATTTGCCATGATAATTTTAGAGGTAAGCGTTCCCGCATGTACCTTCCACCTAGAAAACCATGACTGGAACCCAGACTCAATGTAAATGCAGTGACCAGTCTATTACAGGGTTAATTATGATTTGTAAACAAGGTCCTTAATTTCAATGTCCAGTTATCAACTAACTTGATGCCTACTAAGTGCTTATCTTCATCCTGAAACCTCAGTGCCCAGCGGTGAAGTCCTGAGGCCATGTGCCAGTGGGCCGGCACATACATACTAACAGTTCACAAAACCTGACCCACTTTTCTCCCCATCCCCCAGCCTCATTTGCATAATTGCAGAATTAGAGTGTCTTTCTAAGCACCTGTTTTTCACTTGTTTGTCCACATCATGGGAACATGCATGCAATTTGCTGGCTTGTTTATTTTTTTGTGGGGGGAGGTATGGGTTGGGGAATGCTTTTTAGTCTGCATAAGAGCTAATTACCATATTAACTCTGTTTGAAAGTACATCAATAAATTGGCTCCAACAGATTCTTGAGAACACTGACATGGGGTGGGGTGGGGGGAGGATGTGAATATTAAGCATTTCGGCACAATTGTAGCCTAAATAGCTCAGAGCTTAGAAGACCTGAAAAAAAAACCTTCCACACACAAAAAAGCAGAATCCCATGAAAGAGCAGGCATAACACCAGCAAAGACACACACACGCCAATGGTACATCACGCCCAAGGTGAATGAGGGGTAAGGGTGGAATATTTATAAAGCCAGAATTTCATAAATATTTGCAATAGAATCAAATTCAGCAGAGAGAGTACAAGAAGATAGGGGAGTGATCTGGTTTTGCTAACTTTTGTATAGACACACCAAGAATAATGTGCAGAGGGGCTTGTCCCTCAAACTCACTATTCCGTTATGCTAATATGTTCAGCAGAAACAATGACTAAAGTCCTCATATCCTTGCATTAAAATACAAATTCATCTATATACTTTTCCAAGAGTTTGCAGGTCCATACCAAATCAAAACCACCCTCTGGCTTGCTTAGTTAATGTTCTCAAGCAGCTACTCTAAAACAAGGCAGAATTAGTTGCTATTGTTATGATATTTTTAAAATTACCTTTGTTATCTTTGAAGAAACAAAATTAAATTCAAGTGCAAATTGGTAGAGTTTAGGAATCAATTTTCCCCAGTTATTTGAAATGATACTTTTTGGAGGGATAAAGTGTATAACTATATCCAAACCTTGTTTTTAACATCATGGGGCTAATAGTCTCTATTTTCTAATAAGCTCATATAAAAGACCAGGAGTAATAGACATTGTTAGTCTCCAGTGCATTTTTGTGAATTTTTTTTTTACAAGGGTTTAATTAATCTGCTCTGAGGTTGTAGAATTCCACCCCAGTTTGCATGTCACTGCTATAAATTCTTTTTTCCCCTTGTGGTTTTCTTTTTCTTTCTTTCTTTCTTTTTTGTTTGCTAGGAATTTTTCTGTCCCCTTTAAATGACAGCAGTTAATGAATGGTCAAGGGCTTTCTCCCCCTTCTTTAAATCAGATCTTGGGGTTAAGTCAGGAAACTGCCTTTTGTTCTTGCAGTCAGGTCATCAGGCTGAAGATGTACATTTCTGATTCTTGACGGGACAATGCAAAAGGCGTCACTCTCTTGAGTGAGAAGGGGAGGCTTTGTTGCTGGGGGGTGACTCACTACACTAAAATGATGCAGTTGGACTAGACCCTTTAAGAGACTAAGGATGGGCTTTCCCAACCTGCCTCCTTGCTGCGGTTCCCTCCCTTTCATCTCTTTCACGGCATCTGTGGACTGCCATGAAGTGTCACCCTTCAGAAAATGTTGAAGTTTGTCAACCTTTATCAAGATGGATTCAAACAGTTGATAAACCCTGTACTAGATTTTATAACAGATTGTTTTATGAAAACCAATTTAAGTTCAAAAAGTATGCGAAATGTCCTCGCCACCACCACCACAAAAAAAGTCTGTTTCTGAAACATCAAAAGGGAATAACTTGCTTAGGTGCAACTTGTTCTCCATCACATACTGTAGCTGTGTCAACATTAGTTTGACTCAGAGCCAACCTTATTAATGTCAAATGTTGCTGCCAGCGAGAATTGAGTATCGGGATTGCTGGCGGGGACACCAGCCAATTCCCGGCAGGAGGCAGGAGCCAGTCGGATAGTCCTGGAAAAAAAGACCTGTGGCCTAGATCCACCGAAGGAAACAAAAACACCAACCAACCATCTTTGGATTTCTCTTGGAGCTTCTTATCAGAGCTGGCAGCTGCCACGGAAGAGCCCGATTTATAGCTAATTATGACTTTCCCCAGGGGTTAGAGGCAGCTTTGGCTCTCGGGCTGCAGGCAGAAGGCATCTTCACTCGCATTCCTCAGCCATGCAACATGCAACGCCATGGCACCGGCCCCAACAAAGGCCCGGCTTCACTCTCCATTCCCAGGCCCTTGTGTATGGCCGGCCAGCTCAGAGTTTACAAAGCCGCCAAACAGCCAGAAGAATTGGGGTTTATGTTTCCTTTCAGTCTTTCACACATTAGTGATCCAGCCTCTCCTCACCACTAGGGGAATAAGTAGTTATGAAATGCGCTGTTTTTTCTTGTTTAAACCTCTGCATTTTGGATGGGTATTATCTATCTATTCATAATATTTTTATTTGGAGCAAATGACTTCTCCTCAGCTCTGAAGGAATGTGGTTTCTGTACGTGGCTCCGCCGAAGCTTTGACAATGATGAACACATTTAAGTTGTGCTCCGCTTGTTTACAAAAGTCTCCTTTTGCTAGCACATCAAAAGCATTTTTTTTTCTCTCCAGTACAATGGTATATTCATGCTGGCAGCCTTTACTTAGAGGGTTGAAGCGTCACTTTATTGGCATTTACTACAATGCAACCTGAAACTTCATTTGTTATTACTTTAAAAAAAATGCATTTCACGGAAATCTATTTGTGGTTTGTGACATTGGAATTGTAGTTTAGAGAAATGACCCCGTGCTTTAAGATTTTGCATTGCATTTGTTCTAGGTTGAAGGTGAAAGGTTGATGACCAAATTTGGTTTCATTGATATGCTGATGCTTCAGCTACTTCCCACTAGAAAGATTAGGTAGAAGTTCAGCTGTGGACTGCAATCTGTGCCTGCGGTGATCTTTGAGAAGCACACACAACACAATGTTCTGGAAGCTAGCCCTTCTTTCTAGTAGCTGTCTTGGGTTACCTGAAAGCGATGGATAATGTGGGACTGACTGTGCCTTCTCTTGCTCCGTATTAAGCGTTTGGTGTGTAAAGGGGAAACACCAAGTTTAAATGTGCGCTCCTTGTCATTAATGAAGCATCCGTTTCTTCATTTGGGATTGCATGTCCAAGTAATTTACAATTTTGCACACTATGTATCAAGCAAAGATGCAAAACGTCATAATCCCAACAACCATATATGGGAAGAAAACAAGTAGAGCATATTTTGATTGAGGTATGTAATGCTTACTGACAAATGGTAGAACCCCTCCAAAATCAAAAAGAGACTTGCAGTGTGTTGGTGAAGACATACACCTTGAGTGCGTCACAGCGTACTTTTTGGGTACTGTGTCTTTTGTGTCGTGTTTTCACGCTAATGAAAATAAGTGGGTTAAGGTGTGTGTTTTACCTTCAAATAAATTGAGGCCCTTGTATGTGAAATGGGAAGTTCATCTTAATACAAAAATTATGTTTTTCAAACTTTCATTATTTGAAAAGTCATTAAGAGTTCCTCAAAACGCTTTCATTTGTGTTTTCCAAGTTGGGCACGCAAGAATCTGAAAGGGTTTTATTAGAAAAATGAAAGAAAAGAAATGGTATGCCAGGATTTGAACTGATTTATGTTGCTGACACTTATAAATGGATTCCGAAACGAAAAGATCCTAGGAAGTCTCTGGGAGAACTGGCACGTCATTCAGCCTCCAGCCTTAGGTTTGTCAGCTGGGAGCTAGCTCAGAGCCTTCTAGTGACAGCCACTGACACATGCAGGAATGAGTAATCGGTATAGTGGAAGATTTCTGATTGGGTTTCCTTGCCGTAGAACAAAGCATTCATCTGGCCTTTTCACACTTTAGAGAGGGATACGTGGTGACTAAATGCAGTTTGTTGTAATGGAAATAGATATTAAAACGTGAATTTGTTATGATGCCTGCCTTTCCCTACCTCTATCCCCCGACAGGAAACAAAGCCAGTAAAATAATCAGAATGATTACCCAAGTCCAGTCTAATAATTTCCTTTCTATGCCGCATTATTCTTCCCCAAACCTCATATTAGATGCTATGCTGATGGTGGCAGAGAGGCTAGAGGGTCCTTTCAACATTGAATCAGTCATGGATCCCATCGATGTGAAGATTTCGGATGCAATCATGAACATGCAGGAAAATAGCGTGCAAGTGTCTCAGAAGGTAATGAAGGCAGGAGAGACTGTACAGGAGAGCTGGAGGCCCCTTCCAGCTTGTACTGTGATCCCCTAATATGACCATGCTTACTCCAATGCAGGTTTTCCAGGGATGTGGACCCCCTAAGCCCCTCCCAGCAGGCCGTATTTCCCGGTCCATCTCGGAGAGTGCTTTCAGTGCTCGCTTCCGACCCTATCATCCCGAGGAACGCCCAACCACCGCGGCTGGCACGAGTTTGGACAGACTGGTGAGCACTGCGGCAGGAATAGCTGGGTTTGATGAAAGAGAACTGAAGACATTTGCACGAAATGAATTCTTAGTTGGCGGGCTTACAAGTTTGGGTATTTCAGGTGAAACTTTTCAAGCCAATGGTATGTGTACATCAGTAGCTCTGCTTCTTTCATTTTCCAACTCTGGAAGTTCATACACAGTCAAGGAAAGGTGATGCAATAAGTCTTATCTCAAAACTTCCCTTTCATTTCAACAAGTTTTTACTGAGCATCTACTGTGTGCCCGTCGCTGAGTGTAGGAGGCTCAGGTGAATAAGACAGGTCCTTGCTCTCAAAAGGTCTTGCGCCCAAGAAAGAGGGCGAAGCAGATGTCCTCACCAAATAATGTAATGTAGTAAACGCTAGGATGAGAGAAGAGTAAGAAGACACATATACATTGCTTTAGACACTGTACCAGACTGCATAAATATAAGGGCATGTTAGTACAGTAGTAAGAAGGAGCACAAGGAGCCTGGGTGGCACGAGCAGTTTGCGCTCGGCTGCTAACCGAAAGGCTGACAGTTTGAACCTACCTGGTGGCTCCATGGGAGAAAGACCTGGAAATCTGCTTCCGTAAAGATTACAGGCAAGAAGAACCCTGTGGGGCAGTTCTACTCTGTAACACAGGAGGTCACCATGAGTCAGGGGCCAACTCGACAGCAAACAACAAGAGGGACCACGGAAGAGGAAGCCTGAGGAGGCAGTGGTGGATAGGGAGAGAGCAACGATAGGCAAGTTTCACAGAGTTGTTGTGTGTCATCGAGTCGATTCCGACTCACAGCGACCCTGTAAGACAGAATAGTCAACTGCTCCATAGGGTTTTCTAGGATATGATCTTTATAGGCACAGATCGCCAGGTCTTTCTCCTGCAGAGCTGCTGCATGGGTTTGAACCACCAATCTTTCAGTTACTAGCCAAGTACTCTTAACCATTGCACCACCAGGACTCCTATATATAGAGGGACTTGACCCTGACTGTAAAAGACTTGTCAGAAGAGACTGTGTCTGATTGTTGTATCTACGGGGCACAGAACCTGGTTGTCCTTCCGATTGTAGTTACAACGAGGAGGTAGAGTGGACAGTGGGTCTAGGCAACTCCTTCAGGGCTTTCATGTTTAGTATTGATTCATTTACGTGATTTTATACTTCTAAGTAGAACATTGATCTGCGTGTTATCTTCTGACTAAAGTTGAAAGTGACTTGCATATTACTTTGGAGATATTCTAGAAGTGAGTAGAAGGCCCATCTGTAGGTGGTTTTGTGTTGTTTTACAGAGGTCTCTTTTTTCTTCACTAGGTTACTGATGTCAAGGAGAAACTGAAACAGGCTAAGAAGTTCTGGTCCTCTCTTCCGAGCAATGTTTGCAATGACGAGAGGATGGCTGCGGGCAATGGCAATGAGGACGACTGCTGGAATGGAAATGGCAGAAGCAGGTCAGCCTCCTGTGAACAGATTTGCAATAATCACTCTCTTCCCAGATGCCCAGGTTACCTTCAGAGGGGGTTCTCTTAGTTGTCAACTGCGGCATCATGAATCAGTTCCCAGTGGGTAGTAACAACATGGATAAGCCCTGGTGGCACAAGGGTTAAATGCTCGGCTGCTCAACAAAACGTTGGTGGTTCAAACCCACCCAGTGGCTCCACAGGAAAAAGACCGGGCAAATCTGTAAAGAGTACAGCCCAGAAAACCCTGCGGGACAGTCCTACTCTGTCACATGGGGTCGCTATGAGGTGAAAATCTACCTAAAGGCACCTAACAAGTCACAACACGGAAGGCCTCTGGACATTCTTGGGAATGGCTTCTACCGTAGAAATGTTGTGAAGGCACCCGGCTGCCTGCAGAATAGTACTGGGTCCAAAATCTGTGACAGTGTTGTATTTTGGGATTAGGGCTGCAACTAGAGATCAGGCTGTTCCAATAGTGTCATTCTGTTTTAAATATTTAATACCTGGTGGTCCTTGGTCCAGTGGCCTGGCTTCATAAAGCAACAGTTCTCAAATGGTCCTATCCTTTTATCTGAAAGGGCCCTATACCTCTCCCTGCACAGTAACTTAAGCAAGTACCTGCTCTGGCAGCATTTTCCTCTGACCCACCAACCTCTGCAAAAGAGTAGCTTACCAAAAGGAAATTGGAGAAATAAGACAGATAGCATCTAGGCAGGACTCTGCTGATCCTCTCTAACATTTTGCTTTATTGATCATCCCTCTGGGGTCATTTCTCATGGCAGGTACCTGTTTGCAGTCACAGGCAATGGATTAGCCAACCAGGGTAATAATCCAGAGGTCCAGGTGGATACCAGCAAACCGGACATGGTGATCCTTCGTCAAATCATGGCTCTTCGAGTTATGACCAGTAAAATGAAGAATGCTTACAATGGGAATGACGTGGACTTCATTGACATCAGTAAGCATTTGTGGTTTGAAAGTACAAATTGTTCTGGTATACCTTGTGATGGGCACAACTGGAATGAACTCTCCCATTTTTTAAAAACTAGGTGATGAAAGTAGTGGAGAAGGAAGCGGAAGTGGATGTGAGTATCAGCAGTGCCCGTCGGAATTTGAGTACAATGCAACTGATCACTCGGGCAAGACGGCCAATGATAAAAAAGCAGCCGACAGTGCTGGTGCCCGTCTGGGGACACAGCCCTACCTCCTCCCTGTCCTCTGCATCTTGTTTCTGGTCATGCAGAGAGAGTGGAGATAATTCTCAGCATTGGAGGAAGAGTGTTCATCGTCAAAGAGTGAAAAGGCACCGGTTATCACTTTTATACCATTCTAGTGACTTTTCTTTTTAAATCAATGGACAGTTGTTGTACAGTTTTTACTATGTGGCCACTGGTTTAAAAAAATGCTGACTTTGTTTTTTCATTCAGTTCTGGGCACGTAAGAGGGACTTGTACATTAAATTGGTCCCTGCTCCTCCAGAATCATGGTAAACGTGGCTAACAGTGTAGGTACAGAACTGTAGTTAGTTGTGTATTTGTGATTTTTATCACTCTACTGTTCGTTTGTTGTTGGTTTTTTTTTTTTTTTTGTTTGTTTGTTTTCATTTTGTTTGTGGGTTTTTTTTTCCCCCAATTATGAGCTCACCTTGTTTCTTACAAGAAAACCAGGGTCCTTTCTTGGCATGTAACATGTACGTATTTCTGAAATATTAAATAGCTGTACAGAAGCAGGTTTTATTTATCACATTATCTTATTAAAAGAAAAAGCCCAACAAGCAGTCAAATTTCCATTTATCCCTGTTAGTTTAGTTATCTGGAGAGAAGTGGGGGTGATTTTTTTTTTTTTTTTTTAATATTAGGACAGAATGTGAAGGCACAGGTAAGCGGCTTCTGAGCCACTCGCCAGATCGGATTCAAGCAGTAATACAGGAGGAAGGTTATGCTTCATTTATAGCCGGTTACTGGAAGAGACTGCAGACTACTCATTTCATTGAGTTGAATTATATAAGCTACAACCACGTATAGGTCTATTTCTTGAACCTGCTTATACTTAAAGTGTAACCCGTTTAGGAAGATTCTTGATACATTTTTTCCCTTGGAAGATCTAAGGCATTTAGGATGTCCCAGTTATTCACATGTTCACGCTTAGTTTGGGGGTGGGTTTTTTTTTTTTTTTTTTTTTTTTTAAAAAAACCAGGCAAGTTAGTAAGCCACTGTGTGCTGGTCTTCATGTCCACACTGACCCTCTTTGCATTGATATCCCAATAGCATAAGTGACCAACAATCTAATTTGGTCCTCTTTATTACTGTGGTCCAGATTTCAAATCCAGCTGTGTATAAGCTGGAGTTGTCTGGGGAGTAGCCAGAATTAGGGTACCGCCTGGGCTGAGGGAATTGCTGTCAGTACTCATGAGCAAAGGTTTTGTCTGTGCATGGGTATTTCCATTTGTTTTTGGATCCCAGTTATTGTTGTTGTTAAGAGATTCTAAAGTGTCTTATTTGAGTCTGTTCATTGTCCCACCCCCTCTGATCAGAAAGGCGAAGGGCTTGCAGTGGTTCGCAGCTGTGCTACCCTGTCGGCCAAGGAGCCCACGTGGGAGAGAACTGGGTGTCCAGGTTTTTGCACATGTTTTTTTTTTTTTTTTTCAGGGGGAGGGGCGGGATGGGGTAGGTAGAGCTGAGAAGACTGCATCTTAGCCGTGACCCTTAGCCACTTGGGTGAACTGGCAAAGGCCATATCTGTTGTCCCAGGGCAAAGACTAACAACTGCCTTAGCCCCTTAGGAACCCTTTCTTTGCGTCCTTACCAAATGACAGCTCATAAATAACTATGATAATGTAACAAATCACATTAATAGGAGTTACCAAGAGTCCTTAGAAAGACTGAATTTCTGTAAGTCTCTTCCTGCTTTAGACAGCCATTACGATCCCATCCAATTCTACAGAAGCTAAAACCCGCAAAGAGGTGGTTTTTTGTTATTGTTCAATTTTCAGTTGTAAGAGTAATCCTCTATTTTTATATTGAAACATAATTACTTGATAGCTCAGGGTCTACATTTCATTCAACTTTTTACACCAAATTCTGAAGAATGGTCAAAATGGAATATTGGGGGCTGTTGTAAACAGAGGCTTAATTTTATTAGAAGTAGCCAGTTATTTATTAAAGCATGATGTTAATAAAATAGGCATATTCTGGCTGGTGTGTATGAGTGGTCTTTTTTTTTTTTTTTAACAAATCACAGGAAACATAAAATTGCAAAGGCGCTCCATTTATTATATATGAGGAAAAATGGATTGTAAATAGCTAAGCTGCCTTGTGAGAACTTGGAAAATGTGCTGATACTTAGTAACTACCTCAGTTGTGAGGAATTTCCTTTTTAGCTTAGACTGCTATTACTTTTACTTGGTAGAAATGAATCTGGTCTCTAAAATGTGGCTCAAAGAGTTATCCCCATAGACCTTGTTAGATTGTTTTTAATTTAAAACCTTGAACTCTGCCCAGCTGTTTTCTTTCAGTCAAGTTCTCTAAACCAATAATATTTTCCGAATTAAATATTCTTGAAGGTTCTTCTGGACTCTTACTGATTTATTTTCTTTCTTTGCATTTTTTTCCCGTTACCCTTTTATTATTTAAATTGTCTCTTGCTTTTGAACTTGAACTATGAAATAAACAAATCATAGATTTTTCCATTCAGGTCTGACTGGATAACTCTTGGCTTCTAACCAGCTGGCAGACCCCTCCCCCCAACAAGAAAAGAGAAAGAAATAATAAAGCCAAGTTGAATGTTTTGAAACCTTAAGAGTTCAGAGTATGAGGTAGAATAAAAGCCTTGTTAGAAGATCTGACTTTTCAGAGTCTCAGCGTATGAAGGGTTTATGTTTTACAAAGTCATATATAAATTATTTTTTTCTTTCAAATACTACATCTACTCTGTACCTCAAGAAAAAACATTTTAGGACCCTTAGAATTATATTTCATTTCGAAATAGTAATTAGCACCTATTAGTCTGATAAAAGAAAAAAGACAGTGCAGAGAATTGACTTGGCGTTTTTAAACTTTAGTTACTGAGTGTTCGTAACCTAACAGTTTACATGAAGTGAAAATTGCCATTTGTGATTACAGAACCAAAATAGAAGTAAGTAGATAGTGCTACACAAAATTCTGCTTTCCCATTTGTGTTGGCAGAGGGTTAACATGTAGAGCTGTGCTGACCCTGAGCAAGGGCCCGGTTAATGGCCCATGGAAGGTACTGGTTGACTTGACTGACCTGAGTACAGGTGAAGGAGTCAAGGGCCACCTGGAGAAACATCTAGATGAAAAAGTTTTGTAACCTCTCACAGTGGCTCCTTGCTCCTTGAACTTCGAAGCAGAAAGAGCTCAGATAACAGAATGCATTGGGACCACATGGCATCCATGTGCCAGTTCTGGAGGAACCAATCTTCTTAAGAGTGAGCTTGGAACATTAACTCAAGCGATCCCGTCAACTCGCTCCAGGACAACCTCATCTGACCCTGCCTGAAAAGACGCTGGGAAGGGTCAACTGTTGGAACATTTAAGCAAACACAATCTGTTGAGAGAAATATCATGGTATATGTGAGGGAAATTGATACCTGCTTAATCAGCTGGAGCTTTGTGGGGAGGTGAATACATCTTGGGATAAATGGGGCCCGGTGAAAATAATCTGGGCTTCTCAAAGAGTTCTCTACAAGGTTCCGCCTCCAAAGCTACAGTTGGGTCAAAGATTGGAAACAACAGGGATCAACAGGCACTGCTCTAGACGGGGAGTAGAACGATAGGTTTTTCCTGCTGGACTGTCTTAGAGTGCACGTTAGAGAAGACAATATCTAAAGACAAAATCTGTGCTTTAGGGAGAAGAGGTTTTTGGCTTTCTATTTCCCACCGTGGGAAGGAACCTGGGAGTTTTTGTTGCCTGATTGCTGAATACATGCCCCAGCATGGCCATCAGGCAATATGTAGGGAACAAAATTGGAAAGGTCCTGATCTAGAGGCTCTCTGGACTCTCGTGTTAGACCTCAACCTGATACATGGTCCAGAGAGGAGCAGCTAATAAGATCAGCAGTCACTGAGGGCTATGCCTGTAAACAAAAGACAAGTGATGCCTCACCAGTTTTCAAAGGGAGAAGCTGAGGGGCAACGATCATGAGGATAGGGCAACATTTCGTTCTGTTGTACATGGCGTTGCCATGAGTTGGAGTTGATTCAACGGCAGTTAACAACGTATATACATACCACCACCCGTCTGTCAGTTTGTTGTACTGTGGTGGTTTGTGTGTTGCTGATGCTGGAAGCTATGCCACCAGTATTTCAAATACCAGCAGGATCACCCATGGTGGACAGGTTTCAGCAGAGCTTCCAGATGAGGAAGAAAGGCCTGGTGATCTACTTCTGAAAATCAGCCTATGAAAACCCTATGGATCACAACAGCTTGATCCTGTTGTGCATGGGGTCACCATGAGTCGGGGGCCAACTCAACAGCAACTAACAACAACTACATTCTGGTGGAGCTCACCACTAACGAGGGAGATGGACAAATAGTCGTAGCAATGAAGGTATAGTTATGAAGTGAGATGGGGCTTTCACAGTGCAAAATCAAGTTAGATCCCTTGGAAACCTCTAACTCCAATTACCAGTCATGGCGATAATCAAGGTTTAGAGCAGTGGTTCTTAAACTTGAGAGTGGGTCAGAATCCCCTGGAGGGCTTGTTAAACCTAAGGTGGCTGGGTCCCACCCCCAGAGTTTCTGATTAGTAGGTTGTGATGGTTAAGATTGCGTGTCAACTTGGCTGAGCCATGATTCTCAGTGTTTTAATGTAATCACTCCCATGATTGAATATACTGTGCGTAGCCAATCAGATGAAAGGGAGTCTCCCTGGAGGTGTGGCCCGCATCTGTATATAAGCAGATGTTCTGGCTTTTTGCTCTCTGGATCCTGCGGCTGCGTCCTGTCATCTTATCTCCTGCTCTTGGGACTTGCGCTGTCAGCTTATCTGCCGAACCTGGGATTCGTCGATCTGCACAGCCTGTGAGTGGGAGCCCTGCCGATCTTGGGCTTGCCAGCTTCTGCAGCTGTGTGATTTGGGAGAGGCCTTTGCCCTGATCCACAGACTTGGGATGTTCTAGCCTCTACAATCACGTGAGCTGTTTCCTTGATATAATCTCTCTCTCTCTATATATATATATTTATACACTTTACTGGTTTTGCTTCTCTAGAGAACCCAGCCTAAGACATAGGTCCAAGATCCAAGTCAGTTCTAACTCATGATAACCCCATGTGTGTCAGAGTAGAACTGTGCTCCCTATGATTTTCAATGACAGATTTTTCAGAAGTAGATCGCCAGGTCTTTCTTCCCAGGTGCCTCTGGATGGACTCAAACTTCCAACCTTTTGGTTCACCGTTTAGACCATACAGGGACTCCAGGTCCAAGGTGGGGCCCGAAAATTTGTGATTCTAACAAGTTCTCAGGTGATGCTGATGTTGCTGGTCTGGGGACCACCCTTTGAGAATCACTGGCCTAACAAAGGGATTTCAGACCTGACTTTTGCTGCAGGACACACATCCCTGCTGGGCAGTGAGTCAGGCACCTCCGAAAAAATAGTGGCAGAAAGGAATCAGGTAAATAGCCTTCAGCCGCAATCGTCCTGCTACACCGAGAGCTTAGGCTTTCAGAGTGTTTCTAAATGGAGCCTAAGCTCTATCCCCATTCCCAGGATCCAGAGAAGGCCAGGGAAGTGTGGAGGGTCAGTAGAGTGGACACACAGGAAGTTTCGTTTTATGAGGAATCAAGTCACCAAGGCATGATCCCACCACAGGGGAAACTCAGGTACGGACCCAGGTGTGGGGGTGCTTATAGCCCACTCACTGTTGGAGGGAAAGGGTGATTCTGAGCACTCCCTTGTCTGTCTTTTTGATAATTTTCTGGCTCATACCCCATGAATTAAAAGAGTAGTTTCACCAAATCTCTGCATGACACTGAGTGGACAAGATTGCATCAAAGCCTGTGGTATTAAGATGCTCTTGGCTATAAGTAATGATAAAACAAAAAAAAAAAAAACCAAACCAGTTGCTGTCAAGTTGATTCTGACTTATGGTGACCCCATGTGTGTCAAAGTAAAATTGTGCTCCATAGAGTTTTCAATGGCTGATTTTTTAGAAGTAGATCACCAGGCTTTTCTTCCAAAGTCCCTCTGGGTGGACTCAAATCTCCAACCTTTCGAGTGTGTTAACTTTTTGTACCACCCAATACAACTCAAAATGACTTGAACAGTAAGGCACTTATCATCTCACATAATAAGAAGCCCTGATGTAGGGAGGCTCCAGGGATGGTTAATATCAAGGATCTAGGTTCTTCCCATCTTCCCACTCTTCCAACTTCAGCACTTTGGATAACATCCCTCGTGGTTGCAAGATGACTGTAGCAGTCCCATTAATAACATCTTCGCACACTACTTTCCATAGGTGGCAATAGGAGACTATTTTTTCCTTGAATCTCTTTTGAAGAGCCAAGAAACTTTTCCCGGAAGGTATCTTTTTCCCAGCAAACATCTGCTGACCTTTCATTGGCTAGAATTGGCTCACACATCCTAAGCTGTTAAGTATAAAGGCTGATCAAGATTCATCTCCTGGGGCTAGGGCCAGGCTTACCTGAAGTATGTGGCTGCAGGGCTGTGGATGGACACCTGAACAAATTAGAGGATAATTAACAAGATGGGAAGAATGAATTGCTATTGGGTAGGCAAACAACTTGTTTCGTCTATACGGATGTACTACCAGAGGGTAGCACTAGTAGGAGTATAGGGCACTCTTGCTACATCTGGGATAGAGAAGTGGAGCGCTGTATCAGTGCATTAGTCATCAGCAGCTTTGGCAGGAATACGATGCTTCATTGAAGGTCAGGGATTCCAGAAGGTAGAGCTTCGAAGAGATCAATATTATCACCTTCTAGAGAGACCCCAGACAGACTCTCAGGAGTCCTTAAAGGTCATCCAAGTCAGTCTTGAATCTTGATGCTTTATTGTCTTCTTCAGTAGTCCTGCCAAGTGTTTGCCTAACCACTGCTTGAACACCTCCAGTGACAGGGATCTCTCTGCCTACTGTGGTGTTCTATCTTTGGAAAGCTCTAAATAGCATAAAGGTTTTTCTGCAGACTCCAAAGTGCACAAACATATACTGTTTCCTCAGTGATTAGGTGGCAGAACCTTTGAAGTAACTCTCAACGTTTCCACTGGAAATGGAAGTTTTCAGATGTTTCCAACTAAAATTTCCCTGCAGATTAATATGTGTTGCCAAGAGATACTTAAAAAAAAAAAATAAACAACAAAGTAACTCCGGGAAACACTGGCTTGATTGCTTTAAGATCTTTAGATATTTTTTATAATTCAAACTCATTTTTGGTTTGAAATGCTTTCAAATTTAACAAGACCATAGAGCAGGACCTAATAACTAACATTTCGAGGGAAAATGTTTTGAGAGAATGCCTTTGAGGCATTAGCTTTGAAAGTAGTCATTGTATGTGGGCCCTGTATTGCTCCCTCCCCAATTCAATTGGAGACGCTCAGCGGAACTTCTCCTGGCTGCCCAGTGGGAGGAGGGGAGCACTTCCTTTGGTGCCAGCACACACAACAAGAATAGGATGGGTGTATTTCGTGTGTTCACATGAGTCCACATGTTGTTGTTATTATGTGCCTTCAAGTCGGTTCCAACTCATAGCGACCTTATATATCATAGAACGAAATGTTGCTCGGTCCTGCGCCATGCTCACAATCGTTGTTATGCTTGAGCCCCTTGTTGCAGCCACTGTGTCAATCCATCTCGTTGAGGGTCTTCCTCTTTTTTCATTGACCCTGTACTTTACCAAGCATGATGTCCTTCTCCAGGGACCGATCCCTCCTGATAGCATGTCCAAAGTGTGTGAGACAAAGTCTTGCCATCCTTGCTTCTAAGGAGCATTCTGGCTGTACTTCCTCCGAGACAGATTTGTTCGTTCTTCAGGCAGTCCATGGTATGTATAGTCAATATTCTTCACCAACACCATAATTCAGAGGCATCAATTCTTCTTCGGTCTTCCCTTTGCATTGTCCAGCTTTCACATGCATATGAGGCGACTGAAAATACCATGTCTTGGGTCAGGTACACCTTAGTCATCAACGGCGACGTGAGGGCTCATGCCTTGGCCAAGATTATTCAGGGAATTGGTAGCAGTTGACTGTTGTGCTGCTGTGGGTTGGGGAAGAGTGCCCCAGGGAGGACCTAAGGTAGCAGCCTGGGGACCATTTATGACCCAGTGACTGTTCAATTCTGACCTCATGGTCACTGCCTGACCAGACCATAGTGAGGAGCCCAGATTCATCAGAGTCATGGATCCTGGTCAACGGTTTCAAATCTCAATACGTTGCTGTAGAAGGATTTTCTCTATCTTCAGTATGTCTGCATTGTCAGAGCATTTTCTGTCTTTCAAACGACATGATATCACTTTTTATTTCAGGATTGATTTCCATCTATCGTGTTACCTCCCCTCCTCATCACCCTCCTGAGGCAGTCTCCTTCCCCCGCCGCCAAACCCCGTAGCCATCTTCTAACAGCAGCCCCTACTCATTCCCCGCCTTCCATTTCCCTTCATTGGGCCTGGCTGCCTCATGTCTAGACTTGAGCTTTGGGTCTCGTTGAAATACGGTTGATGCAGATTTGTATTGGTGGCACAGTGGTTAAGTGTGTGGCTGCTAACTGAAAGGCGGGTGGTTTGAACCCACCAGCAGCTCCGCGGGAGAAAAGACCCGATGATCTGCTTTTGTAAAGGTAACGGCCTAGGAAACCCCATGGGGCAGTTCTACTCTGTCCTATAGGGTCATTATTACTTGGAATCGACTTGATGGCACACAACAACAACAATAGCAGTGGCCAAGGAATCCCTGGGTGGCACAAACGTTAACTGCTCAGCTACTAACTGAAAGGTTGACTGTTCGAACCCACTCAGAGGCACCTCAGAAGAAAGGCTGGCGGTCTGCTTCCGAAATGTCACAGCTTTGAAAACACTGTGGAGCATAGTTCTACTTTTACACAAACGCGGTTGCTATGAGTCGGAATCCACGCGATGGCAACTAGTTTGGTTTGGTAGCAGTGGCCAAGACCTTGAAGTAGCCCACGGAATCACTCTTCAGACAATTGCTCCCACTTCCTGATAGTTCAAACCAAAAAACCAAACCCTTTGCGGCAGAGTTGATTATGACTCATGGCCATCCCGTGTGTTACAGAGTGGAACTGCTCCATAGGGTTTTCTTGGCTGTAATCTTTATACAAGAAGCCCTAGTGGTGCAACAGTTAAGTGCTCAGCTGCTAACTGAAAGGTTAGTGGTTCGAACCCACCCAGCCACTCCATGGGAGAAAGACCTGGTGATCTGTTTCCATAAAGATTATAGCCAAGAAAACGCTATGGGGCAGTTCTACTCTGTCACACACAGTCAGAATCTACTTGATGGTACCCAATAAGAACAATAATCTTTATCGAAGCAGTTAATAGACGAGCACAGTTCATTTGCGCCATGCAGAGACCTTCCTAATAGTCACACTTGGCTTTTCTTCTCCTTCAGCAGACGTGCCCTGACTTTCCCATCGTAAGCTTGTGGTGTTTGTTTAGGTCATCCCTCAAGAGGTTAGCCACTGCTCCTGCAGCTCAGTGGGGACTGCCTTCCTAGCCTGCGGCATACTTGGAGTCACTCCTGCTTCAGGCATATCTCCAGCTTCTGGTGGTGGCAATCATTTTTTTTTTAATAGCCAGAAGTTATTAAAGGATGTCATGGATTAAATTGTGTCCCCCAAAAATATGTGTATCAATTTGGCTAGATCGTGATTCCCCATATGCTGTGATTGTCCACCATTTTGTCATCTGATGTGATTTTCCTATGTGTTATAGATCCTACATCTATGATGTTAATGAGGTGGGGTTAGAGGCAGCTATGTTAATGAGGCAGGACTCAATCTACAAGATTAGATTGTGTCTTAAATCAATCTCTTTTGAGATATAAAAGAGAGAAGTGAGCAGAGAGACATGGGGACCTCATACCACTGAGAAAGCAGTGCCGGGAGCAGAGCACGTCCTTTGGACCTGAGCTTCCTGTGCTGAGGAGCTCCTAGACCAGGGAAAGATTGATAACAAGGACCTTCCCCCAGAGCCAACAGAGAGAGAAAGACTTCCCTTGGAGCTGGCGCCCTGAATTCAGACTTCTAGCCTACTAGATTGTGAGAAAATAAACTTTGGTTTGTTAAAGCCATCCACTTGTGGTATTTCTGTTAGAGCAGCAAGAGATAACTAAGACAAAGTCCAAGTCTGGAGCACTGGCCGGAGGATTCTGTTACCAGCCAGATCCTTTGGCATGGAATATGGGTGGCAGGGTAGACAAATTCTCCCTGGGCTTCCTTCAGCCTCAAGGTTGGCAGTTTTACTCAGAAACAAGAAATGTGACTATTACAAAGAAGGAGAGAGATTTTCTCACATGGCTCAGAAATGGGTTCTAAAGGCAGATCTCAAAGCAGTCCTGCAGGCATGTGAGGGTGGACTATGGCTGGAGTCAGTGTATGGCCACCTAGGGAACCTCTGACCACCACCCGTCTGTTAGTTTGTTGTACTGTGGTGGCCTGCGTGTTGCTACGACGCTGGAAGCTATGTGACCTATATTCCCCATACCTGCAAGGCCACCCATGATGAACAAGTTTCAGCAGAGCTTCCAGACTAAGAGTAGGAAGAAAGGCCTGGCTATCTAATTCTTAAAATTAGCCAATGAAAACCTTACGGATAACAGCAGAACATTGTCTGACTTGCTTGCTTTTGATGCATCATCAGAAGCGATCAATAGCTGGAGGAGGACAACATATCTGGTGAAGTAGAGGGCCAACGAGGGCAAGAGAGACCCTCCTTGAGATGGATTGGCACAGTGGCCAAAACGATGATGGACTTGACCATGCCAGTGATTGTGAGAATGACTCAGGACCAGGCAGAGTTTCATTCTGTTGTATGGAAGAGTCAATTCCATGGCAGCTAACAAGGGACTTCTGTACGTGAAAGGAGATGGGAGACCCTTGGATTTTGTTAAAAATCATCAGTCTTGTGATTGTATAGACACATAGTGGCTGATGTGAGGCTGCAACCAGACGTTCTATCAGCTTGGTCGTGATGCTGTTGTTAGTTGCCGTCGAGTTGACTCGGACTCATAGCCACCCCATATGTGCAGAGTAGAACTGTACTCCATAGGGTTTTCAAGGCTGTGACCTTTTGGAAGCAGATCACCAGACCTGTCTTCTGAGGTGGCTCTGGGTGGGTTTGAACTGCCAACCTTTCTGTTGGTAGTTGACTGCTTAACCATTGTATCATCCAGGGACTCCAGCTTGGTGGTAAGCATAATTAGCTCTTCTCCAGCTTCTTTAAAGATTAGGGCTCTGTCATCTTGTCACCTATGACATACTTCTCTGGCAGGCACTGCCCACATGCCCAGACCAATCAGAGCCAAAATCTGGGTGATCTCTCACCTATAGATTCTGAAACTCAGAATTTTTTAAAAAAGCAACAAGAAAATATCTTTCTGATTTGCACATAGTGAAAGAGATGAGAAGTGTGCTTTGAACTGATACTCAGGCCTGGGGGCATTTTTGTCATTACGGATTTAGGTCTGATTTGTTGTAGGTGGGCTTTCACTGCCATTTTAGTCCTGTGGGATAGGAAAAGGGGAAGGGATCACTCCCAACAGCAGTGGAGCATCTGATGCACAAATAACAATCATTACGTCTTCATCCCTACTTACCATGTGCCTACCCACTATGCTAAGCCGACTCCAATCATGGCGACCTCATGTGTGTCAGAGTAGAACTGTGCTCCATAGGGTTTTTCCCCCATTATTATTAATCTTTTTTTTTTTTTATTGTGGTGAAAATATACACATCCATTGAGTTTCCAATTGCGTATTTTTCAGAAGTAGCAATCTCCAGGCCTTTCTTCCAAGGCGCTTCTGGGTGGGCTCAAACCTCCAACTTTTTGGTTAGCAGCCGAGGGTATTAACCATTTGCTCCACCCAGGGACTCTTATGTACTGCATAAATACTCTCATTTAATCCTCACAACAACCCGGTGAGGTAGGGATTATAATCCCCATTTTCCAGATGAGGACACTAGGGCTCATAGACATGACCAAGGCAAAGGAAGACACTGAGAGGAACACAAGAACAAAGGGCAACTATGGTAATTACTGTAATGTAGATAATCCTGCAACAACAGTATTAACAAACAATAATTGACAAATGGATACATAGGTAGACAGGCATGCTGAAGAGGTGTAGGAGGGTGTAAGGGAGCACAGCCACCTGCAGATACAGGTGTGGTTGTGGATATTTCTACAAACATAATTGTAGGTCCTGCATGTATATTGGAGCCCTGGTGACGCAGGGGTTAAGAGCTATGGTGAGCTATGGCTGCTAACCAAAAGGCCGGCAGTTTGAATATACCAGCTGCTCTTTGGAAGCCCTATGGGGCAGTTCTACCCTGTCCTATAAGGTCACTAGGAGTCAGAATTGACTCGATGGCAACAGGTTTGGGTTTTTGGGGGGCACGTATGTTAATATAGACAATAAAGCACACAAGGGGTACAGTCATGGAAACTTCTTAGACATAACCAAACACCTCGTGGGACGAAGTTCCTGGGCTCAAAGGCAGGGGACCATAGACTCGGGGGACATCTAAGTCAATTAGTATGGCATAGTTCATGAAGTCAGTATTCTGCATCCTGCTTAGGTGGGTGGTGTCTGGGATCTTGGAGGCTTACGAGCAGCCATTTGGGATGCAGCTGTTGGTCTCTTTCCATCTGGAATGGGGTAGAGTGGGGAGGAGCGGGGACTCGGGGGAGCAATTGGTCTGAGGGACTGGTGGACCACATGAACCACAGCCTATACGACCCCAAGACTGGAGGAGCTGGAAGGTGCTCAGCTGTCACTGCCAATCACTCTGACTGGGATCACAGCAGAGGGTCCCAGGCAGGGTGGGAGCGAAGTGTGGAACAGAAAATCAGGTTCACAGAAAGAACCAGATTTGCTAGTCTGGCAGACTCTGACTATGGCCCTAAGACATCCTTCTGACCTGGAACTGAAGCCATTCCTGGAGACCACCTTTCAGCCAAACAATAGACAGGCCCATCATGTAAACAGTAACACCCGAGAGGAACATGTTCCTTAGAACAATCAATTATACGAGATCAAAGGGACAACATTTACCCAAAGCAAAAATGAGAAGGCAGGAAAGGGTAGAAAATTCCAGAGGAAAGGAAACAGGGAACCCAGGGCAAAAATGGGGAGAGTAGTGACACATTATGGGGAATGCAACCAATATCATGGAACACTTTCTGTACAAACTATGGAATCGGAAGCTAATTTGCTCTGTAAACTTTCACCTAAAGCACACTAAAAATTTTTTTTAAAAAGAGCTAAACAAAACAAACAAACAAAAAAAAAAAGAACAAAGATTCTGAGTTGGTAGGTCTGGGGTAGGGCCTCAGATTCTGCATTTCTAACCAGCTCCCAGGTGATACTGATGCTGCCGGTCTGGGGACCCCATTTTGAGTAGCAATGGTATATGCCACATTACAATCGGGGAGCCAGCTAAAGTCTCACTTAATCCAGAATTTTGTGAGTTGTGTAGAATCCAGTATTAGCTCCAGAAAAAAATGTGAGGAAAGCCAGGTTTGTCTCAGGCCCCCTCAGTCTCCCAGATACAGGCCCCTTCCTACCACCCACTCCCCATGCCCCAGATGGTCTGCTCACCCTCCTAGAAGATTCGCATTTTGACAGGGAGCCAAGTTTTACGGTGAAGCAATGACATTCTCATCTGGCGATTTGAGGCAAGGGCGAAGAGGAAGAGAAGGGCACCGAGGCTGCTTCCAAGGTCCCCAAACCACTCACTAGCTCTGAAAAAACCCCTCGCCAGACTGTTTCACATCTACAAGAGAATGTGCTACCAAGACGGTCTCCAGAACCTTGTCGTGGCTGGCCAATAGAAAGATGGTTTCCATTTAGTTTATACTTTTGGCTGTTCCCCTGAGGCAAGGCATGGCTTGCCCCATTCACTGCTTTAATAATAGGCAGGAGCCTGTCTGTTGATGTGGCCAGATTTGTCCGGTGGCTATTTGGATAGCAGATAAGCTGAGTGAGTGAGCACTCAGGGCTGAGGGCACCATGAGAGGATGCAAGCCAGACCACCATTATGGCCCAGGCAAGCTGATTATACAGGCGAGTCCCTGCTCTGGGGAGGACTGGGCTGGTGGGGAATTGGAGGCTGGTTCGGCATTCGGCCTAATCTGAGGCCTAAGTAAGAATGTGTGCTTGGTAATGGAGACAGTCATATTGAAAACAGGTGGTGTTTAGGCTTTTGCCTGCTCTCTAACATGGACCGTCTGAGGCCCATAATGCTTTTCTGGCTCCTACGTCTCTGTCCTGCTGTGGGTTTGGAACTCCACTAGGGACAAAGCCTGCTTGAGCCTGTGTTCTGAAGGGGGCTCCCTGAGGGTATTCAGGGACAGGGGGTTAATGTTGAGTGGCAGACTTGGCAAAGAGCAGGAAAGGGAATGGGGCTGCCTTTATAAGCGGCAGGAAGCTCAAGTTCTGTCCTGTCTGTCAACATATTTGCCCCGAGCTGACTGGGGGCAAGTTACTAAGCAGTGACAAAAATTATTTTCAGCCCCAACTATATGCCAGGCACCATGTAGGTATATGGTAGAGATAAAGCTGGGACTTCCATGCTAACAGGTCCCTAGATGGCAAAAATGGTTTGCAACTAACCCAAAGGTTGACATTTCAAACCCACCCAGTGATGGCACAGAAGAAAGGCCTGGCAATCTGCTTCCATAAAGATTACAGCCAAGAAAACCTTACCGAGCAACTCTGTAACACGTGGGGTTGCCATGAGTTGGAACTGATTGGATGGCAACGAGTTTGGTTTGTTTGTTTGTTTTTTACATGCTAATACAAGACTCAGAATCCAAACCCATCGCCATCCAGTCGATTCCAACTCATGGCCATCCTATGTGTGTCTGAGTAGATCTGTACTCCATAGGGTTTTCCATGGCTGTGATCTTAAGGTAAGTAGATCGCCAGGCCAAGACACAAGATATACAGAAAACGATTACAGTAGAAGGCGGCACAACTACCAACCAAGTGGTATAGATTAGGGTTTTTCAGACTACTGCTCTCTAGAAGCTTGCTGTAGTGCCACAAGGGCATTTTATAAGTAGAATTTGTGCTTTCGTTGATACATTCATTCATTCCATAAGTGTTTCTTCCTTAGAGAGAGAAGTCAATCTGATAAGAGTATGGGTTTTGTTATTTTTAAATCAGGGCTGGTTAATATTTTAAAAATGCATTTCCTTTCTTTTCTATCTACAAACTGCGCTCTGACATTCACCCTGTAGTGTGTGCATTTCAAGTGCAGTCAAGAATTAGGGCAGAAAGTGATCTGTGCAAGTTGCTACCTACAAACAGAAAGTGTATTCCATCTATAAGCACGATAATCCACATTGCCCTCTGCTAGCCTAACTGATCTCATTTTTAATATTTGATTGTTCTGGTTTTTAATTTTTCAAACCAATACTGACCATTGGAGATTGGCTACAACTGGTCAGTGGAGGGCTTCATTGGCGTTTGGACAGATTTCTGTGGGTTGGTGCGGTGGGCTGGTGCCAGCTCCATGGAGCTGCAGGGTTAGGCTCAAACAGGTTGAGAGGAGGGAGTGGTGGGACTCCCAGCACCATCAGCCACCACCACTGCACACTGAAAGTCCCATTTGAATCAAAAGGCCATTATGTTTAGGTAATGTGCTTAGGTGTTCTTTAAATATGATTTCTAAGGTATCCGGGTGGCACAAATGGTTTGAACCTGCCCAGCAGTACCATGGAAGAAAGGCCTGGCAATCTGCTTCTGTTAAGATTACAACCTTGAAAACCCTATGGAGCAGTACTACTCTGTAACACATGGCGTTGCCATGAGTTGGGATTGACTTGATGGCAACTAACCACAACAACGACAAATACAGTTTCTAAAGTTTCTCCCCCCTCTGAACTTCAGTGATTGGAACATAACTCAATGGATTACATGAGTTCTACAAAGCTGGGGGGAAAGCTAGTCAGGGAACTTAAAAATAGACATTATTGTTAGCATCACTTTAAATTGTGGCTTATTTTAAAAGGCTTTGGATGGAATGAAGAGAATAAATTTACTGTGAGATTTTCCAGTGTGTTGGGCCACATTTGGCTATCTGTTGGGATTAATGGAATTACTGGGAAAATTACCTGCAAGATTTGACAGAGTTATTGGTCTCAAATGCTTACTGGAAGGCAGTGAATACAGAATCACTGACATGTACAAATCCTGAGGAATTTGCAAGTGGGTATCTGCTGGGAGGCCAGCAGCAAGCTAGGCAATTCCCCAAATTCAGTTCCCAAGCTGGGCAGTTCATCCTTAGCACTTTGTTTCATGTAAAAACAGGGGCAAAGTCAGAGCAGCTTCCTGGTTCCCACAAAATGCCCCGCAGCCTTTCCGCTTCTTTGTGGTCTGTGAGTCTGAGCCTGGAGTTGGACAGTTTAGCTGTATAGCCAGAGGGGATCTGAGATTGGAGGCCATTTAGTTTACGACCATTCTGGGGTCTTAAATGCTCATGAAACTGAATGGGTCTTTTTAATTTTGTTGCTGAGTTAGTTGGGCAGTTTTCTCAAATTCCATTTTGCTCTGGCTGGGGACTCATGCTCTTGTTTTTGTTTCTGGAGGACTATGCTCGATTTTCTCACTTGAATCCTATAAAAGTGCTCTGAACAGTGTCTCCTGGGGCAGGGTGAGAGGAGGGGGCCGTCACTGGCCATGTTCTCTGATAGGTTGGGAAACACATGAAAAGTCCTGCTCCTTATCAGTGGGTGAAGAGTGGAGACCTTGTGGTCACTGTCGTGAATCTCTCTCTCCTGTGAAGCTAACCCATGCTGGTTCACGGAAGACAGTTCATTGGTCAGGGAGGACCAGAGGTCTGAAGAGAATCTACAGTGCGTGTGACCAGAGGGAGGAAACGTGGCGTGAGAGGTGCTCTCATGTACCATTTGGGAAGAGTTCTCTCTGAAAATATGTGTGTGTAAGCACATACGTTGTAGATTTGCCTTCTCTGGCCTCAACCCACCTAAGCAACTTAAGAACAAAATAGAGACCGTTTCAGACTTTTCTGGTTTCTTCATGCTTTTTTGAAATCCCCATGTAATTAGCCATTCTTTCTTTTTTAAAAAATACCGTATTGTGGTAAAAGATACATAACCCAACGTTTGCCATTTTAACCCTTTTAAGTATATATATTAATTCAGTGACTTTAGTTACATTCACCATGTTGTACAACCATCACCACCATCCATTTCCAAAAGTTTTCCGTCACCCCAAACAGAAACTCAGTACCTCTTCAGCAATAACTCCTTATTTCTCCCTCCCACAGCCCTTGCAACCACTAATATACTTTTGCCTCTATGCATTTGCCTATTCTAGATGTTTCATACAAATGGGATCGTACAATATTTGTCCTTTTGTGTCTGGCTTATTTCACTCAGCATAATGTTGTCAAGGTTCATCCATGTTCGTAGCATGTATCAAAACTTCATTTCTCTTTATGGCTGAATAATTTTCCATTGTACTGATAAACCACATTTTGTTTATCCATTCGTCTGTTGATGGGCATTTAGGTTGTTTCCACATTTTGACTCTTGTAAATAGTACTGAAATGAACATTGGTGTGCAAGTGTCTGTTTGAGTCCCTGCTTTCAAGTCTTTGGGATATGTACCTAAGAGTGGAATTGCTGGGTCATATGGCAATTCTATGTTTAACTTTTTGAGGAGCCGCCAAACTGTTTTCCACAGCAGCTGTACCATGTACATTCCCACCAGCAGTGGGTGAGGGTTCCAGTTTCTCCACATCCTCATCAACACTTGTTATTTTTCGTTTTTCTGATAATAGCCATTGTCGTGGATGTGAAGTGGTATCTCATTTTGATTTTGATTTGCATTTCCTTGATGATTAATAACTTTGAGCATCTTTTCATGTGTTTATTGGTCATTTGTATATCTTCTTTGGAGAAATGTCTATTCAAGTCCTTTGCCCATTTTTAAATTAGGTTATTTGTCTTTTTGCTGTTTTGTATATATTCTGGATATTAAACTCGTATGAGATATATCGTTCCCAAATATTTTATCCCATTCTGTAGGTTGTCTCTTCACTTTGTTGATAAAGTCCCTTGATGCCTAGGTTTTTAATTTCGATGAAGTCCAATTTATGTATTTTGTCTTTTGTTGCTTGAGCTTTTTGTGTCATATCTAAGAATCTATTGTCAAAAACTAGGGTTTGTTCTAAAAGTTTTATGGTTTTAGTTGTTATATTTAAATCAGTGATCCATTTTGAGTTAATTTTCATATGTGGTGTGAGGTATGGGTCCAACTTCATTCTTTTGCATGTGGAGATCCAACTGTCCCAGTACCATTTGTTGAAGACATTATTTTTTCTCCATTGTGTGGACTTTGCACCCTTTTCAAAAATCAATTTAGTCCGTAGATATCTGGATTCTCAATTTTATTCCATTGAGCTGTATGTCTATACTTATACCACTACCACACAGTTTTGATTATTATAGCTTTATAGTACATTTTTAAATTGGTTACTGTGAGGCCTCCTACTTTGTTTTTCTTTTTCAAGATTCTTTTGGCTATTTGGCTTGCAATTCCATATGAATTTGAGGATTAGTTTTTCCATTTTGGCAAAAAAATAAATAAATAAAATAAAAGGCTGTTGGAATTTTGAAAAGGATTTCATTAACTCCCTAGATTGGTTTGGGTAGTATTGACATCTTTACAATATTAAGTCTTCCAATCCATAAACATGGGATGTCTTTCCATTTACTTATGCTTTGTTTTTTAAATTTCTTCGACAATGATTCATAGTTTTCAGTGTATAAGTCTTTCACCTCCCTGGTTAAATTTATTCCTAGGTATAGCCACTCATTTTTAAATTTGAGAGAAATTGATCATATTTGTCTGTGAAAATTCTGAGAAATAAAGACTAAAGAGTAGAAAGATGTGAGGTACAGGCACAGTTATGTGTTTCACTTTTTTTTCCTGAGACATTGAACGAGAAATGAAGTTTTGCAGTTACCAAGTTAATTCAGTTTTCTGATTTTAGAAAAGGATAAATTGATTTTCTCTTTTCCAATTTTAAGTTGTACTTTAAACTGAAGCCAATCTTGTCTTCTTGGACATAGAAAGTATTTCCCAAGCAGAATATTTTAAGGCACAACTTTCCCTGTAACTGATCAGTAGGTACAAAAATGTTTGAACAAATGCCTTCTTCATTCCATGCATGGCAAATAAGGTGCTGATAAGAAACAGAAATAAAAATATAACCACCTGTTCAATAAGGAGTTCCAGGAGAAAGAGAAAAGGTGGGGAGGGGGAGAGAGGGAATGGGTGCATCCCTGTGTCCTCAACCCCAGGAATTTCCTAGTCCAAATGATCTAAGTTATGAGAAGACAAGTAGGTGAGTTCCCCTTTATTATATTTATAAAGTTTCGTATTGTCTTATCAAGAAGTTGCAACAAAGCACTGCGCAATGCTCCTCGATTTGGATAGGCATTGCTCATGTACTAGTTTCCAAAAGCAAAGTGAATGTGTTGCTTGAATGTTCTTTGAAAAGTGCTGAGTAAGCCAAAGCTTTAAGGGGATTTATCAATGTCATTGAAGTAGCTTCTAAAACAAAGGATGGATATTATATCTAAATTTGACAAAATAGGGCATTTGGGCTGGGAGGCAGCTGCAGGCTGAGGCCATTTTAGAAAGGCCAGTATTTTGCTTTCACAGTTATGTAGTCCTCCTTTGCCTACCTCCTTGGTAATGGATTTGTGAATAACAGGATTGACCTAAAGAATTTCCTTAGAGCAATGCTTTCTTGTTAGACAAATAGTTACAGTAAGAATGCTAAGATTTGTGTTTAAATTGTATTTTGTTACACTGACTTCCTTCAGACCTAAGTGAGTCTGGTATGTACAGCTTTAATGTAAAGTAGTCTCTAGGAAGAATTTCATTTTCCCAGGATCTTTGAACGAAATGGATACCTATTCGGTATTGTTTTCTCCCAGGGCTGACCTGGAGTAAGAACAGAGGGACTATAGAACTGTGTGTTCCTCTCTTTCTTTGGAGTAGAGATCAAGCAGATAAGAGTGAGGGATCTTCCACCAGCAAGGAGTCCCCTTGAGAGCTGGAATGTGAGCTGGTCAGTTCTTTCAGCTCTTGATATCCCAATGTCTCAGATGAAGGGCTTTGGTTAGGAATTTGTGTGTGTTTACGTGTATAGAATTGGATAAGGTAGCCCTCTCAGCTTTGGGTCATGAACACACTTGATAGAGAGACTCTCTTTGTTTGCATCTTTCATTGAGAAAGAATAGCCATCAACACAGGGCTTAAGATGGCGCTCTAGAGTGCCCTACTCTTCCCTTCAGCCTGAAACCACCACGAATCAATTCCCTGGGTACACACAGTGTTGTTCTACCAGCTGCAAGCCCCTCTTCAATGTTATCACCCAGCCCACAGTTCATCATTTTATTGGCAAGTGGATCATCGGAGACAACACAGTTTAGAACACACAGATCAGCAGAACTTAGAACATGCAAGGAAGAGTGATTACTGCACCAAAAACTCTGGAGAAGGAGTTTGACTATTTTGTGAGGAAGGAATTAGAAATCTGTATGAGAAACTCACTATAAGCTCTTCTAGGCTGTTGCTTGTAGTTTTATTTATTTATTTGTTTGTATGTTTATTTATGTTATTGTAGTGAAAATATACACAACAAAACATTCTCCAATTTAACAATTTCTACGTGTACAATTCAGTAACATTGATTACATTCTTTCTGTTGTGCACCCATTCTCACTATCCTTTTCGAAATTATTCCACCAATATTAACATAAACTCAATGCCCCCTAGGCAAAAATTCCCCTTCCCCCCCGCCACTCCTGATAAACACTAATAATCTTTGGTTTCTATATATTTGCTTATTTCATATAAGTGAGATCATACAATATTTGTCCTTCTGTGACTGATTTATTTCACTCAGTATAATGTTTTCAAGGTTCATCCATGTTGTGGTATGCATCAGGACTTCCTTTCTCTTGATGGCTGAGTAATATTCCACTGCGTATATAGACCACGTCCTGTTTATCCATTCATCTACTGATGGACATTTCGGTTGTTTCCACCTTTTGGCTATGTGAATAGTGCTGCAGTGAACATTGGTTTGCTAGTATCTGTTTGAGTCCCTGCTTTCAGGTCTTTGGATATATACCTAGGAGTGGAATTGCTGAGTCATATGGTATTTCTAGGTTCAACTGTTTGAGCAACTGCCAAACTGTTTTCCACAAATGGCCGTACCATTTTACATTCCCACCAGCAGTGGGTGAGGGTTCCTTGTCGCCTGTATTTTTAAGTTTACTGTTTCAAAATAGAATCCACGCTGTATGTTCAGCCATTCTCAGTGCTTTTCATTGCCTTCATAATGTTCTGAGTTTAAAACCTCCTCCAGGAGTTGTTCGAGAAACAAGAACACAGGCCCCTCCTGCTTCCCATCATCAAAAATCTCTCCTTGACCGGAGCCTCTCGGAGGTTTTCTCTTTAACCTTTTCAAGCCCAATAGTGTGTGGGCTTCACATTCTTTTCTAAATACGCAAGCACCACCTGTTTGATAATGTGGTCCAACATTTTGCTGGGTCTCAGTGTCAGGCTCCCTGCTTTGCAGTTTCCGGAATCCATCCATATGCGCGTTTATATTTAGTTGCCACCATCAACATTTTTCATCTCTTACATGTTTAGCCAGCTTTTGTGTGGGCTGTTGCTTTGACCTTGCAGTGAAGTTCTAAGCACCCATGAGACCCAAAATAAATAATTAAAAGATCACCTGTTCGCTGCGGTCAGCAACCTCTTCAACCGATTTCATTTCAGCCATGGTTGGCACCTAAGCCACTCCTTTCCTAAATGTCTGACAGGCAGCAAGTTAGCCAACGGCTTCTGGGTGTGCTGAGGGTCTCATACCTACAGGCTGGGTTTTTACCCTTGTGCAGAACGACTCCCCTACACATGCATAGCAGGACCCCACACTCGCCAGGAAGGATGCAGGCTGTGGGACTGCAGACTGGTCACCAATGCCTGGGCCACAGCATTCAAGAAAAGGCCCACCCTTTGAGCTGCTTAGTGGGACAGAGATTGGTGACAGGAGCTATTCCTGGGAGATCTGGAAGGATGGGGGAGAATCCCCCTGCATCGGTCCCTCTTCTTAGTGATTCTCTCCATGAAATCTGCTTAAAATGAATACCCGTGGCAGATGAGCAGGGAGAGGGGATGTGACAAAAGGTGAGCCTTCAGGAGGAGAGGAGTATGGTAGGAAGGGCCTGAGGACAACTCTGTGACGGTGGAATTCTCTACTTATTTTCTGAGCTCTGCATATGGAGGAGGAGCCTTGGTGGCGCAGTAGTTAAGTGCTTGCCTGCTAACCAAAAGGTCAGCAGTTTGAACCCACCAGCTGCTCCACCGGAGAAAGATGCAGCTATCTGCTTCCGTAAAGATTATAACCTTGGAAACCCTATGGGGCAGTTCTACTCTGTCCTACAGGGCCATTATGAGTCAGAACTGACTCGAAGGCAATAGGTTTGGTTTGGGTTTGCATATGGAAGGTCAAGGTCCCTAGGTGGTGCAAATGACTTGTACTTGACTTAAAGGTTGGCAATTTGAACCCACTCATAAGTGCTGCTGAAGAAAGGCCTGGTGATCTACCTCTATAAAGATTTAAAAAAAAACAAAGCCATTGCTTTGTCAAGTCAATTCTGACTCTTCTCTTACAGCCAAGAAAATCCTATGGAACAGTTCTACTCTGAGATGGAATGGACTCGATGGCAATGTTTTGTTTTGTTTTTTGTTAGCATCACGCACGATAAAAAATAAATAGTCGTCATCGAGTCCATTCCAGCTCATGGCAACCCCATGTGTGTCAGTGTAGAACTGTGCTCCATAGGGTTTTCAACGGCTGGGACCTTTCAGAAGTAGCTCACCAGGTCTTTCTTCCTAGGTGCCTCTGGGTAGACTTCAGTCACCAACCTTTTAGTTAGCAGTCAAGTGCGTTAACCATTTGCACCACCCAGGGACTCCAGCATGTGGCGCAATAGCCAGTACTTAAGAGGCAGAGTAGGAGAGCGTGTAGTGGAGCAATCCCTGGATTGTGAAGTCCACGAGGGAGCGGCCCATGTCTGTCTTGTTCACGCTTGTAGCCCCAGTGCCAAGAACAGTGCCTGACCCAAAGTAGGGGCTCAAGAAATACTTGTTGATGAATGAATGGTGGGCGGTTGAAGAAGGCTGCAGCTTGGCAAGCACGTATGTGCTCAGGGACTGGCCCAAGCACAGGGCAGCGAGACTAATCTTAGTCCCCACCTGCTGGTGGAAATAGGGCTCCAGATATTCTTCCAGGCTTGATTGGAATTAGCGTAGGCTCCGTTCCAAAGCTGTAAAAGAGAGATGGGGAGATCTAAGAGAGCAGAGACCATATCTGCCTTATCCACTGTGGTATCTCCACTGCCTGGGAACACCTTGAGACTCATAGCTGTTGTTAGTTGCCTTTGAGTCGATTCCGACTCGTGGTTGACCCTCATGGGTGTCAGAGTAGAACTGTGTGCCATAGGATTTTCAAGGCTGTGACCTTTCAGAGGCAGATCGTCAGGACTTACTTCCAAAGCACCTCTGGGCGGACTCGATCTGCCAATCGTTCAACTAGTAGTCAAGCGCTTAACCATTTGTGCCACCGTTTGTAAGCAGGTTCATAGTAGGTGCTCTAAAATATTTGCTGACCACAGGAAAAAGACAGTTGCCTTTGTCCAGCCATTCTACACTGATAGGCCTTGGGTTTTCTCGAGAATTTCAAGTTTGCTTTCTGTTAGCAGCAACCAGACAACTTGACGTGGAAGCACTTCAATTTGTTTCCCCACAGGGAGTCAATTGAGTGTACATTGAACTTCCACCTCTGCCAGGGTGTGAGCTCGTTAAAAAAAAAAAAAAGGCAGCCCTCCAGAACTGCTGACCAGCTGAGCAGGCACCTTCTGACCCAGAAAGCATGTTCACAGGGCTTCCCTTAGCTGAGCATCAAGGCAAGTCTCATTCTGGATTCTAAGAAGGTGGTCCAATAAGAGGAACTCCCTTAGAAGAGGGAGGACCACAAAGAAGGGCCCGGGACTAGGCAGGGCAAGCAGTCCTGGTTTTCCCATTTGTGGAAATAACTCCAAACCAACCCTCCACCCTCACCTCACTCCGGCACCAGCTCACGGCTGGAAGCTGGAGGAGGGCACAGTGACCTGAGGGAACAAGGACACACTTTGGTGATTGTTGTTCAACTGCACCCCATGTGGACGGGTATTCAAGGCCAGTCATCAAGTCATTCCAAAACACATATTTGTAGCTCCAAAGGGTTCTATTCGAGAATGTACTGTGGGAGTCTTCGGCAAGGCTTGGGAAAGCTGCAGCCTGTCATGTGGCCCAGAGCTGAACACCGTTGGCATCCTTGAGAGTTGGACAGTTACAATTATTCATCTAAAGAGATGTCAACATGAGGCGGTCAAGTTTATTGGGGAGCCCATACAGGGTTAAAACCAAAACCAAATCGGTTGCCATCAAGTCGATTCTGACTCATAGCAACCCTATAGGACAGAGTAGAACTGCCCCATAAGGATTCCAATTTCCAGCCTTTTGGTTAGCAGCCAAGCTCTTAACCACTGCGCCACCAGGGCTCCCACGTAGGGTTAGGAGAGTAAAAATGTGAAATTTACTCAGGAAGTGATGAATCCTGGCTAGGGTGATTGGAATGTCACTTCAGTAACGGTTACCCTCTAGTTTGGTGATGGAGTGGAACATTCATTATTTTCTGAATCGTCCTGGTTCCAAATTGAATTCCCATTTGCTTCTTTATCATTTGGTTTCTACCCATCCCAATTCCTCGAAAGGATTGGAGACAGTTTTCTTCCCTAGTTCATTCTCAAAGCAGGACTATGTTGAAAGACCTTTTCACACTGCTAGCAGCAGCAGAAGCTGGCCAGGCTGCTGGAGGAGGGCCGAACCCCCAGTTCTGGTTACTCGACTATTCAATACAAGTATTTATGGGCTACATGTGAGCATAGCTCTGGGGGCTACAAAAGAGAAAGAACCGCTGTCTTTGTCCTTTTTACTTGGCCCAGTCCACTCCCAAGGCCTTGGGAACTTTAAAGGGTGGGAAGCAAAGGGGACATGTGGCAATTAGGAACTCAGGAGCCTCCTATAGAAACTTCTAGATGGAGGGGCCCCTTTAGAGATAACTCCCTGTGCTTCCCAAACTGAGGTCTATAGACCCTCAGGACTCCAAGATGGTATGCTGGAGGTGGGTTGGGGCTTGAAACCCAGGAGAAAACAACATGTCTTCTTAAAGATTTTGGCTGGGGAGTGGAGGAGGAGAGCAAACTCTTTTCTTTTTTTAAAGAACTGTTCTTTTTATATTAAAACAAGCACACGTGCATTTTTAAACCAAAAACATGAGATTCCAAAGAAATTCCATGTTTAGGGCAGGCTGCTTCAAATTATGATCTGAATCAGCCTCTCCCCACCCCCTTTAGCCGTACTTTTGGAAATCCCTGGATGGCGAAAAGGGTTAAGTTGTTCAACCGCTAGCCGAAAGGTTGGCAGTTCAAACCCACCCAGAGACGCCTTGGAAGACAGGTCTGATGATTTACTTCTGAAAAGTTACGGCCTTGAAAACCCTATGAAGCACTTCTACTCTGCACACATGGGGTCACCATGAAGTCTGCATCTATGGCAAAACAAGTATAAGCTTTGAGTGATATGTATTTCAATGGGAAAATGTAAGAAGCTCCAAGACAACTATGTCACCCAGCGCTGCCCAATAGAGAGACAACGCGAGCCACGTGTGTACTTTTAAATTTTCTAGTACATTTAAAAAAAACTGTGGTACAAAACACTTGCCAATTCACAAATTTGCTAGAAGTTTTAAATTTTCTGGTAGTCATATTCAAAAAGTAAAAAGGAACAGGTGAAATTAATTTTAGTCAGACATTTTATATAAACTAATATATCCAAAAACTATCATTTCAACACATAATCAGTATTTTTAAAACTATTGAGACATTTTACATCTTTTTTTTTTTTTTGTCCCAAGTCTTGGAACTCCAACGTGTATTTTACATTTACCACACATCTCAGTTCAGACTAGTCAGATTTTAGGTGCTTGGTAGCCACATGTGGCCAGCGGGGACTGTATGGGACAATCCCGGCCTCACTGGTTCAACCCATACATCAGGAACATAAAGCTGTGCCCTGAAGTTACAGTTCCTAAGTCTGCCTTCTGGAAGTTTCCTCACAAAACTTTGCGTTCTTTTTTTAAATTTATTTACAGTGGTAAAATATATATAACAAACATTTGCCACTTCAGCCACTTAAAAGTGACATTAATTACATTTGCCTTGTTGTACATCCATCATCAATATCTATTTCCAAACGTTCTTCATCACCCCACACAGAAACTCAGCGTCAGCAGTAACTCCTTCCCGTTCCCCGCTTTCCTCAGCCCGTGGTAACCACTAATAAATTTGCTATCTACGCATTTGCCTAAGGAGCCCTGGTGACACAATCGTTAAGCACTCGGCTGCTAACTGAAAAATCGGCGGTTCGAAGCCACCTGCTCGCTTAAAGATTACAGTTTAGGAAACCCTATGGCGAAGTTCTAATCAATCTATCACATGGGGTCACTATGAGTCAAAATCAACTCAACATCACCCAACAACAGCAACATGCGTTTGCCTAGTTTAGATATTTCATACAGGTGGGCTCACACAATATTTGTCCTTTTAAAACTTGGGATTCTCATGCCAGTTCTTTACTCCTCCCTTCCTTCAGGATGTGACCATTCTCTTACTTTGAGAGACAGACAGACGGACACACACAGTTACGTATGCTTCTTGTGGTGTTCTCAAATCACCCCACCGTTACACATCATGCTTTTATGCTGCTTTTTACACTGTTATGATGTTTTCATAGTGCTTTTAAACAGCTATGTAGAAGTCACATATAATGTGAAGTTAGAAATAGAGAGTATCTGAACCTAGAAACATATTTTTATAATGTTCTCTAATAGTTAACTATAAGTCATTAGAAAGTTGTTCTAACCTTGGAAATAGATAAAATATGTCGTAAATAACTTTCTGAAATCGGGCTGTGCACCTGCGCTCTGTGATAATGGAAGCAGACTGCCACATCTTTCTCCCGAGGGGCAGCCTATGGTTTCAAATGGCCCACATTTCGGCTAGCAGCCGAGTGCTTAACAACTGCGCCACCAGGGCTCCTTTCAACTAAACAATTCCCATAATTTTTGATTAATTAATTTGACCTTGAAACATATGTAGTAAACAAGAACATAAATATGTCATGCCCTAACTGGCAATAATTCAAATCTCTATAAATTCGCAAAACATAAGTATACAAAAATGCCCTTAATTGGCAATAAAGCATACCAATTACAGTTGAACATGATAGCATGCATGGTATATAAACCCATGAATTTCGTCTCATTTTTGAAAAAGGTCTCTCTGGCTCTCTGAAGGCTGAGAAGCCTGCTGAGATACTGCTGCTTACAACCGACCTTGAACTCTAGCTACAGGGGACCTCCTGAGTTCGACGGGTGATCAAGTCTCCTTCCTGAGATCCCTAGGTGAAGGTAAAAGCCTGAAGTATAAAGATTTGGGCTCTAATATTTAAACTAACATTGTAATTATTAATTCTGATTCTCCAATACTAAATGAACGTCTTGCGTGCCTTGCCATGACTACCTTGAAACAAACTAAACAAGTTCGTGCATGACAAACCTGAACGTTTCTTCATTTATTCGTAAGATAAAATCCTCCAGGACACACACACACACACACACACAGAATATTTGCTCATATGCTTTGCCTTTTCTCTTCTAAACCCCCTTCGGTGCCACCCTCCCAACCCCACACAAACTGAACTGCTTTGTCCTGTGGCCTGTTGACCCAGGGTCCAACTCTCCTAGATTTACAAACCAGACAAACTAATCTCTGGTCAGCAATTAATGGGTGCTAACGGGTTCACCTCAACATAAAGAAAACAAAAATGCTCACAACTGGAACAATAAGCAAAATCATGATAAATGGAGAAAAAAATCGAAGTTGTCAAGGATTTCATTTTACTTGGATCCACAATCAATGCCCATGGAAGCAGCAGTCAAGAAATCAAAAGACGCATTACATTAGGCAAATCTGCTGCAAAAGACCTCTTTAAAATGTTGCAAAGCAAAGATGTCACCTTGAAGACTAAGGTGTCCCTGACCAAAGGCCATAGCATTTTCAATCGCCTTGTATGCATGCGAAAGCTGGACAAAGAATAAGGAAGACCAAAGAAGAACTGATGCCTTTGAATTGTGGTGTTGGAGAAGAATATCGACTATATCACGGACCGCCAAAAGAACAAACAGGTCTGTCTTGGAAGAAGTACAGCCAAAATGCTCCTCAGAAGTGAGGTTGGCCAGACTTTGTCTTGCTTACTTTGGACACATCATCATGAAAGACCAATCACTAGAAAAGGACATCATAGTTGGTAAAGTAGAGGGTCAGTGAAAACGAGGAAGACCCTCAAGGAGAGGGATTTGCACAGTGGCTGCAACAATGGGCTCAGGCATAACAATGATTGTGAGGATGGCGCAGGACTGGGCAGTGTTTTCTTCTATTGTGCATGGAGTCGCTATTAGTTGGAGTTGACATTGCCTAACAACAACAACAACAACAATTGGTTCACAGGTCCCTGGGTGGTGCAGCTAGTTTGCTGTTATTTTCTAACCTAAAGGTTGGCAGTTCGAACCCACCCAGGAGCTCTGCAGAAGAAAGGTCTGGCAATCTGCTTCCATAAAAATTTTTTGTTAGTGGCCATGGAGTTGATTCCGACTCGTAGCGACCCCATGTGTGCAGAGTAGAACTGCTCCATAGGGTTTTTAAGGCTGTGACCTTTCAGAAGCAGATCGCCAGACCTGTCTTCGAAGGCACCTCTGGGTGTGGTCAAATCGAACAACTTATTGACTAGTAATCAAGCACCTAATTGTGCCACCCAGGGACTCCATGGCAAGATTACAGCCAAGAAAATCCTATGGAGCAGTTCTACTCTGTAACACATGGGATCGCCAGGAGTCAGAATCCAATTGACTGAACGGCAACAGGTTTTGTTTTGTTTTAATGTGTTCCCCTGTGACCCCCCCCATTCCCACCCCAGCTCACTCCACACACATCATCTTTAAACCTTAAACCAAAAATATCCCCTGAAGTCTTCTTAAAACCAAACAATAGTTTAACTTAACTAGTAAAAAAAAAGTCTACCTTGAGCATTAAGCTCTGTTAAGAACTATCTATATGGGATCAAAGTGACAACAGCAACTCAAAAGATTAGACAGGAACCTAGGGGGCAGTGAGTTTATGTTAATGGGGGAGGAACAACTCAGAAAAGGAGGGTGAGAACGGTTATACAACTCAAAGAATGTAATCAATGTCACTGAATTGTACATATAGAAATTGTTGAATTGCTGTACATTTTGCTGTTGTATATTCTCAACAACAACAAAATAAATAAAATTAAAAAAAAGAAGAAGAGGCCTTCTGATGATCGAAGGCTTATCTCAACTCTGTGGAGAATTTCAGACACTAGCATTGGTGGTCCAGTGGTAGAGTTCTTACCCCTCATGCAGGAGACCTGGGTTCAATTCCTGGCCAATGCACTTCATGCGTAGCCACTCCCCCTCTCTCAGTGGAGGCTTATGTGTTGGTACGATGCTGAACATAAGATGGGCTAGGAAGAAAGGCTTGGCAATCGACTTCTGAAAATCACAATGAAATCCCTGTGGATCACAACAATTTGGTTGGCAAACAGTTAGGCAGTGTTTCGACCCGTTGTGCAACCGTTGTGCACGGGCTCACCACCCCAACAGGATGGCAGCTAACGACAACCACAATCGGTCTGGGCCAGTAAGGCACAACCTTTAAGGGTGAGGTTATTGAAAAATATTAGACAGGCAATGCACAGTCATTGTAAAATGAATGAGGAAAATACAGAGAATATAAGGAAGAAAAGAAAACCCACCCACAATCCCTCCACCCAAACCTAAGCACTGTTCGTATGTTTCCTTCCTGCAGGAGGCCTTTTGATGGGTCTCATACACTTACAAGGAGCCCTGGTGGCACAGTGGTTAAGTGCTCTCCACTGCTAACAGAACGGTTGGTGGTTCGAACCCACCAGCCGCTCCGTGGGAGAAAAGATCTGGCCATCTGCTCCTGTAAAGATCACAGCTTATAAAACCCTATGCGGCAGTTCTACTGGCCGCCCACCAGCCAAGGCTGCAGGCGCAGGAAGCGCTGGAGCTGGGGAGGAGGGGTGGGTTTGCCTTGTCGACCCGAGGAGGCAGGCAGCCTGCAGAGGTTTCTTGACCCCGGTGGCCCTGGGCTGACCCCCTGCCAGAGACAAGGAGCCGGACTGCCAAGAATGCAGTGGCATCCTGCTGAGACTAGAGCCTTGGCCGAGCAAATGTGCGGAATGCCATTTGTTCAGACACACTGGCCTTTGCACAGAAAAGCTCTTTGGGCTTCAACAAAGGTAGGGCGCATTGTTTCAGGACTAAGGGTCTGCTCCAAGTTCACTTCAGCCTGTCTCTAAAGGAGGATGCCAGCTCATTAAAAACAGAGCAAAGCCGCCATGCTGCAGAGATGACCTGAACTTGACAAAATTCCCACCCTGTCTCACTTTTGAGTCTGATGTAAAAAAAAAAAAAAAAAACCCTTGGGATGTTCACAGTATGAGTTTTTCTTATAAGGGTAAGTCCACTGTGATGTACAGTGTAAGGAAGAGATTTAGAAATTACAATTATTTAGAAAATTATTTTATTTAGAAATTATTATTACTGTTGTTAGGTGTCATCGAGTCAATTCCAACTCATAGTGACCCCACGTGACAGAGTAGTACTGCCCCATAGGATTTTCTAGGCTGTAATCTTTACGGGAGCAGATTGCCAGGTCTTTCTCCCACAGAACCCCTGGGCGGGTTCGACCCGCCAACCTTTCAGTTAGCAGCCGAGTGCTTAATCATTGTGTCACCAGAGTTCCTCTTATTATTACTACTACTTCTCCTTAACTTCAAGAGATTCCATTTTGGAGGTGGAGGAGAGAGTAAGCACGCTGGTAAGAGACATAAGCGTGAAGTACAATCAGCACCGGACTAACCGCCTAACATTTGCCTAATAATTGACAGTTGACAAACATTTCAAAATAAAGTCATTTAGTGTAACCCTTGAGATAATCCTGAGAAGTATGGGCTGTTATTACGCCCAAGACACAGATGAGGAAATTGAGGCCACTAGGAGGTAAAGGAACTAGCCCATGCTGAAAGGCTTATAAAATAAAAATAAGGTTAATAATAATATAATAACAATCACAGTGCTAATAATAGCTGACACGTATGTGCTTACTCTGTGCCAGATACTGTTCTAAGCGCTTTGAACATATCTCATTATACTAACCATAATTCTATGAGAGAAGGTACTCTGGTTATTCCCTTTTACAGATAAGGAAACTGCGGCACAGTCTCTTTCCCAAACTCACACAGCTAGTATGTGTCAGAGCACATATTTGAACCCAGACCTCTTTGACTCCTAACCCTGGTTCCTATCACCTTTTCTCCTTAGCAGAGTGGAAAGAGCATCTGTTAAATTTGGATACTGGTCGCTGCCAGCTCTATCATGCGTGATTCCAGTACACATTGATTCTTTCAGCACTTATTAGGTGACTACTATGTGTATATAGAAGTCCCTGAGTGGCACAAACAGTTTAAGCATTCAGCTACTAACTGAAAGATTGGCAGTTCAAACCCACTTAGAGGCACCTCAGAAGAAAGGCCTGGCAATTTAATTCCAAAAGGTCACAGCCTTGAAAACCCTATAGAGTGCAGTTCTACTCTGCAACACATGGGGTCACCATCAGCCGGAATTGACTTGACAACTGGTTTGGTTTTTGGTTTACTCTGTGAATGGTTGTGTGGATGCGTGCCTGCATGCATGCGTGCGTGCGTGTGTGTGTGTGTGTGTGTGTGTGTGTGTGTAGGGAAGATGGTGGTGGTGAGAAGTGAAGGAGAAGAGATTTTAAAGAAATTTACCATACTGTTCATGCCCTCATGTTGTTTATGCTGTAAGGGGGGTAGACACATGGGTAAGCATGTGCAGTAGAACTGCACTCCATAGGGTTTTCAAGGCTGTGACTTTTCAGACTCAGATGGCCAGGCCTTTCTTCTGAGGTGCCTCTCAGTGGGTTTGAACTGCTAACCTTTCGGGTTCAAGGGAGGTATTGGGAATGCCCTGGGAGATCCAGTGCCTCAGCTTAATGCAGGGAGAGGAGGGAGGGAAGGCAGCCTCCTCCTGGAATCTGCCTCAGCAGTCAAGGGAGACGCGTGCCCTTGAACGTGAGTGTGAACGTCAGCATGGCAGAGCAAGAAGCCCCATGTGACTGGAACATACAATGTGGGGAGGCTTGAAATAGTGAAGGTGAGTCCAGAAAGGCAATTTGGGACCAGGTGTTTGAATAAGAATGCTGAGGAGCTTAACTTTTATTCTGTCAGCCATGGGGAACCATTGAACCATTTTGAGGAGAAAGAAAGAATGACAGGATGTGCCGTGTTTTTTCAGGGAGGGGTATGGGGAATGGCTGGGGAAAAGCAACCTCATCTGGAGTGCTGGAAGATGGCCCTCGCCTCTGTGCCTTTTCAAAAGAGTCAACCCCCTCACCACCAGAGATGCCTCATCTGTGGCTTGGCCTGCTTCTCTATGGTGTGCTATAAAAGGTTTTGCACTTCCCTGGCTTTGAGGTTTGTGATCTGTGGTACACCCAGAACATTCCCACCTCCGCAAAGAGTCTTGTTATATGAGCATACTATTTCGGAGCTGTTAGTAGCCAACCGCTGTCAACTACACCCAGCAGAGAGCTCAGACTAGGACTTCAGTAATTTCCTAGCCCAATGGAAGGAGGAACCAATAAATAGCTAACATACATCGAGAGTTTTCAAAATCATCTAAGCAAACTTGAAAGCAGGGGCCCAAAACAGATATTTGTCCACCAAGGTTCACTGCAGCACTGTTCACTATAGCCAAAAGGTGGAAAGAACCCAATTGTCCATCAACAGGTGAATGGATAAACAAAATGTGGTCTATACACACAACGGAATATTATTTCAGCCCCCCTCAATCACTGCAGATGTATACACTGACATACAAAAATAATATGCTGATTAAAAGTCATTCTTACTTATTCAGTATTGTGAGGCTAAACCCAATGACTGTGTGAAACCGCCTTGGGCCCAGCTTGTGGGGCCTGGCACTCCCCACCTCTGCTATAGATCACTTTGTGAGTCTTTGTGAGTGCATACAACAAGCCTTAGGTCTTTAGCATTCCTTGATATTTCCTTTAGTTACTTCATCAACTGTTTTCAAAGCCGTCTTTAAAAGACTTCTTTCTCCCTCATATTTTAGGCACTATTTGAGCTAAGTGTTTTAAATATGTTGGAGCTGAGCCTCTGGAAATAAAGTGGAGGGTTTTGAATAAGCCTAGACTGGCCACAGGGCCCTGGATGGTGCCCTGGACTACTAACCTAAAGGTTGGTTGTTGGAACCCACCCAGCGGCCCCATGGAAGAAAGGCCTGGCAATCTGCTTCTGTAAAGATAACGCGCTTTACAGCCCAGAAAACCCTATGGAGCAGTTCTACTCTGTAATACATGGGATTGTCAGGAGTCAAAATGAGTCGATGGCAATGGGTTTGAGTTTTTTTGTTTGTTTTTGGTATGGATATCCCACATTTTGTTTATCCAATCGCCAGTTGATGGACATTTGGGTTGTTAAAGTGTCTTCTTAAAACTGAAATGATATCAGATCAGACATATTTTTCTGCTTTTGTCTGACTTGGAGAGCTTTCCACGGTGGTACATATTGAGTGCACCGCATTCTATTTATTTATTTGAACGTTTTATTGTGCTTTAGGTGAAAGTTTATGCAGCAAATTAGTTTCCCATTCAATAATCCATACACAGATTGTTTGGTGACAATGGTTGCGGTCCCCACAATATGTCAACACTCTCCCCATTTCCATCCTGGGTTGCTCGTTTCCGTTTCCATTTGTCCACTTTCCTTACCCCTCCCTGCCTTCTCATCTTTGCTTTTGGGCAAATGTTGCCCTTTTGGTCTTGGATAGCTGATAGTTCTAAGGAGCATATTCCTCATGGGTGTTATTGTTAATTTTATAGGCCAGTTTATTATTTGGCTGAAAGGTGACCTCCCAGAGTGACTTTAGTTTTAAGTTAGAAGGATGTCTTAGGGCAATAGTCTTGGGGGTTCCTCCAGCCTCTATCAGGCCTGTAAGTCTGGTCTTTTTTATGAATTTGATTTTTGTTCTACATTTTTCTCCCTTTCTAACCAGGACCTTCTATTTTGTTCCTGGTCAGAGCGGTCAGTAGTGGTAGCTGGGCACCATCTAGTTCTTCTAGTCTCAGGCCAGAAGAAGCTGTGTTTCATGTGGGCCATCAGTCCTTTGGACTAATTGCATCCTTTAGTCTTTGATGTTCTTCACGCTCCTTTCCTTCAGATGGGAAGAGACCAATAGTTGCATCTTGGACGGCCACTCATCAAACTAGGATGTAGAACATTATCTTTATGAGCTGTGTTATGCCAGTTGACCTAGATGTCCCCAAGACAATGGTCCTTAGCCTTCAAACCCAGTAACTCAGTCCTGTGAGGTGCTGGTTATGTCTAAGAAGTTTCAGTAACTGTGTCCCCTATGTGCTCTGTCATATATATGAACATACATGCAACACACGCAAATACGTATGTAGAAATATCCACAACTATACTCCTGTACTACCTCCTACATCTATTTTGCATACATAGCTACCTTTGTATCCACTCACAAATTATTATTTGTGAAGATAATGGTGATGGAATAATTTGGAAAAGGACAGTGAGAATAGCAGCGCAACTGATAGAATGTAATCGCTGTCACTGAATTGTACACGTAGAAACTTTTGAAATGGTGTAACTTTGGCTATGTCTATTTTCACCAAAAACAAGAGAGTCCTCCAAAGTCAAGAAGGGAGAGTGTTGACATGTCGTGGGGCTGTTAACCAATGTCATCAAACAATATGTGTACTGACTGTTTCATGAGAAACTATTTGTTCTGTAAAGCTTCATCTAAAGTACAATACATATATATATAGCTAAAATTAGTCTTTGTTGTTACTGTTGTCGCAGGATTGTGTATGTTATAGTATTTACCGTGGTTGCCCTTTATTCTTGTGTACCTCTTGGTGTCTTCCTTTGCCTTGGTCACGTTGTGCTGACTTCCCCCGTACTGTGTGTTGCCATTCTTTTTAGTTTATTGTGGTAAACATATATGTAACAAAGCACTTGCCATTTCAACAGTGTTTACACGTATAATTCAGTGGCATTTTGTTCACCATGTTGTACCCTTTACAGAAGCTCAGTGTCCCTTAAGCAATGAGTCCCTCCCGTCCACCCCTGTTAACCACTAATAAACTTTGGTCTTTATACGCTTGCCTATTCTAGATATTTCATATAAGTGGGAGTATACAATATTTGTCCTTTTGTGACTAACGGATTTCATTTAGCATATTTTTAAGATTCATCCATTGTGTAGTATTTAACAGTACTTCATTACTTTTTAATGGCTGAATGATATACCGTTGTATGGATATACCGCATTTTGTTTATCTGTTCATCTGTTGATGGACATTTAGGTTGCTTCCACGTTTTGGCTATTGTGAATAGTGCTGCAAGGAACATGGGTGTACATATGTCTGTTTGTATCCCTGTCTCCCCATTCTTTTAAGCTGCTACACAGTCTTTAATCAGTATTTATTGTCTCCTCTATCTCAGGCCCTGTACTAACCTCTAGGTGTCTGAGGGGAAAACATAGGTGGCGGAATATAGCCTTGAAGAAGACAGGCAAAGCCTCTGCCTTCAGGGAGCTTACATTCTAGTTAGAGGAGCGAGGCAGTAAGCCAAAGCATATAATAATTTCTGATGATGGTAAATGGCATGAATGATATAAAAGAATCATGTGATGGGATGACCTGGGGGTTGGTGGATTCTTTAGGTAGTCAGGGAAAGCCTCTCTGGAGTGGTGGCATTTGAGCTGAGTCCTGAAGGAGCCATCCATGTGACGAGCTAGAAGCTTCTAGGCTGAGGAAATGGCTAGTGCAAGGGCTCTGAGGCACTGTATCATGAGACAGCACAGTTTAATCATTCTGTTGGTCCCATTTTCTTACTATTACAATCAATTTTGCAATGAATATTCATGTTTGTGCTTCTCGGTGGGAACCTTGTCTTACTCAGCTCTGTGTCCCTGGCACCTTGCCCTGTATCTGGCTCATGGGAGAATATGTGAATGTTTGTTGAATGAATGAGAAAAATAAAAGATTGATAGAATGAAGAAATAGCAGTAAATTGGTTTCTGGTACGGACGTATATTTATGATTCTGTAGTGTATAGAGCTCTGTCTATAGGGGTTAACCATCCACATGGGATAGGCCATGGAGTGGGTAAGACCAGGTATCCCAGAATTAGATGCTGCTCAGAGAATAGGGACCAACTTAAGGTAACTTTGAAGAGCAGGCTTTTTACTCTTGGGCAACTTGAGGCTTTGAAGCACACAGGTAGATGTTCTTCACCTAAGGGGAGGGTTTGAGAGATGAGATGCCATGAGCTTATCATGAAGAAAATCGCTCTGCCCCACCACTTGGCATAGCCAGGGAAGATTTGACTGACAAGGAGGAGGTGAGTTGAGGGGTACAGCAAAAAGTGAGAAAGAGGAGAAAGAGCTTGGGTACCATCAGACCCTCCCGGAGGAGACCCCCCCCGCCAAAGACTATGGTGTCAGCTCCCTCTTTCTATCTAAGGCTGACAAAGGGAAGAAGACCCCTAGTAAGCCTGTGTCTATCTTCTCCCTCACTGAGAGGGAGACAGACAGGAAGCAAGGCTGTCAGGAGGGTAGGGGAGCTGGGGGAGCCAGTGGAGACAGAGTTGACATCAAAGCTAGGGACACCATCCTGGGTGGCATTGTTGCCTTTTTGGCACCATGCAGGTAGGAGTGGCTATGGGCTTTGGGTGGCCAGCCCAGAGAAAATTCTGTGGCTTTACCCCACAGAGGGGTAACAGCAGCAGCTGTTGGCTAGAGACAGGACTTCTCACTTGCAGAGGTCTGGAGTAAGCAGGTGATGGCACCCGTGGGGATTTGGTTGGGTATTCATGAGTCACTAACCTGATAGGGAGTTCTGATTGTTTTTTCTCTTTAGATCCCAAATGGAAGTTACATATCCGTGGTTCTGTCTATCTGGGTTTCTCTGAAAGTACACTGCATTACTGAGGCCCCTTACACACACCTTCCCATCATCAGCAATGGATTCCAACCACTTACCCTTGAAGTATGGTGCCATTACACAACCTAGAAGAGAATTGGGTGTCCTAGGTCTCAGCCTGGCCATTGACTTTATGCGACATTTCACATGCCTCTCAAACTCTCTGGACAGCAGTTTTCTCATCTGTAAAATGATGAGGCTGGACTAGATGAAAGGTCCTTGGATGGCACGAACGGTTAAGCACTTGACTGCTAGCCGAGAGGTTGGCAGTTCCAACTCACACAGAGGCGCCAAAGGTGATCTGTTTCTGAAAGGTCACAGCCTTGAAAACGCTATGGAGCAATTCTACTCTGCACACATGGGGTGACCATGAGTCAGAATCACTCAACAGCAACAGGTTTGGTTTTGGTTTGGACTACATGATGTCAACCACTACTTTCAGGTTGAGATTCAATGATGACATGACTTTTGCAAATGTCAATATTTCTCTGCAGGGAGTGGGGCCCATGGTGAATTTTGTGCAAACCATAGAGGTCAGTGGGCCCAAAACTCTTGGGTTTGGAGGCAGAAAAACAGAAAGTTAATTACAAGATTCCCTAGATTCAGAAGTAGTTGAGTTTGTCAAATATGCACTGAAGAAGGAAATTAAAAACACAAGATGAAACGTGAAGGGACAAGAAGAAAAGATCAAAGCCACAGAGCTTTATTCCTCAGTTGGAAAGTGCACTTGTTGGGGACCTCCCCCGTTCCTGCTACGGGAAGACAGGAACTGTGAATAAGGGCCACAGAGCTGGGCCCATTCAATGGCCCTTCCCTATCTTTAAGCACAGAGTTGCACGGTCTACCGGATCGTCAATCTGAACGACCCTCCCATCTAACTGCTCTCTTCTTTTCTCCCTGACTCCAGCAGATCAGCCATCATTCCGGGCAGACTCCCACAGACTAGGTCAGCAACTCTGGTGGTCAGAGTTTGGGATATTTCAAGTTTTTCCATTTTAGACTCATTTGCTCCCAATGGTGTGAAAATCTGGTTTCAACAACTTTTTTCTTGAACGTCCCATAGTAATAAGAGATGGCCACAGAGTTGGAGCTATTTCTCTCCAGATGGATCTAAGGCAACATTAGATGAAACCATTTGGTCAATGTTATGGGAGCAGAGGCGCTCAAAGGTCCTACATGCCCCTCCCTAGTCTCCAAAGTGAAGAACAGAGAGTGGAAGTTTTGACATCATTTTTTAAAGTTTGTTAATCATTGCGAATCCCTGGCTGGTGCAGACAGTTTGCAATCGACTACTAACCGAAAGGTTGGTGGTTCGAACCCACCCAGATCATTGCAGTAATTTTTTAGAAAAGAATAACAGTGTGGAATGTTCTGCTTTTTCTTTTGATCCCACTGAGTCCAGAGCAGGCAGTCAATGGCAGGGGCCCTCAGCAGGACCTGCTTTCCACATAGGCCATTGCTGGGGAAAGGTTACTAAAAACAAACTACTCCCAACCCAGAAAACCTCACCACAAACATAGAAGAGAAAGAGAAGTTATATTATTGAATGAGTATTAAATCAGAATGTGATGCATCATCACAGGCAATCTGCTAAAGATATTGCAAAGACAGGAAGAAATATGAATCATTATATAGGTAAGGAGGTACAACCCATCAAAAAAGAAAAAAAAAACATTGACGACATCAAGGAGATCACACGTGAAGAAAACAAGAGGCCATTAAAAAGATGGGAAAGAAAAAACCAAAAGGGATATCAGAAGAGACTCTGAAACTTGCTCTTGAACATAGAATAGGTAAAGCAAATGAAGAAATGATGAAATAAAAGAGCTGAACACAAGATTTCAAAGGGTGACACAGGAAGACAAAGTAAAGTATTATAATGACATGTGCAAAGCCCTGAAGATAGAAAACCAAAAAGGAAGAACATGCTTGGTATTTCTCAAGCTGTAAGAATTGAAGAAAGAATTCAAGTCTCGAGTTGCAATACTGAAAGATTCTACAGGGAAAATATTAAACAACACAGGAAGCATCAAAAGAAGATGGAAGGAATGCACAGAGTCACTGTACCAAAAAGAATTGGTGGACATTCAACCATTTCAGGAAGTAGCATATGATCAAGAACCAATGCTCCTAAAGGAAGAAGTCCAGGCTGCACTGGAGGCATTGGTGAAAAACAGGATCCAGGAATTGATGGAATACAATTGAGATGTTTTGACAAATGGACGCAATGCTGGAAGTTCTCACTCGTCTATGCCAAGAAGTTTGGAAGACAGCTACCTGGCCAACTACCTGGAAGAGAGCCATATTTGTGCCCATTCCAAAGAAAGTCGATCCAATGAAATGCGGAAATTATCAAACAATATCATTAATATCACACGCAAGTAAAATTTTGCTGAAGATAATTCAAAAGTGGTTGCAGCAGTACATCAATGGGGAACTGCCAGAAGTTCAAGCCAGATTCAGAAGAGGACATAGAACGAGGGATATCATTGCTGATGTCAGAGGGATCTTGGCTGAAAGCAGACAATACCAGAAAGATGTTTACCTCTATTTTATTGACTATGTAGGGGCATTCAACTGTGTGGATCATAACAAATTATGGATAACATTGCAAAGAATGGGAATTCCGGAACACTTAATTGTGCTCATGAAGAACCTGTACATAGACCAAGAGGCAGTCGTTCGAACAGAACAAGGGCATACTATGTGGCTTAAAATCAGAAAAGGTGTGCATCAGGGTTGTATCCTTTCACCATACTTATTCAATCTGTGTGCTGAACAAATACCCTAGAAGTTGGACTAAATGAAGAAGAACGCGGCATCAGGATTGGAGGAAGACTCATTAACAACCTGTGATATGTAGATGACACAATCTTGCTTGCTGAAAGCAGGGGACTTGAGGCACTTACTGACGAAGATCAAAGACTGCAGCCGTCAGTATGGATTGCACCTCAACATAAAGAAAACAAAAATCCTCACAACTGGACCAATAAGCAACATCATGATAAAGGGAGAAAAGATTGAAGTTCAAGGATTTCGTTTGGATCCACAATCAACGCCCATGGAAGCAGCAGTCAAGAAATCAAATGATGCACTGCATCGGGCAAATCTACTGTAAAAGACCTCTTTAAAGTGTTGAAAAGCAAAGATGTCACCTTGAGGACTAAGGTGTGCCTGACCCAAGCCATGGTATTTTCAATCACCTCATATGCACGCAAAAGTTGGACAATGAATAAGGAAGACTGAAGAAGAATTCATGCCTTTGAATTACAGGGTTGGCCAAGAATCTTGAATATACCATGGACTGCCAGAAGAATGAGCAAATCAGTCTTGGAAGACGTACAGCCAGAATGCTCCTTAGAAGCAAGGATGGCAAGACTTCATCTCACATACTTTGGACATGTTATCAGGATAGACCAGTCCTTGGAGAAAGACATCATGCTTGGTAAAGTAGAGGGTCAGCAAAAAAGGGGAAGACCCTCAACGAGATGGACTAACACAGTGGCTGCAACAATGGGCTCAAACATAGCAAGGATTGTGAAGATGGTGCAGGACCGGGCAGTATTTCCTTCTGTTGTATATAGGGTCACTGTAAGTTGGAACCAACTTGATGGCACCTAACAACAACAGAAGAGAATTATCTGAGGTTACATTTACATATTTTTTTAGAAATACAAAGCATTTACAAGTTATCTAAAGTGAACTCTAAAGAAGGCATTGGAGGAGGGGAGCTCCTTCCCCTATTTTCACCAGGGGAATTTATCCATTTATTTTCTATTTGTACCTGTCCTTGCACCATGGAGCAGACACTGACAATGGAATTGGCAGAAAGGGCCAAAAGCCCTGGGCTGTGGCACTACAAGCCTTGCTCCTGCCCAAGTGGGAGGCCCAGAACCCTCAGGCAGCACTGCAACCCAGAAGACTGGGTCCTGCCAGAGCCACCGGTACTTACTGAAGCAGGCTGTCTTTAGGAGAGGCCTCGCTGTCTAGGGCATGGTGGCCACAAGAAAAGAGAGACCAAAGGGAGGGAGGTGGGTGGTCCCTGGAAGCAGCTGTGAGGGTCAGGGGTCATGGCACACCTGATCCCAGAGTAATGAGGGAGTGGCTGCTGGAAGCTCTATGGACCAGAAAGTGCTTGGGGAGCTGCCAGAGGAAGGAAAGAAGAGAGAGGTGAATAGATGCATGGAGCGAGGGCATGTTAAAGGGACAAAAGGGCAGGAGGAAGGGGAAGAAAAGATCCAGGAGGAGAGAAAAAGAGAGAGTAGAGGTAGAAGGTGGAGATGACGCAGCTCCAAGGAATTAAAATCTTTAAAGTAAGAACATACTCATGTATCATTTTCCTTACATTGGAGATGGGAGATTGGAGTGGAGGTTGGAGTGGGCTGTGGTTTGAAGGCCTGGGTGGCCTGGCCTAGACTTGCCTCCTTACCCATCTTGCCTGGGCTCACTCTGACCCTGAGGCTGAGGTCGGAGGTTTCTCTCAGTTCTGACCTCTCGCCCTAGTGCCCTGCATGCCATATTCTCCTGGCCTCCACTTCTGACTACCTCCTCCCTTCCTCCTCTTCTTCTCTCTCTTTCTTTGTCTTCTTTCTTCACTTTGCTAGCACCACCTCCCCTCCAGCTGGTCTGATGCCCAACATATTAGAGCCCCTAGCAAAACTGGGAAGTCCTTGGGTGACGCAAGCAATTTGTGCTTGACTACAAACCTAAAGGTTGGTGGTTCAAACCAATCCAGAGATACCATGGAAGAAAGGCCTGGAGATCTGCTTCTGTAAAGATTACAGCCAAGAAAACCCTATGAGGCAGTTCCACTCAGTAACAGATGGGGTTGCCATGAGTCGGAATCAACTTGCCAGCAATGTGTAGTAAAACTGAGGGTTAGGTAGCTTAGGGACCCAATGGCAACGTGTTATGGTAACAGAGTTCCCGTTAAGGATACCGAATACGTTGTGTGGTCAGTAGGAATGTTGGCCTTTCTCTGAAGAATGACAGGCACTCTCCAGAGCCTGTGGAGTTTGTCCAATGTAGCTCTCACCTCCTGGTGATGTCCCTTGGGGTCTTGCGTGGAGACACTTCTGACCACTGGCTCCTTGGCTCACCACAGATGGGTTTCAATAAGGTCATGCGAATGGTATTTTGTCTGCTGCAGTCAGATTTGTAGATTCAAATCAGCATGCATAGAAACAAAAAAATAAATTAAGACCCACTTTATGTTTACTAGCTCAAAGTGAATGTGCTTTATAAGCCCCAAATGTGTAGATCAAGGTTGCCAACTCTTCATGCCTCCTGCTGACTTCCCAAGCCCCAACCCTATTAGCAACCTGTGGCCCTTCAGGCCTCTGTGGGAAGTGACAAGAGTTAGTAAGTTTGCCAAAACAAAACAAAACCAAACCGGTTGCCGTGGAGTCAATTCTGACTCGTGGCTATCCTGTGTGTTACAGAGTAGAACTGCTCCATAGAGTTTTCTTGGCTGTAATCTTTAGAGAAGCAGATTGCCAGGCCTTTCTTTCATGGTGCTGCTGGGTGGGTTTGAACCACCAAGCTTTAGGCTAGCATTAGTGTTACCTAGGGAGGTCCCTGTGAGTCGGAATTGACTGGACGGCAACAGGTAGGGACCTTAAGTTCGCCAAAGGGGAGCAGAAACAGAGACCTCAGCCCTAAAGATACAGTCACCATGTTTTCCAAGAATCTTTCTCAAAAAAACAAGCAAATAAACAAGACCCATGATAGACCAGGTTGAGCGACAAGGAAAATCTTTGAAATTGGCACTGTTGTATAAAATACAGGGCATGTGTTTGCCAGAATTACGACAACAGCTACTCTCTGTAAACCCAGAGAAGGGCCACTGCAGAACTGCCACTGTCCCTTTGGAAACCTGATCTTCGTTCCTCCAACTCTGTTCCCTACTCCCGTACCCTCCCAAGTCATCAATCAGCTTCTGGTAGTAGTTAGAAGGCCTGGGTAATCATTGAATGCAAATGATAGAGCGAAGGTTTTGAAAAGGATAGCTAGCTTGGTTATTGCTAACATCCTGGACATTGCTTGTTAGGGTTTCTTGTTTTTGGAGGGGATAGGGAGGAGGAGCAGGAATTCTGAGAATCAAGACCTTCCAGCTAGAATTCTATGAGCTGCAAGAACTGATTTCTGCTTCTGGGCCAGCATCTGCCAGAGCTAAAGCAGGCCCTTTCGTTCTCAGGCTTTCTCTGCCTCCTGCTTACTGGCGCGCAGCGCAGCCATTTCCGAGGCACACAGAGATTCTCAAAGGTTTTCAGGCCCCTCCTGGTTTTCTTGCCATGTATTTTAGATACTTTAAAAGAAAACATAAAATGCAAAGCTGAAGTTCCCGAGCTGCTCTTGTGAAACGCTGCATTGTAGACAAGGGTTGCCTGGCACAGCAAAAGGTTGGAGTACAGACAAAAGGTCTGTAAAGTCCCTTCCACCATGACACCCTAGGATTCTCTGATGCAGGAGTATCCTGTAAAAGGAAAAAAAAACTCTATGCTTTCTTCAGGGACAAGTGTTTTGTCATTTGCGTTAGTGTTTACTTGTGAAATTATGGAGATATTGCAAACTTTTCTTCCAACTGGGATGTGGCACATTGCATGTCTATGAGAGTATGTGGAAGTGAGTGACAGCCTGAACTTGAATGCCTGCACAGGATAGGGGGTACTTCCTAAGTATCTGGTATTTCTTCAGATAAACACTAGGTGGCATGGAGAACTTAATAAATAAATAGGAAACACTAATATCACAAACTGGAAAATAGAGGATGCCCTTTGCCCCCATTTGCAGCCATTGTAAAATCTCCCTGTCAGAAGTTCAACAGAAAACACCAGCAATATGGCTAATGTTGCTTCTTGAGGCGTGCCCAAAGAGAACAGAGCTGGAGGAATTGGTTCACAAAATCTCCCCTCATAATCTTTTCTTGAGTATTGCTTTATAAACATGATGATAAATTTAAAAGTATAATTGTTACCATGACCAGATTCTCTAACGGAAAACAGCCTGTTTCTGTCAGTGTGGACACGTTTTTCATTTGAGAAATCCTGACCGACTCTTCTCCTCCCTCTTTTCCTTTATGATATCAGCCAAGGGGGCACGGGTGTAGGGGGGAGCAAAGCAGACTGTGAGAGCTCTTCTCCAAACATCCCTTTGGATAAAAAGGCAGGATTTTCCCAGCCATTTTGACATTCCCAACATGTTTGTTTCCCTGCGTTCAGGGCTTAGAATGTGAGGGAGTATCGTTTCCATGATGCCAAGTATGAAAACCTAGGAAGCAGGTGTCCTAGCTACAGTCCAATGATTAGATCACTTCCAAAAATACCATAAACTCTCCTTTGCTTAACGAATCCTGTAGGGAATAGCCAAGCTCCATCACAGGAAGACATTCTCGGCCCACCAGGTACTTCAAGGGCCTCTTCTGGACTTCTGGTAGTTGAAACTCATAAAATACACGAGGTTCAAGTCTTTTGCCCATTTTTGAATTGGGCTGTTTGTCTTTTTGTTGTTAAGTTATAGGAGTTCTTTATATATTCTGGATATTAAACCCCTATCAGATATATACACCATTTGCTGTTGAGTTGATTCTGACTGAAGGTGCTCCCATGTGTGTCAGAGTAGAGCTGTGCTCCACAGGGTGTTTCAGTGGCTGATTTTTCGGAAGTAGATTGCCAGGCCTTTCTTCTAAGGTGCCTCTGGATGGACTCGAACCTTCAACCCTTCAGTTAGCAGCCAAGTGCATTAACTACTTGCACCACCCGTGGACTTCTATCAGATATACAGATTAGGGAAAAGTCGGGGGTAACTATATTCCCATTTTTTCCAATCTGTAGGTTGTCTCTTCACTTTGTTGATGAAATCCTTTGATGAACACAAATGGCACATGTTTTGTTATATATATATATATATATATATATATATATATATATATATATATACTTACCACAATATGAAAAACAAAACAACCCCCACAAAGTTGCCAGCCCTGTAGCAATACCATGGCCCTGACCCTACCAGATGGGCAATAGGCTAATGAAGGCAGAAGTGAAGGTTGGTGCCACTCAGAGCAACAGGGAACGACAACTTCCAAGTGTAATTTCGGAGAATAAGAGTCAGGACAGAAAAGTTAGCCCTCTGAAAGTCTGCAGCTATGAGAAGGAGGTCTGTCTTAGCCAAACTAAAAAAAAAAAAAATATATATATATATAAAAACATTTATCTATAAGTCAACTCTGATTCGTAGTGCCCCCATGTGTGTCAGAGTAGAACTGTGCTCCACAAGTTGTTTCAGTGGCTGACTTTTTGGAAGTAAATCACCAGGCCTTTCTTCCAAGGTGCCTCTGGATGGACTCGAGCCTCCAATGTTTGGGTTAGCAGCCAAACGCGTTAACCGTTTGCACCAGGGTTAACCAGCGACTCCAGCAAAGCTAAAACCTATGGTGAAATAGTGTGCAATCTTGGGCCTGGTCAGAGGACCTGCAGGAAGTAACTAAGCAGGTGCAGGTATGATTTCCATAAAAGCAGCAGTCGGTAGTAGAACACCCGATGGGAGCCAGGCAGTGCGAGTCTGGAGCTCTCCCCCTTACTCGCTGTATGACCTCTCTGCCTCTCCCTGAGCTTCTGCATTTTCATCTGTGAAATGGGAATTTTAACAGCCACCCAGCTTCTCAGGGTTGTCTGTAGGAGCACATCAGATGAGAAGGCACTTTGTCAGCCAGGTCATAGCACAATTACCCTCATTTCTATCCGGAAACGGAGAACCCAGATTGCCGTTCTCTGATCTTCTTCTGTTTTTAATTAACAGTTTATTGTGTTTTCAGTGAGAGTTTACACAGCAAATTAGGTTCCCATTTAGCAATTTCTACACAAGTTATTCAGTGATATTGGTTACATTTTTCACAGTGTGTGATAATTCTCGTTCATTCTATTTTGGTTCTACCATTTCTGTTCTGGTTGTTCTGTTTCCATTAATCTAGTTTCCCTGCCCCCTTACCTTCTCATCTTCGCTTTAGAGTGATTTTTGACCATTTGGTCTCCTATAGATGATTTTTCTTAAAGAAGTGCATTACCCACGGGTGACATACTTTGTTTTATGAGCCCATCTGTTAGTTAGCTAAAAGGTGACCTCAAGGGATAATTTTGAATAAAGGCTTAAAGAGTGTCTCAGGGCGACAGTCTCGGGGAGTCCTTTAGTTTCAACCGGTACAGTTTAAGTCTGGACTTTTTAAGAATTTGAATTCGGTTCCACATTTCCCTTCTCTTATCTCCTGACCTTCAGCAGAAGCAGCAAGAAGAACAAGACAGTCCAGGTATGCAGAGTGATGCCAGCAGTGTGGGCCTGTGTCTTAGTTTCCTGGTGCTGCTGTAATAGAAATACCACAAGTGGGTGGCTTTAAACAGCAGAAATTATTTTCTCAGTTTAGGAGGCTTTAATTCCAAACTCAGGGCACCGGCTCTAAGGGAAGGCTCTCTCTCTGTAGGCTCTGGGGAAGATCCTGGTCTCAGCTTCCATAGCCCCGGCATTGCCCAGGTCCTTGGTGCTCCTCACATGTGCTTCTGTCTTCCCCTGTTTGTACTTACTAGTCTCTGTGTCTATAAACCAAACCAAAATCAAACTCGCTGCCGTCAAGTCCATTCTGACTCATGGTGACCCCATGTGTGCAGAGTAGAACTGCACTCCATAGGATTTTCAAAGCCTTGTGACCTTTTGGAAGCAGATCGCCAGGCCTTTCTTCAGAGGCACCTCTGAGTGGGTTCATACCGCCAACCTTTTGGTTAGTAGTTGAACACTTAACTGTTTGCACCTCAAGGACTTCCATGTCTATGCAGCTCCTTATATCACTCAGAAGTGACTGGCTTAGAACATACCTTACACTGACATGGCCTCAGTAACAGAACAGAGAAAACCCTGTTTCCAAATGGGATTACATCCGCAGGCGGAGGGATCAGGACTCCAACACACACTTTTGGGGGACACAGTCCAATCCTGTATGACTGCCCTCTCACCCCACATTTAGAAGGGGTCTCCTCACCTAATTTTCTGCCTTTTTTTTTTAATCCTTCACCCTGTTCCCTTACAAGGGAGATTCTGCACACAAGATCTCTTTTCCACTCACTTTAACTCACAGATTTGTGTCAGTCCATTTTCTGTTGAAGAAAACATGGTAATCTCCAGAGGAAAGAATCCAACTCACACACGTTTAAATGGAATTTAACAGGCATTTTTAAACTGAGAGAATATTTTCTTTCCTGAAGGCTTTTGGGGTGTTGTATTAAGGATTATTATAACCTGGTTGCATTTTCTCTGAAATTGTGGACATTGCTACGTTCTGGGGGTTCCCTGTCTCCCAGGGAAAGGCCAGTTCTGCTAATACAATTTCAGCAAGCGTAACATCCACTTTGTCTTGTACTGCAGTCCTCAAAAGTGATGGACTTGTTTTAAAATTAGTTGGGTAAATCCTTTTCTACAAAAACTACCATGCTGTAAGTTATCAGTTTTGCAAATGTGGATTTTGTTTTCCCTTGAGAACAGTTGCCCCTTTTCTCCCAAGAAAGCATTATTAAAGTTTTTACATAGACAGCAAACTTGAAATATTTTTATAGTGCTCACCCATATACCTACCATTTGGATTTTGCCACCATCACTTATCTATGGATTCATCTGTCCCTCGACCATCCACTAATACATCTTTTTTCTCTTTGTGTATTGTGGTGAAACTATACACACTAAACATTCACCAACACAACAACCTGCACATGTACAATTTGATGACATGGATTATATTTTTCATGTTGTGCCACCATTGTCACAATCCTTTTCCAAAATATTTCACCACCGTTAACATAAACTCAATGCCCCCGGTCATGGATCGAATTGTGTCCCCCCAAAATATCTGTCAACTTGCCTAGGTCATGATTGCCGGTATCGTATAATTGTCTACCATTTTATCATCTGCTGTGATTTCCCTGTGTGTTGTAAACTCTCTCACTACGATGTAATAAGATGGATTAGCGGCAGTTATACTGATGAGGTCTACAAGATTGCATAGTGTCTTAAGCCAATCTCTTTTGAGATATAAAAGAGAGAAGTGAGTAGAGACACATGGGAACCTCATACCACCAAGTGCCGGGAGCAGAGAGCATCCTTTGGACCTGAGGTTCCTGCGCAGAGAGGCTCCCAGGCCAAGGGAAGATTGATGACACGGACCTCCCTCCAGAGCCGACAGAGAAAGCGGTCCCCTGGAGCTGATGCCCTGAATTTGGACTTCTAACCTACTAGACTGTGAGAAAATAAAGTTCTCTTTGTTAAAAGCCATCCACTTGTGATAGTTCTGTTATACTAGCACTAGATGACTAAGACACCCCCCAAACAGGAACTTCCCCTTCCCCCCTCCCTTTCACCCCTCATAGGGGCCCTGTAGGACAAAGTAGAACTGCCCCATAGGATTTCCAAGGCTGTAATGTTTACGGAAGCAGATTGTCACATCTTTATCCTGTGGAGCTACTAGTAGGTTCCAACCGCCAACCTTTCACTTAGTAGCCAAGCACTTAACCATTGCACCACCAAGGCTCCTCCTTCCACCCCTGGTAACCACTAATAATCTTTGGTTTCTATATATTTGCATATTTCATATAAGTGAGAACATACAGTATTTGTCCTTTTGTGACAGACTTATTTCACACAGCACGATGTTTTCAAGGTTCATCCGTGTAGTAATATGCATCAGGACTTCGTTTCTCTTGATGGCTGAGTAGTATTTCAGTATGTGTATGTCCCACATTTTGTTTATCCATTCATCTGTTGATGGACATTTCAGTGGTTTCCCATCTTATTTTCTTGATGCACAAATGTAGATTTTGGCATATTGAACTTGCCCAAAATGATATCCATCTGTTGGGACTCCTGCAAAGCTTTCACTCTCGCAGTGGTTAAGAGCTTGGCTGCTAACCAAAAGGTTAGCAGTTCAAATCCACCAGCTGCTCCTTGGAAACCCTACAGGGCAGTTCTGCTCTGTCCTACAGGGTTGCTATGAGTCGGGATTGACTCAACGGGAACAGGTTTGGTATTTTTTGGTTTTTCCTACTTTAACTAAAAAAAGAAAATTCTGTGTTCACCTGGGGACTTTATTTGCCTTAGTGAGCTTGCTCTCTGTAGATACAAATAAAGTGCCCATGTGGTGTTGCAAGGGATAAAAGATTCCTCTGCTGATGGTCTGCTAGCCATGGCGCAGTGAGTTTAAGGCCAAACTGACCCCCATCCTGTTCTATGCTGGGGCTGAACACCAAATGAAGGGTGTTCCAGGGCCCTCATGACTTAGGGTGACTGGGCACCATCATGTTCAGAGTGTCCCTTCCTCCCCTTCCACTCCATTTTCCTTGAAGTCAAATTAACATTCAGTCCTGCCCTCATTTTTCTAGATTAGGCATGGGTCATCCACTGCTTGCATACCCAAAGCATTGGGCTTTCTTTATTATTTTCTCTAGCCTGCAAGGATAGCTGCAGACTATTGTGGGTCTTTGAAAATCCTTTACCCTCCCTTTTTGTACTTTGCTTCCACTTCCTAGTGGCCCTTCTTTATCTTCCCCACAGTAAATGTAGAGTAAATTTAGGCTGCCCCTCTGTCTGTCCACTTAGAGCTGCCCTTCCCCAGAGTACTCCAAGTTCTAAAAGGATTTCTCAGTCAAAATTTTCCCCAAAGTACTTCAATTTCTAAAAGTTCTTCAAGTTCTAAAAGGAAGAGCACACTCCTCCTCTCCATCCCTGATTTACCATATCCATTCAACCAGCTCCTGACCCTTTCTGCCTTCTCCACTCACCTCCGGACAGGAGCTGCCCGTTTAGACTCTTGTATCTAATTGAGCTAAGAAGCACTCTCTTCTCAAGTATCATTTTATGCCCCATAGTCCAGTCTAATCTTTGTCTGAAGAGTTGGCTTCAGGAATGGTTTCAGCTCTGGGCTAACAGAAAGTCCGGGGGCCGTACCCGGGGTTCCTCCAGTCTCAGTCAGACCATTAAGTCTGGTCTTTTTACTAGAATTTGATTTCTGCACCCCACCTTTCTCCTGCTCCATCACCAGGAACTAATAGGATTTTAAAAGAAAGAAGTGCTTACTATCTCAGATGGATCTTGATGTGGCAGAGTATGTGGGAGATTATCAAGAGGACCATCCGAGTGACCCTTGTCTACTTTCAGAATGTGCTGCCTCTGTTCCTTCACCCTGATGGACACAGAACAGGAATTTGTTATGTCTGACTCTGTCTCTCAGAAAAGTCGCCAACCCCCGCTCTAGACCTCCAGCACAAAAGGCATACTTCTCCCTTTGATTTGAGCTTGTTTCCTGTGCCACTGCCTTGAGTAAACAACATCTTAGAACGTCGTAGGTAGTTTCTGGAAAGTTTGGGAGTTTTCTAAACATGGAACAGATGCACAAGAACATCTGGGTGGTAGGCTCTCAGCAATGCTTCAAGGGTTCCATTGTCACTCACAGCTGGGGCCCATCTGCCGGGGTGGGGATTTGGAGGCTTCTAAAGTAAAAAGTCTCTTTTTTATTAGTTTATCGCAAATGAGCTTTTGGGGGCTAAAGATCCCCATACTGAGGCAAAATTTAGTGCACTAAATGCTTATTTTTGAAAATTATTATTTCTGTGCTGGAAAATTTTATTCAGGTTTTATTGACAACATAACCATAACATACCCTACAAAACCAAAGTAATTATCATAATCTCTAGTGCTTGTTAACAATATATGGTTTTCACAGTATTTTTATGTATATTATCTTATATGATTATCTTATCTCACACAGCAGTGCTGAGGAATAGGCAAGGCATATAGATAGATACCCACTTAATGGATGAGAAGATGGAGGCCCAGACACTTGAAAAGACTTGCTCAGGGTCAAGGCTAATGAGTGGCAGGATCAGCCTTGATTTCTGATCTTCCAAGGCTTAGTTTAAAGGACCACAATAACTGAGTTGATAAGGAAAGTCAACTTTTAGAGAAAATTGCTTGTATGAAGCTGAAAGATTTGGTTTGAGGGCAAATGGTATATGGTTCCTGTGATGGTTAAAATTGTGTGTCAACTTGGCTGGGCCATGATTCTCAGTGTTTTAATGTGATCACTCCCATGATTGAATATACTGTGAGTAGCCAACCAGATGAAAGGGAGCCTTCTTGGGGGTGTGGCCTGCACCTGAATATAAGCAGACTTTCTGGCTTTTTGCTCTCTCTGGATCCTGCGGCTGCCTCCTGTCGTCTCATCTCCAGTTCTTGGGACTTGAGCTATCAGCTTATCTGCCGGACTTGGGATTTGTTGATTTTCACGTCCTGTGAGTGGAGCCCTCCTCTCTGACCTGCTGATCTTGGGTTCACCAGCCCCTGCAGCTACGTGAATCAGGAGAAGCCTTCTGGTCTTGCCTGCTGATCTCGGAATTCGTCAACCTTCACAGCCTGTGAGCAGCTGCCCTGCTTTCCTACCTGCCGATCTTGGGCTTGCCAGCTTGTGGGGCTGCGTGACTTGGGAGAAGCCTCTACCCTGATCCATGGACTTGGGACATTCTAGCCTCTACAATCACTTGAGCTGTTTCCTTGATATAAATCTCTCTCTATATATATATTTATATGCTTTATTGGTTTTGCTTCTCTAGAGAACCCAGCCTAAGACAGTTCCTAAGACTGACCTTTGGACGGTGACACTTCCATTCTTCCTCACAAACTAAGCTTACTGTATTTTTACAAAAATAATGCATGCTTTCCACATTTGTTTGCCAACCATGACCTCCCACCTCCCGAGGTATTTTTGTAAGTGCGCTATGCTGATTTTTTTACAGCAACATGTTTTGAAAAAGGGCATAGCAGCAATCACAAAAATATCTCACAGGGGGAGGGTGCAGTTGGCAAACAAATGTAGAAGGTGCACGTTATTTGCATAAAATACAGTACTGCTTATTCGTAATTGGTAGAATGCTCTGTAGCTAAGAATTATTACAGAAAGAGTGTGTTGAGCTCCAGGGCCAGTGTGTTATATGAGATCGGAGTGGAATCTTTGTGCTGTCCACTCCCACAAAACAGGATTGATCGTATTCCAGCAGATGACTCACTACCACACATCTGAAGACAGCAGGATTAATAGCGATCCAAGTCACTTGGACAAAGTAATCCTCAATTTGGGTCACCTTGTGAGCCTCTCCTACCAATCCCTCCACCCTTCAGAGCAGGCCCAAGGGTTCACGTTCTTTCCATCTTCTCCACACACTTTGATCAGCAGCAACAGTTGGATGCTAAAAGAAAACTGGGGAAATGCCAATTTCCAGAGTATTCTCTGATGACTGTTGCATCCTGCCTTCCCAAGAGCCTCTCACCTGTATCCAAGCCAAACATTACAGATGGGGGCCTAGTGCATCATCATGTTTGCTGTGGTTTCAAGGAGACCTTTAAAACCAAACCCAATCTCTTACTGAGGCCCTTTGACCCATTTTCCACTGTTGGGGAGTTGACGTGGAACAAAAACAAGTATCATTGTCTGTCTTCAGGCTTGATCTACTTGTCATCAAAATAATCGGTTGAAAAATGGAATATGCAGCCAACACAGTTTTTTCACGTCATCTAGTAAAAAATGTACCAAACCCATCTGTACTGGCACACATAATACAAGAAGTCTATTTGTATCCAAAGATGCAGGCTAATTGTAAAATGTGTATTCCAGTTGCCATGAAATCGACTCTGACTCATGGAGACCCCATGTGTATCAGAGTAGAACTGTGCTCCATAGGGTTTTCAATGGTTGATGATCTTACAGAAGTAGATTGCCAGGCCTTTCTTCCAAGGCACTTCTGGGTGTATTCGAACTAACATTTTGGTTAGTAGCCAAGCACTTAACCATTTGTGCCACACAGGAGCTCCTGGAATGTGTGTAGTCCAACAAATAGTATGTTTAAAAGAAAGTCACTTCTTTTGGGTCAGTCAGAAATGAATGATGAATCAAACCAGAGAAGAAGACTTCTTTGTAAACAGAAATGGAAGGGGCAGTGGTGGTTCAGTAGCAGAGTTCTCACCTTCCATGCGGGAGACCCAGGTTTGATTCCCTGCCGATGCACCTCAGCACCACCAGTCTGTCAGTGGAGGTTTGTGTGTTGCTATGATGCTGAACAAGTTTCAGCAGACTTCCAGACTAAAGATGGACTGGGAATAAAGGCCTGGTGATCTAGTTATGAAAATCAGCTGGAGAAAACCTTATAGATCACAATGATCCTACCTGCAACATGGGGATGGCGCAGGACCGGGCAGCATTTCATTCCATTGTGAATGGGGTTGCCATGAGCTGGGGGCTCGCTCGATGGCAGCTAACAATAACAATAATATAAACCTTAATTTCTTCATTTAAAAATAGGGCTAATAGTGCTTACCTTAAAAAGCGATGGAGTTATCAAAGCTAATCAGAAGAGATTTAAGCATCATGCTCAACTCTGAAACTCACCTCCTGTCACTCAGCACCAGGATCTGTCTTTGATGCTGAAGATCCATGTGATCTGAGTTGATCATGTGTCAGCATTCATTGGCTACCATCAAGTCAAGAGGTGATCCAAATCAGATACCGTGTGAGAAACTAGTCATGGAAAGCCTAATTTTTTTTTCATCAAAAAAGTCTCAACCCCATTTAGACAGAAATGGAAAACGACATTTCAAACTTTAATCCCTTAATATGCAGTCTGGTTCTTTCCAAAGGTTGCAAGGTTTCCAAGTTCTGGAATTCATAACTGACAAACCATATGGAAACAGAATGTTCTGCACATCTTGGCTTCCCAAATATTGTCAGAGTATGAGTGACTCTCAGTGACACTGTCCAGGACCATTCATGCAGGCAGCCACACCCTTGCCAGGGCAAACCCTTTCCTTCCATAAGACTAGTCTCCTTACTACACCAAGCCCATTCAAGGCTACATTTCTACCACCAAGCCTTTACGCAAGCTGCTGCCCCCATACAGAGTGCCTAACTTGTTTATCTTTCTAGATCCATCTCTGATTCCATCTTCCCATGAAGCTTTCTGAGACTACTCCAGCCAATAGGGATCTCTCCAATTTCTCGTGGCCCCTGGCACTGTTTCTACTCCACACAATTTGAGACTTTTTGTTGGTTTTGCTGTCCCACCCACTCTGCTCCAACTCACTCTCTGATCATATCATAAATGCCATGGCTCAACACCCAAACTAGTTCCTCAGAGAATGAGGACAGGCTTGAGAAACACATATAGCTACAACTTGCCCTCCCCACGCCACTTTCTAGCTGCGAGACCAGTTTGACTACCTCTCTGAGCCTCCCTCAGTCTCTTCATCTAACAGGAACCAACCAACCAACTAATTACCATAGAGTCGATTCCAATTCATGGCGACCCTAAGTGTGTACTCATGTGTGTAGAGTAGAACTGCATTCCATGCAATGGCTGTGACCTTTCGAAAATAGGTCACCAGGCCTTTCTTCTGAGGCACCTCTGGGTGCATTTGAACTGCCAACCTTTTGGTCAGTAGTTGAGTCCTTAACGGTTTGTGCCACCCAAGGACTCCTCTAACAGGAACAATGGCACCTATTTCATAGGGTTTTCAGGAGAGAACATTATGATGTGCCTATATAGCACAGTGCCTGGTACATAATAAGCAGGCAATAAATGTGAGATACTGTATGTACTTCCTCATAGTATTTAGCACTGTCAGGGTACACAGTGGGCAATGGATTGTGGCTTGATTACTGAATGCATTCTTAATGCAATATCCTGGAGAACTGGATGACAAAATAGTAATTCTAGAGTTATATGGTTAGGAAAGATTGTAAGACATCGTCTTCCTTTTTAGGAAGCGTTTATTGATATGGAAAAATGTTCACAATCTATCATTAAAGCCAAAGAGCCAATTTCTTAAATAGGATGTTTGAGGCCTACATGCATTTTTGTTAAAAAATATATATGTAGACATATATATATTCATATATAATATTTTAATCTTATTGAGGTAAAATAATGTAACAAAACATTTTCCATTTCAACCATTTTTATGTGTACGATTCAATGATATTGATTACGTTCATCACGTTGTGCAACTATCACTATTATCTGTTTCCAAATTTTTTCCTCACTCTTAACAGAAACTCAGTGTCCCTTAAGCAATACCTTCCCCTTTCCCCCTCCCATGTGCCCCTGGTAACCAATAATAAACTATGCATTTGCCTATTCTAGATATTTCGTATAAGCAGGATCATACAATAGTTGCCCTTTTGTGACTATTTGAGTCCCTGTTTCCAATTCTTTTGGGTATATACCTAAGAGCGGAATTGCTGGGTCATATGGTAATTCTATATTTAACTTTTTGAGGAAGTGTCAAACTATTTTCCACATCAGCTGCACCATTTTACATTCCCATCAGCAACGGATAAGGGCTCCAATTTCTTCACATCCTTGCCAACACTTGTTATTTTTCATTTTTCTAATAACAGTCATCCTAGTGGGTGTGAAATGGTATCTCATTGTAGTATATGTATATATAGATTTTAATTAAAAAATGTGCAATTGGGAAGGATGCACCAAAATGTTAACAGTAGTTATCTCTATTGGTGGGATTAAAGTTTTAAGTTTCTTTTTGCTATCTATATTAACTCTTTTGTTATGAACGTGCATTACTTGTGTACATAAGACATAATAAATGATTATTAAAATATCACATATGTATATAATAAAACTATGTATGAATACAGATAGGGGCTGGGAGGTAAGGAAAATACAAAACTGAAAAAAAATGTTTTTCGGGTCATGGGATTATGGCTGCTTTTAGTTTATAGAAACCATCTTCTAAATCATTCCTATGCTTTCATGCTGGTCAAACTCACCTCTCTGGTCAATAAATGATAAGGCTGTTCTTGACAGGCAGTATTCTGAGAAGGGAATCTTAGTCAGCTTCTAGACTTACCTAAATAGAAAATGAACTATGTTTTTACCAATCTGTTAACTGGCTTCTTTCTGGTGGACCCCAATTATTTTGAATCTGCCAATCAGTGTCATGTGGCTCCTGCCTAAAAACAACCAGTTGCTGTCAAGTCAACTCCAACCCATGGTGACCTCATGTGTGTCAGAATAGAACTGTGCTCCATGGGGTTTTCAACGGCTAATGTTTTGGCAGTAGATCGCCAGGACATTCTTCCAAGGTGCCTCTGGGTGGACTCGAACTTCCAACCTTTCAGTTAGCAGCTGAGCTCATTACCTGTTTGCACCACCTAGGAACTCTGGATCCTGCCTAGAGTTTCAGAATTGTTCTACGGTTCTGGAAATTGAGAGGCTCTTGTCCTCTTGGGCCAGGGTCGGGACATAATCCTTTGCTTGTGTGGATCACCCCATCTGGGTTGCCCGTCTGTAATGTAAAGCTAAGGTCCCCGGGAGGCACAAATGGTTTGTGCTTGACTACTAACCTATAGGTGGTTCATACTCACCCAGCAGCACCACAGAAGAAAGGCCTGGTGGTCTGCTTCCATAAAGATTACAGCCAAGAAAACCCTATGGAACAGTTCTACACAGGGGGTCACCATGAGTCAGAATCGATGGGCAATGGGTTTGGTTATTTTGTTCTGCAAGTCTAGAAGCATGGCGCCCATCAGGGCTGTGAGTACCTCTGCAATGCAGGCTGCCCTTTCTCCCTATCAGCTCTCTTAGCAAATGTCCTGTCCTAGACAGTAACTCCCCTCCCTCATGCCACCTTGTCACTGTAGCCAGGTCAGGACTGGGATATGGAGCTCTGACATATGGCCAAAAAAACCTGGGTTTGTAGCAGGGGTGGGAAAGAAGGTGGGGCCCAGGCCAAGGGACACAGGGTGGGATTGGAGGAGTCTTGTTCCTATCTCTGTTGGCTTTAGGAACAGATGAGCATATACTTACAGGGTCACCAAGATTTAAGTTCAGATTGCTTTCCAGTTAACAACAACAAGAACAGAAAACATTTATTGAGTGCCTACTATATGCTGAAGCCCTGGTGGTGCAAACGGTTAAGTGCTTGGCTGCTAACCGAAAGGTTGGAAGTCCAAACCCACCCAGCAGTGCCACAGAAGAAAGGCCTGGTGATCTGCTTCTGTAAAGATTATAGCCAAGAACTACGGGGTAGTTCAACTCTGTTATATGGGGTCACTATAAGTTGAAAATGACTCGACAGCACCTAACAATAACAACAACTATATGCCAGACACTGATCTATGCAGTGAGGACATACCGAAACCAAACCAAACCAAACCAACCCACTGCCATCATAGCAACCCTGTAGGACAGATTTCCAAGGCTGTAAATCTTTAGGGAAGCAGACTGCCACATCTTTCTCTTGCAAAGCAGCTGGTAGGTTCGAACCACCGACCCTTCTGTTAGCAGCCGAGCGTTTTAACCACTATGCCACCAGGGCTCCCTAATGGGGATATACTGGTGAGCAAAACAGACAAAAATCCCTTTCCTCTTGGACCTCATATACTCATTGGGGGAGACTTGCCCAAGCATGATGATGCTTTTCCAACCGCAATCAAAACAGAACATAAGGCAGATGAACTCTGAATGAAGAAGCAACTGAACACGTCTCCCATTTCTTGGTGGTGTGGCAGATCTTGGCGCCTTACTTCCTTGTTTCATTCAGAGTGTGTTTCTGCCAGGAGCATGCATTTTCACTAGAACACTTGCTTTGATCTCCTAATCAAACAAACTTCCTAATTTTCACGATGAGGTGGATGAAAGTGTCATCTCACTACATAGAGAAATACTGTAGGAGGTATAATTTTCTAACAACAATAAAAGAGAATGCCACAGAAGAAGATATCCTGCCTACTGTTGCTGTTAGGTGCGGTCGAGTTGAATCTGACTCATAGCGACCCCATGTGACAGAATAGAGTTGACCCATAGGGTTTCCTAAGCTGTAATCTGTTACAGAAGGAGCCCTGGTGGCAAAGCAGTTAGGCGCTTGGCTGCTAACCAATAGATCGGCGGTTCGAACCCACCAGCTGCTCCACAGGAGAAAAGACCTGGTGATCTGCTTCCGTAAAGATTACTCCTTGCCATGAAGTCAATTCCAACTCAAAGCAACCCTATAGGAGAGAGTACAGCTGCCCCATAGGGTTTCCAGGGCTATCATCTTTATAGAAGCAGACTGCCATGTCTTTCTCCTGTGTAGCAGCTGGTGGTTTTGAACCACCAGCCTTTCAGTTAGCAGCATAGTGCTTTAAACACTGTGCCACCAGGGATCCTTTCCGTAAAGATTACAGCCTAGGAAACCCTATGGGGCAATTCTCCTTTGTCCCATAGGGTTGCTATGAGTCGGAATCCACTCGATGGCTCACAACAGCAACAATCTTTACAGGAGCAGATCTCCAGGTCTTTCTCCCTTGGAGCCGCTGGGTGGGTTCGAACCATCAACCTTTTGTTTAGCAGCTGAGCACTTAACCGTTGTGCCACCAGAGCTCCTTATCCTGCCTACTAAAGAGGAATTATTTAATATAAAACATAAGCGACTACATTCCAGCATAGTTCTTACACAATGTTCCGATTATGTTTCTATCTTGATTTTAAGACTGCTAAAGACTGGGACTTCTCAGCAAAAACCACTAAAGCAGCCCATATTTAACCACGACCTTTCCCAGATTGCCTTGGAAAAGGATTGATCAAGAGGTAAAGGGTCATCCATTAGTCCGTGTTCTTCGGTGAGAGGTTGTGTGTGTATGTGTGTGTGTGTGTGTGTGTGTGTGTGTGTGAGAGAGAGAGAGAGAGAGAGAGAGAGGAGGATAAAAATATCTGAGGATATAGAGAGTTGTTTTGTTCAGAGAATTTGGCCTGAAGCTTCTAACAATGCCTTAACGAATCTCCTGGCATTGGAATGCAAGCATTGATTTTTATTAAACTTGGGAGCGTTTGCAGTTCTCCCTGAGCTGAGGTCAGAGCTGGTGGAGCACTGCCCGGCTGCTGGCCCTGATAACCACAGCCTCTTGGTCTAGGCAAAGAGCCTGGTCTTAGCGGCCAACGGAGCCTTCTCCTCTTCCTCTCCCACCGTGACTGTCACTGCTTCAGAAATACCCCCAAAATGGCAATAAGTGATGTGCAAACACACCGGATGGATTGCTAATCTCTTTTTGAGGCTTTCTTAATGGTGCATTCATAGCCCCTTGGAGCAAACTCAATTTCTCTCTGTGTGCTCTATTTCCAGTTTTACAATTCTAGAAGAAATCATATTGGCAAACATATTTTGTGACTTGGATGCTAGGTAATTTATACAATTGCTTACCTACTATGACAACAAACAGCAATTCCACTCATGGGAGGATGGATGGTTATTCATCAGTCACAGCTGAGACACGGAAACAGACCTGGGGCCTTATATGTGGCCCAAAGCTATGAACTTGGGAGTTATTTCAGGCAAATCACTTGTTTCTTTGAAGGGAGAATAGAAAAACAAAAGTCAGCTCTTTGAGTCTTCTCCTTTATATTGACCACTAGATCTTAAGAGAGACTCAAATGAGCAGAGAGAATAAAGCTTGAATGGTACAAATGCCACAGTGCTAACTATTGGCACTTCCAGGTCATCTGTGCCAGGGATGTGGCTGTGGCCCTGATCTTGGAGGGTGATAGGTAACTACGTGACAAGATGTGAGCATCTCTTCCATTGGACCAGAGACCCTCACCCCATAATGTCTCCTGGAGGAGCCCACAGTCACCCCCAAAGAAATCCCAAATCTTCCCGTAAGATGTTGCTGTACACTTTGGGCTCAGTAGAGTTTTTTTTAGGGGGGGAGCTTTAGGTGAAGGTTTACAGAGCAAATTAGTTTCCCGTTCAATAGTTCATACGTAAATTGTTCCATGACATAGGTTGCAATCCTGCAATGTGTCAGCACTCTCCCGTTACCACCCTGAGTACTCATTTTCATTCATCAGATTTTCCTGCCCCTTCCTGCCTTCTCCTCTTTGCTTTTGGGCATATGTTGTCCTTTTGGTGTCATATGTTACTGTTTATTTTTATATGCCTGTTTATTATTTGGGTGAAAGGTGATCTCTGGGAATGGTTTCAGTTCCAAGTTAGAAGGGTGTCTAAGGGCCATAGTCTCGGGGATTCCTCCAGTCTGTCTCAGACCAGTAAGTCTGGTCTTTTTTATGAATTTGAATTTTGTTCTACATTTTTCCCCCCACTCTAACCAGGACCTTCTATTGTGATCCTGGTCAGGGCAGTTGGTAGTGGTAGCCAGGCACCATCTAGTTCTTCTGGTCTTAGCCTGGTGGCCCAGTAGAGATTTTAAAAGATGGGTGGTTTGAACCCACCAGCAGCTCTGTGGGAGAAAAGACCTGGCTATCTGCTCCTGTAAAGATTAAAGCCTAGGAAACACTATGGGGCAGTTCTCGATGACATACAACAATCACCACGATTTAAATTTTTTAAAATACATATTAAAATAAAAACACAATCTTGGATGAAGGAGGAGCTCTTATCTAGGGGGCTGGGTGGGTTGGCTCTAAGCCAGTGGTTCTCAACCATGACTGCAAGTTAAAGTGACTTGGGGAGCTTTTAAAATTCCCAAACACCCAGGCCTGTCCCAGCCGAATTGAATCAGAATCTTGGGGGGTGGGCCCCAGGCCCCAGTATTTTTTCAAGTTCTTCAGATGATTCCGATGTGGGGCCCAGGTTGAGAACTACAGTTTTTTACCAGTTAACTCTGATAAAGGCAATGGTTGTCTCACTTTTAGTGTGCACCAGAATCACCTGGGGGGCTAGATCAAATGCAGATTCAGTGGGTCTGCGTTGGGTCCAGAGAGTGTGCATTTTTAACAAGCTCCCTAGGTGATTCTGAGGTTGGTGGCCCATGGACCATATGCTCAGAATTCTACCCTGGGCTCGCATGTTTCCTGTGCTTCCTGTATTGTTGAATTTCCTAACAGTGCTCTCCTCTCCCACAGCTCCCTGTCTGCATGTGCTTATGTGGGAGCTTATGGGCCCTGGAAGGAGCCTTGGTAGTGCAATGGTTAAGCACTAGGCTGCTAACCAAAAGATTGGTGGTTCAAACGTACCAAGCAGTGCCATGGAAGAAAGACCTGGCGATCTGCTTTTGTAAAGATTACAGCCTAGAAAACTCTATGATGTGGCCTCCCCATATTCCTCATCCCCATAGGAACACCTTTGTTGGTCACCTCTGTTAGGGGTGGGGGAGCATGGAATTTTTTGAAAAGCTTCAGAGAGGAGGCTGCATATGCCTGGGCTTTGAAGGGTGGGGCAGGATTTCCACAGGCAGAGAGGGAAGGAAAGAACTTTCTAGAAGGAGGCAATGATATGTGAAAAGCTGAAAAGGGTGGTTGCTGTGTTGTTTGAATTTGCCGCTGGGACCGATCCAGGAAGCTGCTTTGATTTACCCTGTTGCTGGTTTACCAAGTTTGCTTTCAGATTGTAGTATGCATTTAGGCTGCACTGACCTATCAGGAGACAGGTATAGGTTACTCTGTTGTTGGTTTACGCTGCCTTTCCAGAATTTCTGCAACCTCCAAGAAGTGCAAAACTTCCAAGTGCAAGCTTTGGGTCCTTCCCACCACATGCAGCCCAGTGCTAACTGTCCCCAGTGCCCCCAACACTCCCCTGCACGCCAGCTCTGATGTTCCTCCGTATCTCCCACCACATGCCCGCAGAAGAGAGCCTGTTAGAGTGGGAAAAGGGGATCAGGAAGGCTTCAGGTAGGAGGCTGCATTTGAGCTGGGACCTGTGGGTGGGCAGAGACGGAGGGAAAGAACATTCTGAAAAGGGGCAAGCAGACAAGCAAAGGCATGATTACTATAGTATCTCTACTATAAAGCAGGACATGGGTGCATGAGGGTCATGTGTTCAAACTCTAGCTTGGCCATCTCCTAGTTCTTTTCTCTCTCTCTCTCATACACACACAGAGATACACATTTGCATGTGTATGTGCGTGCACACACACACACACGCACACACACACACACCTCTTCCATGTTGTCTAAACACTCTCCTAATTGTGCATACTCAGTTAGTTGCCTACTCTTCTGTGTATCTGGTCTTCAGTGGCTGCGCTACCTCTATTTCCCCACTCCTCTTATGGCATATGGTCAAAACAGCCTAGGACTTAATAGTTGTGAGGTGTTAGCAAAGTTGTTTAATTTCTATGAGCCTCAATTTCCTTACTTGTAAAATGGGGATATCAAAAGTACCTCCCTTAAACAGAGTTGTTGTAGGGATTAAGTAAAATGCCACGTATAAAATTCTCGGCATCAACCCCAGAACACAGTAAAGTCTCAGCATATCATCTCACTATATTATAGCTTTAGCTATTATTATTTTTTCCCCATATGAGATAAATACAGTAAGTCCCTGGGTTACAAACGCCTGACTTATGGACAACTCGTGTTTGCCCTTTAATGTCATGTAAATTTGCCCTCACTTTGAAATGATTGAACCAACCCCTACTCGCAACAAATTCTTCATCACAATCACCTCCACTTGCTGCTTGTGTAGCTTTTAAATCATTGAAAAGCCTCTGAGCCTTTTCTTGCACTAACAAACCAACACCAGGCCAAACCCATTGCCGTCAAGTCGATTCCAACTCATAGCAACCCTATAGGACAGGGTAGAACTGCCCCATAGGGTTTCCAAGGAGTGGCCGGTGGATTCAAACGACCGACCTTCTGGTTAGCAGCTGAGCTTTTAACCACTGCGCCACTAGGGCTCCCTCGCACTAAAGTAAGGCTAAATAAGAACCATGTACACCTGTTCCAACTTACCTACAAATTCGACTTTAAAGACACACTTAGGAATGGATCTCATTCATAACCTGAGGACTGCCTGTACGTGAATGAAGGTTGACAGTACTCTGTGAAATAGTGGATCCTTAGAAAAAGAATTTCAAATGTTAAGATGCATTAAAGGAGCAATTCTGAGGAATCCAGTGGTCAACCCTTTTATAACTAAGGTCTCATCCTATTCATTCATTCTACTCATGTTTATTAAGCACCTATTACATGCCGGGATCTTGCTAAGAAAGACAAAGTACTGCTCTCCACCTTCATGGAGCTTACATTCTAAAGGAGGGAGACAGTCAATAAACAAGTCAGTGAATCTACATTAAGTCAAGTGGCAACAAGTTAAGCAAAGCTCGAGCAGGTGGGTTGATGGGGAGTTTCAGAGGTGAGGTGTTGTTATTTTATACTGAGCAGTCAGGGAAGGCCTTACACAGGAGATGTCATTTGAGCAGAGACCTGAAGGAGGCAAGAGAATGAGAGTAAGCCCTGGGGATGTTTGAGGAAAGAGCTATCCAGGCAGAGGAAAGAGCAAGTGCAAAGACCCTGAGGCAGGAGTGTGGGTAATGTGTTTGAGGAACAGCAAAGGGGCCTTATTAATTTTGCAAACTCAAGTGTTTGCTTGAAGGGACACCCAGATGTCAATATCTGAATGTTTATTTGAAAGTCCTAAATGCCATAGAGGACCCTGGGTGGTGCAAACAGTTTGCTCTCCTCTACTAACCTAAACTTTGGCGGTTTGAACCCACCCAGTGGCACCACAGAAAAAAGGCCTGGCGATCACTTCCTTAAAGATTACAGCCAAGAAAGCCCTATGGAGCAGTTCTACTGTGTAACACAGGGGGTTGCTGTGAGTTGGAATTGACTTGAAGGCAACAAGTTTGGTACGGTGTTTTGTTTTGTTTTAAATGTTGAAAGTCATGGAGAAGAAAGCTAATCATAAAATATGATGATTCTGTTTGAAGTCTCCAGTCCCTTGGATGCTGCTCTTCTCCTGGTGTCATGGATCTTTGGGTCATGCCTGCCTTTGCTACTTAGCCTAGAGTACCCAGGAAAGGGCAGAAGTCTTCCTTTGGCTCTCAGTATAAGACTTATTGTTAGGTGCCGTCCAGTCGGTTCCAACTCATAGCAACCCTATGCACAACAGAACGAAACACTGCCTGGTCCTGGGCCATCCTCATAATTGTTGCTTGAGCCCATTGTTGCAGCCACTGTGTCAATCCAGCTCATAGAGGGTTTTCCTCTTTTTCACTGACCCTCTACTTTATCATTCTCCAGGGACTGGTCCCTCTTGATAACATGTCCAAAGTATGTAAGACATAGTCTTGCTATCCTTGCTTCTAATGAGCATTCTCGTTGTACTTTTTCAAGACAGATTTGTTTATTCTTCTGGCAGTCCATGGTATATTCAACATTCTTCACCAGTAGCGTAATTCAAAGGTGTCAATTCTTCTTCAGGCTTCCTTATTCATTGCCCAGCTTTCACGTGCATATAAGGTGATTGAAAACACCATGGCTTGGGTCAGGCGCACCTTAGTCCTCAAGGTGATGGTATTTTGAGTGCCTTCCAACCTGAAGGGCTCATCTTCTGGCCCTATATCAGACAATGTTCCACTGCTATTCATAAGGTTTTCACTGGCTAATTCTTTTCATAAGTAGACCACCGGGTCTTTCTTCCTAGTCTGCCTTAATCTGGAAGCTCAGCTGAAACCTGTCCACCATGGGTGACCCTGCTGGTATTTGAATACTGGTGGCATAGCTTCCAGCCTCACAGCAACATACAAGCCCTCACAGTACGACAAACTGACAGATGTGTGGGTGTAGTATAAGACTAAGGACCCAGATTAATGTACTGGATTTTTTATGGGTCAGTGACTCATTCCTTTATTCATCCCACCATTCAACAAGCATTTATGCTTTACTTTCTTTAGATACTACTGTGCTAAATTGTGTGAAAGACACAACTATCCTAAAAAATGGGCCCAGTACCCCAACAAATTTGAAAACCTAGAGGAAATGGAGAAATTTCTAGAAACACACTACCTACCTAAACTAAAACAAATTGACATAGACAATCTGAGCAGACCCATAACAAGAGAAGAGATTGAACAGGTAATAAAAACAAACAAACAAACAAACAAACAAAAAAAACTCCTCACAACAACAACAAAAGCCTTGGCCTGGACAGCTTCACTGGAGAATTCTACCAAACATTCAGAGAAGAGCTCCTACCAGTATTACTCAAACGATTTCAGAGCATAGAAAAGAAAGGAATACTCCCAAATTCAATCTATGAAGCCAGCAGAAACCTGATACCAAAGCCAGGCAAAGACACCATAAAAAAAAATTACAGACCAATATCTCTCATGCATATAGATGCAAAAACTCTCAACAAAATTCTAGCCAATAGAATTTAGCATCATATCAAAAAAATAGTACACCACGACCAAGTGGGATTCATACCAGGTATGCAAGGATGATTCAACATTAGAAAATCAATCAACATAATCCACCACATAAATAAAAGGAAAGAAAAGAATCACATGATCATCTCAATTGACTCAGAAAAGACATTTGATAAAGTCCAACACCCATTCCTGATAAAAATTCTCAATAAAATAGGAATAGAAGGGAAATTCCTCAACATAATAAAGGGCATCTATACCAAACCAACAGCCAACATCATTCTCAATGGAGAGAGGCTGAAAGCATTGTCCCTGAGAACAAGAACAAGACAAGGATGCCCTTTATTGCCACTCCTATTTAACATTGTGCTGGAAGTCCTAGCTAGAGCAATAAGTTAAGAAAAAGAAATAAAGGGCATCCAGATTAGTTAGTGTCATGGACTGAATTGTGTTCCCCAAAAATATGTGTCAACTTGGTTAGGTCATGATTCCCGGTATTGTGTGGCTGTCTTCCATTTTGTGATTGTAATTTTATGTTAAAGAGAATTAGGGTGGGTGTCATGGATTGAATTGTGTTCCCCAAAAATATCTGTCAACTTGGCTGGGTCATGATTCCCAGTATTGTATAATTGTGTACCATTTTGTAATCTGATGTGATTTCCTTATGTGTTGCAAATTCAGTCACTATGATGTAATAAGATGGATTAGCAGCAGTTATACTGATGAAGTATACAAGATTGGATAGTGTTTTAAGCCAATCTCTTTTGAGATATAAAAGAGAGAAGCGAGCAGAGATACATGGGAAACTCATACCACCAAGAAAGCAGTACCAGATGACTAAGACAGTGGGGTTGTAACACTTTTACTAAGGTCACATCCCTGATCCAATGTAAAGGGAATTTTCCTGGGGTGTGGCCTGCACCACCTTTTGTCTTACAAGAGATAAAAGGAAAAGGAAGTGAGCAGAAATGGGGGGACCTCATACCACCACGAAAGCAGTGCCAGGAGCAGAGTGCATCCTTTGGATCTGGATTCCTGCGTGGAGAAGCTCCTAGTCCAGAAGATTGATGACACGGACCTTCCTCCAGAGCCAACAGAGAAAGTGTTCCCTTGGAGCTGATGCCCTACATTTGGACTTCTAGCCTACTAGACTGTGAGAGAATAAATTTCTCTTTGTTAAGGCCATCCACTTGTGGTATTTCTGTTAGAGCAGCACTAGATGACTAAGACAGTTACCATTTGTAGGTGATCTTTCATTTTTCCTGAGCTGCTCTCTGAATTCTTTCTTACTCTTTGGTTTTGGAAATTTTGATTATGGTATGTTTTGGTGATTTTTTTACTAGACCGTGAGAGAATAAACTTGTTTGTTAAAGCCATCCACTTGTGGTATTTCTTTTATAGCAGCATTAGATGACCAAGACAGTAAGGAAGAAGTAAAGCTATCCCTATCTGCAGATGATATGATCCTATACATAGAGAACCCCAAAGACTCCACAAGAAAACTACTGGAACTAATAGAAAGATTCAGCAGAGTAGCAGGATACAAGACCAACATACAAAAATCAGTTGGATTCTTAAACACCAACAACAAGAACTTCGAAAAGGAAATCAGGAAAACAATACCAATTACAATAGCACCTAAAAAAATAAAACATTTGGGAATAAATCTAAGCAGGAACATAAAAGACCTATACAAAGAAAACTACAAAATACTATTGCAAGAAATCAAAACAAAACTACATAAATGGAAAAACTTACCATGCTCATGGATAGGAAGACTTAACATCGTGAAAATGTCAATCCTACCCAAAGAGAGCTACAGATATAATGCAATCCTGATCCAAATACCAACAGGATTCTCTAATGAGATGGAAAAACCAATCACCAACTTTATTCGGAAAGGGAAGAGGCCCAAGATAAGCAAAGCATTATTGAAGAAAAAGAACAAAGTAGGAGGACTCACACTACCTGATCTGAGAACCTACTATACAGCCACAGTGGTAAAAACAGCCTGGTACTGTAAAACAGCAGACACATAGACAAATGGAACAGAATCAAGAACTCAGACATAAATCCATTCACCTATGGTCAGCTGATCTTTGACAAAGGAGCAAAGTCCATTTAATGGGGGTGGAAAAAAGGTCTTTTTAACAAGTGGTGCTGGGAATACTGGATGTCCGTCTGTAAAAAATTGAAACAGGGCCTATACCTCACAGCATACATAAAAACTAAATCAAAATGGATCAAACACCTAAATATAAAACCTAAAACTATAAAAATCATGGAACAAAAAATAGGGACAATGCTAGGGGCCCTAATACATGGCATATATTCAATACAAACCATAAGCAACTATGCACAAGCACCAGATGATAAACTAGATAACTTGGAGCTACTGAAAATTAAACACTTATGCTCATCAAAAGACTTCACCAAAAGAGTAAAAAGAGAACCTACAGACTGGGAAATTTTTTTTGGCTATAACATATCCAACAAGTGTCTAATCTCTAAAAGCTATAGAACACTTCAACATCTCAATAACAAAAAGACAATCCAATGAAAAAACGGGCTAAGGATATGAACAGACACTTCACCAAAGAAGACTTTCAGGCAGCTAACAGACACATGAGGAAATGCTCGCAGTCATCAGCCATTAGAGAAATGCAAATTAAAACTACAATGAGATACCATCTCACCCCGACATTACTGGCACGAATCAAAAAAAAAAAAAAAAAAAAGAAAATAACAAATGTTGGAGAGGTTGCCGGAAGATTGGAACTTTTGTGCACTGCTGGTGGGAATGCAAAATGGTACAACCATTTTGGGAAATGATATGGCACTTCCTTAAAAATCTAGAAATATAAATACCATATGATTCAGCAATCCCACTCCTAAGAATATATCCTAGAGAAATAAGAGCCATCACAAGAATAGACATACGCACACCCATGTTCATGGCAGCATTGTTCACAACAGCAAAAAGATGGAAACAACCTAGGTGCCCATCAACAGATGAATGGATAAACAAATTATGGTACATACACACAATGGAAATACTACGCAATGATAAAGAACAGTGATGAATCTGTGAAGCATCTCACAACATGGATGAATCTGGAGGGCGTTATGCTGAGTGAAATAAGTCAATCACAAAAGGACAAATATTGTATGAGACCTCTATTGTAAAAACTCATGAAAAGGTTTACACACAGAAAGAAACAATCTTTGATGGTTAGGAGGGAGGGAAGGGATGGGGATGGAAAAACACTAAATAGACAGTAGTTAAGTAGTAACTTTGGTGAAGGGTAAGACAGTACGCATTACTGGGGAAGCCAGCACAACTTGTACAAGACAAGGTCATGGACGCTCCATAGACACATCCAAACTCCCTTAGAGACTGATTAAGTGGGCTGAGGGCTGTGGGGACCATAGTCTTGGGGAACATCTAGCTCAGCTGGCATAAAAAAAAACAAAATCCCAAACCTGTTGCCGTCAAGTCAATTTCGACTCATAGCCAACCTATTGGCATAACATAGTTTATAAAGAAAATGTTCTACATTCTGCTTTGGTGAGTAGTGTCTGGGGTCTTAAAAGCCTGTGAGTGAACATCTAAGATACTCCACTGGTCTCATCCCTTCAGGAGCAAGGGAAAACAAAGAAAACTAACGACACAAGGGAAAGATTAGAAAACTAAAGATACAAGGGAAAGATTAGTCCAAAGGACTAACGGACCACAACCACCACAGCCTCCACCAGACTGAGTCCAGTACAGCTACATGGTGCCCGGCTACCACCACTGACTGCTCTCACAGGGATCACAACAGAGGGTTCTGGACAGAGCTGGAAAAGGATGTAGAACAAAATTCTAACTCACAAAAAAAAGACCAGATTTACTGGCCTGACAGACTGGAGAAACCCTGAGAGTATGGCCCCCGGACTCCCTTTTAGCTCAGTGTTGAATTCACTCCTGAGGTTCAAGTTTCAGCCAGGGATTGGACAGTCCCATAAAACAAAACGGGACTAATGAGGCACAGCAGTCCAGGGACAAGGACTAGAAGGCAGAAGGGGACAGGAAAGCTGGTGATAGGGAACCCAAGGTTGAGAAGGGAGAGTACTGACATGTCATGGAGTTGTTGACCAATGTCATAAAACAATATATGTACTAACAGTTTAAAATTAAAAAAAAAAGGAATCCTACCTCGCAAACACTCAATGAGTTTTTCCTCTCTGACAGGTTTCTGCCTTACACAGATTCCAGCTTTGGAAGGTTTTACTGTATTATTTTAAAAACCCATTGCCGTTCGAGTTGATTCCAAATCATCGTGACTCCACGTGTGTCAGAGTAGAACTGTGCTCCATAGGGTTTTCAATGACTGATTTTTCAGAAGTAGATCATCAAGCCTTTCTTCTGAGGTGCCTCTGAGTGGACTCGAACCTCCAACCTTTCTGTTAGCAGCCAAGCATGTAGGCTGTTTGCACCACCCACAGACTCCAACACTAATGATAGCTGCCATTACTGAATGCTTATGTGGTGCCAGGCATTCTGCTAATCTGATCTTTCCAACAACTGTGTGAGGTAGGTACCATTATTATCCCCTTATTTTTTAAATAAATGGGGACACTGAGGCTCAGAAAGGCTAAGTGACGTGCCCAAGTTCTTGTACCTAGTAAGTAGCCGGCCTTTTGCTGGTTGGTCAGATTTGGAGTCTGAGTTCTAGCTTGGTCTTTCTGGTTTATTTAATGTCTTCATCCTCTTTGCTGTAAAATGGAATGATAAAATCCCCTTCCTCAGAGGATAGTTGTGAAGATGGAATTAAATAGCATCTGCAAAGTGCCTCAGGGGGTCTGGCATATAGTAAGTGCTTACTAAATGGTAGCTGCTTTTCTGATAGACCTGGTCCCCAGGCTAGGAGCTGGAGTGCTGCAGTTGTCTCTATGCTGCGCCATGTGCAGATCTCGCTGAACTGCCAAAACACACATCTGTTTGCATCTCCTTCATTTAGTCAAGCAGTGTGCAGGGGCCAGTGGAAACATTGGGAGCAGGTGCCAATTCTATTAGCTTGGGTAAATTGGGCAGGGAGCTCTTGCCAATTTAAGGCATTCATGGAATATTCCTATTGGAATTTGTTGTGTATTTGCAGATTGCTCCTATGGGAACGTGGTGACTTCAACAATCCAGTGGTTGGTACAGAAGACACTGGGCTCTGAAGTGTGTTTGGCAATTCAGATTGCAGGCGACAAAATGTCTCCTGCTGTAAGACATGCACACCTTTCCATACAGTGGGCTTGGTTCCTCTGATGGGGAGCTGGCCCCTACAGTATTACGGCAGATGTCCTACTCAATCATGAAAAACCTGTTGTGTGGTGTATGGCACTTGTCCCCATAAGCAGGCACTGCAATGGGAAGCTGATGAAAAATCTAGTCCATGGAGAACTGAATGAAGACTCACAATCATCCTTTTTCCTCCAGCATTGAGATTTCACTTGACGAAAAACATTGGAGTGGGATATATCACCCTGGGTCAAGCAGAGTGAATCCTTAAAATCCTCTATTACTGACCTCCTCACTGCTAGTCTCTCCTTTATATCAGACACCTCTTCCTAAAACACTTCATTTTCCAAGTCATTCTCCTGCTCAAGAACTTTCAATGGCTCCCTGTTGCCTCTAGAACCAAGCCCAAACACCTCAGCCCGTCTCTTTCTCACAACTGCACTCCTCACCTCCCGAATTCATTCATTAATTTCTTCATCCAATTTCTATCTATTGTACACCTATTGTGTGCCAGGCACTGGGCTAGGTGCTGGGGACATATCTTTGAGCCAGTTAGATGCCGTCGTAGACCTGCTACTTTAATCAAGCTCTTCTGCCTCCTAATCTCTGCCCAGTACCTGCCCATTCTGCCACTGCATCTGTCCACCTCCAGGCCCTCTATTGGAAAAACATTCTCTCCTCCTCTCTGCCACTATAAGCCTCTCAAGGCCCCTAAAATCTCCATGAAAAATGCAAGCTTTCGACATGTGTCCCACACCTAGAAATAGCATGCAGGAGCTCTGGTGAAGCCGCTTCATTCGGAAGGCTAGAAGATCTGCAGTCAGAAGCCATCTAAAGCCTTTGTATGCAAGTAAAAAAAAAAAAAAAAAGATTCTGCAGACTTCACATGTGCTAACTGATTTCATACCCCTTGTCTAGTCAGTTCAGACTCATAGCGATCCTATAGGACAGAGTAGAACTGCCCCATAAGGTTTTCAAGGAGCGCCTGGTGGGTTCCAACTGCCGACCTTTTGGTTAGCAGCCAAGCTCTTAACCACTGCACCACCAACTTATTATTCAGTTTCCATGTATTTAATTTTTTTCCTTGCTCTTCCTGTTACTGATTTTTACTTTATGGTGTTGTGATCAGAGAGAATGCTCTGTATTATTTCGATGTTTTGGATTTTATAGAGAGTTTCTTTGTGGCCTGAAGTGTGGTCTATTCTGGAGAATGTTCATGTGTGTTTGAAAAGAATATACACTTTGCTGTTGTTGGGTGGAGTGTTCTATATATAATTCAATTAAAAAATGGACAAAGTAAATGAACAGACACTTCACCAAAGAAGACACTTCTTAGACAGCTAACAGACACATGAAGAAATGCTCACAATCACTAGCCATTGGAGAAATGCAAATCAAAACTACAATAAGACACCCTCTCACCCCGACATTACTGGCATGAATTAAAAAAACCCAGAAAATAACAAATGCTGGAGAGTGTCTTAGTCATCTAGTGCTGCTATAACAGAAATACCACAAGTGGATGGCTTTAACAAAGAGAAGGTTTATTCTCTCACAGTCTAGTAGGCTACAAATCCAAATTCAGGGGGTCAGTTCCAGGGGAACACTTTTTCTGTTGGCTCTGGAGGAAGATCCATGTCATCAATCTTCCCCTGTTCTGGGAGCTTCTCTGCGCAGGAACCTCAGGTCCAAAGGACGCGCTCTGCTCCTGGCACTGCTTTCTTGGTGGTATGAGGTTCCCATGTGTCTCTGCTCGCTTCTCTCTTTTATATCTCAAAAGAGGTTGGATTAAGACACTATCTAATCTTGTAAACCTCATCAATATAACTTCATCATAGTGAAACAGTTTACAACACATAAGGAAATCATCTGATTTACAAAATGGTACACAATCATACAATACTGGGAATCATGACCCAGACAAGTTGACAGATATTTTTGGGGGACACAATTCAATCCATGACAGAGAGGTTGTGGGGAGATTGGAACTCTTATGCACTGGTGATGGGAATGTAAAATGGTACAACCACTATGGAAAACAATATAGTGCTTCCTTAGAAAGCTAGAAATAGAAATACCATATGATCCAGCAATCCCACTCCTAGGAATATATCCTAGAGAAATAAGAGCCATCACACGAATAGACATATGCACACCTGTGTTCACTGCAGCATTATTCACAATAGCAAAAAGAAGGAAACAACCTGAATGCCCATTAACAGATGAATGGATAAACAAATTATGGTACATGCACACAATGGAATACTACACAACAATAAAGAACAATGATGAATCCATGAAACATCTCACAACATAGAAGAATCTGGAGGGCATTATGCTGAGTGAAATAAGTCAATCACAAAAGGACAACTACTGTATGAGATCACAATTATAAAAACCTAAGACAAGGTTTACACACATAAAAAAATAATCTTTGATAGTTGCGAGGGAGGGGAGGTGTGATTGTTAAGGTTGTGTGTCAACTTGGCTGGGCCATGATTCTAAGTGGTTTGGCAGTTATGATGTAGTTTGGCTGTTGTATAATGATGTGATCACCTCCATGATGGAATCTGCTGTGAGTAGCCAATCAGTTGAATGGGAGTTTCCTTGTGAGTGTGGCCCGCGTCCAATATAAGTGGACTTTATGACAAAGTTCAGGGGTTTTTGCTTGCAGTGGATCCTGCAGCTGGCTCCTGCTTGTCTGATATCCGGTTCTTGGGACATGAGCTAGCAGCTTACCTGCCATCTTGCCTGCCGATCTTTGGATTTGTTGGTCTTTGCAGCCTGTGAGCAAGAGCCCTCTTGTCTGCCTTGCAGATCTTGGGTTCACCAGTTCCTACAGCTGTGTGAATCAGGAGAAGCCTTAAGCCTGATCCACATTCCAGCCTCTACAACCGTGTGAGCCATTTCCTTAATATAAATCTCTCTCTATATATATTTATATGCTTTACTAGTTTTTATTCTCAAGAGAACCCAGCCTAAGACATTTGTTACCAGGAATGGTTCTCACCACATCCTCATTCAACTCGCCTATTTGGCCTGTGCAAAAAACAGATGGATCTTGGAGAATGACAGTGGATTATCGAAAACTTAACCGGGTGGTGACTCCAATTGCAACTGCTGTTCCAGATGTAGTTTCATTGCTTGAGCAAATTAATACATCTCCTGGTATCTGGTATGCAGCTATTGGTCTGGCTAATGACTTTTTCTCCATACCTCTTTTGAAGGACCATCAGAAGCAGTTTGCCTTCAGCTGGCAAGGCCAGCGATACACCTTCATTTGCCTACCTCAGAGCTATGTCAACTCTCCACCCCTATGTCATAATTTAGTCCGCAGGGACCTTGATCACCTTTCCCTTCCACAAGAAATCACACTGATCCATTACATTGCTGACATTATGTGATTGGACCTATTAAAGAAGAAATGTCAATGACTCTGGACTTATTGGTAAAACATTTGCGTGCTAGAGGGTGGGAAATTAATCCAACAAAAATTCAGGCACCTTCCACCTCAGTGAAATTTCTAGGGGTTCAGTGGTATGGGGCATGTCAAGATATTCCTTCTAAAGTGAAGGATAAGTTATTGTGTCTGGCCCCTCCCACAACTAAAGAGGAGGCACAATGCCTAGTGGGCCACTTTGGAGTTTGGAGGCAACATATCCTTATTTGAGTGTGCTACTCCAGCCTATTTATCAGGTGACTCAAAAAGCTGCTACTTTTGAGTATGGCACGGACCAAGAGAAGGTTCTGCAACAGGTTCAGGCTGCTGTGCAGGTGGCTCTGCCACTTGGGCCATAAGATCTGGCAGATGCAATGATGTTTGAAATGTCAGTGGCACACAGAGATGCTGTTTGGAGTCTTTGGCAGACCCCTATTTGTGAATCACAGCACAGACCCTTAGGATTTTGGAACAAACCTCTGCCATCCTCTGCAGATAACTACTCTCCTTTTGTGAAACAGTTTTTGGCTTCTTATTGGGCCTTAGTAGAGACTGAACACTTAAACGTGGGACACCAAGTTACCATGCAGCCTGAGCTGCCCATCATCAACTGGGTGTTTTATGACCTACAGAGTCATAAAGTTGGATGTGCACAGCAGCACTCCATCATTAAATGGAAGTGGTATATAAGAGATCTGGTCCAAGTAGGACCTGAAGGCACAAGTAAGTTGCATGAGGAAGTGGCCCAAATGTCCATGGTCTCCACTCCTGTCACATTACTTTTCATCTCCCAATCTGCACCTAAGGCCTCATGGGGAGTTCCTTATGATCAGTTGACTGAGGAAGAGAAAACTTGTTCCTGGTTTACAGATGATTCTGCGTGATATGAAGGCACCACTCAAGAGTGGACAGTGGCAGCACTACAGCCCCTTTCTGGGACCTCACTGAAAGACAGTGGTGAAGGGAAATCCTCCCAATGGGCAGAACTTCGAGCAGTGCACCTGGTTGTTCACTTTGCTTGGAAGGAAAAATGGCTAGATGTGCAATTGTATACAGATTCATGGGCTGTGGCCAATGGTTTGGCTGGAGGGTTAAGGACTTGGAAGGAACATGATTGGAAAATTGGAGACAAGGATTTATGGGGAAAAGGTATGCGAATAGACTTCTCCAAATGGGCCAAAGAAGTGAAGATCTCATGTGAATGTTCACCAAAGGGTGACCTTGGCAGAGGAGGGCTGTCAGGGATTGAATTGTGTCTCCCAAAAATATGTGTCAACTTGACTAGACCATGATTCCCAGTATTGTGTGATTGTCCACCATTTTATGATCTGATGTGATTTTCCTTTGTGTTGTAAATCCCTTCTCTATGATGTTAATGAGATGGGATTAGCAGCAGTTATGCTGATGAGGCAGGACTCAATCTACAAGACCCGGCTATGTCTTAAACCAATCTATTTTGAGATATAAAAGAAGTGAGCAGAGACACAGGGGGACCTCATACTACCAAGAAAGTAACAACGGGAGCAGAGCATGTCGTTTGGACCCAAAATTACTGCGATGAGAAGCCCCTAGACCAGGGGAATATTGATGACGAGGACCTTCCCCCAGAGCCGACAGAGAGAGAAAGCCTTCTGCTGGAGCTGGCACCCTGAATTCTGACTTCCAGCCTCCTAGGCTGTGAGATAATAAACTTCTGTTTGTTAAAGCCATCCACTTGTGGTATTTATGTTGTAGCAGCACCAGATGACTAAGACAAGGACTTTAACAATCAAGTGGATAGGATGACATGTTCTGTGGAAACAGTCATCCTCTTTCCTCAGCCACTCCCGTCATTTCCCAATGGGCTCATGAACAAAGTTGCCATGGTGGCAGGGATGGAGGTTATGCATGGGTTCAGCAGCATGGACTTCCACTCACCACGACAGGCTTGGCTACAGTCACTGCTGAGTGCCCAATATGCCAGCAGCAGAGACCAACACTGAGTCCCTGATATGGCACTATCCTTTGAGGTGATCAGCCAGCAACCTGGTGGCAGGTTGATTACATTGAACTGCTTCCATCATGGAAAGGGCAGCATTTTGCTCTTACTGGAATAAACACTTACTCTGGATACGGATTTGCCTTCCTTACACCCAGTGCCTCTGCCAAAACTACCATCCATGGACTTACAGAATGCCTTATCCACCATCATGGTATCTCACACAGCATCACCTCTGATCAAGGGACTCACTTCACAGCAAATGAAGCTGGGCAATGGGCCCATGATCATGGAATTCACTGGTCTTATCATGTTTCCCATTATCCTGAAGCAGCTGGCTTGATAGAACTATGGAATGGCCTTCTACAGACACAATTACGGTGCCAGCTAGGTGGCAATACCTTGCAGGTTGGGGCAGTTTTCTCCAGGAGGCTGTATATCCTCTAAACCAGGGTCCAATATATGGAGCTTTTTCTCCCATAGCCAGGATTCATGGGTCCTGGAATCAAGGGGTGAAATGGGAGTGGCACCACTCACTATTACCCCTAGTGACCCACTCACAAAATTTTTGCTTCCTGTCCCCGCAACCCTATGCTCTGCAGGTCTAGAGGTCTTAGTTCCAAAGGGAAGAATGCTCCCACCTGGAGACACATCCCTGATTCCATTGAACTGAAAGTTAAGAATGCCATCTGGCCACTTTGGTCTCCTTATGCCTCTGGATCAACAGGCAAAGAAGGGAGTTACCATACTGAGTGATGTTATTGATCCTGATTACCAAGGGGAAATCAGATTGATATTACATAATGGAGGAAAGAAGAGTATGTCCGGAATGCAGGAGATCCCTTAGCGCGTTTCTTAGTACTACCATGCCCTGTGGTTAAAGTCAATGGAAAACCACAGCAACCCAATTCTGACATGACTACTAACAGCCCAGAACCTTCAGGAATGAAGGTTTGGGTCACACCACCAGGCAAAGAACCACGATCAGCTGAGGTGCTGCTGAGGGCAAAGGGAATACTGAATGGGTGGTGGAAGAAGGTACTTCTGAATACTAGTTACGACCATGTGAACAGTTGCAGCAATGAGGAATGTAGTTGTTATGAGTATTTCTTCCTTGTACGTGTGCATCAAATATTTTTGTTTTCTTCACTTACAACATATAAGATGTAAACAGGGCTACCTTGTTTTCAGTTGTGTGTGTGTTAATTGTATCACGTTAGGCACAACTATGACTTCATAATTGTCTTTATTTGGAGATTATGTATGGCTTAAGGAGATGTGTACAGGTGCCAAGGTGACAAGGAGTGGACTGTGATGGTTAAGGTTGTGTGTCAACTTGGCTGGGCCATGATTCTCAGTGGGTAATTATGATGTCGTTTGGCAGTCGTATAATGATGTTATCACCTCCATGATGGAATCTGCTGTGAGTAGCCAATCAGTTGAAAGGGAGTTTCTTTGGGAGTGTGGCCTGCATCCAAATATAAGTGGACTTTATGGCAAGGCTCAGGGGCTTTTGCTCCCACTGGATCCTGCAGCCGGCTCCTGTTTGTTTGACCTCTAGTTCTTGGGACTTGAGCTAGCAGCTTACCTGCCATCTTGACTGCTGATCTTTGGATTCATTGGTCTTTGCAGCTCATGAGCCAGAGCCTTGCTGTCTGACTTGAAGATCTTGAATTTGCCAGCCCTGCAGCTACGTGAATCAGGAGAAGCCTCCAGCATGACCCACGTTCCAGCCTCTACAACAGTGTGAGCTATTTCCTTAATATAAATCTTTCTATGTATATATTTAGATGCTTTACTGCTTTTGATTCTCTAGAGAATCCAGGTTAAGACAGGACTGGTAGGGAGGAGAAATCACTAACCGGATAGTAGACAAGTGCTAACTTTGGTGAAGGGAAAGACAACACACAATATAGGGGAAGTCAGCACAACTTGACCAAGGCAAAGCCATAGAAGCTTCCTAAACACATCCAAACACCTTGAGGGACTGAATTACTGGGGTTGAGGGCTGGGGACCATGGTCTCAGGGAACATCTAGGTGAATTGGTATAACACCGTTCATAAAGAACATGTACATCCTACTTTGGTGAGTAGCATCTGGGGCCTTAGAAGCTTGTGAGTGGCCATCTAAGATACATATATTGGTCCCATTGTGTCCAGGGCAAAGGAGAAGGAAGAAAACCAAAGTCACAAAGAAAATATTAGTCCAAAGGAATAATGGACCACATGAACCATAGCCCCCACCAGCCTGAGCCGAGAAGCACTAGATGGTGCCCTGACAGGGATCACAATAGAGGTTCGCAGACAGAGCAGGAGAAAAATGTAGAACAAATTCAAATTCACAAGAAAAGATCAGACTTACTGGTCTGACAGAGACTGGAGGAACCTCCAAGACTATGGCCCGCAGACACCATGCGAACTCAGACCTGAAGCTGCTCTCAAAATCCACCTTTCAGCCAAATATTAGACAGGCCTATAAAACAAACAATAACACACATGAGGAATATGCCCCTTAGTTCAATCAAGTATGTGAGACCAAATGGGCAACTCCTGCCCAAATAAGGCAGGAAGGAACAGGAAAACGGGACAAATGGACACGGGGAACCCGGGGTGGAAAGGGAAAGAGGAAGAGTGCTGCCGTGTGGCGAGGATTGCAACCAATGTCACAAAACAATTTGTGTATAAATTTTTGAATGAGAAACTAATTTGTGCTGGAAATTTTCACCTAAAGCACAATAAAATTTAAAAAAAGGAAAAATAGTTTTATTGAGGGGTAATTTACATTCCGGTCTCTAGGTGGCACAAATGGCTTGTGCTCAACTCTAACCTAAAGGTTGAAGGTTCAACGCACCCAGCAGTGCTGAAGAAGAAAGGTCTGGCGATCAGCTTCCATAAAGATTACAGTCAGTTCGACTGGAGCAGTTCTACTCTGTAACACATGGGGTCACCATGAGTCGGAATTGACTCCACAGCAAGGAGTCTGGAATTTGGGTTTGGAATTTACATTCAGTCAAGTGCTCAAATCCCACTTTAGAGCTCCAGGAATTGTTTTGAATCCAGAGAATCACAGGCTCCCCTGTACTCCTTCCCTCTGTCAACAATCCCCACTCTCAAAAAAACAAACCAAACCCGTTGGCTGTTGAGTTGACTCCAACTCATGGCAACCCCATGTGTATAGAGTAGAACTGCACTCCATAGGGTTTTCTAAGGTTGTGATCTTTCAGAAGCAAATTGCCAGGCCTTTCTTTCACAGTGCCGTTGGGTGGGTTCAAGCCTATAATCTTTGGTGGTTAACCCTTTGCACCACCCAGGGACTCCCCCACCCAAGGGTAGCCACTATTCTGACCTCCATTACCATACTGATGTGTAGTATTTCATGTTATTAACATTATGATACTTTATCCATTTCAGTTGATGGACATTTGGGTTCTCAGGTTGGGGGCAATTACAAATAGAATTGCTATGAACATTCTTTTTCACATAGTTTGGCAAACCTTTGTATCATTCTTAGAATTTTTTTTTTATTTTGAAATAATTTTAGACTTACATGGAACAATATTTTAAATAATTCCTGTGTATCCTTCATTGTTTTAAAAAATAGCTATATGTTGTTGTTGGATGCTGTCGAGTCAGTTCCAACCCATAGCGACCCCATGCACAACCGAATGAAACACTGCCTGGTTCTGCGCTATCCTCACAATTGTCGCTATGTTTGAGCTCATGGTTGCAGCCACTGTGTCAACCCATCTCCTTGAGGGTCTTCCTCTTTTTTGCTGACCCTGTACTTTACCAAGCACGATGTCCTTCTCCAGGGACTGATTTCTCCTGATAACATGTCCAAAGTACATGAGACGAAGTCTAGCCATCCTCGCTTCTAAGGAGCATTCTGGCTGTACTTCTTCCAAGACAGATCTGTTTGTTCTTCTGGCAGTCCATGGTATATTCAATATTCTTCACCAACACCATAATTCATAATTCAATTCTTCTTCAGTCTTCCTTATTCATTGCCAGCTTTCACATGCATATGAGGTGATTGAAAACACCATGGCTTGGGTGAGATACATCTTATTCCTCAAAGTGACATCTTTGGTTTTTAACACTTTAAAGAGGTCTTTTGCAGCAGACATGCCCAATGCAATAACTCATTTGACAAACTGACAGATGAATGTTGGGGTTATATAGTATTCCATTATAGATACTTTAAAAAACATTTACTTCTAATTTTCCCAAAACACTGAAAGTTTGTTTATTTTTTCTCTATGTTTTATGGTATGGAAATTTAAGCAAAATATAGACTTAGCCTGTGATCTATAGTCTTCACATTAAAAGGTCCAGTTATCTTCAGATTTACATTGAATCAATTCCTTTTTAAATCCGGCACTCAGACTTTCCAGTTGCCTGATTATTTTTCACGAATAGCTATGGGGTCTTACATCTCTAATCAAATTTTCTTGTTGAAATTCTTTTCATTCCCCCTGGATCCAAGAAGCCAGTTTGCTCTCTGCCTCTTTGAAGTGTGAGAGAAAGCATCTGATTTCTCCCAATCCTGCTCAGCCAGGGCCACCAGAGGCAGCCTGGATTTGGGGTCTATATGAGCCTCTTTCCAAGTGAGCCTATGCCAGGGCTGATAGGCTAGAAGACTGACAACTTGGGTTGGTTAAGGGCTGCATTTATAAGCATCCATTCATGAGGGATCATCCAACACGTGCATAACCATACAGACACACACGTGCACACACTCAGAGAGACTGAGCCTGAACTTGCGAGGCTCCTGTTGCATGTCCGTCTTTGTTTCAGGAGCTTTAATGCAGAAATGGATTACCCACAGAGACTTCAACAGAACCTTCCGTTAATGGCGAACCATTTAACCGAGGAGTTCCTGTCTCTATGTTTTGTGTACCTCTCCCACACTTATTCTTCCCACCCTAAGCCCATATGATATCATTCAGTGTGCACAACAGAAGGGTGTTCCATTTCCCAGAAGGCAATGAGGTTCACAATTAATACACTGGTCCCTTGATGCCCCAAATAGTTGTTTGTCAACATGATTTAGAGCAGGGTTAGCCCATGATATATTTTCTTCTTCAGAATAAAATGACTATCTTGTTGAAGACCTGGTTATTCCTGGCCTGTGCTGTTTTTAACTGTCACCCAACACAACAGATACTGAGAACACAGTAGGCACTCAGTACATGCTTCTTGCTTGATGGAGGCAAAATAGCTAGGCAAAGGGGAAGACACAACAGACTGACAAGCCTTTGGAGATCCCTTCTTACCCCATTATTCTAAGTTTCTCCATTGTTTGCCAATCCAACAGCATCCCTAGTTTGTTTTAACATTTAATCCATGTGTTTCTGATGCATGTATGTTTAAATTACTAGAAAGGCCCATTTAGAAAAGCAATTTATTGTCAAAGATCCCTTAGGATCCATCTTATTTAACTACGAACCAGATGTCTCATTTTCCCGGTAGGAAATAGACTTTGAACTTGGAAAGTCTGCATTTTGTTCTCTATTCATTTCAACACAGTGAGAGGATTTTCAAATGGGTCAAATGAGCCTCTTCACTCCCAGAGCAATGGAGCATGGTTTGCATTGTGACGTCTGTCACTGGGGTTGGGTTGTGAGTCAGGAAACCTACTTTCTGCTTCAAATCCTTCCACAAATTCAGGATGGCCTCTGGGAAGTCACACCTTTTGGGGGCCTTTGTTTCATGATCAGATAGAAAATCATGCCATGCCTACAATATCAAATGATAGAAACGAGATGTGCAAAAAGTTTTGAGCTCGTTGAGAGAAAGACAATCACATAACCCTAAAGTGGCATGCTGTCCCAGTGATTAGATTTTTTAATTCTGTAGAGATGAGACCCTATGAGATTGAGCCCATCTAAATTTGATTGTGTCCCATGCATTCATATAGACTCTTACGGTGCTAGAAGGATCCTTAGAAAGACCATCTATCTGGACAGTCCAACTGGTCAATAAACTTTCTGGCAGCATCCTAGCAGACAGACACACAGCCTCTGCTTGAATGGTACCTGCCTGGCGAGCTCACTCCTGTCTGAACAGCCTTTCGCTTTGTTGAACTACTTTCGTCATTAGCAATGGCTTTCTGAAATTGAACTGCTATCAGTGTCGCTGTAACGTCTGCCTGCTGCTCCTAATTCTGTCCTCTGGAGTCACAACGAACAAGTGTGTGTTTCTTCCACAGGATGGCTCTTCAGATATTTGAAGACAGCACTCATCATGTTTCCCCTTCTCTGGAGAAAAGTTATTTTCCTTAGCATCGAATTCTACCCCGGTCCCAGAAACCCCTGCTGAGAACATAATGGTAAGGCTCCAGAGGGGAGGGGCAGGGGGAATTTGGGCATACTCCCTGATCTTCCCCAAGAGGAGCTCAGGAATGTCATCCAAACAATACCACATACAAGGTCCTGGGCCCAGGGGCCCAGAAGGAGAGGTACCAGCCAACTCTCGGGGACCTCCCTCAGCCCTCCCTCATGTATCCTGAGGGGCCAGGAGGGTTTTGTTTTGGCAACTTGCATTCCATTTGAACCCTGTGGATTCTTCAGAGGTCTTGAAATTCCTCTGAAGAGAAATTGATAATGGCAGATAATAAACGGAACAAAAGTCACACGGATAACCAAATGATGTACAATCTCTTTTATGCAAATGAAAGGTAGATATTTATTGAGCACCTGCAAGGAGTCCCCTGGTGGTGCGAACAGATAACACACTCAGCTGCTAATGGAAAGGTTGGAGGTTCGAGTCTACCCAGACGTGCCTTGGAGGAAAGGCCTGGAGATCTACTTCCAAAAAATCAGCCATTGAAAACCCTGTGGAGCACAGTTCTACTCTGACACGCATGTGGTTGCCATGAGTTGATGTCAACTCGGTGACAACTGGTTTTGCAGGGCGCAACATTTTACAAGTGAATATACTGAGGCACAGAGAAGTGAAGCAACTTTCCCTAAGACACACAGCGAGTATTGGAATCATTCTGCTTGTCAGGCCCCCTCTGTTTCATGACTCCTCAGTTGTAAGAGGTCAGGAAAAGCCTCTCCCTAATTCTGTCCTCTCTTCTTCCTCCAGGTACTCCCAGGTTGCATTGCTCTGTAGAAACATTGGATGCACCTTCACTTTCCTGAGCCCTGGGGCAAACTCAGGAAGGTCTCTGGGTAGTACAAATGATTAAGCACTGAAACTAACCAGAAGGTTGGCAGTTCGAACCTACGTAGAGGTACCAGTAGAAAAGTTGGCAATTTGCTTCCAAAAAAATCAGCCACTGCCCACCCTATAGAGCACAGTTTTACTGGGACTTACATGGGGTCACCATGAGTTGGAGTCGACTCCATAGCAACGGGTTTGGTTTGGAGCCAAACTCCTGGGCCCCCTCAGTAGCCTGTGCTCCCCCAGCCCCACCACCACCCCTAAATGTTACTGTGAGATAGGAGACATCAGCATGGGCTGGAAGGCTTCACTTACATCCTGACCAGAGCAAACAAACTCATAGGGACCAGGATCTCTTGGGAGGGCTCATGTATCAAACAAAACTTTCAAGACCATTGAGGAGACAGGGCCAGCTTCATGGGCGTAAGACCTGTGCAGTCACACAAGTCCTCGCGCTCAGCAGGGTGCTGCAGTTGTTTTGTATTGTGTTTTAGGTGAAAGTTTACAACTCAAGTTAATTTCTCATTCAAAAATTTATTGCTGTCGTTAGGTGCCGTCAAGTTGGTTCTGACTCATAGTCAGACCCTATGTACAACAGAATGAAACAATGCCAGGTCCTATGCCATCCCATTGATCATTGTCATGCTTGAGCCTATTGTTGCAGCCACTGTGTCAATCTGTCTCATTGAGGGTCTTCTCTTTTTCGCTGACCTTCTGCTTTACCAAGCATGATGTCCTTCAAAAATTTATACACGTATTGTCTTGCAACATTGGTTGCAATTCCTACAATGTGACAGTGCTCCCCCTTCCCACCTGGTTCCCTGTGTCCATTCATTCAGTTGCTGTCCCTTCCTGTCTTCTCGTCTTGCTTTTGGACAGAAGTTGTCCATTTGGTCTTGGATATTTGACTGAACTAAGAAGTACGTTCCTCACCTATGTTATTTTTTGTTTTATAGGTGTAAAAACGGCATGGGGGCAGTGTCTGACCTCCTCTAACTTCACAAAGGGGAAGGAGAATCAAGATCAACAGCCCAAGGCTGATTCCTATGAGGCGGGGGTCAGATATGCCTCCTCTCTCGGCCATCTTTACTACTTCTGACACCAACCGTCCCTCCCATGACACTCTCAACTTCTCTGCTGGGTTCAATCATTCATTGCAATGGCCACACAGAACTCACAGACCATACTCATGATTATGCGGTTTATTAGGGAAGTAACGGTTACAATTCAGGTTCAGGAACACTCAAGGATACGGTTCTTCCATTGGGGCAGCCTCTTCCCAACAATGCTCACAGGCTCACCTCTCCCTGGCCCTAGGCTTCCGCCCAAAGGCACTCAGCTTTCTTGCTCCGTGGGCCAGGAAGCCACTGTGCTGTCTCCTGCTGCCAGGTCTCTCCTGCCACTGCTTCTCACCGTCTTCAGGGTTACAGCTCTCTGTCTGTCTCCTGGGTCCAGGAGCTTCTTAGCACAGGGATCCTGGGTCCAAAGGACGCACTGGCTCTTCTTCCTTGGTGGTGGTGGAGTCCGCTCTCTCCTACCTCTGGATGGCTCACCTCAAGCCCAGCGGGATGGCAAAACTAACCAATCCCTTTTGTGGGCCACAATTACCATATCTGTACAGTCCCACCCAAGTGATTACAAGACCATGGCCAAGAAGTCCAGACAAAAGTGATCCATGGCATCGCAGGGTCTAATCTTTTTCTGAAAAGTGGGCTTTGGCAATGGTTTCAGTTACGGGTTAGCAGAGTGTCCAGGGGCCATAGTTTCAGGAGTTCCTCTAGTCTCTGTCAGACCAGTAAGTCTGGTCTTTTTTCGAGAATTTGAATTCTGTTCTCCATTTTTCTCCTGCTGTATATGGGCCTCTGTTGTGACCTCTGTCAGAGTGGTCGTTGGTGATAGCCGGGCACCACCTAGTTCTTCTGGGCTCAGGCTGGTGGAGTCTCTGGTTCATGTGGTCTTTTCATCCTCTGAGCTTATATTTCCTTGTATCTTTGGTTTTCTTCATTCTCCTTTGCTCCAGATGGGATGGGACCAATAGATGTATCTTAGATGGCCGCTGGCAAGCTTTTAAGACCCCAGATGCTACTCACCAAAGTGGGATGTAGAATATTTTCTTTATGAGCTAATATTATGCCAGTTGACCTAGATGTCCCCCAAGACTATGGTCCTCACCCCACAGCTCCAGCTACTCGGTCCCTCAAGGTGTTTGGATGTGTCTAGGAAATTTCTATGCTTTTGCTTTGGTCCAGTTGTGCTGACATCCTTATATTGTGTGTTGTCCTTCCCTTCATCGAAGCTGACGCTTGTATACTATCTAGTTAGTGATTTTCCCTCCTCCTCCTTCCCCACGGTTGTAACTATCAACTATCAAAGAATGCTTTTTTTCTGTGTGTAAACCTTTTCCTGAGTTCTCATACAATGTTTGTCCTTTTGCCTGCACTTTTTTTAATGCTCTGCATTAAAATTCATAAACATTTTTGAGCAAGGGGCCCCACATTTTCATTTATTTTATTTTATCTATTTATTTATTTATATTTTATTGTACTTCAGGTGAAGGCTTACAGAACAAATAGTTTCTCATGAAACAGTAGTACACATGTTGTTTTATGACATTGGTTAACAACCCCACAACATATTAACCCTCTAAACTCTCAACTTTTTTTTTTTTGGTGAAAATACACATAGCCAAAGATACACCATTTCAAAAATTTCTACATACACAGTTCAGTGACATTGACTACGCTCTTCCAATTGTGCTGTTATTCTCACTTAAGATGAAGGCTTACAGAACAAAACAGTTTCTCATTTAACAGTTACTACAAATGTTGCCCTATGACAATGGTTAACAATCTCACACCACATCAACAATGTCCTTACTCAACCTTGGGTTCCCTATCACCAGCTTCCTTGTCCCCTTCTGCCTTCTGGCCCTTGTCACTGGACTCCTGTACCTCGTTAGTCTCATTTGGTTTTATGGGGCTGTCCACTCCCAGGCTGAACAGTAAACCTCGGAGGTAACTTCACCACTAAGCTAAAAGGGTGTCTGGGGGTCATACTCTGGAGGTTTCTCCAGTCTCCTTTAGCCCAGTAAATCTGGTCTTTTTTTTGTGAGTTAGAATTACGCTCTACATCCTTCTCCAGCTCTGTCCAGAACCCTCTGTTGTGATCCTGGTCAGAGCAGTCAGTGGTGGTAGCCGGGCACCATCTAGCTATACTGGACTCCGTCCGGTGGAGGCCTTGGTAGCTGTGGACAATTAGTCCTTTGGACTAATCTTTTCCTTGTATCCTGTTCTCTTCATTCTCCCTTGCTCCTGAAGGGATGAGACCAGTGGAGTATCTTAGATGGCCGCTCACAGGCTTTTAAGACCCCAGACACTACTCACCAAGGTAGAATGTACAGCATTGTCTTTATAAGCTGTGTCATGCCAATTGAGCTAGATGTTTCCTGAGACCATGGTCCCCACAGCCCTCCGCCCAGCAATTCAGTCCCTCAGGGAGTTTGGATGTGTCTATGGAGATTCCATGACCTTTCCTTGTACAGGTTGTGCTAGTTTACCCTGTATTGTGTACTATCTCACCCTTCACTCAAGATACCACTTATCTATTGCCTATTTAGTATTTCCCCCCCACCCCTCCCATCCCTTGTAACCAACAAAGATTGTTACATTTTGTGTGTGAACTTTTTCATGGGTTTTTACAATAGAGGTCTCATACAATATTTGTCCTTTTGTGATTGACTTATTTCACTCAGCATAATGTCCTCCAGTTTCATCCATGTTATGAGATGGTTCACAGATTCATTGCTGTTCTTTCTCGTTGCATAGTACTCCATTGTGTGTATGTACCATAGTTTGTTTATCCATTCATCTGTTGATGGGCATCTAGGTTGTTTCCATCGTTTTGCTATTGTGAACAATGCTGCCATGAACATAGGTGTGCATATGTCTATTCGAGTGACGACTCTTATTTCTCTAGGATATATTCCTAGGAGTGGGATTGCTGGATCAAATGGTATGTCTATTTCTAGCTTTCTGAGGAAGCACCATATCATCTTCCAAAATGGTTGTATCATTTTGCATTCTCACCAACAGTGCATAAGAGTTCCCATCTCCCCACAGCCCCTCCAACATTTGTTATTTCCAGTGTTTTTGATTCGTGCCAGTAATGCCTGGGTGAGATGGTATCTCATTGTGGTTTTAATTTGCATTTCTCTAATGGCTAGTGATCGCGACCATTTCCTCAAGTGTCTGTTGGCCATTTGAATGTCTTCTTTGGTGAAGTGTCTGTCCATTTCCTTTGCCCATTTTTTAATAGGATTATTTGTCTTTTTGTTGTAGAGGTGTTGGATTTTCGTGTAGATTATGGAGATTAGACCTTTGTCTGACTTGTACTGTCCAAAAATTTTTTCCCAGTCTGTAGGTTCTCTTTTGACTCTTTTGGTGAAGTCTTTTGAAGAGCATAGGTGTTTGATTTTTAGAGGATCCCAGTTATCTAGCTTATCTGTTGGGTTTTGTGCATTGATGTTTATGGTTCGTATCTGGTTAACGCCATGTATTAAGGCCTGTAGTGTTGGTCTTATTTTTTCTTCTATGAACTTCATAGTTCTAGGCTTTAGGTTCAGGTCTTTGATCCATTTTGAAGTAGTTTTTGTATACGGTGTGAGGTATGGGTCCTGTTTCATTTTTTTGCTGATGGATATCCAGTTTTGCCAGCACCATTTGTTAAAAAGACTGTCTTTTCCCCATTTGATGGACTTTGGGCCCTTGTCGAAGATCAGGTGACTGTAGGTGGATGGATTTACATCTGGGTTCTCAATTCTGTTCCATTGGTCAATGTATCTGTCGTTGTACCAGTACCAGGCTGTTTTGACTACTGTAGCTATATAGTAGGTTCTGAGGTCAGGTAGCGTGAGTCCTCCAAGTTTCTTCTTCTTCTTCAGTAGTGCTTTACTTATTCGGGGCTTCTTCCCTTTCCATATAAAGTTAATGATTAGTTTTTCCATCTCTTTGAAGAATGTTGTTGGTATTTGGATCGGGATTGCGTTGTATTTGTAAATTGCTTTGGGTAGAATTGACATTTTCACAATGTTGAGTCTGCCTATCTATGAGCATGGTATGTTTTTCCATTTATGTAGATCCCTTTGGGTTTCATGCAGTAGTACTCTGTAGTTTTCTTTGTATAGGACTTTTACATCCCTGGTCAGATTTATTCCTAAGTATTTCATCTTTTTAGGGGATATTGAAAATGGTATTGTTTTCCTGATTTCCTTTTCATCGTTCTCCTTACTGGTGTATAGGAATCCAACTGATTTTTGAACGTTTGTCTTGTATCCTGCTACTCTGCTGAATCTTTCTATTAGTTCCAGTAGACTTCTCATGGAGTCTTTAGGGTTTTCTATGTATAGTATCATATCATCTGCAAACAGGGACAGTTTCACTTCTTCATTACCAATTTGGATGCCCTTTATTTCTTTTTCTTGCCTTATTGCTCTAGCTAGAACTTCCAGCACAATGTAAATAGGAGTGGTGATAAAGGGCATCCTTGTCTTGTTCCTGTTTTCAAAGGGAATGTTTTCAGCCTCTCTCTATTAAGAATGATGTTGGCCATTGGTTTTCATAGATGCCTTTTATTATGTTTAGAAATTTCCCTTCTATACCTATTTTATTGAGAGCTTTTATCAGGAATGGGTGTTGGACTTTGTGAAATGCCTATTCTGCGTCAATTGAGATGATCATGTGATTCTTTTCTTTCCTTTAGTTTATGTGGTGGATTATGTTGATTGATTTTCTAATGTTGAACCATCCTTGCATACCTGGTATGAATCCTATTTGGTCGTGGTGTATTATTTTTTTGATATGATGCTGAATTCGATTGACTAGAATTTTGTTCAGAATTTTTGCATCTATGTTCATGAGAGATATTGGTCTGTAATTTTCTTTTTTTGTGACGTCTTTGCCTGGTTTTGGTATCAGCGTTATGCTGGCTTCATAGAATGAACTTGGAAGTGTTGCTTCCTCTTCTGTGCTCTGAAATAGCTTGAGTAGTACTGGTACAAGCTCTTCTGTAAATGTTTTGTAGAACTCTCCAGTGAAGCCATCTGGGCCAGGGCTTTTTTTGGTTGCTAGTTTTTTTCTATTACCCTTTCAATGTCTTCTCTTGTTATGGGTCTGTTCAGATTTTCAACATCACTTTGTTGTAGTTTGGGTAGGCCGTGTGTTTCTAGAAATTTATCCATTTCCTCTAGGTTTTCAAATTTGTTGGAGTATAGTTTTTCATAATATTCTGTTATAATCCTTTTTATTTCAGTTGGGTCTGTTGTAATGTCCCCCATTTCATTTCTTATTTGGGTTATTTGTGTCCTCTCCTGTTTTTCATTTGTCAGTCTGGCCAGTGGTTTGTCGATTTTGTTGATCCTTTCAAAGAACCAACTTTTGGTTTTGTTGATTCTTTCTATTGTTTTTCTGTTCTCTATTTCATTTGTTTCTGCTCTGATCTTTACTATTTCCTTTCTTCCGGTGGCTGTGGGCTTTTTTTTTTTTTTTGCTGTTCTCTTTCTATTTGTTTGAGTTCTGTAGTTAATGTTTTGATTTTGTCCCTTTCTTCTTTTTTGATATGTGCATCTACCTATAAATTGTCCTCTGAGAACTGCCTTTGCTGTGTCCCAAAGATTTTGGTATGATGTGTTTTCATTCTCATTTTATTCTAGGAATTTTTTGATTCCATCTCTGATTTCTTCTATTACCCAGTGATGTGTAAGCAGGGTATTATTCAGTTTCCATGTAGTCGATTTTTTTCCTTGCTCTTTCTATTGTTAATTTCTACCTTGATGGCATTGTGGTCAGAGAAGATACTTTGAATTACCTCAACGTTTTGGATCTTGTTGAGGATTGCTCTGTGGCCTAAGATGTGGTCTGTTCTGGAGAACGTTCCATGTGGATTGGAAAAGAATGTGTACTTTGCAGTGGTTGATGGAGTGTTCTATATATGTCTATAAGGTCAAGTTGGCTTATTATGCCCTTTAGGTCTTCTGTATCTTTGCTGAGTTTCTTCTTAGTTGTTCTGTCCTTCACTGAGAGTGGTGTGTTGAAGTCTCCTACTATTATTGTGGAACTGTCAATTTCTCTTTTCAGTGTTGTTAGAGTTTGTTTTATGTATTTTGGAGCCCTGTCACTGGGTGCATAGATGTTTATTATGTTTATGCCTTCATGATGGATCGTCCCCTTAATCATTATATAGTGTCCTTCTTTGTCTTTTATGGTAGATTTCGTTTTAAAGTCTATTTTATCTGTGATTACAATTGCCACTCCTGCTCTTTTTTGGTAGTTGTTAGCTTGATATAGTTTTTTCCAACCTTTGACTTTTAATAAATTCACATCTTTGTTTCTAAGGTGTGTCTCTTGTAGACAGCAAATTGATGGATCCTGTTTTCTTATCTGTTCTGTCACTCTCCGTCTCTTTATGGGTGCATTGAGTCCATTTACATTCAGTGTAATTATTGATAGATGGAAGTTTGTTGCTGTCATTTTGTAGTGCTTTTTTTTGTGATGCTGAAGTTTTCTTTGTTCTTCTTACTCTCTTGTGCTGAGTTACTTTTGTTTGTGGATTTTGTGTTCATTTCTTTTGTTTTTGTAGGTTTTGTTTTTGTTGAGACTTTATGTGTTTCATCTTTATTTTTATGAGTTGGTTTGTTAACTTTTTTTGTGGTTACCATGAATTTTACCCTTATCTTTCTAAGTTTGAAGCAGTCTACCATTACTTGGTATCGCCTTGCCTTCCTCTCCATTAGAAGGTTCTATACCTATGCCATTTATTCCCTCTTTCATTGTTTTGATGTTGTTGTCATCCATCGATTAACTGCTCTGATTCCCTGATGTATTTCTTTTGGTTTTGGTTAGTCCTCGAGAGTTCATTTCCTAGACTGGTATCTGGCTCCTACGATCCTGCATCCTAGGTTCTGCCTGTGAGCTGAAGCTGTTTGTTCTCAGATCGAAGAACTCCCTTTAATAATTCTTGTAAGTTTGGTTTGACTTTTACATATTCCCTTAATTTCTGTTTATCTGGAAATTTCCTACTTTCACCATCAAATTTGAATGCAAGTTTTGCAGGATATATTATTCTTTCTGACAATTTTTTTCTTTCAAGATTTTATATATGTCATCCCATTGCCTTCTTGCCTGCATGGTTTCTGCCGAATAATCTGAGCTTAGTCTTATTGTTTCTCCTCTGTATGTGACTTCTTGTTTTTCACGAGCTGCTCCCAGGATTCTTTGTTTGTCTTTGGTTTTTGCGAGTGTCAATATGATATGCCTTGGTGATTTTCTTTTGGGGTCTCTTCTATATGGGGTTCGTTGAGCTTCTTGGATGGTCAGCTTTTCATCTTTCATGATATTGGGGAAGTTTTCTGTCAGCAGTTCCTCAATGATCCTCTCTGTGTTTTCTGTTTTCTCCCCCTGTTCTGGAATGCCAATCACTCATAAAGTTTTTCTTTTAATTGTGTTCCACATAACTCTCAGGGTTTCTTCATTTTTCTTTGTTCTATTTTCTGAGTTTTCCTGAAATAAACAGGTGTTTGTGTTCAGTTCCACTGATCCTGTCTTCCACGGTTTCACATCTGCTTCTCAGCCCTTCTATGACATCATCCATTTCTGAAATCTTCTGTTTATCTTTTGGATTTCTAATTTGTTGTCTCTGTATAATTTCTAGTTGTGAATTTATTTTGGCATTTTGTTCCTGCATCATCTTCCTGAATTCTTCCAATTTATTGCCTGTATTTTCCATGAATTTGTCTATTTTTTCCTCATGTTTGTCAGCTTTTTTTCTCAGTTCTTGGAAAATTCCAAGTATTAAAGATTTGAATTCCCTATCAGGTACTTCTAGTGCATTTTCTTCTACAGGAGAGTCATCTGGTGTTTTAATTTGGATGCCTACTGGAACCATCCTGTCCTGTTTTTGTAAATGTTTTGATAATGTCTGCTGTTTTCGGGGCATTCAGTAGTTGTTTTTCTCGTTTATTGATTGTAGATTTGTTTGTTTTGTCTCTTTTTAAAAAAAAATTTGACTATGTCTGAGCAGGCGGACTGTGTGTTCTTTGTTGTTTGCTCATCTGTGTGCTCAATACTTTTCGCTTCCTTTTCCAACTGGCAGGGTCAGTCACTCAGATATGGTACAGCAGGGCAGGTCTAGCTGAAGAGGAGTTACTGGGACGGGTTGTTCGTGGCACTTACTACAGCCATCAGGGTGGGTCGGTAATCAGTGCAAGGCATGTTCAAGTAGGCCGTGCCTGTACTGCTTGGTGGTGTGATGTCAAGCACACAGTGCAGGTAGGCAGGATGCAGCGGGGAGATTGTTATGTGTGGAGCTAAGATGGATATGGGAGAGAGGAGAGAGGAACGGGAGCCAAAAAACATACAAACAAAGAAAAAAGAATGCTAGGGGAGCTTGCCGTTGGAATGGAGAGATGAGAGACCATGAAATGGAGAAAAACAGAAAGGGGAAGAGGTAGAAAACAAAAGAATGAATAAATAAAAATCAGAAAGGTTAAAGAACCGCAATGTTCCCAGGGATCCCACCGATGCAGCTATGAGGTCTGCGGAAGTCGCTCTCAGGTATCGCAGTACAGCCTGGCTAGAAGGCGCAGAGGTATACAACTCCTGGTATTCAGGGATCAGAAAGAGAAAGAAGATATGGAGAGATGAGAAACTGGGCAATGAAGAAAGAGAAAAAGGGAAAAAGAGGGAAAAGAAAACAAAACAAATAAAAAAAAAGAACAAGAAAGGCCCCCAAAAAAAACAGAAAAAAAAAAACCAACGAAAAAAGAAATGCTCTCAGGGATCCCTCTGCACGCCTGTGGAAGCTGAAGGGGAGTTCCTTGCCACGCAGCTCTGCCTGGCCAGAAAGGGCTCCCAACTCAAGAAAAGGAAAAGAAAACAAACAAACAATTCAAAACGAACAAACGAACAAAAGCCCCAGGATCCCACCAGCGTGGTAGCCCAGACCGGGTAGCAGCTGCACACTCGAATGGAGCTCTGAAGCCCCTCAGGAAGAAGCAAAGATGGCGCACGGAGCCAGGCACTCGAGGGAAGGAGGGGGAGGCGGCGAGAGGCAAGCAAGAAATCAAAAGAAGCAGGGGAAAAAAAAAAAAAGCAACACCAGCAGCCAACAAATGGCACTCAGAGAGCCAGCCAGTGTGGGCTGGTGTTTCTGGACAAGAGACTGTGTCCACGGGAAGCAGAGGAGGCCGAGTGTGGGTGAAAAAGGGTGGAGAGTGGGAAAGCGTATATCACAAATTGCCAGTGCTCTGCAGCCCCTCAGGAAGAAGCAAAGGTGGCACACAGAGCCAGGCACTCAAGTGAAAGGAGGGGGAGGTGGCGAGAGGCAAGTGAGAAATAAAAAGAAGCAGAAAAAAAAAGCAACACTAGCAGCCAACAAATAGCACCCAGAGAGCCGCCCGCTTGGGTGTGTGGAATCCAAGCAGCCGGCGCTTCCCAGTCAAGAGACCTTGGCTGCGGGAAGCAGAGGAGGCCGAGCCGGGGCCGAAGAGGGGTGGGGGGTGGGAAAGTGCACACCGCAAATTACCGGTTGTGTTGTCTCCCGCTGGACGCTCCGTGAGGCTGCTTTCTCGTACCCCCGTTTGCTGGTCTCCGATAGGAGTCCAAGATGGTGGATCCGTGCTGTGTTAGCTGGTAGGGGACCTCTGCATGAATCTCTCCTCCCTCTCCGTTCTCTGTCAGTTTTCTCACTCCATTTGGTGCTTGGCTGAGTTCTTTATCTCTTTATTTGATGTTTTAGGGTTTCAGGATTGTTGTATTTTCTGTTTGGCTTAGTTTTTCGGATCTTTGCTGTGGAGGGACGGCGTGGTGCTTCTGCCTAAAGTGCCATTTTTTCTCCTAGCCCCACATTTTTGTTTTGTACTGAGCTCCACAAATCATGTGGTCAGTCCTGATAAAGCCAGTACTGCCCTTAGACCTGGGCAACAGGGGCCCCTGCCCTGGGCCTTACACTTTAAAGGGCCTCACCTATCTAGTGGTGTTCTGAGAAATGTTTAACATGTGGCTTGAGATGGAGGGAAGGAGGAGGGAAAGCCTTGATTTGTAGCTTTTTCCAATTTCCATGGTGTAAATACTCCCACCATGGTTGATTTCAGGCTACCAATGTGAGGTCAGAGTTGGGAAGAGATGCTTCCATTTGGCTCTCACAAGCCTGTATGAATCAGTTCCAGTATACCATTATGACAGGTCTCAAACACCAAATGAAGTAGTGAATGAATAAATATCGACTTCTCTGTGGTTAAAAACCAATTGCTGGCCAGTGGATTCCCTTCCTGGCTGGTTAACACACTCGGCTGCTATCTGAAAGGTTGGAAGTTTAAGTCCACCCAGAGGCACCTAAGAAGAAAGTCCTGGCAATCTACTTCTGAAACATCAGCCGTTGAAAACGCTAGGGAGCACATTTCTACTCTGATACACATGGGGTTGCTATGAGTTGGAAGCGACTCGATGGCAACTGGCTTGGATTTTGTTTTTTGGTCTGTGATTAAAACTATGAGGAAAAGACACCAGAGTAATCAGTGTGAAAGCAAGGCCATGAGACCCATAAGAGGGCAGGCAGAAGGTTCTGCCTTTTCCACATGCTGGCTCCTCATGACATCTAGGTGGCATCTCTTGATGTCTGAACCTGCCTAAGTCTCTGCATTGTGCTTATTGGACTCACCTGAGGAGCCTTTAAAAATAACAATGACCATGAAATTAGAAGCTCTGGGGTTGGATCCCTGGGCATCAGTAGTGTTTAATGCTAATTCTAGTTGATTCTCATGTGCAGCCTTGGTGGAGAAGCACTGCCCTAGATGCTCTCTACAGACCCCTACAGCCCAGAAGATTTGTGTGTGTGATAAAATACATATAACATAAAACTTACCATTTTAACCATTTTAAAGTGAACAATTCAGTGGCATTAAGTACATTCACGATGTTGCACAACCACCATCACTATCTAGATCCAGAACTTTTTCATCACCCCAAACAGAAACCCCATAACCATTAGGCAATCACTCCTCATTCTCCACTTTACTCAGCCCCTGGCAGCCACTAGTCTACTTTCTGTCCCTATGGATCTGCCTATTCTGAACATTGCATATAAATGGAATCATACAATATGTGGCCTTTTGTGTCTGACCATTCTCACTCAACATAATGTTTCTAGGGTTCATCCATGTAGTCACGTATTGGTACTTCATTCCTTTTTATGGCTGAATAATACTCCGTTGTATGAATATTCCACATTTTATTTATCCACTCCTCAGCTGATAGATATTTGGGCTGTTTACACTTTGGGGTATTATGAATAATGCTGCTATGAACATTCATGTACAAGTTTTTGTGTGGACATGTGTTTTCAGTTCTCCTGGGCACATACCTAGGAATGGAGTTGCTAGGTCATAAGGTAAATTGAAGGAGCCCTGTTGGCACAGTGGTTAAGCACTCGGCTGCGAAACAAAAGGTCAGTGGTTTGGACCCACCAGCTGCTCCGTGGGAGAACGATGTGGCAGTCTGCTTCCATAAAGATTACAGCGTTGGAAACCGTATGGGGGCAGTTCTACCCTGTCCTATAAGGTTGCTATGAGTTGGAATTGACTAGACAGCAGCGGGTTAATGGAATGGTAACTGGAACCAGACCAGGGGCCATCGAGTCAATTCTGACTCATGGTGACCTCCTGTGTGCCAGAGTAGAACTGTCCTCCATAGGATTTTCAGTGGCTGATTTTTTGGAAGTAGATTGCCAGGCCTTTTTTGTAATGTGCTTCTGGGTGGACTCGAACCTCCAACCTTTTGGTTAGCAGCCAAGCAGGTTAACCCTTTGCACCACCCAAGGACTCCTTAACATATTGAGGATCCACCAAACTGTTTTCCACAAGAGCTGCACCATTTATATTCCCACCAGCAATGTATGAAGGTTCTAGGAGATCGTTTTGAGGAGTCTGGGGAGGGGAGGAGACACTACCAAGGTCACCCATGTGTGTGGAAGGCACTGGTTGGTCCTTGATTTTTGAGCCAGCTGCCCTTCTTTCTTGTATTTATTCTTCTTCAAATTATGCTGAAAAACAAATCCGTTTTTTCCCCCATCAAGCCTTATCAAGGCGGTCCCACCTTAGAAGACTTTCAATCCTTAAGATTCCTGAGGTGCCTCAAGGCTCTGAGAGGGCCGCTCCGCACGTCCCTAGGGGGATGTGACAGAACTCCACTTGCCTTGTTTGTCAGACTTGGACTCCAGGAAGGGGCGGGCGCTGCCGCTTGCGTTCAGCCTTTTACTTGGCTTGGCTTCCCCTTGGCACTGGTACTGTGGAGCCTCTGACGGATCAGTCTCCCAAGGCCTGGAGCACAGCCTTCCCAGCCAAGTGTGGCCAGGCAGTCAGAAACGACACCTCCTCCTGCCTTCTGGCCCCCTAATGTGCTTTGCGTTAAAATACTCATTTTGGCTTTGCCTTTGAGTCAGTTCTCAGGGGAGCAATAAAAGATGAGCCATTAACATGTGGCCCGTGGAGCTGTAGTGGATTGAGAAATGACTACAACTCATTCAATTCAGGCCCTTTCGGCACTTTTCCCATACACAAGATTTGCCCGCAGTTGTATGGGTTCTGGTCCCAGCTCGCCACTAATTGAAAATATGATTTCAACACACTCCTTCCCCTGTTTTGGTGTCAGTTTCCCTATGTATTAAAAGAGAGTGTAATCTCCAAAGGGAGCCCTGGTGGCACAGTGGTTAAATGCTTAGCTGCTAACAGAAGGGTAGGTGGCTCAAACCCACCCGCCACTCTGTGGGAGAAAGATGTGGCAGTCTGCTTCCGTAAACATTTACAGCCTTGGAAACCCTATGGGGCAGTTCTACTCTGTCCTATAGGATCACTATGAGTTTGGTTTGGTTTTTGGGGTTTTAATGTCCAAGGGGCATTTCCAACTCCAAATATTCTACAGTTTTAACATTCCAGCTGAGCCCATCTCTGACAAACATGCTGGGTATCTTCTCTGTGTAATGCAATGGCAGGCAATGCTTTGGAAACTATTTCTTTCCTTGCTGAACTGGTCTGAAATAAATTTCTTTTATAATGAGACCCATCTCAAACCGTCCCAAACAGAGCTCCACCCTTGGAGATGTTGTAGGATAAAGTTTTATTTGCAGAATTTTAGTGTGAGCTTTTCTGAGGTAGAACATTGGGTTGGGGGTAGTGAGTGGGGGTGGGAAAGGTTAGATTATGATTAGCCAGATAATGAACGCTGTCTGCTTTTAATCAGCCCCTTCCTGTTCTCCCAGACCTCTAAACTTTTCATATTAATGGAAACAGAGTTGAATTCTGGAAAGAGCGATTCTGGAAAATAATTGGATATTTACTAGGTGAAAAGTGAAATTGCACAGGCATTTCATAGGGTTTGGTATTTGACAGGTGCCATTTTTCCTTCCAATGTGTTGCATACCTCTGTTTTATAAACGAGTATGGATAGTGGCATAAAAGATTACAAGTTTACATGGCGGTGAGGCCTGGGAGTATGCTGCAGGGGAGGGGGTTGTGGGTAGGGAGAGAGAACTTCAACTGGGGACAACTCTGAAATGCTGGAATGAGTAGGGCAGAATTATTTGAAGGCAAAGAATGATATGTCATTAAAAGAAATAGAGCCCTGTTCACAAATGAAGAATGCACCCAGAGAGAGAGAGAGATGCTTGCTCACCTATGGAAGTCTGATTCCATCTAGGAAGGCAATGCCTCCCTTGGCTTCAAAAAGGACTTTGTAGTTAGAGAAGGCAAGAAGACACTGGAAGGGAGCGGGAGCCTTTATTAAAAGAAAACATAGACACACAGACACACACACACACACACACACACACACACACACACACCCCAGGTTGTAGGCAAACCGAAAAAGCTGAACGATCTGCCAGGAAGAGAAGGAAGGCAGCCCCAGTGGGTTGACTCAATCTTCTTGGGTTCTTTTTCTTGAGGGTCTCTTACTTCGATGGCTACTGATGTGAACATCAGAACCCCCACATGTTCCTCCTTTAATGGTCTAGCCCACGTGTGGATAGAGCCTTTCTTTAGTGGGATTCCTGTTGAGGCATAGGAGACTTGGTGGCACAGCTATTTAGGTATAGCTGAAGCAGGATAATATTTTTCAAAATTATTTTATCTACATTAAGGAAAGAACAAAAAGGAAATAATTTATAGAGAATATAAGCCACACCCATAACAGGTTTCCAGAGTAGGTATTTATCTGATGAATTAACTTGTAGTCACAGGGAATTGACCTAGTTTTACCAGAATCTGAGATGCCTTTTGTCCCTACTAGCTCCCTGTCAGTCACCACACAGCAGCGCCGCCATCTTAGTTCCCACCATAAGAAGATAAGCACCCATTCGTTTTTTCCCTTCTAGCCAAACAGTAGAAGAGCTTGTTCTTGCAGTCCTATTTTTCCTCCTCTCCACGTCTAGTTCTTGTTTTCAAGCTGAAGGATGCTCTTTATTTCCCATCGATTGGTGTGTCTTTCATCACTGAATGTAATGTTGATCACAGGTGAGGCTGGGCAGGGAAGTCTGGACTGCCCGGAGCAAACTGAGCCACTTCTGGGAGAACAATTGAGCTCCTCACCTATTGATGAAGTAGCACATGCAGGTCTCAAGGGACAGACAGAATTTCTTTTCAGTGACTTTATTTATATCCTTTAGAGAGGACATTGTAGGAGCATTGAAGGAGGTAGCTCAATCATAAAATGCTTTCTTCCAAGAAGGAATCTTGGAAGGTGATGTGTGTCATTCAGCTTACATTACCTTTTTTTTATTTTTATTGTACTTCAGGTGAAGGCGTAGAGAACAAATAGTTTCTCATGGAACAGTAGTACACGTGTTATTTTATGACATTGGTTAACAACCCCACAACATGTCAACCCTCTAACTTCTCAACTTTTTCTTGGTGAAAATACACATGGCCAAACATACACCATCTCAAAAATTTCTAGCTCTTCGAATTGTGCTGTTATTCTCACTTAAGATGAAGGCTTACAGAACAAAATAGTTTCTCATTTAACAGTTACTACAAATGTTACCCTATGACAATGGTTAACAATCTCACAACACATCAACAATATCCTTACTCAACCTTGGATTCCTTATCACCAGCTTCCTTGTCCCCTTCTGCCTTCTGGCCCTTGTCACTGGACTCCTGTACCTTGTTAGTCTCATTTGGTTTTACGGGGCTGTCCACTCCCAGGCTGAACAGTGAACCTCGGAGGTAACTTCACCACTGAGCTAAAAGGGTGTCTGGGGGGCCATACTCTCGAGGTTTCTCCAGTCTCCTTTAGGCCAGTAAATCTGGTCTTAAAAAAAATTTTTTTTAGGTGGTTACTTGGAGTAAAAGATAAGATGCTTTAACTTCCACAAATTCATGAAGAATATGGTACCTTTCAGCTTATTCTGAAAACTAGGACTTTTAGATCAAGGTTTTGGCAGGTGAGAAAACTAAGGCCAAGATAGGTGAAGTGACTTGTCAGAGTCACTCAGTAAATCACTAACAGAGCAAAGACTAGCCTCCAGGCCACTTGAGTACCAGGGCCATGCACCACCAGAATAACAACTTTGGAGAACCAAATTAAGGCAACAGAATTAAGCCATCTTACTCACACAAGATGAACAAATCTGTCTTGGAAGAAATACAGCGAGGATGCTTCTTGGAAATGAGGATGACAAGACTTCGTCTCATATACTTTGGACATGTTATCAGGATGGACCAGTCCCTGCAGAAGGACATCATGCTTGGTAAAGTAGAGGGTCAGCGAAAAAGAGGAAGACCCTCAATGAGATGGATTGACACAGTGGCTGCAACAATGGGCTCAAGCATAGCAACGATTGTGAGGATGGCGCAGGACAGGGCAGTGTTTCATTCTGTTGTACATAGGGCTGCTATGAGTCGGAAGCAACTCCACGGCTCCTAACAACTACAAACAACTCACACAAGAGGTCAAGCCCAGGGCCAAGGGCATCTCAACGTTGCTTTCTAATCCAAGGCTCTAAAAGGCCCCAATTGGTACCGGAACCTAGAACAAGAAAAGATCTCTCATTCCTACCAAGTTCGGTGCCATCACCTTGTCTTCCTGGTTAAAGCTAAAAGCTGGTCCCCACTGGAAAATTCCTGTTGCTTTCTCTCCCAATTATTGCGTCCATGCCACTAAACTTATACTGGGTACCATGTTCATTCCAGAGAATTCACAGAAGGTATGTCTGCAGTGAACTTGGTGGAGGAAGAAAAGGAGGGAGGAGAGAAGGTGGAGAAATGTTTCCTTGAATCCATGGGCCAGACCCTTAGCCACCGCATGCAGTGCCTCAGGGCTATATCGCCTGGTTGAGGGGTGCTTGTCCTCAACACACTCTCCTGAGAGACCTGCTGCTGTTGACTAGGTACTGTCCAAGGATCACCTCCCCTAGTCTGCAACTTTTAGCTCTGCACCCATTGAAGGGCACCATGGCGCTCTAGGCAGAAGCACCACACCGTCCCTCCACAGCAAAGATCCAAAAAACTAAGCCAAACAGAGAAAACAGCAATCCTGAAATCCTACACATCAAATGAAGAGATAAAGAACTCAGCCAAGCACCAAATGGGATAAGAAACTGACAGAGAACAGACAGCAAGGAGACATACATGGAGAGGTCCCCTATCAGCTAATGCAGCATGGATCCACCATCTTGGACTCCTATCAGAGACCAGCAAATAGGGGGTACGAGAAAGCAGCTTCACAGAGCTTCCAGCAGAAGATAGAACAACCAGTAAACAGCGATATATGCTTTCCCACCCCCCCCCAACCTTCTTCACCCCCACTCGGCCTTCTCTGCTTCCTGTGGCCACAGTCTCTTGGCCGGGAAGCACCAGCTGCTTGGATTCCACCCACCCGCACTGGCCGACTCCCTGAGTGCCGTTTGTTGGCTGCTGGTGTTGCTTTTTTCTGCTTCTTTTGATTTCCTCCTTACCTCTCACCACCTCCCCTTCCTTTCACTCAAACACCAGGCTCGGTGCACAATCTTTGCTTCTACCTAAGGGGCTGTGGAGCTCTGTTTGAGTATGGAACTGCTTCCCAGTCCGTGCTGCCATGCTGGTGGGATCCCAGGGCTTTTTGTTTGTTTGTTTTGATTTGATTGTTTGTTTTGAATTTTTCGTTTTCTTTTTCTTTTCTCGAGTTGGGAGCCTGTTCTCGCCGGGCAGTGCTGTGTGGCTTGGTACCTACCCCCTCAGCTTGCGCAGACACGCAGAGGGATCCCTGAGGGCATTTCTTTTTTCGTGGGGTTTTTTTCCTGTTTTTTAGGGGGCTTTTCTTTTTTTAAAAATTTGTTTTGTTTTCTTTTCCCTCTTTTTCTCTTTTTGTCTTTCTTCATTACTCAGTTTCTCGTCTCTCTATATCTTCCTTCTCTTTCTGTTCCCTGAATACCTGGTGTTGTATACCTCTACGCCTCCTAGCCAGGCTGTACTTCAACACCTGGGAACAACTTCCCCAGACCTCGTAGCCATACCGGTGGGATCCCTGGGAGCTTTGCTGTTCTTTTATCTTTCTAATTTTTATTTATTCTTTTTTTTTCTTTTTGTCTTCTTTTTCCCCTTTTTGTTTTTCTCCATTTCATAGACTCTCACCTCTCCACTCCAACGGCAAGCTCCCTTAGTGCTCTTTTTTGTTTGCTTGTAAGTTTTTTGCTCCTGTTCCTCTCTCCTCTCTCCCATACCCATCGTAGCTCCACACATCAAAATCTCTTCTCTCCATCCTGCCTAACTGCACTGTGTGCTTAACATCAGACCACCACGCAGCACAGGCAAGGCCTACCGGAACCTGCCCTGCACTGATTACTGACCCGCCCTGGTGGCTGTAGTAAGTGCCGCAAACAACCCACCCAGCAACTCCTCTTCAGCTAGACCTGCCCTGCTGTACCATATCTGAGAGACTGACCCTGACAATTGGAGAAGGTGGTGAAAAGTATCGTGCCCACAGACAAGCAAACAACAAAGAACACACAGCCTGTCTGCTCAGACGTAGCCAAATTTAAAAAAAAAAGGAAGAAACAAACAAATTTACAATCAATAAATGAGAAAAATAACGACTGAATGCTCCGAAGACAGCAGACAATATCCAAATATTTACAAAAACAGGACAGGATGGTTCCAGTAGGTGTCCAAAATAAAACACCAGACGACTTTCCAGTAGAAGAAAAGGCACTAGAACTACCTGATAGGGAATTCAAATTTCTAATATTCAGAGCTATCCAAGAGTTGAAGCAAAAAGCTGACAAAAATGAGGAAAAAATAGACAAATTCATGGAAAAGGCAGACAAATTCATGGAAAATACAGACAAAGCAATGGAAGAATTCAAGAAAATAATACAGGAACAAAATGCTAAAATAAATTCACAACTAGAAATCATACAAAAACAACAATTAGAAATCCAAAAGATAAACAACACGATTTCAGAAATGGATGGTGTCATAGAAGGGCTGAGAAGTAGATTTGAAACCATGGAAGACAGGATCAGTGGAACTGAAGACAAACACTTGGATACAACTTCGCTTCAGGAAAACTCAGAAAAAAGAACAAAGAAAAATGAAGAGACCCTGAGAGTTATGTGGGACACAATTAAAAGCAAAAGTCTAAGAGTGATCACAGTTCCAGAACAGGGGAGGAAAACAGAAGACACAGAGAGGATCATTGAAGAATTGCTGACAGAAAACTTCCCCAGTATCATGAAAGATGAAAAGCTGACCATCCAAGAAGCTCAACGAACCCCATATAGGATAGACCCTTAAAGAAAATCACCAAGGCATATCATAATCACACTTGCTAAAACCAAAGACAAACAAAGAATTCTGAAAGCAGCTCGAGAAAAACAAAAACTCACATACAGAGGAGAAACAATAAGACTAAGCTCAGATTATTCAGCAGAAACCATGCAGGCAAGAAGGCAATGCGATGACATATATAAAACCTTGAAAGAAAAAAATTTCCAGCCAAGAATAATATATCCTGCAAAACTCTCGTTCAAATATGATGGTGAGATTAGGTCATTTCCACATGAGCAGTAATTAAGGGACTATGTAAAAACCAAACCAAACTTACGAGACTTATTAAAGGAAGTCCTTCAATCTGAGAACAAACAGTAACAGACCACTGGCTGAATATAGGACACAGCATTGTCCTAGCCAGACACCAACCTAGGAAATGAACTCTTAAGGACTACCCAAAACCAAACCAAAAGAATTACAAAAGGGAACCAGAGAGGTTAATCTGTAAATGACAACAGCATCAGAACAATAAAAGAGGGAATAAATGGTGTAGATATAGAACCTTCTAATGGAGAGGAAGTCAAGCAATACCAAGTAATAATAGACTGGTTCAAATCTAGGAAGATAAGGGTAAATTTCAAGGTAACCACAACGAAAGTTAACAAACCGACTCATCAAAATAAAGAAGAAAAACATAAAGCCTTAGTAAAAACAAAACCTACAAAAACAAAAGAAATGAAAAAAAAAATCCACAAACAAAAGGAACTCAGCACAGGAGAGTAACAGGAACAAAACTGGAGGACATTATGCTGCGTGAAATAAGTCAATCACAAAAGGACAAATATTGTATGAGACCTCTACTGTATAACTCATGTAAAAGTTTACACATAAAAAGAAACAATCTTTGTTGGTTACGAGGGATGGGAGGAGTGGGGGGGGGGATGAAATAGATAAGTGGTAACTTTGGTGAAGGGTAAGACAGTACATATTACTGGGGAAGCCAGCACAACTTGTACAAGGAAAGGTCGTGGCTCCATAGACACTTCCAAACTCCCTGAGGGACTGAATTGCTGGTGGAGGGCTGTGGGGATCATGGTCTCAGGGAACATCTGGCTCAATTGGCTTAACACCGTTTATAAAGAAAATGTTCTACATTCTACCTTGGTGAGTAGCATCTGGGGTCTTAAAAGCCTGTGAGCAGCCACCTAAGATACTCCACTGGTCTCATCACTTCGGGAGCAAGGGAGAATGAAGAGCACAAGATACAAGGAAAAGATTAGTCCAAAGGACTAATGGACCACAGCTACCACGGCCTCCACCAGACTGAGTCCAGTACAGCTAGATGGTGCCCGGCTACCACCACTGACTGCTCTGACCAGGATCACAATAGAGGGTCCTGGACAGATCTGGAAAAGGATGTAGAACAGAATTCTAAGTCACAAAAAAAGACCAGATTTACTGGCCTGACAGACTGGAGAAACCTTGAGAATATGGCCCCCAGACACCCTTTTAGCTCAGTGGTGAAGCCCCTCCTGAAGTTCACCATTCAGCCAGAGACTGGACAGCCTCATAAAACAAAACGGGACTAATGAGGCACAGCAGTCCAGGGACAAGGACTAGAAGACAGGAGGGGCAGGAAAGCTGGTGATAGGGAACCCAAGGTTGAGAGGGACAGTGTTGACATGTTATGGGATTGTTAACCATTGTCATAGGGCAACATATGTACTAACTGTTTAATGAGAAACTATTTGTTCTGCAAACCTTCATCTAAGGTACAAAAAAAAAAAAAAAGAATTGTCTATGTGAGATCAAATTGACAACAGCAACTCAAAAGGTTTGATGGGAAGCCTAGGGGACAGTGAGTTGAAGATAATGGTGATGGAATAATTTGGGAAAGGATAGTGAGAATAGCAGCACAACTGGAAGAATGTAATCGATGTCACTGAATGGTACATGTAGAAACTTTCAAAATGGTGTACCTTTGGCTGTGTATATTTTTACCAAAAAAAAAAAGTCCTCAAGGTCGAGAAGGGAGAGTGTTGACCTGTCCTGGGGTTGTTAACCAATGTCATAAAACAATATGAGTACTGACTGTTCAATGAGAAACTATTTGTTCTGTAAACCTTCATCTAAAGTATAGTAAAAAAATTTAAAAAAAGAAACCATTGAAGAAACCAATGCCCATTTGATAGCTTGAAGAAAAATACAGTTTATATGTGTACCTGGTATTCACTTCGTGGATCATTGATGGCAAATTTTTAATATCATTCTGAACTTGTACTGACCATGTCTCAAACTCCTTGGCCATATTCTCTCACTCTACAAATGGTAAATGCTTGGGGGATATTGATTGGTTTTAAAATTCGTCTAAATAAAACGTAACTTGTCAAGCGCATATTACTGCAAATTCATCATGAATTGCCTTTCAAAAAAACAGAAAATGATTTTTTGGATTATAGACCAGCAAAATCCCATAGAACTTTCTGCACTGTCCAGTAAGGCAGCCACTAGCCACATGTGACTAATGAGCACTTGAGATGTAGCTAGCGAGGCTGAGAAAATAAATTTTTAACTTTATTTAAGTTTTATTAAAAATAAATCCTAAATGTAAACAGCCACACATGAGTAGTGGCTACCACAGTTATAGGGTGCATTCCCGTCTTTTCCAGCAGAGTAAAAACTGAAATCTTTTTCCCAGTATTATTTTTATTTTTCACATTAATAGAGAGAGAGAGCCTTGTGTATACTGAAAATAAATTTACTTTTCATTGTAGATGTCAAGCATAAATACCCAATGTTTGTGAGGTTAGGACAAAAATAGTATTTCTAAACAGTACTGGTGGTAGTGTAAGTTTCTTCTCCTAAAATTCATTCATTCATCCCTCCAATTCAGTGCTTGCTGATTACATGCCAGGCACTGTGCTAGGTGCTGGGGCCACAAATATAACCAAGACATGATCCCTTCCCTGAAAAGCTCACAGTCAAGTAGCCAGGTAAACGTATGGTTGCAATACTATGTGATGATAATAATGGTTTCCATTTTTAAAGCACCAGCTATGTACCGGGTGCCTGTGCTAAGTAGTTTACATACATTATCTCATTTAATCCTTACAGTAGCCCTGGGAGTTAGATGTGATTATCCTCATTTTAAAGAGCCCTAGTGATGCAGTGGTTGAGTGCTTGGTTGCTAACCAAACGGTTGGTGGTTTGAACCCCCTGAGCAGTGCTGCGGAAGAAAGACCTGGCGATCTGCTTCTGTAAAGATTACAGCCAAGAAAACCCCATGAGGCAGTTCCACTCTGTCACATGGGGTCTCTACGAGTTGGAATAGACTTGACGGCACATAACAACATCCTTATTTTACAGACAAGGATGGTGAGGCTTGAAGAATTGAAATCAGTTGACTTAGGTTGTACAGTGAATGCCACAAATGAGGTATATACAAGGTACAGTTGTTGCACAAATAAGGGAGCAATTGATCATGCTTGGAGTGCAGGTAGGAGTGGGGGAAGGCATCTTTTGAGCTGAATCTTGATGGATGAAGAAGAGATATGCCCCACAAAAATCCATTTGGTAGCTTCTTTCTATAGCCCTACACATTTTCACATACTTTGACCCAATAACTCAACTTCTGAGACTTTAATTCAAGGAAATAATTCAAAGGTAGGCACACACACACACGAAAACCCTACATGAAGGAGGGTGTTCATTCGTCGATTATAATACTGAAAATTGGAAACAACCTACATGTTTAACAACAGGGGAATGGCTAAATCAAGTTTGGCCCCTCTGCTCTATGGAATATTAATGCAACCAGTAAAAAATTGTAAGTGATAATTAAGAAGACTATGTAGCAACATTGAAAATACGGTATAATATCAAGGGATAAAAGCAAAATACGACATTATATATTCACTATGAACACAATTATGGAGAATATGATTACCAGTGAACAAGCCTGGAAAGGACACACAGACACAAAATTGCATTCAGGCTATGGGACCAGGGGCCATAGTTTATTTTTCCTTTTGCAGAATATTCTTTACTATTGTTATCTTTTACCATAAAATATGGGGGAATTTAGAAAGAAGACATTAAGCCTTTTTTTCTGGTTTTAATGTGACAATTGTTCCAACTAGTCATTTTCACTGGAAAATTTGAGATTGCTTTTAAAATGGATCAAATATGGACAATACTGTGTGGTCTATTCTGTCGTAGCCAACTCAGAATCAACTCTCTGGATAATTAAAGTAAGTTGAGAATTGTTTTCTTTGCACATGTTTGAGTGGTCTTGATTTCATCGTAATATACAACAGAAATCACATTGCTGTCAAATATTTGCTGATGTTTATGAGGCTATGGATTTGAAATAAGAGAACTGATGAGCGACAGTCAATTCCATTTTAGAAGTGCCTGTCTCCGGGGACCAAACTTGGGTTCTGAGTGTATTTCTTTTTAATTTATGTGATGACATTAATATAAATCCTAGTCTTGATTTTGATAGTGGGCTGCTGCTGATAGACCAATGTGGAAGAGAGAGGGAAGTATTTGTTTTTCTTAAATTGTTGGGATGATATATATAGCTGCACAAATATAACCTCAATAATGCTGTCACCTCGATGTGATGCAGGGTAAGCCTTTGAGGCACAATCCCCATTTACTAATGGGACTGTCTCAAGCCTGAGATAAGCAATATAGAGGTGCCAATTTTGTTCAGGGTTATTTCTCCTCCAAAAAATAAGGCCGACTATTAGACTCAGCATGACATAGTTGTTAAGAGTCACATGGATCAAGCCTTAAGTCCTGTTACCCCCATTTGCTAGCTGTGTGACTGTGGAGGAAGTTACTTTACCTTTCTATGCCTTAGTCTTTTCATCTGTAAAAAGGGAACAGAAAGCCTACCTCATAGCGTTGTTTTGAGGATTATTTGAGACTACAAGGCAGTGGTGGTTCAATGGTAGACTTTTCACCTTCCATAAGGAAGACCCAGGTTTGATTCCCGGCCAATGTACCTCAAGCGCAGCCACCACTCGTCTGTCATTGGAGGCTTGTGCATTGCTATGATGCTAAACAGGTTTTGATGGAGCTTCCAGATTAGGAAGGACTAGGAAGAAAGGCCTGAGATCTGCTTCCAAAAACCAGCCAATGAAAACCCTGTGGATCACAAAGATCTGAATCCATTGTGCATGGGGCCCCCATGAGTTGAGGGCCAGCTCAATGCAGCTAACATCAACAGCCTAGTACTTAGCCAAATATCTGATACACACCAATAGCTTAGTAAACGGCAGCCACTGTTATCAGCACATATAAGACACTATGCTAAGTAATAGCTTGTTTACTTGTCTGCTTCCTTTACTACATTATAAGTTACTTTGGGGCAGGGGCTATGTGTGACTTGTTCATTGTTGTATCCCCAGTCCCTAGCACATGGTCTGGGACACAGTAGTTGCTCAAGAAATAGCAGTGGAATGAATTGAATGAATGCTTGGTGGTTGGTGGAAATACTAGGAAGCATGAGCAGTAGCCCCTGACTTTAAGGAGCTTACCGATTGGTAGGGGGAGACACAAGGCAGACAGCTGGGGGTTTGGGGGATATGCACTCAACTTAAAATCAGAAAACCAGGTCTTGAGTGCTAGATCTGCCTATTATCTAGGTGGCCTTTGGAATGTCGGTTTACCTCTCTGAGCTTCAGTTTCATTCCCAGTTAAGGTTGAGGAAACTGAGGCTCAGAGAGGTGAACTGACAATAATAATAATAATTATTATAAACCTAATAAAAGCGTCATGAATTAATGAGATAAATGTATATGATGGTATTTTGTGAACTAAAAAGTGGTATACAGAACTAAAGATGTGTTATTATTGTCAATAACATCAATGCTATGCTAGAAATGATAAGTGCCAGATGGGTGGACTTCATTCTCTGTAAGAACTATAGGAGCTCTGAAAGGAGAAAAACTCCAGACTAATTATATTATTTAATTACGCTATTATTATTCTATTGGCTCATCAGTTAAAATGATATTCATTATTCTTCACCCTTTAGAGATCGAGAATAAGGCCTATGTAATGGTGGGCATTTTATCATTATGTCTAATCTTCGCTTAAATTGTTTCTAAGATTGAGGCAGTTGGTTGGGAACTCTTTTGTGATTGCCAAATTTTCCTTCTGCGGCAGTAATGAATGATGTTGAAACCAATTGGAAGTGTGATTGATAGTGAAATTGAAGCTTGGAGATTTTTATTATCTTCATTTTCAGCTCTTCCCCGTTCCCCCACCCCGTCCCCCCAAATGAGTCTTCAAAATTTTCAGTCCCTGAGCTGTGGTAGAAATACCAAATCGATCTACCTGAAGAATGGGAGGAGAAGGTGGGTGGAGAGGTAGGTGCAGATGGGTTAGTTCTAATATTGATTTGATTATTGTGTAAAGCGAAGACACAACGTATATAGGAACCAGATACATGTATTCTTCTTTTTACCTTTAGATCTGTTATGGATTGAATTGTGTCCTCCTAAAATACGTGTTGAAATTCTAACCCCTGTGTTTGTGGATATGATCATGTTTGGAAATAGGGGGTTTCTTTTGTTATGTGAATGAAGTCATACCAGAGTAGCATGGGTCCTAAACCTAATCTTTTCTGAGTTATAAAAAGAGCAGAATAGACATAGAGACACACACAGGAGTAAGACAGTTGCCAAGGAAGTCAAGGAAGACCAAGGAACTTACGGGGCTACTGACAAGGAAGGACCTCCCCCTAGAGCCACACCCTGAATTTGGACTCCCAGCCTCCTGAACTGGAGAAAATACATTCCTGTTCTTTAAAGCCACACAATTGTGGTATTTGTGTTACAGCGGCACTAAGAAACTAAGATGAGATCTTAGAACCTACTCGGTGATCTACTACAGGCAGTTCCTGGATTACCAACAAGTTCTGTTCCTAAGTCTGTCTTTAAGTCCAATTTGTACTGTAAGTTGGAATAGTTAAGTACAGTTCGTATCTAACGTCAGTTAGTCAAATGTTCGTCTTGGTATATAGTATATAGTGTACCTTTCTATGCATAAAAAACATTGAAGAAGCACTTCCAGATACGCTAAAGCATCTTCAGCATAATAACACTGTAATAATAATGTTTTGATATGAAAAGTCGTAAAGTAGCACCCGTTTGTTATTACAAACCATTGTATGTACCTCGAATTTTTAATATAATAAGCTTTACTGGAGTTGGTTCATAACTACGGATTGTATGTTTGTAACCTGGGAACTGCTTGTATTGCTGTTGGAATCACCAGGTTTGCTCTCTGTGTTTGGCCCAAGGCGAGGGGAGTAGATCTAATGGTTCCCTAGTCCTGGCCCCATCAAATCCTAAGCAGTTGCAGGAACCATTTTTCTGATGTGTTCAGAAAAAAACATAGTACAATTATGACTTATGCAGGTCAATCGTTAGTTTGAGTGTATCAACATAAAATGTTTGATTCAGTTACTTCTAATTTTCCCTCCCCCTTTGGTTAATCGTACTAGGAAGCTATTGTACTGTAGTAAGACAAACACAAACTTTGGGTTAGTCAGTTTGGAGTTTGAATCCCAATTCTTCCCCTTCTAGCTGGGTGACCTTGGGGAAGGTCCTTACTGTCTCTGAGCCCTAATTCTCATCTGAAAAAGAGGGGAACGTTTTTGTGAGGATTTATAAATACAGTGCAACCTGTGAGAGCCGGAACTCAGCGGGCTGCCTTGTTTTTCTAGGCCTCGCAGGGTGAAGTTTTAAGACAGGGTTCACTCTTACCACTTTTCTATCGTTCTCTATTAGTGGAAAATATTCAGTTTTTCTTGTGACAAGTTTCTGCCTTACATAGGTTTCGGCTTTTGCAGGTTTTACTGTATATCTTTTTGTACATAGTTCTCTGTTGGGTGGATGTACTACGTTGTTGGTGGTGGTTGCTGTCAAGTTGATTCCAACTCTTGGTGACCCCATGCGTGCAGACTAGAACTGCTCCATAAAGTTTTCAAGGCTGTGACCTTTCAGAAGCAGATCTCCGGGCCTATCTTCAAAGGCGTCTTTGAGTGGGTTCGAACCACCAACCTTTTAGCTAGTGGTCAAGTGCTTACCCATTTGTGCCACCCAGGGAACCATGATTTTGTGAGAATTTAATGTGATAATGTATGTAAAGCAACTGTCACATAGTAGATGCTCCAAAAAAAGTAGCTGAGGAAAGAAAAAGTATGATTTAGTTGTCTCCTCAAAGGAAAAAAAATCATCATTGGGACGGAAGGCATCTCTCTGGCTTCTACAGCATTGACTCTTGGGGCTTTGACTGAGGCTTTCCTACCTGCTGATGAATAAACACACAGCTTCACTGGTCTAACTGAGGTCTGTGTAACAGTTGTTTTCTTCCACGTTGTAAGCTGACTCAGATTTTGTGTGGCAATAATTTGGTTTTTATATCATTCAAAAAATAACATTTTGATCCCCCTCCCCCACCCCTTCTGCACCTCTGTTCTTCATTCTATCCTAAACAACGCCAGCTGATTAACTGTCCTCAAACACCAAGTTGAGAGTAGCATTTCCCTACTCAGTAGTCTGCTGGCTCCCCATTGCCTACTAGCTTCAGAACTTCCCAGGCTGGCAGTCAAGGCTGTGTCTGGTATCGCTATAGTTTCATATTATACTGCCCTATCCTAAGGTGAAGGAGTCCTGGTGGCACAGTGGTTAAGTGCTCAGCTGCTAACCAGAAGGTCGGCAGTTTGAACCCACCAGCCACTCCATGGGAGAAAGATGTGGCAGTCTGCTTCCATAAAGGTTATTATAGCCTTGGAAACCCTATGGGGCAGTTCTACTCTGTCCCGTAATAATTGTCTTAGTCATGTAGTGCTGCTATAACAGAAATACAACAAGTGGATGACTTTAACAAAGAGAAATTTATTTTCTCATAGCCTAGTAGGCTACAAGTCAAATTCAGGGTGTCAGCTCCAAGGGAAGGCTTTCTCTCTCTGTCGGCTCTGGAGGGAGGTCCTTGTCATTATCAGTCTTCCCCTGGACTAGGACGCACTATTCTCCTTGCTCTTGTTTCTTGGTGGTATGAGGTCCCCATGTCTCTCTGCTTGCTTCTCTCTTTTATGTCTCAAAAGAGATTGGCTTAAGACACTACCTTAACTTGTAGGCCTCATCGATATAACTGCCACTAATCTATCTTATTACATCATAGTGATAGCATTTACAACACATAGGGAAATCACATCAGATGATAAAATGGTAGACAATCACACAGTACTGGGAATCATGACCCAGCCAAGCTGACAGATATTTTGGGGAGACATAATTTAATCCATGACAATAATACAGTAATAACAATAATAATGTCTTGATGTAGGTCACAAAGTAGTGCCCGTTTGTTATTATGAACCAGTGTATGCACCTTGAATTTTTAATATAATAAGCTTTACATGGGGTTGGTTCACAACTATGGATTGTAAATAAGGGTCCCTATCAGTTGGAATCAACCTGACAGCAATGGGTTTTATTGTAAGGAGGCAGTGGTTGTTCAGTGATAGAATTCTCATCTTCCATGCGGGAGGTCCAGGTTCAGTGCTCCGCCAATGCACCTCAAGTGCAGCCACCACCCACCTGTCAGTGGAGGCGTATGTGTGTTGCTGTGATGCTGAACAGGTTTCAGCAGAGCTTCCAGACTAAGACAGACTAGGAACAAAGGCCTGGCAATCTACTTTAAAAAATCAGCCAGTGAAAACCCTATGTATCACAAAGGTGTGATCCGTAACTGATCATGGGGTGATGCAGGACCCGGCAGCATTTGGTTTCATTGTGCATGGGGTCGCGACGAGTCGGGGGCTGACTCTAGGGCAGCTAGCAACAACAACAGCATCCTAAGGGATCAATCACTAAATGGATAACAGCTAACATGAGCCTATGTTATCTTCTACATATAACTTGTGCTTTCCTGGAAAGTACTTTGGAAGGGAAGGATAGAAGAGAGAAAGAAAAAAATGTATGAATAAGTACTATGGGTATTTCAGTGTGTGTGTGTGTGTGTGTGTGTGTGTGTGTGTGTGTGTGTGTGTAATCCAGCCAACTTTTCTCATGCTCTAACAGGACTTCTTCTTCCATGGAAAGACAGCTGGAAACAGCCACTCCTTTAGTCCATGATGCTGCCAACTGAACTACCATTATCCCCTCAATTTACTTTCGAGTTTTCTTGCCTCCACGCCTAGGCCCACATTATCTTTTCTCCCTAGGGTGTTCCACTTTCCCTCCTGCACCCCTCTCCATCTCCACCTGTGAAAATCCTACTCAGCCCTCAAGGCCACATTCAATTTCCCCCTCTACCTCATTTTTCTTCCACCCAGAAGCGATGCTTCTCTCCTCTGAGTTCTTTGTATGCACTGCATATTCTGTGTCAATCTCCTCTAACCCTGTTCTTTAGTGATTGGAGTTTCTCCCCTGCTAGCAAGGAGGCCAAGTTCCCCAGGTGGTACGAACAGTTTGTGCTTGACTGCTAACCTAAAGGTCGTCAGTTCGAATCCACCCAGCTGTACAGCAGAAGAAAATACCCGGTGATCTGGTTTTGTAAAGATTATAGCCAAGAAAACCTATGGAGAAGTTCTACTCATGGGGTCACCATGAATCGGAATCGGGTTGATGGCAACTACTAACAGCAACAACAGGAGAGCCACCAAACAACATTTGTGCCCTACAGAAAAGTGCCAAGCCACGCTTGGATGTAGTGCCTTTTCTAATTTGCACAAAGATGCAGTATGTGCTAGCAGTTCTGCCTGCTACATTTAAAAGTTCTTTGAGGACAGAGACTGGATCATAAACATCTTTGTTCCTCTGCCAGCACTTTGAACAGTCCTCACTGGAAGCCTCATTGTGGGCATCAAACCCAACTCCTGACTCTCTCTCTGCCACCATATCCAGTTAATCACCCCGTCTTGTTAATTCTACCTCCTAACAAACCAGTTGCCATGAAGTCAACTCTGACTCATGGGACCCCATGTGCGTCAGAGTAGAACTGTGCTCTGTAGGGTATTCAATGGCTGATTTTTCAGAAGTAGATCGCCAGGCCTTTCTTTCGAGGTGCCTCTGGGTAGACTCAAACCTCCAGTCTTTCGATTAGCAGCCAGTCCCTGTCTATAACTGTTGTTTTTGTTAGTTGCCGTCAAGTTGGCTCCAACTCATGGCGACCCCATATAAAACAGAACAAAACATCGCCTGGTCCTGCATCATCCTCACCATCATTGCTGTGCTCGAGTCCATTGTTGTATATTTTGAGAGCCTTCCAACCTAGGGGGCTCATCTTCCAGCACTATATTGGACAATGTTCTCTTGTGATCCATAGGGTTTTCATTGACTTATTTTTGGAAGTAGATGGCTGGGCTTTTCTTCCTAGTCTTTCAGTCTGGAAGCTCAGCTGAAACCTATCCACCATGGGTGACCCTGCTGGTATTTGAAATACTGGTGGCATAGCTTCCAGCATCACAGCAACACACAAGCTACCATAGTACGACAAACAGACAAATGTGTGGCGGCTTTAGCTGGATAACACTTATTCATCTTTCAGGTCACAGCTTGGATATCACCTTCTTCATAATCCCAAATTCACCCCAAGTTCAGGCTACATGCTCCTCCTAGATGCTCACTCACATAACACCCTGTACTTTCCCTGTTACACAGTATTGCAATTGTCCATTATGTTTGTCTCCTCCACTAGACTGGGAACTCTGGAGGGCGGGAATCATGTCTATCTTATTCACGGTTATCTCCCTCTCACAGTGCCTGATACACAGTAGGATTCCATCAATTGTTTGCTGAGTGAATACTTAAATGGACCTCCCTGATGTTCAATATCTCTCATTCAGGGAGAGCTTTTTTACACACAAATTCAAATGGTGGCAGGGGTCAATAGAACTTTATAATAAGGAAGAAATGTCGTTTGTTTTTAAGGATTGGCTATCTTTCACCAGTGGTCCCTAGGTGGTGTAAATAGTTTGCCCTCAGTTACTAACCAAAAGATTGGTGGTTCAAATCCACCCAGTGGTGCAATGGAAGAAAGGCCTGGCAATCTGCTTCTGTAAAGATTACAGGCAAGGAAACCTTACGGAGCAGTTCTACTCTGTAAAACCCTGTAGAGCAGTTCTACTCTGTAACACACGGGGTCACCATGAGTCAGACTCTACTCAATAGCTGTGTGGTTTTTTTTTAATCTTTCATCCCCAGTGAGTATAATAAAATTTACCTAGCTACACCAAATCAGACACACAGATCAAAATGGAAAGTGCGCATTTTAGAAGAAAAAGCTGCATTGTTTGAATTGAAACAGAGCATCTAGGAAATTTTTCCCCCTTTTAGCATTCCTTTAACTGTTGTTTGCTCAGTAGCTATGGTTTTCTTCTTGATTTAGTGGTTGTTGTTTTTTCCCCTTGGTTTAAAATGTCTTCAGCCAAAGTAGCATTTATGAAAACCCCCCAACCAGATGTGTTCTTTCCGTAATCAGAACTCTTCCATAAACCCCTTAATGGTTCTCATGACAATACCTTGCTTTGTAATTATGAGGTTATACATCTTTTTTTTTGGGGGGGGGGAGTGGGAAGTGCTGTCTTTATTTATCCTAATTGAATTTTAAATGTCCTTTTGAGGTTATACATCTTACCTCCCCTCCTACTCTATCAGCTCCTTGAGGGCAGGGACTGAGTCTTCTTTCACTTTTGTAGCCACACTTCTAGCAAAATGCTTAACCTGTAGTAATATCCAGGGCATATTTGTTGAATGAATGGGTTAAATAGGCTAAATGGTCCATCTTGAGAGTAGGAAGCCTCACTTGTGGCTCAGGCATAGGCCAGGGCTAAACAACTCCTAATGAAGTGTACAGGACACAGGTTCTAGTCTGATGTTTCCTGTCCCCACTACTAGTCACTCTCGTCTAAATGTTTTGCATAGCCCATATTTATTTAGTTAGAACTTAAATAATTGCACCGAAAAGATTTGTACTTAGATAAATTGGACCTCTTCAAAATTAAAAACTTGTGTGCTATTAAGGACACAATCAAGAAAGTGACAAGACAACACAGAGAATGGGAGAAAATAGTTGCAAATGATCTATTTGGTAAGTGTCTAGTATCCCGAATATATAAAGAGCTCTCAAAACTCAACAACAAAACAGTAAACAATTCAGTTAAAAAACGGGCAAAGGCATTCCAAAACCAAAACCCATTGCCGTCAAGTCGATTCCAATTCAGAGATGCAAATCAAAACTACAATGAGATACCATTTCACTCCTTCTCAAATGGCACTGATTTAAAAAACAGAAAACAAAAAGTGTTGGCGAGGATGTGGGGAGATTAGAATCCATATTCATTGCTGGTGAGACTGTAAAATGGTCCAACTACTATGGAAAATGGTTTTGGCCTTCCTCAAAAAACTAGAAATAGAGCTACCTTACGATCCAACAATCCTACTCCTAGGAATATACCCTAGAGACATGAAACTACTGTCACAACCAGATACATATATGTTCCTTGCAACTTTACTCACAATATCAAAATAATGGAAACAACCTAGATGCCCAACAACAGATGAATGGGTAAGCAAACTGTGGTACATACATACAATGGATACTGCGCAACCTACAAGAACAATGATGAGTCTGCCAAACATAACATGGATGGACCTGGGCGGCATAATGCTAAGTGAAATAAGTCAAGCATATAAGGACAAATATTGTATGATCCCTCTTTTATAAGAAGACAAGAACAGATAAATATAGAGAGACCAATATTCATTGGTGGTTACCAGGGAGACGAAGGGGGAGGGGTAAGTACACTTTAGAACTTAGAGGACTGTTACATTTGGTGATGGGAAATGTGGCTCCAAGAGTGGAAGTAGTGAGCACAGCACAACCATAGTAAGGACAAGTGTTTGAACACGAATATAGAAGGGTATAGACACAAAGAGAATGCTGACAGATTGTGATAAATCTAACTAATGTCAATGAGCAATTTATCTGGAAATTTGTAAAAAATATTCATTGAGGGATATACAATCTTGGAACAGTAGTAATAACAACTAAAAAATATGTGTTTGGTTACACAGATATATAAGTATGCATAAATATGTACGGGAAGGCATATATGAATAACTGTAGACGTATGTATATACATGTTTATGTGTGCTGCATATATTTTCAAGTATAAAAGCACATAGGGGGCACAGTTATGGATACTTCCTAGACACAACCAAACACTTCACAGAATTGGTCTACTGGGTTTGATGGCTTAGGACCATAGTCTCATGGGGCAATTCAGTCAATTGGCATAATATAGTTCATAAAGACAATGTTCTACATTGTAGTTTGGTAAGTAGCATACGGGGATCTTAAAAGCTTATGAACGGCCATCTAAGATACAACTATTGGTGTCTAATCATCAGGCGCTAAAGAGAAAGAAGGAAACCAAAGAATCAAAGAAGAAACTAGTCTACAGAACCAGTAGTCTACACGAACAACATCACTTACCTTGAGACCAGAAGAACTAGATGGTGCCCAGCTACCATTACCAACTGTTCCGTCCACGGACTCAATAGATGGTCCTGGATAGAATGGGAGAAAAATGCAGAACAAAACTCAAATTCCTAAAAAAGGCCAGACTTACTCAACTGGTAGAGACTAGATGAATCCCAAGACTATCTTCCTGAGGTACTCTTTAAACTTGGATCTCAAACCACTCCCAGAGGTCACCTTTCAGCCAAATGACAGATTGGCCCATAAAATAAATAATGTCACCTGTGAGTACTGTGCTTCTCAAAATAATCTTCTAGAATGAAACCAACTGGTTAACATTTATTTACCCTAGACCAAAGATGAGAAGGCTAGGGGGGACAGGGAAGCTGGATTAATGGAAACAGAGCAACCAAAATGGAAATAATGAGAACGCTGATATATTGTGAAGAATGTAACCAATGTCACTGAGCAACATGCATAGAAATTGTTAAATGAGAACCAAATTTCCTGTGTAAACTTTCACCAAAAACACAATAATATATTTAATAAAAAAATGGGCAAAGGACTGAAACGGACATTTCTTCAAAGAAGATATACAAATGGCCAACAAGCACATGAAAAGATGTTCTACATCATTAGTCATCAGGGAAATACAAATCAAAATCACAGTGAGATATCACTTCACACCTACTAGGATGGTTATAATAAAAATCATATTTTTTAAAAAGGACATATAACAACAAGTGTTGGCAAGGATGTGGAGCAATTGGAATTCTTTTTTTTTATTTATATTTTATTGTACTTCAGCTGAAAGCTTACAGAGCAAATAGTTTCTCCTGAAATAGTAGTACACATGTTGTTCTATGACATTGGTTAACAACCCCACAACATATTAAGCCTCTAAATTCTCAACCTTTTTTTTTTTGATGAAAATACAGATAGCCAAAGATACACTGTTTCAAAAATTTCTACATTCACAGTTCAGTGACATTGACTACGCTCTTCCAACTGTGCTGTTATTCTCACTTAAGATGAAGGCTTACAGAACAAAATAGTTTTTCATTTAACAGCTACTACACATGTTGCTCTATGACAATGGATAACAATCTCACAGCACATCAAGAATATCCTTACTCCACCTTGTGTTCCCTATCACCAGGGGACTTCCTTGTCCCCTTCTGTCTTCTGGCCCTTGTCACTGGACTACTGTACCTCTTTAGTCTCATTTGTTTTTTTTTGTTTCTTTTTTTATTATTTTATTTTATTTTAACACCATTTCAAAACTTTTTACTTACACATTTAAGTGATATTGACTATGCTCTTCCAATTGTGCTGCCATTCTCGCCCAAGATGAAGGCTTACAGGACAAAACAGCCTCCCATTTAATAGTTACTACAAATGTTGCCCTATAGCAGTGGTCAACAATCTCACAATACATCGACAGTGTCCTTATTCAATTTGTGTTCCTTATCATCAGTTTCCTACTCCCCCTCTGCCTTCTGGCCCTTGTCACCGGACTCCTGTACCTCGTTAGTCCCATTTAGTTTTACTGGGCTGTCCATTCCCAGGCTTAACATCGAACCTCGAAGGTAACTTCACCTCTGAGCTGAAAGGGTGTCTGGGGGCCACACTCTTGAGGTTTCTCCAGTATTCTTTAGGCCAGTAAATCTGGTCTTTTTTTTTTGGGGGGGGGAGTTAAAATGATGCTCTACATCCTTCTCCAGCTCTGGTCAGAGCAGTCAGTGGTGGTAGCCGGGCACCATCTAGCTGTACTGGACTCAGTCCGGTGGAGGCCTTGGTAGCTGTGGACAATTAGTCCTTTGGACTAATCTTTTCGTTGTATCCTGTTCTCTTCATTCTCCCTTGCTCCCGAAGGGATGAGACCAGTGGAGTATCTTAGATGGCCACTCATAGGCTTTCAAGACCCCAGACACTACTCACCAAGGTAGAATGTAGAGCATTATCTGTATAAGTAGTATCATGCCAATTGAGCTAGATGTTCCCCGAGACCATGGTCCCCAGAGCCCTCTGTCCAACAACTCAGTCCCTCGGGGGGTTTGGATGTGTCTATAGGGCCTCCATGACCTTTCCTTGTGCAGGTTGTGTTAGTTTCCCCTGTACTGTGTACTATCTCACCTCTCACCCAAGGTACCACTTATCTATTGCCTATTTAGTATTTTCCCCCCCTCCTCTCCCATCCCTGGTAACCAACAAGGATTGTTACATTTTGCATGTGAATTTTTTCATGGGTTTTTACAATAGAGGTCTCATACAATATTTGTCCTTTTGTGATTGACTTATTTCACTCAGCATAATGTCCTCCAGTTTCATCCATGTTATGAGATGGTTCACAGATTCATTGTTGTTCTTTCTCGTTGCATAGTACTCCACTGTGTGTATGTACCATAGTTTGTGTATCCATTCATCTATTGATGGACATCGAGATTGTTACCATCGTTTTGCTATTGTGAATAATGCTGCCATGAACATAGGTGTGCATATGTCTATTCGAGTGATGACTCTTATTTCTCTAGGATATATTCCTAGGAGTGGGATTGCTGGATCGAATGGTATGTCTATTTCTAGCTTTCTGAGGAAACACCATATCATTTTCCAAAATGGTTGTATCATTTTGCATTCCCACCAGCAGTGTATAGGAGTTCCCATCTCCCCGCAGCCCCTCCAACATTTGTTATTTCCAGTATTTTTGATTCGTGCCAGTAATGCCGGGGTGAGATGGTATCTCACTGTGGTTTTAATTTGCATTTCTCTAATGGCTAGTGATCGCGAGCATTTCCTCATGTGTCTGTTGGCCATTTGAATGTCTTCCTTGGTGAAGTGTCTGTTCATTTCTTTTGCCCATTTTTTGACAGGATTGGTTGTCTTTTTGTTGTAGAGGTGTTGGATTTCCTTGTAGATTATGGAGATGAGACCTTTGTCTGACTTGTACTGTCCAAAAATGTTTTCCCAGTCTGTAGGTTCTCTTTTGACTCTTTTGGTGAAGTCTTTTGAAGAGCATAGATGTTTGATTTTTAGAAGATCCCAGTTATCTAGTTTATCTGTTGGGTTTTTTGTGTTGATGTTTATGGTTTGTATCCTGTTAATGCCATGTATTAAGGCCTGAAGTGTTGGTCCTATTTTTTCTTCTATGAATTTTATAGTTTGAGGCTTTATATTCAGGTCTTTGATCCATTTTGAAGTCGTTTTTGTATATGGTGTGAGGTATGGGTCCTGTTTCAATTTTCTACAAATGGATATCCAGTTTTGCCAGCACCATTTGTTAAAAAGACTGTCTTTTCCCCATTTGATGTATTTAGGGCCCTTGTCAAAGATCAGGTGACCGTAGGTGGATGGATTTACATCTGGGTTCTCAATTCTGTTCCATTGGTCAATATCTCTGTTGTTGTACCAGTACCAGGCTGTTTTGAGTACTGTAGCTGTATAGTAGGTTCTCAAGTCAGGTAGTGTGAGTCCTCCAACTTTATTCTTCTTCTTCAGTAGTGCTTTACTTATTCGGGGTTTCTTCCCTTTCCATATAAAGTTAATAATTAGTTTTTCCATCTCTTTGAAGAATGTTGTTGGTATTTATATCGGGATTGCATTGTATTTGTAAATTGCTTTGGGTAGAATTGCCATTTTCACAATGTTGAGTCTGCCTATCCATGAGCATGGTATGTTTTTCCATTTATGTAGATCCCTTTGGGTTTCATGCAGCAGTGTTTTGCAGTTTTCTTTGTATAGGTCTTTTACATTCCTGGTCAGATTTATTCCTAATTATTTTATCTTTTTAGGGGCTATTGAAAATGGTATTGATTTCCTGATCTCCTTTTCATCGTTCTCTTTACTGGTGTATAGGAATCCAACTGATTTTTGAATGTTTATCTTGTATCCTGCTACTCTGCTGAATCTTTCTATTAGTTCCAGTAGATTTCTCGTGGAGTCTTTAGGGTTTTCTATGTGTAGTATCATATCATCTGCAAACAGGGACAGTTAACTTCTTCATTACCAATTTGGATGCCCTTTATTTCTTTCTCTTGCCTTATTGCTCTAGCTAGAAATTCCAGCACATTGTTAAATAGGAGTGGTGATAGAGGGCATCCTTGTCTTGTTCCTGTTTTCAAGGGGAATGTTTTCAGCCTTTCTCCGTTAAGAATGATGTTGGCTGTTGGTTTTGCATAGATGCCCCGTATTATGTTGAGAAATTTCCCTTCTATACCTATTTTATTGAGAGCTTTTATCAGAAATGGGTGTTGGACTTTGTCAAATGCCTTTTCTGCGTCAATTGAGATGATCATGTGATTTTTTTCTTTCCTTTTATTTATGTGGTGGATTACGTTGATCCATTTTCTAATGTTGAACCATCCTTGCATACGTGGTATGAATCCTACTTGGTCGTGGTGTATTATTTTTTTGATATTATACTGAATTCTATTGGCTAGAATTTTGTTCAGAATTTTTGCATCTATATTCATGAGAGATATTGGTCTGTAATTTTCTTTTTTTATGATGTCTTTGCCTGGTTTTGGTATCAGCATTATGCTGGCTTCATAGTATGAATTTGGAAGTGTTGCTTCCTCTTCTATGCTTTGAAATAGCTTGAGTAGAACTGGTACAAGCTCTTCTGTAAATGTTTTGTAGAACTCTCCAGTGAAGCCATCTGGGCCAGGGCTTTTTTTGGTTGGGAGTTTTTTTATTACCTTTTCAATCTCTTCTCTTGTTATGGGTCTGTTCAGATTTTCAACATCACTTTGTTGTAGTTTGGGTAGGCCGTATGTTTCTAGAAATTTATCCATTTCCTCTAGGTTTTCAAATTGTTGGAATATAGTTTTTCATAATATTCTGTTATAATCCTTTTTATTTCGGTTGGGTCTGTTTTAATGTCCCCCATTTCATTTCTTATTTGGGTTATTTGTGCCCTCTGCTGTTTTTCTTTTGTCAGTCTGGCCAGTGGTTTGTCGATTTTGTTGATTCTTTAAAAGAACCAACTTTTGGTTTTGTTGATTCTTTCTATTGTTTTTCTGTTCTCTATTTCATTTATTTCTGCTCTGATCTTTACTATTTCCTTTCTTCCAGTGGTTGTAGGATTTTTTTTGTTGTTGTTCTCTTTCTATTTGTTTGAGTTCTGTAGTTAATGTTTTGATTTTGTTCCTTTCTTCTTTTTTGATATGTGCATCTATTGCTATAAATTGTCCTCTGAGGACTGCCTTTGCTGTGTCCCAAAGGTTTTGGTATGATGTGTTTTCATTTTCATTTGATTCTAGGAATTTTTTTATTCCATCTCTGATTTCTTCTGTTACCCATTGATGTGTAAGCAGATTATTATTCAGTTTCCATGTGTTTGATTTTTTTTCCTTGCTCTTTCTAGTGTTAATTTCTACCTTGATGGCATTGTGGTCAGAGAAGATACTGTGAATTATCTCAGCATTTTGGATCTTGTTGACGATTGCTCTGTGGCCTAAGATGTGGTCTATTCTGGAGAACGTTCCATGTGCATTGGAAAAGAATGTGTACTTTGCAGCGGTTGGATGGATTGTTCTATATATGTCTATGAGGTCCAGTTGACTGATTGTGTCCTTTAGGTCTTCTGTATCTTTGCTGAGTTTCTTCTTAGTTGTTCTGTCCTTTACTGAGAGTGGTGTGTTGAAGTCTCCTACTATTATTGTGGAACTGTCAATTTCTCTTTTCAGTGCTGTTAGAGTTTTTTTTATGTATTTTGGAGCCCTGTCATTGGGTGCATAGATATTTATTATGGTTATGTCTTCATGATGGATCACCCCCTTAATCATTATATAGTGTCCTTCTTTGTCTTTTATGGTAGATTTTGTTTTAAAGTCTATTTTATCTGAGATTAGAATTGCCACTCCTGCTCTTTTTTGATGGTTGTTAGCTTGATATATTTTTTTCCAACCTTTGACTTTTAATAAATTCACATCTTTGTTTCTAAGGTGTGTCTCTTGTAGACAGCAAATTGATGGATCCTGTTTTCTTATCCATTCTGCCACTCTCCGTCTCTTTATGGGTGCATTGAGTCCATTTACGTTCAGTGTAATTATTGATAGATGGAAGTTTGTTGCTGTCATTTTGTAGTGCTTTTTTTTGTGATGCTGAAGTTTTCTTTGTTCTTCTTACTCTCTTGTGCTGAGTTACTTTTGTTTGTGGATTTTGTGTTCATTTCTTTTGTTTTTGTAGATTTTGTTTTTGTTGAGACTTTATGTGTTTCATCTTTATTTTTATGAGTTGGTTTGTTAACTTTTTTTGTGGTTACCATGAATTTTACCCTTATCTTTATAATTTTGAAGCAGTCTACCCTTACTTGGTATCGCCTTGCCTTCCTCTCCTTTAGAAGGTTCTATACCTATGACGTTTGTTCCCTCTTTCATTGTTTTGATGTTGTTGTCATCCTTTAATTGATTTCTCTGATTCCCTGTTGTATTTCTTTTGTTTTTGGAAAGTCCTCTGTAGTTCAGTTCCTAGAATGGTATCTGGTTCATGTGAACCTGCGTCCTAGGTCCTAGGTCCTGCCTGAGGGCTGAAGCTGTTTGTCCTCAGATCGAAGAACTCCCTTTAATAATTCTTGTAAGTTTGGTTTGACTTCTGCATATTCCTTTAGTTTCTGTTTATCTGGAAATGGCCTAATTTCACCATCAAATTTGAATGAGAGTTTTGCAGGATATATTATTCTTGGCTGACAATTTTTTTCTTTCAAGATTTTATATATGTCATCCCATTGCCTTCTTGCCTGCATGGTTTCTGCCGAATAATCTGAGCTTAGTCTTATTGTTTCTCCTCTGTATGTGACTTCTTGTTTTTCACGAGCTGCTCCCAGGATTCTTTGTTTGTCTTTAGTTTTAGTGAGTGTGAATATGATATGTCTTGGTGATTTTCTTTTGGGGTCTCTTCTATATGGGGTTCGTTGAGCTTCTTGGATGGCCAGCTTTTCATTTTTCATGATATTGGGGAAGTTTTCTGTCAGCAGTTCGTCAACGATCCTCTCTGTGTTTTCTGTTTTCTCCCCCTGTTCTGGTATGCCAATCACTCGTAAGTTTTTGCTTTTAATTGTGTCCCACATAACTCTCAGGGTCTCTTCATTTTTCTTTGTTCTTTTTTCTGAGTTTTCCTGAAACAGAGTTGTATCCAAGTGTTTGTCTTCAGTTCCACTGATCCTGTCTTCCATGGTTTCAAATCTACTTCTCAGCCCTTCTATGACACCGTCCATTTGGGGGGCATCTGGGTTATCTCTGGTTTTTCAAAATTACTAATGCTATGATCATCTTTTTACTCCTTGCCTCAAGTTATATCTTTAGAGTATATTCTCTAAAGCAAGATTAATGGATCAAAAAGTATGTCAAATACCTCTAGACTGCTTTTCTGAAAACACACATCAATGTATAGATCTTCCAGCAATGTGTTTGTTATTACATTAGCTGCTGTTGAGCCGGCTCCAACTCATAGTGACCTTATATACAACAGAACAAAATGTTGCCTGGTCCTGCACCACCTTCACTATTGTTGGTATGCTCACGTCCATTGTTGCAGCCACTGTGTATTTTCAGTGCCTTCCAACCTAGGAAGCTCATCTTCTAGCACTATATAAGACAATGTTATGTTGTGATCCATAGGGTGTTCACTGGCTAATTTTCAAAAGTAGACCACCAGGCCTTTCTTCGTAGTCTGTCTTCATCTGAACGCTCTGCTGAAACCTGTCCATCATGGATGTCCCTGCTGGCAATGTTTAAGTGTACCTAATTCACCACAGCTTCACAAACATAAGGTTTTATCATTTTACTGTCCCCCCCCCCCCCAGTTTATAAGGTGTTTTAATTTCTAGGGATACCGTTCATTTTTCTATGGGATAGTTTATCGTCTGTATTCTCAAGTGTAAGCCATCCACCTCCTTTGACAACTTTTCTAGTGGTATGTGGACATTGATTTCACATCTTTTTCTCCATTCGAAATACATTTTACCAGTATATACCCATCAATTATGTTTTCACATCTTGCAGGTTTAAAACATTTATTTTGTCAGTGTAAAAATACATATTACAATGTGATAAATATTAGCCTTCATTTATTCGATAACAGCAAGAGCTCCGTCTTTTGCAGCTGGGATAAAAATGCTAGTGCATTTTCTTCTTAATGTTATTATGCTTAACTCTTCGAACCATCTAGAATTTATTGTACTCCATGGTTTAAGCTATAGATATAACTTAAATTTTGCCCATGCTGAAATTCATTAATTAAATAGTGATTTCTTTTCCTATTCCACTGTTTTTTTCTGGTATGCTATATGTTGAGTTATTCCATAATTACATCTATTTCTGGAATGTTGATATTTTCTTGAGCATTTCCAAACCAAATATCATATATCTTTGATAATTTTCACTTTCAATTTGTTTTAAAAATCTTAAAAGACGAGCCTATGATATTACCTTAAACATTATTCTTTGATATCCTTTCTCATGTGTTCTTTCAGAAGAATTTTCTAGCAACTTGTCACATTCAATAAAACTTCTCTCAGTGGCTTTCGTTTGTACTACATTAAATTATATGTAAACCTAGCTCTCTTTGCAATATTTGATATCTCAAGTATTATTTCTTCTTGATAAACAGCATCATTTATTCATATCCTCCTTTACTTCTACCATTGGTATTTTATAACTTTCAACAAATCTTTACTGTCAAATTAAGTGAATAACCAAGTATTTAATATTTTGTCATTATTGTGACGACTATCCTTTTTCATTATATTGTCCAGCTTTGGGTCACTCTTATTAGGAATGCAACTGACTTTTGTCATTTATCTCATAGACTTTGCTGAACATATTTATTGTTTTTAATGAATTTTGGTGTGATATCCTTGGACTTCTTTCTTGTATTACCCTGTCATTTGAGAGGACTGATATTTTTATTTCTTCCTTTCACATATCTATAAGTCATTTGTGTTTCTTCTTCAGTCTCATTTTATTACGGAGTTAATTAAGACTAGTGAGAGAGACATCTTGCCATATTGTTTTTAACGGAGCAGCCCCAGGGCCTCTGGCTCTTGATTTTAGGCATGTATGATGATTCTGTTAAGAAAGAAACCTTCCATGCCTTTTATTTGGTTTAATCAATGGAGGTTTTGCATTTTAAGAAATGTCTTCTCACTATCTACTGAACGCTCAGAGATGGCTCCCTTGATAACCTTATCTAATGTGGCTCCCCCCAGCCTCCGGTCACACTCTATCACATCATCCTGTCTTATTTTCTTCAGAACACTTGCCACCAGATGAAAATATTCTAGTTTGTTATCAGTTTTCTTGTTGTCTCTCTCCCCCATGAGAATGGAAGCTCCAAGAGAGCAGAGTCTTTGCCTGTTTTCTTCACTGTTGGGTCCCCAGTGTCTGGAACAGTGCCTGATCCAGACTAGGCTCTCAGTACACATTCGCTGAATGCCTGAATGAATATGCTTTTTCATGTGATGCCTTGTGTTAAAAGCATTTCTAGGGTTATAACAGTTTGTATCTGTGAGAAGGCTTCTGCTAGGTCACATCAGTTTTGTTATATTGTTTTATTCTCTTTGTTATGAATTTATTTAGAATTTTTATGTCTGTATTCATAAAACTGGAGTCCACTGGTGGTGCAAACAGTTAACTCCCTTGGCTACTAACCAAAAGGTTGGAGGTTTGCGTCTACCCAGAGGCACCTCAGAAGAAAGGCCTGGCAATCTACTTCTGAAAAATCAGTTATGAAAATCCTATGGAGCACAGCGTCTACTCTCAACCGCAACTGTTCTTTTTTTTTTTTTAAATTCATAAAACTGACCTATCGTTTTCTTTCTTGATATTGTTGCTGTTGAGCCTTTAAATAAAAACCATATCTGCCTCACAAAAATAGCTTGGTGGTATACTCTACTTCTGTATTTTTGGACAGATTCTTTAATAGAAGGACTGTTTCTTGGAAAAATTCTCCAGTGAATTGATGAGAGCCAGGCACCGGATTTTACATTATATTATTATTTCAATATTACTTTTTATACGATTTCCTTATGAACAGCCTATTCGTACTATTTTTCCTGTGTCATATTATATACATTTATGAAGGTCATCATTCATATCTACTCAGTTATCACTTTCATTAGCATGTAGCTGAGAGTGATAATAACTCACTGCATTGAATCATTCATTCACTGCTCCTGAGCCATTGCCCCTAGGTGCTGGTGGCACAAAAATGAATAAGACACAGTCCCTGTTCTCATGGAGTCCATAGTCTGATTGTGGAGCATGCTGGTTAATCTCCGTCTGCGCTTCCTCCAGCCCACCCCGGTCCATTCTCTGCCGCGCTCTGTGCCCTGGGAGGCTGACCTCTATGGACTCTCTTGCCCCTGGTTTCAGATAGGATTCCAACTTTGGGAGGAAGGACAAGAAATGAGACGTCCAGAGGTACTAGAGGTTGGCATGTTTATTGTCCTGGCTTCCAGGCTATGTTTTGGCGGTGACTGCATTCTTCTAAAAGGTCCCTCCCTGGACGGCACAAAAGAAAGGTTGGCTATTCCAACCCACCCAGCGGTGCCGAGGAAGAAAGGCCTGGCGATCTGCTTCCATAAAGATTACAGCCAAGAAAATCCTGTGGAGCTCAGTTCCACTCTGTGATACATGAGGTCGCCATGAGTCAGAATTGACTTGCCAGCAACAGGTTTGGTTTGCTTTGCATTCTCCTACCTAGCCCCACAGTTCTTGTTAGATAGCTCCTCTCTCACACTTCAGTTCTTCTTGTGTTCCCAGAACACCATTCCTGCTTCGTGCCCCATAGGGCTAGGGGCGCTATTGGCTTGCTGCCGTTGCTAGCCCAAGGTGCTTCAGTATCCCCTGTTGGTTCTGGTAGTCCTGCCCATCCTATCACAAATAGTCCCTTTATTAAAGTCTTTTCAGTGAAACCTTTTGGAACGTGCCATCTGTTTTCTGCCAGGAGCCTGGCTACTACAAGAAGACAGACAAATAAACGTATAATTAAAGTATAGTGCAATAAATGTTTTAATAGAGAGATATATAGGGTGCTGGAGAAGCAGAGAGGAGGGACACTTAACTCCAAGTGTTTTGGATTTTTGTTAGATCTCTTTTCTTGTCTCTGATTTATCACATGGTGGGTTTTTCACTTCTTTGTGAATAATCAAAGATGTGGTGAAACCCAGGTGAAACTGCGCACTGCAGATTAGTAAGTAAACACAAGGAAGCCCGTGCGTACCTTGCTTATTGGTTAATCTGCCCCTGGGTGTCTCCCTTTCCCCTATGGGTCTCCCCCATATGAAACACCACTCAGAAGGGATTAGGATTAGGACGCACCCTACTTTGGTATGATCTTATTTAATCAATTTCAAAAGCAAAACCCTATTTCCCCAAACAAGGTCACATCCACAGGTTCAGGGGTTAGGACTTTAACATATCCTTTTGGTGGACACAATTCAATCCATAACACTTTCCTCATTTGTTGTTGTTGTTGCTAGGTGCCATGGAGTCGGTTCTGACTCCTAGTGACCCTATGCTCAACAGAACAAAACACTGCTCAGTCCTGTGCCATCATCACAATCGTCGTTATGCTTGAGCCCACCGTTGGAGCCACTGTGTCAATCCATCGTGTTGAGGGTCTTCCTCTTTTTCGCTGACCCTGTACTTTACCAAGCACGATATCCTTCTCCAGGGACTGGTTCCTCCTGACAACATGTTCAGAGTATGTAAGACGTAGTCTCACCATCCTTGCTTCTAAGGAGTATTCTGGCTTTACTTCTTCCAAGACAGATTTGTTTGTTCTTTTGGCAGTCCTCGTTTAATCCCGCATTATTTGCTGCAAAATCTATTTTGTCTATATGACGATGAATCTGTTTTACTTGTAATTGCATAAGCATGATAGACCTGAAACGACCTCCTTTGTTTAACTGTTTGTTCAGTTTGTCTTTCGATTTAAACTGAGTTTCTTGTGGGTAATAAAATGTTGTGTTTTAAGTCACTCTGTAACTCTTCTTTTTAGAAGGGAATCCCACCCCTATATATTCATTCCTATCACTGATATCTTTCAGTGTGATTTGGTGAAAAGTCTACTGTATTTTGAGTCCTGATCCATCCAAGCCTAGTTCCACCATTCACTAGTTGTGTGACCTTGGCCAAGAGTCCTCTACTCCCTCTGACCCTCAATTTTCTTATCTATAAAATGTGAACCAAGTATTATAGGGTTATTGTGAGAATTAAATGAAATAAAATATTTGAAAAGTCCCTGTGGGACTCTCTTGAAACATCGTTTTGTTTTTCCAGAACCTAAAATATACTGCTGTCAGATCCTTGTGCTAATAGCTCCAAATCACCTGCTATTACACAGATTTTTCCCTCATGCGTTTTTCTTCTCCACAGTCTGAGGTGAAAGGTTTGGAGTTATCCTTTAAATATTGTCTTCATTGTCCTTAGGCAGCTCAATAATATTCTTCGTCTTCAAGTATAAATATTTGTGATGTAGGTAGCAGAATTTGAATCCAAATTTCCTGACTCTTAAGTCCAGTGTTCTTTTTAGTGCATTAGGATTGCTGTCAGAGGACAGGGCAATACTGGGAATTCCTCCCATCTCTCACTACCACCACCATTTAAACAAAGCCACAAAACCAATGACCCTTTACATAACTCAGAACATCATAAAAGGTGTGGCAGGTGGTTTAGGACCATGGAGGTCTTATTGAATGCTGAGATCTTTTCCCCTTCGATTAATTTGGTAATTCCCAGATAGATAGCTTTAGGGATGATTAAGAGATTGGAAACACTGATGCAACAGAAGTCATATGAGAGGCAACCTTATAAGGCTCCTGATTATAGAGCTGTCCCAAGCCTGAATGCTGGTAGTACCAAACAATGCTCTGTTGTTCTCAGAAACTTTGAGATAGCAACTCTGGCATAACATCTTTCACTTCACAGAGAAAATATAGCTTTCAATGAGCAATCCAATTGTGGGTTTCAGAAGAACGTCTTCTGGGGACAAAGAATGAGTATCTAGTGTTGTGGTTTTGCATCGAGATCCGTAATTGTGTGTTCCCAAGGGAAGGGGTTCAAGAAGGGCATCTCAGAGGGGAATTCCAGCCCTTCTCTGGGGCTTAAGGATGACCATGGGAGCTAAAAGTTGCAGATGTATGAAGAGGGTACAGCCAGGATTGGTCCTCCAAGAAGACAGTCACTTGCATGGTGTACTTTGAAGGGCACCAGAAAAGTCTCCTTCCTCATCACGTTCTTCCCATTCCCCTCACCCCCACCACTGATGCCTGCGATTTCACTCTTAGCATTCTTTTGTTTCTCTTTAACAATTATGGTGTTTATTAGGGAAGTAACAGGTTACAGTTCAGGATCGGAAATGACTGAGGATACAGTTGTTTGATCAGGAAAACCTTTTCTCAGCCATGCTGCAGACAGGCCTTTCTCTGGCCCTCGGCGCCTCAGTCCCTTGGGCCTCTTGGGCCGGCCTGGCCTCTGCCCTGCTCAAGCAAATGTTACAAAGCTCTTCTAGCTCTGCAGGTAAGTGCCCCGAAGCAGCCCACTCTGCCAGTAAGCCTTGGCCCGAAGGTGCTCAGCTCTCTCACTCCTTGGGGCAGCACACCCACCGTAACCACTTTGTCCCATGAGCCAGGGAGCCCACTGTGCCATCTCCTGCCAGTCTCCTGGTTCTGCTGCCTCTGCTGCCACCATTTCTCTGCTGCTGCCTGTCGTCATCACTTGCCATCTCCGGTGTTACAGCTCTCTCTCCTGCATCTAGGAGGTTCTCAGTGCACGGATCCCAGGTCCAAAGGACGCGCTCCATTCCTAGCTCTTCTTCTTGGTTGTAGTCAGGTCCCTGCTGCTCTAGGATTCGCTCTCTTTTAAGCATGTGCAGCTCTTTAGTGTTCCTCAGCACGGCCTCTCTCTCTCCATGGAATTAGCTTGAGCTCCCTCACAGCATGGTGCTTTCAGAGTAGTCAGACTTCTTCCATGGTGGTTGGTTTCCAAGAGGGAGGAAGTTTAAGCTGGCAGTCTTCTTGAGGCCTAGGCTTTAAAGTCCCAAAATATTCAACAGGTGCAACCAAGTCACAAGGCCAGTTTAAATTTTTTTTCATTGTGCTTTAGATGAAGGTTTACAGAACAAATTAGATTCTCATTAAATAATTAATTGTTTTGTGACATTGGTTGCCAACCCTGTGATGTGTCAGCCCTCTCCCCTTCTCAACCTTGGGTCCCCCATTTCCATGCATCCAACTTTCCTGTCCCCTCCTACCTTCTTGTCCTTGCCCCCAGGCTGGTTGAGCTACGTGTATTATTGTTTGTTTCATGGGCCTGTCTACTCTTTGGCTGAGGGCTGAACCTCAGGAGTGACTTCAGTACTGTCACTCCTAGCATTCTTGTGTTAAGCATTGCCCTCTTTAAAAACACAGACACCCATTAAGCCCCTAGCTCCTCCTTGTGAATGAATTTCTCTTTCCTTTCCTTCCTGACAGTAGGCCCCAGCTTCAGATGCTTTAGGCAGAAGGGCAGGCTGGGAAGGTAGACAGGGTTGGTCCCTGCCCAGTTGACATCTTCCCCAGCCATTCTGGACCTGGCTGTCTTGGCACTGTTACCAATCTCCTTCTCTGCACAACATCTGCTCTACAAAGGCTTCCGGCTCCTGGAGTCTTGGGTCTCAGCAGTAACTGCAGAGCCACTTACAGGACTTGCTCTTGGTGGCAAGGCTGGTTGGAGGAGCCACAGGGCCCTGTGTCCAGGAGCACCTGCCATGGTGCTGGCAGAGGTGCACAGTTGGGGATGAGATCCAGTGGCCACCCTTTAGTTGGTGCCTGGGAGCTGAAGCTGTGCCTCTGCAGGCTGGATGACATGCTTGAGCTCACAGCCCCCCGCGGCTGTCTTTCTAGCCCCATCTGCTGCTCACCCTTGGGAAGAAGAGGCTCCTTTGGCCTTTCTTGAAGGAGCTGGCTGAGGAGGAGGGGAATGTGCCGGGAAATGGAAGATAAATGTTCAGATTCCGAACAGGAAGGGTGGAACGCAGATGGAAACCGCTGACTTTTGTATATTATCCCATGAATATAGGGGAAAAATGTTACCTGACTCACAAGTGGCGGAGGGAAGAGAGGAGGTGGAGAGGTTGGTGGGAGTGGGGGAGGGGAAGGGGTGTGAAGGAGGGGACTTTTATTTATTTATTTACTTATTTTTCAGAGTTTAAATGATATTTTTTTTATTGTACTTCAGGTGAAGGTTTACAGAACAAATAGTTTCTCATTAAACAGTAGTACACATATGGTTTTATGACATTGGTTAACAACCCCACGACATGTCAACCCTCTCCGTTCTCGACCTTTTTTTTGGTGAAAATGCACATAGCCAAAAATACACCATTTCAAAAATTTCTACATGGACAGTTCGGTGACACTGACTATGCTCTTCCAATTGTGCTGCTATTCTCACTTAAGATGAAGGCTTACAGAACAAAATAGTTTCTCATTTAACAGTTACTACAAACATTGCCCTATGACAATGGTTAACAATCTCACAACACATCAACAATATCTTTACTCAACCTTGGGTTCCTTATCACCAGCTTCCTTGTCCCCTTCTGCCTTCTGGCCCTTGTCACTGGACTACTGTACCTCATTAGTCCCATTTGGTTTTACGGGGCTGTCCCCTCCCAGGCTGAATGGTGAACTTCGGAGATAACTTCACCACTGAGATAAAAGTGTGTCTAGGGGCCATACTCTCAGGGTTTCTCCAGTCTCCTTTAGGCCAGTAAATCTGGTCTTTTTTTTTTTGTGAGTTAGAATTATGTTCTACATCCTTCTCCAGCTCTGTCCAGAACCCTCTGTTGTGATCCTGGTCAGAGCAGTCAGTGGTGGTAGCCGGGCACCATCTAGCTGTACTGGACTCTGTCTGGTGGAGGCCTTGGTAGCTGTGGTCCATTAGTCCGTTGGACTAATCTTTTCCTTGTATCCTGTTCTCTTCATTCTCCCTTGCTCCCGAAGGGATGAGACCAGTGGAGTATCTTAGGTGGCCGCTCCCAGGCTTTTAAGACCCCAGACACTACTCACCAAGGTAGAATGTAGAACATTATTTTTATAAATTGTGTTATACCAGTTGAGCTAGATGTTCAGGAGGGGACTTTCAAACGCATCACATTATTGAGTAGCAAAGGCAGCTACCCTGTGAGGGTTCCCTCCTGGTTTCCAAGGCTCCGGCCTTCTTGAGCCTTTAGACTGCCAGGGAGGGCTTAAGGCCAATCCTGAAGCAGGTAGGCTTTGCTGTTCCCCTCCGCACCCATGCCCTCAGCTCCCATCTTTGAACTCCACCCCCTTTCCTGTCCCTTCTTTTAACAGCGTGAGTTGAGTGCTTCTGTGGACTCTCTCCTGACTTAGGACCAAGAACATAAGGCCTCATCCACACCTTAGGGGGTGACTCTTCCATGGCATCTACCCGGGGGAATTACCTTTGTACAGAGAGGATGGTGGAGGCACAGGAGACTGCGCAACTACTAGGCTTGAATCTCTAATGGAATTTCCTGGCAGGGAGGATAGGTCTCAGCATCCCTGGAAGGGAGAGACCTCGTGTTGGGAGCCGTGAAGAGCAACCCAAGAAGTGCTATCCTTGGAGAGAGAATTTGGAACCATTTTCAGCCCTGCAACTGCAGGCCCCGGGCTCTCTCCGGCCCCCCAGAATGTACCTCTCCAGCACTCTGGCAACAGCAACCACCCTCCCTTTCGGTCTACTCCCTTCAGTGTACACAGCAATACTTCAGGCTGAGGCCATGTTTGAATGAAATCCAAACAGTCTGCCCTGCCTTAGATCAGAATTCAGACAAGCAGGAAAACTCTCAAAGCCTCACCTGTTTGTAGTTAATCTCCACCAATCACAGCTTTACACTATAAATGCAGTTACAGAGAATAAGAGTACCCAAACAGAGGGGAAAATCTTCTAGTCCCCCTTTCCCAGGCCCAGAACTAAAGAGAGCCAAGTAGAAAAGATGGTTTTTAATGGAGTCCAAGGGGCTCTGAAACAAATGTCAAGTTTAACCTTAATGTGTTTAGAAAAGTCACCCAAGATTATTCCTTTTAAATCTGTTTTGTAAACTGCCAGCTAGCAGGCCTCCCAGGATTATTTTTAATGTGTTGGGTTTCAAAGATGGAAACTGTCCCTCAGAGACCCCAGGCAGCCGAAAACATCCTCCTACTGATAATCAAGAAAGAGGAATCTTGAGAAGAGAATTTTAGAGCAAGAGCTCTAAGGCAAATTAAAATTAGGAGTCAGTCGAAGAAAACGTATGGCTTGAAAATGACCAGTCCATCCTCTGTCAGGGAGTTTTCCGTTCTGTTTCCACGGCCCCTTAAGTGCATCCCTGTGGAACCAAACAGGCATTCCCAGGCCCAGGCTTCAGGCAATTGTGTGAATCAATTGCCTTCGTGTTTGGTGAAGAGAGTAAGCCATTATTTACAGTTGTCTCTCCTGAGCCTCCGGGAGATGCAAAAATAATTGTAGTTCCCAGCACTGTGACTAAATTGTGTTTAAACGAAGCCCCGCAGCAAGAACAGAAAAGTGAGGAAATACTTTGTTCCAATGGGTGTTTAAACTGGGAAAGCCTACGTAGGACTTTGCAACCAAAGGGGAGACTTGAAGGGCATCTTTAAAGTACTTTCTTAACTCTTTAGTTACTATTGGTTTAACAGTATACCAGCTACTTTTTATGCCTCTGGATCTCATAGGGAAACCCTGGTGGTGTAGTGGTTAAGTGCTACAGCTGCTAACCAAAAGGTCAGCAGTTCAAATCCACCAGCTGCTCCTTGGAAACCCAATGGGGCAGTTCTACTCTGTCCTACAGACTCGCTATGAGTTGGAATCAACTTGACGACAATGGGTTTGGTGTTTTGATTTGGACCTCTGGTTTGGACCTTATAGGTAATACGTTATTCTGGGTCTGATGCATTTAGCGTCAAAGTGGGTCCCTTTTTAGATGTGTGAAGCTCAGCAGACTGGAGTTGGAGCCTCATTGTTTAGCATGTTGTAGGTTGAGCATTCTATTAGGTGATGCTTCCTGGATGTGTTAGTTTTGTAAATGTTTGCCTTTTTTCCCCTTTATTTCTCTGAGATAAGGCTTGCAAGCATAATTATGGCTTTCCTGTGTGATAGTCAGGGAGTCCTGCTGGGTTTGTTTTAGTTATTCTGCAAAATATTTGGAAAACCAGAGGTTCCCCATGTAACCTAATGGGAAGGTGCCCGCTAAATTCTCTATTTAGATCTTATTGGTATATTGTCATACCACAGATTGGTGGCACCAGAGCACCACTCACCTTACTGGTGGCTTATGTTACCAGATCATATTTCTCAAAATTCATATTATCAACCAAAAATTTAAACACACTCACTTAGTAAGTATGCATTCCAATACTGAAAACATATGCTATCAAAAAAAATTTTTTTTGTAATTTTCTGTAGTCTAAGATTTTTCTACATTTTATTTTTTTATTGTTGTAATTAAATGAAGTTTATATTTCAAGTTAGTCTCCCATACAAAATTTTTATGCATACGTTGTTATGAGACCCTAATTGCTCACCCCATTCTGCAACAGCACATTCCTCCTTTCCGTCCCTGATTCTCCATGACCATTCAACCAGCTCTTAACTCTCTCTGCCTTTCTATCTCACCTCTGGACAGAAGATGCCCATTTAGTCTCTTCTATCTACTTGACTAAGAGGCACACTCTTCACAAGTATCAGTTTATGTCCCACAGTCCAGTCCAATCCCTGTCTGAAGAGTTGGCCTTGGAAATTGTTTTAGTTCTGGGCTGATAGAGAGTCCAGGGGCCATGCTTTCCGGGGTGCCTCCAGTCCCAGTCAGACCATTAAGTCTGGTCTTCTTCCTAGAATTTGAGTTCTGCACCCCATCCTTCTACTGCTCCATCAGGGACCCTCTGTTGTGTTCCCTGTCAGGATGTTCATTGATGGTAGCCAGGCACATCTAGTTCTTCTGGTCTCAGGCTGATGAAGTCTCTGGTTTATGTGGCCCATTCTGTCTCTTAGGCCAATACTTTCCTTGTGTCTTTGGTGTTCTTTGTTCTCCTTTACTCCAAGTGGTTGGGACCGATTGGCTATCAAAACTTTTTTAAAAAAAAAATTGGTAACAAAAGATCTTTCTTGGATTTAGGGAATCACTTCAGATGGGTGTCCCCAGAACTGATCAGAGAGGCAAGTGGGGAGCCCAAGCCAGGTGAATTATTGGCTTTTCCTGTATCTGGGAGGAGTCCCTGGGTGGCCAAACAGTTAAGCACTCAGCTACTAACTGGAAGGTTGGCATTCTAACCCACCCAGAGGTGCCTTGTAAGAAAGGCCTGGTGATCTGCTTCTGAAAGGTCACAGCCTTGAAAACCCTATGGAGCACAATTCTATTCTGACATACATGGGGTTGCTATGAGTCGGAATCGACTCAACACAACTGGCTTTGTTTTGTGTGTGTGCGTGGGAGGAGCCTAGTTTTAGAAAGGGCCCTTCTGGTTGCTCCAAACTCTCAGGGGCTCCTGGAAGGGAGACTCCACTCAGGCCTTTGCCACCAAGAAAAGTGTGGGGGCCCCTCATGAGAGGGAAATGGGGAGGGGGAGAAGGGCATGGGAAAAACAAGAAGATAAACATTCCAAAAGGCACATGGGAGGTCTCCAGAGAATTCCTGTTTTATCCTGAATGTGCTACTTGAAATTTAAGTGCGTGTACATGTGTTTTTTCTTTCCATAATTTCTTAATTAGAAACTCAGTGGCAAATCGCTTTGCTATGGGCTGAGAGCTCAGACTTGTCAGTTAGAAGCACACCTGTAACAGGGCGGGGGGAGGCACTTGTCCTTCCATCCTCACATTTGCCTTTTATTTGGACAAATCAGGAAAAGACTTCCACTCAAGCCAACTGACATTAGCCCAAAGGCATGAATTTCTAACGGCAGAAATTATTAGTACTATGTGGAAAATGAAGGAGCCCCAGTGGTGCAGTGGTTAAATGCTTGGCTGCTAACTGAAAGGTCAGCGGTTCCAACCCACCAGATGCTTTGTGGGAGAAAGATGTGGCAGTCTGCTTCTGTAAAGATTTACAGCCTTGGAAACCCTATGGGGCAGTTCTACTCTGTCCTGTAGGGTTGCTATGAGTCGGAATCAACTCAACGGCAACAGGTTTTTTGGTTTATGTGGGACATATTCTCTGAAGGAGGGAGGGGACCTTGTTGGAAATAATAATTACCGTTAGTGTTTATTGAGCACTTACTATGTCTAGCCTCTGTGCTAAAGACTTTACATCCACTCCATACATTAGCTTATTAAGCCATTGATCCTCGTGACAACTTTGTGAGGGAGGTTGAATTCCAGATGAGGGAAACAAGGTCCAGAGAGGTCAAGGGACTTGATTAAAGTCTCACAGCTGGTAAGAGGTCAAACCCTGGTTCAAACCCAGATACGTCTGATTGTAAAGCTTGTTCTTAGAAGGCAAACTGCTATATTGATGATCTTTAAAATACACTGCACAGGTAAGCAACTCTTATTCACAGCTGCCTTTGGCACTGACGACCACTCTCCCCGATCCCTTCCAATGACTATCACTTATCCAAGGAATATTTCTGGGAGCATAAACCCATGGCGCCTTAGACAGACATCTTCCATTCCCGTGGACCATCCTGATACAGATGAGCTTGTTTTGCTTTTTGTCGGTGGAGAGCACGCGACTTGCTCAGAGCCTGCATTTTTATAAATTAGTTTCCTGCCTATTTTTCTCACTTCCTGAAGGCTACTATAGTTACTTTTCCTCTGATGATGGTTCTGTTGTTGTTGTTGTTCTTTCTTTTAAGAACTGTTAAAAGTTTTCTTTTCTGTTGTAAAAATCGTGTGGCATCAAAGGTCCTCTAACTTTACAAGGGGGAGGAGAATCACCATTATCATCAGCCCAAGGCTGATCCCTGTGAAGTAGAGGTCAAACATACCTCCACCCTCAAACTCTTTTTACCAATTCTGACACCAGCCGTCCCTCCCATGGCACTATCTACTTCTTTGCTGGATTCGATAATTTCTTGCAATGGCCACACAGAACTCATAGACCATACTCACAGTTATAGTGTTTATTAGGGAAGTAACAAGTTACAATTCAGGATCCGGATCAACTTGGAGGTAACAGGAGCAACTCATAACACAGTTCTTCGATTAGGATAGCTTCTTCTCAGCCACGCCCGCAGGCAGGCCTCTCCCTCGGACCTTGATCCTCGGCCTTCGCTCTTGGCCTGGCCTCTGCCCTGCTCAGGCAAGTGTTACAAAACTCTTCACCTTCACTGATAAGTGTCCAGAGGCACCCCACTCGGCCAGGAAGCCTCCTGCCTGAAGGCGCTCACCTCTCTCACTCTGTGGGTCAGCAAGCCCACTGTAGCCACCTCACACTGTGGGCCTCCAGGAAGCCCACTATGCCATCTCGAACCATGACCAGTGTTACAGCTGTCTCCTGTGTCTAGGAGGTTCTCAGTGCAGGGACTCTGGGTCCAAAAGACATGCTCCACTCCTGGCTCTTCCTCTTGATGGTAGTGAGTTCTCCTTTCAACCTCTGGGATTGGCTCCTTTTAAATCTAGCAGGATGGCAAAAGTGACCAATCCCCTACAAGAGTTCCATGCACCTTATTTGCATTAGCAAAACTGTCCCATCCCTTTGGTGGGCCACAAGCACCTTATATGCATAGTCCTTCCCAATCATTTTATGAGAGTTACGAGACCATGGTGAGAAGGGTCATATTAAACAACTCACTACACTTCACCTGTTTTGAAGTTCTACTTGGCAATCTTTATTTTGGTTTTAATTAATGAACTGATTTGTCAAATTATTAAGTAACTATAACTATACTAAGGAAGTTTGGGAAAAAAAGAAAAGAAAAAGGTTTCCAGAATCTTATCACCCTCGAACAACCAGTGTTATTATTCAGCAGGACAGTGTAGTTTGGGACCCAGGCTCTGAAGTCAGACTGAACTGTTCAGATACCCAGCTCTGCATTCACTAGCTCTGTTAACTAACCTTTCTAATATTCATTTCTGAGATGGGGATCACATACGTTTAATGGGAGGATCCAATGAGAAACTTTTAAATGCTTAGCTCTGCATCTTGCATAGAATAGGCACTCATTAAGTGTTCATTAAATGAATAGTTTGTTTTCTTCCAGTCTTTTTCTAAGTGGATTATAAAAATTATAATAATAATGTATGCAATTTTTTATCGCATGTTTCTTCACTAAACCAGTGACATTAATCACATTCTTCAAGTTGTACGACTACTGTCCCTATCCTTTTCCCGATCGTTCCACCACCATTAACATAAACGCAATGACCCCTAAGTATCAGCTCCCCCTCTCCCTCTCCTTCCCACCTCTGGTAACCACTAATAATCCTTAGTTTCTATATATTTGCTTATTTCATATAAGTGAGATCATACAGTATCTGTCCTTTAGAGACTGACTGAATTCACTCAGCATGATGTTGTCTAGGTTCATCCATGTAGTGGCATGCACCAGGACTTCATTTTTCTTGCTGGCTGAGTAGTATTCCATTATGAGTATAGACCACATTTTGTTTATCCATTCATCTGTTGATGGACATTTTGGTTGTTTCCACCTTTTGGCCCAGGAGACTGATCTTAAGGGACTACATCCATGGGCTCCCATTCCCTCTGAATTCCTGTTGGATTAGACCAATGGGAGACGTTATAGGAAATCAGGAGGAGAGTGACATGAGTGCATTTATTATTCACCTGGATTCCTCCTCGCTTCCTTGCTGCAGGTTGGCTCCATTCCTCTTCTCACAGCGACTCATATCTTCTTTTAGGCACAGATGACCTAAGCCACTTCTTTTTTACTCCAAGCTGATGCTAGCCCCAGGCTGCTTCAGCACCCCTTGTTCTAATCTGCCCATACCTTTGTAAATAGTCCTTTCATGAAAGTCTTCCTATTTACCTGGTTTGAATGTGCCATCTGTTTTCCTCTGGTACCTGGCACATAGTGTTAGCTGCCATTGGGTCGACTCCAACTCATAGTGACCCTATGTACAACAGCATGAAACACTGCCGGGCCTGCGTCATCTGAGTTCATTGTTGTAGCTATTGTGCCAATCCATCTCACTGAGGTTCTCCCTCATCCCTGTTGACCCTCTACTTCGTAAGCAAGATGTCCTCCTCTAGCAGTTGATCCCTCCTGATGAAGTGTCCAAAGCAAGTGAGTTGGACAATGTTATGTTGTGCTCCATAAGGTTTTCATTGGCTAATTTTCAGAAGTAGATCACCAGGCCTTTCTTCCTAGTCTGTCTTAGTCTGGAAGCTCTGCTGAAATCTGTCCACCATGAATGACTTTGCTAGTATTTGAAATACTGGTAGCATAGCTTCTAGCATCACAGCAACATGCAAGTGTGAAAACTGAGAGAAGGTAGCACATAGTAAGTGCTCAATAAACATTAGCCTTTATACTACACTGCCTAGAGGAGTCCCTCCATGGTAAAGTCTCCTGCTGACAATCTCCACCCAGATAGCCTTTGAGAAGGTCTGCCTACAGCCCCTGGGTTAGCCTATGTATCAGCACAACTGAACAAACCATTCTCACTTCAGTCAGCAACCGTGCCAGGGTAAACATCAGGATCAACTTCCCCAATAGGCTGGCTCTGTGATGCCAGCCAGCCAGTTATTCCTGACAATTTCTTCTGCCATGGTCCCTTTGGACTGGGGCCATCACTTTGTCACCTGGTTTAGAGGCTTCAATGAGCAGTGTATCGACACTCATCGTACGCGGCTGCGTTTCCATTTCGTTTTTTGTTTCTGGGATTAGTGCAGGTTGGCTGCTCACTGAACTCACAGTCTATCAAATAAAGACCTTGGCTAAGGCTTCCTCTGCCTGTCTCCCAGTCACATGTGACTTGAGATGGAATGGGTGAGCGCAGCCCTCCCAGGACCTCATTGCAGTGCCGTTGGGCGTTATAGCAGGGGCTTCCCAGGAGTGATTTTTATGCTATGTTGATCAGCCACCGGAGAGTTTTATTTCTGAGAGTGTTGTTACATAAAGCCGTAATTCATGGCCTTGGCAGAGATACTGCAATGGCCTCCTTCCACTCCCAAAGATGCCAGAAACCGCCATTTGATCCCCTCTCTCATCGTTGTTGGTGGCATCGCTGAAGATGCTGTTCAGAGAACGGCGCCTCTGATTTATCCTGCAAGTTTACAAAGACTACGGACACTGCTCCGCGAAGACGTACATCAATTTTTCCCAGGGATTTTACAATCGCCCATGAGATGTGTGCTTCACACCTATTGCGTATTGATTCGGACAGACTCCTGTTTACTATCAGCGCTCTAGTCGCTTCTCATTACAGCAGAGCACAGCAACCTTGGAGTATTAGGAAGCCAAAACCACCCATTGCCGTCGAGTCCATTCCGCCTCAGAGCAACCCTATAGGACAGAGTAGAACTGCCCCATAGGGTTTCCAAGGAGTGGCTGGTGGATTTGAACTGCCGACATTTTGGTTAGCAGCCGAGCTCTTAACCACTGTACCACCAGGGCTCCATTAGGAAAAGTGGGGAGGAAATAATGGCACAGATAATCTAAGCCACAAATAAGGGGAAAGGTATGCAAATTTCACGTGAACTAACCACACCATACTAAACTCTCCATTTAACTAGCAAAATCCCACCTTTATATAAAATGCTTAGACAATTTGGCAAGTCCTGCCCTGGAGAAACCACACACCTGTTACCAAATCCTTCGATTCTGATTCATAGTGACCCCATGTGGTTACAGAGTGGTACTGCTCCATAGGTTTTTCTTGGCTGTAATCTTTACGGAAGCAGATCACCAGGCCTTTCTTCCGCAGTGTCTCTGGGCGGGCTGAACCACCAACCTTTATGTTAGTAGAGAAGTGCAAACAATTTGCGCCACCCAGAGACCTGAGAAACCACACAGACCTTACTCGTTGCTGTACCAACTCGTGCAAGTCCTGAGTTCCACATGGTGCTGATGTGAAACTGGTGGCGGGACGGCTGAAATCCAGGCTGGCAACTGCATTTCCTCTCGCGTCTCTTCTTTTTCTGATAAAGGTGCAGAAGAAGAGGGAAGGGGCCAAAAGGTGGAGAGAGCAAGAGGGAAAGGAACAAGCAAGTGCTGCACGGCTCCTGCACAGGCGCAGCCCTCTGCTGGCCTGGGCTCTTTGGAGGGAGAACAGACATGTCATAGCAGTGTGAGCAATGAAACCATGGCTTCATTGTCACGGCCCCTGGATGCCTGTGTAAGGAAGTCTAAGTGAGTGATGTTGGCATCATTGCTGCAGTAGCTGACCCTCCAGATCTTTCTAGTGTTCTAGCTCTCTGATAGGGCCCCCAATCCCCTCTTTAGAAACCCTGACTCATAGTGACCCCATGTGTGTCAGAGTAGAACTGTGCCCCACAGGTTTTCAATAGCTGAGTTTTGGGAAGTACATCACCAGGTCTTTTTTCCCAGGCACCTCTGAATGGACTCCAACCTCCAACCTTCCGGCTAGCAGCCCAGTGCATTAACTGTTCGCATCTCCCAGGGACAACCTCTGTATTAAGCACAGTTAAAAAAAAATGCATGGCAATCATGTGTGTCAGAGTAGAACTATGCTCCATAGGGTCTTCTTTTCTTCCCCCCACAGATACATAGGGTTTTCAATAGCTGAGTTTTCAGAAGTATATTGTTCCCAGCCCTTTCTTCCTAGGTGCCCCTGGGTGGATTCAAACCCCCAACCTTTCCATTAGTAGCTGAGTGCTTAACCATTTGCACCACCCAGGAACTCCGGAGACAAAGACAAGGCCTTGGGATTTGGATGGAACATCTCTCTAGCAATCCGTATTCCTCCTCAGCCCCGTTTAAAAACACTGCTCTCTCTAAATGTGATAGAAAGCGCAGGCATATGCAAAGTAAACAGTCCCCCCTCCAATCAGGGGATGGGAGTACTGTTCAAACAGAATGCACACCGCCTCGAGAGTGTCCAGCTCGTCTACAATGTCATTAACATTCTGCTTAAGCTGATCACAGCTTCAGGATTGTGTCTCTAGGCAGGTCCCTTTGTTTGCTGTGTCACCATGTCATCCTTCCACTCTTTGCTCCCTTTCTGGAGATGATGAGCTCGGACCTCGGTATGTGCTTCACTCCTGCACAGGTTGGGAACCACGGTAGTCTTCTTTTTACCCCTTTCATTTATTTTGATTGTGAGCATAAACAATTCTACTGAAACATAAATAAATAAATAAAGACTCAGAACGTAATGTACATTCAGTTCTATTTGTCACTCCAAGTTCACTTCTGATCTTGGCTGATGTACAGACTGGGTTCTGGCAGGGCGGTAATCAATGTGTACAGACTGCCTCACTTAACATTATTGTGTATACACGTTTCCATAGATCAACAATGTCCACATACTTGTCATCTTTAATGGCCATAGAGAATCCCGCTGTGGAACCGCAGCATTTTAGAAGATACCGCATTTGCATGTTTTCCTACTTGTGGGTGGCACTTTAAAATGTACTAGCTGTAAAGAGAGCTCTGTTTAACTCTGGCCACAGATCAATAACGAGACACAACGTGAATTCAGTCACATCGGAACTTCGCCTCACCAACTTGGATTTCATTAGTATATATTGTTACAGGGTAGTCTATTCTCTGCTGGATTAGGCCCCTGATGTTTCCAGGTTCCAGTTATTATTCACTGAGCCAAGTATAGAAGACATGATTTTCAACAAACCTTAGCTGTTTTGGACAGCATCTCAGCAGCGGCAGGAAGAAGTCCATGTAGGCATCAGGACCCTGGCGGGCAGCAGTGTGCAGCACTGTGTCCCCATAGTGGTCCTGATAGGCAGGGTCAGCCCCGAGCTGAAGCAGCAGGTGCAGGGCAGGGGAAACATGGTGGGCACAGGCCCAGTGCAGTGCTGGGGGCTGCCCAGCATGTATGTCAAGGACTGGGTATCTCTGGAGGAGGGCCTGGGCCCAGACTAGCCATTGTGCAAATAAGTAATGACGGAAGAGCTGCTCTCAGCATTGGCGGCGGGAAGTGGAGGTCATGGAACTCTTGGGCAGGCAGACAGATGTAGAGGCTTCTCCCTCTGGGACCTGGAGGGAGGGGTTACTCATCAGACCTCCACCCCCCACCCTCTCCAGGTCCCAGAAGATAATTCAAAAACTGGGAACTGCCAAAAATTCAAGCCTAATTCAGAAGAGGACGTGGAACGAAGGATATCATTGCTGATGTCAGATGGATCCTGGCTGAAAGCAGAGAATACCAGAAAGATGTTTACCTGTGTTTTATTGACTATGCAAAGGCATTTGACTGTGTGGATCATAACAAATTATGGATAACATTGCACAGAATGGGACTCCCAGAACACTTAATTGTGCTCATGAGGAACCTGTACACAGATCAAGAGGCAGTTGTTCAAACAGAACAAGGGGATGCTGCGTGGTTTAAATACAGAAAAGGTGTTCGTCAGGGTTGTATCCTTTCACCATACTTATTCAGTCTGTATGCTGAGCAAATAATCCAAGAAGATGGACTATATGAAGAAGAACGGGGCATCAAGATTGGAGGAAGATGCATTAACAACCTACATTATGCAGATAACACAAACTTGCTTTGCTGAAAGTGAAGAGGACTTGAAGCACTTACTGGTGAAGATCAAAGACCACACACAGCCTTCAGTATGGATTACACCTCAACACAAAGAAAACAAAAATCCTCACAACTGGACCAATAAATAAACAGCAAAAATATTGAAGTTGTCAAGGATTTCATTTTACTTGGATCCACAATCAACGCCCATGGAAGCAGCAGTCAGGAAATCAAACTACGGATTGCACTGGGCAAATCTGCTGCAAAAGACTTTTTTAAAGTGTTAAAAAGTGAAGATGTCACTTTGAGGACTAAGGTGAGCCTGACCCAAGCCACAGTATTTTCAATTGCCTTATATGCATGCAAAAGCTGCACAATGAATAAGGAAGACTGAAGAAGAATTTCTGCCTTTGAATTATGGTGTTGGCAAAGAATATTGAATATACCACGGACTGCCAGAAGAACAAACAAATCTGTCTTGGAAGATATACAGCCAGAATATGCTCCTTAGAAGTGAGGATGGCAAGACTTCCTCTCGTGTACTTTGGATATGTTATTAGGAGGGACCAATCCCTGGAGAAGGACATCATGCCTGGTAAAGTAGAGGGTCAGCAAAAAAGAGGGAGACCCTCAATGAGATGGATTGACACAGTGGCTGCAATTATGGGTTCAAGCATAACAACATTTGTGAGGATGGCACAGGACCAGGCAGTGCTTCATTCTGTTTACACAGGGTCACTATGAGTTGGAACCAACTCAAGGGCATCTAACAACCACAACAGTGATCTGTTTTGGAGGAGTCCCTGGGTGGTGCAAATGGTTAAACACTGGACTACTAGCCGAAAGGATGGTGGTTCAAATCCACTCATAATTACCTCAGAAGTAAGCCCTAACAATCTCCTTCCGAAAGGTCACAGCCTTGAAAACCCTATGGAGCACTGTTCTACTCTGCACACAGGGGGTCACCATGAGTCAGAATCGACTCGAAGGCAACTAACAACAACAACAAGCTGTTTTGGACCCTGGTTCTAAATGAGCTTGATTGTCATTCATCCTCATGACCCCCGTGCTCTCCTGGGTTCCTCTGCTTGGATCATCTACATTTACACCACAGGGAACGTGGTCTACGTGGTTTTCCTCTAAGCAGCCATGCCTTTCTCATTTCCTATGTGTTCTGCTCTGACAAAGCTCCCCTGATCCAAAGCACTGTGAGATGGCCATGTTACAGGTTGGCGAGATACCACAGCACTTTATATAGTCAAGTTGTCACTGGTTATTCTAAACAGTGTCAAGAATATTTTGCTACTGGCGTCATGGTGCTTTTTAGTTGAAGCAAGCTATTTTCCTTTTCAGAATCTATTTGTTTTGTGTCTCTTGCCAGTTGTTGGAGTTGGTACTGGGTTCATTTCCTTCTTAGTGCAGGGTAAGTATATGGTCTGCTTCTGGGGATAGACTAAAAAAAAAAATCCAAATCCATTGCCATCAAGTTGATTCTGACTCATAGCGACCCTATAGGACAGAGTAGAACTGCTCCATAGGGTTTGCAAGGAGCAGCCAGTGGATTCAAACTGCTGACCTTTTGATTCGCAGCCAAACACTTAACCACTGCATCACCAGGGCTCCTGGGGATAGACTAGTCCCCTGGCTATCGTCATTTAAGGCTCTTCAAAGCCTGTCGACTTATCTACCTGTTTCTGCTGAATTCAACTTTGGGATCTCACATACACTTTAAGTCTGTGACAGATTCTAGTCCAGCAGTAGCATCTCTACCACCTGGAAACAGCTAAGAGAAAGGTCTTATTGTTTGCAAGGTAGCTCAGGGGGATGAGAGAGGCCACTGATGTGTTTGTTCAGAGGGAACTGTTAGCAGCCTGGGGCTGCACATTGTCTGCCCTGCTTGAGTGCTTCACTTCAAAGCAGTGGAAGTCATTGAGCGCAAGGCAGCATCCCCCGTACTGAGAGTGGCTCCCACAGATGCTCAGTCCACAGTCATCTCTGGCAACTTTCTTTACATCTGGTACCTTCAGGGGGCCAGGAGACCTAATGTGGAGGGCTTGATGCCCAGTCCCAAGATGAAGCTTCCAACTGACCGCCAACAGGACTGTTGGTCCTATCTGCAGAAACGGGGATGGGCTTCACCAAGTTCTCCAGACTCACACATCCAACAGCCTCTTGTAACAATTGGCTCACACAAGTTACCTGGCTGGAGTTAGCGATGCGTTCATTCTTTGGGCAAGCTATGCAATTGAGTGAAATGGCCTACGTGAAAACTAAGTCTGTGGCACTGGCCTCCTCTTAACCTATAGTCTAAGCAACCTAGTTAACCAGTTCCTGCTTACAAGCCATCCCTCCTACTGGAAAAACAATTCGTGCCCACTTCCAACTGATAACAGGATGCAATAAACCAGTACAGTGGGTGGTCCAGGAAATAGGTCTTTGCAAGTTTGAAGAGGCAGTAACTAAGGGAGTAGTCTTTTGGATATTTAAGAAACTCTATTTGGCATACATGGGAACCTTGCACTAACCAGATTTCATCCTTCCTTTGCTTATCAATTCATGAATTCATTAATTTAGTAATTCATTGATTCATTCATCAAATAATTGTTAAGCACCTTCTGTGTGCCAGGTATTACACTAAACTTAGAGGCTACAGAAATAAATAAGGCAGCTTCTATTTTGGAGGTCCTTACATGTAAATTAATACAACCACTATGAATTATGATAATATAATTATGAATTATCGTTTTTGTTGTTTTAGGATTATAGTGTGATAAATGCTAAAACCCAGGCATATACATGTACTATGGGATCACAGATGAAAATGTGACTAATTCAGTCTTGGGGCAGGGATGGGGTGGTCAGGAAGGATGTCATTGAGTTGGTGTTGAAGGTTGAGTAGGAGTTCACCAAACAGAATGGAAAGGATTCATCAGGTTATTGAGATCAGACCATTTTCTCATTTTAATGCAAAAAGAGAAGAAAATTTCCCTTATACAAAGAAAATTGGCTCATATTTTTTCCTAACTTCTTTTGCATCTATGTTCATTCACTCATTCATTCATTTAATATTTACTGAGTATATACTATCTACTATGCAGTATTCTAAGGAGCCCGGGTGGTACAAGTGGTAAGTGCTCAGCTGCAAACCCAAAAGGTTGGCAGTTTAAACCCGTTCAGTGGCTCCACACAAGACAGAACTGGGAAATCTGCGCCTGTAAAGATTACAGCCTAGGAAACCCAATGGGGCAGTTCTACTTTGTCCTCTAGGGTCACTATGAGTCAGAATTGACTTGATGGCACACAGCAACAACAACATGTACTATTCTAGGCATTAAGGATAAAAAAAAAATCCCGTTGCCATTGAGTCGGTTCCTACTCATAGCAACCATAAAGGACAGAGTAGAACTGCCCCATAGGGTTTCCAAGGTTGTATACTTTACAGAAGCAGACTGCCACATCTTTCTCCCAAGGCACTGAGGATACACCTCTAAAAAACAGATAAAAATCCCAGCCTTCCTGGAGCTTATCTTCTATTATGTAGGAGACAGATGATACATTAAAGAAATGAGTGAAATACATAGTACAGCAGAAGATAAGTTACCTGGAAAAAAATAAACTAGTAAAGGGACATGGGGGCAGGGTGTTCTCACTTAAATAGTAGTGAGGAAAGGCCTTGCTGAGAATGGAGCTTTTGAGGCTAGGGGACGAGTCCTCAGGCTATAGGGAGAAGAATGTTCCAGGTTGGCCAATATGGCTAGAGCGGAATGGGAGGAACAGCAGCAGGAAATGAGGTCAGAGAGGTAACAGAAGGACGAACTGTACAGGACCTTGCAGAATATACTAAATTCTCTGGATTTCACTCTGACACAAGAAACCACTGGAAGCAATAAAATCATGGATGCTGGTTGTAAATTTTGCTCTCAGACTCTTGGGAAACCCCATCAATGAATCAAACATGAACATTTTCCAACATAAACAATAAAATGTATTTTGAAAAGCTTTTTTCCAGTAAGTGAGCTGGAAAGTTACTTAAAAAAACTCTTATGACATTAAAACATTGAGAGATTTTTATTAAGGTCATTATTTTAGAAGCTTTCCTTCTGTAACTCAGCGTTTCCTGTTACTATGATTTATTCCTGACCTGAATGCTCCCTATACTGCACCTTCTCCCACATTTAGGAAAATTTGTGTGTGAGATTACAGATGGTAAGTGCATCACCAGAACGTTGTCCTAAAGGAAAGGGCGTAGAGTAGAATGATGTCATAGGGGTTGTGTGTTTGGGGGATCTTGAGAGAGAGAAAACACTTGCAGAAGAATCTCGGAAGCTCTTTCTGAACCTCTGGAAAATACCTATGATGAGAATGTAAATAAATAGTTCAATGAGTTGGACAGTTGCAAGATCCCATCCTTGTAGACTGTTACTGCTTCAAATTGAATGACACATTAAACTAACATGGATTTTAACACGCTTTCTTGTTTTTTTAACTAAGAATGTAAAATACAGTTCAAGCATTTGCATTTGGCCCTCCCAAAAAATACTAGAGCGTTCACAGAACCGGCAGCTCCCTTCTGGGTAGTTCTCCAAATGGCCACTGAGTGGCAGTCCAGGTAAAATGTTCATAAAGCACAATGTTGCTGAATACTTATTTATTAAATGGAACTAATAGAATGCTGAGGGTGGAAACGTTTTCTACCCCCAAATGCTGTAGCTCTCTGAGTCCTGCTGTGGACCCACTGGAGACACAGCCAGGGTCATTTGTCAGTGGCCTGCCATTAGTGAAGTCCACACATCTTTCACGGCCCCTTCAGGGACTCTGTGAGGGTGTTTAAGCAAGTCTGTGTGCATCTAGACATGTGTGTGTCATGAACATTAATCTGCAGGTGCTATTCAAATGTACTCTTAAAATAGAACTAAACCAATTTGGCAATACAGCCTTATTCAGCAATTTGGTGGGTTATTAGTGAGAAAGAAGGGAAAGAAATAGTGCTGCCAGAATTTAATAGTTGGATGGAAATAACAAAGACACAGAGATGGCAAGAAACAGGGTGGAATGGAAGCTACTGAAATGTACTACTACTTACTTCTAGAAGTCAAGACGAATCCTTATTCCATCAGCCTTGTACACTGGCTGGCCCCTGGTACCCATTAAAATTGCTGTATCTAGTGCTTTATCTCTGAATGCCACTCAGATGCAAGCATTCCCAGAGGTTCCACCCTTGGCCCTTTTCTCTTCTATAGTTTCTCTCTGGAGCTCTTTATTATGGAGAAGACTCCCAACTCCAGCCCTGGCCTACCTGCTAGAAGATATCTCAACCAGATGCCTCACAAACACCTCGACCAATATAAGCCCCAAACTCAACTCAATTCCCTCATTTCTTAGTTGGTGACATACATTCCTATTTGGCACTTCACCCAAGCTAGAAACCACACAGTCATCTCAGTGCCCTTCCTCTAATTCTCTTCTCCTTCCAAGCCCCTTGCTTACCACCATATAATGGGTCTCCAAGGAACCCTGGTGGTGCAATGGTTAAGCACTCAGCGGCTAACTGAAAGGTTGGCAGTTCGAACCCACCCAGCGACTCCATGGGGGAAAAGACCTGGCGATCTGCTCCCGTAAAGATTAGAGCCTAGAAAACCCTATGGGGCACTTCTACTCTGTCACACTGGGTCACTATGAGTCGACAATCAACTCGATGGCACCCAACAGCAACAAACTTTATCTATTCTGTTACTGAAATGACTCCTAAATCCATCTTTTCCATTCAGTCATCACTTCCACTTTATCTCTCATTGAAACTGTGCAACGGCCTCTTAAAACTATATTTTGGCCTCTCGTCCCTCCCCTCCTCCGTCTATTCTTCATTATACCACCAGTTAGCACTTTAGATGGGAGAAGCAATAGCATTAATGGGAATAATCCAGTTGTTGTTAGTTGCAGTCAGCTCCAACTCATGGTGACCTTATGTATAATACGACAGCATGTTGCCTAGTTCTGCGCCATTTTCATGATCATTGGTATGCTCCAGCCTATTGTTACAGCTATTGTGTCAATCCATCTCCTGGAGGGTTTCCCTTGTTTTCGCTGACTCCTCTACTTTATCAACTATGATGCCCTTTTCTAGTGATTGGTCTTTCATGATGATGTGTCCAAAATTAGCAAGACAAAGTCTGGCCATCCTTGCTTCTAAGGAGCATTCTTGGTTGTACTTCTTCTAAGACTGATTTGTTTGTTCTTCTGGCTGTCCATGGTATATTCAATATTCTTCACCAACACCATAATTCAAAGTTGTCAATTCTTCTCTGGTCTTCCTTATTCTTCGTCCAGCTTTTGCATACATACGAGGCAATTGGAAACACCATGGCTTGGATCAGGCGCGCTTTAGTCTTGAGGGAGATTTCTTTGCTTTTTAACACTTTAAAGAGGTCTTTTACAGCAGATTGACCCAATGCAATGCGTCTTTTGATTTCTTGACTGCTGCTTCCATGAGTGTTGATTGTGGATCCAAGTAAAATGAAATCACTGACAACTTAAATCTTTTCTCCATTTATTATGACGTTCGTTATTGGTCCAATTGTGAGGATTTTGTTTTCTTTATATTGAGGCGTAATTCATACTGAAGGCTGTGGTCTTTGATCTTCATCAGTAAGTGCTTCAAGTCCTCTTCGCTTTCCGCAAGCAAAGTTGTGTCATCTGCATATCGCAGATTGTTAATGAGTCTTCCTCTAATCCTGATGCCCCGTTGTTCTTCATAAAGTCCAGCTTCTCGAATTATTTGCTCAGCGTACAGATTGAACAAGTATGGTGAAAGGATACAACCCTGACACACAACTTTCCTGACTTTAAACCATGCAGTATCCCCTTGTTCTGTCTGAACGACTGCCTCTTGATCTATGTACAGGTTCCTCGTGAGTGCAGTTAAGTGTTCTGGAATTACCATTCTTCACAATATTATCCATACTTTTTTGTGATCCACACAGTCAATGCCTTTGCATAGTCAATAAAACACAGGTAAACATCTTTCTGGTATTCTCTGCTTTCAGCCGGGATCCATCTGACATCAGCAATGATATCCCTGGTTCCATGTCCTCTTCTGAATCTGGCTTGAACTTCTGGAAGTTCCCTGTCTATGTACTGCTGCAACTGCTTTTGAATGATCTTCAGCAAAATTTTACTTGCATATGATATTAATGATATTGTTCGATAATTTCTGCATTTGGATGAATCACCTTTCTTGGGAATAGGCATAAATATAGATCTCTTCCAGTTGGTTGGCCAGGTAGCTATCTTCCAAATTTCTTGGCATACACTAGTGAGTACTTCCAGCGCTGCATCCATTTATTGAAACATCTCCACTGGTATTCCGTCAATTCCTGGAGCCCTGTTTTCGCCAATGCCTTCACTGCAACTTGGACTACTTCCTTCAGTACCATTAGTTCCTGATCATATGCTACCTCCTGAAATAGCTGAATGTCCACCAATTCTATTTGGTATAATGACTCTGTGTACTCCTTCCATCTTCTTTTGATGCTTCCTTCGTCATTTAATATTTTTCCCTTAGAATCCTTCAGTATTGCAACTTGAGGCTTGAAATTTTTCTTCCATTCTTTCAGCTTGAGAAATGCCAAGTGTGTGCTTCCCTTTTGATTTTCTATCTTCAGGTCTTTGCACATGTCATTATAATACTTTACTTTGTCTTTTCAAGTCGTCCTTTGAACTCTTCTGTTCAGCTCCTTTACTTCATCATTTCTGCCTCTCAATTTAGCTACTCGATGTTCAAGAGCAAATTTCAGAGCCTCTTCTGACATCCATTTTGGTCTTTTGTTTCTTTCCTGTCTTTTTGATGACTTTTCACTTTCTTCATGTATGACATCCTTGATGTTATTCCACAACTTGTCTGGTCTTTGCTCATTAGTGTTCAACACGTCAAATCTATTCTTGAGATGGTCTCTGAATTCAGGTGGAATATACCCAAGGTCATACTTTGGCTATCTTGGACTTGATCTACTTTTCTTCAGCTTCAACTTGAACTTGTATATGAGCAATTGATGGTCTGTTCCACAGTTGGCCCCTGGCCTTGTTCTGACTGATGATATTGAGGTTTTCCATCGTCTCTTTCCACAGATATAGTCGATTTGACTCCTGTGTATTCCATCTGGTGAGGTCCATGTGTATAGTCACCGTTGATGTTGGTGAAAAAAGGTATATGCAATGAAGAAGTCGTTAGTCTTGCGAAATTCTATCATGCGATCTCCAGCATCTTTTCTATCACCAAGGCCGTATTTTCCAACTATGGCCCCTCTTCTTTGTTTCCAACTTTCACATTCCAATCACCAGTAATAATCAATGCATCCTGATTGCATGTTCAATCAATTTCAGACTGCAGAAGCTGGTAAAAATCTTCAATTTCTTCATTTTTGGCCTTAGCGTTTGGTGCGTAAATTTGAATAACAGTTGTACTACCTGGTCTTCCTTGTAGGTGCATGGATATTATCCTATCACTGACAGAGTTGTACTTCAGGATAGATCTGGAAATGTTCTCTTTGATGATTAATGCAATGCCATTCCTCTTCAATTTGTCATTCCTGGCATAGTAGACCACATGATTGTCCGATTCAAAATGGTCAATACCAGTCCATTTCAGCTCACTAGTGCCTAGGATATCGATCTTTACGCGTTCCATTTCATTTTTGACGATTTCCAATTTTTCTAGATTCATACTTCGTACATTCCACTTTCCTGTTATTGATGGGTGTTTGCAGCTGTTTCTTCTCATTTTGAATTGGGCCATATCAGCAAACGAAGGTCCCGAAAGCTTGACTCCATCCACGTCATTAAGGTCGACTCTACTTTGAGGAGGCAGCTCTTCTCCAGTGGTATCTTGAGTGCCTTCTAACTAGAGGGGCTCATCTTCAGCACTATATCAGAAAATGTTCTGCTGCTATTCATAAGGTTTTCACCGACTATTTCTTTTCAGAAGTAGACTGCCGGGTCCTTCCTCCTCATCTGTCTTAGTCTGGAAGCTCAGCTGAAACCTGTCCGCCCTGGGTGACCCTGCTGGTATTTGAATACCCAGTGGCATAGCTTCCATTATCACAGCAACACGCAAATCTCCACAGTATGGCAAACTGACAGACATGTGGGGGGATCACAATGGTGGATCATAGAATTTAACCCCAGGAAGGAAGTGAGGATTTGAGAAGATGAGGATCAGTGAAAAGGATTTAAGATTAATTTTAGGGCCTCATGGGGTTGAGGGATTGTTGGAGTTGGAGTTCTAAGGCAAGTAAGCTGGAAAGATAGAAAATGGTGCCCAGAGTGGGGAGCTTGAGAGTGAGCTTCTGGGAGAGGTAGTGGTAGTCAGATTCTGGGGTGAGAGTGCAAGGTAGCACGGCGGACAAGTTCATAGGTGGAAAGAAGTTCAAAGAATTCAGAGGCCAGGATGTGGGAACGGATCATCTAGATGTATATTAAAACTACTAAGAATGACGACAGGTATAGAGGTTTGGAAAGAGTTAGCCCAGAAGTAAAATCGTTATCAGAAACATATGATTTGGGCCCTTTGAGAATGACAAGACTCAACCAATACCAACCAAAGCCATCTACAATTTCTGACGATGCCACTTTCAATGTCCTTGACACTCTCCCATCCTCAATACCTCGAGTTGTTTTCCCAAGACCTGTTGGTTTTACTGCTCTGATACATAATAAGCCTTAGCTAATTTCCCAAAGCAAGTGTCTTCACTGAGCTTTTCTTTTCTTTTAAAAATTCCAAAATATCAAACCAGCATTTTGAAAACATTTAAACATTTTCAAATAAAGTATGCCATTGGCGTTCATAGACTTAACATTTGAGATCTATACCTTCAGGGGAAATCCTGAATGTCCACACCATGCAGCGATTTACAGTTTTGTTGAGCCATGAACGTGAACTTCTCCCCCTACCAGGCTGGTGTGCAAAATGAGATACTCCTTGACCTACACTCATTGAACCCAGCCAATCACCCAACTTCCACATCTCAGAGCAGGAACTCTTGTGAGATCAAAACAATTTTGCTCCCCTTCCCTCCAGTGTAAAAAAAGTCCCTGAAAAGAAAGCCAACTGCTAGTGCCGGCAATAGAAGAGAGCAAAAATGAAGAGAGTTCAAGAAGGTGATACTGATTCTAGATGTTCTAGATGTTTCTACAACACAGAGGCTTTATGAGGGAAATCATATACTACAGTGATATTTGGGAACTTGGGGATTCCTAAGGGAATCTCCAGGGTCTCCTATATAGCAGAAATCCAAGTTTGCATATTCTTTCTCAAACACTTGTGCTCTGGAATAGGCAAAACATATCCATGTGTACCCCTCCCTCCCTCCTAGCACCCCCACCACCACACACACTGGTACTGTTTGCAAATAAAGTACAATACCAAACATTTGCTTCAGGTAAAGAAAAATAAAAACCACAAAGAGTTGGCTCTCCTACTGTACCTTGTAACAGTAGGCTTCCCTCTTGGGGAGTTTAGGATAAAACTAGCAATTTGGGTGTCTCATCAAGCTTGTTAAAATAGGATTCTACCTGTACAGGCAAAATCTCATGAAGGCCAAAGAAAGATTTAGGTCAGACGGAGGAAGACTTTAATTATCAGCCGTGCACATTTTCAGCTCTAAAAGCCCTTTGTGAAATCCCCAGGCTGCTTGCCCTGGGTAACTACTCTATTATTGAAGTGAGTTGGAGAGGACCTCTTCAGGGAGAAATTATAATTGGAAGTGTCATTTATTCTAAACTTCTATCCTAAAAGACAAGATCCTAGGCACAAAGCCAAGAACCCCATATATTTAGAATATTTAAAACATTTGAACAAGGAAGTGTGCCTCGGTGTAAAGTTTAATGTTCATGGTTCTCTTGAGACAACATTTTAAAAAGGAGGGCAAATAATAGATACTTAACTTTATTTTAATGATATCTTTGTGGAAGTCTCTAAGGCCCCTTCCAGCCCTAAAATCCTGTAATGCTAGGTCTGATGAAATCATTTTAAAGGGGCTCACTTCAAGGGACAGCGACAAATGAGCTGCCGGGGGGGGGGGGGGTGGATTTTTAATGATCAATTGATCTGTGTTGTAAGACCTATAAGACCATATCTGGAATTTTGGGCAAAAGTTATTAAAAACAAAATCTAACTCCCAACCCAGAAAACCTCTCCACAAAAATAAAAGAGAAAGAAAAGTTTTATTACTGACTAAGCATTAAACCAGAATGTGATCCATCACAGGCCACCCAGTAAGGGACTGCAGAGACAGGAATGACTCTGACCCTTTGTATAGTCAACTGGGTACAACCGTACATTCATGTTTAAGATCAAACTGCTAATTTTCTAGTATCTTTATGGCAGGATACCTCAAGTTATGTTAATCTCCCTCCAGGAAACAGGAAAGTAGGAGAGGATCACCTAAAGTTATATTTCAAAGAGGTAGCTGCCAGATCTTTGAGGCAACCTCTTAGATTTTCATGCTTTTCAGAGGGACAAAGAAAGAATTTATAGTGACAAGTTATCTAAAGTGAATTCTGAAAGAACAGGAGAGGAGAGCCTCTTCCCTTATTTTCGACGGTGAGAATTAAAAGCTCTTATTTTCAATTTGTATTTTAACTTGAACCACGACAGGGTCTATCAGGAAGTTCAAAACCAAAACCAAAACCAAACCAGTTGCCATCAAGTCAATTCCACCTCATGGTGACCCCATGTGTGTCTTAGTAGAACCGTGCTCCATAGGGCTTTCAGTGGCTGATTTTTTGGAAGTAGATCACCAGGCCTTTCTTCCAAGTCAACTCTGGGTGGACTCAAACATCCAACCTTCTGGTTAGCAACTGAGCATGTTAACCATTTGGACCACCCAGGAACTCCATCAGGAAGCTAGGCCTACAGAATTTTATCTAAGTAAGCCCCTTGTTCACAGACTACTTAAGAAGAGTTGAAATTGGGGGGCATTAGTTTTTGTGAGAGGTCATAACGATGAATTGTAGAATCACAGATCTTCAAAGCTTGAAGAGACTATTGGGATAATCTAACCTAGTGTTTTATATATTTTTTAAAGCTATGGGACACTTTCTCGAAACATGTTAGTTTGTTTGCATTGGGGATGCAGATCCTAGAGACTTAGGCCTCTGCAGAAGATAAGTTGAAAAAACACTGACCTAGTCCAATACTCTCATATACTCTCATTCAAGGGATGGGCTCACCAAGGCCCAGAGGGGGAAAGGATGTAGGTCAAGTTTACACAGCATTCTCCTTTGACTCATGGCTTCTCCTCGTTCTGTCACAGATACTTTAGTTCTTAAACAATCAGGCCCTAGGCCTGTGTTCATTTGATGATCAGATCTGAACTATTTTCATTTATCTTTTCATCTTTACTTCATTTGGGGAAGTCTGAATTCCATGGGTTATTTGACCTGGACTCTAGCTTTTTGATGGTCTCTCCAACCATGAGAAATCCAATACTGAAGGATGGAGTCAAGAAGCAATATTAATGAGTTCACTGCTCTTTTTTTCTGAAGTTCGTAATCACTGCACTTCAGGGAAAAGAGGCCTCATTGTGGACCTAATGAAAGCAAATTAAGACAAATAAGAAAGGACTGTGTGTTCCATATTGCCTGTTAGCTCACTACTATATTCCCAGTACTTACTTAGTACAATGCCCGACAGATAGTAAGTGTTCAATTAGTTTTTTTTTTGAATGAGTGACAACAAACAGTCCTGACCTTGATGGCTTCTGGAATAAGAAAAGGGCCACTTATTCCCCCAAGACTGTATGAATACTGAGCATGCACTGTGTGTGTCTTGCCTTGTGTCAGGTACTGGCTGGGGTGCAGGAGATGGAGCTCCAAATGTACAAAACATGATTCTCACCTTCAAGGAACTTGCCATAGGCACTGAAATAATTCCAAAAGCCATTAGTGAGTACCCAAGAAACAAGTTGTTATTGTGTTGTTAGGTGCCGTCTAGTTGATTTTGACTCATAGTGACCCCATGTGATAGAGTAGAACTGCCCCATAGGGTTTTCTTGGTTGTAAGTTTTATGGGACTAGATCACCAGGTCTTTCTACTGCAGAGCCACTGGGTGGGTTCAAACAGGCAACCTTTCAGTTAGCAGTCAAGCGCTTAACTGTTGCACCACCAGAGCTCCTTAAGAAACAAATGCAACACAATGAAAGCAAACTGGCATCATTAGAAGGGCTAGGGTATCATGGTGTGTGAGTAGAATGGAGAAGAGTGAGACCGCAGAGGGAGGTTTCCTGGAAGACGCAGATTTGGGGCAGACTCTTGAAAAGACTCAATGGCCAAGAGGACAATGTTCTGAGTTGAGAGTCCAGACTGGGAAAAGGTGGTGAGGTGGGAAGGAGCATGCTTTGTGCAAGGAGCAGTGAAGGGACTGAAGGGACTCGTGTGATAGGAGGCATGAGATCTTGCTGGGAGAGAATGAGCTATCAGCTTAGAGAGGCAAATTGACGTCACCTACGGCGAGCTGTAACTCCAGGCCAAAGGAGCTTGGACTTGGCCTGATTGGCAATACAAAACTGTTATACATTTTTATGCAGGGGAGTGCCATGATTTAAAAAAAAAAAAAAACCGAGTTCAAGATTAAACTCCTTGGGATAGCTAGAAGAGGGTAAACCTGGAGTCCGGGATGCCAATCATTTGGGTGAGAGGAGAGGTGGTGCCCTACGAATGGTTTCCTAGAAGCACAGCCTTGTGTAAGAGATTTACTGGGGAGGTACACTCAAAAGAAACCCAGAAATGAATGAGGAAATAAGGGTAGGGCAAGAGAAGAAGTTAGGCAAAGACATGGGTTCAGGGAAAGTTTAGTCTCAGCCTGATCTCATAGGGAGCTCTGGAAGGTGAGTTGTACCAGAGTTTGTCTCACCTGGAGACAAAAGGGCTAGACTGTTATACCGTCACACGTCAGTCATTGGCCTTGGGCTACTCCCTGGGGGAAGCACAATCTCCCAGGCATCTCTGAGCAAGGCAGCTCCCCCTGGCTAAGAGCAATAGCCTGGAAACGGGTGTAGGTGCGAACTGTTAGCAGCCAACACCCACAGCAGCTAGGGATGAATGCCCTAACCTGCTAAAAGGGATCTAGACAGGAAACCTTCAGCTGTTACGGGTGGAAACCATAAGCTTTATACCAAACCATATCCAATAAGAAAAGATCAACCAGGGAGCTGCTTCTTTTTCAAAGACGTATGTAGAGAAGAAATTAACTCTTCCCTTTTTATTGCATTCAATCTGAGGATGGTATTCATTCAGCTGGCAACCATTTACTGAGCAGGACCTCAACAACTTTCTGGGAACAAAATGAGGAATAAGACATAGGACACAGACCCTGCCCTGAAGGAGCTCATATCCTAGTGAGAGACGTTGTTGTTGTTAAGTGCAGTGGAGTTGGCTCTGACTCATAGCGACCCTATGTATAACAGAATTAACTGTTGCCCAGTCCTGCTCCATCCTCACAATCGTTGCCAGGTTTGAGCCCATTGTCGAGGGATACAGACAAGTAAATAGGCCAGTATAGGACACGAGGATTAGTGCTATGGAGAAGGGTACAATGAGAATGACAACTCTGACTGCAGTGAGGAGCATACATTATAGGGAGCAGGATAGGAGCTGGGTAGATCAGTGGAAGCTGTTGAAGACGCTAGACGTGAAATGCAGCTGAAACTAATAGTGGCTATGGGGCTGCAGAGAAGTAGACAGATTTAAGACATTAAGGAGGATGATTCCTCAGGACTTGGTGATGGCTTGGCTTTGGAGAGAGGAAGTGCAGACAGGAGAAGAGGGAGGAATTAGAAATAATTCACACATACCTGGCAATTGAGCATAGTTGTGCTATTTGCTGAGAAAATGGTCAGAGGAGGAGGAGGAGAAGTTTGGTGGGAAAGAATAATTTCAGTTTTGGACATATTGAGTCTGAGGTCCACTTGAAACATCCAAGAAGGAATGTCTGAGCTCGGAAGAGAAAACTGAGCTGGAGATCTCAATTCAAAATCACCGGCATAGAGATGGCAGTGAAATCAGAAGAATTCATGAGATGGCTCAGGGCAATATGTGGAGTGACAAGACAGAGGTGTAAATACAGGATCCTGGAACGCTGACATTTGAAAAATGGGCAGAGGAAGAGAAGCCGTCAAAGAAGACTGAAGAGTCTCCCATGAGAGAGAAGGAAAACCAGGTGGGTATGATGTCAGAAAAGCCAAGAGAAGGAATGTTGGACAAAGTGCTGCAGAGGGGGTTAAATGAGGTCAAGACTAAAACGTGTCTATTGGGTTTAGAAGGAAAGAGGTCTTTGGTGACCTTGGAAAGAGCAATGCAATAGAGTGGAAGTGGTGAAGCCTGAATGAGGTGGGTTAAGAAGTGAATAAGGAGGCCTGGTGGTTCAATGGTTAAGCACTCAGCTGCTAACTAAAAGGTTGGTGGTTGGTATCCACCCACAGGAGAAAGACCTTGGCGATCTGCTTCCATAAAGATTACAGCCTAGGAAACCTTACGGGGCAGTTCTACTTTGTTACACGGGGCCCCTATGAGTCGAAAACAGACTCAACAGCACCTAACAACAACAAGTGAATGAGACTTTTTACTTTTTTAATCCAATAAGCATAGAAAATGACTTAATTGGTTTCCTTTAATTTATTGGTATAATAAATTAGCTGATGTTAATGTGTAGCTTGGCCTCATTGGGATTATGCAAATCTAATTATAGAATCTGTAATTGTATAGTATTGTATGAGTTTTCCTTTCTCTGCTAAAAAACACAGCATTAACTTTTCACTGGTTGTAAACGTCCATTCCTTTTCTTCTTTTGCATTCAAGTAGAGAGTCAGTAAATAACCCTGGTGGCGCAATGGTTAAGCACTCTGCTGCTAACTGAAAGGTCAGCGGTTTGAACCCACCAGCTGCTCCATGGGAGAAAAGACCTGGCGATCTGCTCCTGTAAAGATTATAGCCTGGGAAACCCTATGGGGCAGTTTTACTCTGTCATATAGGGTCGCTATGAGTTGGAATCGACTGGACACCCAACAGCAACAGCAATCAGCTGACCTGATGGAAGGGTAGGGTAATAAACTGGGAGCTGGGAGACTTAATTGTCTGGGTGACCCTGGGATGGTGCTTTCAGGTTTTCTGGCCTCTGAAACCTGAAAACATTGGATTATGTGATCACAGGGGGCCAGCCCCAACAGTTTATGACTTGCACTCAATCCAGTATTTATTTGGGTACTTACGTTCGATTCTTTTAGCATTCTTTTCTATGTTTTTAAATTTATTTTTAGAACAGTTTTAGATTTACAGAAAAATCAAGACGCTCACATGAGAGGTTTCCATATAACTTGTACCCAGTTTCCCCTATTAACATCTTACATTTGGTACAATTAATGAGCCAATATCGACACATTATTATTAATTCCAGTCCATAGTTTATTTAGATTTCCTTCAGAATCACCAGGGACACTTCAAAAAAAAAAATCTATATACATACAAAAACTTCTGATTCAGGAGGTTTGGGGTGGAACTTAGGAATCTGTATTTTGAAGTTCTCGGGGTGATTTTTAGGCAAAATCAGGTTTGAGAACAACTAGGGGAGGAGATTCAAGCCTCAGATAGGGAGTTTGGACTAACTTTGAGCCTTAAAGCTCGGTGTGCTCCATGGGATCAGCAACATCAGGCTCCCCTGGAAGCTTTTAAGGAGCACAGAATCTCAGGCCCCACCCCAGCCCTACTGAATTTAAATTTGCATTTTAATAAGATTCCCAGATGATTGTATGCACTTTTAAGTTTGAGAAGCACTGGATGCCAAGATTTTTGAGGTCTCTTCTAACCCTGAGAGACTAGGAATCCATGATCTCTTGTTGCATCTGGTAACTATGTTACTTCATGATAATTAGCTAGAAGCTCTCTGTGTTACTGGAGAAATATTTCCTATGGCCATAGTTCAACTTTCAGATACAGAAACTGAATGAAGGTCTTCTGGAGAAATGAGGACAACCCTGCTAAGTCTAAGGGGTGGTAGGCTTACTTTGGAGTCCTTGGATGGTGCAAACGGTTCACACATTTGGCTACTAACTGAAGGCTTGGCAGTTTGAGCCTACCCAGTGGGACCTCAGAAGAAAGGCCTGGTGATCTACTTCTGAAAACCCTATAGAGCACAGTTCTACTCTGACATACATGAGGTTGTCATAAGTTGAAATAGACTCAACAGCAACTGGGGTGGTGGTAGGCGTGCTTTAACTGGCCCTTTAAGGCCTAGAGTGCTACCCTAGGAATGCGGCCAACCAGGACTGCCTATAACAGTGGTTCTCAGACGTGAGCCTGAGTTAGAATCACCTAGCTGTTGTGTGCCATTGAGTTGATTCTGGCTCATAGTGACCCTATATGACAAAGTAGAACTGCACCATAGTGTTTCCAAGTCTGTAATCTTTACGGGAGCAAATAGCCAGGTCTTTTCTCCCACAGAGTGGCTGGTGGGTTCAAACAGCCGACCTTTTGGTTAGCAGCCTAGCTCTTAACAGTTGCGCCACCAGGGCTCCTGGGGAAAGTCGTAGGCCCTGGAAATTCATTTTCTACCTCTATGTTAAATGATTATTCAAGCCTATTATTTCTCATATCTCTGTCTTTGTTGTTGTTGTGTTTGCTGTCGACTCGATACTGACTCATCGTGACCCCATGTGACAGACTAGAGCTGAAACGTTACCTTGCAAAGGACATGGACAGCGGGAGGAAAGAAAGATTATGGCCATTTTTGCAATGGACTACAAAGAGTCACCTCAGGTACCTTGAACATGCTGATCTCTCTTGCTGGAACTCTCTTTTCTCCACTCTTCCCATGGCTGGCTCCTTCTCATATTTCAAATCCCAGCTTAATTATCACCTTTTCAGAGGGGTCTTCCTAGCACCTTGCCCTACTATTCTCAATCAAAGTCCCTGATTTTCTTTGTTCACAGCGCTTATCTCATTTTGTAATTGTTTTGTTTACGTTTTTTTTTTTTAATTGAATTTCTCCCTATCACACCACTAGGGAGCCCTGGTGGTACAGTGGTTAAGTCCTCGACTGCTAACTGAAAGGTTGGCCATTAGAACCCACCAGCTGCTCCACGGGGTGAAAGTCAGCTTCCATAAAGATTACAGCCTTGAAAACCCTATGGGGCCATTGTACTCTGTCCTAAAGGGTCTCTATGAATCGGAATCGACCTGATGGCAATGGGTTTGATTTTTTTATACTACACCACTAAAGAGCCCTAGTGGCTCAATGGTTAAGCATTCAGCTGCTAACTGAAAGGTTGGCAGTTTGAACCCACCAGGAGCTCCGTGGGAGAGAAGACCTGGCAATCTGCTCCCATAAAAACTACAGCCTAGGAAACCCTATTGGGCAGTTCTACTCTGTCGTCTGGGGTTGCTCTGAGTCGAAACTGACAGCACACAACAACAACATCACACCACTAGAACAAAAGTTCCATAAAGTCAGGAAATAAGTTTGTCTTTTTTATTTTTAATTTTTACCATTGTATCAATAGTATTGAGCACAATGGTTGATGCAGTGGCCCTCAATAAATGCATGTGTAATGAATAAACTGAATGAAACCTTCCTTCACCAACTCCACCAGTAAATTTGACAATGCCTTTAAATCTTATCCAGAAATTATGAAAAACATAAAAAGTCATGTTTTCAAAATCCAACACAAACTCCATCACAGGCATGGGCAATAGTTCTTCTGTGAATAAATCTTATAGGAATAGCCCAAACAGGATGGGGAAGACATTATCGTAGTTAATACCTGGATTCATTCATCTTGAATAAGAAAAGGATTGGAATTGGCATCCTAGCCCTTACACCCACCAGAGAATTAGCTTTTCAAGTGTAGGTGAATGGTCTAAGTTTCATATGAAGGTCTTAAAAGTGTTTGTCTATATGGTGATAGACATAAAAAAACCAAACCTGCTGCCATCGCATCGATTCCAACTCATCGCGACCCTATAGGACAGAGGGGAACTGTCCCATAGAGTTTCCAAGGAGTAGCTGGTGGACTCAAACTGCCAACCTTTTGGATTCAAACTGCTGAGGTTTTGGTTAACAGTCATAGCACTTAACCACTGTGTCACCAGGGCTCCAGGTGATGGACACAAAGAACAACAAATTCAAGACCTTACCAAAGGTGTAGCTATCCTTACTGCAACTTTTGGTAGACTGGAAAATCTGCAAATGACTAACTCTTGTCAGCCTGAAAAGTGTGACATACTCGATCTTAGACATAGCAGATAAGATTCTGGACATGAGATATGAACCTCAGATAATGAAGTTTTTTTAGATGTACTCCCAGACAGGCAGACTGTTAGGGCAAGTGCAACTTGGCCAGACACGGTCCCTCGACGTTTGTAATCTTGTTTGAAACAGCCTATGATAGTATAGGGAGCCCTGGTTGTGCAATGGTTAAGCACTCAGCTGCTAACCTAAAGGTCACAGGTTCGAACCCACCCAGCGGCTCCAAGGGACAAAAGACCTGGCAATCTGCTCCTGTAAAGATTACAGCCTAGCAAACCCTAAGGACAGTTCTACTCTGTCACATGGGGTTGCTGTGAGTCGGAATTGACTGGAAGACACACAACTATGACTGTATATGTTGGGACTTTGGGTCTGGTTGCTGTAAATACAGTAAAGCAAAATAAAGTCATGCACCATTTAACCTACACGATGAGTTCTATAAAATAGGACATCATGTGATTTGAACGTTGTGAGAACACCATATTATTTATAAGGCAGTCCCTGGGTTAGGTGCCCAGCTGCGCCTGCGGTTTCACCCACCTGAGGAGCAGGAGTAGACCAGGCCAGCACCCGCCGGAAGTCGGAGAGCTGTATCCACTGGATACAGGAGAGTGGCCTTGCTGGGTGTGCAGGGCTGGAAGCCAGGTGGGGACTGCTCCGGCAGCCCGATTGGGACTTTGCTCATGTCCGGGTGCAGAGTAGGAGGCGCAATGGGGGTGCGGAGTGATGGCTACCGGAGCTGGGTGGGGAACTCGTGCGCAGGTGCCCGGAGCATGGCTGGCGGTGGCGGCCCTGGCTGCTGCCGCTGCTCTATTGGTGTGGCGGCTTCCTAATCGTGTGCAGCCGTGCTGCCTCCCAGTGCCAGAGCCCGAGAGTGCCCTGGGCCTCCAGCAGGAGTGGAGGAGTTGTGACAGGCACTGCCCTGCAGCGGGAGTGAGGCTGCATGGCTGCTATGGGATGAATGAAGCCAGAGGATAGGAAGGAGGAGGAGAAGGCTGTGGGGATTGGGGTGCGTCCTGGAGCCCAGCTGCTCGTTCACTCTGAGGGTTTGGGGCCTTTAAAACCATTAGTGGGAAGTAATAAACAAAAGGAGAGATGCTTTCCCTTAAAAAAAAAAAAAAGCTTATGGGACCACAAACATATATGCAGTAGGATGTTGCCCGAACAGACCTGCGGCCCATGACTATATAATTGTTACCACAGATGAAGAGAAATGTTCTTTTATCCAAATTTTCCTAGACAGCGTGTCTCCCAAAGACAAAGCCATCATGTCTGTCAGCAGAAAAGTTGTCACTGATGACTGATCAAGTGATCCGACTATCCAAAGCATGCCAGTACAATTTCTCAGGACACTAGAGAACAGAGAGATTGGGCGAACATTGAGAAAACAAAACAAGATAAAAACCAGTTGCTATCAAGCCAAGTTCAACTGATGGCGACCCCATTATGTGAGAGTAACACTGTGCTCCATAAGATTTTCAATAGCTATGAGTTTTCAGAAGTAGATATCCAGGACTTTCTTCTGAGATACCTCTGGGTGGATTCAAACCACCAACCTTTTAGTTAGTAGCCAAGAGCTTAATTGTTTGTGCCACCCAGGGACTCCTGGGTGAACACTGTTGTTGTTAGCTGCCATGGAGTCAGTTCCAACTCATAGCAACCCTACCTACAACAGAATGAAGCACTGCAAAATCCTGCACCATCCTCACTATCATTTTTATGCCTGAGCCCATTGTTGCAGCTACTGTGTCAATCCATCTCGTTGCGAATCTTCCTCTTCTTCACTGACCCTCTACTTTACCAAGCATGATGTCGTTCTCCAGAGACTGGTCCCTCCTGATAACATGTCCAAAGTATGTGAGATGTAGTCTCGCCATCTTTGCTTCTAATAAGCATTTTGGTTGTACTTCTTCCAAGACAGATTTGTTCATTCTTTTGGCAATCCATGGTATATTCAATATTCTTCACCAACACCATAATTCAAAGGTGTCAGTTCTTCTTCGGTCTTCCTTATTGATTGTCCAGCTTTCGCATTCATATGAGGCCGTTGAAAACACTATGGCATGGGTTAGACACACCTTAGTCTTCAAGGTGACATCTTTGCTTTTCAACACTTTAAAGAGGTCTTTTGCAGCAGATTTGCCTAATGTAATGCATCTTTTGATTTCTTGACTGCTGCTTCCATGGGTGTTGATTGTGGATCCAAGGAAAATGAAATCACTGACAACTTCAATCTTTTCTCCTTTTATTATGATGTTTGTTATTGGTCCAATTGTGAGGATTTTGTTTTCTTTGATCTTCGTCAGTAAGTGCTTTAAGTCCTCTTCACTTTCAGAAGTAAGGTTGTGTCATCTGCATATTGCGGGTTGTTAATGATTCTTCTTCCAGTCCTGATGCTGAGTTCTTCTTCATATAATCCAGCTTCTCGGATTGTTTGCTCAGCATACAGATTGAATAGGTATGGTGAAAGGATACAACCCTGACACACATCCTTCCTGACTTTAAACCATGCAGTATCCCCTTGTTCTGTCTGAACGACTACCTCTTGATCTATGTACAGGTTCCTCATGAGCACAATTAAGTGTTCTGGAATTCCCATTCTTCGAAATGTTATCCATAATTTGTTATGATCCATACAGTCGAATGCCTTTGCATAGTGAATAAAACACAGGTAAACATCTTTCTGGTATTCTCTGCTTTCAGCCACGACCCATCTGACATCAGCAATGATATCCCTCGTTCAACAATTTCCGCATTCGGTCGGATCACCTTGCTTGGGAATAAGCATAAATATGGATCTCTTCCAGTTGGTTGGCCAGGTAGCTGTCTTTCAACTTTCTTGGCATAGATGAGTGAGCACTTCTAGCACTGCATCTGTTTGTTGAAACATCTCAACTGGTATCCTGTCAATTCCTGGAGCCTTGTTTTTCACCAATGCCTTCAGTATAGCTTGCACTTCTTCCTTCAGTAATATTGGTTCCTGATCATATGCTACCTCCTGAAATGGTTGAACGTTGACCACTTCTTTTTGGTATAGTGACTCTGTGTATTCCTTCCACATTCTTTTGATGCTTCGTGCGTCATTTAATATTTTCCCCGTAGAATCCTTCCATATTGCAACTTGAGGCTTGAATTTTTTCTTCAGTTATTTCAACTTGAGAAATACCGAGAATGTTCTTCCCTTTTGGTTTTCTATCTCCAGATCTTTGCATATGTCATTATAATACTTCACTTTGTCTTCTGGAGCTGCCCTTTGAAATCTTGTGTTCAGCTCTTTTATTTCATCATTTCTTCCTTTCACTTTAGCTACTTGACATTCAAGAGCAAGTTTCAGAGTCTCTTCTGACATCCATTTTGGTCTTTTCTTTCTTTCCTGTCTTTTTAATGACCTCTTGCTTTCTTCAAGTATGATGTCCTTGATGTCATTCCACAACTCATCTGGTCTTTGGTCATTGGTGTTCAATGCGTCAAATATATTCTTGAGATGGTCTCTAAATTCACATGGGATATACTCAAGGTCATACTTTGGCTCTCGTGGACTTCTTCTAATTTTCTTCAACTTCAACTTGAACTTGCATATGAGCAATTGATGGTCTATTCCACAGTCAGCCCCTAGCCTCGTTCTGACTGATGATATTGAGCTTTTTCATTGTCTCTTTCCACAGACGTAGTCGATTTGATTCCTGTATATTCCATCTGGCAAGGTCCATGTATATGGTCACTATTGATGTTGGTGAAAAAAGGTATTTGCACTGAAGAAGTCATTGGTCTTCCAAAATGCTATCATGCGATCTCCAGCATTGTTTCTACTACCAAGGCCATATTTTCCAACTACCAATCCTTCTTCTTTGTTTCCAACTTTCGCATTCCAATCACCAGTAATTACCAATGCATCCTGATTGCATGTTTGATCAATTTCAGACTTCAGAAGTTGGTAAAAATCTTCAATTTCTTCATCTTTGTCCTTCGTGGTTTGTGCATAAATTTGAGTAACAGTCGTATTAACTGATCTTCCTTGCAGGCGTATGGATATTATCCTATCACTGACAGCATTGTACTTCAGGACAGATCTTGAAATGTTCTTTTTGACAACAAATGTGACACTATTTCTGTTCAAGGTGTCATTCCTGGCATAGTAGACCATATGATTGTCCGATTCAAAATGGTCAATACCAGTCCATTTCAGCTCACTAATGCCTAGGATATTGATGTTTATGCGTTCCATTTCATTTTTGATTATTTCTAATTTTCCTAGATTTATACTTTGTACACTCCATGTTCCAATTATTAATGGGTGAACATTAGAGGACTGTAAAGGAGAGAAAGTGAGAATATTTCTTGCTACTGATTTAGCATTCTGAGTTCCTGACGTTCATGATGTCACACGTCTGTAATTATAATTTCCCCTAGAATATTGAAGAATATGTCAATAGAGTAGGGCATACTGGAAAAGCAGGAAGTTACCCTTATGACTAGATTGGAAGATTGCTAGTGAAATTTTGAAAAAAGCAAATCAGAATGTCCTGGAGGATCTTGATTTAGTAGCCAAGAGGTTTAAGTTATGTAAACAAACTAACATAAACAGAAAAAAAAAAAAAAAGGCAAAACCTGATGGAAAATCCAAAGAATTTAATTGAGGTCTATATTAAAACATGGTACCAGGCCATTGGAAGATTCAAGATTTCTTTTAAAATATATAATATTTTAAGATATATATGAAAGTATTGGAAGCATACTAACAGTTTGAAGAGACTTGGCCTATTCTTAAAGTAACACTATCTAAAAATGTAGACTTCAGTACTGTGTAGTTTATTTAAGAAAATAAAAGTTACAAAAGAGAGACTATGAAAATAGTAAACTTGTTGCTGTCGAGTGGATTCCAACTCATAGCGACCCTGTAGGAACCGACTCGACAGTACCTAACAATGAAATTAGTACATATGATGTGTTGGTTAAAGACTAAAGTTTCATTTAAATGCCTGTCATATCCATCTGGGTCTCTTTGAAAAGACTGGGTGGGAGACAATGATGTTGTGGGTTTTTGCTTTAAAATAGTTGTACTGAATTGAAGCAAATTTATCATTGAGTTTGTCCCCATCTGGGCCAGACCAGGATCCAAGAGACCTGAGACTAGGGTAGGGCGAGTGAGGCTGAGTTGTGCAAGTGCACAATTGGATTCTGTCTGTAGGTAAAATTTTGACATTTTGTTCATCATTGATTTTTTGCCATTACTTTTTATTTTTAGAAAATATTGCATTCCAATGTTTATCTTGATTATTGAGGCTTATGGTGCCCCTTAGATTTTACTCCCAGGCAAGTGCTTCACTTGTGCACCCTAGTTTGGCCCTGTTTTAGCCTTTCATGTTATCAGACCCTGTTGTTTTGTTGTTAGGTGCCTTCCAGTCAATTTTCGACTCATAGTGACCCCATGTGTTACAGAGTAGCACTGCCCCATAGGGTTTTCTTGGCTGTAATCTTTAGGGGAACGGACTACCAGGTCTTTCTCCTGCAGAGCCTCTGGGTGGGTTTGGACCACTAACTCTTCTGTTAGCAGCCAAGGGCTTAACCATTTAGCCACCAGGGCTCTTTTATCAAACTTTAGTCACCTTCTACTCCATGGCACAATATATTTAGCTTTGATTCTGAGCTCACTTCAAAACATTATATTCTACAGAAGTTACCAAAAAAAAAAAAAAAAAAAAAAGGGAAGCAGGTAAGAGTAAAGCTCTCCGGTCCAGCAGCACTCCGTTGTCAGTTGGAGAGGAGTTAGTGGATGAAATGGTGTGTGAACACCACGTTCTGCAGAGTGCTTCCATCTCCAGTGCCCATGGATAGGGGAGGTTCAGCTACACAATGAATGTTACGAAGGGGTCTGAGATTAGTGTTCACACTCGACTAAGATTATCACTTAGTGTTCCCACATTTTTTTGTTTTTGAGTTATTTCTGTTCTTCTGCCTTTAAAATAATTTTAAATGGGCTGCCTCCGAGAACTGGAGGCCTTTTCTAGAGATTATCTCCAGCCCGTCATTTGACAGACAGAGGAACTTGTGCTGGGATGGCATTTACTCTATGAAAGCACCTTTTCAGCCCCCCTCAAAGCTCCCTGGCACCCTAAGATTGGTACCTTCTGGCTCTTCCTCTTCCAAGCCCACATACCTTGTTCACTGCTGGCACAACCATTTTAAAGTCCCACATAGCCTAGTTTAATAGAAAGAACCAGAACATCTCTTTTTCGAACCCCTGTCTCTCCCACCTGTGCCACCTCAAGGCCCCCACCCCAATATCTGCTTCTCTTTGGCCTAGGAACTCCCGGCAACATGTAATCGGGGCTTCAAGAGCCTTGGGCTTTTCCCTGTGGAAGAACTCTTGAACTTCCCATTTCCCCCTTCTCCCTTTACTGCCAATAATAAATACTAAGGCCTCAGAATCACTCTCAATCTTTCTCTTTCTCTCCCTCCTTCCTTCCCTCCCTCTCTTTCTCCCTCCCTCCTCCATTCTCTCTCTCTTTCCCTCATTTAAAGATGAAGGGTAGGAGCCAAGTATGTGGAATACCAAATACCCACTCTTTCTGAATATTCTCACACAAGGCAAAGAAACACTATACAAGGAAACACCTTTTCGAAGGGCTTTTTTTGTTAACTTAAAAAAAAAATTATACTGAAAATACACACACCAAAACATTTGCCAACACAACTTCCACATTGTAATTTAATGATATTAATTACATGTTTCCTGTTGTACCCCATTTTCCAAAATATTCCACCACCAATAACATAAACTCAGTGCCTGCCAAACAAAAACTTCCCCCTTTCTCCCTCCCTCCCACCCTTGGTAACCATCAATATACTTTGGTTTCTATTTATTTGTTTATTTCATTCAAAAGACTTTTAAGCTTCCCTGGTGGGCATTCCCAAAACAAGATTTCTAAACTGGAAAACACAGCAGCCATAGTAGAGAATAACTGGTTGGAAACCCACTAACCCGCAGTCATTGAGTCGATTCCGACTCATAGCAACCCTACAGGACAGAGTAGAACTGCCCCATAGGGTTTCCAAGGAGCCCCTGGTGTATTCCAACTGCTGACCTTTTGCTTAGTGGCCTGAGCTCTTAGCCACTACACTGCCAGGTTGGAAAAGAACATGGGAAACAAGGCAGATGGAGTTAATGAGACCCACTGTATTCCAGCAGTACCTGGGCTGAGGAAGGAATAGATAGAAAGGGAATGAAAACAAAAGCTAATTTGACTGCAATAAAATAAAGATAAATAAGATAAAGAGTCACTACAGTGAGAACTGTAAAGACAAGAAAGACAATGATGTGTTTCACATCTATCCCAAGGTGCTTTATCCTCACAACCACCCCAAGAGGTAAGTCTTTTATTATCTCATAGGAAATTGAAATAGAAGCTCAGAGGCTTGAAGAGTTGGCCAAGGGCACATAGCTCCTAAAGGTCAGAGCCTGAAGAGAACCCAGGTCAATTCTAAGGCCTGTGGATCTTGACTGTCTCACTCTATAGTTGCCATGAAGTCGAATCCTACTAATGGTGACCCCATGTGTGTCAGAGTAAAACAAATGCTTCATAGGGTTTTCAATGGATGAGTTTTCAGAAGTAGATCCCCGCTTACCTTGACTTCCAAGAAGCTTTGAAGGGTTGGAGGTTTTCTTTTCTCTCCAAGATTGGAGGTGGTTCTCTTCCTCTCAAAGAGCTCTGGTGGCACAGTGGTTAAGCACTCATCTGCTAACCGAAAGATTGGTGGTTGAACCCACCCAGTGGCTCCACGGGAGAAAGACCTGACAGTCTGCTTCCATAAAAATTATAGCCTAGAAAACCCTATGGGGCATTTCTACTCTATCACATGGGATCACTATGGTTGGAATCTGCTGGACGGCACCCAACAGCAACAACTCTTGCTCTCTGCTTCTGAATGTCTCTCTGTCTTTATCTGCCTCTCTCTCCTCTCATACCTACATTGTGTTCTGTGTCTGCATTTCCAGTGTGAATTTAGCTTGCAGGCAGCCCTGCCTTATTACATAAGCCTACTTATTCTTCCTACCTTTGGGATAGGGGAGCAAGTTGGAGTAGGGGGATTGCTCAGAGAGATTTTCTTTGTAGTTTATCCCAACTGTCCATCTGGCTTCAGTTGAATGCTGGAACCATGCATCTTCGGTGCTTGACACCCAGTAAAACAACAGTGGGTTGGCTTCAGACAGCCATGTGCTGTTCTTCTCAGTGGGCTTTGGAGGCATGCAGAGAAAATAGCAAGATGCATGCAAGGCCAAATGCATGGATTGGGAATGTTAAGAGAGTCTGAAAAAGCATGTGCAGTGCAGCCGGACTACAAATTCTGTCGGGAATGCGGCGCTGATGTCAACAGGAGAAACATACTGTAGACTGCTTTTCTGGCCAGCAAAGAGTCTAGCAAGGTATATTAAAATATGCCAGTGGTTTCTTTAAAGAAGATTCTGATTCCTCCTTGCCCTCCAGAGCATACAGAGCAAGGCCCAAATGAGAATTTCCATTCAGCAGAAGCCCCTCATTACAATGTCTCCTTCTATGTGGTTCCTTTAGTTTCCATTGTCTATATCCATGGAAATCAGATAGATCAAAAGCACTCATGGTTGTGTAAATACCAGGTAACTTCTTCCCAGGCATTTCTTATGCTCTTGACTTAATGAAAATCCCTGGCTGGTACAAATCGTTTGTACACAACCACTAACTGAAAGGTTCATTGTTCAAGCTCACCTAGCAGCACTGTCGAAGATAGGCCTAGCAATTTGCCTCTCTAAAGATTACAGCCAAGAAAACCCTATGGAGCACTTCCACTGTGTAACACATGGGAATCATCATGAATTGGAATGACTCCACCGCAACGGGTTTGGTTTTGGTTTGAGGGAGGGCTCACCCCTGCTAGTGATTGTTAGCAAAGACACCCTTTTGGAGAACCCCACCATGCTCACTGTGGCTGTCTTGATCCCTGGCTCTCTCTGCAATTTTACCCAATGATTATTTTGCTTTCATAAAGCTGCACTAGGAAGTTTACTTTTTTGAATGCGTCTAGGTGTTAGTTTGGCTTTAAAGGCTCCTGCAGTGTGCTGTCATTGGATTAGCAGGAATAGTAGAAGATGGGCTCTTCCCAAGGTGCTGATTGTGCTGACAGTGCCCTTGGAAGATCTGGCTGTCAGGAATTGGAGCCCAAAGAGTGTATAGTGTTTTTACACAAATAACGCACATCTTCTATGTTTGCCAACTGTGACCCCCTCCCAGGTATTTTCATAACCACTGCGGTGCCAATTTTTTTTACATGTTGCTGTAAAAAAATTAGCATAGCGTGCGTATGAAAACACCTGGGGGGGGGCCTGGGGGAGGGCGCAGTTGGCAAACAAACGTAGAAGGTGCTCGTTTTTTGCGTAAAAATACGGCATATCTAGAAATCCTCCAACCTCTGACTGAACTGTTCTGATTTCCAGCAATGGCATCTAACACCACTACTATCATCAGGAATCACAAATTTGGGGTTATGTTTTCCTCCGAGCTCCTGTTGTTTGTTGTTGTTGTTGGGTGCTGTGGAGTCAATTCTGACACACAGTGACCCCATGTGACAGAGTGGAACTGCCTTGCTCCTAGTGGGCGCCAAAACAGCCATAACAGTCAGTTATGTGGCTGAAGAGGCCTGGACCCATATCTCAGGGAGAATGTGGTAAATACTGTTAAACACGTGTGAAGTCTCCGTGGTTTTTCTCACCATGATATTAGTTCCTTAAAATGATGGGAAATCAATTTCCTACTTCACTCCAGTGGATCTTGACCCTTAACTTAGGAAGGAAACTAGAAATTGCTTTTTCCCTCCTCTCTCTCCTTTTCGTCAATATCGTCTCTTTCTCACCCGTCCTTTTTTGTGTTATTTTTCTTTTACTTTTCTCATCGCATATACTTTTTTACCCAAGTAAAAGTCACATAATATAACATTAACCATTCACCATTTTAAAGTGTACGATTCAGTGGCATTCAGTATATTCACAATGTTGTGCCTTTATCATCTCCATGTAGTTTCGAAACATCTTCCTCACCCCCCAAAAAACCCCATACCCATTAGCAGTCACTTCCCATCTCCTCTCACCCCTGCTAACCACTAATAAGCTTAGGTCTGTGTACATTTGCCTGTTCTAGATATTTCATGTAAGTGGGATAATACAATGTTTGTCCTTCTGAGGCTGAGTTATTTCATTCAGCATAATGTTTTCAAGGTTCACCCATGTTGTGGCATGCATCAGGACTTCATTTTTCTTTATGGTTGAGGAATATTCCATTGTGTGCATATACCATATTTTCTTTATCCATTCATCTGTTGGTGGACATTTAGGTTGTTTCCATCTTTTGGTTATTGTGAATAGTGCTGCAGTGAACATTGGTGTACAAGTATCTGTGCTCTTGCTTTCAGTTCTTTTGGGTATATAACTAGGAGTGAAATGCTGCGTCGTATAGTGATTCTATGTTTAGCCTTCTGAGAAGCACCAAACTCTCCCCATATAATTTTTTTGCTCCATTTTCCTCATTTCTTCTGGTCTATCTTCCTTTCATTCTCTCTCTCTTTTACTTCTTTGTTTCTTTCTGTCCCTCTCCTTTATTCACCTCCCATTCTCCTCTCACCCCCTCTACTGTCCGTCTCTTATTTCCTTTTCCTTTCCTTCTCTTATTCTCTGCACTCATCTCTCTCTTTACATTTAGGAAGCTTATAAAGGAACCCTATTGGGGTGTTGCTGAGAAGCAGATTGCCAAGTCTTTCTCCCACAGAGCCGCTGGGTGGGTTTGAACTGCCAACCTTTTGGTTAGCAGCTGAGTGCTTAACTGTTGCACTACGAGGGCTCCTTAAAGGAATCCTGGAGAGGAGTAAAATAACCACTGGACTAACACCTTTGTATCCACCGGTGGGAGAAAGACTGCCTAGGTGTTGTGCTTCCTTCCAAGTGGCAGGAGGTACAAATAATTGGTCTTTTACTTTGGAAGGCGTATTCTGGCATGTCACAAACTATTGGGCATCTGAAAATGTCAATGATGTGGCGTGTTCTTTGAGTTTTCATTGTGTTTATCACCTATCCTCTGGGTATCCATGTGTTTTATGAAGGCCTCCAATGGACTTGCCACTTTTTGCTTATCTCATCCAATGAACGTGATATCATTACAACAGTGGACCAATGTGATGTTCTGATGAATTTCCAGGTGGTCTAGATACCTTTGGACAATATTAAGATAGAGGGCTGGAAAGGTAAAGTAGCTTTGGAACAAGACCTTAAGTGCATGCTATAGTCTTGTCAATTCCGTGTGTGAACTGTCTTTGCTAATCCTTGCTAATAGGGATGGAAATAATGTATTCTCCAGATCTCAGTGATCACATACCATGTGCCTGAGGCTGTGTTAATTTACTCTAGCAAAGATACCGTATCTGGCCCAGCAGCTAAAACTTGGTTGACTTTGTAGTAGTCTACTGTCATTTTCTAGGCTCTGTCTGGTGTTTGTAGGGTCCATCTGGTGAATTTAATGGGAATATGATAGGGACAACCACCCCTACATCATTTAGGTGTCTAAGGGTGTCACTGATCTCTGCAATTCATCCAAAAATGTGACAGTATTTTAACTGACCATCTTGCCAGGGTTAGAGTGCAGGTTCAGTAGTGAATGTTGTCTTATAAGGTAGCAGCCTCTTCGTCGTCTTCAAGCAAGGGGGGGCACTAACTTTTCACAGGGCGAAGTGGGCCACTTTGCAGCCCAGTGAGTTAAGAGGAATCTGAGGAGTCAAGATTTTTGAGTGAATTAATCCAGATGCCACCAGCCCAAGTCTATGGGTCCTGCTCCTTCCTAATCAGGGCCCCAACTTCAGCATATCAGACGTGCTGGGGTTGAGGATTCAACCTTCTCTGGAGATCTGCAACGCTTATAATTAACTCTTGGACCTGATATTTAGCTGGCTGTCATATTACATGAAGCACAACTTAAAGTTCTAGACACCTTAATATGAGTTAATTTCATTATATCGTCTTTCACCCTAGCAGCATGATAAAGAATAGCGTGAGAATACCAAACTTAAGACTGATAGAAGGGCAACTCAAAGTAAGGATGTGGATAAAGAGGAGGCAATAGGAGAGCACGGGTGGACAGAAAGCACCCAGAAGAAAAACTTCAGCAACCTGGCAATTTTTGTTCTGTTGCAGTGTTAGACTCCATCTGCAACTGTGTCCTAACAAGCTAGGCTGTCACAAGGCCCCAGCCTTGATGGGTGAAGAAACACCAATCTGCAGCCCTGTCAGGGGCCCTGTGGGAGATGAAGCTGTGTTTACTGAGCAATCTAGTAGCCAGGGGACCCATACCTTCCCTACTAGAATTCTTGGCCTGAAGGCGAGGGTAAGTTGTAAGTGCAATAAGTTGTCCCTGATTCTGGTGCTGTCCTAACAAGTCATTTACTTTGCATTGCATTTTATTTTTATTTTCATAAATAAATAATCACTCTTGCTCTTTGGAGAAAGCAAATCTGGAAACTATTATGGACAAATGAGTCTCTTGAAATACTTTCTTGAAACTGCCCACCAGAAAGAAAACAGCCAAGGTGGTAAGTTTCTCACTAGATTTCAGAGGTAACACATGGAGGCCACCATGAGCTCTAAAACCAACAGGTGATCAAGTAGCCTTATTGTTTGACCCCTGATAGGAGTAAGTACAGGTAGCAAAAACAATCTGTTAATCCCATGTTTTTTTCTTTTTTTTTTTTTTTGTTCCAATCAAGAACATGACATACCCACTTAAACGTTTATGGTGTCCATTGCTACTCCTACTACCCCAGCTCAACTATTCCTCAGCCTTCTCCTGGACCACTACCAAAAAAAAAAAAATGTTGCCATCAAGTCAGTTCTGACTCATGACAGCCCCTTACGTGTGTCAGAGTAGAAATACATTCCATAGGGTTTTCACGGCTATGATCTTTCGGAAGGAGATCACCTGGCCTTTCTTCCAAGGTACCTCTGAGTAGGTTCAAACTGCCAACTTTTTGGTTAGCAGCCAAATATTTAACCATTTGCACCACCCAGGGACACCAAGACCACTACAATGGTCTCCTAATTGGTCTTCCTGTCACCAGTCACATTCTCTTTGAATCTTTCCTCCCAACTGCCCCATATAAATGTTTCTGTACTGCAAATCTCATTTTGAGTCATGCCGTATCAGCAAATGAAGATCCTGAAAGCTTGATTCCATCCACATCATTAAGGTCGACTCCACTTTGAGGAGACAGCTCTTCCCCATACTGTCAAGGTTTCTCCAGTCTCTGTCAGGCCGGCAAGTCTGGTCTTTTTTTGTGAGTTAGAATTTTGTCCTACATCCTTCTCCAGCTCTGTCCAGGTCACATAAGCATAGGGTGTGCCTTTTTCTTTTTTTATTGTACTTTAGGTGAAGGTTTACAGAACAAATAGTTTCTCGTTAAGCAGTCAGTACACATATTCTTTTATGACATTGGTTAACAACCCCGCGACATGTCAACACTCTCCCTTCTTGACTTTTTTTTTTTTTGCTGAAAATATACATAGCCAAAAATACACCATTTCAAAAATTTCTACATGCACAATTCAGTGACCTCGATTACCTTCTTCCAGTTGTGCTGCTAGTCTCACTTTAGATAAAGGTTTACAGAACAAAATAGTTTCTCATTAAACAGTTAGTACACATATTGTTTTATGACATTGGTTAACAACCCCACGACATGTCAGCACTCTCCCTTCTCAACCTTGGGTTCCCTATTATCAGCTTTCCTGGCCCCTGCTGCCTTCTAGTCCTTGTCCCTGGACTGCTGTGCCTCATTAGTCCCATTTTGTTTTATGGAGCTGTCCAATCCCCAGCTGAACGGTGAACCTCGGAAATGATTTTACCACTGAGCTAAAAGGGTGTCTGGGGGCCATACTCTCGGGGTTTCTCCAGTCTCCTTTAGGCCAGTAAATCTGGTCTCTTTTTTTTGTGAGTTACGGTTTTGTTCTACATCCTTCTCCAGCTCTGTCCAGAACCCTCTGTTGTGATCCTGGTCAGAGCAGTCAGTGGTGGTAGCCGGGTACCATCTAGCTGTACTGGACTCAGTCTGGTGGAGGCCTTGGTAGCTGTGGTCCATTAGTCCTTCGGACTAATCTTTTCTTTGTATCCTGTTCTCTTCATTCTCCCTTGCTCTCGAAAGAGTGAGACCAGTGGAGTATCTTAGACGGCTGCTCACAGGCTTTTAAGACCCCAGATGCTACTCACCAAGGTAGAATGTAGAACATTGCCTTTATAAACTGTGTTATCCCAACTGAGCTAGATGTTCTCCGAGACCATGGTCCCCACAGCTCTCCGCCCAGCAATTCAGTCCCTCAGGGAGTTTGGATGTGTCTACGGAGCTTCCATGACCTTTCCTTGTACGAGTTGTGCTGGTTTCCCCAGTAATGTGTACTGTCTCACACTTCACCAAAGATACCACTTATCTATTGTCTATTTAGTATTTCCCCCCAAATCCCTCCCATCCCTCGTAACCAACAAAGATTGTTACTTTTTGTGTGTAAACATTTTCATGAGTTCTTACAGAAGAGGACTCATACAATATTTGTCCTTTTGTGACTGACTTATTTCACTCAGCATAATGTCCTCCAGTTTCATCCATGTTATGAGATGGTTCACAGATTCATTGTTGTTCTTTGTCGTTGCATAGTACTCCACTGTGTGTATGTACCATAGTTTGTTTATCCATTCGTCTGCTGATGGGCATCTAGGTTGTTTACATCGTTTTGCTATTGTAAACAATGCTGCCATGAACATAGGTGTGCATATGTCTATTTGAGTGATGACTCTTATTTCTCTAGGATATATCAGTAACTGCTTTTCATGTGCCTCAACAGCAACTACATTCTGCAAAACCTCAGATTGAGTATTAAAATAAATACAGCAATATTTATCTATTAAGGCACAAACTGTTTCTTGACATTGACTACGCTCTTCTAATTGTGCTGTTATTCTCACGTAAGATGAAGGCTTACAGGACAAAATAGCCTCCCATTTAACAGTTACTACAAATGTTGCCCTATAACAATGGTTAACAATCTCACAACACATCAACAGTATCCTTACTCAACCTTGGGTTCCCTATCATCAGCTTCCTACTCCCCCTCTGCCTTCTGGCCTTTGTCACTGGACTCCTGTACCTCGTTAGTCTCATTTGGTTTTACTGGGCTGTCCACTCCCAGGCTGAACAGTGAACCTCGAAGGTAACTTCACCACTGAGCTAAAAGGGTGTCTGGGGGCCATACTCTTGAGGTTTCTCCAGTCTCCTTTAGGCCAGTAAATCTGGTCTTTTTTTTTGTGAGTTAGAATTACGCTCTACATCCTTCTCCAGCTCTGTCCAGAACCCCCCGTTGTGATCCTGGTCAGAGCAGTCGGTGGTAGCCAGGCACCATCTAGCTGTACTGGACTCAGTCCAGTGGAGGCCTTGGTAGCTGTGGTCCATTAGTCCTTCGGACTAATCTTTTCCTTGTATCCTGTTCTTCTCATTCTCCCTTGCTCCTGAAGGGGTGAGACCAGAGGGGTATCTTAGATGGCCGCTCACAGATTTTTAAGACCCCAGACACTACTCACCAAGGTAGAATGAGGAGTATTGTCTTTATAAGCTGTGTTATGCCAACTGAGCTAGATGTTCCCCAGACCATGGTCCCCACAGCCCTCCGCCCAGCAATTCAGTCCCTCAGGGAGTTTGAATGTGTCTATGGGGCTTCCATGACCTTTCCTTGTACAAGTTGTGCTAGTTTCCCCTGTATTGTGCACTGTCTCACCCTTCACCCAAGATACCACTTATCTATTGCTTATTTAGTATTTCCCCCACCACCCCTCCCATCCCTGGTAACCAACAAAGATTGTTACATTTTGTGTGTTAACTTTTTCATGGGTTTTTACAATAGAGGTCTCATACAATATTTGTCCTTTTGGGATTGACTTATTCCACTCAGCGTAATGTCCTCCAGTTTCATCCATGTTATGAGATGCTTCAAGATTCACTGTTGTTCTTTCTCGTTGCATAGTACTCCATTGTGTGTATGTACCATAGTTTGTTTATCCATTCATCTGCTGATGGGCATCTAGGTTGGTTCCATCATTTTGCTATTATGAACAATGCTGCCATGAACATAGGTGTGCGTAAGTCTATTCGGGTGACGACTCTTACTTCTCTAAGATATATTCCTAGGAGTGGGATTGCTGGGTCGAATGGTATGTCTATTTCTAGCTTTCTGAGGAAGCGCCATATCATTTTCCAAAATGGTTGTATCATTATGCATTCCCACCAGCAGTGCATAAGAGTTCCCATCTCCCTGCAGCCTCTTCAGCGTTTGTTATTTCCAATGTTTTTGATTCGTGCCAGTAATGCCGGGGTGAGATGGTATCTCAATATGGTTTTAATTTGCATTTCTCTAATGGCTAGTGATAGCGTCTTTTTTTTTTATGGTGGTGAAAATATACTTAACAAAACGTACACCATCTCAACAGTTTTTACATGTTTAATTTAGTAGCATTGATTACATCTTTCAAGTTGTGCAACTGTTGTTGATATCCTTTTCCAAATCATCCCAACACCATTAACATAAACTCAATGCCCCCTGAGTAAAAACTTCCCCTTTCCCCCTCCCTTTCACCCCTGGTAACCACTAATAAATTTTGGTTTCTATATATCTGCTTATTTCAGACAAGTGAGATCATACATTTGTCCTTTTGTGACTGACTTATTTCGCTCAGCATGATGTTTTCCAGGTTCATGCATGCTGTGGCATGCATCAGGACTTCATTTCTCTTGATGACTGAGTAGTATTCCACTGTGTGTACGTATCACAGTTTGTCTAGCCATTCATCTGTTGATGGACATTCCAGTTGTTTCCATCTTTTGGCTATTGTGAAAAGCGCTGCAATGAACATGGGTGGACAAGTTTGTGTTTGTGTTTCTTCCTTCACTTCTTCGGGGGGGGAGGGGTGGAAGAAGGCGCAAAGTTTCTTGCTGGCTGTCACTGGAGGCTTCCCTCAGCTCCCTCTCCATATGGCAGCTCACAAAATGGCAACTCACTTCTTCAAAGCCGGCAAGTCACAGGTCCCACCAACACTCAAGGGGAGAGGATCATACAAAGGAGTGAATATCAGGAGATGGGGGTCATTGGAGTCTGCATAGAGCCCATCTGCCACAGTACCTCACCACCTAGACTTAGAGCTAGAGCCTTGGTGGTACAACAGTTAAGCACTCAGCTGCTAACCAGAAGGTTGGTGATTTGAATCCACCCAGCGGCTCCACAGGAGAAAGACCTGACAATCTGCTCCTGTAAAGATTATAGCCTAGAAAACCACATGAGGCAGTTCTGCTCCATCACATGGGGTCACTAGGAGTCCAAATTGACTCGACGGCATACAACAACAAACTTAGTAACTACCATATTCTTGGAGTTGTGCATTATGGCAGACCTTTACTAAGTGCTCAGTAAATATTTGCTGGCTGGGAGAACAAATAAACCAGAGATAGACCAGCTTAGGAACAAAATATAATGGTGCAGCATTATAGAAAGAATTTTAACACAGGAACCCAGAGTTTTCTGTCTGGGTCTGAGTTTCTTTATCTGTAAAAGGAGTGGGATAAATCAACTCATCTCTAAGATCCCTTCCAGCTTTAAAATTTGGAAATTCTAGAGCTTCTGTTTCTTTCCATTTTCATCTATCCCTAACTTCTTCATGACATAATAATAGCTAGTGCTTACATGGCACTTACGATGTACGAGGCAGTGTCTAAATGCTTTATATGTTTTAATTAATCAACTTCTTACAACGACCATTTGGGGTTGTACCTATTATTTTCCCCATGGATGAATGAGGCAAGTGAGACTCAGATAGTGAAGTGACATCAGTCTGGGCACAGAGTGTATGCACTAACCCCTGTGTAGTATTGTCTCTCAAGGAGCAAAGGAGAGGAAACAAATTTCCAAGGATTGGCTGGTTATATTGAGGATTTCCTTTTCTTTCAAGGTTGAAATTTGGGGTTTAAGCACCGTGAGCCTGAGGAAAGGAAGACCAGACATTTATCACAGGTGCCAGAGGAGGAAAAGGGAATTGGTGGACCCAAAGCTCAGCACAGCCAGCAAGGAGCAGTGTGGGTTGGGGGGGAGCATACTGAAAGGCAATAACGGAATTAGAGGACTCAGTGTGGAATCCCCTCCTTCTCCTGCCCCAGGCAGTGATTGGCAGGCACTGTCTCCCTTACCTTCCTTCTTTATCTGTCTTGGCTGAACAAAGCCCCTTCCTTGTTGGCAATTCCCAAGTAGAAAGACGAGTAGGTAAGAGTCAGGCTGGTTTGGATGGGGAGGAGGGAGTTTGGGTGAGAAAGGCAGTGAAGCAGAAGGTACCGAAGAATGACAATTTCTTATTCATTAAATTATCAACTCCCTGACAGAACAGACTGTGTCAAAGTCAATCCTTATTAGACCTGAACTCCACTGGCCTAGTCCTGACTCTGTGCTCTATAAGTCATTCTTTTATCTCCACTAGGCGGAATCCCATATCAAAGAGCAAGGTGCATTCTGACTTTTTATTACTTTCCTGTGAAGCCGTGGTTTCGGGTGCAGGGAAAGATAGAGGGCTCAGTCATGCATTGTGATCTCTTAACCCCTTTCTAGATTAAATAGAAAGTCAGAATTATGGCAAGCTGCCTACTTTGTCCCACCCTTGGAAAGGACAGTTTAGCTTTTATGGAATGGAATCAACAATTTAATGGCGAGAAATAAAAATTTATATCCTTAATGATCACCTTGGAGAGAATGAAAATTCTGTCAACCTCTTTGACCCAGCCTGCAGACACAAGAGTGGGTGTGTGGGCTGGGAATGCATTTAGGCAACATCCTGAGGTGGGAGGGGAGGGGGCAAGGCGTGGGCTCTGAGGCTCTGGGGCCAGCCTCTGTGTACTTAGCAATGGCACCTGGGCAAATTAGCCGTGGGAGGCAAGGTAAATTGTTGCAGTGTTTCTGAACCTGCTGCCTGCTTTTTTTTTTCTCATCTCAAAATACCTTGCAGAGGTTTAAATTTAAAGGGGGGAAGAGAAAGTCCTTCCGTTTGGATGAATCATGAAACAGTTTCTTGGAATCCTGGAAGGAAATTTGTTTAATGCTGGATGTTGTTCCTTTGGGGGGGGGGGGCTGAATTTCAGAAGGTTTTCATGATAGTGAATTCAGAAATTCCAGCCTACCATCATGGCAAAGTAATATAACGGTTAGGTGTGTGGACTCTCAAGCTAGACTGTCTGGGTTCAACTTTGTTTGCTCCTACTCACCAGCTGTGTGACCACTTGACTTTTCTGTGCCTCAGTTTGTTCATCTGTACAGTGGGAATAATAATAGAACATACACCCAGAGAGTTGTTAATAAGGGATTAAATGAGTTAAAATTTGTAAAGTGTTTAGAATAGTGCCTGACACATAGTAAGTATTAACCCGTTGCTGTCAAGTTGATTCTGACTCATATCAACCCTATAGGACAGAGTAGAATGGCCCCATAGGTTCCCAAGGCTATAATCTTCACAAAAGCAGACTGTCCCATCTTTCTTCCGCAGAGCGGCTGCTGGGTTCGAACAGCCAACCTTTCAATTAGCACCCTAGGCTTAACCACTGTGCCACCAGGGCTCCTTATAGTACACATTATGTGAGAACAAAATAAATAAACTAATACTTATTCACTGCCTGTTAGGCCTTATAATATAGATTTTTCCCTTTTGATTCACATTTTCCCTTTTGATTCACGCAACTACCCTGAAAAGTAGGTCTTTCCGTTTATGGATACGGAAATCGAGCATCAGAGAGGTTACATGACTTACCCAAGGTTACACAGGTTGTATGTTTAGGACCAAGATTCAAAATCAAATGTGCTGGATTCCACAGCAAAGACTCCTTCCATCACACTCCAATACATTTCCCTTTGTAGCTCCACGGGACTTGGCTGTCCACCTTCTTGAAGGAGGTGGACCTTGAACAAACTTCTTCTACCAGCCTTTCTACCTCTCCTGGAGCAGTGTCTGCAGGGGCCTCCATCTGCCACACGTCTGGGTACAGGTAGTCCCTGGTTTTATTACTTCTCATTGTAGAGAGATGCTTGTGGAAAGCTATAAACGTTCTGGAGCCCATAGTACCATAAAATAAAAATAAAAAACCAAGCCCATTGCCATCAAGTTGATTCTGACTCATAGCAACCCTGTAGGACAGGGTAGAACAGTCCCATAGGGTTTCCAAGGCTGTAAATCTTTACAGAAGCAGACTGCCACATCTTTCTCACATGCAGTGGCTGGGGGGTTTGAACTGCCAACTTTCTGGTTAGCAGCCAAGCACTTAACCACTGTGTCACCAGGGCTCCCATGGAGCCCAGAGTAGGCACACATAAATGAATCCATATCATCCCTTTCCCCATAAAAGAACTTGGGTAGTTGAGTCTGGTCTAATTTCTGCTCAGGGAAACCGTACTGACTTCCTCAAGCAAGTGACATTTAATAACCTATTGCCATTGAATCGATTCTGACTCATAGTGACCCTATAGGACAAGGTAGAACTGCCCCATAGGGTTTCCAAGGCTGTAAGTCTTTACAGAAGTAGACTGCCACCTTTCTCCTGCAAAGTGGCTGGTGAGTTTGAACCACCGACCTTTCGGTTAGCAGCCAAGCACCTAACCACTGGCCACCAGGGCTCCTCAACATTAATTACAGGCTCATCATAGCTATTTACGGATTTTGTTAGTCTGCCTGGTATTAAGCAGCCTGTATAATCTGAGCTGCTGCTTCCCAACACGGATTTTTATTGTGGGCCTATTACTGCCCCTAAAAAGTAAATTTTAAAAAAACAAACAAAATCAAAGCAGTCTATTCCAACTCATGGTGACTTCGTGTGTTTCAGAGTAGAACTGCGCCCCATAGGGTATTCAATGGCTGTGATCTTTTGAAAGTAGATCACCAGGACTTTCTTCTAAGGTGCTTCTGGGTGGATTCGAACTGCCAACCTTTTCGTTATTAACTGAGCACTTAGCTATTTGCCCCACCCAGGGACTCCTTAGACATCAACAGTTGGGATCCCTACCCTGGGCCCTGCACTTTAGAGGACACTTCTCTGGGGTCTCCCAACAGGACAAGGATTCTGTGGGGCCAAGAGAATGTGCCTATCCAGATCATTCTCTGAGTACCCAGGACCATGGTTATTTCCTGCCAAAATAGTCTCTTTATTTTTTTCTTAATTGTGCTTTAAATGAAAGTTTACAGTTCAAGTTAGTTTCTCATACAAAAATTTATACACGCATTTTTACATGACCCTAGTTACTCTCCCTATAATGTGAAAGCACACTCCTCCTTTCCACCCTGGATTTCCTGTGTCCATTCAACCAGCTCCTGACCCTCTCTGCCTTCTCATCTCACCTCCGGATAGGAGCTGCCCATTTGGTCTCACGTATCTACTTGAGCTAAGAAGCACTATCTTCACAAGTATCATTTTATGTCTTATTGTCTGAAGAGTTGGCTTCGGGAATGGTTTTAGTTTGGGGCTAACAGAGAGTCTGGGGGCCATGTCTTCCGGGGTCCCTCTAGCCTCAGTCAGACCATTAAGTCTGGTCCTTTTGCTAGAATCTGAGTTGTACACCCTACTTTTCTCCTGCTCCATCAGGGACTCTCTGATGTGTTCCCTGTCAGGGCGGTCAGTGGTGGTAGCCGGGCACCATCTAGTTCTTCTGGTCTCAGGCTAATGGAGTCTCTGGTTCATGTGGCCCTTTCTGTCTCTTGGGCTAATATTTTCCTTGTGTCTTTGGTTTTCTTCATTCTCCTTTGCTCCAGGTGGGTTGGGACAAGTTGATGTATCTTAGATGGCTGCTTGCTAGCTTTTAAGACCCCAGATGCCACTCACCAAAATGGGATGCAGAACATTTTCTAAATAAACTTTGTTATGTCAGTTGACCTAGATGTCCCCTGAAATATGGTTCCCAGACCCCCCACCCCTGCTACACTGTCTCGAAGTGTTTGGTTGTATTCACGAAACTTCTTAGCTTTTGGTTTAGTTCAGTTGTGCTAACTTCCCCTGTATTGTGTATTGTCCTTCCCTTCCCTAAGGTAATTCTTATCTACTATCTAGTTAGTAAATAACCCTCACCCTCCCTCCCCACCCTCGTAGCCATCAAAGAATGTTTTCTTCTGCGTTTAAACCTTTTCTTGAGTTCTTAAAATAGTGGTCTTATACAATATTTGTCCTTCCGTGACTAACTAAATTCACACAGCATAGTGAGTTCCAGCTTCCTCCATGTTATAAGATGTTTCACGGCTTCATCATTGTTCTCTATCGTTTCATAGTATTCCATTGTGTGGATATACCATAATTTGTTTATCTATTCATCCGTTGATGGGCACCTAGGTTGTTTCCATCTCTTTGCTATTGTGAACAGTGCTGCAATGAACATGGATGTTCTATTCGTGTGATGGCTCTCATTTCTCTAGGGTATATTCCAAGGAGTGTGATTGCTGGATCGTATGGTACGTCTATTTCTAGCTTTTTAAGGAAGTGCCGTATTATTTTCCAAAGTGATTGGACCATTTTACCATCAGTGCAAAAGAGTTTCAATCTCCCAGCAACCTCTCCAACATTTATTATTTTCTGTTTTTTGGATTAATGCTAGCCTTGTTGGGTTGAGATGGTATCTCATTCTAGTTTTGATTTGCATTTCTCTAATGGCTAATGATCATGCGCATTTCCTCATGTGTCTGTTAGCCACCTGAATGTCTTCTGGGGAGGGAGCAGGTAAATAAATGGGAGACAGGTTCTTCCCAAATGGGGTGTTTTTTGATCCGCATGGTAGGTTAGACACATGTACTTATCTTTTGCTGACTGAGCACTGCTTTTCACTGTTTCTGGAGGCCTGAGTAGACTCTCTGCCGCTCGGTCTCTCCCAATGTCGAAAACCCGTCCTGAGCACCACTGCTTGCCTCACCACACACGCCAGTCAATCCAGCCTCCAGGGTGCTGGTTCCAGACAAGTCAGGTCTGGCAACTCCTCACTGCTTCTGAACCATCTCTCCCTCCCCCTGCCACTCAGTCCGATTCTTCAACTTTGCCTTTGATGTTCTGGGCCCCTAGATTGTCATATATAATCGATTCACTTGTTTTTTCTGGTCTTTGTTGTAAAAGAGACCACAAAAAGCGTCTGACTACTCCACCATCGTGGCCCCACCTCCCCTTGCCTAAATGGTCTTGAACCCTCTTTAAAGTCCCATATAGACCGTGTCCCTGGGTTCATACTCCTAAGGACAGACCAGAGCATGAGTTATGAGTATGTGAGCACCATCAGGCGTGGGAGATGGCCAAGGTATAGCTCTTTGCAGGGTGGGAGAATGTGGACTGAGTTTGGATATGTGGGCTTAGGTGTACTCAGGTATGTTTACACGAGCCCTAGAGACGGAGGAGAAGGCTGGGGATAGAAAAAGAAGGCAGATAAGCTGGGGCTGGGCATTTCCGTTTGTACTTTTGCTTTGGGCCAGGAAGATGGTAGGGGCAGTCCTGCTGTGAGCAATGTACTAGTATACCGGTAGTTAGCGTGGTGTTGTGCAGTGCTTCTCAAACTTTAATGTACAAGTGAAGTACCTGGTGACCTTGCTAAGTGCAGATTCTGATTCAGTAGGTCTAGGGTAGGCCCTGAGATTCTGCATTTCTAAGAAGCTCCCAGGCGATGCTGTCGCTACATGTCTATGGACCACACTTAGAGTAGCAAGGGTATAGTGGACATAGAAGGGGTTTTGGAGTTGGACATACTTGAATTTTAAGACATGATCCACCTATTTAATAGCTGTGAATACTTGGGAAAATTAACCTAATCTTTCTGGACCTTAGTTTCTTCATCTGGAGAATGGAGACAATAAAAAGTATTTCAAAGTGTTGTGAAAAGTAAATGAGGTGGTGAATGTAAAATTTCCACATGAAGTCTCATATTGTATGTTTCCCTTCATAAGAAGAAATGTCTGAAATAAGGAAATCTATAGAGACACAAAACAGATTAGTGGTTGTCCAGGGCCGGAAGGAGGTGAATGGGGATTGATTGCTTAATGGAAATGGGGTTTCCTTTTGGAATGATGAAAATGTTTTAGAATTAGAGAGTGGTGATGGTTGTACAACATTGTGAATGTACTAAATGGAAGTGATAGTAAATTTTATGTTATGTGTATTTTACTTCAATTTTTAAAAAAGGGAAAATGTATGTCTTTTTGTGCCATGACTTTGGATGCTGTAATTGATCTACCTTAGCTTTGCACCAGAATGTTATTTCCCATTCCATGTTTGGGGTATGGGCAGAAATATGAGGTCTATCAAAGGAACATCCATATCTTTGAAGCCTAACATGAATGGCATGTGTGAGGTGTGAGTCTTCATTTATTCATCCAGAAGTTACTGCCTCCCATGTTTGCCTCGAGCATAGCACTCTTATAAAGAATTATTTATATGAGTGTAAGCCAACGACAGTTAATCTAATGCACAGATGAGAACTTTAAGGGGCAGAGAGTCTAAATAATGTGATGAAACAATATGGTTAGAGATAGTGAGAATGGTGACACAATGTGGAGTATGTAACCAATGTTGTTGAACTATTCATGTGAAAATTGTGAATGGATGTATGTTTGGCTGCGTATATTGCCACCAAAAATAATTAAAATACGATATTAAAAAAAGTTATTGTCTCCCACCAGTGCCAGGCGCTGTCTTCAAATACCAAACCAGTTCTTCTCTTGGGGCTCAAGTGCTCATTTGGTGTGAAAAATTCAAATTTTTAATACACTGTACTTAGATTGGTTATTTCTTTTCTTGTTCCACCATTGCATGAGGTCTCAGTCTACAGATCCATTATTCTGAAAGTACACTTGTGTAAACATAATCCAACATGTTACTCAATTGCAGTAAAAACGTCCAATTTCTGCACAACTGTTATTGTAGGTAGGTGCCATAGAGTCTATTTTTGACTCATAGTCACCCCATGTGACAGAGTAGAACTGGCCCATAGGGTTTTCTAGGCTGTAATCTTTACGGGAGAAGATTGCAGGTCTTTCTCCCATGGAGCTGGGTGGGTTCAAACCACCAACCTTTCGGTTAACAGCCCAGCGCTTAACCATTGTGCCACCAGGGCTCTGTTTTATGCCCAACTAGAAATTATCATTTGTCCCTGGCACTGTGACTACCTTCTCCTTAGCAACAGAATCTACCTGTTTAATGCTTTAATTCTGTCTCCAGCCACTGAGCTGCAAGAAGGGAAATGAAAATAGTATTTTCGACCTACCCTAAATGAAAACCTTCCCTTGGAAAACACAATCCTTATCTTTAATTATTGTTCGGTTCATTGTAATTGGATGGGGAAGGTATCTGATCAGACGTAGCCAGACTTTTCAATTGCTGTTAAATAATTCTGAATAAGAGAACATTTGTTTTCGAGGCAAAAACAAACGTTCAGTTGATTTTGTAAGATTCATTGTTGCAGATAAATAACTAGAAAACTGTATCTGGACAGTAAAGGATCTGTAATGAAAAGGCATTTAAATACTGACCTACTCAGTGCAAGTCTGTACTCCACTATGTCTTTACTCAGCCTGCCTCTCTGACCCACTTCTAGTTTCTCCAAAGGACATTTTCCCCAAATACAGGGCTCAAAGAATAGAGAGCAAGCCTGTGATGCAGGCCATTGCATCCGGATTTCATTGAAACTACCATTCATTATTTTCTTCCTGCACTTATTCAAGAAACCATTGTTCATTACTCTTTCATCATTCTGTGATTAGAACAATTTGTATGTGTCCCTTGTACATTGGCCAGATAATGAAATTATCATTTGTGCATCTCCACACTATTTTACACTTATTGTTCACAGTCTAATTCACTCTAGAAGGTCATTTTATCATTCTCTAACAAGTGGGATCTCATAGGCATCTGGTCAATGGGGACAGTTCATTTATTAATTTGACAAGTACTTATTGAACATCAACTATGTTGTAGGCATTCTTCTAGGCGCTGACAAAACAAACAAGAATACCTGTCTTCATGAAGCTTACATGCTAGAGAGGAGAGCCAAGCAATAAACGAATAAAGAAGTAAAATACGGGGTATGTAAGAGGGTAAAAAGTGCTATAGAAAAAGATAAACATAAGAAAGGGGAAAAGGAGTGCTGGGTGGGAGATGCATGCAGTTTTAAATAGGGTATTGCAGAATGCCTCACTAATAAGACAGGCTTTGCACAAATACCTAAAGGAGATGACAGAGTAAGCCGTGTGGATACCTGGAAAAAGAGCATTCCGGGCAGGGAGAATAGAAAATGCAACGGCCCTGAGGCAGGAGTGTGCCTGGGTCTGTTTGAGGTACAGCAAAGATGCTGTGTGTCTGGAATGGAGTGAGATAGAGGAAAAGGAGTAGAAGAGATGAAATCACAGAGATAATGTGGAGGGCATATCATTTAGTTTATTATATTAAAAAAGACAAAACAAACCCATTTCTGTTGAATCGATTCCAACTCATAGCAACCCTATAGGAGAGAGTAGAACTGCCCCATAGGGTTTCCAAGGAGCGGCGGCTGGTAGATTCAAACTGCCAACATTTTGGTTAGCAGCCGAATGCTTAACCACTAGCCGACGGTAAAGGACTTTGTGTTTTACGATGAGTGAGATGGGAAGCCATTGGAGGATTCAAGCCAAGGACTGATATAATCTTACATTTGAACAGAATCACTCTGTTTGCTGTACTAAGAATTGACTACGGGGGAGTAAGGCTAGAAGCAGGAAGACTAATTAGGAGTCTACTGCAATAATCTAAGTGAGAGTTGATGGTGGTTTGGAGTAATAGCAGTGGGCATGGTGAGAAATGATGAGATTCTGAATTTATTTTAAACATAGAACCTGCAGAATTTGCCAACAGATTGGATGGAGGGTATGAGGGAAAGAGGAGTCCAGAATGACTCCAAGATTTTGGCTTTAGCAATTTGAAGTATGGGGTTTCTGCTTACTAAGATGAGACACCACGAGTCTACCAGTACGTTGTACTGTGTGGCTTGCATGTTGCTGTGATACCGGAAGCTATGCCACTGGTATTTCAAATACCAGCAGGGTCACCCTTGGTGGACAGGTTTCAGCTGAGCTTCCAGACTAAGATGAAGAAGAAGGACCTAGCAGTCTACTGCTGAAAAAATTGGCCAGTGAAAACCTTATGAATAGCAGTGGAACATTGATATAGCTCAGGAAAATGAGCCCCTCAGGTTGGAAGGCACTCAAAATGCAACTGGAGAAGAGCTACCTCCTTACAGTAGAGTGGACCTTAATGACATAGATAGAGTCAAGCTTTCAGGACCTTCATCTGCGGATGTGGCACAACTCAAAATGAGAAGAAACAGCTGTAAGCAGCCATTAATAATCGGAACATGGAATGTATGAAGTATGAATCTAGGAAAATTGGAAATCATCAAAAATGAAATGGAACACATAAACATCGATATCCTAAGAATTAGTGATCTGAAATGGACTGGTATTGGTCATTTTGAATCAGACTATCATATGGTCTACTATGCCTGGAATGACAACTTGAAGAGGAAAGGTGTTGCACTCATTGTCAGAAAGAATATTTCAGTAACTATCCTGAAGTACAACACTGTCAGTGATAGGATAAAATCTCTACACCTACAAGGATGACCAGTTGATATGATTATTATTCAAATTTACCCACCAACCACTAAGGCCAAAGATGAAGAAATTGAAGATTTTCACCAACTTCTGCAGTCTGAAACTGATTGAACATGCAATCAGCATGCATTGATAATTACTGGAAATTGGAATTCAAAAGTTAGAAACAAAGAAGAAGGCTTGGTAGTCGGAAAATATGGCCTTGGTGATAGAAATGATGCTGGAGATCGCATGATAGAATTTTACAAAACCAACGACTTCTTCATTGCAAATACCTTTCTCAACAACACAAATGATGACTATACACGTGGACCTCGCCCGATGGAATACACAGGAATCAAATTGACTACATCTGTGGAAAGAGACGATGGAAAAGCTCGATATCATCAGTCAGAACAAGGCCAGGGGCAGATTGTGGAACAGACCATCAATTGCTCATATACAAGTTCGAGTTGAAGTTGAAGAAAATTAGAACAAGTCCACGAGAGCCAAAGTACGAAACTGAGCATATCCCACCTGAATTTAGAGACCACCTCAAGAATAGATTTGACGTGTTGAACACTAATGACCGAAGGCCAGATGAGTTGTGGAATGACATCAAGGCCATCATACATGAAGAAAGCAAGAGGTCATTAAAAAGACAGGAAATAAAGAAAAGACAAAAAAGGATGTCAGAAGAGACTCTGAAACTTGCTCTTTAACATTGAGTGGCTAAAGCGAAAGGAAGAAATGATGAAGTAAAAGAGCTGAACAGAATATTTCAAAGGGCGGCTCGAGAAGACAGAGTAAAGTATTATAACGACACGTGCAAAGAGCTGGAGATAGAAGACCAAAAGGGAAGAACACGCTCGCCATTTGTTAAGCTGAAAGAACTGGAGAAAAAATTCAAGCCTTGAGTTGCAATATTGAAGGATCCTGCAGGGAAAATGGAGCCCCGGTGTCATAGTGGTTAAGAGCTCGGCTGCTAACCAAAAGGTCAGCAGTTCAAATCCACCAGCCACTCCTTGGAAACCCTATGGGGCAGTTTTACTCTGTCCTATAAGGTCGCTATGAGTCAGAACCAACTTGATGGCACCTAACAACAACAACAACACAGGGAAAATAGTAAGTGATGCAGGAAGCATCAATAGAAAATAGAAGGAACACAGAGTCACTGTACCAAAAAGAATTGGTCAACGTTCATCCATTTCAAAAGGTAGCATATGATCAAGAACTGATGGTACTGAAGGAAGAGGTCGTGAAGGCACTTGGAGAAAAACAAGCCTCCAAGAATTGACAGAATACCAATTGAGATGTTTCAACAAATGAGTGCAGTGCTGGAAGCGCTCACTCATCAATGCCAAGAAATTTGGAAGACAGCTACCTGGCCAACCTCAGTATTTTCTCCATTTATCATGATGTTGCTTATTGGTCCAGTTGTGAGGATTTTCGTTTTCTTTATGTTGAGGTGTAATCCATACTGAAGCCTGTGGTCTTTGATCTTCATCAGTAAGTCCTTCAAGTCTTCTTCACTTTCAGCAAGCAAGGTTGTGCCATCTGCATATTGAAGGTTGTTTATGGTCAAGGATTTCATTTTACTTGGATCCACAATCAACGCCCATGGAAGCAACAGTCAAGAAATCAAAGGACACATTGCATTGGGCAAATCTGCTGCAAAAGACCTCTTTAAAGTGTAAAAAGGAAAGAGGTCACATTAAGGACTAAGGAGCGCCTGACCCAAGCCATGATGTTTCAATCGCCTCATATGCATGTGAAAGCTGGACAGTGAATAAAGAAGACTGAAGAAGAATTGATGCCTTTGAATTATGGTGTTGGCAAAGAATATTGAATATACCATGGACTGCCAAAAGAATAAACAAATCTGTCTTGGAAGGAGTACATCCAGAATGCTTATTAGAAGCAAGGATGGTGAGACATCATCTCACATACTTTGGACATGTTATCAGGAAGGACTAGTCCCTGGAGAAGAACATCATGCTTGGTAAAGTAGAGGGTCAGCGAAAAAGAGGAAAACCTTCAACAAGATGGATTGACATAGATGGGCTCAAGCATAACAATGATTGTGAGGATGGTGCAGGACCAGGCAGTGTTTTGTTCTGTTGTACATAGGGTCCCTGTGAGTCAGGAGCAACTCGACAGCACCTAACAACATCTAATACAACTCCTTTTTTGGTGAAAGGATGAGGAGTTTCTTTTTCGGCATGTTAAGTTTGAGGTGCCTATTAGACTCCCAAGAAGAGATGTCTAGTAGGAATTTGATTATATATGCCTGCTCGTAGGCGAGTGTTCAGGGCTGGGGATATATAATATGGAGTCATCACTGTATGTTGCTGTTGTTAGTTGTCATCCAGTTGATTCTGACTCATGGAAGCCCCATGCGTACAGGTGAGAACTGCTCCATAGGGTTTTCAAGGCTGTGACCTTTTGGAAGCAGATCGCCAGGCCTTACTTCCAAGGTGCCTCTGAGTGGGTTTGAACTGCCAACTTTTAGATAGTAGTCAAGTGCTTAACCCTTTGCACCACCCAGGGGCACTTATCATTATATAGATGGTATTTAAGCCATGAGAGCAGATGAGATTACTACAGGGGTAGGGGTACGTGGAGAGGAGACCCAAGACCCGAGCCTTGGGCATTTCAATGTTTAGAAGTAAGGGAGAAGCAGGAACCAGCAAAGGACCCTAAAAAGATTCAGTTGGTTGCAGCCGTTTGAATGTTGCCACCCATGAATGGACAAAAGTGTACACGACTAGAAAATTTTCAGTCACTTGGTAAATTTAACTGTAACAAAGACCCTTTAATGGAAGGGAAAGGAAGCAAAGTGGTTCTTTATAGTTAAAACACTAGTACTATAGAACCTTTGAACTCAACAGGGCCTTAGACATCATCTAGCCCAACTCCTTCAATGTATAAGTGGGGAAACTAAGGTCAAAGTCACAAAGCTGGTAAGTGCAGAGCTGGAAGTCAAGCTCATGCTCTTCCCCTAGAGCACTAAGGGTGAGAGTGTTCTAATAGATGCAAACTTGGAGGAGAAAACAAAGATTTCCCCCCATTGTGAAGAGCTGGGGTAAATAAAGAAATTCCTATGACATCAGGGAGAAGATTACCAGTTGGTGCTTCCATTTCCTTTTTATAAATCTGTTTCTAGTCAATTAATTTAAAAGACATATGTTTTGGCCTCCAGATATCACATATTATTATGTAAAGGCAGGCTTAGTTGTTACTTAGAAAAGGTCAGAGCCTGCATTTTAATGCTGTAGTGAGCTACTATTTCCCTTAGAGGCTTTGTAATCACTCATTCATTGAAATCTTATGATGCCAAGTGGTTTCTAGGTCAAAATATTAGATGTCATCGTTTGCTAAGAAATTGCCATGAATGACAGTGTCAGTTTATGCTTGGTCTTTTGACAGTTGTTGAGGAAGATGTGTCAGGCCATCTGCCTCCAAGAGAATGAATTTTTCTTAGCAAGTCCAAGCAGACATCTTATGTAATACATAGTAGAATAACCAGGACAGTGTTCTCACTGCCTACCCCATCCTTTGGAGTAGCACATGATCCCAGAATAGGAAAAGAGCTTTAATGTTACGGAATAGAGTTATGGCTTAGGTAGCCCTCAGCACTTAGAGGTCCAGAGCAGAACTGAGCTCTTATGCACGGTAAGGATCAGTAGGAATCCAATCTCCAAAATGCAGATTGGATTGATCCAGTCCTCACTTTCCGGCTCCTATGGCACTTTTTCCCTCTCTCTGACCCTAGCCACTCAGAGCCAGGTTAGAGCTCACAAGTTAAAAGGACACCATCCTTCAGACTGCCAGATAGGCAGATACTAACTACAGGTTTGGGGAGTCCACATGACTTTCCAACCTTCTGACCTGCTGGTCACCACTACCCCTTCAGGATGCCAGCCACAAGCTCGGGAGTCCACGTGACACCGTTACTTTCTGATCTGCTGGCTCCTACTGCCCCTTTGGGTTTGATAATTCACTGGAGTGACTCAAAGTATTCATGGAGAGTACACCATACTTACAACAACAGGTTTATTATAGCCCAAAAGGATACAAATGAAGAGATAAATACGGCGTGGTCTGGGAGGGTTCCCAACCGGAAGCTTCCATGTCCCAAGGGACATGTTACCCTCATGAGAGTGGATGTTGTCGCCAACCAGGAAGCTGTCTGAGCCTCTCAGGTGAGTCTTTCCTGGTCTCACCAGGCTCCACTCGCCAGCACAAATTCTCAGGTGTGGCCTTGAAGTCCCAGACCAAGGCACCCGAGTTACTTCAATGATTATTTCTCTGGAAAAGGACAAAGACCACCTTACTTAGGGTAAAACTAGGTCCTTTACCCACCAGGCTCTAGTTTGATTTTTGCCTTCTCCCCACATATTGCTGACATAGCCATGAGTAGTCCTGAATAATTCTGAGGCAGAGTGTTGTGAAGTAGTGGAATTTTCCCTTTTGGTGGTATCAGATTGTGCTGGCCATCTGCTTTATCCCTACCTCCCAGAGAAGCCTGAATTCTCCAGGGAATTATTTCTGTGAAATCCTTGTCAGAACTAGGGCAGAGTTGAGCCTCTGCTGGCCAGGGGTCATCTAATCAAGTGTGACAGACGCTGGATTGGGCCAGGTGAGGGCAGCAAAGGGCTGATGGTGGAGCATGATTTGTGTCCCGCATCAACTAATCAGCCCAGAAGGCAGATGAAAAGAGGTGCATGCCTGATCTGAGGTCTTTACTAGGAAGACCAAAGTCACCAGTTAGGTGAGGTGGGGAGGACGTGGGGGGTGTTCCAGAGACAAATGAAGGCAATTCAGGGGCACAAGCAAGGAAGAAACTGTAAGTGCATGGGAACCAAACTAAGCCAAGAGAGCAGATGGGTTACTACATGGGTTAAGAGTAGATACAAAAGAAACTCAAGGCCTGAGTCCTGGGCATGCCAACATTTAGAAGGAAGAGAGAAGTGGCTATAGGGTCCTTATGAGTCAGAATCGACTTGACGGCAACGGGTAAGGTAGTAGGTAGTAGCAAGGAGCCATAAAAAGGAGCAGCTGATTGCAGGAATATAAATTATATGTATATATATACGTATATATATCAAAAAACCAAACCCACTGTGATTGAGTTGATTCCAACTCATAGCGACCCCATAGGGTTTCCAAGGCTGTAAATATTTATGAAAGTAGACTGCCACATCTTTCTCCCACTGAGTGGCTGGTGGTTTTGAACCTCCAACCTTTTGGTTGGCAATCAATCACTTTAACCACTGCGCCACCAGGGCTCCTTAAACATATATATATTTAGGATCATAAATTATATATTCTATAACACTAAATTATATATGTTAATATTATAAAATACATAATTTAGTATTCTATATAATTATATACATGTATGTATATAAAAAGAAGCCCTGGTGGTACAGCGGTTAAAGTGTTTGATGCTAACTGAAAGGTTGGTGATTTGAAACCACCAGCAGCTCCACGAGAGAACAATGTGGCAGTCTGATTCTGTAGAGATTTACAGCCTTGGAAACCCTACGGGGCAGTTCTGCCAGAAAGATGTTTACTTGTGTTTTATTGACTATGTAAAGGCATTCAACTGTGTGGATCATAGCAAATTATAGATAACATTTCGAAGAATGGGAATTCCAGAACACTTAATTGTGCTCATGAGGAACCTGTACATCAGTCAAGAGGCAGTTGTTTAGACAGACAAGGCGATACTGCATGGTTTAATGTCAGGAAAGGTGTGCATCAGGGTTGTATCTTTTCACCATACCTATTCAGTCTGTATGTTGAGCAATAATCCGAGAAGCTGGACTAAATGAAGAAGGACTAGGCGTCAGGACTGGAGGAAGATTCATTACCAACCTGTGATAAGCACATGACACACCTTGCTTGCTGAAAGTGAAGAGGACGTGAAGCACTTACTGGTGAAGATCAAAGACCACAGCCTTCACTATGGATTACACCTCAATAGAAAGAAAACAAAAATCCTCACAACTGGACCAATAAGCAACATCATGATAAATGGAGAAAAGATTGAAGTTGTTAAGGATTTCATTTTACTTGCATCCACAATCAACGCCTATGGGAGCAGCCGTCAAAAAAATCAAACAACATAGTGCTTTGGGCAAATTTGCTGCAAAATACCTCTTTAAAGCATTAAAAAGCAAACATGTCACCTTGAAAAATAAGGTGCGCCTGACCCAAGCCGTGGTATTTTCAATTGCCTCATATGCATGTGAAAGCTGGACAATGAATAAGGAAGACTGCAAAAGAATTGAAGCCTTCGAATTGTGGTGTTGGCAAAGAATATTGAATATACCATGGACTGCCAGAAGAACGAACAAATCTGTCTTGGAAGAAGTACAACCAGAATGCTCCTTAGAAGCAAGGATGGCAAGAATTCATCTCATTTGCTTTGGACATGTTATCAGGAGAGACCAGTCCCTGGAGAAGGACATCATGCTTGGTAAAGTAGGCGGTCAGCGAAAAAGAGAAAGACCCTCAATGAGATGGATTGACACAGTGGCTGCAACAGTGGACTCAAGCATAACAACGATTATGAGGATGGCACAGGATCAAGCAGTGTTGCATTCTGTTGTGCATGGGGTCGCTATGAGTCAGATCTGACTCAATGGCACCTAACAACAACAAGTTGGAATCGACTTGACAGCAGTGGGTTTGAGTTTATCCACATATGAACATAGGAATCCCTGGATGGTATAAATGGTTAACTCACTTGGCTGCTAACCTAAAGGTTGGAGGTTCGAGTCCACCCAGATGTGGCATGGAAGAAAGGTCTGGCGATCTACTTCCGATAAATCAGCTACTGAAAACCCTAAGAAGCACACAGTTCTACTGTCACACGTATGAGGTCGCCATGAGTGAGAATCGACTCGACAGCCACTGGTACTGGTTTTATGTAGACATATGTATGTATACATGCATATGCATAGATAATTATGTATATTGTTTGCATGTATAATTATACACATTAGATAATACATAGTTATGATCCTAAAAAGTCCCAGAATGTATGTATTATTATTCATCTTTTTAGCTGAGAAAACTGAAATTCAGAAAGGTTAAGTAATTTTCCCAAAGTCTCACAGTAAATGGTCAAGGTGAGATACAAACTCACAACTTTCTGACTCCAGAACCAACACTCTTTCTACAATGTCATACTCCCTCTTACAATGCATAGTTAAAAGATGTAGCAAAACCCAGCGAGCTATTAAGATATTCACATTTCACAAATGAAGAAATAAAGGCCTCATATGTATTATAGAAATAATAATACCCATCTCATTGGGCTTTCATGTCGGTTAATTCATTCAATCAACATTTATTGTAGGTTTTTGTTTTTTGGTGTGCCAGGCAGTGTACAGGTTCAAGGTATGTACACAGTTAAAAGGAAGTGTATGTAAGCCATTGAAGACATGGACTTCGCAGAAGGTGTTCCTTTCCTTTCTGCTTTCACAGAGTTTAGTCAACCCAAAGTAACAAGCTGGATAGCAACTGAGTATGAATCAAACCCTTCTATAGGTGACACCAAAGTCCATGGGCTTTTCACCAGACCACCAGGGTGACAATAAATTAATGAAGGTTCAGAAAGCAGAGAATTGGTGAGATATGGTTGACTATCCTAGTCAATTGTGGCCACTGAGATGTCTACCCCATGGATGAACCAGAACGTGGAGATCAAATCTTTCCTGTCCCCTATTAAAAAGCAGGAACGAGTAAGAATCCGTTAGCCTGTGATCATCAAGCTTGTTCTCAGGAAAATAATGGGGAAAATAGTGAGGTAAATTCACGTCACATAAAATTCACCATTTTAACCATCTTAAAATATGTAATCGAGTGGCTTTTATTACATCCACAATGTTGTGCAGTGATCACCAGTATCTAATTTCGGAACATTTTCATCACCCCAAAAGGAAACCCTGTACCTATTAGGCACTTACTCCTCATTTTCCCATCCCCCAACTCTAAGCAACTGTTAATCTGCTTTCTGTCTCTACGAATTTTCCTATTCTGGATATTCCTTAGAAATGGAATCATATAATATGTGGCCTTTTGTGTTTGGCTTCTTTCACTTAGCATCATGTTTTCAAGGTTCATCCATGTTATAGTGTATATCAGAATTTCATTTCTCTTTATGGCTGAATAATACTTCGTTTTATGGATATACATTTTGTTTATCCATTCATCAGTTGATGGACGTTTAGTTTCTTTATACTTTTTGGCTATTATGAATAATGCTCCTACGAACATTTGTGTACAAATTTTTCTGTGAACATATGTTTTCAATTCTCTTGGATATTTACCTAGGAGTGGAATCACTGGGTCATATGGTGACTCTATGTTTAACATTTTGAGGAACTGCCAAACCCTTTTCCAAGAGGTTGCACCATTTTACACTCCCACCAGCAATGTGCGAGTTTTCTCCACATCTTTGTCAACACTTGTTATTGTCCATCTTTTTGAATCTTGCCATCCTAGTGGGTGTGAAGTGGCATCTCATTGTGGTTTTGATTTGCATTTCCTTAATGACTAATGATGTTAAGCATCTTTCTGCATGCTTATTATTCATTTGTGTGTCTTCTTTGGAGAAATTTCTCTTCAAATCCTTTGCTCATTTTTTAATTGGGTTGTTTTGTTGTTGTTGTTGACTTGTAAGAGTTTTTTATATATTATGAATACTAGACTCCTATCAGATACATGATTTACAAATATAGTCTCCAATTCTGTAGGTTCTCTTTTCATTTTCTTGATAATGTCCTTTGATGCACAAAATATTCAATTTTGATGAAACCCAATTTATTTATTTTTCTTTTGTTACATGACCATTGCCAAATCCAAGGTCATGAAGAATTACCTCTATGTTTTCTTACATACCAGTTGCTGTCAAGTTGATGCTGACTCATAGCGACCCCATGTGTGTCAGAGTAGGATTTTCAGAGTAGGTTGTGTGCTCCGTAGGATTTTCAATGGCTGATTTTTGGAAGTAGATTGCCAGGCCTTTCTTCTGAAGCACCTCTGGGTGGAATCAAACCACCAACCTTTTGGTTAGCAACTGAATGCATTAACCATTTGTACCACCCAGGTACTCCATGTTTTCTTCTATCCTCCCATAATTCCTGCCTTTTGATATCCACACCTTTGTGTAATTCTATCCCGCTTGTGGACAGATAAAAGCCATGACTTGCTTCTAGCCAACAGACTATAGCAAAGGTGAAGGAATTTTGCAACTGTAATTAAGGTCCCTAAACAGTTGAGTTTGAGATGATAAAAAGGGAGATTATCCAGAATGTGTCTAACTTAGTAATTCAATGAGCCCTTTAAAAGAGGGTCCAGACCTTCCCTAAAATAAGAGATTTAAGCAGGAGAGTGATTCTCCTGCTGACCTTGAGGAAACAAGTTGCCGTGAATGCTACAGCTGCAAGGAAATGAATTCTGCCAAAAATCACATGAGCTTGGAAGAGAACCCCAAATGTCAAACCTAGGGCTGAGGATAATACCCAAGAAGGACAAAATTGAAAAGGAGGCTCCCTCCTCAGGTCTGAGGTTCAGATTTCATTAGAGAAAGTGTGATTGTAGCCCACTGAATGGCGGAAAATTTTACTGGGATGCCTGGGCGAGAGCTGGTCCATAGTCACCAGGCAAGAAGGAAACAACTCTTCAAGGCACAGATGAGCCACAGGCCATGCATACACAGAAAATTGGGACACTGTTGCAGGCACAAGGCCTAGAGCATGTGCTATCCGTGTAGAGAGGGCTGTAGGAACAACCCTCAGTGGTACATGTGAGAAGAGGCTAGTAGGTAGATGCACAAAGAAAGTTGAGGTGCCACTGTGGGTTCGAAGCCTGGAGCACATGGTGTCCAGGACAGTAGGGATGCCCAAAGGTGGTCACTGGTCTTCTGGTCCCAGACCAGGGCTGCATGGTCACTGAGTGACTATGTGTTTTGGATGCAAAACTGAGGCAGAACACCACTGGATGTTCCCACACCCCAAACTGGACTCTCAGCAAGAGCAGGAAAAGAGAGAGAGAGAACACTAACGAACACTGGAAGCAGAAAGAGAAGCTTCCTTCCCTCTGCAGTGTCCCTCTACCACCCTCTACTGACAAAGCTTAACATTGCATGCTTCTTAAAGAAGAAATGCTCAGAGTCCAACCAATATTGATTTTTCTTATATCTCTTGGACGTTCTGGTTTTTTTTTCCACTCTTTTATCTCTTCATATTTCAGTTTGGGTAGTTTTTATTGGCCTATCTTTCCATTAACTGATTATTTCCCTTGCTGTACTGAGTTTACTGACGAGCCTGTAAAAGGCATTCTTCATCTCTCTTACCATGTTTTTCATTACTAGGATCTCTTTTTAATGTTTTCTTACAGTTCCCATCTCACTGAATATTCCCCATCTGTTCATGCATGTTGTTCCCCTTTTCGACTAGAAACTTTAAGATATTGATCATTGTTATTTTAAATTCCTTTCTGATAGTTCTAACATCTGGTTAATATCTGAGTCTGGTTCTATTGATTGCTTTGCTTCTTGACTGTGTATTGTATTGTTGTTGTTGTTTTTGTTTGTTTCTTTGTACCTCTTGTAAATTTTGGTTATAAGCCAGAAATCTTTTTTAAGGTGGATGAGACTGAGGTAAATAATATTTATGCTTGGAAACGTATACATCTTTTTTCTGCTTGTACTTTAGTGTGGGAAGTTGAATCAATCCAGTCAGGTGCTGAGCTGAATGTTGGGTTTTATTGTTACCCTCAGTGTGCCACAGCTTCAGATTCCTCTAGTACTATCTTGTGCTTTGTTTGGAGGTTAAGTTGCTGTATGGTTTTCCCATTATTTCTGTTCCACCCTCAGATTTAGGATTTTGCTATGAATCTGTGCCTCAGAGAGGTTCTCTCTCCATGATCTTGCTCCTCTTTCAGCAGTAGACTGCCGTTACTAGTTACTCAGTGATTTTTAGCCTAGTTGTGGAGGTTAGGGGAGTTCTCTGTTGTCTTTGTCCCTCTTCAGTCTTAGGCAAGCCCTACGTCCATGGATCTCTGGAGTTTTGCCTTTCTCCCAGGGATTATTGTTGTTGTGTGCCGTTGAGTTGATTCCGACTCATAGTGACCCTATAAGACAGTGTAGAACTGCCCCATAGAGAGAGTTTTCTAGGTTGTAATCTTGGTTTTTTTTTTTTTCAATTTTATCGTGCTTTAGGTTAAAGTTTACAGCTCAAGTTAGTTTCTCATTCAAAAATTTATACACATGTTGTTTTGTGATATTGGTTGCAATCCCCACAATGTGACAGCACTCTCTCCTTTTCCACCCCAGGGTTCCCGGTGTCTATTTGTCCAGTTCCTGTCCCTTCCTGCCTTCTTGATTTGCTTTCAGGCAGAAGTTGCCCATTTGGTCACATATATTTGATTGAACTAAGAAGCCCATTCCTCACATGTGTTATTGTTTTTTTTATAGGCTTGTCTAATCTTTGTCTGAAAAGTGAGCTTCGGGGGGTGGTTTTAGCTCTGAGTTATCAGTGTCCAGGGGCCATAGTCTCAGGGGTTCCTCCAGTCTCTGTCAGACCAATAAGTCTGGTCTTTTTTTGTGAATTTGAATTTTGTTCTACATTTTTCTCCTGCTCTGTCCAGGATTCTCTGTTGTGATCCCTGTCAGAGTCGTCTTTGGTGGTAGCTGGGTACCATCTAGTTCTTCTGGGCTCAGGCTAGTGGAGGCTGTGGTTCATGTGGTCCTTTAGTCCTTTGGGCTAATATTTTGTGTCTTTGTTTTTCTTCATTTCCTTTGCTCTGGACGGGATGGGACCAACAGATGTATCTTAGGTGGCTGCACAAAAGCTTTTAAGACCCAGCTGCTACTCACCAAAGTAGGATGTAGAACTTTTTTCTATGAACTATGTTATGTCAATTGACCTAAATGTCCCATGAGACTATGGCCCCCAGCCCTCAGTCCCTCAAGGTGTTTGGATGTGTCTAGGTAAGAGTTACTTAGTTTGTAATCCTTACGGAAGCAGATCGCCAGGTCTTTTCTCCCACAAAGCTGCTGGTGGGTTTGAACTACTGACGTTTCGGTTAGCAGGTGAACACTTAACCATTGCGTCACCAGGGCTCCTCTCCCAGGGATAGGAGACTTGTAATGGTCTGGACCCTGAATGGTTTCTTGCCCATCCTCTGTGGGTAGTTGTATTTTTTGTTCCCCTCACCTAGCACCAGTGGGCCTTTACCTGTGCCGTGAGGACAACAGTATATGCTGCATTTTCCCGAGTGCCTTAAGGGTTTTGGTTCTGTAAGCAAAGTAGAGAAGGATCCATCAAGAGCTTCATGTCTCTTCCACAGTGGCTGCTGCTCCCCTCTGATAGGTCTGCACCCTCTCACTCTGCCCCCAATATTTATAGTGACAATCTGGTGAGGTCCAAATAGAAGAGCCTGACCCACCACCCATTGCCATTGAGTTGATTCCAACTCGGAGCGGCCCTATAGGACAGAATAGAACTGCCCTATAGAACATAGCGTTTCCTAGGCTGCAATCTTTATGGAAGCTGACTGCCCCATCTTTCTCCCACGGAGCAGCCAGTGGGTTCGAACCACTGACCTCTTGGTTAGCAGCCGAGCACTTAAACGTTGCACCACCAGGGCTCCCATAAGAATCTGACAGTGCGTGAGAATTCCTCCTGCGTGTGTGGCTTCCAGGGAGTCTGTATTCCCATGCTACTCCACACATTCAACCTTTCACAATTCATCAAAAATTGTAGCTGAATTCTTATTATCAGCTTGTATGGCACCTGGCATCTCTTCCTCCCATGCTCTGCCCCGATAAAAGTAAGTGCTCACAGCCAGATCTTCCTTGGATGTGCCTGTTTCTACTTAGATCCAGGCTACTTGCCAGCTCTCTGATATATTCAAGAAAAGTTATGATTTTGTACATTCTCCAGCATTTTCTTGCTGTTAGTGTGGGAATGATGCTTTTTCCTGTTTTCTACATCCTAAGTGGAAGCCTCTGCTTTTAAGGTTATAGATATCAAACGTATTACATCTGTATAAATCAGAAACACTGCCAGACAACGTTATACTCGTTGCTTTATACAATTATATGTTTTTAAAAAATACTTCGGAGAAAAAAATATTCTTTCATATTGATTCAAATAGTTATCATTTCTTTTGCTTTTCATTCGTTCTAGAATCTCCAAGTCTCCCTCTTTTATCAATGTCCGTGATCCAGAGAACAAAGTTTGTTAGTATTTTTTGTAGAACAGATTTGCTAGCAACAAATTGTTTTTGTTTTCCTTCACCTGAAATGTTTTTATTTCACTGTATTCCTGCTCTCCAAGACATCTTCATCACCCCCTGACCTGCAGTGATTTCTTTACCTGGCTCATCTGGCCAGGAAGATGGAGGGGTGTTTGCACCCCAGATATGTCACTCTGTAACTGGGGCCTACCATTAGAGAAAAGCTACGAGAGATTAAAAAGAAAGAAAATATGGTTGTACAGGTTGCTTCTCCAAGTTTTGATTCCCTGCTACAATCTGCCTCCTTTATTTGTTCCTGCAGGCTCTCCTGCTGGGAGGGATCTAACACTGCTTTTGCAGAAGTGGAATGTCCTTGTACAATTTTTATTAGGGGAAATTTACATATAATGAAATACACTAATGATAAGTATATCTTTTATTGAGTTTTGACATATCCAAGCAGCAATATAAGCAAAAGAGAAATAACAATATAAAATATTGCCATCACCCCAGAAAGTCCTGACATATTTCTTTCTAGTCAATTTCTACTCTTATTCCCCCAGATAACCCTAGTTCTGATTTTTTTTATCACCATAGTTTAATTTTTCCTGTCCTAGAATTTCATCTGAATATAATAGTGATGGACTTCGACAGTTGGTTCTGTTGTTTATAGCTTCAATGTACAGTACTGCAAGGTAAAAAGAGAAACTTATTTTATTGTAAATATATGTTTGTGTGAGTTAAAAAATATCTTAAGGGCAACAGGTAAATAATACGTATTTATTAATACATTTGACTTTTCACAAATGAAATTTGATCAAATATCAAAATTTTCTGAAACGTATTTTGTTAAAACAGAAAAGCAACAAGCTTCCCCAGAATCTCTTACACTTTATTTACTTAAAACTGTTATTCATTCTTTCATACGAAAATTTATTTTGTACTACTTTTATCTTTACCAAATTTGTCTGGAAACCTGGTGAGTAATTTTCTACTGTTAGATAACTTAAAAATTTTTTTTGATACAAAAAAATGCACATACATTTGATTGTTAATTATGATTTATGCAAATAATGTTATTTATTAAAATCAATAATTTATTATCTATTATATTTAATTTTAGAGGTCCCTAGGTCGAACAGGTGGTTTCCAATCAGCTGCTAACCTAAAGGTTGGTGGTTCAAACCCATGCAGCAGTGCTGTGGAAGAAAGGCCTGGTGATCTGCTTCCAGAAAGATTATAGCCAAGAAAACCCTACAGAGCACATGGGGTTGTCATGATTCAGAATCGACTGGTTTAATGGGTTTATATTTAATCTTACTAAATATTTTATTAATTAACAAGAAATATATTTTAAATTTATTCTAAGCTTTTTTTAAAGACAAATATGGCATCTAAAGAGCCAAGTGGCACAATGTTCAGGAAAAGAAGAAACATGCATGTGGAAGTGGATAAAAAACTATAAGGAGCAGTTACAAGTTTGGCTAGAAAATGACAATATTCCAGCTACTGAAAATTATTAAGTCTCTAACATTACATCATTGGAACTGAATTACCATCAAAATCAGCATTAACTAAATAATCTCCTTTGAATTGTGAGAAAAAACGAAGGAAGGAAAATCTTAGAAATTTCAGAAACTATTAAACATGAGTGTGAGCAAGAAAGTAAGAAGATACTGTTTGAAATAAATTTTTAAAAATTCTCTATCATTACCTCTATCATAATAAAGTAAAACTTATTTTAATACAACAGGGACCCAAACAAGAACAAGTTGCAGATTTTAGAAATCTATTTCACATGATGGCCAAAGATTTTCAAAATAATTTTTTTTAATATTATAATTGAGAGTTGATACATTGTGACTGAATCATTCATTCCAAAAAAAAAAAAGTTGTGTCTTTATTTTGTGTTCCAGGCATACTTTTTAATAGGAATACAACAGAATCAAATATTTGCAAGTCAAATAAAGGTTTCAAAGATTGTAGGAATTTAAAGAGAATTTGTGATCACAAAACTTCCATGTTTTATTAGGATGCTTTCTAAAATAAAAGTGTTTAACAATTATTTAAACTGATAATTCAATGAATTTTAATTTCAGTCATTCTGGTGGGTATGTAGTGCTATGTCATTATGGTTTTTAATAAGCATTTTCCTGACGATTAGTGAATTGGGCATTTTTTCAGATGCTTACTGGTCCCTTGCATATCTTCTTTGAGAATTGTCTGTTAAAATTTTTGTCCATTTTTAACTGGGTTGTTTTGTTTTTTAATTGTGTTGAAAATACACACACCAAAACGTAGCCAGTTAAACAATTTCTACGTATAAAATTCAGTGACATTGATTGCGTTCTTGATATCGTGCAACCATTATCACTATCTTTTTCTGAGTTATTCCAATTAGGTTGTTTTTATTATTGAGTTTTAAAAGTTCTTTATATATTCTGGTTACATGTTCTTTGTCAAATGCGTTTCCTAAATAGTTTTCTTTTCCCTAATTTGTAGCTTGTATTTTCATGTTCTTAATGGTGTTTTTCAAAGAGCAGAAGTTTTTTTTTTCAGTTTGATAAAGTCCAATTTATCATTATTTTCTTTTATGGTTTATGATTTTTGAGTTTATCTATGAACTCTAAGAAAAATCTACCAATTTTTTTTCCACATGGAAGTCTAATTATAACAGCACCATTTGTTGAAAAGACTACCTTTCTTCATTTGATTATCTTGCCATCTATGTTAAAAACAATCAATTGACTTTATAAAAGTGGCTCTATTTCAGGATTGCCTTTTTGTTCTACTGATCTATATGTATCATTATGTCAATATCACAATATTTTGATTACTGTAAGATTATGGTAAGTCTTGCAATCAAGTACTATAAACCTTCCAAGTTGTTCTTTTTCAAAATTGTTTTGGTTATACTAGGTCCTTTGCATTTACAAATAAATTTATAATCATTATGTCAATAGCTCCAAAAAAATCCAGGTGAGATTTTGATTGGTAATTGGGGGATTGTTAGCATCTTAAAATACTGAGTTTTCCAACCAATGAAACAGGTGTATCTCTGTCCTTAGGTCTGTTTTAATTTCTCTTAGTAATGTTGTGTTTTTGTTTCCAGTGCAGAGATCTTCTGCATCTCTATTAAAGTTCATACCTAAGTCATGGTAGTTAAGAGCTTGGCTGCTAACCAGAAGGTTGGCAGTTTGAATCCACCAGCCACGCCTTGGAAACCCTATGGGACAGTTCTACTCTGTCCTGTAGAGTCGCTATGAGTTGACATTGACTCGATGGCAGTGGGTTGTATTGTAAATAATATTGATTTTTAAATTTCATTTTCTAATTGTTCCTTACTGGTATATAGAAATACAATTTTTATATTGTGCTTGTATCCCACATCTTTGCTAACTTCATTTATTGGTTCTAGTGGCTATTTTGTTTGTTCATTTTTAGATACCTTAGTATCCAAAATAGTATTGGCCATTTTGAATTGGAAAATCATATGGTCTACTATGCTGCAAAGGACAAACTGAAGAGGAAAGGCTTTGCATTCATCGTCAAAAAGAACATTTCGAGATGTATCCTGAAGTACAACTCTGTCAGTGATAGGATAATATCCATACATTTACAGGGAAGACCAGTTATCTAATTCTGAAATTTTATCGTTAATCTTCTGGATTTCTGATTGCTGTCTCTCTATGGATTCTTGCAGCCTATTAAATTTGGCATTATGTTCTTGAATAACTTTTTGAAGTTCCGCTACTACTGTGTCTGTATGTTCCCTGGATGTTTCTGCATTTTGTTGAATTTCCTTTCTTATTTCTAGAAGAGTTCTGTATATTAATCTTTTGTATTCTGCCTCTGGTAATTCCAAGAAGTTCTCTTCCTCCAGAGAATTTATTGATTTTTTATTTTGGGCGCTTGCTGAAGCCATCATGGACTGCCTCTTTATGTGACTTGATATTGGCTGTTGTCTCCGAGCCATCACTAATTTATTATAATTTTATTTTGTATTCACTTAGTGAGACCTAGCTTCTTATTTTATTTTGTTTTGATATGCCCAGATAGGCTGCTCATGTGCGCTAGTTTGATTTTTGACACCTTTGAATCTCTAACGTCATGTCACCAGGTAGTTAGTTCTGCAACTAAGTATGTGCACACAGGAGTCCGTTAAATTTTCCTGTATGGGTTCAGCTCGGGTGTTCAGGCAGCTGGTCACCAAGTGTGTGATGCAGGCTCTCACCCCCAGTCCTAGAGAGGCGTGGGTGACTGGTGCAGGCACTGGACTCTGGCTTTGGTAGGGAATCATGCGCTGAGCCAGGCAGGGGGCTGACGGCTGCCCCTGAGAGTCTGAAAAGAAAGCATGTCCCTATTCTCTAGGGTGAGTAGGTAGGTGAGTTTTGCAGCTGGACTATGAGCACCCCGCTCTGTTGGCCGTAAAGACTCGAGGGCACCACTTTTTCTTGGACTCCTGTAGCAGGTGACTAGGTGCTTTAGGTGCTACTATGTTCTCAAGCCCCTGCTGCAGATCGATAAAAGTGCCTACTTAAGGGGCAGGGCTGTTTCGAGGGTCACAAATCTGCCAGTTCACAGCTGAAGCAGTTGAAGTTAAACTTCAGACGTTTGCCCTGTTGTACTGTGGTAGTAAGGACTAACGCTGTTGAGATGGGTCCCCACAAGTCTATACAGGGGAGTAAGGCACTCAGAGTCTGTGGACCCCTGATACCTGTGCCTAGCAAAGGAGCTGTGCCGACCCTGTGTTCCTGGCTTAGGGGAGCCAGTAGCTTATTTGTTCCCTCTCCAAGGCCAGGAGAATGGGTCAGGGTGCCTTTTGGGATCTACTTCTGGCCCAGCAGACTCCCAGTACAGAGCATGGAGGGAGGAGGTAAAAGGGAGAGAGGTTTTTCCCAAATGGGCTTCTTTTCTTTTTTTAATCCCCGTGAAACGGTGTACACATGTACTTATCTTAGTCTCTTGGGAGGTGCTTTTTACTGGTTCGGAGTGTCCAAGCAGAATCTCTGCTTCCAGGGCTCTCTAGATGTGGAAAATGCACAGCACAGCTATTTGCCTGCTTCACTGCGGACCGGTGTGGCTGCAGCGCTGCAGTTTCGCTGCCGGGGCTCTGGCCCTCTTCACTTCTTCTTTGTTGTAAGAGGGATATAGGAAACATCTAACTACTCCGCCATGTTGACCACGCCTCCCGAGGAAGACCAGTTAATACGACTATTATTTAAATTTATACACTAACCATTAAGACCAAAGATGAAGAAATTAAATATTTTTACCAACTTCCGCAGTCTAAAACTGATCAAACATGCAATCAGGATGCATTGATAATTACTGGTGATTGGAATATAAAAGTTGGAAATGAAAGAAGAAGGATGGGTAGTTGAAAAATTTGGCCCTGAGGATAGAAATGATGCCGGAGAACGCATGATAGAATTTTGCAAGACCAACGACTTCTTCATTGCAAATACCTTCTTTCAACACCATAAACAGTGACTATACATGTGGACCTTGTCAGATGGAATACACAGGAATCAAATCGATCACATATGTGGAAAGGGACGATGGAAAAGTTAAATACCATCAGTCAGAACAAGGCCGTGGCCCACTGCAGTCCAGACCATCAATTGCTCTTATGCAAGTTCAAGCTGAAGCTGAAGAAAATTAAAACAAGTCCCCCAGAGCCAAAAAACGACCTTGAGCATATCCCACCTGAATTTAGAGACCATCTCAAGAATAGATTTGACTCATTGAACACTAATGACTGAAGACCAGACGAGTTGTGGAATGACATCAAGGTCATCACGCATGAAGAAAGCAAGAGGTCATTAAAAAGACAGGAAAGAAAAAAAAAGACCAAAATGGATGTCAGAAGAGACTCTGAAACTTGATCTTGAACATCGAGTGGCTAAAGCAAATGGAAGAAATGATGACGTAAAAGAGGTGAATAGAAGATTTCAAAGGTAGCTCGAGAAGACAAAATAAAGTATTATAATGACATGTGCAAAGACCTCGAATTGGAAAACCAAAAGGTAAGAACACGCTTGGCATTTCTCAAGCAGAGAGAACTGAAGAAAAAATTCAAGACTTGAGTTGCAATAATGAAGGATTCTATGGGGAAAATATTAAACGATGCAGGAAGCATCAAAAGAAGATGGAAGGAATACACTGAATCACTGTACCAAGAAGAATTGGTCGATGTTCAACCATTTCAGGAGGCAGCATATGATCAAGAACCAATGGTAGTGAAGGAGGAAGTCCAAGCAGCACTGAAGACACCGGAAAAAAACAAGACTCCAGGAATTGATGGAATACCAACTGAGATGTTTCAACAAATGGATGCAGCCACTGAAAGTGCTCAGTCATCTATGCCAAGAAATTTGGAAGACAGCTACTTGGCTAATGGACTAGAAGAGATCCGTATTTATGCCTATTCCCGAGAAAGGTGATCCAACCGAATGTGGAAATTATCGAACAATATCATTAATATCACAGGCAAGTAAAATTTTGCTGAAGATCATTCAAAAGCAGCTGCAGCAGTATATCAACAGGGAACTACCAGAAATTCAAGCTGAATTCAGAAGAGGACGTGGAACCAGGGATATCATTGCTGATGTCAGATGGATCCTGGCTGAAAGCAGAGAATACCAAAAAGATATTTACTGGTGTTTTATTGACTATGCAAAGGCATTCGACTGTGTGGATCATAACAAATTATGGATAACAATGTGAAGAATGGAATTCCAGAACACTTAATTGTGCTCATGAGGTACCTGTACATAGACCAAGAGGCAGTTGTTCAGACAGAACAAGGGATTACTGTGTGGTTTAAAACCAGGAAAGGTGTGCTTCAGGGTTGGATCGTTTCACCATACTTATTCAATTTGTATGCTAAGCAAATAATCCAAGACACTGGACTATATGAAGAAGAACGCGGCATCACGATTGGAGGAAGACTCATTAACAACCTGTGATGTGCAGATGACACAACCTTGCTTGCTGAAAGTGAAGAAGACTTGAAGTACTTACTGATGAAGATCAAAGACCACAGCCTTCAGTATGGATTACACCTCAACATAAAGAGAACAAAAATACTCACAACTGGACCACTATGCAACATCATGATAAACGGAGAAAAGATTGAAGTTGTCAAGGACTTCATTTTACTTGGATCCACAATCAACACCTATGGAAGCAGCAGTCAAGAAATCAAATGATGCACTGCATTAGGCAAATCTGCTGTAAAAGATGTCTTTAAAGTGTTAAAAAGCAAAAATATCACTTTGAGGACTAAGGTGAGCCTAACCCAAGCCATGGTGTTCTCAATCACCTCATATGCATGGGAAAGCTGGATGATGAATAAGGAAGACCGAAGAATTGATGCCTTTGAGTTGTGGTGTTGGCGAAGAATCTTGAATATACCATGGACTGCCAGAAGAATTAACAAATCTCTCTTGGAAGAAGTACAGTTAGAATGCTCCTTAGAAGCAAGGATGACGAGACTTTGTCTTACGTACTTTGGACATGTTATCAGGAGAGACCTGTCCCTGGAGAAGGACATCATGCTTGGTAAAGTAGAGAGTAAACGAAAAAGAGGAAGGGTCTCAAGAAGATAGATTGACACAGTGGCTGTTACAATGGGCTTAAGCATAACAACGATTGTGAGGATGGCATAGGATTGGGCCGTGTTTTGTTCTGTTGTATGTACATAGGGTCACTATGAGTCGGAGCCGACTGGATGGCACTTAATGACAACAAGCATTTTGTAGGTAAGTGGTCACATCCTTGTTTTCTAATCTGTATGCCTCCCCCAAAGTTTTTTTCTTTTTCCTGCCTTATTGGTCTGGCTAGGCCCACCAGTATAATTTTTCATGAAAGCAGTGAGAGTGGGCATCCTTATCTACTTTCTAATTTTGGGGGGGGGGGGGAAGTACTTGATATTTTATAATAAATTATAATTTTAGCTGTAGGTATTTCATAGGTGCCCTTTATCATATTGAAGAAGTTATTTTCTATTCCTAGTTTTTTAAGAATTATTTTTCATGAATGGATATTGAATTTTCTCATGTGTTTTTCTGCATTAATTAAAATAATCATATAATTTTTTCTCCTTTATTCTGCTATTGTCATGAGTTACATTGATTGCTTTTCAAACTTTAAACTAATCTTCCATTCAAGGTATAAAGCCAGTGATATATTATCTTTTTTATGTTGCTGAATTCATTTTCTTAATTCATTGTTAAGGATATATATGTGTGTTTGTGTGTGTGTATGTGTGTGTGTGTGTGTGTGTGTGTGTGTGTCTCTGCTGGTTGGTGCAAATGGTCAACCAGCTAACTAAAAGGTTAAAGGTTCAAATCCATGCAGAGGCGCTTAGGAGGAAAGGGTCTGGTGATCTACTTCTGAAAAATCAACCATTGAAAACGCTATGGAGGACAGTTCTACTCTGACATGCATGGGGTCACAGTAAGTCAGAATTGACTCGACGGCAACTGGTTTTATATATATATATATATATGTATGTATATGTATATATGTGTGTATATATGGAGCCCTGGTGGCACAGTGGTTAATAGCTCAGCTGCAAACCAAAAGGTTGGCAGTTGGAATCCACTGGCTGCTCCTTGGAAACCCTGTGGGGCAGTTCTGCTGTCCTATAGGGCTGCTATGAGCCAGAATCTACTCGGCAGCAGCGGGGTTATTGATTTTTATATATATACACATATATGCTGTTGTTAGGTGTTGTTGAATGGATTTCGACTAATAGCAACCCCATGTGACAGAGTAGAACTTCCCCATAGGGTTTCCTAGGCTGTAATCTTTATGTGAGCAGATCGCTAGGTTTTTCTTCCGTAAAGCCACTGGGTGAATTTGAACCACCAACCTTTCAGTTAGCAGCGGAGCACTTAACCATTGCGCCACCAGGATCCTTATACATTTATATGTATGTAATATATGTATATATAATGCATAATATATATGTATGTAATATAACCAAAACCAAACCCACTGCTGTCAAGTTGATTCCAACTCATAGCAACCCTATAGCACAGAATAGAACTGCCCCATAGGGTTCCTAAGGAACGCCTGTTGGATTCGAACTGCCGACCTTTTGGTTATGCAGCCCAACTCTTAAACTCTTAACCAGTACACCAGCAGGGTTTCCGTATGTAATATACATGCATATAATACATACGTGATAAATGTATTATATATGCAATATATTACACATACATATATGTAACGTGTGTTATAGATATATATTCAGAAGAGTTATTGCTCTGTAATTTTCTTTTCTTGTAAGTCTTTGTCAGGATTTTGTATTAGGCTAATACATAAACCAAGTTCAGGAGTGTTGCCTTCTCTTTCTTTCTTTACTGAAACAGTTTACGTAAGATTAGCGTTCTTTCTTTCTTAAATGTTTGATAGCATTCTCAAGCGCAATCACGTTGGCCTGGAGTTTTCTCTGTGCAAAGGTTTTAGGTAACAAATTCGTTTTCTCCAGTAGCTACACAGAAGTGGCGCTCCTCATGTCTTCAGGATTATCTCCTCGCTTACTAGCTCCTGTGGTTGCCTGAAATACTAATCTCCCATTCCAGTTTGACTAATCTCTGTAGCCACTATGACTGCACGTTTCACCCTGAGTTTTTGTCACCCAGAATGATGCCAACTCGGGCCTTCCCTCAGGTTACAAATCTTTTAAAAATAGGGAACTCACCCAATTTCATTCCCTTCTTGTAAATGTCAGCGCCCCTACACTGTGTTCATGTGTTTAAGCACTCTCTAGGGCTTTTAAAAGGCTTCCCTGTATGGCAAGCAGTTTGTGATCAGCTGATAACCCAAAGGTTGGTGGTTCAAACCCACCTAGTGGTGCTGCAGAAGAAAGGCCTGGTGAACTGTTTCTGTAAAGATTACAGCCAAGAAAACCCTAGGAAGCAGTTCTACTCTGTAACACATGTGGTCGCCATGAGTCGTAACTGACTGGCCAGCAGTGGATTTGATTTTGGTTTCTAGAGCTTTTAAGTTAGTTCTTGGCTTTTATGTTGGTAAGAATTTATCCTTATCTGTGAGAAATCTGGTCTGTTCAAAGTTACTTGGACGTTACTGGAGGCAGAACCTACTTTCAGCATAAAAAATATTCGTAATTATGTTTTTGCTATTTTGTATATTACATTTTCTGATTGGTAATATCCAGTGTATAAAAACAAAGATGATTTTTGTATTACTATATTTCTCTTATCATCCCCAAAGCTTCAGAACTCCTACTATTTAAAATAGATTGATTATAGATTATCTTGATTTTGCTATATAGACAATCATGGTGTCTTCAATTAGTGGCAAAATTATCTCCTCATTTCAAATTCTTGTCTTTTTTTTTTTGTCAATTTCCTAGCCAGTATCTCCAATTTAATGTTGAGTGTTAGTGGTCATAGCAATTATCTTTATTTTATTCTTGTTTTTAGTGAGATTGCTCAAAAATTGTTGTCATTGAATATGATGTTTTTCAAATGCTTTATTACATATCCCTCATCAGTTTAAGGAAGTTATTATCTATTTCTAGCTTGCTGAGACTAGGAACCCTGGTGGTGCAGTGGTTAAGAGCTTGGCTGCTAACCAAAAGGTTGACAGTTTGAATCCCCTAGCTGCTCTTTGAAAACCTTATGGGGCAGTTCTACTCTGTCCCATAGGGTTGCTATGAGTTGAAATTGGCTTGACGGCAAAGAGTACAAAGGCTTTTTAAATATATGAGCTTTTTCATATATTTAAAAAGCCTTAATAACAACAACAAATGTATGAATAGGTTAACATTATTCAATGCTTTTTCTGCATCTATTGGTAGATCATATGGTTTTTATCCATTAATTTGTGTGTCACTCAGTGTTTTTACAGACATCAGATACCATCCTCAGAAGGTTTATTGTATAATACTCCGTTGTGTGTATGTACCATAGTTTGTTTATCCATCTGTTGATGGGCATCTAGGTTGTTTCCATCGTTTGCTATTGTGAACAATGCTGCCATGAACATAGGTGTGCATATGTCTATTTGAGTGACGGCTCTTATTTCTCTAGGATATATTCCCAGGAGTGGGATTGCTGGATCGTATGGTATTTCTATTTCTAGCTTATTAAGGAAGTGCCATATCATTTTTCAAAATGGTTGTATCATTTTGCATTCACACCAGCAGCGCATAAGAGTTCCAATTTCCCCGCAGCCTCTCCGACATTTATTATTTCCAGTTTTTTTGATTCATGACAGTAAGGTTAATTGTAGGATATTTAAGAAGGGACTATTTTCCAAAGAGTGGGTCAAGTTGTTGTTGTTAGGTGCCGTTGAGTAGGTTCTGACTCATAGCAACCCTATGCACAACAGAACAAAACACTGCCCGGTCCTGCGCCATCCTCACAATCATTTTATGCTTGAGCCCATTGTTGCAGCCACTGTGTCAATCCATCTCGTCAAGGGTCTTCCTCTTTTTCGCTGACCCTCTACTTTACCAAGCATGATGTCCTTCTCCAGGGACTGGTCCCTCCTGATAACATGTCCAAAGTATGTAAGATGAAATCTCGCCATCCTTGCTACTAAGGAGCATTCTGGCTGTACTTCTTTCAAGATAGATTTGTTCATTCTTTTGGCAGTCCATGGCATATTCAATATTCTTCACCAACACCATAATTCAAAGGGCCAAGTTAAGGGACCCAAAAAAAGATGATATAAATTCCAGAGTCTAGCAACTGTTGGAAGGTCCCTGGGTAGCACAAATGGTTTGCACTCTTCCAGTAACCCAAAGGTTGGCGGTTCAAACTCACCCAGAGGTGCTGCTGAAGAAAGGCCTGGCAATCTGCTTCCATAAATATTACAGCCAAGAAAATCCTACGAGAGCAGTTCTACTCTGTAACACATGGGTTTGCCATGAGTCAGAATCAATCTGAAGGTAACAGGTTATTTGTTGTTGTTAGCAACTGTTCGAAGCCATTGCTTCCATTAGACATAAAGGTACAAGGGGAGGGAGCAGTGTTACTAGAATGGGCAACATGTGTAGTTATGGAAGATGGGCTTACCTGCAGGCAGTTTTACTCTAGGTAGGGCAATACAGACACTGCAATGATCTCTTTCTTGTCTTGCTCACAAGTTTCTCAACAGTTTTTCCCTGTGGCTGAACACAACCAGAGACAGAAGGCAAGGCAGTCCATAGAGGGCAGTCCTCCAGGTCATAGAACCAGGTCAAGAAAGTAAAGAATAGCGCTGGTGGGCAAATGCTGCACAGGTAGCTCAATGCCTTTATGAAGTGGATTTAGGATAGATTTTACAAATTTGAACTATGCCTTTATTAATTGGATAAACTCTACCTGGTTAATATAATGATGAACTTACTTTGCTAATGTTTTATTCAGTTCTTTCAGCTTGAGAAGAATTGATGCCTTTGAATTATGGTGTTGGCGAAGAATACTGAATATACATGGACTGTCAGAAGAATGAACAAATCTGTCTTGGAATAAGTACAGCCAGAATGCTCCTTAGAAGCCAGAATGGTGAGACTTCATAGTAGAGGGTCAGCGAAAAAGAAGAAGACCTTCAGTGAGATGGATTGATACAGTGGCTATAACCATGAGCTCAAACATAGCAACAATTGTGAGGATGGCACAGGACCGGGCAGTGTTTCGTTCTGTTGTACGTAGGGTCGCTGTGAGTCAGAACCAGCTCGACAGTACCTAACAACAACCACAACAAGATTTTATTTATAATTTTAGCATCAAATATTTATAAGTTTGTTTGTCCTATAACAGTTTTTCTATTATTCTTTCCTGAGTGTGGTTATCAAGGTTATACCAACCTCATAGAAAGTTGGGATTATCCCATCAGTATTTCAAACACCGAATTTTAATTTTGAAACATCTGACTACCTGTATAATTATCACTATCTCAGTCCCTGAACATTCCCAGCAGGGTCTTTTTAACCTCTCCCCCGCCCCCCACAGACTCTGATTCCCACCTTAAGCTACAGCAAAATGATTTCCAAACTATCAGAATTACCTGGAGCACTTGAGTAAAATGCAGATACCTTGCTCCACCCACAGCTGATTTTCTGATTCAGAGGAGGTAGTGGGTTCAGAAATCTCGTTAAGAAGCCCCACAACTGCATGTACACATAGCTCATAGCAACACTGTTCACGATAGCCATAAGATGGAAAACAGCCCAAATGTCCATCAAAGGTGAATGGAGAAACACACTGTGGTATATACATACAATGGAATGCTACTCAGACATACAAAGGAATGAAATACTGACACATGGTACAACCTGGATGAACCTTGAAAACATTATTGTAAGTGAAAGCAGCCAAACACAAAAGGCCATATGTTGTATCCTTCCCCTTATATGAGATGTCCAGAATAGACAAATCCATAGAAACAGAAAACAGATTGGTGGTTACTAGGGGCAGGAGAAACAGCCTTAGTGGTGCAATGGTTAAGTGCTTGGCTGCTATCTGAAAGTCAGTGGTTCAAATTCACCCGTGTACCGATCTGCTCCTGTGAAGATTACAGCCTAGAAAACCCTATGGGGCAGTTCTACTCTGTCCTATAGGGTTGCTATTAGTTGGAATCAACTCCATGACACACAACAGGGGCAGGAGGGAGGGAGGAGAGAATGGGGAGCAACTGCTTAACTGGTACTGGGCTTCCTTCTGGGATGATGAAGATATTTTGAAACTAGATAGAGGTGGTGGTTTTACTACATCGCAAATGTACTAAATGCCACTGAATTGTATACCTTAAAATGGCTAATTGTATGTATTGTAAATTTCACCTCAATTAAAAAAAGAAGCTCCCTAAAATTATTTGAATTTAGGAGATTTAGGAACTAAACCTTTGGCAGCCAATCTTTTTTTATTGTGGTAAAACTATATATAACAAAACATTTGCCATTTCAATATTTTTACATGTACAATTTAGTGACATTAATTACGTTCAGCATGTTGTGCAACCATCACCCATATTGGTTTTCAAATTTTTCCATCAGCCTTGACAGAAACTCTGTGCCCCCTAAGCAATGACTCCCTCTTTCCCCCGCCCTCTCACCCTTAGAAACCACCAATAAACTTTGGTCTCTATACCTTTGCATATTCTAGATATTTCATATAAGTGAAATCATACAGTATTTGTCCTTTTGTGTTTGTCTTCTTTCACTCATCATAGTATTTTCAAGGTTCATGCATGTTGTAGCATTTATCAGTACTTCTATTTCTTTTCATTGCTGAGTAATATTCCATTGTATGTATGTACCACATTTTGTTCATCCATTCATCTGCTGATGGACGTTTAGGTTGTTGCCACCTTTTGGCTATTGTGAATAGTGCTGCAATGCACACTGGGGTCCAAGTATCTGTTTGCATTCCTGCTTTCAATTCTTTTGGGTAAAACCGAGGAGGGAAATGGCTAGGTCATATGTATTTCTAGTCTAACTTTTTGAGGAACCTCCAAACTGTTTCCACCCAAAGTGTTTTCCACAGCGGCTGCACCATTTTATATACCTACCAGCGATGGATGAGGGTTCCGATTTCTCTACATCGTTTTCAGTTCTTCCGATGATACACATCCTGGTGGGAGTGAAATGGTTGCTTAGTGTAGTTTGGGCAGCCAATCTTAATCACATAGCATGGGCATCCAAGGAATAAGAACCTAGTTCTTAGGTTTTCTCTCAAGTTCAAGTCCTCTGAAGAGTCAAAGAACTGAAATAGCGGACTATACCATCCCCACACCACCCCTTTACTGCACCAGTGCAGTTGTCTAGTTCAGTCATTTTATCTCACTCCATCCACCCCTCAGCTTCTTGTCTTGATAGTATCTTTCTGCCCATCTTGAAACAGAGTTGCCATGTTGGTTGAATTTCTGGCTCTAACCAATCAGGAAGGCTGTTGCCAAGTTTGCTTTCAAATGGTAGTATGCATTTAGCCTGTTCTGACCAATCGGGAGACAAGTATAGGTTACTGTGTTGTTGGTTTACGCTGCCTTTCCAGAATTTCTGCAACTTCTAAGAAGTGCAAAACTTCGAAGTGTAAGCTTGGATCCTTCCCACCCAGTGCCCCCAACACTCCCCTGCACCTCAGCTTTGATGTTCCCCCGTATCTCCCACCACATGCCAGCAGGAGAGAGCTCATTACTGTTGAAAGCTTGTTGGAGTGGGGAAAAAGTGATCAGGGAAGGCTTCAGGGAGGAGGCTGCATTTGAGCGGGGCCCTATGGGTGGGCAGAGATGGAGGGAAAGAACATTCCAGAAAGGGGCAACCAGACAGGCAAATGCATAGTGTAGAGGTTTGAAGCATGATCATTGGTGCTAGAGGGTCATGGGTTCAAACTTTAGCTTGGTCATTTCCTAGTTCCTCTCATGAACCCACTCCTCAGTCCTCTTACACACTTAGCCCCTACCCCCTTCCCCGCATTTTATGACACACTCCCACCTAATTACGCATGCTCAGTTGGATAGTTGCTCATTCGGCGCTTCTGGTTTTCAGTGGCTGCCCCCCATACATATCTCACATTAATATGATATGTGCAATTGTTAGTGGGGCTATTGGGGATCCCATTCTTCTCCAGATTCCTGCCCTGACATCATCTCTATTCCTTCTTCTCAAACATAGTTGCTGTAGGGGGTTGAATTCTCTGCCACAACCAACTTGATTTTAAAGGCAGAAATGGAGGGAACGAACTTTCTAGATGGAGGTAATGAAACGCAAAAAAAAAAAAAGACGACTGAAAAGGGCGGTTGGGAGTTGTTTGAATTCATTGCTTGAACCAATCAGGGAGTCTGGTGTGATTTACTTTGTTGTTGATTTATCCTGTGCTTCCCCCACAATTCCTGCAAACCACTGCTCAAGCGCAAAGATGCCAAGTGCAAACCTTAGGTCCCTCCCGCCACTTCTAGGCCAATAAGGAGCAAATATCTAGGGATATGGGTGGGTTTTCTACTTGTAGAGAAGGAGGGAGTAGGCATTATGCCTGTCAATCACTTTAGCCCAAACCAGTCAGGAACTTTGAAGGCAGTGGCCATAAACTTGCTATAAAAGGAGCTCATCTGCTCGTGCCCAGGCCTTTTTGTACTAGGTGTGCGGTGGGTTTTCTGTTAAGGGTGTCCTCAGAAACAGGGGAATACGGGGGCTGCTTTCTTGTGCAATCACAAAGGTGTAAGTTTACTTCTTAATCGTTATTAATAGTTGGCTATTTGTAGTGTGATTTTTATGGATGGATATGCTCCATATGGAATGTAGTATGCTTTAATAGATGTTTTTGGAGGCCTTTGGGTTTATGGGAAATCCTGGTGGCGTAATGGTTAAGAGCTACGTCTGCTAACCAAAAGGTCGACAGTTCGAATCCGCCGGGTGCTCCTTGGAAACTCAATGGGGCAGTTCTTCTCTGTCCCATAGGGTCGCTATGAGTCGGAATCGACTCGACAGCAATGGGTTTCGTTTGGTTTTCTGGTCTGGGTTTATGGCAGTGTGGGTCCCTTAGCTAAGTTTGGGTTCAGTGTTTTATTTTACATTGTGATGGCTCTTTAATATTTTATTTGTTTGAATATTGGCCTTGGTCCTCTTCTATGTGATCTTAAGATTTTTGCGGTGTTTTTAACAACTGAGGAAATGGACGGTGCTGTTGACTGAGCAGGTGTAGGACAGCACTGGCTGCCATGGAGCGGATTCTGCCTTTTGAAAATCTTTGGGGCTCTAGCTGTTGTGTACTTGTTTAAATCTTGATCTTAGCTCATAATTTCTGTTACTTTTGACCTGAGGAGAAAATTAACACTGAAGGAAGGTGTATGGGATCAGCACTGTTAATAGATGTTAATTTCCTTTGCGCGCAGTTTTGAGTTTAATTTTACAGGATGACTGTATTTAATATTATTTGTGTGGCTAAATTCTGGCATAAGGTCTCTTTATACATTGACTTAAAGGGGAAAAAAAAAGTTTCCTGGTATTTTTAACTTGAAAATGAGGAAATAGATGGTCTGGACAGTTGCAGGGCTTGTTGCTAACATCTTAAGTCGCCTCCAGCCTCCCTTGACCAGCTTGGTATTTGTATAGAATGAACTTTTAACATCATTGTATTCAACCAAGCCTGCTCCGGACATTTTTCTTGTATTTGCCTTAAAAAAAAAGTTCGGTCTTATTTGCACGAATACTGTGAAATGCCGCTTACCTGCTCACATCAGCCAAGATTAGCCTCAGTTTGGCATTTTATTTTAGGGAAGTATTTTGTGTTTGGTATCATTTTGTTGCATTATTCAGTGTGGGTCCTGGTCTTTTTCATAAGCTTTGTGCAAAAAAGTTTTGTGTTACCTGCAATTCACAAATAAGGAAATGAGTTTCCTGCTTGAAAGAAAGTTTGGTGTTGATTTCAGTGTCAAAAAGTGCGTATTTGACCGTCTGACTGGCGGAGCGTTTAGCCAAAGCCAGACACTGAGCATCCTTTTAGGGTCTCATTTCCCCAGTTGCTTGGTGAATATCACATTATTCTATTGAATTCTTTCCTGATCTTTTTCATGCTTTTCCTTTGAAAAGCGTGCACGGGATATGTTCAATTTAAAAGGAGGAAATTAACGGTCAGAATGCACGGGCTTTGTACTTTCAGGCAGTGAAGGATCCTTGCAAGTCATGTTGCATAGTTTCAAATTTTATTTTATAGTATAATTGTATATTTCACATTATGGGTTTTTGTTGTTGTTGTTGTTTTTTTTTTTTTTGCCTCGGTCCTCCTTTCTAGATATTCTTCCATAGAAAAAATGATTTCTGGTAACTTCTATTAAAAACCGGTAGGACTGGCGTCCTCCAGAGCTAGGCTGGCTAGGGCAGAAAAGGCGGCAACGTGCCCCCCTTTCCCTCCTACAGTGCACTGGGCCCGCCCCCTTGGGCTGCGTCTTTACTGTCTTAATGCTTCAAGTGCACGCGTTGGCGTCCATTTTATTATACATTTGCCACCATTTTGTGAAACCTAAGGTATATTCGGAAACGCTGGTGCCATAGTGGGTAAGAGGTACCGCTGCTAACCAAAGGGTCGGCAGTTTGCATCCACGAGGTGCACCTTGGAAACCCTGTGGTGCAGTTCTACTCTGTCCTTTAGGGTCGCTATGTGTCGGAATCGACTCAACGGCAATGGGTTTGGTTTTTTTTTTAATGTATATTCAGGGGGAGAATTAAAGGAAAAGTCTTCTCTCAAACTTGATCATAGTTGCTGAGAGTAGCCTGGTGCTTCCTTTGAGGTAAAATACAAATACTTCCCTTTTATAGGGGGGCTGGTTGAATTTTTGTCTGGTTCATTTTTGAGAATGGCTTGAATTAAGTATGTTGTTTCATATTTAGATGATTCATCGATATCTTTATGGGTAGAACATAGGTGTTCTCCAAATATTATCTTTAAAAACCAGAAAAATGGGTTGCTGTCACCTGGAAGATTGGAGGCTGCATATGTCCTTGCTATTAAGAGGCACCAAGGTTTTAGGAATTAGGAATTTGTACTAACTTTACAAATCATGGGAAACCCTAGTGGTGTAGTGGTTAAGTGCTATGGCTGCTAACCAAAAGGTCAGCAGTTTAAATTCACCAGGCACTCCTTGGAAACTATGCGCCAGTTCTACTCTGTCTGTAGGGTCGCTTTGAGTCGGAATCAACTCAACAGGCACGGGATTTTTTTGTTTTTTTGTTTTTTTTTGTTTTACAGATCGTGACTTTTCAGGCAGAGCCCTAGAACTTGAACAATTTGTAACTGGAATTTAGGTGCCGGCTTCAGGCTTGAAGGCACTTTCACTGCGTCCCCTTTGCCGGTAGAATCCTAGAGTAATATGTGCCAATTAAGAGCAAATTCACAAAATCTATATTATCAACTCAGGTTTTTTTCCGTCTTATTTCTTTGAAGATCTATGCTCACTGTCCGATGGTGGCAATATTTAATGTTCGGAAATTACTGTAAATGACACTATTTTCTTTCTGATGTCTCCTCTTTTCTCACTTTGTGTATTATAAATACTGACACCAGTATGCCAAGACATGCTGCTGTGTAACCTGGTGATTCGACCTCCTATTTCAAAGATTTATTACCCGTAGTCCTGCATGAGTTCTTAGCCAAGGGGGACTTCTTCGAGAGTCCCCCTTCTAGAAATTAAAGGACTTTGCCTACCAGCCTGATATTTCCCTTATGATGTTTGCTTAAAGCAAGATCAACTGTGGTTCCTTTTGAAGGGACATTTAGCCTCTGAAGTGTCTGACTTACCTGATCTTGTGGTTTGATTCAGGCAGTCCTTGTCTCACATTGGAGCCCTGGTGGCACAGTAGTTAAGCACTCCACTGCTAACGGAGAAATGTCAGCGGTTCAAACTGACCAGCAGCTCCACAAGAGAAAGATGTGGCAGTCTGCTTCCATGAAGATTACAGCCTCACATTCTCTTTCACTTTTTGGCCTGCCTCACACAGGCTGCATGATTTGGTCCCATGGTCCCACCAAGCCGTTTTAGAAGCTCCCTTAGATGAGAGAAAGAGGAAGTTTTTCCCCAGCCACTCAGTTTATATGGTGACCACACTTCCATTTTTCCTGCAGTGGTTCTAGACCATCCACCCAAAGGCAAGTCACTTTTGCACAATCACTGTCTCCTTCAGGACCTGTGATGGGGAACGTCCGGTACCGCTCAGTCTATGGCCTGTAACATGACAAGAGTGGAGTCAGAACCAATTTTTAAGACCAGCCATCCAATTAGGGACATCCTTGTGTTGTGTGAGGTGATAGGTGTTATGCATAGGGCTGCCCCCCCTCTACTGTCCACTGTACTGTCATTAAAGATGATATTGAAACTCCTTCCCAAAGTCTCTAAGAGATAGGAGCTACCAGCAATGGCAGGGCCTCTCCTTCCTCACTGCTGATTAACTTCATACTATAGCCTTTAGTTCTACAACTGATTAATTAGGTAGGAACATCTTTTCCAATCCTTATTTGTTTAGCTCCTGTACACTATGGTGGTTGCTGTTTCAGAGACTTTAGACATTATTAGACTGTTCTGATTTAAAATAAAGCTGACCTTGATTTTTCAACACAAACATTTTGATCTTTTTATTCTTTTTCAAAAGACTTGCAGTAACAGTTGCATGGACTGGACTGTATTCTAGAAAACATCAGGAGTCCAGGGATGGTAGCAGTGCTGTCCAGGTGCCTTTGATTCAGGGATAAGAACCTGGATGTGAAGGTAATTTTAAAGCTGAGTCTGTGAAAAAGGGAATGATGGGACCCATAGACCGAGTAAGGGTCAGGGAATGGTAGTTTGCCCCCACAGAAGTGGGGTGGAAATTTATTTGGTGTGGGTCCTGATGGCATAGGCCAACCATTAAAGTGATAATGTAGGTCAATATGCCTTCAAATCTTTACCCTTTACATTGTTGGTTATTCCCTTGGTTTTGCAGAAATTATTGGGATCAAACACCATATTTAATACATAATGAGACTTCAGTCTCTGAGTCTGAAAGACACATGGCTCATTTTCACTCTAAGACAATAATCTGGCAGCTCAGCTGGCTTCATTCTATTTTAGCACTTTTTGCCACTGTTAAAATTTGTCAGTAAATTCAGGTGTTGGAAGCTGGGGGAAAAGTTTTGGGATTTGTATGCTAAAGCTCCCCAAGCCCTTTGTTGCCTGTCCCAATAACAGAAAAGAAGTACAGCGGGATGAATTGATTGGGGTGAGTGGACGGTGACACAAAAGTGCTAATGTTTTTTGGGTTACATTGAATGCTCTTCTACAATAAATGCTATCACTTTTGTCTCTGTCCAGGTCACAGTCTGTGTTTAATACAACAGCCAAATGACAAGGCTTGATTGGTAAGCATTGTGGCTTTTTTTCTGTAGGAAAAAAAGAATTTTGATAAAAAAGCACGATGTAACATGCTCTTAATTTATTTTCTTTAGAAAGAACTTTCCAAATTACAATTGTAATATGTGCTTTAAAGAACGTCTAGAGATTATAAAAAATGGTGTACTAGTAAATGTGTAACAAATGGCTCTCCAAAAGAAAAAAACAAAAAACCTTGATTTGTAGCATTTGCTAATTTCTGAGGTGTAAATATTCCCGCCACGGTCAATTTCAAGCTACCAGTGTAACATCATTGAACTCAAATTTGGGAAGAGATGCACACTATTGACACTTGAGCCAGCTTCTGCACAGCACAAAATGGGTTTCAAATCACTGGAGATCCAACTATTTAGTTATGACCACTGCTAACATTTCGCACTTTCTATGAAAGTATTTTCTGTGATACCGGTACTGGTTTTGACTCCTTTTTTTTTTTTTTTTTAAGACAATTTCTACATGTATAATTCAATGACATTGATTATATTCTTCAAGTCGTGCAACCATTCTCACTATTCTTTTCCAAATTACTCCACCACCATTGACACAAACTTGAATGTCCCCTAAGCAAAAATGCCCCCTTTTCCCCTCCCTCCCATCCCTGGTTATCACTATTACTTTATAGTTTCTATATATTTGCTTAAGGAGCCCCGGTGGCACAGTAGTTAAGCACTTAGCTGCTAAATGTAAGGTCAGCGTTTCGAACTCGCCAGCTGTTCCACAGGAGGAAGATGTGACAGTCTGCTTCTGTGAAGATTACAGCCTTGGAAACCCTATGAGGCAGTTCTACTCTGTCCTGTAGGGTCACTATGAGTCAGAATCGATTCAACAGCAACGGGTTTACGGGTTATATATTTGCTTATTTCATACAAGTGAGACCATATAGTATTTGTCCTTTTGCAACTGACTTATTTTGCTCAGCATAATATTTATAAGGGTCATCAGCGATGTGAATGTGCATCAGGACTTCATTTCTCTTTATGACTGAGTCATTGACTATTACAGGAGCCCTGGTGGTGCAGTGGTTAAAGGGCTTGCCTGCTAACTGAAAAATCTGCGGTTCTAAAAGACTAGCTGCTCCGTGGGAGAAAGCTGTGGCAGTCTGCTTCCGTAAAGATTACAGCCTTGGAAACCCTATGGGGCAGTTCTGCTCTGTCTTACAGGGTTGCTGTGAGTCAGAATTGACTTGATGGCAGTGGGTTTGGTTTTTAGAATTGACTGTTGGTTTTTTAGCAAGTAAATTTACGCTTTCCCATTTAGAAATTGTTTCCATGCAGTGTTCCTATACTCAAATATTATGTTCACACTTAGGAAAGGCATCATGATTCAGTGAATTTATGTTATAGATTTTTTTCTAAATTTCATTTAGTTTGTTGTTGTTGAGAATATATTCACAAAACAAACAGCATTTCAACAATTTCTACGTGTACAATTCAGTGACACTGATGACATTCTTTGAGTTGTCCAACCATTCTCACCCTCCTTTTCCGAGTTGTTCCTCCTCCATTAATACAAACTCACTGCCCCCTAAGTTTCCTTTCTAGTCTTTCGAGTTGCTGTTGTCAGTTTGATCCAGCCTAGATCTTAAGAGAGCACAATGCTCAAGGCAGACCTTTTTTCTAGTTAAGCTAAACTATTGTTCAGAAGACTTCAGGGGATATTTATGTTATATATTTTAAGTTTTGTTAAACCTGATGTTCTGAAAAGTGTTGTATAGTGTGACATTTTAAAAGCTATATGGGTTGATGTAGATTTATTTTCTGTATGACTTCAAGAACAGAATATGTAGGAGTAGTAAAATGACTATGATGTTATAGGAAGATTTGCAGTTTCTTTGTGCAGCTTGATGCAGGATAGTTGTGTGTCTGGCCCATGGGAAGGTAAACAGAAGTGAGAGAAGGGGATTTCTCTGTCCTGTTCATGTTTGCATCCCCAGTGTCTGGAATTGGTTCTAGGAACAAACTGCCCCTGGTGAAGGACTTTGGGGTCTAGATGAGGTGTCAAAAGGGACAAGAGGCACTGCTTTGTGTCTATAACCCGTCGCTGTCAAGTCGATGCCGACTCATAGCAACCCTATGGGACAGAGTAGAACTGCCCCATAGAGTTTCCAAGGAGCGGCTGGTGGATTCGAACTGCCAGCCCTTTGGTTAGCAGACGTAGCTCTTACCACTGTGCAACCAGGGTTTCCTTTGTGTCTATATAGACATACAATTCAAGAAGTTGTGTGCAGGGCCTAGAAGGAGCTGATGAGGTTGCCACTCCCTCGCTAGATCAGGTAGAATCTCTAGATGGGTCTGCTGTACTATTGCATAAGGTTTCTGGAGATCCATGAATGTCACAGGACGGCCTAGTGGCTGTTGGATACCCAGAGAGCAGACCTGTGGGCTTTCTCTAGAACTGTTTTCCCAGAATCAAAGTGGAGGCTCTGCTTCCCTTGCTTGGGTCCTTCTCACGTCTCTGTTGCAGTGATTGATGCCTGGAAAAGGACTTCACTAGAAGTGAAGAGATGCTTGCTGGAAGCATGGTAGGAAAGGAGTAGAGAGAGAAGCAAGACCTTTCTTAGTGTACAAATGGATGTGTGTAACTTGCCGCTCAGAGCGTAACTTCTGTGAATTTGATCTCTATGCAACAGATTCGGTTTATTGTTTTCGCTGTTTCCACCGGGGCCCGGAAGTGCCTGCCTCTCTGAGGATCCTTGTGGAGGTAAGGATATGTGAGAGTCACAGAAGAGAAGCCTTTTAAAAAACAGTGTTTTGATGTACAAAACAAAATGGCTGCAGGTGAAGATTTTCACAGTTTTTGTGAGTGTTAATTAGAAGCAGTTAGAAGGCTTGGCTGTGAGAGGGGTCCGTTTAATTTAAATATCTACCTAAAGAAAGTGGGCCTTAACAACTAAAGCCGTGGCTGGCACCCAACCACCAAGAAACCCGAAACCCAGCAAACTGTCTGTTCCCTTGGATTTTTGGTCAAAACAAAGTAACCCCCGCATGCATAGTTGGTATAAATGTAGATAAGTTGGCTATTTAAACCCAGTAGAAATTTTTATTTCTCTAGCAAGCAAAAGAGGCCCTGGTGGTGTAGTGGTTAAGCGTTTGGCTGCTAACCAAAAGGTTGTTAGCCGAATCCACCAGCCGCTCCTTGGAAACCCTATGGGGCAGATCTGCTCTGTCCTATAGGGTTGCTATGAGTCGGCATTGACTCGACAGCAATGGGTTTTTTAGTAAGTAAAAGCAAAAAAAAAAAAAAAAATTCAGCTACATATTGTCAGCATCTCTCATTTTCTGCTGTTCCATAAATCTGCCCTCCATGCACACATGTAGTTAGGTAGAAATGTCAGGGGACCACAAGATGTTTGTGAAATTCCATACAAATACACTTTCACAAAATCGCTTTATTGGTATTGCAGAGGAGCTGGTAATGACTTCTTTTCCATTTGAATCCACTCCTCACCCCCTCCCCATCACCTTGAACTTTTGCTTGAGTCTAGGAATCAATTTCGTCTAATTTCCAAATGTTGCTTGTCAGTGGTTTGGCGGGATTCATTATCCATATAACCAGAGTAGAAGGTAACTTGCTGCATCTTAATGATAGAAATACCCTCCTTACCCTGAAAGCTTATTCTCCCTCCCTGCTCCTCTGTTTTGTCATTTCTTCGCAGAAGGAAGGGATGAAATGACCTCTTACTAAAGTGAAGGCTTCTCCTATAATATTATATACTCTTCTATAAACTCTACTCATCACATGTAGGCATTTGTCGGGACTCATGTTTTTCATGCCATTCTCATAAAGTGATTCAGAAAAGGCTGTCCTTTGGTCACTGACTGTCCCACGGTGGGACTGACATGCATTCTTGTAGTCCTTCTGCGCAGGACTCTCTAGGGTAGAGATTAGCTGGCTACTCACTGGGTGTGCAGACCTGCTAGGAAATAGAAGTCTCTTTTATTTTTACTTTATCAAACTAATACATGTATGGAGTTTAAGGAAGCAACCAGTTCTATGAGATTTATTCATGAAAAACAGTAGTTCCCTAGCCGGCAACCGTTCCCCCATTTCCTGCTCGCCATGGCTAGCAAGAGCAACACCATATGATGTTGCAATTGTAGAAATAGCTTGTAGTAAAAAAAAAAAAAAGCTCAGAAAAAGACGAGAGAACTGAAAGAATTTAAGGTGTGGTTGCCCACTTTGGCTGTATTTTTCTAAAGGTAGGAGAAGTATAGAGGTAAGAGTCTCAGAAAGTGGCCTATAGACTCAGGTGGGAAGGGGGAGGTAACCCGTGGCCCTGCGGAGAGCTGCTCTGAGAGGACTAGGGTAAAGCAGGGGCCTTGGGTTTGAAAGCTGTGATGGACATTGTGTGTTCAAGGGAGTATCTCCTGTCTCAAAGGGACATATAATCTAAGGGGCATCACCAGTCTGGGAGTGTCATTACCCTGGCCTGATATGTAGTCAGAAAACATGGAAGAGCTTACAGTACTAGGCAAAGTGGTCACATTTGCAGGGGCTACCTCCCCCCAGGATTCAGCTTCAGGCTACAGACTTTCAAAAGATATGTCTAGCACTGTTGCCACTGGATTTAAAACAACAACTTTCCATGTGTCTTCCCACCTTCTGCCTCAAGGTTTGATTGAACTACTAATGAGTAATACCTAAAGACTTTAAATTTTCATATCCTTGAAGGCAATCTCAGTTGTTTAAATGCCTCATTTAAATTTGTATTCCATATATGGTCTGTTTTTTAAACTCTTGGCCAGGGAGCTGGTTAGCTGCACGCTGTCAACACTATCATCTTTCTTGGTCTGTTATTAAAGTGGCAGACAGAGTGCTCTTGATGAATAGGGAAAGGATGGTAAGTAGCGTTCATCATCTCTTTATCATTCAGAGCCCAAGGTAAAAAAAAGCCTTTTAGGCCCTGAGAAGTGTTTCATTCACAAAAATACGGAAGAGATATGGACTGTACAACAAGTGTTTTTTAAAAAAAATTGTGAAAATATAGACAAGAAAACATATGCCAACTCAACAATTTCTACAGGTACAATTTGGTGATACGGATTACATTCTTCAAGTTGTACAAGCATTCTTATTCTTTTATTTTTTAGTTTCACTTTTAAATTTTTTTATTGTACTTTAGGTGAAGGTTTACAGAACAAACAATTTCTCATTAAACAGTCAGTACACATATTGTTTTATGACATTGGTTAACAACCCTGTGACAAGTCAACACTCCCTTCTTGACCTTGGAGGACTTTTCTTTTCTTTTTTTTTTTTTTTTTTTGGTGAAAATATACATAGCCAAAGTTACACCATTTCAAAAGTTTCTACATGTACAATTCAGTGACATCAATTACATTCTTCCAGTTGTGCCGCTATTCTCACTGTCCTTTTCCAAATTATTCCATCACCATTATCTTCAACTCAGTGTCCCTTAGGCTTCCCACCAAACCCTTTGAGTTGCTGTTGTCAATTTGATCTCACGTAGATAATTGTTATTCTTTTTTTGTACCTTACATGAAGGTTTTCAGAACAAATAGTTTCTCATTAAACAGTAGGTACACATATTGCCCTATGACAATGGTTAACAACCCCATGACATGTCAACAGTGTCCCTTCTCAACCTTGGGTTCCCTATCACCAGCTTTCCTGTCCCCTTCGGCCTTCTAGTCCTTGTCCCTGGATTGCTGTGCCTCATTAGTCCCGTTCTGTTTTATGGAGCTGTCCAATCCCTGGCTGAATGGTGAACCTCTGAAGTGACTTCACCACTGAGCTAAAAGGGTGTCTGGGGTGCACTCTCAGGGTTTCTCCAGTCTCTTTTAAGCCAGTAAATCTGGTATTCTTTTTGTGAGTTAGAGTTTTGTTCTACATCCTTCTCCAGCTCTGTCCAGAACCCTCTGTTGTGATCCTGGTCAGAGCAGTCAGTGGTGGTAGCCGGGCACCATCTAGCTGTACTGGACTCAGTCTGGTGGAAGCCTTGGTAGCTGTGGTCCATTAGTCCTTTGGACTGATCTTTTCCTTGTATCCTGTTCTCTTCATTCTCCCTTGCTCCCGAAGAGGTGAGATCAGTGGAGTATCTTAGATGGCTGCTCACAGGCTTTTAAGACTTAAGACCCCAGACGCTACTCACCAAGGTAGAATGTAGAACATTGTCTTTATAAACCGTGTTATGCCAATTGAGCTAGATGTTCCCCAACACCATGGTCCCCACAGCCCTCTGCCCAGCAATTCAGTCCCTCAGGGAGTTTGGATGTGTCTTTGGAGCTTCCATGACCTTTCCTTGTACAAGTTGTGCTGGTTTCCCCTGTATTGTGTCCTGTCTTACCCTGCACCAAAGTTACAACTTATCTATTGTCTGTTTAGGTACCCCCCCCCAACTCTCCCATCCCCCTTAAGATTGTTTCTTTTTGTGTGTAAACTTTTACATGAGTTTTTACAGTAGAGGTCTCATACAATATTTGTCCTTTTGTGATTGACTTATTTCACTCAGCTTAATGTCCTCCAGTTTCACCCATATTATGAGATGCTTCACAGATTCATCATTGTTCTTTCTCGTTGCATAATACTCCATTGTGTGTATGTACCATAGTTTGTTTATCCATTCATCCATTGATGGGCATCTAGGTTGTTTCCATCTTTTTGCTATTGTGAACAATGCTGCAGTGAACATGCAACGTCTATTCGTATGACGACTCTTATTTCTCTCTCTAGGATATATTCCTAGGAGTGGGATTGCTGGATCATCTGGTATGTCTATTTCTAGCATTCTAAGGAAGCTCCATATCATTTTCCAAAATGGTTGTATCATTTTGCATTCCCACCGGCAGTGCATAAGAGTTCTGATCTCCCCACAGCCTCTACAACATTTATTATTTCCAGTTTTTAGTCTCGTTTTGTTTTCTGGGCCTGTCTAATCTTTGGATGAAGGGTGAGCCTCAGGAGTGACTCCAGTACTGAGCTAAAAGGGTGTCCAGGGGCCATACTCTCAGGCTTTCTCCAGTCTCTGTCAGGCCAGTAAGTCTGGTCTTTTTTTATGAGTTAGAATTTTGTTCTACATTTTTCTCCAGCTCTGCCCGGGACCCTCTGTTGTGACCCCGGTCAGAGCAGTCAGTGGTGGTAGCCAGGCACAATCTAGTTGTACTGGACTCAGTCTGGTGGAGGCTGTGGTTGTTGTGGTCCATTAGTCCTTTGGACTAATCTTTTCCTTGTATCCTGTTCTCTTCATTCTCCCTTGCTCCCGAAGGGCTGAGACCAGTGGAGTATCTTAGATGGCTGCTCACAGGCTTTTAAGACTTAAGACCCCAGACGCTACTCACCAAGGTAGAATGTAGAACATTGTCTTTATAAACCGTGTTATGCCAATTGAGCTAGATGTTCCCCAACACCATGGTCCCCACAGCCCTCTGCCCAGCAATTCAGTCCCTCAGGGAGTTTGGATGTGTCTTTGGAGCTTCCATGACCTTTCCTTGTACAAGTTGTGCTGGCTTCCCCAGTATTGTGTACTGTCTTATCACTGTTCTTTTCCAAATCACCCCACCACCATTAACATAAACTCAGTGACCCCCTAAGCAAAAACTGCCACCCACCCCTGGTAACTGCTAATAATTGGTTTCTATATATTTGCTTATTTCATGTAAGCAACAGCATAAAGTATTTGTCCTTTTGCAACTGCCTTATTTCACTCTGCATGTTTTCAAGGTTCACCCATGTTGTGGTCCACAGTAAGCATTTTAAATATTAATTTCTTAGTCATAGTTTCTCAACCTGGAAAAACGATAACTTGAAGTCTTAGATGTATACCAGCTTCATGAGTCCACAGAAGGCCAACGGGAGAAAGGCCAAATTAGGCAGTAGAGAAAAGAATGAAGGGAAGGTGTGTGAGCTGGGGTGTACTTCAGGGCAAGCCAAAGTCAGTCTGTATGTAGGTGACCACCACTTGAAAAAGGAGCCCTGGTGGCACAACAGTTATGCACTTGGCTACTAATCGAAAGGTTGGTGGTTCAAACCCAGCCGGCCACTCTGCAGGAAAAAGACCTGACAATCATCTGCTCCTGTAAAGATTACAGCCTAGAAAACCGTATGGGGAAGTTCTACTCTGTCACATGGGGTCTCTGTGAGTCGGAATCAACTCCATGGCACCCAGCAACCACCACCACCAGCACCTGAAAACCTTTTACTTCTCAGAAATTAGTTTTATCTGTTTGATTAATTTCTTTCCAAACACTTTGAGCTCAATGGAAATGAGTAATTTGGAATTGGATAGAATCGTCTTTATTCATAACAGTAACATGGAGAGAGCGTCTGAGAACTGTAGAGAATTAACAGTCCTCAGTGCAATGCTTCAAATGCGTGTATGGGAGAAGCAAATATCAGTGCCCATTTTTGAGTATATGAAAGAGTACTATCCTCTTGCGAAGCTGAGAAATTGGTGATGGAGGCAGCTGTTGACTTTGCATTTTCCTGATGAATTCTGTAACTCTGAGCTGGTGTAGTCTGCTGTCCCTGCATCCTCTTGTAGATTTTTCTTAGGCCTGTGAAAAATGGCTCTGGGGATAGGTGGCCTCTCAACCCCTCATTAGTTTGGGGAATTATCTGGGACAGACATCTGAGAACGATCTTTTTTTGAGGGTGATGTTGTTCAGACATATTCCTCCAGACACTGTTTTCTTTCAGCTTTTCCATATTCCTTGTCTTTCTGCTATAGCCTAATCTGTAGTCATGAACCCACCTATAATGTTTCATTCCCCTCTTGTGGTCCCTCACTGGTTTTCAGGAGGACTCAGCTGAATTTCTAAATGCTAACTCCTTATGTTGGTTAGCTTCTTTCTCTTTCTTATGATGGGCTAGTTTGTGTGCCACCTTTTCTTTTATTTCCCCTTGTTTTCTGGCCCAGGCCTTTGTTAATATATTCTTGTTTGTGGGGTCTTATTGTAATGACACTTTAATAACTGATGAGTTCTGTGTCTATCAAAAAAAATCCATAATTTGACTAAATCCTGTCTTTTCCCTGAACACCACCAGACGAATATCTAAAATGTACTCTAAGCTTGGGTATCCCCTGTCCTTGTCCTTCCTGGCTCCCCTTTGTCACATCTCGTCTTTGATATGCCTTTCCTTAGGGTTCCAGTTCCATACCTTTCTCTGTCATGTTCCCTCAGGAAACATACAATTCCTATGTGCCCACCTACAGTAACTGTTACTGGAAAATTAGCCAGTAAGTCTGTTAGTGTTTTATGCTGATACTACCGGGCTTTCCTTCTCATCCATCTAGATTTTTTTGTTTTAATCTTGAAGTTTCTTAATTGCTAGTACTGTCCACGTTATCTGCAGCTTTACAATGTGCTTCTTAATCATTTTCTGTCTCTTGGCTCTCTTTTGGGGTGGAATAATTCCACTCTGGAGCCCTGGTGGTGCAGTGGTTAAGAGTTACAGTTGCTAACCAAAGGGTTGGCAGTTTGAATCCGCCAGTCGCTTCTTGGAAACCCTATGGGGCAGTTCTACTCTGTCCTATAGGGTCGCTGTGAGTCAGAATTGACTCGATGGCAAGGGGTTTGGTTTTGGTTTAACTCCACTTTGATATCTGAGTTCTTGTCTCTCTTGATTTGTTAGGTTCGTGCACCCTGGTCACCCTTTGTGATCCCGAACGTCCCTCCTTATCTAATAACGCTTTGGAAGCTCGAAGGGAATAGAGACCTAGGTGCATTTCCTTTTTTTTTTTATGTCTCTCCTGGTCTTCAACTTCTCATCTTTTTATCTACACAGACTGGCCTCTAAGGTCTCATACTTAATACTTTAAGAAATGCTTTAGGTTAATCTGTATTCCTCTAGAGATTTTTTTAAAAAACTTTCACTGCTCATGTTCTTTGATTTGGTAGATTACCTGATTTCTCTGCAATTTAGTTTCCTTAAGTATAAAATGGGGACAATATCTCTACCAGCTTCCTAAAGGGGCTGTCTTGAGGGTAGAATGAGATTAAGAGTTTTGTTAAATGCTGGGTCCTGGATATCACCACCAGAATAACTTGTTGCTAAGGCAAAATTGAGTTTATACTTACTGCAGTAAAGAAGAGCACTACCTTGCTGAGTTTTAGTAGTATCTCAGAGGGGGCAAGGCAAAGTGTGAGGATATTGGTGAGGTTTGGGGGTCTGGTTTAAAGCTGCTGTTTTAGTGCAGGAGCTTGATATTAAGATGTGGATAAAGATCATGATTTAATAGCTGAGGGTTCGTGGAACAAACGAGGGGAGGAATTTGAGGCACGGGCTTTAATTTTGATCCTATGTCCTGAAATCTTTTTGCTGTACATTTGAATATTCTTTTTCCTAAAAGTTTCTGGAATGAACAACAGTTTTTTGGAACTCTTCTCTTCCCAAGCAATAGTTAACTGGAATAGTAAAGTCAAGTGGATGACTCCAGTAGAGTAGTAAAATTAATAGTGGTAAAGATAGCCTTAGAGTATAATCACGTCAGTGTAGACAGTGAGTTGTGAGGGTGTAGATGCTTTTCGTTCTCAGTATACAAAAGCAGTTTTCAAATGATTATTACTGTATGAATTGTGGTGGTGGTATTAATAAGGCAGGCGTTCTGCTTGTTCTTGATTCTTATGCCTTTCTAACCAAATGCGAGATTTTTCTGCTTAAATTCAGTAGGACGGGGGGAGTCTTTATTCAGAAAGACTCAGCTTTCGAAACGTCATAACTTTCTTCCATGCCTGGTTCAACCTAGCTTGAAAAATTCTAGTGTATACCAGCTACATGATTTTCCTCCACTCTCTTGGAAAGTGACTAGTTATGAGAGTTAATGGTTGTCATGTCCAGAGGCATTTTCATTCAGAGTAATCCTTTAAATCGAGATAAAATATTTTGGGAAGATATACTCAGTATGTTCACTTAGCCAAGCAGAGGCAGACTCCTTCTTCTTAGTATATCTGAAAATGCAATCATAGTAGGTCTTTCCTTCACGCTTTCATCGTGGCCTCATTGCTGGTTTCACCAGTTAGCTCTAACTACACGGTTTATAACTGTATTTTTGAAAACTCACTGTTCCATAAGCTGGAGAATTGGTTGCTCAGCCCATAGATTACTGTAGGTGAAATATCATAGAATTATATTTAAAATTGAGGTAAAAGTTAAAATTTGGTACTCTGAAAAAAAAAATTGCTTCAAAGTCCGCTATCTCTAGGATACATACATATTGTTGTGTGCCATGGAGTTGATTCATACTCATAGGGATTCTGTGACAGATTAGAACTGCCTCATAAGGTTTCCTAGGCTGTAATCTTTACTGGAGCAGATTGCCAGGTCTTTTCTCCCGTGGAACTGCTGGTGGATTCAAACCACTGACCTTTCGAAACCTTTAGGTTAGCAGCTGAGTCCTTTAACCATTGCGCCACCAGGGCTCCTTACATACATATTTTACTGTTTAATATTACTGATTGACCTTTTAATAATCAGGTATGATTTCCTCCTAATGGTTCAGACACTGTTGTATGGAATAAATGGACACAGGAGAAAACATTGTCCTTTGGCAAATGTTATGGCTTCTTAGTAACCTAAAGCTTGTGTATTAGTTTATTAACTTGGAAGGATTCTTGGGTGTTTGGGGTGGGGGTGGGGGGTAGGAATGGCCACAGGAAGCTGTTCCCAGTACTTAGTATTGGTTACTATTCCAAATGGATGCCTGTATTAGTTATCCATCGATGCATAAGAAGTTACTCCAAAATTTAACAGCTTCAAAAAATCAGCATTTGTTATTTCAAAGTTTCCATGGGTCAGGAATATGGATGTGGCTTTTCTAGATGCTGGCTCAGCGTCTCATGACACTGTGATCAGGGTGTTGGCTGGCACTACGTTCGTATCACGGCTTAACTGGAGAAAGATAAGCTTCCAAGATCAATCATGTGGCCCTTGGAAGGCCCCAAATCCTTGCTGGTTGTTGGCTAAAGGCATAAGCTTATTGCCATATGGGCAACTCACTCATAACATGGCAGCTGGTTCCTTTCAGAATGGGTGTGAGAGAGCAAGAGAAGATGCCCAAAACGGAAGCCACAGTCTTTTGGTACCCTAATCTCAGGAATGATATGCCATCACTTCTGCTGTGTTCTCCTTGTTAGAAGGTAGTCAAAAAGTCTAGCCCACCCTCAAAGGGAGTGAATTATAAAAGTGTGAATATCGATAAGTGGGCATCACTGTGGGCCAGCCACGTTAAAGGCTGCAGACCATGATACATGACTCAGTCCTGCAGTTACTTCAAAGGCCCAGCGGTCAGCAGTGCTGTCTTCATTTTAAGTCTCGAGAACTTGAGTTAGTCTTTATATGAGTCTACCACCATTGTGGAAGGGGGAAATTTATAGAATCATAAAGTCATCCTATTTTCACGCTAGAAGGACTATAGATTTATCACCTAGTTTAATGCTCTCCAGCATCTAGAGCACCAAGAAACAGTTTGACTGTTTTACCTGTGGATTTCATGTTTGGTAAAATTGTATGGATGAAATATACTGCATTATTAAATGGTTTCTCATCCTGCAGAAATTTTACACATTAGAAACTATAAATAAGGGCCTCTGATAACCTGTATTAATCCACTGAATTGATAAATTTTGCCTATTTTCCCTTGTGGCTATATTCATGTTATGGCATATGTTTATCTTAAACTCTCAGATTTGGACAATATAAATCTCTACCTAGTCAGCCTGGGGAGCCCTGGTGGGTCAGTGGTTAAGCATTTGGCTGCTAACCAAAAGGTTGACAGTTCGAATGCACCAGCCACTTCTTGGAAACCATATGCGGCAGTTCTCCTCTGTCCTATAGGGTCGCTATGAGTCAGAATTGACTCATTGGCAATGAGTTAGCCTAGGTGTCTCTGTATAATGCAAAAGGGTTAATGCACTTAGCTGCTCACCAAAAGGTTGGAGGGTTGAGTCTTCCCAGAGGCGCCTCAGAAGAAAGGCCTGGCGGTCTACTTACTAAAAATCAGCCACTAGAAAACCCTATGGAGCACAATTCTACTCTGACACACGTGGGGTTGCCATGAGCCAGACACGAGTCATTGACAACTGTTTTTTTTTTTTTTTTTTTTTTTGTTGTTTTGAAATTTGCGTTTTGATTTCACAGGAGTCAGTAAGTTGATACAACTCAAAAAAAGGGCGGGGGTAACATGGATAAACGTACCCAAATGGTCTTGATTGCATATTATGATTTAAAAGAAGGAAAAAAAAGAAACCCATCCACTGTGGGATTTTGTCCTTGTCTCACTTCCTCTTCTCTTATAGCTGTGGGGCCATGTATTCAACCGTGGTGCTTACGAGGTTAACAGCTGCTTGCCTCAGTTCTGTTCAGTGCTGGTGACCCGACAACCTGGCTGATATTTTTTCTGCTTCTTATTCCCTCCCAAGACTCTGCGCCTCCTTTGTGCTTCATATACACACCAAATACTTTCCCATTTTAGAGCTTGTACACTTGGTGTTTTCTCTGCCTGTAATGCAGGTGTTAGCCATCCCTGGCCTGTTGCTATCTGACCATCTGTAGTCTTATTTCAGTGCCCTATTGGAACACTGGAATACAAATCTGAACCATGATGAAACAGACCCGGAAGGGGCCTGAGAGGCCACATAGTAATTTTCCTCTCATTTGGAAGATAAAACCAGTGAAGATCAGAGAAGGGAAAAGATTTGTTCAAGATACAAAGAGTGTATCCCGTACTTAAAATTAACTCAGGACAAGGCTAAGTATTGCAGGGAATGTGAAAAAAAAAAAAGGCAAAATTATGCTCTTTTCCCCAGAAACCTTACCTAGTTAGGCAAAACTAACTTAGAATCACTTAACCTGTATAATGAGTCGAGGGGAAGGAAACATTCCAATTTAGATAGAGACGTCTTAGAAAACCTTAATGGGGGTGGTGCAACTTGTGCTGATGGTCAAAGGCTAGAGCAAGAGGAAACATCCATGGGCGGGGGGGTGGGAGGCTCAGATACTCAGGAGAAGGGAAAGGTGTGAGGTAAGGGGACAAAACTGGGACGGAACAGATAGGCCTGCAGTTTTTAAAGGCAAGCTGCTGATTGCCATCTGCTGCTGCCACCAGAATTGCATCTTTCGAGCCCCAGTGCAGCTTGGCCCTGAGTAGGCAGGGGTTTTATTGGATTATTACGTTCGTGATACTATAGGTATTAGTCACACTCAGCCGTAGGACCTGACAGTATAATGATGTTCTGTTTTTACCTCTGTCCTGATAAGGTCCCAGAAGTACTGAAAGTATGACCAGAAAATCAATTTCTTTGCATCTGGACAAGAAGGAAAAGAATATGGAATAGTGCTACATTGAAGCTATAAATCTCCAGAATTGCTTTTAGAAACACTTTGTGTTAAGAGTTCGGGTTGAGTTTTGCATTAAACTTTGCCACTCCTCCCCAGAGGAAGTGAGAGAAAAATACCTGACCAGTGCACGTTAATGTTGTTCAAAGCTAGCTACATACACATACATACGTACAGTTGTAAGATAAGATGATTTTGCAAAGTCAGAAGTGGGCTGGCTGTTTGGTGCCACATAGGTAGTTGCTTTCTGAAGTATGCAAACAGAACCAGCTATTACTTCTCTTTTATTGTGAAAATATACATAACAAAACATACACCAGCTCAACTATTTGTACATATACAATTCAGTGACACTGATTATATCTTCCAGTTGTGCAGCCGTTCTCACTATCCTTTTCCAAATCATTCCACCACCATTAACATCAACTCAGTGCCCCTTAAGCACAAACTCTTCCATCCCACCAGCTACTTCTTTATCCAAACTTCCCAGAGGAGTTCCTCTTAGAGACCTTTTGATGTGTGTTTGGACTCTAGACAGAGAGTGTTCAGTGAACTATTCAAGTGCATCCTGGAAATGAACCAAGAGCCTAGAGGTTAAGGAGACGTATTCATGTACAGAAAGAGGCATTGCATCTACTACTGGGAAATGTACACACGGGACCCACTTAGGTTTTCTTTCCTATTGAATTTGTGATAATATCAGTTAGGTCACATTCAGGGACTTCCCAGTACTCTTCCCTAAGAGTAAGCCCACAGTCTCAGAATGGAAACGTGGATAAAGATCACACAGACTGTGACGCCCATTCCCTCCCTGCCTTGCGTCGTTACTTCACTCCTCTGTGCTCCTGTCTTCTGAAGAACTCAAAACTCACCTTTCAAGGAAATCAATTGTTAAACAAAGACAGTAAATTAGTCCCCTTTACAGATGGAGGGAATGGAACCACAGTGACCTTAAATGATTTGTCCATGGTTACAAGGCCAGAAAGGGCACTAGGTCACGAGTCCATGTCACCGTGCTCTAGACGTGGCTCTGCTTGAAAACTATGTCACTACTTAGGAAGAAACATCATGTAATTAGGTAGTTCATGTTCTCTTTCCTTAAACAGACTGATAAGTATTGCATGTGACATTCAGCCATTAGAAAGGTTTTGCCGTCCTTCTAGAATCCAGAGTTTTGTATGATACATGCCTGGTGTCCAGCGCTAGATTAGGGTTAGAGTTGAAGCATGAGGTGAATTGGGAAGGGGAGAGTGATGTGAATGTATGTACACAGTTTAATCTGATAGGGGTTTAGCCTTCCAGGAGCTTCTGAGCATGTAATAAGCTTGCTTTGTAAGCATGTGATTATAAGGTAAGCTAAGATTGAGGTCTGGATCTGAATCTAATGCTTTATGTCAGTGCCCAGAAGTGCTAGTATAAGGCATAGAAACAAGGGAGTCTGTTTCTCAGGCTCATGTTTTCTGTGAAGTTGGAGGACTCATTGGGCAAAGTGAGAAATAAACAGAACCATTGGATGCCCCTGGAGAAAAGTATATATATTTAGATCCTATGGAGCAGCTTTGGAAAACCATCCTTCCTTCCTTCATTAACCCAACAAACAAGTATAGGCTCCTGTTATATTCATGGTGGGGTTTGGGGGCATTTAAGAACTCAGTGTTTAGCTTATGTATTGAAATGAATAATGAGAGCTAAGTCAAAAGCCATTGTTAGCACTGTGGATGGTCTCTCAGTTTCCTATTTAGAAATAGTTTCCAATCTTAGCTTTCCCACTAAAAGCTACAATTAGTGTGAATGTTGCCCTACACTGATTGCCATACTGCTTGCAGTAAAATAGCACCCTCATTAATTGCAATTTCTTTGACAATCTTCCCATTTGAATTGTTCGTCCTAGTTTTGAAAGGATTTTATGCAAATCACCAACGTAATAAATACTTGTAGTGCTTTCTCATCAAACTATATCCCAAATCATTTTATAAAGCAATGTGAAAACAATCACAAACCAAGTAGGTTGTCTGTCTTCCTTACTGATTTGCTAACTCAGGCCCCAGTCTGTGTTCACAGGCCCTCAAGAATGTTCTGAGAGGGTCTCTTGAAGATGGTGGGAGGTTAGCCTAGGTGACCCGTAAGGCGTTTTCCAGCTGTTTAGTATATGATTCTGTGAATGGCTAAATTTCTGGTAGATAGAATAGAAACCACGTGCAAATGATACTTAAAGGGATTTGAATTTTGTTCTAAGAGCTGATAAGGACCAACATGCTTCTCGGCAAAGAGCACAACTTACCTTCCTGTTTATTGGTAGCCAGTATTCATTTGTTGCACGGTTTGAAATGACAGCATTATGTTCAACTTCACGATGCCATTGCTTTAAACGATAATAAATTTTTCTTGACATGCCATTCACAGAAGGCTGTCATACCTAACCCTTGTGTTGTGGAAGGGCAAAAGTAGACAAGAACTTCACGAAGGTCCTATATCCGTGGATGTATCTAGTTGGAATGCCTGAGTGGAGAGTTACAGGAGCTGATAGTTGCTTGTCTGTGGGGAATGCTCTTCCCCATCCAACGTTCATGTACACACACACACACACACACACACACAGAACAGGTTGACAAGGTGGCAGCCTATGCTGGCTAGAAAGCTTTGGGCTCTATTTGTAGGGCTGCATTTTATTTGTACTAAAGCTGAGGTCGTTAACCTTTTTTTGGTCACAGATGGGTTTGATAGCCTGTTGATATCGTGCATCGTCTTCTAGGAAGAATGTGCCTTTTACACATACTCACAGACTTTTGCAATTTTCAAGGAGTTCACGGAGTACCCTGGGAGTCCAATGTGTTTTGTTAGGTGCCATTGTGTCGGTTTGGACTCATAGCGACCCTATGTACAACAGAACGAAACAGTGTCCAGTCCTGAGCCATTCCCACAATCGTTGTTATACTTGAGCCCATTGTTGCAGGCACTGTGTCAATCCATCTCGCTGAGGGTCTTCCTCTTTTTTGCTGACCCTCTACTTTACCAAGCATGATGTCCTTCTCCAGGGACTGATCCCTCCTGATAATATGTCCAGAGTATGTGAGATGAAGTCTCACATCCTCGCTTCTAAGGAGCATTCTAGCTGTACTTCTTCCAAGACAGACATTCGTTCTTCCGGCAGTCCGTGGTATATTCAGTGTTACCCAGGCTAAAAATTCCTGTTAAAGTAGCTAAACAGGTATTTCTTTCTTTGGTCATAAAACATTTAACTGCCTACCATGTATTCTGTTTGCCACAGGACTAGGCAACTTTTTTTTTTCTGTTAGACGCAAGTTCACCTTGAGTCTGAGCTGACTCGAAGACAGCTAACACCAACAATAACCATGTGTTGGTCCTGTGTCACCTCTGGGTAGGTTTGAACCACCAACCTTTAGGTTAATAGTCCAGTGCATGTCTTTTGTGCCACTCAGGGACCTTACATCTAGTGCCAGTTCTCAACAAATCAGCTAAGTGACCCTGAGACCACCTTTTTCCCTGCTTGGATTTAAGTTTCATATAATGTAAAAATTGGAGGCCTGGTTGAGAGCTCAGCTGCTAACCAAAAGGTCAGCAGTTCGAATACACCAGCTGCTCCTTGGAAACAGTGGAGCAATTCTACTCTGTCCTATAGGGTTGCTATGAGTCGGAATTGACTCGATGGCAACGGGTTTGGTTTGTTAGTTTATAATGTAAAATTAGAGTGCTCTAATGAGGTGATCCCCAAAGTCCCTCGTCGTGCTTTATGTTCTCAACCCTGTCCTAGGCACAGAAGGGGATGAACGATCCAAGTATCCAGTAAAGTGGGACAGTGACCAGAACCAGGTACCAGAAAGAAGCAAAGGGAACAAAGGTTCCTGTTTAGATGATGGAAGTCCAGATATCTCACTGGTCCGAGGGTACTTCGGTCACCAAGTTTGCCTCTGTATGTGACACTTGGTTCTTTTATATTAGAATAATAATGAAATCTTTGTGCATCCTTTTGGGGGATTATGGGGTTGTTTTACTTTGATTGCTTTTCAACTTTCTTTTGAAAAAGTGCATCCTTTTCAATTAAGTATTGAAGTGGGTTGAATTGCTGTTTGACTGAGGGAGGTGGTACCCTATGTGAGCAAGCTGAGTGGAGTTTCACACAAAGCCTTTCAAGTAAATCAGATGTAATACTTTGACGTTATTACAGGCTCTGCTAAAAACATTTCCAAGGCTCTTAGTAAACATGTCCCTAGGCTGTTTGCATCTGTATTTATTCAGCCTTCAGATATTCATTTGCTCACGTTGGAGTGTGTGTTTGTTTTAGTTTTTATCAAGTATGATTTAATTTTATAGTCAAGGTTGATGTAATGGAGACTTCAGACTTCTACCAGCACGTCCAAATAAGTTCATTAGTTCTGTGAGATTTTCTCCCTAACAGGTAAAAATTTATCACCATGGAATAATGACATCTTAAACCTATTAAATTGAAAATATCTTTACACTCACCCTGGAGCTTAAACTTGTCAGCTAATATAATCAAATGCCACCCAAACACTCAAAATTTTCTGAGAAGAGAAAATTAGCTGGTTTTAATATGTCTGGAAGATAAATCAGACCATCAGCATCCTGTCATTCCTGAGAAATTTACATAATTCACATTAAACACATCAGATCAACTGGAAAATTAGAGTAATTAAATGTTACAGGGGAAAGGATTATATGAGAAGAGCAACAAAGACTTGGCATGCCAAGAATGTTGCCAAGACCATAACCTCAAGCCCCAGGAGAAATTTTAGACCACTAGAGGGTGTGATGAGGTGAGGAGATTCCATGGAGTTCTTAAGAGTAAAGATGCGGGGGGAGCCCAAGGTACCCAGATTCTTAGCAGGTGAGCAGCAGGCCCCGAATAGTCCAGCACAGTGGAGAAGAGAACAGATAGTGTAAGGTTGACCTTATTTCTTTTTTATTTTAATTAAAAACATTTTAATTAAAAAATAGAGTATTCCTTAAAATTAAAACATGGATGGGTTTGTGATGAAGAGCAACAGCCTTCCCAGTGTTTCTTTATCCTCCCCACCTTCACGTGTTTGTAGTTCTTAGGGCTATTTCTCTATAAACCCTGTCTTTATAACTGTTGTTTACAAGTTGATTGTTTGAGATTGTCCACTGTGTTCTTGCTCCAATAGCTAATCTTCCCTCTTGTCTCTTTACCGAAAATTTAGATCACTACCAATTTCATTGCTAGTTGCCTTTCCAACTTCAGCTACCATACATTAGCCTCCATCTGTTGCATCAAGACTCCCTGCTTGACAAGGACATTTATTTTGCACTTTTGTCTAGCCTTTCATGAGGGCAGTAGTGGTTCCGTGGTAGAATTCTTGCCTTCTATGAGGGACACCTGGGCTCCATTCCTGGCCAGTGCAGCTCATGCGCAGCCTCCACTCCTTTGTCAGTGGAGGCTTGCGTGTTGCTGTGATGCTGAACAGGTTTCAGCAGAGCTTCCAGACTAACACTAACTAGGAAGAAAGGCCTGGTGATCTACTTCAGAAAATCTGGCAGTGAAAACCTGTGGAGCACAATGATCTGATCCCATTGTGCATGGAGTCACCATGTGTCCGGGGCCAACTCAACAGCAGCTAAGATCGTCATTTATTGTTCTTGTAACTTCTCTCTCAGTTTCAGATTCTGCCCTTTGTCAGTTGTGCCTTTGCTTTTACATTATCAAGATTGTTAGGAGCATTCTTTCTTTTTCTACTCCCACTCACTTTGCTAGGGCCAATCATTAAATAGCCTCCTAAGGAAAGTGTGTGAGAAGCAAAGTATCTGAAGGGTTGAATATTTGAAAATATATTTATTCTGCCCTTACGCTTGACTGATATTTGATACAGAATTCTAGGTGAAAGACCATGAGCTCAGGTTGATTATTTTCTTTCTTTCGTCTTTTTGGATCTTTTGTTAGTCGGATGTTGGATCTGAGGGTAGATTCTCTAATATTTCTTCATACACCTATCTGACTTTTTGCTCCACATTCTGCAAAGAAAAATCCCTCAAGATTGTGAACCTCATGTTTCACTGGACATCCTTCCCCTTCCCTCTCTGCCCTCCCCCATAATTTCTCATGAGAATTCACCTTCTCCTTCCTTTTGTGTGTCATTAGGCAGCAGAAGACACCAATTATAACCTTTATTGTTTGTCAAAACTTGAAAACTGCTGTTCATGATTCCAGGCTCGGGTTTTGAATAGAATTTATTTTGTGAACTTGTGCCACAGCTGCTTTCTACACCATTTCCTCTGGAATGTGGGTGAATAAAAATAGCACAAGGTCATCCATTAAATGAGCCATTTAAAAAAAAGTCTCAAGTAATAAATGGGGGAAGAGGGGAAGGTTACTTGTGTAGGAGTCTCCCTACCCAGAAAATTATAAATTTTAAAATCTACAGTAAGCACAGTCATCATAGGAGTTGCTAATTAGCCCGTTCTTAATTGGCAGAATGCCCCAAAGTACTGCCTGGATAATCCAATTATTTTTCCTTTAATATATATCAACAAGTCATTTTATTTAAGCTCTACACTTTACTCCTTGAAATATATAGCATCCCTTATGCCACGCACATTCTTAAGAATTTCCCTGCTGTAATGTTGCGTTAGGAACCCTGCTGGTACAGTGATTAAGTGCTCAGCTGCTAACCTAAAGGTCTGCGGTTCGAACATACCAGTCGCTCTGCGGGAGAAAGATGTGGCAGTCTGCTTCCGTAAAGATTATAACTTTGGAAACTGTGGGGTAGCTCAGCTATGTCCTATAGGGTTACTGTGGGTCGGAATCGACTCATTGGCAATGGGCTTGATTTTTTTGGGTGGGTTTTTAATGTTGTGTTTCCGGCCGATGGACTCTTTCTGGATGATAGGCTCATCCGAGGTTCCACTTGCTACAAGATTTCTGGCACACTTAACCTGCCGGTTTCTCCTGCCTGGTAACCGACCAAATCCTGACTAAACAGAGTCCATATTGTCAGTCAGTGGGTATAGGCAATGGGTAAATGAAAAAAGATATTTTTACACATTAGGAAAATTATCTCAAGATGCCTAAAGCAAGACTGAGGAGAGGGTGAGGATTCTGTTCTTAGGAGATCCTAGAATTTGGAGCTAGAAGGCATTGTTTCTTTGAAGAACAGTTTTCGGTATTTTTCTCATCCATTGTTCACATAAGCAGGCCTTATTAGGGCAAAAGTTTCACATGCTGTCCCGGCTACACAACCTGTGCAAGCTCACTCAGACTGTAACATTGGACGTGACAGATGGGGGCATGTCGTTCATGCTTACAAATGACTGAGGGAAAGAGGACTCTCAGAGCACATTCCTGTTTGTTCTGCATCATTGGAGCATTCATGAAAATTTTCTCAGAGAATGAATGGGTCGTGCTATATCTGGATATAAGAAGCAGAGAGGGAGTTCTAGAGGACAGTATCTTAGGATTTGAGAAACCGTCAACCACAAATGCCCAGTTAATTCACAATTTCTTTGTACAGTTGTATTTTTAACATGTGTCAACATTGTTAACAGAGCAGATTTTGTTATTTTCAATATTTAGAAATCCCATCCCAATCACTTATTTTTACTACATTCTGAAGCTGAATATTAAACCATCTTAGAGGTGTTAAGATCAACTTCGTTTGTATAGGGTTTGAACACAGCTTTCCTTTAAGACCATCCCAGTGCATTTATTAGTGAAACTTTGAGTGAATTGCTGCAACTTTTTTAAAAGATCTTTTCCTGTAAAAATACATATAACACAGCATTTTCCAGTTTAATGGTTTTCACGTGTACAATTTAGTGACATCAATGACATGAATCATGGTGAACAACCATCACCAATATCTGTTACCAAATTTGCCATCACCATAAACAGAAACTCAGTAATTGATGCAACTTTTAAAACATTCGTTTTTACTCTGACCATATGTGCAGTGACAATCTACATAACGTGTCGAAGCATTCGAAGCAAATATAAGAAAAAGGATCTTTAGTATTCAGGAAGAAAAAAGTAGATAAATCATTAGCATTAAGAAAATAACATTAAAGTAAAATGTTTGTCTTATGATGAATAATGGTTTATTTTTTATCATTGGTTTTATTTCAAAGCATGACCTATATCTGGTCTGTTGTCAGACTTCCCTTGCTCTGACAATACTCTGCAAAACAGAATACATTTCAACAGAGCCGAACTATAGAGGACTTTGGGAATTACTAGGATGCCTGTATGTCATACTGTCTCCTGCCACAGTAGAAGTGTTTCAAGCTCTTGGAAAAATACTTGAATGAAACTCAAAATTCTACTCTCATACACTAAATCTCCATTTCACTGCTGTATTGAATCCCATTTGATTAATGCTCGTCATGGATTGAATTATGTCCCCCCAACAATGTGTATCACTTTGGCCTGGGGTATGATACCCAGTACTGTGTGATTGTCCTCCGTTTTGTGATTGTAAGTTTATGTTAAAGAGGATTAGGGTGGGACTGTAACACCCTTACTAAGATCACATCTTTGATCCACTGTAAATGGAGTTTCCTTGGGGTGTGGTCTGTACCACCTTTTATCTTACAAGAGACAAAAGGAAAAGGAGGCAAGCAGAGAGGGGGACCTCATACCACCAAGAAAGCAGTACCAGGAGCAGAGCGCGTCCTTTGGACCCTGGGTTCCTGTGTGGAGAAGCTCCTAGTCCAAGGGAAGATTGATGAGAAGGACCTTCCTACAGAGCCGATAGAGAGAGAAAGCCTTCCCTTGGAGCTGACACCCTGAATTTTGACTTCTAGCCTATTAGACTGTGAGAAACTAAATTTCTGTTTGTTAAAGCCATCCACTTGTGGTATTTCTGTTACAGCAGCACTAGATAATTAAGACAGAATTTGGTACCAAGAGAGTGGAGTGCTGCTCTAACAGATAACCTAAAATGTGGAAGCAGTTTTGAAACTGTGAATGGATAGAGGACTGGCAACAGCAGAGAAGTGGCGGCTACAGAGAACCAGCAGCAGCAGAACTAGAAGACCAGCAGCAGACAGGCCTGGAGCCGACCCACGAAGTAACAGAGCTGAGTGGTTTTGCACAAGAGGCTTCCTGGCAGAGCGGGATGCATTTACCGGTGGAGCTAGTCTGGCTGACCCACGGAGCAAGAGAGCTGAGTGCCTTCCAGCCAAAGTTTACTGTCGGGGAGAGGGGAAGCCTCCAGGCATTTGTCTGTGGTGCTACAGAGGTTTGTAATACTTGTCCCAAAAGGGCCAGTGCGGGCGTGAGGCCCGAGGGCCAAGAGGCCAAGAAACCAGGAAGCAGAAGCTGAAGAGACAAAGAAAACAGGAAGCCCAGCAGCCTCGGTCTCAAAAGGTATGGCCTCAACCTCTGGGGGTTTCAAAGAGTGGAGCCATGGCCTTTGGTGTTTCTAAAGGTGGAGTCACCACTCAGATGGAGTAGGAGAATGGTGCCCCTAAAGCCAAGGGGGCAGAGTTGCCATCCTAGCGGGCCTGGAAGGCAGAACTGAAGCCCAGGGCCAAGGGGCCTCTGCTCAGAATCTGGAGAGTATGGCCAATACCTAGTCTGGAGGGCAGGGCCATTGTGTAAATGGTCTCAGAGAACAGAGGATTATTTGCAAAGCCTTGAGGGCTAATGTAATGTGTTCTGCTGACTTATTTGGTGCTTGTTATGCCCTCTTTCCCTCCAATTTCTCCCATTTGTAATGGAAATGTCTGGTTTGTGTCTGTTCTGCCATTTTACCTTTGGGAGCAGATAACTTACGTTCTAGATTTCACAGATGAAGAATTTTTGGATTTTGGACTTGGAGTAGATTTAAGACTTTTACTATGATATGATGGGGTGAATGTGTCTTACATGTAGCAAGGACATGAATTTTGGGGGACCAAAGGGTGGAATGTCATGGATTGAATTGTGTCCCCCCAAAATATGTGTCAATTTGGTTAGGATGTGATTCCCAGTATTGTATGATTGTCCTCCGTTTTGTGATTTTAAGTTCATGTTAAAGAGGATTAGGGTGGAAGTATTAACACCCTTACTAAGGTCACATACCTGATCCAGTGTAAAGGGAGTTTCCCTGGAGTGTGGCCTGCACCACCTTTTATTTCACAAGAGATAAAAGGAAAGGGAAGCAAGCAGAGAGTTGAGGACTTCATACCACCAAGAAAGCAGCACCAGGAGCAGAGCGCGTCCTTTGGACCCGGGGTTCCTGTGCAGAGAAGCTCCTACTCCAGTGGAAGATTGATGAGAAGGACCTTGCTCCGGAGCCGACAGAGAGAAAGCCTTCCCCTGGAGCTGATGCCCTAAATTTGGACTTCTACCCTAATAGACTGTGAGAAAATAAATTTCTCTTTGTTAAAGCCATCCATTTGTGGTGTTTCTGTTATAGCAGCACTAGATAACTAAGCCCCTTTCTGCTATTCAGCAAAGAGCCTTGGTGGTGCAATGGTTAAGCACTCAGCTGTTCACCTAAAGCTGTTCACTCCACAGGAAAAAAGACCAGGCAATCTTCCATAAAGAATACAGCCTACAAAACCCTATGGGGCAGTTCTACTCTATCCTATACAATCGCTGTAAGTTGGAATCCACTTGACAGCAATGGATTCTGCCTTTCAACATTCAACATCTGGAACTTGGAAGATGCTGGGTTACAGGGAAGGAGTTGGCAATGGCTGTCGTTTGACTTCTGTGCTTTCACACTAATCTGCTAAACAGAATGTATTTCATCAGAGCGAAACGATAGGTTATTAGGGATTATTTGGACTCCTGTACTACCAAGGGCTTCTTTCTTGTATCTTATGTCTTGGATCGATCTTTGCTTTTTAACAATCTCTTGGTGGTTGATGTCTGTGCTTTGAAGGAAGAACAGAAGCTTAGTGGAGGGCAGTCAAGCTGACATGCCATAAGCTTTTGTTGAAAGAAATCCTTAGCTAAACCCTGGACCTGTTCATGATTGAGCTGCCTGGGCTTGATAGCACTCAGTGGTACTCCTCCCAGGACTTTCTTTTAGCAGAGAGAAGTTACAGGAACTATCTTAGTGGACAGTTTTCCAACCATGACTTTCCCCAGGAGCATAGGGAGCCTCTACATCTAGGATACATGGATTATTATTTTTTCTGTTGTTAACATTGTCACCAAATTTTGGTTTTGTGAATGAGGGCAATGATACCAATAAAAATTAATATTTGATGAGTGCTTAATATTTACCAACCAAAGTGCAAATTACATTAAATTGTTACAGCCACCTGATGAGGTAAACACTAATTCTGCTTGTATAAGGGAGAGATAAGGATATTGAGGCTTACAGTGGTTTGGTTCTTGCTCACCTGGTGGGCTTAGATTCAACCCCAGGCAGTTGGGCTTTAGAACAGAAGTTCTTAACTGCTAGGTGTGTCATGATGTCATCTGCCACAATATAATAATGTCTTAAGAGTGCTTGAATGATTGATCTTATATTTTCAGCGGACCTGTCCTGCAAGGATCATTTAGAAGTTCTTCAGGGAGATCGAAGACAATTTACCTGTAAAAAATCAGACCTACATGAAACAAGGAAGAGTGTCCGAGAAAGAATAAAGGGAACATAAATTTTTTCATTATTCTTAATTGATCTCACAGGTAATGGTTTGTTCAAATACTAATAGCAACAGCGTGTGGGATTTACTATAGCATATGGATAAGTGAGATGAATGGTAGAAATATTACAAGGGAAGGGAGGGAGGAATTGGGAATCCTCTGTTACAAGGTACCTGTACTATCTGTGACATGGTATGGTTATTTGAAGGTGGAATTAGACTGGTTTTAAATGTATATTGTGAGCTCTAGGGGAACCACTAAATTTTTAAAAACTAAAAACGATATGCTACAAGAGGAGGTAAAATGGAATCATATAAAATGCACAATTAAAACAATAAGAAGAACTGCTGCTGTCTAGTTAATTCCAACTCATAGTGACCCTATAGGACAGAGTAGAGCTACCCTATAGGGTTTCCAAGGCTGTAATCTTTACAAAAGGAGATTGCCAGGTCTTTTCTCCCATGGAACAGCTGCAGAGTTCGAATCACCGACCTTTTGGTTAGCAGCCGAGTGCTTAACCGCTGCATAACCAGGGTGCCTTACTAAAACCATAGAAGATAGAAAATGGGTAGAAAAAAAGTGCAATGAATATAAAACGGATACCAGTATAGTAGATATTAATCCAGCTTATCAATAATTGCTTTAAACTTGAATGTTCTAAGTATACCACTTAAAAGATTGTGAATGTAGATTTAAAAAAAAGATACAACTATATGTTGTCTACAGGAAACCTACTTTAAATATAAAGAATCAGGTAGTTATAAGTAAAGGGATGGTGAAAGATGCTAGTACTAATCAAAGGAAAGCTGGAATAACTACAGTATTTTCAGACAGAGCAAACTACAGAATAAGAAAAATGACCGGGAATAAAGAGCGGCAGTATATAATGATAAAAGGGTCGAATCTCCAAGAAGATATTATAATGAACCTAACACAGAGCCTCAAAAATATGTGAGGCAAGAACTGATAAATTGTGCAAATAGTGTATACCCTGTAGTTGGATTTTGATTCATAGTGACCCCATGTTGACAGTAGAACTGCCCCATAGGGTTTTCTAGGGTATAATCTTTTCTTCTTTTTAATTTTATTATGCTTTAGGTGAAAGTTTACAGCTCAAGTTAGTTTCTCATTCAAAAATGTATACACATTTTGTTTTGAGACATCGGTTGCAATCCACACAATGTGACAGCACTCTCCCCCTTTTCGTTTCCACCCTGGGTTCCCCATATCCATTTGTCCAGTTTTCCTGTCCCTTCTTACCTTCTCATTGCTTGTGGGCAGGTGTTGCCCATTTGGTCTCATATACTTGATTGCATTAAGAAGCACGTTCCTCACGTGCGTTATTTTTTGTTTTATAGACCTGTCTAATCTTTGGCTGAAAGGTGGACTTTAGGAGTGTTTTCATTTCTGAGTTAGCAGGGTGTCCAGGGACCATAGTCTCAAGGGTTTCTCAAGTCTTTGTTAGACTAGTAACTCTGGTCTTTGTTTTTTTGTGTGTGTGTGAATTTGAATTTTCTTCTGCGTTTTTCTCCTGCTTTGTCTTGTACTCTATTGTGACCCCTGTCAGAGTGGTCGGTGATGGTAGCCAGGCACCATCTAGTTCTTCTGGGCTCAGGCTGGGACAGGCTGTGGTTCGTGGGGTCCATTAATCCTTTGGGCTAATATTTTCCTTGTGTCTTTGGTTTCTTCATTCTCCTTTGCTCTGGACAGGATGGGACCAGTAGATGTATCTTAGGATGGACGTTTAGAAGATTTTAAGACCCCAGAACACTACTCACCAAAGTAAGATGTAGAACATTTTCTGTATGAACTATGTTATGCGAATCGATGTCCACCGAGACCATGGTCCCCAGCAACTCAGTCCCTCAAGGTGTTTGGATATGTCCAGGAAAATTTCTATGACCTTGCCTTTTTCAGGTTGTTCTGACTTCCCTGTATTGTGTGTTGCCTTTCCCTTCACCAAAGTTCACACTTGTCTACTATCTAATTTGTGATTTCCCCTCACCATCCCTCTTCAACCTCATAACCATCAAAGAATTCTTCCTCTGTGTGTAAACCTTTTCTTGGGTTTTTATAATAGTGGTGCCATACAATATTTGTCCTTTGGATGACTGACTTATTTCCACTCAGCATGATGCCCTCCAGATTCACCCATGTTGTGAGATATTTTGCAAATTCATCATAGGGCATAATCTTTATGGAAACAGATCACTAGGTCTTTCTCTTATGGGGCTACTTGGTAAGTTTGAACCCTCCAACTTTTTTTTTAGTTTTTATTTTATTGTCGTAGTTTAAGTGAAAGTTTACAATTCAAGTTAGTCTCTCATACAAAAACTTACACACACATTGTTATGTGACCCTAATTGTTCTCCATATACTGTGATAGTACACTCCTCCTTTCCACCCCTAATTTCCCGTGTCCCTTCAACCAGCTCCTGACTGTCCATGCCTTCTCATCTCACCTCCAGACAGAAGCTGCCCATTTAGTCTAATGTATCTACTTGAGCTAAGAAGCACACTCTTCATGAGTATCATTTTATGTCCCATAGTCCAGTCTAATCTTTGTCTGAAGACTTGGCCGTGGGAATGGCTTTAGTTCTCAGTTGACAGTCTGGGGGCCATGCTTTCCTCCAGTCTCAGTCAGACCATTAATTTTTTTTTTTTTTACCAGAATTTGAGTTCTGCGCCCCACCTTTCTCTGCTCCGTCAGGGACTCTCTGTTCTGTTCCCTGTCAGGGCGGTCATTGGTGATAGCAGGGTACCATCTAGTTTTTCTGGTCTCAGGATGATGAAGTCTCTGGTTTATGTGGCCCTTTCTGTCTCTTGGGCTAAGACTTTTCTTGTGTCTTTGGTGTTCTTCATTCTCCTTTACTCCAGGTGGGTTAGGACCAATTGATGCATCTTAGATGGCCGCTCACTACCTTTTAAGACCCCAGATGCCACTCACCAAAGGAGGATGCAGAACATTTCTTAATAAGCTTTGTTAATGCCAGTTGACCAAGATGTCCTCTGAAAGCATGGTCCCCAGACTCCTACCCCTGCTACTCTGTCTCTCAAAGTGTTTGATTGTATTCAGGAAACTTCTTAAGTTGTGCTGACTTACCCTGGAGTGTGTGCTGTCCTTCCCTTCACCTAAGATAATTCTTGTCTACTATCTAGTTAGTGAATAACCCTCACCCTCCCTCCCCACCCTCATAACCATCAAAGAATGTCTTCTTCTGTGTTTAAACCTTTACTTGAGTTCTTATAATAGCGGTCTGATACGATATTTGTCCTTCTGTGACTGACTAAATTCACTCAGCATAATGTCCTCCAGATTCCTCCATGTTATATTTCACAGATTCATCGTTGTTCTTTATTGTTGCGTAGTATTCCATTGTGTGACTATAGCATGATTTGTTTATCCATTCGTCCGTTGATGGGCACCTAGGTTGCTTCCATCATTTTTGCTATTGTGAACAGTGCTGCAGTGAACATGGATATGCATATATCTATTGGTGTGAATGACGGCTCTTATTTCTCTAGGATATATTCCAAGGAGCGAGATAGCTGGATTGTGTGGTACTTCTATCTTGGCTTTTTAAGGAAGTGCCAAATCAATTTCCAAAGTGGTTGTATCATTTTACATTCCCATCGACAGTGTATAAGTGTTCCAGTCTCTCCACAGCCTGTCCAACATTTATTATTTTGTGTTTTTTGAACCCACAACCTTTAAATTAGCAGCTAACTGCTTAAATGTTGTACCATGTGAGTTCCTTAATGTACCATTATTGGTTCATTAAGTCTATTGAATGTACCACACAAATGTAAAGATGCTAATAAGAGGAGAAGCTGGATGTGGGGTATATGGGAACTCTACTATATTTCTGTAAATATAAAATGTCTAAAACAATAGTCTATGTAAATCAACATTTCAAAATGAATAATGGTTAGGGGCATGCTGAAGGATACGGACTTTTATGTAGCTGATAGAGAGTGCATTCAAAGACTGAGCTTACAAAAGGTCTTGAGTTTAGGGAAAGGTGGTCAACCTGCTATGGCTGCAATGCTTAGTGGGACAAAGAATTTAGAGAGCTGAGCTTAGCCAGAACTGCAAATGTCTTTGGGGCCCATATTTATTAGCACCTGCCAATCTCAGCAACTCTGTTGAATTAATATGGGTATTGATAAGATCTGAGGCTAAATTTCTCAACTTTGGACAAACTTCACATTTGCCTTTGATTTTTCCCTTAAGGGAAATGGGCCTTGGTAGTTCAGTAAAAGGCATAAAGATAATAATTAGCCATAATATTAGCTAAGAATCACCACGTGTCTATCAGTTTGTTGTACTGTGGTGGCTTGGGTGTTGCTGTGCTACTGGAAACTTTGTCACCGGTATTTCAAATACCAGAAGGGTCATCCTTGGTAGACAAGTTTCAGCTGAGCTTCCAGACTGAGACAGATGAGGAATAAGGACCTAGCGGTCTACTGCTGAAAAAATGGGCTGGCGAAAACCTTAGGAATAGCAGCGGAACATTGATATAGTGCTGCAAAATGAGCCCCTCAGGTTGGAAGGCACTCAGAATGCAACTGGAGAAGAGCCACCTCCTTACAGTAGAGTCGATCTTAATGATGTGGATAGAGTCAAGCTTTCAGGACGTTCATCTGGTGATGTGGCACGACTCAAAATGAGAAGAAACTGCTGCAAGCATCCATTAATAATTGGAACGTGGAATGTATGAAGTATGAATCAAGGAAAACTGGAAATCATCAAAAATGAAATAGATTACATAAAGATCTATATCCTCGGCACTAGTGAGCTAAAATGAACTAGTATTGACCATTTTGAATCACACAATCATATGGGCTACTATGCCGGGAGTGACAACTTGAAGAGGAATGGCGGCGTGTTCATTGTCAAAAAGCACATTTCAAGATCCATCCTGAAGTACAAAGCTGTCAGTGAAAAGATATCCATAAAGCTACAAGGAACACCAGTTAATAGGACTATTATTCAAATGTACACCAACCAGATGAGGAAATGGAAGATTTTTTGATAATCATAGTGCCTGTGTTGTTATTTTCAAAGTCCTGCTTTGTGCCAGGGTCTTCTCAGCGCATCCTATGTGTAAAAAAAGTAAAAAGAAGTCACTTTTGAATGATCTCTGGGTCACTGGATTGCTGGCCTACCTCCTAAACAGCAAACCAGACCAGTTGTCCTCGACTTGTTTCTGATTCACAGCCACCCTGTAGGACAGAGTAGAACTGCCCGTAGGTTTTCCTAGGTTGTAATCGTTACAGAAGCAGGCTGCCACATTTTTATCCCTCAGAGCGGCTGTTGGGTTTAAATGGCTGACCTTTCAGTTAGCAGCTGAGTGCTTAACCAGTTCACTATCAGGGTTACTGGCATACCTCCTGTCAAACAGGAAATCCCTTAATTGTGGCTTCTTAGGAATCCTAACTCTTGAAGACCTCAGCTTTCAGAAAGTAAATTCATATGAGTGAGAAAGGAGTGAGAGGGTGTGAAATGTCAAGGGATCCAGGCAGGAGGAGGAAAAGGGCCCAAACCAATCATCATGTTTTCTTTATTGGGAGCAAGAGATTATGGGAGAGGACAGGTGGAAAATAGTTGTGCCCAGGTATTGTAGAGGGAGGGCTGAAGTGTTCAGAGTTTGATGGCACCTGAACTACTACTGCCAAGATTACTTGGCTCATATCTTAAAATAAAAAAATTGCTGTCAAGTACTGAGTACTAAATAATGTCTGTTCTGCACCGATAATGACTTTAATTGATAATTAGCCATGGGGTTCATTCCCATGGAGACAGAAGAGATCTGCCTGGGACAAAGTAATGATGCTGGCAACCTCACAGGACATCACTTCCATCTTTCTTTCTCTATTCATCGAGATTCAATGGGATCAAGAGCTGCAGAGCATTGCCTCCGTGTATAAAGCACAGATTAAGAAATTCCCAGTGTGGAAGCTTTGCGTTTACAATTGTTTAATGGGCAATTTTGATTCTGTTTGTGTTTTAATAGCAGAAAGGCATTTCACGTAATATTTCAGCTCCACTGCTGCCTCTAATCTGGGTCTGCAGGTGGGGGTTTGCATTTCTTGCTTGTGATTTACATCACCCGACACCTAATGTAATGACTTCCACTGCAAGGGCCATTGCTGCGACTCTGCAGCTCCAATCTGTCACTGACAGCTTTGGGGTGTTGGGGTAGCCCCTTCAATCAGTGAACTGGTGCTGTGTGTAATTGATTACATTCTTTACCCCCAACCTCACCAACTGCTACATATCACTTATTTTACAGCTCAGTGAAAGCAATATTTTTCCCATACCCCCCTTTTCAGTAAATGCAAACTTGTCTAGGTAAGTAGTCAGTGAAACTTTAGGATGTTTTGTTTCTTTGTTTCAAGTATTCAGGAGCATATCTCCTTTAAAATTTATTATTTTATTTTATTTTTATTGTTGTGCTTTAAGTGAAAGTTTACAATTCAAGTTAGTCTCTCATACAAAAATGTATACATACATTGTTATGTGACCCTAGTTGCTCTCCCTATGCTGTGACAGCACACTCCTACTTTCCACCCCGACTTTCTTGTGTCCGTTCAACCAGCTCCTGACTCTCTCTGTCGTCTCGTCTCGCCTCTGGGCAGAAGCTGCCCATTTAGTGTCATGAATCTACTTGAGCTAAGAAGCACACTCTTCACGAGTATCATTTTATGTCCCGTAGTCCAGTCTAATCTTTGTCTGAAGAGTTGGCCTTGGGAATGGTTTTAGTTTTCGGTTGACAGAGAGTCCGGGGGCCATGTTTTCCGGGGTCCCTCCAGTTTCAATCAAACCGTTAAGTCTGGTCTTTTTACTAGGATTTGAGTTCTACACCCCATTTTTCTCCTGCTCTGTCAGGGACTCTCCATTGTGTTCCCCGTCAGGGTGGTCATTTGTGGTAGCCAGGCACCATCTAGTTCCTCTGATCTCAGGATTATGCAGTCTTTTGTTTATGTGTCCCTTTCTGTCTCCTGGGCTAATATTTTCCTTATGTCTTTGGTAGTCTTCATTCTTCTTTGCTCCAGGTTGGTTGGGACCAGTTGATGCATCTTAGATGGCCACTTGCTACCTTTTAAGACCCCAGATGCCACTCACCATAGTAGGATGCAGAACATTTTCTTAATAAGCTTTGTTAGGCCAATTGACCTCGATGTCCCCTGAAAGCATGGTCCCCAGACCCCCACCCCCCACCCCATCCCTGCTACTCTGTTTCTCAAAGCATTTGATTGTGTTAAGGAAACTTCCTAGCTTTGGTTTAGTCCAGTTGTGCTGACTTACCCTGGAGTGTGTTCTGTCCTTCCCTTCACCTAAGATAATAATGTCTACTATCTAGTTTGTGAATAACACTCAACCCTCCCTCCCCAAACTCGTAACCATCAAAGAATGTTGTCTTCTGTGTTTAAACCTTTTCTTGAGTTCTTATAATAGTGGCCTTATACAATATTTGTCCTTCTGTGACTGACTAAATTCACTCAGCATAATATAATGCCCCGCAGCTTCCTCCATGTTATGTTTCACAGCTTCATTGTTGTTCTTTATCCTTGCATAGTATTCCATTGTGTGAATATACCATGATTTGTTTATCCATTCATCCGTTGATGGGCACCTAGGTTGTTTCCATCTTTTTGCTATCCTGAACAGTGCTGCAGTGAACATAGGTGTATATAATATCTATTCGTGTGATGGCTCTTATTTCTCTAGGATATATTCCAAGGAGTGGAATTGCTTGATCGTATGGTACTTCTATTTCTAACTCTTTAAGAAAGTGCCAAATCGATTTCCAGAGTGGTTGTACCATTTTACATTTTTACCAACAGCGTACAAGGGTTCCAGTCTCTCCACAACCTCTCCAGCATTTATTATTTTGTGTTTTTGGATTAATGCTAGCCTTGTTGGGGTGAGATGGTATCTCATTGTAGTTTTGGTTTGCATTTCTCTAATGGCTAATGATCGTGAGCATTTCTTCATGTGTGTGTGAGCCACCTGAATGTCTTCTTTGGTGAAGTGCCTGTTCATATCCTTTGCCCATTTTTTAATTGGGTTATTTGTCTTTTTGTTGTTGAGGTTTTACAGTATCTTGTAGATTTTAGAGATTATACACTGATCAGATTTGATGTAGCCCAAAATGTTTTCCTAGTCTGTAGGTTGTCTTTTGACTCTTGGTGAAGTCTTTTGATGAGCATAAGTGTTTGATTTTTAGGATCTTTCTGTTATCTAGTCTCTCTTCTGGTGCTTGTGCATTGTTACTTATGCTTCGTGTTCTGTTTATACCATATATTAGGGCTCCTAGCATTGTCCTTATTTTTTCTTGCATGATCTTTATCGTTTTCAATTTTATATTTAGGTCTTTGATCCATTTTGAGTTAGTTTTTGTGCATGGTGTGAGGTATAGGTCTTGTTTCAGTTTTTTGCAGATGGATATCCAGTTATGCTAGTACCGTTTGTTAAAGAGACAGTCTTTTCCCCAATTAACAGACTTTGGGCCTTTGTCAAATATCAGCTGTCATGGGTGGATGAATTTATGTCTGGATTCTCAATTCTGTTCCATTGGTCTATGTATCTGTTGTTGTACCAGTACCAGGCTGTTTTGACTACCGTGGCTATATAATAGGTTCTAAAATCAGGTGGTGTGAGGCCTCCTACTTTGTTCTTCTTTAATAATGCTTTCCTCACTGGGACCTCTTCGCTTTCTAAATGAATTTGGTGATTTGTTTCTCCATCTCATTAAAAAATGCTCTTGGAATTTGGATCGAGATTGCACTGTATCTGTAGATGGCTCTGGGCAGAATTAACATTTTCAGAATGTTGCATCTTCCTGTCCTTGAGCAAGGTATGTTTTTCCACTTAAGCAGGTCTCTTGGTTTCTTGCAGTAGTGTCTTGTAGCTTTCATTGTATAGGTCTTTTACGTCTCTCATTAAGATTTATTCCTAAGTATTTTATCTTCTTGGGGGATATTGTAAATGGTATTGATCTGGTGATTTCCTCTTTGAAGTTCTCTTTGTTGGTATAAATGAATCCCAACTGATTTTTGTATGTTTAGCTTGTATCCTGAAACTGCTGAAATCTTCTATTAGTTCCAGTAGTTATCTTGTGGATTCTTTGGGGTTTTCTGCATATAAGGTCATATTGTCTGCAAATAGAGATACTTTGACTTCTTCCCTACGAATTTGGATGCCCTTTATTTCTTTCTCTAGCCTAACTGCTCTGGCTAGGACCTCCAGCACAATGTTGAATAAGAGTGGTGATAAAGGGCATCCTTGTGTGGTTCTGTTCTCAAGGAGAATGCTTTCAAAGTTTCTTCATTTTAGGATGATGTTGGCCTTTGGCTTTGTCCTTAAATATGTTGAGGAATTTCCCTTCTATTTCTATTTTGTTGAGAGCTTTTATCATGAATGGGTGTTGGACTTTGTCATACCTTTTCTGTATCAGGTGATAAGATCATGTGCTTCTTGTCTTTTATTTATGTGATGGATTACATTGATTATTTTTCTAATGTTGAACCACTTCTGCATACCTGTTATAAATCCCACTTGATCATGGTGAATTATTTCTTGATATGTTGCTGAATTCTAGTGGCTAGAATTTTGTTGGGGATTTTTACATCAATGTTCATGAAGGATATTGGTCTATAATTTTCTTTTTTGTGGTGTCTTTACCTGGTTTTGGTGTCAGGGTTATGCTGAATTCATAGAATTAGTTTGGGAGTGTTCCATCCTTTTCTCTGCTCTGAAATACCTTTAATAGTAGTGGTGTTAACTCTTCTCTGAAAGTTTGGTAGAATTCTCCAGTGAAACTGTCAGGGCCAGGGCTTTTTTTAAATGTCATCTTTTACATAGTGACATCTGTTTCCCTATTTTCAGTGTTTTAGCTGTGACTTATTTTTGTGACTTCTCTATCTGTGTTGATACCTGATTGCTTTATCCTGTGTTCTAGTCTTGGGTTGTTATCTGATGTTATTAATTTTCTAACTGAAGGACTCCCTTTAGTATTTCTTGTGATTTGTGTTTGGTTTTTACAGATTCCCTAAGCTTCTGTTTATCTGGAAATGCCCTAATTTTACCATCATATTTGAGAGACAGTTTTGCTGGATATATAATTCTTATCTGGTAGTTTTTTTTCATTCAGGGCTTTATATATGTCATCCCAGGGCTTTTTTTTTTTTTTTTTGGTTGGGAGTTTTTTTTATTACCTTTTCAATCTCTTCTTTTGTTATAGGTTTATTTAGTTGTTCTGCCTCTGTTTGTGTTAGTTTAGGTAGATAGTGTGTTTCTAGAAATTTATCTATTTCTTCTAGGTTTTTAAATTTGTTAGAGTACAATTTTTCCTATTATTCTGTTAATGATTCTTTTAATTTCAGTTGGGTCTGTTGTGATATTACCCATCTAATTTCTTATATGGGTTATTTGCTTCCTGTCCTGTTTTTCTTTTGTCAGTTTGGCTAAAGGTTTATTGATTTTGTTGATGTTTTCAAAGAACCAGCTTTTTTCTTGTTAACTTTTTCCATTGTTTTTCTATTCTCTACTTCATTTAATTCTGCTCTAATTTTATTATTTCTTTTTTTCTCCTACCCGAGGGCGTCTTTTGCTGCTCTCTTTCAAATTGTTCGAATTGTAGAGTTAATGTTTTGATTTTGGCGCTTTCTTCTTTTGGATATGTGCATTTATCGCTATAAACTGACCAGTGAGCACTGCTTTTGCTGTGTCCCAAAGGTTCTGGTAGGATGTGCTTTAATTCTCATATGAGTTGATGAATTTCTTTATTCCATCCTTAATTTCTTCTATAACCCAGTAGTTTTTGAGAAAAGTGTTAAGTTTCCATGGGTTTGATTTTTATTTTCCTTGCCTTTTCTGTTGTTGATTTCTACTTTTATGGCTTTATGGTCAGATAAGATGCTTTGTAGTATTTCGATGTTTTGAATTCTGTTAAGGCTTGCTTTATGGCTTAATATGTGGTCTATTTTGGAGAATATTCCATGTGCATTGGAAAACAAAGTATACTTGGTTGTTGTTGGGTGAAGTGTTCAGTATATGTCTAGGAGATCAAGTAGGTTGATTGTGGCATTTAGATCTTCCGTGTCTTTATTGAGCTACTTTCTGGATGTTCTATCCTTCACTTAAAGTGGTGTGTTGAAGTCTCCTACTATTATTGTGGAACTGTCTATCTCTCTTTTCCATCCTGTTAGAGTTTGTTGTATGAATTTTGGAGCCCTGGCATCGGGTGCGTAAATAGTTATTATAGTTATGTCCTCCTGGTGTACTGACCCTTTAATCATTATACAGTGTCCTTCCTTAACCTTTGTGGTGGATTTTACTTTAAAGTCTCTTTTGTCGGAGATTAATATTACCACTCCTGCTCTTTTATGAGTGTTGTTTGCTTGATATATTCTTCTCCATCCTTTGAGTTTTAGTTGGTTTGTGTCTTTAAGTCTAAGGTGTGTCTCTTGTAGGCAGCAAGCATATGGACAGATCGTGTGTTTTTATCCAATCTGCCACTCTACATCTCTTTATTGGTGCATTAAGTCCGTTTACATTCAGTGTAATTATTGATAGGTATGAGTTTATTGCTGTCCTCCTGATATCTCTTTTTGTGTGTTGTTCAGTTTCTTTGTTCCCTTTAATTTTCTGTGCTGAGTCATTTTTCTTTAGGTTTTTTTCCATCTTTTTCATTGTTGTTGATTTTGTGTTTGCTCAGTCTTTATATTTTTCTAGTTTTTTATTTTGATTTGTAATATTGTTAGTTTCCTTTGTGGTTACCTTAATATTTACTTCTTTTTTTCTAAGTTTAAACCACTGTTTTATTTCTTTATATTGCCTTGAATTCCTCTCCATATGAAAGAATTATGACTAAATTTTTAGTGTCTCTCTTTTGTTGTAATGTTGCCATCTTTTACATATTGACATGTCTTTCCCAGTTTTCAGTGTTTTAGCTTTGATTTATTTTTGTGACTTCCCTCTCAGGGTCGATATCTGGTTGCTCTGTCCTGTGTTCTAGTCTTGGATTGGTGTCTGATGTTATTGATTTTCTAACCGAAGGACTCCCTTTAGTATTTCTTGTAAGTTTTGTTTAGTTTTTGCAAATTCCCTAAACTTCTGTTTATCTGGAAATGCCCTAATTTTGCCATCATATTTGAGAGACAGTTTCGCTGGATATATAATTCTGGCTGGAAGTTTTTTTCCTTCAAGGCTTTATGTATGTCATGCCATTGCCTTCATGCCTGCATGGTTTTTGCTGAGTAGTTGGAGCTTAGTCTTATTGACTCTCTTCTGTAGATGACTTTTCTTTTATCCCTAGCTGCTCTTAAAATTTCTTTGGTTTTGGCAAGATTGATCATAATGTATTTTGGTGAGTTTCTTTTAGGATCTACCTTATGTGGGGGTTCAATGAGCATTTTGGATAGATATCTTGTCATCTTTCACGATATCAGGGAAGTTTTTTGCCAGCAAATCTTCAACAATTCTCTGTATTTTCTGTTATCCCCTCCTGTTCTGGTACTCCAATCACTCGTAGGTTATTCCTCTTCATAGAGTCTCACATAATTCTTAGGGTTTCTTCATTTTTTTTAATCCTTTTATCTGGTTTTTCCTCAAATAAGTCGGTATCAAGTTCTTTATCTTCAATCTCAGTGTTTTTGACTTCCATTGTCTCAATTCTGCTCCTGTGACTTTCTACTGAATTGTCTAATTCTGAAATTTTATTGTTAATCTTCTGGCTTTCTGATTACTGTCTCTCTATGGATTCTTGCATCCTATTATATTTTTCATTATGCTCTTCTATAATCTTCTTAAGTTCCTGTATTGCTTTGTCTGCATGTTCCTTGGCTTGTTCTGCGTTTTGCGTGATCTCCTTCGTGATTTCTTGAAGAGTTCTGTATATTAATCTTTTGTAGTCTATCTCCGGTGATTCCAAGAAATTCTCTTCCTCTGGAAAATTTCTTGATTCTTTGTTTTAGGAACTTGCTGGAGCCATCATGGTTTGCCTCTGTATGTGATTTGGTATTGGCTGTTGTCTCCAAGCCATCAGTAAGTTATTATATTTATTTGTTTTATGTTTGCTTACTGTCTCCTAGCTTCTTGTTTTATTTTGTTTTGATATTCCCAAATAGGCTGCTTATGTGAGCTAGTTTTATTATTGGTGCCTTTGAAGGTCTAACATCCTTTCACTTGGTGGTTTTATCTGTTACTAGGTATGTGAGCCCTGGGGTCTGTTTACTTTGCTTGTATGAGTTCACTTCAGATGTCCAGGTAGTTGGTCACCAAGTGTGTGGTGCTGTCTTCTCACCTATAGTCCTAGACAGGCAGGGGTGGTTGGTGTAGGCACATGTATATGGCTGCAGCAGCGGATCACGCGCTGAGTAAGGCAGGGAGGTGACGGCTGCCCCTGCGTGTCTGGGAGGAAAGCGTGTCTCTGTTCCCTAGAGCGTGTAGGTGTGTGGGTTTTGCAGCCGTACTTGGAGCACCCAATGCTGTTGGCTTTAAGGACTAGGGGGCTCCACTGGTTCTTGGACCCCTTCCTTGGGTGCCTAGGGGACGTGGGTGGAGCCACCAGTCCTTAGGCCCCTGATGTGGGTAAGTGAGGACCCTGCTTAATGGGCAGGGCAGTGTCAAATATTATGAACTTGCCACTTCATCATATTGCTGATACAGTTGAAGTCAGACTTCAGGTATATATCCTGTTGTACTGTGGTAATTAGGGCCTACGCTGTTGAAATGGGCCCACACAAGTCTATACAGGGGTAAAAGGCATTCAAAGTCTGTGGACCCTTTATGCCTATGCCTAGGCAAAGAAGCTGTGCATACCCTGAGTTCCTGGCTTAAGGGAGCGGGTAGATCATTTTTTCCCTGTTTGTTAATTTGTTCACTCTCCAAGGCTGGGAGAATGGCTTAGGGTATGTGACAGGTCCTTCTTCCGGCCCAGGGGACTCGGCAATTGCTGAAGCTGGCCCGGGACCCAGTGCAGAGTGGGGAGGGGGTAGGTAAATGGGAGAGAGGTTTTTCCCAAAGCAGGTGTTTTTCGATCCATGCGGTAGGTCAGAAACAAGTACTTGTCTATTGCATATGGAGCGCTGCTTTTCACTGGTTCTGGATGCCGGAGTAGACTGCCACTGAGTGTCTCGCGATGTTGGAAAATGCCTCCCGAGTACCACTGCTTACCTTACCGCACATGCCAGCTGATCCAGCCTGAAGGATGCTGGCTCCTGCCAGGGCAGGTCTGACAACTCCTTCCTGCTTCCAAACAGTCTTTCCCTCCCCCTGCCACTCAGTCCGGTTCGTCAACTTTGCCTTTGATGTTCAGGGCTCCTAAATTGTCTCATAAAATTGATTCACTTATTTTTTTGGGTCTTTGTTGTAAGAGGGACCACAGGAGGCATCTGACTACTCTGCCATCTTGGCCCCGCCTCCTTTAAAATTTATAACACATTCTTTCTAGGATGCCATTAGTGCCTGAGCTCTCTACTAACCAATTAAGGTAGTTTAGGATGATATTTGAAGCTAGAATTCCAGCCGTCTGTATCTAAGCAGCAGCCATTGCTGTGGTTGTCTTCTAGGACGGTAACAGATGTTTTAGCTGATATATAGCACCTGTAATTTTACTGTCAACATTGCAGTTCAATGACAGTCCCTAAGAACCACTTATTTCTGTGAGTTTGGTGGAATTGATAGCCTTTTGGGGTAATAGAATATGGAGCTGCGATTTTGAGGGCAAGATTCAGTATGATCCTTTAGGTTGTGTCAGTAGGCATTATATTATACCAAATAACTTATCCAAATGAATAGTCTTTAATTTTCAAGTCCCTTGGATTTTGAGTGACTGATAAATTAAGAGAATGAGATTGATTATGAGTAGTGAGAAGAAAAAAGTACATCAGAAACTTAGAAAAGAACAGAATCTTAAAACTGGCTTAGCCCATAATGCATTCCAGTGAATTGTTAAGATGCTATTATCATGTTAAGAAGTTGTCTGCTTTCATGTAAAGGTCTCTGAGAGTATTTTTGGTTGGCCATTAAGTCAGAGCAAGGCAAACCAGACAGCAGTTGTGACTTGAACGTTCAGTGCTGGAAAACGATTCTGTAATTCCATTTCAGCTTCCATGTGGAAGGTGATGGTGCCTCAGTGCTGTTTGTATCATTAAAACTCAGGAGGGAAAATGTACAGTGAGTGGAAAAGAGGAAGGTGAAAATAATTGGAGCTCTGAGACCAATGACATTCCAACCCTGGAAGCTGTGTGTATATTTAAAGAATCGAATGCTGTCTAAAAGATCCTGAAGGAGCCCTGGTGGCGCAGTGGTTAAGTGCTCAGCTGCTTATCGAAAGGTCAGGAGTTCAAACCCATTAGCAGCTCCACAGGAGAAGGATGTGGCAGTCTGCTTCTGTAAAGATTTACAGTCTTGGAAGCCCTATGGAGGCGTTCTACTCTGTCCTGTAGGATTGCTATGAGTTGGAATTGACTCAACTGCAATGAGGTTAGAGGACTCTGAAGGAGTCTTTTTGTGATTCTCTGGAAGGCTGTCAACCACCTGCCTGCATCTAGGCAGTGGAGCCCCTGGAAAGGATTCGAAATCTGACTCTGCACTTGATAAGAGAAATCAGGATACAGCAGGACATTCTTGGAGCTTATCCAAGAGAGTTTACTTATCGAAATAACAAATATTTTCATTACCCAAACTCTCCCCTTCAGCCCAAGCCACTCTTTGTGCTTTCTAACCTCTGTACAGCTTTCCATCCCTGGAATGCTTCCCCTTCTCTCACTTAATGAGTGAAAAAACTTGGCCCAAATCCCAAGGTATTCTGGAAAGAAGACGAGTCTGGACTTCATAGGAGCTTTGGGTTCTAGTCTTGGCACAATTACTTAACCTGTGCAACCTGAATTTCCTTATGTGACAAAGTTGACTGTGTGGCTAGAAGATCATTCATGTTTCTTCCAGCATTAAGAATTCTTAAGTCTCGCTAAATTTTAAGTAACCTCAGAGAAGTCCGTTCTGTGTGGCTGCTTGGAATGGGGAGGGTGACAGGATTTACTTACCTCTATAGAAAAGCACTGACAAGCCTTCTGAATTTTCACATTAAAAATCAATCCTACTTACTCTTTGCTTGTCTCAGGTAATAGGAATCTGTTTTATGTCAGCAACAGGAGATACTAGTTCTACACTTTTTTTCCAAGGAGCCCTGATGTCATAGTGGTTAAGTGCTCGGCTGCTAGCTGCTAACGGCAAAAGGTCGGCCAGCCTCTCCATTGGAGAAAGATGTGGCAGTCTGCTTCTGTAAAGATTACTGCTTTGGAAACCCTATGGGACAGTTTCACTTTCTCCTATAGAGTTGCTGTGAGTAGGAAACGACTCGACGGCAACAGGTTTTGTTTGTTTTTTCTGGACACTTTTTCCATGCATGTTTTTTAAGAAGAAATGAGCACATACTATATTTATTGTTAATACGCTGATTCTTAATTAACAATATACTCATGTCATGTGCTACTTATACCCATTGCCGTTGATTCTGACTCATAGCGACTCCATAGGACAGAGTAGAACTGCCCCATATGTTTTCCAGTGAATGGCTGGTGGATTTGAACTGCTGACCTGTTTGGTTAGCAGCCTGAGCTCTTAATCACTGTGCTATCAGGGCTCCACTTAAAGCAATTGTATTTTCTTCTTTTTTTTTTTAACGTTTTATTATGTTTAAGGTGAGAGTTTGCACAACAAATTAGGTTCTCATTTAACGATTTCTACACAAATTATTCAGTGATGCTGGTTATATTTTTCATAGTGTGTCATTATTCTCGTTCATTCCATCTGGTTGTACTATTTCCAGTACTTTAGTTTCCTGCTGCTTTACTGTCTCATCTTTGCTGTAGAGTAATTTTTGACTATTTGGGCCCCAGTAACCATATTTTCTGAAGTGAGTACTCTATCACATGGTATATTATTGGGATCACTTTCAGTTGAGGGTGTCCTTTATCAGGTAAACAAACTCAATAGACTCCAGCTGCTGCTGTCTTTGACAGCTGTGTCATATGTCATACTCTGGAAATGATTCTGAAAGGAGAGATGTGGATAGGAGGTGCAGCCAACTTACAGTATCTGCTACAAAGAGATAGATCTAGCATAGTAGAATTTACAGAACTGAGAATTCTTACAATCACCTTATTTTATACATCTATGCTGTCTAGTAGGAGCCCTGGTGGCGGAGTGGTTAAGAGCTCAGGCTGTTAATCAGTAGGTCAGCAGCTGGAGGCACAAAATGTTGCATCCCCTTTAAAAGAGTATTTTAAACTCTCATCCTGCAGAAGGGCTACAGTGGGAGAGAAAAATGCAGAAACTAAGTTGTTGGAAAGACTAACAAGAAATAGGCCAGTAGGACCTGTGTTCTGTGTAATGAAAGCCAGAATTAGTTGCCATCAAGTTGATAGAGATTCATGGTGACTCCCATGTGTTTCAGAACTGTGCTCCACAGGGTTTCCGGTGACTGGTTTTTTGCACATAGATCACCAGGCCTTTCTTCCAAGGCACCCCTGGTGGACTTGCACGTCCACTTTTTGTTATCCTTTGCACCACTCAGGAACTCTCTTTCTAATGAAAACACCTGGTTTTAAGTGCATGTAAATAGCCTTGGGTGATGGAGGGGAAACAAAGAAAAGGCATTACTTTAGAAAAATAAGGAGTATTAGAGGTAAGAGATAAGAGTACTCCATGCATTTAAATTTCTTCTTCTTTTTTTTTAAACCATGTATTTAACTGGCTAGTCCACAAACAGGTAAATGGAAAACAGTAAACTGATTGTTTTATTATCTATCAGAAAGTATATGAGTACATTATCTAGTTTATCACTGCCATTCTTGATTTGTTGGTATAAACTAAGCTGGTTTGCTTGTGCTGCGTCAGTTAGACATCATTAATCATCTGTGGTTATTGCCAGAGAAGAAAATCAGTATCTGAGAAGATTAAAATCGCCTTCTTGTACCTGGCCTTCTTTTATTTAAAAAAAACTCCTTATATCAAGGAAATTACAACGCTGAAAACCAGATAGTTAGTGACAACAGACTCTAGCACATTAATTAGGACATGTCCAGTACTGTTGAACATCGGCCTCATGTTTTTCATACTAAAGAAATCTAGCTTTTCCCATAACTCATTCCCCTAGTTCACTCAGTCTCTGTGTAGGTCCCTTCAATAGAGAAGTTAAGTAATCAGCATGAGTGTCTACAAGTTGAGAAGATCTTGATTCCTTCTGGAGATGTATTTTGGAAAACCTCGTCGTGTTTTGGAAAAGTTATGCAAAGGTAATTAGTGGAGAATCTGAGTTCAGGGTCCTAGCAAAGAGGGTGGTGTGTGCTTTGACAAAATGTGCGTTGATATTGAAAGAGCACAAGGGAATCAGCTTTGTGCCCCTGAGCAAATCATTTATTGATACCAGGGCTTATTTTTCTTCTTTGGAAATAAGAAGCTTGGACAGATTTTTTATGGTGCAGATTTCATGATTCTGTATTGGAAATATTCTGCCTCAGAGTTTGGAATTCGTTAAATGTGTCACCCCTGAGCACAAATAAAAATACACTGAAAATTGCTGAAAGTACTGCAGTAGTAAATGCCCAGTACAACTCATTGTCCCTTTCAGGGAAAAAATTGCAAGTTCCCAAGGAAATTCTCATGAATTCTGATCCTTGTCAGGAGGCATAAGTAAATCGATGTATATTGGTCAGCTTGCTTTCATGAGCCTATTTTTCTTCCCTCCTTTCTGTCTCTATACCTATATGGTGAGTGCAGTATGCAGCAAAAGCCTGCAGTTACCCAGCAGCTTCTCAAATAAGCAAGCAAAGGTGACTCACCAAATTCCAGAGGTATTTTGCTTATCAAGCAAAAACAAGTTGTCTCAAAAAAAGAAAGCAACTGTTCTAGTAGAGTGTTGGCTTTAAATTAGCACCTACTCTAGGCTATGCTTGCTCTGTCACGTGCTGTTATGTGTCCAGTCAAAGGCTGGGAGAATTAAAATGCATAAAGGGGTCATTATGTAACTAGTGATAGGAAAAAACAAAACAAACAAAAAAAGGTCAAATCCAAATCCCTTTCAAAGGCTTCCAAGTTAATCCCCAAAGTAAGAACTTCTTTTTTTTACAGTTACCCTATCTGCCAAATCCAACCCAATCCCATTATTTTATTCCATAAATTAATTTATTTAACACCTATCCAATGGGCATATGTCCAATGATGGCTCCCCAAAATGTCTGGAGAACAACTTGTTGCCAAGACACAGTTGAGCTTATTGCTGACCATTTTAAGGCTGGGGAGACCTTTAGTTTGAGAGAGCCTGATAACTTTTTAGGAGGAGAAGGGCAAGACCGAGGATACTGAGACTGAGTTCTAGCTTAAAGGGAGGGGATCATGATTAGGATTGGGTAAAGATCACGACATAATCTTTAGAATTGGTGGGCCCAACAAAATAGAGATTGTAAGGCGAGAGGTTCAAAAATTGTCAGTTAATGCCTTCTGTTGAAGGTTTCTTTGAACGAACAATAAAGCTATTTGCAACTTTTATCTTCCTGGGCAGTAATGTCTTGGAATAATAAAGTCCCGTTGATGAATACAGTAGAATAGTAGAATCATGTTACTGTAGACAGTAAGCTGTGTGTGAGCAGGTGGTTTCTGTTCTCAGGAGTATATGCTCTGCTGCTCTTAGATGTTTATATTTTAAAGTTTACAGAGGTAAGTGACAAAAATTGAAGGAATAGAGATACCATTAGGTTGGTACAATGGTAGACAAATTCATGGAGGAGGTAACATTTGAGGTACCTGATCATTGGGTAATGTTTAGATGGTATGGGTGGTAGCTTACTGTTTCATGCTAAAAGCTACTACTGGTTGGTTAGTTGTGTCTTGCTTTCTTCCCTAGGGTTCATTCAAGGCAAGTAAAGACCTTATTGTTCTGCCATAGTACTGTGGAAGGAAAAAAAGCAGAGTCATTGAGCGAGATTCGGTGCCCTATTTTTGAAGGCTCTTGGGTCCTCTGCAACAATATGACATATTTCTTTGTGCTTTTTATAAACGAAGCTCAGAACTTGGGGTAGAGCTAAGTGATGAGCTCTTTACCTTCTTATTGAGGATGGCCTCCATTAGCACCATGTAAACATCACTTAAATATTAGGGAAAGACAAGGGTGAGGTGATTTGTTGGAGTCTTAGGGACTTTATTCAAGGATACAAGTCTGTAGTAGCTTATTTTCTCATCTGAGCTTCATAGTTATAGGTTCCTTTTTCTTCCAAGATGGCAGAGCTTAAAGCCAGAGTCCTCTTTTGTTAAGCAGTGGTTAGAGACCCCAGGAGGCAGGAACTGAAAAGCTTCAAATAGGTGTGGAATTGAAAAAATTATTGGAGGCGGAAGTGTTGACGGACTTTGATTTTTGGAGAGCTCTTCCCTTTCCCTCTCCCCCAACCTCTTTCTCTCTTACATATACTTTTTTTTTTTTTAAACGGACACAAAGAGGAAAATGATCTGGTGTGTAGGATGAAGGACCACTAAGTTCAGAGACGAATGAGAATCACTCTGTTTAGGGGTTAGAGATACGACTGAGGGTTGGGGAATCCAATGTTAAGGGTATTTCTGGCTAATAAGTTTTTAAAAAATGAACAAATTAGGACAACTTTGCATTCCACTTCTTCAGGGAACTGAACTTCTTGAGAAGATGGATTGGTGTTTTGAAGGCATTCTGGGGGATTTTCATCCTAGCACTTGCGGTATTTAATACATTATCAAGTTCATTTTCCAAATAAGTGGCTATATAAAGTTCCCTCAGAGCTCTTAACTAGACCTAGGTCACATTTATCCTTAACCAAGCTGAAGATGCATTGAGGAATTGCTGCACTCTTTAAAAGATGGTGGAAAGGAAAATGTTACAGCTCCGCCTTGTGTTGTGTGAGGCCATAAACACTCTCAATTGACCCATAGCAGCAGAATCCACTCCATTAGTATCCATCCTAAAAGTATCTCTCCTGAAGGCTTTTCTGGGACTAGAACCACACTGTAAAAGCAAATATCAAGGGATACTTGCAAGACCACACCAAAACATTCCAGTGGTGACTTCTATCATATTTAGCTTGTTGAAAAAGGAAATCACCCTCTACTCAGTAATTGGAGCAAGAGCTTGCCCTTTCCAATGTTCTGGAGCATTCTTGCACTAAATCATGCCCAGCAATAATTACTAATTTCCCGTAGGTTCCTGTCAACTCTCCATATAAACAGAGGGGAGTAGATCATCAGACCTGTACAGTAGTCATGAATGTTCTCAGGATGACTTTGGCCCAACAAATCAATCAATGCAAGAAGTTACTCCTATTATCATAGGTTATCTCCTTGTGATTTGTTTTCCTTGCTCAGACTTCCTAACATCTTTATTTCAAGGAATATGGTGAAGATAGTAGGATCGGTGGGTGATGAAGGGAGAGCTGTTGTTGTGTGCTATGAAGTCGATTCTGAGTCATAGCAGCCCTATAGGAAAAAGTAGAGCTCTTCCATAGGCTTTCCTAGGCTGTAATCTTTTTGGGAGCAGACTGCCAGTTCTTTCTCCTGCATAGCCACTGATGGGTTCAAGCCACCTACCTTTTGGTGAGCAACTGAACACTTAACCATTGCACCACAAAGGCTACTTGGAGGGAGAGTGAGTGAGCACAAATACCGTAATTTGCCCAAGCATTTACTTCAAAGATAAGTGACTGAGCTCTTTGCCATGAATCCAAAGATAAAATCCATTCAGACTTTACTGTCTGTTATGAACTGAATTGTGTCCCCCCAAAACATGTGTCAACTTCGCTAGGCTATTCCCAGTAATGTGTGATTGTCCTTCGTTTTGTGATCTGATGTAATTACCTATGTGTTATAAATCTTAACCTCTATGATATTAATATGTGGAGTAGCTAAAGTGAACGGAAGAAATGATGAAGTAAAAGAGTTGAACAGAAGATTTCAAAGGGCAACTCGTATTACAGTGAAATGTGCGAAGACCTGGAGTTAGAAAACCAAAAGGGAAGAATACACTCAACATTCATCAAGCTGAAAGAACTGAAGAAAAAATTCAAGATTCGAGTTGCAATATTGAAGGATTCTATGGGCAAAATACTGAACGAATCAAGAAGCATCAGAGGAAGATGGAAGGAATATGCAGAGTCACTGTGCCAAAAAGAATTGGTTGACGTTCAGCCATTTCAAGAGGCAGCATATGATCAAGAAACAGTGGTACTGAAGGAAGAAGTCTAAGCTGTGCTCAAGGTAATGATGAAAAACAAGGCTCCAGGAATCGACAGAGTATCAGTTAAGATGTTTCAACAAATGGATGCAGTGCTGAAGTGCTCACTCATCTATGCCAAGAAATTTGGAAGACAGCTACCTGGCCAACCGACTGGAAGAGATCCATATTTATGCCTATTACAAAGAAAAGTGATCCAACAGAATGCAGAAATTATTGAACAGTATCATTAATATCACATACAGGTAAAATATTGCCGAAGATCATTCAAAAGCGGTTGCAGCAGTACATCAACGGGGAGCTGCCAGAAGTTCAAGCCAGATTCAGAAGAGGACATGGAACGAGGGATATCATTGCTGATGTCAGGTGGATCTTGGCTGAAAGCAGAGGAACCAGAAAGATGTTTACCCATGTTTTATTGACTACGCAAAGTCATTCAACTGTGTGGATCATAACAAATTGTGGATAACATTGTGAAGAATGGGAATTCCAGAACACTTAATTGGGCTCATGCAGAACCTGTACATAGATCAATAGACAGTTGTTCAAACAGAACGAAGGGATACTGCGTGGTTTAAAGTCAGGAAAGGTGTGCATCAGGGTTGTATCCTTTCACTGTACCTGTTCAGTCTGTATGCTGAGCAGATACTCTAAGAAGCTATACTACATGAAGAAGAACTCAGCATCAGTATTGTAGGAAGAGTCATTAACAGTCTGCGTTATGCAGATGACACAGCCTTGCTTGCTGACAGCGAAGAGGACTTGAAGCACTTACTGATGAAGATCAAAGACCACAGCCTTCAGTGTGGATTACACCTCAACATAAGCAAAACAAAAATCCTCACAACTGGATGAATAAGCAACATCATGGTAAACCAAGAAAAGATTGAGGTTGTCAGGATTTCATTTTACTTGGATCCACAATCCACACCCTTGGAAGCAGCAGTTAAGAAATCAAAAGACTCGTTGCCTTGGGCAAATCTGCTGCAAAAGACCTCTTTAAAGTGTTGAAAAGCAAAGATGTCACTTTGAGGACTAAGGTTTGCCTGACCCAAGCCATGATGTTTTCAGTCACTTCATATGCATGTGGAAGCTGGATATTGAATAACGAACAATGAAGAATCGATGCCTTTGAATTGTGGTGTTGGCTAAGAATATTAAATATACCGTGGACTGCCAGAAGAACGAACAAATCTGTCTTGGAAGAAGTACAGCCAGAATGCTCCTTAGAAGTAAGGATGGTGAGATTTTGTCTCATGTGCTTTGGACATGTTATCAGGAGGGACCAGTCCCTGAAGAAGGACATCATGCTTGGTAAAGTAGATGGTCAGCGAATAAGAGGAAGACCCTCAACGAGATGGAATGACACAGTAGCTGCAGCAATGGGATCAAGCATAACAATGATCATGAGGATGACGCAGTACTGGGCAAAGTTTCATTCTGTTTTACATAGGGTGGCTAAGTCAGAACTGACTTGACAGCACCTAACAATAATAAGGGCAAGAGATCACAGGCCAACAAGATCAGTACCTGAGGTTCTGTTGAGCAAGGGATGTTGTAAGTGGATGTTGACTATGAATGAGGTCGGGGCTTACTCTGAGCAGAAAGTCACAATTAGGTGAGATTGCATACACAATGGGAAGAAGAGAAGCTTTCGTAGCGCAGAGAATCATCCATCAGCGTTAGTTTGGCTGTCCTTGGTCTACCACGGACTCTACATTCTCCACCACCTCATCTTCCTTTTCACCTAAAGAAGGTTTAGAGCTAGTGAATCCCAACAGGGCAGTGCTTAAGCCTTTCCCAGTCCGATATTCTCCATATCATCCTCTTTCCTGTGCACCCTTGAACTTGATTTTTTTCCTGATTACTCAAACTACCCCCAACAGTCCCTTCTCTGAACACTTAATTACTTGCTTTCTGGATCAGTTTATCAGCACCAAACTATGCCAGGCAATACTTGTAGCTTCCCATGGATTCCTGTCCTTTCTCCAGATAAACTCTGAGAGAGTTAGAACAAAGGCCATATTTTTGGTGCCTTCCCAGCTCAGGCTTCATGTTGCCTTATTGTCAAACTTGGTTCCAGGCATTCTTTCACATGTTTCTGTCATACGCTTTGAGAATTAAGATCCCTGGCTGCGACAGGCAGTGCTCTTGTGTGCCTGGAGACAGCTTATATTGTTTCCATGGTAGGGTAGAAACACTTCTCTGTTGCTGCCTTAGTTATCTAGTACTGCCATAACAGAAATACCACAAGTGGATGGCTTTAAGAAAGAGAAATTTATTGTCTTAAAGTTTAGGAGGGTGGAAGTCTGAATTCCGAGCCCTGCCTTAAGGGGAAGGCCTTATCTCTCTCTGTTGGCTCTAGAGGAAGGTCCTAGTCTCTTTTGCTTCCTGCTTCCTTGGAGATCTCCATGTGGCTTGGCATCAATCTTCCCCAATCTCTGCTCTGCTCGCTCGTTTAATCTCTTTTATATCTCAAAGAGATTGACTCAAGATACACCCTACATTAATCCTGCCTCATTAACATAACAAAAAGTACATTCCCAAATGAGATGATAACCACAGGCATAGAGGTTAGAATTTACACCATATGCTTTTGGGAGACACAATTAAGTTCATAACAGTTGCCAAAAAAACAAACAAACCAAACCCGTTGCTGTTGAGTCATTTCCAACTCGTAGCAACCCTATAGGACAGAGTAGAACTGTCGCGTATGGTTTCCAAGGAGTGTCTGGTGGAGTCGAACTGCCAACCTTTTGGTTATCAGCTAAGCTCTTAATGACTGAGCCACCAGGGCCCAGCAGTTACCAAGGAAGTGGCAATTTATTTTTCTGGCAAATGAATAATGAACTTCTTCAATGGGTGCTTCAATGCTGTAACAGTTCCAACCTGTTTAATTGAACCCTTTCCTGCCCTGCCAGCCCTTATTTTAAACCTTTCAACATAGTTTTCATTGGGAAAGTTCAGATTATTTTATCGCTCTTTTCTTTCCCCCAAGGGAGCTTTTTTGAAATTTAATTTTTAAAATTTTTTTATTGTGCTTTAGGTGAAAGTTTACAAAGCAAATTAGTTTTCATTCGATAATTTGTACATAAAATGTTCCATGACATTGTTTGCATTCCTCCAGATGTATCAGCACTGTCCCCATTTCCGCCCTGTGGTCCCCATTTCCTTTTGTCCAGATTTTCCATCTCTCCTGCCTTCCCATCTCTACTTTTGAGCAGATGTTGTCCTTTTGATCTCGTATAATTGATTGTTTTGAGGAACATACTCCTCCTGGGTGTTATTGTTTATTTTATGGGACTCTCATTATTTGACTGGAAGGTGGTCTCCACAAATGGCTTCCTTTCCAGGTCAGAAGGATTTCTTAGGGCCGTAGTTTCAGGTGTTCCTACAGTCTGTGTCAGACCAGTGAGTCTAGTCCTTTTTGTGAATTTGATTTTTGTTCTACGTTTTTGTCCCGCTTTGTCCGGGACCTTCTGTTGTGATCCCAGTCAGAGCAATTGGTAGAGGTAGCCGAGCACCATCTCGTTCTGGTCTTGGAGTCCTGTAGACTGTGGTTCATACAGTCCGTTAGTACTTTGGACTAACTACTCCCTTGAGTCTTTGGTTTTCTTCACTTTTCTTTTCTTTGCCCTGGATGGTAAGAGACCAATAGTTGTATCTTAGATGGTTGCTCGCAAGCTTTTAAGACTCCAGACCCTACTCACCAAAGTAGGATGTAGAACATTGTCTTTATAAACGACGTTGTGCCAATTGACGTAGATGTCTCCGAAGCCTATGGTCCTTATCCTTTGCACCTAGGAACTTCATCCTTAGGGGCGTTTGGTTGTCTAAGAAGTTTCCATGACTGTGCCCTTTGTGTACTCTATTGTCAATATTAGTATACCTGCAGGACCTGCAATTATGTATGTAGAAATACCCACAACCCAACCAAACCTGTATCTGCAGGTAGGTGTGCTCCCTTACACCTCTTTAGCATACCTAGCTACCTATGTTTGTTAATACTATTGTTGCAGGATTGTCTGTGTTATGGTAATTACCAAAGTTGCTGTTTATACTTGTGTTCCTCGCAGTGTCTTCCTATGCCTTGGTCATGCTGACTTCCCTCATATTTTGTATTGCCTTTCCCTTCACTAATATTAACACGTCTTCTTCCATCTAGTTAGTAATTTTCCATTCCTCCCTCTCCCATTCCTGGTAAACATCAAATTTTTTTTCTGTGTGTAAACCCTTTCTTGTTTTTTTTATAATAGTGGTCTCATACAATATTTGTCCTTTTGTTATTGACTTATTTCACTCAGCATAATGCCCTCCAAATTCATCCGTGTTGTGAGATGTTTCACTGATTCTTCGCCATTCTTAATCATTGCGAAGTATTCCATTGCATGTATGTACCCCAGTTGGTTTATCCATTCATCCGTTGATGGGCCAGTTAGGTTATTTCTTTCTTTTTGCTGTTGTGGATAATGCTACAGTGAACATGGGTGTGCGTGTGTCTCTTTGTGTCATGACTCTTATTTCTTTAGGGTATATACCTAGGAGTAGGATTGCTGAATTGTATGACATTTCTATTTCTAGCTTTTTAAGGAAGTGCCATACCATTTTACATAGTGATTGTACCATTTTACATTCCCACCAAAAGTGTATAATAGTTCCAATCTCCCCACAACCTCAGCAACATTTGTTATCTTCTGTTTTTTTTTTTTTTTATTAGTGCCAGTAATGTCAGGGTGAGATGGTATCTCATTGATCCTCAGTGAGATGGATTGACAGAGTGGCTGCAACAATGGGCTCAAGCACAATAATGGTTGTGAGGATGGCGCAGGACCGGGCACTGTTTTGTTCTGTTGTACATAGGGTCACTATGAATCAGAACAAACTCGAGGGCACCTAACAACAACAACAATGGCTAATTATTGGAGCATTTCTTCATGTGTTTGTTAGCCACTTGAATGTCTTCTTTGGTGAAGTGTTTGTTCATATCCTTTGCCCAGTTTTTAAAATTTTTTTTATTGTACTTTAGATGAAGGTTTACAGAATCGTTTCTCATTAATCAGTTAGTACACATATTCACATATTGTTTTATGACATTGGTTAACCGCCCCACAACATGTCAGCACTCTCCCTTCTTGACCTTGGGTTCCCTATTACCAGCTTTCTTGTCCCTTCTTGCCTTCTAGTCCTTGTCTTGGGCTGTTGTGCCCCATTAGTCTCGTTTTGTTTTATGGGGCCTGTCTAATCTTTGGCTGAAGGTGAACCTGGGGAGTGACTTCATTGCTGAGCTGAAAGGGTGTCAGGGGGCTATACTCTTGGGGTTTCTCCAATCTCTGTCAGACCAGTAAGTCTGGTAATTTTTTTTTTATGAGTTAGAATTTTGTTCCATATTTTTCTCCAGCTCTGTCCGGGACTCTCTGTTGTGATCCGTGGCAGAGCAGTCAGTGGTGGTAGCTGGGTACCATCTATTTATGCTGGACTCAGTCTGGTGGAGGCCATGGTAGTTGTGGTCCATTAGTCCTTTGGAGTAATCTTTCCCTTATATCTTGTTTTCTTCATTCTCCCTTGCTCCAGAAGGGGTGAGACCAGTGAAGTATCTTAGATGGCTGATCACAGGCTTTTAAGACCCCAGACGCTACTCACCAAGGTAGAATTCAGAACATTGTCTTTATAAACTGTGTTACACCAATTGAGCTAGATGTTCCCCAAGACCGTGGTCCCCCACAGCCCTCAGCCCAGCAATTTGGTCCCTCAGGGAGTTTGGATGTGTCTCTAGAACATCCATGACCTTGCCTTGTACAAGTTGTGCTGGCTTCCCCAGTATTGTGTACTGTCTTACCCTTCACCAAAGTTACCATTTAACTATTGTGTATTTAGTGTTCCACCCTCCACCCATCCCCTCCCTCGTAACCATCAAAGGTTGTTTCTCTTTGTGTGTAAACCTTTTCATGAGTTTTTACAATAGAGGTCTCATACAATATTTGTCCTCTTGTGATTGACTTACTTCTCTCAGCATAATGTCCTCCAGCTTCATCCATGTTATAAGATGCTTCACAGATTCACTGTTGTTCTTTCTCGTTGCATAGTACTCCACTGTGTGTATGTACCATAGTCTGTTTATCCATTCATCTGTTGCTGGGCATCTAGGTTGTTTCCGTCTTTTTGCTATTGTGAAGAGTGCTGCAATGAATATGGGTGTGCATATGTCTATTCGTGTGATGGCTCTTATCTCTCTAGGATATATTCCTAGGAGTGGGATTGTTGGATCATATGGTATTTCTATTTCTAGCTTTCTAAGGAAGCACCGAATCATTTTCCAAAATGGTTGTATCATTTTGCCTTCCCACCAGCAGTGTATAAGAGTTCCGATCTCCCCGCAGCCTCTTCAAAGTTTGTTATTTCCCTTTTTTTTTTTTTGATTTCGTGCCAGTAATGTTGGGGTGAGATGGTATCTAGCTGTGGTTTTGATTTGTATTTCTCTAATGGCTAGTGGTTGCAAGCATTTCCTCATGTGTCTATTGGCCGCTTGAATGTCTTCTTAGGTAAAATGTCTGTTCAATTCTTTTTGCCCATTTTTTAATTGGATTATTTGTCTTTTCGTTGTAGAGGTGTTGGATTTTCTTGTAGATTTTAGAGATTAGACCTTCCTTTGTCTAATTTGTAATGGCCAAAATGTTTTACCCAGTCTGTAGGTTCTCTTTTTATTGTTTTGGTGAAGTTTGTTGAGCATAATATTTAGGAGATCCCAGTTATCTAGCTTATCTTCTGGAGTTTGTATATTGTTGGTTATGGTTTGTTGCAGGAGAAATATACAGAACAAAATTAAAATTCACAAAAAAAAAGACCAGACTTAGTGGTCTGACAGAGACTGGAGGAACCCCTAAGACTATGGCCCTTGGACACAATGCTAACTTAGAACTGAAGCCACTCCCAAAGTCCACTTTTGAGCCAAAGATTAGATAGGTGTATAAAACAAACAATAACACACGTGAGGAATGTGCTTCTTAGTTCAATCAAGTATGGGAGACCAAATGGGAACACCTGCCCAAAAGCAAAGACAAGAAGGCAGGAAGGGAAAGGAAAACTGGACCAATGGACACAGGGAACCCAAGGTGTGAAGGGAAAGAGAGAGAGTGCTGACACATTGCAGGGATTGCAACCAGTGTCACAAAACAATGTGTGTATAAATTTTTGAACAATAAACTAATTTACACTGTAACTTTCACCTAAAGTGCACACACACGCAAAGGATAAAAAAAAAAAAGAAAAGGAATTAATTTTCAGGACACTAATTCATCATGATTTCAGTGTAATACACTTTCTCATAGAAGAACACAATGAAATAACATTTAAGTTTTGGAAAATAATCTATGCATTTTTTTTCCTAATCAACTAGTACATAATCAGTTTAAAAGAATGAAGAAAAAATTACCGAATTCTGTGTCTCAGCGAAGGTTCAAAGCTTGAATAGTTCATGGGAACAATTCGCTAGTCTAGAGAATTCTTTCCACTTTGGCCAGGGCCGCCTCTGTAAAGATTTATGTGCATTGTATATGAAGAGGCAAAATAATGGCATTTCTCTAGTATACAATGACTTGGACATTTGCTGAGTGCAGCAATGCACCTTTAAAGCAGAGAAAGGAGCCAAGAGTCTGCCAAGATCCAGACCTTTTGAAAAGCCATGTGCACTTGAAGCTGGGACCAAACGTAAAGACAGAATTTAATTGCTAGTGCTGTAGAGGCGGTGCTCCTCTTGGTGTGTTGATCTTTAACCCAGACTTGGGGGAGGGAAGGTCGCCTCCCATCATCAGATCAAGTCTGTCTCTAACCCTGTCCATATGTCACTAACCTTCAGCGCTCCACTTCCAGCTTTGGGGCCAAGAGGAGAATAAATAGAAGAATAGAAAGGAAGGTGGGAGGAGACTAGAAGGAAGTCTGCAAGCAGTTGACAACTACTTAGAAGCAGGGAGCAGAACTATAGCCACTGAAATGAGAGCTGATGTTCTACCCCCCATTATTTCATGAGCTGTAGACTTTTCCATTTGTTTATGTCCTCTGTCCCCATTTCACCCTTTCTTGGTCCATATTTATTTATAATCACTCCCTTCTCTACACCTTTAGCTCCCTTTCTCCTCTTACTTGGTAATTTATCAGTGCAAAATTTCCAGCCAGTTAAATTCAAAGCCAGTTAAATTATACCCTTTGCACCACAGCAGCTGGCAGCTGAAGGAAAGTGCAAATAGGTGATGGGTCTCACTGTAAATTCATGACCACTAGCCTTAAGTAGGCCCTTGGTGCTACCCAGCAATGTTACTAGTCCTTTAATTCGCCTGCTCTAATTTTTTCTTTCTTTTTTATTGTGAAAATCTACATAACAAATTTTCCACTATTTCAACAATTTCTACGTGTCCAGTTTAGTGACTTTGATTATATTCATCAAGTCGTGCCACCATTCTTGCTATCTTTTTCCAGATTATTCTACTACCATTAAAATAAACTCAATTTGCCTGATGTCTTATAAAACTATTTCGTGTCTTCTTTCTCCTCAAACCTCTTCACTGTTCTCTAGCTACACTGGCCTCTTTTCTGTTTCTCATATGTCAAGAACCATTCCAGCTGAAGGTTTTTTAAGTAACTCTTCCCATTGCCTGGAACACTCTGCATTTAGATGGTTGCTTTCTCACTTCCTTCATGACCTTGCTAGAGTGTCCTCACTATCAGTCAGGCCCTCCCTGACCACCCTGTATAAGGTAGAAAGCGCATCCCCATCATCCGGTTCTCCTAACTTTATTTTTTCTTTACTAGTTACTACCATCTGGTATTATATATATTTTATGTGGGTGTATTTTGTGTCCCTCTGCTACAATGAGTTTATGAAAGCATGGAGTTTATGTTTCTTTTTCATTCTTTTACACCTAGAACTGAATATTATGCTTGATAGTACTCCATACATATGTGTTTGCTGATTGAAATGGATGGGTAGGTGAATACACATTGGCTTTTGTGCATCCCCTCTTCCAATTTGCCAAATGCAACATACTAATCTTCTCACCCCTCCCCCCCAGAATTTTTTAGTATGATGACTTGTTTCCAAACCCAGATTCAATGCATGTCTTTCACTTGTTGGAGAAAATCTCTAAATTTTGACTGTCTTGGGAAATCCAGTGTGCCTATTAACTATATGGAGATAGTGGTGGTTCAGAGGTAGAATTCTAGCCTTCTATGTGGGAGACCTGGGTTTGATTCCTAGCTAATACATCTCAAGCACAGCTACCACCCATCTGTCATTGGAGGCTTGTGTGTTACTATGATACTGAGCAGGCTTCAGTGGAGCTTCCAGACTTGAGATGGACTAGGGAGAAAGGCCTGGTTAATCAGCCAGTGAAAGCACTGGGGAGCACAAAGGTCTGATCCCTTTGTGTTTTGAGTCACTAGAACCTGGAGGCTAACTTGAAGGCAGCTAACAATAGCATAGAATCATAGTCTCATAGGTAGCTTAAACGATCATTTTCCAGTTCATTTAATGGGCACTGAAAGTGGAATTGGCTTGTTGATTTGTTGATTCTTGCCTGTCTGCAGTTCCTCTGCTTGCAGATTCCAGGTCTCTCAAAGCCCAGCACCATTTCCTTATTATATTTCTTGTCGTATTTGTGGGGGAGGGTCAGAATGATGGTTTGTTTATGCTTCCATCTTCCAGCTAAGGGCCAGTTTCTTAATTATTCTTCAAAGCATGAGGATAAGACAGTCATTTTGTGGAATTAAGGTAGAGCCTGAAAAGCCTCACTCCAGGAGAAACCTGTCTTTTACAAAACCCTGCTCCCATCTTGAGTGTGTGTTGTCAAACCCCATAAAATGACAGTGAATTGGTATTTTCCCCAATCCTTTGTCCCCACCAAAAGGAAACCCTTTTAATACTGTGATGTTTACACAATGTATAGTATCTAAACCATTTAGGTGCAATGAATGCTCACATCTTTTTTGTCCCTAATAGCACTGGTCACAATACCGAGCATAGAGCAGACACTTGGCAAATCATAATAGGCAGCATAGAGCAGATGCTCAGCAAAAATACCTTAATGACTAGGTAGATCAGTCATTGTAGTGTGAATTAGTAAATTCACAATGACACCGGCATTTCCACTAAGGACTTTTTATCCTACAGCTAGCCCAGTTTGTTGCCCTAGTAGGTGATCAGTCACATTTAAGGGACTGAGTTTGTGGATAAAATGAGAGAAAAGCACTTTGACTTCAATAACTTTAGAATGTGTTGTCATTTATAAGTTTGGAATCTGGTGTTAGGAAGAAATATCCCTTGGGGGTGTCGAGGGAGAAGGAATCTCACTATTGCTGAAATTTATTTTAGTATACTCACATAGTGCTCTTCAGTGGAGTCTTGGAGAAGTGTGATACGTTTTAGACTAAAATCATCTAAAAATGGGTAATGAAAGCAAGCTCCAAACATCTGGAGTGAAGAGAGAATCAAGAAAGGGAATGAGCTTTGAGAATGGGCTAGGAAAGTCAGTAGTTGTCAGAGCCCTCAGGTGTACAAGGTAGTTCTTAATTCTCACTTACCCCACTCAGTAGCTCCAAAGAAGTCTCCTTTATTCTGGAATGAAATGTAAGCAGGTTGAGCAGTGAGGAAGGAATAATGGATGAAGATAACATTTTGGAAAACATGCCTCTTAACTGCTTAGCCAACATAAGGAGACTTGAGTACAGAGGGCAGAGAGGAAATGCTAAGAAGGCCTTATTTCAGGTATCCTTTTGAAGAACAGGAACTCTAGTGGCATAGTAGTTCAGAGTTATGGCTGCTAACCAAAAGGTCAGCAGTTTGAATCCACCAGGCACTCCTTGGAAACCGTGTGGGGCAGTTCTTCTCTGTCCTGTAGGGTCGCTGAGTCAGAATGGACTCAACGGCAGTGGGTTTGGGTTTGAAGAACAGATGACAATTTTTGATAGAGAATATACACAGCAGAAAATACACCAATTCAACAATTTCTAAATGTACCATTTAGTGACATTGATTACATTTTCAAGTTGTGCAACTGTTGTCACCCTCTTTTCCCAAATTGTTCCTGTAAGTTTCCTGTCTGATCTTTTGAGTTGCTGTTTTCAGTTTGAAGCCATACAGATAAATCTTAAAAGAGCACAATGCTCAAGGCAGACATCATTTACTATTTAACCTGAACTATTGTTTGGTTTTAAGAAGTCTTTGGGGAAATATTTTTTTTTAACTGTAATAATATATTTTATTTAGCCTAATATATCCTAAATATTACCATTTCAACATGTAACCAATATAAAAATCATTAATAAGATATTTTACATTTTTTTGGTACTGAGTTTGAAATCCAGTATGTATTTTACACTAACAGCACATCTCAATTTGGATGCTAAATTTTCAATATAGTCTTCCAAAACAACATAGTTGTGTTTAATGGAAAATATTTTACATTGTTTCTGTTTTATTTTATTTTATTTTATTTTATTTTACTTCAGGTGAAGGCTTACAGAACAAATAGTTTCTCATGAAACAGTAGTACACATGTTGTTTTATGGCATTGGTTAACAACCCCACAACATATTAAGCCTCTAAATTCTCAACCTTTTTTTTTTTTTTGATGAAAATACAGATAGCCAAAGATACACCATTTCAAAAATTTCTACATACACAGTTCAGTGACATTGACTACGCTCTTCCAACTGTGCTGTTATTCTCACTTAAGATGAAGGCTTACAGAACAAAATAGTTTCTCATTTAACAGTTACTACACATGTTGCCCTATGACAATGGTTAACAATCTCACAACACATCAAGAATATCCTTACTCCACCTTGTGTTCCCTATCACCAGGGGACTTCCTTGTCCCCTTCTGTCTTCTGGCCCTTGTCACTGGACTACTGTACCTCATTAGTCTCATTTGGTTTTTTTTTTTTGTTTTTTAACACCATTTCAAAACTTTTTACTTACACATTTAAGTGATATTGACTATGCTCTTCCAATTGTGCTGCCATTCTCACCCAAGATGAAGGCTTACAGGACAAAACAGCCTCCCATTTAATAGTTACTACAAATGTTGCCCTATAACAGTGGTCAACAATCTCACAACACATTGACAGTGTCCTTACTCAATTTGTGTTCCTTATCATCAGTTTCCTACTCCCCCTCTGCCTTCTGGCCTTTGTCACTGGACTCCTGTACCTCGTTAGTCCCATTTAGTTTTACTGGGCTGTCCACCCCCAGGCTTAACATTGAACCTGGAAGGTAACTTCACCTCTGAGCTGAAAGGGTGTCTGGGGGCCACACTCTTGAGGTTTCTCCAGTATTCTTCAGGCCAGTAAATCTGGTTTTTTTTTTTTTTTTCTTTTTTTTTTGGAGTTAAAATTATGCTCTACATCCTTCTCCAGCTCTGTCCAGAACCCTCTGTTGTGATCCTGGTCAGAGCAGTTAGTGGTGGTAGCCGGGCACCATCTAGCTGTACTGGACTCAGTCCGGTGGAGGCCTTGGTAGCTGTGGACAATTAGTCCTTTGGACTAATCTTTTCGTTGTATCCTGTTCTCTTCATTCTCCCTTGCTCCCGAAGGGATGAGACCAGTGGAGTATCTTAGATGGCCGCTCATAGGCTTTTAAGACCCCAGACACTACTCACCAAGGTAGAATGTAGAGCATTATCTTTATAAGTAGTGTCATGCCAATTGAGCTAGATGTTCCCCGAGACCATGGTCGTTTGGGGAAATATTTTTGATTGAAGGTTCAGGGTTTACCCCTTTTGTGGATTTTTTTTGGGGGGATTTATTAGCGATGACATGTTTTTTCACTAATAGAGTGGATGCTGAATTATTGTTTGTTGGTAGTTTTTTATTATTTGGAAAAATGGGGTCCCAGTTGCCAGTGGGACATATCAGTCCCATGTTCCATGAAGCACATCATAGTCACAGGACATATTGGTCCCATGGTGCATCACACTTCCTGGTTGCACTTGAACCATGAAATATCATCCTCAGTTTTCCAAAAATTTACACAAAGTAGGAAATAAACATTTTTCTTGCTGCATATAATTGTTATCAGTTTGATTTAGAGTGGGCCATATTGTACCAAGTTCAATCAAGCACACCACACACGTGGGACATATCAGTCCCATGGCCCAAGAAGTGCATCACAAACTGTTTTCACTCCAAAAATAACATTTTCTTGAATATTTCCAAATGCCAGTAACCGAACCTTCCCATTAACACAAAAGACAGTGAACATTCTTGCAAACCTTATCTCACTGTACAGAAGTCAAAAGACACAAAAGTTTCATGCAATCACTCCTCCAAGAAGCAACCCCTCATACAAATGGCTTTCAACACTCAAATGTGACATAGACCGACTTCCTTGTTTTTTTGGAAGTTACACCAGCATCTGCCACAACTCCGGAATGTGCTAAAGTGGCTCAAATGCCTGCCAGTAAACCTCCAGGGGTTAGAAAATGTAACACAAGCATATATATCCCATGGTCCATGAAAGGGCTAAAGATTATCTCAGGGCAATAGTTTCAGGGGTTGATCCACCCTCCGTAGCTCCAAAAAGTCTGGATTTATATTAGAATTGAAATTCTGTACCCTGTTTTCCCCCTTTTGATCAGGATTCTTCTATGGACTCTAATGAAAATGTTGAGTAATGGTAGCTGAGCACCATCCAGTTCTTCTGGTCTCATGGCAAAGGAGGCAGTTGTTCATGGAGGCAGTTAGCTACCCATTCCAGATCTTCCTCCTATTCCTGACTCCTCCTTCCTCTGTTGCTCCAGGCAAATAGAGATCAATTGTTGTACCTTGGATGGCAGCTTGGTGTTTCAAAAATTTTTAATGCAGACTGGAAGTGGTTGAAATAAAAAGAAACAACTAAGATTTTGTCCTTTGTGGAGAGGAAACCATTTCGATTTTTACTTGGTATTCTATGGTAGGACAGTGAACTATAAATAATCCAGGGAACTTGAATTTGCTGTTATGCTTGAATGTTTTTATGGCTCCATTTCCACCATGATAAATATAATCACTCTCACTTGGATGCGTAGGCAGTTTTGTATATGGATGGGTGGAATTCCTACTTCAGTGAACATAGGTTGATAGATAAAAATCTGTATAAAACACAAATTTCATTAATTTATGCTCCACCAATTTTGCATTTTGGATCATTTGAACAGGGACCAAGCAGAAGTTTTTTTTTAGTATTATCCATGAAGACAGGATTTGAGGAGCAAGTTAATGGCATAGAGAAGATTTGGGACGTATCTGATACGTTTGTAGTGCTAACTGGTAACCTATTCATTAATTGAGATTGATGCACAACAGATTTACTTGAAATTGTCTAATTCTGAGTGACTAGGTACAGCTGATCCTTACCTACTGGTTTTGAGTACAGGTTACGGAGTTTGCACAGGTTATGGGAGCCCTGTGTCTAGAGGTTGCTGCGGGAATCTCTAGCCTTTATCTGGTGGGCAGGAAATTGTTATTATACATATTTTCATCAGTGAGCTAGATACCCTAGCACTGACTATGGTGTCAGTGGAATGCTAGTTTCTAATTTAACTTGTTTGGAGTCACTGGTGTGACAGTAGAGAGCTAAGCAGGGCAGAAGAGGGGGTAGACATTGTGTAGAGGTGTTTAAAGGCCATAATCTTAGTAATCTCGGATAACTCATAGCCTAGGGTTTGGACTGGGCTAAATGGTGAATATGTCAGGAGCATCACTAGACATTTGTTGTGGTGTTGTTTTTTTAATTTTATTTATTTTGTTGTTGTTGAAAATGTACACAGCAAAACATACACCAATTCAGCAGTTTCTTCAGGTACCATTTAGTGACAGTGATTACATTCTTCAAGTTGTGCAACCATTCTTTCCCTCTTTTTCTGAGTTGTTCCTCCCCCATTAACATAGACGTTTGTCTTTTTTTTACAGTACTTAGTATCAGTCACTTTATACTGTAGACCAGCGAAACAGAAAGGACCCAAACCAGTTGGCTGTCAGTCGATTCTGACTCACAGTCATCCTGTGTGTTGTAGTTAGACTTTTCAAGGCTGTGACATTTTGGGAGCAGATCTCCAGGCCTTTCTTCTGAGGCACCTCTGGGTGAGTTCAGACTGCCCTTTTGCACTACCTAATGACTCCACTAGAAGGAGCCATCCTATTTTAAGGAAAAACATTCATTACCAACAGGATGGCATCTTGGTTGTTGGAGAGGGGTGTATCTGACATCAGTTTTATTCTCACCTTAGAACATTTAGGGCTTTGGGAATGGCTGCCATGTTGGTCAGTTCTGAAGAGTTTGTACTTGCCTTGTACACGTTACCCCTTTAGTGAGTGTTCACATAAGTTCTGTGAGACATTTTTGGAAAGCTGGGGCATTTGGCCGGGAGTTTTTATCTTCTGAGGTAGGTTGACTAGCAGAGGGGCATATGATGGGGCTTTTTTGTTCATCTTTTCTGTCATATTCTTGGAGTACTTGGTAGTAGGGTTATGATTTCAATTCTACCTTAACTGCTTACATCTAGGCTCTGGTGGCCTCATTGCACTGTCCTGGTACATTTCCTCACAACCTGACAGAGCTTCTCTTTCCCTACATCAGTGATTTGCTGTCTCCTTGTACTTACTTTCTGCTAGAGGATACCACAGTATACCAAGCGGAATCTGCAGAGATGTCTGGCTCTTCCTAGAGCCAGAAGTGTGTACTTGAGAGTGTTCTGTGTAAAGAATTGGGATTTCAGATTTATCACCTTGTGAGACCAATTGCAACGTGCTAAGGTACCTTTGGAAACCCTGTGTGGTGCATACATGCTAACTGAAAGGTTGGAGGTTTGGGTCCACCCAGAGGCGACTTGGAATACAGGCTTGGCAACCTAACTTCTTAAAAATCAGCCATTGAAAACCCTATGGAGCTCTACTCTGACACACGTGGGGTTGCCATGAATCAGAATCAACTTGATCTACGTTTCTGTGCATCAACGGATATTAATCTGTTTTTGTGTTGAAGGCCACATAGTGCCTACTACTTCGTTAATCACTTACTGTGCTTGGCCTGGGGGGGGCATTTTGTGACAGTAGGATTAGCATTCTATAAGCACAGACACTTGAAACATTGCTGTTCAGTAAGCTTTTCAGCTGTATATTGAAAGTCTTCCAAGTGTTTCATGCTTTCAGTTGAAGTGGGGAAATTAGCATGGAATCCAGTATTGTGGTGGAAGGGAGATTTATTGTATGGAGGTACAGTTTTGAGTTTTATCCAAGCATTTCTCTGATAACTTAAATAACTTCTCTTGATTTTTCCGGTAGTGGCTTTGCCTTGGGAATCAAGACTCTGCCCTCTTGTGATCACGGACAGCTCTCGAAAAGCATTAGTCTCATCAGTAAAGAGCTGGATATCTAGAACCTGAAGAGACTCTGGTGTAAAACCAACACTGGAAAAACAAGATCATTCAAGATAGGAGGCTAAAGAACTCTTTATTTGACATTATCTCCAGAGGTGGACTTCCAAAAAAAATTGGGACTTAAAGATTGTCAGTAATCCAGACCGGTGTGTTTTATTTGTAACAGAAAGATGACTACTCTGCTGGTACCTGGTGTTGTCCAAATATGGAGCAAGAAGACTGGGATGACTAAGTCAAAAGAAGCATTCATTGAAATAGTGGAAGGAAAGAAGAGAGAAAAATTGGTGATTCATTTTAACACTGAAGAATTTATAAAGACATTTCAGCTAACTAATAATATTAGAAATGTGGTCTTTAGATCCTATGGGGGAAACCAAAATCACCTGCATATAACCTTCCAAAACAGTAACTTCTTGTTTATTGACAAATTATCCTACAGCGATGCCGAACAGTTGAAGACGATCCTGGACAAGCATCAAGACAAGCTTCATCCATCCATGCGGCCTATTAGAGATGAGGGTATCTTTTCCAGAACAACAACACGGAAGGAAATCGAAACTTCATTTCACAATGTTTGTAAGAAGTTACATAGTGGATCCTTGGAGACAGCTAAAGGAAGTGCAACAGCTGTTCTTCAGAATATGTTTTCATTTGCATCAACATCATCAACACATGTCCATACAGGGCTATTAGAAAGTGGACATGGGAAGAGCAGAAGAAAGTCATCTGGCTCAGAAATGAATGAAGACTTCCTGGAAAACGATAACTCTGTACTTGACGAGAAATCATATACACACGCGTTGAGGTATGTAAGCCACACTCAAGAGAAACAATTGGATTTAAAAGGGTTAAAAGATATGAGGAAAGTGAAATTTGGAACTTCATTTGAGATGATGCCTACTGGAAACCCTCCCTTACACAGTATTCATTTTATGCAAACACTATCTCGCAAAAGCCTTCTGGCATTTTTGTTCGAACCCAAGTATAACCAGGATGACCTAGAAGAGTGGGAGGAGCACGAACTGTCCTTTGACTTCTTCACAGAGACCCAATGGCAAGGCCTCCCCAATTTGGGAAACACTTGTTATATGAATGCAGTTTTACAGTCCCTATTTTCGATTCCATCATTTAATGATGATTTACTCAATCAGAGTATCTTAAGGGGTAAAGTTCCCTTTAGTGGTCTTACCTTGTGCTTGGCACAGCTGCTTGTTTTGAGAAATACGGACAACCTAAAAGTCAAGGAGAAAATACTGGTAAATATTAAGAAAGCCATTTCAGCAGTCGCGGGGATCTTCTCTGAGGACATCCAGAATGATGCTCATGAGTTTTTAGGCCACTGTTTAGATCAGATGAAAGAGAACATGAAAAAATTCAAAGCAGTTTGGGAGAGTAAATGTGAGTTTGAGAAAGGAAATTCACCTCAACAGGCTTTTGCTGATAATGCTGCCACCAGAGTGCTTGTTTGTCCTGTCACTACTAATTTCGAGTTTGAGTTGCAGCGCTTTCTTACTTGTAAAGCCTGTGGTCAGGTTGTTGTCAAGACAGAACCAAGTAATTATCTCTCTATCAACCTTCCCCAAGGAACGAAGGCAGTCCCATTGTCTATTCAGTCCACTTTTGATCTTTTCTTTGAAGCAGAAGAACTTGAGTATAAATGTGAGAGGTGTAAGCACAAATGTTCAGTTGCAATACATAAATTTAGTAGGCTACCCAGGGTCCTTATTGTTCACCTGAAACGCTATAGCTTTAATGAGGCTTGTTCCTTAAAAAAGGATGGCCAAAATGTCATTGTTTCCGGACATTTAAACTTGCTTTCTCATTGCAATGAAAGCACCAAACCACCTCTTCCCCTGGGAAGCTATGCACATATTTGGGATTCTCAAGTCGAAAAAGTCTCTGAAGAAATGAATTCTGGAACCATCAGCCCACTGGCACCTTCAGCAAAGTTGGTCTCAGAATCTAAAGAGTCTTTGACTCTATTCCTTGGATCAGACAAGGAGCCTGAGTCACAAAAATGCCAGGGACTCTGTAAAGGGTCAAGCAGAAGACAGCAGCAGGAAAACCCAGGGAAAGGTTCTAGGCTCGATACAGTAGAATCAGAATTAGTAAGCTCAAGATTACAGGCAGTCAGTAAAAAAAACCTGCTAGCAGGAGGCTTAATGATGTATCAGGAAGACATCTCCCTTTCTCTGATCCGTGAAGATGGAAGTAAACCCATCAGCAGCCTAGGCGCAGGTCTTGCGGAGGTTCATCTTCAACAGATGTCTAAAAATCCAGAACTTACAAAATACAAGAAACCCAACAAGTTTTTAGAGTTAGATTATGACTGTGCTCAAATTCCGGAAGGATCTGAAGAAGTGGCTGTACAGCTCCACAAGTATGATTGGATGAAGTTCTATGGGCATTTCTCTCAACAGGCACTGCCTCCAAGCCTTCAGAAGCCAGATGCCCAGGGGCACACAGAGAATTTTAGAAGACCTACAGAATTAAGTCTCCAGGAGGCTAAAGTGAAATCACTGGGTGCATTGCGTTCCAGCAACAACGCTGGAAAAAAAGACATTTTAGATAGGAAGAAGAAAGAAACCAAAGCTAGGAAACGAGAAAGAACAGCTCTGAAGACAGGTCCTCATGCCTATCGCCTCATCAGTGTTGTCAACCATCTTGGGAGTAGCCCACATTCAGGCCATTATATCAATGATGTGTACAACTTTGAGAGGCAGCTCTGGTTCACCTTCAGTGATATGCAGGTAACAGTTTTGACAGAGATCCCGCTGAAGGGCTGCAGGCTTTCCTCAGGGTACATCTTCTTTTACATGCACAACGAGATCTTCGAAGAGCTCTCGAGAAGGGAAGAGAACTCCCAGCTTTACAGCACAAAAGCAGGGGAGAAGTCTCAGAAGGAGTAAGAGAAACGAATTTTTGGTTACACAGATCTGTTGTCTTGCCTCTATGCAAGGAAAACTCCGAACTCTATCCAGAGATGAAGAGGCAATTATTAGCCCAAGACCAAAGTTCATACAGAAACACTTGTGAGTGAATCTCTAATCTGCCACAGACATATCAATCACATATGTCAAGCTGATAAGCACCCTTCTCCCCTACCAAACTAAAATGGTGCTTTCCATATTCTAATACAGTGGTTTTAAAAGTCCATTCCTACAATCAGCAGCAGCATCACCACCAGGAAACGTATTAGAAATGCAAATATTCAGGTCTCACCCCAGTGCTACTATGAATCAGAAACTCTGGGGCTGGAGCCCAGCATTGTCTAATGGACATTCTGATGCTCAAGAACGTTTGAGAACCGCTGCTGTAGTGTGTATTTTTGGTGTATTCCGTTTTGTATGTTTGAATTGCTTGTTTTTGTAAAGTGATCACATTTATTGTGTATCTCCTATTCATGTAGATATTTCCATTTTAAATGTATTAAAACCAAAACACAAAATCTCTCTTCGATGATCATACTCACAGTGGGTGAAGAAAAAACAGAAATTGCTGAGGTCTTGGCAAAAAACAGTAAATGAGGCTGGTAATTTTTGAACCCTCTTGGGCATATGTAGATAGGACTTAACCCCAGGTCAAGTCTCCAGACTGGGTGCTAAACCCCTCCTTTTCCTTAATGCCAAAGGGGTCACCTGCCGTCAAGCTTTGGCTCCCTAACTCTCTGAGGAAGGAGAAGTTGATTTGCCCTCAAGAAGATGGTTCCTTTCCTGTTTGTCTGCTAGAAAGGCATAGGATGTTAATGATTTGAGCCCATTTTGCTGTTTTTGTCTTCTTAAAGGAGCGTTGTTTACCAGCACTTTATCTGGCACTCCTTGGACAATCTTCTGCATTCAACTTAAGAAAACGAATGCCAGATTTTTACAATTTATCTGTACCTTATAGCATAGTGACCTTGTTCCTACAAGGAGTAAACAATACATGCCTTAAAGTGGACTTGTAATTACGATTTGAAAGTCTTACTTGTTAGTAAATGTCAAAAAACCTACAGGGAGATTTTCTGCTTCAGGGTAGAAGACTTACAAGTCCTGGGGCATTCATATCTGGTTGGATCTTCATGTCCTTCAGGGTTAACAGTTCACCTGAGATTTAGCATGTGCCGTCTCTGTAACATTGAGTTCCTGCTTTCTGTAACATTGAGTTCCTGCTTTCATACCAGGGAATCGGTTCGCACCTTGCACCTTTGTTACGACTAAATGACTTGTATAAGAAACGTTTTTGAAAAATTTTTTTGAAATTTCAGTCCTTTAATAACTTGGATGGGCTGACTTTGTGTATGAAGTATGGTGTTAGTATGGCTGTATCAATCCAAAAGCTTATTGATGCTCTTAATCCCAGGAATGTAGTGATGTGAGGAGGTAAATAATGCCCTCTAAGGGGAACACCTAGGCTGTAAACTGTATAGGAGATTACAGTTTAGGAAACCCTATGAGACAGTTCTACTCTGTCTTATAGGATCACTATGAGTTGGAATTGACCTCACAGCATCCAACAACAACAACGGGAAGGTTACATTCCAACGTTTGGAAATTCTTCCAGAACATTGCATCCGGAAGGAAGGTAGGATTGGAACCTGAAGATTGTTGAGGCATCTGGGGAAGGCATCCTGGATTGAACTCATCACTCTTGGTGGAAGAAGGCACTGTAGACTAAACAATGAGAGATTTATTCAATCTGTATAGTTTCTCAACAGCTGGAGTGGTTAAAGGATAAGGCTAGAGTTGGCAGTTAGAGGAGGGGAAGGAGCAGTTTGGTCTCTCAGAGTTCTGCTTTAGAATAGTTACAATTTTAGAATTACAGTTGTGTACTCTCTAGGAGAGGCTGAATAGTCAAAGCTGAGCCCAGTCACATAGGAGTCAGAACACTTGTTGTGTTAAGAGTGAGGACAAAGTTGTTTTTGACAAGGAGTGTGGAGAAGAGAGTATGTTAAGGGATATAGAAAATTCTGGTTTGAAGTACAGAGGACTAGGCAACCTGGACGTGATACTCGTCAGCACATAGCACATCCAGATGCAGGCCGAATTGGAAGACGAAGAGGTAGGAGTGTACACGGAGGGGTAGAATTCTCGGTGGAATCCATCATTGCCCTATGAAGAAATTCTGAGTGTATCAGTGACTGGTTGTATACAATTTACATGTTATGTTATATTGTTTATTTCAAATAAAAGACTTGAAGTTTTCATTGACTCTGCAGGTGTTATTATAGATGTAAATTGGTTCTCTAATTTATGGGTCAGGTTTCTGGGTGATTCATGGTCAAAAATTTCAACATTCAGTGTATTAATTTCCTGTTTTTGCTGTAAGCAGTTACCATGAATTTAGTAGCTAAAAACAAAATTTATTATCTTATAGTTGTGGATGTCAAAGTGCATATCACTGTGCTAAAATCAAGGTGTAGGTAGGGCTGTGTTCCTTTTAGGGGAGAATCTATTGCCTTTTGCAGCTTCTAGAGGCCACCCACATTCCCTGGATCATAACCCTGTTTTTAAAGCCACCAATGACGAGCCAAGTCCTTACACTAGCATTCCTCTGGTTCTCCCTGTCTATCCCCCTAACACTATTAAGGACATTTGTCATCACATTGAGCCCACCCAATAATAAAAATTATCCAGAATAATCTGTTTATGTTAAGGTCAGCTGATTAGCAATCTCAATTCCATCTTCAACCTTAATTCCCCTTTGTCTTATAACAATATATTTGTAACTTCTAAGGATAGTGAAGCCCTAGTGGCGTGGTGGTTAAGAGCTTAGCTGCTAACCAAAAGGTCAGCAGTTTGAATCCACCAACCACTCCTTGAAAAAAAACCTATGGGGCAGTTCTACTCTGTCCTATAGGGTCACTATGAGTTGAAATTGACTCAATGGCAATGGTTTTCTTTTTTTTTTTTTTTTAAGCATTAGGACAAGGGCATCTTTGGGGGGAGGGTATGGGGGTCCTTAGTCTGCCTACCACATTTGCCCAATAATAACAGTTAATGGAATACTATAGTAAAAGGAAAAAGAAAAGGGCAATTGAGGACTTGCGCCCTGTGGGAGTACATGTTTGTGTCACTCTACCAGGTAGATAACCCAAATCACCAGAGGCTTTAACTGAGAGCAAGGGAAAGATGTAATTGATCATTGTGCTACGACCTCATGACTTAAGAGAACAAGGAAATCCTAGTTCTGCAGATTTTCTGTATGCTTATTAAACACGTGTTTGTGTATAATCCATATTCTCTTTATGTTGCTTCGTATTTACGCGTAAGTTACTGGAGGTTAGCTTTACAGTTTATTCTTTAGGTAACTATTCATTGAGATCATGATATGGATGCAATGACTGTTGGGTAAAAGGGAAGACTTCACTTACTGAGGAGCAGTATATCTCGTTAGGTAGAAATACAGAACTATATTGCTGTAAGGGAGTTAGATTATGTTGAGGGGTGTATATGGAAGCTGAGTAACCAAAGGGGTGGGCTGTTCCGGTTATCAATATATTCACTCTTCATTCTCTGCAATAATGGACACAATTTTTGTTCAAATAAGCACAATGTTGAGCTTTCTCGGTAGAGGATGACTGAGATACACTAGGTAGAAAGGGATTTGCTACTGTTTCCAGCAGCTGCAGGGTGGATCGGCGGTGTGGTATGAGGATATCTGGTGGTGTGTTATCCCAGCCACAAGCCCAGAATGTGTGTGGTCCCTAAGGACCTTGCAGCCCCACCCTTGTCTGGTGATCACTCCTGGTGCCATCTCAACATGGACACCATGTACTCCATGTCTCTGTCCCACACCAGATTCCTGATTCCCTCTGTGCACTTGGCCCTTCTTAGGTTTATATCCCACAGTCCTGATGACGCCTAGTTCTCCTGACCTGAACACAGCACTACCCCCAGCCTGTCAGTCTGCCCCGCAGACCTGGCTGTTACTGGTTGTGGCTCATCTGCATCCTGCCTATGTGCTGGAGGGTTGCCAGGGGGCCCCCCAACTCCAAGACCATACATTGCATGACGCTTACCTGAACCCTGCCTTCATCCTACCGCACTCTAGAAGGGTGCTTCCTGCTTGCCCAGTGACTGCAGAGCAGATCTGGCTCAGGCAAACCCGCGAACTTCTTTGCCGTGTAGTGGCCCTGCTACTACACCTTCTTCAAGCAGGTCTGAGCCTTAGAGCTGGCTAGTGGGCTGCCTTTCCAGGTTTTTCGTTCTTGGGTACTCTCCTTCAGCCTGAGGCTATGTATTCTTCTTATACCTTTTAGTGGCTCTTATATCATAGTTTGATAATTCCTTTTATTAAATTTCTGCTGGTTAAATTACTGTAGTTTCTATGTCCTAATTGGACCTAGGCCAATATAAAAGCTGAGCATATGAATTATTCTAGTTAAAATAGTTCCAGTTAAATCCAAGGGTTTTCATGTGGGATGTTTTGTTTGATTTTATTTCATGCCACTTTTTGGTATAAAGCAGCACAAAATATTCTTGACTGAGAACCATAATACTCCAGTTGCTGGTATACCTCTTATTTCCATGCTTTTTCTGTTACGTGGCTAATAGGGACCATGAGATGGTTTTATGGATGATTGCAGTTCAGACAGGATCACATGTCAGTAACAGGGACTTCGGGCTAGAACATAACTCTAGCGCTCAAGCTCTTCTTCTAAAAACCTCATTCCACTTGTAGTCCCCAGGTCAACCCCACCCAGTAAAACCATTTCAAAAGAGCAGCCTTAACAAAATATGTTTCTGTAACCAAGTAGAGTGGATTATTTCCCCCAAAAGACACCCGAAAGTTTCATATCTGAGATTATCAACTGTATTAGACACAGCCCAACTCATTGTCTGGGGTAATTCATTGAACACACAAGTATACTTAACAGCTTTTCTGCCAGAAGGACAGACAGGCTATTCTTTCAAACTTAATGTGTCACGTAAGCCTGTTAACTCGATGTGCCCTAAACAAAAAGCATGAGCCAAACTGACTTTTGTTGAAGTACTGACTTTTTGTTAAAGTTTGTGTTATAATCCTAAATTAATACAGGATGAAGAGAGGATTCATGGGAATAAAATTTTAGTTGGACCATATTAAGAAGAAGAACAATTCCCCGCCTGCCCGCCCCACTCCTGGGGAAATGTTCCTCAGACTACTTAGTAAACTGTTGACTAGCTAGCCATTCAGTTTCATTACTGCAAAGACTCATTGCTTTAAACCACTTCTGTAGCATAAAATTCACTGCATAAAATGAGTTTTCCAGTAAAGAAATACTACCATCTGACAGACACTCCTCCTTTCCCTTCTCTAATTGTACCGAGTCATCAGGTCCTGATAATGCTAAGACACCTCTGAAGTTCTGTCTGCGGTGCGAGCACCTATAACATTCACAGCTAAGGTTTTCTGTGGAAACATGCCCCCTTGCCTTTCTGCACACCAAGAGTGAGAGATAGATGGGGAGAAATGGCCATTCTGATTTGAGGGACGCCGGGAATGCCACAGACTAAGACCGTAGACCAGGGGTGAGCAAACTATGGCCTTCGGCTAAATCTAGTCTGGCACCTGTTTTTGTAAATAAAATTTTATTGGAACACAGCCATGCCAATTCATTTACGTATTGTCTAATTTCAACAGCAAAATTGAGTAGCTGTGAAAAGACCCATAAAGCCTAAAATATTTACTGTCTGGCCCTTTGCAGAACAAGTTTGCCAGCCTCTTTTTTAGACTATCACTCTGCTAGTGCTTGAAATTCTCCATTAGGAAGTCATCATTTGCCGATGTTCCTGTTGATAGAAGGAAAAGCTCTTTTTTTTAATTGTTGTAATTAAATGAAGTTTACATTTCAAGTTAGTCTCCCTTACAAGATTTTTTTTTACATACATTGTTATCAGACCCTAATTGCTCACCCCATACTGTGACAGCACACTCCTCCTTTCTGCCCCTGATTCCCCATGACCATTCAACAAGCTCCTCTCTCTGCCTTCCCATCTCACCTCTGGACAGAAGCTGACCCTTTGGACTCGTATCTATTTGCGCAAAGAGGCACATTCCCCACGAGTATCACAGTCCAGTCCCATCCCTGTCTGAAGAGTTGGCCTCAGAAATTGTTTTAGTTCTGGGGTGATAGTCCAGGGGCCATGCTCTCTGGGGCGCCTCCAGTCTCAGACCATTAAGTCTGGTCTTCTAACTAGAATTTGAGTTCTGCACTCCACCTTTCTCCTGCTCCATCCGGGACTCTCTGTTGTGTTCCTCGTCAGGAACGGTCAGTGGTGGTAGCCGGGCACCGTCTAGTTCTTCTGGTCTCAGGCTGATGAAGTCTCTGGTTAATGTGGACCTTTCTGTCTCTTGGGCTACTACTTTCCTTTTGTCTTTGGTGTTCTTCATTCTCCTTTACTCCAAGTGGTTGGGATCAATTGATGCATCTCAGATGGCAGCTTGCAAGCTTTTAAGACCCCAGATGCCACTCACCAAAGTAGGTTGCAGGATATTTTCTTAATAAGCTTTGTTATGCCAATTGACCTAGATGTCCCCTGAAAGCATGGTCCCCAGACCCCCCCTCCCACATCCCTGCCACTCTGTCTCTGAAAGTATTTGATTGTATTCAGGAAACTTCTTAGCTTTGGTTTAGTCCAGTTGTGCTGACTTACCCTGTAGTGAGTGCTGTCCTTCCCTTCACCTAAGATGGGGAAAAGCTCTTGACAGCTACAATAGGCCCGTGTACGTGAGGTCAGATGCTGTTTTCCTCCAAAGTAACCCTGCTGAAAAAATGAGCACAGAGCTAGGAGCGAGGGAGAGAGTGACTTGAGGCAACCAGAGGTGCTGAAGTGCAGGCTATATGAGTAAGGGAGGGTGTGCTTGTGGACACAGTTCACATATAGGATACGTGCAGAGAATTGGGAACATGAGGTGGCAGACTTGTATGGATAACATTCCCTGCAACATCTGGCAAGCATAAGCATGGACGTGGAAGAATGGCATGGACAGCACTATACTGAAGCTTTGGACAAATACCAGAAAGATAGAGAAAATGTTCCAGTTGAAGTGAATTCAATTAACCTCAACAAGGATTAATTAAGTCCTTTATAGTAGCAGACAAAAGGTGGATAATCTAGCTGAGAGCAGAGAACTTGATCCATTTATGTCAGTGGGGCTACCAACCTTGAAATAATAGCATCAACTCTCACTCCACCTTCTTCCTCAACCCCCACAGATACAATCAATCATCTATCTCTTCCTTTTCATTCATTCCCAGTGCTACCAGCGTAGACCAGACAGTAATCAATCTAATAACTAATAATCCTTGGAGTCTCTGATGTACATATATAAATATAACTGATGACACCTCACAGTGACAGAGAGCAACAGATATTAAGAGAAAATTTTTTCAGAGAAGGGAGAGTGCTGTGGCTTGGGTTGATTAGGGGAAGCTTAAAGATGGACGTGGCAACTGAGCTGATCCATGAAAGTGGCACAAAATTCAGAGATATGGGAAAGTAGGCATCACAAGCAAAGGGTTGAGCCTCGCCATGAAATAGCATATGGGATACTACATCCTTATAGATTAAACTGAAAGTGGCACTAAAGCAACAGCCAAAACTCTGCCCCCTAAAGATACGGTGGATCATGCAGAACAGTGATCAAACCCATAGCCAAGCTGTGTGATCGCTAAAGAGTTGGCTGAACCACTCTTGACTGCTCACTTAAATTTAATTAAAGTGAGAGAATGTGCTGATTAATGGTCTCTCGTATCCAAGAAGACTATTATTTATGCTAAAGATGGCATAATCATGTATGTGTGTGTATATGTGTATTTGTAGCAAGTGACACCCCACCCATCCACATACCCCACAAAATATCGTCCTAGTGAAGCAAATCCACTATGAAGAAATCAAGGTGACAGCTGTGTCCATGTTTAGATCATGTTAAGAGGTTTTACAGTTCATCTACACCTGTGAATTTTTTAAGAAATGAATATGATGTAATGAATTTCTGGTTTGTTCACCAAATCTTACCAACTTATCTACCACAAAGCATGGAATAATCTGCAGAACAAATATGGCAGCTAAGTCTTGGAGAATCTCTCCTTTGCTATACCTTTTAGAAACTAATTCAGTCTAAAGATCCACTGCTGAATATACATACAATACCTACCTGCACTGTTCTTCCCAGATATGGTGTATACTACTTGCCCACACACACCAGCACAGTCATTTTCACGGCAGGTTACCCCCGTGGAAGAAATGAGCAATAATCACCTTGTTCTCAATGCTTTGTAATCTTGTCTTCCCCTGCTGGCAGTTATATCATTGTACTACCACATTCCTATTGCCATATCCAGTGACCTCCACGAATTGTCTAATGGTCTCATTAAGTATGTCAACAGATTCTCAGATAAATACAGATGAATCGAGGTCATTGGAAATTTTAAACCACACGTACTCATCTACACTGATCAAGTTTTCACAGCAATGCTGGATTTCCCTCTGGATCCATCCCCCAAGAACACCACGCACTTGAGAAGCTGGTCAGGCCTGAATGATGCCATTCTTGCTGAACAATATTTAATAGGAGAAAGGCTAGTGTTTGGAAAGTGTTTCCCAGGGCAGAAGTGACTATAGATGAAACAAACATGCAGGAACAAACACCTGCTGCCACTTCCTCGCCTACCATCCAACCATTGGCATAAATGCCCTCTTGCATTTTTAAAAAGACAATGCTATGTCCCACATCAAAACTCATCCCAGTCCCCAACAGATACGATACCCCGAGTGTGGTAGGTAGAATACCATAATGGTTGTCCAAAGATGTTTGCAACTTAACCCATGGAACCTGTGAATATGCTAAATGTTACATGGCAAAGGAAAGTTAAGGTTCCAGTTGCAATTAAGGTTGCTAATCAGCTGATCTTGAAATAAGGGTATTATCCTGGAATATGAGGGTGGGCCCAATGTAATCACCAAAAAAAAAAAAAAAAAAAAAAAACCCACTGCTGTCAAGTCGATTCCAACTCATAGTGACCCCATAGGGTTTCCAAGGCTGTAAATCTCTACGGAATCAGACTGCCACATCTTTCTCTCGTGGAGCGGCTGTTGGTGTTGATCTGCCGACCTTTTGGTTAGCAGTCGATTGCTTTGACCACTGGGGTCCTTATTGTAATCACAAGAGTCCTTAAAAGTGGAAGAGGGGCGAAGACGAGAAAGGACTGGAAAGATGGCATAATGGGCAAGATTTGGTCTGATATTGCTGGCTTTGAAGATGGAGGAGTGGGGCCATGATGCAAGGAATGTAGGTGGCCTCTAGAAACTGGAAAATACAAGGAAATGGATTCTTCCTTAGAACTTCCAGAAAGGAATGTAGTCCTGCTGACACCTTGACTTTTAACTCAGTGATACCCGTTTTCATACTTCTGAACTCCAGAAGTATAAGATAATAAGATTATGTTGTTTCAAGCCACTAAGTTTGTGGTGATTTGTTATAACAGCCACAGGAAACTAATACAGCATGGAAGTACTAAGAAGTGCCCCTGAGAATCCCCTGGGTTCCAGATGACCATGTTGAACTTCACCTTAGCATTGTCCTCCTAGAAGACAGTGATGGCCAGCAAGTCCCCCATCCTTTTGTATTCTAGGAAACAGCTTACTGCAAAAATCACCCTTCCTTATATGACTTAGATAAGATGTGTGGATGACCCCTTTGTTTACCTATGATGCTGCAAGACACAGACCCTCCAAATTCATTCTTTATCTCATAAACAGAACTGAACTATTTGTCCCTACTAACCCATCTGGACAAAATACATGCTAACTTGACTTGACCAAGCTTTAGTCAGACTTCTCTCTTCATTGTTGGCCCCTGAACTTTGACACACCCTCAGCCTGAGCCAGCATTGGAATGCAGAACTGCACCTCCTTACTAACCCTTACTGAAAATCATAGGACCACAGAGAAAGACATTCCTTGATCAGTTGTCTGATTATGTCACAAGCTCATCCCACTCCACCACATCTGGTTCTTCCTAGCCTTGCTTCCTCCTCCCCATAAAATGAGATCTCTTTCCACTTGACCTTTGAGGTACCTTGCACATCTTATGATCTGAACATTCTCCTTCCTCCTATTTTGCAATTGTTGTTAGGTGCCCTCGGGTTGGTTCCGACTCATAGCGACCCTATGTACAACAGAACGAAACACTGCTTGGTTCTGCATCCTTCTCATAATCATTGTTATGCTTGAGCCCATTGTTGTAGCCACCGTGTCAGTCCATTGACACCAGAACATTGTCTGATATAGTGCCGGAATATGAGCCCCTCGGGTTGGAAGGCACTCAAAAGACGACTGGAGAAGAGCTGCTTCCTCAAAGTAGAGTCGACCTTAATGTCGTGGATGGAGTCAAGCTTTCAGGACTTTCATTTGCTGGTGTGACATGACTCAAAATGAGAAGAACAGCTGCAAACATCCATTAATAATCGGAACATAGAAGGTAGGAAGTATGAATCTAGGAAAATTGGAGATCATCAAAAATGAAATGGGGCACATAAACATCGATATCCTGGGCGTTAGTGAGCTGAAATGGACTGGTATTGGCCATTTTGAATTGGAAAATCATACGGTCTACTATGCTGGGAACGACAAATTGAAGAGGAATGGCGTTGCATTCATTGTCAAAAAGAACATTTCAAGATCTATCCTAAAGTACAATACTGTTAGTGATAGGATAATATCCATTCACTTACAAGAAAGACCAGTTAATACAACTGTTATTCAAATTTACGCATCGGCCACTAAGGCCAAAGATGAAGAAACTGAAGATTTTTACCAAATTCTTCTGTCTGAAATTGATGGAACATGCAATCAGGATGCATTGATAATTACTGGTGATTGGAATGCAAAAGTTGGAAACAAAGAAGAAGGATCAGAAGGTGGAAAGTACAGCCTTGGTGATAGAAACGATGCTGGAGATGGCATGATAGAATTTTGCAAGACCAACGACCTATTCACAGCAAATACCTCTTTTCACCAACATCAACAGGGACTATACACATAGACCTCGCCAGATGGAATACACAGGAATCAAATCGGCTACATCTGTGGAAAGAGATGATGGAAAGGCTCAATATCATTAGTCAGAACAAGGCCAGGGGCCGACTGCAGAACAGACCATCAATTGTTCGTATGCAAGTTCAAGTTGAAGCTGAAGAAAATTAGAACAAGTCGACGAGAGCCAAAGTATGACCTTGAGTATATCCCACCTGAACTTAGAGACCATCTCAAGAATAGATTTGACACATCGAACACTAATGACCAAGACCAGACGAGTTGTGGAATGACATCAAGGACATCATACATGAAGAAAGCAAGAGGTCATTAAAAAAGACAGGAGAGAAACAAAAGACCAAAATGGATGTCAGAAGAGACTCTGAAAGTTGCTCTTGAACATCAAGTAGCTAAAAGCAAAAGGAAGAAATGATGAAGGAAAACATCTGAGCAGAAGATTCCAAAGGGCAGTTTGAGAAGACAAAGTAAAATATTGTAATGACATGTGCAAAGACCCAGAGTCAGAAAATCAAAAGAGAAGAATATACTCGGGATTTCTCAAGCCTAAAGATCTAAAGAGAAAATTCAAGCCTGGAATTGTAATAGTGAAGGATTCTATGGGCAAAATACTGAACAACACAGGAAGCATCAAAAGAAAATGGAAGAGATACACAGAGTCACTGTACCAAAAAGAACTGGTCGACATTCCGTCATTTCAGAAGGTAGTATATGATCAAGAACCGATGATGTACTGAAAGAAGAGGTCCAAGCTGCACTGAAGGCATTGGTGAAAAACAAGCCTCCAGGAATTGACGGAATACCACTTGAGGTGTTTCAACAAACAGATGCAGAGCTGCAAGTACTTGTGTATGCCAAGAAATTTGGAAGACAGCTACCTGGCCAACCGACTGGAAGAGATCCATATTTATGCTTATTCAAAAGAAAGTTGATCCAACAGAATGCGGAAATTATTGAACAATATCGTTAATATCACACACAAGTAAAGTTTTGCTGAAGATCATTCAAAAGCAGTTGCAGCAGTACATAGACAGGGAACTGCCAGAAGTTCAAGTCAGATTCAGAAGAGGATGTGGAATGAGGGATATCATCGCTGATGTCGGATGAATCCTGGCTGAAAGCAGAGAATACCAGAAAGATGTTTACCTGTGTTTTATTGACTATGCAAAGGCATTTGACTGTGTGGATCATAAAAAATTATGGATAACATTTCGAAGGATGGGAATTCCAGAACACTTCTTTGTGCTCATGAGGAACCTGTACATGGATCAAGAGGCAGTCATTCCAACGGAAAAAGGGAATACTGCATTGTTTAGAGCCAAGAAAGGTGTGTATCAGGGTTGTATCCTTTCACCATACTTTATCTATATGCTGAGCTGGACTGTATGAAGAAGAAGAGCATCAGGATTAGAGGAAGTCTCGTTAACAACCTGTGTTACACAGATGACACAAGCTTCCTTGCTGAAAGTGAAGAGGACTTGGAGAACTTAACTGATGAAGATCAAAGACCACAGCCTTCAGTATGGATTACACCTCAACATAAAGAAAACAAACATCCTCACAACTGGACCTATAAGTGACATCATGATAAACAGAGAAAAGATTCAAGTTGTAAAGGGATTTTATTTTACTTGGATCCACAATCAATGCCCACGGAAGCAGCAGTCAAGAAATCAAATGAAACATTGCACTAGGCAAATCTGCGGCAAAAGACCTCTTTAAAGTGTTAAAAAGCAAAGATGCCACTTTGAGGACTAATGTGTGCCTGATCCAAGTCATAGTGTTTTCAATTGCCTCATAGTGTTTTCAATTGCCTCATATGCATGAGAAAGCTGGACAATGAATAAGGAAGATGGAAGAACAGTTGGTGCCTTTGAATTATGGTGTTGGTGAAGAATATTGAATATATCATGGACTGCCAGAAGAATCAACAAATCTGTCTTGGAAGAAGTATAGATAGAGTGCTCTTTGGAAGTGAGGATGGCCACACTTAGTCTCGCAAAGTTCGGACATGTTATCAGGAGGGACCAGTCCCTGGAGTAGGACATCATGCTTGGTAAAGTAGAAGGTCAGCGAAAAAGAAGAGGGCCCTCAATGAGATGGACTGACACAGTGACTGTAGCAATGGGCTCAAACACCAACAATTGTAAAGATGGTGCAGGACCGGCCAGTGTTTAGTTCTGTTGTATACAGGGACGCTTAGCCGGAACCGACTCAACGGCACCTAGCTACAACAACTTTAAAACACGTATTTTTTGGGGAGATACAATTCAATCCATAACACCTTCCTTATGCCTATTGGTTCAGTGGCATAGGAAGGCCAAAATTTCCAGGTGGCCGTCTCAACTTCTCAGTGGAACCATTGTTGTGGCCTTTGGTGAAAGCATTCTCCCCTTGAGAAGCAATGTCTCCAAACCAGCAGAGCTCAAAAGTGCTGGAATGAGAAGCAAAAATTCAGCAACTGGGCTATTAAATATAATAGTGAGAGGCGCCACTCCCGCTTCCACCCTTGATTCCCTGACCTATGTATTCTGGGTATGGGGGAGACAGTACTGTATAATGTTCTCTGACTTAAAGCACAAACTTCATCCTTTAAGACAGAGTCCCATCCTATCAGTGTTTTCTTCCAATTGGTGAGGTAAATGAGTTTTCAGTAAACCATTCCACCTGTCAATTAGGCTAGCTACCTCCGGGTAATGGAATATGTCATAAGACCAGTTATTTCCATGGGAATGAGATCATCGCTGCACTTCCTTTCCTGTGAGATGAATCCCCTGATGAAATGCAAGGCTGGGTGGAATGCCATGATGGTGGGCAAGGTGTTCTGTGAATCCATGGATGGTGGTGCTGGCAGAAGCATCATAGAAAGGGAAGACAAACTCATTTCCAGAATATGTATCTCTTTCAGTGAGGACAAATACTTGCACCCTCCATGATGGAAGAGGTCCAATTTGATCAACCTGCCTCCAGGTGGCTGGCTAGTCCTTCCAGAGAATGGCCCCATAGCTGGGGTTCAGTACTGTTCTCTGCTGTCAGCAGATTAGACACTCAGCAGTAGCTGTAGCCAGGTCAGCCTTCATAAAGGGACATCAATATTGTTGTGCCCATGCAGAGCCTCCATTCCTGCCACCACAGCCACTTTGTTCATGGGCCCATTGAGCAAGCACTCAGGTGGCTGGAGAAAGAAGCTGACACCTACAGAGTACATCATTTTGTCCAAAGGATATCTTCATAGTCTGTGCCCATTCTGAGCTGTCTATCCACATACTTCTTCCCCAAACTGCCTCACGTCCATACCTCTGACCCACCGTGCAGCTGCCACAAACAGCAGCGTGCCTTTCTCCTCCAGTGTCACTCTACCACCCTCTACTGGTAAAACTCAACATTGTGCTCACTCTAAAGGAGAAATGGCTTAAAAGAATTTCATCCATTCTTTGCAGAGCGTGGCTTGACGGATGAATTTGGAGCTAAGAGGCAATGCACTGATAACTGGCACAGCCTCGTAGCTTCAATATCATCAGGACTCTGCCTATTTGGATTAAGATCCTGTGTGAATGTTGAGCTAGTACATTACTGAGCCTCAGTTTTCTGACCCTTGGAAAATAGCTCAAAGTGCATATATTCCCCAACCCTGGATACATCTATAATGTGAAGGGCTTCATATTTGTATGTTTTCAGCCGCATATTCCCCAAATACTTGAAAGTGAATAGATCCCTTCAGAATCTTGCCTAATATCCTTGATCCCTCTCTCTCCTCCCCGTGGAACACTTCATTTAGAAATTTAAAAACAAGTTATATATTCATTCTGTAGTTGTGGATGCCACTGAAAGTGGATTAGGATCGCTAATCTGCAAGCTTAAGGCTTTAAGGTTCTACTGAGTAAAACAAACATTAGGAATTTGTATAGTAACGCCTCCCCCCTCCTCTTTCCTTCTAGTCTTTTTGGTGCAGAGAAGGTTGACTGATTTGCGTTAGGAAAGAATAGCCGCTGCTGACGAATGTGCCAGCAGCTGGCCTGATGTCACAATTACTAGACTGGAGATTTTACTACTGCCACCCTGGCCCCAGCCAGCTGCTCTAGGAACACAGGCCACTGTCCCCAGCACTGTGGCAGGGCTGAGGAATGGAGATAGTATCTGCTTGTCACATGTGGCTCACCAACAGAAGATCAGTTGCCTGTATCTTCATCAAGGACTCCCCTGTTATATTTAACTGTCTGATCAGGTTGCAGAGTTTTAAAATAGTCGGTTGCAATGACTCTTTTCAGTGCCAGGGTTGTTTGGTGGGGGAACCAACCTCTGGAGCTTCCTTCTCTATCATTTTGTGTGACATCACCCCTTTGTGTGGTTTTGAGGCAGATAGTTTTCTACTCTGCTCAGTCAAAAACGTAAGCCCATTGTTCTTCAGCCCCTCTGTATGCAGCAGCTTGGCTCATGGGCACCATTACATAATAGGCCACTTTGTTTTGGATTAACTCCTTCCTTCTCTCATAGTCCACCTTTATGTCTACTTTTTTACCTAATTCAGTCTTCAAATCCTCTTCATTTATTAGCACCTTCAATTCACTAGCACCCCGAAGACTGCCTTTTCTCCAAATATCACAGTCTTGAATGGTCTTTTATTCTCTTCTGCTTCTCTCTCCCTTATCTTCCCTTCCAGCACATGAAAACATTTCTTTCTCTCGGGAGACCAGTTCTCGCCAAGTGGTGATAGCAATTGAATTTTCAAGGTGAATCCTTAACTTACCAAAGCTCAGCTTGCCTCTCACTGATGGCATTTTGGGTCTTGTGGTGAAGAGGTTGGGAATTGGGTCCTGAAATCGCTCCTGATTCTGGTAGAAATAAAGCATCTTTCGTTTAATCAGATCGGCCACTTGGGTTTTGCTGTAATGTCCCTAGTGGTGTTTATTTCTCCTTTGGGGATCGTATTAATAATCCTCAGGGAGAAGTTGGAGTTCAGCAGAGAGAACTACAAGTAGGAAGTGAAAAGTCTATTAAGCAGAGACTCTCCTTTAGCAATAATTATGACCGTTATTGAATATGATTATCTTCTCTATAGGATTTTCACTTTCCTCATTTAGAAGCTTCTCGTTTTCTTTTTGCCCTTTTCATTTGACAAACAATTATCTGTAAGTGCAGCTGAAATGCTAGGGATTTGAATTGTTATTCTTAAAATTGAGAACTACCAAGTCTAAGGAATAAATGTGAAAATTGATAATACCTTTCACATGCTGTCTTTGCACTGGTTGTTGTTAAGGCTGCGAGTTCTGTAAAGAAGGAAAACAAGTCACGGTGTTTGTTTGAATTATAAAATATTACCCATTTCTTTTTATAAGTCGGGGTCCAACAGCCACTGAGAAGAACCTGCCTTGTGTCTGTGGCTTTGCCCCAAACCAGTGAGGGTTGTAGTGTGGAGCGTCATCAACCATTTTCATGTCCATGAGGGGCAAGTTCAGAAGCTGCCTTACCTTGAACAAGCTATTTCATTTCTGAACCTCAGTGTCCTAATTTGTAAAACGCACAAAAATAATGTCTTTATCACTGAGTGATTTGGGGGATTAAATACGATAACCTGTGTGAAAATGCCACATAAGCTCTTAAGTATTAAGCAAGATTGCACCTGTATTTTAGGATTACTTGATGGTTATGAAATCAGTTTTAAGAGGCAGGTTAAATCGCACAAAACATTTCCTTCCCAAGTTGTTGATATCTTCCAATTCTAAAGCTTTGGGCCCCTGGGGAAATTTGGTGTTAAAATTAGTATCTGCCAGGTTGGTAAGCAATTACCAATGCTAAAAGCCCATGCTCTTCCCATTTCCCTCCTCCTTCCCATCCCTCTTCCCTATGGCACACCCACCCCCTCTTCTAACACCATTTCTGTGTTGGGGTTTAGACAGTTTCAGAGTCAATTGCTTGAGTCTGGCTTCCTGGGAAGTCTAGATGGGACACATCCAGTGGTGTGCTAGAGCCAGAGCACACTGGCGTGAGATGGTTGTGCACATTCCTTCCCAAATCCACATTTAGTGACACCTGTGGGTAGCTTGAAGTTGGCCACGGTGGAAGTATTTAATCCATGGCTACTGGCAAACTCTACAAATTGGGTCTTTTCTTTTTGGAGATCAGGTCCAACATTTACCAGCACACCACTGCACATCTCCCTTTCCACTTCTCATCTGCTGAGAGAGACATTGACTGTAATCCTGAAGCAGGTAGGAGTGAATTTGGTTGCACGTATTCACAAGTCAACAATGGTGTAAACCCATCTGCCTCATAGCAAGTATTATTGGAGATTGTCCTGTTTGTGCTGCCTTGGCTCAACAATCCATGAGGAGCTACACTTTGGCAGTCGTTCAGCTCCTCCTTCCTTGGTGTGTTAACCCGTGTTTCCTCCTTGCAACCCAGGTATTGCACTCCCAGACAACACATTTTGCACAGAATCGGGCCACATGGCTACTGATACTCTAGAAAATTGTATATTTACCTTTTCAGCCTCTGTGCTAGAGAAAAGCAAGACAGAAGACTCATGGGATCGTTTTTTGAGGGAGCCATTCTGCAGTCTCAGCCACAAATCCTCTTGTGGTTCTTTGTCCCCCAGTGTCGATAAGATTCATGGTCAGTACAAGGAACAAGTTAAAACACAGAATGGGCGGATGCTATTACTTTGTTTCCTCTAGAAACAGTGGTGGTCCCAAGTTGGTTCCACGGAATATACCTGCATTTCCTCCAGTGCTCCAAGTCCAAGCTGCTCCTGGCTCCACCATATGTTGTCAGTCACACGAGAAGATTTTGTTTCAGGTTTGTGTCTGGGTATGTGGGTCATTGTGGAGGCCATCACAGAGCCACAAGAGTTGTCTGTCCTAGTATCCTAGTAGCCACATGATTTAATAACCCTCAAAGGAGCCCTGGTGACACAATGATTAAGCACCCAGCTGCTAACCAAAAGGTCGGTGGTTTGAACCCACCAGCCGCTCTGCGGGAGAAAGATGTGGCAGTCTTCTTCCGTAAAGATTTGCAGCCTTGGAAACCCTATGGGACAGTTCTACTCTGTCCTATAGGTCACTATGAGTCAGAATTGACTCGATGGCAGTGGGTTTTTACTTTTTTGGGGGGTTATATGAGGGTATGGTTATCCAATAAGCACTGCTTACCAGATAAGCTGTAGTGAACAATTTCACTACAGATTAGTAAGTATGCACGAGTAAGCCAGAACCACTTATCTTGCTTACTGGGTCACCCGCCCCGTCAGGGATTGTCAATTTGAAAAGAGGTTCTGATTCTGTAGGAACGTGCTGTAGGGTTTCAAGGGAGACAGATGCCAGCCATACCTAAAAGCAGAATCTTCAATGTGGTGAAAAAGATGTGAAACTGTTCACTACAGATGATCTGGTAAGCAAGGTAAGCACTGTGCTTACCTTGCTTATTGGATAATCTGCCCCTGGGTTATATGCTCCTTTATTTGAGGTCACTTCTCACTCATCAAATGCCTTTCGATCCTGGCATCCGCTGTTCAGGCTAGGTGGTGGTGAGTCTGGGAATTGGCCATTCTCCAGAGCCTTTGACTCCTTCTCTATGAGTCCATTCTCCAAAGCACAACGTACAGTGTGGGGTTTGGTTTCCTGCTTTTAGAGAAAAGCAAGCTTGATGAGGCACTTTTGTGTTCATGTTGGTCTGTGTTTGAGGTTGCTTTCTGTTACAGATTGAATTGTGTCTTCCAAAATTTGTTTTGGAATCCTAACCTTATACCTGTGGATGTAATCTCATTTGGGAATAGGGTTTTATTTGTAGTGTTAATGAGGTCATATCAGTGTAGGTTGTATTGTACACCTAATCTCTTCTGAGCTATAAGGAGCACCATAGACACAGAGATGAGCGTGCACAAATGTCCACATGAAGATCACCAAGGAACCGAAGAACACTGGGGCTACAGAAACTGGAAGACACAAGGATCTTCCCCCAGAACTGACAGAGGGAGAACCGTCCGCTAGAGCCAGTGCTCTGAATTCGGACTTCGAGCCTCCTGAACTGTGAAAAAATAAAATTCTGTTCTTTAAAACCACCCCTTTGTGGTATTTCTGTTACAGCAGCATTAGCAAACTAAGACACTCTCCAAGGCAGATTACATTTCACGAATTTATCCTGCAAATGTTCAAACACACGAAAGTTGAAAAGTAAACACAAAAATTGCTATCATCTATCTACAACAATTATCAATCCACGGTCAATCACGTTTAATCTCTGCCTCCTTGCTTTGTTAAAGAAGGAACTGGATCCTGTATGAATGACTTTCATTAAATATGCAATTTCAGCCTGCTTAGGGCAGAGCTATTTTCCCTGTTTGTGGGGGCAGGGTGGGTGCAGGTGCAGAAAGAAGAATGGTGACAAGTTTTGCCTATAATATTTTATAGAAAGCCTTGTCCTTTCTTTATATCATACAAATTTGTTATCTCATCTTGATTATAAACTCCTTAAGAGCTTATCTTATTCACACTGTATCTTCAGCTTTGCAAAAAGTTTGGTTATTTTTCTGAAACTCCAGGCCTGTGACACTCCTTATTTATTCTGTTTTTCTATGGTGTCAGCCTTGTATGGCGCCCTGGTGGTGCAGTGGTTAAGAGCTCAGCTGCTAACCAGAACTCGACGGCAATGGGTTTGGGGTTGGTTTGGTTAGCCTTGAATACATACTTTGTTGTTGTGTGCTATCGAGTCAATTTCCACTCATAGTGACCCTATAGGACAGAGTAGAACTGTCTCATAGGGTTTCCAAGGAGCGGCTGGTGGATTCAAACTGCCGACCTTTGGTTAGCAGTTGAGCTCTTAACCACTGCACCACCAGGGCTCCACACATAGTTTAGTCTCCTTTGTCTATTCTGTTGTTGTTAGATACTGTCAAGTCAATTTTCGACTCATGGTAACTCCATGTGACAAGGTAGAACTGCCCCATAGAGTTTTCTAGGCTGTAATCTTTATGGGAGCAGATCGCCAGGTCTTTTCTTCCTTGAAGCAGCTGGAAAGGTTTGAACTGCAAACCTTTAGTCAACAGCCGAGAACTTAATCATTGCACCACCAGGGCTCCTTATCTGTTATATACCAGTGTTTCAAAATGGTGTTAGTTTGCAGGCGTCAATATTGTAAAATAAATTACAAATTTGGGAACCTTATTTATAATTCTAACTCTGTGTTCTGTCTCTTTATCAGACTATTCTAGTTTCTGGTATCGGGTAATAAGTTGTCTTCTTTATGAAAAAAAAAATCAATTCACTGTTAGTGGTGTTTTTCCAGATGAAATGAATAGATTAAATCAGCTTTTACCTTATTACAAAGTGTATTTTGGAACAGTAGATGGGGGTCATAAGACCCCAAGAATGGGCGTCTTCTGGAAAAATTTAATGACCTGGTTTCATTTTAGATGAAACAGCTTTGGCCAAAGTTACTTTGTTCTCTCTGACCTAATCCATAACTGGAGGCTGTGCTGATAACGAGTGGCATTTGCCTCCCTTCCAGGCAGCTTGTGATAAAGTAGGCTAATGGTAAAGTGAAGCATCTCATGCTGTTGAGCATTAGCATCATACGTCATATTTTGCAAAGTGCTTTTTCATTATTTATTCCTCACAATCTACGTATGAGATCTCCTGGCTGTCTGATCTCCCATATTGTGGCTGAAATATGACTAGTCTATGTTCATAAATGCTTCAGGAAGCTGAAATGAATATAGGTACTTGCTGACATGTAAACGCCCAGCATTCAAAATGGTCAGCCTATCCTGCCCTTGGGAATGGGGCTGCAGCTCCCCCAGAGAGTGGGAAATAATTCCATTTCCTGTGGGTGCAGTTCTCTGTGGGACAAAAGAAGGAGGGAGAGAGGGCAGATGATTATGCTCTTGTTCTGCCCAACAGATAATTCAAATTTGCATAAAAATGTTTTTATACCTACGGCTTCTGTGTTCAGACCAGTTCACAAATGTCTGTGTAACCCATGACGCACTTCCCCTTGCATTCCAGATAGGGTCTATTATGGCTTTTGTGATTTGGTTTGGATATAATGCACTTTGGAGCCCCTGGGTGGTGCAAAAGGTTAAGCGCTGGACTACTAAATGAAAGGTTAGCAGTTCAAAGCCACCCAGAGGCACCTGGGAAAAAAGGTGATCTACTTCCAAAAGGTCACAGTCTTGAACACCTTATGGAGCACAGTTCTGCACTGAAACACATGGAGTCACCATGAGTCACAGTTGACTCGATGGCAATTGATTTTTTTATAATACATTTTTTACAATATTGGAACCGTGGGATCATTTATCTATAAAAATTGCCCACGTGATGGAAGGGCATTTTGGTATGCTTGCAGCGTGCATGCATGGGAGGGTTGTCTGTTTGGGAGTAGCTCCCTTTTCCTTTTTCTGAAACTACCTATGCTGATACTTAGTCACATTCTTCTCCCGAGGTGTTTCCAGAATAGGGTAGTCTAGGTACAGTCTGATGCGGTGACCTCCATCTAGTGAGATGTAGAAGTGGGTGACCTCCATCTAGTCCATGGCTGCCAGGGTGGTCATGAATGTGAAGCAGAATTTTATTTAGAGCCTGTTTGTGCTTGGTGTGGAGTTAGGTGCCATCTCAACAGAGCTAGGTTGCCGTGGCTCCAGACTGCTTGTGGCGTGTGCAGTGTATGCCTCCCATCAGTTCAGCACTTTCTGCTAGTTGGTGCTTATGGATGAGTGAGCAAAACTGAAACTTCAGGCTAAAGCAAGGAAGGAAGATAGACATCTGTTTACACTACATGTGTGTGTGTCTCTGTGTGTGTGTGTATTACACTGGCTGAGTAATACTCCATTTTGTGTATGTACCACATTTTGTTTATCCATTCATCTGATGATGGACATTGAAGTTGTTTCCACCTTTTGGCTATTGTGAATAGTGCTGCAAGGAACATTGGTGTACATATGTCTGTTTGAGTTCCTGTTTTCTAGTCTCTTGGGTATATACCAAGGAGTGGAATTACTGGGTCATATGGTAGTTCTATTTTTAGTTTTTTGATGAACCACCACACTGTTTTCCACAGAAATTACCAAACTGCCTTCCACAGCGGCTCTATCATTTTATGAGAGTGAAGGAGTTTTTAAACTTTATTATTATTATTATCTTATTAATTAACAGGAGTTTTTTAAATAAAAATGATGAGGAGAAATCAACTTTATTCTTGCCATCTAAATCTAAACATCTTTAATGTTTTGGTGTATTTTCATTTAGTCCTTCCTTTGCAGAGTCATATTTAAATATATATTGTATGTATCTTCAAACTCTACTGTGTATACAATTTGTTTTCTGGTTTTTTCCACTCAATATATCACAGTGTTCTGTATGTTATTAATGCATTTTGTAATCTGCATTTTTTCATGTCTCTTAAAAATAACACTTTTTTTAATATAAAAAATGATCTGTTTCTTACAGAAGAGAACTCGAATTTCAGAAAAGCACAAAAAAGAGAGTAAAGAATTAACTCTAACTTCACCACCCAGGCAAAGCCACCTTGCTTTTTTTTCATTTTAAGACACTTTAAAATATTTTGATATGCTTCCTTTCAATCTTGTTTTCTCTACACATGATCACATTTTTCTTTTGACAGAATTGGGATCCTAGTGTAAATACAGTATTTTGATCATGCTTCTTTTCACTTAAAGTATTGAAATCATTTCCCTATGTCATTAAAACGCCATTTTTTTCACAATTCATTTTTATTGTGTTAAATATATGTAACAAAACATTTGCCATTTCAGCATTCTTCAGTGACATTAATTATGTCTATCATGTCATTTAATCACCGCCATTGTCTGTTCCCAAATATTTCCATCACCCTTAACAGAAGCTCAAAAAAAAAAAAAAAAACCCACTGCTGTCGAGTCAATTCCGACTCATAGCGACCCTATAGGACAGAATAGAACTGCCCCATAGGGTTTCCAAGGAGTGGCTGGTGGATTCGAACTGCCGACCTTTTGGTTAGCAGCCGAGCTCTTAACCACTGCACCACTAGGGTTCCAGAAACTCAGTGTCCTCTAAACAATGACTCCTCCTTTCCTTCTCCCTCCCGCCTATGCTTGGTAACCGCTAATAAACTTTGGTTTCTATACACTTGCCTAGTCTAGATTTCATATAAGTGGAATCATACAATATTTGCCTTTTTGTGACTGACTTATTTCACTCAGCATAATGCTTTCAGTGTTCATCCATGTTGTAGCATGTATCAGGACTTCGTTTCTCCTTGTGGCTGAGTAATATTCCATTGTATATATGTACCACATTTTATTTATCCATTCATCTGTTAATGGACATTTAGTCTGCTTCCACCTTTTGGCTATTGTTAATAGCACTGCAGTGAACATGGATGTACAAGTATCAGTTGGTATTCCTGCTTTCAATTCTTTCAGGTACATACCTATGAGTGGATTGCTGGGTCATGTGGTAATTCTATGTTTAACTCTTTGAGGAACTGCCAAACTGTTTTCCACAGCGGCTGTATCATTTTACAATCCCACCAGCTATGGATAAGGGTTCCAGTTTCTCCATATCCTCGCCAACACCCTGTTGTTTTCCATTTATCAAATCATAGCCATCTTAGTGGGTATGAAGTGACATCTCATTGTGATTTTGGTTTGCATTTCCCTAATGACTAATAACGTTGAGCATCTTTTCATGTGCTTGTTGGCTATTTGATTTCTTCTTCAATGAAATGTCTATTCAAGTTCATTGCTCATTTTTTGATTGGGTTGTTTGTCTTTTTTTTGTTGTTGTTAAGTTGTAGGAGTTTGTTATACATTTTGGATATTAAATCTTACCAGATATACAACCCAAAACCAAACCAGTTGCTGTTGAGTCAATTTCTACTCATGGAAACTTCATCTGTTTCAGAGTAGAACTGTGCTGTACAGTTTTTTATGGCTGTGGTCTTTTGGAAGCAGATCACCAGAACTTTCTTCTGAGGCACCTCTAGGTGGGTTCAAAATGCCCACCTTTAAGTTAGTAACGCAGTGCTTAACTGTTTTCTCCACCTATGGACTTCTTTCTCAGATATATGGTTCATAAAAATGTTCTCCCAATCTGTAGCTTGTCTCTTTACTTTGTTGATAAAGTCCTTTGATGAGCTAAAGTTTTTTTTTTTTAATTTTGATGAGGTCCCAATTATGTATTTTATCTTTTGTTGCTTATGCTTTCGGTGTCATATCTAAGAATCTGTTGCTAAAAATTGGATACTGAAGCATTACCTCTGTGTTTTCTTCTAAGAGTTTTATGTTTTAAGTTCTTACGTTTAGGTCTTTGATCTATTTTGAATTAATTTCATATATAATATAAGATATGAGTTCAGGCTCATTCTTTTGTTGGTGGAAATCCAAGGAAGTGGAAGATTTGTACACTGAAAACTGTAAACATTACTGTAAGAAATTAAAGAAGCCCTCATGGATTGGAAGATTTAATATTGTTGAGATGTCAATACTATGTAAAGCAATCTATAGATTCAATGCAATACCCATCAAAATTCCAAAAGCATTCTTTGCAGAAATGGAAAAGTCAGTCCTCAAAATTTATACAGAATGGTAAAGCGCTCCGAGTAGCCAACGCAATCTTGAAAAGAGAAGAACAAAGCAGGAGGACTTATACTTCCTGATCTGAAAACACATTACAAAGCTACAGTAATCAAAACAATCTGGTACTGGTATAATGATAGACATATAGACCAATGGAATAGAATTGAGACTCCTGAGAAATAAACCCCTACACCTATGGCCAATTGATTTTTGACAAGTGTACTAAGTTCATCAAATGGGGGGGAAATCTGTTTAATAAAACACCATTATATAGAAGTACCATCATCTAACACATTATCTAATTTTGAACTTTTAGTTTCTTTCCAGTTTTCCATTTTTTAAGCACTGTTTTAATAAGCACTTTTCCCAAGTTTCTGGTTATTACCTGTATTCGTTTCCTAAGGCTGCAGTAACAAAGTCCCACAAAGTGGGTGTCTTTAAACAACAGAAATTTTTCTCTAATAGTTCGGAGGCTAGTAGTCTGAATTCAAGGTGTTGGTAGGGCCGCATTGTCTCCGAAGTCTTAATTTCAAGATCTCTAAGCCTTTTTTAGCTCTTGTTGTTGTTGTGTGCCGTTAGGTTGATTCCAACTCATAGCGACCCTACAGGACAGTAGAACTGTTCCATTGGGTTTCCTAGGTTGTAATCTTTACAGGAACAGATCACTAAGTCTTTTCTCCCATGGAGCAGCTGGTGGGTTCAAACCGCCCACCTTTGGGTTGGCAGCTGAGCACTTAACCACTGTGCCACCACCAAGGCTCCTTTTTAGCTCCTAGGTTCTGGGAATTAAAATGGAGAAAGCTGCAGAAGTCACAGTCAAAATCAGCTTGCTAATATTTCTTTACTATGTCTTGGCTATCTGAATCTGCTTAAGAAGGTTCCTTGAAAGGCAGAGTGAGGGTGAAATAAGTGGATGAACTTACTGTGTTGTGTGAAATCATTTCATTTTCAGTTTTCTGCATTCCCAGGTAGGGAGTGAAAAGTAATCAGTGTGGAAACTTCAAATATAACAAAGATAAGTTGTCATTTACTCAAATTCCAATGTCTTCGTAAAACTTTCATTTCTCACTTGCCCTCTGTAGCTACCTTCCATAAAACCAGTTTAAATAGAATGCACAAAAAGCCAGTTCTTTGACTATGTATGCTAAATATGCATTTCCCATGGAATGCCCAGGGAAAGTGTAGGAGGCCTGGGAAGTGGGAAGTGGTTTAACAAGACAGTCTTGGGAGCCCTACCAAACACCAGACCTTCTTCCATCAGTAGGCTGATCCCTTTTCCTGGCCTCCTGTTAGAGAGCACTTCTTAGTGCCCATTTTGCCTCTGAACTCAAGGAAGCATGCGGAGTGTTTAATCCAGTGTCTCCCAAACCCAGCTGAGCCTCCAAATTACCTGGGGTAGATGGTGTGTGTGTGTGTGTGTGTGTGTGTGTGTGTGTGTGTGTGTGTGTGTGTGTGTGTGTGAAAATACAGATCCCCAGGTCCAACTGCCCAGATAGTCATATGTGAGGTAAGACCTCTAAATCAAATCAACATTTGCAACAAACTTTCTAGGTGATTCTGATGCAACAGGTCCATGGACCAGCACTTGGCAGCCATTGACAAGCCACAGATTTTGCAGATGAGGAAAATGAGGCCAAGAAAGCCCGAAGGGACTTGCTCAAGTCGTGGTTGTATTTTCGGTGAAGACTAAAACAACTCTTTGTTTCTTCCAATCTGATGATGAGTAAGGTAGTGGCAATGTCCCTAAGTGGCACAAGAAGTTTATGCTCCACTGCTAATCTAAAGGTTGGTGGTTTGAACACATCTAGTGGCACTGCAGAAGAAAAGCCTGGTGATCTGGTTCTGGAAAGATTACAGCCTTGAAAACCCTGTGGGACCTTTAGGGGGCAGTGAGTTCATGCTAATGGGGTAGGAACGGTTGGGAAAAGGAGGGTGAGAATGGTTGTGCAACTCAAATAATGTAATCAATGTCACTGAATTGTGCATGCAGAAATTGTTGAATTGCTGTATGTTCTGCTGTGTATCTTCTCAAAAACAACAACAAATAAAATAAAGTTTTTAAAAACCTATGGAACAGTTCTACTCTGTAACACATGCGGTCAGCATGAGTTGGAGTTTGTATGCTACAAAACAGTTATACCTTGAGTGTGGAGGTGCAACAAGAAACACAGAACTAGAGAAAGTTCTGGGTGGAGGTGGTGGAAGAAGAATCCAAGTGTTTAACATTACACTTCAACCCCATCTGAACAGTTTTTTCCCCATGAATTGTGCTCATTTGGATGACTGGCCTAAAGTCCATTTTGGCAGGCTTTCCCAACCCCACTTTTAATTTCCCAAGTTGTATATACAGGTAGTCCACGACTTACCACGGTGTTCCATTCTGATGACTGTTGTAAGTCGATTCTGATGTAAGTTGAATACCTCTTTTTTTTTTTTTAGTTTTCTTTATTATTGGCTTTTATTATCAGTATCTTTATAAATCCGATCTTTATTTTGTCTTTGGGAGTTGGAGACATTACATATAAACTTAAAGAGATATTTTAATACATACATATATACATACATTAAAAATATGCAAATCATAAAAATTTACTCCGGTGATGAAGAAGGGATGGACGACATTGGCATTTTGTCAGTTGTGGTAATAACTCCACTTGTGGATGATTCTGGATCATCTGGATTATCCTTGGGAATGGGGATGGCATTTTAGTCAGAAAATTAGTGAGAATTGTCTGTATGGCCCTTTTCTTTTTTCTTCAAATATTTCATGGTAACATCTCACTGCTTCCCGAATCTGCCTCTTGACTTTAGCAAAGTGAAAAGTGTTGGTTTCAAGCAACTGAAACCCGTGATTTAGTTTAGAAAACTAAATTTATATGGCAGTGTTTTGAACAGTAAATCATAAAATTGAATATCTGTGAGTGAACATCTAAGAATGATAACATCAGTAAATTACGTGCTGCAGCATTGTATGTAGGACATATTAACACGACAAGACGTACAAAAAAATATATGTAAGTGGTTCAGTGTAACTCAAATACATCATAAGTCGAGGGCTACCTGTACTGTTATGGGGTGGAGAACTTTTTGACAGGAATTATTTGGCGTTATGTGAAATCAATGGAATATTTATTAAGATATTTATTAAGATTAGGACTCATTGCAGCATGGTATCCTGGAATGCATCCTGGAACAGGAGAAAAAAGACGTGAGTGTAAAAACCAATGACATCTGAATAAAGTCTGCAGTTTAATTAATAGTAGTGTACCAACGTTAATTTCTTAGTTGTGACAAAGTTATCATGGTTATATAAGTTGTTGGCTAACATTAGGCATAACTGAGTGAAGGGTATACAAGAACTCTGTACTATCTTTCCACACCCTTGGATGGCACAAACACTTCATGCTCAACTACTAACCTACAGGCTAGTAATGCAAATCTACCCAGCGACACCACAGAGGAAAGTCCTGACTATCTGCTTCCATAAAACTTACAGCCAAGAAAACCCTATGGAGTAGTTCTACTCTGTTAACACATGGGGTCGCTATGAGTCAGAATTGACTCAATGGCAGTGGGTTTGGTTTTGGCTTGATACTGTCTTAGAACCCCTCTGTAAACCTAAAAGTATACCAAAATAAAAAGTTTATTTAAAAAAAAATAGTCCTAAGTGGAAACAAACCAGGGCAGTTCAGTGAGGAAAAGACAAACTGCTAAGCAAAGTACTGATTCCCTGCATCTCCTTTAGGGAGTTGGTATTGTTGTTAGTTGCCTTCCAATTTGCTCCTACTCGTGGTGACCTTATGTATAATGGAACAAAATATTGTCCATTCCTGCACCATCTCCATGATTGTTGGTATGTTTCAGCCCATTGTTGAAGCTATCAATCCATCTCACTTAAGAGTTTCCTTCATTTTTGCTGACCATCTACTTTATGAAACATGATATCCTTTTCTAGCACTTGGTCTTTCCTAATGGTGTGTCCAAATTAAGCAAGACAAAGTCTCACTATCCTCACTTCTAAGGAGCCTTCTGTTGTATTTCTTCTGAGACTGATGTGTTCATTCTTCTGACTTCTTGGTTTGTGTGAGAAAAAGCCTGTTAAATCCTAGAAGATAACCTGGCTGACTGGTGAAGGAGAAGGGTGCTCGATTTTTAGGAGCATCAGATTGTGATTTTCTTCTTTGATAGCATATTCTGTTAGTGCAATTTTCTTTGAGGTAATTGTTTCCCACTTAAATAATTAACAAGGACTGAAATCACCTCATAATGGGGTATGTATACAGTAGGCTTAAGTGGATAAACAGCTTAACCTGAAAGACAATTGTATTACTCATATGCATTCTGCAGCAGCAAATATAAAAAATAAGTTGTAAAGAGTAATCATTCTCATTGTGCTGGTCTGGCCTACCTGGAGGAGGTGCCTGCATTCCATGCTGTAGGATATGAGGGGACTCAAAAGGCTTTAAAGCTCAAGCCTGCCTCCCATCTTCTTGCTAAAGTACCTGAAGTATCTTCATAGTTCATTCCTTCATTTAGTAAACATTCACTGTGTGTGTTAATAATAACAGCTAACACCCATGGAACAATTATTATGGGCCAGGTTATTTGTATGGGTTCTCTTAATTCTCACAACAACCACATGAGGTAATGATTAGTTATTATCTTTGAGTCTACCGATGGCTCAGATGGTTAAGAAGTTGCCCAAGTTCTCACAGGAGGTATGTGGCAGAGCTGGTCGTTGAGCTCAATGCTATCTGATTCTCTAACTGTGAACCATGATAGTGAAATGCCTAGCACTCTAGTGAACCATGTCACAGGGGCAGAGGGCAAAGGGCCAAAGAGGGAAGGTTATCTGTGCATCAGGTGGAAGTGGGGAGCAAGGGGCAGCACGGTTGACTGGTGTCATAAATTTGACAGTCAGCCACAGAGAGGTGGTTGTCTAAGTCATGGGAAAGGAAGTCATCTCTGAGGGAGAGAAGAGGAAAGCTGATGGCAGAGTCTTGAAGATACCCACATATAGGTGGCAGGAGACAGAGAAGGGGTTTGTTAGAGAGGTAAGTGGTGGCCAGGAGAGGTAGATAGATGTCTGGAACACTAAGTGACGAGAGAATTTCAAGACCTCGTCAAACGCTTCCGAAAGGTCAGGTGTGATGGAGAACTGAGAAGAAACAGTGGCATTTTAATAGTGAGAAGTTTATGTCAATCGAACACAGGCCGTCAACAGGGCATCAGATTCAGACTCAGATGATGAAAGCGTCAGGGAGGGGTAAGGAAGCAGAAGGGGCAAATACAGGGCGCGATTCCCATAAGTTTGATGGAGGACGTAAGGAGAGAGGAAGGACAGTGTAATTTAGAAGACGTTTTGGAGGCTGAGAAGCTCTGAGAGGTGGAGGATCTACTGTTGACTGAGAGAATGATGATATGCAAAAAGCAAGATTGTTGATGCAGCAAGACCCAGAGCAAATGAGACGGCAAGGATGAAGGGCACAGTGAGTAGAGGGAGGAGCAAGCAGTTACTCCAGTTGGAGTTGGGAGCATCTGTGGAAAGGCGTGTCAAATAGAGCTGTTGCTTCATCCTTAAGAGACCATTCCTTTGCCTTGCTCTTGTGGGCTCCCTTCTCTCTCCCAGTTTCTGCATAAGACAGGTGGGCTCAGGATTGTCATGAGGTCTGGGGTAGAGTGGATTCTAGGCAGCAGGGAGCAGAATGAGGGCATTGCACACCTGGGGCCTGTGGCAGAGGATGGAGGCAGAGACATGTCCCTTTTGTCTCCATTTGGGCCCTATTTCAGGTCAGTGGGCACGGTTTTACCAAGGGCCTCTGCTTTTAGTCTTTTACCAACACCACAAAATTGCATTATCCCACTGATCATTAGGTTACTTTCTCTAACATCAGAATCACAATTGTATACCCAAGTATATGTCGCTATTCACTTACAGTAATCAGTTTTAATGACACTCACTACAGTTTCTTTCATAAATCATGTGTTTCTATGAGTAATGGAGGAGAAACATCTAATTTTGATCTAAGACAAATGCAAAGTGAGTGCACATGTTCTTTAAATGTATTTTTGGTGGCTTCCCATGTCCTTTACTTAAAGGAAAAGAATATCTCCTGACTTCTCTTTCTTTTAGAACTAAATGAGGCAAAATTACAGAGGATTTTGAATACCAAAGCATTAGCCATAATGTACTGTAAACAAATAATAAACATAAGTCACCGTTGGTAGGTTTTGCACAATCTCAGTGGAGTGGAAATCAATGGCTGTGAGCAGCATGTGTGATATCTTCCCAAAGTCCTAAGGAGAAAAATCTTAATACCTCACCCGCTTTACAGGTTGCTGTGTGCCATGGAGTCAATTCTGACTCATAGAGACTCTATAGGACAGAGTAGAACTGTCTTATAGGGCTTCCTAGGCTGTCATCTTTATGGAAGAAGATCACCAGGTCTTTCTCACGAAGAGCCACTGGTGGGTGCAAACTGTCCATCTTTCGGTGAACAGATGAGCACTTTAACCACTGCACAATCGGGGCTCCAGAGCAGAATCAAATTTTGAGCCTGCTATTTTGTGTGCAGAAAATAGAATAGCAATTTAGCAATTTCTTTCATCCAACAAACATATATTGAATTCCTACTATGTACCAGGCAATTTACAGAGATGAATACAACACATCCACTGCCACTGAGAAGATGACATGTCCTAGCTGAAGAGGCAGGTGCCTATGCAAGTTAATTTGCTAGATAGTGTTTTGTTGTTGTTAGGTGCCATCGAGTTGGTTCTGACTCATAATGACCCTATGTACAACAGAGCGAAACACTGCCTAGTCCTGTGCCATCCTCACAATACTTGCTATGCTTGAGCCCGTTGTTGGAGCCACTGTGTCAGTTCATCTCGCAGAGGGTCTTCCTCTTTTTTGCTGACCCTCTACTTTACCAAGCATGGAAGTCCTTCTCCAGGGACTGGTCCCTCCTGATAACATATCCAGAGTACGTGAGACAAATTCTCGTCATCCTCGCTTCCAAGGAGCATTCTGGCTGTACTTCTTCCAAGAAAGGCTTGTTCATTTTTCTGACAGTCCATGGTATATTCAATATTCTTCACCAACACCATAATTCAAAGGTGTCAATTCTTCTTCACTCTTCCTTATTCATTGCCCAGGTTTCGCATGCATATGAGGCAATTGGAAATACCATGGCTTGGGTCAGGCACACCTCAGTCCTCAAAGTGACATCTTTGCTTTTTAACACTTTAAATAGTTTTTTTTGCAGCAGATTTGCCCATTGCAATACGTCATTTGATTTCTTGACTGCTGCTTCCATGGGCATTGATTGTGCATCCAGGTAAAATGAAATCCTTGACTGCTTCAATCTTTTCTCCATTTATCATGACGTTGCTCACTGGTTGAGTTGTGAGGATTTTTGCTTTCTTTATGTTGAGGTGTAATCCATACTGAAGGCTGTAGTCTTTGATCTTCATCAGTAAGTGCTTCAAGTCCTCTTCACTTTCTGCAAGCAAGTTTGTGTCATCTGCATATTGCAGGATGTTAATGGGTTTTCCTTCAAACCTGATGCCCTGTTTTTCTTCATGTAGTCCAGATTCTCAGATTATTTGCTCAGCATACAGATTGAATAAGTAGGGTGAAAGGATACAACCCTGATGCACACCTTTCCTTACTTAAAACCACACAGTATCCCCTTGTTCTGTTCAAAAGACTGCCTCTCGATTGATGTACAGGTTCCTCATGAGAACAATTAAGTGTTCTGGAATTCCCATGCTTTGCAATGTTAGCCATAATTTATTATGATCCACACAGTCGAATGCCTTTGCATAGTCAATAAAACACAGGTAAACATCTTTCTGGTATTCTCTGCTTTCAGCCAGGATCCATCTTACATCAGCAATGTTATCCTTTGTTCCAAGTCCTCTTCTGAATCTGGCTTTAATTTCTGGCAGTTGCCTGTCAATGTACTGCTGTAACTGTTGCACATTCTAGATGAAGAGGCCAATGAGTATACAAGCCCATTTGCTAGTTAGCGCTAAGTGCAAAGATAAAGACAATTACAAGGTACGGTGAGAGCGCTGAGGAGGAGGGGTAGAGGTAGTATTTGAGGTGGTTTTATACTGATAGCCCTATGGAGCAATTCTACTCCACAACACATGGGGTCACCATGAGTCGAAATTGCTTCCATGGCAATTGACTTGGAATATTTTTCCTATACTGATAAACTGGGATCCCTGGGGAAAAAAGAAGGACATCTTGCCAGTCTATACCCATTTATAGACTGTTCTACTCACTGCCCTCGGAGTTAACTTTCTCCAAAACCCAGTCCAAACTCAGCATGGCATGGAAAGCTCTTTAAAATTTGAGACCCTTGATCCAAATCCCACCGGCATTTTTTAATGAGATTGAGAAACAAATTACCAACTTAATATGGAAAGAGAAGAGGCCCCGAATAAACAAAGCATTACTCAAGAAGAAGAACAAAGTGGGAGGCCTCACACTACCTGATTTTAGAGCCTATTATACCACCACGGTAGTCAAAACAGCCTAGTATTTGTACTACAACAGATACATAGACCAATGGAACAGAATAGAGAATCCAGACATAAATTCATTCACCCTTGACAGCTGATATTTGACAAAGCCCCAAAGCCTGTTAATTGGGGAAAAGATAGTCTCTTTAACAAATGGTGCTGGCATAACTGGATATCCATCTGCAAAAAACTGAAACAAGACCTATACCTCACACCATGCACAAAAACTAACTCAAAATGGATCAAAGACTTAAATATAAAATAAAAAATCATAAAGATCTTTGAAGAAAGAATAGGGACAATGCTAGGAGCCCTAATACATGGCATAAACACAATATGGACCATAAGCAACAATGCACAAGCACCAGAAGAAAGACTAGATAAATGGGAGCTCCTAAAAATCAAACACTTATGCTCATCAAAAGACTTCACCAAAAGACAAAAAAGACAACCTACAGACTGGGAAAATTTTTTGGCTCTGAAAAATCCAATCAGTGTCTAATCCCTAAAATCTACAAGATACAGCAAAACCTCAACAACAAAAAGACAAAAAACCCAATTAAAAAATGGGCAAAGGAAGGATATGAACAGGCACTTCACCAAAGAAGATATTCAGGCGGCTAACAGACACTTGAAGAAATGCTCACGATCATTAACCATTAGAGAAACACAGATCAAAACTACAATGAGATATCATCTCACCCCAACAAGGCTAGCACTAATCCAAAAAACACAAAATAATAAGAAGAGGTTGTGGAGAGACTGGAAGCACTTATACATTGTTGGTGGGAATGTAAAATGGCACAACCACCTTGGAAATCGATTTGACACTTCCTTAATAGAAGTACCATATGATCCAGTATCCTGCTCCTTGAACTACATCCTAGAGAAATGAGAGCCATCACAATAATAGATATATGCACACCCATGTTCATTGCAGCACTGTTCAGAATAGCAAAAAGATGGAAAACCTAGATGCCCATCAACAGATGAATGGATAAGCAAATTATGGTATATCCACACGATGGAATACTATGCAACAATAAAGAACAACAATGAAGCTGTGAAACATCCTATAACATGGAGGAAGCTGGAACTCATTATGCTGAGTGAATTTAGTCAGTCACAGAAGGACAAATATTGTCCAAGAACACTATCATAAGAACTCAAGAAAAGGTTTAAACACAGAAGAAAACATTCTTTGATGGCTCCGAGGGTGGGGAGGGAGGGTGAGGGTTATTTACTAACTAGATAGTAAATAAAAATTATCTTAGGTGAAGGGAAGGACAGCACACACTACAGGGTAAGTCAGCACAACTGGACCAAACTATAGCTAAGACGTTTCCTGAATGCAATCAAACACTTTGAGGGACAGAGTAGCAGGGGTAGGGATCTGGGGACCATGCTTTCTGGAAACATCTAGGTCAATTGGCATAACAAAGCTTATTAAGAAAATGTTCTGCATCCTACTTTGGTGAGTGGCGGCTGGGGTCTTAAAAGCTTCCCAGCGGCCATCTAAGATGCATCAGTTGGTCCCAACCACCTGGAGTAAAGGAGAATGAAGAACACCAAAGACACAAGGAAAGTATTACCCCAAGAGACCGAAAGGGCCACATAAACCAGAGACTTAATCAGCCTGAGACCAGAAGAACTACATGGTGCCCGGCTACCACCAATGACCGCCCTGACAGGGAACACAATAGAGAGTCCCTGATGGAGCAGGGGAAAGGTGGGGTGTAAAAGTCAAATTCTAGTAAGAAAAGCAGACTCAATGGTCTGACTGAGACTGGAGGAACCCCGGAAAGCATGGCCCCTGGATTCTGTATCAACCCAGAGCTAAAACAATTTCTGAGGCCAACTCTTCAGACAAGGATTGGACTGGACTGTGGGACATGAAGTAATACTCATGAAGAGTGTGTTTCTTAGCTCAGATAGATACCAAAGACTAAACGGGCAGCTTCTGTCCAGAGGTGAGATGTGAAGGCAGAGAGGGTTAGGAACTGGTTGAATGGACATGGGGAATCAGGGGTGGAAAGGTGGAGTGTGCTGTCACAGGATGGGGAGAGCAATTAGGGTCACATAACAATGTATGTATAAATTTTTGTATGGAAGACTAAGATGACATGTAAGCTTCATTTAAACTACAACAATAAAAAAAAACTTGGGACCCTTTGTCCCCTATCAGCTATCGCAGCAGGAATCCAGCATCTTGGACTCCAATCGGGGATCAGCGAACAGCGGGTATGAGAAAGCAGCTTCACAGAACTTCCAGCAGGAGACAGAACAACCGGTAACCAGCGATATAAGCTTTCCCATCCCCCAACCCTTTTCACTCCCACTTAGTCTCCTCTGCTTCCTGCAGCCACAGTCTCTTGGCTGGAAAGCACCAGCTTTACCCACGTGTCGCTTGGATTCCATCCGCCCGCGCTGTCTGGCTCCCTGAGTGCATTTTGTTGGCTGCTGGTGTTGCTTTTTTATGCTTCTTTAGATTTTTTCCTTACCTCTCACCACCTCCCCCTCCTTTCTCTCAAATACCTGGCTCTCTACGCCATCTTTGCTTCTTCCTTAAAGACTGCAAAACACTGCTTGACTGTGAAACTGCTTCCCGGCCCATGTCACCACACTGATGGGACCCCTGGGGTTTTTCTGTTTGTTTGTTTGCTCTGATTTGTTCTGTTTTGATTTGTTTGTTTGTTTTCTTTTGTTTTTCTTGGCTTGTTAGACCCTTCTAACCAGGCAATACCGCACAGCTTGGAAGCTACTTCCTTACTTTGTGCACACGCACAAGGACATCCCTGGGGGCATTTCTTTTTTGTTTTTTTTATCTTTTTTTGTTGTTTCTTTGTTTTTTTCCATCTCTCTCATATTCCCTTTTTGTCTTTCTTCATTTCCAGTTTCTCAATTTATTCATTTTTTTCTTTTACTCTTTTTCTTTTTTTTTTTACTTTTGTTTTTCCCATTTCTCAGTCTCTAATCTCTCCACTCCAATAGCAAGCTCCCTTAGCGTTCTTTTTTGTTTGTGTGTTTTTGGCTCCTGTTCCTCCCTTTTCTCTCTCACCTTTCCCATACCCATCTTAGCTCCACACATCACAATCTACCCCCTCCTCCCTGCCTACCTGCACCATGTGCTGAACATCACACTCCCAAGCAGCACAGGCAAGGCCTACGGGAACCTGCCCTGCACTGATTCCCAGTCCACACTCTCATCCCTGGTACGTGCCACAAACAACCCATCCCAGCAACTCCCCTTCATCTGGACCTGCCCTGCTGTACCATACCTGAGTGACTGACCCTGTCCATTGGAAAAGGAGGTGACAAGTATCGTGCCCACAGATGAGCAAACGACAAAGAACACACAGCCCGCCTGCTTGGACATAACCAAATAAAACAAAAAATCAGGACAAAACAAGCAAATCTACTCAACAAAAGAGGAAAATAACCACTGAATGCCCCGAAGACAGCAGACAATATCAAAACATTTACAGAAACAGGACAGGATGGTTCCAGTAGGAGTCCAAAATAAAACACTAGATGACCTTCCAGTAGAAGAAAAGGCACTAGACGTAACTGATAGGGAATTCAAATCTCTAATAGTCAGAATTATCCAAGAGTTGAAGCAAAAGCAGACAAAAATGAGGAAAAAATAGACAAATTCACAGAAAAGGCAGACAAATTCATGGAAAATACAGACAAAAACATGGAAGAATTCAAGAAAATAATACAGGAACAAAGTGCTAAAATAAATTCACAACTAGAAATCATACAAAAACAACAATTAGAAACCCAAAAGATAAACAACAAGATTTCAGAAATGGACAGTTTCATAGAAGGCTGAGGAGCAGGTTTGAAATGGTGGAAGATAGGATCAGCAAAATTGAAGACAAACACTTGGATACATCTCTGTTTGAGGAAAAATCCGAAAAAAGAACGAAGAAAAATGAAGAAACCCTGAGAATTATGTGGATACAATCAAAAGCAAAACTCTACAAGTGATTGGAGTTCCAGAACAGGGGGAGAAAGCAAAAAACACAGAGAGGATCATTGAAGAATTGCTTACAGAAAACTTCCCCAATATCATGAAAGATGAAAAGTTGACCATCAAAGAAGCTCAACAAACCCCATATAGGATAGACCCCAAAAGAAAATCACCAAGGCATATCATAATCACACTCCCTAAAACCAAAGACAAACAAAGAATCCTGAGAGCAGCTCAAGAAAAACAAAAAGTCACATACAGAGGAGAAACAATAAGACTAAACTCAGATTATTCAGCTGAAACCATGCAGGCAAGAAGGCAATGGGATGACATATATAAAACCTTGAAAGAAAAAAATTGCCAGCCAAGAATAATATCTCCTGCAAAACTCTCGTTCAAATATGATGGTGAAATTAGGTCATTTCCAGATAAACAGAAATTAAGGGACTATGTAAAAACCAAATCAAACTTACAAGACTTATTAAAGGGAGTCCTTCGATCTGAGAACAAACAACATCAGACCACAGGATGAATCTAGGACACAAAACTGTAATAGCTAGATACCAACCTAGGAAATGAACTCTTAAGGGCTATGCAAAACCAAAAGAATTACAACAGGGAACCACAGAGGTTAATCTGTAAATGACAACAGCATCAGAACAATAAAAGAGGGAATATACAGTGTAGATATAGAACCTTCTAATGGAGAGGAAGGCAAGGCAATACCAAGTAATAATAGACTGGTTCAAATCTAGGAAAATAAGGGTAAATTTCAAGGTAACCACAAAGAAATTTAACAAACCTACTCATCAAAATAAAGAAGAAAAACATAAAGTCTCAGTAAAAACAAAACCTACAAAAACAGAAGAAATGAAAAAAAATCCATAAATAAAAGGAACTTAGCACAGGAGACTAACAGGAACAAAGAAAACGTCAGCATCGTAAAAAAAAAAAAAAAAAAAAAGCACTACAAAATGCAATCCCACTCCTAGGAATATATCTTAGAGAAATAAGAACTGTCACATGAATAGACATATGCACACCCATATTAATTACAACACTGTTCACAATAGCAAAAAGATGGAAACAACCTAGATGCCCATCAACAGATGAATGGATAAACAAACTATGGTACATACACACAATGGAGTATTATGCAAAGATAAAGAACAATGATGAATCTGTGAAGCATCTCATAACGTGGATGAAACTGGAGGACATAATGCTGAGTGAAATAAGTCAATCACAAATGGGACAAATATTTTATGAGACCTCTACTGTAAAAACTCATTTAAAAGTTTACAAGTATACACACAAAAAGAAACCATCTTTGTTGCTTACGAGGAATGGCAGGGGACTAGATAGACAATAGATAAGTGGTAACTTTGGTGAAGGGTAAGACAGTACACAATACCGGGGAAGCCAGCACAACTTGTATAAGGAAAGGTCATGGAAGCTCCGTAGACACTTCCAAACTCCCTGAGGGACTGAATTGCTGGGCTGTGGGGACATGGTCTCAGGGAACATCTGGCCCAATTGGCATAACACAGTTTATAAATACAATGTTCTACATTATACCTTGGTGAGTAGCATCTGGGGTCTTAAAAGCCTGTGAGCAGCCACCTAAGATACTCCACTGGTCTCACCCCTTTAGGAGCAAGGGAGAATGAAGAGAACAAGATACAAGGAAAAGATTAGTCCAAAGGACTAGTGGACCACAAATACCATGGCCTCCAGTAGACTGAGTCCAGTACAGCTAGATGGTACCCGGCTACCACCACTGACTTCTCTGACCGGGATCACAGTAGAGTGTCCTGGACAGAGCTGGAAAAGGATGTAGAACAAAATTCTAACCAAAAAAAAAAAGACCAGATTTACTGGCCTGGCAGACTGGAGAGTATGGCCCCCGCGTACCCTTTTAGCTCAGTGGTGAAGTCACTCCCGAAGTTCACCGTTCAGCCAGGGATTGGACAGCCCCATGAAACAAAACGGGACTAATGAGGCACAGCAGTCCAGGGACAAGGGCTAGAAGGCTGAAGGGGGCAGGAAAGCTGGTGATAGGGAACCCAAGGTTGAGTAAGGACAGTGTTGATGTGTAGTGAGGTTGTTAACCATTGTCATAGGGCAACATGTGTACCAACTGTTTAATGAGAAATTATTTTGTTTTGTAAACCTTCATCTAAAGTGAGACTAGCAGCACAACTGGAAGAGCGTAGTCGATGTCACTGAACTGTGCATGTAGAAAGTGTTGAAATGGTGTATCTTTGGCTACGTGTATTTTCACCAAAAAAAAAAAAAAAAAAAAAAACCGTCGAGAAGGGAGAGGGTTGACATGTCATGGGGTTGTTAACCAATATCATAAAACAATATGTGTACTGACTGTTTAATGAGAAACTATTTGTTCTGTAAACCTTCATCTAAAATACAATAAAAAAAATTTTTTTAGATAAAATAACATTTGGGACCCTTTGGTCACTCACTCCATGCACCAGCCACACTGAACCTCTCTCAGTATTTTTAGAACACACCCTTTCACAGTTCCTTTCCTTTGCATTTCCTATCCTCATTGCCTGCAATGTTCATCTCCCTATTTTCAGCTTGCCAAGGTAATCCTTGTCAATCTAGGACTCAGAGCGAGAGAGAACACCTTAGCAACAACCCTCAGAGCTCTATGGAGCTACCATCGTTTTCCCCTTGGCGAAGACACAGGTTGGTGAGCCCAGTGAGGATTGACGTGATGGGAAATGGCCATGCTGGCCAGGTCTTCTCCACAAAAAGGTGGCTCCTGAACATGTGCTGACTTCCGTCTGTGGCAATTCTGAACCCTTTTGTTGTCAGCCTTCCAAAGCCAACCCCTATGGGAAACTGAGGCAGAATGACACTTTGCTCTGATCTTATCACAAGTAGCAGATTATAATTTTCTGTTAAAATTGCCAAAATCTTAAATTTCGTTTCTCTCTTTATCAAAATTGCCTTTGGGTAATTAATGGAAGATTTGCCCTCTTTACAAAGAAAAGCAGATACCTTCCACCATTGCCCATTAAGCCTTTCCCGAATGAATGTAAACCCTTGCACTAAGGCCTATTGCCCTACCCATTTCAGCTCTCATTCTAGGTGCCCCATTATGTCCTCCTCGGGGTTTGTTGCAGTAGCATTCAGCAAAATAAGTTAATTATTATGGAGTTGATATGATGGGCCTGGAACAAGAAGGCTGGAGTGAAGTCTTTTGAAGGAATATTGTTTTCTTTGTAATAGGCTTTACTGCCTTTATGAATTAGTAAGGGATGGTTCCCACAATTGGGTGAATTACGTTATGTGTGAATGTCAACATCGGACCATCATTTACAAGAGATATAGAGAATCATTTCTTGTTTTTAAATGTCAAAATCATTTCTCATCTATCAGGTAATCATTTTTCAACTTTCTTTTAACAAATACAGTACAATGTGAGCGCTACCGAAGTCATAATTGATTTCACAGCAGTGAAAACCATGGGAAACCAAAGAACCTTTTATTGTAAGATAGAACTTAGAAATGTGAATAAGACACCACTTCCCGCAAGAACCACAAGATCAATGGATGACTGGTGATCTTGACTTTGGATGGATGCCAGATGGCAATGAAGTAGGTCTTAAGTGACCACTAAGGGCTCAACTGGGTTGCCTGGTAAAAAAAATGTGGGTGCTTTCAATTAAATGTCAAAGACAATTACACGGGAAGCATCAGCAAGCTTCAGAAGTAGGGCAGAAAGATTCCATTTCACTGACCTAACACTACACTACCGAACTTCCTGTCTTTTGGAGTTTTGACAGAAACTTGGTTGTTCCAGGAAAGCATGGCATCGCGCAGTCATGAAAGGCACAATAAAAAAGGCTTTGGAGTAAATGTCACTTTCCAAATCCCTTGTGGATGATTTAAGGTCATGGAAGTGTGAAATGGCACAACTCTTCAGTTTTTGATCTCTCACCCGGCATCTAGAACTGTCTGTTGAAATCCTTGAACCTGGCATCATTCTTATGTTAAAAATAAAATAAGCCAAGAATTAACTGCAAAATGTAGAAACCCGTTCTTGGCCATTTTCACTGGATCAGTTTCCCTCCTCTCCCCAGTCCCACCTATCATTGATTATTAATTATTGGTGAAATGCCTAGGAGCTATGAAAACTTCAGCCTGCAGTCTTTGGGCATCATATAAATGACGGGGGTCTCCTTGTGCCTTGGAGGACCCTGGCTGCTTGCCCTCTGGATTCATTTTAAAAGAGTTAGGTAAGACACAGAAGAATTTATGTTCACAGTTAGACCGGCCAAGGCAGCTTCAAAAGAGGCTATACTTAAATGAGGCCTGGTGGTTTTTCTACTACCCTAAGAAAAAACCAAGAAGGAGGTTCAGATCATGACCAGCCCAGGGCCAGTCAAGTCAAACTTGAGAAGAAGGGAAAATGTCCTTGTAGTCCCACTGCCCATCCTTTAGGGACCCCATCATTTCCCTTCTGTGTCCTAGGCCCAGATACTTCACATTACCACCTTAAATGATAGAACCATGTTTCCCAAACTCTTTCAGGGTGCCTGATCTATGTGATATTAATAGGTGTTTTGTGAGCAAAGCACTCCCTGGCAAGCAGGTTTGGAAAACTCTTTACACTGTGCTACATCCCCCTATTGGAGATGTACAATGCCCATCAGCACCAAAGACTCCAAGAAGTCCTGCAATTACAAATACCTGTTACTTTTATTTAACTCACGTTTTCCTACATTTATTTAACCATAGAGCCCCTTCCTTTCATGGAGGAGCTGATAACGGATTGTGAAACTACTGTTCCACGGAGTTCAGCTACAGAGTAAGATGAACTTCCCAAAGGACGTGCAAGCATTTTGATACCACTTGTACATTTTATGGGGGTTGGCACCTTCTAGAAGATTTATGATGTCAAGTGCTCAGCTGTGCAGAAATGTAAGTTTATTTCTCTATAACGGATCTCAACCTTCTTGTGAGTCCCTGTTTCCACAGATGGAAGAAATTACAGAACGATGCCCCTTTAAGATAACTCAGTCTCTTCTGGTTTAAAACTTAATCTCATTTGGGTAATTGATTACTCATTTGGTTCTGCATTTTAACTCAGTCCATTCAAAGTTCAATGTTCCTATCAGGACTGCTCTCAACTCTCAAGATTTCTCTTACTCCCTCCTTCCCCTTCTCCTCCCTTTTTCTTTCTTCTCCTCCTCCTCTCCCTATATCTCCTTCTCCTTCTTTTTCTGTCCTCTTCCTTCCCTCTCCCTTCCTTTCCGCTTTCCTGCTCCTCTGTGTCTTTTCCCCCTTCTCATCCTCCTCTTCTCCTCTCAAGAACTGTGTAGTTCTGCAGGAATCAGACCCCCGCTGTGCAGGTAGTCTGTCTGCCACACTGCATGCCAGAGCGGAATGTGTCATTCTGAGACTACCGTATCCTTCAGAAGCATGCAGGCGAATCACGTTAATTAACAGTTCTTTTCCTGATAGGAAAAAATTAACTCAGCGCTAAAATATCAGAGTGAATACCTGGACACTCTTAGTATTCCAGGCAAGTGTAAGAAATAAATAAAAATCTTACAAATTTGCTTTAATATGGGAAGTAGAATGGCTTAGTTTGCTAGTGTTGCCTTAAGAGAAATACCACAAGTGGGTGGCTTTAGAGAACAGAAATTTATTTTCTCACAGTTCAGGAGGTTAGAAGTCTGAACCGAGGTGTGGCTCTAGGGGGAGAACCTTCCTTGTCTATTTTAGCTTCTGGTAACTGCCAGCAATTCTTGGCATTCCTGGGCTCGTAGATGCATCTGCCGTGTGTCTGTCTTCATATGGCGTCTTCCCCTTGTATGTGTCTCTCTGTTAATTCTGCTTTTTTTATAACTCGGAAGTGATTAGGTTTAGGATCCACTGTACTCTGGTTTGACCTCATTAACATAACAAAACAAAACTCCTATTTCAAAACAGGGTCATATTTGCAGGTACAGGGTTAAGATTTCGACACATATTTTGGGGAGACACAGTTCAATCTATAACATACAGCAAAAGCTAACACATTGAGTATTTCATGGATATCGGCCATAATCCCAAGCCATTGCAGGAAAGTTGAGAAACACATACATCATTTTAAATTATTTTTCATTTTATTGTAAGACACTTTGATCCAATTTATTTATAAAGCCAACGAAAAGCCTCATATATCTAAGATGACAGCAGATTGAACAATAGGGAAGGTAGCTGAATTTTGTGTACAAAGACAAGTTAAATTAACCCACAGGAATCTGTTATTTATATGATGCAGTGTCGGGCTTCATTATTTTGTAAAATGCCTGGCATTTGTGATCTCTCTTTTCTATTCTGTGGAGTTGTTCAAAAAGTAAGTTAGTGTGTGGTGTTTTTAAAAAATGGATTTATGTGGTGTTTTTAAAAAATGGATTTCTTTTTTACAAGTCAGCTACTATAACAGGTATTAAACACACATTTTATTACTACGTTTCCACATAATCACCAGAGAGATCCAACCCTCTGTCATGAAGCGGGGGAGGAAGCTGCTTAACGATGGGAGTCGGAGAGTATAAAGCCATTGAACACCACACCACTGGGGATCTAGTTTTTTTTTTTCCCCCCAAAAGTGTCACTTTTTTATTATTACTTTTTATTGTGGTGAAAATATATACAGCAAAACATATGCCAATTCAACAATTTCTACATGTACAATTCTGTGACATTGATTACATTCTTCATGTTGTACAACCATACTCACTATCCTTTTACAAACTATTCCACCACCATTAACATAAACGTAATGCCCCCTAAGCAAAAACTCCCCCTTCTGCCCTCCCTGCCACCCCTAGTAACCACTAATCATCTTTGGTTTCTATATGTTTGCTTATTTCATATAAGTGAGATCATATAGTACTTGTCCTTTTGCCACTAATTTCGCTCAGCATAATATTTTGAAGGCTCATCCATGTTGTAGCATGTATCAAGTACTTCATTTCTCTATATGGCCGAGTAATATTCCATTGTATTACGTACCACATTTTGCTTATCCATTCAGTTGTTGATGCACATTTTGATTGTTTCCGCTTTTTGGCTGTTGTGAATAGTGCCGCAACGAACATTGGTGTACATGTGCCTTCAAGTCTCTTGGGTATGTACCTAAAAGAGGAATAGCTGAGTCCTATAAGGTCGCTCTGAGTTGGAATTGACTTGAGGACACACAACAACCACATGGTAGTTCTATGCCCAACTTTTTAACGACCTGCCAAACGGTTTTCCTCACTTTTCTAATAGATAGACTTTGTCAACTAAAATGTAAGAGAACAAAACAAGGAAAAGGAAGAAAACATCCTATCTCTACTAAATTTAACGAGTTGGTGATGAATTTCTGTCACAGAAATGTTTCTGGATTTGCAAACCAAATCGCAGCATGCAGCCATCTGGGGTCCATGTGTTTTAAGGAAGCAGGGTGTAGAGAGAAAGTGAGCACCACGGTGCCCGGCCCTCCCCGCCCCCGCCAACTCTTTGCTGTGGTGTCTCACCTGCCTGACCAGATATTAAACAAGTATCCCAGTCACTAGACCAGGCTATAATCCAACAGAAGCAAAAGACTTGAAACTGACCTTCTGAATAATGTTCCTCCCTAGAACCATGTGCAGATATTGTTCTGACAGCTCCGAAGCCTGAGCTGGACCTGATAAGCAGTATTGGGCAGTGCTGGGTACCCAGACTTCGATCTCAGAGCGCTTGGATGCCCATCTCAGCTCTGTAATTGGCTAGCTGTATGAAACTGGGCAAGTGGTTTAACCTCACTTTTGTCGTTTATAAAACGGGGATAATAAGATTACCTACTTACTGTTGTGAGGACATATTTATTCACATATTAATGAGTGCAAAGTCCTCACCACTTAGGAATATGTCAGTATCTTAGCTAGTGGATGGAGGTAGGGAGTAGCAGTGGGTACCTCCCAAATCTGTATTTGTGGATTCTTGCTAATATCCAGAGCTCAAGCTACTTTGAAATTGTTAGCAACCAATACAGACTCGAGTCACTTTTTGGACAAGCCCAGGCCCCTCCCTGAGCGAGAAGCCAGTCCCAGTTCCACATCTCCAAGTGGACAAGCTGCCTGAATGACACGATGGCGTCACTTTGCTGTCTTTGAGAACCTTGGTTAATTTCGGACCTGGAGTACATGGGTGAAGTGAGGGCGGGGCCTAGAAACACCTTGAGTGTGATTGCTATTTGTGTTTACTTTTCTCCAGAGAAGGCCTTGGCTTTCATCAGATTCTCAAACCTGGGTCCTTCCATAACCCATAAAAGGTTCACAAAGACTATATTCTAGATTCTTGAAGAATTATTTGCTCTCTGCCTAGAGACCTTGTTAGGAGATGCAGATCCCTTCATCATCACCCCCCCCCCGCCCCCGCCCCCGCCCCCACCCCATCCTCCATGCGCTCTGTTCAACCTCTAGTCCTGGATCTGTTCCCTGGGTTGTTGGCATCGACCTTTCTCTCATCTCCCACCTCACCTTCTCACAAGCCTCTCTTTAAAATCTAGAGTTTTATCCATCTGAGCTTGTTCTGCCCCTATGGCTCTGGCAGACTGCTCTCTGCTGCCCCCACTTGGTCAAACTGGCAAGGACCTCAGAAGATTTCTTAAGTGTGTGTAATTACTTGGGCAATCTCCATTGGGAAAACAGTTGGCCATGCCTGTGGTTCGAGAAGGCATTGCAGTGTTGGTTCACCCCTGTGGGCGTGTAATTACACGGCTTTATTTCCAGAACTCCAGAAAAGACCTTGAAATGGAGGACGTTCTCCCACTGTTGGATGCCCGAGATTTTACACTCAGAGAGCAATCTGTTTTAACTGAAGACTCTGATCCCTGTGCAAATGTGCATGGGCCAAAGAGGATTATCACTCATATACACATTAGTACTGAAGAAGATCTGAGGGTGGGTTTTGGTAGAACGAGAGAAGGAAAAAGGAGGGTACTAATCCCATGAGTAGGGACAGTAGGGAAGCAGATCCACTTGGGAGGGGTTGGGTGGGGTGGAGTGAGCAACTGAAGATAAACTTCTGACTTTCCACTTTTGCCCAGGGTCCATCTGACCCTACATTGTCGAGTTGCAAACGTGTTTAATCATATCATAAACACTTCCTGCTCTGTCCCTTTATGCTATCCCTGGCAACAAAAGACAGGGAGAAGGACAAGGGGCAGCTGCTTAACATCCAGCGCTTGCTGTTAGTTACTGAGAACAGAGGGAAGGAAGCATGAACCCATCTTTACTGACCACTCGGTTACTAGGGATGTCCACAGCGTGTCAGCAGAGCCACGGCATGCTGAGAAAGAAGGGAAACTAAGTCAGAAGAAGGGAGTTAGTGAGAGCCAGCCCAAAATCATAAAGCAAGCTCACTTAGCCATGCCGTTCCCTTCTATATTATCTCCCTTTCAACAGATGTGAAAACTGAGAATGAGGATAAATAACTCTTCCAAGATCCCACAGCTAGTTTATGGGAGAGCTGAGTTTGGGTTCTCTTCTGTCAGAGGGAAGCCACACACCATTCTTGTACCACCTTGTCATGACAAAGGGAGAAGAGGGATACCAGCCTTTGCTTGGGCATATCTGTAAGTGGATGTCAGATATTAAACTGCAGGTGTATATATTTCCAAGATCCCTGGATGGGACAAACCGTTTGCACTCAATTACTATCCTAAAGGTTGGCGGTTTGAACACACCTGGAGGTGCCATGGAAGAAAGGCCTGGCAATCTGCTTCCAGAAAGATTCCCACCGAGAAAACACTATGGAGCAGTTCTACTCTAACACATGAGGATGCAATAAGTTGGAATCTACTTGACAGCAACAGGTTTGGTTTGTTTATATATATTTTTTTATTTATAAATATAAATAAAAAGGCAAACAACTTATGTTAATGGTGGTGAAATAATTTGGAAAAGGATAATGAGAATGGCTGCACAACTTGAAGAAAGTAATCAATGACACTGAATTATACATGTAGAAATTGTTGAATTGGTGTACGTTTTGCTGTGCATATTTTCACCACAATAAATACAAAGTTACCAAAAAAGTAAACACCATGGCATTGAGTGTGTCCCACTCCTCCTTGGCAGCTACCAATAAGGAAGAAAAAAAGCAAAGGAAAGAAAAAGAAATAAACCAAGGCAACTGAAAGACACACATTTCTGGAAAACCCAAAAGATCAAAATGATATTCTAGATTGGAATTTAGCTTAAGGAGCCAGACTCAACCAATGGAAAGTGACAGATGGGATAAAGTTCAAGTTTCCTTCTTGTTTCTTTGTATGAAAGAGAACCAACTTTTTGATTATTTTTTGCTCAGCTGTAATATTCTGCTGCATAAAGAAGCTTGAACATCGAATACCACATTAATATGTTATTGGCATCTTTCTTTATTCGTATCTTACATGTTGATTATAAAACCGTCCAGAGAGGCTGATAGCTGTAATATATTACAGTTTCTCAACTTCAAATTAATTTCATAACAGTGCAGTACAGCCAGATATTCTCTGCTCCAAGAAGTATCTCAAAGTAGGTAATATTCTTTCACTTTGCTCTTTTGAAACCCCAGGTCTGGTTATTTTATTTATTGGGTAACCTATCAAGACTGTATTTCCTTATGATCTATTACCTGCTTCAGTAATTACCACCACCTCTGAAATGCTCAATCCTCCCACAGGTAGATTGAATGCCTTTCTGCACATGCCCCCTGGGTGAACTGCACAAAGCATAGTACGGGCAGGAGAACTGTGTGTAAGATGTGAAATCCATGTCTCCACAATTCCCATTTCACATTCAGAGTCCCAGCTTATTTATTCAAATGGCCAACAAGCACATGAAAAGGTGCTCAGCATCGTTAGTCATCAGGGAAATGCAAATCAAAACCACAATGAGATCCCACTTCACCCCCGTTCAGATGGCTATGATCAAACAAATGGAAAGTAACAAGTGCTGGTGATGATGTGCGGAAATCGGAACCCTCGTGCATTGCTGGTGGGAATGTATAGTGGTGCAGTCACTGCAGAAAACAGTTCGGTGGTTCATCAATAAGCTAAACATAATTATCATATCATCCAGTATTTCTACTTTTAGGTGTACCTAAGAGAAGTGAAAACGTGTTGGTTTATTTGTTTTTAAAAACTTGTACATGAATGTTCATAGGTGCATTATTCATAAGACAAAATTGGAAACAGCTCAAATGTTCATCAACTGATGAATGGATAAATAAAATGTGGTAGATACAGGAATTGCCATATTATTCAGTCTTAAAAAAGAATAAAGTACTGATACATGCTACAACATGGATAAACCTTGAAAACATTATGCTGCATGAAAGAAGTCAAATACAAAAGGACAAATATTGTATGATTCCATTTAATTAACATATCTGTTGTCGTTAGGTGCCATCAAGTCGATTTCAACTCATAGCGACCCCACATGAGAGAATAGAACTGATCCATAGGATTTTCTTGGCTGTAATTGTTGCAAAAGCAGATCGCCAGGTCTTTCTTGAAGCTGCTGGGTTCGAGCCACTGACCTTTCGGTTAGCAGCTAAGTGCTTAACCATTGTGACACCAGGGCTCCTTCATATAACATATCTAGAATAAGCGGATTAAATAGATTAGAGGTTACCAGGGGTTGTGGGAAGCGGGAATGGGGAGTGATTGCTTAATGTGTACAGAGTTTCTGTTTGGGGAAGAAAAAGTTTTGGAAATAGCAGTGATGGTTGCATAACATTGTGAATGTAATTAATGCCACTGAAATATGTGGTGAAAATGGAAAAGTTTCTAAGAATTTTATCACAGTAATTTTTTTTTTTGTAAGTCCCAGCTTGAGTCAGTGGGCCCATGTAGACACAACTTAAGCCAGTGACCAGGTGAAGGAACAAGTCAAGGTGATGTTCAGTGACTTCAAGGACGCTAGTTGAACCTGTCCAAAAACATGCCCTCCTCTCCTCCTGCCCAAGCTCCCCTACCTGAGGAGAGCTGGTAAAAGTACTCTGCCTTTTCTTCTTCATCCCTTGGAGGAAGGGGTTATAAAGAAAGGGAGACGACACTCTGTTCTTTCACCTGAGGATCTCAGGATCCATCTAGCTGCCACCACCAAATGATCAAACTGGGTCCCACAGTTCTCAATCCTTCTAGAGATGTGCTGTCCAATACAGTAGCCGCTAGCCACATGAAGCATTTAAATTTAAATTATGTAAAATTCAATTCAATTAAAATTATTTAAAATTTAAACTGAATTAAAACTCAGTTCTTCAATCACAATAGCCGCATTTCAAGTGTTCAGTAGGCATATGTGCCTAATGACTATCATACTGGAAAGTGCAGATAAAGAATAGTTCCGTCATTGCAGAATGTTCTATAAGACGATGCTGCTTAAGACCCCAACTCACTCCAGTCTTCAGAAGAGAAGAATTCTGATGAGTTGTAGGGAGAAGGGAAGCCATTTCAGGAGAGAGGTTGTGCAAGGACAAATGTTCCTTGTTTTCATATGGCACAATGCTCTCTGAAAACAGCAGCTTTAAATCTCTGGTTCTCTGTAGGAGTCTTAATTTTATAGAAATGTCCAGAAAGAATTTAATATATCCTAAAAGATATCTAATACAACCATGTAAGCAAAATAAGGAGCCCTGGTGGCACAATGGTTAAGCCCTCGGCTGCCAACTGAAAGGTTGGCACTTTGAACCCCACCCCCGCAGCGGCTCTGTGGGAGAAAGACCTAGTGATCCGCTCCTGTAAAGATTACAGCCTAGAAAACCCTCTGGGGCAGTTCTTCTGTGTCACATGGGGTCACTATGAGTTGAAAATTGACTTGATGGCACACAACAACAGCAACAACAAAGTAAAATAAAAATGAGGTGGGGAAGCAGGACTAAAGAGTTCAATGGGTATAAATGCATAATTAAATATTTTCCCGTAGTTAAATCCAGGAAACTCTTTTTCTCAAACAGTATCCGAATTGTTTGAGGTAGAAAATATGGTCACTGTAACTATGAAGTTAATTTATTATCATTAATAATAATAATACAACAAACATTCATACCTTGGGTTAATATTTGTTTATTCAACAAATATGTTTAAGCCTCAGCTATGTGCCAGGCACTCTTCTAGGCACCTGGGATATAGCAATAAACTAACAAAGACCCCTGCCATGCAGAAGCTTATAGCCTAGTGACTGGAGATAGAAAGCAAACAATAGACATCATCAACTAGTAAATATATGGACTACTTGGGAGTGATAAGTCCCACAAAAAAAAATAGAGCAGTTACGGACATCTGGAGTACAGGATGGTAATGTTAGTAGTGAGGCAGACAGGCGGTAAGGCAGCAGGCATGTGCTTCTGGATCCTCCTCAACTGGTTGCCCTTGAGTCTATTCCCACTCATGGCAACCCCATTTGTGTCAGAGTAGAACTATGCTCCATAGGGTTTGCCTGATTTTTTGAAAGTACATTGTCAGGCCTTTCTTATTAGGCTTCTCTGGATGGACTTGAACCTCCAACCTTTTGAGTAGCAACTAATGTGTTAACTGTTTGTACCACCCAGGGACTTCTAGATCCTCCTTAAAAAAAAAAAAAAATTGCCATCCGGTCGATTCCGACTCATAGCGATCCTATAGGACATAGTAGAACTGCCCCATAGGGTTTCCTAAGCTGTAAGCTTTACTTGGATACACAATCAATGCCCATGGAAACAACAGTCAAGAAATCAAATATTGAATATATCATCGACTGCCACAGAACGAACAAATCTGTCTTGGAAGAAGCACAGCCAGAATGCTCCTTAGAAGCAAGGATGGCAAGATTTCATCTCACATACTTTGGACATGTTATTAGGAGGGACCAGTCCCTGGAGAAGGACATCATGCTTGGTAAAGTAGAGGGTCAGAAAAAAAGAGGAGGACCCTGAACAAGATGGGTTGACACAGTGGCTACAACAATGGGCTCAAGCATAGCAACAATTGTGAGGATGGTACAGGACCGGACAGTGTTTCGTTCTGTTGTGCATAGGGTCACTATGAACTGGAACTGACTCGACAGCACCTAACAACAACAATCTTTACGGAAGCAGATTTCCACATCTTTGTCCCATGGAGCAGTTGCTGGTTTTGAATCACCAACCTTTCAGTTAGCAGCCGAGCACACTTAACCACTGCACCACCAGGGCTCCTTGGATCCTCCTTACAAGGGGTAAAAAACTTATTTTATAGGTGTAAGAAATAAGTCCCAGTTTGGCCCAAATTTACACACACACACATTAATCTGTGTTGCTAAGGATGGGGCAAACACGGTACTCTCATACAATATCTATTGCCCTTGGTCACAGCAATTCTTCTTCCAGATTTCTATATCAGTCAGGATAGGCTAGGTTATGTTATGGTAACAAAGAACCCCAAATCTTAGTGTCTTAAAAAAGATTTATTTCTTGTTCACCAAAAGATACGTTCATAGGAGCACTATTCATATAGCCCAACACTTGAAACTAGAGCAACACCAAACAACAGTAGAATGAATGAATACAATGTGATGTGTTCACAAAATGGAATACTTCACAGCAATCAGAATGAATGAACTCTAAGTCCTCATATTATGAATGACTCTCACAAACGTAGTACTGAGTGAAAGAAGCCAGACATAAAAGAGTATGTACTGTATGTGGTAGGCAGAATTCTCAGATGCCCCTCCAAGATTTCTGGACCCTGGTATACACATACTTTCTCTCAGCTAGTCAATCAAACACTAATCTAAGTACTACTATAAAGAAGTTTAGCGGATATAATTAAAATCTCAAATCAGCTGACCTTAAGATAGGAAGATTTATATGGTTGGGCTTGACCTATCCACATAGGTTCTTTAAAAGCAGAACATGTTCTTCAGCTGGTTGCAGAAGAGGAAGTCAAAGAGTAGCATGAGGGAGATTTGACATGCGAGAAGTTCTATTGGCCTGGCTTGAAGGTGGAGGAGGCCATATAGCCAGGAATGTGGGCGGCCTCTTGGAACTGAGCGTGACCTCTGGTTGACAACCAGCAAGAAAACAGTGTCCTTAGTCCTACAACCACACACACAAAAGAATTATACCAACAACCAGTGAGCTTGGAAGAGGACCCCAAGCCCAGGTGAGATCACAGCCCTGGCTGACACCTTCATTTCAGCCCTGTTACCAAACCAAACCCATTGCAGTCGAGTCGATTCTGACTCATAGCGACCCTGCAGGACAGAGTAGAACTGCTGCATAGGATTTCCAAGGAGCGGCTGGTGGATTCAAATTGCTGGACTTTTGGTTAGCAGCTTAGCTCTTAACAACTGCGCCACCAGGGCTCCTCAGCCCTGTTAGACCCAGAGAAAAAAATCCAGCCATGCTGTGCCTGGATTTTTGACTTACAGAAACTGTGAGACAATAAATTTGCGTTGATTTAGGCTATGGAGGTTGTGGTAGTTGGTTGCCCAGCAATATAAAACTAATACACTGCATGATTTGATTTATATAAAATACAAAACCAGCTAAAATGAATCTATGCTGATATATGTCAGAATAATGGCCACTGTTGGGGGTTTATTGACTGAAATGGGACCCAAGGGAGGCTTTTGGGTGATAGTAGTATTTCTTGATGTGACTGCTGATTACATGTGTGTTCAGGCTTTATCATGTGGATTCAGTTTGCTCTCAATATGATCCCCACCATGTATTAATAACCTTGGTTTAAGCACTGTAGACATGGAAACTGAAATCCAATCTCTGCCCAGGAGATTCCAGTCCTCAAGATATAAGGGTCAAGCCATCCATCGAGTTGCAAAAGATTTACAATAGAGGCAGCTGACTGGAGCCTGGACTTGACTCAGAATTCACTGAATACCAGGGAGTATGCCTGAGGCCTGACCTACAGCCTGCTTTGCAAAGGGACTCGAGGTTACCGAGAGAAAAGACCAAGGACTTGTGGAACTGGCTTTGGAAGTGGGAAGGACAGGAAAAGGACTTGCTCAGAGCACCCTGTTTCTCTGTCTTTTGAGGAGTTCTTTTTTTTTTTTTTTGGTGAAAATATACACAGTAAAACATACACCCATTCAACAAGTTTTCCATATAGAGTTCATTGACAGTGGTTACATACTTCACATTGTGTCACCATTCTCCCTGTCTCTACCCATATTATTTCACTACCCTTAATTTAGACTCTTTGCCCCTTAAAGTTCTCATATGTATTTTAGAGTTACTGTTGTCGATTTAATCTCATATAGGTAATTCTTTAAAAGAGTGCAATACTCAAGATGAGCACTCTTTGTTAAATGAGCTAAATTGTTGATTAGTTTAAAGATGGCTTTATGGGATGGTTTCGGTTCAAGGCTTAAAAGTTGTTTCTGGGCAATAGATTTGGGGGTTCCTCCAATGGATCCAGTAAGTCTAGTGTCCAATAAGAATTTGAAGTTCTGCTCCACATTGTTTCCTCCTTTTGATCAAGATCCAGGTATGAGTCCTTGATCAAAACGTTCATTGAAGAGTTCTTGTGTTCCTTCAGGTGAAGAATGGTCTTTATATCTTCCTAAGAGGGACACCTGCCTTGTCATCTCAGACTAGTTTAGGGTAGATTTAGGGGAGAGACAATCCAGCCTGAATCTCCCATCACAGTTCATTATCTGAGTATCAGACTACCAACTCTTAGTGTAGGTTAGAGCACAAAGGAGGTTTGGAGAATAAAATAGTGTCTTTATAGTGAATTGTTCATTTCATGCTAATTCTTGCTCATTGTTTGATAAATCTGACCGTGTCAGCTATCAAGTTTTTGACGAAATTAATGCTGAATCAAAAATGATTTTCAGTTTATACCAAACATAAAATATCTCCCTTTAGGATATTGTTATGGATTGAATTTTGTCTCCCAAAAATGTGGTTGTCCACCATTTTGTGATCTGCTGTGATTTTCCTCTGTGTTGTAAATCCTAACCTCTATGATGTTAACGAGGCAGGATTAGAGGCAGTTATGTTAATGAGGCAGGACTCAATCTACCCGATTAGATTGTATCTTGAGTTAATTTCTTTTGAGATACAAAAAGAGAGAATCCAGCAGAGAGAAGAGGGACCTCATACCACCAGGAAAGAAGCGGAGTGCATCCTCTGGACCCAGGGTCCCTGCTCTGAGAAGCCCCTAGACCAGGGGAAGATTGATGACAAGGACATTCCCCAAGAACCAACAGAGAGAGAAAGCCTCCCCCAGGAGCTAGCGCCATGAATTTGGACTTTTAGCCTCCTAAACTGTGAGAGAATAAACTTTTGTTTGTTAAAGCCATCCACTTGTGGTATTTCTGTTATAACAGCACGAGATAACTAAGACATATGTCATAGTATGCACATCTAATGTGGATGATAAATCATATCTAGCCATGTTTCTAGATTGTGACCAACAAAGAAACCAGCCTATCCTGCATTCTAGACTCACGATCATACTAGTATATTGTTGTTGTTAGTTTGCTACTGCCACAGCAGCTTAGCACCTCAGCTGGCCTAAGATTTGTCCTTGATGAGAGAGCCAGAAGCCATTCACTTAGTAATTCATTATCCGGCTCTCTTCCAGAAGACTCTGGAACACCCAATGTCAGTTTCTGCTTTGACTTGCTACCAAACTACTGGTAAGATCTATAACTGTGGAAACATTTCAGGTGACTTACCAAATGCCTTTTATTTTACTTAAAACACCCTCCTTCCTGCTCCCTCTTCTCCTTGTGAAAAGCAGGTTATTGACTTGCTCTAAAAAATGAACTATCTGTTTTTCAACTGGGTTGTGGATGTTGACACAGACTACTGTGTTTGTGAGGCCACACACTGCTCTCTTGACAAAAGACCCCACAATGTCATGCTCTTGGTGCCACAGACTGAGGGTGAGATTTGCAGTTGGACAGGGAAGGGACTGGATGCACTGAGCACAAAGAAAGGCAATCAAAACAGTGTCTGTCAGGAAAGGTTTCTCTTTCTGGGACCAAGACAAAAAAAGGGGAGTTGGCCCACTGGAGACAGTCCTCTGAGTTTTCACCGCATTAGAGCCAGAGTTACATATTAGTCACTTGCTGTCCTCGAGTTCATACGTGTTAGCTGTATTTCCTCACATCAATGATAAGTTCTTGGAGAATGTGGGCCAGTCTCTGATGAAGATATTGGGGCAACTGATATGATGTAGTTAGTGAAAGAAAACAACATTTTTAGTCATAAATTGGCAAGTAAAGAAAAAACTAACGTCTCTTGGGTACCCACTCTGTGCCACATTCTTTGTGAGGTACCTTGGGCATCACCTGATGTTGGCATATGTGCTTTGTGGGGCTCAAGGGAGCAGTCATCAGTGGCAACTCTGTACAAACTGAGTGCCCTTGGCCAGGTTCCTTCAGCCCTCAGAGACTCTTTTTCCTCATATATGCAGTGAGGCCTATATCAGCTGCTTCACAGGGTTGTTACGAAGGTGCAGTCAGTGTCCGTGAAAGTATTTGGTAAGTTGTGAAGCCCTAGACCAAATATTATTGTTATTGGGCACTATGGGGAATTTTAAAAATGAGGAAACCAAGGTCCTAGCCTTCAAGCTTTAGCAGAGTGGACGAAGTTGCTTGTGGCACTTCCCCACCCCTCCAAAAGGAAAACAAAACAAAAGAACAGTGTCAGATAACGTGAGTGATGTTCCACAGTTATATATACATATATTGAGTTGTCTAGTCAGTGCTATCTCAATCTCTGCTTCCCTCTTCACTAAAATTCAGGCTCTAGACCCTTGCCCACTATCCCCTCAGTGCCCTCTGAGCATGTGCACACACTGCACACACACACCCGCCCCATGGTCTCTCTGCCTTGCTCTCCTACCTAGGATGAGGACTCTCTGAGTCTCTTGATAGTCCATCTTGCGATAGGATGTTGCATGCTCTCCAGCTCATGCCCAGGAACACTGGAGCTGGAAGATGACCATGGGGCGTCAGAATCAGTACAGCTGGTGGAGTTAGACAGATCTAGGTTCAAGTCTCTGCTCTGCTACTTCCTCGTGGTATGGCTGTAATTCTGAACCTCAGTTTACTCATCTGTAAAATAAGTACAACAGAAGTAACTCCCTTACTGGATTGCTTGCAACCTTCACTGAGATAGTGCACGTCAAGTTGTTTAGTAAAGTACCTGAGCATAACAGAGGTTTTGTATGGGAGCTGGTATTAGTATTATTTGCTAAGGCCTTACCATGGCTAGCCATGCCTGATCACTGTGCAGATCGTTGGGGTTGCCACCTTGACAACATGTCAAGTCCCCCTCCCTCAGTTACATTCCTAACACTTCATTCAGCTCCACCAACCAACTGCATTTTGTCTCTTCTCATTGATGGTTTGAATATCATCTTCTGCTTCATCTAAATCTTCCACAAGATGATACCCATTAAGATGACTTTCTTCAGTATAGAAGATGAATGTTCAAAGTGTCTTTTACCAAGCTCCTTTCCCTCTGATGCTTTAATGTTGTAGCTCTCTGTATTTTAATGCCTTTGGTGAAATGTGGATTTTGAAAATATGTACAAAAAAGCAAATCCATTTCTAGGTTTTGCTATAAAGCCCAGTTAGGGGCTCTAGTCAACTCTAGTCTGGCTCTCTGTCATTAAAAATTAATTTTCATTTAGTTTGTGACATGTATGGTTTCTCTAAACTAATTTTCTTTTTTCCTCAGTTATTCATATAAGACATACTTTATCCTCTTCAAATCCATTTGCCTGACAAAGAAATCCTTTTCCTGGGAGCAACTTTGGCCTTGAGGCCTGCTTCCTCCAAATCCTTCACATGGATCTGAGATATTATTTTTGGCTCTTGTATTTTATTATTTAAAACTAGAGTGAACTCCCAGGGAGACCAGTCAGGTGATGGGCGATGGGTGTGTTTCTGTCTTGCTGAGATCCCAGAGTAAGAAAACAAATGGGAGACTGTGGGCCAGGCAAGGCCATTCTTGTCTTTATTATTATCATCATCGAAACCTACCTAGGGCTTTTGTGTAAGCTAGAGGTCAGCTCTCCACCCAACTTTTTCCGAATCTTTCAGTTTTGACTTTGCCATCCAAAAACAGTAGAAGCCCAGAAGGTCGATTTTCCAAGTTTCTGTCTTACCCATATGATCTGAGAAAGTTTGCTCCTCATTTAAGCCCTTCTGCTTTTCTGACTCAGCGTCTAGCTGGAGGGTCAGTCTTTGGTGGTAGCTTTTTGCTGACACAATGGCCAGAGAGAGCAGAGTCTCCCCCCTCCCCTTCTTTTCGTTAGCTAAAATAGCTTAGATCACAGCAAGCTCCTGCCGAGAGAGGGGCCTTCAGGGTCATCTAATGTAGCCGCTCATTTGACCAAGGTCAGCAACTACATCCCAGAGATGTAGAGTGACTAGTCCAGGGTCACACAGTGAGCTGAGGCAGAACTGAGACTCAGGCATGGGTTTCTGGGCACCCAGCTTGGTGTGACTGCAATTGTGCCACTGTGAGCTGGTGCTGCCACCATAAGGCTCAGTTGCTGGAAGGGCTGGCCCAGCTCTGGCTCATTCAGGTGAATGAGAAACTGACCTTGTTTTTTTCAGTCTGACTGCTGTAGCTTGGCCAGCTGCTCAAATCAAAACCCCTCTGGCCAGATCAACCATTAACTTTTGAAGTGAATGGAGCTGAAAGTTTGTGTTAAGAGTTTACAGTAGGGCTGGCCCTGTAAGGTCTCCTCTACACTTACTGACAACTCCCTTAGACCCTCCACTTTAGCTCCCCCTAGCGTCTTCCCCACTGCCCTGTTGCCCATGTTTCACAGTATCCCGTTGAAGGGATCATTCATGAGGGTTAAGCATTGCCCTCTTGCTCTTCTCTTGTTGATGCCTCTTGGGAGGGGTCATGTATACATGCCCCACTCCTCAATGGGATTGAGTAGATCAGAGGCTTTCCGCTTCCGTGGGACACCAGCCAGGATAGTGACGGGAGAGGGACAGAGGGAAGGTGAGAAAAGAGAGCAGACAAAGAAATGGGATGGAGCCAAAGCCAGCCTAGGTCACATTTAGGCCCACGGCCAGCCACCTGTCATTAAATATGTGTATGTTACTGTTGTGGAAAATATAACAGAGAGCTCAAACCAAAGACATTCCAAGTTAGAAAGGAAGAGAAGTGAACATTTACTGAAGGTCTCCTTTTCCAGGAACTAGGCTAAGTGCTCTCAGCAGTTTATCTTGGTTAACTCACATGACAACTCAGTGAGGTGGTTAGCATTAGCCCCATTTTCATGGATGAGAAAACTGAGGCTCTGAGAGAACTCAGAGGGCCCTGATTAAAACCCAGAGTGACCCGCTCTCTGAACCTTTGCTCTCTCCTCTTTAAGAAAGCTCATTTGAGATTGCATTCCTCTTTACTAAACCCCTAAACCAGCTTTTTGGAGGTACCTGGTCAGGCTATTTTATAAGAGGGGAAACTGAGGCTCATAGAAGTGAAGGAACTGTCCCAGGAGCAGTGTCTGGCCTCTTGCCTATAGTTGACAGGACTTGACTTGCTGTAGCTTTCAAATCCCTGCACAAACTGACATTTCCATTCATTGTCAGTGAGAAGAGGGAATTTCCCTGTAAAGGGGATGGTGGGAACCCCTCATCGGGAGAAGGGTGGTCATTGGTCTGCACGTTGAGAGTAAGGGGTCTACTATGAACCCCATTCTAGCTTATCTTGCCTTTGCAGCATCCATGTGTTTAGCATACACATCACCCTAGCATTATCCTCCTCTTTGAATTCTTTGAGGTCCATGAATATCTATGTTTTGTAAGGCTAGTCAAATAGGACTCAGTGTTTTGTGGGGGGAATAGATGACTGTTGTGAGTGATGTATACGGAATACACCCAACCTGTTTATTATGTTAAAGCTTGAATTTCAGAACTGTGTTTTCATTAAGTACTGCTGTTCACACAGTTTGGAGTGACACACGAAAACAGGAACGAATCGACTCAATAGTTTGCATGCCTTCAATCTTTGTCACAAAATTGCCTATTATTGAGAATAGGAACGTTTTTAAACAATTAGAGACAGCTGGAAAGACAGGGTTGAGGAGAATACTCAGGATAAGGGGGAAAGCATACTGACTTAGTGCTTTATGCTCTCTTTAAAAAGTGCCAGCACTTTCTTTGGCATTTGGTTGCCACTGTTTATCTGTTCTGATTTGAACAGGTGGCATTGTCACCCCTGTAATGTAGGCTCTGGGTGGCATAAACAGTTTGCTCTCAACTACTAACCTAAAGGTTGGCAGTTCAAACCCACCCAGCAGCACTGCAGAAGAAAGGCTTGGCAATCTGCTTCCATAAAGATTACAGCCAAGAAAACCCTATGGATCAGTTCTACTCTGTAACACATGGAGTTGCCATCAATTGGAATCGACTCGAATTTTTTTTTTTGGAATATAGGCCCAGAATAAGTCCAACTGCTGATTGTCTGGTGGGATGGAATGATGTGAATGCCACATAAAATATCGTGGACTAGACCTAAGATTTTCTCCCTGGGATGAAGCCCTGAGTGTTTGACAGCACTTTGGCCCTCCTGGAAGACAAGAAAGAAAACATCTGGCTTAGAATGTGAGGTCAGGAAAGTGCCCTTCGGATCACAACACCGACCTCGCCATTTTACAAATTGGGAGCCTGAGCCCTAGAGTGAGGAAGTGGCTTCCTCACAGTCGTGTAGTGTCTCCTTAGTGACGGAGTCAAGACAAGGACTTGGGTCTCTGGCTCCCCAGGCCAGTGGTCTTTCAACTATCTCCCTCTGTCATCTCAAGACAGAGCCAAATGCGTATCTGGAAGTGCACTGCTTACTGTGCAAGCCAGGCTGAACTTTATGCTCCCAGAATCATCAACCTTTTGTGGAAACCATGGAAGGATGGTTCTGGAAAAATGATGAAAATCATACCACACTGTGGAGATAGCCAGAAACCTTGTTCAGACTGCAGAGTCCTCCTCAGATCCCAAGTACTGAATCCCAAATATACAGGCAGGAAGCTCAGGCTGGTCTAAGAAATAAGAAGCCAGAAAATCAAAGACCTGACAATTCAGCCAGTTCTCTTCCTTTTTTGCACCGCACCCCATTATCCTCCCAAAGGGCTAAATTCTGCACCATCCGGGCCTTTGTGGATCCATTCCTGAGAGGAACCGGTTACTGGGAGCTGGGCCCAGCCCAGGACTGCAAGAAGCCTTCACAACAGTCAGCCAAAGCCCAGGCCTGGCCTTGGGAGAACAGGCCCTCGGGGCACACATAGGAACAAGTTCCTGCTTCTCCTCGGGGAGCCTCTTCACCCCAGGAGAGGTCCTTTGAGACTTGTGGGAGCCCCAATCTCCCCAAAGATAGCTTCCAGCCATTTCCAGGAGCCCTGATAAATGAACTCCATCATGAAGAGGGTCATTTCTTTGTTCTGGACAACATGAGGAAGGTTGCAGAAGGGTTTTTAAATGCAAACATCCTCCATTGAGCTGTTGTATATATCCACACTAGAGTGTTAGTGACATTAGATCTCAGACACTGGACTTTACAGCCCTGCCTGTCCCCTCTTTTACTCTACAGCTACCAGCCTGACTGCCCCTTTCTCTGAAAGTCGGACTCTGTATGTGCACGTGTGTGTTCCTTTTCACCACCTAAGGGAGTAAATACTGATTTTTGCCTGTACTTTGTACCCCTCCCCCCCACCAAGGCACTTGTCCTACTTCCAACCCCACTAGTCCCTTTTAGAGTAGAAACTCTAGAGTTAGTTGCTGAGGGCTTGAATGTGTCTCACCCGTTCCAGAAGTATTTTCCTAAGGGCCCACTGAACGCTATTAGAATGGTGGTACAATTGCAGTGAGATGCGAATACCGCACCATAAAGAGAGCCATCTGCTGGGCTGGCTAAAGAGCTCGATTGTGCTGGTGGCCAAAGGGAAGGCAGGCAACAGCAGCCTGGCTGAACTCCTGGGACACCCCATGGCTTCCCACTCCCCTAGATCACCCCCTCATCTGCCCCGAGTGGGAGGAGGCTGTGTCCCACAAGCATGGGGGCACCAGGGGAGCTCTCTGGGAAGCCCTCTGGGAAGCCGTGGGGTCTGCCTTGTAAGTTGCTGCATATGGCTCCTTAGCCCAAATTCGTTTGTCAGCGTGTCCCCCTGGAGCCTAGGACAGGCAATATCTGGACTGCCTGAAATGCAGGACTCCCAAGAAGTCCACTGTCCCTTATACCTGTAGCTGGACGAAGGGTTCCTCACTGCCCCCAGGAGAGTTGAGGGCACATGAAGTCTAGCCAGGGTTGGGGAAGTGTGAGGGGAAGTAAGGGCAGAGGCGCAGCTGTGAAGTCGCCTGAAGGGGCCTGTGGCTCAGTTGGTACATTAGAACTTGACCCAGCAGGTAAACACAACCTCCCTTTTGGAGTTGCCCAAAGATTTCTACATTTCATCCTTACAGTGATCCTGATGATCAGGGCAGAGGAGACATCAGTTGTCTTATATTACAGAAAAAGAAAACGAGGCTCTAGAGGGGCTAGTGATTTTCCCTGGGCAACCCAGCAAAGAAGCGGCAGATTTCTCAGGACTCCTAGACCAGAGAGAACAGAAGAGGGAAGGGGCAGTGGAGGAGAGCTCAGCAAGGAACCAAACGCTCCCAGGGAGACACTGGGAGAGCCTGTCTCGAGAGGGACATACCCCCACCCCAGGACTCTGCTCACGTCGCCTCCCCTCTCCCCTGCACCAGCTGCACTGCTCTGAAACACCACTGCCACCCCCTGCCATTTCCGCAGCAGTGGGATTGGCGGGAGTGCATGCTCATTCGCTGAAAACCAGTGCCCTGACACACGACAAGCTCTGCCTGATCAGTCACATCAGACCTGAGTTCTTTCCTCCTTAATCCCTACATCCCTGGTCCTGCAGCAGAAAACAGCCTTTTGGACACCAGGGGTTTAAGGATAATCTGCATCTCTTTATTAGAAGAAGAGGTGTTAAGTGTCAGGAAATGGGTGGATGGGACCTGGTTTCCTGGGTTCAAACCCTGAGGCTCTGCTCTGTGACCTTGGGCGCCTCCCTTCCCCTCTCTCGGCCTCGGTTTCCTCACTTGTCCCCTCACCCTGCAGTAGATGGTCCCACTCTGATGTAGTACTTAGTCATGTCTCCATTCATTCAGCAAGCCTTATGTGAGGGAAGCCCTCCTGCCGACACGGGGTTTTGCTACACGGGTTCAGCAAGAAGAAGAGGTAGCAAGAGTCTGTGCTCTGGAAAAGCTCAGATTCGCATTCTGTAAAATTTTTTTGGTCATGCTTTCTTCTTCCTGCTGACTTACCTTTTCAGAGAATCCCCCCGCTTCCGCTGGAGAATAGAAAGAGGCAAAGAGAGAGGGGAAGGTCCAGTTTGCACCTTGCTATTTAGGAGAGGTTGAAATGACAAGCCCAAGTGAAGTGATGCACTCGCAGGAGTGACCTCCCCGTTCCCCAAGACAGAAGGAAACGCCAAGTCCTCGCCTGTGAAGTGGCTGGAGCTCTTGGGCGTGAGGCATTATTATATAAATACAGGCTTGCTCTTGATCCTTAGTACCCTGAGTTGCCTGAAGGGGGGAATGGCACTGCCTGCGTGTGCAGCCCCGGCGCTCGGGCCGCCGCTGCAACCGGAGCGAGGAGCGCCCGCCCGCACCACCTGTCCCCGCCGGCATTCCAGAGTGGAGGCCGAGTTGGCAGCGAGCCGGCCCGGCTCGGCCACCGCCTTAGTCCGCGCGGGCCCTCCTAGGGGTGTGTCTCGCGGATTCAACTCCCAGCCGCTCCTGGAGGAGCCCCGAAAGGCGTCTTCCTCCCTGGCGGGAGCCGAGCGCGACCCGCTCTTCGCGCTGCTGCCCGGAGGCCGCCGCAGGCGGATGCACGACCTCAGGCGACGCTGGGACCTGGGCTCCCTCTGCAGGGCCCTGCTCACTCGGGGCCTGGCCGCCCTGGGCCACTCGCTGAAGCACGTGCTCGGTGCGATCTTCTCCAAGATCTTCGGCCCCCTAGCCAGGTACGTTCTCGGCGAGCGCGGGGCTCGCGATCCCGGCCCTGAGAGCGCTGGGGCGACGGGGGGGGGGGGGGGGGCGAGGCGGCGGCGGCGAGAGGAGGTAAGGACGCAAAGTTCCAGCGGCCCGCGGCGGCTGGTCTCGGGCTCCCGAGGGGCGCGGAGCGCGTTTGGGCACGCCGCGGTTCTCTCGCCGCCGGTCCGCGGGCAGCTGCGCGCAGTGTATCTGCTGGCAAGTCGACCTGCCGACGGGCTCCTTCCCCCGGAGACTCAGAACGCCCGGCTCCGCACGCACTCCAGGCGGTCTCCAGGTGGACAACTGGGCGCGGGCCAGAGCAGGACTTGGGGGCTCGTGGGAAGGGAGCCGGCGAGGCGGGCAGGCAGCGGCGCGCGCGCCCAGAGCTCTGGGGCAGAGCCCGGAGAGAGCCCGGTCGGCGAGCGGGATGGGAATGGGAGCCGCCGGGCCAGCGGGAGTGGAGCTACACGCGCGGGAGCCTGGCCCCAGGGCGCGAGTTGGAGAGCGGGGCGGCGGGGCGGCGGGGCCTTCGGTCCCGCGAGTCCGAAGCCCCGCGCAGCGGCTCCGGGTGCTCCTGTGGGGGAGGGGCTGGCGGCCCGCGGGAAGGAGGGTTGGGGGTGCGGCTGAAGCCGCAGCGCTGAGCCTGCCGGGAAGGAAAGAAACGGGCCGGCAGCCGCCGCCGCGGAAGGCTCAGTGCGGAGGGGGGGAAAGGGGCGCGACAGCGGCGCCGGGGGCGGGGGCGGTGCGGGCGCGCGGCGGCGCGGGCAGAGCTGCGGGACTGACGTAACGAGCTTGGGTTTCCCCCAGCGTCGGGAACATGGATGAGAAATCCAACAAGCTGCTGCTGGCTTTGGTGATGCTCTTCCTCTTTGCCGTGATCGTCCTCCAGTACGTGTGCCCCGGCACAGAATGCCAGCTCCTCCGCCTGCAGGCGTTCAGCTCCCCGGTGCCGGACCCGTACCGCTCGGAGGATGAGAGCTCCGCCAGGTTTGTGCCCCGCTACAATTTCAGCCGCGGCGATCTCCTGCGCAAGGTAGACTTCGACATCAAGGGCGATGACCTGATCGTGTTCCTGCACATCCAGAAAACCGGGGGCACCACTTTCGGCCGCCACCTGGTTCGCAACATCCAGCTGGAGCAGCCGTGCGAGTGCCGCGTGGGCCAAAAGAAATGCACTTGCCACCGGCCGGGTAAGCGGGAGACCTGGCTCTTCTCCAGGTTCTCCACCGGCTGGAGCTGTGGGCTGCACGCCGACTGGACCGAGCTCACCAGCTGCGTGCCCACCGTGGTGGACGGCAAGCGCGACGCCAAGCTGAGACCCGCCAGGTGAGTGCGCGCCCGCGCCCGAGGGCGGCCGGATCGTGGGGAGGTGCGGCCGGCCTCCGGGGACCCAGGGAGCTCTGGAGGCCTCAGAGAGCGTGTCGGCTGCGGCCCGGGCCGGCCGGTCGGCGGGTGGGAATGCGCGCTGGGGACGCGGAGACCGGCGACCGCATGCAAAGCTGGCCTTGGAGCGCTCTCCGTGCCGCGACCCCGAGCGCCTCCTCTGTCTCCTCCTCGCTCTCCCTCTCCTCTGCACCGGAGCACCGAAGGCTCCTGTCCCCGCTCTCGGCATTCTTCCCGCGCCTGCATCCTCTCCCCGCTGTTTCTTGCTTTCTTTTCCTCTCGCTGGCTTTCCCTCTAGCGCTCCCGATCTCTCCCAGTCCTGGCCACTTGCTCTTTCCTTCTTTCTCTTCCCTTTCTTTCTCCTGCTTTTCTTCTTGCTCTTTCCCTTTTACTTTTTCTGTTTCTCTCTCCCCGCCTGACTTTTCTCACCCCTCCCCCCCCCTTCTAGTTTGACTCTCCCGGGGAGAGTAGGTGTCCCTTGGCTGCTCGTTCTTTCCTCCTTCCTCCTCCATTTCCCTCTCCTGTTTGTCTTTCTGCTTTTTCCCTTTTATTCTTTCTGGCTCGACCCTTTTGGGGCAGTGGGTGTCCCCCTGCCACTGTTTTAAGACACCTCAGGAGAGCTCGCGGTGGCCAGCTGGCGCCTCTCTACTGGCTGCACCGGAGGCCTTAGCGGCGCTTGACCGGCTGGGTGGCAGCCGAGGGGCAGGCTGAGCAGACTGCTTGTGTGATGCGGGGATGCTGCCCCAGACCCTATGTGGGGTTCTATCCTGAGGAGCCCCACTTGGTTTACAAAAGCCTGCGCCCAAGCATGGGGCGCCGCCAGCACAGCTGCCGGGAACCCGCGGCTGACCCGGAAAGGGGCTGATTTATGAAGAGCCGGTAGCCAGTTGCTTTTGAAGAGAGATTTTCCTCCCTTCAGCCGCAGTGCCCCGTTGCTGGAGGCCGTGGAGTGCAGTAGGAGAGGCGGGGCGGAGGGCAGAGTTGGGGTACAGTTGCTCCAGTCAGGGCTCCAGTTTCGCCAGTCTCCTTAAAACAAATCCGGGCGGGGGCGGCGAGTCCCGGGAGTGGAAGCAGTGAGTCTGATCGCCAGGGTACTGCTGGGATGGGGCTTCTGAGCGGCCATGGCCGGTGCTCCCCGCCTCCCTGTCAGGGTGACATCAGGGTCTGCTGCAGGGACTACCATCCTGGATCCCCTCCCGCCCCTGGCATGGGGTATACTCTGTTCCTGGACAAGGCAGCATTTGGCTGGTGGTTCTTGGACTCAAAAGCCAGTGAGGTTTCCTCTGTCCAGCCGCAGGGGAGCGCAGCCCTTTGACTTTGTGGTTACCATTGAGATTTAAAGGAACTATTATCACAACCGAAGGTTCCCTGGTGGTGCAGTGGTTAAGTGCTCGGCTGCTAACCAAAAGGTCAGCGGTTCGAACCCACCAGTCGCTTCGTGGGAGAAAGATGTGGCAGTCTGCTCCCATAAAGACCACAGTCTTGTAAACCCTATGGGGCAGTGCTCCTCTGTCCTATAGGGTCGCTATGAGTCGGAATCGACTAGAAGGCAATGGGTTTGGTTTTGGGTATTAGCACACCCAACCTCCACTCCTCACTGCCTCCCTCCGATTGTAGTAGTCCTTCCGGAATGCTGCAATTCTGGCAGCATCTGTTCAACTTTGATTTCCTTTCCAGCTCTAACAGCTTTTTTTTTCCTCCCTGATCTCAAGAGAATCTTGGCCCCAGGAAGATCGCCACCCAAATCCACTGGGGAGATTGTGTGAGTCATTGTCACAGGAAGGTTTTGGTGTTTAAGAAGCTCCTAGACAATTTGACTATATTGAAAATAGTCTCTCTTGCTGATGGAGCTTGTAGGTGTAGTGAGGGGTGGTGATTAAAAAAAAAAAGATATTTTTGGACAAAAATAGGATCCCGCAGCCATAACTGTGGCAGAGAAGGAAAAACAGGTCTTGGCCTCCACTGAAGTTGTGGCTGTGTCTGGAGTCCCACAGGGCACATGTGCTTTTACAATTCCTTTTAAACACATAAGCCAGGGTGTAATGTGGTCTATAAACACATACTATTGACTTGGTCTCTATTATCTCTTTGGTGGCTCCTGTCCTTTGGCACATTTCTTCAGATTCTTTCTATAGGACAAACAGAACCCTTCAAAGTGAAGGTTCTGGCCTCTTGGATTCTCCCAAATTGAAGCAAAATGATTTGAAATGAAATGGGATTTCCTTGGTCATAAAAAGGGTGATACCACAGTGCCATCTAGTTTAATCAAAGAAGAACCACTTTAAAAAAAAATCAGAGTCACTGGGTATTTGCAAAAAAGGAAATCATATTTGCTAGAGAAACACATTGCTACCCCAAAGGCACCTTTTTATTTCATCAATTCCTGCCCACCACCAGAAATCTTCATCTCTAAGAATAGCGATAGCCTGAGGGTTCCAGAATGTTGACAAATCCCTGCTTGCAGGACCAGTTCTGTGGGTTCTGATCATATATATGAGCAAAGGTGTACATGTGTGCGTGAGAGTGTGTGTATACGTGTGTGTGTGTGTGTGTGTGTGTGTGTGTGTGTGTGTGTGAAAATTTAGAAGCCACGGCAGCTGCGCTGGCAGTGATGTATGAGGGTGAGGGGCTGGTCCCAGGAGATGAAAGAATCAGCCATGTGGAGCAACCTCTCCATGCCAGCTGGTGGGCTCTGTGCTCTGCTGAACTGAGGGGAACATCAGCTCTGTCTGTTTGGCCTGGGAGTCCAGACACCTGGACCTTAGTTCCAAGCCAGCCACGAACCAGCTGTGTGACCTTGGACCAGAGCCTGTCTGGAGAGTGCGCTCTAGTTTATGATGAGTTTTGTGTCCCTTATCTCTGGGCATTCCTCTGTAAACTTGCACTGTCCTGGGGAGGAGGACAGAGTAGGCCTGAGTATCCCAATTTATCAGATGAGAGTGAGGCTCAAAGAGACTGAAGGTCTTTCTCAAGGTCATTGAGCTCTTTAGTGGCATAGCAAGAATCTGACTCCAGAAGTGTCTGATTCCACACACCTTGACCTGTTGGCTGAACCTTGAGGGACAAAGGTTTTTGTGAAAACACAATGAGGTAATGCATGTTAGTATTTATCACAAAGTGATGTGGACCAGTGTTGTCAAATCCTTTGGGTGAAGAACAGATCTTTTCTACATCTCTGGGGCTTTATGCTCACCAGGAATAGGTCTGGTGGCGAGAGTGCAAAGGGGCCTCTTGTTACCATGTTGGAAATCCCTGAAAAGCTGGGCAGGAAGTGAGGAGAATGAAGCCTGGTGGATAAGGGGTAGGAGAAGCCCTCAGCACTGCCAAGGACCACCCCCTGACACAGCCACCTATCCACATGTGGGGAGGGGGCATGACAGGCCATCATGACAGCCAGCCAAGACCCTGAATCCTGTTCCCGTTTGAGATGCTGCCCTGCCTCAGCTGATGGTCAAGTGCTTGGGTGATACATACTGCTGAGTAGAAATGCATGTGAGCACATTTCCTGGAGAGGGCAAAAAGAATGTGCTTGGCTGACAAAAGACTCATAATATTTCTTTCAATGAATTAGAAATTGCATTTCATGTGTCTTTCTGCCAATATGTTGTTGGGGCTCAGAGAGGGGTCCTGCTCTTTTTAGAATTTCTAAGACCGTTTTTGATAATGTATCAAAACATTGTTGCTTACCAGCTGTTGAAACTCCAAATTTTGCAGGCTTTTCTCAGGCCGGATTCTCTGTTTGTAGCTAAGTCTGCTGCGCAACTTGGACTATAGGAGGAATTCAGAACTGGACCCAAAGAAATTGCACTAGCCTCGTCTTTACCATGTACTGTGTTGGCTGCCACACATCCTAGACTTTTAGCATCTCTAAATTTTTCACCAGCCATACTAAAGAGTAATTAATTCTCATGTAAAATCCAGTAGGATATTACTGACATGATAGGGCTAAAAGGTGTTCAGATGGAGAGAAGTTTGCTTTCTTTCTTTTTAAATGGTGGGCCTCTTTTGAAAGAGGTATGTCTTAACCACCCCCCCCCAAAAAAAACCCATTGCTGTCGAGTCAATTCTGACTCATAGCGACCCTATAAGACAGAATAGAACTGCCCCATAGGGTTTCCAAGGAGCTGCTGATGGATTTGAACTGCTGACATTTTGGTTAGCAGCAGAGCTCTTAACCACTAAGAATGATGTAGTGCATGTGCCTGACTGTGCCTCACATCACACACACACCCACCCACCACTTCCCTTTCTTGATTTTGCTGGGGCACGGGATGACATGGCAGGCTTGTGACCCAGGGTGGGTCAGGCAGCAAGTGGATGGGCTGTTACAGCCAGCAGTGCTGTCCCTGTGGTCTGTCGGGCTGTAGGTTCGTTGGGCTCTCACTGGGGTAGCTTTGGGTAGTGGATAATGTATTTCTGCAGCCATTTTTGATGGGAGTTGTTATACTCTCCCACCTGTTTTGCAGGAGGAGAGGGGAATCTATCATGATAACATCTGCAGGACTTCAGCACTTATGGTATTGCTGCATGGATGGCAAGCAATTGTTGGAGTCCCAACAGAGCTCTGAGTTCTCAAGGTAGTGCAAAAGGCCACTAGAATTAACATTTCTTAATAATAATTTTAAGGAGCTCTGGTGGTGCAGTGGCTAAGTGCTTGGCTGATAACCAAAAGGTTGGCATTTCCAACCTACCAGCTGCCCCTTGGAAGAAAGATGTGGCAGTCTGCTTCTGTAAAGATTTACAGCCTTGGAAACCCTATGGGGCAGTTCTACTCTGTCCTATAGTGTCCGCTGTGAGTCGGAATCAACTCAACGGCAATGGGTTTGGTTTGGTTTTGGAATAATAATTTTAGATTAGTGCTGTTATGTGATGATTAAAATGTTAGAGTTTGTCTTTTATGGATATCAATAGTTAACTTTAGTAGTATGAAATGATGTTAAAAGAATAGCCATCCCTTCCTTCATTCCTTTATTAAAATTTTATGAACTTTCCATTATATTCCAGGGAAGACACATTGTTCTTCCTTTCGCGGAGCTTATAGTAGAGCAAAACAATTTGGTATTTTAGATATTTAATTTAAAAAGATGGATTTTGTTTGGAAAGAATTTGAAAATCACTAATGTCATTAAAATGCTATACACTTAACCAAAAACTAGAGTAAAGTCCATGTGTTTATGTTGAGGTTTAGTTCTAATCAACAAGTTTGGTGGAATAACTATTGTGCCCCAGCACAGTGCTAGTGGTTGGGTAAAATTAGAGCCAAGACAAACCAGAAAAGCCAAGGTCACCATCTTAGCCTTAAGTCATTGAAGATTAGAGTGTGAAATGCAGAACCTTGTAGTATAGTTGGAGCCCTGGTGGCGTAGTGGTTAAGAGCTCAACTGCTAACCAACAGGTCTGCTGTTCGAATCCACCAGCCGCTCCTTGGAAACCCTATGTGGCAGTTCTACTCCATCCTGTAGGATCACTATGAGTCAGAATTGACTCCAGGACATTTTTTTTTTTTTTGGTGGTGGGGGGACTAGTATAGTCAGCTGGTGGGGGAGGAGTGTGTGATTTGGAAAATTCCCTCCCCATCTCTGGCACTACTTGTCCAATCATCTAAAATGAGAGATTCAGATGAGATGCTTTCTAAGTCTCTTTTCCTTCTAAAGCATGACAAACAGGTCAGAAAAGAGGGAGATATATTTGGGAAGGCCTCCGGGAGTAGGTGGGTTCTAGAAGAAAGACAGCATTGAGGATGGGCATGGCATCCTCATGGCAATGTGTGGTCCATCAACCCATCCTAGCCTGGTCTGGCCAGAACTGAGAAGGTTCATGCTTGGGAAGGGTTGAGGCGCTAACTGCAGTGGGGCATCATTGGGGAGGGCCTGGAGTGGCAATGATACGGTTGAACACCAGTGAGTATTAGTAGCCCTTGGATGGAGGGAAGGTGAACAACACAAAGGTAAAGGAAGGTCCAGTTAAAGGTACCTCTAGATTTCTAGTCTGGAGTGGAGGTGGTACCATTGACCAAATGGGGAGATTGAGAAGGAGATCTAGTTTCGGCTGGAGGCTAAAGAGTTGTGACTAGCCCATGTTGTCTGGACTTACAAGGTGGTGGGGACAGGGGCTCAGGGACAAGATTAAGGCTTAGTTGCATAGTGGAAGTCTATGAACCTAGTTAATCTGAATTCATAATTGATGATATTATTTAACCGATAGCTGCAATTTACATGTGGGGCTTTTAGCCAAGGAAAACGGTGTTTGAATAAAGGAAAAGATCGACAGTTATGGTTACGTAAAAATGAAAAATGTTTATCTGTCAAAAATAGTCAAAATGAAAAGGCATACCTCACATACTGGTGAAAATATTCACAACAAATACAGCAGACAAAGCCTGACATCTTTCCTGTATAAAGAACTCCCATGACTTGATTAGGAAAACAAAGAACGTGAATAGACAATTTACAACAGGGGAACACAATTAGTTTACAGACATGGAAAACCATCCAGTCACTCTGGTAGAAGAAATACAAACTTAAGCAGTGATGACATATCCTCTTTGCCTACCTAATTAACATGATTTAAAAATATATATATACATATCACCACCACCAGCAAACGAAAGATAGTACCCGGTGCTGCCAAACGTAATACAGAGATGAATGTAATGAAGAAGTAGGAATTTAAATTTAAACGACCCTTTTGGAAATAAGTTAGGTAGCATAAATAGAGAGCCTTAAGCATATTTATGTCTTTAACCCATAATGTCCTCTCTGGTCATTTACTTGAAAACATCCTATACATGCATTTAATTAATTAATTCAACAGATATTTATTATCGGCTGTGCACTAGGCACTTGTGCTAGTGCTGGGGATACCATGAAGAACTAGAAAAACGTGATCCCTGCTCTTTTGGAGCTTAATATCCAGTGGGAGAGCGAGAGGCATGAAACAGATGATTGATTACTTTAAATTGTAAGAAGTGCCACGGGGAAAAAGTACAGGGAGTTATGAGGATGTATACTAGGAGACTGACCGGGGTCATTTGGAAGAGCAATGCATTGGAAATAACCTGAACATTCATACAGAGGAGAATGGTTCAAGGAATCTCAATACATCCACTTGAGGGATTATTACAGAGCCATTAAAATGTCCTTTTATAGCATATAGAGTATGAAAAATTGCTGGTGATTGAATGCTAAGGGGAAAAGAAAATTGTGGACCCAGTATGGCTATAACTATGTTAAAAAAAAAACAAACAGAGAGAGAGGAATCAACTTTTCACCCTTCCCCCCATTTAAGCATAAAAGAAAGACTGGAAGGAGAAATACCAGGATATTAATAGATCCATTAACCAAAAAAAAGAAAAAATGTTGCCGTCAAGTGAATTTCGACTCTTGGTGACCCGGTATGTTGCAGAGTAGAACTACTCCATAGGGTTTTCTTGGCTGTAGTCTTTACAGAAGCAGATCGCCAGGCCTTTCTTCTGCAGTTCTGCTGGGTGGATTCGAACTGCCAACCTTTAGGTTAGCAGTTGAGTGCAAACTGCTTGTGCCACCCACGAACCTAATTGATCTATTAGTGATTTATTTTCTTTTCAAGCTTTTCTGAAGGTTTTGAATTTCTTTTATGAGTAGGTATTACTTAAATAATAAAAAACAAACATTTAATATTTTAAACATGATGTTTGACTATGGCTGTGAGAAATTACACTTGTGTTTACTTTTTAGTTCCTGAAGACTATGGCTGGTTATTTCGTTAGCCTCTTGATATCCTGGGAGCCCTTAATGAGGAAACCAGCACCAGTCAAATAAGCCCTCAGACTGAAAGGCAAAGGTGATGAGTTCAGGCATCAGCAGTAGGTTTTTCGGATGATGGGCTGTTATCATATCTCCAGCAAAGCCATGGAGCTCTTACACCAGTACAGTACAGAGACATTGGAGTGCATTGTTAGTGTTTCTTCTGTTTAAAAATTAAATGGGACATGAAATTAACAGTGGTGCGCAGTTGAAAATAAAAGAGGGGGAGATTAGTCCACTGAAACCTGTATATTGGTCCTGGCGTTCCTCTTGGGCTCCAAGACTGTTTGAATCCACCTGCTGTGTAAAGCAACATAGTTACTGAAAAGGAGCATGTGCAGGCATACTCCTAGCCAAAAGCAAACAGGGGTGGCCTTCACAAAACAGGCCGCAGGTCTGAAAACAATTCACTCCAGTCGGCCTCCTCTTTTCTGTTCCTCTTTGAATTTCTTTTAGTAGATTCAACTGGGGGTGGAGAGGGTGGGGGACAGTGTTTGCATGGATTTGCTTATTACAGAAGATTGTTTATTCTTGACTTGGGATATGGAACAAAAGGAAATTTGTAGGCAAATGTGAAGAGAAGCAGTGAAAAATCTGAGAGCCAAAGAGAATCGTGGCCATTTAAAGATTTTGATAATTTTAATTGGGTAATTTACGTTGATAATTATTAATGCTGAAAAATTAGCATAGGACCCTTTTGCCTAAGAAGAACAAATTTCCTTCTCTGTTCTTTTCTGATCATTATCAACACGTATAGATAATTCCTATATAGTTAGAGTCATTGTGAAGTTACTATTTGGTGTTCTTTTTGATTTAGCATTATCTTGCATATGCTGTTCTGTGGATTGGTCATCTCACATTTATAATTTGGAGTGGTTACATAATGTTCTCTTTGATGGATACACTGTGGTTAATTTCACCATCCTTTGATTATTAGGTATTTAGTTGCATCCAGGTTTTTGCTGTTACAAGCTGCTTAGTACAAATAGCCAACTTACCTTTCCTTGTGAGTTTTTTTTTTAAATGATATATTCGCAGAAGTGGGATGCCGTTCAAGAAGTATGATGGCCTTGAACAATATATTGCCAGATTGTTCTCTGGAAAGAGTGTGAAAATTCACAGTGCCATCAGCAGCACATACGTGTACCTGTTTCTCTATGGCCATATTGACCTTGGATTTTATTGTTTTTGATTGTTTAATATATTTGAAGAAGTTTCTCGGAAAAATTCAAATATTCACGAAACAGTATTGTTTTTTTAAATACCGATTTTCTGTTGTATTTTTCCCCCTTGTGAGTGGTTTGTTCATTTCCACGGAGAGGACATGGGCACTGAAACTTTTGGAAAATCCTGCACAACTAAGTAGGGGTCAAGACCCAAAGGCGTTCGATTCACAGACTCGAATAGCTCCTGTGTTCCGCCTTGGGTTTGGTTCTGATTTAACCAGATGTACCCTGTTTCTGTGCTTGGCCATGGAAATCACCATTTGGCTATCTATTCAGCTTCGATGTTATAACTAATCACTGCCCAGTTGATAAGGTCAATCAGAATTTTATGTTAAGAGGACTGAAACAACTGGACCATCAGCTTGATTATAGTGGCTATGTACATGGAGCCAAAGCTACAGCATTTTTTGCAATATTCTGAGTTTTACTGAAGACAAAGCAATGAGTAGGTTTGGTTTTGCAGGACGACTTTATGCCAAATGTGTCATTCTAAAGAATTAGTAGACAAAAAAATAATTGAATAGAACCCTTTGTGTATATTTGATATTATGAATTTTAAGACTTTTTTGCAGTGTACCTTGACTTTGGTCAAGTTTACTGCAATATTATGGAACATAAGAGGAGTTCCCCCAAATGATTGTACCTATTATAGGAACATCCTGGTTGACTAAGTCCCTGGGCAGCTATAGATTCCAAGCAATTGGAATGGTGTTAAACTCTGAAGTTATAGGTGGAAGCCAGGGATAGGTTTCCTTGACTAGACCTCCCTCACCCCAGGTTTTGCCTTCTTATCTGAAGCTTTCAGAAAGAATAATTTAGCATCAAAAACCATCAGGGGTTGATCTGTGGGGAAATATGTTTTGTACTTGAGTAGTTTTCTGTCATTGCCTAAGTATGTCTGAGATGTACTTTTTGCATGAGATTTTGATATCCAATGCCTACGCCTTCACCGGTTTATTTTGCTCAGCCAGAGCCACCCAAGACAGCCTGGATTTGAGATTTACATGAACCTCTTTCTAAGTGCGCAGATGCTAGAGCTGATGATCTGGCTATAATAGTAAAGTCTTGGGTTGGTAAAGGGCTATAGTTCTAAACATCTCTAACTAAGAGCTGGGATCCTGGAGAGAAGGGGAGTCCACTCTGCTGGGGCAGCCTCACCAGGATGAGTATTACCCTCAGTTAACCACAAATTGATTAGAACATTTCATCCCCCCAACTATTCTGGATGTCTGATCTTATTGTTCAGACTCCATTGAAACTACACGATAGGTACAAATTATTTTGACAGTATGAAGAACGTGTTTCACAGTTGAAAATCTAATATCGATATTCCCTGACAAATAAAATGAGGTATTTAGTCATTGAGTTTAGAAAAAAAAGTATGGATGGGAATTTCTCCCCATCCATTAAATCATAACGTATAATACACTTAATAGTATATGCCATCTAAAACAATGTCATTGAAGCTTGTAGAAGTATTTGTCTAAACTGTGGTGAAATATTTATTGGCAAAAGAGCTTTTATAATTTTGCTAGGTATTGGACTTTGCAGATTATTCAGTTGGTCTTATTGCATCCCATTTGTTATTTCTGCCATTTCGCCTCTAAAAACAGTGTTGAAGACTTTGACACATTTTAGAGCATTACACTAAATAAATCTGTCTTGCACATTCCACTGTGCTTTTTCGGGATCATTATAAATATTCAAATATAGGCACACATGCAGATTCAAAGTAAAATTCAATACATGCAAGTTCTGCATAAATTCCATATTTATAACTTAGCAATAGTTTTGAACTTGTTATACTATGATACAAATATATCAAATAGGAGCTCATGGAAATTACCAATAAATGTATTTTTCTGATTAAACTGTGGGCTCTTTTTCAGTCACAATTTAAGCTTCAATTCTGGGTTGTATTATAGAGAATAATTTGCCCTTCATTTACTCTGAATTGTCAAGACTCATGTTCTTCCTCGATGTAAATGTCTGCAAAAAGGACTTACTCAGTTTGATTGCTTTTTAAATTTTACTGGTAGAGATGCCCTAGTGAGCCTAAGAGAATTGGTCTGTTTTCTTGTGAAGAGTTTAGTTCTAATGAATCACTTCCATGCACTTTTCTGAAGGAATACAGAGCAATTGAAATGTGCAATACATTGATTTACCGCAAATGGATTAGGCTTGTGTGCACCATTCCTTGCATTAATTGACTTTCTCCCATAACTGTACTAATAAAGACAAATCTTCAGTGTAGTGTCAGCTCCAGTTCACTCATGGAGCTCATTGGGCTTTTGCTAACTTCCTACAGGAGAGGGAATGCAAGCAGAGAGTGTTTAGAAATTGATTAAGGTGACCAAGTTAGAGCCAGACCATCCAGAGAAACTTTTAAAAGGCCCTTTGATCATGGCAGCTACCTCCTCAGTTATTACAATAAATAGAAATTAACCAAACTCACCAATTAAAAGATACAGATTATTACAGTGCATGAAAATACAAAATCCAGCTATAGGCTGTGTGTAAGAGACAAAGCTCAAATGTAAGGATGCAGAGAGGATAGAAATGGATATACTATGCAAACACTAACTAGAGGAAACTGATGTCGCTAAATTAATATCAAACAAAATAGATTTTAAAGCAAAAAGCATTATTGGGGATAAACAGAATCACTGAATGGTAATAAAAAGTTCAGCTGATGAGGAGGATATAAAGATTCTAAACTTGTATACACCTAATATAGTTTTGAAATTTATGAAGCAAAAGTTGACAGAACTATAAGGGGAAGTTGTGAAATCTTAACTCCTTCAGTAGGTGATAAATAAAAATAGACCAAAAAAATGGGTAAAAATACAGAAGATCTGGAAAACATGATTAACAAGCCTTATCTGACTGTGTGTGTGGCCCAGTCGTTAAGCACTGGGCTGCTAACTGAAAGGTCGACAGTTTGAACCCACCAGCTGCTCCATGAGAAAAAGATGTGGCAGTCTGCTTCCATAAAGATCACAGCCTTAAAAACCCTATGGGGCAGTTCTACTCTGTTCTATAGGGTCACTATGACTTGGAATCGACTCGATGGCAACAGGTTTGTTTATTGGGTGTGTGTGTGTATATATATATATATATATTTATATATCCCGTACTTGTGCCAGGGACATAACATAGATTTTCTCATTTAATCCTCAGAACAACCCTCCAAGGTATATGTTTAAAAAAACTCATTTAATGATGAGAAAACAGAGTATTGGAGAAGTTACATAACCTGCCCAAAGCTATTCATCTGGTTAGTATTGGAACTGGCATTTAAAACCAGTCAGGCCCCCTGGCTTGTCTGGTATATGTTACTATTCACTAAATTCCCAGACAACTCTCCAAAAGCCTTTATGTTTATTGTGTGTCCGTGCATGTGTGTGTGTGTGTGTGTGTGTGGCTGTGTCTATACAGGCTAAGTGGAGTGGAGAACTAAGTGACTATCTGGATATATCAGGATCCAACATGTTAACTGATTTTTTAAAAGCACCTTTTTAAAAAAGTTAAATGAAATTCACTCTTTAGAGGCGAACTCCATAGGTCTTTCTTCCCCCTCTTAAATAAAGATTTGGGTAGCAAGTTATTTCCAGTGCTTTCAACACACATTTAAGTAGAAGAATGATGTTTTAGGGGAAATTTAAAAAAGAAAAAGATACCTGTTAGCGGGAAGATTTGGTTTCTCTGAGATAAGGAAAATGAGGACCTTAACTGTATTTTAATTTTTGCCTCATGTGGTCTTAAAATATGGTGCCCACACTACACAAGATTTGTGAGGGGCCATGCATCTTCTTCCTTCAGGAATTTTGGTGATTGTCTCATTGACAATGCCGGTTGTACTGCTTTGGCTCGTTGCGGCCTGTTTCTTGGATATTTCACGGCATTTGGTCTGTCTAGACACAGTCTTTAGAGAAGAGTGAGCTAGGGCAGCTCATGTAATCTGGAAGTACAAGGAGCCAGTGAAATAAAGACGCTTTTCAGAAAACCGAGTGAGGGAGCCTAGAGAAAACGAATCCAGGAGTCCATTTAGTGAGCCCTCTTATACCAGGGGCTCATCATGAATATAATAAAAGTATATTCTGTTACTGAAATAACCAAGAGAGGGTAGCAAATCCCCACAGGAATAAGACCATTCTCTCCCCTTTGGAAGAGGCAGCTTTAGAAAAGTGTCATTAAAGAGAATATGCAAATTAGCATGGGCCTACCCATCTGATATTATTGTGGGGGAGGGCACAAAGAAATTAGGTTGAGGGCATGGAAGAATTGCAATAAGATGCCTGTCTTAGTCTTCTAGTGCTTCTGTAACAGAAATACCACAAGTGGGTGGCTTTAAAGAACAGAAATTTATTTTCTCACAGTTCAGGAGGCTAGAAGTCCAAATTCACACTCTAGGAAGAGGTCCTCCTTTGTCTATTTCAGCTTCTGAAAGTAGCCTGCAATTTTCGGAGTTCCTGGGCTTGTGGATTCATCTGCCTCTGTCCTCATCAGATAGCATTTGTCTCCCCGCTGTATGTGCTTGCTTGTCTCTGTGTCTTTGTTGTTGTTAGTTGCTGTTGGATTGATTCTGACTCATGGTGACCCCATGTGTGCAGAGTGGAACTGCTCCATAGGGTTTTCAAGGCTATGACTTTTCGGAAGCAGATCCCCAGGCCTGTCTTCCGAGTTGCCCTTGGGTGGGTTTGAATTGCTAACCTTTTTCATAGTAGTCAAGCGCTGAATTGTTTGTGTCACTCAGGGACTCCTTTCTGTAAGTAGGCTGCTCTTTTTATCACTCAGATGGCCACCTCAGCAGATGCCTCATGGTTGAGACTTTGCTAAGTGGAAGATTAACTGGTAGAACATCTTAAAGATAGACTTTTTGAGCATATTTGCCAAGATACACTACATGAGGCAAATACACTCATTATTTTTGTGTTTGGTTTTGCCAGAAGTGGTATAGCATGTTCTAAGAGCATAACAGGCCAGCTCCAACTCATCTAAGCAGTATTGAAATGAAGCAAATTGGGATGAATGATGTGTAATAGGTTATTTATGAATAATTACTTCCATCAGGTTTTTAATGGACACATAGAAATGATTTTACCCATAAACACACTATAAAATTAATGAAAGAAAACTAGACTAATATGAGAATATGGAGTTGAAGCAGTGTGATTTTTCGGAATTTTTGCATTGCTGGAGAAATTGTGTGTATTTCTCCCTGTAGGTGTGGATCCATTCTTAGCACCACCCTCAGTTTGTTCATAGTGACTTGGAAGCAAAGCAAAAAGCAAAAGCAAGAAACAAAAGATGATTTTAACATTGTTGTTGGGTGCTGTCGAGTCGATCCCAACTCATAGCGACCCTGTATTTTTGCATTAGTATAGCATTTTACAGTCTTCTGGCAGCTTTTGTATTTATTGCCATATGGGTGTCCATTAAATCTGCATCTCCTTCTCATTTATATGTTTGTGAAGTTATAAAGACATATACATGCGCACACAAAATAATTCAGCGAGTGATGTGTGTTTGACGATGTTTGGTGGTTAATGCCAATTAGAGGGGTTAAGAAGAAAATCTTGCTTTTCTAATCCAGTTGCTCCTGTGCCTTTTGGTTTATGCACTTAAGGATGGCATCCATTTAAAGTGCCAGCATTTGCATACATTCTGCTTTGAGTGAAATGTCTATTTATTCCAAATGGCCTTGACGAATTATTAGTGAGGGGCCTAGAGACCTGAGTGTCATGAGATCCATTAGGATGAGTCTGAAGTCGCTTCTTGGTTTCGAGCAGTTCCTCCTGTACGGGAAGGGGTCTGCTTTTAACATGGTGGGAGGTAAAGGTACGCAGCTCAGCTAGACTGTTAAATGCAACCTGATAAGCGCAGCTCAATGAGGGGGTCCTGTGTTGCAGGCCCCTCACCTAACCACCTTGTAGGAAAGTGCCTTAGAATTTCCAAAGTCCAGCTGAATGTTAAATAAAAGGCTATAGGCACACATCCTATATGCATACAGGGTTGGTATGCATGGAAGTTAGCAGTTTCATGGACAAGCTCTCCTTTTGAAAAAATTGGTTCTATTGGAATGAGCAGGATCGAGATGCTCCCCTGCCCCAACCTCGAATGTCAGGCTTGTCTTGCTTTTAAACCATGATGATGTAACCGTTATTCATCATGGGAAGGTTATGGCTTCAGTGTCCAGGAACTGGGAGGGGGTTTCAGGCTGTGACCTTTGGCTGGGAATGTCTTCCCTAGAGAATGTCACAGAGGTCAGGTTTCCATGCAGACAGCAAACAAGCCTGGGACCACAAAATCCAGCTCTTCTGCTTTGCTGGGGTCTGACTTCAGGGTTCAGCACTTTCTTGTTAATGGAGGGGAGCTCTTGTATGCAGCGAACTTGCCACAAAGCCCAGGTGTGCACAGCTATATCAGTTGGCTCTTGGTTATATAGTTTGATGGTTTCTGACTTTAGCTTAGCACAAGAAACCTGGAAGAAAGAAAATAAATGTTCCTCAAAACATCAAACAGGTAGAAATACTCAGATGGTAAGCGTTTCAACTGAAATGGCAGAAGCTAAGACTGGTCTTGAGAAAGTGAAATTCCAGTGGGAAAGTATGGGTTGAAGTAATCTGGTTTAAACAGGGAATCACAGAAAGATAAATTTTTGCCACAATTAAATGGCAGGTTGCCTCTTAGTGTGACTCTGCCCTCCCCTCCCAGATGTAGCAAATGCTGTGACTGCACTTGTGATGGTTGAAGAAGCTTTGAGGACCATCAGGACACCAATTTGGACTCATAGCCACCCCACCTGGCAGAGTAGAACTGCCCCCTAGGGTTTTCTAGGCTGTAATCTTTATGGGAGCAGATCGCCAGGCCTTTCTCCCACAGAGCTGTTGGGTGGGCTCGAGCCTACCACCTTTCGGTTAGCAGCCGAGCACTTAACAGTTGCACCACCAGGGCTCCTTCTTCAGGGCCCTAGAGGGAGGCAATGGCCCCATGTAAACAGTGGCGGCTTTAATGGTGAGAATGTCAGGCTTTCAGCTTGAACTACTGGGTCACCAAGGTTCAGGTGGATCTGGAGTGAGAGCTGGTTTGAGGTGCCTCCTGTCATTCCACACAATTCCCTCAAGATTCATCCAAGCTGTTGAGTGTATCAATAGTCTATTCTTTTTTATTGCTGAGTAGTGTTCCATTGGATATATGTGCCATAGCTTGTTTAACCATTTACCTGTTGAACATCTGGGCTGATTCCAGTTTTTGGCTTCTATGAATAAAGCTACTATGAACATTCTTGAACAGGCTTTTGTATGATATTAAGTTTTCATTTCTCTGGGATAAATGCCCAGGAGTACAATTGCTGGGTCTTAAAGTAGTTGCACGTTTAGTATTTTATTAAGGAACTAACAAACTGTTTTCCAGTGTGTTTGTACCACTTTTCATTCCCAACAGCAGTGTATGAGTGATCTAGTTTATTTGCATCCTTGCCAGCATTTGATGTTGTCACTATTTTTTCATTTTTACTCTACAGGTGTGTAGTGATATTGATTTGTGGTTTTGATTGGCTTTTCCCTGATGGTTAACGATGTTGAAAATCCTTTCATGTGCTTATTTGCCAACTGTGTATCCTCTTCGGAGCCCTGGTGGTGCAGTGGTTAAGCACTTGACTGCTAAGCTAAAGGTTGGCAGTTCGAACCCACCAGCCGCTCCATTGGAGAAAGATGTGGCAGTGTGTTTCCATAAAGATTTACAGCCTAGGAAACCCTATGGGGCAGTTCTACTCTGTTCTATAGGGTCGCTATGAGTTGAAATTGACTTGATGGCAATGGGTTTAGTTTTTTTGGTTTTATATTCTCATCAGTGAAATGTCTGTTCATGTCCTTTGCTCATTTCCTGATTTCAGTTCCTGTTTTTTTTTTTAAATTGTTAAATTTTGAGAGTTATTTGTATATTCTAGATTAGTCCTTTGTCAGATAACAAGGTTTGCAAATATTTTTTCTCAGTCTGAAGTTTATCTTTTCATCTTTTTCACATTGCATTTGACAAAGCAAACATTTCTAATTTCGATGAGGTTCAGATTATCAATTTTTCCTTTTATAGATCATGCTTTTGGTATTAAGTTTAAGAATTCGTTGCCAAGTCCTTGATCTTGAAGATTGTCTCCTTTTTTTTAAGTAAAAGTTTTATACTTTTGAGTTTTACATTTAAGTCTATGATTAATTTTTAATGTATTTTTATTGAAATAAAATTCATATACCATAATATTCACCCTTTAATATAGTTGCTAATGGGAGGAATTGGAATGGAAGGAGGGAAAGTAGATAAGGAGGAATAACTAATAATAGAAAGCACATAAATACATAAACCAAGATAGGGGTCCTGCAAGAAAAAGAGTTGAAAATATGGCATCAGTTCAACCCATTTTGCCTTTAGGTATGAAAATCATAGTGAATTTGAAGTCTTCCTATGATTTAGATCATCTACTGGAGATGAAAGTAGACAAATTACAATTCTAAATAAGCCACAAGACTCTCTTTTTCCCACCTCAACTGTGATGGCTAAGGTTGTGTGTCAAGTTGGCTGGGCCATGATTCTCAGTGGTTTGGCAGTTATGTATTGATGTAGTTTGGTAGTTATTTAATGATTTAGTTATCCTTCATTTAGTAATATAATGTAATCACTTCCGTGATGTCATCTGATGTGATCAGCCAATCAGTTGTAAGGGGAGTTTCCTTGGGGGTGTGGCCTGCATCCAATATATATGGATGTTCTGGCAAAGCTCTCTGGCTTTTGTTTGCTCTGGATCCTGCATCTGGCTCATCATCTGACTTCCAGTTCTTGGGATTTGAGCCAGCGGCCTGCCACATTGCCTGCTGATCTTGAGATTTGTCGGCCTCCGTAGCCTGTGAGCCAGCAGCCTGCCATTTTACCTGCCGAATCTGGGGTTCATCAGCCCTTGCAACTACTTGAGTCAGGAGAAGCCTCCAGCCTGATGCCTGCCTGACTGACTTGGAACTTGCCAGCCTCTACAACTGGCCAGCTACATGGCTTGGCCTGGCTGGGAGTGTGATGCTATGGAGCTCTGTCCCTCGACCTTGGATGAGCTGTCTTGGAGGTGGGCATATCCAGAGCCTGACATGCCCTCAGGCCTGAATCAGGCACAGGCCTGGGTTTAGGCCCTGGATGACTTTGATGTGATGAGCCACCACTCTTGCAACAGTCCTCAGTTCTGCCAGGATGTGAGCTGCGGTGCACACGGGCTGCTGTGCTGGGCGTGCCTGGAGCATGGAGACACCAAAGTCGAGAGGGACCAAAAACGCTACAGAGACTCACTTGCCCTGGAGCTGATACCTGAGACTGAGAAGGAGCTACAGTTACCTTCAGAAGAAGTGGATGCTACCGACAGCATGACTAAATGGGGACTGAACCAACCAGGAGATGCCAGCAGACGTGGACAGACACAAACCCTGTCCACTGCTGGTAGCTGCTGAAAACCAAGCCTGAACCTCAGGAGAGAGCCCAGAAAGCTGCTCATTAACTATCCTACCTTGTTCAAAGCTCATAGCACTGCCCCCTTCAACCTATGCCCTGGAAGGAGCCTGAGACACCCCTGTGGGGACCCTCATGCTGTCCCTGTGGTCTGCTCCGCTGGGATGCATCCTGCAACCTAGAAGCCCTGAAGTCTCTGCCTGGAGAGCATTCCTCCTGTTGTTCTTCCTCCTCTCCTGAAGGTCTTAGAGGTTTTGCAGTCAGAAACCTACTTCATGGAATCAATAATATGCTAAGGAACCTTTCTCTCAGATAGAGTTGTCCTCGTTGTTGTCTGATTGAAATAGTGTACAACTATGGAAGCCTTTTTTCTTAATAAAAAAAAGTGAATTCAGTGGTTTTTTAACATATTCACAAAGTCATGCAACCATCACCACTATCAGATTCCAGAACATTTTTATCACCCCACAAAATAACCCCATACTCATTAGCAGTCACTCCCCATGCGCCTCCCCCAGCCCCTGGCAACCACTAATCTACTTTCTGTCTCAATGGATTTGCCTATTCTGGACATTTTATAGAAAGGCAGTCATACAACATGTGGCCTTTTATGTCTGACTTCTTTAACTTAGTGTAATGTTTTTAAGGTTCATCCGTGCTGTTGCATGTATCAATACTTCATCCCTTTTTATTGTGAAATAATATTTCTTTGAATGAATACACCACATTTGTTTATCCATTCATGAATACTCCACATTTGTTTATCCACTCATCAGTTTATAGACATTTGGGTGTGTCTATGTTTTGGCTGTTACGAACAGTGCTGTTATGAACATCTGAGTGCAAGTTCTTGTTTGAACATCTGTTTTCAATTCTTTTGGGTATACCTGTGAGTGGAATTGCTGGGTCGTATGGTAACTCTATGTTTAACTTTTTGAAGAACTGTCAGACCACTTGCAAAGCAACTGCAGCATTTTACATTCTCATCAGCAGTTTATGAGAGTTCCAATTTCTCTACAAATGCCAACAAATATTATTTTCCATTTTTTGTTTTTGCTTTTAGCCATTCTACCCTACCTGTTGCTGTCAAGTCAATTCCAACTCATAGTGACCTTATAGGACAGAGCAGAACTGCCCCATAGGGTTTCCAAAGAGCTGCTGGTGGATTCAAATTGCCAACCTTTTGGTTAGCAGCTGAGCTCTTAACCACTGTACCATCAGGACTCCATTCTAGTAGGTGTGAAATGATAGCTCATTGTAGTTTTGATTTGCATTTCCCTAATGACTAATGAGGAAACCCTGGTGGCGTACTTCAATCTTTTAGACACTATTGTAAATGGTAATGTGTCTTTAGTTTCCTTTTTAGCTTGCTCATTGCTGATGCATAGAAACCTCACTGAGTTTTGTGTGTTGACCTTGTATTACCTCTTTGCTGAATTCATTTATTAGTTAATAATAGCTTGCTTGTGGGATCTTTGGGCTTTTCGATGTATAGAATCATGTCATCTGTAAAAAGGAATAGTTTCACTTCCTCCTTCCTGATTTGAATACCTTCTTCTTTTTTTTCCCACCTTGCCTGTTTGCTCTGGCTAGAACTTCCAGAACAATATTGAATAGCAGTGTTAGAATGAGCATCCTTGTCTTGTTCCTGATCTTAAAGAGAAAGCCCTCAGACTTTCTTCATTGAGTATGATGTTAACTATGGGTTTTTCATATATGTCCCTTATTGTACTGAGGAATTTCCCTTTTATTCCTATCTTGTTAAGCTTTTTTTTTTTTTTAACATGAAAAGATGTTGAAATTTGTCAGATGCCTTTTCTGCACTGATTGAGATGATCATGTGATTCTTTACCTTTATTCTATTAGTGTGGAGTATTACGTCATTTGATTTTCTAATATTGAACCACCTTTGCATTACTGGGATAAACTCCACTTGATGATGGTGTATAATGCTTTACTATGCTCTTGGATTCAATTTACTAGTATTTTGTTGAGTATTTTTGCATCTATGTTTATTAGGGATATTGGTCTGTAGCTTTCTTTTCTTGTGGTGTCTTTGTCTGGCTTTGGTATCAGGGTAATTCTCACTGCATAGGATGAGTTAGGAAGTGTTCCCTCCTCTTCTAATTTTTGGAAGGTTTAAGTGGGATTGGAATCACTTCATCTGTAAATTTTTGGTCGAATTCCCCAGAGAAGTCATCCGGTCCAGGACTTTTATTTTTGTTGGAAGCTTTTGGATTACTGCTTCAATCTCTTCATTTGTTACGGGTCTGTTGACATCCACTATCTTTTCTTGAGTCAATGTAGGGAGTTTGTGTTTCAAGAATAAAATTTGTTTTTAATTATTTTTTAAATTTCAAGGCAAACAAGGATTGATTATATCCAATTTTATGCCCCAAGCTTATAGGCACACACTTAATTGATGACTTACCCGCTATTTCAAATATGCATATGTATAACTTAAAATGTGTCAACTGCCATGATTTTATAGCTGTTGTTCCTCTTCTCTTTAGCTTGGAATGTTTTAATGGTCTCAAAATCCTTATATTACCTGATTTTTACATATATTAGCCAAAGCTTGGTATTATTAGTAGTCTCAATGAGTCCCATAAATATTCCTGGTTTCCAACCTGAGAAGGATTGCCTTACTTACAGAATTTTAGGTATTGTAGCTTGCTTTTGATGATGTGGGACAGCTGAAGAACAGGCTTTACCCAATGATATATTTTAACTGGGGACTAGTTATTGTAAGAAATCTTGTCATCTTTGCAAGATATTCAATCTAGTGTTGGATGCTAAAGGGAGAGTTTACATTTTTGCAGAAATCCAGATGATACAAATGTTTTATGGAGTGCTGTGGACATTTCCTGATGCCTGGTAATTTTTTTTTTTTTTTTACTGTGTATCTAAGTAATCTATTAACGAGTAGTGGACAGCACTGTCCCTTGGAGTAAAGGTACCCAGGTTCCATTCCAAGCTCAGCTGAATCACTCTGGACAAAGCCCCTAAAGTGCTCTCTGCTTCAGTCTCCTTAATGGCAAAATGGAAATGAATACCTACCATCACTGAACTCATGGAAATTCTGGGCTGATAATTAGATTATGCCTTAAAAGCATTTTGAGCTCTTTTGAGAGACACGTTGGTCTCAAATTAAGAAGAGTCTGTGGTTTTGCAGGTAGAAATACATTACCAAGAAATGAGTCATTGGGGAAGCAAAACCCACAGCCCAAATAACAGGGGTTAATAACAACAGTAAATAAACATAGATGGAAAAGAGGACATTGAAGAAATTGAAGAGGAAAGTGTTGCTCTGCTAACAGAAGGGAGCCACTGAAATGGTGGGCATCTTTGGACAAGGTCATGGCCCTGTGACTCTAATGACTTTTGCTCACTGGTTGGCAATGATTTGAAATTGAAGGAGTGGAATAAATGAAGGAAACAAGCATCAGTGAGTACCTGTGAACAGAGAAATGCCCTTTTGGTCGAGCCAGGGTGCTGCTCCCATATCTGCCTAGTAAGTTTTTTTTAAAGAATGTTTAATTGTTAAAACAGAGCTGCTGCTTTCTGTCTACAGCTTTTTGACTTTAATTTTTAAAAATTCGTTTTACCAAATGTGAGCTCTCTAAGGCCAGGAACTGTGTCTTTCATGCCTGTGTTCCCGTGTCTTTGTCCGTTAATATGTGTCAAATAAGCAAAATAATAACTTTCTAGTACCATACATTTAATCTGTCAAAAGCCAAACCAAATTTTCTATTAGTGCATGGCACCATAGCCAGCCTTTCCAGGAATATGAATATTCTCAAAACCAGCACTTCTTGCATCTTAATGTACACACAAATCACCTGGGGATCTTGTTAAAATGAAAACTCTGATTCCGTAGGTCTTTGGGGTGGGTGCTAAGAGTTTGCATTTTTAGCAAGCTCCCAGGTGAGGCTGATGTTGCTGGTCTGTGAACTACACTTGGAGTAGCAAGAGTCTAGACCCTGCTCTTGGCCTCACCTCTAAAATCCAATCCATCACCAAGTCTTGCTCACTCTATCTCCTCTGTCCCGACTCTCACCACTAAGCTCTGTTTCTGTTGCCACCACTTTAGCTAAAGCCTTCTTCATTTCTTGCATGTATATTATTGCAGTAGCCTTTTATCTAGTCTCCCTGGCTCTTTCCTATCTGCTCTATTCTCTACACTGCAGCCAAGGTGATATTTCTCAAACACATCTCTGGTCACGCCAGTGCGTTGTTCAGAGACCTTCAATGTAGGATAAAGCAACTGCCCCTCTCTGACTAGATTGCCTTTATATTGGGTCAGAACAGAGGCAGGGACAAAACAATGTGGCCAAAGACCTAAGTGGTGGTGGACCGGTATTAGGGGCCAACCCATGCAGATAGGGCTGCCTACAGATGTTGTTCCATCTACTCATTCATCTATCCAGCTCGCCATCCATCCACCCATCAACACTTCCATCCACACATCCATCCACGCACCCATCCATCCATCCATCCAGCCAGCAGCCAGCCAGCCAGCCAGCCAGCCATCCAGCCATCCATCCCTCTGTCCATCCAGCCAGTAAGTCAGCTGGCCAGCTGGCCAGGCACTCAACATGCTATGACTGTTTACCTCCTGGACCAGACAGTCAAATAAGCTTTTTCATGTCATTTCTAGTCAAACCTCAATAACGATATTCATTCTTTAAGATTCTGTGGCAGACGAAATGCGTCACTGTTATCTAATGAAAATATTAGCTAGTCTGGGCTCAGTCAATCCCAGATCCTTTTTCATTTGAGTTACTGAGAATTTTAGTGTACATTGAGTAACAATCTGTTACAAATCTCATTCCTAAAAAGTCATTATGCAGTCAGATTTTTCTGACTGAGCTTTCACCTGGAGTGTGGTAGATGGTTGGTGTGTGCACATTTTCATTGTGGTGTAAGCCTCACTGATACTGAATAGGATGGAGCTGGTCATGCAGCAGTTCCTGGGGCGGTTGTTGCTGTAACAAAGGGACATGCTTCCAGGACTGGGCCTGAACAAAGATGCACACTCTGCTTGCTGAGACTTACTGTATCTGGAATGGCCAGACTGTAGGAGATGGAGGGAAGAGGTTTTTTTGTGGGGGCAGAGGGGGTGAGTGATCTATCTCCCCGCCACTTTCCACTCTTCAGCCATCCCTTTCCCCACCTCCACTCTCATCCCGGAGCTCCCACCGCTGGAGTGTGGCCGCATTCAGGGAAGAATGCGAGCTCTGTTGACATTTGGTAGAGTTCGTTTGCTTCCCCCCTTTAATTTAGTAACTCGTTGCAGGGGTTGTTCTTTGTTCGTCTTTCCAGGGTTTTCCATATGCTGACTAATGCTTACAGCTGGCTCTCTCTAGAAAGAAGTGCTGGGAAGATCAATCAAATAAGAGCTTAAAGGGTAAATCAGGTTTTCGAATGTGTTCAGGCAGCTTCTATTCGGTTCAGTTGAGAAGAAGTACTTCCAAGGACAGAACTTTGCCCAGTGAAATGCATCTCACATGGCAGAGCAGTCACACCTTGGATGGCTGTTTTGCAGCCTGAATGTCCTGTTCTGCTTAGATTTCAAATGGCCGCTTAAAGCTCAAGAGTGAGGGGGGAAATGAGGTGCATTTGACTTGATGGAATTTGCTAAGGCAAGATCAAAGTTGGCAGAACTGTACTTTCCAATGCATTCTTGGAGGATTGTGGGGGGACGGGAGGAAAGGGAAGCTGCACAAATACCCTTTTTCAATAATTGCAGCTTTTCTTCAGTTTTCAGCTTCTAGAAATAAACTCAAGAAATAACTAACATGAAACCTATGTTATATTTCAAGAAAAATTCCAGAGGGTCTTCCTTAGGCCTTTAGAACTCAGTGTTGTCATTCCCTGTCTTAGAAATCCCCAAATGAGAAATTTTATCATGGAAATCAACTCATTCACAGCAGAGGGTTTAAGGTGTAGCAAATTTGAAAACCATATCTCATCTTTTATCCTCTGTTATTACATTAAACTATGGTTGTGCTTTTAGGATGAAGTGAATACACCTTCTCCTCACTGATTGATGATCTTGTTATCTGACATTTTGCACTTGTGACAATAGCAAAAAATCTACTATCTGACTATTTTGCACATTAATGATGTACGTCTGGCAGTAATGAAGGCGGAGGTGAGAGGTGAGAGTAACCCTGGCTGTGATGGTTAAGGTTATGTGTCAACTTGGCTGGGCCATGATTCTCATTGGTTTGGCAGTTACGTATTGATGTAGTCCTCCATTTTGTGATCTAAAGTGGTCAACCTCCATTTTTGCATAATGCAGATTTCACATAATGACCTGGTCTTTGGAACCTAACCATGTCGATAAGTGAGGAAAGGGTGTAATATAACCACTTGTATTAAGGGTTTAGCCACAGCCTTATCATAGTGACCTTTGGGTATTGTTACTAGTCCTGTGGCGATCTAATCAGCAGTTAACTATGGGGAATTGGTCAGATACGCCCCTCCCCCATTACGTACATCTCCCTAAAGGCTCCCTGCCACTACCACACCAGGGGTCTCTTGTTGTTAGTTGCCATAGAGTCGGCTCCTACTCATGGCAACCCCACATACAACAGAAGTCCTGTGCCATCTTCAAGATCGTTTGTATACTTGAGTCCATTGCTGCAGCCACTGTGTATTTTGAGTGCCTTCCAACCTGAGGGGCTCATCTTCTCACACTGTATCAGAAAAATGTTCCACTGCTATGCTATTCATAAGGTTTTCACTGGCCAGTTTTTTTAGAAGTAGATCACCAGGTCCTTCTTCCTAGTCTGTCTTAGTCTGGAAGCTCCACTGAAACCATGGTGACCCTGCTGGTGTTTAAAATACTGGTGGCATAGCTTCCAGCATCACAGCAACACGCAAGCCACTACAGTATGACAAACCGAGGAATGGGTGGTGCTCTTATCCATCATATTTAAAGAAATCATAATTGGGAAGGTAATTTTGTAAAACATCCATCATCCAGTATGAGTTATTCTTTCATTATCTCATTTTCTGAACAGTCCTTGATAGTGTTCCCCTCGTTGGCATGAAACATTAAGGACTGATTATATAAAGAAGTAGCTGGGGCCTAGGGTTATTCTGAAGGTGTGAGCAGAAAAGTTAGCAGGTCTTTCTTGCCTTCACCAGGTCATTTATTCTGAGGTGCCCTGTCATTTAATCTAGAACAGGAACCATTAATCTGAGGGTGACTATCTGGCTGGCTGTCAGTGGGCTGTGGAGCTCTTTTCAGAGCAGATAAAGCCATCAGCAGGGCTCTACTGAAGACCCATAAGAGAGATCATACCTTACCCGACCACATTCTGAGAATGTAGCCAGAGGGTGCCAACTGAACTGCACTCCTTCAGGTTTTCTTTTGGGGAAGGAGTAGGAGAAAACCCCCTCCATCTTGAAACTTATGCCTCTTCATGGGCTGTGTAGAAACCCATCTGCTCTCAGCTCTAAGTTTCCTAGCCTTTCATACACCTGTGGCCATCAGAAAGGCAAGCCTGGGACCCCGGCAAGCCTGCCTCTCAGGGTCAGTGGGCCTTGGCAGAATCACACTGCCAGAGGAGTGTCTGTGTATCTCTCTTCCAGACTAAATAGTCTGGACAATCTAAGAGCTCCTGTTGATTTCAAAGGGCAGATACAGACCAAAGGAATTAAACCCTCTGCATTTGGCAGAGAGTAGGGTGGAAATTACTGCTCAGACAATCCCCTCGTTACAATGATCCCAAGCAGGGCTAAGGTTGCTTTGAGGCTCCACGTTGTAAGGTCTTAGGGGCAGGCGGGTGCAGTGGAAAATGTCATGGACTCCAAGTCCAAATGAAGCAGTTTGAATCCTAGCTCTGCCCTTTACTAGTTGGGCATGTTTGTGCAATTTATTTCATTTGTCTTGTCCTTGATTTCCTTGTCTCTAAAATGGGGAGGACAATGCCTGCCTTCCCTATTCTCCTGGGCTTGTGTTGAGGCATCAGGGGAGATCATGGACATAAAAGTGCTTTGCACACAACAAGGGGCTACACACACTGGGCAGGTGGTTGTTGTGGTTATCAGCCATGCTGCTGCTAACTGGGCTCTAATCTAACCTAACCAGTTGCTGTCAAGTCAATTCTGACCCATGGAGACTCTGTGTGTGTTAGAGTAGAACGGTGCTCCATAGGGTTTTCCATGGCTGATTTTTTGAACAGAGATCACCAGGCCTTTCTTCCAAGGCACCTCTGGGTGGACTCGAACCTCCAACCTTTTGGTTAGCAGCCAAGCGCGTTAACCATTTACACCACCCAGGGACTCCATCTGGGCTCTAGCTTCCCTATTTTCCCAGGGCCGGGCAGGCCCAGGACTTTGCTAAAGCTTTTCTCACCTTAATGCTGAAACAAATTGCCTGTCCTGTAGCACCCACTGGCATGGATCCATTTTATCGATAGTAGCTCAAAATGAGAGGTGCACCTTTGGAGAAGTCGCTTTGGGAGGATGCACAGCACTTCCAACCATGCAGCGGTGGCTCTAACCTTTTGGGATTGGCTCCTTGAAAATTACCTTCAGAACTGGTCTTTTTAGCTACACAAGCAACATCTTTCCATATGGTCACTTACGGAATATGCTTGGACAGAACCTTGGCAGCATTTCTAACAGTTACTTAAGATATTCATAACATAGAATGTCACACCTACAGTGGTCCTTAGAAACCTTGTAGTCCAATGGTTTTCCAACTGTGTACCTCACAACCCAGTTGCTTAGAGAAGGGAGTCTGGAAGACTCCAAAGCACCGACTGTATGTCATTGGTGCTAAGATACCATTAGTTGTAGTTTACAATATCAATTTACTACCCGTACTTCAGGGATATTAAAAGAATGTACACAGTCATTCTAAGACTCATCCTTATTTTAAATACAAATTAAGAATAAGTACAGCCCATCTTAAAATCAAGGAAGTGCAATATTTTCTGCTAAACAGTGAAAGTTGACACAATTGGAAGGACATTATTTCTTTGCTCTGATTATATGTTGGACTCATGTCTGTGGTTGCATGTGACAGAGATCTGCCCTTATAGACTTTGGAAATTGATCTAAACCCCCTCGTTCCTTCTGCAGAAGTCCAGAGAAGAGGTCATATGGTTAGTTAACAGCAGGGATGGAGCTAGAACTCAGGCCGCCTGGCCTGCCAGTCAGGTTCTTTTTCAAAATGTCATAGTGCCTTTTGTCCATAGCCATATATCACCTCCAGTAAGCATTCCTTGGAGCCCTGGTGGCACAGTGGTTAAGAGCTACGGCAGCTAATCTAAAGGTCAGCAGTTCGAATCCACAAGCCACTCCTTGGAAACCCTGTGGGGCAGTTCTAATCTGTCCTCTAGGGTGGCTGTGAGTCAGATTCTACTTGGCGGCAATGGGTTTTTTTTTAAGCTTTCCTATGCCATCATTCAGTTTGCACGCAGGAAATATAAACTCATTAAAAATTAGCAAACATTAGACATTTTACATTACCACAGCCCTTTGCAAGTTACTGAGACATTTCATATAACCCTCTCCTCCCACCTAACCATAGATTGTAGGGGAGAATAGAATTATTATTACTATCGCCTCCATTCTACATATAAGGAAGCTGAGACTCAGAGAGGATAAGTCACTGGCTCAAGGTCATTCAGACAGTGAGTGACTTAACTGAGACCACCTTCCATGGGTCCTGGTTTATTCAGTGTTGTTACATATCAAAGAAAACATGAATCTTAAGTCTGGAGAAAAGAGGAGCTTGCAGGAACACCATTTGAGCATTGAATGCAGCTCATCTACACCAGGCAGGCTGAGTCACCGATGTCCCAGAAACCCCATCCACTGGGTGGTTTCACCTATAAGTTGTTGCCATAGCCTGAGCCCTGAGGACAGCATTATACTGAGCCTTGGGTGTATATAGTAACAGGGACAGCTTATGTTCAACCACGGGCCAAAGGCCAATGGCAGTGCTCCCTACAATCCCAGTGAGAGTGTCAAACCAAGGAGGTGACGGGGCTGGCCCCCAAAGGCAAGTCGGATGACTGACTGTCCAATGGCTAATGTGGGGATTAGCCATTGCTTTGGGTTATCTGTCTCCAGGTCAGGCTGGTTATACGAGTGCCTCAAGGACCCCTTTCACTTGGCTGCTTTCTGCTGCAGTTTCCGTCTTTAAAAAAAGACATCTTTCCCTTTAAACATTTAATGAGACAATTACTTTTCCAAAGTTTGAAATGGTTGATCATTTTTGAGCTGGTGTAGGAATGTTTATAAATGTTAACACTTAAAAATAAGTAATGAGAAAAAACAAAAACCCTTCTCACTTTTTTTTGTTTAAGTTTTTTTTTTTTTTAGTTTTCTTTTTTTTTTTTACTGTGGTGAAAATATACATAGAAAAAATACACCATCTCAATTTATACATGTATAATTCCATAATGATCACATAATGTACTTTCATTTTATAATGAAGAAAAAAACATTCAAAAGGCAAAGAAATAAAAAGACCTAAGTAAAAATGTTTTCAGTTTGTGTAATTTATTGGAGCCCTGGTGGCTCAGTGGTTAAGCATTCAGCTGCTAACCAAAAGGTCGGCTTTTTGAATCCACCAGCCGCTCCTTGGAAACCCTATGGGGCAGGTCTACTGTGTCCTATAGGGTCACTATGAGTCGGAATCAATTCGATGGCAATGGGTTTGGTTTTAGGTTTGGTTTTATAATTCAGTGACATTGATTACATTCCTCAAGCTGTGCACCCATTCTTGCAATCCTTTTCCAAAACATTCCATTACGATTAAAATCAACTTAATGCCCCCTAAGCATAAACCCCCCTTTCCCCCTCCCTGTCACCCCTGGTAAGTACTAATAATCTTTGGTTTCCATATATTTGCTTATTTCATATAAGTGAGATCATACAGTATTTATCCTTTTGTGACTGACTAATTTTGTTCAGCGCAATGTTTTCTAGGGTCATCCATCCATTAGAATGCACTGGGACTTCATTGCTCTTTCTGGCTGAGTAGTATTCTGTTGTGTGTTTAGACCCCATTTTGTTTATCCATTCATCTGTTGATAGACATTTGGGTTGTTCTACCTTTTGGCTAGTGTGAAAAGTGCCGCACTTGGCCACTTGTTTGGTCCTTTCTGGGAGTGGAGCTGGTGCCAGCTCTGGATTTGGGAGTACAAGCCCAGTTCAGCACTCCTGTGGATGTCTATTGAGGTTCAGAAGACAAAGACTTGGTCACACCAAGATATTGGACTCTCTCGGTGCTGGCCAGGGGCCCTTCGGTGTTGGTAAGTAGGCTGCTGGAAAATGGTCATGTCACTCCCCTTAGTTTCCCTTTTATGGATAAATATAAAGAGTTTCTATCTGCAGAGCTGGCAAGCTCCACCATGTTAATTTCAGTTAGTTTAAGAAGGGGGAAAAAAAAAAGCCAAACACACAATTGTAAGCAAACCGTTCTGCAAACAAGCTTAGGGTTAGGCTGCAATTTTACAGGCGGTGATTTCCCCCAGCTATGAACACCAGCTTCAGAGCCAGCAGTTACAACAAGATTTGGTGCTTGTTGGATGAGGGCCCTTCTTCCCCTTGCTCACTGCTAGATGATAAGGGTGGTAATTGTCAGTGGATTCCATAACCCTCCGGTCACTTTCAGCATTTGTATGTGGGTTATTGAAATGAGGAGACCTACAGAAAGCACACTGCCAGGGAAGTAAATGTCACGATGACACTTTAATCATCTTCCTTTCCCTTTGGGAAAGTAGATTGGAGTAAACATAGGTCTGCTTGTGTTTGTGGAAGCAAAAAAATTCACATTTTGTCGAAGTTAAGATGTTTAGTCAGTGAGTTTTACTTAATTCAATTGAAATAATTCCATAGTGACTTCATAAGTAAAAATTTAAAAGGGTGGGTACAGGGAAAACATTTCAGAGCAGGCAGTGTGAGGCCTGAGGGAGGGGAGGAGCAGAGAGAGGAGTGATTAATCAACCCCTACTCGCTGGGATAGTATATAAACGCGTTTGATTTGGTTTTGTTGTTGTTAGGTGCCATTGAGTTGATTCTGATGCCTAGCGAACCCATGTGACAGAGTAGAACTGCCCCATAGGGTTTCCTAGACTGTAATCTTTAGGGGAGCACATTGCCAGGTCTTTCTCCACTGGGTGAGTTCAAACCGCTAACCTTTCAGTTAGCAGCCGAGCACTTAACTGCTGCACCATCAACAGGTTTTTTATGGGTAATGTAATTCCAAACCCAAATCAGAGACTACTGGGTCATTTTCATAGGTATATCTTCAGATCCTAGTACAGGGCCTGACATAGCCTTGGGGCTGGGTTGGGGCCCAGGCATAGGATTGGAATAGGGCTTGTTGACTGACTGGGGAGGAACCAGTCTTGGAGAGTGTCACCTAGGGTAGTGGGAACTGGCAGTTCATACAGGAAAGGCAGGACAGAGAGGCAGGAGGAGAAGCAGAATAGAGCCCTGTCTGAAGCCACGGGTCGGGAGTTTCCAGAATCAGTCAATGATCATCAAATGGAAGAGCACAAAGATGAACATTTGGATGTGGCAAGAAAGTTCCAAGAGAGATGTTAACGAAACCACAGAGAGATGAATTCTGGACCACAAACCACAGATGTCAGTAAGGGCCCCCGGCCCTTTAGTTGGTTCTAAAATAAACACCCTTCCAGCCCCATTTATAGCTAGGGCACTACAGCCTGCATTTATTAAAACTACATTGTACTGAGTGTTGTTTCAGAGAGGGAGGGGATGCTTCAAGCAGCCCTTTGAAATCCTCACCTGGGACCAACATCAAGACAGTTGTGAACTTTGGATAAAAGACTTGTTGCGTCGAGTCGATTCTGACTCATATTGACCCTATAGGACAGAGTAGAACTGCCCTATCATAAGGTTTACAGGGAGCAGCTGGTACATATGAACTGCTGACCTTTTGGTTAGCAGCTGTAGCTCTTAACCACTATGCCATCAGCATTTCCTAGTCTATGGCTGTCCTGATGTAGAACTAGCGACTCTCTGATCTGGGACGGGCCATAGATCTCATTGAGTCCAACCCCCCCCCCATTTAATAGATTGTGAAACTGAGTCACCATGAGGGGGAGGGACTTGTCACAGGTCACCCACTCACCAGGTCGGTTGCTGAGTCCACACTAAACTGTAGCCTTCCTAATTCATCTAGTGTTTGTTCCCCGTTTTAGCTTCACTATGAGTGACTTGCCCAAGGTCAAACTAGTGAGTGGGGGAGCCAGGATTCAGAGCTGGTCTGTATACATTTAGAGCCTATGGACATAACTACAAGAGTATGTGATAGAAGGTTTTGTGGTAGGAGGAGGAGAGATCTCTTGAAGGGGGTGCTCAGGAAAGGCTACTCTAAGGAGGTTACATTTAAGCTGAAATCCGAGGGACTATGGGACGAAACTTGTTAGTTGCCATTGAGTCCAGTAGAACTGCTCCATAGAGCTTTCAAGGCTGTGACCTATCGGATGCAAATTGCCAGGTCTTTCTTTCGAGGCCCCTCTGGGTGGATTCGAACTGCCAACATTTCAGCTAGTAGTAGAGCGCTTAACCATTGGTACCACCCAGGGACTCCTTGGGAAGGAACTAGCCATTGAAAAGCTGGGAGAAGTCCTGGCTAAGGATACAGAAACTGCAAAGGCCTTGAGGTTGATTCTCCCTAGTGACTGTTGACGAGGTCTTTGCTTTAGCTCTTTTTGAACAAAATTCTTTGACAGACCCACTGTAGCCTGGAATCCTCCAGTGGGCAAGTGTTACTTTGCTGGTGTATCTACCTCAAGAGTAAAGCTTGTCTGTTTGCCTGCTAAGTTTTTGGTAAGGGCAGGATAGAACAATGGAGCATAAGAGGGGGCCAGAGCAGTGGGAAGGGCATGAGTTATGAATAGCCTTATAAATGCCCGTGGACCAAGTTGCGGGTAAAATACTAACAAATATGTTCCCTCTAAGACTTAATGTGCGTCATGCTAGACGATTCCTAGAAGCATTTTTCTTGTGTTCATCAGAAGCTTGTATTTACAGAGGCAACTGGATCAAAGGCAAGGAATCACAGGCTGCTGGAAACATAAATCCATCCCTGTGTGGGCTAGGCTATGGGACAAGGCAATCCAAGGCCAAGGTTTGGCCTCCTGCTCTTGAACTCACTTGCCTTTGACTTTGAAAGTCTTACTTTCCTGCTTTATGTGTGATATGTATAAAATGTCCATCCTTTTCCTTTCTAACGCAATTTTAATTTCATCAATGGAATTGATGAAGTCACTAACAAAATCCAGATCTCGGTACTGCTCATCAAGGTGTTTGTTGTTACTGGTTCTTTCAAAGAACACGACTGAGAGAAGATAATGGAGCCCAAATCTAGGCTCCTTGCTTCCTCCCTCCTTTTTTTTCTCTTGGTGATCATGCTTTTAAGGTTACATTCTTTAATATTCAGTGTTGACCGTACAGAACTGGTGAACAAGAATTGCTTATGAAATGATTTGCTCCTGCTACAAAGTAGAGAGCATTTTACTAAAATAGGATCCTTAGACTTGTTTAGATCTGCAGTTTATTCTTTACCTGAAATTCCAAGAACTGTTGGTGACAGTCAAAATTTATAGCGACCAGCTTTCACAAGAGTTAGAAAGAAAAGAACAAAATTCCCTTGTTATAAGACCCAGAACCAAATTTGAAAGCTTTCAATATTCCAGGATGATAAATGGTGAAGTGAATGTGAATACATTAAGAACACATGTGCATGTCATCATCTTCTGTCCAGTTAAAAATAGAGTTTGGACAGTGCAGGTGGAGGTGTCTAATGTCCTCATTTACTACCACCTTTGTAGCTATTTAAGTGATGACCATTCTTGGTGGTGGGGAAATTATAATGCATGAAATACTACCTCCCTAAGGACTTTGCGGCAACCCTGGTGGTGTAGTGGTTAAGAGCTGTGGCTGCTAACCAAAAAGGTGGCGGTTCGAATCCACCAGGCGCTTCTTGGAAACCCTATGGGACAGTCCTATAGGGTCACTATGAGTCGGAATCACCCGACGGCAACGGGTTAGGTTTTTAGGTTAAGAACTTTGTGGGAGCCCTGGTGGTGGTACACTGGTTAAGCTTGGCTGCTAACCAAAAGGTCGGTGATTCAAACCCATCACCCACTCCACGGAAGAAAGATGTGGCAGTCTGCTTCCTTAAAGATGATAGCCTTGTAAATCCTGTGGGGCAGTTCTACTCTGTCCTGTAGGGTCACTATGAGTCAGAATTGACTGGAGGACAACGGGTTTGGTTTTACCAGTTAAGGACCTTGCTACAAGACAGAGGTGGCTACAAGAAATTCTTGCTGCTGCTGTAATGCTGTGTATACCAAGACTAAACCACAAGAAGAAGTAATGTACATTTTTGCCTTTGAAAAATCGCTGGAAGGAAGCCAGGATATCAACTATTGCCAAGTGAAATATAATGCTCCTAAAAAAAAGAGAAGATACTGTAACCTTAAAATCATTACCAAACTGACCATCTGGGTTATGTATTAAACCCCAGCTGACAATTTGTTATAGACTGAGAAACAACTTCACAACGTGTGCCCATCTCCCCCTACCTTCCCTTCTTCACCCTCAGGAAAGCATTCCATTTTCATCAGTGTACGTAGCAAAAGATTGGCCATAACTTCAGTGGTATTTTTTTTTAAAGTTCAAATCAATAGTTCATAAGAAAGGCGCTGTGTTTACTCACCACTTTGCATTTTGCCTTGCTGTATGGTGTTGCATCGCTAATTCCACGTTGCTCTTGAGTCAGTTCCGACTCATAGTGACCCTATAAGACACAGTAAAACTGCCCCATAGGGTTTTCAAGGAGCTTCTGGTGGATTCGAACTGCTAACCTTTTTTTTGGTTAGCAGCTGAGCTCTCAACTACTGCGCCACCAGGGCTCTGAATCCCATGTTAGCTGTGGCAAATACATCAATGTGTAGCCACTGGGCCATGAGATAAATCAAATCAACGCAGAATTGACAACCGCTCTCTTCCTGGATCCAGGTGACAAGAATGTATACCACCTTGATTTGGAAAACCTTCAGGCATCAAAGTCCTCGCATTCCCATGTTTTGAGACAACTGAGTAGTAGCCCTGTTTTGATAATCATTTTGTAAAAAGTATTTTCCTTAATTAGAACAGGATTTGCTTAGGCAGAAACGCACATTTATATGTAACTTCTTATAGCTCCCCGTTGTCTCTAATCAGAAAAGACATAGCCTGCTGACTATCCATGCTGGCTGGGTTCCAGCACTCTGTAGGCTTTAGAAGTCTTGTAATCTCAAACCAGAGTTCCTGGGTGGTACAAATGGTTACTGCGCTCAGCTGCTAACTGAAACGTTGGCAGTTTGAGTCCACCCAGGGGTGCCTTGGAAGAAGGGCCTGGTGATCTACTTCTGAAAAATCACCCTCTGAAAGCTCTGTGGAGCACAGTTCTACTCTGACACACATTGGGTGGCAACTGGGGGAAGAAAAGTACATTGATAGATATAATGTCCCTGAGACAAAATTTATATAAAACCCTCATAGAATTTAAGTGGACTGACAAAAAGAAGGAAGAAATTTTCGTTTTACAGTTAAAATAAAGTTGGCTACACTGGAAGTGAAATTTAAAAAATATGCGTTTCACATTGAGCTTCTGTTAAGGGTGATTGAAGAATTTGGAAACAGATAATGTGATGGTGGAACAACATAATGAACGTCATTAATGCCACTGAATTGTACATGTAAAAAAAAAAGTTGAAATGGCAAATGTTTTGTTACATATATATTTACTACAATAAGAAAAAAATATTGCAGAAAAACACACATTTACTTAGTTTTCTTGGCAGTATTCTGCTTTCACATTAAACTGGACTTCCTGCCCTTTGACCTCTTATTTTATTATTCCTTTGGAAACTGTATCGTTGCCTTTGAAAACAAAGTTTGTGACTTTCCTAATAGTCCTTTCCCATTACAAAAACAGTTCTGTTTTCTTTCTTGCAATTTAAAAGTCATTGTGACTGGGTTGCGAGGCCACAGCCTCTGCATTGACTTCAGCTGTGTAACTTGGTGATTCCCTCGAAGGCACTCCAATGTTGGACTGCTAATTGCCAGAGGTGAATGTGAACAGCTCCTCTTTGCAGGAAGCCCCAAGTACGTTGAATAGAGACGTTAGGTCAATGGTGAGTTCTGAATGAAGCTCCTGGACTGCAGTGGAAAGAGCACTGGATTTGGAGCCCAAAGACTTGGGTGCTAGGTGGCTCTGTCCCTTACCATCTGGGAACCAGGCGTGGGATTGTGTAATTATGAAACACATAACGTGTGTACCTATAGTACGTGCTGTTGTTGTTGTTAGGTGCCATCAAGTCGGTTCCGACTCATAGCGACCTTATGCACCACAGAACGAAACATGCCCTGTCCTGCACCATGCTCACAGTTGTTGTTATGCTTGAGCCCATTGTTGCAGCCACTGTGTCAGTCCATCTCGTTGAGGATCTTCCTCTTTGTCGCTGACCCTGTACTTTACCAAGCATGATGTCCTTCTCCAGGGACTGATCCCTCCTGACAACATGTCCAAAGTATGTGAGACGTAGTCTCGCCATCCTTGCTTCTAAGGAGCATCCTGGTTGTACTTCTTCCAAGACAGATTTGTTCATTCTTTTGGCAGTCCGTGGTATATTCAATATTCTTCACCAACACCACAATTCAAATACATCAGTTCTTTTTCGGTCATCCTTATGCATTGTCCAGCTTTCGTATGCGTTTGAGGTGACTGAAAATACCATGGCTTGGGTCAGGCGCACCTTAGTCTTCAAGGTTACATCTTTGCTTTTCAACACTTTAAGGAGATCTTTTGCAGCAGATTTGCCCAGGGCAATGCGTCTTTTGATTTCCTGACTGCTGCTTCCATGGGTGTTGATTGTGGATCCAAGTAAAATGAAATCACTGACAACCTCAATCTTTTCCCCGTTTATCATGATGTTGCGTATTGGTCCAGTTGTGAGGATTTTTGTTTTCTTTATGTTGAGGTGTAATCCATACTGAAGGCTGTGGTCTTTGATCTTCACCAGTAAGTGCTTCAAGTCCTCTTCGCTTTCAGAAAACAAGGTTGTATCATCTGCATATTGCAGGTTGTTAATGAGTCTTCCTCCAATCCTGATGCCTCATTCTTCTTCACAGAGTTCAGCTTCTGGGATTATTTGCTCAGCATACAGATTGAATAAGTATAGTGAAAGGATACAACCCTGATGCATGCCTTTCCTAACTTCAGACCATGCAGTATCCACTTGTTCTGTTTGAACAGCTACCTCTTGGTCTATGTACAGTTTCCTCAGGAACACAATTAAGTGTTCTGGAATTCCATTCTGTGCAATGTTATCCATAATTTATTATGATCCACACAGTCGAATGCCTTTGCATAGTCAATAAAACACAAGTAAACATCTTTCTGGTATTCTCTGCTTTCAGCCAGGATCCGTCTGACATCAGCAATGATATCCCTGGTTCCACGTCCGCTTCTGAATCAGGCCTGAATTTCTGGCAGTTCCCTGTTGACATACTGCTGCAGCTGGTGATATTAATTATATTTTTCGATAATTTCCGCATTCGGTTGGATCACCTTTCTTGGGAATAGGCGTAAATATGGATTTCTTCCAGTCGGTTGGCCAGGTAGCTGTCTTCCAAATGTCTTGGCATAGATGAGTGAGCACTTGCAGCACTGCATCCATTTGTTGAAACATCTCAAGTGATATTCCATCAGTTCCTGGAGCCTTGCTTTTCCCCAGTGACTTCAGTGCAGCTTGGACTTCTTCCTTCAGTACCATCGGTTCCTGATCATATGCTACGTCTTGAAATGGTTGAACGTCAACTAATTCTTTTTGATATAATGACTCTGTGTATTCCTTCCATCTTCTTTTGATGCTTCCTGCATCGTTTAATAGTTTCCCCATAGAATCCTTTACTATTGCAACTTGAGGCTTGGATTTTTTCTTTAGTTCTTTCAGCTTGAGGAATGCTGAGTGTGTTCTTCCTGTTCGGTTTTCTATCTCCAGCTCCTTGCACATGTCATTATAATACTTTACTTTGTCTTCTTGAGCTGCCCTTTGAAATCTTCTGTTCAGTTCTTTTACTTCATCATTTCGTCCTTTTGCTTTAGCTACTTGAAGTTCAAGAGCAAGTTTCAGAGTCTCTTCTGACATCCATTTTGGTCTTTTCTTTCTTTCCTGTCTTTTTAATGACCTCTTGCTTTCTTCATGTATGATGTCCTCGATGTCATTTCACAACTCGTCTGGTCTTCGGTCATTAGTGTTCAACACGTCAAATCTATTCTTGAGATGGTCTGTAAATTCAAGTGGGATATACTCAAGGTCGTACTTTGGCTCTCATAGACTTGTTCTAATTGTCTTCAGTTTCAACTTGAACTTGCATATGAGCAATTGATGGTCTGTTCCGCAGTCGGCCCCTGGCCTTGTTCTGACTGATGATATTGAGCGTTTCCATCGTCTCTTTTCACAGATGTGGTTGATTTGATTCCTGTGTATTTCATCTGGCGAGGTCCATGTGTATAGTCGCCATTTATGTTGGTGAAAAAAGGTATTTGCAATGAAGAAGTCATTGGTCTTGCAAAATTCTATCATGCGTTCTCCGGCATCATTTCTATCTCCGAGGCCATATTTTCCGACTACTGATCCTTCTTTGTTTCCAACTTTCGCATTCCAACCACCAGTAATTATCAGTGCATCCTGATTGCATGTTCGATCAATTTCAGACTGAAGAAGTTGGTAAAAATCTTCAATTTCTTCGTCTTTGGCCTTAGTGACTGTTGAGTAAATTTGAACAATAGTCGTATTAACTGGCCTTCCTTGTAGGTGTATGGATATTATCCTATCACTGAGAGCATTGTACTTCAGGATAGATCTTGAAATGTTCTTTTTGAGGATGAATGCGACGCCATCCCTCTTCAAGTTGTCATTCCCAGCATAGTAGACCATATGATTGTCTGATTCAGAATGCCCAATACCAGTCTATTTCAGCTCACTAATGCCTAGGATATTGATGTTTATGCATCCCATTTCATTTTTTACCATTTCCAATTTTCCTCGATTCATAACTTCATACATTCCACGTTCCGATTATTAATGGATGTTTGCAGCTGTTTATTCTTGTTTTGAGTTGTGCCACATCAGCAAATGAAGGTCCTGAAAGCTTGACTCCATCCACGTCATTAACGTCAGCTCTACTTTGAGGAGGCAGCTCTTCCCCAGTCGTCTTTTGAGTGCCTTCCAACCTTGGGGGGCTCATCTTCTGGCGCTATATCAGACAATGTTCCACTGCTGTTTCACTAGCTAATTTTTTTCAGAAGTAGACTGCTGGGTCCTTCTTCGTAGTCTGTCTTAGTCTGGAAACTCAGCTGAAACCTGTCTGCTATGGGTGACCCTGCTGGTATCTGAATACCGGTTGCATAGCTTCCAGCATCACAGCAACATGCAAGCTCCCACAGTACGACAAACTGACAGACATAGTTATAGTACATAGATAGCCCTTTTGGTGGTATTTGATAGACCCAATGCCTTCTTTACTCTTCCCCACTTTAGCCTTCCTCAGCTCTAGTCAGACCATTTTGGCATTGCCCCTGAGTGTCTCCTAGCATGAGAAGAATGCTGTTTAGCTTCATGGACAATGCTGTCTACCTGGCATTTGAGCTTGTACATTGAACCTTTGCTGCAGTTCTCACCTTTGTGCCCTGAGGTTCACGTCAGAGAGATAGTTAGTAGAACCTCAGACCCCTAACTTTGCACACATAAGCCCTGAGAGCCATCTGGTCCACCCATCCCACTTATAGCAATTTCACACTGCTCCCTCTTATTTCCTTTTGTTTATATCTACAAGGAGTTTTACAGTTTACTGCCAGTTGCTGGTGGCTGTCGAGTTGATTCTTGAGGTTTACCAAACTCTGACATATAAGAATTACTAAGATGTAGTAAAAATCTTAACAGTAAGAGCATTAACTACCATTTATTGTTTTTTGTTTGTTTGTTTTTATTGTTGGTTTGTGACTTTGGAGACCCCATGTGTTACAGAGTGGAACTGCCCCATAGGGTTTTCTTGGCTGTAATCTTTACGGAAGCAGATCACCAGGCCTGTTTCTTCTGCGGTGCTGCTGGGTGAGTTCTAACTGAGTGCAAACTGTTTGTGCCACCCAGGGACCTTGCTACCATTTATTGATGAGGTGTCCCTGAGTGGGGCGAATGGTTAAGTGCTCGACTACTAACTGAAAGATTGGTGTTTTGAACCCATCCAGAAGCACCTTTAAAGAAATGTCTGGCAATCTGCTTCAGAAGGTCACAGCCTTGAAAGCCCTAAAGAGCACAGTTCTACTCTGTAACACATGGAGTCACCATGAGTTAGAATGGACTCATTGTCAACTGGTTGGATTGAGTGATTACTATAAGTCAGGTATAGCAATGCTTTGAAGTATGGATACAGTTGAGGAAGCAGCTGCAGAGAGGTTGAGGGATTTGCCACGGTCACTCAGCTAGTAAATATTAGAGCTTGGACTCACAGCCCAGGCCCTCATTTCACATCACATTGCCTCTTCATTCCCTGATGTCTCTACTGTGTGCATCAGTACTTCTCAAATGGAGTGTGTATGTATTTCACCTGGGAATCTTGTAAAATGCAGATTGTGACTCAGAACCTCTGGGATGAGGCCTGGGATTCTGCATTTCTGTTAAGTTCCAGTTGATGATGCTGATCCACGGACCACACTTTGAGTAGTAGTAAGAGTACTTTGTTGTTGTTGTGCGCTGTCAAGTCGATTCTGACTCAAAAGCGACCTTATATGACAGAGTAGAACTGCCCCATAGGGTTTCCTAGGCTGTAATCTTTATGGGATCAGATCACCATGTCTTTTCTCCCATGGAGCGGCTAGTAAGACTATACATGGGTCAGAAACACAAGGGAAGAGTCAAGAATCTTAGAACCTAACTGGACATTTTTAACAAAAGTACTGTTGAAGTGGTAGTACAGGATAAAATGTTCTTTTGCTTTTAAAGATCATATTAAATATGATGTCAACTTCTGACTGAGAGAACATTGTGTTCTTTCAGTTAATAGGTTTTTTTGTTTTTTAATTTGGATGAGGGAAAGCATCAGGTTATATAACATTTCTACCTTACTTGTTGAATTCAACCTGGTATTGTTGACGCTCTAACCAGAGATCCATGACTGTGATCGAGGAAGTTTTTCTCTCCCTCCTCCCTGGGATTATATACTGAATCACTCATGTATATGCTTGTGTGCACTTTCTGAGGAAGAATTTTGAAACTGTTCATCACATTATCCTTGGACTTGTGAACCAAAATAGGCAAAGAACCACTTCTCCTGCAGAAACGTGCACTCCTTCCAGTGGTTCTGGAACTTGTCTATTACTGAAGACTTGGCCAGAAGGACACATAGTAATATATGCAATTTATTTGTATCAAGTAGGTGAGTTCCCAGGCTGCTGACTACATAATTGAAGCCTTTTGAAAATACCAGTTAATAGCTATAATTATGTAAAAATAAATACACCAGTCCCTTTAGATAACTTTCCTGATGACTATCGGCCAAAGCCCAGGCAGAAGTACCCCCTGATTTCCCTAGAGTCGGAAGCCTGTGACCTTCAGCTTCCCTCCTCTGCCCTTGTGATTATCCTTAGGGCTGTACACATAACAACCTCAGCGCTCAGCATGTTGGAAGGGAGACTCATCAGTACTCATTCAGATCTCTGCACTTTCAACATCTGTAACCACAAAGTGAGTTTGATCAATATTTGATTATTAGTCACCAGGAGGTAATTACAGAATTAAAATAATCAAAAGTAATACTTAATCCCTACATATGAGCCTCCTGATTCAATATGGAAACAGCTCTGATCCTAATGACCATGAAACCCTACACTTAAAAACAATACTTATCTATTTTTACATTTCCATACTGTTCATAGGGCTGAGCACTTAGCAGCTCTTGGCCTCGGAGTAAGACTGAATGGCTTCCAATTCCCATTCTTCCACTTAATAGCTCTGTGACCTTGGGTATGTTACTTGTCCTCTCTAAGTCTGTTTCCTCTTCCTGCAATGTGAGGCTAATGCTAGTACAAACCTCATAGGTTGTTTCAAGGATTAAAATAATCTATTTAAATCACATATGAAACAGATTAGGAAGAAAAGCCAGGTATTCTACTTCTGAAAATTAGCCAGTGGAATCCTTACGGATCACACCAGAACATTATCGGATATAGCACTTGAAGATGAGCCCTTCAGGTTGGAAGGCACTCAGAGTGATCAGGATGGCACAGGACTTGGCAGTGTTTCGTTCTGTTGTACATGGGGTCACCTTGAGTCGGAGCTGAGTGGACAACAACTAACAACGTGTAAATCATATAGCCCGGTGCCTGACACGTAGGAAATATTCAATAAATGCTACCCTTTCTTGTTGCCATCAAGTCAAGTCCTACTCATAGCAACCCTGTAGGACAGGCTAGAACTACCCCATAGAGTTTCCAAGGCTGTAATCTTTATGAGAGCAGATTGCCACGTCTTTCTCCCACAGAATGGCTGGTGGTTTCAAACCGCCGACCTTCTGGTTAGTAGCCAAGGGCTTAACCACTGCACCAGGGGGCCTTTCAATCAATAAATGCTAGCTGTTATTATTATTCTCTAGGCCAAAAACAATATCTCCTCTTCAACAGGAGCAGTAGACTGCTGCTTATGAATCTGAACTCTTTAAATAATTGAGGGAGAAATTAAAAATCTTCGTGTTACTTATCATAATCTTTTATTCCACCCATCACCTACCTACTTCCACAATAATGACCCTTCTAATGCCATTTTGCTACCCGCCTAGATTGATAACCTGCATTCAGCTCCCTTCTACTCCACTCACCTACCCACTAGCAAGGTCACGCATTTGATCTTATACTCTTGTGTGTGACTCCACTCCTAAGACCTCAGCCTCTAACCACATTCATCTCTGGCCACATCCAACTCTTCCTTTCTCTGCTTCTGAATCTGTTCTTGGTGCCTTTGGACTCCTTGGTCTTCATGCCCCTTCCCTTGACCCAGTATAGAAGCCCACCCCCAGTCCCATGGATTCAAGCTCTCCTCCTCTCTGCTGGACCCCATTGTCAGCCATGTCAATAGATGACTCATTACCCAAAAATCCCTCATCACCTTAATCTCATGTCATTCTTGATCCTATTCACAGCCTGTTTTCTCTACGCTCTGAGTACCAGGTGTTACTGGAGTAAGTCACAAAATGATGCCCACTGGCTCCACAACATAGAATGTTTTCTGATCTTAGCTGGGCCCTCCTTACTGTTTGAATGCACTCGCCAACTGCTCAGAGAGGCAGAATGGCACAGTTGTTAACAGTCCAGGAACTGGCATCTAATGAGACCAAGGTTCAAATCCTGAGAAAATGTACCTATCTTCCTACACTTCAGGTTTTCTCATGTGTAAATTGGGAATGATGGCAGTCCTCACCTCAGAGGGTTGTTTGTAAAGATTGAATTGGATCATGTCTTTTCTGGACATTTTATACAAATAGAGTCATATAGCATGTAGTCTTTGCATCTGACTTCTTTCACACAGCATAATGTTTTTGAGGTTCATGCATGTTGTAGCATGTATGAGTGCTTCATTCCTTTTTATGACCAATTAAGATTCCGTTGCATGGATATACCACATCTTGTTTGTCCATTCATCAGTTGATAGACATTTGGATTGTTTCCAGTTTGGGCTATTATGGTTAATGCTGCTAGGAATATTTGTGTACAATGCTTTGTGTGGACATACATTTTCATTTCTCTTGGATATATACCTAGGAGTAGAATTGCTGGCTTATATGATAGGTGTTTGTGTAACTTTTTTAGAAACTGCCAAAATGTTTTCCAAAGGGGCAGTACCATTTTACTTTCTCAACAGTAATATATGAGGATTCCAGTTTCACCACATCTTCACTAACACTTGTTACTATCTGTCTTTTTTTTAGTATAGTTACTCTAGTGGGTATACAGTGGTATCTTATTGTGGTTTTAATTTGCATTTATTTAATGACTAATGATGTTGAGCATCTTTTCATGTGCTTATAAGCCATTCTTGTATCTTCTTTAGTGAAATGTCTTTTCAAAATATTTTGCTAGCTTATCAGTTGGTTTTTGTTCTTATTAGTGAGTTGTAAGAGATCTTTATATATATTCTAGATACAAGTCTTTTATTAGTTATATGATTTGAAAATATTTTCTCCCAAACTGGCTCATCTTTTTGTTTCCTTAATGGTTTCTTTTGGAGCACAATGTTTTTAATTTTGATGAAGTTCAGTTTATCAGTTTTTCTTCTTATGAATTGTGCTTTTGGTGCTGCATTTGAGAACTTTTTGCCTAACCCAAGGCCATGAAGATTTTTTGCCTAGGTTTTTTTCTTAAAGTTTTATGTTTTTAGCTCTTACATTTAGATCTTTGGTCCATTTTGAGTTAATTTTGTGTGAATTACAGGTCTAAAGTTTATTTCTTTTGCATGTGAATATTAATTGCTTCAGCATCATTTGTTAACAAGACTATCTTCTCCTCATTGAATGGCCCTGGCTCCTTTACAGGAAATCAGTTGACCATAATTGTATAGGTTTATTTCTGGACTCTCAATTGTGGTCTGATGATCTGTATGTTTATACTTGCACAAATACTTCATTCTCTTGATCAGGAGTAGACAAACTGTATCCTGTGGGTCAAATCCAACTTGTGGCTTGTTTTTGTACAGCCTCTGAGCAAAGAATGATTTTTATATTTTTAAACTGTTAAAAAAGAAAATATTATAGAGAAATTATGTAGCTCACAAAGCCTAAAATATTTACTATCTGGTCTTGATTACTGTGACTTTATAGTAAATTTTGAAATCATGTAATGTAAGTCGTCTAATTTTGTTGTTCTTTTTCAAAATTATTTTGGCTAGTTTCTTCCATATAAATGTTAGGATCAGCTTGTCAATTTCTACAAAAACACCTGCTGAGATTTTGATAGCAATTGTGTTGAATCTGTAAATCAGTCTGGGGACAATTGCTGTCTTACCAGTGTTGAGTCTTCTAATCCATGAACACAGAATGCCTTTCCATTTACTTACATCATCTTTAATTTTTTCAGCTATGTTTTGTAGTTTTCCATGCACAGGTCTTGGATATCTTTTGGTAAATTTATTGCCTATTATTCATTATTTTTGATGTTATTGTAAATGGAATTGTTTACTTAATTTCATTTTCAGATTTTTGGTTGCTAGCTAATAGAAATATAAATGACTTTTCTATATTGATCTTATATCCTGTGACCTTATTAAAATTGTTTATTAGTTCTAGTAATCATTTGTGTGTGTGTGTGTGTGTGTGTGTGTGTGTGTGTGTGTGTGTGTGTATTCCTTGGGATTTTCTAACTATAGGATAATGTCATCTGTGAATACAATTTTACTTCTTCCTTTCTAATCTGGATGCCTTTAATTTTTTTCTGTCTTTTTCTCCCCTAGTTGCACTGGCTAGAACCTCCAGTATAATGTTGAAGAGACGTGGTGAAAGTGGACGTGCTTGCCTTGTTTCTGATACTAAAGGGGAAACATTCAGTTTCACCATTAAACGCTGTGTTAGCTGTGGCTATTTTAGTTTGCCCTTCCTCAGATTTAGGAAGTTTCCCTTTATTCTAGGTTGTTATTTTCATGACTGTGCGTTGGATTTTTTGAAATGCTTTTTTCACATCTGTTGAAATGACCATCTGGTTATCTTTCTTCTGCCATTTTGAATCTGCTGTTGAGCTCCTTTGGTGAATTTTTCATTTCCCTTATTCTTCTTTCCACTTTAGAATTTCCATTTGCTTCTTTAAAAAATAATTTCGCTCTCCTTATTGAAGTTTTTCTATTTGTTGCTTCTTTTGTTGTTAAACATGAGTTCCTTTAGTTCTGTGATGATCATATTTATAATAGCTCTTACGAACTCCTTGTGTACTAAGTTCGGAGCCCTGGTGGCGCAGTGGTTAAGAGCTCGGCTGCTAACCAAAAGGTCAGCAGTTTGAATCCACCAGCCACTCCTTGGAAACCCTATGGGGAAGTTCTACTGTGTCCTGTAGAGTCACTATGAGTCGGAATCGACTCGACAGCAACAGGTTTTTTTTTTTTTCATAGTGTATACTAAGTCCAGCATATGGGGAGACTCAGAAACTCTATTGGTTGCTTTTTTTTTCCCCTAAGGATGCTTCACTTTTATGTTTCTTTTCCTGTCTTGTAATGTTTTTGTTCAAAACTCACATTATAGATAATGTAGCGACTCTGGATTTTGATGTCTTTTTCTTTGTTTATTAACTTGCCTGGGCTAAATATGTGAATTATGTAGCCCTCATGGTGGCCACTGATGTCTGCTCAGTTTTTTTTTTTTTTTAATTCTCGTTTTTATTTTTAAGGCTGACTTCCTATGGTTATTCCTTCATCTGTGTAGCTGAGTGAACGGAGGCTGTGATCAAACATCTCTTCCCATAAGGCTACCATCGTCCTTGGCTGATGGTTCCGTGTTTGGATAGAGCTGCTCATTCAAAGTTCAGACAGTTTTTATGTCTGCTCTGGCTTTTACTGCTAACTGACCCACCTTGTATCTTTTCTGTTATCCGGAAGTTTTAGTCATTGTTCATCATTGTGATTGCATATGTTTTCCTCATAGAAGTTGCACCAAAGCTTTGTTGCTCTTCTTTAGCTCAAAATCTCATTTCCAGCTTCTTCAGTCTTACCAGATGACGCTCCTTCTCACTTTCGAAAAAGATGTTGGCTACTCAGTCTAGATGCCTGTGACTTCCCATTTTATATCTTTTTTATTAGACATAATTCATATAACATAAAATTTACCCTTTTAAAGTGTACAGTTGTGTGGTTTTCGGCATATTCACAGAGTTGTGCCACCATCACCACTGTCTAATGCCAGGACATTTATCACCCCCAAAAGAATCCCCGTACCCATGAACAATCACTCATTCTCCCTTCCCACCAGCCCCTAGAAACCACATGTTGTAGCATAAATTAGAACTTTATTCCTTTTTACTGCCAAATAATAGTCCCTTGTATGGATACTGTCATAGATTGAATTGTGTCCCTTAAAAATGTGTGTCAACTTGGTTAGGCCGTAATTCCCAGTGTTGTGTGGGTGTCCTCCATTTTGTGATTGATGTGGTTTTCCTATGTGTTGTAAATCCTAATCTTTGCCTGTGGTTAATGAGGCAGGATTGGATTATGTCGAAGAGGATGAGGGTGGGATGTAACACCCTTGCTCAGGTTACATCCCTGATCCAGTGTAAGGGGAGTTTCCCTAGGGTGTAGCCTGCACCACCTTTTGTCTTAAAAGAGATAAGAGGAAAGGGAAGTGAGCAGAGGGTTGCGGGACCTAATACCACCAAGAAAGCAGTGCTGGGAGCAGAGGGTGTCCTTCGGACCCAGGGTCCCTGTGCTGAGAACCTCCTCAACTGGAGAAGATTGATGACAAGGATTTCCTCCAGAGCTGACAGAGAAGAGAAAGCCTTCCCTTGGAGCTGATGCCTGAATTTGGACTTGTAGCCTACTGGACTGTGAGAGAATAAATTTCTCTTTGTTAAAGCCATCTACTTGTGATATTTCTGTTACAGCAGCACTAGATAACTAAGACAGATACACAGCATTTTGTTTATCCATTCATCAACTGAGATTGTTTCCACTTTTTGGCTATTGTGAATAATGCGGCTATGAACTTTTGTGTACAAAATTTTGTATAAACGTATCTTTCCAATTCTCCTGGGTATACACACCTACCAACTTCGTATGTTACAGTGACGCTTCCCCTCTTCTGTCTAACTTACGTTTCATAGCTATAAAATTCCCTTCTGTGCCATGAAGAACCCTGATTCTTAACCTCATTCTCTATCACTACATTCAAGACCTTGCTCCAATAGTATTTCACTTCCTACTGTCATTTTCATCTTCTCCTCTGACCCCTCGCTGTCATTCTACAAACGTGATATGATGTGCCCTGATGTCAAACCTTCAGAGTTACTATTGCCCCTTCCTATAATTTTTTCATCTAATTTGTTTCCACATGTGACTGATTTTATTTTCGAAATGTATTTCGCACCCCTCTCCGACACTACTGGACCAGTTCTTTACTACTCCTCACCTAGATTCCTTAGTCAGTCCTTTCCCTGTGCCCAGATCAGACATGGCTCATTCTCTTCTCTGTAGCATTTTGTACTACTGTGATGGCACTTAGGGTCTATCCTGTGGAGTAGTTATTTGTGTCTTAGTTGTATTTTCTTTATAACCACCTGGAGATAAGAATGATTTCTTACTCTTATTCATTTTTATATCCTCAGAGCTGGCTGGAGTAGGGTGAGAGCATAGAGGTAGCACTCAGTAAATCAATACATCCGCATATTTGGGTTTGGTTTTGATTTTCAGAATTTATTTTCCCTCCCTCCATTCCTCTCCCTTCCTCCTTTTCTCTCTTCTTACCAATATGTTTAACTGTCTCTATTTTTGCTCTCTTCCTCTATCACTTCCAACTGCATGCATAAAAATGATTCCTAGTTACATGCTTGATATGTGTTACGTACTCAAAAACTTGTTGGTTAAGTAGAAGCTGTGCTGAATTGTCAACAGGTGTTCTCAGATGAGATTCCTGTCTCTAAACCTTTTTACCACCTTGATTTTAATTTTAGGGGGAAGGTAGAAAGATGCAGAAGGAGAAAGGAAGGCATAAAGGTATCCTTGAGAGAAAAAGAAATGTATCGGTGAATAAATACTTTGTCAGAATTTCTGATGTAGTGGCAAATCCGGGAGACGTTCTAGTCAGCCTTGGAGTGTCCCAGCAGAGGCTGGGTGCCAGCCACTCGGCACTCATTTTGGAGAGGGGCTCCTGGGTTATTAGGTACCAGGTTGGAGTCAAGTGCCCTGAAATTGAGTTCAGTGTGCCTTTTAAAGAATCCTGGTGGCGAAGTGGTTAGAGCTCAGCTGCTAACCAAAAGGTTGGAAGTTTGAATCCACCAGCCACTCCTTGGAAACCCTATGGGGCAGTTCTACTCTGTCCTGTAGGGTTGCTCTGAGTCGGAATCAACTGCATGGCAACGGGTCTGGTTTTCTTTTTGTTGCTGTTGTTCACATGGGCAAGGAGAAGCAGTGGAGAAGTAGCAGGAGAGTTGTAGGGAAACTTATAGGTGCTCAGCTCCGAAGGAGCAGCAAAGAGTCTCATGGCCCCAGGCCTTTGGCTTCACCTTTTACTGTCTTCCCATTACCCAGTGAGCTGCTACAGCACAGGCCGTGAATCTTCAACTTGTATTTCTAGTGTCCAGAACAGAACCTTATACTAAGAAGACGTTCAATTGGTCAATACTGGAGCAGAATAAATTGAATTGAAGGCTGAGTTGAACTCCGATCTCTAAAGTTCCTTCTAACCTGAAAATGCAGATTTCTCTGATTTCAACCATGACAGCTCTATCTAAGCCTCCCTGAGGGAAACCCTGTGCTCTCTTTTTTTTAACTCCCTCTTTGTGGTTGACTAGTATAAGTTTTCAGTCAAGTTCTGGGAGGGTGTCAGTTTCCTGTTGTACTTCCCAGGATGTGACAGGACTTCAAACAAGACCCAAAGAGTACATTTCCAGGAGTTGAGCTATAGCCCTACTTTCTGCACATACAATGATCTGAAAATACGTTACTGTTCAGAGCAAACATTCTTCTTTATGATGAACAGGATTTCTTCATGGGGGTGGCTGTTAGGCAGTGGATGGGGAGCCGTTTCAAACCTCAGTTTGCAGGACTCTAGTTACAGGGTAGAATACGTCTTGAGGTCAGTGCTTGCAGTATCAGCTACTTTGCATGTGGTTTCAGCCAGGACCATCGAAAAAGTCGTTGTTCAGCTCAGGAAAAAGAGGTTGAAGGCCCTTGTAACTGTGGGTTTTACATTCCAACTTGCTAATTAAACATAGATGTTAATTCCTTAAATGCTTGTAATTAGTAATTCGTGATTTGTATTGGTTTTTGTCAAGCAATCTGCTTGGGGAACTTGAAGCAACTGGGGCATTGCTGGCTTTGGTGAAGTTTATTTAATTTCTTTTTATGACATTCTTCATCTTGGAAATGGGATTTTCAAATATTGCTTTCCCAGGCATCATTACTGATTTGCTGTTTTTTATTTCAGGGCTGGGACTGGCTCAGGGTGCTGAAGAAGCATTTCGTGGTGCTCTGTATTAAAGTTGTAATATCCAAGAAAATTGTCTGATTCTGTGTGGTGTCTAGGAAGTGGTGCCTTATTGAAAATCTTCCAGATTTTGACAATGTGATGGGTTTATTATCCTTGATTTATATTCCAAATGATCTTATTTTCTTTAAATTAATATTCTGTGCAATCTTCGAGATTCTGTTTTGCTTTCTAGTGTCATTTGGAAGCATTTCATTGGCATTTGCCATTCACCGTCTTCAGACATTAAAAACAGAAACACTCATTGTGTAGTAGGAAGCCTCTTTTTGTTTTAAAATTCACGTTGAACAAGAACCAAACCAATTGCTACAGCCTTGGTAGCAGCAGTAATTTTACAGCGGCTCGTTATTTGGAAATTGACTCGACGGCAACTGGTTTTTTTTTTTTTTTTGTTTGTTTGTTTGTTTTTGGTATCCTGCAAGTGGCCATTTGGTTTCCTTCTTCTTTTAAACATTTTTACTCGTGTGCTTCCCATCTCTTGTAGTTAAGTTGTTCAACCCCATTTCCTACTTGATTTTCAGGGCCACCTCCTCCATGAAGCCTCTCCTCTCCCACCGTGGCAGCTTTTGGAATTGATGACTTTGCCACTGTTAGTACCATGGGCTTCACAAATGCCTCTCTTATGCTTTTTGCCCACGTGTGGCTTTCTGTAGAGTTGGATGAGCTCCTGGCCATTGCCTCCGTTAGATGGATAGATACTTGAAAAAAGCAAGTATGCAGTTTGAATGTGATTCCCACGGTGTCTTGCATAGTGCCTGGTGCATTTGTGTTTGTCGTATGAACAGTCTTCTCTATTATATTGAACTGATCCTTTTGAGGAGTGTTGATTGAATCAAATGGCCAGTGTGAAATAGGCTCTGACCATAAGTGGACAGAGCAGAAAGCCTGAAGTGGGACCTTCGGTTACTTCGCTTTTCTGTGCCTCAGTTTCCTCATTTTATATAAGTATTAACAGTAGCTGAGTTACATAATTTTAAAAGGGACTGTGAGGATTAGAAGAGTGACTTTGCAAACCCTTTCGGCACTGTAAGTGCAAAAACACACAGTAGTTAAGTTCCACTTTTAGAGCCTCAGTTTTCCTCATCTGTAAAATAGAGATGTTAACACCTCCCTTCCTTTATTGGGTTATTGTGAGGATTAAGTAGCATAACATAAGTGGAAGTAAAGGTCACTGGGTAGAGCAAATGGTTGGCGCTCGTCTGCTAATCCAAAGGTTGGCGGTTCAAACCCACTGGCACCGTGGAAGAAAGGCCTGGCAATCTGCCACCATAAACGTTACAGTGAAGAAAACCCTACTCGGTAACACACGGAGTCACCCTGAATATGAATTGATTCAATGGCAACAGGTTTCGTTTTTTTTTTTTCCTTTCCTTTATTGGATTATTGTGAGGATTCAGTAGCATAACGTATGTGGAAGTGCTTAACAAATAGTAGGTGCTCAGTAAATGTAGCCTGGGCCATTTTGTTGTGGGGCCTTCCTAGCCCTTGGGGAATGCCTGTGAAGTCAGGCTGCTTATACCCGGCAACATTTTTTTTAAGCCTGCTAGTTCCAACTTCCCAGCTCTAAAATGCAAAGTAATTAAACCTGCTAGTCAGTATTTCCAGGTCTTTGAATAGCAGCCAATAAAAAGGGCTAAATATTATCCTTTTTAGAATTCGTGTCCTTAATGTGGAGGAAATATCATATTTACTTACACATATTCCCACCTCGGATTTTGAGAAGAAAACTCAAGAAAAATGTTTTCCCCTCTGAATTTCCCACTTGAAGGTGTTATCTGTATTGAAACAGCAATAGCAGCTGCCAGCAAAGGAGCGTGAGTGTTGTTTGCCAAGGTACACCAAGGGTTAAAATCAAAGCATAATCAGGCCCCTGCTGGTGGGCTGAAAGAGGGTGAATTCTTCAGCAGTCATTCATTCCTCTGCCCCCTCAGCTGCCTCTCACCTCCCTCCCACCTTAAAGGAGTAGGTGTTCAGGACTATGCACCCGCCTCCCTGCCCCCATCCCTCATTTTCCCACTCACACGTGTGCGTCCCAGAACCTCTCCACCTGTGACTGATCTTTCTTTCATGGGACCAAAGGCAATTAAGCCTCAAAAGGAAAACTTGCAAGGAAAGGTAATCCTAAATGTAAACACCCCCAACCCATGTAAGTTACTTGAAAATAAGCTCTGTTATTCTGTCTCCACACCACAAATCGCCTCACCCAGTTTTACTACTGGTAGAACTCTTGAAGGAGAAAGGAAGGTTAGAGGATCCAGATTCTAATGAACTGATTAGCATCTGCAGGCTGTGTAACTAGGGAAGGGGCTCAACACTTTAGTAAATGGGGACCAGTATCCCAAAGGTTAATGAAGTTTGCCTAAGGTGGCAGTGGATTAGGTTGACCATTCTCACATCAATTGCCCATCCTCCAGGCCCCTTTGTCTCCCTGGCACTTTCACCACAGAGGGGCGGGGTGTGCTCAGAGGATTACACAAGCAAGCCCGTATTTGTCAGGGGGACATGATTATAGACCTGCATTTGGAAGAAGAGAGGTATTTCAGGATTTTCTCATTACTGAAGCCCCTCAGTGGGACCGCTGTTGTTTTTAAAAACCCTACACTGAAATGACCAGCCAGCTAAAACTTTCAGTTAAAGCATCTGCCCAAAAGAAGTTGAGCTTTTTCTTTTAATGACTCTATCTTTGGATTTTTATTCCACATCCTTTTGAATACCCAGAGGCGAGGTTTTCTTGGGCTAACAGAAAACAGAATGTCTGTAAAACCAAGTGTCCCCCACCCCACCCCACCCCCCATGCAAACTTTTTGTGATCTGGAAAGTTTGCTGAATTTTAAAATAAAACATCTTCTCGTCCACACTTTGGCCTGTAGACTTTGACCTTGAGTGTGTTTTTCTACAGAGGTGTTACATCCCCGTTTCTATCAGCTCAAGAACATGAATTAATTCAAGGTCTCCTTTGTCATTCATCGAGGGCCGGGATTTGGGCCCCCAAGAGAGGAGCTTTCCTGAAAGGCCTGTGCTAATTGTAAGCTAACCAGAATGCTCGGGCATCTTGAATGCTGCTGACACAGAGCAATAAAGGAAGCAGCTGGCTGGGCTCCTGTCTCTTTTTTCACACTCAAGCCTGCTAGCCTTTGCTGATCTCCCAACCTTATAAGAAGTTGACCCTCAACAATCTTCATCCAGTAGACTCCTCCTGCAAACAGAGAGAGTTTTACTGAAGATGGGGCTGTGTTCAGTGGAGCCAGTGGGAGGACTTTGAAGACCACTGATTAGCTCTCAAACAGGACTGGGTTTTCAGGTACCAAGGCACCATCTCCAGAGAGTCAGACTCTAACCCCGGGTCCTCAAACCCCTTACATACTTGGACCTTGAACTGAAGGGAGTGTTAAATACAGGTCTCATGTTTAATATCACTTTGACCTCTTTCCCGCTCTTCTCCCAGGGAGGTATTAGCACCCTGTGGTCTTGCTATGACAGTAACATTGGCAATAAATGCCACCTGGTGCGAACAGTCTCCAAACTGAACTCCCACCCCAACCACCTCCCCCTGCTCTAGACTTGAGCAATCCCTGCAGCTTCATTGCTTTGCCTGAGATTCATGCTTCTTCTGAGAGAGTGGCCAATAGCTTTCTTGTCACTGGGAAGCAGATTTCATTTCCTCCTGTCTTGGACTTCTGCTCTGGGATCCGTGGCCCTTTCCGAGATGGCAGAGGCACAGAGACTATCCCTGAGTCTTTGCTGCCTGTGTTCTTCTATGGCCCCGTTCCGGAGGACAGGGTGGAAGAGAGCCTCTCCCACATGGTGGAGCAGGCAGCCAAGTCCAGGGGGGCCTTTTGCAGTCACCTTGGCATGGATATGGTACTGGGCCAAGGCCAAGCTGGGAGTTGGGTTTTCCATTCTCGCATAGCCGGTTTGAGGTGCTGGAAGCCGGCATGGGGTCTGAGGACTCTTCAGAAGTATTTGGTTTGAACCTTTTGAGAGTTCCCATCAGCACCTCTGGTATCCTGGGCTATTTGTATGGAGGTCTTTACCAGGCCAATCTCTTTAGCTTCTCTTGCGCCCTAAGGAAGGTATTTCAAAAGAGAAATAAAGTTGTGTTGTTGGTTCTGCTTATTGATTCAAATTCTCCTTTTTTTGCGGGGGTGGCTTTAGGAGAAATTCTTCTTGCGAGTTTTTATGGATCACTTGTTTGTCTAAAAGTACACATGGCTAATTCCCAAGGCCACAGCAAGAGTTCTGGGGAAGTGACCTCTCTTATCTAGGGCAAGTCTGAGCTTCAGGGTTATCGACAAACCTGGCAGACGGCAGGGTAGAAAGCCTCCGGCTGCTTGAGGAGAAAAGCCGCGTGTGGGCTGCTCTCAGGAACTAGCAGGGAGTTGTAGAAGGCTTTCAAAGGCAGAAAAAAGATGTCTCATCACATGAGGGGACAGTTTGCCTGCTGGTAGGACAGTGAAACTTTGCCTTCATCTCCCAGGAGCCCACATTGAGGACTGCTCTCAATTTCACCCTAGTCCCTGGCCAACCCTCTCCTGTTCAGGTCCCACATCAAGTTCATGCTCCTGATCATTCAATAGATCGTACCCTTGTTGACACTTTTCTTTTTAACCAATTCGTATGTTAGTTTAACTGATGACTGCTCATGTCAGTAAGAGTCCCTGGCTGATGCAAGCAGTTAAGCGCTCAGCTGCCAACCACAAGGTTGGCTATATGAATCCACCCAGAGGGCACCTAGGAAGAAAGTTCTGGCACTCTACTTCTGAAAGGTCACAGCCATTGAAAACCCTATGGAGTGCAGTTGTACTCTGACACACATGGGGTCGCCATGAGTCAGAGTCGACTGGACGGCAACTTATTTGTTTGTTTGCTTTTGACTCATATCATTAAAGGCATTCATTTATTTACTCACTCCCTTGTCCCTTGTTCACTCAACAGTGTGTTTTGAAATCAAGTCTGTGCAGGTGATTCAGTGATAAATAAGACACAGATCTACTAGACTGGGAGCTTCTTACAATCAGGGAGTGCATATTTCATTTATGCACACAGAGTGCTGGATGTATAGTTTCCAGAAGTATGAGTGAACGCTTCAGGCAAATGCAGTTTAATGAAATTTGCCAGCAAGGCTTCTATTTCTCAGGCCAGATGTTGGGATCTTTTCCTAATGAGAGGTCTGAGGCAAGGTCAGATTGTTGGGAATGAGAGCTCTGGACTAGCATGATACTAAGATAGATGAGTGAGTGAGGACCCAAAGTCTCTCATTGTCACCCATGGATTAAATTAGCTTCCCGTCTTCCCTGGGAAGAAGTATAGAGGATGAGTGGGGATGGAAAGAGCAGTAGAAAGGGAGTGAGCTGGAGCATCAGGCCTGGATCCTCTGGTTTTGCAATAGCAGCAAGACAGCAAAACAGAGAATTGGTACCCAAACTGTTTGTGCTTGGCAACTAACTAAAAGATTGGCAGTTCAGATCCATTCAGCAGTGCCTGGAAGAAAGCCATGGCGATCTACTTCTGTTAGATTATAGTCATTGAAAGCCGTTTGGAGTGAAGTTCTACTCTGAAACACATGGGGTTGCCATGAGTTGGAATCAACTTGACGGCAATGATTTTTTGTTTTGTTTGTAATAGACTTGTTGCCAAGTAGCCTCATCACAAAATGTCCATTTACGTGTTTCAGTGCTTATCAATGCCAAAATTTTTCCCGTCCTCTTTTTTATTTTGTTTATTTTTGTCTCTGAAACGTTTAGTTGATCTGAACACAGCTTTTGGGAGATTGCAGGAGGTGATGGGTTGGGTTGGAAAATGGCTTGCCATTTATATCGCCCAGTTCATTGCCTTCTCTCCCGAGGACTTGTGGAAGGAAGCTGTGGGCCTTCACAGAGCTTTGATTAGCTCGTCTGGAAAAAGAGCCTTTATTGATTCATCATGAATGTCTCTTTTTATTGTTAAAAGTACCTATGTTCTAAAGCCTCTTTATATAATTTTGAAACGATCTCACATTGATTTATTCAACCCCACCCCACCCCCCATTTTCAAAAACATAGCAATCTTGGTAGTTCCTTAATATTCCAAAGGGACAGGGAGTCAGCTTCCAAATGAACTTTTTTTCTTGCTGTGAGCATTAAATATATCAAATAGGCAAACCTACAGAGTTTTTATGATCACATTAAGACATCCTGTTAAATTATAAGAGTTATTGTTGTGTGTGCAAAATCCTACCGAAGCACTTGATTTTGTTTCAGAAGCACTCCTGGGAGTGAGTGCACATGGGTACTAGTGACTCTGCTACTCATTTGTGGTGTGACCTTGAGAAAGTCAGTTGCCCTCTCTTCCCACTCGGTGTCCTGATATGCCAAGTGATGGATCTCTTAGTCCCTTCTAAGTTCCCTTCCAGCTTTAACATTCTAAGGTTGATAAAAGCTCATAGAAGACAACCTATTCTTTGTACTCTTTTCCACACAGGTGATTTAAACAAATGGAAAATTTTTTGAAAGCCTGACTTTCAAAAGCTGGTACAAGGACCTTATCTATATGGGATTTTAAACTGATGTCTTGAATAAGACTATGATCAACTTTCAGTTTTCTGCACCAATAAAGGACAATAGATGTGGGTCATTTAAAGGCCTTTCCCATGCCCATTTCCACCTCCAGTGGATCTGAGTTTACTGCCCCAGGATAGTATTGGAATGTGTTCATGACTTTAACATATACTAATGATCTTGGGAGGAGCCCTGGTGGCAAAATGGTTATGCTCTCACCTGCTAACCAAAAGGTTGGCGGTTCAAATCTGCCCAGCAGCTCTGTGGGAGAAAAGACCTGGAAATCTACTTCTGTAAAAATTACGGCCAAGAACACCCAATGGGACAGTTCTACTCTGTCACAAGGGATTGCTATGCATCAAAACCAGCTTGACAGCACACAACAAAAACAATTATCTTGATGGGAAGTGGCCCAGAAAGTGTTGGGAGGCAAGGGAAGGTGGTGGCCAGGGGTTAACACATTTGTTGGCAAGGAGGGCGTCTTGACATTGCTGACAATCCAGGGAACACTAAGGGATATTTAAGCCCATTTCAATACTTAATTGTTTGCATATTGAATGGATGTTGCCAGGAATAAAGAAAAATGGGTCTTTTTTTTGTTGCTGACCGTTGCCTATAAGGAAAGAACAGCACTTCAAGTAGGGTCACCTGGGTAGGAAGTCCCTTGAAATCACCAAAGCTTTTTAACTTGCTGATCCTAGGATTCAGTTTTATCAGCTCACCCAGAATTTATCAAACTTTGGAGGAACGATTTTAACAACCACATTTATCAGATGCTGATGTACAACAAAGTACAGTAAAACCTGCGAAAGCCAAAACGTGTATAAGGTGGAAACCTGTCAGAAAAGGAAAACTCAAATATTTTTCACTAAAACGAGTGACAGAAAAGTGGTAAGACTGCATCCTGCCAAAGGTGGAAAACTGGCGAGACCCAGAAAAACAAGGCAGTCCTGTCGAGTTCCAGCTCTCACAGGTTTCACTGTACTAGTTTTTTCATTTACTGTTTACAGTATCAACTGACACTGATTGCTCTGACCCTCAAGGTACACCCGATAGTCGCGATCCTACTCAGGACACCATGCTATATAGGCCAATGAATGTTCCATGGAGAACAGAGTTGAAGTATTTCCAGGCATATTGTCTCTTCTCCAGGTATAGGTTGTTCTTCTGAGAATGCAAATCTTAATTCAGAAGAATCAGAGAACCTTTTTGAGTGCTGAGGTCATGCGTGGCCACCAGGATTAGACTGGTATATTTCCTCAGCTTCATCTGCCACTGTTTCTTGATGTAGACCCTCTCCATCTTACTAGTAAGTACTTCAGTAACCTTTCTTTGAAAACTTCCATGGTTCACACTACTAGTTAGTTCACTATTTAAATGTAGAAGTACAGCCAGAATACTCTTTAGAAGTGAGGATGGTGAGACTTCTTCTCATGTACTTTGGACATGTAATCAGGAGGGACCAGTCCCTGGAGAAGGACATCATGCTTGGTAAAGTAGAGGGTCATCGAAAAAGAGGAAGACCCTCAATAAGATGGATTGACACAGTGGCTGCCAACGATGGGCTCAAGCATAGCAGCAGTTGTGAGGATGGCGCAAGAATGGGCTTGACGGCACCTAACAACAACAGTTTACTGCTACAGCTAAGTCACCATCAAGTGCTTACCGCGTGCCAGGTTGTGTGCTAAGTGCTTTCCATGAAGTACCTCATTTAATCGTCGATCAATCCAATGCAGATCTGTCCAGTGGAACTTTCTGCAATGATGGAAATGTTCTATAATACCAACAGTATCCAATACTGGTAGCCATTAGCACATGTGAATAGTGAGCATTTGAAATGTTTCTAGTGCGACTAACGGACTGAAGTTTTAATTCGGTTAACTTTAATTAATTTGAACTTGAATAGCCACACGTGGCCAGTAGCTACAGTATTGGGCAATGTAGGTATGAGGTATAAGTACTTTTATTATCCTCATTTTATAGTTAAAGAAGCTATGGTTCAAAGAAGTGAAATAATTTTCTCAAGGTCACAGAGCCAGCAGATTGACCCTGAAGCCTGTGTTCTTATCCCTCTACTATGTGGCCACCAGGTGTCCTAGTGATGCAATGGTTAAACGCTTGGCTGCTAACCAAAAGGTTGGCGGTTTGAATTCACCCAGAGGCTCCGAGGGAGAAAGATCTGGTAATCTGCTCCTGTAAAGATTACAGCCTATAGATAACCGTATGGGGCAGTTGTACTCTGTTGCATCAGGTCGTGATTAGTCGGAATCAACTCCACGGCACCCAACAACAACATATGGCCACCACTTAGACGGTGTTTGCTCCTGTTGTATCCATATTTGTGAAGAAACACCTCCAGTCCACTTGCAGTTTGCCATACAAGGAAAGAAATCTTACAGATACACAATAAAGGACAACAGTCGTTGAAATAGCATGACCCTGATCCCAAAAATAGAAATATAGCTGATAAACCAGAAGAAAAGGTATAAAGGTATGAACATAGATGTGTGCATGTTATATTTATATTCATAGATTTATATCAATTGAGTACATGATAAACTGAGCGTCACGAAAGAATAAGGAAGGGAAGAACTCTTTAACTAGTGGCTTGGGGGAAAATTGGTTATCAATTAAATAGCCATAAGCTCCTAACCTGATATATGAAAATAGATTGCAAATGGCTTAAGATTCAATTATTAAAGAATAAACGTATTTGAAAAATCAAATCACAGGGGAAAAAATCTAGCAGAAAATACATTTGAGAAAACATCTATTCTGTGGTAAGTTCTGAAGAAATCATGAAAGAAAAATTGACAAGTTTGGCTACTTAAGAAATAAAGACTTATGAACAATAAAAATGTGCTTAGAATAAAAAGGAAAACAGATTTGGAGAATATTTGCAACCAAGAAGACAGAGGAGAGAAGGTGCTAAAACTGGTGAATTCATAGCCTGCTCTGGCAGCCGAAATTTCTCTGATTTAGAAGGGAAGTTCAATGAAGTAATCAAGATCCATAAAAATGTTCATTCCCTTTGACTTCATAATTCCCTTCTGAAAATTTACCTGAAGGAAAAACCCCTAGGGAAAAATTTACCTCCTCCCACCACCAAATTTTTATACTGGAAAAAAGGCTGTATGTTGAATGTATGAAGATTTTAATTTATCGATTTAACCCTAATGGGAAACAAAAAGCCAAAAACCCCAAACCAGGTGCCATTGAGGCAACTCTGACTCATGGTGACCCTATGTGTGTCAGAGTAGAACCGTACTCCATGGGATTTTCAATGACTGATTTTTCTGAAATAGATCACCAGGGCTTTCTTCTGAGCTACCTCTGGGTGGACTCAAACTGCCAACCTTTTGATTAGTAGCCAAGCGCATTAATCATTTGCACCACCCAGGGAAAAGAAAGAGAAGCAATATAAAATGCCCAATCATCCACGTACTCTGTGGAATATTACACATCTGTTACAATGATAATTATGATGACTATGTAGCAACATGGAAAATGTTCATAATGGCAAATGAAAAAAAAAATGCAAAATTGTATCCGGCCTGCAATTCCAGCCATGTCAAAAGATATGCACGCATATGGACCCAGCCTGGAAGGGAGTGCAGGAAAATGAAAACAGTTGGTTTATTAGGGTCATGGGATTGTGGGTGATTTACTTTTATTTTTATTTACTGTCATTCCATTTTTGCAATAAATAAAGAAGAGAAATGAAAACATGAACCAGCAGCCACAGAAATGAATTATTTTCATAAAACACTTTTCCTTGTTGAAAACTGCCCACTTCTCTCCCTCTGCCCTCAAACCCTCACCTGTATTGATTAGCAGCAGGTGGTCAGACTTACCTGGCGTAAGATCAACCCTAGCCAAAAGAAGCAAGTAGTGCTTTATGCAAAGAGATTTATTCCCTGATCGTTGGCAGAAGAAAGGATGCACAAAGACTGCATGGGCAGATTCAGCAGAGGTAGTGGGACGGCAAGAGGAGACCATCCGGTAGCGTGTGCTGTGACAAATCAAACTGCATATTATGAACATGAAATACCAGAAGAAAATCCAAATGCATTGGGTTTGGAAAAGGCCCAGCTGAAGAACTAGAAAACAATCAACTACAGATCTGCCCATTACCAGGGAGACCATCATTCAAGCCAGATTTTGCAGACCATATTCTAGGTGGATTTCCCTTAGGGGAAAAAAATCAACAAACTACACTCCACACACGCATACACAGATGCCTCAGACAGAGCTACTGTTGCAGTGAATATGGGAAATGCAGTAAATGGATAATGAACAGGAAGGAGGGGGTTGGTTTTTCCAGACTCACATTCATTGGTGAACTCTGACCCCAAACCAGACAACCAGACCTGCAGATGGTAGAAGGGACTGTCTCTCCCTTCCTCCCCCATTTTCTCTCCTTTTTTTCCTAAGTACTCCACACATTATCCTTTAGCCTGCATCTCTAGAATTTATAACTTCACACGTCGAGTCGATTCCGACTCATAGTGAATCTGCAGGACAGAGTAGAACTGCCCCATAGGGTTTCCAAGGCTGTAATCTATGGAAGCAGACCACCACATCTTTCTCCTGTGGCTAGTGGATTTGAACCACTGACCTTTCGGTTAGCAGCCGAGTGCTTAACCAGGGCTCCTTAACGTCACTATCTGTTAAAAAACAAACAAACAAACAAAAAAAAAAACCATTGCCATTGAGTCAATTCTGACTCATAGAGACCTTATAGGACAGAGTAGAGCTGCCCCATAGGGTTTCCCAGGAGCAGTTGGTGGATTCGAACTGCGGACCTTCTGGTTAGCAGCCGAGCTCTTAACCACTGAACCACCAGGGCTCCATTACACTTCCCCTTTATTTCCTCTCAACATTCCTCAGCGTTCTCCATTTCTTCTTTATTCTTACTCCATGGATCTTTCGATTACACGTATCTTGCATATTCAGCAACTTCTGTTTTTCCCCACCTTAACCTGCTTTGACTGCTTCCATTATTAGACTGTTGACAAATTTGTCATGATCCTTGTCTGTATCAAGTTCTTCCTGGTATTTCAAGTCCTTTTACGACAGTTCATCTACAAATGTGCTTTTATTGACAATGTAATTCTGCTGTGGTTTTGGGGCTGATTTAGTTTTCTTTCCAAGGAGAGACCTACATGTGGTGGCTTCATTGAGGAGGGGTGCAAAAGGAGCCCTAGTGGCACAATGGTTAAGCACTCGGCTGCCAGCCAAAAGGTTGGTGGTTTGAATCCACCCAGTGGCTCTGAGGGAGAAAAACCTGGTGATCTGCTGCTGTAAAGATTACAGCCTAGAAAACCCTATGAGGCAATTCTGCTCTGTCACATGGGGTCACTATGAGTCCAAAATCGACTCGACAGCACCTAACAACGCAAAAGGGAATATAGGTGTTTGAAGGTCTGTTGCTGGGAAAAGGGATTTAGCCATTTCCCATCTGGCAAGAAGAAACACAACAAATCCTAATGGGAGGTAGCTTTAGACTCTGTAAAAGGAACCAGTTGCCTTTGAGTTGACTTCGACTCATGGTGACCCCATGTGTGTCAGAACAGAAGTGTGTTCCACAGGGGTTTTAATGGCTGTTTTTTCAGAAGTAGCTCACCAGGCTTTTCTTCTGAGGTGCCTCTGTGTGGACTTGAACCTATAACATTCCAGTCATATAGGGTGTTCACTAGAGATTCAACAAACCCCAACCAGTTGCTGTCAAATTGATTCTGACTCGTGGTGACTCCATGTGTTGCAGAATAGAACTTCGCTCCATAAGGGTTTCAAGGCTGTGAACTTTCGGGAGCAGATTGTTAGGCCTTTCTTCCAAGTCGCTAGAGATTAATGCTTCTCATTTTGCTATCAGAAATTCCCTGACCATGCAGTTCATAGCTTAGTCTCTCTTCATCAAATCCTTTGCAAGGCTGACATCCACACCGCTCTTTTGTACTCTGTTTGGTAGGTAGGTATCCTTTCATGTGTATATCTTGTTTACCTCAAATAGACTGTAAACTCCTGGGGTCAGCTGCCATGCCACGTACTCTTTTGGAATTCCCCACATGACAGTGTGCTATGCATTCTTTCTGAATGGAAATGTAATTGATCCATCCTTGTTCCCTCCCTTATTTCTTCCCTTCCTCCTTCAACACATATTTATGTATTTACTCATTCATTCATTCATGTATTTGTGGATCCCTGGGTGGCACAAACGGTTAGGCGCTCAGCTGCTAACCAAAAGGTTGGCAGTTCGAACCCACCCAGAAGTGCCTCGGAAGTAAGCCCTGGCGACCTGCTTCTGAAAGGTCACAGCCTTGAAAACCCTATGGAGCAGTTCCACTCTGCACACATGGGGTTGCCATGAATTGGAGCCGATTCAACGGCACCTACGGACAACAGCAATGTAGGTATCGATCTAATCTATCTAATTAACAGAGCAGACAAAAGTCCCTGCCTTCACGGAGCTTACTCTTCTTGTCCAGTTCTGCCATTTACTAGCTGCGTGTGGCCTCAACCAAATCACCTCCCTCTCTGGGACTAAGTGTTTCTTCCTGTGTACACTGAAGGTTTCCCAAATGTTCCCATGTTTTCTTCCTATTGTGTTTTGCTTCAACTATCCTCTCCACCTTTCTTGATCATCTCATTATTTCCCCACAACTCAAAATACTGAGCACTGTAAGGAAAATAACAAGGATGCTTTTTTCTTAATGGCTTCTATTTGGGTATGTGTGTATACACATTTGCCTAGCTCAGTATTGTTTTTTTGTTTTTTGCAACAAGGGCTTGTTTAGCCAAAAGACATTGTCTGTTATATCTCCACCTTGAGTGCCCAGCTCACAGTGAGGTTTTCTTCAGTTTTTCAAGTATTGCTTTAGATTTTCTCCCATTACAGCATCAGCCTTCTTGTTTTTATTTCCTTTAGTCATCTGTCCTGAGAGCGGCTCCCAGAGTTATAGCCTGGGATGCTCCAGCTGCAGGAGATGGCCTGTTTAACCATGATAAATCCTTGTGAGAAAATTGGGTCTTTCTTTCTCCTATAATTTTATTTGTTTAAACCTTGACTGCTTATAGTAAATATCCTCTCGAAGATAATTTCATTTCCAAACAATTTGGTATCTGATTTTGATGCAGCTTGAGTGTTTATTTTGGGGATATCGTTTTTCTTTTATAATGAGTTTCCCACAATGACTTTGTTTTGCTGTTTTTACATCTTCTCTTTGCCTGGCTACCAGCAAGATCATAGTTGGCTTTCCTGGAGGAATATTAATTTACTAATGGTAATTAACTCTCAAGCAACTTCTTTGTTGGCAGTAGCACTTGATCTTTACCGAAAAAAGAAAAAAACAGGGCTTTTAGAAAAAGGTACTTTATTATTGTTTTTTAAAGTACGTCTCTTAAGGAAAGATGATAGATTTATTCATGTATTTTTTTTAACTCTTGTATGATTTTTATTGTATTTGCAGTCCAGTGATAATTCTCATATTATTTAGGTTTCAGTTTCGAGATTCCAAGCTAAGATTGGTATTACCATATTGTCTAAGTAAGGCAACTAAACGTGTTCTTTAAGGAATACTTACTAATTCAGGTTTAGTTATTAAATAGAATTGGTCTAGGGAGATGACAGTTCTCATTTTTCAATCCATAATTTCACCCATGTCAAGTTTGAACTTACATGAAACTCTAATAATGGCCTGTCTTTGGCTGTTATTTCCAAGATGCTCTGAGCATTGTAGTTAGAGTTAAGGAAACCACTGACCAACTCAGGGAACCACAAACTGGCTGGCTGGCATGGAAAAAAAAATGCTTTATTTCAGAATGTTACTTCTTTCCATGAGTAAGGAACAGTGAGTCATTTTAAACTCTTGCCACCAAATTCCAAATGGTGGCTGGGATGGGTGGGTCTAAAGATTTGGACCATGTGAGTTTGCAGAGTCTGGAAATAGCAGGTTGAAGTCAGCCCAACAACTTCACAAATTTCTAGTTAGCAAACAGCTGGGAACTCTTTACTATTATTATTAATATTATAATTCTAACTCACACAAAAAAAAAGACCAGATTTACTGGCCTAAAGGAGACTGGAGAAACCTCAAGAGTGTGGCCCCCAGACACCCTTTCAGCTCAGAGGTGAAGTTACTTTCAAGGTTCACTGTTCAGCCTGGGAGTGGACAGCCCAGTAAAACTAAATGAGACTAATGAGGTACAGGAGTCCAGTGACAAGGGCCAGAAGGCAGAAGGGGACAAGGAAGCTGGTGATAGGGAACCCAAGATTGAGTTAGGATATTGTTGATGTGTTGTGAGATTGTTAACCATTGTCTTAGGGCAACATTTGTAGTAACTGTTAAATGAGAAACTATTTTGTTCTGTAAGCCTTCATCTTAAGTGAGAATAACAGCACAATTGGAAGAGCGTAGTCAATGTCACTTAAATGTGTACGTAAAAAGTTTTGAAATGGTGTATCTTTGGCTATGTGTATTTTCACCAAAAAAAAAAAAAAAGCTGAGAATTCAGAGGGTTAAAATGTTGTGGGGTTCTTAACCAAAGTCATAAAACAGCAGGTGTACTACTGTTACATGAGAAACTGTTTGTTCTGTAAGCCTTCACCTGAAGTACAATAAAATATTTTAAAAAAATCAATTGTTTCACTTGAATACATCATTCCTTCTTCAGTCCTCCAGCCTCACTGGTTTTTGTGTATTGACACAGCCATTTGCTCATTAAAAACAAAAACAAAAAAAAAACCCTTGCCTTCAAGTCAATTCCAACTCATAGAGACTCTATAGTGCCATTTTATTCAGTTGGTCACTAAACAAATATTTATGGTGCACCTACTATTTTCCAGATACTACATTAGGTGCTGGGGATATGTTAGTGAATAAAACAGACACGGTCCCTGCTCTTATGAAATTTACAATCTAGTCTCCTTTAGCAAGTCATTTCCATTCTCTGAGCCTCCATTTTATCATCTTAAAATGGACATAAATGCCTACCTTGAAAGATTGTTGTTAGACTTAAACGAGACCGTGTATGTAAAGCACTAGCTTGATGTTTGATACATAGGACATGGTAGAACCTCAAGAAACGGTAGCTCTTATAATCATTGTGAATGCTGGAGAGCCCCAGTTCTGGTAAATGGATTAAAGAGCTATTGAAGACCTTCTGGGTAAAGATTAACCCCATGGAAAATCTCTAGTCAATCCATTTGGTGAGAATATTTGAAAGCTACAAAGGTTGACCTTTTTCCAGGTAGGCACTTTAGAACTCCATTCAAATACAGTTGAATGAGAGAGGGAAGTACATTAAGCGTGGCATATCTGGAGCTAACCGGGGGAAATTTAAAGATGGCTGTTTCCTCTAGCATTTGGGAAATTATCAAAAAGGCCAGATGGAATGAAAGATTCACTTCTCAGCTTCCTGGAGTGAGGGAAAGAATAGGTGAGGTTGAGTGATTTGAGATCTCTTCATCTGTGTTAGAACACGCCAAAACAATTCTGTTAATTTTAGTCAGTTGAATCTAGAATAAATGGTAAAGATTTGTAAGGGTGTAGCAAAGCAACATTATTTTTATTATTTTTTCACAAGGAGCACTTTTAGCTGGGTCTTTCTGAAGAGGTTCTCTAATGCAAAAGAAAGTCTTGCTACAGTTTTTTTTTTTTATTAAATGAGAGTTCCCGTGCGTCCATTAAAATTATTTTTCTTCATTATCATAGCATCATAGATTGGAAGGGACCCCAGATTCTTGGTGTTTTACTTCCAAATTCATGGGTCCCACGATAAGTCACACACATATAATGGTTTCTGCTCTTTCAAATCCTTTCAAATTCATTATCTCATTTTATTCTGCCAGTGGGCCGGGCATTATTATCTTAGTTTCACAAATGGAGACACTGAGGAGCAGAGACTTATCCAAGGTCCCACAGTTTGTAAGAGGGAGTCTTGTCTGATTCTACAGCACTTAGCCATGGCAACGACTTTTGGCTCTTTCGCTCACATTGGCATGAATAAATCCGTTTCAGAATCCTTTAAGACAGATAAGAGGTAATGAAGTCCAAGTGTCCTCAAACAAGATATCCATCTCTAAAGAGATGGATGATTTTAGGGCCATGAAGATGGCAGTCTTAAAAATACAACTCATGAAAGGATAGTGTTTCGACTAGCGATGGAGTGAAAGTGGTGAGAATTGTAGCCTCCAAAATGCTCTTAAACCAGTCAGCTAGCTGATCCTCTTTCCAAATGGGGAGAGTGCTTAGATAATTTGTGGGTATTTGTACTTTTGATGAGGAGCCCTGGTGATGCAGTGGGTAAGTATTCAGCTGCTAACTGAAAGGTCGGCGGTTCAAACCCACCAGCTGCTCCGAGGGAGAAAGATGGTGGCAATCTGCTTCCGTAAAGATTTGCAGTCTTGGAAGCCCTATGGGGCAGTTCTGCTCTGTCCTGTAAAGTCGCTATGAGTCAGAATCGACTCCATGGCAATGAGTTTGGTTTTGGTTTTGGTGCTTTTGATGAGGAGCCCTGGTGGCGCAGTGGTAAAGTGTTTGGCTGCTAATCAGAAGGTTGGCAGTTTGAACCTATCAGCCGCTCCGTGGGAGAAAAATGTGGCAGTCTGCTTCTGTAAAGATTACAGCCGCAGTTCCACTCTGTCCTATACGGTTTCTATGAGTCAGAATCGATGCCTAGGGCTCACGATGCCTTTTCCTGAGGGACACAGTTCACTTGAAATCACAAAGTAACCTCAGAAGAGTTGCTGTGTCTGGGTAACAGTGGGTCCAGCTTTTTAGAGTCTCATTATCCTTACTGGGGAGCCTTCTGCCTCGTTTTACTTATTGCTGTCTGCATGCCTACCTCTGGCCTTTGTAAGCTCCGGATTCAAAGTTTGTGTAGGATTAGAAGGGGGGATCTGAATGGAATCCATTTTACCTTTTATCTTACAGTTCCTACACATGGAACAGATAAACAAGGAAGGGGCTGACCCTCTTGACTATGATGTGTTGGGAGATTGTGGATTTCAATTATTCCATGCTCATGCTGTCCCCCAGGACCACAAATTATAGGCAGTGGGCCATAAATGAAAGACTAAATAAATCTCCAGTTGAAGTAACCTAGTGTCTCCAGGATTGCAGACATGAGCACAGACAGGTGGCAGAGCCTGGGGCGATCAGCTATGTGTTGACCTCCCATTCGGAACCCCTCTCCCACTTTAATCAGAACTCTGACACTTAAGAGACTGAACTGGCTGTAGCGTCCATTTATCCATTTTATAGAATGGCTGGAGGTAACTACAGGGCTGTAATCTGAATCCCATACTGGAATGGGTCCCCAGGCTCGTTAATTGATGACAGAATAGGAGAAGACTTTGACACTTAAAGGTTCATTAGAGACAGCTGGATGGGTTTATACCAGTGAGGTCACCCTTGAATACTTGATGAATTTCTATGGGTAGCTAGCAATGCAAATAGGCCAGAATGAAGCTTTAGATTTAATCTGCATCTGCTCCAGGAATGTTTTGATATTGTACTGCCTGGCCCAAATCCTGATTGAGAAGGTAGGTAGAGTAAGGTATTGCTATTGTCTTTCCGAAACTGATTAGAAATAGGGCTGGAAATCAGAAGCTGGTAAGAGAAACATACAGTGATTTATAAAGGTAGACCTCAATAAATGGAATTTTCTATTATATTAAAAACAGGGACAAAGTCATATGTTTATAGAACATATTTTATTATACAATGTTAAAACTTCTCTTTGGTTACTCCTACCCCTTGCTACTGACACCCCTGAAGTTTTTGGAGGTGGCTAGTATGGGAAAATAGTGTCAAATATGTGAAAATTTCCAAGACTGCACTTTTCAGTAATGCATAGGATATAGATTAGTGTTTTGCAACCTTTTGTTTTTCCCTTCACTGTCTTCCCTCTAAGGAGAAAATGAAATTAAATTTAAATTCTCCCTAACAAGAAAATTAAATACTGAGGAATACGATTTTGGGGGTAGGATTAGACTTCGGAGGGCTACAAACCACTGTAATATCTAAGATTTTTGTCACCCTCTCCCAGGACCAATTTTCAACTCCTTGTGGGTGATGTCGCCCTTGTTGAGATACATGATACAGATATGTGAAACCAGGCAATTTCTGCATTGATATTAAAATTGCTCTGGTTATGGATATTGCTTCATTTAATCCTCAGAACAGCCCTCAGGTTGAGAGGGTGACTTTTCCAAACTCATGCTGTGACTAGCCAGGGCTTGAACCCACGTCTTTCTGATGCCAGAGCCTATGATATTTCTAACACTTATTCTTCTTAAAGGGGTATTGCAAGGTGTGTCTATGTAGGAAGGATGTAAAGGTGGCTGTTTATTTCTAAAGTTGATTTTGAAGTCTCTGGATTACATTTTGGCTACCCTTGGGTAGAATAGAAAAGAACAATTTGATTAGAACTAAATTTTCTCTCTCTCTCTCTGGTTTCGCGTGTGTTCTTCAGTGGCATATGGAAATCACCTTAGCTTCTTGATAACATTTACACAATGATGGTGCTGAGATCCTAGGAACTCAATGACTTGCACACAGTGGATAAGGCTAATAACATTCATTCTTAAAATGGACTTTACAGATCATATACTAATCTCTACCTAGATTAATGGCTCTAAATTTTTACGAAAAATAGACTTCCAAGTGGAGCTTGGAAAGGACAATAGATGCTAGAGAATGTTAGGCAAATAGAAGAACAATAACCATTTGCACAGGATTGGCAAAGAAAGGAGGAAGAAATAAAATGAATTTTTCAACACGCAGTGCCCGAGAAGTAGCTATGCACATAAAAGCAAATCAGGATGCTTTCACCTGGCTCTGAGGAGAGACTACGTCAGGTTTTAGTTCACTGTGTAGTGTATGTGGCGTGGAAGTGTGTGCGTGCGTGCGTGTGCATGTGTGTGTATGTATGTAGAAAGCCATCTGAACTTTAGCCTTTATATTTCAGGTAAATTATGTCCATACATATGCATGTTTACACTTCCCACTTGTGTTCTAATAGACATTTTCTTTTCCACATCCCGCCACCCCTTCTCTGTCCCCAACTGGCAATGGTACAAGTAAACCAACTTAGAAATACTTGGTCCCAGAGTAATTAGCAACTGCTTGCTAGGGTCTGCCCTTGTTTTAGAGGTGAAGAAGTTGACGTCCGGAGAAGTCACACAAACTGGAGCTCAGATTGCCTGACTTGAACTAGTATGTCACATTGTCCCTCAGCCATCATTGTTCCTGGCTCTTTGATTCTTAGAGAGAGAATGCGAGAATTTGTTGGCAGCTTTACCTGGTAGTCAGAGACCAAGTCTGGGCCAGAGGTAAACTAAAGGGAATAAAAAGTGGGGAAAGTTGGCTCACCAGAGCATATCATTCTTTACATAATAATACATTAATTAGAAAATGGATTAAAAAATAAGATAAAATGAAGATCTTTCTTGGAAAATGCTTTAAAAATAAACTTTTTAGAGAACGTTATAAAACCACACACTATACCTTTCCCCAAACACAAAATCCCACTGAAATTTGACATTTGTCATCTTGGATGCCAAAAGTCAACCCATCTTCACGTAGGAAATGAGAAGGCATTCTAGTGGGTAGAGAGAGCCTTCTGCTAGAAGGTGGTTGACCTTGGGTCTGCCTGTTTCTTCTGCGGACATGCTGTGTGACCTTAGTCAAGTCAAATCACCAGTCTGGACTTTGATGTCATTTTCTGTAAAATAAGAAGGTGAAACTAGGTGATTTCTAAAATACCTCCTAGTTCTAAGGGTGTTTACGAGTAGGAAGACAAATTGTTTGTAGCCTTAACAATGTTTAGATGGTTTAACACTGCTGTTTTCAAGCTTCTGTGTATCACTCCAAATGTGTCCTGATTTATGATAGACAGTTTTGTATACAAAGTTCATTTGTTAGATGATAACATAGCCTTGGTTGACAGGAGGTAGGGAAAATAAATACATATCACGCCTTGTTATTCCTGTGTTAGATAAAGCAGATCTGCTGGTATTTGCAGGGTCACCATGTGAGTCATTTATAAAGTCGGTGTGCCCCACTGAAACCTTCCATCTTTCCCAGATGTTTTACTTTATTGAATGCTTGGGTTCTGCTGAGGATGAATGCTGAAAAGTATTGTTTTTTTCCATGCTAATATTTACAGTACAGTAAGTTTCCCATATGTAGGAGTGATTGTCTGATATTGTTAGCATAACCCTTATCATCTAATGTAGGCTTCTGCGATTATAATGACTTTTATTTGAAAAGTCAATTGTATTTGGCTGGCAAACTCCCGATGTGATATTTTCCATATCCAGCCCTTTGTCTGGCTCCCTGGAAGCCATGCTGTACGGTTTGTATAGCTGGAATACCTTCTGCCTCTTGCACCCAGGGTTTTAACTGTGTCTTCACATTGTTAGTGGGAGGACTGGAGAGTTATATGCTGTGTTGCCTCAAGGAATGAAAGCCCAAATTATGTTTTGCAATCAAGAATCACCAGAAGGAATTTATTGTAAATTATAACAGCAAGAAAAGCAGACACTAAAAAGAGATTGTTATCTTGGTTTACTCCTTTGTCTCAGTGACTTACTGAGCTTTTTGTCTTTAACGAAGAAGGAAAAAGAAGACGTCTCCAAACCAGTGTGCTTAAATCTTATCTAGTGACCAAGCTTCCCCCCATGCACACGCTTTTTAGCCTGGCTGGCTGAAGGACAAGACAATTTCTCTTTTTCCCATTTTGAGATATGCTATAGGGGAACCTGGGCACATTTGAGTGTGGCAGCATTCAGTTACATTCATCTGTATCGTTTAGAAAACAGAGAGGACTCGGTAAGCACGCATCTTTCTGATCACCATTGGCCCTTTGATCAGTTTGCTTGTGACTGATTTTGCTGTCGTGGGAAGGTTGGCGTTTAAGGAGGGTGCTGTTTCCAGAGTTGGAAACTCCATATTCCTATTAGAATGCTGTTGGCTGTCAGTGACAGGTATCAGTAAGGATGCTCATGGGGTCTGCATAGGATTTTCATTACAGTCCCAGCGAGTGAGCACAAGCTGTATATCCCACCCCCCTCACCTGTGTTTGGGAGTGAACAGACCTCCCTTTTGTCATCCCTAACAGTCCATGGCACACATCTATGAAAATGGCCCATTGACAGCCAGATGAATTTATGCTGAGTGCTACTGAGGCCAGGTGCCAGGAAAGTAGAAGGCACCACCCTGTGGAAGAGAGCCAGGAATGGGAAAGAAGGATACTGTTCTTTTGAACAGAAAGAATCTGGCATTTTCAGTGGAAAATGGTTTTCTTTGTGTTTCCATTTGAGTAGGTGTTGGGCATGTGCTGATGCCAAACAGCGTTCTACGACAGGTGCACCTCTATCAAGCTACCCTGGATGAGGCACATCTCAGGGCATCGAGGCGCTGCTGAGGGAGGCAGATAGGAGGCTCATGGACTTCACGTTTCAAAGCTCAGACATGCCATATTCCTTACATAGGTACCGGGAGGACAGGTGATCTTCATGATCCCCTGTTAAACACTCGGGACTGGGCAAGGTAGGCATCTTCAGTCTGTGTGCTTTCGTGTACTGCCTTCTAAGCCTGCTCTGGAAAAAAGGACAGTGTTGGCAGCATTCTCTTTGCATTATCGTTAGAATCGCAGGACTGGAAGAACTCTTAAAAGTCGTCTACTCCGCCCACCCACCCCCATCTGATGCACCAGCTACTTCTACAACCAAGTTGTCATCCCTACCTATGCGTGAGGCTTTCAGAGACAGAGGCCTCGGAGCCCATTCCATAGAGCGAGTTGAAATCTACTTCCCTATTCCTCTCACCTATGGGTGCAAGCTGGCTTTCTTGGCACCACACAGAACCAGTCAAATTGTTCTTCAGTATGGCAGCCCTTCAGAGCTTTGAGTGGCATTCCACTCCCACCCTCCTCCTAGTCTTCTCCAGCTCAGGTTCTTTCAAACCCGTTGCCGGCTAGTTGATTGCAGTCCTTGGCTGTTAATTAAAAGGTGGGCAGTTCGAATCCACCAGCCACTCCTTGGAGACCCTGTGGAGTAGTTCTACTCTGTCCTGTAGGGTCGCTGTGAGTCGGAATCGACACAGCAGCAGTGGGTTTGGTTTTGGTTTGAATAATGCAGTAGAGCTGAAGCAAAGAATGGAAGAGGTGCCTTTGAGATAACTGTGGGAGGGCATTTCTTTCCCTCCCTGTCACAGTGAAGTTGTTTAACCTGAATAAGAGACTTGAGGTCAGGGAAGTTAGGAGGAATCCCTGGGTGACGCACATTATTAAGCGCCCAGCTACTAACTGACAGATCGGAAATTAGAACCCACCCAGAAGTGCCTTGAAAGAATGGCCTGGTGATCTACTTCTCTGAAGGATCATAGCCATTGAAAACACTATGGAGCACAGTTCTAATCTGACATTCCAACTATGAGGTCACCATGAGTTGGAATCAACTTGATGACGACTGGTTTTGTTTTGTTTTTTTTGGGGGGTGGGTAGGGGTGAGGAGTTGCATAGCCGTTTCTCTGATAATGTGGTTTTGATTCTTCCTCTCCGTTTCAGTCACTCTGATAGAAATAGGCTTCGGTAGTTCCATATTCCTCTTAACGATATTCGGATATGGTCTCACTATGGCTGACAATCTCCTTCCTCTTTACACTTCTATTCAACAATGCATCCGGAGATCTGTTAGTCCTGTTGACAGCCTCACCACACTGGAGATTCTTATTAGGCTCGTGGTGACAAAAGTCCTAACAGTTATTATCTGTGCTTCCTCTAGGCCGGTGGCTATCAACCGGGGGTGATTTTGTCCTCCTCCTCAGGGACATTTGTCAATGTCTGGAGACATTTTTTTCCCCATTTGTTGTTGTTGTTACGTGCTGTTCAGTCAATTCTGATTCATAGTGACCCTATGTACAACGGAAGGAAACACTGCCCGGTACCGTGCCATCCTCACAATCGTTGCTATGTTTGAGCCCATTGTTGCAGCCACTGTGTCAATCCATCTCATTGAGGATTTTCCTCTCTTTTGATGACCCTCTATTTTACCAAGCATGATGTCCTTCTTCAGGGACTGGTCCCTCCTGATAACATGTCCAAAGTATGTGAGACATAGTCTCGCCATCCTTGCTTCTAAGAAGCATTCTGGCTATACTTCTTCCAATACAGATTTGTTCATTCTTCTGGCAGTCCATGGTATGTTCAATATTCTTTGCCAACACCATACTTCAAAGACGTCAATTCTTTTATGGTCTTCCTTATTCATTATCCAGCTTTCGCATGCATATGAGGCGATTGAAAATACCATGACTTGGGTCAGGCGCACCTTAGTCCTCAAAGTGACATCTTTGCTTTTTAACACTTCAAAGAGATCTCTTGCAGCAGATTTGCCCAGTGCGGTGCATCCTTTGATTTCTTGACTGCTGCTTCCATGGGTGTTGATGGTGGATGCAAGCAGAACGAAATCTTTGGCAACTTCAATCTTTTCTCTGTTGATTGTGATGTTGCTTATTGGTCCAGTTGTGAGGATTTTTGTTTTCTTTATGTTGAGGTGTAATCCATACTGAAAGCTATGATCTTTGGTCTTTATCCATAAGTGCTTCAAGTCCTCTTCACTTTCAGCAAGCAAAGTTGTGTCATCTGCATATTTTCCCCCACAGGTTTGATTTATTTTTTAATTTTGTTGTTGTTGAGAGTATGCACAGCAAAACATACACCAATTCAACAGTTTCTACATGTACAATTCAGTGACATTGATTACATTCTTTGGGTTGTGCAACCATTCTCACGCTCTTTTTCTGAGTTGTTCCTCCTCCGTTAACATAAACTCACTGTCCCCTAAGCTTCCTAGCTAACCTTTTGAGTTGATGCTGTCAATTTAATCCCGTATAGATAGTTCTTAAAAGAGTGCAATGCTCAAGGCAGATATTCTTTACTAGTTAAGCTAAACTTTTGTTTGGCTTAAAGAAGACTTCAGGGGATGTTTTTGGTTTAAGGTTTAAAGATTATCTCAGGGCCATAGTTTCAGAGATTCATCCAGCCTCCATGGCTCCATAAAGTCTGGAGTCCATGAGAATTTGAAACTCTATTCTGCATTTTGATCAGGATTCCTCTGTAGAATGTTTGATCAAAATGTTTAGTAATAGTAGCGGGGTACCATCCAATTCTTCTGGTCTCATGGGAAAGGTGGCAGTTGTCTGGAGACGTTTTTGGTCTTCACAGCTGGGGACAGGGTACTTCTTGGCATCTAGTGAATAGAGGCCAGGGATGTTGCTAAACATCTTCCAATGCACAGGACAGCCCCCACAATAAAGAATTATTCGGCCTGAAATGCCAGTAGTGCTGAGGTTGAGAAACCACATGTGTCCATATTCCTTCTGAATTCCTTCCCTGTACTAGCGAACGTAGTTTTGTTGACCTAAGTATAGGATCTTACATTTGTTTGTATTCAACTTCATCTGTTACAAATAACATTATAGTGTGTCGAGAACTTGTTCATCTGGCCAGATTGACATGAACCTTCAGCCAGGACATCTTCAGTACCTCCAGCTTCATGCATGAATCTCTGTTGCCTCTGATGGACAGTTATTACCAAATCCAAAGACCTTTCTCTTACCCAAAGCAGACTGAAATGGGCTTCCATGGTAGGTGGGCTGATAATCGTTAGGAATCACTGTGCTTAGTCTCTTTATTTCCATTTTTACTTTCTACCTGTTTACCTTTTGCCATTGAGTCGATTCTGACTCATAGCGACCCTATAGAACAAAGAACTGCCCCATAGGGTTTCCAAGGAGTGGCTGGTGGATTTAAACTGCTGACCTTTTGGTTAGCAGCCAAGTTCTTAACCACTGCGCCACCAGGGCTCCCTTTACTTTATAGGTACCCTCAAAAAACAAACAAGCAAAAACACCTAACCCTTTGCCATCGAGTCAATTCTGACTCATGGTGACCCCGTGTGTTACTGATTAGAACTGAACTCCATAAGGTTTTCTTGGCTATAATCTTTACGGAGCCCTGGTGGTGTAGTGGTTAAGAGCTCGGCTGCTAACCAAAAGGTCGGCTGTTCAAATCTACCAGCCGCTCCTTGGAAACTCTCTGGGGCAGTTCTGCTGTGTCTTGTATGATGACTGTGAGTGAGAATCAACTCGATGGCACCTAACAACAACAACAATCTTTATGGAAGCAGGTCGCCAGGCTTTTCTTCCGCAGCATTGCTGGATGGGTTCGAACCACTAACCTTTTGGTTAATAGCTGAGTACAAACTGTTTGCACCACCCAGGGACCTTAGGGTACCCTCAGACTTCCTGAATAGACAGCTAGCGTGATCTCGAATGGAATTTGTATCCACCCCCACCCAATCAGCTTAGCAAGAGAGGGTTTAGCTAAGCACTGCTGCTCTGCAAATGGAGTCTCCAAATGCCACATCAGCAGAAGGAAGAGTATTGACCTCCATAGAGCCTGAGGGAAAGAAACAAGGATGACTAGATTGCTGCTTGGCAAAATCCATTCGCTCCAAGTACTCTTCTGTGCTATTAGTTCCACATGGCTAGACAGAGATGGAGAAACCACTGCTAATGGCTGGCAGATCCTGCTGTCTCTAATGTGATCTGTTTGAAGGGAAACTTTCTTGCCTCTGTTCTGATTTCTGTCAGGCCAAGCAATGCTCCGTTTGCTAGCTCAATGACCAGATTGTCTCATGTTGGTCAAGGTCATTAGCCGCTCTCATTTCAGCTTTTGGTGGTATTGTATCCTGTAAACAGATCACACGAGATGAGCTCAGTATAAGGATCCTACTAAGGCAATTCTGATGTCTTGTTTTTTGGACATCGCTAGAGAACAAGATCTTCCACTTGGGTGAAATTACCAGACAACGGAAATGTTTTGCTTCCAGGGACCAAATGTGCAATTCTTGATCCCAAGGATCAGAGCAGGGGTCACCAGACTACAGCCTGAAAGCCAAATTCATCTTGCCTCCTGTCTTTCTATGGCACGTGGTTTTTACGTGTTTTTAATGGTTGAAAAAATCAAAATCAGATTATTTTGTGACTTGTGAAAATGATGTGGAATTCATATTTCAGTGTCTGTAAATAGTTATTAGAACACAGCCATGCTTATTTCTTTTAGTGCCGTCTATAACTGCTTTCTCGATATAAAAGCACAGTTGAGTAGTTGCAACAGGGACCATATGGCCCACAAAGTCTAAAATATTTACTGTCTGCTGGGTAGCACTAACGGTTAAACCCTTGACTACTAGCAGAAAGGTTGGCAGTTCCAACCCATGCAGAGACGCCTCGAAAGAAAGGCCTGGCGATCTGCTTCCGAAAGGACACTCCCTTGAAATCCATTTGGAGCAGTTTGAAGCCCTGATTTCAGGATGCTCGCTGAAGTTGCCAGGCTGAGGGTTTCTGGGTTCTTTTTGTACAGACTTAATAGTCTCTCAATCTAGAGCTGTACAGTAACTTCTAATTTTTATGGGCTTTGTCAAGGATTGCCTCCTCCTTCTGAGTAGACCCGAGGCTTGTTCAATTATTCACATTCACTCAAAAGAATTATTGTATACCTCCTACATGCCAGACTGTGCTAAAAGTGTGGAGACTTTTCCTGGAACTTTTTCTGTATGTGGAATTTAGGGGGCTTCTTCCTCAATTTCCTTGCAATTAACCTGGTGTTAAATTATATTGTTTTGTTTTGACTTATGACCATTGTCTCTTTCATATACATAGGAATGTTAGAAAGCAAAGTTTAAAAGGTCAGCTGCATACGTACGTACATATATATATGTATACATATGTACACACACACACAATTATATATCACTATGTTGTTGTTGTTAGGTGCCATCGAGTGGATACCGACTCATAGTGACCCTATATGACAGAGTAAAACTGCCCCATAGGCTGTAATCTTTACGGGAGCAGATTGCCAGATCTTTTCTCCCACAGAGCCCCTAGGTGGCTTCAGACCTTCTGGTTAGCAGCCAAATGCTTAACCCTTCCACCACCAGGGCTCCCTACATATAACACTATACATAGTTATATGTGTAAAATTGTATATATAGTTCTACAAAATTAGTATTTCTATTTTGGCCCAGAACTTTGAGTATAAATCCCAGAGAGACTATCATAACACTCAGAACATTATATTTTAGTAGTTTATTTAGGATGCCAAGACTAGTTTTTTCTCTTTTGTATCTCCAGCATCAAGTGCAGTGCTCAGCACTTAGTCGATGCCTGTTAAGTACATACTCAATTGAACTAAATTGCCTTTAATTGAGCAAATATCCTTGAGATTTCTTCATCTATATAATTTTTATCCTTAGGACGAGATTAATCAGTGATTGAGACATATCTTTTAAATATTTCTCTGCAATTTCACAAATAGCATCAAGGGCATGTTTATGCTAGCTTGGCATCAGGTAAGTGGGTGTTGGTTCCACTTATGAAGTCCCTGTGGTGTTGGCAGGGGTCAGGGGAGTAAAGAGTGGTCACTGGGGAGTCAGTGTGTTAGCCAGGGCTCACCCCTCTGACAGCTGCCTTGGCTGAGCACCCCGTTTGGATGTGGAGCTGAAGGCAGAGGCAGTGGCGGTGCTAAGAGAAATGCCAGGGAAAGAGGAGAAAGGGGGTGATTAGCTAGAGAAGGCAAGCTTTCTAAAATTTCAATTTAGAGTTTGGGTTCAGAACTTACATACCCAGGAAGATGAGAAATGTTATTTCCATTTGTTCCTGCAGATCCAGATGTGGAGGACGGGAATCATGGAAGGTCCAGGGTGGAATAGACTTTAATCAGTTGTTGTTGAGTCGATTCCGACGCATGGCGACCTCATATGTGTCAGAGTAGACCTGTGCTCCATAGGGTTTTCAGTGGCTGAGTTTTGGAAGTAGATTGCTAGGCTTTTCTTTCGAGGTGCCTCTGGGTGAGCACGAAGCACTAACTTTTCGATTAGCAGCTGAGCATTTTAACTGTTCGCACTACCCGGGGACTTCAGAAGAGACTTTAGAGACCCTTGTTTTCAGTCCTCTAGAGTAGACATTCTCAACCTGAGTTAATCTTTGGATTTCCTGAAGAAGTTATGTGCCTATGTGTTTTTCTGGAGAGGGAGTCCAGAGCTGTCATTATTTTCTAGGAGGAGTCCAAACCTATTGCCACTGAGTTGATGCCAACTCATGGTGACCCCATGTGTTACAGAGTAGTATCACTCCATAGAATGTTGTTGGCCATAATCTTTACAGAAGGAGATCGCCAGGCCTTTCTTCTGTGGTGCCACTGGATGAGTTCAAACTGCCAACCTTTAAGTTAGTAGACAAGTGCAAACCATTTGTGCCACCCAGGGACCTAGGAGAAATACAAGACCTCCCCCCCAAAACAGCTTAAAAACCAATTTTCTAGAAGACATATAGCTTCTCTACAGGGATTCTGATAAACAGTTGTTGAACTATCTGATTTAAATCTTTCAGTAATGGTGAATGTATGCTTCGTGAGGCTGGACTGCTGGAATTGCTCCTCACATTGAGTGGAAATTTATCTCTCTATAGCTTTCCCCAAGTTCATTTTATTAGTTTGGTTTCTGCCCTCTAACTGAAAATAAGTTTCACCCCTCTGCCATGTCACATTCCTTTATGTAAGAACACAGTTTTTATGCCTTTTTCAAGGCAACTTCCCCAGGCAAAAGAGTCTTTCGAAACTTTTCTCATAGACCCATGACCTATAGACTCTTCTCCATGTTGTTGCATTTTGTAGAGTTTATCATTGTTCCTCACAAGATCATGGCAGGTACAACTGAATGCAGCATTCCAAGGGTGTTCTGATCAGCGTATCAGAATGCTGTCATCATCTTGTTGTTCTCGATAATAAATGTCTATTATCTAGACATTTTCTAGACCCTCAACGAGACAGATTGACACAGTGACTGCAACAATGGGCTCAAGCATAACAATGACTGTGAGGATGGTGCAGGACTGGGCAATGTTTCATTCTGTTGTGCATGGGTCGCTGTGAGTCAGAACCGACTCGACGACGCCTAACAAAAACAATGCCTAATTACTTTTTGTGATAGCCACTTCATACAGCTGACTCGTAATAGAGATTTGACTACATCTTCTCCCACCTGTGGTTGTAGGTTTGACTGTTGGATCTGTTTACACCCACACTCTTGGATAAAGAAGGCCTCACATTGATGCTCACATTGAGGCAGTTATACCCATGAATGTAAATGACTAAGTTTCCCTTTAGGAAGTAAAAAAAAATAATAATAATCCTCATTTTACCTTTATTATTCTTGTTGCTTTGCAAATACTAAAGAAATCCTGATGTTTTCAGAACAATCACCAAAACCCACTTAAGCGGTACAATACATAGGAACCATGCTCAGGCATTGAAATGCATAACTGACTTATTTATTAGACTATCAATTATTTGCTTTTGGAAGTATTTTTCTTTGGAAGGTCTGGAACGTCCCCGGGTGGTACAAACGGTTTGCACTTGACTGCTAACCTAAGGGTTGATGGTCTGAACCCAGCCAGCAGTGCCATGGAAGACAGGCCAGGCAATCTGCTTTCTGTGAAGATTACAGCCAAGAAAACCCTATGGAGCACACGTCTACTCATGGGGTCGCCATGAATTGGAATCAACTCGATGGTAACGGGTTTGGTTTGATGTGGAAAACATTGGTCCAGGTAGCATCCAGGGCTTTTCATGGATATAATAATTATGAAGAATTTATTCGCAGCAGAAAATGTCATTTGTCATTTATAAGATTAGGAAAATAGTGAGAGCCAAGTAGGAGAGATACCTCCTGTATAGAGACACCAAAAAGGGTGACTGCTATTAGGGTTGCCTGGAATGGAACTGATCAAAGAAGCACCCTGTGTGGAGTGTGTATACAAAGAAGTATAAGTCAAAAGCAGTAGCATCCTTGTGTAAATGTGTGGTGACTCTGCTCCCTGGAGAAATAGAATGACTTCTTAATGTCATTTTTAAAAATAAATACATTGCTGTTAAATCGGTAGTTAAAGATCCAGATATTTGTAACGGAGCTAGACATTTTGCTCTGGTCCCAAGCCTATAATGAATTACAGGTAAGCATTGAGCAGGTTTAATCATCCCAGGTGTGACCGAACCCTCACGCGGTAATAGTGGCACCAGTATCTGAATCCTGCAGAAGCTGTTCCCATTGGATGCACTGATTTCTGATGAGTGTATTCAGCTGTGCATGTTGATACAAAGAGGCCCTCCGCCTTCATCCATAGAGCAATCCTAGGATGGGGGGAATGAGGAGAGCAGGCTGGCTGCGGAGTCCTTTTTCTCTCTGCTCTTCTCTCTCGGGATTTTTCTGGGAATAAAAAAAGGAAAAGATTTTTCCTGATAGTTTGGCAAAACATTTCATTAGTGGTGGTAATGAAAAGCCATTACAGTAGCACAATGGCTGTGTATTATGAGTTAGCCTCACATATTTAAGGATACTTGCTCACAAGCTCTTTAGTGAATAGGGACCAATCCAGTGAATGTGAGAAATAAATAAAGACTGCTGGTTGAAAATGAATGTGCTGAAGTCAGGCTGCATATAATTGCTACGAAACCAAAACTCAGCAGAGGTGGTCTCCACAGAGAGGCAGGAAAACCTTGTCAGGGGAGCATTCGGCAGCCTAAGCTCTGCATGCAATCCGCTCAAAGCTGAGGTAGGTCGCTGAAAGGTAATAGGGAAAGTTGACAAGTTCAGTCAAAACTGGTTGATGGAGTGATCAAATTTCTCAAGTGTCCCCACCCCTCTTCACATAGACGGAGGCCTCGTTGCACAGTGGTTAAGTGTTCGGCTGCTAACCAAAAGGTAGGCAGTTCGAGTCCACCAGCTGTTCCTTGGAAACCCTGTGGGGCAGTTCTGCTCTGTCCTGTAGAGTCATGTCATGGATTGAATTGTGTCCCCCCAAAAATGTGTGTAGCAAATTGGCTAGGTCATGATTCCCAGTATTGTATGATTGTGTAATCTGATGTGGTTTCCTTATGTGTTGTAAACTCTATCGCTATGATGAGGTTATATGTGATCTCCTTACGTGTTGTAAATTCTATCACCGCGATGAGGTTATGCTGATGAGGTTTACAAGACTGGATAGTGTTTTAATCCAATCTTTTTTGAGATATAAAAGAGAGAAGTCAGTGGAGACAGATGGGAACCTCATACTACCAAGAAAGCAGTGCTGGGAGCAGAGCGCGTCTTTTGGACCTGAGGTTTCTGCGCAGAGAAGCTCCCAGACCAAAGGAAGATTGATGACACGGACCTTCCTCCAGAGCCAGTGGAGAAAGCGTTCCCCTGGAGCTGACGCCCTGAATTTGGACTTGTAGCCTACTGGACTGTGAGAGAATAAACTTCTCTTTGCTAAATCATCCACTTGTGGTATTTCTGTTATACCAGCACTAGATGACTAAGACAGGTTGCTATGGGTCGAAATCGACTCAGTGACAACAGGTTTGGTCTTTTCACATAGACAAAACCTCTCAGTTCATTGGGTTGAATTTTTTAACCTTTAATCGTTTGTGTTTTGTATCATGTCTTCATAGTGTGTTTCCTCCTTACTCAATTTTGTCTCATCTTCAATCTTCTTAGATTTTAAGAGATACAGTTACTTCATCTCTCCTTTGCTCATCATCGGATTGGTGTATCAGCTGCGTCTTTCAGTTTCACCAACCTCTTTCTGTAAAAACACTTGGGAAAAATTAAGCTATTATGGTGGGCCTATAGATTATGAAAGGAGCCCTGGTGGCAGAACAGTTACGCACTCAGCTGCTATCTGAAAGGTTGGTGGTTCGAACCCACACAGTGACTCCGTGGGAGAAAGACCTGGCAATCTACTTCCATAAAGATTATAGCCAAGAAAATCCTCTGGGGCAGTTCTACTCTGTCACATGAGATCACTGTGAGTTGGAATGGACTCTATGGCACCAAACAGCAACAGCATGTATTATGAAGGGAGGTCCCTGAGTGGTGCAAATAGGTTATGCTTATCTACTAACCTAAAGGTTGTCAGTTCGAACCCACCCAGTGGTGCCATGGAAGAAAGGCCTGGCCATCTGCTTCCATAGACATTACAGCCAAGATAATCCTATGGAGCAGTTCTACTCTGTAACACATGGGATTGCCATAAGTTGGAAACAACTCGAGGACAACGGGTTTGGTTTGGATGTAGATTATGAAAACAACTGGCTGATTTAGTTTAGGGAAAAAAAAAACAAAACCTGTGCTTTGTATAAAAGGAGTCAGTAAAGCTGTTATTTTGTCTTTATAAAATAGGGCACATGGTTGCTTGCCTTTTTTGGCTTTTCAACTGGTTATTTGGGTACCAAGTTAAACTTACGCATACTTCTGAGAATCATCTATGTAGAGGTGCCCCACTTTATATGGAGGTCACCAAGCTAGCTGCTGTGGGCAGCACCCCTTCAATTTTCTCTTAACTTTATTGGGAGCCCCACTGCCAGCAAGAAGGCTACTTGCTCACTTCTGATAATGAGCTTCCTTGTCAACTGTCTTAGTTATCTAGTGCTCCTATTACAGAAATGCAAGTGAGTGGCTTTAACAACAGAAATTTATTTCCTCACAGTTTAGGGGACTAGAAGTCCGAATTCAGGGCACCAGCTCTAGGAGGAGGCTTTCTTTCTCTGTAGGCTCTGGGGGAAGGTCCTTGCTTCTTCTCCTTTCCTAGTTCCTTAGAGATCTCCTTGTGTCTTGGCATCTATTTTACCACATCTCTGCTTCCTAGCTTGCTTCTTTAATCCCCTTTATATCTCAAAAGAGATTAACTCAAAACCTACCCTACAATTATCCTACCTCATTAACGTAACAAAGACAGTCCATTCCCAAACCAAAAACCAAACCCACTGCCATTGAGTCGATTCTCACTCATAGCCACCATATCCGACAGAGTAGAATTGCCTCACAGGGATTCCAAGGCTGTGAATCTTCACGGGAGCAGGCAGACTGCCACATCTTTCTTCCTCAGAGCCGCTAGTGGATTGGTACCACTGACCTTTCGATTAGCAGCTGAGCACTTAACCACTATGCCACCAGAGCTCCTAACCCATTCCCTAATGGGATTATAACTATAGGCATAAAAAAACCCAAACCCATTGCCATTGAGTCGATTCTGACTCATAGCGACCCTGTAGGACAGAGTAGAACTGCCCTGTAGGGTTTCCAAGGAATGGCTGGTGGATTCGAACTGACCAGGCTCTTTCCCATTGTACCACCACAGGCATAGAGGTTAGGATTTACAGCACATATTTTTTGGGGACACAATTCAATCCGTAACACTAGCAATGCCTCCACTTTCTGAACTCCATAATCGTGATCCCATCTGTGGTTTCTCCCTGATGAAAGGTCAGTGACTTCTGTTTCCCAGCTTGATACTCATTAGGTATAGTCATGGGGTGCAAAGGGTCTTCCACAGATGAGATGCTGGAGAAGTATTGGTGAAATACGTGAAGGTCCAAGCAATCAATACTTACGCACAGATTGCGAATACTTTCTTGATTGGTGTCCTTTGGATGAAAAATAAACTCTAGACAAGAAGAGCAGTCTCATTGGAGACCTTGGAACCAATGAGCAATACATTTAATAGACTTCTTTGTAGCCCTCAGAAACCCTCTCCCATTGTTCTACAAGAGAGTCCATAAAAAGACTCATTACCATGGAGTCGATGCCAACTCACAGTGACCCTGTAGGACACAGTAGAACTGTGCCATAGAGTTTCCAACGCTGTAAATCTTTATGGAAGCAGACTGCCACATCTTTCTCCCAAACAGTGGCTGGTGGGTTTGAACCACTGACCTTTCCGGTAGCAGCAACCACTGTAACAACAGGGCTCTTTTACGTAAGAGTGCTAGGTCATTGTTTCTCTGACAAATAACCAAGAGACTGAGGGAGTTTCAAAATATGACTTTTGCTGAGTGTATGAGATCATGTGATTTCATTTCCCCCGTTTGTTAGGGGCTTTCTCACCATTTATAACTAGAAGCTAAGAGCAACTTTGTTGCTCTTTTAAAAAAAAAAAACTTTAAGCGTTGTAAGCCTACCACTTTCTACTGACCCACTGCAGTTTAAAAATTGCTTTGGAATTTTTATTTATTTATTTTTTATTGTACTTCAGGTGAAGGCTTACAGAACACATAGCGTCTCATGAAACAGTAGTACACATATTGTTTTATTACATTGGGTAACAACCCCACAACATGTCAACCCTCTAACTTCTCAACCTTTTTTTTTTTTGGTGAAAATACACATAGCCAAAGATACACCATTGCAAAAATTTCTACATGCACAGTTCAGTGACATTGACTACGCTCTTCGAATTGTGCTGCTATTCTCACTTAACATGAAGGCTTACAGAACAAAATAGTTTCACATTTAACAGTTACTACACATGTTGCCCTATGACAATGGTTAACAATCTCACAACACATCAACGATATCCTTACTCAAACTTGGGTTCCCTATCACCAGCTTCCTTCTCCCCTTCTGCCTTCTGGCCCTTGTCACTGGACTACTGTACCTCATTAGTCCCATTTGGTTTTACGGGGCTGTCCACTCCCAGGATGAATGGTGAACTTCGGAGATAATTCACCACTGAGCTAAAAGGGTGTCTGGGGGCCATACTCTCGAGGTTTCTCCAGTCTCCTTTAGGCCAGTAAATCTGATCTTTTTTTTGTGTGAGTTAGAATTATGTTCTACATCCTTCTCCAGCTCTGTCCAGAACCCTCTGTTCTGATCCTGGTCAGAGCAGTCAGTGGTGGTAGCCGGGCGCCATCTAGCTGTACTGGACTCAGTCCGGTAGAGGCCTTGATAGCTGTGGTCCATTAGTCCTTTGGACTAATCTTTTCCTTGTATCCTGTTCTCTTCATTCTCCCTTGCTCCCGAAGGGATGAGACCAGCAGAGTATCTTAGCTGGCCGCTTCACAGGCTTTAAGACCCCAGACACTACTCACCAAGGTAGAATGTAGAACATTGTCTTTATAAACTGTGTTATGCCAGTTGAGCTAGACGTTCCCCAAGACCAGGTTCCCCACAGCCCTCCGCCCAGCAATTCAGTCCCTCAGGGAGTTTGGATGTGTCTATGGAGCTTCCATAACCTTTCCTTGTACAAGTTGTGCTAGTTTCCCCTGTATTGTGTACTGTCTCACCCTTCACCCAAGATACCACTTATCTGTTGCCTATTTAGTATTTCCTCCCCACCCCTCCCATCCCTGGTAACCAACAAAGATTGTTACATTTTGTGTGTGAACTTTTTCATGGGTTTTTATAATAGCGGTCTCATACAGTATTTGTCCTTTTGTGATTGACTTATTTCACTCAGCATAATGTCCTCCAGTTTCATCCATGTTATGAGATGGTTCACAGATTCATTGTTGTTCTTTCTCGTTGCATAGTACTCCATTGTGTGTATGTACCATAGTTTGTTTATCCATTCGTCTGTTGATGGGCATCTAGGTTGTTTCCATCGTTTTGCTATTGTGAACAATGCTGCCATGAACATAGGTGTGCATATGTCTATTCGAGTGACGACTCTTATTTCTCTAGGATATATTCCTAGGAGTGGGATTGCAGGATTGAATGGTATGTCTATATCTAGCTTTCTGAGGAAGTGCCATATCATTTTCCAAAATGGTTGTATCATTTTGCATTCCCACCAGCAGTGCATAAGAGTTCCAATCTCCCTGAAGCCTCTTCAGTGTTTGTTATTTCCAGTGTTTTTGATTCGTGCCGGTAATGCCGGGGTGAGATGGTATCTCATTGTGGTTTTAATTTACATTTCTCTAATGGCTAGTGATCGCGAGCATTTCCTCAAGTGTCTGTTGGCCATTTGAATGTCTTCTTTGGTGAAGTATCTGTTCGATTCCTTTGCCCATTTTTAAATAGGAATATTTGTCTTTTTGTTGTAGAGGTGTTGGATTTTCTTGTAGATTATGGAAATTAGACCTTTGTCTGACTTGTATTGTCCAAAAAATTGTCCCCAGGCTGTAGGTTCTCTTTTTACTCTTTTGGTGAAGTCTTTTGAAGAGCATAGGTGCTTGATTTTTAGAAGATCCCAGTTATCTAGCTTATCTATTGGGGTTTCTGCGTTGATGGTTATGGTTTGTATCTTGTTAATGCTGTGTATTAAGGCCTGAAGTATTGGTCCTATTTTTTCTTCTGTGACCTTTATAGTTTTAGGCTTTATATTCAGGTCTTTGATGCATTTTGAAGTAGTTTTTGTATACGGCATGAGGTATGGGTCCTGTTTCATTTTTTTGCAGGTGGATATCCAGTTTTGCCAGCACCATTTGTTAAAAAGACTGTCTTTTCCCCATTTGATGGACTTTGGGCCCTTGTCGAAGATCAGGTGACCGTAGGTGGATGGGTTTACATCTGGGTTCTCAATTCTGTTCCATTGGTCAATGTATCTGTCATTGTACCAGTACCAGGCTGTTTTGACTACTGTAGCTGTATAGTAGGTTCTGAAGTCAGGTAGTGTGAGTCTTCCAACTTTATTCTTCTTCTTCAGTAGTGCTTTACTTATTCGGGGCTTCTCCCCTTTCCATATAAAGTTAATGATTAGTTTTTCCATCTCTTTGAAGAGTGTTGTTGGTATTTAGATCGGGATTATGTTGTATTTGTAAATTGCTTTGCGTAGAATTGTCATTTTCACAATGTTGAGTCTGCCTATCCATGAGCATGGTATGTTTTTCCATTTATGTAGATCCCTTTGGGTTTCATGCAGTAGTACTCTGTAGTTTTCTTTGTATAGGACTTTTACATCCCTGGTCAGATTTATTCCTAAGTATTTTATCTTTTTAGGGGCTGTTGAAAATGGTATTGTTTTCCTGATTTCCTTTTCATCGTTCTCCTTATTGGTGTATAGGAATCCAACTGATTTTTGTATATTTATCTTGTATCCTGCTACTCTGCTGAATCTTTCTATTAGTTCCAGTAGATTTCTCATGGAGTCTTTAGGGTTTTCTATGTATAGTATCATATCATCTGCAAACAGGGACAGTTTAACTTCTTCATTACCAATTTGGATGCCCTTTATTTCTTTTTCTTGCCTTATTGCTCTAGCTAGAACTTCCAGCACAATGTTAAATAGGAGTGGTGATAAAGGGAATCCTTGTCTTGTTCCTGTTCTCAGGGGGAATGTTTTCAGCCTCTCTCCATTAAGAAAGATGTTGGCTGTTTGTCTTGCATACATGCCTTTTATTATGTTGAGAAATTTCCCTTCTATGCCTATTTTATTGGGAGTTTTTATCAGGAATGGGTGTTGGACTTTGTCGAATGCTTTTTCTGTGTCAATTGAGATGATCATGTGATTCTTTCCTTTCCTTTTATTTATGTGGTGGGTTACGTTGATTGATTTTCTAATGTTGAACCATCCTTGCATACCTGGTATGAATCCTACTTGGTTGTGGTGTACTATTTTTTTGATATGATGCTGAATTCTATTGGCTAGAATTTTGTTCAGAATTTTTGCATTTATATTCATGAGAGATATTGGTCTGTAATTTTCTTTATTTGTGACATCTTTGCCTGGTTTTGGTATCAGCGTTATGCTGGCTTCACAGAATGAATTTGGAAGTGTTGCTTCCTCTCCTCTATGCTCTGAAATAGCTTGAGTAGTACTGGTACAAGCTCTTCTGTAAATGTTTTGTAGAATTCTCCAGTGAAGCCATCTGGGCAAGGACTTTTTTTGGTTGGGAGTTTTTTTTATTACCTTTTCAATCTCTTCAATTGTTATGGGTCTGTTCAGATTTTCAACATCACTTTGTTGTAGTTTGGGTAGTTACTGTGTTTCTAGAAATTTATCCATTTCCTCTTAGTCTTCAAATTTGTTGGAGTATAGTTGTTCATAATATTCTGTTATAATCCTTTTTATTTCAGTTGGGTCTGTTGTAATGTCCCCCATTTCATTTCTTATTTGGGTTATTTGTGTCCTCTCCTGTTTTTCCTTTGTCAGTCTGGCCAGTGGTTTGTCGATTTTGTTGATTCTTTCAAAGAACCAACTTTTGGTTTTGTTGATTCTTTCTATTGTTTTTCTGTTCTCTATTTCGTTTATTTCTGCTCTGATCTTTACTGTTTCCTTTCTTCCAGTCGCTGTGGACTTTTTTTGCTGTTCTCTTTCTATTTGTTTGAGTTCTGTAGCTAATGTTTTGATTTTGTCCCTTTCTTCTTTTTTGATATGTGCATCTATTGCTATAAATTGTCCTCTGAGGACTGCCTTTGCTGTGTCCCAAAGGTTTTGGTAGGATTTGTTTTCATTCTCATTTGATTCTAGGGATTTTTTGATTCCATCTCTGATTTCTTCTATTACCCAGTGATGTGTAAGCAGGGTATTATTCAGTTTCCATGTAATTGATTTTTTTTCCTTGCTCTTTCTGTTGTTAATTTCTACCTTGATGGCATTGTGGTCAGAGAAGATACTTTGAATTATCTCAACGTTTTGTATCTTGTTGAGGATTGTTCTGTGGCCTAAGATGTGGTCTATTCTGGAGAACGTTTGATGTGCATTGGAAAAGAATGTGTACTTTGCAGCAGTTGGATGGAGTGTTCTATATATGTCTGTGAGGTCAAGTTGGCTGATTGTGCCGTTTAGGTCTTCTGTATCTTTGCTGAGTTTCTTCTTAGTTGTTCTGGCCTTTACTGAGAGTGGTGTGTTGAAATCTCCTATTATTACTGTGGAACTGTCAATTTCTGTTTTCTTTGTTGTTAGAGTTTGTTTTATGTATTTTGGAGCCCTGTCATTGGGTGTATAGATGTTTTTTATGGTTATGTCTTCATGATGGATAGTCCCCTTAATCATAATATAGTGTCCTTCTTTGTCTTTTACGGTGGATTTTGTTTTAAAGTCTATTTTATCTGAGATTAGTATTGCCACTCCTGCTCTTTTTTGGTAGTTGTTAGCTTGTTATATTTTTTTTCCAACATTTGACTTTTAATAAATTCACATCTTTGTTTCTAAGGTGTGTCTCTTGTAGACAGCATATTGATGGATCCTGTTTTCTTATCCATTCTGTCACTCTCTGTCTCATTATGGGTGCATTGAGTCCATTTACATTCAGTGTAATTATTGATAGATGTGAGTTTGTTGCTGTCATTTTGTAGTGCTTTTTTTTGTGGTGCTGGCATTTTCTTTGTTCTTCTTACTTTCTTGTGCTGAGTTACTTTTCTTTGTGGGTTTTTTTTCATTTCTTTTGTTTTTGTAGGTTTTGTTTTTGTTGAGACTTTATGTTTTTCCTCTTTTTTTTTAAATGAGTATGTTTGTTAACTTTCTTTGTGGTCACCATGAATTTTACCCTTATCTTTCTAAGTTTGAAGCAGTCTACCATTACTTGGTATCACCTTGCCTTCCTCTCCATTACTAGGTTCTATACCTATGCCGTTTATTCCCTCTTTTATTGTTTTGATGTTGTTGTCATTTACTGATTAACTGCTCTGATGCCCTGTTGTATTTCTTTCAGTTTTGGATAGTCCTCGAGAGTTCATTTCCTAGATTGGTATCTGGCTGGTATGATTCTGCGTCCTAGATTCTGCCTGTGAGTTGAAGTTGTTTGTCCTAAGATTGAAGAACTCCCTTTAATAATTCCTGCTAGTTTGTTTTGACTTTTACATATTCCCTTAATTTCTGTTTATCTGGAAATGACCTAATTTCACCATCAAATTTGAACCAGAGTTTTGTAGGATATATTATTCTTTGCTGGCAATTTTTTCTTTCAAGATTTTATATATGTCATCCCATTGTCTTCTTGCCTGCATGGTTCCTGCTGAATAATCTGAGCTTGGTCTTATTGTTTCTCCTCTGTATATGAGTTCTTGTTTTTCACGAGCTGCTCTCAGGATTCTTTGTTTGTCTTTGGTTTTGGCGACTGTGATTATGATATGCCTTGGTGATTTTATTTTGGGGTCTGTCCTATATGGGGTTTGTTGAGCTTCTTGGATGGCCAGCTTTTCATCTTTCTTGATATTGGGGAAGTTTTCTGTCAGCAGTTCTTCAGTGATCCTCACTGTGTTTTCTGTTTTCTTCCCTTGTTCTGGAATTCCAGTCACTCGTAAATTTTTGATTTTGATTGTATCCCACATAACTCTCAGGGTCTCTCCATTTTTCTTTGTTGTATTTGCTGAGTTTTCCTGAAACAGAGTTGTATCCAAGTGTTTGTCTTCAGTTCCACTGATCCTGTCTTCCACTGTTTCAGATCTGCTTCTCAGCCCTTCTATGACACCGTCCATTTCTGAAATCTTGTTGTTTATCTTTTGGATTTCTAAGTGTTGTCTTTGTATAATTTCTAGTTGTGAATTTATTTTGGCATTTTGTTCCTGCATTATTTTCCTGAATTCCTCCAATTTTTTGTCTGTATTTTCCTTGAATTTGTCTATTTTTTTCCTCACGTTTGTCAGCTTTTTGCCTCACCACTTGGAGAATTCTGAGTGTTAGAGATTTGGATTCCCTATCAGGTAGTTCTAGTGCCTTTTCTTCCACTGGAAAGTCATCTGGTGTTTTATTTTGGACGCCTACTGGAACCATCCTGTCCTGTTTTTGTAAAAGTTTTTATACTGTCTGCTGTCTCTGGGGCATTCGGTAGTTATTTTTCTCATTTATTTGTTGTAGATTTGTTTGTTTCATCCCTTTTTTAAAAAAAATTTGACTATGTCTGAGCAGGTGGACTGTGTGTTCTTTGTTGTCTGCTTTTCTGTGGGCACAATACTTTTCACCTCCTTCTCCAATTGGCAGGGTCAGTTACTCAGATACGGTATGGTAGGGCAGGTCCAGCTGAAGAGGAGTTGCTGGGACAGGTTGTTTGTGGCACTTACTACAGCCACCAGAGCTGGTCAGTTATCAGTGCAGGGAAGGTTCCAGTAGGCCGTGCCTGTGCTGCTTGGTGTTGTGATGTCAAGCGCAGGGTGGAGATAGGCAGGATGTAGCGAGGAGATTGGTATGTGTGGAGCTAAGATGGTTATGGGAGAGAGGAGAGAGGAACAGGAGTCAAAAACATACAAAAAAACAAAAAAGAATGCTAGGAGAGCTTGCCGTTGGAGTGGAGAGATGAGAGACTATGAAATGGAGAAAAACAAAAAGGGGAAGAGGAAGAAAAAAAAGAAAAGAAAAGAATGAATAAATAAAAATCGGAAAGGGAAAAGAACAGCACAGTTCCCAGGGATCCCACCGGTGCGGCTATGAGGTCTGGGGAAGTTGTTCTCAGCTGTTGCAGTACAGCCTGGCTAGAAGGCGTAGAGGTATACCACGCCAGGTATTCAGGGAACAAAAAGAGAAGGAAGATATAGAGAGACGAGATACTGAGTAATGAAGAACGACAAAAAGGGAAAAAGAGGGAAAAGAAAAGAAAACAAACTAAAAAAAAGAACAAGAAAAGCCCCCAAAAAAACAGAGAACAAAGAAAAAAACAACAACAAAAAAGCAAATGTCCTCAGGAATCCCTCCGCACGTCTGCGCAAGCCTAGGGGGCAGTCTCCTTGCCGCGCAGCACTGCCTGGTGAGAAAGGGCTCCCAACTCAAGAAAAGGAAAAGCAAACAAACAAACAAACAATTCAAAACAAACAAACCAACAAAAGCCCCGGGATCCCTCCAGTGCAGCAGCCCAGACCGGGAGGCAGCTCTACACTCGAATGGAGCTCCACAGCCCCTCAGGAAGAAGCAAAGATGGCGCACGGAGCCAGGTATTTGAGCGAAAGGTGGGGGAGGTGGTGAGAGGTAAGGAAAATATCAAAGGAATCAGAAAAAAAAGCAACACTGGCAGCCAACAAATGGAACTCAGAGAGCCAGCTAGTGTGGGCTGGTGGAATCCACGCAGCCCAGTGTTTCTCGGACAAGAGACTGTTTCAGCGGGAAGCACAGGGGGCTGAGTGTGGGTGAAGAAGGGTAGGGAGCGGGAAAGCATATATCACAAATTACTGGAGCTCCACAGCCCCTCAGGAAGAAGCAAAGATGGCTCACAGAGCCAGGTATTTGAGTGAAAGGAGGGGGTGGTGGTGAGAGGTAAGGAAGATATCAAAAGAATCAGAAAAAAAAGCAACACTAGCAGCCAACAAATGGCACTCAGAGAGCCAGCTAGTGCGGGCTGGTGGAATCCACGCAGCCCAGTGTTTCTCGGACAGGAGACTGTTTCAGTGGGAAGCATAGGGGGCCGAGTGTGGGTGAAGAAGCGTAGGGAGTGGGAAGGCGTATATCACAAATTACCGGAGGCCTGCAAGACCCTCAGGAAGAAGCAAAGATGGCACACGGAGCCAGGTATTTGAGCGAAAGGAGGGGGAGGTGGTGAGAGGTAAGGAAGAAATCAAAAGAAGTGGAAAAAAGCAACACCAACAGCCAACAAATGGCACTCAGAGAGCCGGCCCGTTTGGGTGTGTGGAATCCAAGCGGCCGGTGTTTCCCGGACAAGAGATTGTGGCCGCAGGAAGCAGAGGGAGCTGAGTGTGGGTGAAGAAGGGTGGGGGGCGGGAAAGCGTATATTGCAAATTACCGGTTGTTTTGTCTCCCACTGGAAGCTCCGTGAAGCTGCTTTCTCGTACCCCCTGTTTGCTGGTCTCCGATAGGAGTCCAAGATGGCGGATCCGTGCTGCTTAGCTGGTAGGGGACCTCTGCATGAATCTCTCCTCGCTGTCTGTTCTCTGTCAGTTTTCTCACTCCATTTGGTGCTTGGCTGAGTTCTTTATCTCTTCATTTGATGTTTTAGGGTTTCAGGATTATTGTTTTCTCTGTTCGGCTTCGTTTTTTGGATCTTTGCTGTGGAGGGACGGCATGGTGCTTATGCCTAGAGTGCCATTTTGCCGGAAGTCTGCTTTGGAATTTTGATGACCCATCCCGGCAAAGTTCATAAACAACAAACATGGTATACATTATACATGAGAGAGAAAGAAAATGTTCAACATAACCACTTTTAACATGAAGGACAGGAAGCATAAAACTTGAGTTAAGCATAAGTGCTAATATTTATGCATCTTTATGTCTACATGTATATGTAAGTATTGACTTCGGCTCCCAGTCATGGCCAGGTAAGGAGACAATGGCTGTAGAAAGAACGAAGTGGAAAGAGGAAAATGGGGGAAGGGATGGAGAAAAGAAGAGTAAATGAGTATTTCACGAGTATCCAAAATGTGCCAGGCACTGTGCTAGGCATTTTCACACACGTACTTTCCTTTAATCCTCATTATTTTTGCAGGATGGAAGTTTTAAAACCCCGATAATATTAATAAAACATGTGCCAGAAACTTTTTTTAAGAGAGATGGAGAGAAAGGAAGAAGGAGGAGGAGGAGGGGGCAGTGGAGAGGAGGCAAGAAGGAAAGGGCAGGAGGGAGACAGAAAAGCCTGCCTCATTTCAAAGTGTTTGAAGGTGACTTTAGGAACCTGCATTTATCTCGTTGTTCTTAGTCCCACCCTCACTAAATCCAGTTGGGTCTGTGGGTATATTATAGAATAAGAACTAAAAAAGACTTGTTTCAAGTCAGTTCACAGCTCTTCAGCTGCTCTTATGAACCCTGCAGTGGCTCTGTTCTAAAGCTTTCATTTGGAAGCTCCTTTTTACCCGTCTGTTCTGGGGTCAGAGCATTATAATCTTTAACAGTGCTTGTTTGCTATAGGCAACAAGTTTAATGGTGGTGGGAGGCGGGGTGCTCCTTGCTCTTGACTTGCCACCTGTAACTGCAGTTTGCAGCTAATGCTAGAACTCCAGAACCAGTCTTTCCACATCCAAGTGTGCTTCAAGAAAAAAAAAACAGAACAAAACAAGACCTTCATGTATTCTTTTGGAAGTAATTCATGTCATTTTGGAATTTCTGTCAGAAAAAAATAAAATCCAAGTTTAAATGATATATCATGAAATTTAGTGTTGCCAAGTGAAGTCTGATTTCAGTTCACGTATGGTAGTTTAGAATTCTGGGTCCTGGGAGCCCAAGCCCCCTTAGACCACCCCTTTAATCCAGGCCTATCCCTTGGAGATCTCATAGCTCCCTTCTCTGTAAACACCATCTGGTGCTAGATGGTAGAACTGAGGTATATTGCTAATGACCTAGGATACGTAGCAATCTGGGGGTAGTTCTTAGGATCTGGTCGGATGAGTGACACCTTTGAGGACAGAACTGATGACTCTCCCCGGCATTAAAAGGGTGGGGAGGGCAGGGGAGATGTGTGGGCAGGTCTGGAGGGAGGAGGAGTGTGTTGGGGAGCTCTGCTATAGATTTGCCAGAATCTGGTGAAATGGAGGAAAGCACTTGTTCATAGAAGAGTCAGATGGTTAAAGAATTTATGATAATTAAAACGATGTTTTTGTGTAAGTGTGACAGAATACAGCCATAAAAACATAATTACTGCGAAATATGCTGCATTAGACCAAATAGCCACTTGATGATTGCAACTGTGTCCATGCCGTAACAAAACCAGTGCTTTTGTGAGAAGTAAAAAAAAAAGAGGGTATTATGTCTATTTGCATACTCATGTTAATTGTTCACTGCAAAGCCATTAATTACAGAATGAATTCTTACCAGATAGGGCTGGATCAAATAATGTGCAGAGTACAGTAAACAGTTTTGGAGATGAGACGACGAGTCTGAGGAGCGGGTTCAAGCCAGGAACTCACTGGACTCCCACTGGGAGTCTGTAGTCACAGTTGTAGGAGCGTATAGAACAGTTAAACTGAAGGGCTATCTCTGAGTTTTTGGGTTTTCTTTTCGAAAATGCTACTTTCTAAAGGATGGTTTGCCGGGATACGTAAGAGAAATGCTAATAGAGGGAAACAACAAGGACTGTTCCAGGTGAGTCAGCCACAAGGGACCCCATTTGAGTCGGAGACTTAGGGATACTGCCCGGAACTCAATTACAAGGAAACCAAGCTTTCTGCATTTTGTTAGCTTTACTGCAGGCTGTGGCCAGTGGGGCAGCACTGGTCCTACAGTGGCGAAGAGTCAATATTAAGTTAGAAACACCTGTCCAAGAAGTCATGGGGCTATTTTTGATGAGTCTTCACAATTCTGAAGATAACGGAGGCAAATCAGGTAGGCGTGTGAATGGCATGTATTTACACATATGCAGGCCTTTGCTGTGTTCCTGGACGATCATTTTTCCCACATTTCCTGGAGGAACTACTGGAATCGCAAATCACAATTTGCAGCTCGCCCTGGGTAATGAGTCATTGGATGGAATTTCATTTGGTAGATTTAAAGAGAGTTAGCGTTGATCTATGAAGCCAGATGATTTAAGAAATTGAAGTAGTAACAAGTAAATTGCGTTTCTCTTGTGCCGCAAAATGCTTTCTAGGCGTTTTTGGCTTTTCTTTTTAAAATGGATTTATAATAACCATTTCTCTCCACCTCAAGTCTCAAGTAAACCTCTTTGCTCTGATGAATCCTAAATGGCTCCTCATTTCCCACAAACAGATTGTCCAATGGAGTTTTTTAATATCTCGTTTTAGACAGTGGAAGCTAGAATTTTTAATTCTATAGGAAACACAAATGAATATATATTTCCATTTAGAGGCATTATTTCTTCTGACTTCTCTCATGAAAAAATACGGTATACAACCCAGCTCAAACTCCTTAGCCGTATGATCAAGGCAACGTTTCGTTCTGTTATACATAAGGTCACCATCAGTCGGAACTGACTTGATGACAGCTAACAAAAAAAATGTAATCAAACCTTGCCATTCGCCAGCCCACACTTACCTGTCTTTATTTGTTTGTTCATCTGAGAAGCAATAGAGTGGACTTAGAATGAGCCAGGCAATGTGCTAGCTGCTGGAGGGATACTGAGTAGAATAAGCCCAGCTGCTTCCTTCAAGCAACTTACAGGTCATTGGGCAGGATGGATATGCAAATAGACACTTACTGTAAAATATGTTGACCTGAAGTTCAAGTGTGTGCAAGGCACTACGAGAGGAAAGGAGACTTTCTCTGCCTGGGAGGTGGAGGGACAAGAGTGGCTCCAAAATGCCCTGTCTTCATAAGCTGCCTTTCCAGCCTTCTCGTGTGGACACACACCCCCTCCTCCAGCGGTCCTCATGTCAGTCATGGTGAGGGACAAATTGCAAGTGACACAAGACAAAGGTTACCACATTAACTGTCTTAACTTCACAGCAACTCTACAGAAGTGCAGCCAATTTGATCTTGAGCTCCTTGAGGGCAGGGACTGGATGACTCAATATTTATAATTCCAGAACCCAGCACAAAGTTTTTAAAATGGTTGGTGTTCAATAAATATTTCAAGCTGCTGGAAAAAAAAAGTACTGTGAGAATCTGGAAGAGGGGACAGCTATTTTCAGCTAGGGGACTCTGGAGTTTTGCTGAAGTATCTGTAGAATTAATAAGATCAAGAATCTGGAAGGGTACTCAGGACAGGTCAGGACACTTGCCACTGGAATATGTGATGCACTGAAACACGGGAGCAAAATGATTATGTTGTTGCTGTGAGCTGCTGTAGAGTCGACCCCCAACTCATGGCGACCCCATGCACAATGGAAAGAAATGCTGCCTGGTCCTGTGCCATCTCCATGATCGGTTGTGGATCAGATCATTGCGATCCAGAGGGTTTTCACTGGCTGATTTTTAGAAGTAGGTTGCCAGGCCCTTCTTCCTAGTCCATCTTAGTCCGGAAGCTCCACTGAAACCTGTTCAGCATCATAGCAACATGCAAGCCTCCACTGACACATGGTTGGTGGCTGTGCATGAGGTGCATTGGCTGGGAATGGAATCCAAGTTCCCCGCATGGAAGGTGAGAATTCTACCATTGAACCAATAAAATGATTATAAGAGATTTTTTATCAGTCCGGTTCTGTGAACCACAAGGTGAGCCTGAATTTTGGTGGCTGCAAGGAGATGCATACATGCATGAGAATTAAATTCATACAGCTACTGTAGAGGAAGATGTCCAGGAAGATGCTGAGACGAGGAGTGATCATTGGATACTGGTTAAGTGAGCAGCTGTCATTTTGGGGTTGGTGTCAGAGGAGGGGGTGGGAGGCTCTGCAGGATGTGCTGTAGGTAATTGGCGCTCCTTCTTCCTCCTTCCCTTATGCTGCTCATCCGTGCCGCTTTACATCTCATCTGTATTTTCTACCACGGCTTTTGTAAGAAAGACATAAGGTGAACAAACTGCTTATTAAGGTAGGACAATGGAGACCCCATTTTAAAAAGGTTAAGATGTACTCCTAAGTGTCAGCACATCCTGGGAATCATTAACAGTGTATGGAATGCACAGCCTGGTATTTTCCAAAGGCCACACTAACCTTTTCAAGCATGGAGCCAGGCTAAAAGGAATGGATTTCCTAACCATTTGATGAGAGAAGAAATCTTTTAAATGCTTATTTTTATTTGCTCGCTGAGGATCATCTCTTTGGAGCTCACTCAGTGCGGGGGAAGTGAATCCTGAACATTTTAGCAGCTCACTTAAAATACCATTAGAAAGCACTTGGGTTATTAAAAGCCGAAAACAAAGGACGAGGAGCTCTCTGGCGCTAATAACATCTAAAGAGAAAGGCAAGAACCACCTATGCCCTCATGTTTGCCAAAAATGTCTTGGAATTTAAACTCTTCATTGTTAAGAAGGGAAGCTTAAGTTTTGCCAACCCTTTTTCTTTCCCCTTAAGTACACCCACTTTTCCATGTAATTGGCTTAACGCTGCTATTTGCATAATTGCAATATTTTTCTGCTTCCCAAGAGGTCTGTTAAGCGTAAAGGTGAACTACAAAGCTTTGACAAAGTGCACATTTATGTGCAATGTGCAATTCTCAAATCATGAAGAAAATTATATCTTTTCCATTGAGTTTATCGTATATTTGGAAACCAAGTACTCCAAACGCATGGCCTCCCTGAGATGGGTTTAACCTGCTTTTCTTTAACGTGGCCAAAGAACCGTCTCCCGAGCCTTGGGTCTTCAGATAAGGACATTGCCTTGGGTCCCTAACTTTATCTTTAAGCTTTGCTTTAATAAGATATTTTAGGTGGAGACAAAGATTTAATCAAAGTTGGGCCATTTAATAGCTATGAGGCCTCGGACAAATCATTTAAGCCTGTCAGATGGGGATAACCTTAATGCACTGAGGTATTGGGAATTTATATAGGATGAAGTGTGCCATCCAGGTCTTGGCACATAGTAGGTGTTCTAATAAATGCATCATATTGCTTCTTTCCTCTTCTTTTATAGCCAGTGGCTGGCATTTAAATGAATCAAAAAGCTTGAACTTTGGCATGGGGCCGACTTGGATTTGAGTCCTGCTTCTGCCAACCTTTTTTTTGGAGGGGGGTAGATTACTTAGCTTCAGAGACTCAATTTCTTTATCTGCCAGATAGGGATAGATAATAGAAATGTGTACCTCCAAGTTTGCGTTATGAGGGTGAAATGAGATAGTGCGTATAAAGTGCTTAGCCTCAGTTCAGGAGCAATGTAAATACTCAATGAACATTCCCATTCCCAGTCCCAGCAGCTGTCCAGTCAATTCCAACCTATGGCAAGCCCATGTGTGTCAGAATAGAACTGTGCTCCATAGGGTTTTCAAGTGGCTGATTTTTCAGAAGTGAATCACAAGGCCTTTATTCCCAGGCACCTCTGGGTGGACTCAAACCTCCAACCTTTCTGTTAGCAGCCAAGCACGGTAACCATTTGCACCATCTGGGGACCAATGAACGTTACCTACAGTTATTATATGATGTCCTCAAGCGTGGCCATTATCAGGTTGGGATACTACAGATAGTGACCTGAAAAGTTATGTTCCCTCTGGATTTGCTGTGCTTTGGCCCATCGCTTTTCTAATTCGAGGAGGGTGGAATGTGCTACTCCTCTTTCAGTGGGTGCCCCTCGAAGCCTGCTTCCAAGTGGGGCCTATATTCTCGCAGATTTTCTGATTGCCGCCTGCTTCCGGCAGCAGCCTGAGGGCATCAGATTGCACTTGTGTTGGGAGGAACAGTATTCAGGGTGTGATAGTGATCAGATCAGGAAGATAACAGGACACCAGGCGTCCGGCATCTGACAGCTTGTCACACGGTTCAGTTTTGAGCCCTAGTTTTCCCTTGACAAGGTTAGCCACTCCATGCCTAGGATTCTATAGGCAGACTTTTACCTGAGCTGCAAACCCTGACGGAGAGGGAGAAATATAGGGTGGCAGGAAGGCTGGCATGGCCCTAATGGCAGAGCTGGCCCTCGCATTCATATGAATGAATCTCTCATCAATTGTACCTGGACCCATGCAACTTCAACTGATCAGAACAGGAGCAAGTTGGAAAGCTCTAAATTTCAGATAACAAGTAGTTAAATGTAGCATTGTAAATCCACTTGATGATGTAATCATTATATTTTAATGAACCTTGTAATTAACATTAGGAAATACTTCTAATGTTAGCTGAAAAAGAATTAAAAATGCATAGGATAATGAGAAACTTAAAACGGCAACAATAGGTAAATCTATAGAGACAAAGCGATGGTTGCCAGGGTCTGGAGAATGAGGAATGACTGCTGATGGGCTTGGGGTTCCTTTTCGGGGTGATAAAAATGTTCTGGAATTAGATAGTCATGATTAACACACAATCTTGTAAATATACTAAAGGCCATTGAATTGTACACTTTAAATGGGGAATTGTATGGTACATGAATTTTATCTCAATAAAGCTGTTACCAGAACAAACACACGTGCAAACAAACAAACCCAACCACAAACCTAACAACAGAAAAACAGAATGGAAAGAAATTTGCCAGAATGCTTACAGTGAATGTAATTGGTGGTGAATTGTGACTGATTTTTTTTGTCTATTTCTTTTCTGTATTTTCCCACATTTCTCCATGATGATCACATAATGTACTTTCATTTTATCACCAAAAAAAAAAAAAAAGAAAAAAATTTAGACGGCAAAGAAACAGAAAGACATTAGTAAAATTTTTTCAGTTCATGTAATTTAAAAGATAAATGATGAAAATAGAAGGAATAAAAATTAGGTTTACAAGAAATGAAAATCCAGCACAAAATGTATGGCCCTGTGTACACTGAATTAAATATTAATACTCAACTTTTTCACTAACATTTTGGCTTTTAATAAAATTCTCAAACACAGTGGTAGACACAAAACACAAGACATAAATGTTGGAAATGAGGAAAATCAGTTATAAGTATCATAACCTTAGTAAATTTTTATCTCCGAATTGATGTCCATCATGGCTTAGATTTGGAACTTTTGAAAGTTTTAGAGTATAAAATTAAAAAAAAAAAAAAACTCTTTGTAAGCATTGTTGCTGTTCTTGTTGTGTGCAGTCATAGTGACCCTACATGACAGAGTGGAACTGCCCCATAGAGTTTCCTAGGCTATAATCTTTATGGGACCAGATCTCCAGGTCTCTTCTCCCTTGGAGCAACTGGTGGGTTCGAACCTCCACCTTTCGTTTAGCAGCCAAGCACTTAACCACTGGGCCACCAGGGTTCCTCTTTGTAAGCGTATTGTTGTTAGGTGCCTTCACGTCAGTCCTGACTCAAATCGACAACAGAACGAAACATTGCCTAGTCCAGTCCTGCACCATCTTCACAATCATTATTATGCTTGAGTCCATTGTTGCAGCCACTGTGTCAATCCATCTTGTTGAGGGTGTTCCTCTTTTTTTGCTGACCCTCTACTCTACCAAGCATGATGTGCTTCTCCAGGGGTTGGTCCCTCCGGATAACATGTCCAAAGAACGTGAGATGAAGTCTTGCCATCCTTGCTTCTAAAGATCATTCTGGTTGTACTTCTTCCAAGACAGATTTGTTCATTCTTCTGGCAGTCTATGGTATATTCAATATTCTTCACCAGCACCATAATTCAAAGGCATCAATTCTTCACTGGTCTTCCTTATTCATTGTCCAGCTCTTGCATGCATATGAGGCAATTGAAAATACTATGGTTTGTGTCAGGAGCACCTTAGCCCTCAAGGTGACATCTTTGCTTTTTAATACTTTAAAAAAGGTCTTTTGCAACAGATTTGCCCAATGTCCTTTGATTTCTTGACTGCTGCTTCCACGGGTGTTGATTGTGGACCCAAGTAAAATGAAATCTTTGACAACTTCAATCTTTTCTCCGTTTATGATGATGTTGCTTATTGGTCTAGTTGTGAGGATTTTTGTTTTCTTTATGTTGAGGTGTAATCCATACTGAAGGATGTAGACTTTGATCTTCACCAGTAAGTGCTTCAAGTCCTCCTCACTTTCAGCAAGCAAGGTTGTGTCATCTGCATATCACAGGTTGTTAATGAGTCTTCCTCCAATCCTGATGCCCCATTCTTCATCATATAGTCCAGCTTCTCAGATTATTTGCTCAGTATACAGATTGAATAAGTATGCTGAAAGGATACAACCCTGACGGACACCTTTCCCGACTTCAAACCACGCAGTATTCCCGTGTTCTGTCCGAACAACTGCCTCTTGATCTCTGTACAGGTTCCTCATGAGCACAATTAAGTGTTATGGAATTCTCATTCTTTGCAATGTTATCCGTAATTTGTTATGATCTACACAGTCGAATGCCTTTGCATAGTCAGTAAAACACAAGCAAACATCTTTCTGGTATTCTCTGCTTTCAGCCAAGATCCGTCTGACATCAGCAATGATATCCCTCATTCCATGTCCTCCACTGAATCCGAATCTGGCTTGACTTCCTGGCAGTTGCCTGTCGATGTACTGCTGCAATGGCTTTTGAATTATCTTCAGCAAAATTTTACTTGCGTGTGATAGTAATGATATTATTCAATAATTTCCGCATTCAGTCAGATTATCTTTCTTTGGAAGCATAATGCACCCCAAATTTACGTGTCTTGATTTTAAATCCTTTTTATTAAAATTTAAGCAGTAATTATATTAGCTTTTATCAAACATTCAGAAAAGTGATCTTCAAATGGTGAGTACTTAAGTACTGGTGGGAGATGAACTTTTTTCAAGTGAATAATTTGAAAAAAACTAATTTTTCCATTGAAGCTTAATTCTGAAGCTAATGACTCCCTCGCTGTTTTTCTCTGCCATGATAACCCTTACTATAATCCTTTGTCTCCTATAATTTTGTCTTCCTCTTCGGCCCATCTATAGCATAAAACTTTCAGTAGCTCTGTAACTTGTTCAGTTAAATAACTCAAGTGCTAAAAACTGCAGAGAGGTGAGAATGTGCAAAGCGATCATATCTATGCCCCACCAGACCCTTTTCAGCATTACTGCCATGCTTTTTATACTGAAAGGCAAGGAACAGCTGCCTTGCTCTACTTTGGTGTCCAACTCAGCTGTTTCATATTCATCCTGTTGCTTTAAGCATCTGTTGACAGGTGGGAAAAGCTCACTGTGAAGGGAAGCATTGTTGCCTTGGGTGGCTCCTGCATAAGACAGGCCTGACCCCTTTGTTTGCCCCTGGAACAGAGCATGTGCATCCCGCCCAGCCCTCATTAAGTACAGCTGTTGGGTACATTTTAGTAGATGAGAACCATTTCGGAAGCATCTCCATTCTGAAAACTGAGGGGCAGTGCCCAGAACGTAGTTTGACAAGGCCTGTGTGCTGTGGAATGTCTGTAAGTAGCTGGAGCTTACTGAGGAGAAGCCTGCACGTTATTAGTCCTCCTTGTCTCAAAAACAGAGCCTTCCACTTGAATACCTTCTTAGGTTCTCATTTTTTACTAGAGAACCTGGCAACTGGAAGGCCCTTTTATGGAACCCCTCATTTTACAGATAAAAACCCACTGCCATCGAGTCGATTCAGACTCATAACGAACTGCCCCATAGGGTTTCCAAGGCTGTAATCTTTACGGAAGCAGACTGCCACATCTTTCTCCCGCAGAGCGGCTGGTGGGTTCCAGCCGCATTTCAGTTACCAGCCAAGCACTTAACCACAATGACACCAGGGCTCCTTGTTTTACAGATGAGGAGACTGATATCTGGGTTAGTTAAATGACTTGCTTTAGGCCACAAAGTCTGTCGGTGACATTTAGTCTGCATATATACAGGTGGCTGTAGCGGTTAAGTGCTACAGCTGCTTAGCAAAGGGTTGGCAGTTCGAATCTAGCAGGCGCTCCTTGGAAACCCTATGGGGCAGTTCTACACTGTCCTATAGGCTGCTATGAGTAAGAATTGACCTGATGGTAACGGGTTAGGTTTTGGAAACCCTGGTGGCGCAGTGGTTAAGAGCTATGGATGCTAACTGAAAGGTCGGCAGTTTGAATACGCTAGGCGCTCCTTGGAAACTCTATGGGGTAGTTCTACTCTGTTTTCTAGGGTTGCTGTGAGTCAGAATTGACTCGATGTCAGTGGGTTTGGTTTTTTGTTTTGTTTTGTTTTTTTATATACAGTAGGCCTTGCCTCCCTCTTATCCGAGCTTTTGGTTTTTGTGGTTTTACCCACGGTCAACTGAGGTCTGAAAATGTTAAATGAGTAACGTGATAAAATCTTGCTCCTTCCTGCTCCATCCCACCTGGGGACCACATTCACGTAACTTTTATTATAGCATATTGTTGTAATTGTTCTATTTTATTATTAGTTATTGTTATTAATCTCTTACTGTTCCTAATTTACAAATTAAATTATATCATAGGTATGTATGTATAGGTCAAAACATAGTATATATAGGGTTCGGTACTAGCCTCAATTTCAAGCATCTATGGGGGGTCTTGGAAAGTATCCCCCGTGGATAAGGGAGTCTACTGTAATAACATCAGCGTTTCAGAGTTCTTTTCTGGCCTCTTTTTCTCAGGTTTATGGAAAACCTCTTTTTACTCATGTTCATTATTTTGGCCTTAACCAAGCATAAAAGGCCCCTGGGTGGCACAAGCGGTTTGTGCTCGACTGCTAATCTAAAAGTTGGCAGTACAAACCCACCCAGCAGTACTGCAGAAGAAAGGCCTGGCAATCTGCTTCTGTAAAGATTACAGCCAAGAAAACCCTATGGAGCAGTTCCATTCTGTAACATGTGGGGTCGCCATGAGTTGCAATTGACTCGACAGCAATGGGTTTGGGTTTTTTTTTTTAACCAAGCATTTTGAAATTACAGATAAATTCAGCTTGTAATAAGGGTAGATTATAGTTCACAGGACTTAATGGTTAGGCCTGAGAGACCTAAAAAAAGAAAAATTCTAAAAAAGTGGAAGTTCTGAGACAGTTTCTTGAGACATATTGTTCTTGAAAATTTAAAAAATAAAGCAAGCCCCATTGTCCCCCTCGGTAACCCACCACCTCCTCTTGTGTTCTGCCTGTGTAACCATTCCTGTGCGGTGGTAGAAAGGCGAGTGTGCATTAATGAAATCTAAGTATCACTGGGAACTTTCATTTACGGAGTAAAATGCTCTGGGAATCCCTGCATTGGGTGTAAAAACTTGGGCCTAGGGACATCACTAATGACTTTTCAAGAGCAGTTCTTTACAGCGCCCAAGTCTTCCATCTTGTAACTGGACCATCAACCTCAGTGACAGCCCACTTTGAAGGAGACCTCATAAAGACAAGGTTCACGCTCTTTCTAATGGCTTTAGCTAATGGAAAACCTGGAGGGAAAAAGTAGAATCATCCTCAGACTTCATGCATGTAGAAATAAAATCGTTAGGAGTTCTGAAAAGTGACAGGAATTTCATATTTTGGGTTTGAAGTGCAGGAAGTTGCAGGGGATGTTGAAAAATGGTTACCTCTATGATAGGCCATGAAAACAAAATGTGAGTCTCAAGTTGCTTGCCTCTGGATCACTCACCTAGAAGAATAAGGAAGACTAGAGACACACAGCAACAATAACAGAGAGCAGATCAAAATTACTTAAGGAACGACAAGGATCTGAAGGACCAAACCAAACGTATTGCCATCGAGTTGGTTCCGACTCATGGTGACCCCATGTATTAGAGAGTAGAACTGTTCCATAGGGTTTTCTTTGCTTTAATCTTAACTGAAACAGTTTGCCGGGCCTTTCTTCCACACACCCTCTGGGTAGGTTTGAACCACCAACCTTTAAGTTAGTCAGGCGCAAACAATTTGTGCCACCCAAGGAACTTAATGGAAGGACAAACCTGGGCCTTTGAAGCTTTACCTCTATAGTTATTTCCCCTTTCCAGGCACTAGGTGCCCGGTCCCATACTCATCCTAGTGGGGGGCTCTGTGCTTCCCAGCACCAGCTAAGGGATCCAATCCAAAAACAAACCAAACTCATTGCTGTCGAGTCGATTCCGACTCATAGCAACTCTATGGGACAGAGTAGAACTGCCCCATAGGGTTTCCAAGGCTGTAATCTTTACGCAAGCAGACTGCCACATTGGTGAGTTCCAACTGCCAACCTTTTGGTTCACAGCTGAGTGCTTTAACCACTGCGACACCAGGACTCCTTAAGCGATCCAAAGATCCCTGCAAATTTGCGTTTTCATCATTGCCTCTTTCTCTAAATTTGATGAATATATGTAAAAGGATTCTGGACAATATTTTAAGCATGGCACAAATGTAAGCCAATCCATGTAGAGTGTGGTATTACTTTGGGAAGTATAATTTTGTTAAGCTAATGTTCATCTCTTTGGCTTGACATAAAAAGTTCTGGTGCAGTTGTTAAGGGCAGGATCATCCTGAGACCATTAAAAAAATAATTTAACTACTTTATCTAGAAAACACAGGCAGTGGATATGTTGTGCACAGGTACATATTGATCCTAAGACAACCTTAGGACCAAAACAAACAAACAAACAAACAAACCCTTTGCCGTCGAGTCGATTCCGACTCATAGTGACCGTATAGGATAGAGTAGAACTGCCCCATAGGGTTCCCAAGGGGCGCCTGGTGGATTCGAACTGCCGACCTTTTAGTTAGCATCCGTAGCTCTTAATCACTACGCCACCAGGGTTTCCATCCTTAGGACAGTGCCTCGTAAAATAAATCACCTCAAATTGCATCATCATGACATCGACGTTGGTATCATTTTGTGGTGTTCTCTATGCTTGTTTTTGTCAAGACAAGTTATACTGCCCCAAACAAGTTATTGTATCTTGCTTTTTTAACGTAACATATTCACAGAACATAACCTTGTCACAAGCAAGCAAGTTCATCTATTCGTTTATTTGTTTGACCAACGCTATGCTGTGATGGCCATAGTTCTGCACGTAGTTTTTCTCAGGTTTCAGATTATTTCCTTAGGATAGACACCCGGAAATGGGATTATACTGACTCAGAGGTTTAAACCTATTTTAAGGCTCTTGATACATGGTGGCAAATTGCTTCCAATGGGGCTGTGCCAGTTGACACAGTTGGCAGCAGCAAGGCATTGACTTTTTCTCTGGGCCTGCACATAGTACAGTCAATCATTAAAAAACTACTTTTAAAATGAGGTTTAACATACATATAGTAAAGCGTCCAACTCTTCAGCACCTACCTTGGTGAATTGTTATCTATATAACTATTACCGTCAAGTCAACTCTGACTCATGGGTGACCCCATGTGTGTCAGAGTAGAACTGTGCTCCACAGGGTTTTCAACGGCTGATTTTTCAGAAGTAGATCGCCAGGCCTTTCTTCTGAGGCATGTCTGGGTGGGCTCGAACCTCCAGCCTTTTGGTTAGTAGCCGAGCGCTCTAACCGTTTGCACTACCCAGGAACTCCTCTTACATATATAACCCAAAAAAACCAAACCCGTTGCCGTCAAATGGATTCCGACTCATAGTGACCCTATAGGACAGAGTAGAACTGCCCCATAGAGTTTTCTTACATACATACACGCGTGTAAATACTACCTAGATTAAGATATAGACTGTTTCCATCACAGCCAGAAGGTTCCCTCATGTCCCAGTCAGTATTGCTCCCAGAGGTAACCACTATTCTGAAAGTCCCTCATTTTGGATTGGTTTCTGAAAGTTTCTCCTCTCCTCTGAGTGGTTTGAAGGGCAGTTTCTGAGGGAAGACCTCCATGGCTTCGGGGCTGCCCAGAGTTGTGCCGTCTCACATTGACAGACCTGAGCAGATCTGCCTGGTCTTTATTTCATTCCTGCCCAGATGCCCATACTGAGTTTAGTTTCTTCTTTGCCCGGGTTGTCTTGGGATCACTTTGTGACTGTGCGTAACATACCCACTACTTTTTTTCCCCCAAGAATTAACAAACCCACTGCCATCTGTTCTGAACCATATGAGGTAGCAGGTAAGGGTGGCAAGGAAGGTGTGTTAAATAGAAATAAAGCAGGAGTGATGCAGATTTTTTTTAAAAAAAAAAAGGAAAACAACTGGAAATGCTACTGGCTGTCTTCTTTCTAAAGATGAGTTAAAACAGAAGGTGTGAAGTGCTTGGTTTGTAGATCTTGCAATACTTTGCCTGGGCAGAATTGCACTTTGTGCTGAAGTCCTTAGGAAGTAGATTTAAAATGGAACTCCCGGGGTGAGTAGGATTGGGCTGATGAAATGGTATGTGTGTGTTGTGCAAGCTAGTTCAAAATGTGGGTTCGAACAGTGATTACGCCCTTGCTAAGACTGAATGGTTATTTTGCTGTTGATTTGATGAACATCTTGGCTCCATATTTTCCATGAGAGCTGTGCTCAGCTGCCCCTTCATCCTTACTGGGATGGATTGTCTCTGTGTGGGTTAACAAGCACCTGAAATCCTCTCTAGTAGCAAGACAGAGGCCAACATCAAGGTTAGGAACATCAGGGGCAAAAACGTAGGGCTAAGCAGAGGTTGCAGGTGTCTAGGTCAGAAACCAAGAGATCTAAGCTCAAAATGACAGGAAAGACAGAGGAAGTTAGTAATGATGGAGCATCTACTGTGGGCCAGGTACAATGTGAGGTGCTTTCATATGCATGAACTCAGTTAATACTCACAAGATTGTGAGGGTGATATTATCCCACTTTGCAGATGAGGAGATTGAAACATGCCTATGGTCTCACAGCTGCATTTCTTTTTTGCCACTTCCTCTTCTCTTTTCCTGCTATTGGTACATTCCAAGATGCACATTCTCCTCCTGCTTTCCTTCCCCTTCTCATCCTTCTCTCTGCTATAACATCCTGAGCTATTAAAAAAAATGTCTCTTATCCAATGTGGCATGCTTTCCAGGGGCCAGCTTCAGACTGGCTTCCCCGAAGAATCCTTCCCTGACACTGGATGACCCTTGAGTGTTGGAGCTCTCTCTCACGTCATTTTTGTAGCCCCGCAGAACCTATGAGGAGCCCTAGCAGTGCAGTAGTTAAGTGCTCGGCTGCTAACCGAACGGTCGGAGGTTCGAACCCACTAGCTGGCCCTCAGGAGAAAGATGTGGCAGTCTGCTTCCGTAAAGATTACAGCCTTGGAAGCCCTATGGGGCAGTTCTACTCTGTCCTTGCAGGGTCGCTATGAGTTGGATTCGATTTGGTTTTGGTTTTAAAGAAGTGGCGGGCGCAGAACACTCAACAGTTCCTAGGCTTGAATAATGCTGTGGCCAAGAAGAGAGTCTGGTTACTGAAGGCAACTGCTGTAGCTTCTTTCTGAACGGACCCAGAGCTCCTGAGTGATTTCTGATCAATGGAAAGCTCCTTAATTCCCAGCACTTAAAATCAATATCATTATCCAACACTGATCATTCTGTTTGTTCCTTTGCCACCCTCACCACTCTGATGCATAAACCATTTGGGCATATTTTATTTTAGTATTTCACCAGGGTACTTTCAAGCTCTCTAATTAACAACAAAAACACATCAAGCAGGAAAGAGATGGTCTGACCCTAGCACATTCCTTTACCAAGTACTCTGTAGACAGGTCCCCATCTGGCATATGCATAGGAGCGCCCAAGCTCTCCAAGGCACCTACCGTGCTAGATTAGAACAGACATGAAATTCAAACACCAGCGAGTTGTTATAGGTGTTCTCTGAAAGGAACAGTGGTAAAATAATTAGTGCATCTAATTACCAGTGTGTTCACATATTTTATATTTTTAAAGGGCCACAGTAGTGCTATATGATAGAAATAGAATGCAAGCCACCTATATCATTAAAAAATTCCTAGTAGCTACATTACTGTTCCCGTTGCCGTTGAGTCAATTCAGACTCATAGTGACCCTATAGGACAGAGTAGAACTGCTCCATCGGGTTTACAAGGCTGTGATCTTTACGGAAGCCGACTGCCACATCGTTCTCCCTCGGAGCGGCTGGTGGGATCAAACCACTGACCTTTCAGTTAGCAGCCGAGTGCTTAAAACACTGCACCACCAGGGCTCCTTGTAGCGACATTAAAAACCATAAAAAGAAACATGGTAGATCAATTTAATAATTTTTTTAACCTAGTATATCCAAAATATTACCATTTCAACATGTAGTTAATATAAAAGATATTAATGAGATATTTTACATTCTATTTGGTATCAACTCTTCAAAATCCAGTGTGTAATTTATGCTTAACAACACATCTCGTTTTGGACTGGCCATATTTCAAGTGCTCAATAGCCGTATGTGGTTTCTGCTGTAAAGTGAGTTTTTGTTAAGTGGACTCCATGCTCTTAGGGATTTTGATAAAATCAGATGTCCTTCAAATGGAAAAAAACATGTTGATCTTGCTGAATGTAATAAAATTGCACTTATGATCGTAAATGCAGAAAATCATTTAAACTCACATTTAAAAAAAATGACTTTTTGAATTAAAAGCTTAACACTATCCCTTACTCCTAATACTCTTTCAGTTGGAGAACAAGTCATCGAATAAAAAATACTTAGAATAGAATAAAAAAAATACCTAGAGTGTCAAAAGAACGGAGGCCAGACATTCTCACAGGTGTTGAAGCTGCTGTTTTTATCTGACAAGCTGTTCACACCGTGGGGCAGTGAGTCCCTCAAAAGTGTGGCCTCAAGGCTTCCCAGCATGTCTATGTCTTTTACCCTTTTCCGTCTGACTTCTGCCATCATTTAACTTTATGACCTTGCTCCAGACTTCTTTGCCCAATAATATACTGTCTGCTTTTCTACTGTTCCTTGAGAGAAATAACAGCCTAGAAAGCTAAGGCCTGAATTAGCTGGTTGCCACTTAAGATTTGCTGCTTATCCTCATGTCTGCTGGGACCTGGTATTTGTCATGCACCTATGCAGTGCCAGGAGAGACCAACAGAGGCAAAAGCCAGTCCCTACCATGATGACGCAGTCGTTTTAGAAGCCGGAACTGAAAACATGAAACCATTAACAAACAGAAAATAGTAGAAGAGGGTGCTGAATGGTGTGGTGCAGATCTCAGGTGTAGCTGGACTAGAACGCTGCTGTCTTACGTTGACGGATTGGTCCACGTTGACCCTTCCGTTTCTAAATTTCTCATAGAAGGAGAAGATGGCAGAGTTCAGGGCCCCCAGTTTATCAGACGTATATTCCCTTTAAGCATGAAGAATACATCTTCTTAGAGGAGTGTTCCTACAGTGGGTCGTGGTCCCATGAGATTTGTGCATTGAAAGAACACCAGTTCCTGGTGGAATAATGTGGAAAAGGATAGTGATAACGGTTGCACTACATGAAGAAGGTAATCAGTGTCGCTGAAACATACATGCAAGAATTGTTGACTGGAGTATATTTTGTTATGTATATTTTCACCACGAAAAACAAAATAAAAAAAAAAAACTCCAATTCATTCTGTATCCCCCTTTTGGGAATTTGAGAGGCATGTTAGTATATTAAAGGCTTGGAGAAGTCCCACAGCTTTGAAGCTTTGCCTTTAACCCGGTATTAATCAAACTGATGAGCCCACAGAGCTCGGCCGCTAACCAAAAGAGTAGCAGTTCAGATCCACCAGGTGCTCCTTGGAAACCCTATGGGGCAGTGCTGCTCTGTCCTATAGGGTCGCTATGAGTTGGCATCGACTCGACAGCTGCGTCTTTGTTTGTTTTGGTTTATCCAATAGACCTAGTAGTGTTCGGCCAAACACATTGGGCAATGCTGCCCTACAGTGATTATCACCTCCCCCATAAAGGCTAAATGCCTGATTTGATTACAGCTCTGTCAGCCCTTGGGCCTTCCAGATGGGAATCTGGAACAGGAAGTAAGAAAGAGAAAGTAGCCCAAGCTATTTTAACAACAGGCCTCAGACTGAAGCAACCTCACTGCGTGTGGTTGATAAACATTTTCCTTCTCTTAAGGGAAAATCATGCTCAGAAACGAGCACATATAAATAATTTACCAAGCTGTAATATGCTATAAATAACAAGCCTACTAAATAATGAATTAACCCAACTGCTGATTCATAGGTAAATGTCTCTTGCAAAGCAGCATTTTTATGGATTTTACAGCTTAGTTAATATCCACTCATATTTCATTAGGATGGTTCAGGTGAAGTATTGGGGTAATAATCTGGATGTATTTGAAAGTGATAGAGCACGTATCAGGAGCTCGGGCAGATCTGGGGAGCTGCCAGGAACCCTTCTTTTCAGCCAGAACACAAGGGCGCTTGCACTAGGCCTTACCCTTCACCTTCCTCCATGGTCTCCGTCTGTCCAGCTCCTCAAGTGCAAGCTTTAGGTGCTGAGAAGGACACAGCCCTGAAATAAGAGAGAGTGTCCTCTTTGAGACCATGGGAGGGATGAAGGTAGTGATAGCTCTGGACTAGTGGAGGGAAAGGAGTCTGAAATCACTTCCGCCTACTGGACGGAGCCATCTCCTTTGAGACATCCTGACATAGTGATTAAGGACTCTAGAGCAGAACTTTTGGTATATGAATCTTTACCATTTATTAACTTTGCAACCTTGGGAAAGTCATTTCAGCTCTCTGTGGCTCAGTTCCCTCATCTATAAAACAGGGACGTACCTCATACAAGTTTCTATTGTCAAGTGCTAGAACATTGCTTAGCGCACAGTAAGAGCTGTTGTAGTAGTCATTAGGACTTGACTCCTTTAGGCTCTTCGTCTTGGCTTTCTCCAGCCCCACTATTGGACTCTGATAACTTAGCTCCTGCGGGAGGGGGAGTTGGAGGGTCTGGGTGGGAGGCCACTCACGTGCCTCCTCTTGTCTCCAAAGTATGTGAATGGGAAGCAGGAATTATGATTTAATTGTTGCTGTTGTTGTTAGCTGCTGTTGAATCGGCCCCTGAATCATGGCGACCCCATGCACAATGGAATGAAATTCTACCTTGCCCTGTGCTATCCCCATGAAGGTTGGAGATCAGATCACTGTGATCATTGGCTTATTTATTTATTTTTTATTGTACTTTAGATGAAGGTTTACAGAACAAATAGTTTCTCATTAAACAGTACACATATTGTTTTATGACAATGGTTAACAATCCCATGACATGTCAACACTCTCCCTTCTCAACCTTAGATTCCCTATTACCAGCTTTCCTGTCCCCTCCTGCCTTCTAGTCCATGCCTCTGGGCTGGTGTGCCCATTTAGTCTTGTTTTGTTTTATGGGGCTGTCTAATCTTTGGCTGAAGGGTGAACCTTGGGAGTGACTTCACCACTGAACTAAAAGGGTATCTAGGGGCCATACGCTCAGGTTTTCTCCAGTCTCTGTCAGGCCAGTAAGTCTGGTCTTTATTTGTGAGTTAGAATTTTGTTCTACATTTTTCTCCAGCTCTGTCCGGGACCCTCTATTGTGATCCCTGTCAGAGCAGTCAGTGGTGGTAGCTGGGCACCATCATTGGTTTATTTTTGGAAGGAGATCACCAGGCTTTTCTTCCTAGTCTGTCTTAGTCTGGAAGCTCCACTGAAATGTGTTTAACATCATAGCAACATGCAAGCCTCCACTGACAGATGGTGGCTGTGCATGAGGTATGTTGTCCAAGAATCGAACCCGGTTCTCCCACATGGGAAGTGAGAATTCTACCACTCAACCACCAGTGACCTAATATGATTTCATTAGAGTTAGGGAAAAAATGCTTTTGACTTCCAGTTATTAAGAGTAAGAACTGTTCCTTTACTTAAAGCAGTATCTGTCTTTATTTTTGAGGGATTATTTTTTCTGGGAGAGGTGACAAGCATTCTCAGTCAAATCCCTTTGAAAAGAAGGAAATCTGAATTTTGTAATCACACCTTAATATGTTAATGAGAATTGATTTCACAAAAAGATGCTACCCTTCCCTACTTGCAGTGATACTGAGTGCCCTGGCACATGGTGGGTAGAAACAGGGCATCCTTATTGTTCCATTTTCCCATGGGGATGGAGCTGGAGTAAGTGCCCTGCCCAGTATGCTTGCACAATACTGTCAAACTCTACCATCAACCTAATGGCTGCCCCATTCTGATGGAATGGAAGAGCAGCTCAGGCTTTGCTCCAACTTCTGGCTGATTACAGGCCAGTGATCTTGCCCCCTGACCCCAGCTATTCCTATCGATTACTAGAGTGGGCGTCCATGCTTACACAGCATCATAGATTTCACTATTATAGTGATTCTTGACAGCAGCCATCTGAAGCCCCCTTTGCCGTCACTTCCTTGGATCACTCTGCCATTTCTTTGCTTGCTAGTCTTTTGATTTGGTCTTTAGCTTTTTCTCTGTTCCCCTTTCCTACATGTTCCACTGACTTCCTCAGGTGCCTATGAGGAAGGCCACTTTTCCAGTCTTCCTTTCTCTATCCTCTGGGTTCAAAAATCTATAAGGATCATCCCCAGGTCCTGTGACTGCTCCTTCCTCCCAACTATCTAACCAAGCTTTAGGGTAGACCTATGGCAGTGCCCAGCTTTCTGCACTTTCAGGTAGGTGTGTTCACCTTGACTTGGGCCCTGTCTTTTGAGTTCTTACATCTGTCTGTCTGTTTTGTACGAAGCCAGTAGCAAGCAAGCAGGGGGGCCTTTGGATTGACAGGAATGGACTTTCTCAACCTTTTTTCTGAAATGCCTGGCACTAACACGCATAGACAGCTTACCTTTAATAGACCTCAGGCTGAGGAGGCTTGAGGTGCCTTCTAGGGCGGCCAGTCTGCCCAGTGCCTTCTAAAAGAAGAGATGAACCACCTACTGCTGCCGTGTATCCCTTCTCCCTTTAGCTTTGGGAGGAAAGGCTTCACAGCTCACAGTTAACATTTGGCCAAGCCCCCTCCTCACCCCCACCCCCGCAAAGTGGAAAGAAATACATGGTGTGACACTCACTTTGACAAAGCTCTTTTTCTTTTCTCTACTTCTCAAAAAAAAGAAAAAAAAAAGCCTAAAGAAATAAAAACAGTTGCTAAGCTACTGGGTGGGCTCTATTAGTGTGTTTTGTTGCCGTCCCAGCATTAGGGACTCATGTTATCATGTATTCAGTGGCTTAAACTAAAGAAGAGAGGAAAAGGGGGGGTACTGGAGAGCGCTCTTTTGTAAGTTCAGTTGTTTGTCTCAGGTCAAGTGCTTGCCTATGGAAATGCAGGTGACTTGGAGCATGTCAACTATAATTCTGTCTCCAGGTGGGAAAATGGGAGGGAGAATTCATTCCCAATTCTCACACTGGTTCAAAGAGAGTGATGATTTGGGGCCTTGCCTTTCTTTACCATTTATTTCAGAAACCTTGACTTGAGTTCTTTAAGCATTGTCTTTGGCATACATCACATGCAGTTGGTGCTACTGATGGGGCCTAGCCCCCAGCTGGCCCTGGTGAGCTCCTAGCTGAATGTTCCAGGAAGCCTACAAAACCTGTCCCTCTGTATTCTTAGCCAGAGTATAGTATTGTTTTGTATTTCGTCTTTTGCCTCCGTCATTTGCTTTTCAAAGCTGGGTGAATCCCAGGTTAAGCAAGTCCTCATTTAACAATATCCACTTAACCTCTAAACCATGTTTGGCACTTGTTAGTCCTGTCTGCTCTGTACAAACGCCACACCACCAATTGATACTGAGGAAAGCGTCACTACTCCAAGTCCAAAGGCGTCACCACTGAGAATGATGCAAAGAGAGGCTATTTTCCAACACTGCTTCACAACACCGGCTGAGTTGTTCAGAATGGCCTAATCCACCCATTGCATGTTGGTTCTCAGTGTGGGAACAATGGGAGCATTACTGACTTTAGACTTGTTTTCATCAACTAGCTCATTATGTGTAGACTTGGGCTTAGAAAAAACATCTTATAAAAATTAATGCAGCCTAGGACACCCTTTGTGGAGGCTACATTGAAAATCCATCTTAAATAAAAACCCAGGGAATTGTCCCTTCTGTCTTTCACCTGTCAGAATCAACAATAGAATTCTATAGCCCATTCAGTGGCATATTTAATTAAGCAACTTATTTGCTGAATGCGCTGGAGGTTGGCTGACAGTGCCTTTCACTGTTGACTTGGGTGACAAAGGATGTGGTGAGACATTCAACAGTTGGGTGGAATGGAAAGAAACTCTGGATTGCTCACACCTACCTATTTCTCTTGGCATGTTGTGTTAGCTCTGTTAATACACAACATAGACTTCCTCATATTTATTGGAAAAGTCAATGGACACCAACTTCTTCCACAGGGAGCCCTGACTGAGTTTTGCCCACATTTCCATTACAGAAGAAGAGAGATTTAGTTGTAGGTGGGAAACCTTAGCTTGTAATTTTCAAGAGAAAGGACAGTCAGGTGCTCATTTTCATCCTAACGCAGAGCATTTCCTCCCTGATCATCATTCTTTGTTTTGGTGGGAGTTCTTCCCTTTCCCTAGTGGATATTATTAGTATTAATGACATTTCTGGAGTGTTTACCTGGTTCCAGGCACATGTGAAAGCATTACCGCATTATCCCTCCCAGCAACACTATGGGGCAGATACTGTTAATATTCTATTTTACAGACGAGGCAATTGAGGCTCAGAAGACTTAAGTAACTTGCCTGGAGTCACACAACCAGTAAGTGGTGGAGTCAGGCGTGGAACCTAGAGATCCTCTACCTATAGCCCATGTTCTTTTTATTGTTATTATTAAATGTTTATTTTTAGTGGCAATATATACAACCCAACATACATCCATTCATAATTTCTGCATGAACAGTTCCATGACATTGGTTACATACTTCACACTGTGTCACCATCCTGTCTCTAGCCATATGTTTCATCATGGTTAATTTAGGCTCTCTGCCCTTGAAGTTCTCATCTGTGCATTAGACTGTTGTCAGTTTAAACTCACAGATAATTCTTTGTAAGAGCTCTGTGCTCAAGACAAACATTCTTTATTAACTGGGCTGAACTTTTGTTTAGTTTGATGATGACTTCATTGGATAATTTCGGTTCTAGGTTTAAAGATTATTTCCAGGCATTATATTCAGGGTTCCTCAGTTTCAATGGATCCAGTAAGTCTGGTTTCTACATGAGTTTCAAGTACTGTTCCATGCTTTTCCTCCTTTTCATCAGGACCCATCTGTTGGGTCCTGGATCAAAACTTTCAGTAATGGTAACATCCATCTCTTCTAGTCATTTTGGAAATGACACCATCCATTTCTTCTGGTCTCATGGTAATGGAGGTAGTAATTTATGGAGGCAATTTTAAACATGCAGTCCATTTCCTTCTCAGATTCCTAGGTCTCCTTCTTCCTCTGCTGTTTCGGGCAAATAGAGATCAGTTGTTGTATGGCTGCTCACAAGCTTTTAAGACTCCAGGCAGCAGTAGCCTATGTTTTTAACTACTACGTTGTATTATCTCTTTTGGAAGCCGTAAGGGTCTGTAATCCCAGTATAGCTGGCCCTCCGTATCCAAGAGTTCCGTATCTGCGGATTCAACCAACCACAGATTGAAAATATTTAGAAAAAAAAGAAAGTTCCAAAAAAGCAGAACTTGAATTTGTCGTGCACCAAGCACTCCGCTGAATCACACGAGTGAAGTGATGTGTAGGCATACCCTGCTGTAGCCCCCTGCCATTTCACGGATCCTCAGTCTCTCTCCAGCAATCCTTGTCTAAGCATTGTTTGCCTCTCCTCATGTCATTATCCCTAAACAATACAGTACTGTGTAACAAGGATCTATGTAACATTTACATTGTATTAGGTATTATAAGTAATCTAGAGATGATTTAAAGTATACGGGAGGGTGTGGGTAGGCTATATGCAAATACTGTGTCATTTTATATAAGGGACTTGAGCATCCGAGGATTTTGGTATCTGTGGGAGTCCTGGGACTAATCTCCCTCGGATACCGAGGGACAACAGTACTCTTGTCTCCTCACCCTTCCTGGTTATTGATAGTGGTGGTCGGTTGCAGTTAAAGTAGGAGACACATAGTCCTGCTTAGTTTCAGCATCAATATGCAATTTCAAATATAAGGATCTATTGAAGAGGTAAAAAAAACAAAACAAAACAAAAGCAAAACCAAAAACAAATGAACAACAACAAAAAAGGCAAACCATAATGTGTTTTTGGAGCTAGGGGCCTCAGAAAAATAGCTGTTTGGTTCCTGTTGGTCCTAAATTCAGCAAGCACAGGTTGAGCCTCTTACAGGACAATAATGCTCCGCGCACATTTAGCTTACAGAAGACTTGCCTGTATTTTGTTATGGTGATTTCATTTGATCCCCACAGCAATCCCTGGAGGCAGATAGCATAAATGTTACCATCTCCAATGGGGAGCCAGAAAGCTGGAGATGGAAACAAATTAGAACTGTAAACCATAGATGATATGGTCAGGTTGTACTGAGTTAGCTGAGCAGTGCACCTGGAATTTGCATTCTGATTATACTACTCCTCACACTCGCAAGATTTCCTCACACTTGTTGTAGGGGAAAAACATCACGAAGTTGAGTGAAGCAAAAAGTAAGTTTTATTTGGCATATGTTCAAAGGGGCAAAAGTGGGAAAACGGACAAGCATGCTGCTAGAGCCGTGGATGTCTAAGTCCAAAGAATATTACAGAATAAGCAAGAATGGGAAAATGGACAAGCATGCTGCCACAGCCATGTCTGCCTGAGTCCAAAGACCGTTACAGAATCATCAGTATATATTAACATTAGAAATGGGCAAAACCATTGAAAGCTTCACCTTTTCACAGCTTGGCAAGAGACTGTGAATCCTGTATTTTGAATTGTCTTTCTTAACAATCATTGGTACAGGTTTCAGTAACGACACTCAGGAGGGTCTTCATTGGTCCGGCAAATTTCTATTCACTAAATGTTAATAGAAAAGGAGTAGAAAGTCTTTTGTGTTCTGTTTGATTGGCTTAATGTGACAGTCTCCCTAAAAGATATTTTTCTTTTTTTACTTTTTCCCGTACAAAAATTTATACATACATTGTTATTTGAGTCTAATTGCTGTCCCCATACTGTGACAGCACACTCCTCCTCTCCACCCCTGATACCCCATGCCCATTCAACCAGCTCCTAACCCTCTCTGCCTTCCCATATCACCTCTGGACAGAAGCTGCCCGTTTAGTCTCTTGTATCTACTTGAGCTAAGAGGCACTCTCTTCACGAGTATCACTTTATGTCCCACAGTCTAGTCCAATCCCTGTCTGAAGAGTTGGCCTTGGAAATTGTTTTAGTTCTGGGCTGATAGAGAATCCAAGGGCCATGCTTTCTGGGGTTCCTCCAGTCCCAGTCAGACCATTGAGTCTGCTTTTCTTACTAGAATTTGACTTTTACACCCCACCTTTCTCCTGCTCCATCCGGGACCCTCTGTTGTGTTCCCTGTCAGGGCGGTCATTGGTGGTAGCTGGGCACCATTTAGTTCTGGTCTCAGGCTGGTGCAGTCTGTGGCCGTTTCTGTCTGTTGGGCTAATACTCTCTTTGTGTCTTTGGTGTTCTTCATTCTCCTTTACTCCAGGTGGATTGGGACCAATTGATGCATCTTAGATGGCCACTCGCTAGCTTTTAAGACCCCAGACACCACTCACCAAAGTAGGATGCAGAACATTTTCTTAATAAGCTTTGGTAAGCCAATGGACCTAGAAGTCCCCTGAAAGCATGATCCCCAGAGCCCTACCCCTGCTACTCTGTCCCTCGAAGTGTTTAACTGTATTTAGGAAACTTCTTAGCTTTGGTTTAGTCCAGTTGTGCTAACTTCCCCTGTAGTGTGTGCTGTCCTTCCCTTCACCTAAGATAATACTTGTCTACTATCTAGTTAATAAATAACCCTCACCCTCCCCCCCATCCTTGTAACCATCAAAGAATGTTTCCTTCTGTGTTTAAACCTTTTCTTGACTTCTTATAATAGTGGTCTTATACAGTATTTGTCCTTCTGTGACTGACTAAATTCACTCAGCATAAGTTCCAGCTTCCACCATGTTATACGATGTTTCACAGCTTCACCGTTGTTCTTTATCATTGTGTAATATTCCATTGTGTGGATATACCATAATTTGTTTATCCATTCGTCCGTTGATGGGCACCTAGGTTGCTTCCATCTTTTTGCTATTGTGAACAGTGCTGCAATGAACATGGGTGTGCATATATCTATTTGTGTGACGGCTCTTGTTTCTCTAGGATATATTCCAAGGAGTGGGGTAGCTGGATTGTATGGTACTTCTATTTCTAGCTTTTTAAGGAAGTGTCAAATCGATTTTCAAAGTGGTTGTACCATTTTACATTCCCACCAACAGTGTATAAGTGTTCCAGTCGCTCCACAACCTCTCCAGTATTTATAAGTTTGTGTTTTTTGATTAATGCTAGCCTTGTGGGGTGAGATGATATCTCATTGTAGTTTTGATCTGCATTTCTCTAATGGCTAATGATCGTGAGCATTTCTTCAGTGTCTGTTAGCTGCCTGAATATCTTCTTTGGTGAAGTGCCTGCTCATATCCTTTGCCCATTTTTTAATGGGGTTATTTGTCTTTTTGTTGTTGAGGTTTTGCAGTATCTTGTAGATTTTAGAGATCAGATGCTGATCGGATTTGTTGTAGCCAATTTTTTTTTTCCCAGTCTGTAGGTTGTCTTTTGACTCTTTTGGTGAAGTCTTTGGATGAGCATTTATCTAGTCTCTCTTCGGGTGCTTGTGCATTGTTACTTATGGTTTGTATTGTGTTTATGCCATGTATCAGGGCTTCTAGTGTCCGTATTTTTTCTTCCATGATCTTTATTGTTTTTAATTTTAGATTTAAGCCTTTGATCCATTTTGAGTTAGTTTTTGTGCATGGCGTGAGGTATGGGTCTTGTTTCAGTTTTTTGCAGATGGATGTCCAGTTATGCCAGCACCATTTGTTAGAGACTGTCTTTTCCCCAATTAATGGACTTTGAGCATATCATCTGCAAATAGAGATACTTTGACTTCTTCCCTACCAGTTTGGATGCTCTTTATTTCTTTATCTAGCCTAATTGCTCTGGCTAGGACCTCCAGCACAATGTTGAATAGGAGTGGTGATAAAGGGCAACCTTGTCTGGTTCTGTTCTCAAGGGGAATGCTTTCAAAATCTCTCCATTTAGGGTGATGTTGGCTGTTGGCTTTGTATAAATGCCCTTAATTATATTGAGGAATTTCCCTTCTATTCCTATTTTGTTGAGAGTTTTTTAATTATGAGTGGGTGTTGGACTTTGTCAAATGCCTTTTCTGCATCAATTGATAAGATCATGTGGTTCCTGTCTTTTGTTTTATTAATGTGATGGATTACATTGATTGTTTTTCTAATGTTGAACCATCCCTGCATACCTGGTATAAATCCAACTTGATCATGGTGAATTATTTTTTTGATATGTTATGAATTTTATTGGCTAGAATTTTGTTGAGGATTTTTGTGTTAATGTTCATGAGGGATATTGGTCTGTAATTTTCTTTTTTTTGGTGTCTTTACCTGGTTTGGTATCAGGGTTATGCTGGTTTCATACAAGGAGTATGGGAGTATTCCATCCTTTTCTATGCTGTGAAATACCTTTAGTAGTAGTGGTGTTAACTCTTCTCTGAAAGTTTGGTAGAATTCTCCAGTGAAGCAGTCCAAGCCATTGCTTTTTTTGCCCTAATTTCACCATCATATTTGAGAAACAGTTTTGCTGAATATATAATTCTTGGCTGGCAGTTTTCTTCCTTCAAGGCTTTATATATGTCATCCCATTGCCTTCTTGCCTGCATGGTTTCTTCTGAGTAGTCCGAGCTTACTCTTTTTGACTCTCCTATGTAGATTTGTTTTTCATTTACCCAGAGCTGCTCTTACAGTTCTCTCTTTATCTTTAGTTTTGGCAAGTTTGAATATAATAAGTCTAGGTGACTTTCTTTTGGGATCTACCTTATGTGGGGTTCGATGAGCATCTTGGATAGAGATCTTCTCATCTTTCACGATATCAGGGCAGTTTTCTGCCAACAAATCTTCAACAATTCTCTCTGTATTTTCTGTTATCCCCCCCATTCTGGTACTCCAATCACTCGTAGTTTATTCTTTTTGATAGAGTCCCACATAATTCTTAGGGTTTCTTCATTATTTTAAATCCTTTTATCTGATTTTTCCTCAAATAAGTTGGTGTCAAGTGCTTTATCTTCCATCTCACTAATTCTGACTTCCATTGCCTCAGTTCTGCTCCTGTGAGTTTCTGTTGAGTTGTCTAATTCTGAAATTTGATTGTTAATCTTTTGGATTTCTGATTGCTGTCTCTCTATTGATTCTTGCAGCCTGTTAAATTTGTCATTATGCTCTTCTCTAATCTTTTTAATTTCCTCTACTGCATTTTCTGTGTTTTGTTTAATTCCCTTCCTAATTTCCTGAAGAGGTCTGTATATTAATCTTTTGTATTCTGCCTCCAGTTATTCCAAGAAATTTTCCTCCTCCAGAAAATTTCTAGCTTCTTTATTTTGGGAGCTTGCTGAAGCCATCATGGATTGCCTCTTTATGTGATTTGATATTGACTGTTGTCTCCGAGCCATCAATAAGTTACTATATTTATTTATTTTATGTTTGCTTACTGTGCCTTAGCTTCTTGTTTGGTTTTGATATGCCCAGATAGGCTGCTCATATGAGCTGGTTTGATTATTGGCACCTTTGAAGCTCTAATGTCCTGTCACCAGGCGGTTAGATCTGTTACGAGGTATGTGAGCTCAGGAGTCCGCCCACTCCTCCTGTATGGATTCAGCTCAGGTGCCCAGATAGATAGCCACCAAGTGTGTGGTGTAGACTCTCAGTTACAGTCTTAGACAGGCTTGGGTGATTGGTATAGGCACAGGCATCTGGCTGCAGCAGGGGGACACATTCTGAGCAAGGCAGGGGGCTGAAGGCTGCCCTCGAGTGTCCAGAAGGAAGGCGTGTCCCTTGTTCCCTAAAGTGTGTAGGTGGGTGAGTTTTGCAGCCAAACTATGAGCAGCTAATGCTGTTGGCTGTAAGGACTGGCAGGCATCTCTTATTCATGGGCCCCTATCGCAGGTGGCTAGGTAGTGTGGGTGGAGCCACCAGTCCTCAGGCCCCTGATGTGGGTAGGTGAAGACCCCGCTTTATGGGTAGAGCAGTGTCAAATGTCACTAGCCTGCCACTTCACAGCCTTAACAGTTGTAATTAGAGTTCCGGTATATACCCTGTTGTACTGCGGTAATGTGTGCCTTTGCTGTTGAATTGGGCCCACACAAGTCTCTGCAGGGGGAAAGGCACTCAGAGTCCATGGATCCCTTTTTCCTGTGCCTAGGCAAAGGAGGTGTGCCTATCCTGGGTTCCTGACTTAGGGGAGCCGGCAGTTTATTTTTCCCCATTTGTTAATTTGTTCACTCTCCAAGGCCAGGATGGCTTTCTCCAAGGCCAGAATGGCTCCTGGCATGTGATGGATCCTACTTCCGGCCCAGGAGCCTCGGCAGTTGCTGAAGCGGTTCTGGATGCAGTGCAGAGCAGGGAGCAGGGAGGTAAATGGTACAGAGGTTTTTCCCTAAGGGGGGTGTTTTTGATCCACGGGGTAAGCTGTAAGAAAGTACTTATCTTTCGTCAATGGCTGCTTCTCACTGGTTCTGTGCAGCCGAGTAGACGCTCCACGGCTGGATCTCTCCCAGTGCGGAATACGCCTCCCGAGCACCGATGCTTGCCTGCCTTGCTGCTCACCCCTGAGCTGATGAGGCCTGAAAGGCTCAGGCTCTCATCCAGTCAAGTCTGGCAACTCCTCGCTGTTTCCAAACCGTCTCTCTCTCTCCCACCACTCAGTCTGGTTCCTCAACTCTGCCTTTGATATTCGAGTCTCCCAGATTGCCATATATGATCAAATCACTTTTGTTTTACCATCTTTGTTTTAAGAGTGTCCACCAGAAAGGTCTGACTACTCTGCCATCTTGGCCCCGCCTCCTCCCTAAAAGATATTTTCCAAGATTATCTTAGCTATTGTCTTTATACCTCAGGGCCCAGTTGATGTGTCCTTGTGAGTCCTTGTGAGCCCAGCTCCAGCTGGGTCACATTCTCTATGGTCAAGGATATCTACAATATTTTTTCCTAAATCACACTGTAGTAAAAGAAGTGTTGTGTTCGAAAAGCATAAGAATTGTCCCTTAGAGAGCTGTGCACCCTAAGTAGAATGTGAGCCACTTGAGAGTAGGGGCTGGGTCCTTTTTATCTCCTCAGCCCCTCAGTTCTTAATATATCAGCTAACATTTATTGAATGAATGAGTAGATTTTTTAAAGTGCTGATAACTTACTCCTGGTCTCAGAGAAAAGAGAGTAGGACAGAGCAAGGTATAAGAAACAAACAAACAAACCAGCTGCCATCGAGTTTATTCCGACTCATGGCCACCCCAGGTGTGTCAGAATAGAACTCTGCTCCATAGGATTTTCAGTGGCTGATTTTTCGGAAGCAGATCGCCAGGTCTTTTCTTCGAGGTGCCTCTGGATGCGTTCAAACTGCCAACCTTTTGGTTAAGTAGCTGAGCACTTAATTGTTTGCGCCACCTAGGGACTCCTAAAAATAAACAAAAACTAGTTGCTGTCCAGTCAGTTCGTACTCATAGCGACCCGGTAGGCCAGAGTAGAACTGCCCCATAGGGTTTCCATGGAGCATCTGGTGGATTCGAACTGCCAAAATTTTTGGTTAGCAGCCAACCTCTTAACCACTGCATCAGCAGGGCTCCTATCCACCCATAAATCCTTTGGACATAGCAGAAGCAGAATCCAGTAGGAAGTCTTCAATCTACTCATCCATCCTGACCAAGCTGGCCTGTCACCTCCTCTGTATCTCTTCCCGACTGCCTCCTCAGCTATTTACACAGAATTAATGGCTTTGCTTTGTGTGCTGCTGTAATGTTTCATACACATCTTTAGTAGAACACTTATCATGAGTGTGTATTCTTTTGTGTCTGTCTCTCCCATGAAATCAGAGGTTCTTCACCTAAGTCTATGGGCTTTGGGGAATCCATAAAGACCTTAAAATTAAGTGCAAGTGTATCTGTATGTAGTCTGGGGAGATGGGCCAGAATTTTCACCAGATTCTTGAAGAAGTTCATGACAGAAAGATGGCTAATAACTTTCATATATACCCAAAGTACATACAGCAGCACTTGCTGTGTGCCAGGCACACAGTACTTTATTTACAGGAATATAAGTGAACTTCATTTTATTCTCATCACAGCCACGTGAAATGAAAACCAAACCCATTGCTGTCGCATTGATTCCCACTCACGGCGACCACGTGTGTTACAGAGTAGAGCTGCTCCTTAGGGTTTTCTTGGCTGTAATCTTTATGGAAGCAGATTGCCAAGCCTTTCTTTTGTGGTGCTGCTGGGTGGGTTCAAACCACCAACCTTTAGGTTAGTGGTTGAGCACCCAGGGACCTTAAATATGATTATCATGCCCAGAGGGGGGAACTGAGACCAAGAGAGGTTAACTAACTTGCCCAAGGTTAGGAAACTAGTAAGTGACAGTGCTGCACGGTGGCTCCTCTATCTTGGCTTCTAACCACTATGCTCTCCTGACTTTTAACTGCAAGCTGCTTTTTAGTTGTTTGCATATCTCCTAGCACAGTGTCTGGCACATAGTAGGTGGTTATTGATATTTGTTGAATTGAATTGAATTAATTTACATCTCCCCTTCTTGCTCTGTAGAGATTTTGTCTTAGGAATCATTCTCAAAGGTCTGAGGCACGTGGTAGGGACTACATAAATCTTGGCGGGATGAGTAAAGAGAATCAACATGAGCAAAAGATAATTCATCAAATTTTTCGAGACAGATGGCTTGGCAGAGCATAAGCACTTAGTTTCCAGTCAGGGCTCCCTGGAGGCCTAATGCCCAGTCTCCACATCCATTCTTCACCCAGTTAGCTGACTAGATGGTTCAGACTGGCTAGAAGGTAACCCTGAGTATAGGCTAGGTAACTTTGCAGGTTTCATGAATCTGTGTGCCTTACTGCTATGTCTCTTACTTCCATGTGACCAACCAGAAGCCACCCAACCCCTTTGCAGGTTGACATGATTCAAATCTAGTTTCTCTGTGGTGTGTCAGCTAAGAGCCCACATTCCTTCTTGCCCTGTTTAACTGCCCTGATATAGGTGGACTGTCATTGCGTTTCTAGGATGGAGCCTTCTTGAAAATCAGCACAATTGCCTGTGATTGTGATGAGTGCATAGTGAATTGGCGAGCTGGTGAGTAACAAGGTGGAGTGGCGTCAGTTTTTAATCACCTTGATTACATGTTCCAAGGTTTAACTTTGTGGCCTCCACTGTTCCCCTAATTTTACCTGCTGCGATCTTATTTTACTTTTCATTTTGTTCTCTAATCACTGCCGATTAGAGCCCCGAGTCCATGCTGGTTCTGTTGCCTGCCTCTCAGCCTGATGGGCCTCTTTGTACTGAGGCACAGAACCCAGCTGGCGGCGGGACTTCCCAGGGCCCGGAAGCTTCGTTCCTCTCTGTGGGCAGTAAACTCCAAAGTTGCCAGCTTTGGAGTTGGATTGTCTCAAGTACAGTAGCTTAACATTTGATTTTAAAGTTGCTGGGTTTTTTTCTTACTTTTTTCCTAAATTAATCAGATGCATGAGCTAATTATAAGCCCGCAATTTTTTTAAGAAAACTGCCCTGCAGTAGAGACCCTTGCGCAAACTGTGCAGACTATTTTCTCAGTGATTAATATGCTTCTTTTATTTCCTTTGAGGTGGAAAACAGTTGTTGACAATGACTCCGTACCCATTTGGTTCAAATAACTAATTTTGCACCTGAAGGACTAATTACTGTAGTGACACCATCTTTCCCTATTAGGTCTCTCAATTGAAGAACTCCAAGTCATTTATAACCTTGGAATCTGGGGGACTAGTTTAATCCGTTCGTGGGCAGCAGAACAGTGAGCATTGTGATTATAAATATAGTTAAACCTCTTTAACTGAGCCTTTATTAAAAGTAATAATTCAGACAGTGTGAAGAACCAATCTGATAAGTCAATGACAAGAGGAAAGTAAGCTGGCAGAGGGGTTATTTAAACTGTCAAATAGAACACACTTTTAGAGGTGCCAGTTTGCATGCAGAGGATTGGTAGATATGTACAAACCATTCCATTAATAGACTTTAAGTATCTGAAGGTTAAAAATCATTTAGTCCAACTATTCATCACTCAAACAACATTTCTTGAGCAATGCTGTATGCTGGACCCTAGGATACATCTTCTTTTTTTTTTTTTTTTGACAACAGGCTTTATTGGGCTATATTCATATAACATGAATTCATCCATTTAAAGTGAACAACTCAATGGTTTTTGGTATATTCACAGAGTTGTGCATCTGTCACCACCATCAATGTTAGAACATTTCTACCACCCCAAAAAGAAACTCTGTGCCCTTTAACTCTTACCCTCAATTCTTCCATCTCCCTTCAGCCCTAGGCAACCACTATAGGGAAAAAAAATTTGACTAAAACACAGGACTTCCCTTTGAGGGTTCACAGGCTATTGAAAGAGACATCAGGCAATAAAGCATACCTGTAAATAGCATCATAGAATGTTGATGCTGAGGGGGACCAAGAAGATCATTGGTTATAATCTTCTCATTTGACAAACAGGGAAACTGAGGCCCAGAGCGGGGATATGAATTGCACAAGTATACACAGTTAGCATAGCCCAAAACTCACATATTCTGCCATCTTAGCCTGCTGCAATGTTAATGACAGCACAGACTTTGCGCAGTGTTGTTGTTGTTAGTTGCTGTCAAGTCGATTCCGACTCATGGTGACCCCATGTGTGCGGAGTAGAACTGCACACCATAGGGTTTTCAAAGCTTTGACCTTTCAGAGGTGCCACTGAAAAAAACAAAAACCTAACCCACTGCCATCAAGTCAATTCCATCTCATAGAGACCCTATAGGACAGACTAGAACTGCTCAAGGAGTGGCCGGTGGATTCAAACTGCCCACCTTTGGGTTAGCAGCCAAACGCTTAACCACTGCACCAGCAGGGCTCCTGAGATGCCACTGGGTGGGTTTGAAACTCCGGCCTTATGGCTAGTAGTTGAGTGCTTAACCATTTGCACCACACAGGGACTCTCATTAAGCTGAGTCTTAGTGTCCTCATTTGTTGAATAGAAACAGTAATTGTACCCAACTTACAGGACTGTGGTGAAGATTAAATGACCTAATATATGTAAAGTGCTTAGAAAAATGTTTGGCAGAGAATAAGCACTATGTAAGTTTTTGTTATGATTATTTTTATTACCTAGTTCTTGAATATGGAAACACATATCCCGTTAGATTCTAAAATGTGCTTCTCATATTTGTTCTTCAGATTTTAAATCTTGACGATCCTTGTACAGAGATTTTATTCAGTTTGGTCCAATACATATTTTTGAGCATTAGGGGCTGGGGATAAAAAAGATGTTCACAACATACTCCCTATACTTGAGGAATTCACAGTCAAGCTAGGAAGGCAAGTGAGCAGATACGTAGCCATAAATCAAGGCTGCCATAGGAACTACCCAGTGGCGTAAACATGAAGCCTAGAGGGTATTGGAAAAGCTTCATGGAGGCAGGGTCATTTGATCTGGGTTTTGAAATATGAGTCGGATTTCGTCAGGTTGAAAGGCATGAGAAATGACATTCCAGGCTAGGAAAACAGCGGAAGCAGAATTGCTAAGTGTTTTGTGTGTCCAGAACAGGGTTTTGGGGGATGTCCTAGGTGAGCCTGAGAATGTACATTGGGGCTGTACTGTGTAGGAAAAGGGAAGAGAATTGATATTTACTGAGCATGTACTAGGTCCCTGGGTGGTGTAAACAGTTTGTGCTTGGCTCGTAACCAAAAGCTTGGCATTTCGAACTCATCCAGCAGCACTGTGAAAGAAAGACCTGGAAATCTGCTTCCATAAAGATATAACTAAGAAAACCCTATGGAGCAGTTCTACTCTGTAACTCATGTGGTCACCCATGAGTTGGAATCAACTTGATGGCAGTGGTACAGGGACGAGTAGTTGTCTAAGCAACCTGGCCCCTTTTACATGATATAATATCATTGTCTTAGTTATCCAGTGCTGCTATAACAGAAATACCACAAGTGGATGGCTTCGACAAACAGAAGTTTATTCTCTCACAGTCCTGTAAGCTAGAAGTCCAAATTCAAGGATTCAGCTCCAGAGGAAGGCTTTCTCTCTCTGTCGTCTTTAGAGGAAGGTCCTCATTGTCATCGGTCTTCCCTTGGATTAGGAGCTTCTCAGCGCAGGAACCCCAGGTCCAAAGGACATACTCTGCTCCCTGTGCTGCTTTCTTGGTGATATGAGGTCCCCCATCTCTGCTTGCTTCCCTTTCCTTTTATCTCTTGTAAGGTAAAAGGTGATGCAGGCCACACTCCAGGGAAACTCCCTTTACATTAGATCAGGGATGTGACCTTAGTAAGGGTGTTACAATCTCACCCGAATCCTCTTTAACATAAAATTACAATCACAAAATGGAGGACAACCACACAATACTGGGAATCATGGCCTAACCAAGTTGACATATTTTTGGGGGGATACAGTTCAATCCATGACAGTCATTATGAGGGCTGCCCTTTTACCATGAGTGGGATCTCTTGAGTTGTTCACAGCTAGAGCAGTGGCTTTGCCCACCTCTTCTAGATAGCATAGCTGGTATAAGAGCTACCTCCCACCAGAGCTATGGTTCTGGTTTATGTGGGCAATACTATTACACCAGCTGACTCATCACTTTCTTTCTCATTGCTGTACACGCAGTAGTTCAGTAATGATCAAATTTGAATGTGCATGAGAATCAGTCACTAGGAGAACTTGTTAAAAATGTGGATGCCTACTATAGCATAGATAATCCCGCAACAATAGTTTTAACGAACGGTAATCTATGAATGGATACATAGATAGATAGGTGAGGGAGGGGGTAAAGGAGCACACTCACTGGCAGATACAGGTTCGGTGGTAGAAATTTCTAAATACATGACTGTAGGTGCTCCTCATATATTAATATAGACAATACAGCACACAGGTGGCACAGTCAGGGAAGCCTTTTAGACATAACTAAACACCTCATGGGATGAAGTTCCTAGGCTTGAAGGCAAAGGACCTTAGACATCTACGTCAGCTGGCACAACATAGTTCTTAAAGACAATGTTCTACATCCTACTTTGGTGAGTAGCGTCTGGGGTCTTAAAAGTTTGTGAGCAGCCATCTAAGATACAACTATCAGTCTCTTCTAGTCTGGAGCAAAGGAGAGTGAAAAAAACTGAAGACTCAAGGGAGCAATTAGTCCAAAGGACTAATGGACCACATGAACCACAGCCTACACAACCCTGAGACCAGAAGAACTAGATGGTGCCTGGCTACCACTACCGGCCTCTCTGACTGGTATTACAACAGAGGGTCCCAGACAGAGTGGGAGAAAAATGTAGAACAAAAGATCAAATTCACAAAAAAAGACCAGAATTACTGGTCTGACAGACACTGGAGGAACCCCCGAGACTATGACCCCTGGACACCCTTCTGAGAACTGAAATCACTCCCAAAGTTCACCTTTCAGCCAAAGATTAGGCAGGCCTATAAACAAGCAATAGCACATGTGAGGAATGTGCTTCTTAGATCAATCAAGTATACAACACCTGCCCCAAGACAAAGATGAGAAGGCAGGAAGGGACAGGAAAACCGGGCGAATGGAAATCAGAGAACGTAGGGTGGAAAGGGAATGGGGGAGAGTGCTGACGCAATGCGAGAATTGCAACCAATGTCACAAAACAATATGTGTGTAATTTTTGAATGAGAAGCTAATTTGCTCTGTAAACTTTCACCTAAAGCACAATTCAAAAAAAAAAAAAATGCAGATGCACAGAACCACCTCTTCTACCAAAGTAATTCAGTCGTTCAGTCGGTGTATCAGTTAGTTTTTGCTGTATAATAAAGCACCCCAAAACTTAGTGACTTAACATAGAAGCTTCACAGACACATCCAACTGCCCTGAGGGACCGAGCTACTCGGCTGAGGGCTAGGGACCATGGTCTCGGGGGACATCTAGCTCAACTGGCATAACATAGTCTATAAAGAAAATGTTCTGGATCCAACCGTGGTGAGTAGTGACCTGGGTCGTAAAAGCTTGCGAGTGGCCATCTAACAGATCTACTGGTCCCATCCCGGCTGGAGCAAAGGAGAGTGAAGAAGACCAAAGACACAAGGAAAAGATTAGTCCAAAAGACTAATGGACCACAACTACCACAACCTCCACCAGACAGAGCCCAGAAAAACTAGATGATGCCCAGTTACCACCACCGACTGCTCTGGCAGGGATCACACTAGAGGGTCCCCAACAGAGCAGGAGAAAAATCTAGAACAAAATTCACATTCACAAAAAAATAAAATAAAAGATCAGGCTTGCTGGTCTGACAGAGACTGGAGAAACTCCGAGAGTATGGCCTCTGGACACCCTTTTAACTTAATACTGAAGTCACTCCTGAGGTTCGCCCTTAAGCCAAAGATTAGACAGGTCTTTAGGGCCAACAATAACACCTGATGTTATGAAGCTTCATAGTTCAATCATGTATACCAGACTAATGGGCACACCAACCCAAAAGCAAAGACGAGAAGGCAGGAAGGGACAGGAAAACTGGACGAATGTAAATGGAACTTTTGATGGAGAAGGGGAGAGTGTTGGCACATCGCAGGGTTGGCAACCAATGTCACAAAACAATTTATATATTAACTGTTTAATGAGAAACTAATTTGCTCTGTAAACTGTCACCTAAATCACAATTTAAAAAAAAAAACTTAGTGACTTAAAACAACCATTTATTATTTCTCATGAGTCCATGAGTCAGTTGGGTGGTTCTGTTGACCTGGCCTAGGCTCACTCAGGAAATCTGGAGGGTCAGCTGGCAGCTGGTCTTTCTAGCATGGCTCTCTGTTGATTGCATCCCCTAGAAAACTAGCCCAGGCTTGTTCTCATTGTGCAGCACAGGTCTAAGCAAGGAAGCCAGGTGGAACTGTACACTTACTTTTCAAGTCTCTGCATGCATTCAGTTTGCGAACATCCCATTGGCCAAGTGAAGTAACATGATTGAGTCCAGCTTCAGAGTGGGAGGAGTCTATAAAGTTACAGGGCAAAGGGCAAGACTATAGAAAGGCCATTAATTGAGGCCACTAATGGAGTTAATCTACTACAGTAGGTTTAAGTCAAGTCTGGGAATCTGCATATTTAACAAGTATCCCAAAGTGATTCTGATGCACGTGATCCATGGACAACATTTTCAGAAATATTAGTTTAGTGTCTCTTGGCACCAGGATTGGAACTGCCATCATGGGAAGTTCAGGAAGCTGGAGGTGGTGAGTGAGAGAGCAGCTATCCTTTTTCTTAGTCCAGTTTATAATCAGGCCCCTTGGTGTCTCCAAGGCAGAAACTTAAATTAGAGCTGTTTTCCAGACAATCTCATCTAGTCATTTACTTGTTACAAAGAACAACCCATTTGGGTTAAAGCTGGTAAAGTATTCTGTTCCAATGCAAGTGGGAAAGGCATTGTTGGTTTGTTTTGTGTTGCTCATTATAATACGTATTTCTGTCCTGGGGAAACTCATAGTAATGTAAATGAAGCATCCAGGTGATTTATGGGGCATGTGATAGGATCATAAAGTTGGATGGGACCTTTCTTAGAATAATAATCCAAGCAAAGAAACTATGATCAGGACAGAAAAGAAGACATAGAAGAAATTCCAGTTATTTAGCCAATTGTATGAGGTTTTTGTTCCTCAGACCATTAGTCAAAATCTGGGATTAGAGATATACTTGAAGAGATCTGCCCACAATGCAGGTGATCCTCAAGCTAGGTGAAGGCAGGAATCATGTCGTGTATATCCCTTCAGTGCCTTTCACAGAGTCCGTGCTCAAAACTTATTTGTTCAATGAATCTCTGCAGATCCCTGGGATCCACTCTCAGGGATTTTGATTGAGTAGGGAGGGTAGTGTTCCTCACAATGTGGTCCCTGAGCCATCTGCCTCAGAGTCATCTATGGAATTTGCTTAAAAAGTTGATGTCCCCTCCACTACTAAACTCTAATCTCTATATATTTGCCTGTTGTAGCTGCTTTATATTAGTGAGGTCACACAATGTTTGTCCTTTTGTGATTGACGTATTTGACTCAGTACAACGTTTCCAAGATTCATTCGTGTTGTGGCATGCATTTATCAGGACTTCATTTCTCTTAAGGGCAGAGATACTGTTTAGGAAGCATTGAGTTTTTGTTTAAGGGGATGGAAAATTTGGCAGATGATATTGGTGATGGTTGTACATCACGATGGATGTAATTGATCTGATGGAATTGTCTATGTGAAAGATATTGAATTGGCAAAAGTTGTGTTATCTATATTTTTATAATAATAAAAAGCTGATGCCTGGGTCCCACCTTCCACTTCCTGAGTTTGATGGGTGAGAAACCCTACTTTACATGTTTATGAAATCCATGAATAGATGTTGTGTGCCTTCTAGTTGATATTTGACTCATAGTGACCTCATGTAACAGAGTAGAACTACCCTATAGGGTTTTCTAGGCTGCAGTCTTTACCGGAGCAGATCGCCAGGAGCTGCTGCCTGAATTCAAACCAGGACCACCAACCTTTGGGTTAGCAGTCGAGCACTTTGCTGTTTTGCCACCAGGGCTCCTTGTGAATAGATGTAACTGTCACTAATGTAATCTTGTCTGGAGGCAGTGGCATGATTCTCATTCTCTACCCTAAAGAGCCCTGGTGGCACCTGCCGTGGTTAAGCACGAGGCTGCTAACTGAAAGGTCAGCTGTTCGAACCTGCCAGCTGCTCTGCAGCAGAAAGATGTGGCAGACTGCTTCCGTAAAGATTACAGCTTGGAAACCCTATGGGGCAGTTCTACTCTGTCCTGTAGGGTCACTATGAGTCGGAATTGACTCAACAGCAATGTCTTTTATTTACCCTATGGTTCAGGGCACTGACCTGAGAACCACCACAACTGTGCGTGTGGAATTTGGGGCAGCCATTTAGCACCTCTTGAGCTTCCGTTTCCTCCTGTTTGATTGTGTTTTTTTTGACTCTTTTTCCTTGGAAGCCAAAATTTAACACTACATCATCTTCCTCTTTCTTTTAGGAGATGGGAGTTGGAGGGCATTTGCATTGTAACCCTACAAGCAATGGTAGGGTATGAAATTGTGAGCTGTAAGGTGTCACTTGCTCCTTAAGACTTTTCTTTCCCAAGTGTCTTTGAGAATGTAGACTTTCCAAGTTCTGGCGTTTAAGGGGGAAATGGAGCCATGAACCTTCTTCTTGTTGTTAGCTTCGGGGGAGGGGGGTTGTGGAGTTACAGGAAAATGCTCTCCCAAGCACAGGGGATTGGGAGGGTCAAGAATGACAGAGTTTTGTGAGTGCAGACTTCACTCAAGACTTTTCCTTCCCAAGAATGGCAGAGTTTTGAGACAGCATAATTTCCTTTGCCCCATGGCCTTCAGTTGTAGGAATCACTTGTTTTAAAGGCACATTTTGAAATACCAAGACAAACTGGCCACTTTCTTCCCCTTCCAGGAAGCAAAGCATGTTAATTTAAGTGTGGAATGTGACATTTTGAAATGTGAAGAGGTTTTTGGGGAGTAGTTGGGGGTTTTAGTGGGATAGCTCCCTTTCTGTATTTTTCTCTCTCTGTGACTTATTCCGATAAACCCAAACCAAACTCCTTGCCGTGAAGTCGATTCTGACTCATAGCGATCCTGTAGGACAGAGTAGACTTGCCCCATAGGGTTTCCAAGAAGCAGCTGGTAGATTTGAACTGCTTAATGGAAACCCTGGTGGTGTAGTGGTTAAGCGCTATGGCTACTAACCAAAAGGTCGGCAGTTTGAATCTGCCAGGATTCGAGTTGGAGTTGACTCTGGCAATGGGCTTGTTTTTTTTTTTTTTTTTAAACTTTTGGTTAGCAGCTGAACTCTTTAACCACTGTGCCACCAGGGCTTTGTATCTTATTGTGATAGTGATTTTAATTCACCTGCCTGGCCTCCTGGAGGAGGGGTTTCGGGAAAGCCATTTTCTCAGCACCTCCACAAGTGCAGGAGTTCCAGATGGGCAAAGAAAGGCTGTAGGGATGTTTCTAGACCCAAAACAAATGGATCAAGTCAGCCAAGCTTGAATTGTCTTCTGGTTGGGGAGGTTTCCATGTAGCCAGTTAAGAATATTAAGGAGTCTTCCCTCTGGGAGCAAATGGCCAAACACTGATGCTGAGTTTCTCCCAGCAAAAGCACTATCTGCCATGGCATGACCTTCCCTTCACAGGAGCCTTTTAGCTTTGGTACTGCTCTGCTCTGATGCCCAGCATCCCCTGCCTTCAGTCTCTTTCCTCAGTATCCTTTTGCATTGCCTGCACTTCAGCCAAAATCACGCCTTGTGACTTTTCTATTCCTAGTGTGCTTGCTTCTCACAGCGAGGAATCTGTCATCTATTTCTTGAACCGTTTCTTTCATGTCTTTTAAGGTGTTAACATTTTCAGTTTTGCCACCGTCAGCAATTTTGCCTGCCCTGACATGAGCTCGATAAAGAGCAACAGACATTGAGTAAAGACCTAGCAGGACTCCGTAAGCATAGCCCTGATGCTGGGCACACTCTCCTCCCCGCTCAGCTTCATTCATCTCTGCTCGTCTGGCTCCTTTTCTCCCTAGGCTACCTTTATTATTTTATCTCCCGTCAGCCATGAAAAGAGTCAACCATTTTAAATGCTTTGTTGACAACGGAAATCAAGTTTCACCTCCTTAGATTTTATTTGAACTGTGGGTATCACAGGCCCACTACTTCACGGTACCTGATGTTATTTTTATATTGGTGTCATGGTATTCACTCCTTTCTGGAACAGGATTTCACACTCTTGGGGTAGTTTCAATAGTATGGAGCTGGCAATCTTACCCTATAGAATGCTTTGTACTGCTAAGGAGCATATGCCTTGGAGTTAGTTAGATGCGTTTCAGTCTTGGCTCTAATACTTAGTAGCTGTGGAACCTTGGGCAAGTCATTTCATCTTGCTTGTGTCTCAGTTTCCTCATCTGTAAAATGGAAGCAGCAATAGTCCCAGCCTCATAGGTTAGTTGTGAAAATTACATAAGAGAGACTCCTTGTGAATTGCTTACCATAGTACTTGGAGTATATCATGGACTCAGAGATCATCATCATTATTATTTAACTCCCTCAAGTAGGATTAGCAGAGAGTTCTACACATTGTTCCTCTAGTTCAAGGTTGGCATACCATCACCTGCAGACCAAATCCAGCTTGCTGCTTGTTTTTGTAAGGCCTGCAAGTTAAGAGTGATTTTTCCATTTTTAAATAGTTTAGATGAAATCAAAACAAGAGTACTGTTTCATGGCATGGAAAAATTACATGAAGTTCGTACTTCATTGTCCATAAATAAAATTTTATTGGAACACAGCCATACCCATTCATTTACCTATTGTCAGTGGATGCTTTTGCTCTGCAACAGCAGAGTTGAGTATTTGGGATAGAGACAATATAGCCTGCAAAGCCTAAGTATTTAGTCTTACCAGCCCCCACTCTAGGACATTTAGTTGTCTCTCTGGAACATCACAGGGATGGATAGTTCAGAACTTACTTTCAGACAGTCATCTCCACCATCCCAAAACTGTGTGTGTATATTTGTGTGTGGAGAGTGATTTTCAAGGGAGGAAATTATGCATGTCCATGTAGGACAAATGAGACGAGGCTTTTGTGGCTTTTTTAGCCAAGTGTTGACTTTGCTCCTTTGAGAGATCAAGCAGAATTTAAATGTAGTGGCTACACTGGTTAGATGAATTTACAGTTTTTCTTGTTTTCCTTTCCTCCATCAAAACCTTCTCTGCAAGGAGAGAACGAATGATTACTTTTTTCTTTGTAAGATGGATTGAATTGCTCTTATTAGGGGTACTTTGATTCTAAGGAGTTGACTCTGAATGTGGTACACCGAGGCAAAATCTCATCTCAACAAACACCACCATAACATCCTGCTCTCCCTAAAAAGACAATTTCTGTAGAGAAGCATAAATTTTTAGAATATTAACTTTGGAAAGAGTCTTAGAGATCTACAGGGATGATATTCATATTAATATCACTCTGCTAATATAAGTACAATATCCTGTTTCAAGGCAAAATATTGTATAAATGAACAAGTCCTAGTCCATTCAATCTATTCAACGAAGATGGCCTTTAGTGGGTGTTTGTGTACTGGAACTAGATTACAATATCTGGAAGATATTAAATTTCATATGCTTTACAAAATGTGAAGTTATCGAGACACACAAACATAATACCCAGTTTTGAATGGTGAGGGTCAGGTGGAATAGGAATGTTTCCAGTTTAGGGGGTCGAGACTCTAGAGTTCTGGTCCTCAGATCCATCCTCCTCCTGGCCTGTGGCCTTAATGAAACACCTCTTCAATAGGGATGAGTTATTCACATGGCTGGGAGGGGGCAAATGAGAGGGGAAGGTCTGGCTTTCGAGGGGAAGGTGTGGGTGTGGCTGAACTATGCCGACATATCAATCTGGACTTCTCTGTCAGGGAGGAGCTATAGGCTGGGAAGGCTGCAGGTGGGAGAAGGGAGCCTGGACTGCCCCAAGGGGGAAGGAGAGAGGCAGGGAGGCAGGAGAGGAGCTGCTGGGCCAGATTGTGTGGTGAATATCTTAGGACCTCTGACTTCTCCCTCCTCTCTCTCCCTTCCTGCACTTTGGGCCCTCATACTTATGGAACCAGTGTTAAGGGAAGACGTACTTTTTAACATTTGATTTTCCCATGGTGTGCTCCATGTTTCTTTGTATAACCAGCAGGCCGAGTTGACAAAGACACATGAAGGCAGACGGTAGCCACATGTGTATAGAACTGGCACTTCAAGTTCATATGCAGTCCTCACACTCTGATGTTTCATATCTTATCCTTCTCTGAGGTGTTGATTCCAATCCCTTTTGCCCTCTGGTCCCCTTACCCTTTCTTTTTGGCCCATAGGAGGCACATTGAACATCCATTGGCAGTGACCATCAGTGACCATCAGTAGTGACATATATCACAATTTCCTCTTTGTACACTGCAGTGATGGCTTTCCATCTGGATGAGGTTTGGGTACAGGGTAGACCTCTGGCTATCTCATCAAGCTGCTTTAAAGAGGATTCATTCTGAGTGTTCAAACTCCCTCTCTAGCAAGAGAGCAACAAAGCCAATGACCTTTGTCTTATGAAAGAATTAAGCAGGAGAACAGCAGTGGGCATGGCTAGAGATGTTGGCACCATGCAGTATAAAGACCTGTGGACCTCAGCTCCTTCCCCCAGGATGAGGCCAAGAAGAGCTCCGGGGCTTCCAGTCTCTGGTGCATTTGGTGACTTTTTGCCTGATGGTGGGTGGTGTACAGGCATCTGCTTGCCTGCTCATTGCAAGGTTTTGAGTGGTGGGTGGTGGGAATGGACCTGGCCAACACAGGGGGAATGTTGGCACTGTCCCTGAGCTGCCATGTTGGTAACTCCTATAGAATTGTTCAGCCTCCCAAGCTCAGGGAAGACACCTGAGTAAGAAAACCCCATGTCAACAGTCCTTTTGCCATATTTATCCACTGGAGTCATACTTTTATAACAGGCATAGGTTTAAAGGTGTAAGTAAAGCCAATTATTTTAGTTCACTATTGATTTTCATATATAAGTTATCTATATAGTTTTGACTTAATAATAAAAATAACGTCCTGGAGTTTTATGCCTGGCCATGGTGGTTGTGCAGTCTGCCAGTGAGAGCCCTCTGCTCTTAGGCTGTTTCTTTGTACAAGGAAGCATGTGTTAAACACATGCCAGCTTATTAATAAAAGCTACTGTTTTTGAGAACAGTCATGCATCATCCAGGATACATTTTGGGAAAGGGACGTTATATGACTTGGATGTTGTACGAACACCATATTATATACAGGCAGTCCCCAGGTTATGAACGTCCGACTTACGTACAACCTATAGTTACAAACCAACACCCGTAAAGCTTATTTTATTAAAAACCACAGACATATATGCAGTTGGACGTTGCTCAAATGGATGTTATGCGGCACGTGACTGTACTTACTTTGTGTACTAGACATTGTACAAAATGTTTACAAACATTATCTCATTTAATGCCTCTGATAATTCTATGAGGTAGATTATTTTTATACACATGTTGTTAGTGCTGTCGAGTCAATTCTGACTCATAGCGACCCCATGTGACAGAGTAGAACTGCCCCATAGGGTTTTGTTGGCTGTAATCTTTATGGGAGCAGATCGCTAGGTCTTTCTCCCTTGGAGCTGCTGGGTGGGTTTGAACCACCAACTGGTTAGCAGCCGAGCACTTAACCATTGTGCCACCAGGGCTTCTACATACATGTACTTTCAGATGATCATTTATACACATGTGGGATGTGTACAGATGGGGAAACTGAGACTCAGAAAACCACTGGCCCAAAAGCCACAGCTAGTAAACAGACTTTGGAATTCCAAGGCAGATCTAAAAAAAAAAGTCGCCATGGAGTCAGTTCCAACTCTTCGTGACCCCATGTGTGTCAGAGTAGAGCTGTGCTCTGTAGGATTTTCAGTGGCTGATTTTTGGGAAGGAGATCGCCAGGCCCTTCTTTCAAGGTGCCTATGGGTGGATCCGAACCTCCAGCCTTTGGGTTAACACATAAGCGCATGAACCGTTTGCACCACCCGGGGGCTCCAAGGCAGATCTGCCTGACTTCATATGCCATACTCTTCTCACCACGTACATGAGCTTCTGTAGGGCACTTTTCTTGGAGCCATGTCCATTAGCCAGTATCTCAAAGACTTGGACAGCCAATTTACCAGAGTGAGAGCAGGAAACTAGGAAAGCAGCTCCAAGGGAGCTGTTTCCTGGGAGACTAGGAGAACTGAAGAGAGGAAGTCCTAGCTTGTAGAAGGGCAATAAAAGGAAAAATAAGGAAAGAAGCTGGCTGCTTAGCTAGCCAAATAGAGATAGCCTTGGGCTTAGAAGCAGGTGGACACAGCATCCATAACTGAGTAGGGCTGGCTCAGAACTGTTCCACGGCCTGTCTTGATTTCCTTCAAGTGTCCCTTTTATCTGGATTCCTTACCATGGCTCCGGGGCACAAGGCAGCTGACCACCTTCTGAGGAAGAAGGGGGTGGGGCGGGAGGTTCAGCTCATTCTTGAGGCTGTATCTTCTAGGGAGACCCTGTAGCTTGATGGCTACAGGGAAAGGAGAGAGTTTGAGCACCATCCCGCCCCGCTTCCAGGTGACACCCCCTCGCTCCCCCGCCTGATCTGGTCCTCCTCAGTCCTAGTTCTGGTCATATGTAAGGTGTGTCTTGGAGACTGGAAAACCGCGACAGCTCAGTTTAGTGTTTGTACGTGCAGAACACTAGGCACAGGGGGCGCTAAGGAGCATTCATGGTCCCCTGCTGTTCCCTTGGTCTCGCCATCAGACTGAGTTTTCGCCTGTTGCCAATGTCCTTTGAAATATTTAATTAGCTCCTCAGAAGTTTAGCAACACGTCTTCTTACAGGGGGAACAGCTGGCCTGCTCTGTTTTTTGAACCTGAAAGTTGATTTTGGAATGAAGGGTTGTTTTCCCAGGAAAGTGTTACTACTTTACAGTTTCCTTCTTGTCTCTGAAACCAGAGGGAAGGCAGGCGGCTGGGCCACATAAGCAGACCCCACCCTGTGAGGACAGAGAAAAGATGCATCCAATTTCCCGTTTCAGCCAAAGACGACTGACAACAAAGTTAGCAGGATGCAACCCTATTGAGATATGTTACCACCACTGTGCTGTGCGTTTTTAGGCGAAAACAATAAGCAGATTCCAGAAATGACTGCCATTACTCCTGTATCTCCAAGATTTCGTTTTTCTCTTCTCACTTGGTTAGTTTTCCGTTAGCTCTAAGAGCATCAGTCTGATAGTTTTCTTCAGTTTCTTGTATGGCTTCACTCATCATCACCACCATTCCACACACACCTCCATTAAATAGTTAATTTCTCTAATGACATGTTATGCAGGTATTTGGTATTACAAACAATGTTTAACTGTCTTCATTGAAAATAGGTAGCAATTAAAATCTATAAACCCCTTAAGCTTCTAGAAAAGATCCAGTTTACAGCTTAGCACTAATATTTACTCTAGAGAGGAAAACATCTTCTGTATTTATCTGGTGTATCAGTTTTATTATCAGTAAAAACAAAAGCCACGTGTTTAATTGGATCCCTTAGGTATCCATTAAAAAAAATACTAGTGGGATTCCTAGCTTGCCAGAATGGCAAGAGCATCCTAGCAACATCTTTTGTTTTGAATCCTTCGAGGAGGCAGGCACATATTTTGTATTTCCCTTCCGACTTCCATGCTGTGAGCTTACCAAATGGTACACACTCAAGTGCAGGCTGCAGAAGTCCTCTGGGAGAACGGAGACTCACAGCATGCAAGAGACCAGAGAGATAGCCACCTCAAGCTCTTTTCCCACGTTGGGCAAAGGGAGAAAAGAAACAGAATCATCCACCTGGCACCAAAATCCTGCTAGCCTGGGGTTCTGGGCCATTGGAAATTTGCTATGCAATCTTTCAGAGGACAATCCTCCCAAGTCCTCTTTTCAAATAAAAAATGTTAATATTTCTTTCCATACTTTACCTCACAATCAATATTCCATTTTCAAGGCAGTGAAACTAATCAAAGAATATAAAATGAATGTAGCCCAAGAGAATGGAGGTAGCATTCGTAAGCTGCAAGTGGAGTTGAGGGAGAAAATAGAACATTTGTAACCACGGGATGTTCTTCCTTTGGGTTGATTTCTACAGGATGCATGAGGCAAGCTCCTGTGGCATGGGCTGCTGAGTTTGTCTCTTGAAACACCAGAATCAGGAATCAGGAACAATACTGGGTTAAAAACCAGCCAGGTTTCTTGTGAAGGCCCTTTTCTCTGTGGTGTTGGGATGCTTCGAGTAATGAGATTGGGTGTGTGGTGCCTCTGGAGTCCATACTTGAAGAACAAGGTATGATGAAGCTGTCCTGCACTAAGAGGCGGGCTATGGGGCAGTAGTCAGCACAGGAGATGGTGGGAGGGAGGCACTTTAGAGCACTGCTCCGACATATTCTGGACTCTTAAGAATTAGTTTTCTCTCCCACCCCACCTCACCTTCATCTCTTCTGTGTCCTTTCAGTTTAACCTTTGTGTGCAGGTAAGGAGGACAGTGTGTCCTGTGAAGTATTTAAAAGAGAAGCAGAGTAATAGTGTGAATTTACTGAGACCTTTTAGAATGTACCATGGGATAATCTCACACACATCTCATTTAATTTTCCCCACAATGCTATGCGAACGATAGTGATATTATCACCACATTACAGATGGAGAAAGTGAGGCTCAGAGAGGTTAATGTAACATACCAAGGTCACAAAACCAGTCAGTGGCAGAAGCAGATTCAACAGGTCAAAGGTGAAAGAGGACATGGTGTTTTATAGGGAGATAAACACTGAAACTGTTTGGGATGAAATAAAGCAACCCATTTATCAGGGTTTAGGGGTTTACATGGGACAACACTGTCCTACTCCACAGCACCTCCCCTATCTAATTAGTGTCTAATTAGTGATATTTTCAAACAGAGATGCATTTCTGGGAACATTGTAATTCTCCCAAATTTGAAATACCAGTTTCTCTTCTGTATTAATCTGGTGTATCACTTTTGTTATCAATAAAAACAAAAGCCACGTGTTTAATTGGATCCCAACCCATTGCCATCGAGTTCATCCTGACTCATAGCAACCCTATAGGACAGAGTAGAACTGCCTAATAAGGTTTTCATGGAGAGGAGTGGCTGGTGGATTCCAACCACCAACCTTTGTTTAGTAGCCGAGCTCTTAACCCCTGCATCACCGGGGCTCTGAAGGGACTTCTAGGACCTAGAAATTCACCTCTGGCTAATGGTGCTGATCTTCGTTTTAAGGATTCTACCCTTGGCTCCAATTCACTGTTCACAGGAAAGAACCAAGATGACGTCGTGCTTTTCTGATAGGCCACTAAAAAACAAAAACGATTGCTTTCAACTTGATTCTGACTCGTGGCGACCCCATGTGTTATAGGGTAGAACTACTCCATAGGGTTTTCTTGACGGTGATTTTTATGGAAGCAGATCGCCAGGCCTTTCTTCTGTGGCATCACTGGGTGGGTTCAAACCACCAACCTTTAGGTTAGTGGTTGAATGCAAACCATTTACACCATCCAGGGACCTAATAGGCCACTAGAAAGAGTCAAAAGATCGTTAGGCTCAAGGACATAAATTGCTCATTATCCAGAGCCTGGTGGAATGAATGGTGGCTTGCAAACTTTGTAAAGTGGAAAGATACTATTCTAATAATTCATTTAACATTTACTGAGCACTTACTCTGGGTCACTCCTCTTGCTAAGCTCTGGGGATACAGAGATGAGAAAATCCTTGCCCTTGAGCTCACTGTTATTTAGGGAAAGAAGAAGTAAACAAATAATTGTAAAACCCTAGATAAATGCTATGATGAAGGTTCTGGGGGTGCTTGGGACATTGTGGCTGGATAATGGCAGCTTTAATAGAAGATTCTGAGGCTTGTCCGCATTGGACTTGACATCGGCCTAAAGCCAAACACACTTGTCTTCTAAAATGATTTTATTTTAACGGCATCAACTTTTTATTACGCTAACTCAAAGGATGTATTCTGTAGAGGTTTCTGGAACCGTGTTTCCCCCTTTAAAATAACTAACTATATGTTCTGACATGTTTCAGGGGATACTTCTTATAAAGTAGCACAGATAAGACAATACTGAAATACATCAGTGTGCTGTGAAGCCTGACTCAGTAATACACAAACGACTGTACCTTAAAACATAGAAAGAAAAGCAAAATGCTAAAAATCATTAAATACAAGAGACAGTGTGGTATAGTGGAACAAGCAATGACTTATGGACAGGAAGACAAAGGGTTCACTACTGGGTATTCTGCTGAGAGACCCCAGTAGGTCCCCGCTCGTCTCTGGACCTCAATTTCCTGGTCTGTAGAATGGCTGAGAGGTGTGGATTAGAATATCAATCTCTGAGTTCCTTTTTCAAGTTGCTAAAATCTTGGACTTCTCTGGTAATACTGCATCATTCTGAATTCCACACTGTAGCTTGCCATAGGTGCCCCTTTGGCTTCCTTGTTTGCATGTGTAGGGCAGTACCTCCTGGGAACACCGAGCATTGGGATGTAGGGGGTATACTGAAGGGAAAAGCAGCTCTCCCTTGTGAATGGAACTTTCCCTTCTCACTTCTCCAAACTGGCTGTCAGCGAGAACCTTCCCTCTAGATGGCCAACCTGAATTCTATACTGGAATCAGCTTTTCTTAAAGAAGAACATTTGAGAACTTGCCTCTTCTTCCTCATTCTCTCCATCTCTGAATTCATACACGTGTTTCATGTGCACATACACATGTACACACACGTGCACGTACATGCACACATGCTACCACCATCAATAGAGAGAGAGAATTGGGCCCAAACCCGCATTTTCACTCAAGATCTCAAAGTGACAGCTATATTTTTACACGGTCAGGTATTAAATGGAATCCCATTCTCCTTGTCCAGTTTCAGACAGGGGAAAGAGCCCAGAATTCCAGTCATGATGGTGTTCTTGGCAATCTTCAGTTATTCAGTATGAAGACTTCAGTTTTCATCTCACTTGGGAAATGTATGGGGCTTGGTATTATGGCTTCTATCCCTATTACTTTGCTTTGAGCTTAATAGACTTTTTTCCTTCAATTATGGACCTCTCTTCATCCACCAAATGCCCACTGTAGTCAAGGAGAACGGACATGACAGATTAATTGAACCTTCATGTCTTTAGCATTGGTGGGCCACGAACTTCTTGGGCTTGAAGTTACTTTTATTCCTTTGAATTCAGCCCAGTATCCTCCTTTAGCTGTGGGTGCATTTACATCCCTAGACTCCATTAGTTAGGTACAAGCAGGTGGGCTGCTCTGGGGGCACTGAAGTTTTCTGGCTCAAAAAACGTAATGCAGTGTTTTGCAAATTCACCCCTTCGTCTCTGCCCTACATTTTCTTTTCCGTTCCGTGATTTTAGCACTTTAGGTTTACATTAAGCTCTCAGCTCTTTAATGTAGACTGAAAAAAAAAAAAAAGAAGAAAGTGTGGCGCAGAATCACCTTCCCACTGACAAAGTAGGAGCTAATTGACTCCAAGGGATCCTTGCGTCTCTTGTCCCTTTCAGGGACCTTAACAGCTCTGTTGACTTTGCTTCGTAGTTGGAGGCTGCATCTGTAGACTTATTGCCATACGGGCGAGGGGGTGTTTGGCGGGTTGTTGTCAAGAGCCTAGTGCTCCACTTGCCATGGAGGGCCTATTGACTTTAATGGTGACCATCTGGGCCGACACCTCAGAAGATGTCTCAGCTAAGGCCTGTTTCATGAATGGACCTTTATTTATTTCAAAGCCACGCTGCTGTTCAAACCTGAGCAGTGCATTTTATGTGCCAGGCACTGGAAGTACAAATGAAAGTCCTTCAGAAAACACTCTCATTAACTTTACCAATCCGTGGGTGATTGCCACTTTCTCTGCAATCAGGGCACAGCCATTCCTTTTTATTGAAAACATATGGTATGTACTTAGAGCAGACCCTAGGCCAAACCCAGCAATGGTGCCATCAAGGAAAGCAGGAATTAAAAAGGGGGAAATGATGTCCAGGTGGCAGGAGGAATTCAGTAGGTGGGCTGAGAATTATTTGTAGTTAAAAGCTTTCATAAGGCAAGCAAACATGAGTTAGATGAGGTTTGCTGGTCCAGAGGCAGCCAGTGTCTGCCTAGCTGAGGGGAAACTTGGAAAGGATTCTCAGAACTGTGCCTCGCACTTGACCCAAACCTTCCTCTGTCCTTGCCCTCCTCCTTGAACATGTTCAATGCTTTGAGACTTTATTTAAAATAATGCCTGCCAATGGTCAGAAAGTGCTATGTGCCAGGCATGGTGTGAAGAGTTTTACTCACATTATCTCACGTCATCCTCACATGGATCCTGTGAGGCGCATGCTATTATCCCCATGTTACAGATGAGGAAACTGAGGCCCAAAGGTTAAGTTGATTGAGGTCACACAACTAGGAAGTCTCAGAGCTGAGATTTGATTCCATCTCTCTCTGACTTTGAGGCCCTTGCTCTTAAGTTCACCACTCTCCTATTTGGAAGTCCAGCAAGAGAGGAAAGGACAGGTAAGCTTGACCAAAAGATCACAGCTTCAATGGGGAAGGGCTTTGAACACGTGCCTGGCTATGGGGGATGGATGTGGGAGCAACTGTGGACCATGTGAAGCCAGCAGGACCTGCCTACATAGCTCTTGCCACCAGTGGGAGAACACAGGTCTCTCCCATACATTCCTCCACATTCATACAGCCCCTTGTAGCACAGTCCAGGAGGGGTAAGAGGAATGCAAGGGGTAGCTTTAAGGCACTTTCAGAAAGGCATTATCATCATCCTCTTCCCTCCCAATTTCAGTGGAGGGAAAGAGTGGGCCCAGCTAGAGGAGGGGGAACACCCTGAAGACAGATACATCTTTCTCCCAGTTTAACTACCTTTCTTTGCCATCTGTGAGCCATGGGACTATGGGCAAGTCACTTAACTACAACTTCCACATCTGTACAATGGAAATCCGAATCCTTTCTCATAATGCATTGCTGGGTTGTTGTAAATACTAAATGAGGAGATGTATCTGAAAGTGTTTCAAAAAGTTGAAAGCTCCACATAAATGTAAGTGATGATGAGAAATTTCAGAAAGGATGGCATGATTTTTTTTATACGAGAGAAAGTTGATGTTCTCCTCCCCCTTTGGTAGAAGAGGTTCTTTGTCCTTAAAGCACATTCCCAGAGCAGAAGGAAGCCTTCAGCCAAGCCCAAGTGGTACATTTCTGATATGAGAGCTAGTTTGAGATTTAAATGAACCCTGTCTCTCAAGACACAGCTTTGCATCTATTTTGCATTCAAATTTATTTATCTAGAGACAAAATTGTGCATTAATTCTACTCACAGCATATGCAAGCAGATCAAATGAGGTGCTGATCCAGCAAAATGGCAAGTAGCCTTTTGCTTCCTTGAAACTGCTAATTTTACAAGTGGCAGAGTGTTGAAATGTGGCACGGAATATCTATTTTACTAGAATCTGGCAACATGGGCACATATGGTCTTGTCACGAATAAATCAAACACAATTCCAGGATTATAATTCCAAAAGGAATAGTTTAACATGAACAAAGTCAAATTTTGATGGCTTTTTCTTAGTTTTCTCTCAGGCTCCTTCCTTGGCACGTTATTGGGAACGTAGCTACTTTGATTTCTTGCACTGAGAAATGTTTAATTGTAAAACATCAAACATTTTCACCCAGGTTCTAATTGTAATGAATTTGACATCTGTACACCATTCTTAGGGTGATGTATATCATGGAATGTAACCGGATCAGGCACACAGGTCATGCCAAGTGTTCCTATGTAAACTGTCTAAACAACTTCCTAGCACGTCAACCAAGATGGAGGAAGATGGGATTTATTATGGATGGAAACTCTCAATCTCTCTCTCTCTCTCAATATTCTTTCTACCTAAAGGCAGGGACCATGCCTTGGTCTTGTCTGTAACCCCAGCATCTAGCATAGGGCCTAGCATATAAAGAATTGATTCGAAGATTTGCAACCTATCTCCAGGAAACATTTCCAGAGATTCCTCTGGAGTTGTTTTGGATCTTATTTTGAGTCCAGGATGATAAGTCAGCATTTATACCTTAAAAACACATGTCAGAACATCATCTTCTAGGATTTTGATTTAAAAAGTCTAGGACACACAATTAACATCTTTAATTTCTTAACGTTTCCCCATATGACCCTCATAGATTGCTGGTGGGAGTGTAAAATGGTGCAGCCACTTCGGAAAACAGTCTGGCATTCCTCAAAAAGTTAAACATAGAGTTACCATTTGGCCCAGCAATTCCATTCCTACATGTATACCCAGGAGAAATGAAGACGTATGTCCACAGAAAAACTTGTACATAAATGTTCATAGCAGCATTATTCATAATAGCCAAAAAGTAGAAACAACCCAAATGTCCATCAGCTGATGAATGGATAAAAAACAGTTTGGTAAATCTCTTATGCATAAGGTCACTATGAGTCAGAGCTGACACCAATATCCCAGCTAACAACAATATCCATACAATAGAGTATTATTCAGCAAGAAAAATTAAGTACTGATACATGTTACAAATGGATGAACCTTGAGAACATTATGTTAAGTGAAAGAAGTCAGCCCCAAAAGACCACATATTGTATGAACTCATTTACATGAAATATTCAGAATAGGCAAATCTACAGAGACAAAAAGTAAATTAGTAGTTGCCTATGGGAGGATAGGGAGCCCTGGTGGTGCAGTAGTTAAGAGTCAGCTGCTAACCAAAAGGTCAGCAGTTCAAATCCACCAGACGCTCCTTGGAAACTCTATGGGGCAGTTCTACTCTGTCCTATAGGGTCGCAATGAGTCGGAATTGACTCGACGGCAATGGGTTTGGTTTTTGGCTTATGGGAGGATAGAGGAATGGAGAGTGACTGCCAATGGGTATGAGGTTTCTTTCTGGGGTATTGAAAATATTCTTAAATTGATTGCAGTAATACTAACAACTGTGTGAATATATTAAATGCACTGAATTGTATATTTCAAATGGGTGAATTGTATGGTATGTGAATTATATCTCAGTAAAGCTCTTAGAAAAGAAAAAGTTTTCCCAGATGATTCTGATGTGCACTTCCAGCTCAGAAGCCTGGCCTAGGTAGATAGATCCCAACCTCAGTTTTGGCTCCTAACCTTTTTCTCTTCTCAGAGCTTAGGACCTCCAGATTCCTCCCAGCCTGACTTGCTGCTCCATAGCTCAGTTCTATGACCCAGAACAAAGACCTCTCTGGAAGAGGATTGATGCCATGGTGGAAGAGGGGAAACAAGAACATTGTTTCAAGCTGTGTCTACTCATAAACCCCTCCTTGGCTAGGCATTCCATCATGAGAGTCAGCACTTAATTATTGCCATCCTTATGTTTTCCCAGGGCTTTGCAAAGCCTAAATCAGGTTATTCCCTTGTAAGATTGAAACGGCTCCATATCCTGCATATTTTTCTTTCACAAGAATGAAGTAATTCTGTCAACAAAGTCAGCTGCAACAAAATAATTTTTATGTTTCATATAGAAAATTATCACTTTCAATAAAAATAGGAGTGTATTTTTTAAACCTGGTTTAACATGACAGACTTAAAACATTGAGCTTTACACATTTCATGGTCTCCTGCTTATTTAAAGAAAGGAAAAGAAAAACTTTCTTGCTTGTTTAATCTTCAGACTACTTCCAATTTCTTCCTTGAAAAGGAACCAGTCCAAAGCAAGGAAATATTACTTTGACAACTGAAAAAGAAAATACTATTTTTATAAACTGGATGGTGATTTCAAACCATCTTTGATGAATATAAATACCTTTTGTTAAAACCTCATCAATAAGAACATACTTCTAGGAAGCTCGCGTTGTGATTGAAACTATGAAAAAGGTGCTAGAGGCCTGTGCCAGAAAGCCAGTATGTCTTTAATTCAACTAAAAAGTATTTATTTAGCAGTTAAAGATTGACCGTGGTACCAAGTATTTAGGTTTTGTCAAAATAAATCATAGTCTACTTGTAGCATTTTTCCTAGGTTGGTTCCCTGAATATATTACCAAAAAAAAAAACTGTATAATCAAAAGTGATAGTCCCCATTCTTTACCTTTGGACTTTAACATATCTTAACGTAAGATTTTATTTGTTAGAGTATTTTTTTAATCAGTTAACCAAAATAAAAAAAAAATACAGTATATGTTTTAAAGTTTGTCAATCACTCTTTCAATGTCCACCCCCCCAGGTACCCAGAGAGCAGTGCTATATTTAGAGATACATTTATTCTCTTAATTCCATTTTGGTTGCAAAGAATTATTCTTTTGCAAACAGCATCAAAAGGAGCTAAATACTGAGACTTCAAGGATTATTTCAAATATCTTATAACTAGTTTCCTGTCCAAAAGGAAAGGAATGCATTGAATGACTGAAGGGATGAATGAATGCATGAGAAGGTAGAGGAATGTATGACATGCATTCATTCAGCAAATACTGCTGAGTACAGTACTCAATTTCAGGGGTGATAAATGCTATACAAGGAGAAAAATCAAGTGTTATGAGAATATATATATCAGGGACCTCTGACCCAGCCTGGGATGTCATATTTAAGCTGAGACCTGAAGGTGAGTAGGAGCTAGGAGCCGTGAAGCTGGGGAGAGGGTCCAGATAGAGGCAGTAGGTCAGCCCAAGAAGGGAGGACAAAAAGAGTAAGAAAGTAATAGAAATAATAAAGAAAGAAAGATGAGAATGACAAAGATTAAAGAAGCAGCCTGAGGATGGCAGGACAGCAGGGAGGAGAGCTAGCAAGCTGGGGGCTGGTGGGGGACAGCTGAGTAACTCCTGAGCAGATTTTAAGTGCTAACCCTTTGTAATCTGGAAAATTTGGTTAACCAGAATGACTCATTCCTCAACTATGCCACATATCCAGGATTTTACTGGAAAAGCAGGCAGGCTGGCTGTGGCCATTCTGAGCACAAGCTGCTGCTTCTACTTCATCTGACCACAGTCTAGATGTCAGATAAACAGAGCCCAGTTATTGAGCCGGAAGGGAGCTTAGGGGTCCTTTAGTCTACCCTTCATTTTACTGCTGAAAACAGAGTATTCATAGCTAAAAGTTACAAAGCAGTGCCCATGTGCCAGTCCCTGTTCTAGGTGTTTGATATATACTAAGTCATTTAATCCTCAGAACAACAATGAGGTAGAAATTATCATGGTCCCCATCTTACAAATGAGGGAACTGAGGCACAGAGAGGTTAAACGACTTGCCTATGGTCACACAACTCATAAGTGGCCCCAGAGACATTGGGCATAATCACTGGGCTGTGCTGCCTCAGTGCTTTGTATCTCTCAAGATCATACAGTTAGTTAGCATCAAATCCAGGAATGGAGTCCAGGTCAGCTGCCTCTCAGGGCAGTGCGCTTTCTTCTATGCTAACCAGAACTATGGTGCTCCTTTAGTTGGGCATCAATTGAACAATTGACATTATAATCCCACAGTAATTGCAAGGATGAAAACAAAGGCTTTGGTCTCTCTGTCTCCACTTTTCCAATGGTTCTACTTCTGGGAGGGTAGCACCCAGCTTACTTCTGGGGTCGGGCTGCCCAAAATTCTGCCCTCCATCATGGCCTTGCCATTTGAGCAGTGAGTGTCTTGGACCTGACAGAAGGGATTTTTGCTCTTCAGTTCAATTCAACAGTCATGTTAGAAGTCATCCTTCAAGTGTCCAACGATCTTAATGTGTCCCTTTGTGAGTGATTTAAAGGTAAATGAGCTGCATTATAGGGTGATGTGCTCAACAGGAGACTGAGGTATGAAAAACAATGCTAGAGATTAGATTTCAAGGGCGTTGGGTAAACCTGCTGTCAGGATTTCCAGAGAAGATTTGATTGGGAACAAATGCTTCTTTACTTCATCATTTCAAAGCAATTTCATGCTTCAGTTGTCCACACTTCTGTCATCTGAACACCGGAGGGCCACAGTTGCGTCTTAGCATCAGCCTGAAGCATTGTGTGATAAGAGTCTCCATGAGAGGGCTCTCAGGAGTTATGTAGAAAGCTACATGATACCACTTGACTTTGATAGAACATTTAATCATCATCTTCTACCTCAAGTTGAAAAGACTCAAATACAGTTTTAAATTGAAAAGTGTAACTAAATGAGAAGGCTTATATCAAATATTGAAAGGCTCAAGGAGAGCCCACAAATGTCTTGGCTGTGACTATTACAACTGGGGCCTGCAATGCGGAGGGGCTCAGGGGTCCACAACTGTGGATAAGGATGTTCACTTCTGTGACCTTAATATTCCCCACCATGTTTTCTCCTTTTTAAAATGAGTGACTGCGAGCTTGACATAACTAACTCCATGATGAACCTGTAAGTTTTTTTCTCCCTGCCTTCTCCTTTCCGCATACCTTTGCTAATGAATTTGTTTTGCTCTGTCTGGCCACCTGTGACTTACGACCCCCCGCATGGAGATTAGAGTCCAGATGTCTGGTCTTGTAAATCTTTAGCCTGATAAGGAGATGTCTAGCATGTATCTCTTTAGCTTGAGAGTCTCTTGTAGTTATCTTGTAATATATAACTCATCCGGCCATCTGTGAGTGACGTGCCAAAAGACACTTCTAACTCTTGTAAAAATCACATATAAGCTCTAATGTAAAATTGCCTTTCAGGACTCCATAGAGACAGCCTGTGTTCCTATTGGCTTCCCCGTTGGTGGACACCTCCGAAATAAACTTTCTCCCTCTTTCTGACTTGGAGTACATTTTAATGGCTCGACTGCTCCAGGGCACAGACCCTAATCGGGCAACACTTCTCTGAACTAAACCAGGGAGGGAGTGGAGTGGGATGGAAAAGGACAGATACCAGAGAGCCTTCGCAAGAGGATGTCTGGCGCCTGGTGGGTGGTTGAGTCTACTATGTAAAGATTTCAAATACCATCTGGGCATTTCCCTAGGACCTTGTTTGACGGTCTGTGGGCTTTTTCTTGATGTGGTGCCAGGCCAACGAGATATAGTTTCCTTCAGTGGTGTGGTTGGTGTTTGCTGAGGGAAAAGGAAAAAGGGATTCTCATTTATTCCACAGCAGTTGTGTGCTAGGCACCGTACTTGGGTGCTTTACATGTATTAGAGCAGTGTTGTCAACCCTGGCTGCAAGTTTGGATCACTTAGGGAGCTTTACAAACATATGCTAAGATTTGAATTCATTTGATGGGGCAGGGGAGAGGGGACCTTGGCGTTTGCATTTTTAAAAGCTCCCCAGGTGATTGGTACGTGCAGTCAAGGTGTAAAACCACGGACTTAAGTGTTTCATTGAATATTTTTTTTTTAGGAGCGGGGCCTTCCTTCTCTGCTCACTCATCCTCTTCCAACTTAGACGTAGAATCACACTCTTCCTTGTAACAAGAATGAGAAGTGTGTATCATTCCCTAAATGCTCAGAAGGCAAGTGCCAAATTCCTTCAGCACTTTAGATCTGTGGATTGGATTGCTTCTCTTTCCCAGTTCTGTTTCCAGCTAGTGTTTCTAGCTTTCCAGAGAACATTTTTAGCAACCTTGGCCTGCCTTATTTAGGTATGCCTTCAAAGGAATTTCTTGCCTTCATTATCATGTGACTCTCCTAGTGTGAGAAAGTCTGTGTGGAGGGGAAACTTTCAGGAGGCCCCAAGCAAAGAAGCCCTCGCTTTCCTTTCAAGGCTTCATTCCCAGGCGAGTACCCAACAATAGAGGCTTCTTCACTTCCTGGAGAGGATTTCCGAAGGCAGAGCTGTTAGGGCCTGAGGGAGGTTCCTGGAGAGCAACAGTTCCAGACTGAAATTCCCTGGCTCAGTGTCTCCCTGGAAACTCCCTCAGGAGGCCCAGGTGTGCACCTGCTGCCCCAGTGAAAGACACCTATTGTCTAGGAAGTTTGCTCTGCCAGGGACCTCAGGGCTCGGTTTGGGTGTGCGGGGGTGACGATGAAGGGAAAGTTCCAGCTGCTTCAGATGGAGGGTGAATGACCTTAGCAAACAAAGTCTGAGGCTTGGAGAGAAGAGACAGCGTGTGTCTGTGCAGGTTTCAGGTTCCTGACAAATATTTCCAGAGAGATTTACAGACACCCATCACACATATCTGTGTCAAGATTTTGAGTTTGCCAAGTACTACAAGCATTATCTCTGTGAATTAGGAAGTGAGATTGAACACCTATGGACAACCTACTATGTGCCAAGCTTCAGGCTAAGTCATTCACCCATATGCTACACTAGTAAATACTTTAATCCTCACAATACCCCATGAGGTACTTATGATCACTGTCTCCATTTTGTAGATTTGGAAACTGAGGCTCGGATTGTTGACTTGAGGTCACACACCCTGGATAAGAGTCTTGGATCATCTGACACATAACTGAAGTAGCTACCTCTGGGGAAACACAGAATAGCTCTCAACCCTCGTTTACATCATCTGTCATGACCCCCTTCTCCCTCGTGTCTTCTTTTCAGGATAAATATCTCCTGTTTCTTCAGATTATTTTTTGTAAGTACTGCCTAGATATTTCTTCTCCATCCTCTCACCCTTCATTCTTCCTTGGTCCCTTGAAGTCTGGCTTTTATCCCAATATTTCCAATGAAACTCCCCTCCTTTAGGTCATCAGTGACCAACTGTCAAACCCCATCCTTACCAACCCTTATCCAACCTCTTCATAGCTTTTAGCACTGACGCTCTTGAGCTTGGTGGTCTTATTCATTCCCTTTGATGTGCATCTATAAGCTGACAACTTTCAAATGTACCTCTGCAGCCCTGACCTCTCTTCTGAGCTTCAGACCCAGCCATTCAACTGCCCACTGGACGTCTTCATTTGGAATACCCCACAGGTACTTCAAACAGTGGTTAAGAGCTTGGCTGCTAACCAAAAGGTTGGCAGTTCAAGTCCACCGGTTGCTCCTTGGAAACCCTATGGGGCAGTTCTACTCTGTCTTATAGGGTGGCTATGAGTCAGAATCGACTCGACAGCAACGAGTACAGTTTGGGTACCTCAAACCATACATACTCCAAAATGAATGCAGCATTTTCCGTAATCACCCCATCCCAGTCGAGCTTCTTTCTCTATATCCCTCATCAGGCTTCATTAGTGGTATTGCCTTGCACGTGGTCTGCCAGGCCAGAAACTTGCACATACCTTTTCTCTCACCTAGTCATCTAAGTCAATCCTTCAAGTTTGAAGGATCCTGCTTTGTACATATTTCTCTAAAATGACCTCTCTCCTCTCCATGTCCAACCCTACCTGTTGCTGTTGAGTCAATTCCGACTCATAGCGACCCTATAGGACACAGTAGAGCTACCCCATAGAGTTTCCAAGGAGTGCCTGGTGGATTCAAACTGCCGACCTTTTGGTCAGCAGCCGTAGTTCTTAACCATTATGCCACCAGGGTTTTTTCCATGTCCAAGCCTCCTTTATTTTTAAACTTTTTTTTTGTGAAAATATACACAACAAAACATATACCACTTCACCAATTTCTACATGTACCGTTCTACATGACATTGATTGCATTCTTCAAGTAGTGCCACTTTTCTTGACAACATTTTCCAAACTATTTCACCATCATAAACACAAACTCACTGACCCCAAGCTTCTCATCTATCCTTTTGAGTTGCTGTTACCAATTTGATCATGTATAGATAATTCTTTAAAGTATAATGTTTAATGCAAACATTCTTTTCTAATTAGGCTAAACTATTACTTGGTTCAAAGATGACTTCAGGGCATAGTTTTGGTTCAAGGTTTAAAGATTTACTCAGGGTAATAGTTTTGGGGGGCCATCAGGCCTCTATGGCTCCAGAAAGTCCAGATTCCATGAGAATTTGAAATTCTGTGCCCCATTTTCTCCCTTTTGATCAGGCTTTTTCTATAGAATCCTTGATCTCAATGTTTAGTATTGGTAGCCAGGCACCATCCAGTTCTTCTGGTCTCATAGTAAACCAAGGATCTTTCTTTAGTTGAGCATCCGTTACCAGTTTTTACAAGAGCTTCCTAATGTGTCTCTCTGACTCTGCTTCACCCCACCAGTCTGTCTTCCACACTGCTGAAGGGACCTCTCAAGATCCTATTTAAACCGCTCAACAGCTCTTTGAAACTTTGTTTCCCAAAGTGTATTCCATTCTACCCTAGTTTTATGGAATGCTCTATGAAAAATGGTCAAGTAACTTTGGGAAACCTGTATACTATACTTTTCTCTTCTTGGAGATTCAAAATGCATATTAAATGTTCTGAGAATTCCTTCAGTTAAAAATATGTCTAACTTTGTATAGTTCAGCATCTCAAATAGATTTCTTCATGGAATCACCCACATACACTTGTATTTTAAAGAATAGGGCCCACTAACATCCTTCTGCAGAACACTCTTTGAAACCACAGGATAAACGCTCTGCTCCTTGGCATGGCGTACACGGCCATTTTTCATCTGACCCTTGCTCACCTGTCTAGCCACCCTTTTTAAAAATTTTCACTACTCATCATTCTTGAGAATACCCTTGCACACCTCAGTGTTTTTGTGATTGCTTTTTCTTTGGCCTGAAAAGCCATTCCCCGCTTCTCACCACTACTACCAGCCTGCAGCCCATCATTTGAGACCCAGCTCAGTTATCTTTTTTTATGAAGCTTTCTTGTATTCTCTCCAAGGAAGAGTTTGCTCACCCCTACTTTTTTTCCCCCCCGTTTATTCTTTGTATTGCACTGGGAAAATCTGCTGCAAAAGACTTGTTTAAAGTGTTAAAAAGCAAATATATCACGTTAAGGACTAAGGTGGCCTCACCCAAGCCATCATATTTTCAATTGCCTCATATGCATGCAAAAGCTGGACAGTGAATAAGGAAGACCGAAGAAGAATTGATGTCTTTGAATTATGGTGTTGGTGAAGAATATTAAATATACCATGGACTGCCAGAAGAATGAACAGATCTGTTTTGGAAGAAGTACAGCCAGAATGCTCCTTAGAAGTAAGGATGGTGAGACTTCATCTCACATACTTTGGACATGTCGTCAGGAGGGACCAGTCCCTGGAGAAGGACACCATGCTTGGTAAAGTAGAGGGTCAGCGAAAAAGAGGAAGACTTTCAGCAAGATGGATTGACACAGTAGCTGCAATAATAGGCGAAAACATAGCAACAATTGTGAGGATGGTGCAGGACCGGGTAGTGTTTTGTTCTGTTGTACATAGGGTTGCTCTGAGTCGGAACCAACTCGAAGACAGCTAACAACAACAAGAACACATTCTTTGTATATATCTTGATTATTACACTTACCAGTTACCAATGGTCATCTACTGCCGGAGACCTCATGTATGTCAGAGTAGAACTTTGTTCCATAGAGTTTTCAGTGGCTGATTTTTTGGAAGTAGATCACCATACCTTTCTTCCAAGGTGCCTCTGGGTGGACTCAAATCTCCAACCTTTTGGTTAGCAGCCAAGAACATTAACTGTTCACACCACCTGTTAAAAATAAAACTACATGTAGCACATATGAAATTATTTTACTTCTACCTAACTTTTAAACCTTTCAATTCAACTGCGTTATTCTCTATGCCTTTGCATCTTAACACCACCCTTATATTCTAACATGAGTTTAGACTCATTGCTGACCCAACAGGAAAACCAATTCCATCCTTTGTAGCTCTTGGAGTTTGTGGTGAAACAATACATGTGAGAAACCTTATGGCTGTGTATGGTTCGAAGCACACCTTAAACCCTTAATCCACTGTGCACGTCTCTATCTTGCTAATGAGTTCAGCTACAGTCTGTAATAGCATGTGCCACTGTGTGATGCCTCTTTTAGATGACGCAGTGATAGGCTCAATTGTGGGCACAGTGTGGATAATAATACTTTGCTGCAGAGCTAAAGGCTCAGCTCTAGCTAGTTAGCCAGCATCTTCCTTTGATGCTCCAGTCATCTTGAGACTAGAGGTCTGTGACTAGGGGCCCATCCTAGGAAACCTGCTTTCAGCAGGAAAGGAAAGAACGCTTCGCTGTTGAGGGCTTACTTTGTGTTGGTGGTGTGCCAAGTTTTTGCATGTGTCATCTCATTTCATCCTCACAACCTTCCTATTAAGTAGGAACTTCAGTTACATATGAGGACACTGAGGCTCAGCAATGTGAAATGACCTGCTCAAGGTCTTTCAGCTCCAGGCCCTAATGCTACCTGCAGCACTTCCTTGTTGTGCTACCTTGGGCAATTCAGTTACTCTAGCTGAGCCTCAATTTCTTTACCTGTAAAACAAGAATAATAATAGTGACTACCTCATGGAAGGAAAGCCTGGTGGCGTTGTGGTTAAGTGCTGTGGCTGCTAACCAAAATGTTGGCCGTTGAAATCCACCAGGTTCTCCTTGGAAACTCTATGGGGCAGTTCTACTCTGTCCTGTAGGGTCAACTATGAGTCGGAATCGACTCGACGGCAATGAGTTTGGTTTTTCGGTTATGAAGTAGGTACTGTTATCATCTTCTGTTTTACAGAGGAAGACACCAAGTCTTAGAAAAATGAGATAACTTGCCCAAGATGACACACTTCTGAGTCCAAGCTGGAATTTGAACCTGATTGACCCCAAACCTGTGCTGTTTCTCCTATAGCACACTGCCTTCAGAGTTTGCACAAGTTTTAAAGGGGCTTGTGAGTTCACTTTGTCTGCTCCTAGGAACTTTGCCCCTGGTTTTCTAAACAGCCCCACGAGCACAGTCAGCCAGGTTTGGGCAATTCATCGCCCCTACAACGGCAGTGGATTTTGTTTCGTTTTGTTTTTACCTCACGGAACGGTTATGAGATTTCCATGATATATGATGCACGCCAAGTGCCTGGCATGGTGCTTGGCATCTGTTAAGTATTCTAGAAATGGTAGCCATCGTGGGCTAAGATCATAGACGTTGTTACCAACCAGGATGAAGGGAGTAACGAGGGAAGTTGTATATGAGAAGTTTGGGTACAGAAATTATCTGGACTATGAGAAGGTCATACTTCTTAGGGATTCAAAGGAGGATAAATCCATCTTGAGGGCAGGGAGGGAGATTACAGCAAAGCATAAGCGTTCTCGATGGGAGAAGGGCTGGCCAGAAGGAGACTGAGAAAGGCCAGTAAAGCTTGGCTCCTATGCAAGTCAGGAATGGGTTTGGCATGTATGTAGTCCATGCAACTGACCTTGCATGGGCAGGCTGGGTTCTGCTGCCTTCCCTGTATGGTGGCTTCAGCCACTCCTTTAAGAGAACTGCAGCTGATGGATGTGAGAGACCATATGGGGAAGGAAGGTAGGTGAAAGTGGGTGGCTTATGGGGAATAGAGCTTACAGCCTGGGCCTCTGGAGTCAGACAGCCTGGGTTGGAATTGTGACTCTGTCCTTTGCTAGTTGTGTGATTTGGGGCCACCCACGACCTGTCTGAGCCTCTGTTTCCTCATCTGTAAACTGGAGATAGTCACTGAGTACCTAAATGGTTTGCACTCAACTTCAAACCTAAAGATTGACAGTTTGAACCCACCTAGTGGTACCACAGAAGAAAAGCCTGGTGATCTGCTTCTATAAAGATTACAGCCAAGAAAACCCTGTGGAGCAGTTCTACTCTGTAACACATGGGGTCACAATGAGTTGGGGGTCAACTCAGAGGTAACTTTTTTTTTAAACCTACTTCGTAGGGTTATTGGGAGGAATAAGGGAATTTCTCCATGTAAAATGCTTAGCACAGCTCAGGCACATATCAAGTGTGCTGAGACAGGGCGAGATGAGTATGAAGGATCATAGGGCTTGCTAAAACAATCCCAGGCTTTATACCAAATGACTCTTCCCCAAATCGACTTCTGCAAGTATTGCATTTGCCTCCGCTAATTAAAAGAAGCTTTGCTCTCTTTTCTTTCAAGTTTATTTTGTGGCTCAGATCATAATGAGATTTTAAAAAGACTTTAGACGTTTTGATCCAATTGAAAAGTATCTTCTGAGGAGGGGCCAAGATGGCAGAGTAGTCAGACACTTCTGGTGGACCCTCTTACAACAAAGACCCGAAGAAACAACTGAATCAATTATATATGACAATCTAGGAGCCCTGAACATCTAAGGCAAAGTAGAGGAACCGGACTGAGTGGCAGAGGGAGGGAGAGACAGCTCAGTAGCATCGAGAAGTTGCCAGACCTGACCCAGTGAGAGTCTGAGTGCTTCATTCCTGACCAGCTCATGGGTGAGCAGTGAGGCAGGCAAGCAGCGGTGCTTGGAGGTGTGTTGTCCACACCGGGAAAGATCCAGCACCAGAGAGACTGCTCTCCCACCCAGAACCAGTGAGAAGCAGCCATCAATCAGCGAAAGATAAGTACTATGTACAGCCTACCACACTGATCAAAAACACCCCCCTTAGGGAAAAAACTCTCTCCCATTTACCTCCCTGCTCCCTGCTCTGCACTGGGTCCCGAACGGGCTTAGCAATTGCTGAGTCCCCTGGACTGGAAGTAGGATCCGCCAAACTCCCTGAGCCATTCTCCCAATCTTAGAGAGTGAATAAATTAACAAACAGGAGAAATAATAAACTGCTGGCTCCCCTAAGCCAGGAACCCAGGGTAGGCACAGCTCCTTTGCCTAGGAACAGGTAAAAGGGATCCATGAACTTTGAGTGCCTTTCCCCCTGCATAGACTTGTGTGGGCCCATTTCAACAGGGTAGTTCCTCATTACCGCACTACAGCAGGGTATATACCTGAAGTGTAACTTGAACTGTTTCAGTTGTGAAGTGGCAGGCTTGTGACATTTGACACTGCTATGCCCATTAAGCAGGGTCTTCACCTACCCACATCAGGGACCTGAGGACTGGTGGCTCCACCCACGCCACCTAGCCACCTGCGATAGTGGCCCAAGAATAAGAGGTCCCCGGTCGTTACAGCCAACAGCATTGGGTGCTCATAGTCCAGCTGCAAAACCCACCCACCTACGCGCTCTAGGGAACAGGGACATGCCTTTCTTCTGGACACTCACGGGTGGCCGTCAGCCCCCTGTCTTGCTCAGAGTGTGTCCCCTTGCTGCAGCCAGATGCCTGTGCCTACACTAATTAACCATGCCTGTCTAGGACTGTAGGTGAGAGCCTACACCACACACTTGGTGACTATCTACCTGGGCATCTGAGCTGAATCCATACAGGAGGAGTGGGCAGACTCCTGAGCTCACGTACCCAGTAACAGATATAACCACCTGGTTACAAGACATTAGAGCTTCAAAGATGCCAGTAATCAAACTAGCTCATACGAGCAGCCTATTTGGGCATACCAAAACAAGAAGCTAGGACAGAGTAACCAGACATAAATATAATAACTTATTGATGACTCAGAGACAACAGTCAATATAAATCACCCAAAGAGACAATCTATGGTGGCTTCAGCAAGCTTCCAAAATAAAGAATCTAGAAATGTTCCAGAGGAGGAAAATTTCTCGGAATTACTGGAGGCAGAATACAAAAGATTAATATACAGAACTCTTCCAGAAATTATTAAGGAAATTAAGCTAAACGCAGAACATGCAATAGAGGAAATTAAAAAGATTAAAGAAGAGCATAATGACAAATTTAACAGGCTGCAAGAATCCATAGAGAGACAGCAATCAGAAATCCAGAAGATGAACAATAAAATTTCAGATTTAGACAACTTAATAGAAAGTCATAGGAGCAGAAATGAGACAATGGAAGTCAGAATTAGTGAAATGGAAGATAAAGCACTTGACACTAACTTATTTGAGGAAAAATCAGATAAAAGGATTTAAAAAAAATAAAAAAACCTTAAGAATTATGTGGGACTCTATCAAGAGGAACAATCTATGAGTGACTGGAGTACCAAAATGGGGGGGTCGGGGATAACAGAAAATACAGAGAGAATTGTTGAAGATTTGTTGGCAGAAAACTTCCCTGATATCATGAAAGATGACAAGGTATCTATCCAAGATGCTCATCGAACCCCACATAAGATAGATCCCAAAGAAGGTCACCAAGACATATTATAATCAAACTTTCCAAAACCAAAGGTAAAGAGAGAATTGTAAGAGTAGCTAGGGATAAACGTAAAGAAATCTGCAAAAGAGAGTCAATAAGAATAAGCTTGGACTACTCAGCAGAAACCATGCAGGCAGGAAAGCAATGGGATGACCTACATAAAGCCTTGAAGGAAAAAAACCGCCAGCCAAGAATTATATATCCAGCAAATCTGTCTCTCAAATATGATGGCAAAATTAGGCATTTCCACAAAAACAAAAGTTTAGGGAATTTGCAAAAAACAAACCAAAATTACAAGAAATACTAAAGGGAGTCCTCTGGTTAGAAAATGAGTAACATCAGATAAAAACCCAAGAGTAGAACACAGGACAGAGCAACCAGACATCAACCCAGATAGGAAAGTCACAAAAATAAATCAAAGCTAAAACACTGAAAATAGGGAAACAGATGTTAATATGTAAAAAATGACAACATTAAAACAAAAAAGAGGGACTTAAAAAATGTGGACATACATTTCCAGATAAACAGAAACTAAAGGAAAGAAATATGCAAAAGTCAAACCAAACTTTCAAGAATTATTAAAGGGAGTTCTTCGATCTGAGGACAAACAGCTTCAGCCCTCAGGAAGGACCTAGGACCTAGGACGCAGGTTCATATGAACCAGATACCATTCTAGGAACTGAACTACAGAGGACTTTCCAAAAGCAAAAGAAATACAACAGGGAATCAGAGAAATCAATCAAAGGATGACAACAACATCAAAACAATGAAAGAGGGAACAAACGGCATAGGTATAGAACCTTCTAAAGGAGAGGAAGGCAAGGCGATACCAAGTAAGGGTAGACTGCTTCAAAATTATAAAGATAAGGGTAAAATTCATGGTAACCACAAAGAAAGTTAACAAACCAACTCATAAAAATAAAGACGAAACACATAAAGTCTCAACAAAAACAAAACCTACAAAAACAAAAGAAATGAACACAAAATCCACAAACAAAAGTAACTCAGCACAAGAGAGTAAGAACAAAGAAAACTTCAGCACCACAAAAAAAAGCACTAAAAAATGACAGCAACAAACTTCCATCTATCAATAATTACACTGAATGTAAATGGACTCAATGCACCCGTAAAGAGACGGAGAGTGACAGAATGGATAAGAAAACAGGATCCATCAATTTGATGTCTACAAGAGACACACCTTAGAAACAAAGATGTGAATTTATTAAAAATCAAAGGTTGGAAAAAAATATATCAAGCTAACAACTATCAAAAAAGAGCAGGAGTGGCAATTCTAATCTCAGATAAAATAGACTTTAAAACAAAATCTACCATAAAAGACAAAGAAGGACACTATATAATGATTAAGGGGCTGATCCATCATGAAGACATAACCATAATAAATATCTATGCACCCAATGACAGGGCTCCAAAATACATAAAAAATACTCTAACAACACTGAAAAGAGAAATTGACAGTTCCACAATAATAGTAGGAGACTTCAACACACCACTCTCAGTAAAGGACAGAACAACTAAAAAGAAACTCAGCAAAGATATAGAAGACCTAAAGGACACAATCAGCCAACTGGACCTCATAGACATATATAGAACAATCCATCCAACCGCTGCAAAGTACACATTCTTTTCCAAGGCACATGGAACGTTCTCCAGAATAGACCACATCTTAGGCCACAGAGCAATCGTCAACAAGATCCAAAATGCTGAGATAATTCACAGTATCTTCTCTGACCACAATGCCATCAAGGTAGAAATTAACACTAGAAAGAGCAAGGAAAAAAAATCAAACCCATGGAAACTGAATAATAATCTGCTTACACATCAATGGGTAATAGAAAAAATCAGAGATGGAATAAAAAAATTCCTAGAATCAAATGAAAATGAAAACACATCATACCAAAACCTTTGGGACACAGCAAAGGCAGTCCTCAGAGGACAATTTATAGCAATAGATGCACATATCAAAAAAGAAGAAAGGGACAAAATCAAAACATTAACTACAGAACTCAAACAAATAGAAAGAGAACAACAAAAAAGTCTACAACCACCAGAAGAAAGGAAATAGTAAAGATCAGAGCAGAAATAAATGAAATAGAGAACAGAAAAACAATAGAAAGAATCAACAAAACCAAAAGTTGGTTCTTTGAAAGAATCAACAAAATCGACAAACCACTGGCCAGACTGACAAAAGAAAAACAGCAGAGGGCACAGATAACCCAAATAAGAAATGAAATGGGGGACATTACAACAGACCCAACCAAAATAAAAAGGATTATAACAGAATATTATGAAAAACTATATTCCAACAAATTTGAAAACCTAGAGGAAATAGATAAATTTCTAGAAACATACGGCCTACACAAACTACAACAAAGTGATATTGAAAATCTGAACAGACACATAACAGGAGAAGAGATTGAAAAGGTAATAAAAAAACTCCCAAGCAAAAAAAGCCCTGGCCCAGATGGCTTCACTGGAGAATTCTACAAAACATTTACAGAAGAGCTTGTACCAGTTCTACTCAAGCTATTTCAGAGCATAGAAGAGGAAGCAACACTTCCAAATTCATTCTATGAAGCCAGCATAACGCTGATACCAAAACCAGGCAAAGACATCACAAAAAAAGAAAATTACAGACCAATATCTCTCATGAATATAGATGCAAAAATTCTGAACAAAATTCTAGCCAATAGAATTCAGTATCATATCAAAAAAAATAATACACCACGACCAAGTAGGATTCATACCAGGTATGCAAGGATGGTTTAACATTAGAAAATCCATCAACGTAATCCACCACATAAATAAAAGGAAAGAAAAAAATCACATGATCATCTCAATTGACGCAGAAAATGCATTTGACAAAGTCCAACACCCATTCCTGATAAAAGCTCTCAATAAAATAGGGAAGTTTCTCAACATAATACAGGGCATCTATGCAAAACCAACAGCCAACATCATTCTTAACGGAGAGAGGCTGAAAACATTCCCCTTGAAAACAGGAACAAGACAAGGATGCCCTTTATCACCACTCCTATTTAACATTGTGCTGGAAGTTCTAGCTAGAGCAATAAGGCAAGAGAAAGAAATAAAGGGCATCCAAACTGGTAATGAAGAAGTTAAACTCTCCCTGTTTGCAGATGATATGATACTATACATAGAAAAGCCTAAAGACTCCACGAGAAATCTACTGGAACTAATAGAAAGATTCAGCAGAGTAGCAGGATACAAGATAAACATTCAAAAATCAGTTGGATTCCTATACACCAGTAAAGAGAATGATGAAAAGGAGATCAGGAAATCAATACCATTTTCAATAGCCCCTAAAAAGATAAAATACTTAGGAATAAATCTGACCAGGAATGTAAAAGACCTACACAAAGAAAACTACAAAACACTGCTGCATGAAACCCAAAGGGATCTACATAAATGGAAAAACATACCATGCTCATGGATAGGCAGACTCGACATTGTGAAAATGGCAATTCTACCTAAAGCAATCTACAAATACAATGCAATCCCGATACAAATACCAACAACATTCTTCAAAGAGATGGAAAAACTAATTATTAACTTTATATGGAAAGGGAAGAAACCCCGAATAAGTAAAGCACTACTTTACTACTTTAAATAAGTAAAGCACTACTTTAAGAAGAAGAATAAAGTTGGAGGACTCACACTACCTGACTTGAGAACCTACTATACAGCTACAGTACTCAAAACAGCCTGGTACTGGTACAATGACAGATACATTGACCAATGGAACAGAATTGAGAACCCAGATGTAAATCTATCCACCTACGGTCACCTGATCTTCGACAAGGGCCCAAAATACATCAAATGGGGAAAAGACAGTCTTTTTAAGAAATGGTGCTGGCAAAACTGGATATCCATTTGTAGAAAAATGAAACAGGACCCATACCTCACACCATATACAAAAACTACTTCAAAATGGATCAAAGACCTGAATATAAAGCCTCAAACTATAAAATTCATAGAAGAAAAAATAGGACCAACACTTCAGGCCTTAATACATGGCATTAACAGGATACAAACCATAAACATCAACACAAAAAACCCAACAGATAAACTAGATAACTGGGATCTTCTAAAAATCAAACATCTATGCTCTTCAAAAGACTTCACCAAAAGAGTCAAAAGAGAACCTACAGACTGGGAAAACATTTTTGGACAATACAAGTCAGACAAAGGTCTCATCTCCATAATCTACAAGGAAATCCAACACCTATACAACAAAAAGACAAACAATCCTATCAAAAAATGGGCAAAGGAAATGAACAGACACTTCACCAAGGAAGACATTCAAATGGCCAACAGACACATGAGGAAATGCTCGCGATCACTAGCCATTAGAGAAATGCAAATTAAAACCACAGTGAGATACCATCTCACCCGGCATTACTGGCACGAATCAAAAATACTGGAAATAACAAATGTTGGAGGGGCTGCGGGGAGATGGGAACTCCTATACACTGCTGGTGGGAATGCAAAATGATACAACCATTTTGGAAAATGATATGGTGTTTCCTCAGAAAGCTAGAAATAGACATACCATTCGATCCAGCAATCCCACTCCTAGGAATATATCCTAGAGAAATAAGAGTCATCACTCGAATAGACATATGCACACCTATGTTCATGGCAGCATTATTCACAATAGCAAAACGATGGTAACAATCTCGATGTCCATCAACAGATGAATGGATACACAAACTATGGTACATACACACAGTGGAGTACTATGCAACGAGAAAGAACAACAATGAATCTGTGAACCATCTCATAACATGGATGAAACTGGAGGACATTATGCTGAGTGAAATAAGTCAATCACAAAAGGACAAATATTGTATGAGACCTCTATTGTAAAAACCCATGAAAAAATTCACATGCAAAATGTAACAATCCTTGTTGGTTACCAGGGATGGGAGAGGAGGGGGGGGAAATACTAAATAGGCAATAGATAAGTGGTACCTTGGGTGAGAGGTGAGATAGTACACAGTACAGGGGAAACTAACACAACCTGCACAAGGAAAGGTCATGGAGGCCCTATAGACACATCCAAACCCCCCGAGGTACTGAGTTGTTGGACGGAGGGCTCTGGGGACCATGGTCTCGGGGAACATCTAGCTCAATTGGCATGACACTACTTATACAGATAATGCTCTACATTCTACCTTGGTGAGTAGTGTCTGGGGTCTTGAAAGCCTATGAGCGGCCATCTAAGATACTCCACTGGTCTCATCCCTTCGGGAGCAAGGGAGAATAAAGAGAACAGGATACAACGAAAAGATTAGTCCAAAGGACTAATTGTCCACAGCTACCAAGGCCTCCACCGGACTGAGTCCAGTACAGCTAGATGGTGCCCGGCTACCACCACTGACTGCTCTGACCAGGATCACAACAGAGGGTTCTGGACAGAGCTGGAGAAGGATGTAGAGCATAATTTTAACTCCCCCCCCCCCCAAAAAAAAAGACCAGATTTACTGGCCTAAAGAATACTGGAGAAACCTCAAGAGTGTGGCCCCCAGACACCCTTTCAGCTCAGAGGTGAAGTTACCTTCGAGGTTCGATGTTAAGCCTGGGAGTGGACAGCCCAGTAAAACTAAATGGGACTAACAAGGTACAGGAGTCCGGTGACAAAGGCCACAAGGCAGAGGGGGAGTAGGAAACTGATGATAAGGAACACAAATTGAGTAAGGACACTGTCAATGTGTTTTGAGATTGTTGACCACTGTTATAGGGCAACATTTGTAGTAACTATTAAATGGGAGGCTGTTTTGTCCTGTAAGCCTTCATCTTGGGCGAGAATGGCAGCACAATTGGAAGAGCATAGTCAATATCTCTTAAATGTGTAAGTAAAAAGTTTTGAAATCGTGTTAAAAAAAAAAATCAAGTGAGACTGATGAGGTACAGTAGTCCAGTGACAGGGGCCAGAAGACAGAAGGGGACAAGGAAGTCCCCTGGTGATAGGGAACACAAGGTGGAGTAAGGATATTCTTGATGTGTTGTGAGATTGTTAACCATTGTCATAGGGCAACATGTGTAGTAACTGTTAAATGAGAAACTATTTTGTTCTGTAAGCCTTCATCTTAAGTGAGAATAACAGCACAGTTGGAAGAGCGTAGTCAATGTCACTGACCTGTGTATGTAGAAATTTTTGAAACGGTGTATCTTTGGCTATCTGTATTTTCATCAAAAAAAAAAAAAGGTTGAGAATTTAGAGGCTTAATATGTTGTGGGGTTGTTAACCAATATCATAAAACAACATGTGTACTACTATTTCATGAGAAACTATTTGTTCTGTAAGCCTTCACCTGAAGTACAATAAAATAGAAAAACAAAGTGGATATAGATTTTTCATATGGAGAGGAAGTCAAGGTGATATAAAGAAATAAAAGACTGGTATACACTAAGAAAAATAGGGGTAAATATTAAGGTAATCACAAGGAAACTAACAATCTTACAAGTCAAAATGAAAAACTAGAAACCTATAAAGACTCAGCAAACACAAAATCAACAACAATGAAAAAGATGAAAAGAAAATAAGTTAAAGAAAAACAACTCAGCACAGAAAATTAAGTGTAACAAAGAAACTGTAAACAGCACACAAAAAAAGACATCAAAAGGAAAGCACTAAACTCATACCTATCAATAATTGCGCTGAATGTAAATGGACTAAATGCACCAATAAAGAGACAGAGAGTGGCAGATTGGATAAAAAAACATGATCCGTATATACTGCCTATAAGAATCACACCTTAAAGACACAAGCAAACTAAAACTCAAAGGATAGAAAAAATTATATCAAGCAAACAACACACAAAAAAGAGCAGGAGTGGCAATAATAATCTCTGACAAAATAGACTTTCAAGTAAAATCCACCACAAAGGATAAGGAAGGACACTATAGAATGATTAAAGGGTCAATACACCAGGAGAACATAACTATAATAAACATTTATGCACCCAAAGACAGGGCTCCGAAATACATAAAAAAAACTAACAGCACTGAAAAGAGAGAGAGACAGCTCCACAACAGTAGTAGGAGACTTCAACACACTACTTTCGGTGAAGGACAGAACATCCAGAAAGAAGCTCAACAAAGACACAGAAGAGCTATATGCTCTAGTCAACCAAGTTGATTTCATAGACATATACAGAACACTCCACCCAATAGCAGCAAAGTATACTTTCTTTTCCAAAGTACATGGAACATTCTCTAGAATAGACCACATATTAGTCCATAAAGCAAGCCTTAACAAAATCCAAAGCCTTGAAATATTACAAAGCATCTTTTCTGACCATAAAGCCATTAAAGTAGAAATCAGCAACAGAAAAAGCAAGGAAAAAGAATCAAACACATGGAAACTGAACAATACCTTGCTCAAAAACTACTGGGTTATAGAAGAAATTAAGGATGGAATAAAGAAATTCAGAGAATCAAATGAGAATGAAAACACATCCTACCAGAACCTTTGGGACACAGCAAAAGCAGTGCTCAGAGGTCAGTTTATAGCAATAAATGCACATCCAAAAACAAGAAAGGCTCATAACCAAAGCACTAACCCTACAACTGGAACAAGTAGAAAGAGAGAATCAAAAGAAGCCTACAGGTGCCAGAAGGAAGGAAATAATAAGAATTAGAGCAGAATTAAATGAAACACAGACTGAAAAAACAATTGAAAGAGTTAACAAGACCAAAAGCTGGTTCTTTGAAAAGATCAACAAAATTGATAAACCATTGGCAAAACTGACAAAAGAAAAACAGCAGAGGAAGCAGATAACCCGTATAAGAAATGAGATGGGTGATATCACACCAGACCCAACTGAAATTAAAAGAATCATAACAGAATACTATAAAAAAATTGTACTCTAACAAATTTGAAAACCTAGAGGAAATGGACAAATTTCTAGAAACTCACTACCTACCAAAACTAACACAAACAGAGGTAGAACAACTACATAAACCCATAAGAAAAGAAGAGATTGAAAAGGTAATTAAAAAACTGGCAACAAAAAAAAGCCCTGGCCTGGAGGGCTTCACTGGAGAATTCTACCAAACTTCCAGAGAAGAGTTAACACCACTACTACTAAAGGTATTTCAGAGCATAAAAAACGAGGGAATACTCCCAAACTCATTCTATGAAGCCGGCATAACCCTGATACCAAAACCAGGTAAAGGCACCACAAAAAAAGAAAATTACAGACCAATATCCCTCCTGAACATTGATACAAAAATCATCAACAAAATTGTAGCCAATAGAATTCAGCAACATACCAAAAAAATAATTTACCATGATAAAGTGAGGTTTATACCAGGTATGCAGGGATGGTGCAACATTAGAAAAACAATCAATGTATTTCATCACATAAATAAAACAAAAGACAAGAACCACATGATCTTATCAGTGGATGCAGAAAAGGCATTTGACAAAGTCCAGCACCCATTCATGATAAAAACTCTCAACAAAATAAGAATAGAAGGGAAATTCCTCAATATAATTAAGGGCATTTATATAAAGCCAACAGCCTACATCATCCTAAATGGAGAGAGTCTGAAAGCATTCCCCTTGAGAACGGGAGCCAGAAAATGATGCCCTTTATCACCAGTCCTATTCAACATTGTGCTGGAGGTCCTAGCCAGAGCAGTTAGTCTAGAAAAAGAAAGAAAGAGCATCCAAATTGGTAGGGAAGAAGTAAAAGTATCTCTATTTGCAGATGATATGATCTCATACACAGAAAACCCCAAAGAATCCATAGGAAAACTACTGGAATTAATAGAAGATTTCAGCAAAGTATCAGGATACAAGATAAACATACAAAAATCAGTTGGATTCCTCTACACCAAAAAAGAGGAACTTTAAAGAGGAAATCACCAAATCAGTACCATTTACAGTAGCCCCCAAGAAGATAAAATACTTAGGAATAAATCTAACCAGAGATGTAAAAGACCTATCCAATGAAAACCACAAGACACTACTGCAAGAAACCAAAAGAGACCTGCATAAGTGGAAAAACATACCTTGCTCATGGATAGGTAGAGTCAATTTGTGAAAATGTCAATTCCACCCGAAGCGATCTATGGATACAATGCAATCCCGATCTGAATTCCACTGGCATTTTTTAATGAGATGGAGAAACAAATCACTAACTTCATATGGAAAGGGAAGAGGCCGTGAATAAGTAAAGCATTACTCGAGAAGAAGAACCAAGTAGGAGGCCTCACACTACCTGACCTCAGAACCTACTATACAGCTATGGTAGTCAAAAGAGCCTGGTACTGGTACAACAACAGATACATAGAGCAATGGATCAGAATTGAGAATCCAGACATAAATTCATCCACCTATGAGCATCTGATATTTGACAAAGGCCCAAAGTCTGTTAATTAGGAAAAGATAGTTTTTTTAACAGGTGGTGCTGGCATAACTGGATAATCATCTGCAAAAAACTGAAACAAGACCCATACCTCACACCATGCACAAAAGCGAACTCAAAATGGATGAAAGACCTAAATATAAAATAAAAAACGATAAAGATCATGGACGAAAAAATAGGGACAATGCTAGGAGCCCTAATATATGGCATTAACACAATACAAACCATAAGTAATAATGCACAAGCACCAGAAGAGAGACTAGATAAATGGGAGCTCCTAAAAATCAAACACTTACGCTCATCAAAAGACTTCACCAAAAGAGTCAAAAGACAACCTACAGACTGGGGAAAAAATTTTGGCTATGACAAATCCGATCAGCGTCTGATCTCTAAAATCTACAAGATACTGCAAAACCTCAAGAACAAAAAGACAAATAACACCATTAAAAAATGGGCAAAGGATATGAACAGTCACTTCGCCAAAGAAGATAGTCAGGCGGCTTATAGACATATGAAGAAATGCTCACGATCATTAGCCATTAGAGAAATGCAGCTCAAAACTACAGTGAGATATTTCACCCCACAAGGCTAGCATTAATCAAAAACCACAAAATTATAAATACTGGAGAGGTTTTGGAGAGACTGGAACACTTATACACTGTTGGTGGGAATGTAAAATGGTAAAACCACTTTGGAAATCGATTTGGCACTTCCTTAAAAAGCTAGAAATAGAAGTACGATACAATCCAGCTATCCTGCTCCTTGGAATATATCCTAGAGAAATAAGAGCCATCACACGAATAGATATATGCACACCCGTGTTCATTGCAGCACTGTTCACAATAGCAAGAATGATGGAAACAACCTAGGTGCCCATCAACGGACAAATGGATAAATAAATTATGGTATATCCACACAATGGAATACTATGCAACGATAAAGACCAACGATGAAGCCGTGAAACATCTTATAATATGGAGGAATCTGGAGGACATTATGCTGAGTGAATTTAGTCAGTCACAGAAGGACCAATATTGTATAAGACCACTATTATAAGAACTGAAGAAAAGTTTTAAACACAGAAGGAAACATTCTTTGATGGTTACAAGGATGGGGGGGAGGGTGAGGGTTATTTATTAACTAGATAGTAGACAAGTATTATCTTAGGTGAAGGGAAGGACAGCACACACTACAGGGGAAGTTAGCACAACTGGACTAAACCAAAGCTAAGAAGTTTCCTAAATACAGTTAAACACTTCGAGGGACAGAGTAGCAGGGGTAGGGCTCTGGGGATCATGCTTTCAGGGGACTTCTAGGTCCATTGGCTTACCAAAGCTTATTAAGAAAATGTTCTGCATCCTACTTTGGTGAGTAGTGTCTGGGGTCTTAAAAACTTGCAAGTGGTTATCTAAGATGCATCAATTGGTCCCAACCCACCTGGAGCAAAGGAGAATGAAGAACACCAAAGACACAAGAAAAATATTAGCCCAAGTGACAGAAAGGGCCACATAAACCAGAGACTTCATCAGCCTGAGACCAGAAGAACTAGATGGTGCCTGACTACCACCAATGACCGCCCTGACAGGGAACAGAACAGAGTCCCTGATGGAGCAGGAGAAAGGTGGAGTGCAGAACTGAAATTCTAGTTAGATGACCAGACTTAACGGTCTGACCGAGACTGGAGGAACCCTGGAAAGCATGGCCCCCAGATTCTCTATCAGCCCAAAAGTAAAACAATTTCCATGGCCAACTCTTCAGACAGGGATCGGACTGGACTGTGGGACAAAAAGTAATACTTGTGAGGAGTGTGCCTCTTAGCTCAAGTAGATACAAGAGACTAAATGGGCAGCTTCTTCAGGAGGTGAGATGGGAAGGCAGAGAGGGTTAGGAGCTGGTTGAATGGACATGGGGAATCAGGGGTGGAAAGGAGGAGTGTGCTGTCACAGTATGGGGAGAGCAATTAGGGTCACGTAACAGTGTATGTATAAATTTTTGTATAGGAGACTGACTTGAAATGTAAACTTCATTTAAACTACAACAATAAAAAAAAGTATCTTCTAAGATAGCCACATCTGACAGTTCTACTGTACTTCTTGGGGACTTTTACTTGAAATAATTATAATGTGATATTTGCATCTAGTGAAAATTATGAGTTTTCACTAATTCTTAGATTAGATGGGGCTTAACCGCCAGGTTGAATCGTGCACATTTAGTCTACTTCCAAGCAGCTTCATTTTACTAGATGGTGCTTGTGGGCTTCGGAAAGGGATATAAAGTATCACCAGTGAGGTATGAAGCAGGTTTTAAAGGATGGAGTCTCTTGTTTTCAAAATGGATTGAACTGCTGCTGAATTGCAGCCACTGGCCCAAGGCACGCAGTCCTTATCTCAGCGTGAGCTTGTGGCTTTCCTTTTAACTTGACCCAGGCCTCCTTTCCCTGCTGGTAGTATAGGTACCCCTTTGCTTTGCCGTGTGCTGCTGGGCTGGGTGGCCACTGCCTAATTACACACCCACACAGCAGTCCTCTTTGTCTCATCTCTCCGTTCCAGGATGCTCTCTTATACCTGTTTTAACCATTTCGTGAAACAAGTCTTGAAGCACCTTTTGAAGAATGGATCGCTGATGATCAATTTAATGTTTTTATGGCTTTTCTGGAAGTGTGAAGTGCTCTGATAACTGTCAGCCATGTGTCAAGAAGGCCCTGGAGAAAAAGAAAAGACGACTCCAGCATCTTTAAGATAACTTTTAAAAAAGATTTAGGGCTTTACATTCAACTGTACACCATCCCCCGCCCCCAAGTCCTTCCAAATTGTTGTTTGGTGCTGTAGACTTGATTCAGATGCATAGCGACCCCATGTGACAGAGTAGAACTGCCCCATAGAGTTTTCTAAGCTATAATCTTTATGGAAGGAGCCCTGGTGGCACAATGATTAAGCACTAGGCCGCTAACCTAAAGGTCGGCAGTTCGATCGCACCAGCCACTCATTGGGATAAATCTGCTCCTGTAGAGGTTACAGAGTTGAAAACCCTATGGGGCAGTTCTACTCTGTCCTATAGGGTCGCTATGAGTTGGGATCAACTCAGTGACACACAGCAACAAAAATCTTTATGGGAGCAGACTGCCAGGTCTTTTCTCCTGCAGAGCTTTTTGCTTGGCTTGAACTGCCGACCTTTCGGTTAGCAGGGTAATGCTTAACTGTGGCTCCACCAGGGCTCCTTCCTTCTAAATTAGTAGAAGGTAAATACATGTATTTCTCAATCCTATATCTGATAAACATTTCTTACAGCTAATATATTAGGTTTGAGTTGAGTTTATAATTCAGTGGAATTGTATTTTGCGTGTTGAATGCATACATACAACATCGTATCTGGTGTCCATTGTGTACTTGAAGGATTTAGAGAACAATATTAATTTATTATAGAATCTATGTTATAATTGGTTTATGCTTGCCTTTATGGCACGTGAATAGTCCTATCTGTGATATAGTTGATGCCTGTAGGGTTGCTATGAGTTGGAATTGACTTGACAGCAGTGGGTTTTTCAAAGGGTTTAATTGCTGCCACGTGTGCAGAATTGCTTGCGTGGGAAGATGTATGCTGTGCCAAGGACATGGCTTCTGGCATGTCATGGCTTCCAGCAATGACTGCATTGCACCAAAACCTAAGAAATGAGCCTAGCCCAGTGTCTGCTACACAATAGGAGTCCATTCAGTGTCTGTTGAATGGGTGAACTAATTGTCTATACTCTGTTCAGTCACAACTGAGTGGGAAATGAAAGACTGAGCTATTTATTTGCTCGTAATTGACAATTTTGGAAAAGTCACTTAACTGCTTGCTGTCCCATTTCTTTACTAAGAGTCATCCATCTCATGAAGGGCTTAAGAAGAAAGGACATTGAATATTAGTCTAAAGTGACGTTCTTTAAAAGTGATATTTAAAAGCCATTAGATTAAAAGTAGCATAAAACTAAGCCCGTCATTTAAGCTTAATTTTCCTTCTTGTTACTCAACCTGATAGATGGTGACACATAATCAACAAGCATTGCATTTATTGAGGAATGCTATCATAGGCACCCAGAACTGTGCTCTAGGCACTGTGAATAACAGCGTTCTGCTCAGGCAGCTTCCAGTCCAGCTGAGGAGACAACACTTATGTATGTGTAAATCAGAGTTTCACAACCTCTGTGCTACAGATGTTCTGGGCCAGAAAATTCTTTGTTGCATGGACTGCCCTGTGCACTGTAGGATGTTTAGTAGCATCCCTAACCTCTACCCGCTAGATGCCAATAGCACACCCCTCAAGTTGTAACAACCAAAATTGTCTCTTGTTGTATGCTGTTGAGTCGATTCTGACTAGTATTGACCCTATATGACAGAGTAGAGCTGCCCCATAGGGTTTCCTAGGCTGTAATGTTTATGGGAGCAGATCACCAGGTCTTTTCTTCTTTGGAGCTACTTGGTGAGTTCCAACCGTCCAGCTTTCTAGACATTTCAGATGTCCTTTGGAATGCAAAATATCCTCCGTTGAAAACCACTGGTGTAAAATGATCCCTCATGCCTTTGTGGTTGTCAAATGAGGAAGTGAGAGGGAGGGGAATGCACTAGAGTGAATGTGCTGGAGTGCTCAGAGACTTAAGTAGGATCTTGAGAAAAATTGAGTGTGGTTTTCATAAGAAGAGAGAGCATTTCAGGTGGAGAAAACCCCGTGATCTCGTGGTTCTGAGACGGCCACGCATTGGGTAGGTTTGTGGTGGTGGTGGTAATGGTGAATAGACTGCCTGGCTGGAGTGGAGGAGAAGGTGGATAGTAGAAGATTAGACTGATAAGGTGGGTTGAGAACCTTGAATGCCAGATTGATGGATCGGCACCACTAGACTTCTGACAGGAGAGTGACGTGGGATGCCAGAGGTATTTGGGAAGTGAAGCTGAGTGTGGTGTGTGAGATGAGTTGAAGGGAAGATAGACAGGAGGAGGTCTGTGCCCTCATTTCATCCTTTGCTATTACAAAGAGAGAGGGCTAAACCCAGTCGAAATAGAGAGCACAGATTCCAAATGCAGCCATGGCACCTCTTGGTTTTGTGAGCCCAAGACATCAGATCATCCATGTCATAGTGTGGGCTCTGCAGATTTATTTTTCTTTCTCCTCTCTCTTCGCCTGAGTTTTGGAGATCAAAAGTTGTAGATGCTGATTTGTCTTTAAAAGTAATTGCCTTGTTCTTCACGTTAATATACTTCATTAGGTCTTTTAGATTAGCTCCTGGGGCTAGAATCCATATTCTTCAGACAGTTCTCTTTTCAGCTATATTTTACCTCTCTCATCTTTCTTTCAGAATGTTCTCAATTTTGCCTACACTAACTCTCCTCCAATAATATGGTAACACATTATCTGATTAACCATCCACCCCATGATCATACCACTGTTCAGCACACCTGAAGAAAACTTTTCCTTTGTAGTTTATTTTTTTCAAAATGTATGGTCTTCTCTTTCATGAGATTATCAAGTTTATGGCATGTAGAGTGCACATAGAGTATATCATTGTGCTTTTATATTTTAATAACTTAGGGATGAGTCTGAAAGACCATCTCTGTGTAACCAACAGTTAAATGCAAGTAGGTGAAAGTTGAGGGCAGAAAGATGATTTTACTGAATGCCAGGACTTCTTATTTCAGTACCTGGAACAAATGAAATGGCTGCAAAATGGCAAGGCCTGTATTGTGGCTAATATCATTTCAACACATGTTAGCTGAGAGAGGAAAGTTCATTTGGTTTATTAGCTGAAAGATGATAGAGATGATTTCTATCACAACTAACCTCAAAATTGTTAAGAGTTGAAAAATTAAAATAGAAAATGGCACAGGAAGAGTCTGAAGCCCCGTCGTTTGGTACCATGAATCTGAGACCAATCAACTCGTCATTTAAAAGAAAAAATGATGTGGTTTTGGCAGATGATGAGTCTGTGAAAGTCTCAGGATTATTCAAGTTCAGTTTACGTAGGAAAGAAGAGAGAACTATACCCCCACTTTTTTCTCTGCTTATATCCCATAAGAAATCTTTTCACTTATGAAAGAAAATCCCCAATGTGTCCTTTCAAATATCTGAGGTAGAAGAAGCTTGCAGAATCAGTACTAGCTATGAACCTACTGCATGCCCTTGACTGTGCTAGGGGATGATGGGGTAAGAGTGGCAAACCACATGATCCCCGCTCTCAAGCAACTCACCGTTGAGTTGGGATCATTGAGCAGCTGTGTGTGGCACAGAGCAAGGCTGGTATGGGCTGGATAGCTGTAGAAAGTTTTCTGGAGGCCATATCACTTATACTGGACCCTCCGTGAAGAGTAATAGGGAGAGAAAGAGTGGGCATTTTAGCATGAGAAAAAAAAGTAGCACGGTGTCTGTAGGGAAAGGCTGGTCACCGTAACCAGCTGGAGCAGAGAAGCAGTATGTTTAGGGAAAGGGGGGAAGCTAAGATTGGATGGGCAGGATGCCTATGACTCTGAAGGTAGGGCCTTGGAAAACAGACCACTCAGCATTGTTGGAATTGGTAGCCACTGTAGTTCATACAAGAGCTACGGCTGCTAGCCAAAAGGTTGTCAGTTTGAATCCAACAGCCGTTCCTTGGAAACCCTCTGGGGCAGTTCCACTTTGTCCTCTAGGGTCGCTATGAGTTAGAACTGACTCGACGGCAACTGGTTTGGGTTTTGGGTAGTTCATAGAGCTGACGTGGACCATGAAGAAAACCATACTTTGACAGGGAAACTTTTTTTTAAAACAGAAGCACTTCTAGAGAGTTCTATACCCCAAGTTTAAGTAAAATTATGAGCTGTGGTGATTCCTGTAGCTGTAACTCATGCTGATCAGTTTACTGAAGGTGCCAAAAAACCAAACTCAACTTCAGTTGCCCATGCCTTTCATTACTCATTCTATGCCTTTTGCCTTTCCCGAAACAGACAAAGTGTCCTTATACGAGAAGCTGGGATTTAGCTTCTTAGCAGTTTTGAGCCACTCTCTGTAGGAGCTATTGTTTCTAGAAGCAGGACTATTTGCACTGTACTAAAGATAAATGTTTGGGGCAGAGAACTGCAAAGTACAAATAGCACTCATTTATAAATGAACAAATAGGTTCTGGAGCTATTCTCCCAAACCCCCAAGTCATCTACTAGGAGTTTTTCCAAACCCAATATAACACCCATCTGCCAGATCGTATAAAGCTAGATCATTAGAATGTCAGCTTCACGAGGGCAGGGACTTTGTATGTTGTGTTCATTTCTGTCTCCCCAGCTCCAAGAATAGTGTGTCTCACAGTAGGTGCTCAACACTTCCCCCTTTGAATAATGTGTTGTTGAATAAATGAATTTTCAATTTTTGACATAGATGTTAACTGAATAATTCTCTTTATTTTCAGCCTGTCCATTTAATATTGAGTTTTTAAAATAACAGTTTTATTGAGATATAATTTGTCGTGGATTGAATTATGTCCCCCAAAAATGTGTTATCAGTTTGGCTGGGCCATGATTGCTGGTATTGTGTGATTTTCCTATATGTTGTAAATCCTGCCTCTATGATGTTAATGAGGGAGGATGGGCGGGCCGTTGTGTTAGTGAGGCAGGACTCAATCTACAAGACTGGATTGTGTCTTGAGGCGATCTCTCGAGATATAAAAGAGAGAAGTGAGCAGAGAGACAGGGGGACCTCATACCACAAGAAAGCTGTGCTGGGAGCAGAGTGCGTTCTTCAGACCCAAGGTCCCTGCGCGGAGAAGCTCCTAGTCCGGGGTAAGACGGAGGAGAAGGCTGACCGAGAGAGAAAGCCTTCCCCTGGAGCTGAAGCCCTGAGTTTGGACTTTTAGCCTACTTTACTGTGAGGAAATAAAAACTTCTCTTTGTTAAAGCCATCCACTTGTGGTATTTCTGTTATAGCAGCACTAAATAACTAAGACAGAATTCACATAACATACAATTCATCCTTGGAAGGATACAGTTCAGTGATTTTTAGTATATTCATAGAGTTGTGCAACTATCACCACTATCTAATTTTAGAACATTTTCAACACCCTCCAAAAGAATCCATACCCATTTGCAGTCATTCCCCATTCCCACCCTGCCCCTAGCCCCTGGCCACCACTACTCTACTCTCGGTCACTATGGATTTGCCTATCCTGAATATTTCCTATAAATGGAATTCATTAGTTAGTGGGCGTTTAAGTTGTTTTCACTTTTTAGCCATTATGAATAATGCTGCTATGAATATTCATGAACAAGTTTTTGTATGGACATGTATTTTCATTTCTATTGGAGTGGAATTGCTGGGTCATATGGTTGTTCAATGTTTTACTTTTAAGGAACTGCCAGACTGCTTTCTAAAGCTGCTGCAGCATTTAACTACCCCACCAGCAATGTATGAGGGTTCCAATTTTTCTACATCCTCACCAACACTTGTTATTGTCTGTCTTTTCCATTATAGCCATCTTAATGGGTTAATGCTGAGTTTTGATTATAAATATATAGTATAAATATACCTATGGAAAAACAAATGTAAAAGGTTTAAACTGATGTTTCTTTGCCTCAGAAATGGTCTTGCCAGTACAAGACCTTTTTTGCATCATTCCGTTTGGAATGGTGTTATATTTCCTCATAGAGAAAATGAAAAAGAGGGATTGGTGATCTGTTAAACCAGATTTTAGCCCTTTTGTGATTCGGAGTATGGTGGTCATAAAAAAAGACACACTGGTCCTTGGGAGGCGTGGAAAATTCTAGAAATATGTCATTTTACAACGTCTATGCAGAGACCGCTTCTGAGCCAGGGTGTTACATTTGAAACGGCATTTTGTGTGTGCTCAGCTTTTACACAGATCTTGAGAAAATGAAATTCAATTTTATGCCCCTTTAATTTGATTTGAGACCATGACCAGGCCATTTCTTTATAATAATTACAAGAATGTATCCAATATATGACTTTCATCTTATGGTAATTACCGCCATTTACCATTTATAGAACACATAGTTTAGGACTCCATAAGTCACATTTCATGCTAATCACTGTTCTGAAAATAAAGGGTTCTGCTGTACAAATCCAAGAACAATAATGGGGAAAAAGAAAATCAAGTGTTATGTCACATCAAAAGAAGAGATCAAAATGAAGACCTCAAATAAATGCCAGAGGCTCTCATAAATTACAAATTGTGAACTCTTCCCAAACTTTATTTTTAGGCAAATAAAATATCTTGAAGTCTCATTGTAAAAGCTACTTCAAAGATAATTTGGTGTGACAGTATTTTCCCTGAGGCTTTGCCTGTTTTACACGCCAAAGGCTTCCTGTGTGAGCTGAGTTCCATGGGGCCCAAGCCCAAGCAGCCAGCTTGTACTTTGAGATCTGAGCCTTCCTTGAAGGACAACAAGCCCATTTTTGTGATCTACTTCCCGTTTCCTTCTTTGGGGACTAACTGAAGGTTTAAAACTTGTCTTCCTTTCTAAAGTTATATTATATGCAGAACACAAAGAAGGGGTTTCAACAGCTGTTTCTTGTCAATCTACAGAAAAAAAAAACAAAAAAAACCTTCTAAACTGGAAAATAGCCCCACGTCCTCTAGATAGTTCTTATATTTCTCACTCATATTTTCCCTTCCCACTAACAGCTTTGGCTCTCTCCCCTTTTATGTAGGTCTTCCTTTTTAAATATTAAAAATAATACATAATTTATTAGAAAACAAAGTGAACAATCAGGAAAATATAAAAAAATAAAATCACCAGCAGTTTGACTACCCACAGAGCACCATTTTGACTTAACTTCCTTACAATCTTTGTTTACTTGCAATCATTCATTCACTCAACAATATTTACTGAGCACCTACTATGTGCCATGCACTGTGTTAGGCTGTAAACTGTACATATAAAAAACTCCATCGCCATCGAGTGGATTCCAACTCATAGCGACCATGTAGGACAGAGTAAAACTGCCCCCATAGCGTTTCCAAGGAGTAGCTGATGGATTCGAACTGTTGACCTTTTGGTTAGCAGCCAAGCTCTTCACCACTGCGTCACCAGGGCTCCTAAAACTGTACATATACATGATCCTAATTTTCTCTGTAATAATTATGTTTATATTGTTTGTATAACATCTGTCTCCTGTGCTAAAGGCTAAACTCCAGAACTATCTTACTCACCAAACATCATGTTGTGACCTTTTGCCATGTCATTAAATATTCTTCAAAATTAGTATTTTTGATGGCAGTGTACTATTCCACTTCATGGCTCTACCATCATTTACTAGCTATTTCCCTATTGTTGGCCATTTAAGATATTTTCAGTGTTTTTGCTACTATAATTAAAACAGTTGTGAACATCATGGCAAAGGTATACTCATTTTTATGGCTTTGGTTACATCAGCCAAACTGCCCTCCAGAAAGACTAGACCAATTTAAGCACCTACCAGTAGTGTATGTATATTTCTCAAATGCACTTAAAGGGAGTTATAAAATGGCAGACCCAAGGAACTGGAAGACTTACACAGCCCATCATTTGCCCTCAAGAAGAGTCAAAATGACACTGCCACCACCAAAGTAGAAGCCAGTGTGTTTAAGAGAATTCAAAACCACCAGGACGAGCTCTCTCAATTTCATAGCACAGGGATTTTGGCCAGGAATAGGCAGTGGTGCCTATTTAATATGTTTGCAAATTATCTGGAGTCCTAGGCGGTGCAAACAGTTAAGTGCTCAACCACTAACCGAAGGTAGGCAGTTGGAACCCACTCAGAGGCACCTGCAAAGACAGGCAGGCCTTGGTTGTCTGCTTACAAAAGGTCATGGCCTTCAAAACCCTATGGAGTAGTTCTGCTCTGCACACATGGGGCCTTTCTTCCTAGTCTTAGTCTGGAAGCTCTGCTGAAACCTGTTCAGTATCATAGCAACGTGCAAGCCTCCACTGACAGATGGGTGGTGGCTGTGCATGAGGTGTATTAGCTGAGAACTGAACCCAGGTTTCCTGCATGGAAGGTGAAAATTCTACCACTGCACTTCCACTGCCCCCATACATGACACAGTAGCACTCAGGAAGTGATAGCTACCATTGCTTTGGTTATATTCTTCCTGTCTTCCAAAGATTTTGTGAGGAGTAAATGAAATAATATATGCAAAACATTTAGTACTACTACAAGATCAAATGAAGATGGTGATGATGATGATAATGACAACTCTTTTGGTGAAGAACAAGAAAATACATCACAAGCGAGTTGTACCAGTTGTAATAGAGCAACAAAATGGTAGCATCCCTGTCTCAGAGAAGGTGAGACTTGGCATGTATTGCTGAAGAAGATAGTGTTGGCTCTCCCAGTCCTGTGACACCAAGACTTAGGATGATCAGTTGCTCAAAGCCCTTGCAGATTCTGATCCACTCAGCCATTGGTCCCCTCTGCCCTTTGCACCCACCTCAATCAAGGCACCCTGATCCATTTTGTCTCAGTGGAATTGTGAGGGGGTGCCTATTCTTGGCCTTGATTCACCTGCCAAGCCCAGAACTTTTTAGGAGTGGCTAGTATTTGTCTCTTGTGCCATCTCTGAAGAATGACTTTTGTAGTTTGCAGTTAGACAGGACATTCAAGAGCTCTAAGTGTCTGGTAAGAGAAGTCAGCGGCTGGAGAAGCTGCAGTGGATGTCTCCAAATGGAATTAATGAACCCACTTTTCCCCCCTGAGCCACTTTCCTTTTATGGGGAGGAAGCTGGTCTATTTTGGTGATGTGTACTAACTTCTCCCCTCTTAGAGCCCACACATTCAGTGCCCCCAGGTTTAAAAAGAATGAGGATGAAGTAACCATTCTTCCAAAGTACTAATGCTGCAGGCCCTTGTGAAATAAAACCTTTGCCGAATGGAAAATATGATTGTCTTCTGCTTTCAAAAGTTACTTGTTCACCTGTTGCATATAAAGCACAGGGTAATTTGTGGTGGGGAAAAGACATTCTTTGTCTGACGGATTTCATTTCAGCACCATAGAGTCCCCTGAAGATAGCAAAGCTATTCCATTGCTACACATTTACAGAGCTCACTCTGAGGAAGGAGAATTAGAGTGTGGTGATACCTTCCAAGCCTGCCAATTTTAGCTTACCAATTCAACCTTTGGAACTGATGTAATCAATGGATCAGCACATTATTCAAAGGGGGGAAAGTTATTACAGAAAGAGGTTGATGATTCATACAGACACTATTCAGGACTTTTAATCACATGAAGGAAGCACATTTGAATGTTGCTTATGCCTGGAATTTTGATGTAAAGTGAAATGTTAAGGAGCACTAGGAGAAGCCCAGGGCTTGGATCTGTGTTTTCAGACATTTTGTCTGAGAAAGAAAACTCAGAATGTTCTAGAATAAGGATCCACAAAAACCAAAATCACACGAGGGGGTAAGCCCGATGAAAGTGAGACAGATGAGAGGTGGAGCGTGATAACAAAGCTGAAGTGCTGTGTCTTTTTCCTGATGGTCAGTTTATAGCCCAGGGGACGAAGCCCCAGTGATCTGGGTTTGCATAGCTCAGTTGTTGAGCAAGTGAATGTCTCTGATTCTCATTTTCCTCATCCTTCAAATGGGTTAGTAGTATTTCCCAAGGCGTTCGCGAGGATCATGATGGTAAGGATTTTGTCTGCTTTTATTTTCCATTTGGCACTTACCAGTGTGTGTATGTTGTAATGTTTTAAATTATTTCTCTCTGCACACTAGAATGTAAGTTCCATGGAGATGGTGGGTCTGATAAAGTATTTGATATCTCTTACTAGGCAGTTCCCACTCACCCTGAGGGTTGACTCAGTGGAGCCCACTGTAAGCATGGATGCCTTGGGTCATTACCAAAGCCTTCTACATAGAGAGGAAGATCTCTCAACTCCAGCAGAGCCTGGCTGGGTCTGCTCAGTTAGGTAGAAACACTACAACACCATGGTTAAAAGCGCAGGCTTTGTGTTCAGCCAGGTACGGGTTTGAATCTCAGCTTTCCTGCTTATTAGCTGTATCGTCTTGGGCCAGTTACTTAACCTCTTTGTGCTCCAGTTTCCTCAAAGGACAGCAGTGAGTATTAAATGAGATGGAGTACGAATAGCACAGAGGCTCATGAAAGGGTAGCTGGGAAGAGTGGCAACTGCAACTTCAGCAGCAGCAGCATTGCCCCTTAAGGACGCAAGGCCTTGGTTATCCAAAATCCACTGGAGCAATAGCGCCATTGGCGCTCTCTTTGGGGAGGCCACATGCCTGGTCCCTGGCCTTTTCTGCCTGCCTGGAACCTGGCTGACCTTACAATGACTACCACAGAAGGCCTTTGTAATCAGGCCCTTGAGGCCAGGCTTAGAGTCCCAGTCCCACTCTGTCATTTTCCAACTGTGTGACAAGGGGCAAGTTAAGTCACTTAACCTCTCAGAGTCTCACTGTTCTCATCTGTAAAATGGTAATAAAATAATTAGTTACCGCATAGGTGGTTGAGAAAATGAAATGGAATAGTCCTTGTCAAAATGTTATGTCAAGTCACTGAAACATGATACGTGCCCAATAAAGGTTATCTTCTGAGTCGTGGAAGCAAGATTTCATTGCATGCAGTATCATTTTAGAACTGAGTGCATTTCATTGTATTTAAATTATGTGAGAATTGGTAATATGTACATGGCAACCACATCACCACAGAATGGCTTAGAACTGCTCATTTTCCAGCCAGTATGGATACAGAGGAGTTTCTGATAGTGCCATTAAGGTCTGTGTATTCATAATATAAAGAGAATGGACTAGACTCTTGCTATTCAAAGTGTGGTCTGTTGATCAGCAAAATCCCAGGCCCCACCCCAGCCCTACTGAATCAGAACCTGCATTTTAACAAGATTTCCAGGCTGTTGGCTTCTAATCCCAGGATGTCATTGCTACAGCGTTCTTTGGTTTATTCTCAGTTGTTGTTTGCGGTCAAGTTCATTCTGCCTCATGGCGATCCCATGTGTTACAGAGTAGAACTGCTCCATAGGGTCTTCTTGGGTGTAATCTTTATTGAGGCAGTTCACCAGGTCTTTTTAATGCCAGGCCGCTGAGCGGGTTGGAGTGGTCAACCTTTAGGTGATTAGCTGATCGCAAACCCTTTTCACCACCGAGGCTCCTCATTATCTCTTAGGGCACTCTTTACTTCTTCTTCCAATTCAACAATTTCTACATGTACAATTCAGTGACATTGATTACTTTCTTCATGTAGTTCAACCATTCTCACTATCCTTTTCCAAAGTATTCCACCAACGTTAACATGAACTCAGTGCCCCCTAGGCAAAACCTATGCCTTTCCCCCTTCCTCCCATCCCTGGTAACCACTAATAATCTTTGAATTCTATATATTTGCTTGTTTCATATAAGTGAGATCAAAGTGTATTTGTCCTTTCACAACTGACTTATTTCACTCAGTACAATGTTTTCAGGGTTCACCCATCTTGTGGCATGCATCAGAACTTCGTTTCTATTTATGGCTGTTATAGCCCATTGGTGGAAGCCCTGGTGGCATAGTAGTTACGTAGTGGTTAAGGGCTACGGCTGCTAACCAAAAGGCTGGCAGTTCGAATCCACCAGGTGCTCCTTGGAAACCCTATGGGGCAGTTCTGCTCTGTCCTATAGGGTCACAATGAGTAGGAATCGACTCGATGGCAACAGGTTATTTTTTTAATATCCCATTGTGTGTATATACCGTATTTTGTTTTTCCATTCATCTCTGAATGGACATTTCGATTGTTTCCACCTTTTGGCTATTGTGAAAAATGCTTCAGTGAACATTGGTGTGCAAGCCTCTGTGTTCCTTCCTTCACTTCTGGGTATATACCTAGGATTGGGATTGCTGGGTCATATGATAATTCTGTGTTCAATTTTTTGAGGAACCACAGAACTGTTTACCATAGCGGCTGTACCATTTTACAGTACTCACCAGCAGTGGATGAGGGTTCCAGTTTTTCCACAACCTTGCCAACACCTGTTGGTTTTTTTGTTTTTTGTTTTTTTTTTTTTTAATCATTGCCCTCTTAATGGGGGTTAGGGTGGGATCTCATTGCTCTTAGGGCACTCTTATTTGATGGCCACAGTGCTCCGGTTTCTTGAGCAGCATATGCTACATCACATTCTCCTTCTTTTCCAAGAACAGAATGAGCCCTAGAGAAGCTGAGTGTTTTGCTCGGGGTCAAATGGCCTGCTTAGTGGGAAGGCCAAGATTAGACTGCAGAGGCCCCAGGATTCCAGTTTCTGACACTGTCCTTCATAGCCACTGCCTGTGCAACCTGGTCTGCTCTCCTTTCTGTAGTGTCTGCTGTCCACTTGTCACTTCTTTTTTCCCTCAAATCCCAGCTGGCCAGCCTTTGAGGGCTGCCTTTCTAAGTTACGTCATCAGGGCAAAATCTAAATGACTTCGTAAATTAATGATGAAACAAATTTATTTACCAATAATATTGATTGCTGTGTATGTGTTTTTGAAATCCCTGTCTGATTACCCCAGCTTTCTCAGTGCAAATGGCTGCTGTCATGCAGTGGTTTTCACACTTAAGTTGCGTTCATTTCACCTGGGGCTCTTGTTTAAGATACAGATTCCTGGGCCCCACAATGAGGAATTCTGGTTCCTGGGTTTGGGCTGGGGCTCAGGCTTGGCTCCTTTAACAAGCTCTCCAAAGGATGATCCTAAGGCTGATAGTATGCAGACCACTCTTTTAGAAAACTGCTTGGCTTTTTTGAGTCCGACTGCCTGGCTTCAAATCTAGGCTCTGCCTCCAACTCACTGAAAGTCCATGGGCCTTGGTTTCCTCGAATTTAAAAAGGGGATAATGAAACTTACTAATCAACGTAAGAATGCTCTGACGATAACGTGAAATCATCAATGTGAAACACTTAGCATAGTGGTGAACCCAGTTAGTACTCAAGAAATGTTAGCTAGTATTACTTTAAAATCTGGGAAGTGGTTTTCTGGTTGTTAAATGATAATGAGTTTTAAAGGAAGATTCTCCCTGCATTAAAACACATGCATTACCAAATAAATTGAATCACCCTTGAAAGCTTAGCGCTAACATTCTCTTGTCCTTGAGGTATTTCTGATCTTCCTCCAAACTGGAATAATTGTTCCTTTCATAGCTCTCCCACTTGTGCCTCCCAGAGAAGGCATTTTGTTCTGCAACAAATTCTAGTAAGCAGTTTGCATGTTTCTTTCACTAGCTTGCAAGCTCCTCAACGACAGGGGAGCTGCGGTAACCATCCTCATCGCCCCCCACTGCACACAGCTGTAGCTCCTACACAGTGCTTAGTTAGTAATACTCAAAACCGGAAACCCTGGGTGGCACAAATGGTTAAGCGCTCAACTACTAATTGGAAGGTTGGTGGTTCGAACCCACGTCAGAAGAAAGACTTGGTGATCTGCTTCTAAAAGGTCACAGCCATGGAAAACCCTGTAGAGCACAGTTCTACTCTGCAACACATGGGGTCACCATGAGTTGGAGTCAATGTGACAGCAATGATTAGGAATCAACTCGACAGCAACTGGCTGGTTGGGTGGATACTGAAGATCACATTTGCTATATTGAAGTGTGGTGCTTCAGCTGAAAGATTCCAGACCAGAACTTCTGTACTCTTCTAGGCCTGAGCAAGTGGGAGGTGACATTAAAATTGGGAGATGTCGGATCTTTTCTGGCTTGTTTCTTCTGCAGTAGGATTGGAAGGAAATCCCCCCTCCAGAAAAAAGTGGGATTTGGAGGAACACCACCAACAATTAAGAGTCTCTTTTTTATAAAATCATAATCAGATTGAGCACATTTTTTGAAATTGCGCCTTTCGTTCTTAAGAGGTAGGAAAAAGTCTTTGTGAGTGGGTGTCCATGAACTTGGTGGATGGGGGCAGCTCAGCTTGGCCTGGCATGGGGGCGGTTTCTGCATGGGCACTCAACAAACAATTAAATAAGGAGGAACAATTCCCTTCAGGACACATGAGACAGGAGGCTGGTTAAATTTTCCACTTTTAACTGGCTGCTTGAGGGTTTATAGACAATGTGTGTCTCCATATCCTACACTTCACAGAACAGGGCTTCAGTCCCTGAGACATGCAGTGAAAATGTTACCTCGGAAACTCATTGACTGCCAGTGCTGAAGGGATTTTAGCAATCATCTAGAAAAAGAAGCAGGACGAACACACCATTGTTCTTTTAGTGTTTTTGCAAACACATCAGTAGTTGTTCAAATGCTTTCATTTGCTTGTCTCCTGCATTATATCGCATTCCAAAATGATTAGCATTTCTTGAGTTCAAACCCCAGCTCTGCCACTGACTAGCTGTGTGACCTTGGGCAAGTCACTTACCCTCTTGGGGCCTCAGTCCCTTCTATAAAAGGAGCAGACTGGGTTGAAAAATCTTTAGGTCCTTTTTAGCTCTGAATACTGGAGATTCTCCCAGAAATAGAATTGTACTACTCAGTTGTTTTGGAAAATCTGCTCTTTCCTAAAGTTGAAATGCTGGCAGTCCATCGAATGAGGTAAACATGCTACAAGAATGGTCTCACAAAGTCTATAAGAAGGTAGGAGGCAAGGGTATATTCTAGTGTGTTTCTCAAATTAAATTTATTTTGGTATTCCGAGTGACATGTGTCTCTGCACAGCTCACATGCCACACTAACATGCTGTCTGGCAGGGCACACACTGATTAAGACCTGTTCCAAGAAAACATATTCTCTCTGATTGCAATCCAAACGTATTGATTGTTTTTTCTCCATCAGGAGAGATCGCTTTCTCTTTGGTGATGGATGACAACTCTTCAAGCCACTCCATCTGCCAAGTGGACAGGGGATAACACAGGCAGCTTCCAAGTCTTGTGGGCTGAGCCATTAGCTGTGACAGGCAGCTCCAAGCCCTCAGTCACACTGTCGTAGTCAAAGTGAGCAAGATTAGACGTGTCACAGATGCAAGGTGATGCCTAAAATTGATGACTTGGTGGCAAGAACCTTTCAAAGTGACAGACCCATCTAAAAGCTCCTGCACAGGGCGGGGCCTGCAGAGATTGGAGAGCAGAGAACAGCCCTTTGCAGAGAGGACTTCTTGGATCTGAAATGTGTGCTGCTTTTCTGCACCAGAGTGTGATGGCAAGAAAGCCCAAGAAAGATTAAAACTCAAGTATTTATAAGCTAAATATAACACGTTTCCCTCTCTCTGGGAATGCCCAGTGAGAATACTACTTACATTTGCACAGAATGCTTGCATTTCGCAAAGTACTTACACATGCATCAGCCAATTCAATCCCTCAAGCTTTAATCATGAGAAATAGATAGATCCTGTGTGTTTAGCATGTTGAAGATGAGGAATCAGACATGTCCTTTAATATCTGACACCTAGCCCCACAACCCAGTTTTTGCAGAGCCAAGACATGAATCCATGACTCCTACTCCAGGGTTCTTTTCACTATTCTGAGCTGCTCGGTTATCTAAGCCTGTAGCTAATGCCTGTGGACCAAGTCATCATAGCAGCTCACGTTTATTGAGCTCTTACTATATGCCGGATACTTTACATAATTCTCATTTAATCCTCACAGTAACCCTGTGAGGATATAATATTATTGCCATCCTCATTTAACAGAGGAGGAAAATGAAGCTCAGAGAGGTTAAGAAACTTGCTCAGGGTTATACGATAGTGACAGAGTTGAGACTCAAAGCCAGGCATCTGGCTTTTCAGAATGCATGTTCTTACCCATGATGCTATGCTGCTAGCAACTCCCTGCCTCTTACCCTTTCCACAAAGGTTGATGATGGCGAGAGAAGAGGAGTGGGTTTTAATTCCTGGGCTATGTTAGCAGCAGGGCCCAAGAGGAAGTGCTGATTTAGGCAAGACTCCTGGAAAGGGCCAGTAGGAGCTGACAGGATGCCAGTTTAGGCCAATATGTCCACAGGCCCATTTCTAGGTCCTCTCAGGCCTTAACTGTTTTGGCCCTTCTACTTGGTCTCCTTTCCAGAGGTTGACCCTGTGTATCCTCAGCAATATTCTCACTCCTCTTTGGACACGCACCACTCTCCTTTGTAGGTGACATGTGTAGGGTTATTTTGGAAAGAAATTTTAGATTTAGTATTACTTATTCCCCATCTACTTCTGAAAACTATCTGAGAGCCCTTCCCCACCTCCCCAGAAAAACCCCAAAATACCACTCGCCACCTCATGTGTGTCAGAGTAGAGCTGTGCTCCACAGGGCTTTCTTTGTTCTTTAATAATTTATTTTTGTTGTTATTGTTGAAAATATACACAGCAAAACACACCAATTCAACAATTTTTACATGAACAATTCAGTGACATTGATTACATTCTTCAAGTTGCGCGACCATTCTCACTCTCCTTTTTATGAATTGTTCCTCCCCATTAACAAACTCACAGCCCTCTAAGCTTCCTGTGAACCCTTTTGAGTTTCTGTTGTCAGTTTGATTCCATATAGATAGTTCTTTGGAAGAGCATAATGCTGAAGGCAGACATTCTTTCCTAATTAAGCTAAACTATTGTTTGGTATGAAGAAGACTCGGGGTATTTTGGTTTAAAGTTTAAGGTTTAAAGATCATCTCAGGGCAATAATTTCAGGAGTTCGTCCAGCCTCAGTGGATCCAGAAAGTCTGGATTCCATGAGAATTTGAAATTCTCTTCCACATTTTCCTCCTTTTGATCAGGATTCTTCTATACAATCTTTGATCAAAACATTCAGTAATGGTGGCCAGGTGCCATCCAGTTCTTCAGGTATCATAGCAAAGGAGGCAGTTGTTCCTGGAGGCAATTGGCCAAGAATTCTATTTCTACCTCCATAGAATTTTTGGAAGTAGATCACCAGGCCTTTCCTCCCAGGCACCTTTGGGTGGACTTGAACTGCCAACCTTTTGGCTAGTAGCCAGCCAAGCACTTAGCTGTTTGTGCCACACAGGGACTGCCCTCCCAATAAAAACTGTCCATTATTAAGTAATTAAAACTTTACAAAGAGACCTGAAACCTTGTGGAAGAAAGGGAAGAGAGAAGAGGTAGAATGTGATTCTGTCAAGAACTTGGGGTGGAAGTCATTTCAGACATTTAATAAGCACTGTGAGCCTGGCCTGGGATTGCCACTTAAGAATACAAGGTTGAATGAAACATAGCCCCCTGTCCTCAAGGAGCTAAAAATCTCATAGCACTAGAGTGATCATTGAACTTGAGCATTCAGTTTGGCTTTGAATTCAAGCAAGGACAATAAGCAAAACAAGATGGATTTTCTAGTACTCATTGTCTGATAAATGGAGTTGTATCTGTTCTTCAGAAGAGGTAAGCTTTTTTATAATGCTGAATAATTATGATGAATTATTATTTTATATCAATAATACCTAATATTCCTTGAGCACTCACCATGTGGTAAACACTTTGCATGTATTATCTCATTTAATCCTCACAAATATCCCTATCATATATGTATAATTACCCCACTGTACAGATGAGGAAGTGAAGATGTGAAGGAATTACCAAGTGGACCTACGTGTAATATAAAGGACGATATCTTCATTGGCTTATAGTGACCCCGTGTGACAGAGTAGAACTGCCCTATAGAGTTTTCTAGGCTATAATCTTTATGGAAGCAGATCGACAGGTCTTTCTCCCAAAGAGCCACTGGGTGTGTGCAGATCACCAACCTTTTGGTTAGCAGCCGAGTGTGGGGTCACTATGAGTTGAAATCAACTCGACAGCACCTAAAAACAACAACAACAACATCTACAGTGGAGTTTTCCCAGGGGATTCGGACCTGCCTTTCATAAGGCCAATGCATGCAACACTTTTCTATTTCTGTCTTCACTGTCATTCTGCAGGAAGTAGCCATGAATATACTGTTTTCCAAAGCCAGTGACTGCACACTATAGCGGAAGTCAGCACAACTGGACTAAACCAAAGCTAAGAAGTTTCCTGAATACAATCAAACAGTTTGAGGGACAGAGTAGCAGGGGTCGGGGTCTGGGGATTATGCTTTCAGGGGACATCTAGGTCAATTGGAATAACAAAGCTTATTAACAAAATGTTCTGCATCCTACTTTGGTGAGTGGCATCTGGAGTCTTAAAAGATTGCAAGCAGCCATCTGAGATGCATCAATTGGTCCCAACCACCTGGAGTAAAGGAGAATGAAGAACACCAAAGACACAAGGAAAGTAGTAGCCCAAGAGACAGAAAGGTCCACATAAACCAGAGACTTCATCAGCCTGAGACCAGAAGAACTAGACGGTGCCCGGCTACCACCACTGACCGCCCTGACGAGGAACACAACAGAGAGTCCCGGATGGAGCAGGAGAAAGGTGGAGTGCAGAACTCAAATTCTAGTTAGAAGACCAGACTTAATGGTCTGACTGAGACTGGAGGAACTTCAGAAAGCATGGCCCCCGGACTCTCTTGTCAACCCAGCACTAAAACAATTTCTGAGGCCAACTCTTCAGACAGGGATTGGACTGGACTGTGGGACATAAAGTGATACTCGTGAGGAGTGTGCCTCTTAGCTCAAGTAGATACAAGAGACTAAATGGGCAGCTTCTGTCCAGAGGTGAGATGGGAAGGCATAGAGGGTTAGGAGCTGGTTGAATGGACATGGAGAATCAGGGGTGGAAAGGAGGAGTGTGCTGTCACAGTATGGGAAGAGTTTAGAGTCACATAACAATGTATGTATAAATTTTTGTACGGGGGAAAAAAAAAAAGAAAAAAAGAAACAAAAGCGGTGACTGCAGCCATTATGCTTGGATATTGCCAGTCAGGACCTGAAGATGCAATAACTCTCCTCACGTGGACCGATTACTGAAAAACTCCCTTTGTAAAGCAACAGCATGAGCCAGAACAGGCACTTCATTATCCGCCTGTGCCCACAGGATAGTCGAGATGCTGGCGAGAGGATGATTGGCCAGGGAAATAGCAAGGCTTGGGATCCAGGCTTTCAGGGTCAGAGAACATCATGCCCACTTCCAGGATTGGCTTCCCAGGATGCCCTGGTGCTTGGTAGCCCCCTGCCGAGGTGGGCTCCTGGGGTTTTGTGCTCAGTGGGATCCCATTGGCGGCCTCTCCCCTCCCACAGCAGCAGCAGACCTATTGATTTCTGGGCAGTCATTTCCCAGGGCCACTTTCAGTCCCTGGGAATGAGAAGTTGTTTTCACTCTGGGAGTTTGCAGACGGGGCTGTACCAAGGAGAATAGATGTTCTTTCCCTGTGGAGCCCTTTAATGTAGTGAATTGTGCTCAGACAGGTAAAGGGTAATTTGGCTGCTTTTCCTGTATCTTTCTGAAAGTTTCTGGGTTCAGTTAGCCAGGGCTCTGCAGGGCTCTCTCTTTGGAGCACAGGTAAAAGTCCTTTTCTTTATTCCTTGCATGAGATGGAAGAGTCTTAGGTAGAAAATGTCCCTCTCTCCCACCCCCGTATCTCATCGTGAGCAATAAAGGCCCTCTTCTTAGCTAAGCTGATTTAAGTACAGACCCCATCACCCCAAATGGAATAGTTGTGAGTCTTGTTAGCCGTCAATGTTTTCTTGAGCTTTATTTCTATTGCTTATATATGGAAAGTTTTGTTTAAAAAGGATAGTGCATTTGGCCTGTGTCTCAGATTCCCCTTTACCTCCAGTAAGCACACTTACAAGGAGCCCTCATGGTGCAATGGTTAAGCGCTCAGCTGCTAACCAGAGGATTGGTGGTTTGAACCCACATAGTGGCTTCTCGGGAGAAAAGGTCTGGTGATGTGCTCTCAGAAAGATTAGTCTAGAAAACCTATGGGGCAGTTTTACTCTGTTGCATGGGATGGCTGTGAGTTGGAATCCACTCAACGGCACACAGCAACAAGCACACTTATAAGTGAGGGATTCTCAGGTATCAAGGGTGAGTATGTGTGTATGTTGAGGGCAGGGTGACAGAGTGGGCATTTACCAACCCTGCTTCTGCCCGGAGGTGAGATGGGAAGGCAGAGAGGGTTAGCAGCTGGTTGAACGGACATGGGGAATCGGGCGGAAAGGAGGAGCGTGCTGTTGCAGGATGGGGAGAGCAAATAGGGTCACCTAACAACTTTCTTCCCTTTGCGTACATACTCCCACATTTCTGCATTTGGTTGCCATCGCTACTGGTTCTGCCTTTTCTCGTGTGCCATTTCCAGGGGCTCCCCTTACACTCCTCAGTTTTCATTCAAAGAAATCGAGCTTATATAGACAGAATTGTTTCTCTCTTGTATGCAAACTGACTGGTCATATAGTCCTTTGGGAGATGTCAGCTGTTGCTTATTAGCTGTGTGACCTTTAGTGTATCACTTAATTTCTCTGAGCCTCAGTTTTCTCAGTGAATAATAAATAGAACCTACCTCATAGGATGGTTGGGTGAGGATCCAGTGAAATAATTCCTGTAACTGGGCACAATTCCTGGTCCATTGCTGGTGTTGTTAGCTGCTGTCAAGTTGGCCCCCTGTCTTCTGGAGACCCCATGCACAATGGAACGAAACTCTGCCCAGTCCTGTGCCATCCCTGTGATCAGCTCTGGATGGGATCTTTGTGATCCATAGGGTTTTCATTGGCTAAGTTTTGGAAGTAGATAGCCAGACCTTTCTTCCTACTCCATACTCATGGCCATCTAGTTGATTCATAGTGACCCTATAGGACAGAGTAAAATTGTCCTATAGGGTTCCCAAGGCTGTACTATAATCTTTATGGATGCTAATTGCCACATCTTTCTCCCATGAAGCAGCTGGTGGGTTTGAACTGCTGACCTTTTGGTTAACAACAGAGCACTTAACCACTTTGCCACCAAGGCTCCTTTCCTAGTCCATTGTTGTTGTTAGGTGCCGTCAAGTCAGTTCCGACTCATGGTGACCCTATGTACAACAGAACAAAACACTGCCCAGTCCTGTGCCATCCTCACAATTGTTGTTATGCTTGAGCCCATTGTTGCAGCCACTGTGTCAATCCATCTCATGGAGGGTCTTCCTCTTTGTCGCTGGCCCTCTACTTTACCAAGCATGATGTCCTTCTCCAGGGACTGATCCCTCCTGACAGCATGTCCAAAGTATGTAAGACGTAGTCTTGCTTCTAAGGGGCATTCTGGCTGTGCTTCTTCCAAGACAGACCTGTTCATTCTTCTAGCAGTCCATGGTATATTCAATATTCTTCACCAACACCATAGTAATCGATAAATGCTGGCTGTTATCACCAAGCATTGCGATCTTACCTGTTTCTTTTACTTAGGATTTTGCATCTTCTCGGTTCTGTTCCTTTGCTGCTCAGCACTAAGAAGAAGCTTCTCCATTACCAAATTATTTCTTGTTATTAATTTTTTCATTTATCGAGGTGAAATTCACATCACATAATATTAACTATTTTAGAGTGTAGAATAGCGTAACTATTTTAGAGCAAGTGTTTAGTACATTCACAATGTTGTGCAACCATTGCTTCTACCTAAAACATTTTCCTCTCCCCAGAAGGAAACCCCATACCCATTAAGTAGTCACTCCTCACCCCCTCCCAGCCCAAGTTTTGCTGTTCAATTTCCTTCTTTCAGGTCATAAGCCATTCCAGAAATCTGAGGAAGCTGAATTCTGGATAGCGAAGTGTTCTCAAACGTCAATCAGAAACTCATTCCTAAATAGAAGAAATATACTGTGACATCCTGGGGCTGCCTTATCAGAGAATGAAGTGAAACATAAAAACTTACATACTCTGATTCTGGCCAACACAGAAATTGCCCCTCCGATCTTGTGCACTATACTTCACATTATTTTCTTTGTCTTGTGGCTGAAAGAGAAAAGGGGCTTGAAAGTTTGAGTAAGGGGATGGATAAATTTTCTAAAGCCCCTGTAAACAAATGATGACAAAGCTGAGAAGAAGGTTAACAGGTCAGCCTCTGCGTTTCATTTCCATCCTGCCACATTCCAAGAGAGGCATTTTCGTCTCGGGGAGGTATGTTCCAGATAACCCTCAGGGAAAATGTGACCCTTTGAAGTTTCTGGTTGTCTGTTTCTGCAGCTGCTGAGTTACACACAGCACCAGGGTATCTGTAATTTAAATGTGCTTCCTCTGTTGTGTCTTGCTCTAAGTCAGTTGTTCTCACACTTCAGCCTGCACTAGAATCACCTGGGGTGCTTGTTCAAAATTCAGCGCTCATCAGCGCTCAGGTGCAGTCTCGCTGGCCAGCTCTTTGGGTGGGGGAGGGGGTAGATTTATAGGCGTCCTATTCCAGACTGTCAGAGGCCTGATGGTGTAGTGGTTAAGAGCTACGGCTGCCAACCGAAAGGTCAGCAGTTCAAATCCACCAGCCACTTCTTTGAAACCCTATGGGGCGATTGTGCTTTGTCCTATAGGGTCGCTGTGCGTCAGAATCGACTCGATGGCAACAGGTTTTTACGGGTATACCAGCCTGTGTGAGGAGGGGACCGGACTGATGAGTCAGATGCAAATGATGAAAGAGGAAAACTCCAGTTGGCTCCACACTCAAGGAAGAATTTCGGAAAAGGGCAAATAGTACAGAGGTTTTATTGGTGAAACTTCTGTGGGATCTGGTAAATGTGTGTGAGGGCCCTCTGTGTCGGCCATTGCAGGTCCGTGGCCTGCCTGAGAAGGCTCCTGTTGCCCCTGTTCGGCATAGTTAATAATGAGGCAGGTTTTCTGCTTGTGTGGAGTTCGGGGCTTCCAGTCATGCCTCTTTGGTCACTGTGTTGTCTTTGAAAGAGCAACCCCTTCCTGGGAAACCATGTAACTGCCCTGGGCAACTTTGCCTTATTTATTTATTTTAATTGTGTTAAAAATATACATAATAAACCTTTTGCCAGTTCAACAATGTTTACACATATTGCCTTGGTTTTTAAGACCAGAACATGAAGTAGAGAAGACCGGCGCTCTGTCACAGTCTGGCTTCGATGGCTGGTGAATGGAGTTGCTTGCCTTAATTATAGAAGTAGACTGATACATACAGGATATCTGTAATTTAAATGTGCTTCCTCTGTTGTGTCTTGCTCTAAGTCAGTTGTTCTCACACTTCAGCCTGCACTAGAATCACCTGGGGTGCTTGTTCAAAATTCAGATTCCTGGGCCCCACCCCTCCTAAATCAGAATCTCTGGTAGGACCAGGGAAACAACTCTTGAGCAAGCGCCCTCAAGTGATTCTGATATAATTTGTCTTTGAACTAAATTTGGAAGAAACTCTGCTCTTAGGAGTCTTGTGGGAGTGGAGGAGGAGTCAGAATAGTGTGATGATTCACGAAAGTTATATCAGGAAGTTACCGTGAAAATGGGGTGAACTTGAAGTAGAGCTTTTCACTCATTTTTGTTTATGTACGGTTCCTGCTTTTACTAAGAGAATTTTAAATATGTGGCCATTATTTGAGATAAAAAACACACTAAGTGAAGTTGTAGGACTAGTTTTATTTTGGAAGTTTTAGTTTGAAAGTCAACCATGATGAGGTTAAATGTGAACAGTATTCTGGAATACTCTTCTTTGGCACCTGGCATGTATTTATCTTAAAAAGACTTTTAGAAGTATCACAAAATACTAAGAAAAAAAAACCCAAACCAAACAAGTTGCGGAATCAGTTCCAACTCATGGCAACCCCATGTGTGTCAGAGTCGAACTGTGCTCCACAGGGTTTTCAATGGCTGGTTCTTTAGAAGTAGATCGCCAGGCCTTTCTTCCGAGGTACCTCTGGGTGGACTTGAACTGCCAAGACGAGCTGAATCATCCCTTCCTAAAACTAGACCTTTAGCTAACGTTTTAGTTAAGGAAAGGGAAGGAGGGAGAGAGAGCGTACATGCATGTGAGTGAGCAACCCCCACCTGGGGCTCCCTCCCCTTCCTCCCTGTTTCCCTGTCCGGAATGCCCCCGCCTCTTTCTGCAGTCTCACCACACCCCCACACAATCCAGCATCTGCTCAGGTGCCCCAAACCATGCTGCTACTCTGCTCCCTGGCAGAGAGAAGTTTCCAGAGGGGATTAAGTGAGTCTCCCAGACTGCTTTGGTGCCAAAAATCAAAGGCTTGTCCAATGACTCCATACTTGAGATGAGTATCTGAGATCCAATAGCAACTCCACAGAAGTCTCTCCTCTCTGCTGGCTGCTTCACAGAGATGCTGGCCTTGCTGCTTTGGGAAGTTCTTTTGCTGGTAACACATCTGACGTGAGTTAAGACATCTTCCTCCCTCACCCTCAGCTTCCTGTTCCTAAGGATGAGTTAGACAATTAGTTCTAAATAGCCCCAGCTGCTTGGGCTTCCCGGGGGATGCTCCTTGCAAAGTGGTTTTCCCCTTTGGTAACTGTGGTGGCCTCTAATGAGGCTGCCTGCTTTTTCTGTAATAGACAATGCTAGATTGCACATCTATATCTTGATAGAACCCTTTGCCCCAAGGATTTCAAGTAGTTTTCTGAGATCACTCTTGAGAGCCTTGGACCCAATTGCATTTTATTTTTTGTGGATGAAGAAAAAATCATTTCCTATTTTCCCCACGGACCTGGTCTAGATCTTCTGCTCAGGGGTACGGGGTACTCTGTGTGTTTAAGGAAATGGCTCTTTGACACACACACACACACACACACACACACACACACACACACACACACACACACACACACACACACACACACACACACACACACACACACACACACACACACACACACACACACACACACACACACACACACACACACACACACACACACACACACACACACACACACACACACACACACACACACACACACACACACACACACACACACACACACACACACACACACCATGCACAAGGGGATCAGAGAGCAAGAGTGTGAGAGAACGAGCAACGTGGGGATGCGGGGGGAGAAAGATAAGGAGAGAGCAGGAGAGCAAGAAAGAGAGCGAGGTTACGATAATCTGAGAGAGCAAGACAGCCAGAGAGTGTGGGGGCGATAGAGAAAAAGTATAGCGGGGAGAGCGAGGGCTTATGCAAGAACCAGAGCACACTCAGGAGTGGGAGCTACAGTGAGAAAGGAGAGTACCAGAGAGAGCAAAGAGAGGAATGGGGCAAGAGCCACAGAGCAAGGCAGAGCGAGAATGGAGGAGATACGGGGGACGGAAAGAGGGGAATGGCACACTCCAGGTGCAAATGAGTCAACGAGAGTGGTCAGCTGATATTTGTGGTCTGATTAAGAGAAAGTTGAGAATGAGGAGCCACCTCCCCCGCTAACTTGCTCAGTAGGTGCAAGAGGAAGAGAAGCTGCTCAGGGCACAGACTTAGTTCAGCTTCCCTGGATGCCAAGGGGAACTTCTGGGACCTCCTGACATACACCTTCAGGATCAATACCATACAACCACTTTAAAGAGCTGGATCCCAATTGGAGCCACACATACACCTCTCTCCTCCTTCAATATTATTTGATGTTTTAAAACAAATGTCATTATTGAAAACATAGCCAGGCACGGTCATTTTAGAATAATGCTTTTTTCAAACCACCTACCCATGCACAGACTGGCATTGGGTGGCTTAACTTAGTGGTTCTCAAACATTAGAACTGTTGTCATGGACCCCTTATTCAAGTGTCAAGTTCCTGGACCCCTCTCCCAGAAAGTCTGGTTCAGGAGGACTGTGCTGAGGCCTGGAAATCTGTAGGTTTAATACTCAGCTCCACTTGGCGATTCTGATGCCCAAGCAGATGTCGGCCTTCAGCTGCATTCTGTTGTAGGACGCAGCCTCAAGTTCAGCTGGGGCACTGACCCTGAATCAGATTGCTCTCTAACAGGGCCCAGACTAAGGTGCAAAACTCAACAGGTTGCCAGGAAAACTCAGTCATCAGGATAGATAATATTTAAAGCAATCTTTTTAAACATCAAAATTAATGCAAAAAATCCATGGTGAACAAAATATCAAACATTTAAATAAAGATAAGATCCAACTCTGCGCTTGTATGACTGCCTCACTTACCTCACCCTAATCTCGGCCCTGGTTCCAATAAAACATTATTTACAAAAACAGGCAGGCAGCCTGCAGGCTGTAGTTTGCTGATTAGATTTTTGTTTTAATTGCATTAAAACATTATTTATCTACCTATCACCCAGATCTTGGTTTTTAATACTATTTTCCAATAAAAGGAACCAATGGCTGATTTTAAGATTGGGACAAGAAATATGCAAGATGAGCATGGAGCATCTTGTAATGCCAGAAAGTAAGGAAGGTCTAAAAAAAACCCAAAAAGCGAAAACAAAAACCTGTATCAGGGTGTATGTCAAAGGGACACTGGAGCCAACTGAAACGGCTCCCAATGGCCAAAGCTGGAAAAATTAGAGCAACAAAATAAATCAAGTAGTATTGGGTTATAACCCAAAGTATGAAATAAATATCCACGAGTCCATACTGATATAAATAAGTGATTGAATAAATTAGTAAATTAGGGAGAAGAAACAAATCTCCCATGCAGGGGAATTCCAAATAATTTGTATAGATACTCTGCCGTCAAAGAGTACAGTATTGAGGGAGGAAGGGCATCTGACAAACACTACCTCAGCCAGGGGATCAAGGTCACCATCAACAGTGATCAGTCATGTTGATGGTATGTACCCTCCATAGGATGTGATGAGAATGGCACTTTACCTCAGTGGTCTTCCCCCCAAAGACACATAATACCAATCTAATCAGGATTTTAAAAAAAACAAAAAACAAATTCCAGTAGAGAGGCATTCTACAAAATACTTTACAAGTCCTCCTCAAAACTGTCCAGATCATCAAAAATAAGGAGAGTCAAGGCAGGAAGGGACAGGAACTGGACAAATGGACACAGGGAACCCAGGTTGGGAGGGGAAGGAGTGCTGTCATATTGTGGGGATTGCAACCAATGTCACAAAACAATGTGTGTATTAATTTTTAATGAGAAACTAACTTGATCTGTAAACTTGTACCTAAAGCACAATAAAATTAAACAAACAAAAACAAAGAACAAGGAGAGTCTGAGAAGCTCACAGCGAGGAGGAAGCTAAGGAGACGTAACAACTACACGGAATGTGGGATCCTGGAGCAGAAAACAATAAAAACTCAGGGTCTCTGAATAAAGTATGGACTTTAGTTAATAATAACCTATCAGTATTGGCTCATTAATTGTGACAAAGATTTCATACTAATGGAAGCTAATAGGGGAATTATAGGGTACAAGTGGGTGTGGGGTATATGGAAACTGTGTAGTATCTTCACAATTTTTCTGTAAAACTATTCTAAAATATGAAAGTTTACTTTTTTGAAAAACCCACCACGTTATTTATCTTGATTACCGAGTGTTTTGGTGCCCTCTTAGATTTTACACCCGAATCAAGTGAGGCACTCACCCTAGTCCTAGCCCTGCTCTCTAAATGGGCAACAAATACGCCTTATTCCAGTGCTAAGTTTCCTGGGAGAGAACCATACACTCTGCCCTCGTGGCCTGCATTCTCTTTATTTGTATATAAATAAAACCATAGCACTCTTTTCCCACAGCCTTCTACTCAGAATAAGCTGAGTTACACTCCTGGGCCTCTGCCAACCGCCTAGTGCACACTTCCCAAATCGCAGCCGGACAGACCTGTGAACAGGAGAGGCAGTGGTTGGAGGCTTAAGCCATGGAAACAGTGTGGAGTCCCTGGGTGGTGGGATCTGTTAAAGCGCTCAGGTGCTCACTGAAAGGTTGGTGGTTTGAGTCCAGCCAGAGGCGCCTGGGAAGACAGGCTTGGCGATCCATTATTGAAAACTCAACCACTGAAAACCCTGTGGAGTATAGTTCTGCTCTGACACACATGCATCAACTTGACGGCAACTGGTTTGTTTTTCTTTAGTCCAAGTAAGGCCGCCATTCTGTGTCCAGCCAACCAGAGCTTCTCCTGTGGTGGTTGTATTCCCTTAAAGTCAAGCCGTCCTCGCCAGGAGCATTGGCCCTCTTTGCTGCCTAGACCTGTTTCTCAGGTAGAGCTCTGGAGGCTTGGACTTTTGTTCCAGAAGGTGACGGGACCACAGTAGGTTACTTCCCTACCATTGCTCTCTTCTCTCCTTTCCCTCTTTTCGCATCAATGCTGATAAGAGAGGACAGGTATCCATTTAAGGCATCATGTCACAGACGTAGCTCTCTCCTCCACCCTCCCTCTACCCCCCACCCCATTCCTACGGCAGGAAGCTGGGTAGAGATGCTGCTTTCACTTTATTCCCTCAGGTGAAACCACATGATGAGAGCACGATATTGAGCTGACTTGTGCTTTTCCGGCCTCTGACTTGACTTTGGTGGACAGGTTTGTTTCGAGGGGGATTGGGATCCGGGAGTCAGTGACTGTGACAGTAGCCCACAGAGTGTGCCATCTCATCTCTGACGAGCATCTCTGTAAGAAGAGCCTTCAAAGCTGATTTGATTCCCTTCAGAGTAAGTGGCTCAGTCTGGTGTCTGTTCTTTAACACCGCTGCCACTTTGGGTTTAGCAGGGGAAGTGCTAGAAAGCCAATGCCAGAGACTCCATCCGGTTTCATGTGTAAGAGTCTTGGCTCCGGCTTCAGACAAACTTGGGTTTGGATCCCAGCTTGAGCATTTCTTAATTGTGTGACCTGGGCAAGTCACCTAGCCAAGCAGAACCTGTTTCCTCCTCTGTGTAATGGGGGTGCTAGTAAAGTTGGCTGTGAGATTAAACAAGCCAACGCTCATCAGACACTCAGGAAAAGGGCTTCAGGAATGGTAAGCATTACCACGGAAATTCTGCCACTTGGGGTGGGGTGGAGGGTACTTCCACTAGAGTGCATACCCAGGAATTACTCTGGAGATATGTTGTGGAAGGCCTGCCAGCTTTGCAGGAGTGTTTCCTTCATGCCAATTCAGAAATGGGAAGTGGCTCAGGCAGAAAAGATTGCTCTTGGGAGAATCCTGGAGGAGACAGCCTGGAAAATAATGGGTTTCCAAAGTGATGTCCCAGAGGACTGAGGTTTCTTGCCCTTCCTATTCAAGGCCCACAGGAAGGAGGGAGGGCTTCTTGGTCAAGAAGGGGTTTCCAGAAGAGAGCAACCTTGGAGGCTTGTTCCTCCTTTCTTCTGTGTCTGGTCAGGCTGCATATTGAATTTGTTGCCTCTGGAATGTGCCATGTCCCCTGTCTGGCTTTGCACTCAGGTCCCTGGGAGCCAGGGCAGCCGTGAGAATGGGCAACCTCGTGCATCTGCCTTCCCAGGTGCAGTCCTTAGAACGTGCAGATGGAGTTTAGTTTTAATAACAACCATAACTCGAGAGGCCTACTCTTTCCCTTTTTTGATTGTGCAGCTGAAGGCTAGATGACCTCATTGAAGAGTGGGGGAGAGAGGAGGGTGAGAAGCAGCTGTTGCCACTGGAAACTAGGCCCCCCCCTTTGTGGGGCACACAGCTCCTAAAGGTTCTTTGGGGTGGGGTGGATCCAGAATAGCAGCTGTCCTCTACTCAGATCTTTCTTTGTGTACCCAGAGGTTGGGCTGAGCTGTGGGTGACTAGACTGTGGATTAAGAAGCCATGTAGAGAGTTTCCAAAACAAATTCTTGGCCTCCATCTAGCTTGCTCTACAAGAAGACCCCATGTGTCTGCAGCGTGCCTCCTTTCCCCTTTTGGGTTAGTGTCTGTGTCCTGGACCTCATCTACTGATCAACCCACCATCCCTACCACTGTCTGCTTGGATGGAGCTGGTGGCCAAGATCTTAAGGAGCTGAGTAGCCAAGATCATGCAGCCTGGCATTTGTGGCTTATTATATACAGGTAGACCCTGACTTACAACGTATTCAAGTTATGATGAACCACACTTATGACTGTTTTTTTTTTACACCTTACCCTTAGTACTATGTACTACATACAGTGTTGTAGCACCTAATTTGCTGATGTTATCATTCTCATGCCAACCCCCAAAGACAAATAAGGATCAGATTTATAAAGATACTGGTAATAAAAGGCAATAATAATGAAAACAGTTTCGTCAGAACCAACTTATGACGGAGTCATTGGAATGGAGCCCCTTTGTAAGTTAGGGACTACCTATATACTCCCAATTGAATAAAAATTCAAGAAAAATGTGTTAAGCTTTCAGCCCAGGGTTGAATACTTCAGCCAAAAGCTTGAGGTGCTAATGGTGTCATTTTAGGTACCAGCTGCAGGTTGGGGATGGTGGTGGATGGTGGAGATTTGGGGACAGGGGAATTTTTCTGGGTCCTTGTTAAGTCACAGCATTTCGAGAGCTCCTTTTTCTGCAGACAGTTTAGACCTGTCCGGGAAAATGCACATATACGTGCATGTTATGCTACCCAATTCTCACATTCTTGGCCCATCACACCACAGAAGTAAAGTACTGAAGCCAAAGAAACCCCAAACAGATGTCTGTAGATAAAAACAAAGCTAGTAGCACTACTGTAGAGCTCACATATTGTTGTAGTTTTAAAAATAGATTGTTGTGGCTTTTGATTCACTTGCTTACTCTTTACCCGTCTTCCTGGTGGTTTGATACCAGCCAAAGGGGCCTGCAGTGTTTTTGTTGTTGTTGTTGTTGTTGTTTTTGTTGTTGTTGATTGGCATCTTTCACTTCTAAAAACAAACAAAACAAAACACCGACTCCAGAAATTCAAGTTCATCAACATTTATTGAGCACCTACCAGGTTCATGGTCCTGTTCCAAGCAGTGGAATCGGAAGAGGATGTTCCAAGTGCACATGCCCAAATTGGACCATGGCCAGTCCGGAGGTAAGCCCCGGCCCCCACAGATTGTGCTGCGAGGCTGGCTGGGAAGAGGCTGTTGGCTCCTGATGTGTCACAGGAAACTTCGAGAAGGGAGCTGGGGAGTGTGGCCTCCTAAGCCCCCCACCCTGGTTAATTTGCTTTCTTTCTGAAATACACTGACCGGTATCCAAATGGGCCCAACTCATGTTCAAAGCTGCGTGCTGAAACTTCATTAGCTCTTTTCAAAGCCGTTTTCCTATTGGTATAGAAGTTCCTCTTAACACTGCCAGTTTCCTTGAAAGGTTTGTCAGCTGCTCCTGATAGAATCACTTCAAATTAAAATGCTTTGTTCCAGGGGGTATTTTATTTACAGCCAAGCAACTGTAACTAGTGGCGTTCCCCTCACCAGGCTGCAGCGACTATAGATCTTTGATACTGCTGAATGGATCTGCCAAGGGTTCCAATTTGCTTTTGTATGAGTGAATTGCCTGATTCAAAATAAATGTACCCAGGCCGCCTTGCTCTTTTCCCCATGCCCTGCCCCCCGCCATCATGCTGGTCTCCATAGGCGTGTAGCTCACAGTGCCAGGGCTGTCTGCCTAGCACAAGTGTATCACAGTGTTCCACCTTCACCAACTAGTGCTTGAGCTGGATTGCGAAATAGCTGGTGAATTTAGTTAACTGGTAAGCCACTTGCCGTCCTCGAGTGGATTCTGATTGACAGCAATCTCATGCGTGTCAGAGTAGAACCGTGCGCCAGAGGGTTTTCAGTGGCTGTGATCGTTAGGAAGTAGATCGCCAGGCCTTTCTTCTGACATGCCTCTGAGTGGGTTCGAACCACCAACCTTTTGCTTAGAAGCCCAGTGCTTAACTGTTTGCACCACCCAGGGACTCCGAGTTTAGTTAAGGGAATGGTTATTTCTCTACCAGTCTCATGTGACCAGAGTATGTACCTTTCCAAGCCCTGAAAACAAGTGTGTCTGTGGGGCCACGTTTGTAGAGTCATCAAATTTTATAGCCGTCCAAGACAGTTTTATGACTTCACTGCTGAAGGCTGCATTCACCCCTATTCAATTCAAGTTCCAAAATCTTTTGTGGGCTGAGCCCAGGGCTCAGTCTCCCAATACCAGCTGTAGCCCCTGTCCTCAAGAAGCTTACATTCTCGCCGAAGTGACAGGCAGGTCACCAACTGGCTCTAACGTAACGTAAGAAGAGCCATGATAGCGGCAAGAACAAAGTGTGCCATGAGAACCCAAAGGAAGGAAGGATTACTTCTGCTTGGGAGGGGAGAGGGTCAGGAATTGCTGCTCAGAGGAGGTGATATTTGAGCCGGATCAGATGGGAAAGCTTTTCCAAGCAGGGAGAACCGTGTGAGCAAAGGCAAGCATGCATTTGGTGGATTTGGGGGACCTCGAGTTGTCCTGGGTGGTTGAGAGATGAGAGGCCTCCCATGGACAGCAGTTTTCCAAGCAATGGATTAAATAAAGAACATTCTGGCTGTGAAGAGGTTCTTCCCAACTGTGCTGCATTAGGCCCCAGCCCTGTCCCGGTCCGCAGTTGTAGGTGGGCAAGTGTGTGTAATTGTGGATGGCTCTTCCTTGGGCGCCAAAGGTTGGTATGTGGTCACCTTCCCTTAAATGGTGGCAACAGTAGTGGTTGCCAAGGCCGGCGGCTTTGTAGGAGAGAGGAGTTAAATCTGAGAAGATTTATTTTGGTCCCATTACCAGCAGTCCTTTTCTGAGGGAGGCTTAACAAGAGGCAAACTCCTAATGAACTCCTGAGTATCACTGAAGTGTTCAGGGTTGGCTTGAAACCCCAGAGAGGCTGAAAAGAAAGAAAGAAATCAAAGGGCCCTTCAAAAGAAAAGAGGCAGACAGTAACGGCTATAGGATTTGGAATTGCTTTTTTCCTGATTGGCAGGTTGGAATTGTGACTTAGCTATGTTGAAGGGTAGTTCCCCTTTAATGCTATTATTGATACTAGATTCTCCATTCCCACAGAGAGAGCTATGTTGAGGAAGAAAGAAAATATTTGATGTTGAATTCGCGGGCTTGCTGACTGGCCCAGGCATTGTGGCGGAGAAGCAGCAGCTTTATTTTGAAAAATGTCAACTCTTTTTCTTTTCTTTTCTTTTTCTTTTTTGTCACTAATGTCAGTCCTTTCACGTGGCTTTCTTTTCCAAACCTTGCATGCTTGGGGTTCCCTCACCCTAGTGGGGAGGAGAGCATCAGCCTCTGATCCAGACAGTGTGGAGTTTGGAGAACCAGCATCCTCTGGCTGCCTCAGCATCTACGGAGAGATGACAGGCGATTATGCTGACTGATTGGGTTTGATTTTTCACCCCATGCCAGTCTAACTTGGGGTAATCAAGGAAACCCAGAGCATCAGTGCTGGCAGGGGCGTTGGAGTGCACTGAGACCAGCCCCTCCTTGTACAGATGGGGAAATTGAGGCCCAGAGGGAGGAAGGGACTTGCTCATGGTCACATAGCTCATTAAGGCAGAGCCAGGATTAGAACTCAGCATTCTTTCTCCTAGTCCTCTTTGCACCAACCACAGGTTACAATTCCTCTCTCATAAGCAGGTAGGTGGTGGTGGTTGTTAGCTGCCGTGGAGTCGGCCCCCAACTCATGGCAACCCCATGCACAACAGAACAAAATGGTGCCCACTCCTGTGCCATCCCCATGATCCGTTGCAGATGGATGGTTGTGATCCTTAGGGTTTTCATTGGCTGATTTTCAGGAGTAGTTCTCCAGGACTTTCTTCCTAGTCCATTTTAGTCTGGAACCTCTGCTGAAACCTGTTCAGCATCATAGCAACACACAAGCCCCCACTGACAGATGGATGATCATTGTGCATGAGGTGCATTGGCCAGAAATCAAACCCAGGTCTTAGGGACGGAAGTGCTTTAATTACTGCCCATAAAGAGTTATGGAGCAGAGGGATGTGCCTACTTGCTGCCCACCCTGTCCCCCCTTCACATGCCTTTTAAGTAGTGAAATAATGAACATCCTCAGCTACAGAGGAAATTCAGGTGGACAGTCATGTTATAGACCTAAGCCTTCCTTTGCCATAGGTTTTCTCCTTAAACCACCGATGTGGATATTGAAATAGGAATACCATTAGGCATCACTTCCTCCAGGAAGTATTCCCTGATTTCCAAGACTGAGCTGCACCCCCTTTCTTTAGCCCTTATCACACCAGATGTCATTGTTTACACATCTACTTCCCTCACTGGACTATGTGCTCCTTGAGGACAGGGTCCATGTCCTCTCCATGTTCCCAGTGCATAGCGCAGAATAGACAACAAATGTTTCTTAAATGATTGAGGGCTCGGAGTTCCATGATAACAAAGGTTGACTCTGTTTCCTCGAAGAATTGAAAAACCAACCACTCCAGGGAGAGAAATAGGAAATCCAAATGAGGTTTTTGTTACTTGCTGGGCATGATACTTCCTGGGACTCTGCTAGCTCAAGCCCTGAATAGCTTTTCTCTGTGGTGGTATATCGGCCAGGGGCACACCAGTACAATCCTACGATTTCTTTCTTTTGGGTACCTGTGACTGTAGACTTCAGGAAGTGGGGTATGGCTTGTGCAGTAAATTTTAGTTATACTAAATGGCCTTAGAGAACCTGGGTGGTGCAAGCTGTTAATGCACTCGGCTGCTAACTTAACAGTTGGAGGTTTAAGTCCATTCAGAGGCACCTCAGAAGAAAGGCCTGGCAGTCTACCTCCAAAAAATCAACCATTGAAAACCCTATGGAGCACAGTTCTACTCTGACGCACATGGCCTCGCCTTGAGTCATAATTGACTCAGTGGCAACTGGGGGGAAAACAAGGTCCATGACTGAATTCTGTTGTATTTCAACTAAACATTAAAGTGGGGGGAGGCAACTTCCAAGGCCGAGGTGGTGGGATCAGGGGTGGGGGAGTGTGTGCTGTTAGATGGTCAGAGGTTGGAATATGCTTTGCCTCTTCAATAAATGAAGCTTGGTGTTGGTTCTCTGGCCTTATAGCTAGTAGTCCAGCTTTGCATTTAATGGTATTCCTGTTTCAAAATCCATGTGCCCCTGTCTGTTTCCAGATTTTTCTGGATGGTAGTGGTGATGGTTGCATAACATAATGAAAGTACTTAATGTCACTGAATTGTACATGTAAAAAGTGTTGAAATGGTAAATGTTTTATTATGTATATATATGTGTGTGTGTATATATATATATATATATATATTGTTGTTGTTAGGTGCCTTAGAGTTGGTTCTAACTCATAGCAACCCTAGGTACCACAGAACGAAACACTGCCCAGTCCTGCACCATCCTCACAATCATTGTTATGTTTGAGCCCATTGTTGCAGCCACTGTGTCAATCCATCTCATTGAGGGTATTCCTCTTTTTTGCTGACCCTCTACTTTACCAAGCATGATGTCCTTCTCCAGGGACTGATCCCTCCTGATAACATGTCCAAAGTACATGAGCCATCCTCACTTCTAAGGAGCACTCTGGCTGTACTTTTTCCAAGACAGATTTGTTCGTTCTTTTGGCGGTCAATGGTATTTTCAATATTCTTCACCAACACCACAATTCAAAGGCATCAATTCTTCTTTGATCTTCCTTATCCATTGCCCAGCTTTCGTATGCAAAATGAGGTGATTGAAAACACCACGGCTTGGGTCAGGCGCACCTTAGTCCTTAAAGAGACATCTTTGCTTTTTAACACTTTAAAACGGTCTTTTGCAGCAGATTTGCCCAATGCAATGCGTTGTTTGATTTCTTGACTGCTGCTTCCATGAGTACTGATTGTGGATCCAAGCAAAGTGAAATCCTAGACAACTTCAGTCTTTTCTCCGTTTATCATGATGTTGCTTATTGGTCCAGTTGTGAAGATTTTTGTTTTCTTTATGTTGAGGCATAATCCTTACTGAAGGCTGCTTTGATCTTCATCAGTAAGTGCTTCAAGTCCTCTTCACTTTCAACAAGCAAGGTTGTGTTATCTGCATATTGCAGGTTGTTAATGAGTCTTCCTCCAATCCTGATGCCCCGTTCTTCGTATAGTCCGGATTCTTGGATTATTTGCTCATCATACAAATTGAATACTTATGGCGAAAGGATACAACCCTGATGCACACCTCTCCTGACTTTAAACCACCCAGTATCCCCTTGTTCTGTCAGAACAACTACCTCTTGATCTCTATACAGGTTCCTCATGAGCACAATTAAGTGTTCTGGAATTCCCATTCTTCGCAATGTTATCCATAATTTGTTATGATCCACACAGTTGAATGCCTTTGCATAGTCAGTAAAACACACGTAAACATCTTTCTGGTATTTTCTGCTTTCAGCCAGGATCCATCTCACATCAGCAATGATATCCCTGGTTCCACGTTCTCTTCTGAATCTGGCCTGAATTTCTGGCAGTTTCCTGTCTGTATACTGCTACAGCCGCCTTTGAATGATCTCCAGCAAAATTTTACTTGCCTGTGATATTAATGATATTGTTTGATAATTTCTGCATTCTGTTGGATCACCTTTCTTTGGAATGGGTACCAATATGGATCTCTTCCAGTTAGTTGGCCAGGTAGCTGTCTTCCAAATTTCTTGGCATAGACAAGTGAGCACCTCCAGTGCTACATCAGTTTGTTGAAACATCTCAATTGATATTCCGTCAATTCCTGGAGCCTTGCTTTTCCCCAGTGCCTTCAGTGCAGCTTGGACTTCTTCCTTCAGTACCATCGGTTCCTGATCATATGTAACCTCTTGAAATGGTTGAACGTCGACCAGTTCTTTTTTGTTATGATGACTGTGTATCCCCTCCATCTTCGTTTGATGCTTTCTGCATCGTTTTCCCCATGGAATCGTTCATTATTGCAACTCGAGGCTTAAATTTTTTCTTCAATTCTTTCAGCTTGAGAAATGCCGAGCTTGTTCTTTCCTTTTGGTTTTCTATCTCTAGCTCTTTGCACATTTCGTTATAATATTTTGCTTTGTCTTCTCAAGCCACCCTTTGATATCTTCTGGAAGCTCAGCTGAAACCTGTCTGCCGCGGGTGACCCTGCTGGTATTTGAATACCGGTGGCATAGCTTCCAGCATCACAGCAACATTCAAGCCCCCACAGTACGACAAACTGACAGACACTTGGGGGTATATATATGCATATATATATATATGCGTATATATATCATTAGATTCCGACTCATATATACCCCAAAAAACCAAATCCACTGCCATCAATTCTGACTCATAGCAACCCCATAGGGTTTCCAAGGCTGTAAATCTTCACAGAAGCAGACTGCTACATCTTTCTCCCACTCAGCCACTGGTAGTTTTGAACCACCGACCTTTCGGTTATCAGTCGATATATATGTAATATATGTTACTGTGTGCCATCGAGTCAGTTCCAACTCAACAACCCCACGTGATGGAGCAGAACTGCCCCATAGGGTTTTCTTGGCAGTAATCTTTTTGGAAGCAGATCGCCAGGTCTTTCTCCCGCAGAGCTGCTAGGTGGTTTCAAACCGCCAGCCTTTTTGGTTAGCAGCCAAGTGCTTAACCTTACACCACCAGGTCTTTCTTTCTCTCTCTTTCTATATATACATATGTATATGTATATACATTCACCACCAAAAATTAATTAATTTTTTTAAAAAGCCACATTACTGCAGTATCCAGAGCCCTGGTGGTGTAGTGGTTAAGAGCTCAGGCTGCTAACCAAAAGGTTGGTGGTTCGAATCCACCAGATGCTCCTTAGAAACCCTATGGGACAGTTCTACTCTGTCCTATAGGGTTGTATGAGTCGGAATCAACTCGACAGCACTGGCTTCGATTCAGTTTTCGTTCTGCAGGAGCCTAAGTCTTTGGGGGCTGTGTCAACATCTTTGGCTTAGACTCATTTGCCACTGGAAATGGGCAAAGCATCGTCTTCTTCCACTCTAGCCAAGGCTGTAGTAGGCAGGGACAGCTGATGGTAGACTGTAAGATATGAATAATTTGCTTTCAAATTCTTACTAGTCTGTGTCAATTGTTCTCAGTACTTACTGATCATTTGAAACATTTTATAAAATACTGAAACTTTACGAAAGATTTTAGGTAAGAAAAAATAAAACCTGCTACTAGAGTTAATAGGAAAAAAAGTTGATGCTCAGGCCCCATTCAGTCCAATTACGTCAGAGTCTCCTGAGTCAGACCTGGCCATCAGGATTTTTCAAAGCACTCATGATGACTCTAGTGTACATCCAGAGTTGAGAACCATTGGTCTGAGTAGAAGGTGACGGTATGTTCACTCCTCATTCTCAATTACTTTCGTGTTGTCATTGTATGCCATCGAGTCCATTCCAACTAATAGTGATCCTGTAGGGCAGAGTAGAACTGCACCGTAGGGTTTCCGAGGCTGTAATCTTTACACAAGCAGACTGCCACATCTTTCTCCCAAGGAGTAGCTGGTGGCTTTGAACTGCTGACCTTTTGATTAACAGCCAAGCTCTAGGGAGTTCTGAAAGCAGGTGACCCTTTAAAGTAGAACTGTCAGGATTTCCCCCAACTCTGTGAAGGTGTGAGACACATATTTTGAGAGAGAGATGAATTCTGCTCTTACCTAGTGCTTTGCTTCAGTTTGCATTGTGTCTGAGTTGACATCAAGCATGGAGCTGGGGGTTGGGGGTAAGGATAGGAAGCATCCCTTGAGGCAGTTCTCTTCCCACCATGCCTTCAAGCCCACCAGCCACTAATGATTTTGCCTTTGACCTCATTGGTCAGTCAGAACGTCTAGTTCCTCCTTCTTACACCATTTTGCATGTACTTTTAAAAAAATTGCACCCAAAGTGCATTCAAAATGGTAGGGCCAAAGCAGTTTTATGGCAAGGTTTAAGTAACTATGAAGTGTAAGTGAGGGAGTGTTGTCTGCCTTAGAGCTCTGCATTCATTCATTTCTTTGGTCCGAATGTGTGGTGGGCACATAGTGGAAGCAAATCTTTGGCTTTGGAGCTATTGAGGTTTGGGTTTACAGAGAGAGTTCCTACTAGGGGTAGGGGCTGCGTTTACGTGGCCCTGAGGCAGCCCATCAGTGTAGTCTGTGCAGTCGAACAGGTCAATGGAGTGAAAAAGCAATCCAGCGAACTGACTGATGGACTGATTGGTTAGTTGATTGACTAGGTTAATGGAGTCACTCTGGAAGGCTGAACCATGGAGGCTGAAAGTTTCTGCTTAGCAGTCATTGGAGCTCAGTTGGCTCAAGCCATCGGAACCAGATTTGAGTAAATACATCAAGTACACTGGGGCAGCATGAGGATGGGTGAATCTTCTCCCTCATCATACTGCACTCCTTCGCAGTCTCGAAGCCACCTAGCTCATTTCCCCCAAGTTTCCACTTGAGGAAGGAGAGAGGAAAGCACAGCCCCTGAGTCAGACTCTGCAGCTTCTGAGCTGTGCTAACTTGAGTGACTTGACCTCTCTGACAGTTTCTTCCTCCATCCATCCACCAGCACCACCAGTTGCCTCGAGTTGACTCTGACTCATGGTGACACTCTGTGTGTCAGAGTAGAACTGTGCTCCATACAGTTTCTGGAGGGGGATTTTTTGAGGGGTTATGTTGAGGCTTTGGGCATGTTATCAGAAGGGATTAGTCTGTAGAGAAGGACATCATGCTTGGTAAAGCAGAGGGTCAGTGAAAAAGAGGAAGACCGTCAGTGAGGTGAATTGACACAGTGGCTGCAACAATGGGCTCAAGTATAACAACGATTGTGAGGATGGCACAGGACTGTACAGTGTTTCATTCCGTGGTACACAGGGTCACTGTGAGTCGCAGCAAACTCAACGGCACCTAACAACAGCAGCATGTTGAGGCTAGATGAGGATATACAATGGCTCATCCAAATTTGGGATAGTCCTTGTTGGCCTTCATGTATGTAATGAACTCTATAAGTGATCAGCTGTGTGGATGCCTGCATGGAGGGCGGGATACAGTGGGAGGAGCCCCCTGTGCCCCACCCCCACTCCCACCATTCTGACCTTATGGTCTGGAACCATTTGCTGCTATTCAACTGACTCTGTGACTTTGGCAAGCCATTGCTTATCTCTGGACCTCAATTTCCAGAAGGGGTTGGATTCAAGGGTTCCCTTCAGATTTGACCTTCGACTGGTCTAGTGACTTTAAAAGAGACAGCTGAATCCTTGGTCGATCTTCTGTCTCAACCTTGGGCCTTTAAAAAGAACCAAAACTACATTGTGGCAAATGGCACATGATTTGGAAAAGCAGATTCCATCTTTGGATTATGTCTTGTGATAGGTGCCCAGAATGCTCACTCTTTCTCAGATCTAGCTAGTTCCAGGAACTGGCTGGCCGCACAAGGACCATTCCATCTGTCTTGGTCATCTAGTGCTACTATAACAGAAATACCACAAGCAGATGGCTTTAACAAAGAGAAATTTATTCTCTCACAGTCTAGTAGGCTAGATGTCCAAATTCAGGGCATCAGCTCCAGGGGAAGGCTGTCTCTTCTTGTCATTTCTGGAGGAAAGTCTTTGTCATCAATCTTCCCCTGGACTAGGAGCTTCTCTGCACAGGAACCCCAGGTCCAAAGGACATGTTCTGCTCCCTGCATTGCTTTCTTGGTAGTATGAGTTCCCCCAACTCTCTGCTTTCCTTTTATCTCTTATAAGACAAAAAAATGATGCAGGCCACACCCCAGGGAAACTCCCTTTACATTGGATCAGGGATGTGACCTGAGTAAGGGTGTTATACCCCACCCTAATCCTCTTTAACATAATCTACTCTTGCCTCATTAACCACAGGTAGAGGTTAGGATTTACAACACATAGGAAAAGTACATCAATCACAAAATGGAGGACAATCATACAATACTGAGAATCATGGCCTAACCAAGTTGACACGTATTTTTGGAGGACACAGTTCAATCTATGACACCATCTCAGCCCTACATGTGCAAGTCCTTTCTGTTGACTGTGTTCTTTGAAGACTGGGGAGATTTTTTTTTTGGAGGGGGAGGTGAAAATACACACAGCATATCATACACCCATTCAACAATTTCTACATGTATAGTTCAGTAACACTGTTTACATTCTTCACATTATGTCACCATTCTCGCCATCTCTCCCCACATTATTTCCACCACCATTGACTTAGACTCATCGCCCCATAAACTACTCATCTTTGTTGTCAATTTGATCTCATATAGATAATTCTTTAAAAGAGTACAATGTTCAAGGCAAACATTCTTTACTAATTCAGCTAAACTGTTGTTTAGTTTGAAAATGACTTCAGGGAATCATTTCAGTTTGCAGTTCAAAAATCTTCTCAGGGCATTGGGGATTCCTCCAGCCTCAGTGGGTCCAGTAAGTGTGGGTTCTATAAGAAATTTGAAACCTTGTTTCACATTCCCTTTCCCTTTTGATCAGGATTCATCTGTAAGTCCTTGATCAAAACGTTCAGTAATGATAGCTGGGCACCATCCAGTTCTTTTGGTCTCATGGCAAAAGAGGCAATAGTTCATGGAGGCAACTAGACCTGCAGTCCACTTCCTTCTCTGAATCCTGGATCTCCTTCTTCGTCTGCTGCTCCAGGTGAATAGAGACCAATTGTTGTATGTTGGATGGTCATTCACAAGCTTTTAAGACCCCAAGCTCTACTTACAAAACTGGGGGGTAGAACAGAAACTCCAAAAACAGTGTTAGGCCAGTTGGCTGGGCAGTTGCAAGAGGCCATGACCCTAAGCCTTCAAACTGCGAGAACTAATCCCATGAGGTATTTGGTGGTACCTAAGTAGTGTCTGCAGCTACATCTTTTATTTTTATTTTGGTTGCTGTTGTTGTTGTAAAATTATGTATAACTCGACATTTGCCATTTTATGTATAACTCGACATTTGCCATTTCACCCTTTTTATGGTATATAGCTTAGTGATTTCAGTTACATTAGTCAGGTTGTATAACCATTACCCTTAATTGATGCCAATGTTCCTATCACCATAGATAAAAACTCACAACTTTCCAGAAAATGATTTTCTCTCTCCCTCCCTCCTCCTGCCCCATGTAACCGCTAATGACTATTGGTGTCTGTATATTTACCTATTCTTGTCATTTCATGTAAATGAGGTCATGCAGTATTTGTCCTTTTGTGATTGACTTATTTTGCTCAACATAATGTCCTCAAGGTTCATCCATGTTGTAGCATGCTTCAGGACTTCATCTCTCTTTATGGGTGAGTAGTATTCCATTGTATGTATGTACCACATTTTGTTTATCCACTCATCTGTTGATGGGCACTTAGGTTGTTTCCACCTTTTGGCTATTGTGAATAGTGCTGCTTGAACATAGGTGTACATATGCCTGTTCATGTCGCTACTTTTAGGTCCCTAGGGTATATACCTAGGGGTGGATCACTAGGTCATATGGTAGTCCTATTTTTAATTTTTTGAGGAATCACCATACTGTTTTCCACAATGGTTGTACCATTTAACATTCCCACCAACAATGCATAAGGGTTCCAGTCTCCCCATCCTCCCCAACATTTGTTATTTTCTGTTTTTTCCATCATTGCCATTCTAGTAGGGGTGAGGTGGTATCTGACTTAGTTATTTAGGGCTGCTATAACAGAAATACCACAAGTGGATGGCTTTAAATTTATTCTTTCACAGTTTAGGAGGCTAGAAGTCCAATTCAAGGTGCCAGCTCCAGGGGAAGGCTTTCACTGTCTGTGGGCTCTGGGGAAAGGTCATTATCATCAATTTTCCACTGGTTGATGAGATTCTCAGTGCAGGGACTCCAGGTCCAAAGGACTTACTATTCTCCTGGCTCTTGTTTCTTGGCGTTATGAGGTCCCCATGTCTCTCTGCTGGCTTCTCTCTTTTATATCTCAAAAGAGATTGGCTTAAGACAAAATCTAATCTTGTAGATTGAGTCCTGCCTCATTAACATAAGTGCCCATAATCCTACCTCATCAACATCATAGAGACAGGATTTACAACACACAAGAAAATCATATCAGATGACAAAATGGTGGACAATCACACAATACTGGGAATCACGGCCCAGCCAAGTTGACAGATATTTTTGGAGGACACGATTCAATCCATGACAGGATCTCATTGTAGTTTTGATTTGCATGGAGCCCTTGTGGCACAGTAATTAAGCGTTCGGCCGCTAACCAAAAGATCGGTAGTTTGAATCCACCAGCTGCTCTTTGGAAACCCTATGGGGCAATTCTGCTGTGTCCTATGGGATCAGTATGAGTTGTTTTTTTTATTACGGTTAATGATGCTGTTTGTTGATCCCTTGAATATCCTCCTTGGTGAAGTGTCTGTTCATGCCCCTTGCCCTTTTTTTGATTGGGTTATTTATCTTTTTGTGATTAAGTTGTAGCAGTTTTATATATATATTGGATATTAGACCCTTATTGGATATATGATTCCCAAAGATTTTTTCCCAGTTTGTAGGTTGTCTTTTTATTCTTTTGATAAAGTCCTTTGATGCACATAAGTATTTAATTTTTATGAGGTCCCAATTATCTATTTTGTCTTCTGTTGCTTGTGCGTTTGTTGTTGAATTTGATAGTCTATCATTAAAAAAAAACAAAAAAACTAAGTCCCATAGCTTCACCCCTGTATTTTCTTCCAAGAACTTTATGGTTTTAGATTTAACATTTAGGTTCTTGATACATTTTGAATTAGTTTTCGTATATCATGTGAGGTATGGATCTTGCTTCATTTTTCTGCGTGTGGAAATACGATTTTCCCAGCACCATTTGTTGAAAAGATAGAGGAGTTTTTATGTAATATTATTACTATTACTACTATTAACAGCACCTACCAATAACTAACTGCATACTGTGTCTCAGGCACTGTGCTACATGCCTTATGTATATTTTCTCTTTTAATCCTTATGGAACCCTAGGAAATAGGTATTATTATTACCCTCTTTTACAGATGAAGTATCTAAGCTAGAGAGATAAGATGACTTGTTTAATGTAACACACAGCTAATAATTTGCGGGTCTACATAAGACCCAGGGCTGTCTGATCCAAACCCTAGGGACTTAATGACCATTATATATACTACTTTTTGCATCTCTGGGTGGAAATGGGAATATTATAATAATAATATATAATATAATAATAATAATAACAACTATAATAACAGTAGCAGTATTTCTTGTATGCTATGAGGTAGGTGGAAACCCCGGTGGTGTAGTGGTTAAGAGCTACGGCTGCTAACCAAAAGATTGGCAGTTGAAATCCACCAGGTACTCCTTGGAAACTCTATGGGGAAGTTCTACTCTGTCCTGTAGGGTCGCTATGAGTCGGAATCGACTCGACAGCAACGAGTTTGGTTTTTCAGTTATGAAGTAGGTACTGTTATCATCTTCTGTTTTACAGAGGAAGACACCAAGTCTTAGAGAAATGAAATAACTTGCCCAAGATGACACACCTCTGAGTCCAAGCTGGAATTTGAACGTGATTGACCCCAAACCGGTGCTGTTTCTCCTATAGCACACTGCTTTCAGAGTTTGCACAAGTTTTAAAGGGGCTTGTGAGTTCACTTTGTCTGCTCCTAGGAACTTTGCCCCTGGTTTTTTAAACAGCCTCACGAGCACAGTCAGCCAGGTTTGGGCAATTCATCGCCCCTACAGTGCAACAAGGGAGCATTGGTGGTTCCGTGGTATTCTCACCTTCCACGTGGGAGACCTGGGTTTCATTCCCGGCCTATATACCTCACGCACAGCCACCACCGTCTGTCATTGGAGACTGGCGTGTTGCTATCATGCTGAGCAGGTTTCAGCAGAGCTTCCAGACTAAAATGGACTAGGAAGAAAGGCCTGGCAATCTACTTCCAAAAATCAGCCAGTGAAGACTCTGTGGATCACAACAGTCCAGTCTGCATCCAGTAATGGGGATGGCGCAGGACTGGGCAGCATTTCGTTCCATCGTGCATAATAGGTTTGCCATGAGTCAGTGGCAGCGAACAACAATACAGTGCAGCAGCATCCCCACTTCTGCAGCTCTGGAGAAGCACAGTACTTACGGACACCAACAAGCCCGAAGTAGGTAATTTTGCTTTGTCAGGCACAAAGAAGTAAAGCAAACGATACCCAAAATAAAGCAGAGGAAAGAAGGAACAAACGAAGTACGAAGAAATGCGCTATCCCTTCTTCGTCTAATTTCTACAGTCTTGTGGTCTATGACTAAAAATGTTTGCTTTTCATCTTTGTGCACACCGGCGATCCACGTTCCCACTGGTATCTAAAGGCCACCTGTATTTAACTGTAAGCTGCCTTGATGCGCCAGTCTCTCGGTTTCAGCAGCTGCTTCCTCAGTTTCCCTAGCCTTGAAAACGATTAACTTTTTGCCTAACCAATAGGCGGTTGCCATCCAGTGGTACATATTGGGAACTGCATGGCTTTTTTTTTTTTTTTTTTTAATTTTAATTTCTCGGTCTTCTATTTTCTTTTCCCCTTTCTAAAGGCAAATCCCATCCATTTCCTGCAGCCTCAGTTAAGGGATTAGCCATGCCTTTTCTTCTCTTTTTTCTTAGTCTTTTGTCAGTTTCGCTGCTCATTAGCTCTTGTACAAGAAGCAGAGCAGGAGAAGCAGAGGCAGGGAAACACACATCACTGACTCATGTCAGTCCTTCTGGCTATTGGCAGTGGTCTGCTGGGAGAGAAGCTCTAGGAGCTTCCATGGGTTGGGCTCATTCAGAACACTCTTGTTTCCCTTTGGTATTGATGGCTCACAACTGATTACATCTGCACAGCAGTGTGACCGGTGGGTCTTAAAAGGGGCTAATACAAAGGACAAGTCACAGTGGTTTACCTACCAATTGCTAATAAACAAAAAGCAAAACAATCAACTGTGGATAGTAATCAATGAACTGTAAATGAGAACTAATAATGGAAATGATTTTTACATATAAAATTGGCTGGGAATTGTTAAATCCAAATTCGCAGGTGTGAAGAGGACTCAGTGAAATGTTTGATACACTGCTGGTAAGAGTCATAAATTACTCCCAGCCTTTCTGGAGAACAAACACGTTGGTCATGTGTATCAAGAGACTGAAAAAAATGTTTATATGCTTTGACCCTATAGCTTTACTACTAGAAATTTCACCTAAAGGAATAGTCAAACACAAATATTTTTGTGTTGTGTCATCATTGAAATGTTGCTTATAATAGAAAAAAATTACAAGACTCTAAATGTCTAAAAAAAGTTACTTAATTTAAGATATAACCATAGACTAGAATACTACTTAGCTATTCATTGAAAATTATGTTCTTAGGTTCTTAGTGATTATTTAAGGTTTCAAAGTTATAAGAAAATGTTGATGGCATAACATTAAAAAACACTCTCAGGGTATAGAATTACTCGTACACGCCCCCCCCCCATTTTATAAAATATTCCAATTTTGAAAAAAAAGGGTAAAATGCATAGAAAAACATGACTGGAAGTAAATTTATTGTGTAAACAATGATTATCTCTAAGAAGGAGGATTACTGATGAATTATGTTTTCTTTATTTTTTTCTGTGTTCTTCAAATTTTCTATAATAAGTATGTATTAATTTTATAATTGGAAAAAACTGTTAGAAATTTAAAAAAACAGGGCTAGGAGCGTGATAGCTCAACTCAAACACATGGTCACTGCTAAGAAAATAATGATAAGCCTGTACATTCCCGACTTACAAAGAATTAAAACTTAAAAGGACTTTGGTGTCCATTGAGTCTCAACCCTACCAATGCCATTGAAATCCCCTCAGTAACTTCTGGCCCCAAATATTCGGGCCAAAACAACAAACAACAAAAAACAAACCCATTGTTGTGAAGTCGATTCTGAGTCATGGCAACACCATGTGTGTCAGAGTAGAAAACTGTGCTCCACGGAAGTGTCATGGCTGTGACCTTTTGGAAGCAGATTGCCAGGATTTTCATCCGTGGTGCCCCTGGGGTGGGTTCGAACTGCCAACCTTTAGTTGTGTAGTCAAGCGCAAACCATTTTCACCAAATGCTCTGCTTAAGGAACTGGCTGCCTCTGGCAGCTGCTCCTTCAAAGTATAACGATAGCGATAATTGTTTACTTGCACCTAGTGCTTTCTAGTCTATGAAGCTTTTAAACGTACCTTTTTTTTCCTCAGAACAACCCTGGGAGACAGAAAGGGCAAGTATAATTATTTGCATTTTCCACAGAGGGATCTGGAGTTGAAGTGACTTCCAATGGTAAAGTGACTGGTAGTGAGTCAGTAACAAAGACAGGACTGAAATCCAGGTGTCTGGCTCCCAGGGAGTCTGAGATCCATTCTGTCCCTTCACAGTGTTCATTGTCTAGTTTCAAACAAGTATTCCCTTTTATTGAGTTTATATAGGCCTTTTATACTTCTACCCCCTCCCCACGGCACCTCATGCCTCGTCTCTTGGGCCCCAGAAGATGTGCTTGGGCATAGGGATACCTGCTAGTTAAGGCCTAGAGTGGGGTAAACGTGGAAAAAGCTCGGGAAGAATGAGGAAACCAATGATTCCCCTTTGCTACAAATCCTGGCAGTCTCCACTCAGGAACCTGCGACTGTATTTATGAAACGTTGTTTTCATAAACTGCTGGTTGTTCAATAAGGCATAAAATAGCCAGTATAAGATAGTTATTTCCTCTACAAAATCATTTTTGCCACAGAGCTCCAATGTCATAGCAGTTACTGCATTTCTGTTAGTTTCCTAAGAGATGTGACACAGTAGATTAACTGTTGATACCAAAATGTGGAGGTTCCCTTAAAGCTGCCAGCAATCTTGTTCCATTCTTTTCCCACAGCTCCAGTTAGTTAAATTGGTGTTTAGGCTGAATTTATTATGGAAGATAGGCTTGGAGGGCCAATGAAAAAGCAACAAGCAGGAAGACAACGTTCTTTGACCTTGGGAGAGTGTCTATGAGTTGGGCAAAGTTCCTTTTGGGATCCAAGCTGAGATTCAGTTCGTGATGAGTTATCTCTCTACACAAATGGTCGCCATCCCAACCCAGCGGCTGTGAAGATATAAGGAAGTGTAAGGAAGACACAGTAAAGTTTTCATTCTAGCGGAGGAGGCAAGACAAAGACACAAGAAGGGAAGAACAAGCCAAAAAAAAAAAAAAAAGCAGTATAGACTGAGCCCTCAGCATGCCTTGAGAGTTCCAAGAAGGAGGTGACTCGCTCAGTGCTGCTGAAGCAGGTCAGAAACCTGCTTTGGCTTAGTCCCAAGGGTTGTTGGAGAACAGAACCAGCCCAGTGAGTTTGAGAACAGAATAGGCAGTGGTAATGGGAGGAAATGTAGTGAGATTCTGATCAAACCCTGCTGGCATCTTGCTTGGTGCAGAGGTGCCTACTTCCAGGAACTCAATCTCAGAACTCAGCAGGAGGCTCCACCAGCCTACCCATGCCTAATCTGCCAGCTGCTACAGCTGGCGCTTCCATGCCCTGGTTCTGGAGCCTTCTTTCTTACCCTAGGGAGTCAGGACATATTCTAGACAGATAAATGCCCGAACAGCTGTACTTGCCCCTTCAACTGGTTTGGCTGTTTTCCCAGAATTGACCTGAGGGACACAGTGCAATGATTCAGAGAAACAACTGGTTGATTCAATTAGAAAGTTAGTCAAACTGGTCTTTAGGCTGAATTGATTGTGGAGTATAGGCTTGGAGGGCGAGGCCCCCGTGACCATATCTCTCTACCATCTTTCTATGGTGGGGGGAGCAGAGGGGAAAAGGAGAGTCCCAGTGGAAAACATGGAGACTGACAGAACCTTGTGCATGTTTGCTGCCACTCCACTACTAACTGTTGACCCACTCCCTGCTCACTCTTAGGCCCCCGTTAGCCCCAGCCCTGCTCAGTAAATTGTCATGACAACAATGCACTTCTCGAGAACGCAAGAACCAGTGTTCTAGCAGATGTGAGGGTAGGTAACGGGCCAAGTCATTTACAAGAAGTGACTCTTATGCTCAAACATGGATATAGAGACTAGCTTCTCAGCTATTTTTCACTGTGTTCCTTAGTTTGTCCAGGTTCCCGGAGCCCAGGTCAAAGATTCTTTTGCTTGGCGCCCCACAGAAAAGCTAGTTGCCATTCAGTTGATTCTGACTTATGATGACTCCATGTGTATCAGAGTAAAACTGTACTCTGTAGGGTTTTCAATGGCTGATTTTTTGGAAGTAGGTCTCCAGACCTTTCTTCTGAGGTGCCACTGGGTAGATTAGAACCGCCAGCTTTTCAGTTAGCAGTCAAGTACAAGAACCTTTTGTACCACCCAAGCTATTTGACCTTGGGCAAGTGACACCTCCTTTCTGGGCCTCAGTGTCTCCATCTGTAAAATGAGAGAGTTAAGCCAGATGAGCTCTATGGTAATTTACAGTTGAGATATCTCTTCTGTGAGTCTAGGTTTGCCTTCTTTTGACTCAAACTGCAAGTGCTTTCCTGGGAGGCCTCAAAGTCTCATCTCCTACCAATATTCTTATAAATTCTACTCTTCTTTTTGTCCCCTACCAATCTGCATATCTGGATCTTCTTAGTTCCTTTCACAAAGTGAGTCTTCTGTATTGAGGTTTCTTTTCAGGAAGGACAAGGAGGAATCTGGAATTTATCTAAGATACTCAATCCTATCACCATTCTCCCATCTTAAGTTTCTTTGAGCATTCAGTCCTTTATATATTCATTTGTTCATTCTCTCATTCAGCAATATCAACAGAGTACTTTGTGCCTGGTACTGTTCTGGGTAATGCACATGTATAAGAAGACAACATGATCAGGTTTTTGTTGTTGTTTGTTTGTTCCTGTATTTTCTTAGACTTTATTCTTTTGTGCATGTGTGTGGACTGGATGAGGACCCACCCTACTCCAGTATGACATCATGTTAACTAATAACGTCTTCAAAGACCCTATTTCCAAACAAGATCATGTTCACAAGTACCAGAGCTTAGGACTTCAACATAACTTTTTGGAGGGGCATAACTCTATCCATAATAATCGGGGTCAGCTACCTGTATTTAACAATGTTGCAAATGATCGATTCATAAGCTAAGCAACAAAACATACAGCAATTCAACCATTTCTACATGTATGGAATGATTCATTGACATTGATTACGTTCTTCAAGGTGTACAACCATTCTACAACACGATCAGTTTTGTAAGATGTGAGGCAATTTGTGACGAAACATGCTGCCATTTTGAGTTATCACCTTGCTGGAGTTTGCCCTAATACATACCACCTCTGTCAATGTATTAGCTTCTTAGGGCTGCCTTAACAAAGTGCCACAAATTGGGTGGCTTATGAGAACAGAAATTTATTGTCTCACAGTTCTAGAAGCTAGGAGTCCAAATTCAGGGTGTTGGTGTTCTCTCTGAAGTCTCTCAGAGGAAGATCTTTTCTTGTCTCTCCCGGCTTCTGGTAGCCCTGGGCATTTCTTGGCTTGTAGGTGCATCTTCACGTGGCTGTCTTCTTCCTGTGTGTCTCTCTGTGTCTCTTCTCTTTTATAAGGACACCACTCAGACTGGATGAGGACCCACCCTACTCCAGTATGGCATCATGTTAACTAATAACGCCATCAAAGACCCTATTTCCAAACAAGAGCATGTTCACAAGTACCAGAGCTTAGGACTTCGACATAACTTTTTGGAGGGGCATAACTCAATCCATAATAATCGGGGTCAGCTATCTGTATTTAACAGTGTTGCAAATGATCAATTCATAAGTTAAGCGACTTAGAATAGAGCTTACTTAAAGGATGTTAAACCTAAAAAAAGAGAGAGAGAGAGAGTGTGCAAATCAGCTAATAGAAGCTATATGTGTGTGTTTTTATTCCCATGATGATATGTTACACAGTGTTTCTCACTTGGGAGACTTTGGAGTATCAAACCTAGTATTAACAGGGCTGTTGTTACATTTTTGGACTGAATAGGTTTATCTTGAGTCAAACACTCTCAAAGATATTCTAGTCTAATTCCCACCACTTTACAGCATTTTATAGCTAGGGAAACTGAGGCCATGTGTGACCTTCACTATGATATCCGGTTGCCCAGAACACAGTTGAAGGGCTGTGAAATCCTTGCTTTCGGGAGATGGTGATTGATACCTAACCGTGAATTATCAGGAAAAGCCACAGGGCCCACACTCTCCAGCCACAACTGTTCCTTCTCTACTGTTTCCTCAGGCCCAAGTCCAGACATACCCACCTCCATGGCCTTCCACAGAAAGCATAAATGGAGGAAGCCTCAGGACCAGGCTTCCTTTTTCAGCTCTGATGTTTGGTGCCAGGAACTCAGCTCACATGGCTGTATTCCAGATTGCTTGCTTGCTCAGACTTTTACAACTGCCTGACCCTGCAGGGCTGTTTAACTACTTGAATTCCTTGTCACTAGCTGATTTCTGATATCTAATCAACTCGATGGCAACAGGTTTGGTTTGATACACCTTTTTCCTTGGAACTTCCTGGAGTCTTTACATGTTCTTGACACCAGCTTTGACCTTCTAGATCCCTGACCTCTTGTCATCTGATTTCTGATACCCAAGAGGCTCTATAACACAGGTCTTGCCTATTGGAACCTACTTCCGAGCCTGCCTTACTTTTGCTGCCCCTCCAGTGCAACAATGGCCATTCTGGGCACGTACAAGCCATCTTCTTGGGAAGCTGGAGCACCAAATGACAGCTATGTATGAGGGGTGACTCTGTTAACAACTGATTTAGGACATTGACAAGATCTCATTATTTTTTGCTCTTGTGTTTACATCTTTCGAGTGTGTTTGGAAAATCAAGAAAACAATACAATTTGGTCTCCCAAATTGAAATGATAATGAAATTCCTTTTTTATTTATTTAGTTTTGTTGTTCTCATCTTTTCCCAGGCCTTTTTCTGCCATCTACCCACACCCCCACCTCCCCACCAACTTTCTTTCTGGAAAATACATGATCCATTGTAGCTATGCTGATCTCAGTTCACATATTGTATCTTTCCAGGGCTTTCTGCCACTGTCCCTTCTATTCTCATGTATAGTTGATACAGCTAATGATGGTATCCAGGCCTATGCAGGTTGGGTTGAAAGAGCCAAGAGAAGATTACATGACATGTTCTTTTCATCAGAATTATCCTTTGACTTGTAGCTGCCTTTTCTCCTACCCCTCTGCCTTTCAGGAGACCCGTTGCCTTGCTTATAAAGAGATGGCCTTTAGGGCTGTGGTGATTCAAACTAGTCAGTCCCGTGTGGTTCAGTCCAGTGGAAGAACATTGAGTGCCTTTCTGCATCCGGGACATCCAGAGAAAAGTGGGGCTTTGAGCTTGCTTTGAGAGCCCACGTGTGGAGAAGACATGTCTGCAGAGAGGGGAAGACATGTCTGCAGAGAGGGGAAAGGGCTATGAGCGTTCAAAAGCAGGAATGACTCACTACCACCTCACTGCACCTCCCATTTTGAAATCTTGTCTATCCTTAGGTTGATTGACATTGTACTATTTTTTCTCCGTTTTTTTCCCCGCTTTGTTGCCAGGTCTTACCTCTTCTACCCTCTAACTGGGATTTCTCAGAGACTCAGTCCTCTGCTCATGGCCTTTCTTTCTCTCTACTTTCATTTTGAGATCTCATTGATTGATGATCCTTGCTATGAGGAGAGCTCTCAGTGTCTCCAGCCCAGACCAGTCTCCCAAGATCTAGTTCAAAGGCCTCATGTATATTCTTATAGGCATGTGGTGCCTGCCTTCCAGTCCTATGAAGCTAAAACCAAACTCATCATTATACTCTCACTCACTATGAGTTGGAATTAACTCGATGGCAACCGTTTTTCTTTTCTTTGCTTAACTCTTTTGTTAATGACAATGTCATTTTTTTTTTAAGATGAAGGCCTCAACATCATCTTGGATTATTCCTTCACCATCAGCATTCCCCCATCTGTATATACAATCAATTTGCACGTTATATTGATTCTACTGGGGGTCAAAGGATTTTACAGCTGGCTGTAACTCTAAAGGTTATCTAGTATGGACTTTTCTTCTAAAATAAGAAAACTGAGATTCATAGAGTCAAGCAGAGGGTTAGTAGTAAGCCTGAGGCTAGAAATGAAGAATTTTAGGTTATTGCTTTCCTGATATTACACTACTCCCCAGTATAGGCAGTGTTCATAGGCTCAAATCCCCACTCAGCTCAGCCATTTACTAGCCTTCACCTTAGAGCTCTGTGCCTTATTTGTAAAATGGAGATAATAATACCTTATCCTGAGGTATTGTTGTTAGGATTACATGAGAAAATACTATCAAGCACTTAGCATTAGCCAGACTTAGTCACCTTAGTTCTGGATGCACTGCTGGCACCCTTTTAGAATTTTCCATGCCTGACTATTAAATATCCATTCTTTCTAATATGGAAACTTTAGACTCTAACATCTTTTCCTCCTCTGAATCCTATTAGCCTAATCATTTAAGGAATTCAAATCAAATCAGAGTTTCAACACATTTTGCAAAAGAGAATTTTTGAAAATGTTAATACCTCTGATTAGAGTAAAAGAACTTAAAACAGTGAACCTATTAGTAAGTACTTGTTGGTAACTTGCAGAACTCTGCTTTGTTAACTTTGAAGGACCAACAAAAGAGACCCTGAACCAGTCTAGACATAGCCCCTATTAGCAAGAGTGAGCTGATTGGTTTACTTGTGGGGATGGAGGGAATAGCATCATACTATACATCCTGTTTAACAACTGGTTCTATTTTTCATTTAACAGTATATCTGGTCATGTATTGTCAACGAACAATGTTCCCCAATGAGCCCTAGTACATATGCAGATTTCCTGGGGGAACCCTCAGAGACTAGAGAACACATGGGAAGAGTAGATTTCTGGGACTAGAGAGGTGTCAAAAGGAGTAGGAATGAGCTTGGAGCCACCGAGAAAGGGGCTGGGACAGCTGACATCTTCCTGAGTGAGAGAAGAGAGGGAGGAAAGCCAGAGGGAGAAGCTTGCCTAAAAACCCATGCATCTAATTTCCCTGCTTAAAAGACTCCTAACCTTATAAACTGCTTTCTAAGACAAACTGTGTCATTTAAAATCACCTGTACCCGTTGCCATCTAGTTGATTCCGATTCATGGCAACCCCGTGTGTGCCAGAGTAGAATTGTGCTTCATAGGGTTTTCAGTGGCTGATTTTTTAGAAGTCAATTGCCAGAGACCTTTCTTCTGAGGTGCCTCTGTGTAGACTCAAACCTCCAAACCTTTTAGCAGCCAAGGGACTCAGATCACCTCTAGAGATAGCCTTTTTTATGTCTAGTTACCTTATACTGTCAGAGATTGAAAGAGATAGCCTTATACAAATAGGGAAACTGAGGCCCAGAGAGCAGAGGAAATACAGGTATCCCCACCTTAACCATGAGGTTCTGTTCCGACGATTTCTTCATCATAAATTGGTTCTGATGTAAGTCAAATACCTTTTTTTCAGTTTTCATTATGATTGCCTTTTATTATCAGTATCTTTATAAATTTGATCTTTGAACATCTGCGAGTGAACATCTGAGAACGATAACATCATCAAATTAACATGCTACAGCATTGTATGTAGTACGTATTACTAAATGATAAGATGTGCAAAAAGAGTCGTAAGTGCGGTTCGTTGTAACCTGAACATGTCATAAGCATAAGTCATCCCGATGGTTCAATCCAAAATGACATACTGAGCACTAACTGGGTGGCCTCTTTGTATGTGGAGAGGGCACAGATGAATCATTTCTATTATCATATCCACACCTAAAGAAATTAAAGCACCTGTGCATTTAAGACAACGGGAACCAAAAGCTTGATTTTTCTCTTTTAGAGGATGGCCAAACTGGAGTTGCAAGTCTGTTCTGGCTGACCTTTTTAGCTTTGATAAAGGCAACCTTGATTCATGATGCATGAGCCTGGGTCTTTGAAACCGTTAAGAAATGGTTTGTTCATTGAACATGCAAACAAATTACTTTCCAAGGGCTGAAATTTAAACTGACATTAAGCGCCAAGAACATCTATATTTAATTATACATAAAGGCCGGAAAACAATTTGTAACCTTAAAATAGTAAAATTAAAAGAGAAGTCCCACCTACGCAAATAATTTATTTCATTGCAACCCTACCCTTTAGCTTTGCCATCATTTGTCTATATTAGCAGTGCTGGCTTCACTAATATTTCCAGGGCTGCCCTGAAATATGAGTTTGGATGGGAAATAAGCAGTCAGGGCAGGCTGTGCTATAGAACGGGGGAGTGTGCCAGCTTCTAACAAGGTTTGCTTTTTGGTAGGAGAAATACTAATGAAATACAATCTATAGTAATGTATTTTCTCAGGAAGAGATTTAGGGGTCAAAATGTAGTAGGAGGAACACAAGCAAGAAATCACAGAGATCTGGGTTCTGAATCTGACCTGCTGAAGTTCCCTTCCCCACTCTGACCCTCAGCTATAAAGTGAGAGGTTTGGATCCATTGACCAAGTTGGAAGAAAATGTGGAGAGTGTGAAATGAAAAGTGTGAATCAAATGAAACTAGCTTGGTTAATTTTTAATATCCACCCACCCTGGGCCCCTCCCCACCTATCACATGTGTGCATATACTAGCTTTCCCCCTGCAATTGAGCACAGCCTGGTATTGTGGAAAGAGCCCTGGACTAGGGGTCAGGATGCCCGGATTCTCATCCCAGCTCTTTCTTTAACTTTGTATGTCCTTACACCACCAGTTGCTATGGAGTTGATTCCTACTCATGGCAACCCCATGTGTGTCAGAGTAGAACTGTGCTCCGTAGGTTTTCAATGGCTGATTTTTCAGAAGTAGGTCACCAGGCCTTTCTTCTGAGGCCCCTCTGGATGGACTCAAACCTCCAACCTTTTGGTTAGCAGCCAAGTGTGTTAACCATTTGCACCACCCAGGGACTCCTGTGTGTCCGGAGACAACACTCTTTCCTTCTCTGTCTCTCAGTTTTCCCATCTGCAAAGTGAGGGAGTTGGCTTCTCATTGCATTCCTACCAGGAGTGTACATCAGGATCATCTGGAAAGTTTTTTTGTTTGTTTGTTTATTGTTGTAGTTTAAATGAAGTTTCCATTTCAAGTTAGTCTCCCATACAAAAATGTATACATACATTGTTATGTGACCCTAATTGCTCTCCCCATACTGTGACAGCACACTCCTCCTTTCCACCCCTGATTCTCCATTTAGTTCTTCTGGTCTCAGGCTGATGGAGTCTCTGGTTTATGTGGCCCTTTCTGTCTCTTGGGCTAATACTTTCCTTGTGTCTTTGGTGTTCTTCATTCTCCTTTACTCCAGGTGGTTGGGACAAACTGATGCATCTTAGACGGCCACTTGCAAGCTTTTAAGACACCAGACGCCACTCACCAAAGTAGGATGCAGAACATCTTCTTAATAAGCTTTGTATGCCAGTTGACCTAGATGTTCCCTGAAAGCATGGTCCCCGGACCCCCACCCCTGCTACTCTGTCCCCCCAAATGTTTGGTTGTATTCAGGAAACTTCTTAGCTTTGGTTTAGTCCAGTTGTGCGGACTTTCATCTGGGAAGTTTTTTGCAACACACATATGCCCATGCCTGACTAACTAAATCCCAATTCCCTCTGTGGCAGGGCCTTGCAGGCTTGTGTGGTTTCAGGCAGGACTTCCAATCGGTTCGTTCCAGTTCAAACCCCTGCTGAGAATTTGCATTTCCGCCCCAGATATACTGAATCAGAATCTACATTTTAAGGAGATCCCCAGATGATTCTTATGTATACTAAATTCTGAGAACCACTGCTCTACTAGTGGTTCTCAGAATTGGTCCCTAACCAGCAGCATTTGCATTGCCCGGAAACTTGTTAAAAATGCAAATCTCACCAACTGTCAGAACCGAAGCAAACTGGTTGGAAGCCCTGATGTAAACATCTCCTATTCTGGGTTATCCTTAGCAGGCAGAGCAGAGGGGCACCCAAGTGATGAGCTTCCCAAGGGATTCCGATCGTGTACTTGTAGTTCAGCACCCTAGCTAGCCAGTCTCCGTGGGCCCTCTCTGCTCTGCCGTTCCGGGAGTTGGGTGAGATTGTGGGTGTCCTTTTCAGGCACTCTGTGCCCTGCTGCTGCCACCCCAGTGGTACAGGGATTAGCCCAACAGTATTTGCAGCTCCCCCCTCCCTAGCAGAGTCTTTCAAAGGATGGGAAGTGTGCGGAGGGCAGGAGGCACAAAGGCAGGAGTCACCAAGTGGCAAGCTGCCAAGATGCTGCTCTTAACGTCCCAGTTATTGCCCATGTGGATGTCTCTTGAGCCATCCAGGAGCCTGATTAAATTAATTGATTCTTGGCTTTTGAAAAATCCCCTCTCTGGTGGGTTGCATGCTGCTTATCAAGATGTGCTGAGGAAGCCGGTGCCAGGTTGAATTCTTTGTACCGAGAAGGCCGGGGCGGCTTGATTTAGAGATGAATATGGTTGAGGAGGAAGAGCAGCCTGTTGCCGGCTTTGCTGTGTTGCTTTAGTGAACAGGGAGCATTAGAGACCAAATGTGCCTGCAGAGTGGAAACAAGGAGGTGCTGTGAGCGGCTCGATCTGGATTTTAAAAGGGGGAAGGGCTAGCAGGGAGACAAACACAGAGAGAGGGAGAGCTCAGGGCACAAACAGTTAAGCGCTCGCCTACTAGCCGAAGGGTTGACGGTTAGAACCCACCCAGAGGCACATCGGAAGACAGACCTGGCGATCTGCTTCTGAAAGACACAGCCTTGAAAACCCTATGGAGCGGTTCTACTCTGCACACATGGGGTCGCCATAAGTCAGAATCGACTGAAGACAACTATCAGCAACAAATTGTTATTTTATTGGCAGCCCAGTAGAGGGGAAGGCAGTCAGAAGACCTGCAGGCAGAATGCCCGGCAGGTGACCCCAGCGTGGTTCTTGACTTGCAAATCCATAACCCTCTCCTGCCCTAAGTTTCCTGTCTCTAAAATGAGGAGGCTGCACTCAATCAGTTATTTTCAACCTGGGATCCTCAGGGTTCTGGGAGCTTCCCAGGGGCACGGAAGGTAAAGCAGGATGCTAAGCAGGCAGAACTCAGACATTCTAATCCACCACCCAGAGCCTCAGGGCTTTGCACAACTCTGTTCACGTTATATTCTATGTCAGTGGTTCCCAAATGTTTTGGTCTGAGGATACCTTTATACTCTTAAAAATTGTTGAGGACACAAAAAAGCTTTTATGTGGGTTGTATCTATCTATATTTACCATATTAGAATTTAAAATAAAAAATTACTATGAAGGAATTCGTTTACATAATAATAAACTTGTTACATGTTAACAAAAATAACATATTTTATGAAAAACAAAAAAAATAGTGAGGAGAGTGGCATTGTTTTATATTTTGCAAATCTCTTTGATATCTGGCTTCATAGAAGATACTCAGATTCTCATTGGCTTCCACATTCAATCTGTTGCAATACGTTGTTTTGATTGAAATATCCGCAGAGAATCCAGCCTCACACAGATGTACAGTTGGAAAATGAAGGACCTCGTGGATCTACTGAATGGGTCTTGAGGACCCCCAGTGTCTTCGGACCACATTTGGCGAACTGCTGCTCTCCATGAATGGAGCTCCCTGGAGTTGTACAGTGCCCATCCTATGCACCCATGGGTAGCAGCTCTGCTTTCACCTCACCCTCTCCATTGTGTCCCCTCTTCATTTAGATCAGCTCAGATTTTGTGTTTTACATCACGGACTGCCAGAAGAATGAACTAATCAGCCTTAGAAGAAATACAACCAGAATGGTCCTTAGTAGCAAGGATGATGAGACTTAGGAAAGACCAATCGCTTTTAGAAAAGGACATCATGTTTGGAAAGTAGATGGCCAACGAAAACCAGGGAAACCCTTAATGAGATGTGTTGACTCAATATTCTCAACAATGGACTCAAACACAGCAATAATCATGAAGATGGCACAGGACTGGGCAGCATTTCCTTCTGCTGTACATAAGGTCACCATGAGTCAGAGCTGACTCAATAACAACTAGCAACAACTACATACAATGGAATTCTTGTAAGAGTTTGTTTGAAAAGAGGGCACTGCTTCTAGAAGTGTTTGAAGTCCACCCACCTAAATCTTAGGTTACTGAAGATCCAAGGATTTGGGAGCTGATTAGGATCATTGGGGTTCCTTCCCCAGGCCTCCTTTCCCATAAGGACCCTTATAGCTCCTAAACTCTCAGGCTGTGAGGAGGGAATTTGGGATCATGCCTCGGCTCTTTCCAGACAGTGGCATGTCATCCTGAGAATGATAGTCTTAGCTCAGGAAAATGGCATCAGTATGGCTTGAAAGATTTAATGCCACTTCAGAATGGTGTTGACCTGCCTAGGGATGATAGAGGCTGGAGGAGGTGTGAAATCAGTGTTTGCTGAGCTCTCTGATCACTGGGGGAGAGACATGCCAGAAAGGCAAGTTTCAGTGATATACTTATACCTGTCGTCTTTCCAGCTATGATTATTTATTCCTAGATTTATGTCTAACCTTTATTCCAAGGGACAGGAGACAGTGCCGAATACCAAGAGATCTCTGTGCCCTCCCAACCCATTGACACTTCTTCCAATTTCTTGGGTAATGGAGAAGGCCGTGCTGTTCTTTCCCTTACCGCCAGAATCATTGATTTAATGTCATTCTTTTCATAAAATCCCCTCCTGGGCCTTGCTGGGCTTGGCTCCTTTTGCGGAGAATGTTCTCCTCCTGGTCCTCTGCTGGGCCTGATGCTGTGAATCCCATTGATGTGAGTTAGGGAATAGTTCTACAGCGATCCTGTTGACTGTCCCCTTTAGGCTATGAGCATGCACAGAGGCACTGCCGGAGCTGTGGAGGAGGAAAGGCAGGGCCCCTTTCTGTCCTTATTTGCTATGCTTCTCAAGCAAGCCTAGGCATTAAGAGGCTCAACCCCACATGCGGAGCATTAGAGTCAATCATTTGGGCTAATTGGGGGTCTCCAGTTTGATGGAACTCTTCTCTGGGAGTAAGAAATAAAACTGAATCCTTGGGAGAAATTGGAACCCTTGCACATTGCTCATGAGAATATATGATGGTGCACCTACTGTGGTAAACAGTGCGGCGATTCCCCAGAAAATTAATCATAAAATTACCATATGACCAAGCAATTCCACCCCTAGGTATATGCCCAAAAGAACTGAAAACAGGTGTTCAAACAAAAACTTGTACATGACTATTCATAGCAGCACTATTCACCATAGCCAAAAGGTGAAAACAACCTAAATGTCCATCAACAGATGGGTCGATAAATAAAAGGTGATATATCCATATAGTTGTGTCCCTGGGTGGTGAAAATTGTTTGCCCTTGGCTACTAACCAAAAGATTGGTGGTTCAGAGACTCAACGGGCAGCTCTTGTCCGGAGGTGAGATGAGAAGGCAAAGAGGGTTAGGAGCTGGTCGAATGGACATGGGAAATCAGGGGTGAAAAGGAGGAGTGTGCTGTCACATTACAGGGAGAGCAACTAGGGTCACATAACATGTACGTATAAATTTTTGTATGGGAGACTAACTTGAATTGTAAACTTTCACTTAAACTACAACAATAAAATGAAAAAAAAAAAAGAACAAAAGGTTGGTGGTTCAAACCCATGCAGCAGCACCACAGAAGAAAGGTCTGGCGATCTTCTTTCATAAAGATCACAGCCAAGAAAACCCTATGGAGTGCAGTTCTACTCTGTAACACATGGGGTCACCATGAGTCGGAATCGACTCAATGGCAGTGGGTTGATATTTTTTTTTTGTTGTTTATATTTGTATAGTGGAATATTATTCAGCCATAAAAAGGGATGAAGTGCATGCTACCATGCGGATGAACCTCGAAAACACTATGCTAAGTGAAAGCAGCCAAACACAAAATGCCACAAATTGTATGATTCCTTTATAGGAAATATCCAGAATAGGACAATCCATAGAGACAGAAAGCAGATTGGTGGTTGCCAGGGCCTGAGGGGCGGGAGGAATGGGGAGTGACAGATCAATGTGTACAGAGTTTCCTTTGGGCAGTGATGAAAATATTTGTAATTAGATTGAGGCCATTGCACAGCATTGTAAATGTACTAAATGCCACTGAATGGTGCATTGGAAAATGCTTAATTTATGTTATATGAATTTCGCCTCAATTAAAAAAAAACAAAAACATAAAAATAAAACCACAGCTGAATTTCTGGATGCTGCCGCGTGGGGCTAGTTCCTTTCCTGAATGTCTGCGGAATCAGGAACCTGATCCTGGGCTGTGAATGCCTCTCAGGTGGGAAAATGGGCTCAACAGAGCTTGTGGGTAGATACTTTCAGTAGCTAGGTCCTGTGGGGGCTACTCAATCCGATGCCTGGTCTTCCGTGCACCTGCCCTCACTGTGAGCTTGTGGAAGGCAGGAACTGGGTCTTGATCACCCTTGAATTTTGGAGCACTAGTTAAGTACTTGGCGGCTAACTCAAAGGTCAGTGGTTCAAACCTACCAGCAGCTCCGTGGGAGAAAGACTTGGCAGTCTCTTTCCATAAAGATTACAGCCTTGGAAACCTATGGGGCAGTTCTACTCTGTCCTATAGGGTCTCTATGAGTTGGAATTGACTCGACGGCAGCGGGTTTGTTTTTTTTCTGTTTTGGAAGCACCAGTGCTGGCACATGAGATGTACTCCGTAGATGTTTTTTGAGCAAACAAGTGAATGCTTTTGTTGCTGCTTTCAAAAATGTAAGCTTCTTGAAGGTACTGGCACCCCCTTTCTCATCTCCACATCCCCGCACAGTGCCTAGTAGCAGGTCTACCACAGCAGGTGCTCAGGACAGACAGATCAATGGACTTGTCTCATGGGTAGGAATGAGTTGGTTTAGATGTATTTTACTTTTTAAAAAAAATGTGGGTAAATGTCAGAAGAGAAAAGAATAACATTTGAATCAAAGACAGGTATGTGCTGGTTTTGGGAGAGAGACCCCCATCCCACATCTAAAATAACTGCCCAGATGTATTTAAAGGGTTTCTCTAGAGAAACCTTTCACCTGGGCTTCCCTTACAGCGACAGCTTATGTGGATTTCCAGACTATTACCTACCTGATAAGGAGCTGGGGGCAGAGTAGCTTAAAGCCAGAGTGTGAAGGGCAGCTGCCCACTGTTGGCCAGCTGGAGGTTGATCAGAATGGAAGTTGGTGGGAGACCAGGATTCCATTTCCACTGGTGATTTCCCCAGTGCCTGTAGGATATGCATTGCCCACCCTCGCACCCGCATTTGGATCAGGAAGCAATTCAACAAGGCCAGCTTTGAATAAGCAGTGTGCAAGTTCTTCCTCCTACTCCTGGGGACTGTCCCCACTCATCCAGTGCCCGTCAGCTTTCCTGAAGGAAGAGGCACCTGGCTGCTGCTACAGGACTTTCATGGTGGGGCTGAGTGGGACTCCCAGGAATGATATGTGCAGAGACATGCACTGCCTTGTGCAGACTTCAGCTGGACCCCCTTGTCTTTAGGCACCGAAGATATCCATGGCATCATCCCACTGGATGATATGACCAAAAAGCAGAACAAAAACAGTTGCCATCGAGTCAGTTCTAACTCATAGCGACCCCACATGTGTCAGAGTAGAAATGTGCACCACTGGATTTTCAATGGCTGATTTTTTTGGAAGTAGATTGCCAGGCCTTTCTTTGAGGCATGTCCGGGTGAATTCAAACCTCCAACCTTTCGATTAGTAACCGAACATGTTAGCCATTTGCACCACCCAGGGAGTCCCAGGCCATGACCAGTGCCTTCTTATTTCCTAGGAGAAAAACCTCAGCCACCTAAGGTGGCACCACCAGCTCCTTACAAAGCCCTCTGGGATTATGAGAGAGTTGATGGCTTCCCACTTTCCTCTGGGCCTGAGGCTGAGGGCAATCCAAAGGTGCTTCTGGGACCCCAAGAACCCCTTAACCAGGCACTGGCCAAGGCTTTGTTCAGTCTTGGTTTGCAGAAGAGGGCTCACCCCATTTCCACCATAACTGCAAAAGATGAACCCATTACAATTTACCTGCAACTTGGAAGGGGGCCTCCTTTCTATTTGGGAGATGGCCATAGAGAAATTGGGAGTACAAAACATAGCTAGGGTGAAACGCGCATGAGCTTTGGAGTCAGGCCAACCTTCCAATCCTGTTCTTTCCAGTCAACTGCAATGAGCAAGCCACTTCATTTCTCTGAGCCTCAGTTTCCTCACATATAAAATGAGATAGGAAAAACCATTTTAGAGGGTTGTTGTGAGACTTAACCAACCCTAGTCCTCTTACCTGGATCTCTGCTGCTATCTCCCCACTCGTCTTTTTATCCCTATTCCTCTAGCATCAACTGTCACGTTCATTTCACTATAGAGGGCCCTGGTGCTTGTAAGAGTGCTGAAGTGGAAGTCATGAGGTCTAGGGGATGGCTGTGGCCCTGTTAGGAACTGTGTGACCCTGGACAAATCCCTTTCTCTCTCAGGGCCTTTAAAATGCAGAGAAGATGGACTTGATGAATATCTTCCAACTTTGACAGGTTTTTAAGCTAGGTCAAGGTCAAATTGTGAACAGCTTGGCTCACCATGCTAGAGGATGGACTTGGCCATTAGGCTAACGTAACTCTTTCTCAAGGCAATAGTTCACCTCTTACCACTGTAATTACATGGACCTTCTTGGAAGGAGGCACATACTCTAGCTTCTTCCTCCTTGTCCTTGATCATCTTGCCTTGGACTTTCTGGATTCTGCTTATTTCTATTTTAATTGTACTTTCCTGTAGATAGGAAATACAGGTATAATAGCAAGATGCACCCCCGCTGTTCCACAGAGAGAGACCTGATCTGCCTGCCAACTTCCTTTTCCCCCCAGGCTCCGGGCTTCTCCGCTGCCACCTGATTTAGGTCCTAGGGGAGTCACATCACCATGGTAAAGATTTACACCAGGTTTTCATCTTCAAATGAGCTACTACCTCTGTTCCTTGTGTATTCAAGAGTTTGGCTCTCCTAGCCTGTGATTTTATCCTGGAATTCAAAATAAAAAAAGTCTCAGGAGCAGCTTGAAGATGTACAAGGAGGCACTTGGGAGCATGCTGCAGCCTGGTCCAGTAACTAGGGTTCACTGTCCAGCTGTCAGTGAAGGGGAGATATGCCCAGACCGATTCTATGCAGTGATCCTTCGCACATTAGTGCCTTATGTGGCAGGGCACACTGCCCAGTGAGGAAGGCACAGGATTCAGAGTCAGAAATTTTAAATATTCTCATCTCAGCACCTTCATTTACTAGCTTGTGTGACCTTGAGCAAGGTACCCTCTGAACCCCACCTGACCTTACCTGTCAGGTAAGAATGAGTAGAATGCTGCTTGCCTCACAGGGTTGCTATCAGGTTAAAACGAACTATAAGTTGTACGGCCTAGTTGGTAATGTGCTTGGGTGCTGGCATCCCAGAGGTCTGGATTTGAATCCAACTCTACCACCCACTGGTTATGTGAGTTCCTCTGAGCCCCAGTTTTCTCATCTATATAATAAGTACAGAGTTTTGTTCAGGATGCAATGAGAAAGCGCCTGTAAAGTGCTTAGCCTGGTGCTTAGCATATAGGAAGCACTCATTAAACGTTAGCTAATGGTATGATCCAATCACTAGAAAAGGACATCATGGTTGATAAAGTAGAGGGTCAGAGAAGGTGAGGGAGGATGGATCGACACAGTGGCCAAAACAATGGACGTATCAATGATCATGAAGATGGTGCAGGACTGGGCAACGTTTCCCTCTGTTGTACGTAAGGTCGCCATGAGTTGGAGCCGACTAGACGGCAACTAACAACAACAATGGTATGATTGTTATTGTTTGTCATTTAGATCTAATATCCAATCATTCTAGAAGAAGATCTGATTCATTTACTTCATTCATTTACTTCTCTAGATGATTTGACAATCTTGTCGCATGTTTTATACTGTTGGGGCAGAAGCACATGCGATACTTTGATGATCTGGTTTTGAAACTGCAAGATAAGACACTAAACTGAAAAGCCTGCAATAAAAGGAGACATGTTTTCTCATGGAAACAAAGGGTTTGCCCTGACAGTAGTGCTACTTCTTCACACTGAAAGATGTCCAAAGCCCATAGAACATCTATCATTTAGCAGCAGGTAGATCTAATTATGAAGATTACACCTACCAAATAGAAACAACTGTTTAGCCAGGGGTCTCACGTGCAGCCATGGACATTTGGACTTGTCATATTGAAACAAAAAAATGTTTTTGATGATAGCAACCAGATGTTTGACAGAGATCAGCAAGATCTATATGGGCAAGAATAACAGTGGCTTACAAAGTCTTTATTTCAGATGTTTGACAATGAAGTCTCTTATCCAGATGTTTCATTTACTTGACTCCAGACTCTTAGATCTTTGGGAACATCTGGACAGTAGTGGCATTTTTTTTCATCAAATTTGTTGGTTGTAGTAAATTCAGCAGTTTTTATTGAGCACCTGGTTTGTGCCCTGCATTAGGTATTATTGGAGATCACAGTTCTGTTAAGAAAAACGAGACTGACAGGTTTGAAGCAACCAAACAAAGGTGAAGGATCTGGGATTTGAACACAGGTCTGTTGACTCCAAAGCCTGTGCTCATTCCATTCTAGCATATTGCCTCTTAGTATACCCACCATTTCACCCTTTGTTTGGGGCTGCCTTGAGGGGACCTTTCAGACCACATCCAGGGGTTCCCACCATGGTGTGCCTTCAGGACAGACCTAAGCTCCTGGTGGAGAGCAGGTGACATATGTGCAGAGTGGACTCTTCCATATGTCTCTGCTGCCTCACCCCGTTCATGACTTTGCTGAGCATTTCTTGAGAAGGATGTCCATCCTTATTTTAGCACTGGTGAGATCATTACTTGTTAGGAACTTTATCATGATCTGTGCTTTAAACACATTAAAATGTGAATGAAGCAGTTATAGCTCACGTTGGCAGTTTGCCATCCTTTGCCTGTGTCAGCATAAAATATTTAAGATTTAATAGAGTAGCAGTCCCTTGTGAAGCTGAATGTAAAAGGTACAGTGGAAGCCTTCCCAGCCAATTTGAACCAGTGCTGAAATAGCATTCACTGTCGGCCTTTCCTACCCCAAAATCTGAAACATGGAGGCAAAATGGCACAAAATAAACTACATACACACACTTCATATTTATATTTATATTGTAAGTGAAACTTTTCAGGCTCTTACTAATAGATATCAAGCCCTGTGGTGCCCATAGAATTCCTAAAAAAAAAAAAAAAAAAAAAACTTTGCTGTTGAGTTGACTCCAACTCATGGCGACCCCATGTGCATCAGAGTAGAACTGTTTTCAATGGCTGTAATCTTACAGAAGGGAGCCCTGGTGATGCAGTGGTTAAGTGCTTGGCTGCTAATCGAAAGTTTGGTGGTTTGAACTCCCCAGCTACTCTGTGGAAGAAAGATGTGGCAGTCTGCTTCATAAAGGTCACAGCCTTGGAAACCTCATGGGGCAGTTCTACTCTGCCCAATAGGATCGATGAGTTGGAATCCACTTGACGGCAACTGGTTTTATTTTTATTTTTTTTGGTAATCTTGTAGAAGCAGATTGCCAGCCCTTTCTTCCATGGTGCTGCTGGGTAGATTTGAACTGCTAACCTTTCAGTTCATTGTTGTTGTTAGGTGCTGTCGAGTCAATTCCTACTCATGGCGACCCCATGTGACGGAGTACAACATCCCCATAGGGTTTTCTAGGCTATAATCTTTATTGGAGCAGAACACTAGGTCTTTTCTAATTACTGACTGTCATGGATTGAATTGTGTCCCCCAAAAAATGTGAGTAGCAACTTGGCTAGGTTGTGATTCCTAGTATTGTATGATTGTGTTATCTGATGTGATGTCCTTATGTGCTGTGAACTCTACCACTATGATGAGATTATATGTGATCTCCTCATGTGTTGTAAATTCTATCACTGTGATGAGGTTATACTGATGAGGTTGACAAGATCAGTGTCTTCATGCAATCTCTTTTGAGATATAAAAGAGAGAAGCGAGAAGAGACGCATGGGAACCTCATACCACCAAGAAAGCAGTGCCAGGAGCAGAGCGCATCCTTTGGACCCGAGGTTCATGCACAGAGACGCTCCCAAACCAAAGGAAGACTGATGACACGGACCTTCCTCCAGAGCTGATGGAGAAAGCATTCCCCTGGAGCTGAGCCCTGAATTTGGACTTGTAGCCTATTGGACTGTGAGAGAATAAATTTCTCTTCGCTAAAGCCATCCACTCGTGGTATCTCTGTTAAAGCAGCACCAGATGACTGAGACACTGACCTTTCAGTTAGCAGCCGAGCGCTTAACCACTGCACTACAACGGCCACTTTTTCCGGTTAACAACCAAGCATAAACTGTTTGCCCCACCCAGGGACAATCTAGAATTCCTAAGGGCTTCTTAAAAGAAAAAAAAAAAAATATATATATATATATAAAAGATATATTTTTTTTCTTTGAAGAAAGAAAAATTTGATTATGTATATATAATTTGAATATATGTATTATATATATTCGATTATATATATATGTATTATTATATATATATGATCAAATTGAGAAAATGCATTGCTGGTAGCTACCATACAGATACAGATGTTTGCATTTGGGGAAATTTAAACACGTATGAAAATCGATGTCAACCTTCTCTTGATGGAATCTGTCTGTATCTGGTACCCTAGTTTAATGACTCCAACAGGACCTTCGAATCATTTAAGTGGCAATGCTTCTCAGGAGGGAGAGCAAGAGAGGTTTTCTTTTATGGCCCTTGATTTTTTCGTTTCATTTTGTTTTTGCTTAGTTTGTTTGTTCCATGGCAACATACCCCTTGACTGCTTTCTGAAAGACTTAAGTTGTTAAGTGGGTGCCGTAGAAATGCTTCCAGAAAGAATAAACCCTGCCATAGTAGAGGACAAAGTTATAGCCAAACCCTGACCATAGACTCCCTGACCATAGATTCTTAATTAAATCAGCACTAGAGGGCACTCTTATAATGCCAAAATGGGAGAATTTGACTAAAATCTGGTGGGCCATGGCAGAGGAAGGGCAGTTACAGACAACAGACAGCTTAGAGAAAACCTCTGCAACTGAGAACTGACTGGCTGTCCCACAGATAAGCAGGCACTTTTTGCAAAGGGCTCTTTTGCAATCTTCCTCATCAGATCCTTTTGGTTTCCAAAATGTAATTGGTGCTTTGGCAATACATGGCCCAGGTATTAAGCACTATTTCTCAACATGAGAGGAGCCTGAGAATCAGACTGTTACCATGTGATGCAGCAAAAGTGCATTTAGGCAGAAAACAAAACATGAGAGAAAGGCTTAGGAGAATGTGTTTACAATTTAGCAGTTACTAGAAAAGTATAATTTCAAATCATTGGGGGTCTTTTATAGTTGTTTTCCCAGACTTTAGCAGTCCTTCCTCTTTGAGTTGTTCCAAAGCGTTGTGTGATTGTGTCTGGGAGAGAAGGTAGCTGCTTGCCTGCTGCCCCTGGGCAGGCTCTGGTGGACACAGGGTGGGGAGGGGGCTGTCAAGGAAAGGGACCAATAAACTTGGGTCCTTGTGTGGGCTCTGTCACTGATGTGCTCTGTGATCTTCAGTAAGGCTTTGCCCCTCTGAGGGCCTCAAGGTCAGGAAAGGGTTGAGTGACAGTAACCAGTTGCTGTTGAGTCGATTTCTGATTCATGGTGACCCTATGCGTGTCAGAGAAGAACTGTGCTCTGTAGAGTTTTCAATGTCTGATTTTTCAGAAGATCTCCAGGGCCCTTCTTCCAAGGTGCCTCTGGGTGCACTCGAACTGCCAACCTTTTGGTTAGCGGCCTAGCACCTTAACCATTTGTACCACCCAGGGCCTCTGGGGGTAACACTAAATGGTCTCTAAAAGATCACTAAAAAACATCTCCCAGCCCTCAGAGTCTATGACTGATGGTTGCAGAAGGAGCTTTCAATATCACTTGCTTATAGCAGCCACTTGAGTCCCGAATCCAACAAGGTATAGTAAACACCTCGGGATAGAAGGTGACTCCGTGCTATCAATAGAGACAATACGGGAAGGATTTGCCAGCCCAGAGAGACTGACCTGCCCATGTTAGTCACTCCTTTAGGTTTAAGGCCCAATCTAAATACAACCTCAGAGAGTCACCGCACTAAGCCATCAGTTGTTGTTGTGGGCATATATCAAGTCAGCCCCCATTCATGGTGACTCCATGCACTACAGAACAAAATGCTGCCTGGTCCTGCGCCATCCCCATGATAGGTTGCAGATGAGCCTGCTGTGATCCATAAGATTTTCATTTGATGATTTTCAGAAATAGATCACTGGGCCTTTCTTCCTAGCCTGTCTTAGTCTGGAAGCTAGTCTGGAAGCTTCCCTGAAACCTATTCAGCATCATAGCAACAAGCAAGGCTCCACTGACAGATGGGTGGTGGCTACGCATGAGGCACATTGTATGGGAATTGAACCCGGATTTCCCACATGGGAGGCAAGAATTTTACCACTGAACCACCATCAGTAGCTCCCCCTAGATTGGTTTATTATTCCCATGTGATGTGACTCCTATCTGGAGCTTTAAGCACAGGACAAAATCTCAGGCCTGATCATACGCATTTCCCTGAGGAACCATGTGGGGGGGGAGTGGGTTAGGGACCTCATGGGAATGATGGGCCACAGAAGATATACTTGCCTACTCTGCCTTTGGCCCCAGAGGGCTCTTACAGCAATGCAGGAGCTTTTCTCTCTAGGCCTTTGTTTATAAGAACCCAGGCTATACTTCATAGGAATGTTCTTGACTGAGTGAAATTCATTATGATCTCTTAAAGTGTCATAGTGAACAGAGACCTTTGGGAGGGCACCTAGTCTAGCACCCTCACTGTGTATCTAGGGAAACTGAGAGCCATCTTCCCTATTTGGGGACGGGCTTGTCAGTTAGTGGCAGAATTGGGATGAGGCCCTCAGTCTTTTAACTTTGAATCTAGGCCTCTTTCCATTACCCTGTGCTGTCTTTGTCTCTCCCCAACCACATCGGCTCCAGGGACTAAGACATCAGTGGCTGTTAACCAAAAGGCTTTTAACATAACTAGAGTGGCTATTATATATTGTGTCGGTTGTTTTTGTTGTTAGGTGCCGTTGAGTCGGTTCCAACTCATAGCGACCCTATGTACAACAGAAGAAACACTGCCTGGTCCTGCGCCATCCTCACAGTCATTGCTATGCTTGAGCCCATTGTTGGAGCCACTGTGTCAATCCATCTCATTTGAGGGTCTTCCTCTTTTTTGCTGACCCTCTACCAAGCGTGATGTCCTTCTCCAGGGACTCATCTCTCTTGACAACATGTCCAAAGTATGTAAGACGTAGTCTCGCCATCCTTCCTTCTAAGGAGCATTCTGGTTGTACTTCTTCCAAGACAGATTTGTTCGTTGTTTTGGCAGTCCATGGTATATTCAATATTCTTCACCAACACCACAATTCAAAGGCGTCAATTCTTCTTCGGTCTTCCTTACTCATTATCCAGCTTTCGCATGCATATGAGGTGACTGAAAACACTATGGCTTGGGCTTAGTCCTTAAAGTGACATCTTAGGTGGTATAAATGGAGAGGTGTGGGGACAAATATCTATCAAAAATATCTCCCTTCTAAATGTCATAGTACTGGAGACTGAACCATAGAAGTCCATTCCTTTAGGTCTTAGAAGCTCTGTAGTCTGAGGATGCTCTTGCCCAAAGACAAGGATAGGATTGAAAGCCTTGTAAATTGGCAGGAAAAGGATAGGAGGGTGGGTCTGGAACACAGGTTTGGTATCTTGTGGAGTGGGGCGACTATGAAAAGAGCGGTCAGGACAAACTCAGGGGACTTCATAGCTGTGCCAAAGGCTGTCCCTCAAGAGATTAAAACAGTTCCTCAAAGAATAAAATTTAGAAAGGATGTTCTGGATTCCAGTATTCTCAGATAGATCATGAAGATCGCCCTCTCATGGAATATGCACAATTTCTGGTGGGCTTGGCTTGGAACAAGGAAGAAAGCCCAGCAGTCAAACAGTGAAACATAGATACTGGAGGACACCTCTTCTCCATATCAACATATGCGGATGCTTTCCATGCAGGTGTCTTTGGGTACTAGCTTTGAGTAGCTGGTTCAGTTCCTGGGGTAGCAAGATGCTCAGCAACAGGGATCTGAGAGTCCTGTCCCGGGCTTGCCGCAGACTCACTAACCTGAACAATTTGCTTACTGATCTTCTCTAGATAAAAAAAAGAAATCATGCATAAAATTAACAGAGTGCAAACTCTGGGCGTGGTACTCTGCTATAAGTTTTATATGCATGATCTCATCTAGCGTCACAACCAACTTGGGAGGCACACATTAACACCCATTGTTTAGAGTTGACTTCTGCTCTGATTGGGCTGGCTTCTGTTTTCATTGGTCAGCTCCTGTGCCATAGTGATTGCTCAGTATGTTGAATATCATTCCTGCTGTAGGTACTCTACTTGTCCCTGTTTTGTAGATGAGGAAATCAAGGCCAAGACTTTAAGGAACCTTTGCAGCGTCATTCAGTCAGTAAATGAAAGCATGGACCAGAGCCCAAGACTGTGAGACTCCTGGGATTTTCCCATGATCCCATACCATCTCTTATTCCTGTGCATAGGCAAGAGGCAGAGGCCAAACATTTTAATACTTTGCTGGTAAAGACGGCATGTAGCTTTTGTCTGACTCCTCCATTCTCTTCCACCAGTTTGAACTAGAGTCCTTGGTCTGGGACTTTGGAGGCATGGGTGGTTGTTGTTGGGTGCTGTCGAGTTGATTCTGACTCACAGTGACCCCCATGTGACAGAGTAGAACTGCCGTGTAGGGTTTTCTTGGCTGTAATCTTTATGGGAGCAGATCACTAGGCCTTTCTCCCACAGAGCTGCTGGGTGGGTTTGAACCTCCAACCTTTCGATTAGCAGCCAACTGCTTAACCATTGCACCACCAGACCCCATCCCATTTAGGGAGACTAGATTTAACATGCAGAATGGTAAGCCTTCTCACCAGGATTTATTGGTATTTGACTTCAGAGACCAAATGAGGAGTGTGGCCTGAGATACAAAAAGAGGTGATGTGTTATTGAGCAGCAGTGTACCAGGCCAGACCAAGATGAGGGTGGAAGGGCATCCTAAGTGGGGAGGTGGTGAAGAAATCAAAGGCAAAGCAGCTCTTAGTGTGGGAGTTGGAGAGAGAGTGAACAAACCAGTTCAGTGTCAGAAATCAGAGAGGTTGAGTGGGCCATTTGCTTGGCAGTTCTGGAACAGTGGTAGGTAATTGGTTCCCACAGAGTGTATTTTATCTGCCCAGATTTGCAATCAGATAGAAACACTGTTGGTGCATACTTTTAAATTGACGTTTACAAAAGCTGAGTACCTCTAGCCTTTATCTGGGAGTGTGTGGCTGTGGAGGTCTGTGCTGATGGACAGCCATCATCACCATCCCAGGCTTCTGGCAGATGAAGAAGCTGCATGAGCAGAAATAGAAACCGGGGGTCAATTGTTCATCAGTTAGATTTCCCTTGTTATTCTCAGTTAAGTTTCCTTGTATAACTTTTCCATCACAAAGAACAAGCCAATCTATATTTTAAATAAACAAAGTTGTTTCCCTGGACAGAATGATATTCAGCTGTCTTTAAACATGGCCATTATTGTTTTGGCCACGTTCTCATTTACTCAGCCCAGAATGCTGGGCTCTGGCCTCTCCGAACTGCCAATGGCATGTTGTACTGAGAAAACGACTAGAGATCCGTGTACTTTTAATGAACTTGGCACCAAAATGAAAGGCAGAGCTATTAGAGAATTACAGAATGTTGGAACTGGAGGGGTTTTTAGAAACCACCTTGTCAAACGCCTTCATTTTATACAGCTCCCTGAGAGAGTAGGCAAGAGAATTTTCCCAACATCAAATGAGTCATTGGTACAACCAGGATTAGAAACCGGGGATCCTGTTTTTTAGGCAAGGGTTCTTGTATTTTTATACCACGCTTTTTTTGTGTGTGTGTGTGTGTTTTTTTTTTTGTTGTTGTTATTGGTTTTTTTTAGGTCTTAACTTGGGTCCTTAATATCAAAGTGAATAACTTCACTATTTCTGGAACCCTAAGTAGCAATAAATGTCAAGGGATGAGAAAGTAGCAGGAGGTGTCATCGTTTGAGGTTCCCAAGAGTCCCAGCTGGCATTTTGAGGTTCCCAAGTTGCCCCCAAATTTCCATTACTCCAATGGCATATGTGTGTTCTCTTCATTTTCATCTTCTCCTTTCTATGCTAATTTGACCTTGAGGCAGTAACTCATTTGGGGGATATTTTGTCACATCTCGAACCTGGGCCCAAAGCTAGACTACTCTTACTACTTCTTCCCAAGCCAGTGTCTGGGTCATGTGCATGATAACCGCAGCTCCTGGCGCCTACCAAGTGTTGTTGCTTTCCAAGTATGTGGCTTGCTAAGGGATGATGAATCCAATCTAGGAGTGTCACCTGGGCCAGCAGTTACAAAACACCACAGCAGCCAATGAGAGAAAACTCTGTTGGGGTAAGGCCTGCAGGATTATGAGACTGCCACTTACAGACTTCTTGTTTTTACAGCTCTTTAGGGTGCAAGCACATGGAGTTATGTGGGCAGTAAATGGCCCCACTGAGAAGAAACTTGCCTCCGATAGCCTTTTGGGTAGAGGGCTTTACACAAGCACCCAAAAAAAGAACCAAACCGATTGCCATAGAGTCGATTCTGACTCATAGCGACCCTATAGGACAGAGTAGAAGTGCCCCACAGGGTTTCTAAGGTTTCCTTTTGGTTAGCAGCTGAGCTTTTAACCACTGTGTCACCAGGGCCCCTACACAAGGACAAATCATGAATTTATAATGTCCCTTCCAATCAGAAAGAGAAGTCTCTCTTAGAAAGGTTGAATCTGATGCCATTATGTTCTCCATACATAAATAAAGACATAAATAAGATGGGGGGGGTACTCTTTCCTAGAGTTAATGGCATTCCGTGTATTTCTATGGAACTCTTTTACAAGCAGATGGCTTAAAAACAATTCCACAATATTGTAAGCTCCATGAAGGCAGGGATTTTTGTCTGTTATTCACTACCATATCCCTAGTACCTATAACAATGCCTGGCACATAATATATAATAAATCTTTTTTGAATGTAAAACATCATGAATACAGCGTCTTTTTAAAAGACTCCATTTAAGAATCTTCCCAAAATGTGTATATGTACATACATATAAAATAGGTTCTTAAAATTAATTTGTTGCTTCTAATCAGTATGCCTCTCCTTTTTTATCCTTTTCCCATGGCCTTTGGTCCACTTCCGATGAACATCAACCCTTTTGATTGGTGCTCCTGTAACATCTGCACGGATGGTCACTGAATATCCCACCTTTGGCAATCTGCACTCCCAGGTAAGGCAATGAGCTCCCAAAAGTCTTCTCAGTGCAATCACTGGAAAGACTTTAATAGGCAGTTGAGGAGTTTACATAGAAATAAAAAACAATCTCAAGAGACAATAGTTCTCCCAATTAAAGTTAAATTGGTTCCAGTCTCCATCTAAATCAATTATGCACATACTTATGTTATTTGTGGATTTATATCGGTGCAGTAACATGCAAATTACAGTTTGGGGAAGGGTCCGTATTTGACTTTAGAATTTTCTGGTACTAAGAATCAATATATGGCTTTATGTCTTTTTCTTTCTTTCTTTTCTTTTCCTTTAAAGTTGCGTTGTTTTTTGTGCATGAGAATGAGCGCGGTGAAAGGGCCCTAGCCCCTCTTCACCGTGCAGGCACTGTAAGTCACAGGGGAGGTCAGTACACTCTAGATTACTTCTTTCTTTCGGCCACAATGGAAGAAGAGCACATTGGGCCCCAGATGGTAAGTCCACTAGTGGGGGCGTATTTTCTAAGAGATCTGATGTCAAGGCTCACCAAGCATATCACTTTTGGTTCTCCTAACACTTGCTTCCCCAGCAGTGCTAACAACTCACAGAACAAGGCAGGGGGCACTTAATCACCCTAGGAACTGCTGATAGCAGATTCTTACATCGCTTCTCAAACGACAATGCAAGGGTTCTGCTGCCAGCCATGCGATTGAAAGACTCTCTTAACTCACCTCGAAAGCCTTCAGACACATGTGATGTAAAGACACATTTCTCCCAAGGAAATGCACAGGCCAGATAACCTGCTTTGAGCACAAAAGTGTTATTACATCGTAATATCCCTTGTTCTGGCTTAATATAAAACAGAAAGCTAACTGAGCCCATATGAATCCTCAACTTAACAACTGACCCTTGCCAGCTTCACAGTCCCTTGTTAATATCAGAAACTCATGTAGTACAATTAGTGTTTTGTGACTCCAAAGACATATATGATGAAAAGACAGCTAAGCAAGTTTTTTTGAATGGAGAGACGTTGCTTACTTGAGGCCAGGTGGAAGAGACAGAAGTTGTGTGTGCTTCGAATGTTCATGTTTTTGAAGAGCTTCAGCAAAGTCTTACTTATTCTTTTTTGTTGCTTTTTGTTATTTGTGTTTCATGTAGTCCTGATAATATGAAAAATCCCTGTGAATTCCTCCTAGTTCCTTCCAATCAGGGATTTTCATTTCAGTGATGCCATAGAGTTTGGTTTCTGTCTGGTTTTGGTTTATTGGCTTTTGTTTTTTGCTAAGATTGTCATTCTTCTTTGTGAAAGGGAATGGAATTAACGTGAGTGAGTGTTAGATGTCTCATTCCCAGCACATAGCCATGCAGAGGTCTGGCTTTGGGTGCTTCCTTGCCCCTTTCTGCCCCCTGCCTCAGAATCTCCCCAACTACTTGAAGGGAGCTAATGGGGAACGAAGTGGGGGAGCCATCCATGAACTTTCTTTTTGCACACTGGAAGGCTGGCAAAATAGGCTATCAAAGCACAATGGAAAACTTTTATTACTTTAACTCCTGTCTTCCAAGCTCTTGCTAGCGACTGGTTTTACTGTTCCTTCAACAGGTGGAGGATCTTTCAGATTCTAGATGCGTCACGGTAAGTGATAATCCATTTTTAGTTTAACTGAACTCAAATCACCTGGGGTAAAAAGGCCCTGCAGTTGCCTATCAGTTTAATTTCAATACAATGAATAGTTAGATTTTTGGCTTGGACAAATTATTTCCAGAAACAGCTGGAAACCACTCAGGCCTTTATAGTCTCAGTTCTGAAAGTTGGCCTAGTTCCGAAGTGGGATGAACGTTCAGGGCCAGCACCCCAGACAGCTGGGCCATGGGTCATATGTTCCTTTTTCTCTTTTTGCTGAAATGGGATGACACAGTAGAGTGTGCTGTTAAGAAGACCCCTAGACCAAGTGTTCTTCATGAAACCCGAGGAACACCTGCCTGTGGCTAGGCTGCACGGTGATTTAGAGAACAACTAGGTCAGCATTTCTTTGAAGGGAAATTGAATGTTTGAAATATCAGGGCTTTTAAAGTATGAAAATATGTAGACTTGCAAAGTAGACAGTAGACGCATCCCACAGGCCAAGGGTCTTTACGACATGAACCCTGCAGCAGGGCAAATCTAATCATGCCCAAGAAAGTTCATAACTGTGGGGGAGGCGGGAGCCCTGAGAACGCTCTAAGATGGTGCCCTTGCAAGCAACGACTGTTGCCACCAGGTGTACCATCATATTGCCATTAGTGCTGAAGAGGCTAGTGAGAATCATAAGCCGTTTTGTCAATGTGTGCTCTAGTTGCATGAAAATTGGCTTGGCACATTGTTTTCTAAGGTCATGATGTTCACCAGTACTGTTTTTGACCTGTTGTAGACTTCTTGGCCCCAGGAATATTTACTAGTGGCTCTTCTTTCTCTTCCTACCCACCTATATCCTATCCTCTGCTCTCAGGCCAAATAGATTAGTGAGATCAAAAGCTGTAGCCTTTGGCATTCCCCCACAAGGGCAGATTCTCATTAAAATATAATAGATGGGGCATCTAAAAGATGATTTTTAGATGGTTGGTTTTCAGTAGCTGAGCTTTCTATTCTCATTAGGGACCCAGGGGATTTATTTGGCATCTGCAAATAGTAGGTTCAGTGTTTAATTTCATAGCCAGATTAGAATTCTTTGAGATAAGTGGTGTAGACATATATAAACACTGAATCACACGATATTAGTATCAAGAGGGCATTTAAAGATCATAGGTGGGATGTGATGTGGTGGCAAGAGTACTAGGTTCTGCTACTAACTAGTGGGGTGAATTTGATCAAGTCCCGTTTCTGCCTTGAGTCCTGATTTCCTCATCTGTAAAATGAAATGGAAGGGATAATTGTTAAGATGCTTATTATCCCTATAAGGCAGGTCCCTGGGTGGTGTAAGCGGTTTGCGCTTGACTACTAACCTGAAGATTGGTGGTTCAAACCTACCCAGTGGCTCCATGAAAGAATGGCCTGGTGTTCTGGTTCCATAAAGATTACAGCCAAGAAAAGCCTATGAAACACAGTTCTACTCTGTAACACATGGGGACAATATGAGTCAGAATCGACTTGACGGCAACAGGTTTTTTTTTTTTTTTCTTGGTTTTTATTATCCTTATAATTCCTTTTATGGGGGAAATATTAAAAATTTTGTTTTGTTTTTGCTTTTCAAAGTTGCTACATGCTAGCACCATCTCTCTGTAACAGCTTTGCTACGTAAAAAAACAAATCCTGACACATTCTTTGTTTTTATTATGGTGCTGATCAGTTTGGCCAGAAGTTGTTATAGGAGTAATTTAGACCTGATCTTAGTGAGAAGGGAAGAGAGACATCCAGATGGTACCAGTGGGAAAGAAACAGCTTTGGTAAATGTCGATGGGGCCATTTTTAAATCTGGTGGACTGAATGATGTATGAAAACTATTTGCAAGGCTAGCAAAATTTTCAACCACTAGTAAAATAATAAAACAACAATTCATTTGGTAATCCCCATTGTACATGCAGTTTCGTAAATACATAAGATTATGATTATCTCTGCCTCATAATTAACAATTTACATAAGTGCTTGCTATTATTTAGCTGTCTGAATGCATTTTTGTGATCCAGAAAAAGAAGGGAACAATCAGTGGAAGCCATCCCAAATGCCTAGTATTGTTGCTGTGCACATGCACAATTAACAACGATGCTAATTGTTTCAGACACGAACCTCATTTGTTTTTCTATAGACAGAAAGAGCATTAATTGCCAGAGTGTCTGTCACTCTCTCTCTCTTTTTCCTATAGCTGGCCGTATCATAAGGTCTGCAGTTGGTTGTAAGCAAGTTATTTGGTTGAATTTGCAGTGTATCATTTTGTGATTGAGTTTCCAAGCTTCTGTTTAAGCTAGCAATCAATGCCTTGAACAGCCAAAGACTATTTTTATGGTATTGTAACAGTAGGCCTCGATATATTTAAGGCATAAAAGGAGGCTGATATGCTAACCAGTTCTGCTGCTGCATTTATGTTCTACTTAATATTGCATATCTTTTAGAATTATTGGCATTAGGCCTGCATATGAGAACCCTAGAAAGTCAAGGCTGGAGGGGGCCTTTAAGATCATCCTGTCAAATTCCCTCATTTTCCAGATGAATTTGATTGTCACGTAATGTGAACGTTAGTAACAACCACCAAATCAATGATGCCACAGTTTTTCTTTTTTTAACTTTCAAACCATTGGGAGCTACTATAGTAAAAACATTTGAATTATAACTGGTTGTTTTGGAATCATAGCGTCAACGAATTTTCCAACGAACAAGCAGAATTCTTTAAATATGCCTTCATGAGGTTTACCAAAATACAGCCATGATATTGATGGTATATACGTGAAAGGAGATGTTCTAGGCAAAACACCTTCCAATAGGAGACCCTCAACCAATATCTCTTCCCCTCATGGATGGATTACTTAACTATCATTAGCATAGTGGAAGTATTGTGCAGTGACTGGGAGTATGGACTTTCAATGTCAAACAGCCCCAGGTCCAATCCTAGAGTCACCACTCTCTAGCTGTGTGACCTTGGGCAGTTTATTTAACCTCTATGGGCCTCAGTTCCGTCATGTCACATGTTGTAGTAACCTCATCGAGTTGTTGCGAGGATTAAAATGAGATCATGCATGTAAAGTGCCTGGCACATAGTAAACAATCAATAAATGATAGTGACTATTACCATCATTGTCTTGAACACCTAGTACTAGCTTCATTCAGTACTAGTATTTAATCTTATGGTTTGAGTACATGCATATACACCTGTACACATCCATGTGTAGGCATGCAGAGACATCAGGACAACTGCTTTCCCAAAGGTTATCTGTGACCACCATGTTTCAAAGTCTGATGGCTTCTTCTCTGGCCTCAGTCTTTTTTTTTTTAAGTTTATTTTGTTGTTGTTGTCAAGAATATACACAGCAAAACATACACCAGTTCAACCATTTCTGCGTGTACAATTCAGTGACATTGATTACCTCTTTTGAGGTGTGCAACCATTCTCACCCTCCTTTTCTGAGTTGTTCCTCCCCCATTGACATAAACTCACTGCCATATAGATAGCTCTTAAAAGAGCATAATGCTCAAGGCAGACATTTTTTACTAGTTTAGCTAAACTATTGGTTGGTTTTAAGAAGACTTCAGGGGGTATTTTTTGTTTAATATTAAAGATTATCTCAGGGCAGTAGTTTCAGGGGTTCATCCAGCCCTCATGGCTCCAGAAAGCCTGGAGTCCATGAGAATTTGAAATTGGCCTCAGTCTTCTTGACCTCTTTGGACGTTCTAGCACTTTTATACATCTTCTTGCTTGAAAGCATTCCCTCTCTCGGCTTCCATATTACTTCTGATTTATCTTGGTTTACCTCCTGTCTTTCCAACACTCCTTAGGTCTCCTTTGTTGGGATCTCATCCCCCCCCCCCCCCCCACACACACAGACACACACACATACACCCTTTCCGTCTCCTTCACCCCTTTAAATAGAAGAATTCCCAAGGTCCTGTCATTGATCTGCTTCTCTTCTCTTGCTATATCCACTCCCTGGGTAACTTCATCATCTCACATAGCTTCACCTTTCACCTCCACGCTAATGACTCCCAAATTGACCTCTCCAATCCTTAACTCATTCCGGATCTCCAGGCTAACTCCAATTTCCACTTGCCTGCTGAGAATCTCCAGCACAGGATATCCTAGGAGGCTGCAAGTGTAGTCTGGCTTTTGTCATCCTGCCTCAGGAATGCAGATGGGGGAATTTAGCTTCAGAAGTTTCAAGAGTTGAAAACAAGGAAGAAGTGCTGGGCATTAGTCTGAGCAGAAGTAAAAGTGATTTGGAAAGTGGCTCAAAATGGGCTTTCTAGGGAAAGTGTGACAGGTAAATTATGCATTTCTGTTACCATGAACTAACTGGACATTTAAATTGGCAATTGAAACTTTAAAAAGGCATATGTTTTCTAGGGAGAAGAGAACTTTCCTAATGAAAATTGAGTTCAATTTTTAGGTGCTGGAAGATTGGTGTGTTTGAGGAAATGCTAATTAAAATCATCTTTTTTGGGACAATTATTATGGTTAAAGTTGTTTCAGGGTCTTGTTATACAAACATATGTGCCAAGGGGAATGGATAATATGTTCAGTCTGCAGGATGACAAATACTGATGGAATTTTGAGAGCACACACATGCAGAGACACATACACACATGCCAGATCAGGCAGGCCTGAGACTATGAATGTGTGCAAATGAGTTTATCAGGGTGTAGATAGGTCTTTTTAAAAATTCATTCTGCAAATATTTACTAAGTACCTACTAGATGCCAGGTTCTCTGTGGAGCAGTGGGACTGTGAATATAGAACATATAGGGTCTCCGTCCTCAAGTAGCGCATTTTCTTTAGTTATATGCAGGTACACTGAGAATTTTTATTGTTCAGTGGCTATAATCTTGCTGACAATCTTAATGACCAAAGAGGAACTTAAAGGAAATAAAACAGTGCTAAAAATGGGAAAATGATGTACATACATTTGAATTAGGAGTGGATTACTTCCTTTAAATTTAGTAAATATTGAATTACTTTGGGATTTTACATTTCTGTTTGGCTTGTCAGTGTTTCAGGCTGGAGTGAGAATGATTATGTCTAACCCTGAAACTTAATTAGAGCAAAAGGATGGACGAATCTTGATCAATGTGTGTCCTATTGTTAGGAGAAGTCTTTGTAAACATGTTATTCCTATAGAAACTGCAGCCCTAGGGCTGATATCTTTAGCACAGAGAACAATACCCCTTTTGCAGAAGGATGTTCCTATTCTCCACCTTCCCAAAATGAAATATAGTCACTCCTAGTTGAGTTACTACCCTATGGAGTATTTAAAACCCATTTCCCCTCCAAATTGGAATGGCCTAATTCAGGGGGAGTTCCTTGCCTTCATGGGTACACCCTATCCTCACCTTTTAGAAATTTAGAGTGGCTCTTTGAGAGTCTTAATCCCAAGTGTTCTCAGTCCCAGCTATCAATTTCAAAGTCCCCTTCACGGTCACTCTCAGGTCCCAAGGGTCCCTCATTGCACTTGTAATCCTGGTGACCTACCTTGATGCCCCAGAGCTCCTGCTGTGCATATGCCACCTTCCCCAATGCCAGCAACCACATCAGGACCCTCTGACATAAACCCCTCATCACAATGATGCATATATTGACTAATGTCCTATATCCTTTACCCTAAGTGAGTTAGAGACATTGATGTTCCTTCTCCTTTCTTGTTTTAATCTTTACTGAGGAATAATTCACATAAAATACAATTAACCAATTTTAAGTAGACATTATGATGATTTTTCCCCCACTCACCTCTCCTCCATACCCCCTGGTAACCACCAATCTTCTTTTGTTTCGATGGATTTACCTACTCCAAATATTTCACATAAGTGGGATCATAAAATATTTGTTTCTTTTGTGTCTGACTTGTATGTCTCAGCATAATGTGTTCAAGGTTCATCCATGTGGTAGTGTATAGAAGAACTTCTTTTTATAACTGAATAATTCTCTGTTGTGTGTTGGCATTACTTCTCTTATTATGATTGGAAGTAGCAATAATAAAAACATCCTTGAATTTAGAATCCATATCCTTTCCTACACTTGTCAGTATGGTCTTGAATGCATCGATCATAATCTAACTTCTTTTACTTTAGGCAGATTCACTCACTCACTATGTATCTATTGAGCACTTCCTATGTTCCAGGCACTGTTCTAGGTGCTGGGGACAATAAGACAGACAGGAAGGTCCCTGTTCTTGTAGTGTTTAAGATGTGTGTGTGTGTGTGTGTGTGTGTGTGTGTGTGTGTGTGTGTTGGATGGAGAATGAAAATAAACAAGTGCACAAATAAATGAACAAGCCAGTCTCAGAGAGTGATAAGTGCTGTGAAGAACATAGAACAGATGGGATAGAGAATGATTGGATTGGATGGTGGGGTGATCAATATGGTCGCCTCTCTGAGGAGGTGATGTGTGCTGTTTAGTTTTGTTGGTGTTGTACAGACTTCACTGACACTTTGTCTGGGCCCTTTGGTTTCCTTTATTTCTTGCTTTCCTGGATTCAGTACCAACTCGAATTTTGTTGGTTTTGGTCAGTCTATCAGTAGGACCACTGGCCCTTAGCTAACCCTTAAGCATAATCCAGTGTACCCCCCTTATGAAACTTCTCTTCTACATTTTTCTTATCCTTCTCAGCATTAGAATTCAGCAGGTTCACCCTCTTCCCTGTGAAAGAATACAGATGGGTCTGCTTGTCCCTTAGGGATATTTCACTTGATTACCTAAAGCATTTTTGTTACTGAAAGCAAATTCCATGTTGAAAGAAAAGTGCAAGCTTTAAAGGTTAGTAATTGTGGTGCCATTTGGCTTTGCCTACTTCTATAAAGGGAAGAGCCCTGGATTAGGAGTCAGAAGACCCAGCTCCCACTTGTAACTACTACCTTAGATGCATCTCTTCCTCTCTCTGAGGCTCAGTTTCTTCATTTATAAAACCAGTGTTTGAAATAGATGATTCCTAAGATTCTTTCTAGCTCTCAAGTGATACAAGTAGTTGTTTTCAAAGACATAGGCCAAACTGTATCACAACTGCTTAGATAAAGCATAAATTTTCCATCAAAAGCCAGCTTTACAATTCTTGTAAATGTCACAGGAAGCTAAAACATTGTTCTTGTTTTAACCTCTGCCGGCCAGGGCCACAATTCAGCACCACAGATGCAATTGCTAACTTCTTGAATGTGAATATCTGAAAGTTCACTGTCTTTTCAGCTTGGCCATAAGAAATCTTCAAAAAGAACCAAATACCACTAGCGTTAAGGAAGGCCTTCTAAGTTACTTTCAAAAGGACATGGCACGGGTGCTGCCTGCCAGTGAGTTAGGTGCTAAAAGGAGCATGTTAACTCTTAGAAAGCCCCTCAGGATTTTTCCAGCCATTATTGTGTTATCTCCCTCAGCACCTAGTTGAGCCCAGTTAGGAACTGAGGTGGATGCTAGAAAGCTGGCCTTCCCCAGCTTTCCCCACAGCTTCCTATATCTGCCACACTGAGTTTTGTGGGAGAAGATGGCAAAGCAGGAAGTGTCGGTTTGGAGAAGGTGGAACAGAAAGAAATTTGCCAACATCTGAAGCACCCTGTGCCTCCCTTCTTGCAATTTCTATGCTGTCACTTCGATTTCATTTATTATTCAACTACTTGACTTTGTTCTAAACACAAGAATCAGTTCCATGACTAGATTTTAGGCAGACGGTTTTTTAAAAATCCAAGGAAGAGCCGGGCATGATTCTGTGGTAAGGGACTCTGAAGGAGAGGAGCCAAGAGGGTTTGGACACTGTCAAAAATGCCACTCTGATTTGCAGCCACAATCAATCTTGATGTAGAATAGTGAGCCTTATGAAAACAATTGAGGAAGACAGCCAAGGAGCTCCCCCGTGGCTCTAATTTAAAAGGGCCAGTATGTTTTGTGGGTGAGGAAACACATACCCACCAAGACGGTGACTTATCTAAGCACACTCAGCTAGTTAGTGGCAGACCCAGGACAAGAACCCAGGTCAGCTGAATCCTGACCAGTACCTTGATTTGTAATTACCTGTGCTAGCTGATATTTGTTTGCTTGCTTATGCTTCTTCATTATTGGTGCTGCTTCTGTTGAGAGCACTTATTATTTGTTATTCTCAAAGAACGTCATCAACAAAGGTGGGCAGAATCCTTTAGGAATAGGTAAAGCACATTTTGTTTTGGAGGGTGTAGAGCCAGCTGAGTGGCACAAATGATTAAGCACTCAGCTGCTAACTGAAAGGTTGGCTGTTCAAATCTGCCTGGAGGCACCTTGGAAGAAAGGCCTGGCAATCTATTTCCAAAAGATCACAACCATTGAAGAGCTCTATGGAGTGCATTTCTACTCTGAAACATGTGGGGTAGCCATGAGTTGGAATCGACTCAATGGCAACTGGTTGGGGCCAGCTGACAGGTAGTACAAGGTCCCATAGAGGAAAAAGTGGCTGGATTGAAAATACAACCTAACTCTCAAGACTCAGTTGAATTAAACAAAGAGAGAGAGGACTGTGGCTATCCCCAGTTAAATTTATAAATCACCCTTTAATACTCATTCTTAATTACAGCTGTAGCCCGTTTTCCATCAAAAGATTTAGGTATCGTTTATTTTAGGCTCTCAGTACTTTGAATCTTTTTCCAGGCATATTTGAGGCCTCTGCCTTTTCTATTTTACTATTCTCAGTGATTTTTTGTCTGTAATATTTCCCATTAGTTTGGCCTCACTGTCTTGTCCAGGGCATTTGTAGTACAACTATATATCATAGTAGATCTTATGTGCACATAAAATGGAGAACACTATTTCACAAGTTAGAAGTTACTAGATTATTTCTGTTCCCCTTCTGGAGTTGAAATATTTTCCTACTTGGCAAATGGCCCTTCTTCAAAATCCTAAAATTGCACCTAGAAAAAAATGACTGTCAGCGTGGCACCGTGGGGCTTCCTGTCCCTTCACTTTTATTGGCTTACTGTCCAGTTTGCTCCATTGATTTTCCGGACAGCTCAGCACTGCGTCGTCAGCCAGACACTAGAATTATAAGGGGGCTTCATCAAGGCCTTATGTGGTTTGAAAACTTTTCAACTTTCATAATTTTGGCCATGGGTATGCTAGAAACCATCTGTAAATGACATTTGGCGGCACATTGGTCTTTCTTCTCACAGCTTCTGCAATTTCCGACTTGATTTCGGCTTGCCACAGGGCACAGTTTACCTTCTCTTCTCTGGGAGCTCGTGTTCATTTTTCAGGAGCCCGAACAGAAGCTGCTCATGTACAGCCGTGGAATGTCAGAGTCATCCTAAACTGGCATAAATGGGCCTTTAAATGGCCTGGACTGATTGTTTCTGTATTAAAATGTAAATGCACATGAGACTTTATGAGAAGCCCGTGCATCGTCTTTCTCCCATTTTTTCATCTGAATTGATTTGACAATGTCAGAGATGATGCATGAGGCAAAATAAAGAGTTCCTCAAACCCATTACAGCTTGTTTGCATGAAAAAGAATAAAAGCAACCAGGAAGAAATGAACATTATGCAGTGCTTCAGGCCGCAGCCATTTTCCGACTCCCAAACACCTGTTAGACTTGAGCTGACCTTCTGAGCCTGTGCAGGGGAGAGTGGTCACTGTGACATTGTTTTGCTCAGATAACTAACTTCTGGCTACATAGGAGGCACAGAGGTTTTCTAAAATTCATAAGGGACAAAATAAACTGAGAGAGCCTCAAACAACTAATTAGTTACCATTAACAATGCTGGCATCTTAGATGAGAAAACTAAATAAGACAGGATGGGAACTTTGTAATGAACATGCCCCGAAAGTCACACAATGGTGTATCATTGAAGAGCCATGTGATTTGGGACATAGGGATCACAAAATCTCACGTCAAGCCATCCATCAGGAGAGTTCCATACGCTCCATTGTATTCCTCTCTGAATGAGCACCTTCACTGTCTCTTTTACAATGCTAGTAAAATATTTATAAATAAAATAAAACTCTTGGGGGGGTTGATTTTAAATTCAACCCACATGAACCATAGTTGAAGTGTGAGTACCTGAGTATTGCCTTTCCAACCTGAGTGCCAAGTGGAAGCAGGATAACTAGGGGAAGGTCCTCTTTCTCAGCCTTGTGTCCTCCAATAATCTCAGGCACAAGATCTCTGATTTCTTTTTCTCATGGAAGAGGAGTTTCCCATCTTGGCATGGGGTTCTCTTGCTCAGTTCTTTTCATAGCCTGCAATCATAAGTGGGTTGGCACTGAGTCATATTGAAACAGAGGGAAACAGGCAATGGCCTTCAATAGGTTTGGGGAAACCAAGAGGGAGTCTTTAATTTGGGGATTATCCAGTACTGTGATAAAGGACTTACTATTAATTGATTAATTCATTCAGTCATTCCAGACTATATATGGAGAACCTGTCATGACCCTGGCACTATTCTTAATGCTAGGGATACAACAGTTGGATAAGACAGATAACGTTCCTGCTCTCAGGAAGCTTACATTCTTGTGGTAGATATAGAATATCTCAAGCAAGTCAATAAAACACGTCCAGATTTCGATAAGTGTTATGAAAGAAATAAGCAAGGTGCTTGAGAGGGAATGTGTAGCCTCCGGAATCACCTCAGTGGGGCAAAAATTTTTTTTTTTCATTTAAACAACAGAAATTTATGGTCTCACAGTTTTGGGGGCTAGAGATCCAAAATCAAGGTGTCAGCAGGGCCATACTCTCTAGGAAGGCTGTAGGGGAAGATCCTTCCTAGCTTCCAGTGGTTGCTTGGCATTCCTTGGTTTATAGATGTGTCCCTCCAATCTCTGCCTCTGTCTTCACATGGATGTTTTCAGTCTGTGTCTGTGTCTTTTGTACTTTTTAATAGAGAAACCACTCATATTGGATTAGGACCCACCCTACTCTGGTATGACCTCATGTTACCTAAATTGATAACATCTTCAAAGACTCTATTCCCAGACAAGGTCACAGTTACCAGAGATTATGGCTTCAACATATCTTTTGGGGTGACACAATTCAATTCCTAACAGTAGGGAAGATGAGAAGGAACCAGCAAAAGAGATGCAGGAGGAGCGGTCAGTAAGATGAGAAGAAAATCAGGAGAGGGTCCTGAAAAATAGCTAAAGAAAATGTTTCAAGGAGGAAGGGTTTCACTGTATCAAAAGTTCTAATAGATCAATTAAGATGAGGACTAAGTGTCTCAATGGGTCAAGAAAATGGGAGGAGTAAAATAGGAATTTTGTTGTAAAAGGAAGAGAAATGAGGCAGTAGCTGGAGAGAGAAGTGGCCTCGAGAGTTTTATTTATTTATTTTTTTAAACTTTTTTTTGCTGTGCTAATTTTTTCTTTTTTTTTCTTTATTATTATGTACTTTAGGGGAAGGTTTACAGAACAAACTAGCTTCTCATTAAACAGCTAGTGCACATATTGTTTTGTGACATTGGTTAACAACCCCACGACATGTCAACACTCTCCCTGCTCGACCTTGGATTCCCTATTACAAGCTTTCCTGTCCCCTCCCGCCTTCTAGTCCTTTTCCCTGGACTGCTGTGCCTCATTAGTCCCATTTTGTTTTATGGGGCTGTCTAAACCTCGGCTGAATGGTGAACCTTGGGAGTGACTTCAGTACTGAGTTAAAAGGTGTCTGAGGACCATACTCTTGGGGTTTCTGTAGTCTCTGTCAGGCCAGTAAAGTAAGTCTGGGCTTTTTTTGTGAGTTAGAATTTTGTTCTACTCAAGAAAAGGTTTAAACACAGAAGAAAACATTACTTGACAGTTACGAGAGCGGGGAGGGAGGGTGAGGGTTATTTATTAACTAGATAGTAGATAAGAATTATTTTAGGTGACGGGAAGGACAGCACACACTACAGGAGAAGTCAGCACAACCAGACTAAACCAAAGCTAAGAAGTTTCCTGAATACAATCAGACACTTTGAGGGACAGAGTAGCAGGGGTAGGGGTCTGGGGACCATGCTTTCAGGGGACATCTGGGTCAATTGGCATAACAAAGATTATTAAGAAATTGTTCTGCATCCTACTTTGGTGAGTGGCATCTGGGGTCTTAAAAGCTTGCATGCGGCCATCTAAGATGCATCAGTTGGTCCCAACTCACCTGGAGTAAAGAAGAATGAAGAACACCAAAGACACAAGGAAAGTATTAGCCCAAGAGACAGAAAGGGCCGCATAAACCAGAGACTTCATCAGCCTGAGACCAGAAGAACTGGATGGTGCCTGGCTACCACCAATGACCGCCCTGACAGGGAACACAGCAGAGAGTCCCGGACGGAGCCGGAGAAAAGTGGGGTGAAGAACTCAAATTCTAGTAAAAAGACCAGACTTAATGGTCTGACTGAAACTGGAGGAACCCCAGAAAGCATGGCCCCCAGGTTCTCTATCAGCCCAGAACTAAAACAATTTCCGAGGCCAACTCTTCAGACAGGGATTGGACTGGACTGTGGGACACAAAGTGATACTCATGAGGAGTGTGCCCCTTAGCTCAAGTAGATGCAAGAGACTAAACAGGCAGCTTCTGTCTGGAGGTGAGATGAGAAGGCAGAGAAGGTTAGGAACTGGTTGAATGGACATGGGGAATCAGGGGTGGAAAGGAGGAGTGTGCTGTCACAGTATGGGGAGAGCAATTAGGGTCACATAACAATGTATGTATAAATTTTTGTATGGGAAAAAATTTTTAAAAAATTTTTAAAAGAAGGATTTTGTTCTACATTTTTCTCCAGCTCTGTCCGGGACCCTCTATTGTGATCCCTGTCAGAGTAGTCAGTGGTGGTAGTCGGGCACCATCTAGTTGTGCTGGACTCAGTCTGGTGGAGGCTGTGGTAGTTGTGGTCCACTAGTTCAGTGGGACAAAATTTTATCCTTTGTAGGTAGACTTGATTTTTGGAAACATCAAAAAATGATATGGAGCCACATCTCATGAATATAGTGGAAGATCAAATTGATTAATAATGGTTTTGGCCCTTGGTTTTGTTGTAATATTTTTGAATGTCAAAAAAAGATATAACATGCTAAGTACACCTAGTCCTCACTTATTGACTATGTTGTTATCTGACATTTCACATTTACGACACTAGTAAAAAATCTACTATTAGACTGTTTTGCCCATTAACGATGTACATCTGGCAGTAATGAACGCCGAGGTACAAGGCGAGAGTAATGCTGGCTATGATGGTTAAGGTTATGCGTCAACTTGGCTGGGCCATGATTATCAGTGGTAATGAAGTTATTTGGCAGTTATGTAATTATGTAATTTGGCAGCTACGTAATGATATGGTCATCTTCCATTTTTGTATAACACGGATTTTCACATAACAACCTGGTCTTTGGAACCTAACCATGTTGATAAGTGAGGAGTGGGTGTAGTAATAAGCACTTACATGTTTTTAAATGCATTGAAAGGAATCAAGAAATGAGTGTTGCCACAATAATCATTTAGGTAGCTGTAGCTATAAAAAACACTGTGACAATTTCCCTGCCTCTCTTTAATTCTGGTCAACTCTTGTCATTATTGGCAAGTGTACTTTAACTATTATGTTGGTAAAAGTTATCATAGTATTGAAAAAAATAGCATAGGATTGGGAGTAGAATAGAAATTAAACATTTAGAGATTCTAAACTAATAGAGTACAGTTGTAATATATGAAGTTTGATGATGAAAGCTTATAATTTAGTCCTTTCAAATAAAAATAAATCTTATTTATCATTTTTTTTATTGCTGTACTTTAAGTGAAAGTTTACAATTCAAGTTGGTCTCTCATACAAAAATGTATACATACATTGTTATGTGACGCTAATTGCTCTCTCTATACTGTGACAGCACACTTCTCCTTTTCACCCCTCATCTTGCATGTCCATTCAACCAGCTCCTGTCCCTTTTTGCATTCTCATCTCGCCTCCGGACAGAAGCTGCCCATTTAGTCTCATGTATCTACTTGAGCTAAGAAGCACACTCTTCACGAGTATCATTTTATGTCCTATAGTCCAGTCTAATCTTTGTCTGAAGCGTTGGCCTCGGGAATTGTTTTAGTGCTGGGTTGACAGAGAGTCCGGGGGCCGTGCTTTCTGGGGTTCTCCAGTCTCAGTCAGACAATTAAGTCTGGTGTTTTTACTAGAATTTGAGTTCTTCACCCCACTTTCCTCATGCTCCATCAGGGACTTTCTGTTTTGTTCCCTGTCAGGGCAGTCATTGGTGGTATCCAGGTACCATCTAGTTCTTCTGGTCTCAGGCTGATGAAGTCTCTGGTTTATGTTGCCCTTTCTGTCTCTTGGGCTAATGTTTTCCTTGTGTCTTTGATGTTCTTCATTCTCCTTTACTCCAGGTGGGTTGCAACCAATTTGGATGCCGTTTAATTTCTTTTTCTAACCATTTATGCTGTTTTGTATCAAGTAAATCTTCTGCAGATTTATTTGATCCAAAATTGATTGATTGATCAAATTGATCAAAATTGACCAATCAATTTGATTGTATCTCATCAAAATAGTATATTCTGCTAATATACTACTTTGATAGATATAATCAGTTTGAGTCTAGAAGAAGAGAAAATGATTTTAAGATGAATAGTTAAGGGAAGCCTATGATTGGAGAATTGAAGGCTCTTTATGCTTCATCCTGTGCCCAACTTAAGTGATTCCTACTAGTTACCATTCAGCACTTCCATTTGTTCTAGAAATGTTGTGTCCACATTTTGTCCCCAGTTTTATAAAATGAGAGAAAGCCAATGATTGCCATTTAATTCCATCTTTACTGTGATTTTAGCTCCATGCTTTCAGAAGCATTGATTTGCTCAGTGGGCATAAAGCTGAGTAACTACTCTTTGCTAGACACTGCCAGGCACCAAAGGGTACAGAGGTGAATAAGATAGAGATCCTGCTTTTACAGAACTCACAGGCGAACTGAAGAGACAAATATACATTGTTCTGTAATATAGTGCATGATAATATAAAAGTACACACTTCATGTCTCGAAGAGCAGGCACTAGGTTGAGATCATTGGGTCAGAAGCTGCTGAGGCAACTGTTCTGCGAATTGCTATAGCAAGTGGTGGAACAGATATGCTCCTTTTCTTTACCTCAAGTATAAATCTCTTTGCAGCCTTGGCTTGATTCACATACATACATATTAAATGCATTTGCCAGTTTTTAAAGGCAGGTAGAATGATGAGATCTGACTTCAAAGTAGATCTTATAGGGAATATTCTATAGTTTCTCCTTGAGTGTAGAACTAGACGGGGTCAGAATAACTCTCATCCGACCTGTTGTAAAAAGCTGGTCTTAAATTTTTCTTTGTTTCCTTTTTTTTTTTTTTTTGTCTTTTTGCAACACCAGCTCCATTTCTAGCCGCAACGGCAGCTGAGCCAAAAGCACAGATTTTGTCCTGCTTGCATAAGACACTAAGTAGGCACTGAACAGAGTATTAAGATAGCCCTGTCTTCTGGGAGTTTATAATCTAAAACAGACAACAAACTGGAAAGACTATCCATCACACCTGATATGCTTATTTCCCTTCTCGTATCAATCGAAAGAAAACAAAGTGGCGAGGCGCATTCTACAGGATTTGCAAAATCCCTTAGAGAGTATTCTTTCTCTTTTTGTGACATGTCAAGTTAAAAGCATTTTGAATATAATTTGCAATAGATTGCAGTGTTACTTTTAAAGGTGGAGATGAGAAAGCAAGCAATATTCTTTTTTTTTTTTTTTTACCATCAAGATAATTGGAAGGTATGGATCAAATTAAAAGTGGCTTCTTGATTTGCCATAGGAAAATACGTGCAGTATTTAAAATACTTGAAGGAGTCCTGGTAGCACAGTGGTTAAGCACTTGGCTGCTAACCAAAAGGTCAGCGGTTCAAACTCACCAGCCGCTCCATGTGAGAAAGATGTGGCAGTCTGGTTCTGTAAAGATTTACAGACTTGGAAACCCTGTGGGGCAGTTCTGCTCTGCCATACAGGGTCACTATGAGTTGGAGTCAACTCCATGGCAACAGGTTTGGGTTTTTTGGTATGTTTATTTTATTTCAAATACTCTAAGGTCAGGATCAACTTAGGGGTAGAAGCAGTATCATGAAAATTAATTTAAGAAGGTAGTCTTGAGATATTTCCTAGCTGTAATCATCCCACTGGTGAGAGGGGCAGCTGTGGAGAAATAAAGGTGCTTAATGTGACCTTCTTAGGAAAAGAAGATATTACCCAAAGATGACCAAAGCTTGGAGCTTAGGCAGTGCAGTAAAATAATGGGGATCTACTAAGTTTTTAAGATGCCTGGGTGGTGCAGTGTTTAAGCACTTGGCTGCCAACAGAAATGTTGGCGGTTCAAACTCACCCAGCAACTCTGCAGGGGAAACATGGTGATCTGCTTCCATAAAGATCACAGCTTAGAAAACCCTATGGGGCAGTTGTTCTCTGTCACATAGGGTCACTATGAGTTGGGGACTGACTCGATGGCACCCAAAAACAACTAAGTATTTATGTTCTAGGGATATGTTCATTTGCGAGAAAATGGTGAAAAGTACATGTGTCAAAGCAGTATTAATTTTCCAAAGCGTGTGTGTGTGTGTGTTTGTGTGTGTGTGTGAGAGAGAGAGAGAGAAACAGAGACAAAGACAGAGAGACAGAGAGAGGAGCAGAAATGCGAAGATAAAGCAAAACAAAGAGACAAAGCAGCAAGAGGCTGAGCCAGAGATGGACAGAGACCGAGAACTGATAATCAGCCAACCTGGGATCACTTGGCCATTAAATTAACTGTGAGACCTTAATTAAGTCTCTCCTTTCTGTGGCTCAATTTCTCCATCTGGAAAATAAAGGAGTGTACTAGAAGTTGACTCAAAGAGTTTACCAACTCTCAAGTTTTACTGATGAGTGCTGGGTAAATTAAAGGCAGGCAGATGGGTTAGGTAGGAAGTAGGCAGGCAAGCATGCAGACAGACAGACAGACCAACAGGCTACACACCTGATAGCTTAACAAAAATAGGACAAGACCAAAATCATGATGGGCCAGTAAACCATGAATCAGAAAGAGCCCCAGTCAGATCCAGCAAGTCCTCTCATCACTTTTGATATTGCCATGGTGACCTGAGGAATTGGCAGCTTTCCTTTGTCTGGCACTCACCCAGCTTTTGGGGGGCCACTGTTGAGTGTCTTTCTTACTGGCTTGGCTGGCTCTTTTTCTTCTATATCTCAGAAGACTCGTTTGTAGAAACACCTGTAAATGACCTCCCATGCCCAAAATGGTAGGAGAACTCAGCTGTCAGGCTTTGTGCTTCTGCCTATTACGCTAGGTCCCCCAGTAGAACCTCCTGTCGGAGGGAGGGGTTGAGAGAGTGCCTACTCTTTTGACTCTTAACACTTGAGAATGAGGAAACTAATTACCTACCATGCATGTTTGCGCCCAGCTTTCTGTCCGGATACCTGTGTGTGTTTGTAAAGCTCTGTGGGTAATTTTGAGCACACTGTGTTCCCCAGGCTTTTAAATTGTACCACTTTTGAACTTTTGTGAGTCTTGTTTGCAAGGTCAGGGAGCTGATGGAAATAATTAGCACTTGTCAAGCTCCCAGCCAGAGAGTGAGTTTTGTAAAGAGCTAACAATCTACCCCGCGGACAAAGAGAGCGCAGCAAAAAAGATGAGGCTTAACAGACAGGTTTTAGCGTCTGGTTTATTTCACTTTCAGTGGTTTGGGCCAGAAACACAACACTATGATTTTCTTGCTTTGATCGCTTACAATTTACCAGCCCCTCAAAAAAAAAAAAAAAAAAAAAAAAACACCCTACAAGTTTAGCCTGAAGGCACATGGGCCCATAGTAATTCCCCCTCCAGGCAAATTTGATTAGGAGTTGGTCCCTGGAGAGACTTTTGTGGCATCTAGGACACCATTTTGAATACATCCAGATCTTCATATTCTGATACTAGCAGATGCTCAGAAGAGTAGTTGTATAAGGACCTGTAAGCGACCTCTAATGCCCAAAATGGTAGTACACGTCAACAGGGTATATGAAAAGTAACTCCATCAAGTGTGTTTCCTCAGTGAAAGATGGCTTATCAGGATAACAGACTCCATATTGTACCCATCACTATAGTACTTTCTAGAATCTCTACTTTTCCAGAACAAGTTAGCCCTGAGAACAAAGACCAGCATGAGCATGGTGTGTTGAGGAGAGGATGGTGAGGAAGCCAGCCCTGGCTGCAGCAAAGCTGGCTCTTAGATCAAGTGGCTGATAGTGTTGGTTGAATCACGTGGACCCTGCAGGGAGAGTGCACTGAGAGGTGGACAAGCGAGAGGCTTGGCTTCCGTGCGCATCTCCAGCCTGACCGTGCCCCTGGATTCCAAATTCATATCACCAACATCCCACTCCACATTTCCATTGGGAAGTTTGATTGGCATCTCAAACTTCACGTGCCGGACTTTTCCTCCCAACAAAAACCAAAACCAAACCAATTCCCATGGAGTCAGTTCCGACTCATAGCCACCCTATAGTGTTTCCAAGGAGCGGCTGGTGGATTCAAACTGCTGACCTTATTTTTGGTTAGCAGCCAAGCTCTTGACTACTGCGCCACCAGGGCTCCTTCCTCCCAACAAGCTCCTGACTTTTCCTCACAACATACTCCTTTCACAGTCTTTCCCATCTTAGCAAATGGCCACTCTGTCCTTCCGTTTGCTCAGGCCAAAATCATTGGAGTATCTTTCACACTTCTTTTTCTCTCTCAGCCCACGTCAAATTCATTATATCCAATTTCTATGTATTTTGCCTTCATAATATATCTGCAGTCTGACCATCTCTCATCACCAGCGTCTCTGCCACCCTTGGCCAAGCTGCCATCATTTCTTACATGGGCTACTGTCAGAGGCTCCTAGCTGGCTCCCCTGCTTCCACCATTGGCTCCCTATGGCCTATTCTCTACACAGTAACCACAGTGATGATCCTTCTAAAACGTTAATTCAGGTCTTGCCACTCCTCTCTCCAATACCCTGCTGTGGCTCCCTGTCCCACTCAGAATACAAGACGGAAACCTCCAATGACCTGCCCTCATATCTTATTCTCCCTCTGCCCTCATATCTTATGACTCTGCCCCATCCCAGTTCTTCACAAATCAAACCAGTCTCCTTGCCTTTCCTCAGATACACCAGGCCCACTGCTCCCTCATGGCCTTTGGATATGGATTTCTCTATGCCTGGAAAGCTCTTCCCCTAGATATCTGCAAGGCTCAGTCCTTAAATTCAGTCAGGTCTTTCCTCAAACATTACAGGAATAAGATTGCCAAAGAGTCTGGTTGTTGAAAAGAGGTCACTGGATGTGGCCTGCAGGAGGTCACTGGTGACCTCTAAGTGAGGAGTTGCAGTCATGGAGTAGAGAAGGAGCCAGGGTGCTTTTCTAACCATTTGTATTCCTTACCGGAGTCCCTGGGTGGTACAAACGGTTAAGTGCTTGGCTGCTAACCAAAAAGGTTGGAGGTTCAAGTCCACTCAGAGGCACCTTGGAAGAAAGGCCTGGCAATCTACTTCCAAAAAACCAGCCATTAAAAACACACGGGGTCACCATGAGTAGGAATTGACTTGATGGCGACAGGTTTTTTGGTATCCCTTACTAGACCATGTGCTGCTGGAATTTGGTACTGTTGTCTCTCTCGTTCATCCGTGTGTCTCCAGCGTCCTGCACAATGCCTGGCCCCTGGTAGGTACTCAGTGAATGTTTGTAGAATGAAGGCACATGTCTTATTTTTAAACAATTGGTTATGTTCAAACACATTGAGATTGCTGAAAGTTCTGGTTGCCTCAGGGAACACGATTGGAAAAGAAGAAGGTGTGCGTGCATTGGAGATCCATTCCCATGTAGATCCATACCTACATGTGACACAGCACTGAACATGTGATTTAGAGGTTTTCTGTGCCCACCCGGTTGGGAGAGAGGGGAGCCTGAGACTATCCTAGGTCTCTTAGGGAGGTAATAAAGTTCAATCTCTTCTTGTGTATTAACCAGCTCACTTCACTTTTAAAATCCCCCTTTTAACACTGGAGGGTTTATTGAAATTCAAAAACTGTCCTTGAGGTCAAGCAAAATCTTCATGACTTTAGGTATGGTCAGAGAGTTAACATTAAGCTGGTGATGAAAAACATACATTTTGCGAGGTTCCCTAACAATATGAATTGGGTTCAACCTTGATCTCCTTTATCTCCCTTCCTTCATTTAGCAGTGGTGCTGGAGTTCAAAACCCAAGTATAGGATTGGCTTTTCTTCTCATATACTGTTCTCTCAGGCTTTGCCCTCTGACATCTTTCCCTAGACGCCTGTTAGAGAAGATGGGCCTTCCTTAAAAGTCTTTATTCCTACAGCCTGTTGACACCAACAGTAAATCTTGCTTTCCTTTGCAGAAGTGACCTTCATACCATTCTCAGACAGCAGGAAGGCCACTTCTGCAGCATGGGCTTACAGGGCCCTCCAAGCCAACTGCTGGGAACATTTTGGCAGAACTCTGCTCCCGTTTCTAGTGTCAGTCTTACACCAGCTCTTCCTGAAAATGCCAGAGGTATAAACTTGAAGCCTTCTATTTCCTTAAAGTGATTGTGACTTCTAACCTATTACCCAAGTCAGTCTCCAGGGTCTGCCCTGCTCTGCCATCCACCATGCTTAGATCATGTGAGACATTTACATATATGGGAGGAAAGATGGTATCATGAGTGTGGCCGAGAATAGGTAGCCAGTCTATGGTCCTTAGAGGTCATTGCATACTCCTACAAAAGAGAATTTTTCTCTGACTCCCTCTGCTGTAAATCAGATGCATACTAAACTGTTAAGTGCCATCCAGACTCATTCATCCATTTACTCAACAAACATGGCTGGGTGCCACTCAGCCTGGGTGTAAAGGAGGTAGAGGGAAATGCAGAAATGAAACGTGGACCACACCCTCAGAAAGCTCACAATCCACAGAAGGTGGAAATAGAGATACATGTGTAGAGAGACCTTCTGATTCAATGTGATATAATCAGGTCTGAACAAAGTAAAGCCAACATGAAAGGATTGACGCTACCTGGGGCTGCAGAGAAGACTACACAACAGAAAAGGCAACTGGAGGTTTTGAAGAAGCAGAAGTTTGCCATGAGGAGAAGATGGGGAAAGACAATCGAAGCAGAGGAAAGAGCATTCACTGTAAAGGCACAGAGGCGAGGATAAGCGTGAAGTATTTGGGAAGGGCAATGGTGTGACATTAGAGGATGTGTAAGGCTAGGTTCAGTCGTGAAGGGTCTTGGAAGCCATACTAAGGTATAGACCTGATTTGGTAGTCACTAAGGAGCCATCTAGGTCCCTAGGTGGTGAAAACGGTTTGTGCTTGTCTACTAACCTAATTGTTGGTGGTTTGAACCCACCTGGCAGCACCATGGAAGAAAAGCCTGGCAATCTGTTTCCTTAAAGATTACAGCCAAGAAAACCCTATGGAGCAGTTCTACTCTGAAACACATAGGGTCACCATGAGTTGCAATCAACTTAATGGCAGTGGGTTTGGTTTTTTTTTTTTTTTTTTAATATATATTTTATTGTACTTCAGGTGAAAGCTTACAGAGCAAATAGTTTCTCATGAAATAGTAGTACACATGTTGTTTTTTGACATTGGTTAACAACTCCACAACGTATTAAGCCTCTAAATTCTCAACCTTTTTTTTTTTGATGAAAATTACAGATGGCCAAAGATACACCGTTTCAAAAATTTCTACATTCACAGTTCAGTGACAGTGACTACGCTCTTCCAACTGTGCTGTTATTCTCACTTAAGATGAAGGCTTACAGAACAAAATAGTTTTTCATTTAACAGTTACTACACATGTTGCCCTATGACCATGGTTAACAATCTCACAGCACATCAAGAATATCCTTACTCCACCTTGTGTTCCCTATCACCAGGGGGCTTCCTTGTCCCCTTCTGTCTTCTGGACCTTGTCAGTGGACTATTGTTTTTTTTTTTTTTTTAAGGATCCACCTAAGGTTATCAAGTAGGTGAGGGATGAGATAGCTCTTCCCCCCACCCCACCCAAGGATAATACTGGCAGAAGTGTGGAGGGTAGAAGGGAAGGGGTTGTTGCTGTGATGGTTACTACCCTACCCTCACCATCACCACACTGAGAAACAGCTGTTAGTGGGAAAGGGGGGCACAGTTCTAGTCCAACGGGCTGTGTTGCCTGGGCAGAAGAGCTGCAATCCTATCTCTTATCCTGGTCCCTCGTACACTCTCGTGGAACGAGAGCTACTTGTTCCTAGGTACAAGCACTCAGTAGGAGACCGTTTATAATCATGCCTCAAATTATTTCATTATTGAAACCTGTGTTTGATCTGTGACTTGGAGCTGGATTAAGAAATGAAGTAATCAACCATTGAAATTGTAGCCCCAAGTTGTCTTATAAACAACCAGCTTCCCCTGCTTCCTCCACCCCAAGTAACAAACTTGAAAACAGATGCCTTTCCTGTCCCCCCCCACCCCACCCCGTGTCTTCTTCGCCAGTGCTTTTGAGTCTTGCACAAGTCAGAGAACAGTGCCTGCCAGCCACAGTGCCCTTTTCTTCCTCACATATGGCTCACTCATGTTGTGCCTGGTCAGACTAAGACAGGGCAAGCAGGCAGTATGGATCTGTTAAAAAATATGCATCTTAGTAAGATTGCCCTAGTGAGGTGAAGAGGTTTACTTTTACTAGAACTGAAGAGAAACTGCCCAGAGTTGAAGATGAAGAGTAGTTAACGAGAAAACGCTGAGAGATTGTTGTCCTTTGAGTGATTTGTTGTAAGTATCCTTTGTCCTGAAGGGTTTTAGTTGAGGCCAAAGGCATTGAAATACAACGGTCCACGGAGAGATGTATTTCCGTAAAACAACCTTAGGGCTTATTGACTTGTTCTTGTCTGGGACTGTACTGTGCTTAACCTTCTAGACATGTAATAAATAGTCATAAATTAAAAGAGCTCAATTTCATTTCGGAAAGACTGTAGTAGCAACCGAGGCAGTAATGGTTGCATGAAGCAACTGACTGTGCAAGAAAAGTGCAACTATGACCTACTTTGCTCCCATAATGCCTAGGGACAACCAGACAAGAACCACTTGAGGTATTTTTTTGCTCGATCATTTCTCAGACATTTCGAGGTGGCACCTCATAGTTGCCTGATAGTTGCTCAGTAGTTTCACTTTTCTCCCTTGTTTGCAGCTCAAAACACATAGAAAGCATAACATGGAAGGGTCCTTAGGGATCTGTCCAAAGTCTGCCATTTTACAAAATGAGGACAAAGGCTCACAGAAGTTAGGTGGCTTACCCTTTGTCCTCAACTAGTCATCAGCAGGAGCAGAGATATAAGCGCGTCTATAACCCAGGTGTTTTGCTTTATTAGCTGAACTCTGTCTTTCACCTGTCCCTTGGGAAAAACTCTTTTAACTAGCGCAGTAATAACGCTGGCTCTTTTACAAAAGGTCTCTCTGACAAGGATGCATCCTTGGCCCTTGGTGTGATAATACCAACAGCTATAGCTAACACTTGTATAGTGCTTTACAGTCTGCAAGGTGCTTTTCACCATAACATCTTGGGTGTAACTGGCAGTATTGTCAATGGCTTTATTGGTGGCATTTTAAATGATAGTTTGCTGTAGACTCAGATCCCTTCTCTGAGGAGTTCGAATTCTTTTCTTGAAGAGAACTGAGGAAGGTTTTATTTTTATGTTCTCATCACTTCCTAAAGGATTTGTGAATGGAGATTTTAAAATATTCTTTCTGTGAGACAAGTCAGTGGAAGATTCTAGATCAGGAATAAATGCTGATAACACTGAAAAGAAACTGTGGTTACTGAAAAAACAGAAGGAAGAGAGAAGGGAGAAAAGTGAAGGGAAGGGGCTAAGGACAAATGAAGAAGGGAAGAGACACCTCTAAGGAGAAACCTCTGTATGGGATTGGGACTAACAAAAGTTATGTCTTTTTCCCTAACGCATACATTCAGTGAGGTAAACAGCTGATATCTGAACATAAAATACGTGAATCTTCCAAAGCTTCAACTCCTTTCTGCCTGGGAGTTAGTACCTTGGGAAACTGAGGATTCTTCCTGTTTCCTGGGTAAGTTGCTGATTTAGTGCTCTAAATTTGGGGTCAGCAAATCACCACATCCGTGCCAAATCCAGACTGCTGCATCTTTTTGTATGGCCTGTGATCTAATAATAGTTTTTACCTTTTTAAATGGTTGAAAAAATTTAAGGAGCATAATATTTTGTGACACTTGAAAATTTTATGAAATTCAAATTTCAGTGTCTGTAAATAAAGTTTTGTTGGAACATCAAACCAAAACCAAACCAGTTGCCGTTGAATCTGACTCATGGTGAACCCATGTATTTCAGAGTAGAATTGCACTTCGTAGGGTTTTCAATGACTGTGACCTTTCAGAAGTAGTTTGCCAGGCTTTTTTTCTGAGGTGCCTCTGGTTGGATTCAAACCTCCAACCTTTTGGTTAGCAGCTGAGTGCTTAACCATTTGCACCACTCAGGGACCCCTTTTGTTGGAACACAGCTACACTCGTTTGTTTACATATGGCTGCTTTCATGTGGCGACATGGAAGAAAGGCCTGATGATCTGCTTCCATAAAGATTACAGCCAAGAAAACCCTACGGAGCACTTCCACTGTGTAACTCATGGGGTCTCCATGAGTCAGAATCAACTCTACAGCACTGGAAATGGGGCTTTTGTGCTACAATAACAGAGTCTGCAAATCAGAAAATAATTACTATCTGACCCTTCACAATAAAAAGGTGTCAACCCCCACTTTAAATGGAAGTAGCCTCATGATCTGAAAGCATTAAAACAACAACTTTCTCTGGGCCCAGCCATTAACCAGGGAGGAGCTTAGATTATGAATCAAATTCGAAAAATGGAAATGGAATCTTATGCTTACCATCTAACTATAAACTGTATGCTATAGAGGTATGTCAGGTGTTTACTTTTCTTAAAATGTAATATTAAGTTTCCTGATAACTCCAAATGAGATTAGGAGGAAATTTTATAATTTGCCCTTTGCAACGACCTGCTTCATATAACCAGCAGCAAGCAATTTGGGGGCTGCAGGCTGTTGGAGGACACGTTTTGTATTGATTAGCTGTAGTTTAAGCTTGAGTGGTTAAGTCAGCAATTTGATTTAAAAAAACAAAAAGCTGTAGATTCTAATACCTCTGCAGCAGCAGCTTTGCTGTTGGGCAGCTTGTGGGCACAGGCGGCTATTTGTTTGTACCAGGTTCTGGCTAATTACTTACCAATTTGCTGTGGCATCTTCTACCAAAATGCCATAGCAGGCCGGACTTTTCCAGAGGCAGCTTTAAATAATAAAATTCAAGCAGGAATCTAAATGCTCACCCAAAGCTTCGCTCTGGATCTTATCACTAAGGGTGAGGGAAGGTTGTTCCTGGCTTGGGACAGAGGCCCAGGAGATAAATGCAAGGGTGGAAGATGAGCCCTGGAAGGTAGGAAGGGCTCCTTTTGCACATGAGGATGTTCACCCTCATCATTTCTCAGTCATTTCTCCTGCAGTTTAAAGACATATTTTACATTGATTAGCTGTCATTTAAGCCCATACAGTTAAGGCAGCTTTCTGCTTCTTTCCTGAGCACCTGTATTAGCTGCAGCTTAGATCTCAGAGAGATGGATTCTGTGCCTAGATGAGATTTATTCTGCTAGCTAAGAGGGCCAAGGACCTCTCAGCCTCACGTTTCCATCACTGCCTCTTTGAACTAGATTACTTTAATGAGAACTGTACTTGGTAGTTTTCCCATTAGCTTCTTATATTTCTAATCAATAGTTTCATACAATTGTGACCTTCCATTTCCAACTACGTCTTATTTTGGAGATACTTGCCATTTTTCTTGAGTTTCTATAGCTCTCTTGCTTTGGACTCTTGTGAAGTGTAGGAGAAGTTTCCCTCCACCCCACCCCCAGGCTTTTCTGCTCTGCTAAAATCATCGAAGCCAGCTTGGATTTGTATTTCTGGAAGCTTCTCTGACAGGGTCGGATTAAGGCATGTGAGGGCCAGAAACGCTGATAATCTGTGGTCCCCCCTCTTCTGCTTACTCACACATTCCAACGGGATATGTGAGTTATATCTATCCATGTATACATATGTGTGTGTGTGCGTCTCAGCTATCCATGACGTAACTTCTTTTTAAATGCCACTATAATGTTAGCAATTGAATTCAAAAGTAATGTATGGCATTTTAGCAGAGTGAGATGAACTGGATCATAAAATTTTTAGTGGATGCAGGAAACTAAGATTTTTGCTATGTACTACATTTTTTACAAAAGGAATATTCCACATATTCTACAACAAAGAAGGTGAGTTAGTGAACTTAGTTGTTTCAATGATCAATGTAAAATTCTGTTATCTCTCACACAAAAAAACAACTTTCACCAGTTTCGCTTTAAACGGCTCATACTTCAATTTTGATACTTGTTTCATAATAAATACTATACAGGCAGTCCCGGTTATGAATGAGATCTATTTCTAACTCTGTCTTTAAATCTTTAAGTTGAATTTGTAGGTAAGTCGGAACAGGTGCATAGTGTTCTCATTTAGCTATAGTTGAGATGGAATCGACTTGACGGCAATGGGTTTGGTTTTGGTTTTTAGTGCAAGAAAAGCCTCGACGATTTTTCAGTGATTTAAAAGCTGCACATGCAGCAAGTGAAGGTGATTGTGATGAAGAATTTGTTGTGTGTAGGAGTTTTTGGTTCAGTCATTTCAAAGTGAGGGCAAATTCACACAACATTCAAGGGCAAGTAAGTCGGACGTTCATAACCTGGGGACTGCCTGCCATTATAAAGGAACAAAGGAAAAGTGTCATAGAAGAAAATTTAATGATCAGAAAACAAATATTAAAACAAATTACTATATTTTATTTTTAGATAGGCCTTTCATCTCTAACATGTTATAATTAAAAACATTTATTTCTAGTCTTTACTCTTAAAATTCTTCAATGATTTTGTCACATTTCAGCTGCCGAACAATATCTACTTCCATACATCATAAGGATAATAAATCAAATCTTTTTTGAATCATTGTTGTGAGCTCACTTTTCCTTGTGTCCGATCTGCTTGGCATCTATGGGTCTTTGTTTTGGACAACTGGTCCCCCTGTTTTGTTGATATGCTAAGCATGTGCTTACCTTCTTATTGGGTAATCCATCCCTGTTCTCCGAAATCAAAACAAAGCTTTCTTCTAGTAACCATGGGTCTGGCTACTAGACTGACGATTTGTATGAGGATTATCAGAAATGTTGACTGGGGTTTTCTGTTTGGGCACGTTACAGACAAAGCAGCTTTTGTTGTGGTTTCTTGTATGGTCACCAGTAAAAATTCCAAAATGTTTCACCTGAATACTCTAGAAACTGCCATTTAGTTGATAACCTTGAATGATTTCTAGTCAGCCCTTCCTTATGCCAAAGGAGTGTCACTTAACGATGAAATTCATTCGGAGAAGTATTGATTCGGCAGTCATCACACTCCATTGACTACTGCTCTCCCTCCCCCGACACCAGAGGAATTGTCCTTCATATTGCCTCTAGGTATGACTGTTTATTCAGCAAGGCCCTTCGTTAAGCCAAACAAGACTATAAGGTCATGAGGCTGCTGCCTTAGCAAACATAGCAGAACTTATACATCCCAATGAGCCCTGGATCCTGAGCTCCCTTTTTTCTATTGCTCTGCCTCTTCCCAGGAGGGAGAAAGTAATATATCTAAGGGTACATCACAACCCCTTCTTTCCCCCCTCCCCTAGCTGCTGAGTTCCCCAAGAGACCTGTCCTCAACTCCTATTCCAAATGGCCCAGAGAGGGAGATGACAAGTGGATAGAACACATCCAGGCAACAGGACAAGAAGCCCAAGAGTGGCAGAGTAGGGGAACCCCTAAATACAATGAGCGGGAAAGAGGATTTTCATTGGTGCATAAGGGATGCATAAAGCCAGACCGGTATGTGTGTTTGTGTGTGTACAGATTATTGCCTTTATTTCTCCTAAATATGCAATGACAGCTTCAAGGAAGAAGGCTCATTTGAGTGTCCTAGGATTTGTAGTTACAATTCAGTTACTTCTTTGAGAGTACCAAAAACCAGTGGCTGTAGAGTTCAATCCAACACATAGCGACCAGATGTGTGTCAAAGTGGAACGGTGCTCCATGGGATTTTCTGTAGCTGATTTTTCGGAAGTAGATCACCAGAGCTTTCTTCCGAGGTGCCTCTGGGTGGACTTGAACCTTTAATCCTTTGGTTAACAGCCGAGCACATTAACCATTTGCATCACCCAGCGAATCCTCTTTAAGAGTTGCTGTTTTTTGTTACCGTCAAGTCGATCCCCACTCATAGCAACCCTATGTACAACAGAACAAAACGCTGCCTGGTACTGTGCCATCCTCACAATTGCTGCTATGTTTGAGCCCGTTGTTGCAGCCACTGTGTCAATCCATCTCGTTGAGGATCTTCTTCTTTTTTTGCTGACCGTCTACTTTACCAAGCATGATGTCCTTCTCCAGGGACTGATCCCTCCTGATTACATGTCCAAAGTACGTGAGATGAAGTCTCACCATCCTAGCTTCCAAGGAGCACTCTGGCTGTAGTTCTTCCAAGCAGACTTGTTTGTTCTTCTGGCAGTCCATGGCATATTCAGTATTCTTCACCAACACCACAATTCAAAGGCATCAGTTCTTCTTTGGTCTTCCTTATTCATTGTCCAGCTTTTGCACGCATATGAGGCGATTGAAAATACTATGGCTTGGGTCAGGTGCACCTTAGTCCTCAAAGTGACGTCTTTGCTTTTTAACACCTTAAGGAGACCTTTTGCAGCAGATTTGCCCAGTGCAATGCGTCTTTTGATTTCTTGACAGCTGCTTCCATGGGCGTTGATTGTGGATCCAAGTAAAATGAAATCCTTGACGACTTCAGTCTTTTCTCCATTTATTATGATGTTGCTTATTAGTCCAATTGTGAGGATTTTTGATTTCTTTATGTCGAGGTATAATCCACACTGAAGGTTGTAGTATTTGATCTCCATCAGTAAGTGCTTCAAGTCCTCTTCACTTTCAGCAGGGAAGGTTGTGTCATCTGTATATGGCAGGTTGTTAATGAGTCTTCCTCCAATCCTGATGCCCTATTCTTCATATAGTCCAGCTTCTCAGATTATTTGCTTAGCATACAGATTGAATAAGTATGGCGAAAGGATACAACCCTGATGCACACCTTTCCTGATTTTAGACCATGTAGTATCCCCTTGTTCTGTTCAAACAGCTGCCTCTTGGTCTACCGTACAGGTTCCGCATGAGTACAATTAAGTGTTCTGGAATTGCCAGAGTAGGGAGTGCATAATAGTTATCTTTGTATCACAAAAGCTTTGCCCATAGCAGGTGGTAAGTGGGTTGTTGTTGAAACAACTGTAGATTAGAACTGTGAACTTGTACAGTAAGGCCTATACTGCTGTAATGAGCATAAAACCAGAATCATCACCACATATTAATTATACAAATAATTATTGTTGTTATATTCTGCCATTTTCCATTTATCAGCATCATTACTCTGTGAAATCAGGTGGCAAGAGCGCATTATGTTTACTCTCATTTTTCATTTGTGTGAACTGAAGCATACCAATCAATTGAGGGACTGATGTGGTTTAGAACAAGAGTACCCCAGTTTTCCAACTCTCCACGTGGCGCTCCTCAACTCCTATTCCAGATGGAATCAGTAGATAGCATCGCTCTCTGGTGCTACTTACAAAAGTCTAATTAATACCTCTCACTCCCTAATGAGATACTTCTTTTGACTCCATAGACAAGCAGAGCCAAGCAAGTGACGTCAGAATGCCAGAGTGAATTACTGGGCTTGTGTCAACCTAGGCAGGGATGAAAAATCACCCCAGTGAACTTAATCCAGGAGCAATCAAAGGGCCAAAGTTTTAATTAGTGGAGGTTGTGATTTACATTTGCATTCGGCATCTCGAGACTCTGCATTAGTCTTCAAACTCCTGCACTTCCCTGGTTGTTGTCTGACACTGGTTAAGATAGTTAATGTGCTTTTAAATAATGTTACGTTTAATGGACCTTTGAAGGCACTGATGTATGAATCCATTTCCTTACCTGTCAATAGAGCCATTTCCATTAGAGAAGTCGGTGGAAGGTCGTATGTTGGGAGGAGCTAAAAAAAGAAAAAGGAAGGGCACATTTCAGCTTGATACTTGTTTCTTTCACCTTTATCCACTAAGAAAGCTCATAAGAAGTTATCCAGGACGACGGATACTAAGATTCATTTCTAACTAAAGGGAGAATGACTCCAAAGTAAAAGAATGGAACAGATTTATTTTTAACAAACATAGCAGAACTGACATATGGAAAAGGGTGCTGATTTCTTCAACATATTCAACCTTTCTTTGTTGCTGCTTTGGTGACTCCATTTGGCACCTGTAGCATGTTTTCTTGACTGTGCTCAGTGGGAACACATCTTTGTCCTTTGAGGGTAGATTAGATTATTGGGATCAGTCAAATGTCATCAGAAGGTAATTATGATTTACTCATTGGATGATCAGACTGGATCTTATAGTTGGGGCCAAAAGTGAGATGTGGCTACACAGACATGAGTGATATTTCTCATGTGTCTCATAACTGTTTGTGAAGGCAGTTCCCAGAGAAGAGCTCTGGAAATATGGACACTGACAGCATCCTAGGAATCTGTCTACAACTTCCTCCAGGTGACAACTTTAAGGAGGCCAACATGCAATGTGTATCAGATAGGTGATGGTAGGCTTGCTAAAGATTTGTTTCATGACTCTTTCACACCTCCTACGCTGACCTCTCATTTGCCAAGTTACTCTGAGTATGGTTCTCCTTCCAACAATCTGGATGGAACGAGCGTCTTTGATGAGTGCCCATTTACAAAAGCCTAATTAATACCTCTCACTTGCCAATGAGTCATTCTTTCTAACTCTGTAGACAAGCAGGGCCAAATATGTGATGTCATAATTCCCTAAGTGAATTATTGAGCTTGACACAACCTGGGCCAAAATGAAAAATCACCCCAGTATACATAATAAAGAAGCAATCAAAGGGTGAAAATATTCACTAATGTGGGTTGTAATTTGTTAGGGTCTTGCAAGAGGGAGCCTCTTTGTTTGCCTTGGTGCCTTTTTGGGTGTCCTCTTCGATTACAGGTGAATATGTCTTTGGGGAACGATACCTATTTCCTTATGCTGTTCCTTGGTAACCTATGGGCAAGAGAAAGTGGGCTCTGAGTCTTCAAAGAGCAGTGAATCACTGGATTTGCATTTCAGACGGTGGGCCAGTGCTCTGCCCTGAGGAACTGGTGGGAGGCATAGAAGGAGAATTGCAGATAGTGGGAGCAGATGGGGATAAAAAAGAATGGGCGCTAGAGTTTGCTGAGAGAGCAATGCCCCGGGAGTCCTGAGCAAAGAGTTATAAAGAGGCCCAAGGGAAAGGGGGAGATGTGCTTCTCTTCAGCCTTTGGCTGAATCTCCCTAGCTCCTAAAAGGATGTAGACAGCAGATCCAATGGAAGATGTGGAGGCAGGATCCAGGCAGATGAGTTGTGCAAAGGAGGGGGCTGTCAAGGAAAGTCCCCAACCCTCTATAACAAGATAACTCAATGGGAACAATCATTCCTGGTGCCCAGTGAGCGGGTGGCTGGGGGAGACCCTGCTCTAAGGCCCATGTTCATGTTTATGCATCCATGTTTTCTCCCCTTCTTCCCCATAATCAAGTTAGCTCCCGAGAAAGACTGCAGCTGCACACATTAACTTCGCTGCCTACAGAATTCTGTCATTGCCTTACCTTCTAATATGGTTGCCTCCGCTGTGATTAAAAGTTACACATGGGTGAATTTTATTGTATGGAAATTATACTCCAATCAACTTAACTTAAAAAAAAAAACAACATAAGATACTGTCATGCGGAGAATGCTCTTACATCTCCTGTAAAATTAGTGCTTCTTAGACTTGAGCACCAAAAGCAAACCAGAAAATTTAACTCTCCAGACAAAATCATACCTGTCCTTTTTATCAAAACTTGAGCATGCTATTATTACCCAGCATGTTTCCCTTATGGCCTTGATTGCTAGCAAACTCTGAGCTAACTCTAGCACTCAATTCCAGTAATCCTGCTGTCCATGATTTTGAAGATGTCTCGCTTTCCTTTTCAAATCTTTCTATTGATCTTGTTCTCCCCTAGGGTCATATTATAGGTGTACTTTAGGATAAGCTGCCTCAAATTTGGGGGAGTAGGTGGGTTATAAATTAGGAAAAATATTGCTCTGGACCAGCCTGGGATGGTCTCACACCAACCATAGTTCTCCCAGACCCAAGCTGTTTGCTGTGGCCTGTTGCTCCTTGGAATAAACTGGGTTTCTGTTAGTCACAGCCCTCATTTTCATACTAGATTTGAAGATTTTCTCCTATATAAATCTTTAATTGTAATTTTTCTATGCCCTGAAATGTCAGGAGAAGTTGGGGGAGGGGCATGGAGCAGCATGCACCTCCCTGTTTTGTTTTTTTTCCCTTATCTCTGGGGCCAGTTGTATAAAACCGACAAAAAGGAAATTGCCATTTAAACCGGAACCTTCCAGCATGGGAATTGCTGATCTGTGGCAATGTTTTAGTTGGTGCCTTACTTGACTTCAGCTTGTGGCCATTACCTGACAGAGTTTACAATTGACTCGGTTCTATCTGCTCATTTTTTTTGAAGGAGACAATCTGTTCCAGAAGGGATGTTGTCCAGAAAACTGTAGGCTCTGTACTATACCCAGAAACAAAAATTGGATGGTCCAGGGCCCATGCCTGCAAGCTGTTGACTCCCTACATCCCATAGTCTCCCATAGGCCATGGATAACATTTCCCTAGAACCATGGGGAGTTGGACAATGTGCCTTGACAAGGTCTGGCTGAGATTTGACATCCTGGCAAGCAGGCAGTAAAGGACATGTCCCCTTAATTTAAACAAAATGCCCACCCAGGCCTACAAGGGATAAGTAGAGCAAGAGCTCCTAAGAGGGATTTCAAATAAGAAACAATAACAACGAACTTTCTGGGAGTAAGAGGATCACACTTTCCCTCTGGGATTTATCTCCCCTTTGAGTTTCTGGAACTTTGGTGCTAAGGCTGCCTTCCCACAAGCCCTAGACAAGCTGAGAATGTTGAAAATAACCTCAATAAACTATGCTGGAAAAACAAATTAAAAAAAAAAACATAATTGTCATAGAGTAGGTAAGGTCACAGAATCCCTATTTCCAAGAATCCCAGGTGAAGCATTGAACAGCTTTTTAAAGCATGTTTTCTTCGCCCTCAAGCCACAGAGAATTTAGACAGCTGTCTGGATGCCTCATCTCACAATTCTGGGTTTCCCTGGGATAAATACCATCTAGTTTTCATTTAAGTGTCAACTCTGCTTTCCCTAGTTTGAGTTTTCTGTGCTACTTCCAGGGCCTTCCATTTCCAGATCCAATCGGAAGGACTCTTCTACTTCCCAAAAGCATGATGATTGACTGAACTTCTTGAGCACTAGTGAAGGTTTTATCCCTTTACAGCCTAAGTCATCTGCTTCTTTCACATAGACTCATTCTCTATAACTCATCACCGAGGTGTCCTGACCCATATGCCCCCCATTGGGAGGGGCCTGGTGATGGTTTAATATGGTTTATGGCATCCCTTAATGGATGGTGTCAATAATAGAGTGAAGACACTGGTTTTCTCACACAGGTTGAGGGATGGACATAAGGAATAGGGCAGGCCCTTCCCATAGTGGGATCTGCTTCCAGCCAGTAGTGAGGACATTCTCCACAAGGACATTGTTGTTTACTTCATTTAAACTTTTTCTATAATAAACTTCATGTCTGACTTTCATATTTTTACCCGCTGTAGTTTTTTACCTCTCCATTTCTCTATTTTCCCCAAGCTTGGAACTGCCCCAGACAGCGTGATCTTGCATTGTGATTGCAGTGTTTGCTGTAGAGAAATGGATGCACACCCAGTTAGTTACAGGTTTAAAGTATTTATTAAATAGGAAGTTGATAGTTTGGTGGCTGGGAAGACCCCAGGGGGCTATTGTTTCAAAGCACAAAATCTATATTACAAAGAAGTGACAGAGATAATATCATGACTCTCAGGAAGCCTAGACCTTCCCAAGTGCAAAACTAATGGGTCTTGACATAAGGCTGACTCGAGTTCTAATTATTCCAGAGCCAAGATGTTCTCAAATTTTTGAAGCCAAGGGGAGAGCAATAAGGCCCAGTTCTGCTTCTGCACACAATAGAGGAAGCAAACAACAGGAACAGTAATCAAAAGCAGATGAGTTGTTTCTTTGGGAGATTATAACCGTATTTGCATAAGCTTTAGTATAGTTGCTGTATCTAGTTTAGGCACTACAAAATAGTTTCTTGTTTTATTGGCCTTTGTTGCAGTAAATAAGCCAGACTGAAAAAAATATATATCTAAAGCTTATAAATATGAACTGGTTTGGCACAAGATGCTTCCTTCACCATACTTCAGAGCATCCTGGCCAGGAATTGATGAGAACAGGTTGCATGTGATCAAGATGCTTTATCAAATGCTCTTGGCATTATAAAGGACAGCATGACATGAAATACCATAACTAATCACAAAACTGCAGTAGGAGAAAGCAACATGTAGTGGCTGGAAACCCAAGATACAAAACTGTCTTGAATTCAACAGATGATTCTCTTATAATTGGAATACTCATGCCCTCAGATCTGGTTTCTCTTTTGGCTTGCAGGACACCACTGTCTCCTGTCTGGCTCCTCCTTCTTATTTTTTCTCCCGGGCTCTTCTCTTCTTACCCTACACGCTCTCCTTGGGTAATCTTTTCTGCTCTAAGGGTTTCAGCTACCACCATCATGCTGAAGACTCACAAATCTCTGGAGGCCATTCTTCAGTTGAGATCTCTATATCCAGCTAAGCTCTGCATCCACATATCCGATAGACAACCAAACGTCTTCATCTGGAGGTTCCACAGACACTCAAAACTCAACATCATCATCAAAGTCACTCAAAACTGAACCTGTCATTTCCTTTCAAATCCCTCCCCCCTCCCCACTACTGATTCTTGTACTACTTATTTTGGCAAATGATGCCACTATTTGTTCATGCTGTCTTATCTTTGGTCCCAACCTTCCTACCTTGTTTTGTGCTACATGAGTCTCTGGCCCGGTTTGCGAGGTGTCAGCCACGTTCTATCATTAACTCAACGTTATATCCTTGTATACATCCCTCAAATATATCCCTTCTCTTCTCTGGACCTTACCTTCATATCTCTAAGGAACCTCTTACCTCCATATTTTTATAAGTCTTTCCCTAGTCTGGGATGGGGTAGATTCACTAAAGACCCTCAGTCTCTGGCTCAGCTAAGTGCCTTGGGCTTTACTAGACTGTTATTAAAAACTCATGTAAGTGGAAAGAAGTACATTGTTATAAATTATACAAGGCCTAGCATTTAGCAGTGATTAGTGGGTGATATGAACATGATGTGCTTTGTTTACATGGAGTCTAGGGATTTTAACCCTCTATGAACACACACACACACTAAAATAATGCTCAGTTTTCCAAATTGTAACACATCAGAGAGAAGCTGACCATTGAGTTTCACTTAGAGAACAAAATTAACAGTAGTCTATACAGCTCATACCAAACCAAACCCATTTCCATTGAGTTGATTCCGACTCGTAGCGACCCTACAGGACAGAGTAGAACTGCCCCGTAGGGTTTCCAAAGAGTGCCTGGTGGATTTGAACTGCCGACCTTTTTGTTAGCAGCAGAACTCTTAACCACTAAGCCACCAGTGTTTCCATACAGCTCATAGAACAGGCAATATTTGCAAAAAAGATCCTACATGCATTCCAACAAATTGTGATGCCTGAATGTGTGATATCTGAGCAATTCAAAATGAAAATATTTTTAAGCTTTAACTGCCCCTCTAAATATAAATGAAGAGAAAAATATAAAAACCTTTGGTTTAGAGGTTCAGTGCTGTTATGAGCCACCTTGGAACATGGTTTAGAGAACTTTTCTTTCCTTTCTACCCCAGAAAGCACTTTTCGGTACCTTATTAACATGGCCCTTCTATTTGATTTCTAAGGAGCCAGCTGCACTTTGAAATCCTGGATACATCTGCCCCTTAGAAAGCATTTAAGATGCTGAGTTCAGCAACAAGGAGGTATTTGAATGCTCCTGGCTTTGGACACCAACATGCAGCTAGCAGATTGGTGCCCTGAAGCCCCAGTGTTGAGACCTTTGTTGGGCAGGACCAACGCTGCCTAATGACCCAACTTGCCAGAGATCCTCCAGCTAGAGACAGAATTTGACCCCATTTCGGCCCCAGCAGTTCCCAGGCTCTTTCCACAACCCCAGAGTTGCCTCCAGTTAGGCAATTCCATTCTCCAAAGCCCTGACTCCCACTGGTTTTACTCTATTTGAGTTTCATCTAGAGCTCAGAAGTGTTGGTGCAGTAGGCTGTCACCTTTTTAGGCATACAGTGTGATCCCATGTAAATTATTTGAACCGAAAACAAAGCGACACAACACCTGGGGTCACCATGAGTTGGAATTGACTTGATGGCAACAGATTTGGGTTGAGTTTTTTAATCGGTGTCCATCAGTAAATTCACTTCAGCAAACATGTTAGAAGCCAAATTTATCAGGTATGGCTGTCAGTCAACTGGTATTGAAAACCTTCTATATGACAAATGTTATTAGAGACTTTATGAGCAGATATGAACATTATTTGCTCTTATCTTCAAAGAAGTTAATATGTAATGTGCAGGCAGAGTGGGCATTCTTGAAAACCCCAGAAGAACGTAGTTAGTAGGAAGTAGAAGTAATTACTGTGATTCTTCACCAAGAAGTAGGAAATGAATAAATAGTTTCCCCCGTAAAACCCTTGGTTTAAATCTTTACTCATATACAGTGAGAATCTCACTTCCAAGTAATTGACTTTTCTTTTTTCTCTGTGTGCTAATTCCTGCCACAATAGTTGGCTCCTTTGGCTTTTCCTAAAAAGTTCACTGAGACTTTTCCGGCCTACTCTAGGGACTCCCTAATGTATAATGTTCACCAGCTAGGCTCCAGTTGTGAATTTTTAATTATGCCAGATCATTTTCAGTAAATAGGACTTCAGGCTCAATTAATGCTGTCAGATCCAATTTTTGTCTCACCTGCTATTGAACTCCACTCTGTGGTGTTTGCGGTAATTGCTGCTTCCTCAGGAAAGAGGAGCTTCTCCAGAGATGGATGTCGGCAGCCCTTTGCATCCTTGTCTCTCCTGCCTCAGGAGCAATATAGTGGGGACACTTCCTCTGGCAGATTCTAAGTGTGGTTTTTGGAAAGTAGGGACAATGGATAGATAACAATGGTTGTTATCTCTCAGTTTCCACTAAGTGAGGTTGTCCCATGCTTCTTGTGATGACAGTGTGGTCCCCAGAATAGCATGATCAGCATCACCTGGGAACTTATTAGAAGTATAAATTCCCAGGCCCCATCCTAGACCAATTGCATCAGAAACCCTGGTGGTGGGGCCTAGCAATCTGTCGTGTAACAAGCCCTCCAGGTAATTCTGATGTAAGATAAAGTTTGAGAGCCCTGTTGAGAGATAGGACCCCTGGTGGCGCAGTGATTAAGAGCTGGGCTAACCAAGAAGTCGGCAGTTCAAATTCACCAGTTGCTTCTTGGAAACCCTGTGGGGCAGTTCTACCCTGCCCTTTAGGGTCACTATGAGTCAGAATTGACTTGACAGCAATGACGGTCTTTTGTTTTTGTTGGGAGATAGCTGTTTCATACCAAGAGTAAGCATAAAAAAACCAGTTGCCGTCGAGTGAGTTCCGACTCTTGGCGACCCCACGTGTGTCAGAATAGAACTGTGCTCCACAGGGTTTTCAATGGCTGATTTTTCAGAAGTAGATCGCCAGGCCTTTCTTCTAAGGTGCCTCTAGGTATACTCGAACCACCAACCTTTTGGTTAGCAGCCAAGCACATTAACCGTTTGCACCACCATAAGTTCGTTCTATTTTGTGAACATTCTCATAGCCCAGAGTTTATTTTTTGATTTACAATTTTTTCACACAAACTGAAAATCATCATTTTCATAATAGTAACTCCGCTTTCCTTTGCCTTCCCTGATTCCCCCAGGCATAGGCTGTTGTGCCCTGTTTTATTTCCCTAGCACTATGTCATACTTGTTTTATCCCATTCGGTACCTTATGTTGTTATGCGTCTGTTAACACACTTGCCTCATTTGAGCTGCTTGAGGGCAGGGACCTTGTCACACTCATCGTTGTATCCCCAAGGCCCAACATGATGAAGGGCTCACAGTAAACATTTTTTGAGTGAATAAACAGCTTAACATTTTTTAATCTTCAAAACTATGCTATGGCCTTAAGTAGGACTGGCAGATGAGGAAACTGAGACTCAGAGACGTGGAGTGATTCAGTGGGTAAGCACAGAGCCAAGGCCAAAGCTCAAAGTTTACATCAGAGTTTGTACAGGTCATGGCCACAGGTCCCTAAACATGCCCTAGTGAACCAACCTCAACTCAGGGAGCCTGAGCTGCTTTGGCTCTTCAAGGAGAAAACCCTTGATTTGCTCCCAAGCAGGCTGCCCTCAACCCCAACTGTGGTGATGTTATTAGCTGTGACATCCTTGTACCACCCAGGATGATATGAGAGTTAGTGAGGCACAGAACAGACTAAGTGCAAGAAAAAGGAAGGGAATCATGTAGGAAAACTAGGAGTGGAATTTAGCACTATAGGAGGTACAGTCCCTAACATCTGGTTGTTATTGTTAGGTGCCATTGAGTCAATTCCGACTCATAGTGACCCCATGTGACAGAATAGAACTGCCACATAAGGTTTTCTACGCTGTAATCTTTATGGAAGCAGATCACCAGGTCTTTCCCTGTGGAGCCACTGTGTGGGTTTGAACCACCAACCTTTTGGTTAGCAGCCACGTATTTAACCGTTGTGCCACCAGGGCTCCTTAACATTTGGTTAGTCCGTGGTAAATGGGAGCAAGAAAGAAATGACATGAGCTGCAACTGAAGCCATGGTCTAAAGCTTAATTTTGCTCATCTGCCAGGCTGGCCTCCTTAAATCGAGGTGACAACAGCACAGAAAGTACTTTGTGAGTGAATAAAGGTAATAGGTTGGCATTGATTGCCACCCACCTCTTGGTACTCAGCTCACCTTGTTATCTGTAAGCCATCGGGCCTGGCCAGAGAAATGAGGAGAGGCGGCTATGGGCATGAGAAGAAGACAGCCACTGGTCTGCACAAGGATCAAGGCCTGCACTTTCCCTCATTCCCACTGTAGCATTGAACTCTCTACTACTGAATTTTACTTGGACCCCTGGGATACAAGACTTTGTAACACACTTGTAAATCCTCATGGACTTGAGTGGAAGTAAATTGATTCTGGCATCTGCTGCCCTGAAAACGTCTGCTCGTTAATCCCGATGGATTGCTGTCCCATCAGGCCTCACTGCTTATCTCATAGCTTTGACTACCACTTTGGAGCAATGACTGTACATCTGACCCTGTCTTTTTTTTTTCTTGAGTTCCAGTGCCATCTCTCTAATTGCCTTCTGGACACTGTCCATCAACACCCCAACTCAGTATGCTCCAAACCACATTCATCATCTTCTCCTCTGCTCCACATCCCCCACCCAACTAATCTGTCTCTGTCACTGGCACCCCTGTTTTCCCAGTCATCCAGCTTCTGTACTTTCTCAGTATCTTTCATTTAGACTTTATTCTCATTCTCCAGATGCAGTTAATCCCCAAGTTCTGTCAGATTTCCTTTGGATATGCCACACATGATTTCCTTCTTTCCATGCCGATAACTACCATTCCACCCCATATTCCCATCATATTTCTCAATCACTCCAAACCATCTAACAACAGAACTATGAGTTTTTCCCTTCAACCCCCATCTGATGGAGGAGCCCAGCACTAGGTGTAAATGCAATCATTATAAAATACCAGCACCATTTCATTTACTGGTAGCCTCTGATAGTCTGTAATCTGGATCCAAGCTCTTGATAAAGACATTTAAGTGAATAGCCAGCTAGAATGAGAAAATAATGTAATTTAGGAACTGACTCATTTTTCTTCCTTGATCCCAATGAGGCACTCAGGGATGTGACTGCCACTCCCTAGGCAGAAGCAGCATGTGCCAAGAGGTGAAGAGAGCAAAATAGCAACAATAATCAATGAGCACATTGCTCCAGTCCCTGGTGCCCTGTGGTGAGCTGTTAGAGTGAAAAGTTAATGGATGAGGAGAGGGCAAGCTAATTCGAGCGTGCCCCGTTTGCCTTTTCTAAGAGCTGTGCAATTACCAAGTAATTGTGAGCTTATCTGTGGATGGTTTACCTGATCAGTTTCATCCCCTCTGTTTTATAGATGAGAATCCGAAGACAGCACCAAGTTAAATGCCTTAACAGGCAGCCAGGATTAAAACTCAGGATGCTTTGAACTTGTGAGGTCGCTACTGAAAGATCATGGTTACACTGGGCTTCATAGCAATGAATATGAGCTTTTTGCCTTCGCTTCTAACAAACCTCAGTTGTTCTTCATAGTTAAGCAAAAGGAAACTAGAAAGGGAAGCTAAAAGAAAGCACATCTTAGTGAACTGAACTTTCTTTGCTAGATGATTAACGGAAATATAAATAACAGGCATGGGGTGCTTACAGGGGCATGAACTCTCATGTAAACACTTCAGGGTAGAAGAACATTAAATGAGTTTGGAGCAAAGAAAGAAAACCACTCAGGACATAACTTAGCAAGATAGAAAAATGAAATAAAGAAGGCTCATCAGCTCTAATTAAAGGGAATCAATATTTGAAGAGCTGTCATGCTCAGTAACAGAACAAGGGCAAAAATACTTCAGAAATGTGAGCTTTTTGGAAAATAGAAAAGCCGGCTTTCATGGGGAAGCAATCATGATTTCAAAGCCTTTTGAAAGATGACCACTTGGTGGATATGGTATAGAGGGGACTCAGTCACCTGTTGGGGAAGTCAGCTTGGTGAGCTTTAAGATCCCTTCTTTCCCTGATAAGGTCGGTATATTTAAGTGTATTTCCAGATCCCAGGAGCTTTCAGGAGCTCAGGGCCATCTCTAGGGAACAAAGAACAGCTACCATTTCCCCAACGAGAGACTGGAAACAACCCCTTACATCTAGCAATAACTTGAGTTTCAGCTCACTTACCGCTTACAGGAACACCCCTTGGAAAACAGAGCTATACAAATGCAACTGATTTACTGTTGATATTCAGGGCCACATGCAACCATCCCAGAAAGCTTGCTTGAGAGTCCTTCCTGAGCTCTCCTATCTTTGTGATCCACATGATGATTAACCTTCAGTAACTAGAATTCAATTCTCCTGGACCATTCTTCAGGGACAGAAAATATGTGATGTGTGTGTCACCACTTCCCTCTGTCACACTGGTGGCAGACATTTATAGTCAGTCATGGTACTCCTTTCAAATGAGCCCAAATTCAGCCTTTTCATTTATTTGTTCAGCAAATATTTATTGAGCACCCACTTAAAAGCTAGTGGGAGAGGCATATAAGCAATAAAATATAAACTACCCTGAAAGCACCACATGCTAAGTGCCAGATTGAAGATATGTAGACAACAGTATTATATCCCAACCCTCTCTTCTGAAATACAGTTTCCTTTTCCTAGAACCCTGAAAATTAACATTAAAAAGAATTGTGTTTTAGATGAATGGTTATACAACAAATTAGATTCCCATTCACCAATTCATACACAAGTTGTTCCGTGACATTGGTTACAGTCCCCGCAATGTGTCAGCACTCTCACCAGTTCCACCCCGCCTGCCCCATTTCCATCCGTCCAGTTTCCCTGCCCTTCCTTGCCATCTCATCTTTGTTTTTGGGTAAATGTTGACCATTTGGTCTCGTATAGTTGATTGTTCTAAGGAACACATTCCTCACTGGTGTTATTGTTTATTTTATAGGCCAGGTTATTATTTGGCTGAAAGGTGATCATTCTTTTTGTTGTGTTTCCATTAATCTAGCTTCCCTGCTTCTCCTTAACTTCTCATCTTTGTTTTAGGGTAAATGTTGACCATTTGGTCTCACATGGTTGATTAATTTAAGGGAACACAGTAATCATGGGTGATATCATTTATTTTATAAGCCTCTCTGTCTCTTGTTTTGATGAAAGGTGACTGCTGGGAGTGGCTTCAGTTCCAGGTTAAAAGGGTACCTTAGGGCAATAGTCTCGGGGGTTCCTGTAGTCTCTATCAGTCCAGTAAATCTGATCTTTTTTATGAATTTGAGTTTTGTTCTACATTTTTCTCCATTCTAACTGGGACCTTCTGTTGTGTCCCTGATCAGAACGATCCCTAGTGGTAGCTGGGCACCATCTAGTTCTTCTGCTCTCAGGATAGATGAGGCTGTGATTCGTGTGGGCCATTAGTCCTGTGGACTGATTTCTTCCTTGAGTCTTTGGTTTCCTTCACTCTCCTTTGCTCCAGAAGGGAAGAGACTAATAATTGTATCTTAGGAAAATTAACTTTTAGAGTTTCAGTGCTGTTGTAGATACAAACCAAACCAAACTCATTGCTGTCAAGTCGATTCTGGCTCATAGCAAGCAACAAAACTATCTTTCACGGGGACCGAGATGCATTACTTCCAAAAAGAGCTTATGAAGTAGTAGAGGAAGTGCAGAAGTTTCTGTATGCCATCCAGCAGAAAAGTGAGTTAGTTGAGCGTGTTAAACCACTAGGTTCTTCTCCCTCAAGTTCCTCTCTGATCTAAGAGAAAAATCCAGATTGGAGTGGACCTGATTGCCATTTTGGTTTAAGTACACGGGATGCCATTTCAGCATCAAATTATTCAATCAGAAACACTTTGAAAATGCTGAAGAGTCAGGTTAGTCACCGTTTTCCCACCTGAGTACAAAGTGCATGATACGGCAGGGTTTTGTTTTGTTTTGTTTTGTTTTGTTTTTCACCTCTCTGGTGTTGGAGACATTGCTGGATCCGGTGGAAAATGGCCTCCTTGATAGATGAGATGGACAGCCAAGCAGGCAGACGGAAAGAAGGCTGGCCCCCATGAACTTTTCCTATCAGGAATTCACCTGGAATTTTCATAGGCCTTTGATGAGGCTTGGTTGTGAGGCAATGGAGGGAGGAAAGAATCTCATCTGCAAAAGACGATAGCTACTCAGGATAGTAGACTCAGGTGGGGTGGAGGAAGCCTGAATCTGTACCCTCTGAGATTTCAGGCCACAGCCCTTGAGATTCCAACCCAAGTAGGAGATGGAAGTGAAGAGGGCTGCCAAGTGGTCTAGAGACCAAACCGAAACAATCAAACCCATAGCTATCAGGTGGATTCTGACTTACGGTGACCCATGTGTTACAGAGTAGAACTGCTCCACAGGGTTTTCCTGGCTGTAATCTTTACGGAAGCAGATCACCAGATCTTTCTTCCACAGTGCCGTTGGGTGAGTTCGAACCACCAACCTTTAGGTTAGCAGTCAAGCGCGAACCATTTGCACCACCCTAGGACATTGGTCTAGAGACAGATCAAAATAATGAAAACTGTGTACTAGGATAGGTTTATTTCAGTTACATAGATTAGGAACTAGCTGTAATCCAAGGCAGCCCCCCTAATCTTATATACTCCGGATTATCATCTATATATCTTAGGAGCCAGCAAGGCTTATTCCTGTATGTCCCTGGGATCGCTGGCTGTTTCAGCAGCCAGGGTCCTTGGCAGCAGCTTAATCTCTGGGTCCTGACTTGTGTCTTCCCAGCTCTTTAAGGCTCCCAGACGGCTGCAACTGCAGCAGTTTGTCTTTATATCTCATGGGGCCAGTTCTGGAAAACTCAGCCTCTTTGATATCACTGCTTTATATCTCCTCTGTCTCAAGGTTCCAGAATTATAATATCTTGTCCAGGCTTAACTAGGCAACCTGGGTCTTTGGGGAAGAAGAACAATGACTGTACTTCAATGAGAAGGTTTGGTAAACCTTTCTATACAACCAAATCCATTCGTTGCTGCCAAGTAGATTCCGACTCATGGCGACCCAATGTGTTACAAAGTAGAACTGCTTTCTTGACTGTAATCTTTATGGCAACAGATCACCAGCTTTTTCTTCTGTGGTGCTGCTGGGTGGGTTTGAACTACCAACAAAAGCAAACTGTTTGCACCACACAGGGACCTTCTTCTATTAGTATATCTACAGAATTAAACTCCTAAGATCCAAGCAAGGAGCCCTGGTGGCATAATGGTGAGGTGCCCAGATGCTTACTGAGAGGTTGGCAGTTCGAACCCACCCATCAGCTCCATGGGAGAAAGAGCTGGCAATCTGCTCCTGTAAAGATTACAGCCAAGAAAACCCCATGGGGCAGTTGTACTCTGTCCTCTAGGGTCATTATGAGTTGAAGATCAATTCGATGGCACCTAATAACGACAACAGGATCCAAGCCTGCCACAAGGTCTGCTTCCCCCACTCTTCCCCATTTCAGATGCATTTTCTCGCTGTGAATGGATCTGTTATTTACACAGAACAAACGTTTTTGAGTTATTTGATTACCTTCCCCCCTCATCTTGGTGCCACACCTTCTGCATGTGATTTTTCCCCGAGAAGTTTTTGCTTTTATTCACTTCCGATCTGCACTCGTGGGATTTGGCGGTAGATCTGAGGGGTCCTTATTCCTATCTTTTAAAGGCTGACTGCTCCAGGAGTGCCCCCCACCCCCACAGGGCAGCAGTAAATAATACTGAGGCCGCCACCGCCAGCTGCCAGCTTTCCCTGATGTCCTGTGGTGCTCTGCATTGTGCTTAAACACAGTAACTTGTAATGCAGGTTACAAAGGGCCCTCTTGCCCAAGGCAGAGAGATGAGAATTCAGCAGTGGGAGTGAGTGATCTTTTATTCAAAAGATCCTGGATGCCTGAGGTTAGTGACTCAGTGAGTCTTGAATGACCACCTACTTCCAGCCCAGCCTTGTGCAATATAAACATCAAATGATCCCTTGTTTCAGAACATGTCCGGTAGTTTCCCACCACTTATGATTTGAAGCACAGTGGTTAAGAGCTCGGCTGCTAACCAAAAGGTTGGCAGTTCGAATCTACCAGCCACTCCTTGGAAACTCTATGGGACAGTTCTATTCTGTCCTATAGGGTTGCTATGGGTCGGAATGGGCTCAACTGCAACGGGTTTTTTTTTTTTTTAATGATTTGAGAAGGAAGACTCAGTGGCCTGTGGCCAGTGAGTGGGAGTGAGGAAGTTGAGACCTGCGTGTATTTTTGCAACATGTAGCGTATTGTGTCCTCTGCCTCAGGCTCTGGGCTCTGCTAAATCAGTTGCCATCAAGTCGACTCTGACTCATGGCAACCCCATGTGTGTCAGAGTAAAACTGCATTCCATAGGGCTTTCGGTGGCTGATTTTTCTGGAAGTAGATCACCAAGCCTTTCTTCTGAGGTGCATCTGGGTGGATTTGAACCTCTAACCTTTTGGTTAGCAGCCCAGCACATTAACTGTTTGTACCACCCCGGGACATTGCCTATATTAAGCATAGCTTAAAAAACAAACAAAAAACCAGTTGCTATTGAGTAGATTCTGACTCATAGTGACGCCACGTATGCCAGAGTAGAACTCTGCTCCATAGGATTTTCAATGGCTGATTTTTTTTAAATTGATTGCCAAGTCTTTCTTGTAGGCACTTCTGAGTGGACTCAAACTTCGAACCTTCCAGTTAGCAACTGAATTCATTAACCATTTGCACCATCCAGGGACTGCCTGGGCTCTGCTAAAACCCCCAGTATTACTGTACTGACCTCCTGGAGGATACAGTTTTGAATTCTTCTGAGTTATAGTCTTTTATCCAATGGTCCAGTGTTGTCACTTAGTTTCTCAGCCGGGTTCTGGATGAGGAGGGGAGCTGGGATGGTCTCAAGTATGGCTAAGGAGTTCTTTGCCAGGAAGTCATAATGGAAGGTCCGAGGCAGCGTGGGTGAGTTCTTGAGTCACCACTCACCAGGTAACCACGTTCTGGTGAGTCTGTGAGCAGCACAGAGAAATGGTCCCAGCACTGTGTCCCCATGGGCTTCTGACACCTCCAGCGTAGGATATGTGCCCACTCTGTCCAGATCCACTCACCCAGCAGGTAGCCTCTACCTCAGGCTCAGAGCTCCCCTTGGTGTCTCCCACTTCAAAGAGCTGCTTGTTGGGCCTCCTGGACACTAAATCCTACCTCATGGGACTCGTGCTACTGTCAGACTCTTCCTGACAAGCCTTTTTCTGTGCTCACACACGTCTTTATTACCTTTGCAGTCAACGAGGACCCATGATTAGCTTTTGTTCCAATCCCATCCGTGTAGCCATTTGAAGCTGATGGGTCCAGGGCAGATCTTTTGCGACCCCACCTGCACCCACACCCCACGTATAAATACAGCTACTTGCAGACATCTATTTCTGAGGTACTTAAAAGATTCATAAATATCTAGAAAAGCTCTTTGACATTCTCTGAGACAATGTTCTATGCCATTGGTGGGCTATGTTATAGACATTGAAAGCCAAGATCTGCATTTATCTTTTTTACCTTCACTCTTTATAAAACGTTATGCTCACGTAGATCTTACAACAAAAAAAACTCTCTGATGAAATCAGGATAAATAATTCCACACATCATCAAGCAGAGAGAAAGGCTTTGACTTGGTTTCCATGGAAATCTGAAGATGAAGTAAAGTAATAATTTCAAGACAGAGTGGCTGAATTGAAGATAATGGTAAAATAGTTTGATAGAGGGAATAGAATAAAGTAATCAAGAAGGCTCCTTTTTTTGTTTACCTTCGGGTGATTAATCTGTCTGTGTGAGATTAAGCAGACCTTCCTTGTGATTTATTTCATAATTTTTTCCAAGGTTTGACATAAGCTGTGGAGTTATTGAAGGTGGAGATTTAAATTCAATTACTCATGAAGCAGGTGGTGCTTCTCCTGAAAGAATATCTGAATTCATGGTCTTCCCAAGTTAACATTATGAGTGAAAATTACTAATTCATCTGATAGTATCTGCCAAAGACTTTTAGAAGTCATTTGGCATACTTCACTTAAAGTCAGCAGCTTCAGAACTGAACTTGTTAATACAGAGGATCTAGTGGCTGGAAAGAAAAGATTTCGTGTTAAAGACTAAGTATTTTTATAGGATTTCTTTTTACTAGAGCCTCCCTTAAGGCCTGGGCTATGGTGTTACATGAATGGAATCCACCAGCTCAAACTTTGAATGCCAGAAAGATAGCTTTCTTTGAACTTGACCAATGGCTCCCACTCTCTTCACCTTTGATGGGCACCACTGGATAAGACCAAGCTTCATTTTGACCCGCAAAAGAGAGAGAGAGAACTTGAAATTCTTTCAATGATGTGACTAATTGCTTTTTGTCTCTGTGGTTGTTGCTATATATGTGTTTCTATTCTTTCTGTGGGTATAGTAAGGATAGACGGGGTTCTCCAAACATTTATCCAGGTGTCAACTCTCCATCATCCACAAAGGCCCGGAGCACATCTAAGAGTGGGAAGTAAGTGAAAAGTGCCCCTGTGCATCTGACATAGCTTTCGCAAAGCCATGCACTGTTCTCATTGTGTCATTCATTCACATTCATTCAACAAAGATTTGCCAGCTAACTTCTGTGTGCCTCATGCTGGGCTGGTCATTGGGCAGTGGAAAGGAGTAAGGCGTGTGTCAGTCATATTGGGTGCATGTAGGACTAAAGAAGGGGGAGAGGAGACGAGTATGGAAAGATAGCTGACTGTGAATGGCAGGGACTTATGGCAATACAAGATTTGGTCTACGTTTCAAAAATTAGAGAAAGGAGCAGCAGCAGTACTGATTCATCACGTTATGATTGGCAATATCCATGAACATCCATCTTTGAGCCATACAGTGAGGTTTAGTAGTGGAGTTAGAAGAACCTGGAAAGTCATTCCATTAATTTCCTGGTTTAAACATATTTAAAGTTTAACTCCATCACTGATTTACATGATATGTGTATTCTTTTCCTAGTAAATAGCATGTGCCATGTCCTACATAAAACCCTCTTGTGTGGTGTTGCCAAACTGTGTATTAGCTGAATATTTGTGATGTTCGATTTACCTCTTTGGGCTTATTCCAGATGACGACATTGACTGATCTCTCCCTTTGGATTCAGCAGAGCATGGCAATCTGAGGTAGTGTGCTCCCATGTAGATGACATACCTCCAAGTAGGCACTTCCCTTTTGAAGTGGCTGCAGCCCTTTGGTGAATGAACTCAGGTTCTCTGTAAGCTCTCTCTCCCGGGGGTGTGGGGCATAGTGACAGGCAGAAACACAGCCCAGAAGGAGCACCCAGCCTGCATCTAGTAGAAGATGACAAATGCCTTCATCATGCTAACAGCTCTCATCTAGCAATAAGATATGTCACTACAAGAGCACGGCTTTTCAATGAAAGGTGAATTTGTAATGGTCATATATTTTATGTATTCAACATTGGATCGTAAATGCTGCACCTTGAATATGATCTTATATTCAATTCCCAACGTGAAAGATCTATTGGCTGCCTTTTTTTCCCCCTTCTTCTCCTCCTGAATACCATTTCAGGTTTGCATATAAAGTTGAATGTGGACTGTCTTGGAGAATATAAAAAGTGGTGGTGAAGACATAAGACTAAACCTCTGAGCAGTTAGAACTCGTGTCAGTTATTTATCACTGAGTACCACAATCAAAATGCTGTATAAATTATGAAGGAAGGGAATTGATGCACACATCCCCAAGCAGCTGAATGTTTCCAGATTAGTCCCAATTCATCGTCAGCCCACACTCTCAGTTAACAGCGATGGCATTGGAGGATCACAGTTAACTCCCTGTTTGCAGAAATAGCAGGCCCTGTCTGGGCACCTTGTACACACCTGTCACACTGACAACTGCAGGACGCAATCTCCATTTATTAGACCCTGACATATAATTGCGGATATTTGCGATTTCCTGTTGCAGTCTGAAAGGGACGCGGTTTCGTTTCTTTTGGCTTTGCAGGAGCCCAGTCTCTTCCCTCTTCAGTGAAGAATCTCATTGTGATCCACAAAAGGAGCAAGTTGGTAGAATTTGAGTTAAGATAACACAGAGAATGCTTGCCCAACACTATACTCAGGTTGTTAACAATAGGGGGCCTGAATAAATGCATTCTTAAGTAGGCGAACCTGATCATATATCACACTTCCTATATTTGGATGCATATCCAGCTTCTGCCATGATGAGGGCCTCCCCACTGTGCGCTCTCTGAGCTGAGTCTCTTTTATTTGCCATGGATAGTGATTTGCTCATTGAGCTAGTTCTTTTTATTTATTTATTTTGGTTGATTATTAGTGGGAAAAAAAACGTTCTTCTCTAATACCCTTTTCATGGGTACGTGTGCCAAGTCCTCTTCTGTTGGGCCCCTCCTCTTACTTATCCTCCATCAGTCTTAGGAGGATTTTTTTTTTCTCCTTCGCAGAATGCCTCTGTCAACAAGAGCAGTACTGACCTTCCATCAATGTGGTGAGCCCACTGGGGGCATTTTCACACTTTCTAGAACAGTGCCTACCAACGTTTAGGCACTTGTGTTATATTTCAGAGAGAGTTGTTATTTACAGTTCCTGCAATGTCGTCTGTTTCCTTGGTTTGGGTAGGTGGGTGGCGGTGGTGGGGTAGATATCTCTCTGCCCCGCCAAGGCTTTTCTCCATGGTGCGTTTTTCACAACACCGGCATGGAGGGCGCTGTTCTGCCACTTCTTCTGATGCTATTTGGCCTAATGACAGTGGGATGTGGAGCCATTATAGAGAGTTTCTCCATGTTATTTTGAGGCCAGTTACAGGCTGGGAGCTAGAAGGAGTGTTCTTTTTTTCTCTGAAAAGAAATTGGACCTTCTCGTTTCTAAAGAAACAAAACACTGCAAAAGTCAGGCTGCATCAAGTATACATCAGGACTAGAAATAATAACAACTAATCTGTGTTGAGTGAGTGCTATGGGCCAACCTCTGTACTGAGCACATGATACATGTCTCATTAATCCCCACCCACCCCAAACTCATGAAATAGACACTATTATTATTTCCATTTTACAAATGAGGAAACTGAGGGTCTGAGAGGATATAGTGTACCTACATTGGGGTCTCCAAATGAACAATTTTGGTAAAAAACCTTCTTTACCACAACCACCACCACCACCACCAACAACAACAACAATAATAATAGCTCAATATATTGAGCATCCACTTTGTGCTACTGTGCTCGACCTTGGGCCACATGGACAAATACAGTATGCAACAGCTGCCCTCAAGGAACTCATAGTCTTAGTAGGGAAGACAGAGGTCAGAGGAGGGAAACGCAAGTCCATCAATAAAGTGCACAGAAGCCTCTGTGTCTTGGTCAGAACCAGTTGGAGTTTTGGATAAGATCAAAGCTAAAACAGAATGACCAATTCTGCCTTTTCCCACTTTCAGTCCATTTGGGGGCCGGCTGAGATGCAGTGTAGCATGCTGAGTCGTTTAAGAGACCTACAGGCTGCAAAGTTGTGTCAGTTCTGCTTGCTGTTTCATTGCCTGAATCTGAAGCTGGGTAGCCCTCTGTTTCAGGGAGGAACAGATGGAATGGGATATGTCTGAGCTGCAGAGCCAGACTACCCTGGCAATGACTTTCAGGGAGGAGCGAACAGTTTCTTCTATGCCAACAGTGAGGGAAATTGACAAGTCAGAAAGGAAAAAAAAAAAAAAAAATCCGTGCAGAGCCATACCACTGAGATCAGGATGCACAGGTTTTGCAGAGATTGACCCATGACCAACTAGGCCAGGCAATTGCATTTAACCTCACATGTGGGCACTGTGGTTAAGAGCTCGGCTGCTAGCCAAAAGGTCGGCAGTTTGAATCCACCGGCCACTCCTTGGAAACCCTAGGGGACAGTTCTACTCTGTCCTGTAGAGTCGCTATGAGTTGGAATTGACTCAACGGCAATGGGTTTGGGTTTTATGGTTCCTTTTGGTAATGTGATTCTGTTATTCTGTCCAGCACAGTGGGCCACAGTCAACCCATTTGCTGACCCATGGGATTGTCCCCAGAAAACACTTAAACTGTCAAGACCGAGCATGCATAGTAGCCAGCCACAAGGAGCCTTTACAAGTTTTCGGTTTTGTATCAGAAAGCGTTTATACTTTCCATGAGACCAACTCTTTTGCTGAGCAGATAAGGACACTAAGGCTCAGGAAGGGGAAGTCACTTTCCCAGAGTCATGCATTGAGTTAGTAGCAGAGGTCAGCCTAGAATCCTAGCCTTTTGCACCAAAGGATTCCTGGAGCCAGGTATTGGGATGGCCAGCCAAGTGCACTGCCTTCCATATCGCACGATGCCTGTGGGGCTGGCTTCTATGTAGGCACTGCAATAATGGAGACTTCAGAGAAATTCAGATCTTTCCATTTCTTTAAAATGTAGCAGTAGTGGTCATGAAAGGAAAGAGCATGCACTTTTCAAGCCCTTCACTTTTTCCTCTAAAATAACCTGGTCCTGGTGTTGTTTGGATAGTCACCCTTTCTCTACACTATCGTTGAGCTATCTCCAGCCTCTAACACACCTCTTCATCAAGGAAGCAGTAAAGAGAACGCATATATCATAACAGCTGTTCTCCCTCAAATTGACCAACCAGCGCGAACAAGTCACATATGTGTACACATACATACACAAATGCATACACACGCATGCAACCTTCAGAAGCACCAATTTAAACATTAGATTGCAGCCAGTTACAGTTGACGATGGAAATCAATCACTCCTCTCAGCCTGAAATGATTTTCACATAGGCTCAGGCTAAGGAGTGATAAGGACCAAGTCCAATTTTCAAATACCACTGAAAGCTATGAATATTACAAGCCTAGGGCAGAACACCCAAGCACAGTGCCTGGTAAATGATACCATAAACATAGAATGAAGTACCATAAATGTTGGCTTAAATGAGTTAAGGCAGGGGGAGGGAGGGGGTGCTAAGATGGAGAAAAAGGAGTACAGAAGGGGAATATGAAATGAGAAAGTCAAACCTTGCTTGCTTCCCAAATCTACCTGGGGCCAACCCCGGTAGCAGATGCCACTGGAAGACTGGCTCTAACCTGTCTTTGCCAAAATTGCCTCATCGCAAACAGGCATGTTGATCTGTTTAGCAGTCTCTGGATGGATACAGTAAGGAGCACATGGTCTCATAAATAAACTAAACACACCGGCGCCCCTTTGGTTTTGGTTGGCAGGAACCAAATAAAAGACTTCCCTGCTTTAGAAAGCAGAGGCAGAGTCATGTTTGTTGTGTATGGACTCAGCATGGTGCAGTTTTATATTCACAGTCAGCTGTTTATATGTTCATCGCTGGAGTCAGAGTCCTGCCTATTGTGATATCATGACTGTGTTGTTTCCTCTAATTTAGAGCCATGTAGTTCTTCTAAGACAGTAGGCTGTGACTACCACTAAACCCCCTGGTATTGCCTCTGTCTGTGTGTGAATGTGTGTGTGCTTGCATTTTAAAATGGTTGTATGCTATTGAACATAGCAATCAAATGGCCAAGCATTCAGATTTTCAAATGGTTGCTGTAGTTTTATGTGGTGACAGTGTCAGTAGTGTCTTATTTAGTTATTAGACGAAGTCTAATATCATGAGGGGGCTGTGGTGGTTCAGTGTTAGAATTCTCGCTTTTTATGCCGAGGACCCAGGTTCAATTCCCAGCCAATGCACCTCAAACGTGGCCGCCACCCATCTGTCATTTGAGGCATGCATGTTGTTATGATGCTAAACAGATATCAGCAGAGTGTCTAGACTAAGACGGACTAGGAAGAAAGGCCTGGCAATCTACTGCCAAAAATCAGCCAGTGAAAACCTATGGATCACAACGGTTCTATCTTCAACCCATCGTGCGGATGGCGCAGAACTGGGCAGTCTTTAGTTCCATTGTGCTTGGGGTTGCCGTGAATCGGACAGCAGCTAACAACATCAACAATATCATAAAGGCTTGTGATAAACCAAAACGTTAAACTGACTAATTGGGGGGTGGGGGGCAGGGCACAATTGCTCCTGTGGAGAAAAAAAGCAAATTCTGAGAACATAAACTGATGTCGAAGTGTATTCCTAAAAACGACTTTTAATAGAATATGCCTGGGATCAGTTCAGTTGTGGCCTAATTGCCTTTTTCTTCCATATTCTGCATCCAGGATAGTGTGGGATCTTTGGTCATGACAAAAAGTATCAAATCTATCCAGGAAAGAGCATACATTAATAAGGCAGGAAAGTAGCCCAAGACATTTGAAAAAGACTTTCAATAACAAGGGGTAAATAATACAGGCTTGACATACTTTGGGGTTTAACCTAGTGCTACCCAGCTGCAGCACAGGGCTCTTCAAAGATCTCTTTAAATAAATTAATCATGCAGCCTTGTGTGTATTTGAAAGAACATCCTCTTTGGAGTCAGCTAGACCTGGATTTGAATCCTGCTTCTGTCCCTTAACCAACTTTGTGCCTACCTCACTGGGCTGTTTTGAGGATTAAATGGCATCATCCAAGTAAGGCTCTCATAGTGCCTGGCACATGGCAAGTGCTCAATGAATGTCAGCCAGTAACTAGGCTTGCTTCAACTGCCAACATATTGCAGCTGGGAACAATGTGGCCTAGCCAGCATGACTCTGACCAAATGAGAGCTCTAGGTGGCTCAGCTTGCCCGGTTATCTGCTTTGCCAGCTCCTGAAAGGGAAAGCAGAAGCCGCAGTAGCGCTGGCACTCTATGAATAATGCCCACAAGTTGGATGAAGCAAGAAGTTCATGGCAGATCCAGGAAGAGACGATTGTTGTTAGGTGCCGTCGAGTTGGTTCCAACTCATAGCGACCCTGTGTATCACAGAATGAAACGCTGCCCTGTCCTGTGCCATCCTCACAATTGTTGTTATACTTGAACCCATTGTTGCAGCCACTGTGTCAGTCCATCTCGTTGAGGGTCTTCCTCTTTTTCTTTAACCCTCTACTTTACCTAGCATGATGTTCTTCTCCAGGGACTGATCCCTCCTGATAACATGTCCAAAGTATGTGAGACATAGTCTTGCCATCCTTGCTTCTAAGGAGCATTCTGGCTGTACGTCTGAAGAGTACAGCACTTCTGAAGACAGTACAGACATGGAAACATCTCCTAGCAGGTACACATGTATCTCTGTGACGGGTAGGATGGAAAGGAGGTCAGCCTAGAATTCTGCCTTCTCATAACCTTGTCCAATGATCTTTCCACTAGTGTATATGCTACAGTTCTCCCAGACAGCAAGATACTTCAGCTTATCACACCAAAGGAGACTTGAAGCCACATCTCGGGATGCCCCTCACATATGTGACTGTCCGTGCTGGTCACTCAGGTTTGACAGCTTAGTGAAGAAGCATATTCTGCTCATGGAGTCTTGGAAAGCAGGAGACATTTTTCTCTCTTCCCACCTGCCATACGTAAGCATGGAGCCAACAGGGGTCTTCAATGACTCCTTTTTTCCTCTGTGCAATACATGGTCGAGAACTCTCATATGCATGGCAGTATACTGGCCAAGCTCAGGGTTATGTCCAGTTCCCTGGTGCTGACTGGAAGTCCACCCCTGGCTCTCCCACTCAAGAAAGCCTATTAGAATACAAGGAAGAGTGGTGGTAAACAGGTTTAGAGGACACTTCCATTTCTCCCAAATATAAATGATCAGTCTCTCTCTCTCTGTCTGCCTCTCTCTCTCTCTGTGTTCCTGAATTTTCCAAAAGAGGCAGCATAGTCTAATGGTTATGAAGCAAACTCTGGAGCCCAACTGCTGCTTTAAAATCTCAGTACTGCCCTGGGATTTTACTTAATCTCCCTGTGTATCAGTTTCTTCGCTGTGGAAAGAGGATACTAACAGTCCTTACTTCATAGGGTTTCTTTCAGGATTAAATTCTTCATTCGACAAATTTTACTGAATGCTTAGTAAGTATCAGGTACTGTGTTAGACACAGAAGATACAGCAGGGAACAAAACAGGCAAAATTCCCTACCTTTGTACCTATTCTGAAGAGACTCTGAAACTTGCTATTGAACGTCGACTAGTTGAAGCAGACGGAAGAAATGAAGTAAAAGAGCTGAACAGAAGATTTCAAAGGGTGGCTCAGGAAGACAAAGTAAAGTATTATAATCAAATGTGCAAAGACCTGGAGATACAAAACCAAAAGGGAAGAACACGCTCGGCATTTCTTAAGCCAAAAGAACTGAAGAAAAAATTCAAGCCTCAAGTTGTAATATTGAAGGATTCTACAGGGGAAATATTAAATGATGCAGGAAGCATCAAAAGAAGATGGAAGGAATACACAGAGTCAGTATACCAAAAACAATTCGTCGATGTTCAGCCATTTCAGGAGAGAGCATATGATCAGGAACCTATGGTACTGAAGGAGGAGGGCCAAGCTGCACTGAAAGCATTGGTGAAAAACAAGTCTCCAAGAATTAATGGAATACCAATTGAGATGTTTCAGCAAATGGATGCAGCACTGGAAGTGCTCACTCGTCTATGCCAAGAAATTTGGAAGACAGCTACCTGGCCAACCGACTGGAAGACATACATATTTATGCCTATTGCAAAGAAAGGTGATCCAACTGAATGCAGAAATTATTGAACAATATCATTAGTATCACATGCAAGTAAAATTTTGCTGAAGATCATTCAAAAGCATCTGTAGCAGTACATCGACAGGGAACTGCCAGAAATTCAAGCTGGATTCAGAAGAGGACATGGAACAAGGGATATCATTGCTGATGTCAGACGGATCTTGGCTGAAAGCAGAGAATACCAGAAAGATATTTACCTGTGTTTTGTTGACTATGCGGTTCATAACAAATTATGGATAACATTGCAAAAGACGGGAGTTCTGGAACACTAAATTGTGCTCATGAGGAACCTGTACATAGATCAAGAGACAGTCGTTCGAACAGAACAAGAGGGTACTGCATGGTTTAAAATCAGGAAAGGTGTTTGACAGGGTTGTGTCCTTTCACCATACCTATTCAATCTGTATGCTGAGCAAATAATCCAAGAAGCTGGACTATATGAAGAAGAACGGGACATCAGGATTGGAGGAAGACATATCAACAACCTGCGTTACGCACATAACACAACCTTGCTTGCTGAAAGTGAAGAGGACTTGAAGCACTTACTGATGAAGATCAAAGACCACAGCCTTCAGTATGGATTGCACCTCAACATAAAGAAAACAAAAATCCTCACAACTGGACCAATAAGCAATATCATGATAAACAGAGAAAAGATTGAAGTTGTCAAGGATTTCATTTTACTTGGATCCACAATCAACACCCATGGAAGCAGCAGTCAAGAAGTCAAAGGACACATTGCATTGGGCCAATCTGCTGCAAAAAAACCTTTTTAAAGTGTTAAAAAGCAAAGATGTCACCTTGAAGACTAAGGTGCTCCTGACCCAAGCCATGGTCTTTTCAGTCGCCTCATATGCATGCGAAAGCTGGACAATGAATAAGGAAGACGAAAGAAGAATCCGTACCTTTGAATTATGGTGTTGGCAAAGAATATTGAATATACCATGGACTGCCAAAAGAATGAACAAATCTGTCTTGGAATAAGTACAGCCAGAATGCTTCTTAGAAGCAAGGATGGTGAGACTTCGTCTCACATATTTTGGACATGTCGTCAGGAGGGACCAATCCCTGGAGACAGCGAAAAAGAGGAAGACCTTCAATGAGATGGATTGACATAGTGGCTGCAACAATGGGCTCAAGCATAACAACGATTGTGAGGACGACGAAGGACCAGGCAGTGTTTCTTTCTGTTGTATATAGTTTTGCTATGAGTCAGAACCAAGTCGACAGCACCTAATGACAACAACAACGTGCCCATTCTAATGAAGAATACAGTCATTAAATGAATAAGAAAAACATAGAGTATTTTCAAAGGGAATACGTCATAAAAAGGAAATAAAGAGGGGGAGGGGCAGGACATTTTTAAATTTAAATAAATTGGGGAAGACTTCAGTGAAAGGTCACGTTTAAGGACATATTTGATTTATTTAAATGAGTTAATACATGTAAAGCAATTAGAACAGACCTTCACATATAGCAAACATATAATAAATGCTTTTATTGACTACCATTTATTGAGTGCTTTCTATGTATCAGGCACTGAGTAAGAGGCTTTACATAATAATATCTTGTTTAAACATTACAGTAGGCCTATAAAGCAAAGATTAGTATTAGCCCTTTTTACCGACAAGGACTCTGAGGTGACATGGAAACACTGACTTATTCAAGGTCACTTAGTGAGTAGGTGATAGGACCAGGAGTCAGACCACTCCTAGGCTTGTCTCATGAGGCTAAGTTCATTTATTTACTCATCCATTCTTTTTGGACACGCCCTATGTGCTTAGGGACTATATTAGACCTAGAGCTAGAATACTGGTCCTTGCTACTGGAAGCCTTTGTTAAGGGGAATAATATTGAGGGGGTAGAAGGTTCTGCTGTGGGCTTGAGGGTGGTGAAATCTCACCTGCTCCTTAGTATTTCAGCCTGAGGTTCAAGGTGGTCTTGCCTGGGACTCCACCTCCAGCACCTGGCTCTGGCACTTTCATGCCTGTGTGTGTGTTTTGTACGCACACAAGCAGCCCGAGGATGGGGGAGTGGGGAGGACCCAACTAAAACTGCATTATTGGTCATTGGCTATTACTTCATTACGAAAGATGCTTTGGCTTTTCAGGATGGTTGCTTGCTAAAGTTTAAACAAAAAAGAAAAATGAGGCAAGACTCAGCTCACTGATGAGTAAACTATAAATTTTGCCTGGAAAATGCTGGCAATGCTGTAAAATTCAGGCCACCATCTGTTAGTGCTTGCTTGAAGTAGCATTTGTACTGGATAATTAAGATGTCACATGCATTTGAAGCACAAATCATGAGTGCACAGGTGTCTAGCATCCCTGGAAAGATTGTGGTTGGTGAAGATGGTTAGAGAAGAGCATCGTGTTCTTTGCAGGGTATGTTTATATGATATCACAGGAACCAATGTTTTGGGTCACTTTAGTGGGGTTGGGTGGAGGAGGAGACAGGGACAATTGAGAAAACTGCTCAATTGGCTAGCACTGTGCAGCCTGACAAGGACCTCTGGTGGTGCAATGGTTAGATGCTAGGCTGCTAACTGAAAAATCTGTGGTTCGAACCCACCTGCAGCTCTGTGGGAGAAAGATCTGGTGATCTTCTCCCCTGAATACTACAGCCTGGGAAATCCTGTGGGGAAGTTCTGCTCTGTCCCATAGGGTCACTATGAATCAAGATCCACTCGATGGCACACACCACCAGTACAGAGGAAGGGCATGGCAAGTGCATTGCAATGGCTCTGCAAGCCCAGGTGGCTTCTTTAGACCTCTTTTACACTTGATCTTAGCTGAAAGGCTGAGAAGTGATATTTAGCCTTTCTTCTTCTGCTAGAGACCAAAGTGAAAATGGAGAATGGTGATTGACACAGTTTCCCCATCAGGAGGTGTTTGCATAGTGAGGGGCTGGAGGAAGAAGGGAGAATAAGCTTTTCCTCTTGGTACTCCTGTTGCCTAGCACAAAGAGCCTTGTCCTTTGTAGGCATTAAGTAATGAATGGTAACACTGACTCCCATATTACAAGAAAGAAGAAGAAAAAAGAGCCATCCACAATACTGTGCATTTGTTGCTTCCTTGCTACCGAGTGGGTGATAGAGACCCATATACTCAGGCAAAGAAACCCACAGTCCTCAGACTTTATGTGTTTACCAGGACGAAGCTGGGTATGTCTAAGTTGTTAGCTGCTGTGGAGTCGGCCCCCAACTTATGGCAATCCCATGGACAATGGGATCAGACCATTGTGGTCCATAGGGTTTTCACTGGCTGATTTTTGGAAGTAGATCAACAGGCCTTTCTTCCTAGTCCTTCTTAGTCTGGAAGCTCTACTGAAACCTGTTCAGCATCATAGAGACATGCAAGCCTCCACTGTTAGACGGGTGGTGGCTGTGCATGAGGCGTAATAGCCGGGAATTGAAACTGGGTCTCCTGCATGGAAGGCGAGACTTCTACCATCGAACTTCCAAAGAAAGGCAGTTGAGAAATGAATATTTGGGGAAGCACCAGGCATGCGGCTGGGCAAGGGCGTGATGGTCTGTGGGACAGCAGGGACGACCATAGCATTCCTGGCCTGAGGATGGCAAGAGGACATTCTCAGGGACAAGATGTAGAGCCTGTCGGCTCTGCTCAGATGGAAATGCACTTTTCCCCAAAGTTCCTGGAAACCTCTAGAAAAAGTATACACATGACTAGTTTTTTTTTTTTTTTTGCAAGGTCTTTCAAACATTATATTGCTTGTTTTCACACCCTCCAGGTGATGCCAGGAGGAGTGACAAGGATTATCTGCATTTCACAGGAGGAGGGCGTGCAGTCCTGGGAGAGAAATGATGGTGGGTAGTGGCAGGTAGGAAGACCGAAGAATTAATGCCTTTGAATTGTGGTGTTGGCGAAGAATATTGAATGTATTATGGACTGCCAGCAGAGAGAAAAAAAATCTGTCTTGGAAGAAGTACAGCCAGAATGCTCATTGGAAGCAAGGATGATGTGACTTCATCTCACATACTTTGGACATGTTATGAGGAGAGATCAGTCCCTGGAGCAGGACATCATGCTTGGTAAAGTAGAGGGTGGGTGAAAAAGAGGAAGACTCTCAATGAGATGAATTGACACAGTGGCTACAACAATGGGCTCAAGCATAGCAATGAGTGTAAGGATGACGAAGGACTGGGCAATGTTTCCTTCTGTTGTACATAGGGTTGCTACGAGTCAGAATCAACTTGACAGCACCTAACAACAACAGTGACAGCATACTATTTTCTGACAAAGATCACAGTTGAAGCAGGTGCCCTGGTGCCTACTGAAAAGACACAGAATGTCTTGATCATCCTTGATGGTTCCATAGGCAGAAACGGGAGAAAGGAAGGTAGACATGCAGAGGCTGGGTAGAGAGCATCTCATTAAAGTCTGTGGAGAAAGAGGAACACCCTTAAGGGCCACTGGAAAGCGAGCCCAGTATTCCTAATTCTGTCAGTTATGATCTTTGATGCCAAAAAGAAAAACTCTTTAGACTCCAAGGCTTGGAGACTCACTACCCTGGCTCAGCTCCACAATTCAGCCACACTAAGAGCCTGTCTCTGTTGAAGGCACACAGAAATCCACCCCGAAGGAAAGCTTGGCCATGGCATCTGGACCATTGAGGTATTCTCCTTGAACACAAGTCCTGGAGTAGTTTTCAGGATAAACAAGATATTGCATGCATTTAAAGCACTTAGAACAGATCCTGGTTCATAGGAAGCAATCAGTAAATATTATTTCTTGTTATTTTAAAATTTCTAATCTTCATTATAGTTGGCAGATCTTTACCCCCTTTGTTGAAAATGACTTGTATAAATCTGTAAGTTATCTACCTGTGTGTGTAAGGTAAGCTTTTTTGGGTCAAGTAGCCTAAAATTATTTGACTCAAATTTCAGAGTGGCCTGCTCTTGGGCCCTACGGAGTAGGGAAAGTAACAAGATTTAGAATTAAATGGGCCCTGGTTTCAGTCATGGCTCTGCCACTTATTATCTATGTAGCTTTGGGCAAGATGTGTCCTTTCTCTGAGCCTCAGTTTCCTCATGTGTAATTTATAGATATATTCCCTGCCTCATAGGATTGTCAGTAAAATTAAAAGAGATAATGGATGAGAAGGCTCTTTTCAAACTATGAAATACTATACAAGTATTATTTTTTATTATTATTAGGAATTTCAGACTTAACCAGACTTGCCTCTTATAAATCCTCCAGTTCACTCTGAGCTTTACAGACAGTGGTGGCTAAACGTATATCAGATCTGTCAGACTGCACATTGTTGTTGTTGCGCACTGCTGAGTCAATTCTGACTCATAGCGACCCCATGTGACAGAGAACTGCCCCATAATGTTTCCCAGGCTGTAATCTTTTCGGAAGCAGATCGCCACATCTTTTCTCCTGCAGAGCCGCCGTCCTTTCGGTTAGCAGACCAATGGTTTACAATCTATGTTCTGTACAGTCTTTAGGTTCGGAGGCAGGACATTAGTAACAGTTGACTCTCGGTGTCCCCATGTGGTTAGTAGTCAAGCACTTAACCATTTGCACCACCTAGGGACTCCTGCGAGGACCTCGGGGCCTGCCATAAGTGGGGGTCATGGGGAGTCTAAAGTGTAAATAGACAAGGTTCTAGGCCCTCACTCCACCTCTTCCTAAGCAACTCCATTTTTTTTTGGCAGGGGGAGGGGGTCATATTGGCCAGTCATAATTTTTTAAAAATGTGGTAAAATACATATAGTATAAAGTTTACCAATGAAACCATTTTAAAGTGTACAGTTCAGTGGCATTAAGTCTGTTCATGATGTTGTGTAACTATCACCTCTCTCTAGTTCCCGAACATTTTGACTCCATTTTGATTTGTTTTGTATATTGGGAGCTGCCTCGATTTCATTTTTAAAAGCCCTACTGCTCAGAATGAGTTTGATTAACTAGTGGTGCAGACCCAGCCTGAGAAGACTTCAGGAGCAGAGTATATGATGACAGCCGTTAGCCACCATGGCCCAGCTCCCCAGTGATAGGCAGAGCAGCCCTGGCTACTGGGCAAGCCTGCAGTCCCTTCTGTCACTTCTGCAAGCTCTCCAAAAAAATTGGAGAAGAAGAAAGAAAAGCTGCCCTTATATGGCCAAATTGCTCCGAAGAGCTGAAAGGCACCAGACTGACAGGTGATTGATCCCTGAGATTACAGCCTAAACCCAGGCTGAACCCAAAACACTGGGAAAAACAAAACAAAACAAACAAAATGCCACTGGTTTTGAGTGCTGCTCCCCAACTGGCTTCTGATCTGAAGACTACACATGAACATACACTATTTCCACTCCATTTCCTTAAACCGGCCTCTGTGATAGGCTGTAATGAAACCTGTAGAGGAAGAAAAAAGACCATTAGCTCGGGGAAAGGATTATTTTAGTTGCTTAAGCCATCCTCTCCCAGAAAATAGTCGGGTGGGTGTTTAGGCCAAAGTCTGCATTGTTAATTTAAATGCCAACATTAGAAGGCCCATGGGTGTTTTGAATATTTATTCATTGTAGGTTATTTTATATAATCCTACAAACAATTTGGTTATACTTTTAAATCTCTCTCCTTTATAGTATGCTCACTGACTAATTCAGCCTTATCACCAGCTACATAGCACCCTCATCAGCCCCAACTCTCCCCTTGGTTATACTGGTCTCCTCCTTGTCTTCTGAATGCCATTTTTTTGATACCGTTGTACCTGTCTTGAATGACCTCCATCCTTCAACTGTACCAAAACCAAACCCATTGCCATGGAGTTGATTCCTGCTCATGGTGACCCCATGTGTTCCTGTGTGCATCCAAGTTTATTGGAAAGAGCTCAGACTTTTGAAGTAGAAAGGCATGGGTATGTATCCCAGCTCTGACACTTTGGACTGTTACTGAATTTCTTTGAGTCTCAGTCTCCTCATCTGTACAGTGGGGATAATGACCGAGCCTCTGTAAGAGAGACTCTTTGATGATTCAGGGAGATAACTTATGCAAATCTTCCAGTACATATTGGTGCTCGTTAAATGGATTTATTGATATTTTTACTCATATTTCAAAACATAATGACTAGGCCACCTCCTCCATCATGTCTTCCCTGATGTAGCCTCAAGCCATCCCTCCCTCCTCTGAACAAGATCCATTTAGCATTTAAGCAGGCACTAATATGCATCATTCATTTGTTCATTATTTCATTCAGCATCTAGCATGTGATGGGCACAGTGGCAGATGCTGGGGTGGAATAGGTGTTGACAGTTGGAAGTGAGAGAAGGGGGGGAGAAGGTAGAGACAGCGGGGCTAAGCCAAGCACAGGTTCAGTCCCCAGGGCAGTTCTACTCTGTCCTATAGGGTCGCTGTGACTCAGAATCGACTCTATGGCAATGGGTTTGTTTGTTTTTGGGTTTAGTGCTTCTGATGGATGTTAGAACCATCTTCCCTGGCCTGGTTTCAGCCCTAGCAGACTGCTACAAGGCCTGTTGGAGGTCAAACACCCTACCCCATCTCAGCACACAAGTTCCCTCCTCCTGATCATCTTCTTCCCCACTGCCCACATGGTAGTCCTTTCATTACTCGGAGCACCTCTGCTGCTCTCTCTCTCTCTCTCTCTCTTTTTTTTTTTTACCAGCAGTAACTCAATGCAGACCGAGTTGTAAATTCAATAGTGCACTATCCCTTTAAGACAGATTCCAATGACTTGGAATTTTTTCCTAATTGACACAGGTCTGGTCACCAGCAGTTGCCTTCCAGTTGATTCCAAGTCATAGTGACCCTATAGGAGAGAGTAGAACTGCCCCAAAGGGTTTCCAAAGAACCCCTGGGGGATTCAACTGCCGACCTTTTGGTTAGCAGCCAAAGGCTTAACCACTGCGCCACCAGGGCTCTGGCCAATAGCAGTGGTAGTAGCAAAAAAAAAACTGGGAGTCGAAAGGCTGGACTTCTAGCTCCAGACCTTCTCCTGATTCACTCTGCCACCTTGAGAATGTCACTTGGCTTCTCTGAACCTCTGTTCCCTCTGCTGTAAACCAAAGGAGCTGGCTTCCCTGACTAAAGTAGAAACAAACAGCTAGGCAACCTTCCAGCACCACACTCCACATAAAAAATGAAGCTAGAAACACAGAGATCCTTTCCAGGTAATTTACTATTGCTGCATTGTTAAGGGTGGTGGGCTGGAAAGATGAGTTGTAAAAGGGGGAAAAAAGAAATTCACATCTCCCAAGCTAGGGTTTATAATGGTCTATTAAGAACACACTGAAAACAAATGGCCTAATTCTGTAGTCCTCTACCCAGGACGGCAGGCCCCTTCAGTCACAGTGTATTTTGGATAGGCCCATAAGCAAACCTCTTTTGGTGAAACTGAGAGCTGCATTGCAGAACGCAGAGGAGTGGAGTTATCTCCTAATAAATTTAAAAATGGTCACTTCACCATTGCCAAACTTCATTACCACTCCCAAGAGCTAAAGCTTCGAGATTAATGATCCTCATCCCAAAGAGAAGGCAGAAACTAGCAAAAGGAAAAGAAAAAAACAGACCTCGCCAGCACATGCTATTTACTATTCTGCATTCTTTGAGAATTAATGTCAATAATACTGTGGCAACATTTTTCAAAATAAAAGATGGAGTTTTCTAATTGTCTAGCAAAAAAATTCTAATCTGAATCCCCAGAGAAGAAGCCTGAGTTTAAATCATTAATACCACAAATCTCTGATAATTGTGGAGTGTTTGTAAGTGCCTTAATCAGGATGGTATGTCTGAGTGGCTCGTTTTAATTTGATCACACTGATTAAGTTTCTGTAGCTAATGTATGTTGTATTTCCAATTCAATTAAACGAGAATCTCTTGCCATTACTAGATATTACCAAAATGCCCTGATGGGTGAAGGCCAGACTTGGTATTTTCAATTCCTACTGGCTTCCTGATTATATAATCTTCCTATTAAATGAAATCGATGACAGCTTAAATTAAATTCCACAAACTTTAAGGAGTAAGTATGTTTTCCCCATACTTCTGGTTGTATTTTCACCTGGAGGTGTGAAGCGTGTTAGTTAGAACTCAATGATTACCTTTAGTGATAAATTTTACCAGGCTCTCTCCCCTCATATACCAATTCCTAGAACAGTCTATCCTGTTCGGAGGCGAGGTAAATGTGGGTGATGAATAGGCCTTCTCTCTTATTATGTATGTATTATATCTGTGCCTCTTTAGGCTGTAGATAAGAGCTATCTTATGTAAATGCAATTGCTTTGTAAATGTAAATGCCTATTGGGTCATCGATCAACTGAGAGATGGAGGAAACAGAACAATAGGGGGAGGTGTGAAAGAGACTGTCTAGGGACAGAAATGAAGAAAATTGATAAGTGGGGAACGGATTGAATCGATGGAGCTGGAGAACTTTGTGGAGGGGGCTGGGGTGGAAAGAACAGCCAGGAAGCTACAGGGAGAGCAGTGTTGGAGCTGCCCCTTGCCTTGCACCTGCAGTGCCCTCCAAAGGCCTTGCTTTCTGGAGGCTCTGGGTACTGGCCACTGAAAGACAAATGGGCCTAGTCGGTGTAGGTTTGGAGCAGGAGGGGCTGACAAGAAAAGTCAGACTCAATTGTTAAGTAGGACCAGGGCCGGAGTCCCTGGGTGGCACAAACAGTTAAGTGCACGACTACTAGCCGAAAGGTTGGTGGTTCAAACCCACCCACCCAGAGGTGCTTTGGAAGACAGGCCTGGTTATCTGCTTCCAAAAAGTCACCGTCTTGAAAACCCTATGGAGGTGTTCTACCCAGACCCACAGGGGGTTGGCATGAGTCAGGGTCAACTGGACAGCAGCTAACAACAAGGACCAGGGCGCTGCAGGTGCCTGTTGTATGCCTGTCCACATTAGGTTGGAATCTCCTAAATCCTTCCCCCTCTCAACTCACAGAGGTTGTGAGATTCTTATCTGAAAATAGCCCCTTGGGGTAACAGTCACTTGCCTCCCTCTGGAGGAAGATGGTACTGAAAAGACCCAATACTGCTAGCTCCTAAGCCCTAGCAGTCCCCTGGAGCCCTGGTGGCTCAGTGGTTAAGAGCTCGTCTGCTAACCAAAAGGTCGGCAGTTTGAATCCACCAGCTGCTCCTTGGAAATCCCATGGGACAGTTCTACCCTGTCCTATAGGGTCGTTATGAGTTGGAATTGAATCGATGGCAATGGGTTTGTTTTTTTTTTTTTTAGCAGTCCCCTGAATTCCGTGGGTGGTATCAGGAAGCAGGTGGGCCCAGCAGTGAACACGGGAACCATCTGGATGAGAGGGTCCCAGGAATTTTCTCACAATATGTTAGGGTCTTTTTATGGATTCTGGGTTTCAAAACTTGCCGTAAGCCAAATGTGTGACTCATAGAGTAATAAAGCCTTCTAAATCAATTTGTAAGACATCTTGAAGATAAACAAGGGGGAAAGGCTTTCTATTTTTGCCTTGCTATTTTTTTTTTTTTTTTGTATCCCGCCTACTTCCAAAGAGGATTTGAGGTGACTTCCAAAAGGCTTTCTTACTCATGCCTAGGAATATTTAAGAATGAGTTCTAAAAGTTGAGTCCATGTGTATCATATAAATAGAGAAGAATGATTATATAAAAACATGAATCTATCAGGGATCTCTAGTGTTATACAATAGATAAACTCTGGGGGAGTTGTTAAGCAAGTGAAGTATTTCGGGCACTTAACTTACTCCATGCTTCCTTTGGGTGTTACTTCTGTTCTTTCTTCTGGCAATGGCATTCTCCAAGCAATGCCTTTCCTCCCAAGCAAAACTTATCTACCCTGTATCCCATACCTGAAAGGATCTTTATTTACTTTCTAATAAAGTAGGTAGTAATAAATATGAAATAGAGATTACAAGCCCCCCCCCCCAAATAATCCGAGAAGCTGGACTATATGAAAAAGAACAAGGTGTCAGGATTGGAGGAAGACTCATTAACAACCTGCCATATGCAGATGACACAACCCTGCTTGCCAAAAGTGAAGACTACTTGAAGCAATTACTGATGAAGGTCAAAGACTATAGTCTTGAGTATGGATTACATCTCAACATAGAGAAAACAAAGATCCTCACAACCGGACCAATAAGCAATATCATGATAAAAAGATTGAAGTTGTCAAGGACTTCATTTTACTTGGATCCACAATCAACACCCACGGAAGCAGCAGTCAAGAATTCAGAAGACATATTGCATTGGGCAAATCTGCTGCAAAAGACCTCTTTAAATAGTTGAAAAGCAAAGATGTCACTTTAAGGACTAAGGTGCACCTGACCCAAGCCATGGTATTTTCAGTCACCGCATATGCATACAAAAACTGAACAATGAATAAGGAAGACCGTAAAAGAATTGACGCCTTTGAGTTATGGTGTTGGCGAAGAATGTTGAATATACTGTGGACTTCCAGAAGAACGAACAAATCTGTCTTGGAAGAAGTACAGCCAGAAGGCTCCTTAGAAGTGAGGATGGCGAGACTTCGTCTCACTTACTTTGGACATGTTATCAGGAGGGACCAGTCCCTGGAGAAGGACATTACGCGTGGTAAAGTAGAGGGTCAGTGAAAAAGAGGAACACCCTCAAGGAGGTGGATTGACGCAGTGGCTGCAACAATGGGCTCAAGCATAACAATGATTGTGAGGATGGCACAGGACCAGGCAGTATTTCGTTGTGTTGTACGTAAGGTCGCAATGAGTCGGAACTGACTTGACAGCACCTAACAAGAACAACAGTGATTACAAGAGGCTTAATGTATCACTTGGCCTGATGCTCAGAGGATTTCCTGTAATGGCAGAGAGATCTGAGATTATGCTGCGGGAGTCCGTCCCAGCCCACAAAAAGTATGTAGCATACAGACATGAGTAATAGCATGTGGAAGGATTCAGGGAAAGGAGACGGGTACTGACTCAAAGTGCACTTGAGGCTGGGAGAAGAAGAGCAAGGCCATCTCGTTGGAGCCCCATGCAATTTAAGAGCCTTTCAGTGGCACCCAACAAGGGGTCAAGGAAGGCCACGAGAGGAGGTGAATGCCCCTGGGTACAGGATTTGGGTGCACAGAAAGGAGGAGGAGGAGCATCTCCATCTGCCTTTCCCCTCAATCTCCCTCCTCTCTTAGCGTCCTCCACAGCCCCACCTCAGGCCACTTATATACCACCTCTTCTTTCCTGCCTCTCCTCCCTTCCCCTCCGTCTTCTCCACCCTTCCAGCTTCTACTTCCCCTCCTTCTATTCCTAAGATGAGTCTTCTTTACTCCTCTGTTTACTTCAGTCAGTTGCTAAATAAGGGCCAGAGGGGAGCTATGGGATCCCAGGAACCCTGAATATGGATACTCCCAAAGGTGAAGCCTGATGGGGGGCAAGTGGATCCTCAATATCCCTTGGAGAAGTCACTTAACCTCTGGTTCCCCTGTTGGAGTGCTTGGATGGTCCTAGGTAGGCGTGGTCTTTGGCCAAACTATCTTTGGCATGCATCTCCCCCCATCCTTTGACTCCAACCTTATCCTTCTAGCATCTGTGTAACCACTGTTAGGAAGTGAATTCAGCTAAGTCATTGGATGCAAAAAACTAACATTGGCCAGGAAGAGAGTGAAGTTACCAAAAGCCTCCGGAGAACAAGAATGCCTTCTTCCTACAGGGATGGGACACTTGAGGAAGAATGTGGGTAGCAGGTCCAACAAGAGAGAACTTAATTTTTTTTTAAGGCAAGGCAGTATAGCACAGAGGTTAAGAGCATGAGATTTTCAGCCACTCTGTTGGGGGTTTGAATCCCAGCTCTACCTCTTACTAGCTGTGTGACTTTGGGAGAGTTGCTCAACTTCTCTGTGCCACAGTTTCTTCATCTGTAAAATGAGGATAATAATACTATCACCTGTCTCACAGGGAGGTTGTAGTAATTAAATGAGTTACTACATGTTAATCACTTGGAATCATACTACAGGATCAACGAACCCTTGTTATTATTATTAAGTTTGAGTGCCTACAGGACTTCTCCAAGGCCTTTAAAGACTGCCTGAGTCATATGAGTCAGGCTTCCCCACACATTTTGTGCAGAATGCTTTTCTCAGTGTCTGAAGAAGCTGACCCACGGTCAGGTAGGGTCACTGTAACTCATTTCCAATGTCAAGGGCTGTGATGCCTGCCCCTTCCCCCCAGGAACCACGGAGTCTGCATGTGTATTTTCCATGGGTTGCAGTGCATGAAGACCACATGAAAACTGCCCATAACCTGGCCAAGGCTGACCCTGAATACACAGCTGCCTCTACATGGCCATGAAGATCACCCACACACCCCAGCTAAATTATTGTATGTATCATTCTGAAATCAAATGTCAAGCAACTGGGTAGCACCGGTGACTTGAGCTTCTGATGCCATTTAACACTGAAAATTGCACCCAGAAAGAGACAAAGAAATGCTTGGGTGTAAAACTGTAAGAGCCGGTTGAAATTGTAGGCAGATCTAGAACAGTCTGATTTCCTTTTGCAAGCCTTCAACTTCTAGTCCTGCCTGATCTATACCTGTACCTTTTCTGGCTAGTTAACAGCTCCACAGTGCAGTGGAATTCTCGAACTCATTTTCCTGGATTCCCTTCCATGGCTTTAACTTGGTGGCATGGGAAAGCATGGCTCCAGCCTCCAGCCCAGGACCAAGTCAGAGATGAGCTGGACCATTGCTTTGTCTTCAACTCCAGTCTTGGTTTGGTCAAAGGAGGTGTCCTTGTGAATGGCACACAACTAAGCAGCACAGTCATTATGGTCCTGGAGCCCTGGGAGGGGGTACTCCGAGTTGTTTCCTTAAAAGATCCTGAAACATGTGTGGGGTAACACATATTTTATCATAGTTATTCTGGCTCCACGAGTGCAATGAAAATGTTAGCCTTGGCATATCAATCGTGTTTTACAGATGACTGTAATTTCCTGAATGTCAAAACTCCAAATTTTTCTACTAAGCAAACTTTTCAGTGGCAAAACAGATTGCCTCCATAATGTATCACTGTGGGCAGGAAAAATGAAATCTTTATGCACTGTATTATGAATCAATGAGGCATTGAGATTCTTGGAAGGGTGAGTGGACTCTGGAAAATGAAAAACTGCTACTATTCCATCTCTACAAACCACTGTTTGGGGAGTGGAGGCTTTGGCAGCAGTCAGTGTGTGGGCCACAGAAATAGCAGGTTCGAGTTGAAACCAGTTCCCGTCTTTCTCTGCATTTTGACTGGGTAAATGGCTCTGTAAATAGATTGTGAGTCTGGGCATTTAACAGACCCTTGTCCATGAGCCTCCTAATGCTACTCTCTTTGCTTCTGGGATAATGGCTCTGTTGGGTTACTGATAAAGGGAGCCTAAGAGGACTGCAGATTTCATTAAGAGAAAAATACTATAGTAGTGAATAATTGTGGAATGTGTGCCAGGTGCCCTGCACTGTGCTAAGCACTGTATGTGGGTCTTCTCATTGAAAACTCACAACCTTGTGAAGGGTGTGCTTACAGATGAGGAAACCAAAAGTTAGGGAGGTTAACTAATTTGCCCAAGGGCACACAACTAGTAACTGGCAGAGCTGGGGCTTGCTACCAGAACTTTTCCACTAGAGAGACTGAGCTCTTAACTACAAAGCATTTATCAGTGGCTATTTCTCAAGACTCTGGGGTAGCTTAGGTCAGTGGGAAAAGGGGAGAGGAGATACAAAGATGCTTGCAACCTTAAAGGGAATACCCATATCACAAAAAAAAAAAAAATACAAAATCCGTCGCCATCCAGCCAATTCCAACTTATAACGACCCCATAGGACAGAGTAGAACTGCCTCATGGGGTTTCCGAGGAGCAGCTGGTGGATTTGAACTGCCGACCTCTTTGGTTAGCAGCCCAGCTTTTAACCACTGCACCACCAGGGTTCCTCCCGTATCACAGAATTTGGATATTCAGGGTCCTCTAAGGGAAGTCTAGGAGCCCTGGTGGTGCAATGGCTAAGTGCTCAGCTGCTAACCTAAAAGTTGTCAGTCGAACCCACCCAGTGGCTCCATGGGAGAAAGAGCTGGCAATCTGCTCCCATACAGATTACAGCCTAGGAAACCCTAGGGGGCAGTTCTACTTTGTCATATAGGGTCACTATGAGTTGGGAACAGGGGAGGTCCAGACAACTCATTCTGGAGGTTCAGAGGAAGGCATGGCTGCTCCAGCTGGAGGCGGCAGGAGGAAGGAGGCCACAGGAGGAAGGAGGCCTTGAGAAGACAGTGTTGTGGACAGGTAGATAGAGAGGGACAGGCAATGCTGTGACTCGGGGGAATAGCATAAGGAAAGGAAGACACAAAAGCATGGGGCCACAGTGTGAGGCCCAAAGAGGAGCTTGGTTTGCTCAGATTGTGGGAGCCAGTGTGCAGGGGAGTGGTGACAGAATGGAGTATAAGCCTGAAATAATAACTTAGTGATAAATTGTGGACATTATTCAACTACAAACCAGTCCACTATTTTTCTCTGCAGAGCCTTGTGCTTTGCCCTTTATATCTTTGCTGCCACAATTTAATTTTCACCCAGAGATTTCTGAGGTCCTTACCAAAACCCCAGCCTAAACCCTTGCTTTCAAGTTGTCTTCAACTCATGGAAATCCCATATGTGTCAGACTAGAACTGCACTCTGTAGGGTTTTCAGTGGCTGAATTTTTGGATGTAGTTTGCCTGGCCTTTCTTCTGAGGCACCTGTGGGTGAGTTCAAACTGCCAACCTTTGGGTTAGTAGCTGAGCACTTAACCATTTGTACCACCTAAATGGGTCCTGACGGGTCCTTTTGTTGTTGTGTGCCATCGAGTCGAATCCAACTCATAGAGACTGTACAGAACCGAGTAGAACTGCCCCATAGGGTTTCCAAGGCTGTAATCTTTATGGGAGCAGATAGCCGGATCTTTTCTCCTGCAGAGCCACTGGTGGGTTCTAACTGCCAGCCTTTTGCTTAGCAGCTGAATACTTAACCATTGCACCACCAGGGCTCCTTGACAGGTCCTTGATAGCCAAATTTGCCTTTGGTGTCCGTAGCTTTCCTTTCTTCTCAGCCTTCTTTTCCTTGCCCAAAACTCAGTGCCTGTTTCTATGCATGCCCTGTGCCCTGCCTTGCCACAAGTTCTGATTTTAAACCTACAGGAGGGATATCTTGGAGCCTTGGTGGCACAGTGGTTAAGAGCTTGCTGCTAACCAATAGGTCTCTGATTTGAATCCACCAGCCGCTCCTTGGAAACTCTATGAGGCAGTTCTGTGCTGTCTTATAAGGTCACTATGAGTCAGAATTGACTCAACAGCAACGGGTTTGGTTTGATTTCGGTTAGGAGGGTTATCTTAGAAGTCATTTAATCCGCCCTACCATCATCATTTAGATGACTGATAAGTCTTAATGGGTTCTAACCCCCGTCCCTATCTTCAGATCCTTAAACCAAAAGAATAAATCATGCATAGTGGTTTCCTGGCCAACTCAGGGGGCGTGTGTGTGTGTGTGTGTGTGTGTGTGTGTGTGTGTGTGTGCGTGCTTTCCCAGCACCCCTGAAATCACGCCACCCCACAAGGCTGACCCTGGTTGCACATCCTGTTAGGGAGTTGCAGAAAGCTCTGCATTGCCTCACACAAAATTCCTTCCATTTTAAAATAAAATGAGCAGCATGGCCTAGGGTAGCAAGATGAGTCCAGACAATCCGTAGTGAGATGTGGATTGAAGACACACACGACTTGATCACTTCCTAGCTGTGTGACCTTTTGTCTCTCTGTGCATGAATATATGCATCGCTGAGATGGACTTGGCCTGTCTATTTCACAAGCACATTGTGAGGATCGGACGAGAGAGAAAGAGACTGACTGGCTTTGTTAAAAAATCTTTGCCATAGAGAACTTTTCAGACGGAGAGAAGAAAGGGTGAGCTAGGGTGTTACAACTTCAAAAAAGTTTGGCATCAACGCTCTTTAAACCATGAAAATGAACTGAGAAATAGCAGTATTTCTAATTATTTAAGACCTTCAAAGGTGACTCACTTGTCACTTGAACTGTGATTGGTACAAGGAAATGCAGCAACATTGGCCTCTCCAAAATGTACCTGCCCATATTTCAGCTGTCAACACATTCTTTCAGCCACGGAGAAGGTGAAGGTCGATGTGTTCTCCCCACACACATTTCTAGTAACACCTTGATATATGAATGTTAAATGGAAGGAGGTGGGGTAGGGAAACAACAGGACTTCCACAGTAGCCCTGGGGAAGTCAAATCTTGTTTTAACTTGGTGTGTTCATGACTGATTCATGATTCTGAAAAGGAAAAAAAAAAGTTTGATCGAAACAGTCACCAAGTGGCCTCATTTGAAATTCCTGTGCTTTGTTTGAGCAGAAAGAGTTTGAGCAGCCGAAGTCTGGGAAAGCCTAGTGAGGAAAGGCTGGAGGAAGGAGGAGGTGTAAGGACAAGGAATGCAGAAGGTCAGAGGACAAGGTCTTCTGGCCGCCCAAAAAACCCATTGCTGTTGAGTCAAGTCCAACTCATAGCGACCCTGTAGGACAGAGTGGAAGTGCCCCATAGGGTTTCCAAGGTTCTAAATCTTTATAGAAGCTGACTGCTACATCTTTCTCCAGTGGAGCTGCTGGTAGGTTCGAACTGCTGACCTTTTGCTTAGCAGCTGAGCACTTAACCACTGTGCCACCTAGGGCTCCTTTTTGTCACCACCAAAAGAAAGAATAAGAGTGGGGTTTCAGGCCTCAGTGGGCAAGTGTTTGGAGAGAGGGGGCTTCTTCACTGTTCCAGGTTGTATTGTGTGTCTCTCCTGGCTGGGAAAATGCCAATGCTGGGGCCCATGGATCTGCAACAAGTCAGAGGCAGGGTAATGTTGGGAGTAAGGGGCCTTGTGTGGCTTGAGGATAATGCCCTTGGCTTCTGATTGATAGTGAATAAGTTGAGAGGAAGAGTTGATGTACAGCGGGGAAGGAGAAGGCCCAAAGGTAGCATCTTGAGTAATTCCAAGACCTCATAGTAGCTGTCCCATCAATTTACTCACCAGGCTGAGTTCCAGTGAGGTGCTGGGCCCTGTGCTGAGGGATCTGAGGGTTGCCAGGTAGTCTTGGTCCTCAAGGAGCATACACCCTAGTTGGCAAGACAAGACAAGAGAAACGGACTGTTCCGATATCCATTAGGGGCTTAATGTGCAACAGAGAGTAGCGGGGAAAGCACTGAATTGGGAGTTAGGAGACCTGGGTTTTGGCCCTAGACCCACTAGTGACTAGCTGTGTATTCTTGGACAAGTCACGTCCTCTCTTTGAGGCTCATTTCCTCATCTGTAAAAAGGGAATTCTATTTCTTGTGCTGTATACCTCATGGGATTTTGTGAGGAACTAAGGATATAAGAACGGTGAAAACCCCTTGGAATTTCTGATTGTCTTTAAAACAGTTGCTGTCAAGTCGACTCCAACTCATGGCAACCCCATGTGTGTCAGGGTAGAACTGTGCTCCATGGGTTTTCAATGGCTGGTTTTTTCGAAGTAGAATGCCAGTCTTTTCTTCTGAGGCACCTCTGGGTGGACTCGAACCACCAACCTTTCAGTTAGCAGCTGAGTAGATTGACCGTTTGTACCACTCTGATTGTAGTTAATCAGCCCTTATTCCTTCCATCTTTCTATCTTTCCTTCCTGATATCAATGGATCTTCTTCAGATGACCTTTCTGAAAAACAATTGTGGGAGGGGGAATGTCATTTACAGTAATCATCTGTGACCTTAAATCCAACTCACTGTGGTCACCATCTCTGAGAATTAACCTCAGTTCCAGCGAGGAAAGGCAAGCCAGAGGGACAGCTGTGTAGGTGGCTCACACAGCACATCAGTGAATCTGACTTCCCATTGACGTGTCTTCAGAGTAAGTGATTAATGGAAGAGTCTGAGGATGGTGCTGCCCTCCAGCATTTGCCTTAAGTTGGAAAGTCAGCCGGAGACATCTCTCTTGCTGCTCATTGACATTTAGCCCTTCTTTATGGGTTTCAAATCGAGCATTGGAGAATAAATGAGCTTCTACCAAACAGAGAGGCTGCCTTCTCCTGAAGCTAATTCCAGTTTGTGGGTAACCTTGAACATGATATTTGGAAAATTGAGCTAGGAGGCAGAGTCTTGCTTTTGGATTCTGGCTCTGCCACAAACTGGCCTTAAGACCCTAGACAAGTCCCTGTCCTTCATCTCTGGTCCTTGGTGTTGTCGTTGGTGAAGAGATTGAACCACGTTAGCTCTGAGGGACCTGCCAACCCTACTACTCCATGCAAATATGGGTCTTTTGCCATCACCTGTGGGTGGTGTCCATTAGTCCCTTCCACAGGAGCCGAGCCTTTCAGCAGGTGGGCTGATTTCCACACATGGGACATGGCTCTCACTCATCTAGAGGCAACTGAGAACTTGCTCTATGCATGGAGTGAGGTAGGGAGAACTCCCAGGCGCCCCGTCAGTAAACTACTCCCCACTTGACTTAGAAGATGGCCCCGCCCCTTTTCAGTCAAATAGAATCCCTTTTTTCACACAATGGTGCTTGTAAATTGCCACTAATTTTTTTTTAAAGTTTCTCCCCTGTCAAAAAGTGTGGGGTATTTATGCTTTCACTGAACAGAATGGAACCGTGACCTCTATTTCACAACGCACATAGCTAATTTCACATACTATACATTTTCTCATCCTGTTACATTTTGGATGGCTACCAAAATGTCTTTTCTCTGGGATTCAGGACATCACAGTGTGATGTTAAATGGTAACCTGGAGGAGCATACTGTGACTGGGGAGGGCGCTTGCCTCCCTGGCTCCCCAGTGCTATACCACTGACTCCAAGGTAGGCCCTCTTTTTGCCTTAAAGGGGAAACAGTGTTGTCCAAAGTCTCTGATATACACCATGAAAAAGAAACCTGTGACACAGAGAACTTATAAAACCCTTGTAATCTGTAGCACTAACATAACCTCCAAAATAAATCCTTGGGTTCAGGCAGGATCTTTATGTCTTCGGTGCCCCTCCCTGTACTCACTCCAGGTTCTTTTTTAAGTAGGGCACTGGAATTAACTTATTTTTTTCATTCCAAATATTATCATTGGAAAGAAAAAAGGCTGTGCCTGTTGCTGCATATAATGCCTATTTCCACACCCATGTAGCACGGCCATGGTATTCAGTAATTGTGCCTTTTGCGGCCCGAATACTTGAAGAAAAATCTCTCCCAGAGGAAAGAAGGCATGACCCTGCCGGCCGTTGAAATTCTGAATGGCTCCAGTTCTTTACACTCTAAATGGTTCACGGGGTCTGCTTCCCCCACAAAAGCCAGGGTTTGCGCTTCATCTCTCTCAGTACCTTGAACCCGTATTAGAGCTCGTTAAAATCAACCCAAGCTCAAGAAGGGCAGTCTTCCTTAGGGGAAGGGTCATGCAGCATCCTTGGACATGGCACAATGCTGAGAACAGGCATTTATCCTGACTGGGTTTCCACTAACGATGTCTCCAAAGCACACCCGGGTGCCTGACTCACAGCAGGCCCGGGTGAACGGTGGGATGCTGCGGCCTGCTCAGAATGACCTGAAGTAATATTTATTGACTGCCTACCACATGAAAGGAAACCCTGGTGGCATAGTGGCTGTTAATCAAAAGGTCGGCAATTTGAATCTACCAGGTGCTCCTTGGAAACCCTTATGGAGCAGTTCTACTCTATCCCATAGGGTCGCTATGAGTCAGAATCAACTCCATGGCAATGGGTTTGGTTTGGTTTACTATGTGAAAAGACCCCGTTACTTGATTCCTTGTCTTTGTCTAGGTCCTTAAAGAAATGATTCCATGTGTCTCCAGATTTCTCCCAATCTGCAGATGGCAAGCTAGCTGGCTATCTGGTTTCCTCATCTGTGGAAATGAGAAACTTGGGCTAAAAGGATACTTTGCCTCCTTGTGCATGCCTTTTCCTGAACTGACTGTCATGAAGCTTCTAGTTTTCTTCCTTCCTGGTTGAAAACTGGTTGAATGCAGTGTTTTGTAATGGATGTGCTAGCCAATAAAGAGGAAGAACAGGAGCCATGGATCCCCATGACAAGAAGTATTAGGGATAGCCACCTAAAGATCAAGACATTAGCCGTTGTCACCCTGGTGGTGGCACTTAGAAATTTCCTCACCTTCCTCTGGTCCCCTAGCAGTTGGAGCTTACCATTCCTCACCTCTACCCACTCACGTTTTGTTTCAGGGTTGGAGAAAGGAAGAGATCCAACCCCTATCCCTCAGGGGCTAGCAGTTTGACAGGGAGACTCCACAAAGAAACAGTAAGCTGAGAAGTACAATGTTGGGAGGGAGGGAACTATGGAAGGGAAGTCAGGAAGCCTGGGTTTGTTAATGGCAGAACGGGGCTCCATGTGCCTGTGACTTGGGAAGATCATATCCCTTCATGGGCCTCTGGCTACCTCATCTACACACTGAAAGGGTTTTTTACTGACTATTACTACCTCAAAAACATACTGAGTATCAATGAACTGAGAGGCACAAAATAATTTTACAATGCAAAAATTTGTGGGGCGGGGGTGGGGTGGGACGTGTGTAAGCTACAAATATTTCCATGATGCCAAGCAATTAAGCCAACTCTGGGTAAAGGCTAGTGACTATGAGTCATAAAGCTTGGAGTTTCACATCTTGTTAAGAACTAAGTTTTCTCACTGTTTGAAAAAGTTCTTAGATTTATGTACTTTGGAGCCTACTGGGCTTTGGGAAGAAGGAGAGCTAGAGTTCTTAAAAACAAAAAAGAAAAGAAAGAAGTAAATATCACCAGGACTTACTGTGTGAAGAATTCCACCTTGGGTTGAATTTACAGATATTAGAAATCTTCTTTTCTTCCTTTTCAACTAAGGAAAAAAGATCATTTTCCTGCCTTTTAAAGAATGAGGAGAATGGCATAGAAAAACATCCTTCTGTTTAACAAAAGCTAATTTGTGCCCCATTGAATGGTTTGCTACAATGCACATAGACAGGTTAAGCTTCAGTTAACCACAGGAAAAAAAATGTCAATTAACTAAGATATTAATTAAAGCGTTACTTTATATACGAAGAACCATTCCTTTGGGTGAGGTATGAAGAACAGCAGAAAATTCCTGCAAGGAGGACTGAATAGCTGGTTTGGTGGGTGAAAGAACTTCAGCATTGGTGTTTCGTCCAGTAGATGCTCTACCCAGCATGGGTATGCCAAGATGAGTCTAGTCAATACCTTGCAAGAACCAATCAAAATCTTGGTTATCTTACTGATCAGTGGGCTCCCAAGGGTTGGTCCTGCTCCCCATCTCTTGTGGATTGCCCAAGAGAGCCTGGCTGAGTCATAGCCCATAGCATCAACTTGAAAGAGAAGGGAGAGCTTTAGGGGCCAGATCATTTAGGTCTTTCCAGTGTGGTAAAGGTTCGCTGTGAGTTGGAACCTGCTCGGCGGTACCTAACAACAATAGTGTGGTAAAGACAATCAAATGAAAGCCTTGACTCATTCAAGTCAAATCCTTGATTTGATTCATTCAGTGGGGCACTTTGTAACCCACTCTATGTGAATGTGATGGATCACTAGATGAGGCACAAGGAGCCCTGGTTGTGCAATAGTTAAGCACTTGGCTGCTAACAGAAAGGGTAACGGTTCGACCGCACCCAACGATTCTTCAAAAGAAAGACCTGGCTATCTGTTTCCGTAAAGATTTACAGCCTTGGAAACCCTGTGGGGCAGTTCTACTCTGTCCTGTAGGATCACTATGAGTCGGAATTGACTGGATGGGTGCACGACAACAACAACAAATAAACCACCAGACTGTTGTGCAAAGTGTACCTAAAACAACATCTGAATGAGTGTCCCCTTTGGGGACTGCCAGTATATGAGCGACACAAGAAAATCACTTAAAATGGCAACTTCAGGGCTTGAGGGGTCCAATCCCACTGGAGGCGTATTTGCCTTTGATTCAATTAATCATAGTTTTACTTGGTCTGTGTGCACATATTAATGTTCTTTGATCTGAAAGCCACCTCCTTGCTTTGACCTAGTCATTTGTATGCAATGGAAGGATCCATGCAGTTGGTTTAGACATTATTCGCTGAGGAAGGAGACTAGACCTTCAGCATTAATGACTCAATGTCATATACAATCCCTAGTGTGCTGAGTTTACTTAGGACCCCCAACCTCAGTTCTTATGTTTCTACCTCTCACCATTACTCCAAAGAACAAAATGTGCAAAGGCTGAACTTTAAAAAAAAACAAAAAAAAAAAAACAAAAAAAAAACGAAACTACAGGTGTAGTAAAATGTTCGCTCTTATTGATTTGGTCTAAGGATTTGTTTCCTTTCTTAAATTAACTTTTTATTGATCACTGCTATGACCTTAACTTGTACAGTTTTGTTGGCCTTTTTCTTTTAAAAAAATGGCTTTGATATTTATTTCTCCTTTGAGTAGTGCAGGAAAAACTTTATTGCGACCTTTCGTGAGCCAGTGACCTCAAAAGAAAGTAAATGTTTACAGCATGATCCTCATGACTTTATTCAGGTAAAGTTCCCCGGACAGCAATAGGCATCCCTAGGGTTTCTCCATGGAGTATGGGGAGGGGTTCGGGCATGCTCTTGGGGGCTCATTTGGCTTGCCCACACTCTGGGCACCTCCTGGGATCTCAGACCAAAGTCTGATCGCTGAGACCACATGCCTAAAACAGTGGTTGTCAAACTTGAGCATGCACAGGCATCAGAATCCCCTGAAGGGCTTGTTGAAACACTGATTGCCAGCCCCAAACCCTGAATTTCTAATTCAGTAAGTGAGCCCAGGAATTTGCATTCCTAACAAGTTCCTAAGTGATGCTGATGCTGCTAGTTTGGGACCATACTTTGAGAACCACTTCTTTAGTTGTTCATGGAGCCCAAAGACCTGGGCTTGTGTCCCAGCAGTAGGGTGGGAAGAATCCAGGTTCTGGATCTGGACAGAACCAGACTCAAGTCTGAGCACCCCTGCTTACTTGCTGCATGACCCTTGGGTCAAGTCATATCTCTCTGAGTCTCTGTTTCTTCATCCTCAGAATGGGAATGATAATATCTGCTTCCTGGGGTTGTTGGAAGTTAATGTGTGGGTGCTAGGCACAAAGAGCCCCCAGCCCCAGGAGCGGTAGTATGGCAGCTCCTGGCTACATAGTCAGTGTAAGGAAGCGCCCTCTCTCAGCAGCCAAATGTTTCTGCGTCATGAGAGTTCCTGAACTCTTTCACGCCTGTTTATTGGGCCATCCTAAGTAATTAACAGATACAAAGACAGGGTCTCCTAAAAATGTAGACCTTCAGCTCAGCGACCTTCCTTGCACTTAGATTAATTCCTGAGGGTTGTTGGCAACGTGCGACTTGTGAGCATGTCCTTACCTCTCTCAGGGCCTCGATTTCCCCATCTGTAAAAAGGAAGGGGTTGAACTAAATGATTTGCTATCTGAAAGGTTTCTTCTTGCTCTGACAAGTCTAGAATTCCTTGACTTAGAACTCAGGGCATTTATTTCAGGATAGTCTGTTGAAATAAAAACGAAAAAAAAAAGGTCCTTGGTTTTATCCATTTATTTATTTTTAATATCCTTAAACTTCCCAGCCCTTTTTAACACTGGGCGACTACACAAGAAACCAGACAACAGTGCAGCACAGCTAGATGGCCTTAAAATGTTCCACCACAGTGATAAAAATATGGTTTATCTGTTATTTAATAGTGACATCTAGTGGCCTTTCCTTATAGAAGACTAAGTTACGCATTTTCCTGTTAACTCATCCTAAGCTCAGCTGCTTCTACTGCAGACATTCACTCAACAATCTTTTATTCATCGCTTGCTTTATGTCAAACATTGTGCCAGGCCCCAAGGGGCTTACAGCAATAAATGCTAACATGAGCCCTGTGTCCCCAGAGCTCATGGTCCAATGGGGGAGGCAGACAACAATCATGGCACGGTGTAAAGAATGCGCCAATGGGAGAATGCCAGGGCAACAGGAGCAGAGGAGGGATGCTTAACTCTGCCTGGTAGGTCAAGGAAGGTTTCATGGAAGAGGCAATGTTTGAGCTGAGTTGTGAAGGAGTTTGCCAAGTAACCTACAAAGGACAGGTAGAAGCCATTCAAAATAGCTGTCATGCCATCTGCAAAGGCAGGGGCCTGTGGGACAGTTGCCTGGGACCAATTTGGAAAACGAAGAGTGCTTTTGTATACCTGGAGCATAGAGTGTAGAGCAGAGTTTCTCCATCTTGGCACTGTAGACATTTGGGGCTGGATAGTTCTTTGTTGTGGAGGGCTGCCCTGTGGATTGTAGGATGTTTAGCAGCATTCCTGGCTAGAGGCCAATAGTACCTCCCCCTAGCTGTGACAACCAAAAATGTTTCCAGATATTGCCACATGTCCCCTGGGGGGTAAAATCACCCCTGGTTGAGAACAACTAGTGTAGAGGGAGCTTGCTAGAGATAAGGCTGGAGACAGAGGTGGTGACTGGGCCCCACAGAGTTATGTCCAGCATGTGGAGAAGTTTGGCCTTTGTGTCGTAGTTGATAGGGAGCCGTTGAGAGATCTTAACTAGAGAATGATAAGTGAGGTGTGTGCCATGGGGAGGTGTGGAAGGACCGTGAGACTGGAGGCAGGGAGGCGGACTGTGAACCTGCTGCAGTGATCCAGTAGAGAAGTGACCAGGGCCTGAACCTACTCAGTGGTGGAAAGGATGGCAGAATCAACATGCCTTGGGAAATGTTTATATGTCTGTGGTGAGAAAGAGAGAAGTCAAGGATGACCCCTGGGCTTCTTGCTTGCATAACTATTGGTTGCTATTGTTGTTTCCACAAGTGCTTATTAGTGACAGAAAAAAGTTGGCCTCGACTTGTAGAGGGCAGCAAACCTTTCACTGTATTATGCCTCTAAAAGCCCTGTGGGCTTACAGAGACATCAAAACAGTGAGTCATTAAATTTACCCAGGTAACTAGTGGACTGTCATGACTCCAATTTAAAGATATGATACCTGGTCATCTTAATTAAGTGCCACGTTTGGTCACAAGATAGTTCTGTCTAATTACCACTAACTGAAACAGGCTGAGATGTAAATGTGATTTTCCTGCGGCTGAGTTTGGCATAATTATTTAAAATTAAATCAATCCATTCACCAGCACCCTTCAGGTTTGTGTCACCCTGAGAAGGTTTCCAGAAGCTACTACAGGCCTACTGTCACCTGCATCTTGTTCTGTTTTGATCAATGCCTGGATACAGACATTGCCAACAGAACAAGAAGGTATAGTGAAGATATGGGGGGATAGAATCAGAATCCCGATGTGTTTTGACAGGCTTAGACTTACTCTAACTAGAAATTAAACAGGGCCACAAAAACAACTGCGTCAGTCCAGGATGAAGTGGGTTTGATTTCAAAATGGTGCATGTGTGAAAGAACAGAAGATTTTAGTTGACTGTGTATGACTGGTGTGGCTTGGCTGCCAAAAAGGCTGATGTGATCTGAGGCCACATTAAGGGAAATGGTGTCTAGAATGAGGGAGGTAATAGACTGCCCCTTCTTGTCAGAAGTTACTTGTCAGACCATGGCTGAAGGGCCACGTTCAGTAAAGTGGAATACATTCAGAGGCGAACAACAGTGTTGAGAGCAGCTGAAAAACATTTAACATAAAGAAGAGAAGCCTGGGGAGGTGGCATAAATGCTGTTTGCAAATATCTGAACCCATGCATGTGGCTACCCTGAAGCAGACCCACATGGTCAAGAACTACCACTTACTGCTGACAACTCCCATATATTTACCTTAAGCCCAGATGGCTCTCTGAGTGTTAGATCTGTCCATTCCACTCCCTACCAGCCATCTCCATTTGGAAGTCCCATGGGCACCTAAAACTTTCCTCCAGAAACCTAGGAGGCATACTGAGCCCTTCCTCCTCTCTCTCCCCTACATTCATTTTACTGCCAAGTCTTGTTAATTCTACCTCCTAAATATTTCTCTGGAGTCCCTGTGTGGTGCAAACAGTTAAACACTGAGCTGCTAACAAAAATGTTGGAGGCTTGAGTCCACCCAGAGGCACCTAAGAAGAAAGGCCTGGCAATCTACTTTTGAAAAATCTACTTTTGAAAACCCTATGGAGGCAACAGAGCAAAAAGGAGAGTCAGGAAGAGGAGGAGGAAATGGAATGTGTGGCTAATTGCCTCCATAAACAACTACCTCCTTTGCCATGAGACCAGAACGGGATTGTGCCCGGATATCATTACTGAACATTTGGATCAAAGATTCTATAGAAGAATCCTGACCAAAAGGAGGAAAATGCAGAACAGAATTTCAAATTCTCATGGACTCCAGACTTTCTGGAGCCATGGAGGCTGGATGAACCCCTAAAACTATTCCTCTGAGATCATCTTTAAACTTTAAACCAAGAACAACCCCTGAAATCTTCTTAAAACCAAACAGTAGTTTATCTTAACTAGTAAAAAATGTCTGCCTTGAGCATTATGCTCTTTTAAGAACTCTTTTAAGAACTGTCTATATGGGATCAAATTGACAACAGCAACTAGAAAGATTAGATAGGAAGCTTATGGGGCAGTGATTTTATGTTAACGAGGGAGGAACAACTCAGAAAAGGAAGGTTTTTGCGAGTCAGAATTGACTCAACAGCAGCTAATTTCTAAAAAAATATTTCTCTAGTCTGCCCTTTCTTCCTCTTTTGTCTCACCTTCTGTAATAGCCTCTTAACTCATTTCAAAAACTCCATCTCCACCCACTGTACAAGGTGATCTTTCTGAAGCACAGATCTTATCATGTCACTCCCCTGCTTAAAACCATTCAACGACGTCCCTGTTGCCTACAGAATAAAGCCTAAATTCTTTAATATGGCATCTGAGACTTTTCACGACCAGGCCCTGGCTCGCTGTCCATCCTCAATCCCCGCCATTGCGCTATTACTCCTCAGTCAGACTTTCAGTGTGCTTCCCCCACACACAACAGGCTAGTGTATGCCTCCGTGCCTTTGCTCATGCTGATCTTTCTGCCTCAGACTCCTTTCCTCTCTTCTTGCTTAATTCTTCTTTGTTTTTCAAGATAAAGCTCCAGGACCCCTTCCCATATCTTTACACTAGGCTAGGAATCACTGCTAGGGGCTTTCTTTTCATCCTGTACTCGCTCCAGTCATTAATAACACATTATATGGAAATGCTCTCGTTAGGTTCCTGGGTCTTATCCCTGTCTGTAAGCCCAGTGCCTGACTCAGTGCCTGGCATACACTAGATGTTGAGAGTAAGCCAGGCCTGCAGTGAACTGACCACTGGCAGAGGGCCACCCATGTCTCTGTGCCTACTTGCCTATCAGGTTGGGCTTTCACATCCTCTGTTGTTCTAGGTAGGAAGACCACTCCTCCGACATTTTCCTAGCAACTCTCCTCTCAGAATCATAGGCATCCTGGTTCCTTTGCCCAACCAAGCCTCCAAGGTGTGATTCTTACCCACCACCAAGGCACAACACAATTCGGGAGGCCACTGGACCCTCCTGGAGGCCTACCCTTTACCAGCTCTTCCTTTTCAACCCATGAGATCATTTTGTCAAGCAGCATCAAGTGCTTCCAGTTAAGGCAGTGTGGGCCCCCGGGACTATATTGCCTGGAAGAAGGGGCAATTACTGAGTCGTCAGAGCAAGTGTCATCTTAATATCTAGGGTAGCTGCGTGTGTGTGCATGGGTGTGTGTGTGTGCGTGTGTGCATGCACAGTGCTTGTGTGCATGTACAGTGCCTGTTGCTTTTGGGTCGATTCCAACTCATGGTGACCCCATGTGTTAGAGTAGAACTGTGTTCTGTAGGGTTTTCTTGGCTGTAATCTTTATGGAAGCAGATTGCCAGGCCTTTCTTCTGTGGCATCACTAGGTGGGTTCGAACCGCCAACCTTTAGGTTAGTGGTCGACTGCAAACTGTTTGCAGCACCCAGGGGCATGTGTGTGCAGGCCCCTCTAATTTCTCTATTGCAGTGATAATCCTTGCAGTGTAGAGACTGAGGCTGCCCACATCAAACCACCCTCAAGATATGCGTACAACAAGCCCTTCAAATTGAAGATGTACTGGATTCACACATCCCTAATACTAGAGACTCTCTGAAGGTCTGTCTCTGCCTCTCTGCGTTGCCTCCCCTCTCTCTTTCCATATGGGAGTGGTGCTTACAAAACCCTGATCCTGACCCTGACGGTGCTGCTTGGGCTCTGTCTGCTCTGAAAGACAAAGGCGAGTTTGTAGGAAGGTGAGCCTCAGACTTGCACTGTGGTGCACTCTAGGATTTACCAGAAGATGTCACTGTAGGCTTAAAGCAGAAGAACAAGTTAGGTGAGGACTGTCAGTTAAGCATGAAGGTGACTCCATAATGGGGTTCTAAAACACCCAGCAGCCCCCATTACAATGCATGCCTGGAAAAACTGGTTGAAAGGTTAATCCAAATGTGTCACTGGACTTAATAAATTTGTTTTTTCCCAAATAATCAGACTAATCGCCACTAAACTATTACCTCAGGCCTAGCATAAAGGCTCGATAAATATGTACTAAATGAATGAATGAATACCAAAACTAGGAGAGGAAGGAGGGAGCCCATTGGTCCAGTAGTCATCTTTGTTGACAAAGGCTATCAGGGAACAAAAGTTGCTGCTCTTTGGCAGTGGGCTTTTACAGAGATGAATGTTAGTGACATCAGCAATGTCAGGTCTTAGGAAAAGGAGTAAGATAGTGAAGGTGGCCTTAGACCCTTTCTATCATCACTTCCAGATGCTTCTCCTGTGCCCAATGCTTGTTTACTCCAGAAAAACTTACAAGGCAATTTAAAAAAAAAAAAACAACCTTCCTGTGATTTTTTTTCAAAGCACTTGAAAGAGTATGTAGTTTTTATATAAAGAGGCATGCCCTTCCAGTCCCCAACTCCCTCTTTCCTGTTCTTAGAATAATTCATTAAATAAGCAGTTATTGAGATTCTTCTCCATGCCAGTGTAAAAGCTAAGGTGCAAAGCTGGAATGGATGGGATGAGCATTCTTGAAGAATAGGCCAAAGCCCCTGTCCTGTAAAACATAGAGTTTAAGAGAAAATACAAACAAGTGATTACAATTCAATATCAAAAGTGTTTTAACAAAGGCCAAGTGTGGAAGTGCTGTGGTGACATGGAGGAAGAAGGGATGGCTGGCAGCAAGCAGTGGGAATACATTGTTAAAGAAGTGATGGCACTTGAACCAGAACTTGAAGGATGAGTAGAATTTGCCAGTCAAAGAAGACGGAAGGCCATGCCTGGCAGGGGAGACAACCATGCACAGTATATAGGCATTTCTATGCCAGGATGCCTGAGTCACTGGAAGCCCAAGACTTGGGAGACATGTTTCCTCAGAGGACACCAGCCAACAGACCCAGCCACGTGGTTAAGTAGGTTTCCTCTGGCTTCACATGTGTATGTACAGAACCACCACTCCCTCAGATGGAGTCTTAGTCTCCTGGGGCTGCCATAGCAAAATACCACAAAGTGGGTGGCTTTAGAGAATGGAAATGTATTGTCTCACAGTTCTGGGGGCTGGGAATCTGAGATCAGGATGTCAGCGGTGTTGATTCCTTCTGAGGCTCTGAGGGAGAATCTGTTCCAGGCCTCTCTTATAGCTTCTGGTAGCTCCAGGCATTCCTTGGCTTGCAGCTACAGTTCACATGGTATCCTTCCTCTGTCTCCCTGTCTCTGTGTATCTTCTCCTCTTTTACAAGGACACCATATAGGATTAGAACCTGCCCTGCTCCAGTATGACCTCATGTTAACCTAACTGATAACATTTCAAAGACCCGATTTTCAAACAAGCTCATGTTGACAAGCACCAGAGGTTAGGATTTCAACCCTTTATCTTTTTTGGGGGGAAACATAATTCAGTCCATAACAAATGGCAATGAATAAAATTCAGAAAAGTTGCAAGCTGTTCCTCAAGTTTCATTTGCTGAGGAAACTAAATGCTAATATTTAATGATTGTTATTATTTTTCTTTCCCAATATGCTCTTTCGTGACTTCATCCTTCCTCCACTGTACCTGAGTGGAAACTCATTTCTTATTAAAAACACAACTCCAGGCTCGTTTCTCCTCTTGAATGTGCCTGATCACATCATAGATCTCAATGTTTCTGGTGTGTGTGTGCCCGCCGTGTAGGTGAGGAGTGTGTGGAGGTGTGGTTTAAATGTTTGCTAGTCCGCTATTTGGGCACTGAACTTTATTCAGTTTGCAGCTCAAAAGAAAAGACAGTCACACAACAAAGCCTCCACATTTGCTAGTACCCAGGCATCCTTTCAGTGGGTAAAGAAAAGGAGCATTTTGAAGGTGATAGAGTTAACTTTCCTATGCTAGGAATATTCTCATGTGAGTAAAGGCTGAAAACCGAGGTAGTAGCTTACATAGATGCCATTGGCAGCTACCATGTCTATTTCAGTCAGTGACTAACCACAGTGTTTATTTCTGGAGGCCCTAGGCTGCTCTGCCTGTCTCTACATTCCACTCCTATAACGTATGAGCTATGATGTTACGCCAGCAGCCAGAATCAGAAGCTTCGTAGCAGGCACTCTTTCATCTGAGTTTTTGTTTTTTAATAAGATACCTAGATTAGACTGGGTATTGGAAAAAATGCTTTTATATATTTGGTAAGAAAGATTAGGATTTGAACTCACTTATCAACTCCATATCACTTCAGTAAATCACTTGCTTCCACTGAGTCTCCATTTCATGATCAGTTGATGGGAGTTTAAGGGTGGGGAGTGTGAAATAAAATGGTGGCCCACTTCCCCAATGAGGTCATTGGGAGGATTTTGTCATTGGTTGGAGGGGGAGAGCAAGAGAGAAAGGGGAAAGGTGGGATGAAAAACGACAGGGCCTATGTACCCCGGACCTAACCTTTTCATACCTGCGTTAGCTGCAGTATCAGCAAGTTCGGTGAAAGAAGTAGCTGTCTGGGTGAACTAGTGGGACACAGAGAGGGGATCTCAGCACAGTTCATAGGACAAATACCGCCAGATACCCAACATCCCCCTTTTGCCTTCCTTACTGGTCATTGAGCATCACATATGCCATGCACCTCCCTGACTGAACCTAGGTCACACACATCCCTGACTACTGGTCTTTGTGCTTCTTCCATAGGAACTTCCACTATATCACCATACTCCGAGACCCAGTGTCCCGCTACCTGAGTGAGTGGAGGCATGTTCAGAGAGGAGCGACATGGAAAGCGTCCTTGCATGTCTGTGATGGAAGGCCCCCAACCTCCGAGGAGCTTCCCAGCTGCTACACTGGTGATGACTGGTCTGGCTGCCCCCTCAAAGAGTTCATGGACTGTCCCTATAATCTAGCCAACAACCGCCAGGTGCGCATGCTCTCTGACCTGACCCTGGTAGGCTGCTACAACCTCTCTGTCATGCCCGAAAAGCAAAGAAACAAGGTCCTTCTAGAAAGTGCCAAGTCGAATCTGAAGCACATGGCATTCTTTGGCCTCACTGAGTTTCAGCGGAAGACCCAGTATCTGTTCGAGAAAACCTTCAACATGAACTTTATCTCACCATTTACCCAATATAATACCACTAGGGCCTCGAGCGTAGAGATCAATGAGGAAATCCAAAAGCGTATCGAGGGACTGAATTTTCTGGATATGGAATTGTACAGCTATGCGAAAGACCTCTTTTTGCAAAGGTATCAGTTTATGAGGCAGAAGGAGCATCAGGAGGCCAGGCGGAAGCGTCAGGAACAACGCAAGTTTCTGAAGGGAAGGTTCCTTCAGACCCATTTCCAGAGCCAGGGTCAGAGCCAGAATCAGAGTCAGAATCCAATTCTGAATTCGAATCCTAATCAGAATCTGACTCAGAATCTGATTCAGAATCTGATTCAGAACCTGACTCAGAGCTCGAATCAGAAGGAGAACCGGGAAAGCCAGAAGCAGAACCCAGGCCAAGAGCAGAGTGATGGCAGCACCAGCAATGGCACCAATGACTACATAGGCAGTGTAGAGAAATGGCGTTAAATGGCTCAGAAAGGCTTTTGCCCACTTCTCCCAAAGCGCCAGTAAAAATATGGCAAATCTTAAAAGATGAGAGTGTCCAAACACATCCTGCTTCCTTAATTTGGGAAGTTAAAAAAAAAATTAAGATGTTGCCTTTACAGTTGCCTTTCAATTAAATGTTATACTGTGTGTGGGTAAAACAAATCTCAATATGTAATTAAATTGTCTTCTTTTGGTTTGGGGGGACTATTTATGAAATCCAAAAGTCAAACCAGACTTACCAGAAATTGCTGTTTAGATATTTTGAGAAGTTCTTAAATTAGTTATGGAGACAAAATGAAAATATAAAATGTTACCGTTTAACTTATGGCTAAGAAATGGACTTCAAATTATTCATAACACACTGTTAAAACCCAATCTTGGAAGCAAACAGCTTTTCCAGGGGTGAGCATGAACAGAAACATAAATTAAAGGAAACACAAAACCTTTCATTTTCTTCTGATTTGTAACGAGGAATCTATTTAAATAGAATAACAGCTAATGGCAAATTTTACCAAATTGTAAAACATGAAAAATTTCTCTCCCAAATATGGGTGGTTTTATGTAAAAATATTGGCTTTTCAAGTAGAACAGAACTCATATCTTGTTATTTTAGAGATGTTTAAAATTTTAAACTTTTTCTACCTTCTGCTGTTTAAAGGTTTTAAACAGGGTGTCTCTCATATTAAACAAAATACTTTTTTTTTCTTCAAATAGAATATCAGTGTTAAGATCTAATTTCCAGACACTTTTAGGGCACTGTAATTTCAACAATTCCGAAATCTTTTTGGCGCTGCTTCTCATTCATTTTAAGGCTTCTCCGATTTGTGCTCATTCCAAATTACCCATTTATAGAATCTTTCTTCATCATCTAAATGCTGTGTTGCTGAATTTATCGTGGTATATAATCCTGGATTCAAGTCAGGAATTTCTTTCTATAGAATTGTCTTAACAATGTTTGTGTAGTGAGGTCCTTATCAAGAAACTCTTGAACCGGATAATGTGTCTTAAAAGATTGCTGAATTCATTCTTGATCAGATAGAATTGAACCTGAATGTGAACCGTTATATACTTTTTGTCCATCTTTATTGTGATACTTCCAGTGGGCTGGCTGTCTCTAGCCCATTGGTTCTTTTTTGTGTTGACAGATTGTAGACGATTACAAGAGCAAACATGGTAGAAGCAGCAGTAGGACAGGCAGAGTTCTTCAGTAACACCAAAAGCTGTACCTCGGTATTTTGGGTTAAGCCTTCTCCCAGATTTTGTTTGAAGGAAGGACAAAGGGAAAGAATATTCTGCCTTGAGGTTAAGTAGCAGGAGCATATGAGTTGAGGAGAGTGATTTGGTATAGTGTAAGTCTATGCAAAAATCCTTTTAAGTTGTCACTTATGAATTGAGCAAGGTAAAAAAAATGATATGTAGTTTATCGTGCTATCTAGCATCATGATTTTGGACAGTTCCCATTTTGTAGGTTTGGCTACACTTTTGTAAGGACTTACATTAACCCCTTGCCTGTCAGTCAAACAAGGTGACTAGAAGTGGCATTTCTGTTTTCAGGAGAGACGTGCTTAGAGGTGTGACCATGAAGTCACATCTTGTACAATCTGCTCATTTGCATGATCTGGTTTCATCTGTAATAATATGGCCACAAGCTGGATAAAAAGCTGAGTATTTAGATTTAAAAACGGGATTTCCTTGACTCTGCGTTTGTATCAGTATATCTAAATTTTGTTTGGTCTGATAGTATTGCAGTCCTGGGAATTTTGAGAATTGGAAAACTAGAAGGAAATTAAAAAAAAATCAAACACACCTGGAAATCAAAGTATTTTTGAGTGAAATATTTTGTGTACAGTGTGTTTTTAAAAATAAAGATTGTGTATATCATTACGGTATTTCAGTTTTGTTTAATTTTTATTGAAAATGTTTGTTCTTAAAATGGATAGGTACCGATGGAAAGCAGGACGAAGCCCGAGCCAGTGGAAACGCTTGTTCTGGAAAAAGCATTTTGTGTTATTGCTGTGGTGTGCATGGTTTCCAGAGATTAAGTGCATTTTCTCTGTCTATACTGATTATTGTAAATAGGGGATGTTATAACTCTACAGTTTTCTCATGATCATGTAAATCCCATGGTTTCAACTGTAAACATCTGTCCAATGGTATAGCTTTACAAATCCTTCACTGATTTTGTGTAATTTAACAATAGATATGAAATAAAGGTTAAATTACAGGCTCTGCATAATTTCATGATTTCAAGGTTTGCAGCCACTAGACATTGTGACATCCCAGACAAACACAAGATTCTCTTTTTCAAGTTTTCTTGTTTCTCTTGGTAGCCAAACGTGGAAATAGGACAGAGTAGAACTGTTTCTTAGGCTGTAATCTGTATGGGAGCAGGTCTTTTCTCCTGTGGAGCCGCTGGTGGGTTTAAACTGCCAACCTTACAGTTAGCAGCTGAACACTTAACCATTGCACCACCAGGGCTCCTAAAATGGCCTTAGTTTTGGGTATTTCCTTCTGGGAGTCCATGCTTTTTCCTCTTTTGAGTAAAACAAAGTTGTCAATGAAAGACAAAGGTTTGCTATGCAAATGTATGTGTGTTAATTAGCAAGTTATAAATTCCTTGCATATCTAGGAGCATGTAGAAAGGCAAAATAGTGTTCTTTATTTCCTATCCATCCCCTCTACCCACAGGGTGGAAGATAAAGATAAGCATTAAAGTATTGGCTTTTAAAGTCATTAACACAACTTGCTTTAATTATATTCAATGTGCATATTTTTTCAAGCACACTCTTGTGGTTATGACTCTGGATAGGAAAGAAGAGTCCTTGCTCTTTTTCAAAGGGAATTTAGATTCCTGTTCCAAGGGACCAGAGGGAGGGAAGACACAAATTTGGGGGTGGGGGTTAACTATACTCAGCCTGTAAACTATTTGTACATATGAGATTTTGCCCATCAACTGCTTATTGAGCAGTAATTGGGTGGTCAAAGGTCCTGATGTATAAAGGTCTCAGGCCCCTTAAGACGAAAGTGGGGGCCAAGAATTTGAAACATTTAGCAAATAAAGGCTGCATTTCTTCTCCCTAAAAACCAGTTGCTGTGGAGTTGATTCCTACTCATGGTGACCCCATGTGTGTCAGAGTAGAACTGTGCTCCACAGGGTTTTCAGTGGCTGATTTCTGGGGAGTAGATCACCAGGCCTTTCTTCCCAGGTGCCTCTGGGTGGACTCCAACCTCAAAGCTTTGGGTTAGCTGCCAAGTATGTTAACCATTTATGCTACCCAGGGACTTTTCCTTCTACCTGTTGCCATTGGGTCGATTTTGACTCATAGTGACCTCATGTGTTGCACAGTGGAACTGCCCCATAGGGTTTTCTTGGCTGTAATCTTTACAGAAGCAGATCACCAAGTCTTTCTCTTGTGGAGCTGCTGGGTGCATTCAAACCGCCAACCTTTCAGTTAGCAGCAGAGCCCTTAACCATCGTGCCACCAGGGCTCCATTTTCTTTCCCCCTAGGAGAGGGTATTCTTGAAGAGGAGGGCACTCCCACTGAAGTGGGGAAAAGGTAGAAGACCTGCACGTGGCGTCAGCACACAGTATCAGGGTTGGCTGCTAAGGAAATGGGCTACTGAGTTAGCACAGAAAAGAGCTAGAATGATGAAATAATCATTTGGCCCAATGCCTAAGGACTTGAGCAGGATTCTCAATAGGAGTTATAACCAAGTAAGAGCAGGGCTACCTTGGGTGGTAGGGGGTGATCTAAAAGAGCTGTTACACTTGGAGGGAAGGCTTCCTCCCATGGGGCGTGAAAATTAGCATTAAAGGACCACAAGACAGGCTCGGGACAGTTGCAGGTTACAAAGGATGCAGCCAAGAACAACAAAATAGTTCAGGTTGGTTACGTGCAAGCCCCAGCTTTCTTGCACTGTTCTAAAGTCATTGTTGCTGACACTTGAAAGTTGGGAAGGTAGACTTTGGGGTAGGAGTAACACTTTCAGTGTAAGTGGCCATCTGCAGTGGGCCGGGAATTCTTTCTCTCTTGCCTTCACCACGGATTGAATTAAGCAAACAAGCAAAAACGGGCTGTTTTGTTGAGAATACTAACAAGAAAGACAGTATGCTGACTCCAAATGTAACCCCCCCCCCCACGACTGTGGAATAAGGCAATTATAGTTTATCAAAAAGGAGCCCTGCTGGTGCAACAGTTGAGTGCTCGGCTGCTAACCAAAAGTTTGGCTGTTCAAACGCATCCAGCACCTCTGTGAAAGAGACCTGGCCATCTGCTCCCATAAACATTCCAGCCTAGAAAACCTTATGGGGTAGTTCTACTCTGTCACAAGGGGTCTCTATGAGTTGGAATTGACTCAAAAGCACCTAACAACAAGTCTTTCAAATAGTAAGAATGAGGTGATCCAATGGTTTTGAATGTCAAAGGAATTGGATCGACACCTCAAAATCTCCAGAATAAATTTATAACACACCACTCAGCACTCAGACCTTCACAAATATAGGAAGCTCTCAGAATAGCAGGGAAAATGATGTTGAAAACAAAGCAAATCAGCTGTTTCTCAGTGCGAATTGCCCTGCTCTGAGCAGCTAAAACAGGGGTGCACAAACTACACCCTGGGGCCAAATCCAGCCCTCTGCCTGTTTTTATAAATAAAGTTTTATTGGAACACAGCCATACTCATTTGTTTACTTTTTTTTTTTTTTGGTTGCTTTCACACTACAAGCGGCAGAGTTGGGTAGTTGTGACAAAGACCATGTTGCCCAAAAGGCCTAAAATATTTTGTATCTGGCCCTTTAGAGAGAAAGTTGGCAAACCCCTGAGTTAGAGAGCTAATAAAAATTTCCCAAAAGGTGATAACTTGGAATCGACTCAAACAACCTACTTCCCAATAACACAACACAGCACAAACAACATTTATTGAGCTCCTCTGCATGCAAGTCACTGCGTTAAGCCTGAGGGCGGAGGAGCACCTGATCTTTTTTCTCAGGAATGGGGAAATCTAAACCAAATGCTGTGGCAGCAAATATAGCTGAAATCTCAATTAGCTCTTCAGTAGTCTTAGATACTTGATGTCCGCCAGTTTCTTGGTGTATGTGTCTGTGTCTGTGTCTGTGTGTGTGTGTGTGTGTGTGTGTGTGTGTGTGTAATCACATGCCTGTAAAAAATGAAAACAATACAGAAGTATGTAAACTAAAAAGTAAAGATACCTATACGACTCCCACTTCCCAAGAAAAACTGATGTAATGTGATTTCTTTCAGACTTCTTTGTTCTATTTACATTCACATATAATCTCTCTCCACACACACATGTACACAACCCCCACACATATATCATATTTATAACAAAAATGAAGCTGTATTATTCTGATTGTTACTTAATTTTCTTTTCTTTTTTAGCTCACCAGTGTATTGTGTCTTTCCTGCTAAAACAGGAATAGTGAATGGTTTACCCAAAGCCCCCCAGATAATTACTGCTTATGTTAAAGGTTGAGAGTGTAAACTCTGAATCCAGACTGCCTGGGTTTGAATCCTAGTTCCACTACTTGCCAGCTGTGTGACCCTGGGGAAGTCACTTAACCTCTCTGTACCTCAGTTTCCTCACCTGTAAATGGAGATAGTAATAGTACCAATCTCAGAGGGAGGTTCTGAGTATTAAATGGGCTAATATTTGTACGGCGCTTAGAACAGTGCCTGGTACAGAATAACCCTTACATGTGTTAAATAGTGTTCTCATTATTATTGCTATTAGCATGAAGGCTAGATGACTACTGAATACCCATGTCTTCAGCAGCTAAGGACTGACTCTGAGATCAAAAATTGAAAATACTGGCAAGAAAATAAGCAAAAAATAGTATGTGTCCTATTAGGACTAAATAAAACCTCTAAAAAGATTGCATATAAAAAATTAAAAATTGTGCATATATATAAAACCGAGCTCTTAACCACTGCAGCACTAGGGCTCTTATATATATATATATATATATATATATATATATATAAGCCTTGGTTGCACAGTGGTTAAGAGTTTGGCTGCTAACCAAGAAGGTTAGCAGTTCTAATCCACCAGCCATTGCTTGGAAACACTGTGGGGCAGTTCTATTCTGGCTTATAGGGTCGCTGTGAGTCGGAATCCACTCAGCGACAACGTGGGTTATTCTGCTTAGACAAGGATGACTCACTTCCAGCCCCCTCCCCTCCTCACCCACCTCCCAGCACTGCCAGAAAGCAGGCCTGTCTGCAGAGGAGATCAGAGAGGGCTCCAATGGACTAGCTGCCTCTCTGACAGGGCTGGCATGGTGCCTGGAATTCCCACACTCCCAGTCTCTACTCTGGGTGAGAGGAATGTGTCCAGAAGACCCTATTAAAATGCATATATGCCACCTAGGAGGGAGGGGGAAGAGTAACCCATTAAAAATTAGCACATATTCCTTTATCAGATTAGCAGTCACGAAGTGCCCTCGGGGAAGGGGACACACATCTCTGGTAAATTCAGTTAGCCCACTTCTGTTTAAAAAAAGAAAAGAAACAGAAAGGTTTGCTTATATCCCATTTGAATTTGTAAATTTTGGTTTTGTTGCCTTAAGGGCAGGATAGGGTTCAATAATCCTCATCAAATCTCATTAAGTTGTATAAGTACTATTCTATTACGCCTGGTTAAATCTTGTGACTTCACTAATCTCGGTAAGACTTAATGACTCTTAGCTGGGCCTAAGAAAAGTTTAACAGTTTTTGTGACTTAAAAATGCTTGACTGGGTTTCATGTGACTTATGAGGACCTGAGAGGAATTGTCAAGTCTTAAAAGAGTGCTATATCATAGCTAAGGAGCCCTGATGGCACAACAGTTAAGGTTAAGCACTCAGCTGCTAACTGAAAGGTTTCTCAGGAGAAAGACCTGGCCATCTGCTTCCACAAAGATTGTTGTTGTGTGCCATCAATCCAATTCTCAACTCATAGCGATCCTATAGGACAGAGTAGAACTGCCCCATAGAGTTTACCAAGAAGTGGCTGGTGGATTGGAAGTGCTGACCTTTTGGTTAGCAGCCATAGCTCTTAACCACTGCACCACCAGGGCTCCAACTGACTGGTCAAGATAAATGGGATTTATCAAGAATGAGCTTCACCTAACAAGGACTAACAGGCGTCAGTACTTCTCAAGTTTCCCACCACTTCCCAGTGACAGTTGCAGTTGAAAACCCGCTTTCACCCAAACTCCTGGGCGCTTTTCAGGGCAGTCTTCACTTTGATTTCCCAGCACTCCCAGTCAGGCCTCTACGTTGCCCACCTAAATGGCCATAATAACTTCTTTACTATCCTCCTGTCTTCAGCCTCTTTCTTGACCACTAGGCTCAGCTTCCAAAAACTATTTCTCAAAACCTGAGCCGCAGACCTGGGGCATGAGAATCCTCTTTGGTGTGTTTGTTTAAAAATGCAGATGCCTTGGGCCCCTCCGCAGTCATTCTGAATCAGAATCTGCGGGTTGTAAAGTGAAAGACTCTGCCTTTTCAGTGAGATGCCAAGTGATTCTATGATGCTCACGAAAGTTGGGAAGTTGCTGTCCTAGAGCATAGCTCTGATCACAGCACTGCCATCCCTGGAAAACTTTGGGGCTCTCCATTGCTTGCAGACCAAAGTGCATCCCCCTCAGCTCAATGCACAAAGTTCTCTACAACCTAGGTCTCTGGGTGGCACAAGCGATTTGCAATCGGCTGCCAACCTAAAGGTTGGTGGTTCAAATCCACCCAGTGGAACCACAAAAGAAAGGCCTGGTGATCTGCTTCTGTAAAGATTGTTGTTGTGTGCCATTAAGTTGATTTTCGACTCTTTGGGACTCCATGTGACAGAGTAGAACTGCCCTATAGCTTTTCCTAAGCTATAATCTTTACAGAAGGAGATCACTAAGCCTTTCTCCCACAGAGTCACTGGGTGGGTTCGAACCACCAACCTTTCAGTTAGCAGCCAAGTGCTTAAACACTGTGCCATCAAGTCTCCTTTTCGTAAAGATTACAGCTAAGAAAACCCTATGGAGTTGTTCTACTCTGTAACACATGGGGTCACCATGAGTCGGAATCAGCTTGACAGCAATAAGTTTGGTTTTTTGTTTGTTTTCTACAGCCTGATCCCTGCTGCTCTTGTCTCAGGCTCACCATTGAATACCACCCTACAGGAACCTTCTTTTGCAATGAAAGTGCTTTACTCCTTGTCCCAGGCATGGACCTTCCAAAATGAATTTGAATGGGAGTTTATCAGGTATCATGGCTGTCTTAATCAGCTAGCACTGCTATAACAGAAATACCACAAGTGGATGACTTTAACAAAGAAATTTATTTCCTCACAGTAAAGTAGGCTAAAAGTTCAAATTCAGGGCATCAGCTCCAGGGAAAGGCGTTCTCTCTCTGTCAACCTTCTCATCAATGTTCCCCCGGTCTAGGAGCTTCTCCGCGCAGGGACCCCGGGTTCAAAGGACACTCTCTGCTCCCGGCACTGCTTTCTTGGTGGTATGAGGTCCCCCTGTCTCTCTGCTCACTTCTCTCTTTTATATCTCAAGAGATTGCCTCAGGACACAATCCAGTCTTATAGATTGAGTCTTGCCTCACTAACAGAACTGCAGCCCATCCTCCCTCATTAACATCATAGGGGCAGGATTTACAACATATAGGAAAATCACACAATACCAGGAATAATGGCCCAGCCAAATTGATACACACATTTTTTGGGGGACATAATTCAATCCATGACAATGGGTATACAAACTTTTAAGTAGGCTGATTGACATCTTAATAGAGTTTTAATGAACTCTAATAAGCCTTGGCAGGTCAAAAGCAAGTGGCAGCCAATTAGAGCAAGCAAGTACAATGGGTGAGAGTTTCCACCCCTGAATGCTCCCGTAAACAGCAGAGGAAGCCAAGCCCAGGGAGACACAGTTCAAACTGGTGGAGCCTCCATGAAGTATGAAAATTTGTGGGTCACGTGGGTCATATTGTCAGCTCTTCTGTATTTCTTGCTTGATTCTCATACCCGGGGACTCCACACCCCACTTGGAGGCTAGGCCAGTCCCAGCCTCTGGAGCAAGCCCATCCTGAGTCTAGAGGCATTTACTTAACCATTTCTAGCTGCTTGACCTTGCGTCCAGCTTCTGGGAACCTGATTTCTGTTTGTTGCCCATTCATTTGACAAGTCTGCATAAAGTACTTTACTGGGATGCCAGCCCAGTGCAGCAGGAAGCTGTGCAAGGAGGACCAAGGAAGCCTTATTAAGAAGGTGATTTATCAAGAAGTCATATCCCTTCACCCCATTCCCAGGGCCAACAGCTCTGCTCTAAATCCCTGTGAATGAGGCCTTGGTAGAGCTGCCTGCCTTGTTGACTCTCTTGCTCACAGGGTCCCTCTTGCTGACCTGTTTGTTAGACTAGCTGCTTGCTTCCCTCTGACTGGCCCTTCCTGTTTCCAGGGACTTGCCCACATCACCACCTGTAGCTGATCACCATGTGTTGTGGAAATGGTGTTCCCGAAAGTCGCCTTGGGCTTCCATGGCCTGGGACTGGGAGCTGTTCTTTTCCCTGCCCTGTATCTACTCCTGTTTCTGTCCAACCCCCAGACATGAAGATGAGCACTAAACTGCCTAGGACCTGGGTGAAGTCACACCTCTGCTCAGCAAGCTTTCTAGGTTAAGGAGAGACAGTATCCGCCTCCTTCCTGGACCCCAAATGCTGCACCAGTGGCCCTATGTATAATTCAAGGACCATGCACCCTAGGCTCTCTGCCTTCCTAGCTGGGCAGCTGCAGGAATGCTCCCACAGCACTAGTGGGGCAGGGATACTCTGCTCCAAACCAACTCGGGGACCTGTACCTCTTTAGCCTTGTCAGTAAGTCCCTGAGCCCATACACCCCCTTCCAGCTGTCACTGCAAGCCTAGGGCCAAATAAGAAGCTTCTCTAGCTGCACCAGGAACAACAGCAGCTCAACTCTTTAAGGCTCCAAGGGTCTTGGAGCCTCCAGACCCTGTACTGCTGGTGGAAGAATAGATCACTGTTTCTAGAATGGCCTGAGTGTTGCCACTGCCCTATAACTGGAGCTGAGACTGTATTCTGAATGGTTCAGGATCAATAATGATAACGTTATTTCTTATCATTCCTTTCATTTCTTAAGCATCTGCTATGTGCCAGGTACTGTGATAAGCCCCTCATATATCTCTTAATCCTCATGGCAACCACATGAAGAAAATATTATTTTCTCCCTTTTTTTAGATGGGAATTTGCTGTACATCACACTTCTATTGAGGTAATGACGTTGGGAATTTTCTTTAACTTCACTGTGTATGCTTTTAACAACTGCTACCAACCTAACCAGCCCAGAGATACCTCAGAAGAAAGGTCTGGTGATCTGCTTCCAAAAGGTCACAGCCATTGAAAACCCTATGGAGCACAGGTCTACTCTGACACACAGGTGGTTGCCATGAGTAGAATTCATTCAATGGCAACTGGTTAGTTGTTAGGTATGAGGCATTTGTTGTGCTCTGAGACACAGCCTTAGAGAAGGACTCCTCTAGAGAGCATATTGGAGGTGGTCATTAGTGGCTGTGATTGCTCCAGGGCCAGTGAGGGTCCCCAGTGAGACTGACCTGACTGGGATGAGCCCTGAACCGGCTTTATCTATTCTCATCTGCCTGAGTGCGCTTGACCTGCTTGAGGCTGGTATCTGTTATTCCTGAAAAGACCAGCAGTTACGGGCCTTGCATGGATCCCGGAAATACCACTAAATGCCAGATGCCTGTGCAGGAAAAACGGCAAAAAAAAAAAAAAAGAAGTCTCTGTTCTTCCCCTTGTCCAGTAAACTGGCTCAGAGGATACTTCTTGGTAAGCCCCACGCTGCAGCGCAGCAGGCCGGCCGCTCCTCTTTGCTCAGTGGTCAAGTGGTTGAGCACATGCATCTTCATTCTTAGCAGCAAGCTCTGACGTTTTCCCTGAAAAACGGCAACTACTCACCTGAGGATACTCAACCCACGTTCTTAGAATGGAATTGCCTGGTACCGTTGCCCTTGGACAGGCAGCCTGAGGTCCTCTGATCCTTTAACTCAGTGTTATTAAACCCATAAACATTCTTCAAGGTCTCATAAATGGAAGCAGCCAACCTTGGCTCTTGGTGGCGGGGTTTTGGACCAATAGTTCTGTGCTTTGCTTGCCGCCAATATAATTCTTAGTTCAACTCTGGGGTTTTAGCAATTATTTTTCACGTTCAACAAAATAGTTTTGGTCTCAGGTCTGAGTTCGGCCCTCTGCACTTTATAGACTACATTTCTTATTAAAGACCATTGTTTAGGCATCAGACTATATACACTGTGCTTTTGTAAATAGAAGAGGGAATGCACTCTCCACACCTGGTAGTGAAATGCATGTGGAGAAACAAAAATTCTTTTGAAATCATCGGAAGCATTCTTTTCAATTTCTCTCAGCTCAACACCACCAGACAAACCCGTTACTTTTCTACCTATCTTACACTATTTTGCAGGTTTATTTGAGGCTCAGAGGGGCAAGTGATTTGCCTAAGGTCACACAGGGAAGTAGTGGCAGAGCTGAGACTCGATTTCAGATCTCTCTGAGTCTGGCATGCACAGCAGTGCCCTAATGTTTTAATAAAAGATTTTCAGCGTTCCCATTTTATTTTTTTCTTGCACTCTCTACTCCATTGTCCACTGGTTTTCAGCCTAAAAAAATCGCTTTTTCTGGGATTCCAACCACGATAGGGTAGTGGTAAATAGTTTGGTCTCTGGAGCCAGACTCCCCGAGTTCACATAAACCTGGCTCTACCTCTTATTAGCTGTGTGACCTGGGGAAAGTGACTTCATCTCTCTGGGCCTTACTTTCCTCTTTGCTGAAATTTGTTGTTGTTGTTAGTTGCCGACGAGTCGATTCCGACTCATGATGACCCTGTGTGGCAAAACTGGTTAAGCGCTGGACTACTAACAGAAAGGTTGGCAGTTCACATCCACCCAGAGTCTCCTTGGAAGAGGGGCCTGGCAATCTGCTTCTGCTTCTGAAAGGTCACAGCCTTGAACACCCTGTGGAGTACAGTTCTACTCTGCACACACGGGGTCGCCATGACTTATCCCATAGAGTTGTGGTAATGATTAAATATGGTAAAACATGCAAAGCATTTTAGAACAGAGTGCTGGTGCTTGGCGATTTGTTTGGACTGATACAAGCAAACATTTCTAGCACTAAAGCAATTGGTAGTTATTTTTGACTGATATGTTTTACTCGTTCAGTAGAATTTTATGGAACACCTATACTGTTTTCCTTAGTAATGTTTTACACTCCCTTCTTCACATTCATTGTATTCTGATACAGTTACCCAATAATTGAGTTCACTCTAACTAAGAGGAAATACTTTCACCTAAGATTCCCACAAAAACTAGATTTCTGTATTATTTTTACTTTATATTTTCCCCCCACTCTCCCCAGGGATTCCAGTGCTGCATTTTATACATAGTAGGCATTTCTTTGGACATAGTAACATCTGTCTGAAGTTAGAAGACCGCCCCCTCCTTTTTTTTTTTTTTTGATGGATAAGAACAATGCCAGTGTTTATTCTCAACCACACCAGGAGTTACTATTTAGCAGATGCACTTTGTGTACACAGTTCCGTATTGGGAATTCCTGGTGTGTTGAATACAGTATAGGCGATATACATCAACTACATGCTCTGCATTTTCCACAACTATTTTCATTTTTATTGTTTTATTCCATTGTCAGGGAGCCGTGGTGGCACAGTGGTTACGAGCTATGGCTGCTAAGCAAAAGGTCAGCAGTTCATATCCACCAGCTGCTCCTTGGAAACCCTATGGGGTGGTTCTATTCTGTTCTATAGAGTCTCTGTGAGTCAGAATCGACTTGACGGCAACAGGTTGGGTTTTCTGGTTTGGCTATGATTCGGAACCAACTTGACGGCAACAGATTTGGTTTGATTTTTTGGTTTATTGTATTGTCAGTCTATATATTTCAGTTTTTGTTCTAAAAAATATGGCTATCTTTGGTATTAGTATTAAATGTTAATATTATTTTATGCATTTAATTTTAATGCCTGATAGTGTATAATCAATAAAGTGGTATCTTTTTTTTTGTAGATAAAGCCCATTCAGTAAATATCTTTGAGCCTCCTTCCAAATTCTCCAGTCTGGCATTCAAGGCCCTTCATGACCTGGACCCTGTTGGCTTGCCAGTCTCATCTCTCAACATTTTCCCCTTTTGCTCCAGGCACCAACCAAGAGAAGCTAGTTGAGTTCTTCCACCATGGCATCCTCTCTTGTTTCACCTCCAGGAATTTGTACCTGCTGTTCTCTTTGCCCTAAATGTTATACCTTATCTTTCTCACTCTCCCCTTCTCTATTATCATTGCATGCTGCCCCACCCAATAACACACACATGTACACACACACACATACACACACACACAAGCTTAGCAGAGTTCATCCCTCCTTTTCCTTCAGGAATCTGCTCAGATGGCACTGCGTCTGGAAAGACTTCCCCGACCCTCTCCAAACTGGATTTAGTCACTTCTTCTCTGTGTGCTCCTCACACCCTATGTTAACCCCCATCCCAGCACAGGAAATTGCCTTTTGTGTGACTGGCTTTTATATAACCCTCTTTGACTTATATGCGCTTTAGAAAACTTGATAAGGGCAGCCCATGTCTCTGGGAGGTGATGAGTTGGGCTGTCTCTGGTCATTTCTAACACTCATTCTTATGGTTGCCTAGTTGTCTCTTCCCTCCTCCCCTAGACTGTGAGCTCCAGGAAGGTAGGAATGTTGCCTGTCCCAGTCATCTTCATAGTTCCAGCGCCTTGCACTGTCCCTTGGTATTCACTCATTCATTTATTCAACAGATAATTACTGGGTACCTAAATTACTGCATTCCAGGGCCTGTGCACACGCTGTGTACTCAGATGTGAATAAACGAGATATAATGCTTACTCTCATGGAGCTGGAGTCTCTGGCTGGTGCAAACTGTTAACGCACTCAGCTACCAACCGAAAAGCTAGAAGTTCAAGTCCACCCAGAGGTGCCTGGGAAGAAAACCTGGCAATTTACTTCCGAAAATCAGCCATTGAAAACCCTTTGGAGCACAATTCTATTCTGACACACATAGGGTTGCCACGAGTTGGAGGAAGTATATGAGTTCTTTGTTGTTTGCCTCATGGAGCTTACAATCTAGCATTGAAGACCAACAATAATCAAAACATCTCATAAGTCCATTATAATGGCTAAGTGCCATGAAGGAAACGGATAGAGGACGGTGATAAAAGGTAACAGAGGAGACATAGTTAGGATGATCAAAGAAGGCTTCTCTGGGGAGATGACATTTAAACCGAGACATGAAGGATGAGAAGAAGCCGGCCTTGCAGAGAGGTAGGGTGTTATGGGAAACCACCAAAAAAAAAAAAGCCAAACCCATTGCCACTGAGTCGATTCCAACTCATACCGCCCCTATAGTTATGGGAAAGGGGAAGCATGTTTTTAAAAATGAATGAATGAATGAACATTTAAAGGAATTCTGTGGCAAAGGCTTTTGTCATGAAGGGTCGCTTGTAATGGAAATCATCACCCCTGATCTCCACGTTCTCTGATTTTGGATTTTCTTCTAAAGGCAGCCATGGACTTCTAGTGGTCTAACTTCAGTCCTTCAGCTGGTAGTCCCTGAGATTATGGCAGGTGCGTTCAGTTAGGAGTACCCCAGCTCAGTCATCCACTCAGCCCACTTCCTTACTGGCCCCAGTGCACGTGACCCAGCCTCCCAGTCCCTGGCCTTGGGCAGCCTCCCAACCTGAAAATTCCTCTTCAGAGCTCTCTTCCATCAACAAATAGCCTTTTATGTGACTAGTTAGGATGTCATCCTATCAGATTTATATACACTTTGGAAAACTTGAAAGCAGAAGGCATTTCCTTGAAGATGAAGAAGTAAGGTGTTTGTGGTCATTTCTATCACAATTAGATATTGGATCCTTGATCAGGAAGATAATCTGACAACACTTTGAACCTCTCTTACAAAACTTATCACATACTGCCTTGAAGTTTATTTTTTGTCTGCTTGCTTTATCTCCCTTGCTGAACCGTCAATGTATTCTTTGGGGTAAGAGTATGCTTTATAGACATTTCTGTCTCCCATTAGTGACTCGCCCATGGTAGACACTCAAGACATGAGTTTGGATTAAAATTTTCCTGTAGGAAAATTATATGGGCTTTCTTCATTGTATTATACTCTTGGAAAAGATTCACTAAATTCAAGGGCAGCCTGTGTTGTGGTGGGTCTTCTTTGTGTGTAGCCCAGGGTTTCCATCAAAGAAGCAGAACCACAAGGATATCTATCTACAAAGAGATTTGTTTTAGGGATTTGACATCGTACAACTGTGGGATCTGGTGAAGCAGTCTCTGTAAGGTTATTGTCTTCACACCTTATGCTGAAGCTTGAAGTCCGTAGGGCAGGCAGTTGGGAAGATAGATGTAAAGTAGGGAAGAACAAGGACGCACTGGAACCCATAAGCATAAGATGGCGCCCACGAGGATGGACTGAAATTCAGGTCAGTATTTGTCTTCATCTTGACATCATGGGTGTCCTGCAGAAGTCGGGAGACTTTGCCACAGAGCTAAATGCACACACCTGGCCTAGGAGTTGGGGACGGTAGAGCAGTTGTAGGCCTGGCCTCACACCAACAAGGTGAGCCAGAAGATAAGCAACAGTATGTGTGAGCTACAAAATGCTACTACTTCCCTTCCACCCAAATCTCCCACAAGAATCTCTTTTATAGCCCTTCTAACTGAAATATACAGGGTAGGGAGTTCTGGGAAACAGTTCAGCCTAGCCAAGTCAACACATTACAAAGCCAATACAATGGCCTTTCTTTTCCTTTTAATTTTATTGTTGTACTTTAAGTGAAAGTTTACAGCTCAAGTTAGTTTCTCATACAAACATTTATACACACATTGTTATGTGACCTTAGTTGCTATGCCTATACTGTGACAGCACACTCCTCCTTTCCACTCCTGATTTCCCATGTCCATTCAACCAGCTCCTGTCCCTTTTTGCCTTCTCATCTTGCCTCCGGACAAACGTTGCCCATTTAGTCTCATGTATCTACTTGAGCTAAGAAGCACTCTCTTCATGAGTATCATTTTATGTCCCATAGTCCCATCCAATCTTTGTCTGAAGAGAGGGCTTCAGGAATGGTTTCAGTTCTGGGCTAACAGAGAGTCCGGGGGCCATGCTTTCCGGGGTTCCTCCAGTCTCAGTCAGACCATAAAGTCTGGTCTTCTTACTAGAATTTGAGTTCTGCCCCCCACCTTTCTCCTGCTCCATCAGGGACTCTCTGTTGTCTTCCCTGTCAGGGCGGTCATTGCAACACCATGGTCTTGACTCAGCCCTTACTCTTTCGAGTCTCCAAGCTATCAAATGCCTCTTATTCCTTTGTAGTAGAAAATGGTGACCTGTTTTAGTCAGCTCTGTCTAGGTATGTCATAATTGCTTGTTTGACTAAAAAGTCTGAGTACCTTGATACAAAGATTGTTACTCCTTTAAATATGTCACATTGTTAAATCCTTTCAGAGAGATGCCATTTTACTGACCTAATAAGGTAATTTTCTTCTGCAGTATTTAAGATTTTTTTCTGAAGAGGGGGGATTGTTTGTTTATTTGTTGCTGTTGCTTTTAATGAGAGCCTTTCCTTGGGTCAAGAAGCCCTGGTTACCTAGTGGGTAAGCGCTCAGCTGCGAAACAAAAGGTTGGTGGTTCAAACCCACCAGCCACTCAACGAGAGAAAGATATGGCAGTCTGCTCCTATAAAGTTTACAGCCTTAGAAACCCTATGGGGCAGTTCTACTCTGTCCTATAGGGTCGCTATGAGTAGAAATTGACTCAACGGCAATGGGTTAGGTTTGGTTTGGGTTTTTTTCTTTGGGTCATTTTTACTGAGAAAGGAAAATGTATCTGACTACCTGTACCTCTTAATACCTCTTCCGGGGATATACAGTATCACAGGGGAGCTATTCCAAAAAATCAAGCATAAACTTGCTATTTGGAGTAGGTAATGTCTTTTTAAGAAATTGACAGTAAGTTGTGCACTTGGTGCTATGGAGATTGGAGGGAATAATATCTTTGTGGAAAAATTTTCTGGAAGTCTCTTTACCTGATTTCCAGGATTTCTGATTGAGCTGTTAGAGTTTGAGGTATTGGGGCGATCCCAACAGGGCGTGTGTGTGCGCGCGCGCGCACACACACACACAGACACAGACACACACACAGAGAATGAAAGAGAGAGAGAGAAAGAAAAATACAATGGGTAAGCCTTACTAGCATAATCTTTTCTTTCCAGTTTGGCAGCTGAAAAGAGAAAAAGAGAGGACAAAACGGTGACGGTCCCCTTGCAAGTTTTCAGCAGAGAGGATCTTGACCTACTTGCAGGAAATGTGCAGTTCACAGGTATGGCCACAAGATGGTGCAGTGACTGTGCATATGATGTGCTCTCCCGGGGGGAAGCAGAGGCCCTCTAAATCTTCAGTGTTCTTAGTTCTCCCTACGGGGCCTAAGAGTTTGGAAGATCGCAAATGTGGAAGGAGGCCAGGGAATTTGAGTGTCTTACCAAATATTATATTCAGTGTTTGAGAACGAAGAAAACTTATTTACACCCATACTTGGCTCTGAAATCCTGGTGACGGGTACGGGGTATGCAGTCTGTAAATCTGTCAGCTAATTGTGAGCTCTTTGCTTTGTCACTTATACAGCAAGCTAATAAACGGTGACACAAATTGGCACTTCTTACACGACAGATTCTGTTGCCGTTGGACATGCTTGGTGGGCAAGGTATGGAATGGGACACAGATTTTTTTTTCTTGGACCATGGACTTTTCTTCTTGAGGCCTGGATTATGAGGTTCATTTGCTTTGTGCCATTTAAGTCCTGTAGAAGGTGGTGAAAAAATAGCAGTGTCAGATGGTTAAGGAGTCCCTGGGTGGCACAAATGGTTAAGCGCTCAACTACTAGCTGAAAGGTTGGTGATTTGAACCCACCCAAAGGCGCTACAGAAGAGGCCAGGCAATCTGCTTCTAAAAGGTCACAGCCTTGAAAACCCTATAGAGCAGTTCTACTCTGCACACATGGGGTCACCATGAGTCAGAATCACCTCAATGACAACTAACAACAACAACGAAGATGGTTTAAGAGTCTCAATTCAAGTAATTGTTGCTGCCTCATCTGTTTGGGGCTTACCAGAGCTAGATGGGTTCATGTTGTTGTTAAGTGTCATGGAGTTGGCTCAGACTCATAGCAACCCTATGTACAACAGAATGAAACACTGCCCAGTCCTGCATCATCCTCACAATCATAGCTATGTTTGAGCCCATTGTTGCAGCCACTGTGTCAGTCCGTCTCTGTAAGGGCCTTCCTCTTTTTCACAGACCATAGTATCTGTTAACAGCATGATTTCTAAAGGTAGTCATGTGACCTGTAGGGCTTGGCTAAAATTTCGTAAAATAATAGGATTTCAAAGTGATTGCAAGCTATCTTTAAATCCATTAGAAAAGAATGTACAGCTTAACAGATAAAGCCTGGCTTGGCTTTAATTTATACACTGGTAAGGAAGAGCAGCTGGGTGTGTGTGTGTGTGTGTGTGTGTGTGTGTGTGTGTGTGTGTGTGTGTGTAAATATACAGAGAAGGGTCTGGAAGGACATACTGCAAACTGATAACACTAATGAGCTCTAGCTTTAGCTGTCCTGTGGAGGGGATTAGGATTGGCAACATAAAGGAACACTACCATATTTTGCTTTATGTATTTTTCTGTATAATGTATTTTTAATAATGATCAGGTATTAACATATTATGGAATGTAAAAATAAATTGATTTTAAAGGATATTACTAGGATTAGAAAAATCACAATTCCTCTTCTCAAAGCTTCATAGGTGCCCAAATAATCCTCAATAACAAACCAAAAAGCTAAGACGTACATGAGATGGAGATTAACAACTGTGTGCTCCTAATACCCCTTGATTTGTTCTTTTCAGGCCCACACAACTCACTTTCATTACACATTCTTTCCTGGCTGTCATTCGGCAGTTGCTCTCCAAGGGACTGACCGTGTGAAGGGTTGGGGCGGAGAACAAGAGGGATGGCTAGAAAATCATGTTTTTCTTTCCTTCAGCCTCCTTTGTTGCCTTAACTAGTTGAAGAATGTTTTCCTCTTTACTTTCCATGTTCTTTCTCATTTTAGGGCTTTCCAAATAACACTAATACACAGTCATGCACTTTTCAGTACTTGTCATTAGGGTTTCCTGATCTGGCTGGCTTTGGACTTTTGGAACACTCCAATTTTCTTTCCAGGGTTCTGCGAAATTCTCACTTCAGCCAACTCTACTTCTTACTCTCTCTCCTCTTCTTTCTTCCCAGGGACTAATAATGACATACCCCTTCCCATTGCTGTTGCTGGTGGCCATCCTGATTCTGACTTGTGGCAGCTCCATGTGTGCAGAGTAGAACTGCTCCATAGGGTTTTCCTGGCTGTGACCTTCCAAAGCAGATGGCCAGGACTGTCTTCCGAGGAGCCTCTGGGCGAGTTCAGACCACCAACCTTTTGGCTAGTAGTCAAGTGCTTAACCATTTGTGCCACCAAGTGCCCCACACTTCCCTCACAACTATTTGAGGCCTTCTATCATGGTTTTGGCTTGTTGAAAACATTTGCCTTTCTATCCTACATTTTCTTTAATGCTCCTGATTTTGGCATATTCTGTATGTTCTTGCACCATGGTAGTGCCCATCAAGGCTCCATCCACCTTCAACTATTTACCCTCACAGAAAAATTGCCATGATCAATGATATCCATTTTAGTGGATTACTTTACCTTCTTTGCTGAGAAGTCGCCTTGAACACACTCCTAAGGCATATTTGGCAATTTGTGGCCTTGGTGCACTTTTCTTCCAACAGGCATATAGATTGCTAGTCACACATCACCATCAGATTCTGACCTGGAGTTATATTTGTAAATGACTTGTCAGGCTTCTCCATTAGCTCCCCTGATCTGTATACCTATAATGAACTCCTTCTCTGAAATCCCCATCATTTATTTGCACTCCCACCTTAACTCTCTATGACCTGCTTTTTGTCTTCTCCTAGAAGGTGGTATGTGTCAAAGACAAATGTCTTATCTTCCTCTGCCCATCTTTCTTACACTCTTCTAAATTCATTTTCTTTTGCTCTTGGAGGTGGAGGATAAAATTAGCTACCATCTATCGGGTAATTTCTTATCCCTGGGTTAAAAATCTTCTTCCCTCAATTTTTCCTGTAGGTAACAGTCATACTTTCTTTCCCATGCACTGAAGTATCGATGAGAATATTAAATAATGTCAGCCTCAGGTCAGTTCCTGGAGATATACAACACAGTGTGCTTCCCTGCCTCTAGTTCTTATTGAACCATCAAAAACTAGTTTGTCAATATCATCCTCTAGCGCCAATTGTATATGGTCTGAACCATATTTTTCAAGCTAGTTAATGAGTAGGTCATGGCTGGGAACAGAAACAAAAGGCTTTCTAAGGTCAATACATATTATGTTGTCTGCTACCCCAAATCCATTAGGCTTGTCATCTGTTCCCAACAAAAATTAGATTGACTCAGCACGATCTTTTTCTTCATAATGTAGTGTTGGTTGTTACTCGGCAATCTGTGCTGTCCTTACCTTTCTCTTAATTTTTATGGTGGAAAATGATGTTTTATAATGTCACGTTCCTATATTTGCCTGTGAGCAAGATCAGATTTATTTAACCTTTAATTTCTATGTTGGCTTTTTACCCTTTCTTACAAGATAGATGGTACATTTGTCCTTTTTCTGGCCTCCGGGAACTCTGGCTGCCAAGAACATCCAAGGATGGTACAGTAGTTCTTCGACGAATCTAGATGATTCTTTAAAGATTTTAGGGTGACAGTCTTAAGAGACTATTGTTTTGAATGCATGCAGATTGCTGAGCATCAATTCTATGCACGTGGGGAGTTAGGCAGCCCATGTTGCCTGCTGTAATTGCAAGAGTGTGTTTATGTGTGTAGACACACAACTGTGTGTATGTGTGTGTGCATTCAAGGTTTCTTTAATGTCATGGTTTCAATTACTTTCCCACACAATGAAATAACCACACTATTTCCTCTTTCTTCTCTGCAGTATGTAATATTTTCCTATACATCTGTTGCTAGCAGGATCTTATTTCTTGCTTTGGCTGTCTCCGTTCTATTTTTCAATGTAGTTGTTTTGAAATTGTGCGGGCAGGCAAAAGGTACTAAGAAATAAAGACACTTCCTAAATGTTCACACAGGTAGATTTGGCACAATCCACTTCTGCCAAGGACTGCAATTGTTAGCTCCTGAGAGTAGTGGTGGGAAAGGGGGATAATGCCTCTGAGAGTCCTCATCTAATCCCACAGTGGGGCTCGCTTGACATCTGGAGTTTAAATGACTAATTTCCAGCCACGCAAACTCCGTGTCTTTCCAAGTACAAGTCTTTTAAAATAAATTTATAAGAGGAACCTGTTCTCTAGCCTTTGCTGTTTAGATTTCCCCTTCCTTCTGTTTTCATTAATGTAAGTAAATTAAAAACTAAAGAAGTAATTTTGTGGGTGCAGGCTTACCATCCACCAGATCCTCATATTTTGACATTCAAATACAATCTCTTGCTGGAAGTTTTTTCTGCTCATCTTTGTTTTCTATGAGAAACAGAGGGTGTCTTAGTTATCTAGGGCTGCTATAACAGGAATACCACAAGTTGATGGCTTTAACAAAGAGAAATTTATTCTCTGACAGTCTAGTAGGCTACAAATCCAAATTCAGGGCACCAGCTCCAGGGGAAGGCTTTCTGTCTGTGTTGGCTCTGGAGGAAGGTCCTTGTCATCAATCTTTCCTAGGTCTGGGAGCTTCTCTGCACAGGAACCCAAGGCCTAAAGGATGTACTTTGCTCCTGACATGCTTTCTTGGTGATATGAAGTCTCTGTGTCTCTCTGCTCACTTCTCTCTTTTATATCTCAAAAGAGATTGACATAAAACACAACCTAATCTTGTAGATTGAGTCCTGCCTCATTAACATAACTGCCACTAATCCCACCTCACGAACATCATAGAAGCAGGATTTACAACACATAGGAAAATCACATCAGATGACAAAATGGTGAACAATCACACAACACTGGGAATCATGGCCTAGCCAAACTGATACACATATTTTGGGGGGACACAAATCAATCCATGACAGAGGGGAAACTGCAATACTATTGCTACCAATCATGTCGTTATTGTTGTTAGCTGCCAGCAAGTCAACTTTGACTCATGGCCACCTTATGCATAACAGAACAAAATGTTGTCCTGTCCTGTGTCATCCTCACAATTGCCAGCATGTTCAAGTCCATGGTTGTGGCTATTGTGTCAATGCATCTCACTGAGGGTCAGTCTCCCTCACCCTACTTCACCAAACATGAAGTCCTCCTCCAGCAACTGATCCCTCCTGATGATGTGTCCAAAGCAAATGACTCACACAATGCTCTGTTGTGATCCATGGGGTTTTCATTGGCTAATTTTCAAAGGTAGATAGCCAGGCTTTTCTTCCTAGTCTTAGTCTTCAAGGTCTGCTGAAACTTTTTCACCATGGGTGAGCTTGCCGTTATTTGAAATACTGGTGGCAGAGCTTCCATCATCATAGCAACACGCAAACACCCCGGTACAACAAACTAACAGATGGGTGGTGAACTACCAATAATACCTAACTTTATTGAGTGGTTATTACTAGCCAGACTTTGTGCTAAGCAGTTTCATGCAATTAATCCTCATTTTATACATGGAGGAAATGGAAGTTCAGAGAATGGAAGTTCAAAGTCACAGGGATACAGAGTGGCAGAGTTGGTCACTCTTAGGGCCACTTTTTAGGAGAACAGGTGTTAGGAAGTCCTAAGATTTTGAGATAAATTTTTTGACATTTTATTGTCCGTGAAATCAGCATGCATGTAACAGTTGCTGGCGTCTTAGATTCTGTAAATACAGTATTTTAAATAAACAGTATTCTTTCTATTAGAAATATATGCTTGTATTAGAAAATTCAGAGAAAAATTCACACCCAAGTCCCACCATTTTGTTATAATTTCTCGTCAACCATTTTTGTACATAATGCTTCTTGTGATTTGTTTATTTTGCGTAGTTGTGAGAATACATGCAGTTTTGCACACTTTGAAAATTTATCTTTATAGCATAAACATTTTCTCTGCTGTTATTTTTTAAAGGCTACATGGTAATCAATTGAATGCAATGAATAGTTTACTTAGCCTTTTGCATATTATTTAGCATTTAAGATGTTTCTGTTATCATTATTATAAATATCACTGTATTTAAAATAATTGTGCATAAAGCTTTTCTGTATCTTGAATGATTTCCTTAGAGATTTCATAGAAATGAAATTACTGGATTAAACAATGTGAACCTCTTTTAAGTTCTTGATATACGTTGCCAAGATTGCTTTCTGATCTAGTTGTAGCAGTCAACAATCTCAGGGCATGACAGAGGGATGTCAAGAAACACATTCTTCCATAGCTGCCGGGAAGGTGTGCCTCAATGTTCGCTATTAGGTTCATTTGTAGAATCATAGAAGGTTAAAGCTGGAAGGGATTTTAGAAATCATATATCATAACCTTCCTTTGTATAGGCAGTGAGATGCAGAGAGGTTGTGATTTATGCAAGTTCTCCTAAGGAGTGAGAGGCAGAGCCAGGAATTGAAATTGGGACACTTGGTTTCCAGTTCCATTTTTTTCCCCACTACTATCCCACATACTCTGATCCTTGAATCATGGCACCTTTTCCATCCTGTAAGGATCCCATGAGTACTTGCATTTTTAGAAAGGGTTATTGACAGGAGGAAATGCCTAAGGCATAGATGTGGATGACTAATGGTGGAGTGCCTGGCCTTAGTAAGGGAAATATTTGGGGCAAGGAGGTTTTCTTGGTCATGTCCAAATGCACCGTGTAGACTGCCACCGCCTCTGCCAACGCACAAGGCTCACTGTATTCAGAAATAGTTCTGAGAGAAACTCAACTCTGCCCTTCAGACATCAGGTAATCATTTGGCTCTTTTCTTGGGCTTCCTGTGAGGGAATCTAAGAAATGGAAAACGCAATCCTGCCCTCAAGGACCTAACAATGGAGTAGAGAAGGCAAGAATTATATTCATGAAAAAAATTATAGAGGTGTTAGAGTGTGTACCATAACTAGCTCAGGCTTTAAGAAAAGGGGGTATGTGGAGAAAGCTTTTTACCAGAGTTGAGTAGGGTAAGCCTTTAACAGACAGGCAGGAAGTGGATGGAGGATGTATCATAAGTGTGGAGGACAATGCTGGAGGCCATAATTCAGAGGATATGGGTGGCATATCATGAGACTCTAACCACGGTCAAGGAGATATTTAGATTGGAGAGTAGGGAAAGAGGACCCTAGAGATAGCTGAGAACATCTGGTCCATTTTCCTCATTGTCTTGGTAATAACAGCAGCAAACATTTATATTGCATTTCCCAGGTAAGTAGTGCTCTAAGTGCTTTACAGATATTAGATTACTTAATCTGTACAACAAAAGTTCCTTTACAGATACTAGATTACTTAATCTGTATAACAACTCTACAATCATTATCCCCATTTTACAGATGGGGAAATTGAGACATGGGGAGATTAAACAATTTACCTGAATCACAGAGCTAGTAAGTGGTGGCCTGGTATTTGAACCCAGGCACTGGGCAACAGAGCACACGCTCTCAGTGCCAACACTGTGCTGCCTCACATGCAAGTGAGAAAGTTGAGGCCCAAGAAAAGGGAAATGATTTACGTGCTTGAGATTACCCAGCAAGTTCATTCCAGAGTTGGGATTAGAACCAAAGTCTCTCGACGTCCAGATTAGTGATCTCTCTTCGCTTCTCGTTATAGCTTGAACTGTTTGGCCCATTCAAGCAGCTAATCAACCAGAATGTTGTTGTTAGGTGTCATCGAGTTGGTTCTAAGCCATAGCGACCCTAAAGGACAGAGTAGAACTGCCCCATAGGGTTTCCAAGGAGCACCTGGTGGATTCGAACTGCCAACCTTTTGGTTAGCAGCCGAGCTCTTAACCAAGATGCCACCAGGGCATACATCTCTCCTATTAAAGTGAAGTAGGCCGCTCTGTTACCCAAGGCCTCCTCATTCCTCCATGAGAATCTGAATACAGTACCTGGGGCTAGGAGGTGTTTCCCTGGCCTTGACTAGAAAGACAGCATGGCTTCATAGGTGGCACTGGCTGAATTACTACTTGCTGCCACCAGTCTCCTACTCCACCCCCACTATCATATAAAGTTAGACTTTTCCTTATTGCCACATGATTGCTGGGGCGTGCTTCCAAAAATGAATGAGTAATAGCTTCTATTGCTTCATAATCTCCTTCCTAGATAGCGACCTGTTTTTTGAGTCTATAATGATAACGAGGAATAGGGGCAGGGAAGTAGGAGGAAAAAAAAGAAGTGGTGAAGCATTTGTGAAGATTCAGGAGACAAGTGACTCAGACTTCTGAAATGTTTTTGATAACCCCATTCACCAAATCAGCAGATATTTTAATGATTTATGTCCCCTGTTCTCAAGCTTCATCACCAGAGCTGCTGCAACAACTTCCTTCCTTACTGGCCTCCCTACCTCCAGTCTTGATCTCCCTCTAGTTCAGTACTGGTGCCAGAGATCTTTCCAGAATACAGAACCAGTCAAGTCACTTCTCCACCACAAGTGCTTTCAAAGTTCTCCATTCTCCCAGGATAAAGTCCAAGTGTCTTAACATGGCCTCCCTCTAGCCTAGTTTTCCTGCACTTCCCAGACACATCCTAGCCCCAGTGAATAGTCAGTCCGTAGCTCCCCAAACTCATCATGGTTTTTCTTGTCTCCAGGGAGGGCCTTAGTACCATGGAAGGGGTTTGGGCTTTGGAGTCAGCACACCAGGGCTCCAGTTCTAACTTTACCATTTACACAGCTCTGTTGAATCAATTAAAGTCTCAGTTTCTTCATCTGTAAAATGGGCATAATAATGCCTACTTCACAGGGTTGTGTGGGGATTTGAAATGACATGTAGAAAGCATTTAATATAGTGCAAAGCACATAGTAGGTTCTCAAGAGATGATGATGATGATGTACGTGAATGTTCGTAGCAGCATTATTCATAGTAGCCAAAAAGTAGAAACCACCCAAATGTCCATCAACAGATGAAAGGATCAACAAAATGTGTTATATAGATACCCAGCCCCCCAAAATTAAACCCACTGCCGTTGAGTCGACTCCGACTCATAGCAACACTATAGGACAGAGTAGAACTGCCCCATAGGGTTTCCAACGCTGTAATCTTTACGAAAGCAGACTGCCGCATCTTTCTGCAACGGAGCAGCTGGTGGGTTTGAACTGCTGACCTTTTAGTTAGCAGGCAAGCACTTTAATTACTGCACCACCAGGGCTCCTTATATACATACAATGTAATATTATTCAATTACAACAAAAATGAAGTTATAATATATGCTACGACATGGATGAACCCTGAAGACATGCTGCTGAGTGAAAGAAGCCAGACACAAAAGCACAGATATTGTATAATTCCTTCTATCTGAACATCCAGAATAGGCAAATGTATAGAGATAGAAAGCAGATTAGTGGTTGCCAGGGGGTAGGAGAAGAGGCGACTGGGGAGTGACTGCTTAATGGGTACAGAGTGTTCTTTTTGGGGGATGAAAAGTTTTGCAACTAGAGAGAGAGGTGGTGGTTGCACAACATTGTATGAGTGTGGTAAATGCCACTGAATCTTTTACTTTTAAGTGGTTAATTATATGTTACGTGAATTTCACCGCAATTTAAAAAAAGTTTTGAAGCCACTGGGCTCAACAGAGATTTATAGATTTTTCTAGTGCAGAGCTTCTCAGGACTTCTAATGTACTCATGTGGACTATGAGCCTCCCAGAAGGCTGTATAATAAGCAAATAGCATAAACTTAATTGACCTCTGTGTCAAACTCCTGTGTTTTTTTTCCCCCCTGGCCACTTTTAACATGATGTGGAACTAATACCCCTGAACATACTTTGGGAAATATTGATCTTCTCCAATCCTCCTCATTTTACAGTTTAGGAAACTGGGTTTCATAGAGTTTGTTACTGTTATGCTGTTGTTAGGTGCCATTGAGTCCATTTCGACTCATAGCGACCCCATGCGACAGAGCAGTACTGCCCCCATAGGGCTTTCTAGGCTGTAATCTTTATGGGAGCAGATTGCCAGGTCTTTCTCCTATGGAGCTGCTGGGTGGGTTCAAACCACCAACCTTTGGTTAGCAAGCCGAGAGTTTAACTGTTGTGCCACTAGGGTGCCTTCATAGAGTTTATATATTTTTATATTTAATATCTTATTTTTGTGACCACCTATGAGGTGTGATGGTAAAGTAATATGATTATAACTTTACAAGCACAGAAATATTGCTTGGAGATGAGTATAAAAACAAAATAAAATAAAAGAGCCCCATTCCATGACTTAGTATTCTGAAGGGGAAGATATTTCCAAAGCATTGGGAAGGTCTCAGGAGTAAGACACGTTCATTGTGGAAAATTAAAAACCACAGAGACACATGGAAAAGTTTTGTAAAATAACAAGTAAGTGTAACCCCGGTTAATATTTTTATGTTTATCTCTTTCTAGATTTTTTTTTCTATGCGTAGATCATTTTTGTTTAACAAAACGGAGTGATATTATAATTATAGGCATTGTGACCTATTTTTCTTTAACAATAATCTTGAATACCTTTCCATGCCATTAAATATTCCTCCACAACATAATTTCTCACACTTGTCAAAAATGTAATTCTGATTATACAACCACAAATGATCTTGATAAGAAAAAATAGGGGGAGGCACCCCGAAGAAACTAGTGTGTTCTTGTATGGAGCCCTTGGGTGTGGACAGCTTTGAAAAGAGACACACTCCAAACCTGGTGGGACAGGATTCTGAGCATTGCATATCAGTGTCATCTGCCAATTTGATAAATTTGTCTTCTAGAAATTTTTCCATACCATTGACTGTGGCAGCCATGATAATATGTGTGGTGGCCATGATAATGCGAATCACAGACCTCCAATGACAGAAACATAATTGACCAAGGGCTCCATCTGCTGTGCTCTGAGATCCCCGGCCACGTTTGACCTCTCTCCTTCTCTTCGTGGGGTTAAACTTGGCTTGTGGTCTGAGACACTCCCAGCCTCTCTGGCTCTCTCCCCATTGTCTCTCAATATCACCACCACCACCACTTACAATAATTAAAATAAGAGCTAACATTTATCCAACTCTTAATTTGTGCCAGGCACCATGCCAAGCACTATGCATAGATTCTCCTATTTGATTCTCATAGCTACTCTACAAGTTAGGCCCTATTTCCCGCCCCCCACCAGAGACATTATGTGTTTGCTGAAGGTCACAAAACTAATTGACAGTAAAATTTATAATCAAGTCAATCTCATTTCACAACTTGCACTCTTAATTACTACAATGAGCATACCTAGAACACACTCAAGACAGCTTTTCCTGCCAGTGATAGGTCAAGGTCAGGTCCTCAGGCTTTAGTCAGTCAACCTGCTAGCTCAATTGTGACCTTCCTTCCCTATCCTGATCATGCCCTGAATCTCACTCCAGGGCAGGCAGTGGTGCCGGACTGGGGTGGACTTGGGTAAGGGGTTGGATCTAAATTCTCACCCAGGGAAGTTTGTAACGGAGAAGACAGCAGGTGTATGCGCTAATCCTGATGAACCAGCTGGTGGAGGAGCTGGGATTAGAGGAAAGCCTCTCCATTTTCCTTTTAACATTGGGGACGCCATGCTCATGAATGATCTAATTGAGCAATCTTGGACTACAAGCACAAAAAGTAAACAGAAATTATTCAGGCAGGGCTTTTTTCTCTCCCTCTCTCTCAAAAGTCCGGGGTGATTTTACCCAGACACTGTCCTCATTTTTTCCGTTAATACCGCTTCATGGCATCGTGACTGTCTTAATTGCTGCCATTCCTCCCGCGGCAGATGAAGTATCTTATTCTTCGATGACCTGTGAGATACACTAGAATTAGCATGATAGCGCCACCTCCACCCTGATGGCAGCTCCCCCAGCACTCAGGCACAGGCTAAGCATCATTTGAGTCAATTAGGAAACTGCTGAGTGTCTCTCCAGCCACTCAGTCCACGCTGATGACGGGAGCTTGTTAGTTCAGTATTAGCACCATGGCTGCAACTGACGGCTGTGTCAGGGCTCATTGCTGCTCTCTTCCTTTTAGGCGTTTCTATTTCAGCAGTGCGGTCACTAAGCTGGCCTTGCTTCAGGGAGTCCCCACCTCTTGACATTGAAGTCAAAGTGGGCTGCTGGCTGGGGCTCCACCGCAGTAGCAATAAACAAGATGGGTCAAGTCTGCAGGTTTCTAGCTGAGGGGCTCTGCCACATGCATTCAAGAGGTGAAAGACACTGAGTCCCAGACTGGGCTGGAGTCCAAGGCATTTCTAGGGAGTGGGAATCTTTGGGCAATTATCATTATTTATTTTATAAATAATTTATTGTTATTTATATACATAATTATTATTATGTACTCCTAATGGAAACCCTGGAGGCATAGTAGTTAAGAGCTATGGCTGCTAACCAAAAGGTCAGCAGTTCAAATCCACCAGGTGCTCCTTGGAAACCCTATGGGGCAGTTCTACTCTGTCCTATAGGGTTGCTATGAGTCAGAATCAACTTGACGGCAACAGATTTAGTTCCATTTGATTTTTAACCAGACTAAGTGCTGAAGGGAGGAGGTGGCAAGAGAGGAGGAAATTCATCATCATGATTATCATCATTATAACCAGTACTTACCACGGTTTTGTTGATTCTTTCTATTGTTTTTCTATTCTCTATTTCATTTATTTCTGCTCTAATCTTCATTATTTCCTTTCTTCTGGCGGCTGTGGGCTCCTTTTGCTGTTCTCTTTTCATTTGTTCAAGTTGTAGGGCTTACGTTTTGATTTTTGCCCATTCTCCTTTTTTGATGTGTGCATTTATTGCCTTAAATTGACCTCTGAGCACTGCCTTTGCTGTGTCCCAGAGGTTTTGGTAGGATGTGTGTCTTAGTCACGTAGCACTGCTATAACAGAAATACCACAAGCGGATGGCTTTAACAAAGAGAAATTTATTTCTTCACAGTAAAGTAGGCTAGAAGTCCAAACTCAGGTCGTCAGCTCCAGGCGAAGGCTTTCTCTCCCTGTCAGCCTTCTCATCAATCTTCCCCCAGACTAGCAGCTCCTGTGCCCAGGGACCCCAGGTCCAAAGGAAGTGCTCTGCTCCTGGCACTGCTTTCTTGGTGATATGAGGTCCCTAACTCTCTGCTTGCTTCCCTTTCCTTTTAATTCTTGTGAGATAAAAGGTGGTGGAGGCCACACCCCAGGGAAACTCCCTTTCCATAGGATCAGGGATATGACCTTAGTAATGGTGTTACAATCCCACCCTAATCCTCTTTAACATAAAATTACAATCACAAAATGGAGGACAACCACACAATACTGGGACTCATGGCCCAGCCAAATTGATGCACACATTTTTCTTTATTTTATTGTTATAGTTTAAGTGAAAGTTTACAGTTCAAGTTAGTCTCTCATACAAAAATTTATACATACATTGTTATGTGGCCCTAATTGCTATCCCTATACTGTGACAGCAAATTTCTCCTTTCCACCCCTGATTTCCCAGATACACACATTTTTGGGGGGACATAATTCAATCCATGGCAATGTGTTTTCATTCTTATTTAATTCTAGGAATTTTTTTATTCCCTCCTTGATTTCTTCTATTACCCAGCTGTTTTTAAGCAAAGTATCATTCAGTTTCCATATATTTTACTTTTTTTCCCTTGCTGTTCATGTTATTGATTTTTATTTTTATGGCGTTTTGACTAGAGAGAATGCTTTGTATTATTTCAGTGTTTTGGATTTTATGGAGGGTTGCTTTGTGGTCTAAAATGTGGTCTATTATGGAGAATGTTCCATGTGCATTGGAAGAGAATCAGTACTTTGCAACTGCAGGGTGGAGTGTTCTATATATGCCTATGAGGTCAAGTTGGTTGATTTTGGTCTTTAGATCTTCTGTATCTTTGTTGGGTTTCTTTCTAGATCTTCTGTCCCTTACCAAGAGTGGTGTGTTGAAGTCTCCAACTATTACTGTGGAACTGTCAGTTTCTCTTTTCAGTGCTGTTAGTTTTATGTATTTTGGAGCCTGTCGTTGGATGTGTAGATAGTTAGTAAGGTTATGTCTTCTTGGTGGATTTTTCCTTTAATCATTATATAATGTCCTTCCTTGTCTCTTATAGTTAATTTTGCCTGAAAGTCTATTTTATCTGAAATTAGCATTGCCACTCCTGCCTTTTATTGGTTATGATTTGCTTGATATATTTGTTCCATCCTTTGATTTTTAATATGTCTTTGTGTCTAAGGTGTGTCTCTTGTAGACAGTATATTGATGAGTCATGCTTTTTTATCCATTCTGCCACTCTCTGTCTCTTTACAGGTGCATTTAAGCCATTTACATTCAGTGTGATTATCAATAGGTATGAGTTTATTGCTGTCATATTGTTGTGCTTTTTTTTTGTGGTGTTGACATTTTCTTTGTTCCTGTTACTTTCCTGTGCTGAGTTCCCTTTGTTTATGAATTTTCTCTTCTTCTTCTTTTTTTTTTTTTTTTTGTTATTATAGATTTTATGTTTACTGAGACTTTTTCTTCTTTTTTATTCTGATGAGTCAAGTAGGTTTGTTAACTTTCTTTGTGGTTACCTTGAAATTTACCCTTATCTTCCTAAGTTTGAACCTGTCTTTTATTACTTGATATCACCTTGACTTCCTCTGAGAGAGGTATTTGTTGTTAGTTGCTGTTAGTTGTTGCTAGTTGCCATCGAGTCGGCTCCACCTCATGGCAACCTCATGCACAAAAGAACAAAACGTTACGTTGTCCTGCTCTATCTTCATGCTTGTTTGCATACTGGAGTCCATATTATTGTGTACTTTCTATGTGTTTCATCTCTCCTGTTTCTATTGGTACCAACTGTTCCGTGTTTCTTTCTTGATTATTTTGGGTGGATTTAATATATGTTATCATTCCATTTCCCCCTCTACTAATTTGGAAGTTACACACTCTGTTTCTGTTCTTTTAGTGGTTATCTTTGAAATGGCAGCATGCATGGTTAACTTATCAATGCATGTTTTGATCCATATTTTTACTCTACTCATGGACAATTCTTAGACCTTTTAACACTAACTCCATTTACCCTTCTCCTGATTTACATATGTTGTTGCTATTTTTTTTAGCTCTATCCTGTTCTTTTAACCCCATGAGACATTATAATTATATAATCTGTATTAGACCCCCCCCCACCTTAGATGGCCCAGAGCTAATTTTCTGTCACCCAGGGGCAGATTATTCAATAAGCAAGGTAGGCATGGTGCTTACCAGATCATCCATAGAGAACAATTTCACAGTTTTTCACTATATCAAAGATTCTGCTTCTAGGTATGGCTGGCATCTGTCTCTCTCCCAACTCCACAGCACCTTCCTACAGAATCAAATCTTGTTTTCAAATTTACAGTCCCTGAGAGGGGACAGGTAAGCATGGGCTTACCTGTGCTTACTTACGAATCTGTGGTAAATAATTTCACACAGGTTTCACCACAACCCTATGCTTACCTTTCTTATTGGATAATCTGCCCCTGCTGTCACCCACACCCTGGAAGCCATAAAAATCCAAGTTGAGATTTCCCAGGCTCAATAAATGCCCTTAGCTCAGAAGTACTATTAATGCTCAACTACCTCTCTGAGCTCTGGCCTTCACTTGCATTTTGGCCTGGTAACTGCTCTTTGATGCTCTTAAGCTGTTTTGAATATTTCATTCAATAGTTTTACTTTAAAAAAAATATTATTATTGAGGCAGGAGGATCAGTCAAGATACCTTTCTTTTCAGATGGCTAGAAATAAAAGTTGACCTTGTCTTTTTTTATAAAATTTATTTTTAGCCTCTTTTGTAAACTTTTGGGCATATCTGTTTCAACCACCCTTTTGTTGTTTCTTTCTTCCTCAACTCTTGAAAGAGTTTATCTCAGGAAGGTTTCTTTTCTGTCTCCTTCTATACTCATATCATTTGTGTGTCAAAATGAAAAAAAAAATGACCCTAATCATGTCTAAAATGTATAAGAGTAATGTTAGTGCTGCACTTGAATCAAGGAGAATGTCATACATTATGATATGAAATTATACAAAGAACCAGTGCCCTAATCTACTGAAGTCCTTGAAACTGTCCAAAGATACCTTCAGTATCTCAACAAAAGTACCTGTCTACCTTTCTCATCCTCCTCTAATTAAACTTGCTTTTCCTTAAGTACCATCAGCTTTCAAGAGAGATAAAAAATGTCTCTCATTTTCATTTGTTCCTATTTTATTGCAAGAATACAGTTTTACTCTATCTTTCTATTGAAAATGCATAGTGTTTTAGTTAAAGTTTGGTCAACTCCAGTAGGCTATTTTGAAATAATTTAAGACTCCCCACAATATATAAAATATTTTGTATATTTTGGTATTATTATTAATACATTAGTAAGACATGTGACTTACAAATGAAACTCAGGTTAATATGGGTTATTTTATTTTATTGTGGTGAAATTATATATAACAAAACATATGCCATCTCAATAATTTCTGCGTGTGAGATTCAGTGGCACTGATTACATGCTTCAAGTAGGATAATGTGTTTTTGAAATAGAATCCATTTGTAATTAATTTTAAAAAATTTATTAAAATAATGTTATAACCACATTGAAGGACATTTTATTTATTTATTTATTTATTTAATATTTTATTGTACTTCAGGTTTACAGAACAAACAGTTTTTCATGTAATAGTAGTACACATGCTGTTTTATGACTTTGGTTAACAACCCCACAACATTTTAACCCTCTAAATTCTCAGCTTTTTTTTTTCTTTTTTTGGTGAAAATACACATAGCCAAAGATACACCATTTCAAAACTTTTTACGTACACATTTAAGTGACATTGACTACGCTCTTCTAATTGTGCTGTTATTCTCACTTAAGATGAAGGCTTACAGGACAAAATAGCCTCCCATTTAACAGTTACTACAAATGTTGCCCTATAACAATGGTTAACAATCTCACAACACATCAACAGTATCCCTACTCAGCCTTGGGTTCCCTATCATCAGCTTCCTACTCCCCCTCTGCCTTCTGGCCTTTGTCACTGGACTCCTGTACCTCGTTAGTCTCATTTGGTTTTACTGGGCTGTCCACTCCCAGGCTGAACAGTGAACCTCGAAGGTAACTTCACCACTGAGCTAAAAGGGTGTCTGGGGGCCATACTCTTGAGGTTTCTCCAGTCTCCTTTAGGCCAGTAAATCTGGTCTCTTTTTTTTTGTGAGTTAGAATTATGCTCTACATCCTTCTCCAGCTCTGTCCAGAACCCTCTGTTGTGATCCTGGTCAGAGCAGTCAGCGGTGGTAGCCGGGCACCATCTAGCTGTACTGGACTCAGTCCGGTGGAGGTCTTGGTAGCTGTGGACAATTAGTCCTTTGGACTAATCTTTTCGTTGTATCCTGTTCTCTTCATTCTCCCTTGCTCCCGAAGGGATGAGACCAGTGTAGTATCTTAGATGGCCACTCACAGGTTTTTAAGACCCCAGACACTACTCACCAAGGTAGAATGTAGAGCATTATCTTTATAAGTAGTGTCATGCCAATTGAGCTAGATGTTCCCCGAGACCATGGTCCCCAGAGCCTGAAGGACATTTTAAAAGAAAATGGTTTCAACCTCTACCAACTAACTGTAACTGCTTTCATTTCCTTCTAAACTTTATTTATATATTTACATAATTTACTTAGTTGTAATCATGGTAAATATACAATGCTGCATTCTCCTTTTGGAACCTGTTATTGTGTGTTGTCGAGTCAGTTCCTACTCACAGTGACCCTATAGGACAGAGTAGAACTGCCTCATAGGGTTTCCAAGGCGGTAATCTTTTTTTTTTTTAAACATAAACAGTCATTTTATTTTATAAAATATAAAAAAATTTTCCAGGACTCTTGACATGAACTTTTAGTCCCTCCTTCCATACAAAAAAAAAAATAATATTGAATATTCAACAGTGTCTTTAGTGAGGGCAGGAAAAATCTAGACAAAACTTCCCAGCCTTTTTCTCCCTTTAGCTCTGCCATTTGTGCAGACAAATTTGAGCAAACAAAATTCACCTGATGCCTCTCCCTTGAGCACAATATAATCAATAGGATGTCCAACGTTTAATGGATAGAAAAGGATGCCAAATAGCATATGGTATGAAAGAGCTGTTCAGTATTATCTCAACAGAATGAATGTGAGAATCAATACACTGCAGAACAGTAAAGGCAGGGCTTATGTCACCTTTCCAAGCAAACCAGGTAGCTACCAAACCCCTGTGTAAGAGGCTTTCTCCTCAGTAAGCAGTGTTCATTGAGATAAATGAATAGCTTTTAGAACATTTAGCATAAAACTATATTTATATGCAGCAATCCTAGAGAACATATGTAGCACTGTATACCAAGTGGATAAAGGAAAAAAATGAAACAATAGAAGAAAAACAAGAAAGAAAAAGAAAAGCTAGTTCTCTGTATTTCCTGGGAAATAATGTTCTACATGGTACAGCTATTAGAAAACTAGGCAGTTGTGTAGAAAGAGTGGTGTGGGAATGAATAAGTAATATCATGCCAGAAATTAGGAGCTGGACTCTTAATTTAATAAGGAAATAAAGCCTTTATAAATGTGGAAAATGAACAGAGGAGGAAAATATGCACGCTCCCTTTTTGGGAAATATAAAATCATGTTCTCTTTTATGTTTTTTTCCCCCAAGAGAGATACAAGAAAAAGACCATCAAAGGGTTAATGAATTATCTTTTTGTGATGGATTATGACTATAATAGAACACATATTTGTTTTGTGTCTAATCCTAATTTCAAATCCAAGGCTGTAATCTTTATGGAAGTAGACTGCCACATCATTGTCCCACGGAGCAGCTGGTGGGTTCAAACTGCCGACCTTCCGGTTAGCAGCCCAGCGCTTAACAACTGTGCCATCAGGGCCCCTTTAAAACCTACTAGTGTTTCCTAAATACTCCTTCCTATTGTCACACAATTTCTTATCTATCATTTTCAATGGTTGCCTACAATTCCATCAAGCTGATATGTTATAATTTGCTAAATAATTTCCCTATTGTTGGACTTTCAAGCTATTTGAATATTCTTCCCATTATACTTTTATAAACATGTTTCTACACATGTCCTTTTTCTTCTGTTGAATTACTGCCTTAGGAGAATTTCCAGACATGAGTTTACTGGGTCTGAGGCTAGTAACATTTTATGGCTTTTGGTACAAAGAAAGCTCTAAAAATATTGTACCAGTGCATAATGAGATCAGTAGCTGATAGGTATGCCTGCTTCCTTTGACAACAATCTAAAAATTCTTTTTCTTTGTTTTTTGCTAGTTGAATAATATGTATAAATGGTTTCCTTACTCAACATATGTTTATTTAACTCCTAATGAGTTGGGCATTGTGCCAGGTGCTTTGGACACTAAGAGTAATAAAATATGAGCACTGTCTTTGAGGAATTCACAACCTAGTGGGGTAGATAAGAGAACATAGTAAGTGCTATAACAGATGCCTATATACATTTCCGTAGAAACACAGATGAGGGATGGATTAAATAGATGAGCTTACTTCTGTTTTTCTGGATAATAGGCAGACTTATTTAGAGGTTGCTTCTTATGGAATATGTAGGAACTTCTGAAACTGAGAAGGGGCACTTCATTTTGTTTTTTGTTTTAATCTACATTATTTTCTTTTTCACATTCATTCCCAGCATGTGTGTTTGCTTTTTGTAGTTTCTCTTGTATGATTTAGCTGTTCGTTTTATTTATTTTTAAATAGAATTAATGGCAATATTTGTAGAAAATTAGTGTCACAATGAAGGAAATCTAACAAAGATAATATCACAGTAACCATTTGCTGGAAGAAAAAAAGAGGAAAGGTCATTATGCTGAGTTGAGATGTGAAGGCATTTGGAGGAGGGGATGATTGCCTATCTCTGCAAGAAAGGTGATCCTCCCTGGTTAACAACGAAGACAGGAAGAGCCATTTTGATAATGACTTTCAAGAAAAGACATGTATAGTTTCTTCATGAGTCCATATTCAGTTCAGTTGTACTACTTGGTTTTAAAAATCATTTTATAATTCATTTCAGCTTGAAATGTGGCAGAGTAGCTCAAAAGCTCTGGGCCAGGTTTCATGGAATTCAGCAGGGGTAGATGATAAGCAGTATAATGTACTAGAAAGAGCATCGACTTTGGAGTCAGACAAACCTATGTTCAAGTCCTGGCTTGACCATTCACAAGCTGTGTTACCTCGTTCATGTTTCTTATCCTCTCATCTGTTAAGTAGGGGCTAATCATACCTACAGGAGTCCCTTGGTGGTACGGTTTGCACTCAGCTACTAACCTAAAGGCTGGCTATTTGAGCCCACCCAGCAGCACCATGAAAGAAATGCCTGGGTAGCCACTTCTGAAAGACCACAGCCTTGAAAACCTTATGGAGCACAGTTCTACTCTGATACAAATGGGGTCCCCATGAATTGGAATTGACTCGATGGCAACTGGTTTGGTTTGGTTTTGGTAATCATACCTACACCCTAGAGGTAGTGTTGGTGTTAAATTAGATAATACATATAAAGCAGTTAGCACAGCACATGGAACACAGTAGATATCCATTAAATCCTCAGTCTTCTCCTTCTTCTTGTTGTTGTAAGTGGGTTGGGAAGGCATGGCACTATTCTAGGAAGGACTAGTACTGTTTCTTCTTGTTGATTGTAACATGAATTAACTAAAAAATCCTGGCAAGGAGACTCCACCACTCCCACACACACATACCACAAAAATGGGGAAAGTTGTGTTATGAATGCAGGAATAACCTGGTAAACAGATAATAGAGAGGTAGAAACTCTCAAAAACTTTTTGGGTAAGGAGAGTGTTAGGATGCCACTCCTGTACTTTGGCATGTTGAACAAATCCAGAGGCCACCAAGCCTGCAAGCATTTTTTGCTTTCCAATCAATACCATGTCTCAAGTGTGTGCTTCAGTAATGTCACCTCTCCATTTATAAATGGAACCAAAGCTCGGGAGTATCGAAAATCAGAGTGGCAAGGACTAGACCTTCAGGTTCTCAAGCCCAAGCCTCTGATTTTCCAGAGGAGGATATAGATGTCATCATTGATATTATCCTTCTACTTAGTGGAGATTGGAGTCAGAGGGGAAAAAAAAAGACTTCCTTACTCTCTGGCCCGTTTCCATTAGACCAGTGGTCACCAACCCTTGGAACCACAAAGAGATTGAGAGTTTGTTGGAAGCTCCATAGGGCATTTGGAAAATGGGCTGAGAGCAATCTCTGGGTGCGTTTTGGAGTGGTTGTTACCAGGTGGGGATGGGTCCTTTTTATTTTGAGTCTCTTGAGTGTGTATGCCCTGACAGAGGCTAGCACTAAAAGGAACATACATGTGAAGAGGCCACTTAGCATCCCTCTCCTCACTGCAGTGAGACCCCCCCCATTACTTTTCATTAAATAGGTAATATTCAGAGCAATCCACTTCCTCTTCATTAAGGGCCATTAGTAGCTACACCTTGTCACACATAAACCCTAATGGAGCTCTAGCAAGGGCTTTACTAAAGAGTTGCTAATTTTCAAAGAGAAAATTAGTACTACTGGCAGCAGAATTTAGCTTTTCTTCTAAAGCTCTTCTAAATATCCCCCCTTTTCACCTATGCCCTAGAAAACAAAGCAGCCCCACAGTAATTATGGTGAGGCTTTAGCAGGAAGAACCTCTGGGTCCCTTTCCCTGTGACTGCAGTTCAGTCTTTTGTCACAGGGGAGCACACTGATCTCTCCATTGAAAGATAGAAAACTTTTTCCAGCTTCTCTGGCCTTTCTGGATCTAAGGCCATCCAATTTGAGGGCCAGGTCATCTAGTAGGGCCAGAAGGGAACAGAAGAGTCCTCCTTTATGCCAAGTGAATACCAACTCTTATCTGTCCCAATATTTCTTTTTTCTTTTTTTTAACTTTGGTATCACACTTTTATTTTCATATTCGGGGCCAATTAATTTTTTTTAAGTCTCACATATTCTCACTGGACCTTAAACAGCTGTTAGGCCTAGGCAAAGGAGCCCTGGTGGCCTAATGGTTAAGCACTCAGCTGCTAACTGAAAGGTCGGCAGGTGGAACCCACCAGCTGCTCAGTGAGAGAAAAGACCTGGAGATGTGTTCCTGTAAAACTTTAGGAAACCCTATGGAGCAGTTCTGCTTTGTCCTATAGGGTCGCCATGAGTCAAAATTGACTTGATGACACATAACAACAACAAGATCTAATTAGAGTATAAGGAGACCCTGAGAGAGTCCCCTCACCACTGCAACCTCCCTGCCCTTCTAGGAGCTACTGGGACTCCAGGTTCTTCTACTGCCTCCTGGACTCTCCTCGCTGTCATTTGCTATTGATTCTTTTAAATACGCAAGTACAGCATAACTACATTTTCTACATTATAAAAGCATTACATGGTTATTATAGATCAACAAGAAAGTATGTCGTTGTTATTAGGTGCCGTGGAGGTTCTGACTCATAGGGACCCTGTGTACAACAGAACGAAACACTGCCCAGTCCTGCGCCATCCTCATGTTCCTTGCTATGTTTGAGTCCATTGTTGCAGCCACTGAGTCAATCCATCTCATTGAGAAACTTCCTCTCTTTCACTGACTCTCTGCTTCGCCAAGCACGATGTCCTTCTCCACGGACTGGTCCGCCCCGATAACATGTCCAAAGTATGTGAGACAAAGTCTCGCCATCCTTGCTTCCAGCTGTACTTCTTCCAAGGCTGTTCATTCTTCCAGCAGTCCAAGGTATATTCAATATTCTTCACCAACATCATAATTCAAAGGCATCAATTCTTCTTCGGTCTTCCTTATTCATTGTCCAGCTTTCCCATTCATATAAGGTGACTGAAAATACCATGGCTTTGGGTCAGGCACACCCCAGTCCTCAAGGTGTCATCTTTGCTTCAACACTCCAAAGAGGTCCTTTGCAGCAGATTTGCCGAATGCAACACATCATTAGATTTCTTGGTTGCTGCTTTCAAGGGCATTGAATGTGGAAGTATAGATGAGTATAAAGGAAAATAACCCTCTTCCTTAATCCAACCACCTTGAGATAACTATTTTTAGTTAACATTTGGATGTTTGTTTCCAATCTTTTTTTCTAGGCGTATATATGGGATCTATTTTTATACAATCAAGATGCATTGATAATTACTGGTGATTGGAATGTGAAAGTCGGAAACAAAGAAGAAGGATCGGGTAGTTGGAAAATATGGCCATGGTGATAGAAATGACGCTGGAGATTGATAGAATTTTGCAAGATCAATGACTTATTCATTGCAAATACATTTTCTCAACAACATAAATGGTGACTATACACTTGGACCTCACTGGATGGAAAACACAGGAATCAAACTGACTACATCTGTGAAAAGAGATGATGGAAAAGCTCAATATCATCTGTCAGAACAAGCCTGGGGCTGACTGAAGAACAAACCATCAATTGCTCATATGCAAGTTCAAGTTGAAGCTGAAGAAAATTAAAACAACTCCAAGAGAGCCAAAATACAGCCTTGATTATACACCACCTGAATTTGGAGACCATCTCAAGAATAGATTTGATACATTCAACACTAATGACTGAAGGCCAGATGAGTTGTGAGGTCTGTCCCAATATTTCCACAGGAAGAGATTTCCCTAAGATTATTCAGAAAAGCAATTATAGAATGAATGGATTTGGGGGTGACTGTGACAACAGTTGTTTTTGTTTCCTGATAGCAAAACTACTTAATGGGGCTAGAGAAGTCCTAGTTAATAGGCATGGCAGAGAGGTAAGGTGGCCTACTTAGATTACATTAGGAAAAACTGGGGAGAATTTTCTCTACTTGAGATCCATCCCATTGGGTTAATTAACATCCTCTTTCAAACTAGAAATTCCCCTAGATTTTGCAAAGGTGGTGTAAATTGTTAATAGATGATTCTGAAAGTTGGAGCATGGGCATGGGTGCTATTGTTTGGCTAGAAATTCAGAGATAAGTAGGACCAATAGGTAAGAAACTAAAGGAAATAAGAGCAAAAAAGCTTTAATTAAACCTTAAAGCTTATTTTTTTTTTTACTAATAAGCCCATAGAAAAATGTACTTTATTGCTGGTCATCTTGCCGTTAATCAATTTTGTTTTTGGTTTCGACATGATAGATAATAGACCAGTAAGTGAATTTAGGTAGATCTTGCTTCCTTTGCTGGGTTCAGGATTAGGAGACAATCCTGAGACTGTTCTTTGTATATTCTCAAAGTATGTAGACATTAAACTTGTCAAGAGGCAAGCCACTCTGTGCTTGCCAGAAGACAATTCCAGTAGCAAATGCTTTTTAATTAACAGAGGCTTTGTATCAGCTTTCCTATGTACCCAGCTAGAGTTACCGTGTCTGAGCAGGTGCATCCTGTTGTGTATTACAGAACAACAAAGGGGCATGCAAGGGCATGGACACTTCAGACAATTCTTTCTGAATGAGCATGCTTCCCTGCTCTCTGGATCCTGCTGCTTCTGTTGCTCCGTCTGCTACATTGTCCAAAGAGATTTCCTTTAAGAAAACTGGAGCTCCAGTTGCTTGATTGATTCATTCATTCAACAAACATTTACTGAAAATCCACTCGGTCTGGGCACTGTGCTAGGCCGTAGGTATATAGTGTTGAATACAGAGGGCTCAACATCTAAGATGGAAGACAGTCATTCATCAAAGCATCCTGGCAAAGTTAGGTGAATATCTTAATACCAGAAGTCCTGGGACGTTTTCCCGCAAAGATTGACCACCCCTTTCCCCCAATAGTGCCTCTTTCATTGTCTTTCTGCATCTGCCTTTCAGATGAAAATGGACTACCCCACTCTGTGTTGTCATAGAATCCTAGAGATGATGCCACTGCCAATCCTACCCACCACTTTGATGTGACAAGGAGTTCTACCAAAGCAAAGAACTGATAGCATCATAGAACCCAGAGTCAGACTACTGGTAAACATATTTTATACATCACACAGACAACTGGACTTGGCATATGGGCCAGACTGGGGTAAAGGTCTTCCTAATTCCTCATTTTACCTACTTGTCCTCACCAGAAGACTCATCGAAGTCCCATATCTAGGACCAATCTTGGCCTAGAAGGAGGAGAGGGAGAGGTGGGGGAGAGAGTTAGTGATTAAATAGAAGAATCATAGAATTTCAAAGCTTGTAAGGTCCTCTATACACTTGATACTCATAATGTGGTCCATGGACCAGTAGCATCAACATCAACTGGGAGCTTATTGAAAATGCAGAATCTCAGGCTTCACCCCAGAACTACTGAATCTGAATCTGCATTTTAACAAGATCCACAGTTGATTTGTAAGCACATTAAAGTTTGAGAAATGCTGCACTAGACCAGTGATTTTCAACATTTTCCCCCTGACACCCACACATTAGACAACAATTCTGTGCATGGCACATTTCCCTGACTACGGCAAGGTTGTGAACACTTCCATACTATTCATTACAAACGATAGGAGAGCACTGCAATAACCAGTACCACATCCCAGTTTAGAAGAACTGATCTATCTTAGCCCCGCCATTCTATAGATGAATGAGTTGCCTAGGTCTCATACTATAAGCTCATAGCAGAGCTGAAGCCAAGAATCCAGGTCTTCAGCTGTCCTTTGGATCAGTCTCAAGTCAGGGGCTTTCTGGTCTTCCCTTATGACCCAACTCCTTAGGGGCTACGTTTCTGTCACTTGCATCCCAGGTTCAAGGTGCCAGCCACTGATATCTGCAGCCAACTAACATGACTGCTTATCCACTTATCTTCAAACAGCTTGGTAATCTTTATCTCTGCTGGTCACAGCAAGGCATTTGCCTGCCTATTACACCCTTTCATCTATAAAGACCTTTTTCTTCTTTCCTTGACCTCCCAGTTGCATAGAACTCTTGGCCTCTGGGCTTTACCTTGACCTCTGTGAAGAGCACACATTGCTTAGTAGTTTGCTTTGAACTAGCTGTGTGAACTCATATTACCATGTGATCATCTCCCACAAAGCAGAGTCCACAGTGAAATGCACATATTTAGACTTTTCCAGACTCTAGATTCTACCTGGGCTCTGGGCTCTGAGTCCTGATTTTTCTACTTAGTCCTATCTAATCTCCATCTGACATCACTAAGGTCAGATCCTGACCACTACTCTTTATTTTTTTTTCAAAGAATGTGCAAACTACAGTGATGAGAAGAGAGTCTGGAAAACAAAGATGGAAAGAATCTTTAAATTAGCAAGGAGTGGGTAGAAGTTAAGAAGAAAAGATTTCCTTTTCCAAAGTGTAAAATAAGAGGCCCTCTTTCTTATGTTAAGGGTGTAATTCAATATCATCCAGACTGATTTAGTATTGAAAGACTAGATTCTCCAAGGTCAACATTTAAAAAAGAAAAGATGGTATACGTAGCTGATATCTTCATTCGAAGGCAATTTATTCTCCTCAAGCCTTTATATTTTTGTTATTAATGAGGAGTGTGTCCCTGAACACAACTCTAAGAAAAAAGGCAAAGTCCTTGAATCGCCTCATTTATCACTTGGGAACCAGGGCCTGCTCCAGGCAACATGGAAAATAGGTGAAGCTGGTCTATAACATTCTCCTCCTATAGTTACTTATTTTGGGACTCTTCCCCCTTTGGGTAAGGCTCCTTTTGGACTTGGTTCTCATTGCTGTCTTCCGGACTGTTCTCTTCCCCTAGCAAAGAAAAGTTTATCTGCTAAAAATATCCAATGCTATGTAACCCATTGCTAGACTATCTGTACTGAAAAGAACCATGGCAAGAACAAAATGTAGCCCAAAGGAAAGATTGCTCAATGGAATTTGAGGCATTAAAGATGGAGGAAGTCTATTGGCAATGGGGTCTTCAGGTGCCCTTCAGATCCCATCAATAGCTGCTTGTCTGCTTCTCTCATGGATAAGGTCAGCTCTGAGGAGAATGACACTTGCCCCCTCCTTGCTTCATAAGGGGATTAGTAAGGATAAAATTAGGCCAGAGATGTTAAAGTGCTTTTGACACAAATCAAATCAGAGCTTTGATTTTCTTAATCTAATCCAACCACTGCCTTGGGGTCAATTTCTGCCTCAATCTTTCCATCTTTCAAAATGAGAATATATACTCTTGAACTTCTTTGCAAAGCTGCTGGGTGGAAAGGAAACAATTGTATTTATTGTGATGCCCATTGGATCAAAAGATGTGTGAGTCGATTGCCTTAATGGGACCAATGGCATGCATGGCAGAACGAACAAGTGATTGTTTTCAGGCTTCATTTCAAATTGGTCTTGAGCTAAGCAATGACCAGGCAGGTGAACATTTGGTACCTTGGAACCACCCACCAGAGAAATGAATACTTCTGTGTTTGATGGCTTAAGGAAGGAAACAATTCCACTTTATTTTGAAAACAGACCCCAAGCCATTTACTTGGTTTCTTTTCTCAAAGCTAAGCCAAATGCCTTCAGAGGACAAAGGGAGTGACTCCATTGTACTGTTTCTGAAGGTGTGGTCTTCTGGCCCACTGCATCAGAATCACGAGCTTATTACAAATGCAGATTCCGGGCCCAGGCATCTTGCCAAATGCAGTGATTCAGGACCTCTTGGGATGGCACCGAGGAAGCAATATTTTCAGCAAAGATGACTCTCAGTTATACAAACACATGTGACCCACAATCATACAGCACTTTAATCCCACAAGTATTACTGTAGGGCAGTGGTTCTCAACCCTAGCTTCACATTAGAAGTACCTGTCTGAGTGTATTAGATTCTAGTTTAGGTCACCTGGGTGGTGCAAATGGTTTGCATTCTACTACTAACCTAAAGGACGGTGGTTTGAACCCAACCAGTAGCTCTGCGGAAGCCAAGATTATAGCCAAGAAAATCCTATGGATCAGTTCTATTCTGTAATATATGGGGCCACCATGAGTCAGAATCGACTCTACGGCAGTGGGTTTGGTTATGGTTTTGGAATGCCAGTAAAAAACTCCTGTGGTCAACCCCAACCCAGACCAATTAAATCAGACTGTTCAGGGGATGAGGCCCTGACATCTCCATTTGTGAAGCGCTTCTGGTGACTTCAAGTGTACAATCAGGGTCGAGAACCTCTGATGTAGGGCTGTAATTGTGCCCACCCCACCCCCCAATCCAGGGTACTCACAGCACAGGTTCCCTGACTCCTGGCTCTTCTCAAGCTTCTTTTCTGCTGATTCATTAAAGGTCAGAAGAATCTACAGAGCACCAACTGTGTGGTCTGTATATATGAGGAAATCAGCAATAAGTGCAACAGAAATAGATTCTGCCCTCAAGGAGCCCACAGTTCAGTAGGAGAGACAGACTCAAATGCAAAAGGTGAAAAACATTAATCCCTCTAGCTTCCCCCTGTGAACCCCATGTTATAGAAATGAGCCAAAGCTGGCCTCTGTGAATTGGTCCCAGGTTGTTTACTTCTTCATAGCAAGTAGAGGCTCCCCCTAGACCCCCCACAAAAGAGCTTGCTAACCCAAACTCAAATTTGTATGTATCTAATTATTTTTAGGCATCTTAATAAGCGTATTTTTAACCACTTAGAGGCTGCCTGCATTACAGACCCTGCAAAACTGCAACCAACATCTGCTAGCCATGTTGTTGTTAGGTGTAGTCAAGTGGGTTCCGAGTCATAGCACCCTTATGTACAACAGAACGAAACACTGCCTAGAAACACTACCTGGTCCTGTGCCATCCTCACAATCATTGCTAAGTCTGAGCCCATTGTTGCAGCCACTGTGTCATTTCGTCTCATTGAGGGTCTTCCTCTTTTTTGCTGACCTTGTACTTTACCAAGCATCATGTCCTTCTCCAGGGCCTGGTCACTGCTGAGAACATGTCCAAAGTACATGAGATGAAGTTTTGCTGTCCTCGCTTCCAAGGAGTGCTCTGGCTGTATTTCATCCAAGACAGACTTGTTCGTTCTTCTGATAGTCCATGGTATATTCAATATTCTTCACCAACACCGTAATTCAAAGGCATCACTTCTTCAATCTTCCTTATTCATTGTTCAGCTTTCACATGCATATGAGGTGATTGAAAGGACCATGGCTTGGGTCAGGCACACCTTAGGCCTCAAAGTGACATCTTTACTTTTTAACACTTTAAAGAGGTTTTTTTTTGAGCAGATTTGCCTGATGCAATGAGTCATTTGATTTATTGACTGCTGCATACACGGGTGTTGATTGTGGATCCAAGTAAAATGAAATCCTTGACAACTTCAATCTTTTCTTCGTTTATCATGATGTTGCTTATTGGTTCAGTTGTGAGGATCTTTGTTTTCTTTATGTTGAGGTGTGATCCATACTGAAGGCTGTGGTCTTTGATCTTCATCAGTAAGTGCTTCAAGTCCTCTTAGCTTTCAGCAAGCAAGGTTGTGTTGTCTGCATATCGCAGGTTGTTAATGAGACTTCCTCCAATCCTGATGCTGCGTTCTTCTTCATATAATCCAGCTTCTCTGATTATTTACTCAGCATACAGATTGAATAAGTATGCTGAAAGGATACAACCCTGACACACACCTTTCCTGATTTAAAACCATGCAATACTCCCTTGTTCTGTCTGAAAGACTGTCTCTTGGTCTATGTACAGGTTCCTCATGAATACAATTAAGATTTCTGGAATTCACATTCTTCGTAATGTTGTTCACAGTTTGTTATGATCCACAAAGATGAATGCCTTTGCATAGTCAATAAAACACAGGTAAACATCTTTCTGGTATTCTCTACTTTCAGCCAAGACCCATGTGACATCAGCAATGATATCCCTGGTTCCATGTCCTCTTCTGAATTCAGCTGGAATTTCTGGCAGTTTCCTGTCGATGTACTGCTTCAACTGTGTTTGAATGATCTTCAGCAAAGTTTACTTGCCTGTGATATTAATGATATCGTTTGATAACTTCCACATGCTATTGGATCACCTTTCTTTCAAATGGGCACAAGCATAGATCTCTTCCAGTCACTTGGCCATGTAGCTGCCTTGTAAATTTCTTGGCACAGACAAGTGAGCACTTCCAGTGTTGCATCTGTTTGTTGAAACATCTCAGTTGGTATTCTGTCAGTACCCGGAGCCTTGCTTTTTGCCAATGCCTTCAAAGCAGCTTGGACTTCTTCCTTCAGTACCATCGGTTCTTGATCATGTGCTACTTCATGAAATGGTTGATTGTCCACCAATTCTTTTTGGTATAGTGACTCTGTGTATTTCTTCCATCTTGTTTTGATGCTTCCTGAGTCATTCAATATTTTGCCCATAAAATACTTCAATACTGCAATTCAAGGCTTGAGTTTTTTTCTTCAGTTCTTTCGTCTTGAGAAATGCTGAGCATTTTTTTTTCTTTTGGTTTTCTAACTCCAGGTCTTCACACATTTCATTATAATACTTTGTCTTCTTGAGCTGCCCTTTGAAATCTTCTGTTCAGCTCTTTACTTCATTATTTCTTCCATTTTCTTTAGCTACTGTATGTTCAAGAGCAAGTTTCAGAGTCTCTTCTGACATCCATTTTGGTCTTCTCTTTCTTTCCTGTCTTTTTAATGACCTCTTGCTTTCTTCATGTATGATGTCCTTGATATCATCCCACAACTCATCTGGTCTTGGGTCAATAGTGTTCAATGTGTCAAATCTATCCTTGACTTGGTCATACTTTGGCTCTCACGGACTTGTTTTAATTTTCTTCAGCTTCAACCTGAACTTGCATATGACCAACTGATGGTCTGTTCCTCAGTCTGCCCCTGGCCTTGTTCTGACTTATGATATTGAGCTTCTTCATCATCTTTTTTCACATATGTTGCTGATTTGATTCCTGTGTATTCCATTCAACAAGGTCCACATGTATAGTCACCGTTTATGTTGTTGATAAAAGGTATTTGCAATAAATAAGTCATTGGTCTTGCAAAATTCTATCATGTGATCTCTGTTGTTCTTTCTATCACCAAGGCCATATTTTCCAACTATCGATCCTTCTCTATTTCCAACTTCCATATTTCAATCACCAGTAATTATCAATGCATTTGATTGAGTGTTTGATCAATTTCAGACTTCAGGAGTTGGTAAACATTGTCAATTTCTTCATCGTTGGCTTTAGTGGTTGGTGCATAAATTTGAATAATAGTCATATTAACTGGTCTTTCTTGTAGGCATATGGATATTCCTATCACTGACGGTGTTGTACTTCAGGATAGATCTTGAAATATTCTTTTTGATGATGTATTTGAAGCCATTCCTCTCCAAGTTGTCATTCCCGGCATAGTAGATCATATATGATTGTCTAATTCAAAATAGCCAATACCAGTCCATTTCAACTCACTAATGCCTAGGATATCGATCTTTTTATGTGTTCCATGTCATTTTTGATGACTTCTAATTTACCTAGATTCATACTTCGTACATTCTACATTCTGATTCTTAATGAATGTTTGCAGCTGTCTCCTCTCATTTTGAGTTGTGCCACATCAGCAAATGAAGATCTTGAATACTTTACTCCATCCATGTCATTAAGGTTGACTCTACTTTGAGGAGACAGCTCTTCCTATATTTGAGTGCCTTCCAACCTGAGTGGTTCATCTTCCTGCACTATATCAGACAGTGTTCTGCTGCTATTCATAAGGTTTTCACTGGCTAATTTTTTCAGAAGGAGATCGCCAGGTCCTTCTTCCTAGTCTGTCTTAGTTTGGAAGCTCCACTGAAACCTGTCCACTATGGGTGACCCTGCTGGTGTTTGAAATACTGATGGCATAGCTTCCAGCATCACAGCAACACTCAAGCCACCACAGTATGACAAACTGACAGATGAGTGGTGGCTAGCAATAGATAAGATAAAACCCTGTGGTTACAATGATCCTAAATTACCGCTGCCTTCAGAATTCTCTGACCCAAAGACTCCCCACCCTGCTACAGGAGGATCTCTCAATGGCACATGTAAACCCTCCTTCTTTCCTGGGGTTTCATACCCTTTTCCTTCTGGTAGTTTCCTGTGCCCTTGCCTCTGGAAGACCGTCTGCTGTGGGAGATCGTTCCCTGCGTGCGGCTATCAATGCATTGGCCCCAGTCAATAGCTTGTTGTGAAATGCTGCTATCTTGTAGTCCGTAAAACATCTTTCAAAAGACCTGATTTTGAAAGTTCTTAGAGGGCAAGGTAGTTCTTCAGATATTTTGGACCTGTGTGAGTTTCTTCCCAGGCCCTGAAGATTCTCTCAGGTATGAGTTGCAAACTGTTAAGTCTCACCCCTGATGCACTTGGTGGCCTGTGACTATTGTAGCATAATAGTGGCGGATTGGCGAGTCCTGACTCACAGGGTTCCAGAATGAGCTACTCTTCCCTCTGCCAAAAAACATGCCTTCTCTGAATTCAGTGCCTGTGAAATGCTCCTTCATAAAATCATTTTGTTTGATTCTATCTGGAGATGACAGAGCCTTTAGGAAGCTATTCCAATTCATGCTAATGTTTGGAATAAGGTGGAATCTACGCCCCTCTTACACCAAAGGACTTAATTAAAGTTACGATTTTGCTGTTGAGTCATGTAAATAAATCGGATACAGAACACAGGGCATGGCCATTAGACAGCTGAAAGTATCAAAATGTGGTATCTTTATACTGGCAGCGCAGTTTGAAAAATGTTAACTTTTGCTTCTTTCCCTTCCTGTAATAATTTACTTCTCACAATTCGTCGTTGGTAAATTATCTATGTACTTTTAAGTCATGTCCTACATAACACCAAAATATATTCTTTTCATACAGAGGGAGACATTTCCTGGAATTGTGACCTTGTTTAATTTGACATTTAAAGGAGTCACAAATGAACCTTTCCCATTTCATTTTCCATATTCATATGCTCTCTGTCTTAATCTGTTCTGTATACTTTTCTGAAACTAGCTTTGTGAGAAAAAAATATATATATTTTTATCCTCCCCCTTCCCCCAGATGCTTGCCTGCAATAGATAATTTAGGCTCCTAGCTTCTCATTCGGCCACTGGGTAGTGCAAATGGTTTGTGCTTGACTACTAACCTAAAGGTTGGCGGTTCAAACCTACCCCTCAGTGCCACAGAAGAAAGGCCTAGATATCTGCTTCCAGAAAGATTACAGTCAAAAAAACCCAAAAAACAACAACAACAAAAAAAAAAAACTATGGAGCGTTCTACTCTGTAACAGGGTTGCCATGAGTCAGAATTGACGGCAACGGGTTTGGTTTGGTTTTAGCTTCTCATTTAACATTAAAGCACATCTTATTTATTGATAACTATTTAGGGAATGGTTACAGTTTTAATTAAAAGCAATTTGAAATTCATCAACTATTTGAGAGGGGGAAAGTGGCATTAATACTTGATTGCAGAAGTAATGGTAGGCTGTGGCGACAGATCTAAGCATAGTTATAAACTGGGCGGAAGGGCATTCAGGGTGAGCTAGCACTCAGAAATATGAAGGAAATTAGTTAACCTATTTGAGGACAACCAGTGAGGAACTTATTCTGATGATTCTCTGAACATAAGGAAGAGGGATTATTATTGTAGTTTACAAATATGTAATAACAAGGATTACCTTTCTGCTTCCATTTACCTAATTAGTTATATCACCATACCCAGTAAGCAGCAGTGGTGAAGTTGTTCAGGAGCAAAATAAGCATTGTAAATTCCAACATTAAAAAACCAAACCAGTCTCATTGCCTTCAAGTTGATTCCAACTCTTGGTGACTCCATGTGTTACGGAGTAGAACTGTGCCCCGCAGGGTTTTCTTGACTGTAATCTTTGAAGAAGCAGATCGCCAGGCTTTTCTTCTGTGGCTGTGCTGGGTGGATCTGAATCGCCAACCTTTAGGTTAGCAGTCGAGCGCAAACCAGCAAACCATTTGCGCCACCCAGGGACTTAATTCCAATATTGTCAATTATAAACATAGAATATGCCAATAAGATTCTTTAGCTCTATTAAGACATAATATACATACAATATAGTTCACCCTTTAAAAAGTATACAATTCAGTGGTTTTCAGTATATTCACTGAGTTACACAACCATTGCAGCTATTTAATTTTAGAACATTTTCATCCCTCCTAAAGGAGAATTCACACCCATTAAGAAGTCACTCCCCATCCTCCTCTCCCTCCAGCCCCAGGCAACCACTAATCTGATTTCTGTTTGTATAGATTTGCCTATTCTGGACATTTCATATAAATGGAATCATACAATATATGGTCTTTTGTGACTGGCTTCTCTCACTTATCATAATGTTCTCAAGGTTCATCTATGCTGCAACATGTATCAGTATTTTATTGCTTTTTATGACTTAATAATATTTCACTATATGGCTATACCATTTTGTTTATCCATTCATCATGTCCATTCGTGGACATCTTGGTTGTTTTTACTTTCGCTACTATGAATTGTGATGCTATGAACATTTCTGTACAAGTTTTTACGTGGATACATGTTTTCATTTCTCTTGAGTACATACCTACGAGTGGACTTGCTGGATTGTATGATAACTATTTATTTGGCCAATGAATTTTCAAGCCAGGATTTTTAACATTCTTTTTAAGCTTAATTGAATTTAAAGAGATTTCGAATGAATATGCTACATAGGCTTAATTGAGTCTAATTTTATTCCTGATACTATTTGTGAAGTTGGATTTGAAACTCAAATTTCATCCAGAAACATGAATCCTTTAGTTTGTCTCCTAATGTGATGGTTAGTCATATATGTACCTTTTAACATCTCATGCAGATACAATGTCTGGAAAACAAGACCATTATCTGCTTGATAATGCTTGAACTAATTTCTGTGGTTCCCTGGATGCTCTTCCCTGAAGATAAATTTGCCTGGAAAGGAAGGAAGAAAAGTAGCTTTCCTGTTTGACAGGTAAACTGTCTGCTATGTTCCTAGTTGTTACAGACACAGGTGTGACAATACAGGAGCTGGGGGGCCCTACTAAAGGGTAGTCAAGTCAGACTCAAGTGTTATGAAGCCAAAGCTATGGTAGCAGAGGAGGATTTGGAAATTATCATTGGTAAAACTGGGCCAACTTTGAAGCTCATCACTCTGCAATGACAGTTTTGGTAGATAATATTCAGGCAATAGTGATAGCATATTTACTGGTGCATTTCTATGTGCCTGGCACCATGTTAAGTGCTTTACATGTATCATTTCATTAAACTCATTTCACAGATGGGGAAATTAAGGCCTGGCAGTTAAGCAACTTGCTCAAGGTAGTACATATAATGAGTAAAATTCGAAACCCAATTCAATCTGAATCTAGAGTCCACACGCTTAACTACCTAACCTCTACTGGAACAAGACCATAACTTCACAGCTAGATCACTTCTAAGTCCTCTACTCTCCCACCCAAGAGCTTTAGCTTCTTGAGAATTGTCTTTCTTTCCACACATTCTGGTACTCCTGATTACCAAGTGGCAATGGAGGTAGTTTGCCTAAAAATAGCCCTTCTATTTATCAGATGTACCATACAAACAGCCTCGAAAGGGATAGCATTCTGCTCCTCTGGCTATCTGGATTTTCCGGTAAAGGAAGGAGAGGAAGAGGAAAAGAGAACCTTCTGATATTCTTCCCACTACATTTCCATTCTCGTCTCCAGCAAGTCCCTCCTTCAAACACTTTGCTTTGGCAATACCCAACGGTCGTAGACCCTTGCACACACTGTGTTGTTTCTCACCCAGGGCTTCAAACCGGTTTGTTCTGGTTTGAATTCCTGTTTAGAATTTTCATTTCCACCCCAGAAATACTGAATCAGACTCTACATTTTAACAAGATCCCCAGATGATTATTATAAATTTGAGAACCACTGCTCTACTAGTGGTTCTCAGATTTGGTCCCTAACCGGCAGTATTAGCATTACCTGGGAACTTGTTAGAAATGCAAATTCTCAGCAGGGGTTTGAAAGGAAGGAACTGCTTTAAAGCCCTGTTCTCACCTTTCTCATCTCTCGCCTTTGCTTGGGTTGCTTCTATTATGTGAAATGCCTTTCTCCTCCCCTTCACCTAGAAGAGCTCCCAATTAACCATAAAGCTGCATCACCTCCTTCAGGAAGCCTCCCCTAGTCCTTCTTCTGTTCCTTCATAGTAGTCTATGCACAGCTTTATATTGTTGGATTTTTCACATCGTATCTTAATTGTCTGTTTCTGGGTCTCCTTGTCTTAGCTGTGACCTCCTTATGAGTGAGCACTTTATTGCATTTTTCTTTGTAGTCTCTTTACCTGGCACAGTGACAGCCACACACAGAAAGTGTTCAATAGATGTTCGTTGAATGAATACGTGGATGAATTAATGGAATAATATTTGTAGCACCTATTAAAAGCCAGCCCCTTTACAAATATTAATTCATTTAGTCCTCCAAACAAAGTTGGAAGATAGGTAGCAATATGTCAATGTTAATAAGTGAAAGAAATAAAGTACAGATCACTCAGCTAGCGGCAGTGCTGGAATTCAAACTCAGGCCTGAATATCTCCAAGGGCCTGCCTTATCCACGTGCTCTTACTGCCTCCTACTATAGAACACTGACTTCACATTTCAACCACCTGTTCTCTGGTGTCATACACCACGGAAATGGCCCACAAGTTCCAACATTACCATGTACAAGTTGCATCTCTCATATGGTCTCTCATCCTTAGAAGCAGCACAAAATACCTCTTTCATGCAGCATACCTTGATTTTTATATGTTATTTTTGTGAATGTGGTCACAGAAGCTTGCCTAGAAGTCAAGACCTGATTCTTTATGAAGCTCTATCATTGAGTGCTTTAGACTGAGATTGGTCACCTCACTGTGCAATTTTTCTCTGCATGTTAAAGGCAAGCGAAAATGACTTTCCACTTACTATAAGCGTGGAAAAAAAGGTCTAAGGACCTTATCAAAAGATAGCAAATGAAATTCAAGAGAGATATACCACTACTGTTAACACTTTTATAGGATTAGTTATAGTTACAGAATTGACTTTTCCTTAATTCACACAGACTCTAATTGCATCATCCAGTTGGTGAGCAAGGGCTACTGAAAAGGACCAGAGGCCTTTAGAAGCTATAACATCTTGTATACCTCCTTTCTGATGCCCCTGAACATCTTTGCCTGATGCTATCAAGCAGTAATGGAACTGGTTTATGATCTCTGAAGCCTCACTGGATACCGCCAAATTGGTTCTAAATAGTTTGCTTTGAGGTAGATCATTGCACTCACTAAGCACATACCTCATTCTTTTCTGATCTAAACAAGAAATCTTCTCAGGCTACCTCCATTTATTATAGGCCATGAAGCTATGTTCCTCTAATTTATCAAGGGGCACTTCTCTTCCTGTTTCCTCCTTGGACTGTGCTCAAGGTAAAAACATAAGTGGCAGAGCTGGAATTAAATGCCTCATCTGACCCGAAAGCCCATGTTCTTTCCGCTACATGAAGCTGCCTTCCAAGTTCAAAATCCACTGTTGTCCACACAAACCATGAAATGTCCCCCAAGTTAAAACATGTCAGTGTCCAAATTACCTCTTCCTGTGATCCCTTCATTCCAAGAAGAAACAGGAAATATCCTCCATGCTTTTCTTTAACAGGAAGATTTTGTTATGCCATTCAGAATTAGGTTTGTTCTGCTAACCATGGCAGTAAGATATTTACGTTAGTCATTTTAAGTTTTCTTGAGGACTCTTCTAGGATTATTGTATAGGATACTTCATCTAGCTTGCAACTAATTACATAGATGACTTCGTGCCCAACCATCAATGTATCTTTGTCTAAGGACAGGAATGCTAGCACCTTATTCCCATCTTCAAACATCTGCAACTGTGCTGTGCTATCATACTTGATCTGGTTTTATCCAGTATTGACTTTATTTTCCTGAATTGGAGCAGAAACCTCACTTTCTTTTGATTTTTTAATCTATATATAGTTCTCTACTCACTACCTGGAGTCCCTGGGAGGTGCAAATAGTTAACATGCTCAACTGCTAACTGAAAGGTTGGAGGCTACAGTCCACCCAGAGGTGCCTGGCAGTCGACTTCTGAAAACCCTGTGGAGCACAGTTCTACTCTGATACACACATGAATTGGAATATGCTCCATAGGAACTGGGCTTATTATTATTATTATTGACTACCTAGAACTAGATAAGTCTGTATTCAGGTAAAGAGCTTTGAGTTATAGGTGAAGAATGGGGATAGTTGCTGAGGAAAAGGGAGGAGGAATTTCAACATTCCGTTCTCCTAAATGATGTGATGCATATAAATATCACAGAACCATCAAAAGTACACGGAACCAAATGGCCAACAGACGCATGAGAAGATGTTCAATGTCGTTAGCCATCAGAGAAGGGCAAATCAAAACAACAACAAGATAACATTTCACTCCAACTAGGATGGTCAAAATTAAAAAAAGAAAATAACAAGTGTTGGAGGGGAAGTGGAGAAATTGGAACCTACATCCCCTGCTGGTGGGAATGCAAAATGGTACAGCTGTTGTGGAAAACAGTCTGGCGGTTTTCCTCAAAAAACTAGAGGTAGAGCTGCCATATGACCAGCAATTCCACTCCTAGGTATATACCCTAGGAATCTAATAGAAGTGACATGAACAGACATATGTACACCTATGTTCTTTGCAGCACTATTCACAATAGCAGAAAGATGGAAACAACTAAGTGCCCATCAAGGGATGAATAAACCAAACCTCTTGCCATCAAGTCGATTCCGACTCTTGGCGACCCTATAGGACAGAGTAGAACTGCCCCATAGGGTTTCCGAGGAGCAGCTGGTGGATTTGAACTGCTGACCTTTTGGTTAGGAGCTGAGCTCTTAACCACTGCACCACCAGGGCTCCTAAGGGATGAATAGGTAAGTAAAATTTGGTACATACATACAATGGAATACTACGCAATGATAAAAAAAAAAGAAGCTGACTTCCAGGCAACTTGGTGCTATAGGCAGAAACACCATGCCGTCCCTCCACAGCAAAGATCCGAAAAACTAAGCCAAACAGAGAAAATGGCAATCCTGAAACCCTAAGCATCAAATGAAGAGATAAAGAACTCAGCCAAGCACTGAATGGAATGAGAAACTGACAGAGAACAGAGAGTGAGGAGAGATACATGCAGAGGTCCCCTATCAGCTAACGCAGCACAGATCTGCCATCTTGGACTCCTATCAGGGATCAGTGAACAGGGGGTACAAGAAAGCAGCTCCACGGAGTTTCCAGCAGGAGACAGAACAACTGGTAACCAGCAATATACACTTTCCCATCCCCCACCCTTCTTCACCCCCCACTCAGCCTGCTCTGCTTCCTGTGGCCAGTCTCTTGGCCTGGAAGCACCACCTTCACTTCGGTGATGCTTGGATTCCACCCGCCAGCTCCCTAAGTGCCATTTGTTGGCTGCTGGTGTTGCTTTATTCCACTTCTTTAGATTTCTTCCTTACCTCTCACCACCTCCCCCTCCTTTCTCTCAAATACCTGGCTCTGTGCGCCATCTTTGCCTCTTCCTGAAAGGCTGTGAAATGCTGCTCGAATGTGAAACTCCTTCCTGGCCCGTGCTGCAACACTCATGGGATCCCGGGGCATTTTTTGTTTGTTTGTTTTGAATTGCTTGTTTGTTGGTTTTCTTTTTCTTTTCTCGAATTGGGAGCCTGTTCTAGCCGGGCAGTACGGTGCGGCTTGGGACCTACCCCCTCAGTTTGCAGAGACATGCAGAGGGATCCCTGAGGAGATTTCTTTTTTCTTGTTTTTTTTGGGGGCGTGCCTTTTTTTTCTGTTTTACTTTGGGGGTTTTTCTTGTTCTTTTTTTATTATTTGTTTGTTTTCTTTTCTTTTCCCTTTTTGACTTTCTTCATTACTCAGTTTCTCATATCTCTATACTTTCCTTCTCTTCCTGTCCCCCTGGCACTGAGTGTCACCTCTACCCCTTCTAGCCAGGCTGTACTTCATGGCCTGAAAGCAACTTCGCCAGACCTCGCAGCTGCACCAGAGGGGTCCCTGGGAGCTTTTCTTTTCTTCTTTCTTTCTAATTTTTGTTTATTCATTTTTTCTTCTCCTTTTTGTTTTTCTCCATTTCATAGTCTCTCATGTCTCCACTTCGAAGGCAAGCTTCCCCCTCACTCTTTTTTGTTTGTATGTTTTTGGCTCCCGTTCCTCTCTCCTCTCTCTCATACCCATCTTAGCTCCACACATCACAGTCTCCCCAATCAATCCTGCCTACCTGCACCATGCGCTGAACATCACACCACCAAGCAGCCCAGGCACAGCCTAGCGGAAACTACCATGCACTGATTACTGGCCCACCCTGGTGGCTGTAGTAAGTGCCACAAACAACCCATCCCAGCAACTCCTCTTCAGCTAGACCTGCTCTGCTGTACCATATCTGAGTGAATGACCCTGCCAATTGGAGGAGGTGAAAAGTCTCATGCCGAAAGACGAGCAAAAAACAAAGAACACACAGCCTGCCTGCTCAGACATAGCCAAATAACAAAAAGCAGGATGAAACAAAGAAATCTACAATCAATAAATGAGGAAAATAACTACCAAATGCCCTTAAGACAGCAAACAATATCAAAACATCTACAAAAACAGGATAGGATGGCTCCAGTAGGCATTCAAAATAAACCACCGGATAACTTTCCAGTAGAAGAAAAGCCACTAGAACTACCTGAGAGGGAATTCAAATCTCTAATATTAAGAGCTATCCAAGAGCTGAAGCAAAAAGCAGACAAAAATGAGGAAAAAATAGACAAATTCATGGGAAAGGGAGACAAATTCAAGGACAATACAGACAAAAAATGGAATAATTCAGGAAAATAATGCAGGAACAAAATGCCAAAATAAATTCACAACTAGAAATCATACAAAAACAACAATTAGAAATCCAAAAGATAAACAATAAGATTTCAGAAATGGACAATGTCATAGAAGGGCTGAGAAGAAGGTCTGAAACAGTGGAAGACAAGATCAGCAGAATTGAAGACAAACACTTGGATACAACTCTGTTTGAGGAAAAGTCAGAAAAAAGAACGAAGAAAAATGAAGAGACCCTGAGAGTTATGTGGGAGACTATCCAAAGCAAAAATTTGTGAGTGATCAGAGTTCCAGAACAGGGGGAAAAAACAGAAAACACAGAGAGGATCGTTGAAGAACTGATGACAGAAAACTTCCCCAATATCATGAAAGATGAAAAGCTGGCCATCGAAGAAGCTCAATGAACCCCATATAGGACAGACCCCAAAAGAAAATCGCCAAGGCATATCATAATCACATTGCCAAAACGAAAGACAAACGAAGAATCCTGAGACCAGCTCGAGAAAAACAAATAGTCACATACAGAGGAGAAACAATAAGACTAAGCTCAGATTATTCAGCAGAAACCATGCAGGCAGGAAGGCAATGGTATGACATATATAAAAACTTGAAAGAAAAAAATTGCCAGCCAAGAATAATATATCCTGCAAAACTCTCATTCAAATATGATGGTAAAATTAGGACATTTCCAGATAAATAGAAACTAAGGGACTATGTAAAAACCAAACCAAACTTACAAGAATTAATAAACGGAGTCCCTTGATCTGAGAAAAAACAACATCAGACCACAAGCTGAATCTATGATGCAGGATCATACCAGCCAGATACCAAGCTAGGAAATGAGCTCTCAAGGACTATCAAAAATGGAAAGAATTACAACAGGGAACCAGATTGGTTAATTTGTAAATGACAACAACATAATAACAACGGAAAAGGGAATAAATGGTGTAGGTATAGAACCTTCTAATGGAGAGAAAGGCAAAGGGATATCAAGTAGTAATAGACTGGTTCAAACCTAGGAAGATACGGGTAAATTTCAAGGTAACCACAAAGAAAGTTAACAAACCTACTCATCAAAATAAAGAAGAAAAACATAAAGTCTCAGTAAAAGCAAGACCTACAAAAACAAAGGAAATGAAAAAAAAAATCCACAAACAAAAGGAATTCAGCACAGAAGAGTAAGAGGAACAAAGAAAACGTCGGCACCAAAAAGAAAGCACTACAAAATGACAGCAGTAAACTAACAACTATCAATAATTACACTGAATGTAAATGGCCTAAATGCACCCATAGACAGAGAGTGACAGAATGGATAAGAAAACAGGATCCATCAGTATGCTGTCTACAAGAGACGCACCATGGAAACAAAGACGTAAATTTATTAAAAATCAAAGGTTGGAAAAAAATATATCAAGCAAACAACTACCACAAAATCCACCATAAAAGACAAAGAAGGACACTATATAATGAATAAGGGAACGATCCAGCATGAAGACATAACCATAATAAACATCTACGCACCCAATGACAGGCCTCCAAAATACATAAACTCTAAGCACTGAAAAGAAAAATTGACAGTTCCACAATAATACTAGGAGACTTCAACACACCACTGTTGGTAAAGGACAAAACATCTAAAAACAAACTCAACAAAGATACAGAAGACCAAAAGGGCACAATCAGCCAACGTGACCTCATAGACATATATAGAACACCCTACAGGTGCAAAGTACACATTCTTTTCCAATGCACATGGAACATTCTCCAGAGTAGGCCACTTCTTAGGCCACAGAGCAGCCCTCAACAAAATCCAAATAACTGAAATAATGCAAAGTATCTTCTCTGACAACAACACCATCAAGGTAGAAATTAACAACAGAAATAGCAAGGAAAAAAAAAGTCAATTACATGGAAACTGAATAACACCCTACTTACAAACCACTGGGTAATAGAAGAAATCAGAGATGGAATCAAAAAATTCCTAGAATCAATTGAGAATGAAAACACATCATACCAAAACCTTTGGGACACAGCAAAGGCAGTCCTCAGAGGTCAATTTATAGCAATAGATGCACATATCAAAAAAGAAGAAAGGGACAAAATCAAAACATTAAATACAGAAGCCAAACAAATAGAAAGAGAATAGCAAAAAAAAAAAAAAAAAAGCCCACAGCCACCAGAACAAAGGAATAATAAAGATCAGAGCAGAAATAAATGAAATAGAGAATAGGAAAAAAAAAATAGAAAGAATCAACAAAACCAAAAGTTGGTTCTTTGAAAGAATCAACAAAATCGACAAACCACTGGCCAGGCTGACAAAAGAAAAACAGGAGAGGATGCAAATAACCCAAATAAGGAATGAAATGGGGGACATTACAACAGACCCAACTGAAATAAAAAGGATCAGAAGAAAGTATTATGAAAAACTATAATCTAACAAATTCGAAAACCTAGAGGAAATGGCTAAATTTCTAGAAACACACTACCTACACAAACTATCACAAAGTGATGTTGAAAATCTGAACAGACCCATAACAAGAGAAGAGATTGAAAAGGTAAAAATATTCCCAACAAAAAAAGCCCTGGCCCAGATGGCTTCACTTGAGAATTCTATCAAACATTCAGAGAAGATCTTATACCAGTACTGCTCAATATATTTCAGAACTTAGAAAAGGAAGTGACACTTCCAAATTCACTCTATGAAGCCAGCATAGCTCTGATACCAAAACCAGTCAAAAACACCACAAAAAAGAAAATTTCAGACCAATATCTCTCATGAATATAGATGCAAAAATTCTCAACAAAATTCTAGCCAATAGAATTCAGCATCATATCAAAAAAATAATACACTACAACCAAGCAGGATTCATACCAGGTATGCAAGGATGGTTCAACATTAGAAAATCAATCACCATAATCCACCACATAAATTAAAGGGATGAAAAGAATCACATGATCATCTCAATTGATGCAGAAAAGACATTCGACAAAGTCCAACACCCATTCCTGATAAAAACTCTCAATAAAATAGGTATAGAATGGAAATTTCTCAACATAATAAAGGGCATCTATTCAAAACCAACAGCCAACAGCATTCTTAATGGATAGAGGCTGAAAACATTCCCCTTGAGAACAGGAACACGACAAGGATGCCCTTTATCACCACTCCTATTTAACATTGTACTGGAAGACCTAGCTAGAGCAATAAGGCAAGAAAAAGAAATAAAGGGCATCCAAATTGGTAATGAAGAAGTTAAACTATCCCTGTTTGCAGATGATATGATACTATACATAGAAAACCCTGAAGACTCCACGAGAAAACTATTGTAACTAATAGAAAGATTCAGCAGAGTAGCAGGATACAAGATAAACATACAAAAATCAGTTGGATTCCTATACACCAAAAAAGAGAATGATGAAAAGGACATCAGAAAAACAATACCATTTATAATAGCTCCTAAAAAAATAAAATACTTAGGAATAAATCTAACCAGGGATGTAAAAGATCTATACAAAGAAAACTACAAAACACTACTGCAAGAAACCCAAAGGGATCTACATAAATGGAAAAACATACCATACCATGTTCATAGATAGGTAGACTCAACATTGTGAAAATGACAATTCTACCCAAAGCAATTTACAAATACAATGCAATCCTGATCCAAATACCAACAACATTGTTTAAAGAGATGGAAAAACTAATAATTAACTCTATATGGAAAGGGAAGAAGCCCAGATAAGTAAAGCACTATTGAAGAAGAATAAAGTAGGAGGACTCACACTACCTGACCTCAGAACCAATTGTACATCTACGGTAGTCAAAACAGCCTGGTACCAGTACAATGACAGATACATTGACCAGTGGAACAGAATTGAGAACCCGGATGTAAATCCATCCACCTACGATCACCTGATCTTTGACAAGGGGCCCAAAGTCCATTAAATGGGGAAAAGACAGTCTTTTTAACAAATGGTGCTGGCAAAACTGGATGTCCATCTGCAAAAAAATGAAACAGGACCAATACCTCACTCCATACACAAAACTAATTCAAAATGGATCAAAGACGTAAATATAAAGCCAAAAACTATCAAGTTCATAGAAGAAAAAATAGGATCAACGCTAGAGGCCCTAATACACGGCATTAACAGGATACAAACCATAACCAACAACACATAAACTCCAGAAGATAAGCCAGATAACCGGGATCTTCTAAAAATCAATCACCTATGCTCTTCAAAACACTTCACCAAAAGAATAAAAAGAGAACCTACAGAGTGGGGAAAAATTTTTGGACATTACAAGTCAGACAAAGGTCTAATCTCTATAATCTACAAGAAAATCCAACACCTCTACAACAAAAAGACAAATAATCCTATTAAAAAATGGGCAAAATAAATGAACAGACATTTTACCAAAGAAGACATTCAAGCAGCCAATAGATACATGAGGAAATGCTCTCCATCACTAGGCATTAGAGAAATGCAAATTAAAACCACAATGAGATACCATCTCACCCCGGCATTACTGGCACGAATCAAAAACACTGGAAGTAACAACTGTTGGAGAGGCTGTGGGGAGATTGGAACACTTATGCACTGCTTGTGGGAACGCATAATGATACAAGCATTTTGGAAAATGATATGGCGCTTCCTTAGAAAGCTAGAAATAGAAATACCATACGATCCAGCAACACCACTCCTAGGAATATATCCTAGAGAAATAAGAGCTGTCACACAACTAGAAATTTGCACACCCATGTTCATTGCAGCATTGTTCACAATAGCAAAAAGATGGAAACAACCTAGATGCCCTTCAACAGATGAATGGATAAACAAACTATAGTACATCCACACAATGGAATACTACACAATGATAAACAACAATGATGAATCTGCAAAACATCTCACAACATGGATGAATCTGGAGGGCATTATGCTGAGTGAAATAAGTCAATCACCAAAGGACAAATATTGTATGAGACCTCTACTGTAAAAACTCATGAAAAAGTTTACACACAAAAAGAAACAATCTTAGTTTGTTATGAAGGATGGGAGGGGTCGGGGGTGGAAACTAAATAGACAATAGATAAGTGGTAACTTTGGTGAAGGGTAAGACAGTACACAATACTGGGTCAGCCAGTACAACTTGGGCAAGGAAAGGTCATGGAAGCTCCATAGACGCATCTAAACTCCCTGAGAGACTGAATTGCTGGGTGGAGGGCTGTGGGGACCATGCTCTCAGGGAACATCTAGCTCAATTGGCATAACACATTTTATAAAGACAATGTTCTGCATTCTACCTTGGTGAGTAGTGTCTGGGGTCTTTAAAACCTGTGAGCAGCCATCTAAGATACTCCACTAGTCTCACCCCTTCAGGAGCAAGGAAGAATGAGAAATCAAGATACAGGGGAAAGATTGCTCCAAAGGACTAATGGACTACAACTACCACAGCCTCCACCAGACTGACTCCAGTACAACTAGATGGTGCCCAGCTACCACCACTGACTGCTCTGACAGGGATCACGACAGAGGGTCATGGACAGAGCTGGAGAAGGATGTAGATCAAAATTTTAACACACAAAAAAAGACCAGATTTACTGGCCTGACAGAGACTGGAGAAACCCCGAGAGTATGACCCCCAGACACCCTTTTAGCTTAGTGGTGAAGTCACTCCCGAGATTCACCGTTTAGACAGCCCCATAAAACAAAATGGGACTAATGAGGCACAGCAGTCCAGGGATAAGGACTAGAAGGCAGGAGGGGACAGGAAAGCTGGTGATAGGGAACCCAAGGTTGAGAAAGGACCATGTTGACATGTCGTGGTGTTGTTAACCATTGTCATAGGGCAATATGTGTACTAACTGTTTAATGAGAAACTATTCTGTTCTGTAAACCTTCATCTAAAGTACAAAAAAAAAAAAAGAATTGTCTATGTGAGATCAAGTTGACAACAGCAACTCAGAAGGTTTGATGGGAAGCCTAGGGGGCAGTGAGTTGAAGATAATGGTGATGGAATAATTTGGAAAAGGATAGTGAGAATAGCAGCACAACTGGAAGAACATAATCAATGTTTCTGAATTGTACATGTAGAAATTTTTGAAATGGTGTATCTTTGGCTATGTATATTTTCACCAAAAAAGAAAAAAGTTCCCCCAACATTGAGAAGGGAGAGTGCTGACATGTTGTGGGTTTGTTAACCAATGTCATAAAACAATATGTGTACTAATGGTGTAATGAGAAACTATTTGTCCTGTAAACCTTCACCTAAAGTACAATAAAAAAATTTAAAATAAAAAAGATTTCCCGAAACATTTTGGATCATGGATAATCCTGGAGGACAGTATGTTGAGCAAAATAAGCCAATAACAAAAACACAAATATTGCATGTTTTCCCTTTTATGAAATGAAATGATTAAGTAAATATACGGAAGCTAAATTTCATTAGTCTTTACTAGGGATGGGGTGTGGGGGGATTCACTCTCTAGATAGTAGACGCTTGTTATTTTCGGTGATGGGAAAGGTAACACCGAATGAGGGAGAAATGTACACAGCCTGACCAAGGTAAATGATGTCACTAAAATTACACAAGAAAAACGACCTTTTGATAATTGCTATAGCATATATAATTTTGAAACAATAGCAGAAACAACCAAAAAATATATGTGCAGGTATATATGTACATATGAAGGCATATATGTCTATAGGTATGTATATATGTGTGTGTGTATATATATATATAGGTGTAAGCATATGTATATGTATATGCATCTCTGTGACCATATGCACATATATTCATATATATGTAATAAAGCACATAAGGAACACAGTTATCGATAGATCTTAGACATAACTAAACAGCTTTCGAGATTGGATTTCTGGGTTTGAAGGATTACGACCATAGTTTCATGGGACATCTCAGTCAATTGGCATAATATAGTTCATAAAGTTATGTTCTCCATCCTAGTTTGGTGAGTAGTGTCTAGGATCTTAAAAGCTTGAGAGTGGCCATCTAAGATACAAGTATTAGTCTCTACTCATCTGGAGCAAAGAGAAAGCAGGAAATCAAAGACTGAAAGAAGAAACTTATCTACAAGACAAATAGTCTACAGGAACCATGGCCTCATCTACCCTAAGACCAGAAGAACTAGATGGTGCCCAGCTACCACTACTGACTGTTCTAATTACGGCCACAGTAGATGGACTCTGGTAGAATGGGAGAAAATTGTGGAACAGAACCTCAAATTCTTATAAAAAACAAAAAACAAAAAACAAACCAGACCTACTGGACTGGTTGAGACTGGAGGACTATTGCCCTGAGATACTCTTCAAACCTCTAACTGAAAATAACTGATTAGACTACCTTGTAGCTAAATAACAAGTTGGCTCACAAAATAATGAATATCACCCGTAAGTACCATGCTCCTTTTAAAGCTCACCTATATGAGACCAAATGGTCCACAATTACTTTAAAACAAAGAAGAGAATGTAAGGGGGCAGGGAAACTACATTAATGGAATGGAACAAACTGAATGGAAATAGTGAGAATGTTCACACATTGTGAAGAATGTAAGCAATGTCACTGAACAATTTGTGTAGAAATAGTTGAATGGGAACCTAAACTACTGTGTAAATCTTCACCAAAAATACAATAAAATATTATTTTTTTAAAAAGGGTCATGAAACTCAAGAAAGACTGAACAACTCACATATTGGAGGAGGCTAAGGCAATGTCACAACTAAATAAAATGTGGGAACCTGGGCTGAATACTGGACCCAAAAAAGATATTAGTAGGAAACTGGTTAAACTCAGATAATGTCTGTAATAGATTAGTTAATAGTATATCAATGTTAATTTTCTAGTTTCAATAATTGTACCGTGGGTACAATTGGTTGGTAGTTTGAAACCACCCAGTGGTGCCACAGAAGAAAGGCCTGGTGATCTGCTTCCATAAAGATTGCAGCCAAAAAAATACCTTTGGAGCAGGTCTGCTCCGTCACACGGGGTCGCCATGAATCAGATCGACTCAATGGCAGTGGGCAGGGATGGATTACCCAATAAGCAAGATAAGCATGTGCTTATCAGGGGCACCAGTTGTCCAAAGCAAAGACCCATAGATGCCAAGCAGATAGGACACAAAGAAAAGCAAGCACCATAGTGGAAGAAAACTGGCAGGGCCCTAAATGAAACTGATACCAGCTCCAGTACCTGAGAATATGCTGGCTGGAAATAAAGTTCACACAGGGTCACGAGGGCACCCACATGCAAGGTTGTGCAAGCTATGAGGCCCCTACCACTTCAATACCTTCATTGACATACGCACTTCTGTGTTCAATCGCTAATATTATAGTCACATTTAAAAAGAAGTTACATCATGGATAGCTAACACACATACACACACACACGCATATATATACATACATGTATATATATATAACTCACATAACCCATTCAAATGCATGAGTAAACAGAGGAGAGGGCTCCACAGACTATCGGTGTTTAGGAGCCTCACATGCCTTAATCTGGCCTTGGCAACGGGTTTGATTTTTTTGTTTTATGTAAGATGTTAACATTAAGAGAAGCTGGATGAAGGGTATACAGGAGACCTATGTACTAATTTTGCAACTTTTCTATGTCTAAAACTATTTCAAAATAAAAATATGTGTTTTTGAAAAAAAAAAGTACATGGAACCAGCTATATATAGTGTGGTATTCTTCCCAACTGACACATTAATTGATTCAACAAATATCTGAGTGTCTACTATGTATCAAGCTCTATTCTAGGTGTTGGAAATACATCTGTGAGCAAAAACAGCAGAGATTCCTGCTCCCATGAAGTTTATATTCTCGCAGGGAGGAGACAAAATAAACATAAACATACATAGAAGAAGTAAACTATATCATGTATTAGAAGGTTATAAGTGCTATGGAAATTTTAGCGAAAGGCAGAGCAGAGTTAAAGGGATCAGTAATTGGGTGGGGTGGGCAGGCTGCTCTATGGAACAGGATGGTCAGTAGACCTTATGGAGAAAATGACACTTGAGCAAAGACCTGAAAGGATGGAAGAGAGTTAGGTACCCAGATATCTAGGGAAAGAATGTTCCAGGGAGAAGGAAGAGCCAGGACCAGTGCAAAATATATCAAATTTTCATCAAGGTAGATAAGGTAATCAGGGTCTTTGTCCCTATTTATGTATTTTAGTTGCACTATGCCTATATTTGTAATTTCAAAAATCTTAGTTTGCTCCTAAAACTGCCATCTAAAAGGCTCAGTCTCCCTTATCTTATCTTAAAATCACCTAGGTAGAAACAAACATATATTTTAAGCAGACATGCCCATGGCCAAGCATGCTGACTACTCAAACTCTTCTTGTAGCTAATGATGGAACCGGTTTAAATCAGATTTTTCAGCCCATGAGGACCTTTCTTACCTCTGTCATGACTGAGCCTCTTAAATTATCAGAGAGTTGATCACAGTTTTATTTTTTGTTTTTCTCATACTCTGAAACAGGCATAGCGGACCTAGAGATGGCCACTTGGAATTCCAAATAAATGCAAAATTGAGAAACCGCCCTTGTTAGTTCTGTACCACACTTCCTGTACAGTTTTCCTCAGGCTAACATATCTGCCTCTGCAATCTATCACACAACTCCTTCAGCTTTGGGAGCAGTAATTGCTAGTTGTCTTCTGCTTGCCTCTGAGGCTGAATCCTTCCCCGTCCCCTCTCCCAGGTTCTTACTCTATCTACCCTGCACTCCTGTTGTCTTAGCCCCTCACCACATCTCTGCTTTCCCTGGATCCAGTTTTCCCACCTGCTACAGCGTCTCCACTTGAGAACACTGTCCCACCTACTCCCACTCTCTTCCCCCAAACGAGCCTTTCCATTGGGATTCTGGTTCCATATTGTGTATATTCTCTTTCTTCACCAACATTTTTCTCTACTATTCCCTTCACTGGCCTGTCCTTACTGAAATTGAGCTTTCCTCAGACCCGATGACCTCTTCCAAACCATTGATCGAACACAATTATTCTGCTTTAACTAGTGTGGTTGTATGTGTGTGTGAGTGTGCAAGTGCATGTGCATAGTGAAAGGGGAAGTTTTGGATTAGCTCTGATTCTCTTTTGGATTTGGATTTTATATTATTTGAAGTTTTTTTGACCTTTTTTATTTTATTTTATTTTTTATTATTGTACTTTAGATGATGGTTTCAAGAACAAATGAGTTTCTCATTAAACAGTTAGTACACATATTGTTTTATAACATTGATTAACAACCCCACAGCATGTCAACACTATCCCTTCTTGACCTTGGGTTCCCTATTATCAGCTTTCCTGTTCCCTCCTGCCTTCTAGTCCTTGCCCGTGGGCTATTGTGCCTCTTTAGTCTCGTTTTGTTTTACGGGCCTATCTAATCTTTGGCTTGAAGGGTGAACCTTGGGAGTGTCATCATTACTGAGCTAAAAGTGTGTCTGGGGGCCATACTCTCGGGGTTTCTCCAGTCTCTGTCAGGCCAGTAGGTCTGGTCTTTCTTGGTGAGTTTCAATTTTGTTCTACATTTTTCTCCAGCTCTGTCCTGGACCCTCTGTTGTGATCCCCGTCAGAGCAGTCAGTGGTGGACTATCTAGTTGTACTAGATTCAGTCTGGTGGAGATTTGGGTTTTTTTTTTGGTGATATAATTCACATATCAAAATTCCCTTTAAAGAATACAATTACAGGATTTTTAAAATATATTCACAGAGTGAGCCATCACTAGTATCCAGTTTCAGGATATTTTCATCACCTCAAATGAAAGTCCTATACAAATTAAGTAGTTTCTCCCCATTCCTCCCTCTCCCCAGCACTCGATGACCACTAATCTGCTTTCTGTCTATGGATTTGCCTATTCTGGCTATTTCATATAAACGGAATCATACAATAGGTGGACTTTTGTGACTAGCTTTTCTCACTTAGCATAAAGTTTTCAAGGTTCATCCATGCTGTAGCATTTATCAGTACTTCACTCCTTTTTCTGCTTGTATAATATTCCCCTGTACAGATACATCACATTTTGTTTATCCATTCATCAGTTGATGGGCATTTTGGTTGTTTTTACTTTTTAGCTATTGTACATAGTGTGGCATAAACATTTGTGTAAAAGTTTTTGTTTGAATACATATTTTCAGTTGTTCCGGGTATATATCTAGGAGTGGAAGTGCTGGATCTTATGGCTGGGTCATATGGCAATCCTATGTTCAACTTTCTGAGGAACTGCCAAACAGATTTACACAGAGGCTGCATCATTCTTCATCCCCACCAGCAACATGTGAAGATTTTAATCTCTCCACATCTTTGCCCACACTTGTTATTGTCTGTCTTTTTGATGATAGCCATTCTACTCAGAGTGAAGTGGTATCTCATTGTGGTTTTGATTTATATTTCCCTAGTGACTAGTGCTACCACTCATCTGTCAGTTTGTCATACTGTGGTGGTTTGCTTGTTGCTGTGATGCTGAAAGTTATGCCACTGGTATTTCAAATGCCAGCAGGGTCACCCATGATGGACAGGTTTCAGTGGAGCTTCCAGACTAAGACAGACTAGGAAGAAGGACCTAGCAGTCTACTTTTAAAAAAAAAATGGCCAGTAAAAATCTTATGAATAGCAGCGGAACATTGTCTGATGTAGTGCAGGAAGATGAGCCCCTCAGGTTGGAAGCCATTCAAAATATGACTGGAAAGGGCTGCCTCCTCAAAGTAGAGTTGATCTTAATGACGTGAATGGAGTAAAGCTTTCAGGACCTTCATTTTGCTGATGTGGCACGACTTAAAATGAGAAGAAACAGCTACAAACTTGGAACATGGAGTGTACGAAGTATGAATTTAGGAAAACTGGAAGTCGTCAAAAATGAAATGAAGCGCATAAACATTGATATCCTAGGCATTAGTGGGCTGAAATGGACTGTATTGGGCATTTTGAATCAGACAATCGTATGGTCTACTATGCTGGGAATGACAACTTGAAAAGGAATGGTGTTGCATTCATCATCAAAAAGAACATTTCAAGATCTGTCCTGAAGTACAACGTTGTCAGTGATAGGACAATATCCATATACTACAAGGAAGACCAGTTAATACGCCTATTATTCAACTTTACACACCAACCACTAAGGCCAAAGATGAAGAAACTGAAGATTTTTTTACCAACTTCTGCAGTCTGAAATCGATCAAACATGCAATCAAGATGCATTGATGATTACTGGTGATTGGAATGAAAAAGTTGGAAACAAAGACTAAGAATCGGTAGTTAGAAGACATAGCCTTGGTGTTAGAAACGATGCTGCAGATTGAGTGATAGAATTTTGCAACATCAACAACTTCTTCATTGCAAATACCCTTTTTTTGACAACATAAATGGTGACTATGCACGTGGACCTCGCTGGATGGAATACACGGGAATCAAATTGACTACATCTGTGGAAAAGATGACAGAGAAGCTCAACATTGTCAGTCAGAACAAGGCCACGGGCTGACTGCAGAACAGACCATCAATTTCTCATAAGCAAGTTCAAGTTGAAGCTGAAGAAAATTAAAACAAGTCCACGAGAGCCAAAGTACGACCTTGAGTATATCTCACCTGAATTTAGACACCATCTCAAGAATAGATTTGACACATGGAAAACTAATGACTGAAGAACAGACAAGTTGTGTGATGACATCGAGGACATCATACACGAAGAAAGAAAAAGATCATTAAAAAGACAAGAAAGAAAGAAAGAAAAGACTAAAATGGTTGTCAGAAGGGACTCTGAAACTTGTTCTTGAACATAGAGTAGCTAAAGTGAACGGAAGAAATGATCACGTAAAAGACCTGAACAGAAGATTTCAAAGGGCAGCTCTAGAAGACAAAGTAAAGTATTATAACGAAAAGTACAAAGACCTGTAGTTAGAATACCAAAAGCGAATACACACTTGGCATTTCTCAAGCTGAAAGAACTGAAGAAAAAAAATTCAAGCCTCGAGTTGCTATATTGACGGATTCTATGGACAAAATATTGAACAATGCAGGAAGCATCAAAAGAAGATGGACCGAATGCACATAGTTGCTGTACTAAAAAGAATTGGTGGACGTTCAAACATTTCAGAAGGTATCATATAATCAAGAAACGGTGGTACTGAAGGAAGAAGTCCAAGCTGTACTGAAGGCATTGGTGAAAAACAAGACTCCAGGAATTGATGGAATACCAACTGAGATGTTTCATCAAATGGATACGATGCTGGAAGCAAGCACTCGTCTATGCCTAGAAATTTGGAAGACAGCGTCCTGGCCAACTGACTGGAAGAGATCCATATTTGTGCCCATTCCAAAGAAAGGTGATCCAACAGAATGCAGAAATTATAGAACAATATAATTAATATCACACACAAGTAAAATTTTGCGGAAGATCATTCAAAAATGGTCGTAGCAGTACATTGACAAGGAACTGCCAGAAATTCATGCTGGATTCAGAAGAGGATTTGGTACAAGGATATCATTGTTGATGTCACGTGGATTTGGGCTGAAGTCAGAGAATACCAGAAAGATGTTTTCCTGTGTTTTATTGATTATGCAAAGTCATGCGACTGTGTAGATCATAACAAATTATGGATAACATTTCGAAGAATGGGAATTCCAGAACACTTAAGTGTATTCATGCAGAAACTGTACATAGACCAAGGGACAGTCATTTGATTGGTACAAGGGGATACTGACTGGTTTAAAATCAGAAAACATGTGCATCAGGGTTGTATTCTTTCACCCTGCTTATTCAATCTGTATGCTGAACAAATAATCTGAGAAGCTGGACTATGTGAAAAAGAACGCAGCATCAGGACTGCAGCAAGACCTGCGATACACAGATAACACAACCTTCATTGCTGAAAGTGAAGAGGACTTGAAGCACTTACTGACGAAGATCAAAGACTACAGCCTTCACTATGGATTACACCTCAACATAAAGAAAACAAAAATCCTCACAACTGGACCAATAAGCAACATCATGATAAATGGAGAAAAGATTGAAGTTGTCAAGAATTTCATTTTGCTCAGATCCACAATCAAAGCCCATGGAAGCAGCAGCCAAGAAATCAAACAATGTATTGCATTGGGCAAATCTGCTGCAAAAGACCTCTTTAAAGTCTTAAAAAGCAGATGTCACTTTGAGGCTAAAGTGTGCCTGACCCAAGCCACGGTATTTTCAATCACCTCATATGCATGCGAAAGCAGAACAGTGAATAAGGAAGACTGAAGAAGAATTTATGCCTTTGAATTATGGCGTTGGCAAAGAATATTGAATATACCATGGATGCCTTTGAATTATGGCGTTGGCAAAGAATATTGAATATACCATGGACTGCCAGAAGAATGAACAAGTTTGTTTTAGAAGAAATATAGCCAGAGTGCTCCTTGGAAGCAAGGATGGCAAACCTTCGTCTCATGTACTGTGATGGTTAAGATTGTGTGTCAACTTGGCTGGGCCTTGATTCTCAGTGTTTATATGTGATCACTTCTATGATTGAATGTGCTGTGATTAGCCAATCAGTTGAAAGGGAGTTTCCTTAGGGGTGTGGCCTGCATCTGAATATAAGCAGATGTTCTGTCTTTTTGCTTGCTTTGGATCCTGTGGCTGCCTCCTGTTCTTCTGACCTGTGGTTCTTGGGACTTGAGCTAGCAGCTTATCTGCTGATCCTGTGATTTATTGATCGTCACAGCCTGTGAGTGGAGTCCTGCTTTCCAACCCACCGATCTTGGCTTTGCCAGCCCCTGTGGCTATGTGAATCGGGAGAAGCCTCTATCCTAATCCACAGACTTGGGACGTTCTAGCCTCTACAATCTCATGAGCTGTTTCCTTGATATAAATCTCTCTACATATATATTTATATGCTTTACTGGTTTTGCTTCTCTAGAGAACCCAACCTAAGACATTTGGTACCAAGAGTGGTTCTACAGAAACAAAATTGTAAGGATGAGTTTTCTAAATTGGTTCTCAAGTCTGGTTAGTCTTAAAGATGTTGATGACTCTGCTTCCAGCACTAAAAAGGGCACTGCTAATCCATGGCGTGAGATGGTGATACAAATATGCAAAATATCACCACCAGTAGATCAGGTATTGGTGAAAGGCGAGGCTGGGGGTGAACACAAATGTGATTCTTTCTACAATTTTGTCAGAATGAGAAGCATAAAGAAGCTGGTTGGTTGGTCCTACTTTCACTAGACAAACTGGCTTCAGAGTCAAAGACCTCAAGTCTTCCACTTGTGCTTTGAAAGAAAGCCTTATCTCTTATAGGAACAGAGCTGAAATTGGTGAAAACCAAACCCAGAACCTTATTGTAAGAATGGCTGAATTACAACATCAGTTTAATTGCCAACCTCAAGAGGTGTCTGAAGTTAAAGTAAGGGTATTGATTAGGAAGAAATGGGATCTTGAAGCTTGGGATGGGGACATACGGGCAGATAATCAGGAAGCTGGAGATACTGAGCCCCTAAATTCTGTTGAATCACTCCTGCCAGCAGAACCACTCCCATCTGAAGAAATTACTTCATGTTTGTCTGCTAAACCACCCTTCCCAGAAGAACCATTAGCCCCTCCACTCCCATCTAATGAGATTATCCCTATTCCAGTTGCCTCTAAAGAGCCCTTGCCTGAGTCATTGCCTGGGGCATCGCCTGAGGCAGATGCTTTACAAGACAATGCTGAATGTTCTCAAAACAATTCCACACTACTGATTCTGGCTTCTAGACCTATAACTAGACTAAGTCTCAGCGAGCTCCAAAAGGTGAAGTACAAAGTGTGACCTAGCAGGAGATACGCTACACTCCAAAAGAACTACTTGAGTTTTCTAATATGTACAAACAGAAACCTGGGGAATATGTGTGGGAATGACTATTAAGGGTGTGGGATAATGGTGCAAGGAGCATAAAGATGGATCAATCTGAGTTTATTGATATGGGTCCACTGAGCACAGACTGTTCCTTCAATGTTTCAGCTAGAGAAGTTAGGAAAGGATCTAATAGTTTATTTGATTGGGTTGCTGAAGCATGGATTATGAGGTGGCCGACACTAAATCAAGTTGAAATACCAGACCTGCGTTGGTATACTGTAGAAGAAGGTATCCAGAGGCTTAGGGAAATTGGCATGCTAGAGTGGATTTATCAAGTTAGACCCACAGACCCACACATGGAGTATCCAGAGGAACTGTGAGGAAACAAATTTGTGAAGGGAGCTCCAGCATCCTTGAAGACTGCTGTGATTGCTATTTTATGTAAGTCAGATTTGACAGTGGGAATTCCTGGAACTGAATTAAGACACCTAACTACAATGGGGCTGATTGGACTCCTTGGTAGCAGGGGCCAAGTGCTGCACTCATTTGACAAAGACAAGGTGGGTGTGGTTACAGTAATGGACAGTGGAGTCAAAGCAGTAATCGGAATAGTCTGACTCATATGGACTTATTGCATTGGTTACCTAGCCATGGTGTCCCTAGGAAACCCAGATAGGAAATCTACTAAATATTTACTTGATCTGTACAAACAAATGAATTCTAGATCAGGTGAACAGCAGTCTAACTCGAATCACCAGAATAGAGAGTCACGGTCCCTCAATCAATTCCTGAATTTGAACAAGTTTGAAGACCCAAAACCCCTTGAATGAAGGAGAGGCCATGTCCCCTTGAGGAAGGACTTCAATATACTGCTAAAAATTTTTACTGTTAATCTTTCTTGCAGCCTTCCCCAAAGGGATCTATGGCCTTTTACCAGACTGACTGTTCACTGGGGAAAAGGAAATAATCAGACTTTTGGGGTATTATTGGATACTGGCTCTGAACTGACACTAATTCCCAGAGACTCAAAACATCACTGTGGCCCACCAGTCAGAGTGGCAGCATATGGAGGTCAGGTTATTAATGGAGTCTTGGCTCATGTCCGTCTCACAGTAGGTCCAGTGTGTCCCTAAACCCATCCTGTAGTGATTTACCCAGTTCCAGAATGCACAGTTGGAATAGATATACTCAGCACCTGTCAGAACCCTACATTGGATCCCGGACAAATAGAGTGAAGGCTATTACGATAGGAAAAGCCAAGTGGAAGCCATTAGAACTGCCCCTACCTAGGAAAATAGTAAACCAAAAGCAATACTGCATTCTTGGAGGGATTACAGAGATTACTGCCACCATCAAGGACTTGAAGGAGGCAAAGGTGGTGATTCCGAGCACATTCTCATTCAACTCGCCTTTTTGGCCTGTGCAAAAAACAGATGGATCTTGGAGAATGACAGTAGATTACTGAAAACTTACCCAGGTGGTGACTCCAATTGAAGCTGCTATTCCAGATGTAGTTTCATTGCTTGAGCAAATTGATACATCTGCTGTCTGGTATGCAGCTACTGATCTGGCTAATGCCTTTTTCTCCATACCTGTTTCAGAAGACCATCAGAAGCAGTTTGTCTTTAGCTGGCAAGGCCAGCAATACACCTTCACTTGTCTACCTCAGAGGTACATCAACTCTCCTGCCCTATGTCATAATTTAGTCTGCAGGGACCTTGATCGCCTTTCCCTTCCACAAGAAGTCACACTGGTCCATTGATGACATTATGCTGATTCGACCCAGTAAGGAAGAAGTGTCAGTGACTCTGTTCTTACTGGTAAAACATTTGCGTGCTAGAGGGTGGGAAATTAATCCCACAAAAACTCAGGCACGTTCCACCTCTGTGAAATCTCTAGGGGTCCAGGGGTGTGGGGCATATCGAGACATTCTTTCTAAAGTGAAGGATAAGTTATTGCATCTGGCTCCTCCCACAACTAAAAAGGAGACATAACGCCCAGTGGACCTCTTTGGATTTTGGAGGCAACAGATTCCTCATTTGGGTGTGCTACTCCAGCCTATTTATCAAGTGACTCAAAAAGCTGCTAGTTTTGAGTAGGGCCCAGAACAAGAGAAGGCTCTGCAACAGGTTCATGCTGCTGTGCAAGCTGCTTTGCCACTTGGGCCATATGATCCAGCTGATCCAATGGTGCTTGAAGTGTCAGTGGCAGATGGAGATGCTGTTTGCAGTCTTTGGCAGGCCCCTATTGGTAAATCACAGTGCAGACCCTTAGGATTTTGGAGCAAAACTCTGCTATCCTCTGCGGATAACTACTCTCCTTTTGAGAAACAGCTTTTAGCTTTTTACTGGTTCTTAGTAGAGACTGAACCCTTAACCGTGGGACACTAAGTCAACATGCGGCCTGAGCTGCCAATCATTAACTGGGTGTTGTCTGATCCACAGAGTCATAAAGTTGGACATGCACAGCAGCACTTCATCATTAAATGGAAGTGGTATATATGAGATCGGGCCCAAGAAGGACCTGAAGGCACAAGTAAGTTGCATGAGGAAGTAGTCCAAATGCCCATGGTCTCCACTCCTGTCACGTTACCTTCCATCTCCCAGTCTGCACCTATGGCCTTGTGGGGAGTTCCTTATGATCAGTTGACTGAGGAAGAGAAAACTCGTGCCTGGTTTACAAATGGTTCTGCGCAATATGCAGGCACCACTTGAAAGTGGACAGTGGCAGCACTACAGCTCCTTTCTGGGACCTCCCTGAAGGACAGTGGTGAAGAGAAATCCTCTCAATGGGCAGAACTTCGGGCAGTGCACCTGGTTGTTCACTTTGCTTGGAAGGAGAAATGGCCAGATGTGCGATTATCTACTGATTCATGGGCTGTGGCCAATGGTTTGGCTGGATGGTCAGGGACTTGGAAGGAACATGATTGGAAAATTGGAGACAAGGATTTATGGGGAAGAGGTTTATGGACAGACCTGTCTGAATGGGCCAAAGAATTGAAAATATTTGTGTCTCATGTGAATGTTTACCAAACGGTGACCTCAGTAGAGGATGAGTTTAACAATCATGTGGATAGGATGACACATTCTGTGGAAACCAGTCATCCTCTTTCCCCAGCTATTCCTATCATTGCTCAATAGGCTCATGAACAAAGTGGCCATGGTGGCAGGGATGGAGGTTATGCATGGGCCCAGCAACATGGACTTCCACTTACCAAGGCTGACTTGGCTATAGCCACTGCTGAGTGCTCAATCCGCCAACAGCAGAGACCAACACTGAGTTCCCGATATGGCACCATACCTTGAGGTGATCAGCCAGCAACCTGGTGGCAAGTTGATTACATGGAAAGGGCAAAGTTTTGCCCTTATTGGAATAAACACTTACTCTGGATATGGATTTGCCTCCCCTGCATGCAATGCTTCTGCCAAAACTACCATCCATGGACTTACAGAATGCTTTACCCACTATCATGGTATCCCACACAGCATTGCCTTGGATCAAGGGACTCACTTCACAGCAAATGAAGTGTGGCAGTGGGCCCATGCTCATGGAATTCACTGGTCTTACCATGTTCCCCATCATCCTGAAGCAGCTGGCTTGATAGAAGGATGGAAAGGCCTTATAAAGACAGAATTACAGCACCAGCTAGGTGACAAAACCTTGCAGGGCTGGGGCAATGTTCTCCAGGAGGCTGTATATGCTCTAAACCAGCATCCAGTATATGGTGCTGTTTATCCCATAGCCAGGATTCATTGGTCCAGGAATCAAGGGGTGGAAATGGGAGTAGCACCACTCACTATTACCCCTAGTGACCCACTTTCTTGCTTCCTGTCCCTGCCACCTTATGCTTTGCAGGTCAAGAGGTCTTAGTTCCAAAGGGAGGAATGCTCTCACCTAGAGACACATCACTGATTCCATTGAACTGGAAGCTAAGAAAGCCACCTGGACACTTTTGGCTCCTTATGCCTCTGGATCATCAGACAAAGAAGGGAGTTACCATATTGGCTGGTGTGATTGATCCTGATTACTAAGAGGAAATCAGATTGATATTACACAATGGAGATAAAGAAGAGTATGTCTGGAATGCAGGAGATCCATTAGGGCATCTCTCAGTACTGCCATGCCCTGTGATTAAAGTCAATGGAAAACTACAGCAACCCAATTCCAACATGACTACTAATGACCCAGACCCTTCAGGAATGAAGGTTTTGGTCACCCTACCAGGCAAAGAAACACTACCAGCCGAGGTGCTTCTGAGGGCAAAGGGAATACGGAATGGGTGGTGGAAGAAGGTAGTTCTAAATACCAGTCACGGCCACGTGAACAGTTGCAGAAATGGGGACTGTAATTGTTATGAGTATTTCTGCTTTGTATGTGTGCATCAAATATTTTTGTTTCCTTCACTTATAAAATATAAGATATAAGTGGGGCTAGTGCATTTTCGATTGTACACGTGTTAGTTGTATCGTATTAGGCACAAGTATGACTTTATAATTGTATTTATTCAGAGATTATGTATGGTTTAATATGTGTACATGTACCAAGTTAACAAGGGATGGACCGTGATGGTTAAGATTGTGTGTCAACTTGGCTGGCCTGTGATTCTCAGTGTTTATATGTGATCACTCCCATGACTGAATATGCTGTGATTAGCCAATCAGTTGAAAGGGAGTTTCTTTGGGGGTGTGGCCTGCATCTGAATATAAGCAGACATTCTGGCTTTTTGCATGCTCTGGATTGTGTGGCTGCCTCCTGTTCATCTGACCTCCGGTTCTTCGGACTTGAGCTAGCACCTTATCTGCCGATCCTGGGATTTGTTGATCTTCACAGCCTGCTTTCCAACCTGCCAATCTTGGGTTTGCCAGCCCCTGTGGCTATGTGAATCAAGAAAAGCCTCTATCATAATCCACGGATTTGGGACGTTCTAGCCTCTACAATCCGGTGAGCTATTTCCTTGATATAAATCTCTCTCTATATATATTTATATGCTTTACTGGTTTTGCTTTTCTAGAGAACCCAGTCTAAGACAGGTACTTTGTTTTTGTTTTTTTTTTTTCTTTGTACTTTAGATGAAAGTTTACAAAACAAATAGTTTCTCATTAAACAGTACACATATTGTTTTATGACAATGGTTAACAACCCCACGACATGTCAACACTGTCGCTTCTCAAACTTGAGTTTCTTATTACCAGCTTTCCTGTCCACTCCTGCCTTCTAGTCCTTGTCCCTGGACTGTTGTGCCCCATTAGTCTCGTTTTGTTTTATGGGCCTGTCTAATCTTTGGCTGAACAGTGAACCTTGGGAATGACTTCATTACTGAGCTAAAAGGGTGTCTGGGGGCCATACTCTTGGGGTTTCAACAGTCTCTGTCAAGCCAGTAAGTCTGGTCTTTTTTTGTGAGTTAGAATTTTGTTCTAAATTTTTCTCCAGCTGTGTCTGGGATCCTCTGTTGTGATCCCGGTCAGAGCAGTCAGTGGTGGTAGTCGGGCACCATCTAGTTGTACTGGACTCAGGTTGGTGGAGGCCGTGGTAGTTGTGGTCCATTAATCTTTGGACTAATCTTTCCCTTGTATCTTTAGTTTTCTTCATTCTCCCTTGCTCCCGAATGGGTGAGACCAATTGCGTATATCTTAGATGGCTGCTTTTAAGACCACAGACGCACTCACCAAGGTAGAATATAGAACATTTTCTTTATAAACTGTGTTATGCCAGTTGAGCTAGATGTTCCCCGAGACCATGGTCCCCACAGCCCTCTATCCAGCAATTCAGTCCCTCAGGGATTTTTGATGTGTCTATGGAGCTTCCATGACCTTGCCTTGTACAAGTTGTGCTGGCTTCCACAGTATTGTGTACTGTCTTACCCTTTACCAAAGTTACCACTTTTCTATTGTCTATTTAGTATTTACCCTCCCACCATCCCTGGTAACCAACAAAGATTGTTTCTTTTTGTGTGTAAACCTTTTCATGAGTTTTTACAGTAGTGGTCTCATACAATGTTTGTCCTTTTGTGATTGACTTATTTCACTCAGCATAATGTCCTCCAGTTTTATCCATGTTATGAGATGCTTCACAGATTCATCATTGTTCTTTATCATTGCGTAATACTCCATTGTGTGTACGTACCATAGTTTGTTTATCCATTTATCTGTTGATGGGCATCTAGGTTGTTTCCATCTTTTTGCTATTGTGAACAATGCCACAATGAACATGAGTGTGCATATGTCTATTCGTATGATGACTCTTATTTCTCTAGGTTATGTTCCTAGGAGTGGGATTGCTGGATCCTATGGTATTTCTATTTCTATCTTTCTAAGGAAATGCCATATGATTTTCCAAAAAGGTTGTATCATTTTGCATTCCCACTAGCAGCACATAAGAGTTCCGATCTCCCCTCAGCCTCTCCAACATTTGTTATTTCCAGTTTTTTAATTCATGCCAGTAATGCAGGGGTGAGATGGTATTTCATTGTGGTTTTAATTTGCATTTCTCTAATGGCTAGTGATCGCGAGCATTTCCTCATGTGTCTGTTGCCTGCTTGAATGTCTTTGGTGAAGTGTCTGTACATTTCCTTTGCCCGTTTTTTAGTTGGATTATTTGTCTTTTTGTTGTAGAGGTGTTGGATTTTCTAATAGATTTTAGAGATTAGACCTTTGTCTGACTTGTAATGTCCAAAAATTTTTTCCCAGTCTGTAGGTTCTCTTTGTACACTTTTGGTGAAGAAAGTCTTTTGATGAGCATAAGTGTTTAATTTTTAGAAGATCCCAGTTATCTAGCTTATCTTCTGGAGTTTGTGTGTTGTTGGTTATGGTTTTTATCCTGTTAATGCCATGTATTAGGGCCTCTGGCATTGATTCTATTTTTTCTTCTATGAACCTTATAGTTTTGGGCTTTATATTTAGGTGTTTGATCCATTTATGAATTAGTTTTTGTGTGTGGTGTGAGGTATGGGTCCTGTTTCATTTTTTTTGCAGATGGACATCCAGTTTTGCCAGCACCATTTGTTAAAAAGACTGTGTTTTCCCGATTTGATGGACTTTGGGCCCTTGTCGAAGATCAGATGACTGTAGGTGGATGGATTTACATCTAGGTTCTCAATTCTGTTCCATTGGTCAATGTGTCTGTCGTTGTACCAGTACCAGGCTGTTTTGACTACAGTAGCTCTACGGTGGTGTCTGAGGTCAGGTAGTGTGAGTCCTCCTACTTTATTCTCCTTCTTCAATACCGCTTTGCTTATCCGGGGCTTCTTCCCTTTCCAAATAATGATAATGATTAGTTTTTCCACCTCTTTAAAGAATGTTGTTGGTATTGGATAGGGATTGCATTGCATTTGTAAATTGCTTTGGGTAGAATTGTCATTTTCACTAGGTTGAGTCTACCTATTCATGAGCAGGCCTTTTACATCACTGGTTAGATTTATTCCTAAGTGTTTTGTTTTTCTTTTTTTAGGGGCTATTATAAATGTTATTGTTTTCTTGATTTTCTTTTCATCGTTCTCTTTATTGGTGTTTATCTTGTATCCCGTTACTCTGCTGAAACTTTCTGTCAGTTCCAGTAGTTTTCTCGTGGAGTCTTCAGGGTTTTCTATGTATAGTATTATATCATCCGCAAACAGGGACAGTTTAACTTCTTCATTACCAATTTGGATACCCTTTATTTCTTTTTCTTGTCTTATTGCTCTAGCTAGCACTTTCAGCACCATATTAAATAGAAGTGGTGATAAAGGGCATCCTTGCATTGTTCCTGTTCTCCAGGGAAATGTTTTCAGCCTCCCTCCATTACGAATGCTCTTGGTTGTTGGTTTTGCATAGATGCCCTTTATTATGTTGAGAAATTTCCATTCTATACCTATTTTATTGAGAGTTTTTATCAGGAATGGGTGTTGGACATTGTTGAATGCCTTTTCTACATCAATTGAGATGATCATGTGATTCTTTTCTTTCCTTTAATTTATGTAGTGGATTATTGTGATTGATTTTCTAATGTTGAACCATCTTTGCATACCTGGTATGAACCCTACTTGGTTGTGGTGTATTATTTTTTTGATATGATGCTGAATTCTATTGGCCAGAATTTTGTTGAGAATTTTTGCATCTATATTCATGGGAGATATTGGTCTGTAATTTTCTATTTTTGTGGCACCTTTGCCTGGTTTTGGTATCAGGGTTATGCTGGCTTCATAGAATGAATTCAGAAGTGTCACTTCCTTTTCTATGTTCTGAAATAGTTTGAGTAGTACTGGTATAAGCTCTTCTCTGACTGTTTGGTAGAATTCTCCAATGAAGCCATCTGGGCCGGGGCTTTTTTTTGTTGGGAGTGTTTTTATTACCTTTTCAATCTCTTCTCTTATTATGGGTCTGTTCAGATGTTCAACATCACTTTGTGTTAATTTGGCTAGGTAGTGTGTTCGTAGAAATTTATCCATTTCCTCTTAGTCTTCAAATTTGTTGGAGCATATTTTTTCATAATACTCTGCTATGATCCTTTTTATTTCAGTTGGGTCTGTTGTAATGTCCCGCATTTCATTTCTTATTTGACTTATTTGCGTCCTCTTCTGTTTTTCTTTTGTCATTCTGGCCTGTGGTTTGTTGATTTTGTTGATCCTTTCAAAGAACCAACTTTTGGTTTTGTTGATTCTTTCTATTGTTTTTCTATTCTCTATTTCATTTATTTCTGCTCTCATCTTTATGATTTCCTTTCTTCTGGTGGTTGTGGGCTTTTTTTTATTATTTTATTTGTATTTGTTCAAGTTGTGTAGTTAATATTTTGATTTTGTCTCTTTCTTCAGTTTTGTTGTGTACATCTATTGCTATAAATTGTCCTCTGAGAGCTGCCTTTGCTATGTCCCAAAGGTTTTGGTATGATATGTTTTCATTCTCGTTTGATTCTAGGAATTTTTTGATTCCATCTCCGATTTCTTCTATTACCCAGTGGTTTGTAAGCGGGATGTTATTCAGTTTCCATGTAATTCATTTTTTTTTCCTTGCTCTTCCTGTTGTTAATCTCTGCCTTGATGGTGTTCTGGTCACACAAGTAACTTTGTATTATTTCACCGATTTGGATTTTGTTGAGGGTTGTTCTGTGGCCTAAGATGTGGTCTGTTCTGGAGAACATTCCATGTGCATTGGAAAAGAATGTGTACTTTGCAGCTGTAGGGTGGAGTGTTCTATATATGTCTTTGAAGTCAAGCTGGCTGATAGTGCCCTTTTGGTCTTCTGTATCTTTGCTGAGTTTCTTTCTAGATGTTCTGTCCTTTACCAACAGTGATGTGTTGAAATCTCCTATTATTATTGTGGAACTGTCAATTTCTCTTTTCAGTGCTGTTAGAGTTTGTTTTATGTATTTTGGAGCCCTGTCATTGGGTGCATAGATGTTTATTATGGTTATGTCTTCATGATGGATCATTCCCTTAATCATTATATAGTGTCCTTCTTTGTCTTTTATGGTGGATTTTGTTTTAAAGTCTATTTTATCTGAGATTTGTATTGCCGCTCCTGCTCTTTTTTGGTAGTTGTTTGCTTGATATATTTTTTTCCATCCTTTGATTTTTAATAAATTTACATCTTTGTTTCTAAGGTGTGTCTCTTGTAGACAGCATATTGATGTATCCTGTTTTTTTTTTATCCATTCTGTCACTCTCCGTCTCTTTATGGGTGCATTTAGGCGATTTTCATTCAGTGTAATTATTGATAGGTGTGAGTTTATTGCTGTCTTTTTGGTGCTTTTTTTTGGTGCTGGCGTTTTCTTTGTTCCTCTTACTCTTCTGTGCTGAATTCCTTTTGTTTGTGGATTTTTTTTCATGTCCTTTGTTTTTACTGAGACTTTATGTTTTTCTTCTTTATTTTGATGAGTAGGTTTGTTAACTTTCTTTGTGGTTACCTTGAAATTTACCCGTATCTTCCTGGGTTTGAACCAGTCTATTACTACTTGATATCCCTTTGCCTTTCTCTCCATTAGAAGGTTCTATACCTACACTATTTATTCCGTTTTCTATTGTTCTTATGTTGTTGTCATTTACAGATTAACCAATCTGATTCCTTGTTGTAATTCTTTTCATTTTGGATAGTCCTTGAGAGTTCACTTCCTAGCTTGGTATCTGGCTGGTATGATCCTGCATCCTAGATTCAGCCTGTGATATGATGTTGTTTTTTCTCAGATCAAGGGACTCCGTTTACTAATTCTTGTAAGTTTGGTTTCGTTTTTACATAGTCCCTTAATTTCTATTTATCTGGAAGTGTTCTAATTTCACCATCATATTTGAACGAGTGTTTTGCAGGATATATTATTCTTGGCTGCCAATTTTTTTCTTTCAAGTTTTTATATATGTCATCCCACTGCCTTCTTGCCTGTATGGTTTCTGCCGAATAATCCAAGCTTAGTCTTACTGTTTCTCCTGTGTAAGTCATTTTTTGTTTTCTTGAGCTGCTCTCAGGATTCTTTGTTTATCTTTGGTGTTGGTAATGTGATTATGATATGCCTTGGTGATTTTCTTTTGAAGTCTATCCTGTTTGGAGTTCGTTGTGATTCTTGGATGGTCAACTTTTCATCTTTCATGATATTGGGGAAGTTTTCTGTCAGCAGTTCTTCAATGATCCTTTCTGTGTTTTCTCTTTTCTCCCCCTGTTCTTGAATTCTGATCACTCATAAATTTTTGCTTTTGATTGTATCCCACATAGTTCTCAGTGTTTCTTCATTTTTTTTCATTCTTTTTCCTGATTTTTCCTCAGAGTTGTAGCCAAGTGTTTGTCTTCAATTTCACTGATCCTGTCTTCTATTGTTTCAAACCTGCCCCTCAGCCCTTCTGTGACACTGTTCGTTTCTGAAACCTTGTTGTTTATCTTTTGGGTTTCTAATTGTTGTTTTAGTATTATTTCTAGTTGTGAATTTATTTTGGCATTTTGTTCCTGCATTGTTTCCTTGTATTCTTCCATTTTTTTGTCTGTATTTTTCATGAATTTGTCTGCCTTTTCCATGAATTTGTCTATTTTTTCCTCATTTTTGCCTGCTTTTTGCTTCAAGCCTTGGATAGCTCTGAATATTAGAGATTTGAATTCCATATCAGATAGTTCTAGTGCCTTTTCTTCTCCTGGAAAGTCATCTGGTGTTTTATTTTGGATGCCTACTGGAACCATCCTGTCCTGTTTTTTTAATATGTTTTGATATTGTCTGCTGTCTTTAGGACACTCAGTAGTCATTTTCCTCATTTATTGATTGTAGATTTGTTTGTTTCAGCCTCCTTTTTTGTTTTATTTGGTTATGTCTGAGCAGGTGAGCTCTGTGTTCTTTGTTGTTTGCTAGTCTGTAAGCATGATACTTTTCCCCTCCTTCTCCAATGGGCAGGGTGATCCTTTCAGGTCTAGTACAGCAGGGCAGGTCCAGCTGAAGGGGAATTGCTGGGATGGGTTGTTTGTGGCATGTACTTGGGCCTACATTGTGGGCCATGAATCAGTCAGTGTAGGTTCCGGTAGGCAATGCCTGTGCTGCTTGGGGGTGTGATGTTCAGTACATGGTGCAGGTAGGCGGGGGGGGGGCAGATTGTGATGTATGGAGGTAAGATAGTTATGGGAAAGAGGAGAGAGGAACAAGAGCCAAAAACATACAAAGAAATAAACAATCAAAAAAGGGTGCTAAGGGAGCTTGCCATTGGAGTGGAGAGATGAAACACTGAGAAATGTAGAAAAACAAAAATAAAAAAAGAAAAAGGTAAATGAAAAAAATGAATAAATAAAAATTAGAAGAAAAAAAAAAAGAAGAAAAGAAAAGCGCCCAGGGATCCCACCAGTGCAGCTATGAGGACTGGTGATGTTGCTCCCAGGCCATGAAGTACAGCCTGGCTAGATGGGGTAGAGGTGTCACACAGTGCCAGGTATTCAGGGGACAGGAAGAGAAAGTAATATAGAGATACAAGAATCTGAGAAATGAAGAAAGAGAAAAAGGGAAAAAGAGAGGAAAGAAAACAAACAAACAAAACAAAAAGAAAGAGAAACATGGAGAAAGAAATGCTCCCATGGATCCCACTGCACAGCTGCACAGACTGAGGGAGTAGCTCCCAAAACGTGCAGTGCTGCCTGGCTAGAAGGGGCTCCGAAGCCAAGGAAAGGAACAAATATACAAATCAAAACAAGCAAAGAAAAAAAAGCCCTGGGGATCCCACCAGTGTGGTGGCACGGGCTGGGAAGCAGTTCCACAGTCAAGCGGCATCTCAGAGCCTTTGAGGAAGAAGCAAAGATGGCACACGGAGCCAAGTATTTGAGAGAAAGGAGGGGGACGTGTTGAGACGTATGGAAGAAACCAAAAGAGGCAGACAAAAGCAACACCACCAACCAAAAAATGGCACTCAGGGAGCTGGCCAGTGAAGGCAGGTGGAATCCAAGTGGCACAGGGGTGAAGCCAGTCTTCCCGGCCAAGAGACTGTGGCCGCAGGAAGCAGAGGAGGCCGAGTGGGGGTGAAGAAGGGTGGGGGGTGGTGAATCTTATATCATTGTTTACCAGTTGTTCTGTCTCCTGCTGGGAGCTCTGTGAAGCTGCTTTCCCGTACTCCCTGTTCCAACAGGAGTCCAAGATGGTGGATCCGTGCTGCATGAGCTGATAGGGGACCTCTGCATGTATCTCTCCACACTGTCTGTTTTCTATCAGTTTCTTATTCCATTCGGTGCTTAGCTGAGTTCTTTATCTCTTCATTTGATGCTGAGGGTTTCAGGATTGACGTTTGTCTGTATTTGACTTAGTTTTTCAGAACTTTGCTGTGGAGGGACAGCATGGTACTTCTGTCTATAGTGCCATATTGCCCAGAAATCTATCTCAGGTACTTTGGACATGTTATCAGGAGGGACCAATCCCTGGAGAAGGACATCATGCTTGATAAAGTATAGGGTCAGTGAAAAATAGGAGGACCCTCAATGAGATGGATTGACAGTGGCTGCAACAATGGGCTCAAAGATAGCAATGATTGTGAGGATGGTGAAGGACTGGCCAGTGTTTTGTTCTGTTGTGAATAGGCTTGGTATGAGTTGGAATCAGTTCTATGGCATCTATCAACAAGAAGCAACTAGTGATGTTGAAAATGCTTTCATGTGCTTATTGGCCATTTGAATATCTTCTCTGGGGAAATGTATAGTCAAATAATTTGTCCATTTTTTAGATTGGATACTTTATCTCTTTCTTACTGAGTTATAAGATTTTTAAATATATTCTGGATGCCAGTCTATAATCGGATATATTATTTACAAATATTTTCTCCCATTCTGTGAGTTGTCATTTCACTTTTTTGATGGTGTCCTTTGAAGCACAGAATTTTTTTATTTTGATGATGTCTGATTTATCTATTTCTTATTTTGTTGCTTTTGCTTTTCATGTCATGTACGAATCCATTGCCTTATTTTAGGTCACGAAGATTTATACTTCTTTTCTCCTAAGCATTTATAATTTTAGCCCTTACATTTAGGCATTTGATCTAATTTCAGTTAATTTTTATAGGGGTTCATCTTCATTCGTTTGCATATGGATATTCAGTTGTTCCAGCACCATTTGTTAAAAAGACTATTCTTTCTCCCATTGAATTGTCTCGTTACCCTTGTCATAAATCAATTGACTGCAAATTTTAAGGGTGAATTTCTGGATCTGAATTAAATTTCCTCTTTGTTGTAATTTCTGAATCAGAAAGTATGAGTCCTCCAACTTTGTTTTTGGTTTTCAAAATTGTTTTAGTTATTCTAGATCCATTGAATGAATTTTAGGATCAGCTTGTCAATTTCTGGGGGTAAAAAAGCAGCTGGGATTTTGGTAGGGATTGCATTCCCTGTCTTTTTTCCCATTCTGTCTCCATGAACATCAACATTCCCAAAAGTTCTGACCTATGGCTCTCCATTTTTCTCTTTTTACATTGACTTTTTCTAAGAACATACGCATCCCTACTACCTCAACTATCCTCTGTATGTATAACACTTTCAATTCTTTCTCCTCACATCCACTGTCCCTTCTGTGCTCAAGCCTATGTGTCCAACTGTGTGCTAGAAATTTCTATTTAGATGCTTAATTGTTGCCCCAAAACACACATGTTGAAAACACAGCACATCAGCATTTGCTCCTCTCATAAACTTTCCCATTTTTATCAATGGCACCACCACCCTGTAGGTTTTACTGACTCAAAATAATTCTTTCCCTTGGCCTTCCTAACTACTGTGCAACCAAGCCCTGTTGTTTCCAAATCTTCCATTGAAATAATGGTCACCTCTATGTATTCTTTATTTCAATTGCTACCATCATTATTTTCATTCAAATCCTTGTTGTAATATGCCTGACTTAATAGTCATCTAATTAGTTACCTTGCTATGTTGTTGTTATGTGTCCTCTAGTCAGTTTTTTTTACCTATAGCAACCCAATGTGACAGAGTAGCACTGCCTCATAGGGTTTTCTAGGCTGTAATCGTCCAGGAGCAGACCACCAGGTCTTTTCTCCCATAGAGCTGCTAGGTGGGTTCAAACTCCAACCTTTCAGTTAGCAGCTGGGCACCTAACCATTGCACCACCAGGACTTCTTGATATAGTTTCTCCCATATCCTTGCCCTTCATGCACAAATCCACCAGATTTTATTTTTTTACACTGCCTTGACCATGTCACTTCCCTGCTCAAAAAATTTCAACAACTCTCTAGTGGATAAAGTACAAACTTTTTGGGATGCAGTTTGAAGTTCCTGTACTTTCTAGCTGCACCTACATCACTTTGTTCACACATCCATTAGAGCCCTAATTATGTTGTCAGGTAATTATCCATTAATATGCCCGACTCCTGCACTGAACTGTGAGTTCCTAGAGGCCAGGAATTGTGTTATATTCACTTTGTAGCCCTAGGCCTAGCTCATATTGGGTGTTCAACACACAGAAGTTACCTTGAATAAAATCCTGCTTTTGGATCATAGAAGTCACATGGAGAGTGTGGTGGGTGGGTGGGTGTTCACTATGGCACTTGTCCTTTGCAGTGGAGGTACCCTTTCTTCTCACTTTTCTTCCTTTCTCAAATTGATACCAAACATTCAGATTGCAGTATTCCATTTGACTGTTGTGGGTTTTCCTACCTGCCGCACTCTGGCACATCCAATTGTTCCCCACTTGACCCCATAAATGTTCCCTCACCAAACGAGATCGTCAGAGAGTGGTGAGGGTATACTGACCATCAGTCTGCAGGACACTCTGATTGCCCACGTCCATGAATGGCTTTCTGGAAGCCACATTCACATTCTACGTTTCATCAAACATTGACCAACATGAACATCTGCAAGTCTGAAAATACTGATGACATCGCAGCCTGGATATTGCTATCAATGCTGGGAATTTGAACTAATTTTTAAGGGTTCAGTCATAGTAAAGAACTAAATTTGTATATGTTAATAGCAAAGTGAAAGAGAGAAAAATTCTGACGAATTTTTAAAAAATCCAGTCTTGGGAATATTCAATGACTTTGCAACAGGCACTCTTTATAGTAACTAGTTTAAACCTCCATATTACTGCAAATCCATCTGAAAGCGGTAGTGAAAAGATGGCAACAATAACACTCTTTCCCATGTACTTTGACAATAGCTGTAAATATAATTATAGGTGAGCTCTGATCTAAGAAAATCTGATATAATAAAATCTGAATTTATGAAATAGATAAATCAGAGAGGGTAATCATTTGTATTAAAGAAGGATTCTTCACTTACACTAGAGGGTTGCTGATCTTGGACTTCTCCAAGCTTTGCCAGTATCTTTACCCGCAGGGGGTCACCATGAGTAGGAATCAACTTGATGCCAACTAATAGCAACAATACTTTAAAATTATTAGTTACAGTATAATACCGGGTAAGACCTCTGATTCTTGTAAGTCTTCATTGACACCTCATACTTTGTGTTAGCTCAAGGTTATATTAAAAGTTTTGCTATTAATAAGTAATGTTTCATTTAACAATCTTAAAAAAACAAATGAAAATCTGCGTTTGCTTCCATCTTTCCCAGAACAAACGTATAGATAAAGTGAGACTGCTGGTATGATTGTGTTTATCTCTTTAGTCCTATCACCAACATGGAAGTATTTTGATTTAATGGATGAAGAAAATGAGGCTAGAGAAGTGAAATGATTTGCATAAGGACACAGTTTCTAGCAGAGCAGGGAGACAAACCTAGGTTTGTCTGACTCCAATATTCAAGTTTTTCTCTTCTGTGACTGTTATTGTGTGTCGTCAAGTGGATTCTGACTCATAGCAACCTAATAGGACAGAGTAAAACTACCTCATGGGATTTTCTGGGTTGCAATCTTTATGGGAGCTTATCACCAGGTCTTTTCTCCCGTGGAGCTGCTGGTGGGTTTGAATCACTGACCTTTTGGTTAGCAGCTGAGCACTTAACCATTGTGTCACCAGGGCTCCTTCTTCTCTGACTACTCCTTTTCCTCTATCCATCATTTATATAATGATATTCCTTCCATCTCTATCCTGGACCCCTGTCTCTTCACACTGTATAACTCTCCCCTAGGAAATGGTCATCTTTCCCATAGAATTAGTTACCAGTTATATACTAAGGACTACCGCCTCAATGCCTCCAGCTTAGACCTGCCACCTGAGTCCTAGCCCCATAAGGTCAACTGCCTACTGCATATATCTCCACTTGAATGTCCTTTTGGCACCTCACCTCAAACTCCACGTGTCCCAAACTAAACTTATCACCTTTCCCCCACACCAAACCTGTTCCTCCTCCTGCACTTCGTGGCTCAGTGAATGATGCCACTATCCACCCAGTTGCCTGAGCCAGGAACCAAGGAGTCTTATTGAGTACCCTCTCTTTCTTTACCCCCCCTAATCCTACCGATTCTCTCTCTTAGTATCTTTCTTCTCTTAGCTCTATTCCCCAGAGCATCCTCTCTTACCTGGACCACTGCAACATCCAGGTAATTGGTCCTCCTGCATCTGCTCTTGCCTTCCTCCACCCCAGCTTCAATTTCTTTGCCACACAGAGTTATTTCAGCATGTCATTTCCCTGCTTTTAACCCTTAATTGGTGTCCCATCACCGTAAACATAAAGCCCAAACTCCATAGATTGGTATGCCTTTCCCAACCTCCAGGGCAAACCCTCCTGTGTGCTCCCCCAGAATCCTGTGATCAATTACCCTCTTGGGACATTCTCAACTGGATTGAGATCTGCCAGTTTACTTGTCTTTGCTCCGTGACGAAGACTGGTGTTTGTGTTGTGTTCCTGGGACCCAGTCCAGTCCCACTAAATGTTTTGTTGAATGAAGTAACTCTTACAATTGTTAATACTTATGTATTTCTCTTTGTAATACTAGTTTGGAGTAAATAGTCCTTGGGAACCCATTAGTGGCAAAGTCTGAGGAGGCAAATGATTGATGGTCTTGAATTGTTTAAAGTCACTAGTGATTAGACCAGGAAACAGAAGGAAGGTGCTTTGCTTTCAAGAGCTGAGGGACCAACTATTGGGTGCCTACTGCCAGTTTAGAGGATTTAGTTGATGTGGGGAGTTGTATATTTAGTACTCTGTGGGATCTTTTGAGTTCTACATGAACACAGATTATGAATGCCTCCTTGTTGAATTACCATAACGAGCAGTGAAAATCTCCCCTGGCCCTCTTCCCTTCAGCTTCTCCTGCAAAAATGTCAAGTATACCAAATAAGTAAGAAATCATTTGGTAAAAAACAAGCATAAAATGGAAAAAAAAATCAATAAACAAGCCTATATCAGAAATGTGGGAATTTTGCACTCCTCTTCTGTGAAAAACAGTTAACATCCAGTTACATAATTCAAGTTGTAGAAAACTGAAACTTTCCCCCTCGGGCTGTATTATGACCATGCCAATGAAATCGTATGGTTGGGATATGCTAATGTGAGGAAAACACAAGTGACAAATTATATCAGTTCCAGTGATGGAGACTGCATTATCTTGTCACTAAATAGAAGGCTTCAAGGTAGAGAGTGTGTGGGTGTATTTTCATACACAGAACTAAGTGAAAATTAAATCAATTATCAGAATAATTTGAGCCCCAATTCCCCCAAGGTTTGCTTCAATTAGATAATTGGTGCAATTAGGTGAAAGGTTTTAGGGTAGATTTTTCTGGCCTATATTATCTCGAATTGCTTTAATTCTCCACTTCACTTTGATTATGTAGACCTGAGTGTGAATTTAAGTAACTGTTATGCTGCTAGTTCAGATAATTCCTTGCTATATGGGCATTTTTTTCTCCCATAAAACGTGCTCTGCACACTAGGTTTATAAACCAAGTTCAATGACAAACCACTGCTTTATAGAATAAAAGTGTAGGACTTGCTACTTAACAGATAGTGGGAAACAATGACTGGAAAGGAATAGTTTAATGAAACCGTCTGCTCAGTAGTAAACACTGCTGCCTCTAATACTTCCTTCTTTTTGTTAAAGAGGCTAAGCTTCAGGAAAAAGTTGACTAAGGCAGATAATAACTACGTTATACAGACCTGGAATTAACTGAAATTATTTTACATGGTTAAAGATTTATTGCATTATAGTGGAAACACCTTGATTATTCTCAAGTCATATTCTTAGCAATTTCAACCAACTTTGTTGTTGTCAGTTGCTGTCAAGTTGATTCCAGCTCATGGCGACTGACTTAGGCTGAGTTCTTTAGAGAAGTAAAACCAGTAAAGGATATATATATGTTGTTGTTGTTGTTAGGTGCCTTTGAGTCGGTTCCAACTCATAGCAACCCTATGGAAAACAGAACAAAACACTGCCCGGTCCTGCAACATCCTCACAATTGTTGCTATGCTTGAGCCCATTGTTGCAGCCACTGTGTCAATCCATCTCATTGAGGGTCTTCCTCTTTTTCGCTGAGCCTCTACTTTACCAAGCATGATGTCCTTCTCCAGGGACTGGTCCCTCCTGATAACATGTCTAAAGTACCTAAGACAAAGTTTTGCCATCCTTGCTTCCAAGGAGCACTCTGGCTGTATTTCTTCCAAAACAGACTTGTTCATTCTTCTGGCAGTTCGTGGTATATTCAATATTCTTCACCAACATGATAATTCAAAGATGCAATTTTTTTTCGTCTTCCTTATTCATTTTCCAGCTTTCGTACGCATATGAGGCAATTGAAAACATCATGGCTTGGGTCAGGTGCAGCATAGTCCTTAAAGTGACATCTTTGCTTTTGAACACTTTAAAGAGGTCTTTTGCAGCAGATTTGCCCAATGCAATGCGTGGTTTGACTTCTTGACTGCTGCTTCCATGGGTGTTGATTGTGGATTCAAGTAAAATGAAATCCTTTGCAACTTCAATCTTTTCTCCATTTATCATGATGTTGCTTATTGGTCCAGTTGTGAGGATTTTTATTTTCTTTATGTTGAGGTGTAATCCAGACTGAAGACTGTGGTCTTTGATCTTCATCAGTAAGTGCTTCAAGTCCTCTTCACTTTCAGCAAGCAAGGTTGTGTCATCTGCATAATTCAGGTTGTTAATGAGTCTGCCTCCAATCCTGATGCCCCGTTCTTCTTCATATAGTCCAATTACTCGGATTATTTGCTCAGCATAAGTATTGAATAAGTATGGTGAAAGGATACAACCATGACGCACATCTTTCCTGACTTTAAACCACACGGTATCCCCTTGTTTTGTTCAAACAACTACTTCTTGATCTAAGCACAAGTTCCTCATGAGCACAATAAAGTGTTCTGGAATTCCCACTCTCTGCAGTGTTTTACATAATTTGTTATGATCCACACAGTCGAATGCCTTTGCATAGTCAATAAAACACAGGTAAACATCTTTCTGTTGTTCTCTGTTTTCAGCCAGGATTCATCTGACATCAGCAATGATATCCCTTGTTCCACGTCCTTGTCTGAATCCAGCTTGAATTTCTGGCAGTTCTCTGTCCATGCACTGCCACAATCATTTTTGAATGATCTTCAGCAAAATTTTACTTGCATGTGATATTAATGATATTGTTCAATAATTTCTGCATTCTCTTGGATCACCTTTCTTGGCAATAGGCATAAACATGGATCTCTTCCAGTCGTTTGGTCAGGTAGCTGTCTTCCAAGTTTCTTGGAGTAGATGAGTGAGCACTTCCAGTGCTGCATCCATTTGTTGAAGCATCTCAGTTGGTATTCCATCGATTCCTGGAGCCTTGTTTTTCAACAATGCCTTCAACACAGCCTGGACTTCTTCCTTCAGTACCATCGTTTCCTAATCTTATGCTACCTCCTGAAATGGTTGAACGTTGACCGATTCTTTTTGGTATAGTGACTGTGTGTATTCCTTCATCTGTTTTTGATGCTTCCTTCGTCGTTTAATATTTTCCCCTTAGAATCCTTCACTATTGCAACTCGAGGCTTGAATATTTTCTTCAGTTCTTTCAGCTTGAGAAATGCCAAGCACGTTCTTCTCTTTTGGTTTTCTAACTCCAAGTCTTTGCACATGTCATTATAATACTTTATTTTGTCTTTTCAAGCCGCCCTTTGAAATCTTCTGCTCAGCTCTTTTACTTCATTTCTTCCACTTGCTTTAGCTACTTAACGTTCAAGAGCAAGTTTAAGAGTCTTTTCTGACATCCATTTTGGTATTTTCTTTCTTTCCTGTCTTTTTAATGACCTCTTGCTTTCTTCACGTATGATGTCCTTGACGTCATTCCACAGCTCATCTGGTCTTCAGTCATTAGTGTTCAACGCATCAAATCTATTCTTGAGATGGTGTCTAAATTCAGGTGGGATACATGCTATATACTATACTCAAGGTCGTACTTTGGCTATCGTGGACTTGTTTTAATTTTCTCTAGCTTCAGCTTGAATTTGCATATGAGCAACTGATGATCTGTTCCATAGTCAGCCCCTGGCCTTGTTCTGACTGATGATATTGAACTTCTCTGTCATCTCTTTCCACAGATGTAGTCGATTCGATTCCTGTGTATTCCATGTGGCGAGGTCCACGTGTAAAGTCGCTGTTTATGTTGTTGAAAAAAAGTATTTGTAATGAAGATGTCGTTGGTCTTGCAAAATTCTATCATGCGATCTCCAGCATTGTTTCTATCACCAAGGCTATCTATATCTTCCAACTACCAATTCTTAGTCTTTGTTTCCAACTTTTGCATTCCAATCACCAGTAATTATCAATGCATCCTGATTTCACGTTCCATCAATTTCAGACTGCAGAAGTTGCAAAAAATCTTCAATTTCTTTATCTTTGGCCTTAGCGGTTGGTGAGTAAATTTGAATAATAGTCGTATTAACTGGTCTTCCTTGTAGGTATATGGATACTGTCCTATTACTGACAGCATTGTACTTCAGAATAGATCTTGAAATGTTCTTTTTGACAACTAACGTGATGCCACTCTCCTTCAATCTGTCATTCCTGGCAAAGTATACCATGTGATTGTCTGGTTCAAAATGGCCAATACCAGTTCATTTCAGCTCACTAAAGCCTAGGATATCAATGGTTCAAAATTGAAACCACCGTTTCATTTTTGGTGATTTCCAATTTTCCTAGATTCATACTTCCTACATTCTATGTTCTGATTATTAATGGATGTTTGCAGCTGTTTCTTCTCATTTTGAGTTATGCCACATCAGCAAACAAAGGTCCCAAAAGCTTGACTCCATCCATGTTATTAAGGTCGACTCTACTTTGAGGAGGCAGCTCTTCCCCAGTCATCTTTTGAGTGACTTCCAACCTGAGGGGCTCATCTTCTGGCACTGTATCAGGCAATATTCTCTGCTATTCATAAAGTTTTCACTGGCTAATTCTTTTCGGAAGTAGAATGCCAGGTCCTTCTTCTTGCAGGTCCAGCAATGTGGCTCCATCATATTTCTTAATAGGAATATAATCATCAACAAGTTGCAAATCATTTGGCTAAGTAAAATTTACTATCTGTCAAGGTTTTCTTTTACTTGACTTAGTAATCAGGAAAAGGAGACTAAGAGTTCAATGCCAGGGACCAATTAGAAAAATGTGATCTAGTGTGCTATATGATTCAGAAAACTCAGCTGAGCCTGAGAACAATGACCAAACTCTTCAGCCCTTAAAAAAAAAAAAGATCAGAGATATTTTCAATCTATACTCAAGTCCCTTATTAACACTTTCGAGAATGTTTCTTGGCGAATGTGCCACAATGCTGCTATGTTAGGTGCCTTCTAGTCGGTTCTGACTCATGGCGACCCTACATACAACAGAAGACAACACTGCCCAGTCCTTTGTCATCCTCACAATCATTGCTATGTTTGAGCCCATTGTTGCAGCCCCTGTGTCTATCCATCTCCTTGAGGGTCTTCCTCAACATGCTACTATCTTTTATTTATGCAGATCATTACTGTATATAAAGCCCGTTTGCCTTTTATTAACTTTAAACATCGTGTCATGACTTGGCCCATTTATGGAGCCTACATAAAGAATGAGCACTGAGCTGGGAGTTAGGATGCCTATGTTGTAGTCTTGGCTCTATTTCCTTCTAGCTTGCCGTGTGTCCTTGGGCAAGTCAGCTCTATCTTTGGGCCTCATATCCTTCATCTGCAAAATGAGGAGATTGTCTATGTGAATATAAGGCTTCTCTCAGTTTTAACAGTCTATATTTCAAATTCACTGACATAGTTGCCAGTTTACTTCTTCACAGAAGCTGCCTACAGGGAGAATTTGGCAGGTCTTGCCATGCATGTTAAGTGGAGTAAGCACACCCAGATATGGGTTATGTATTTCATGCCCAAACATGACTTTATAGGTGGTACACAAGTTTCTCTACCAATTAAAGGATGACTGAGTGATTGTTACAGAGTTTGACAGTCCTACCCAAAGTAAACCAAGGAAATTTCCAAAAGGTTTGGCTCTCCTTTTGCTTTAAAAGTGCACAAAGTACTGGCTGCACCCTATGCCACCGGGCATATATCTAACTGACTTATGAAGAGCCATAATGTGAATTTTAGATAGAATCTAGAGAGTAATTAAATCAGACAAACTCAATACTTTAAAAAAATCCTAAAATTTTTCAGACTTAATTTTAAGATTTTGAATTTTTTTTAATAGATGAAGAAATATACATTGGTGAGAGGGTCTAGGAGTCTAGAGTTCCTATTAAAATGAACAAAAATAGGATAAGAAGCTTGACACATTTGATTATTTCATATGGAAAAAGACTGTGGGTGGTAGGCTTAAGGAATGACCAGGGACCCCAAAAGGCTACAAAAGTGAAGTTGCATGTCTCTGTCTCCATTACTTTTTCAATTCCTCCATATTTGTACTTCCAGCTAGGCACAATAGTTCAAGATGAAATATCTACAATTAATTCACAAATCGAAGAGCAATTCTAAGGTATTAAAAATAATATCAGATCATTAGCTTTATAAATTGAAGGCCTACATAATAATATCTAATTTGACACTTTATAAATTAAACTAGCAGTTTCATGATCCCAGAATATGTGACCTTCAAAAAATTAATCCCTCTAAAAGAACTCTGGGCTATAGAATGTAGGTCATGTTATTTTCACATCTGCTGCTGTCCAGTACATTGAGAACATTGTTTTTGTTGCAGGGCCAAACCCAGGATTATGAGGATGTCTCTAGCAAAGCCTAGGTCTCTCTGTATCTGCAGAAGGAGAGAGAGAGAACTACAGTCATATGCCAGCTAAATCAGGCCAAAATGTCCTGATCCCTAACTATGCTGAAGGGGAGAACAAAATGGATTTGCATGAGATATTTTGAGTCTCAGAAGACTGCCTAACTTCTTGATTTCTTAGTATTCACTAATATAGTTGGTGATAGGATGGGCCTACACATTTAGCAGTTTTCTGTATTACATCTAGATCTAGAATCACGCTTATCCTGTTTAGTCTTCACAACAACTCTACGAGGTATGTACTACTATTCCTATTTTACAGATGAAAAAGCTGAGGTTAACTTATGTTACCTTGCCCAGGATCAATCAACTAAGTAAGGTAGCCAGAATTTATAACCTAGGTCTGTTGAGCTCTTGTTAATCATCATTTTCTCTTTACCTCCACTGCAGGACTTGATCATCAGCCTATGATAGAAGCTTTTAAAATATGACTTTTAGGAAGATTTACAGAGTATCTCCTGGATGGGAAGAAAATGTGTATATCAATGTAATAGATCACTGTAGTACTCAGAAGTATGGGCTAACCAAGGAGGGGAAGAGGCAGTTCAGGTATATGGGAATAGTCTTCACCATCGTAAAAAAAGTTCTATGAAACAAAAGTGCTTTATCACTTTGATTTAAGCATCTGCACATCACTTTGCACACAGTAGGTGAACAATTAATATTTCACAAATGAATAAAATACACTTACTTCAAAGGCTTCTTGGTTTAATCCAAGAAGACCTAGAACTTTCAACTAGGAATGATGATAAAGGCTGACATTAATAGAGAGTGTGCTATGAGCCAGGCACTGTGATAAAGTGCTTTTTTCCCCTGCATTATCTCATTTAATTTTTACCATCAGCATGTGTAGTTAGTACCATTATTATACTCATTGCACAGATGGAGCAACTGAGGCTCAAAATCAAACACTTTAAGTGTATTGTCAAAGGTCTAACAGTCAGAAAGAAAGTGGTAGCACTGGGATTCCAATCTAAATCATACTTTAAAGACTTTCCTGTCAGTACAACCACTTTCCAAGAAAGCTGGAGAAATCAGAACCCATCTAAAATCTTTTCAAAGAGTACAGGGTAGCAGGCATTTTCAGGATTCATTCGTTGAACAAAGAAGTTATTTGTTAAATAATGGTTGCTACTTGTCTTGGTCAAGAGTAACTCTAGATAACCCTGGTAAAGATCCTTGCCCTCTTCTTGACTTCCCTGATAGCTACAAAACCTCTACATATGTAACTCTTTCACTGTGCCCTTGCCTGGTAATGAAGCATACCAGTTAGGTCCCGAAATACTTTGCAGGGTACAAAAATCACATCTCCCGTTGCCCACAAAACACAACACAACTACAAAATCTGATGGGTCTCATTGCCAGCCAGATTAAATGTTAGTGCCACAGCCTAGAGTTCAAGAGCCTCCACAATCTGACCTCATCATCCTTTCTAGTTGTATGACCCCTATACCTCCTCTCCACCCACCCTCCAGGATCCTGTTGTTACCTGTAGATGTCAAAAAGAATATCCACAATGATTTGAGATGGATATTAAAATACTTCTCCCTTTCCCAATTACATGTCTTCGTGAGGCCAAATTTTCTTCATGTACTTCAACCAATGCAACATATCACAACACACCGAATGCCAAAGCAGATCTGAGTACCCAGCTTTTTTCTATTTAGCCAGACATTACAGACATTTGAAAAAAACGTAAAACAACACCACTCTTCCCATTATTTGTTTTTGTTTTGGAAAATATAGCTAGTTTTTACTAACAGTGTTATTTATGTCAACATGTAATGGGTCTATTATTGTTTTTAAATGAATAAATAAATATCTATATTTTTTAAATCTCTAAGCTTTAAATTCTAATATAGTAAATATCAATACATATAACTCATAACAACAAAAGATTTTTGGAGTCTTCAATAATCTTTAAGAGTGGTTAAAGGGGTGTTGAGACCAAAAATTTTGAAAATCGCTATCTTGGAAAAACGACCAAATTTTTACCACCGCCTATAAAACTCCTCACCATCTGGCTTCTGCTTCTCTCTCCAGCCTTGTGTTGTGCTACTGCTCTGTCTCTATCATTCAGTCACAGAGACTTTCTTTTAGTCCTCAAACTTCCATGCTTCCACCTGCCCAGAAGCTATGCACAAGTTAATCCATCTGCCTATAACTGCCTGTCTCCTCCACTGCTCCAGCCTTGCCCTGACTGACACTTGTTCAACCTTCAGATTTCAAATCTGTATTCGGTTTCCATCGCTGCTAACAAAGTACCACTAACCAAGCAGCTTAAAACAGTGTACACAGATTTGATTATCACACAGTTCTGTAAATCAGAAGTACAGGTGGTTTAACTGGTTTCTCTGCTCCAGGTCTCACAAGGCCAAAATCAAAGTGTCAGCAGGGCAGGCCGTGCTCCTTTTGGGAGGTTCTAAGGGAGAATCCAGGCTCATTCAGGCTGTTGGCAAAATTCATTTCCATGCGGTTGTAGGACTGAGGTCTGTTTCCTTCCTGGCTACCGGTCAGGATCATTCTCTGCTTTAAGAGGCCACCTACATTTCTTGCTGCATGGCCCCTCTATCAACAAGCAGTGTGTCAAGTCCCCCTTGTGTTTCAAATCTCTTCCACTTCTTCTACCCCGTTTGTTTTGCCTCCAGCAGGAGAAAGTTCTCTTCTTTTAAGGGCTAATGTAATTATATTGGGCCCACCTGGATAATCAAAGCTAAGCTCCTTGTTTTACTATCAGATCAAATCTACTACATCTGTGGAAAGAGAGGATGGAGAAGCTCAATATCATCAGTAAAAACAAGGTCAGGAGCCGACTGCAAAACAGACCATCATTTGCTCTTATGCAAGTTTCAAAATTAGTTTTAATGAAGAAACAATCTTATAACTAGGTTGAAAATTGGTCTCAGCCAGGATATATATCCTTCCAAGCCGGGGACTTGGAGGATGAGCTAACCCAAATGAACAAGTAGCTGTAGAGTCTAGTAGGTTTGGGGTAGACAATGAGAAAATGATGGTTGAAAGCAGGTTCTGACCCTTACCTATGTTGAGGAGTGTTCGTTGCTAATAAGTAATCCCATTTATTTGGTGGCAGCTACCAGCATTGTAAGAACCCTGGTGGCGCAGTGGTTAAGCACCTGACTGCTAACCAAAAGATCAGCAGTTCGAACCCGCCAGCCACTCAGGGAGAGAAAAGACCTGTTGATCTGCTCCCATAAAGATCACAGCCTAGGAAACCCTACGGGGAAGTTTTACTCTGTCATATTGGGTTGCTATGAGTCGAAATCAACTTGACAGCACACAACAGCAACAACAACCAGCACTGTAATATCTAAAAGGGAATCACTGGCTCATCACACATGTCCCTTTCATTCATTTAAAAACTATATACCGAGCATCTACTATGTGACAGGCAGTGTGCTAGACACTGAAGAAACAGCAGTAAATAAGTCAGGCATACTTTCTGTTCTCATGGAATTTCCATTCTAGCTGGGGAGACAGAAAAACTCCAATTAGAACAATAACATAAATATGTGATTCCAAATGGTGGTAAGTGTGATTTTACTTAGGGTAAAAGCTATGCTGCTGTAACAGAAAGACCTCACATATTGTAGCTTCAACAGATGTTTATTTCATTCTCATGTAATAATCTTGAGGTGAGAGTTCAGGTTTGTGAGATAGCTCTGCTCATGAGGGAGGTCGTTTGGAGAACCATATTTCTTCCATCTTGCTATTCAATCATCTCCCAAGGCCAGCATGGTTGAAGCTGGGTCACTGGCATGTTTGCATTCAGGCTCCTGGGAAGGGGAGAGGAGAAGAAATCTTTTACTTATTTAAACAATTTTAAGCAAGTGAGGGAGAAGATGCACTTCTGCTCACAACTCGATGGGAAAGAATTTAGTCACATGACCAGATATTTTTCTTGATGTGAAGAATTCTAACGTTATTAGTCACAGGCATGAGCTTGTCTTCTTTTCCCCTTAAGGTATCTGGTCCAATGATTTAATGTCACCATGGAGCATTCCAAGATAATGGCTGTGATTTTTTTTTTAATTTCCTAAAGTAGCATTCAATAATATTTACAAGCTATTTTTCCCAATATAGTGCCCTAAAAATCAGCATAGCTCTCACAAAGTCCTGGAAGATCTGTTAATTTAAATGAAAGAAAGGAAGGAAGGATGGGAAAAGGAAGGAAAGACAGAAAGAAAACTTGGAGAACACATAAACTTATATTGCTGTAAATCTCAGTACATTCTGCTTCAGTTACCAGAGCAAATGGGAACTACAATTACATCAAATCTGTGGTTGTCTATGTATTTAAACTCTTAGTTTAATACAAATTTAAATTTATAAATATAAATTTACCTGGCACTAGGGTAGGTTTGATTCATTCCTTCCTTCATTCATTCTACAACTATTTACTGAGTGATTTCTCTATGCGTAATACTATGCAGGATGCTGTGGAGGATACAAGGAAATTTAGTGCAAAGCTAATTTCTGTTAATGTTCTGAAAAAGAAATCATTAAACACACTTGGGGAAATAGGAGACACACAAATTTAATTAAAGTTTGTCAGGCTTAAGGTGATTCATGCTTCAGAGGACATAGTTGTCTGAAGTCCAGATTATGTGATACTCTTGTGAAACATTAGTTGCTGGGACACCAAAAAAAAAAAAAAAAAAAGCTACACAAATGTCAGATAAGTACAAAGTAGTGCTTGTAGAATGCACTGTATCCGAATAAAATCCCACCATTTTGAGTGTGAAGTACATTCTCTGGCCACCCATCAAATACTAGACTTATTTTTGTTGAATGTTGCTCAGACTTTCAGATAGTGCACATTATTTAGTTATTCATTCATCTGATGATGTGCCAGGCATCATCGTTGGTGTTGGGGACACAGCAGTGAACAGAAGTGACAAAAACTCCTGTTCTCCTGGAGCTTACCCCCTAGCAGGGGAAGATAAACAATAAATCAAATAAATAAATGATTTCTCAGATAAGGATGTGTCATGCTGTTCTGAGCAAAATTGGCATGTTCTTTCTCAGGTTAGGGGAGGAAAGGTGTGAACCTCCACATAGTAGCTCTTTTTGTCCTTCACCCTGGAAAAAGGTGGAATGAAACTAATAATGGTTTCATTTTTCTCACTTTGCTCTCATTTTTACTGTTAACAGATTCTATACCCAATAACCAGCCACCCCCCCCCCATTTGAGGGGTGTTTTCATAGATACGGTATTCATAGGAATATAACCCTAATGTCCCAGATTCCACCAACTAGATTGTACTTAAATTGCATCATTAGTGTCTAAATCTTGCCGGCTCTGCCAGATCTCCCCTATTTGTCTGTATAATTAATACAGTTTTTGACAGATACATCAAATTTTTCTGAGAATTCCCATAGGTGATGACAGTTGTTGACAAAGGAATCCTGATTGTTAATAATCGTATCGGTTATCACAGCTTAGTATCTACAGATGCAGGTCCCAAATAGTTCCACCAAGCTTCTCCTCTGAGACTGGAACTGTGCCTTAATGATCGGCATCACTATCTCTCCGTAGACATTGGCTGAGCTGGAAATCTACTATACTTGATATTGGGGATGCAGAAATACAACGTGGTACCCTGATGATGGAGATCCATATCACTGCTTTTGCACAGTGAGAACACCCTCCCCATTATTAACATCAGTTTGAGAGGCTGCCCACGGCAAAGTTTCCTCCCCTAGGGCATACATATTTGCCAGGGTGGTATCCTGAATCACTATTCTTCTCTAAGACAGACCCTTTTTTGGAATATGCTCAAATTATGGATTCCTTATTATTTTATACTAAGGTCTCTCTTGGAATCTCTTAGTTATCCTGCAACTTGGCCTAAATTAGGGACATCTCAGTCCATGACATCACCCAGGTAGTGGGCATAGGTTAAATTAGTTTCTTTTAGTAAGCTCCTCAGCCCTTTTAGTGAAAACGTGTTTTTGTTGGGTTTTGGCTGCTCAACATGTTGATTTCCTTCTGGAGAATTATCTCTTCCTCATAGTCTGCTATCTTGGTGTATCTTTGCCCAAGAGGTAGGCAGATGACCCAAGGTAAGTTAATTGGACTCTCCCAAGAATATTAATCTTGAGAGGAAAGACCCAGGGGTGGGAAAAATGGCTGGAGTTTGGTTATTTCAATGGAAGCACCCTTACAAGACTCTTGAGCAGTTCCTGATTCCTACCCCTGAAGCTGCCTATTTGTTCTTTTTTTTTGGAAGGTTGGTTCTTCATTGGTACTGTGAGCTACTTTATATCCCTCCAATAAATTAATTTCTACTTAAATTATCCAGAGTTGGTTTTTGTTGCTTGCAGTCAAGGAACCTTAACTAATATAGCTCAATTATAAATCAGTTAATTCAAATAAATATGTGACAGAAAGGGTGCCTCCTAATTCCACTCACCGGAAACATTCCAGCCCCAATGCCTTCCCAGTGAAAATACTATGCTACTAAATGTCAGAGCCTGAAGGCCCCTTAAATGCATTGTAATCCAAACCTTTCATTTCATAGATAAACTAAGGTCTATAGAAAGGAAGAGATTTATGTAAGGTTGGTCATTCATTCTACAAACATTAAGTGTCTATTGGGCACAAGGCACTGCTGAAAGTGCTGAGGGCATAGGTGTTAAAAAAATCAGATAAAAAATTGTTGTTGGGGGCTCAAAGTCTTCTATAGCTAATAAGCTAATATAGTTAATACTTAATAATGTATTAAGTCATTGACAGTTCATGGTTCCAAGTGTGAAGTATCAAAGAAGAGGCACTGGTAAGGTGCCCTGGGAGCTCTTCCATAGGAGGAAAGGTTTTAGTTGGATGTGCCAATTGAGCTGGCAGTGGAAGGATGAACTGGAAATGAAGGGGAGGATCATCCAGGCAAAATATAAGCAAAGGCATGTACTAGGAATGGGGCAAGGCAAGTGAGAGGGAAAGATGAGTAATCCCGTTGGGTCGTCATCAAAGGTGTACGAAGCAGAGTAGTATGAAACATGGTCGGAAAAAGTGGGTTGAGGTCAATAAAAGAAGCACCTTGAATGTCAGCCTAACAAGTATGGTTAGCGAATAAAAGCAGTAGAGACATGGAAGTTTTTTAAAACTCAGTAATGAACTAGCAAAATGAAATTGCAAATAGAAGGGGATCAATACCAGAGATTTTGAGAAGGTAAAATTGAGAGGATAGAATGTGAAGGGTAAGGGAGACGGAGGAATGATAGAAGATTCTGGGTAACTAGAAGGGTGAGCCATTCAAGGAAAGAACAATCACAGAAGGACAAACAGTTTGCAGGGAGAAGATGTTGAGTTCAGTTTGGGATGTTCTGCAGTTGAGGTGCTGGTGAGACATATGAAAATGAGGGACTAGAGCATGGCAAAAAGGACAGGGGTAGAGATTTTGGAACCATCTTTACGCAAGTGATATTTGAAGGCATGAGACTGGTCAGCTCCATCGTTGAACCCTAGTTTTCCATTGATAATGATGCTTTTTATTTTCTTCACAGCATATGATGAGCACTTAGAGTGCTAAAAGAGCAGTAGGGGGCACTGGTTATGATTCTAAGTTTAGAAAGCATAAGATACAACCAAGAACACTGTTAAATTGAGATAGCAAGTCAGCTTCTAGGACACAACCTTATGAGAAGAAAGGAAACTGGGGTGCAAGGGGATTGTGAGGGCAGGCATCTGTGGAAAGAAATCCATTAAATATAGAATATTGTTTATGAACATGTTCAATTTCAGCTTGGCATCTCCTGATTACAAAGCCCCATGTGACATTTCCTTCAAAGCCTAAACAAGCACACCAAGGACGATATTTCAGTAATGCTAGTGTCCCAGGGCCTGTGGAATTGTTGGCAACACAGCAACAGGATGTGAGGGAGCCAGAGGTTTAGGTAGACAGGAGACCAGGAAAACAACGGGAGGGTTAGCAACTCTCCCAGATGCTTCTGGTTAGGAAGTCCCATGACCAGTTCCACCAGGTTTTTTTTGACAAGTAAAGGCTCTGTCTTCCTATATTTCCAAAGCATCACGCAGTCAGGAGGGGCCAGATCTCTCCCACCAAGAGAAGAAATGACTACGTTCTGTGGCAGGGGCGGCAGAGGGATTTCAAGGACATTTTTCTTCCATTGTTCAGGAAGTGTGTTGAAGTTTAATAAAGAAACACCCTTCACAATGGGGAACGGGCCACAAGTTTTCCTGGACTCCCGCTGGTCCCTCATCCTGCTATCCTTGTCAGTGTCCAGCACTGGCTACATAAATCAGGGGTGGGAAACTTTTTCTTCTGACGGTGACCCACAGGGGGGAAAGCATTTCAAGCTCACATAAGTAAAAAGCAGCCTTTTTCTCCCCCAAGAGGAACAATTATAGAATTTTCTAGTCATCTGGTTTTTAAATTGAAAGGTTACATTACACTTATGGATGATCTTTTGTTTTTTTACCCTAAAACCTTGTTCTATTAATGGAAGGTGGGAAAAGAAGGATGGAGGGGACAGAGGCGGTACCAGAACAAGATCTTGGGTGAGAAAGAAAAAAACAAAAAAACAAACCTGTTGCCGTTGAGTAGATTCAGATTCATGACGAACCCATGTGTTACAAAGTAGAACTGAGTGTCGTAGGGTTTTCTTAGCTGTAGCCTTTACAGAAGCAGATCGCTGGGCCTTTCTCTCTTTCGTGGTGATGCTGTGTGGGTTTGAACTGCCAACCTTTCGGTTTGTAGTCCAGCGCAAACTGTTTGCACCACGCAGGGACCTTGGGAGAGAAAGAAAAAGGGACAAATATTCACATGGTAAAAAAAAATCATGAGATAAAAAGACAGGGGCGGAGACTGGTGGGGAGGACAGGAAAGGGGCTCCCCTGAGTATCCTGGTGTGTCCCCTGACCTTTGAAATGTTGATGAACATTTTAACAGTTTGAAAACAATCTACCAAATGTAAACTCTTTTCTGCATTATAAAATCACATTTTTGCCTTTATTTTCAAATTCCAAAGCTGATTTTTTTTTTAAAGAAGGCTTTATTTTCTCACAAGATCAGAAAGGTTTTGCATGTGTAAAGAAGAATGAATTAACTTGCTTTTGGAATCTTAAGAGATGTTTTTTAAATTTACTAGCTATGCCAAAAGTCTTGCTATTGTGAAAATAAATTGCCTGGTTACCTTAGTAGCCTTTTTTTTTTTCATTTATTTATTTGCTTGTTTTGTTTTCTTTCTTGCTAGATACTTGTGCAAAAATAGTGCGACACAAAATTGAACTAAAACTCAGTGTAATTACATTTAAGACCAGGTAGGCATTTTCAAGATTGGATTCCATGAACTAAAGATCTTTGCTCTGCTAAGACTCCACTAGATGAATGATGTTTATGAACACTCAACAGTCTAGCTATGGGTCAGAGTCTCCTTCGTACCACACCTGCCAGTTAGGTCACTGCTGTATTGGTGGCACCTGTCAGTGTAGCATATGTCTCTGCACTTCAACTCTCCCCAGGATTACAAATTTGAGAAACAAACTAAATAGATGTGATCCAACCAGATATTGCTCCTCTTTTCATCTCCTCTCTTCTCTGTACTCTGCTCTTCTCCTCCCTTTCCTTTTCTTTCTTTGTTGAAACCATCTACTAAAAGTAACAATATGAAGAGCCGTCACATGAATAGACGTATGCACACCCATGTTCACTGCGGCATTGTTCACAATAGCAAAAAGATGGGAACAACCTAAACGCTCATCAACAGAAGAATGGATAAACAAATTATGGTACATACACACAATGGAATACTACACAATGATAAAGACCAATGATGAATCTGTGAAACATCTCACAACATGGATGAATCTGGAGGGCAGGATGCTGAGTGAAATAAGTCAGTCACAAAAGGACAAATGTTGTATAAGACCACTATTATAAGAACTCAAGAAAAGGTTTACACACACACAAAAAAGCATTCTTTGATGGTTACTAGGGTGGGGAGGGTGAGGGAGGGAAAATCACTAACTAGATAGCAGACAAGTGTCAACTTCAGTGAAAGGAAGGACAACACACAATATAGGGGAAGTCAACACAACTGGACCAAAGCAAAAACATAGAAGTTTCCTAGATACATACACTTTGAGGGACGGAGTAGCCGGGGGCTGGGGCCTAGAGACCATAGCCTTGGGGGACATCTAGGTCAATTGGCATAACAAAATTTATAAAGAAAATGTTCTACATCCCACTGAGACCAGAACTATATGGTGCCTGGCTACCACCAATGACCGCCCTGACAGGGATTACAACAGAGAGTCCCAGACAGAGCAGGAGAAAAATATAGAACAGAATTCAAATTCATGTAAAAAGACCAGACTTACTGGTCTGACAGAGACTGGAGGAACCCCCAAAACTCTGACCCCTAGACGCTCTGCTAACCCAGAACTGAAACCATTCCTGAAGCCCACTTTTCAGACAAAGATTAGATAGGCCTATAAAACAAACAAACAACAACAAAAAAACCCACACGTGTGGAACGTGCTTCTCAGTTTAATCGAATATACGAGACCAAATGGGCAACACCCACCCCAAAGCAAAGACGAGAAGGCAGGGTGGGACAGGAAACCTGGATGAATGGATACAGGGAACCAGGGGTGGAAAGAGGGAGCGTGCTGTCACATTGTGGGGATTGTAACCAATGTCACAAAATGATATGTGTATAAACTTTTGATGAGAAATTAACTTGCGCTGTAAACTTTCACCTAAACAATAAAAAATAAATAAAAACAACAACACAGCTATTATCTTTAGGAGAGAAATAAATACAAAAATGTAACAAGGAACATGACTTTTAAGATACAAAACACATAGGTAAAAAATGATACCTTTTCTTTAATCTTAAATATTGAACTCATTCTACCCTGGATTCCCTTTCCTGGCTAAGCAATAGCTTCTTTAAACTCACTTTGATCTTGAACTCAGAACAGCTGTAGTTCTGCAATTGCTAATCCAATCCCTAGTTTTTCTATTCACATAAAGCAGCAATTTTGCCTGATTTCTCCTGCTCATGGAGTATTAAAGCCTGGGAAATACCCACTTCATTTCGCTTAGGGCATCATTCCTTGAATTGCCAGCTTGCTCTATTCTTCTCATGGGGCTACTGTGTACACATTCAGGGTCCTCTAATTTTATGCTGCCATAACATTCCCTCTTCACTCCACTCCATAACCAAAGAGTTACGGAAATTTTTTAGAGAAAGGCCTGCAATGCTTGAAAAATTTAAAACTTAGTTGTGTTACCAGAAAACATGTAAGCCTTAAAAGATCTCATCTTTTTAATTTTCTTTTTCAAAGCTTTTCAATTATTTGAACACACCAAAACATTTTTAAAATGTAGTTTCTAGTTAACATCCTCACAATGGGTATATATAATTGTGCCTATCGGTGCTTGTCCCATTGCTCGAGTGGAATTAAGTTAAAACTTGTATTTAATGATTGTCCTGCAATTTTTGCTCATCTGTTGTCTCTTTCAATCTTTACCTTTATTCTGCTGCTCCTTAACAGCACGCATTGCTATGGCTACTGTGGTGACCTATCTAAATAGTCCAATTGAACACTAACACCCATCTTTGCATCCTCTAAGTGGTATCAGATGAACCTGTACAGGCAGGAACTCTTCCACAGTACTAATATCAGTTTCCACTCAGAGGAGAGTCAATATTTATAGAAGCCAAATATCTCATTTAGCCTAAAACTTAATGTGAACATCATAAATACCTGTGCTTTAAAGAGAATTTCTAAGTCTGGGAGCAAGAACATCATTTTCATCTCAATTAGAGAAATGAAGGGGAGTCTTCTCTAGTCTCCTATCCCAACCCCAGCCTGCCCAAGCCTATCCCATTCTTCAACCCAGTATATATTCCCCAAAAGGACAGAATAATTTGCTGTCTCCCAGAGATTCTATTTTTGCAAAGAAGAAATGAAGAACAATTAGCCCCTTTTCAAACTGTTGTTGTCTGAACTACATGCTAATAGACATGTAGTTGCCTACATTTCCATGAATTTCTGAGTTGCAGATGCTTTGAGATGGAATTTGAATTTTTTCTTGCTCTTTAATTGACCAAACCAAAATCAAACCCATTGCCATCAAGTCAATTCCAACTCATAGCGACCCTATAGGACAGTGTAGAGCTGCCCCACAGGGTTTCTGAGGAGAGGCTGGTGGATTTGAACTGCTGACCTTTTGGTTAGCAGCCGAGCTCTTAACCACTGTGCCACCAGGGCTCCCTTAATTGACCAGGAAGGTTAATTCCCTTCTAATGGACATCTGGGTTGTTTCCAGGATTTAGCTATACAGACAAAGCTCTCATGGGCATTCTTACACAACTTTTTGTACAGAAATACTCTTTCACTTCTCTTTAGAAATAATATCTAGGACTGGAGTGGCTGGATTACAAGGTAAGTGCAAATTTAACTTTTCAAGCAACCATCAAACCATTTTCCAAAGTAGTTGTACCATTTTAAGTTCCCACAACGGTTTTTAAGAGTTCTGGTTCTTCCACATCCTTGCTAACACTTGGTATGGTGAGACTTTAATTTTAGCTGTCCTAGTGGATATGAGGTGTTATCTTATTGTAGTCTTAATCTGCATTTCCCTAATGCAAATTAAGGAATGGATAATGAAATTGTGCATCTTTTCAAGTGCTTATTTGCTATGTATATATCTTTTTTTGGTAAAATGTTCAAATATTTTGTCCATTTTTAACTGGCTTGTTTGTTTTGTTATTTAGTTTTGATAGTTTCTTGTATATTCTGGTTAAAAGTCTTTTATCTACATCCTAGTTCCTGTAACTGGCCCCTTGCTGTTCATCTCTGCAATATATACTGAGTACAAAGATTTCCTCTGAGTCTATGGCTTGTCCTTTCGTTCTCTTCACAGTGTCTTTCAAAAACAGAAGTTTTTATTTTTTATTAAGTCCAATTTAGTACTTTTTTCTTTTATGGATTGTACTTTTGGCACTGTATCTAAGAAATCTTTGATCACTTAAAATTTTAAAGTTTTTATTTGTAAGTAATTTTTAAGGTACAGAAATGTTACAAGAATAAGAACAGTAAGAAGAATACCTGTACACTCGCTTTCTAGTTTCACCTCTTGCTAACATTTTACTTCATTTGCTTGATCATTTACTTTCTCTCTCTCATCCATTTGAGGGTAAGTTACACGTATCATGTAACTTACATATATCACATTCCTTTACCCTTAAATACTTCAATGCACGTTTTGTAAGATTTAAGCGATCAACTTCGTAAATTTACATTGATATAATACTTTAATCTACCATTCATACGGAGCTCTGGTGGTGCAGTGGTTGAGTGTTCAGCTGCTAACCAAAAGGTCAGCAGTTTGAATCCACCAGCCGCTCCCTGGAAACCCTATGGGGCAGTTCTACTCTGTCCTACAGGGTTGCTATGAGTCAGAATTGACTCGACAGCAACGTTTTTGTTTTGTTTTGTTTTGTTTTGTTACCATCCATATATGCATATTGCTTTTTTTTTCAGTTGACCTAATAAAGTCCTTTATAGCACTTGTCCCATCCAAAACAGGATTTAGTCTAGGGTCAGGTATTGCATTTAGTTGTCATTTTTTTTAGCCTCCTTTAATCTGGAACATTTCACAACCTTTTTCGTTTTTATGACATTGGCATTTCTGACATTCCTTCTTAGGGGAGTTGTCTGATGTTTCTTCACGATGAGATTCAGGTTATGCATTCTAGGCTGGAATACTGCATAGGTGATGTGACCATCTCAGGGCACCACATCTGAAGACACATAATGTTTATCTGCCTCTAGTTAGTGATGATAATTTTTCTCACCTAGCCAAATAGCAGTCAGTCTTACACTGTATAATTACTATTTTTCCTCCTTGCAACTAATAAGCAGTTTGTGGGGAGATACATTAATTCCATGCAAATATCCTGCTCTTCATCAAGATTTTCACCAAGATTTAGCATTCATTGATGATTCTTATTTTATCCAATCTTTACTATAATGGTTGCAAGATATTACTTTTCATCTCCAGCACTTCCTCCATATTTACCAGTCAGCATTCGACATTCAACTGTAAGCAAAAGCTTTTCCTTCTCCTTAGCCCTGATGGTGCAGTGGTTAAGCACTCAGCTGCTAACCAAAATGTTGGCAGTTCGAACCCACCTGTGGCTCCTCGGGAGAAAGATGCAGCTGTCTGCTTCCATAAAAATTACAGCCTTGGAAATCCTGTAGAGCACTTCTGCTCTGTCCTATAAGGTCACTATGAGTCAGAATCAACTTGATGGCAACAGGTTTGGTTTGATTTTGGTTTAGTCATTTAAGGAGCCTGGTGGTGCAACGTTTAAGCACTTGGCTGCTAACCAAAGGATGGTGGTTTGAACCCACCCAGCAGCTCCGCAGGAGAAAGACCTGGTGATCTGCTCCCGTAAAGATTGCAGACCAGGAAACCCTATAGGGCAGTTCTACTCTGTCACATGGGGTTGCTATGAGTCAGAATCAGCTTGATGGCATACAACATTTATTATTATTGATAAGAGCTCATGATTTTCTACCCCTCCATGTTTATAATTATTACTTAGTTATTTTGATGCTCAAATGTCCCAGATTTGGGCAATGGGAGCTCTTCCAAGCTAGCTCTTATGTCCTTGCAACATGTTTCCATTATTTTTTTAGCACTTCCTTGTTTCCCGATATGACAAGATGCCTGAGGCTCCTCTTGTACCTGCTCTGCCCTAGCCCTGGAATCAGCCATTTCTCTCTGTTACTCTAGTTCCCCTTGGTGGAGAATGGTGTTAGAGTCCAAGATTTAGGCTCAGCTTTTTAAAAATTGCCAGTATTTATTATCTTGCACATCTTAGTTTCTAGACGTTAGGTGTAAAGTAACTGCTTGGAGAGTTACTAAACTAATCTGATTATACATGTTTTTACAACAAATCATATTTGAAACTTGTCAGAGGTCTTCTGAAATAATATAATTAGCCTCAATTGACCTCAATGTTGTTGGCACACTGAATCTGAGAAAGTAGAGCTTCAAGTGCCCTTTGCCATCAGCTACTCCATCACCTCATTTTACAAATGGTGAAACTGAGACCCAGACAAGGTAAGAGTCTTGTCTAAGATCATAAAATCAGCAAAATGGCAAATGTCATCAGACTTCTGTCCAGTGCTATTTTCATGACACCATGCTACCTGCTGCATTTTCCTTCAAGAAAAAATGTCATAAAAATTTTAAAAAAAATCAGAACTAGAAAAAGGAAAACCTCTTTAAATTATAATAGCTACACACTTAAGTTCTAGTCTGGGAGTAGCCATCCACTCAGGGGTCAGTACTGAGCATGTTGTCTTTAATAACTTTATTAGTGATTTCAAAGAGAAGGAGCCTTTAGAACACACAAGTCCAGGTCTAAGATTTTAATTAGCTAACCCCCACAGCAACTTTTCAAGTGCTTTTGCCTCCATTTACGAGACAAGGAACAGAACCCCAGGGAGCTTGCAAAACTAGTCCAAGACTAACAAGTGGAACAACAATAAATAGCACTTGAGGTGAAACCTGGTATCTCCAAATCTTAGTTCCTGTAACTGGTGCCCTGCTATTCACCTCTGCAACATGAGGGTGGGGCTCAGATGCCATCCTTGAAATGACTGAAAGTATTGGCTCAGGGAGAAGCAGCAGGCCAGGAGAAATGAACAATGGCCCCGAGTGACTGTCTTTGGGTGTCCCAGATGTCTGAAGCTGGCAGGGGACCTAAAACGGAGGAACTATGAAGTGCTACAACATTTGCTTGCAGAATGGGAAGCTCAAGTCTGTGAGGTCTCCTTTGCTGGAAGTGTTTAGGATAGGTTACATAACACTCTGGAATTACTTAAGTGAAATTTACCTGGAGTCAGGGATTAGTCTATACAACAATTCTCCTAAACTGTGGGTTACAGAGCTCTTGGGGAGTGGAGTGGTATGGGTGTGGTAAAGTTGCCTAGAGTTATATGCCCAATAAATGTTGTCTGGAGATTAAAACATATCTCACTTATGCATTCTCCTATTTTTCAAATGTATCTAGATGTGATTGATATAACAATTGTTACTGAATCCATAATAGTTTTTTTTTTGTCATTATGCAATTCCTCATTCAACAGATAGCAAAAGTCCAAGTGCTGTTATGAAGGATCCATAACTCTTCTTATGCTCATACTCTAAAAAGCTAGTGTCCTCAGGACTATACAATTACCAAAGTTTCCTATGCAAAAAGGACAACTTCTCATTCAGAAACGCATTTCTGGAGAGTTCCACAGAATCTACTTTTGCCCCTGAAAATAGCAAATTACTTGTTCAGGACTCTTCAGGACCAGAAAGACAGAACAAATTAGAGAGAGTTTTGAAAAGTGCAATAAAAAAATTAAAAAAGAAAAACCCATTGCCGTCCATTCCAACTCATAGCGACCCTATAGGACAGAGTTGAACTGCCCCATAGAATTTCCAAGGAACGCCTTAACCACTGTGCCACCAGAGTTTCCAAGAAGTGCAATAGCATGATCAAGTAAGAGACAGATTACTGAAGACTTCTTATAAGGAAAACAGAAGTGGACATGAGTTTGTATAAGCACCAGCAGGGGGATAAAGAGGGAAGGGATGATAGATAGCATCATGATTACCTGGGAGATGTAAATGCCAAGAATACAGAAGTATTATTTTGCTGCATAGGAGCTGTAAATAGGCGCTCTGAGATTAAAGTAAGGAAGAGCAGGAAGTTTGCATTTCCCATAGGTACTTCCGATTTTACAGTGATCATGACACAATGAAATTCAGATTGGAAAAGCAAAGAAATAAATCCACTGTGTATTCAAGTTTTGGAAAGGGAAGCCATGGAAAAAGTGTGGATGTCAAGGAAAAATAATCTGAAAAGAAGAGTTTATAAATTCAATAACTTACAGGATGTCTGAGGACTGTTTAAAAGCAACATATTAGAAGCTCAGAACAAATGTATGCCGGAGTTCAAAATTACCACATGCCTGGAAAAGAAGCTCTTGCATGGCTTGAAGGGGTGTGAAAGACTGCCTACATTTTTTTGTTTTGTTTTTATGTGTGTGTATATATGTAAAATATATGTAACAAAATATTTGCCATTTCAGCCACTTTCACGTGTACAATTGAGTGATATTAATTACATTCACCATGTTGTGCAACCGTCACCACTATCCATTTCCAATTTTTTCATCACCCTTAACAGAAACTCAGTGCCCCTTAGGCAATACTTTCCCATTCCCCCTCCCAGATGCCCCTGTTGTTAGTTTCCTTCCGATGAGCTTTGACTCATGGTGACCCAATGTGTCCAGAGTAGAACTGCTCCATAGGGTTTTCAAGGCTGCGGCCTTTCAGAAGCAGATCGCCAGGCCTGTCTTCAGAGGCACCTCTGGGTGGATTTGGACCACCAACCTGTTGGCTAGTAGTCCAGTGCTTAACCATTTGCACCACTCAGGTACTCCACCTGCCCCTAGTAATCACTAATAAACTGTGGTCTCTATACATTTGTCTATTCTAGACATTTCATATAAGTGGGATCATACAATATTTGTCCTTTTGTGTCTGACTTATTTCACTCAGAATAATGTTTTCAAGGTTCATCCGTGTCATAGCATGTATCAGGACTTCATTTCTCTTTATGGCAGGGTAATATTCCATTGTACGGATATACAACATTTTGTTTATCTATTCATCTGCTGATGGACATATGGGTTGTTTCTACCTTTTGGTGATTGTGAATAATACTGAAATAAACACTGGTGTACAAGTATCTGTTTGAGTCACTGCTTTCAAGTCTTTTGGGTATACATCTAGGAGTGAAATTCCTGGGTCGTATGGTAATTCTATGTTTAACTTTTGGGTAACCACCAAACAGTTTTCCACAGTGGCTGCACATTTCACAATCCCACTATCAATGGATGAAGGTTCCAATTTCTCCACATCCTCAGTTACACTTTTTACCCCATTTTTCTGATCATAAGCATCCTAGTGAGTCTGAAGTGGTATCTCATTGTGGTTTTCATTTGCGTTTCTCTAATGACTAATGATGTTGAACATCTTTTCTCGAGCTCATTGGCCATTAGCATGTTGGTGAAATGTCTATTCAAGTCCTATGTCCATTTTTTAAATTGGATTGTTTGTCTTTTTGTTGTTGAGTTGAAATGACTAAGTTTTTTACTTGTATTTTTTACTTGGGACTTAATCCATTTATATGAGCAAACTCAATCTACAGAGGATCAACTGTTTAAAAATGGCCTTTTCCCCTTTCAGGAAAACAAGCCAAAAACAACACAAACAAACAACAAAAACCCACCACCACTACCACCACCACCAAAATGAAACAAACAAGCAAAAAATAACCATAAACCCACACTTGAGTATTCTATCACCAAACAGCAGTAGATCCTCTGGTTACTTGTTAAACTATGAGGACTTAAGGTTAGGCTTTGCCTGAAAAAGAGAAGGGGTTTTATGCTCAAAAGCACAGATTGATAAATAAAAAATTTCTGTAAATTCTTCTTATCATGAGAGTTATCATATAACTCTTCTTTCAAAACAGTTGGATAATAGCCTAGGTAGAATTCAGGTCATTTTGGCAATCACTTCCTTCTACACCAGGGGTTGCCAAAAAGTGGATCTCTGATTATCACCCAGATCTACTAAATAAATAACTCCGGGTTTGGGAACCACTGCCTTAGTCTTATCCACAGGCTATGACTAGAATGTACTATGCAAGTCATCAAGTTATCCTCTTTTGTTATCTTGGAGTCTACAGCCCTTCCATGAAGTTTATGCTTACCTTTTAGGATTACTCAGTATCGAAGAGCCTCTGGCTTCTTTTTTATTAGTCACAGATATAGTTTTTTTTATTAGTCACGATGGCTATAATTTCTCCCTGGGTTCTCTTCCCTGTCAGCACTGCATCAATCTGGGCTTCCCCTTCCAAGCCCACTGCCCATTGTTCTCCACAGCCATCTTTGACTAGTCATGTTATAACCCCGACTACAACATCCTCTGTTCCTTTCTCTGAATCAGAGCCTCTTTGATTCTCAAGGTGGCAATTAGTTAAGCTGTTAAATTATTCATTGAAATGTGTTTACAGGTAACCCTTCTGCTCCCAAGTGACATATTCCTTTTGGCAGAAGCTTCCATAGACTATGCCTTTGCCTTCAGAATTTCCCTCTCTCTCTTTCTCAAAACCTGCACCATTTTTGTTGGCTTATCTGGGAAATATATCCTAGGATAGATGAGAAAGGGAGGAGAGAAAGAGTTAATACCTTTCTCATTGTGCTTTAAATAATCAAATCCCTGGCCTACACTCATCCATACCCAGCTACAGATGTTCTCTAAATTGTCACGTTTGCCATCTCTTCACCATCCCCTAAATGTTCCCAAACTAACAGGACATTAAATGAGAAAATGCCTCCCCATCACATTTGCTTATTTTACTATTTGTCTCCCTCAGGATAGCATCCTTCTGATAATCTGTGATATGCAATCAATTGCATAACCCCGGGAAGGTTGTTCATTGGTCATTTACATGATTAAAGAGTGGACAAAATGAGACACTTCAAAGAATAGAGGTGTTTTAATAACCTCCAATTTGAATCTCTTCTTGCCATCTTACCCCCTATTGACATAATATAGCAAATATTGCTATCTTCACCTTCTCTCCGAAAGGAGATTTCAGATTTTTTCCTATGCAATGTACTATTTTATTTATTAAGGATGCCAGGAATATGCCAGGCCATTAAGCACTATAGGAATTCCTATTCTGGCTAAAACAGGAAGATCACCATGGATACATCTCTACTCCACTGGATGATTGGCAACAGCTGTTGAACTAAGCTTGGGAGCCCACACAAATTGCATTAGGTGAAACCATCAATGCCACTTCTCACTTAATGTCATAAGAATCAGACATCTTCTACCATGCCTGAAAGTAGAGTAGTCAACAGATCCCAGAATCTCCCATACCTATTTGAAGTTCCCTGACTTTCAGTGACTGCCTTACTATTAATTAGATAGATGGAGATCCTCTGTAATTGACCTCCACCTCCAAAATCACCCCAAGTCCTAAACATCCCTATTAGCAAGAAGGTGGGGGAAATCACCTTCAGAGGGCAGCTTAGAGTCCTTGCTTCCTTGATATTATAAAACACAAATATATAGCTTCTGCCAAATATGCCTTGGGCCTTGTAAGTGTGCCTAATGTGTTGTAACCCACTTGCTCTCCACAAGTATGGTGATCCTTGCAGATTCTGAACTGAGTTGACAGCCACCAAAGAAGCAAAAGACACTGAATGCTCTGGAAGAGTTTGGTAAGCAATTAACTATGGCTGTATAACTTGCATGGGGAGCTCAAGCCTCAGGCGGATTTATTTCTAGGCCTCACTACTTTTGTTTGTGCTTTGTATTCCACACTTATGACCAGCGCCTGAGCTTTATTCCAAGCAAGAGTTTCTTCTGTTGGTAAGGAGAAAAGTGGTACTGGGTAGCAGAAAGTGATGAAGCTCGTCTCAGAAATACCAAATGAGTAAGATCTTACTTCAGAGTAAAGATTAACTCTTAACTGCCAATGGAGTCCAGGCTCAGACTTGACGCAAAGTCAAGTCTGGATTCTTTGCCATGAAGTCAATGAAAGGCAATAAAGACCAGTTTTCTCACAGTAGTATCCCCATTGTAGGCCTTTCTTGAGAGCATCATTGAGTAGTGTTATGAGTTGAATTATATTCCCCAAAAAGATACATTGACGTCTGTTATAGATTGAATGTGTCCCTCAAAAATTTGTGTCACTTGGCTAGTCCATGATTCCCAGTATTGTGTGATTGTCCACCATTTTGTCATCTGATGTGATTTTCCTATGTGTTATAAATCCTACCTCTATGATATTAATGAGATGGGATTAGCAACACTTATGTTAATGAGGCAGGACTCAATATACAAGATTAGGTGGTATCTTAAGCTAACTTCTTTTGAGATATAAAAGAGAGAAGCCAGCAGAGAGACATGGGGACCTCATGCCACCAAGAAAACAGCGCCGGGAGCAAAGTGTGTCCTTTGGACCTGAGGTTCCTGCGAGGAGGAACTCCTAGACCAAGGGAAGACGGATGACAAGGACTTTCCTCCAGAGCCCACAGAGAGAGAAAGCCTTCCCTTAGAGTTGGCACTCTGAATTTGGACTTCCAGCCTCCTAGGCTGTGAGAGAATAAAATTCTCTTTGTTAAAGCTATCTACTTGTAGTATTTCTGTTATAGCAGCACTAGATAACTAAGACAACGTCCTAACCCCTGGTATCTGTGAATGTAAACTTATTTGGAAATAGGGCCTTTGCAGATGTAATTAGTTCACATGAGGTCATACTAGAGTAGGGTGGGGCCTTCTCCAATATGACTGGTGTCCTTATAAGAAGAGACACAGAGACAGAGAGACATATAGGGAAGCAGGCCATGTGAAGATGGAGACAGAGATTGGAGGTATGCTGCCACAGGTCAAGAAGTACCTGGAGCTACCTGAAGCAAGAAAAGACAAAGAAGCATCTTCCCCTAGAGTCTTTGGAGAGAGCATGGCCCTGCCATCACCTAGACTTCTAGCCTCTAGAACTGTGAGACAATAATTCTGTTATTATAAGCCAAGCAGTTCATGGTACTTTGTTACAGCAGCCTGTGAAAATTAATACAGGTAGCTTACCTGTACACCTTAAAACAAATCCCAGATTGCCCTCTATGTGTGTAACTTTGTACTAGGCATTTCTATAAATGGGACTTAATAAAAAGAGCTAAGACTATTAAATAATGGAATGGTGTTTGTGGAGATAGCCAAAAGAGTAGAGAAGTAATAACTAAAATAAAAATATAAACAAACAAATCTATAAAAGAAGACATCAAGGAAGAAAACTCATTAGCAGGAAAATCAAGAATACTCCCCTTTTCTCTATAAACAATGTAATCAGAGTCTCCGCCAAGTGAATATTTAACAATGCTGAGAAACCTGAGAGTTTCAAAAGCTCTTAATGAGAGAACACAACCTGGAAAAGACATTCAAATAAGCCAATCTGTTGTAGGAAAACTTCAGCAAATCCTCAATCCAGTTACTGAATAATCAACAAACATCGACTCAAAGCTTTGGGCTGTAACAACCAGAACAAAAGAAACTATGTATGGAGATAGGATTGGCATGCAAAGGAAGTCAGTAGGTTAAAAGCAAGAGAAGTAGCTCTAAGCTTCAAGTTGAAAAACCATAATCATAAACAAAGGAAGGATTGTCTATATTTCTTAATTAGAAAAAGAAATAGAAAAAAATGTATATGCACTCTAATAGCAAACTGGTTAGCACAAATCTTGTACTGGGGAGGAAAAGAAGCCCCAGTGAAAGTAAACACCTACTGAGTGAGGGCTTTATCATCAAAGCTCAGTGTACACCCAAGGGACATTTTAGCAAGGTTTTTAAACACAAGGATCAAAGACAAAATCCGAAAGGAAGCAAAGTGTAGAGGATTCTTACAATACCAAAATAAGTATATTGCTCTATTTCAAGATATAGCGTAAGAAACATTAAGAAAGGGACAGGAGATAAAAGGCAACAGAAGTCCAAGTCGTCGCACAATCTTGAAGACCTTGCGCGTTTTCCTTTTTGACTGTGGACTCCACACGACAGTGATATTTTATCTGCACTCATGATAATACTGATCCATGAATTAGAAAAACCATCCCAGATTAAGAACCTTATTTTTAGATTTCCTCATTTCCCTCACTGTTAGGAGTTTGTTTATTTTTTTCAGGTGAATTTACTTTTATTTGTGATTTATATTTTTGGAATTGAAATAAGTTTACAACCAAAGACCCATCAATTGTTTCATTAAGTAATATTTGAGGATTTAGAATCCACATCGGGAACGGGAATGGTTGAAGCCATCGTAGGATAATCTAAAGGAAAATCTGATGTGGTTGTGTTATAAGAAAGACACAGTAAATTGTCCTCTCAATCATTACTGAATTACAAATAGTTTAAACATCAGCTTATTGCTTCAGGGAGCTCAAGAGCAAGAGGTACCACCATTCTAATTGCTTAAAAAATTCCCATTTGATGTCCAAGGACTTGAAACAGAGCCTGATGGGTAATTTTATCTTAGCTAAAGGCAATCAGCTAGAGAAGACATTAACAAGATGCTCATTGGAAGTGCTGTGTGCCCACAAAGGGCATTTTATAGCTTAGTCCTTTGAAAAATTGCATAAAACTTGGTGATGGTCAATGGATAACTAGTAGACGCTTTAATGCCCCTCTGAATGCAAAGACGGATCCATCCTCCTGGTCTGTAACTACTATGGAAGCCACGCACAGGGATTCCTAATTGCAGTCTCCGCTCCGATTGCACAGACCACCTAGAGGACAGTCTATTTTTTATTTTACCAGAAAACAAAACAAAACAAAAAAAACTACTCAACGTTGTTATTATATTTTAACCTTCTCAATTTGGGCAAGTTTGTTTCAGTTGAAATAGGAACAAGAACGCTGGCTGACATTGCCTGGGCCTCCTACAAGCTTTCTGGAAATACAGTAGAAACATGAAATGGGCTTAGACTAGAGGCGTCACCACTCCATTTTGTGAGGTGCCACAGTAATAGTCAAGCTTCCAGCGACAGTTACTTTCTATCTTTACCCCAATTCTTCACATGGGGTACCATGTGATGTTGTTTAAGATGCATTTAACATAATAAATAGTTCAAACAATCTGCACTACTTCCCCCTCCCAGTTTGTAAAGCTCCGAGAAATAAGAATCTTTGTTTCTGGTTGAGAAGCAGGCACTCCCTGGAGAGAGAACACCAGCACGACTCCCCTGTAATACTCTATAATAGCAGTAATAATGTGTATTTCATGCTTAATTTGTGTCAAATACTTTGCACCCGTGATATCCCTAAATCCTTGCAACCTGGCTTTACAGATGAAGAAACCAAGACTCAGTGAAGATACACCGTGAGTAAGTGGTGGCACCAGATTTGCAAGCAAGTTTGTCTGGCTCTAGAGCCTCTGCTTTGATCAGTATGTTATACTGCCTCCCAGCAAACGGCTGGAGACTCTGTGAGCAGAAAGATAGAGGTATATTTCATATGCAGTAGATAGGAGCCAACATAATCAAGTTCAGAACAACCACTTAAATATCTACAAAATTTTGTCGCTCCTCTGTTCAAAAACCTTTACTTACCTGGCATAACAAATTTCTTAACCTGGATTTCAAAGCCCTCTATGATGATCTGGCCTCACCACCCACACTTCTACACGTATTTATTCCTATCATCTTTCACATATTTTCTGACTCATTCATTCATTAAGCAAAATTGGTGGTAGGGGCCCCCTAGTTAGTCCCTCAGCTGTCGAAAGTGAAATATTCTCCTGCTTCCTTGCAGGACCATCAACTATTTGTCTCCTCAGACTCTGCCAGTAAAGGGTCCCTGAAGACTATTTAATCTAAATGAGTATCAACAAGAGAAATACCTAAGTGCAGGCAAGGGGTATTTCATTCAACAATATTTAGTGGAACTAGACTGGGTTCTGAGGACACAAGAAAATCACAGTCCCTGCCCTCCAGGACTCTTCAGTTTAACATATCATGATCTCTTCTAGCTGCCGTCCTGATGTTTTCACCTTTGTTGTCACACTTCTTGAAAAGTCTACTTATTGGACACACACCACCTCATAACCCACTCATTCCACAAGCCACTGCAATCTACCATTCCCCTCACATTGAAATGCTTCATCAACTATCTTCCCTCCTTTTTAAAATATGAATCTAAAGGACCTGCCTACTTGAAATTCCCACTTTCCCCCTTTTTTGTGGTGTAACACTCTCCTGGTTTTCCTCTCTACCTTCTCCTACTTGATCACCCATGTGGATTCCTCTTAAATACTGGTGTTTCCCAAGCGTCTGCTCTGAGCTCTCTTCTATTCTCACTGTTTACCATTATTTTTCAAAGTGTGGCTCTGGGAACAATTGAACCACCGTGACCTCAGGAGCTCAGTACACATGCAAATTTCTTTGCCCTATTTACCGTCTCAGAATCTCTCAGCACCCTGGAATCTGCATTTTTACCCAGCACCCTAAGTGATCCAGATGTACTCTGAGAGGTCTGACCTTCTACGCTGAGAATCAAGATCCTATATACACATTATCCCCAGAACAGTGTTAATCTTTCCCATGGCTTCATTTACCAGCTATACACTGGGTGTGGAGGCTGGTAAGTTTGTAGATAGCATACAAGGAAGGTGAGAACATTTCCTTGAGATGGCTTCTATTTTCTCTCTGAAGCAGGAATTGAGCTCAAATTCTGAGAATGAAGTCATAAGTTTGGAGTGGAAAAGAGAGAAACAGCAGACAGGGGAACTATAGGAGGTTTGTTGCATGGTGTGGAAGCCATAGTTGAGATTGAAAATCAGGAAAGTATCACGTAACTCATCTGGTAGTTGGGAGATTTTTTTTCAACAACCCTTGTGTAGAGGTAGAGATCAATCAAGAAATTCCATTTTTGTCAGGAGGTATGAATGAAAAAGTTTCAAGGAATTGAGGATACTAACAAGAATAATGCAAGTTCTGGATGATGGGATTTAGGCTAGAAAGTAAAGAAAGTAATAATGAGGGGGACTTATAGAGGTCTTGATGCAGCCAAAGTACAAGTGTAATTAACAGCAACAAAATGAAAGAGTTGGAAGAATGGGTGGTTATTGATAGAGTATGAAATCTGACTTTAAGATTCCACAGATGAAACAGTTCTTGGTAATGCCATGGGAGTGACTTGTTGAAGTGAAGAGTTGGTGAAGATTGAAGAACAGAGAGGCAAGAGTGTTGGAAGGGTTGTCCATCGTGGACATTGGAGTCACCAAAGATGATGGTAGCAAGGTTTGGAATGGAGAGGAAGACTGTGAACCAAAGTCTCCAACGAATGAAGGAGAATGGTCAAGAGGTTGGTAGGTGGCAGCAGAAGGGATCAAGTCTCTTGTTGACTCAAGAAATTGGACTTTTAAGTGCCAAATTCCTTATTGTGCTCACCAAGGTTCTTCATATTTGGGGCCCAACCTACATTTTTACCATAATTGCACTCTATATACCTTCATAAAACCTCTATTCAAGTCCCAATAGGCTACTTGCAATTCCCTAAACAAATGCGACATCCTGTGTCATCATTTCCTCAGCCCTCCTCTGAACTTCACTGGAGCCACACCTACAGCTTAGGGCTTTTATTAGTTATTTGCATACATATCTTATCCCCTAATAGTGTATTTGATTACAGGGACGGTGTTATATAGATCCTTGTAATACCTGTCTTATCACCTTGTACAGTGGTTTTCACATAGTAAGCAATTGAGAAATATTTAAATATTTGTTTAATATTGATAAAGTTATGAAATTATAACTGGAATATGTTTGGGCCAATTCTAGAACTGCTAAATAAGTTAAGTAAAGATATATGTTTATTCCTTCATTTTAAAAAAAGAATTTATGTTTTATGCCTGCAAACTAAACAATGACATCAGAAGAATCTGTGCAAAGTCTGGCTCAATAAGATATGAGAGTTTTTGAAAAGAGGCAACGGGTCGTAACAGATTAAGACATTCTTGCAATTCCGAGTACAATAGTGATTTCCTAGAATGTTGGCTTCCCTTTAAAAAAATGTTATCGACAAGAATGTTTGAAGGTAATCTATAGCCTATGAATACATCAAAGAATAATGTAAACAGGAAGATATGACATAAAATAAAATGAGACATAAATATCCTCCGTATTATGTTCACTGAACATCATGATGCCTAACGTTACCACAAATGTTAAGGTATGTAAAGTAGCTGGGAGTTTATGTTTCATCTTTTAGTAAGACTATAATACACACACATATGTATTTTACGAAAATATCAGCATCTGGTAATTTTAGGATGAATTCACTCTTATTGGAAATCTAAATTTGTGGGGGAAAAAAGCCATATTCTCCTTTAGGATCTTTCTTTTCATTCTAGAGGAATCCAGTAACTTATTCAGGGACACTCTCCTTTCTCTCAAAGCAGTCCTGAACACACACACAGGTCAAATCCAATGATAATGAAATCAGAGAGTCTGATCTTTTTATTGTCAACTGTTGCTTGGAATCAGTCAGCTATGAGCTGGAGCTTTGAAATTGTTCTGTTACAGAGGTGGCAATTTGCTAGAGATGGCCTTTAACATGCAGGTTAGTGTTCTGTCTCCCAAAATAGATGCTTTAGTTCCTACCAAGAGCTATTAGAGGACCTTGGAACATGGGTAAGGAAAAGGCGTGGAGGTAGCGAAGTCTCAGTCGAGAATTTAAGAGGGAAGCACAGCTTGCAGGATGCTACAGTTATAAAGACTACAGTTATCATTAGGTGAAGTAATGTGTTGAAACCAGGCATTTGTTTATATTAAAATGAAAACTAAATTCCGTATGCAGCCCATCTTGGGTGTTCCTAACCTATATGGTATATTCCACATCTGGAGCCAGAAATCATTTAATAATATTTTATTGAAAATACACCTGGAGTATGGTCTTGGGAATGATATATTCAAAGGAGTCCTGAAAGCATCCCACAACTAACTCCTTTGCCTATAACAGAGCTGACACCTGCTCTGAAAGAATAGTTTTCAGAAAGATCTCCTGACATCACTGGATGTGGAAGAAGCAGCTATAGGAAAAAGGCCGCCACCAAGGGCTAACCGGGGACTCCTTTTTTAAAATTATAATAAATAGCACTGAAGTTCCCACACTGAAGGCTAGCTGAGAACTGTGAGTTATAGAAAGGAGACATTGGGCAGGTAATTTATCCCTGGTGGCACAGTAGTTAAGTGCCGGGCTGCTAAATGAAATGTTGGCGATTCGAACTCACCAGCAGCTCTGTGGGACAAAGATGTGGCAGTCTGCTTCTGTAAAGATTACAGACTTGGAAACCTATGGGACAGTTCTACTCTGTCCTATAGAGTCGCTGTGAGTTGGAATCCACTCGATGGCAATGGGTTATATATAACAAAACGTTTGCCATTTCACTCATTTTTGTATGTACAGTTCAATGATATTAATTACCTTCACCATGTTGTGCAACCATTACCACTATCCATTTCCAGATTTTTAACCACTCTTAATAGAAACTCAGTACCTGTCTTAGTCTGGGTTCTCTAGAGGAGCAAAACCAGTGAAACATATATAGCTATATATAGAGAGATTTACTTCAAGGAAATGGCTCAAGCAATTGTAGGGGCTGGCAAGCCCCAAATCCGTGGGTTGGATGACAGGCTGACAGCCTCCTCTGGCTAATGTGGTTGCAGGGGTTGGTGAATCCAAAATCTGCAGGCCAGACAACAGGCTGGAGGCCCCTGTTGGCTTACACCCCAGGAACTGGGGTCAGGCACCCAGAAGATTGCAGGATTAGAAAAAGAGTGAGGTTTTTATATCATGGATGCAGGCTATACCCCAAAGGAAACTCCTCTTCCAACTGATTGGCTGCTCACATCAGATCACAAAATGGGAAGTGATACATAGAGTCTGCCAAACCACTGAGAATTATAGCCTAGCCAAGTTGACACATCACATTAACCACCACAGTACCCGTGAACAATGACTCTCATTTCCCCATCCTCACCTGCCACTGGTAACCACTAATAAACTTTGGTCTCTATGTGTTTGCCTATTTTAAATATTTCACAGAAGTGGGATTATACAATAGTTGTCCTTTTGTGTCTGATTTATTCCATTTTCATTCAGCATAATATTTTCAAGTTTCATCCCTGTGGTAGCATGTATCAGAGCTTCATTTTGCTTTATGGCTGAATAGTATTGCATTGGATGGATACATTTTGTCTATCTATTCATCTGTTGATGGACACTTGGGTTGCAACCACATTTTGGCTACTGTGAATAATGCTGCAGTGAACATTGGTGTACAAGCCTGTTTGAGTTCTTGCTTTTAAGACTTTGGGGTATATTCCTAGGAATTGCATATACCTAAGAGCTCAGCTGGCTGGCACCTTGACTGCAGCCTTGTGAAACCTGAAGCAGAGAAACCACCGAGGCCTCCAGTGCTTCAGACCTGCAGAACTGTGGGGTAATAACTTTGTGTGGTTTTAAGCTGCTAAGTTTGTGAGAATTTGTGTGGCAGCAGTAGAAAGCTATCAATGGTGCTATGGGAATTCAGAGGAAGGAAGGATGGCCTGAAGGAAGTGGCATTTGAAGCGGGCCTTATGGTTAGGGTTAGTAGTGGTGGTGGGTCAGTCCATGCAGAGAGAAAAACATGAGGAAAAGAATGTGGGAAATCACGGAGAATATGGAGGGGATACTTGGCTAACACACTTTTCTCAAGTAAGGGAGAGCTGTATGAAGTAAGGCTGGAAAGCTGAGCTGGTACCAGATCATGGAGAGCCTCAAATTCCTGAAACAAAAGAATATGAGTTTTATTCTGAAGGCAGTTGTATACCATGGAGGGTTTCTGAGCAAAGAAATTACATGATTCAATCTACACTTTGGGTCCATGAATCTGTCATGGATGTGAAAGATCTATATTTGCATATTTTGAAGACATTGTCCATTTTGTTATCCTGTATTTCTCTTCCAGAATGAGTTTGGGATAAATTATTCCTTGAATTTGGTGCTAGGAAAAATTTATCTCTGCAGATGAACTTGTACACTTTCATTTTTCAGATAATGTAAATTGCAGATTTCAACTACTTCCTCTTCTTATCTCAGATGTCGGGAGTCTCCTTTAAATGCTCGTATAAAAAAATAACTCATACGAAGTAGAGCAACATCTTTAAAGTACTGAAAGAAAAACTCTCAAGGTAGAATTCTATATCTCATGAAAATATCTTTCAAAACAGAACACGAAATAAAGACATTCTCAGATGTAAACAAGCTGAAAGAATTCGTCTCCAGTAGACCTGCACTACAAATAATGTTAAAGGAAATCCTTTAAGCAGAAAGAAAATGACAACAGATGGAAATATGGATCTAAACAAAGGAATGAAGAGTACCAGAAATAGTAACTACGAGGATTATATATGAGATTTTAAAGATATGTATTACTTATATATCTTTAAAATAAAATGGACTGTTTAAACAAAAATAATAACAATGTATTATGGGGTTTATTATAACACATGTGTAGGTAAAATAGGCCTACCATGGTCGGCACAAATGATTAAGCACTGGACTACTAACCGAAAGGTTGGTGGTTCAAACCCACCCAGAGATGCCTCAGAAGACAGGCCAGACGATCTTCTTCCAAAAGGTCACAGCCTTGAAAACTCTATGGAACTGTTCTACACTGCACACATGGGGTCACCATGAGTAGGAATTGACTAGAAGGCAACTGACAACAATATAAGTAAAATATATGACCACATTAGCACAAAGGTTGGAGTGAAGAAATAGAAGTATACATCTATAAAGTTCTTAAACTATACTAAAGACGTACACTGTAATGCTAAACCAACTGCTAAAATAACAAAGCAAAGAGGTGTGGCTAATAACCCAAGAAAGGAAATAAAATAGAATCACAAACAATACTCAATCCTAAAGAAGGCAGAAAAAGAAAAAATTAACAAAGAACAGATGTGAGAAGAAAAAAAATTGCAAGACACTGAATTTAAACTCAACCAAATCAATAATTACATTAAATGCAAATGATCTAAACACTCCAATTAAAAGGCAGAGATTGTTAAATTGAATAAAAAAAGCAAGGCCTGACTATGCTGTATACAAGAAATGCACTTTAAATATAAAGATGCAAATACGATGAAAGTAAAAAAAGATGGAAAAATATTTATCATGCTAACACTAATAGAAAGAAAGCAGGCGTGGCTATATTAATATCAGGAAACATAGGTTTCAGAGAAAAGAATATTACCAGGATAAAGAAGGTCATATCATATTGATAAGGGGTCAACACAGCAAGAAGATATAGCAACTCTAAACGTATATACATCTAATAAAAGCTTAAAACACATGAAGCAAAACCGGATAAAACTGCAAGGAGAAATAAAAAATCCACAATTATAGTCAGATATTTCAATACTTCTCTTTCAATAATTATAGAATAGACAGAAAATCAGTAAGGTTAAAGACGACTAGAACAACACTAGCAATGACATTGATCTAAATGTCATTTATACAATACTCCGTTCAACAGCAGCAGAATACCTATTCTTCTCAAGTGAACATGGAATATTTACAAAAATAGAACATATTCTGGACCATAATATGTTTTGTTTTTTATTTATTGTGCTTTAAGTGAAAGTTTACAGTTCAAGTTAGTTTCTCGTACAAAAATTTATGCACATATTTTTATGTGACCCTATCTGCTCTCCCTGTAATGTGACAGCACACTCCTCTTTTCCACCCTGGATTTCTCGTGTCCATTCAATCAGCTCCTGTCCCTTTTTGCCTTCTTATCTCACCTCCAGACAGGAGCTGCCCATTTAGTCTCATGTATCAACTTGAGCTAAGAAGCACTCTTTCACGAGTATCATTTTATGTCTTATAGTCCAGTCTAATCTATGTCTGAAGAGTTGGCTTCGGGAATGGTTTCAGTTCTGGGCTAACAGAGAGTCTGGGGGCCATGTCTTCCGGGGTCCATCCGGTCTCAGTTAGACCATTAAGTCTGGTCTTTTCACTAGAATTTGAGTTCTGCACCCCACTTTTCTCCTGCTCAGACAGGGACTCTCTGTTGTATTTCTTGTAAGGGCAGTCATTGATGGTAGCTAGGCACCATATACTTCTTCTGGTCTCAGGCTGATGGAGTCTCTGGTCTATGTAGCCCTTTCTGTCTCTGACGCTAATATTTTCCTTGTGTTTTTGGTGTTCTTCATTCTCCTTTGCTCCAGGTGGGTTGGGACCAATTGATGCATCTTAGATGGTCGCTCGCTAGCTTTTAAGACCCCAGATGCCACTCACCAAAGTGGGATGCAGAACATTTTCTTAATAAGCTTTGTTATGCCAATTGACCTAGATGTCCCCTGAAAGCATGGTCCCCAGACCTCCGGCCCTGCTACTCTGTCCCTCGAAATGTTTGGTTATATTCAGGAAACTTCTTAGCTTTTGATTTACTACTTCCCCTGTAGTGTGTGCTGTCCTTCCCTTCACCTAAGATAATTCTTATCTACTATCTAGATAGCGAATAACCCTCTTCTTCCCTCCACACCCTCGTCACCATCAAATAATGTTTTCTTCTGTGTTTAAACCTTTTATTGGGTTCTTATAACAGTGGTCTTGTACAATATTTGTCCTTTTGTGACTGACTAAATTCACTGAGCATAATGCTGTCCAGATTCCTTCTTGTTATAAGATGTTTCACGGAATCATCGTTATTTATCATATTCCATTGTGTGAATATACCATAATTTGTTTATCCATTCATCTGTTGATGGGCACCTAGGTTGTTTCCATCTTTTTGCTATTCTGAACAGTGCTGCACTGAACATGGGTGTGCATATATCTATTCATGTGACAGCTCTTATTTCTCTAGGATATATTCCAAGGAGTGGGATAGCTGGATCATACGGTACTTCTATTTCTAGCTTTTTAAGGAAGTGCCAAATCGATTTCCAAAGTGGTTCTACCATTTTACATTCCAACCAACAGTGTATAAGTGTTCCAGTCTCACCACAACCTCTCCAACATTTATTATTTTGTGTTTTTTGGATGAATACTAACCTTGTTGGTGTGAGATGGTATCTCATTGTAGTTTTGATTTGCATTTCTCTAATGGCAGATGATCGTGAGCATTTCCTCATGTATCTGTTAGGTGCCTGAATGTCTTCTTTAGTGAAGTGCCTGTTCATATCTTTGCCCATTTTTTAAAATTGGGTTATTTGTCTTTTGTTGTTGAGGTTTTGCATTATCTTGTAGATTTTAGAGATGAGACAATGATCGGATTTGTTGTTGCCAAAATTTTTTTCCCAATCTGTAGGTTGTCTTTTTACTCTTTTGGTGAAGTCTTTTGATGAGCATAAGTTTTTGATTTTTAGGAGCTCCCAGTTATCTAGATTCTCTTCCCATGTTTGTGCATTGGTAGTAAGGTTTTTTATTCTGTTTATGCCACATATTAGGGCTCTTAGCATTGTCTGTATTTTTTCTTCCATGATCTTTATCTTTTTAGATTTGATATTTAGGTATTTGATCTGTTTTGAGTTAGTTTTTGTGCATGGTGTGAGGTATGGCTCTTGTTTCAGTCTTTTGCAGATGGATATACAGTTATGTCAGCACCATTTGTTAAAGAGACTGTGTTTTCCACAATTAACAGACTTTGAGCATTTGTCAAATATTAGCTGCTTATAGGTGGATAAATTTACGTCTGGATTCTCAGTTCTGTTCCATTGGTCTATTATCTGTTGTTGTACCTGTACCAGGCTGTTTTGACTACTGTGGCGGTATAATAGGTTCTAAAATCAGGTAGTGTGAGGCCTCTCACTTTGTTCTTCTTCTTTTTCAGTAAGGCTTTAGTTATCCTGGGCATCTTCTCTTTCCATACAAAGTTGGTGGTTTGTTTGTCCATCTCATTAAAAATACCATTGGAATTTGGATCGGGATTGCATTGTATCTGTAGATCACTTTGGGTAGAAGAGACATTTTCACAATGTTGAGTCTTCCTATCCATGAGCAAGGTATGTTTTTCCACTTATATAGGTCTTTTTTGTTTTCTTGCAGTGGTGTCTTGTAGTTTTCTTTGTATAGGTCTTTCATGTCTCTGCTTAGATTTATTCCTAAGATTTTGTCTTCTTGGGGGCTATTATAAATGGTATTGATGTGGTGATTTCCTCTACGAAGTTCTCTTTGTTGATGTAGAGTAATTCAACTGATTTTTGTATGTTTGTCTTGTATCCTGATACTTTGCTGAAATCTTCTATTAGTTCCAGTAGTTTTCTTGTGGATTCTTTGGGGTTTTCTGTGTATAAGATCATATCAACTTCAAATAGAGATACTTTGATTTCTTCCTTATCAGTTTGGATGTCCTTTATTTCTTTTTCTAGCCTAATTGCTCTGGCTAGGACCTCCAGCACAATGTTGAGAAGAGTGTTGATAAAGGGCATCCTTGTCTGATTCCTGTTCTCAAGGGGAATGCTTTCAAACTCTCTCCATTTAGGATGATGTTGGCTGTCGACTTTGTATAAATATCCTTAATTATGTTGAGGAATTTTCCTTCTACTCCTATTTTGCTGAGAGTTTTTTTTTTTTTTTATCATGAATGGGTGTTAGACTTTGTCAAATGACTTTTCTGCATCAGTTGATAAGATCACGTGGTGCTTGTCTTTTGTTTTATTTATGTGATGGATTACATTGATTGTTTTTCTAATGTTGAACCATTTTTGCATACCTGGTATTAATCCCGCTTGATCATGGTGAATTTTTTTTTTTTATATGCTGTTGAATTCTATTGGCTAGAATTTTGTTGAGGACTTTTGCGTCTACGTTCATGAGGGATATTGGCCTGTAATATTCTTTTTTTATGTTGTCTTTACCTGATTTTTGTATCAGGATTATGCTGGTTTCATAGAATGATTTTGGAGTATTGCAACCTTTTCTATGCTCTGAAATACCCTTAGTAGGAGTGGTGTTAAATCTTCTCTGATGGTTTGGTATAATTCTCCAGTGAAACTGCCTGGGCCAGGGCTTTCTTTTGTTGGGAGTTTTTAAATCACCTTTTCAATCTCTTCTTTTGCTATGGGCTTATTTAGTTGTTATACCTGTGTTTGTGTTAGTTTAGGTAGATAGTGAGTTTCTAGAAATTTTTCCATTTCCTCTAGGTTTTCAAATTTGTTAGAGTCCAATTTTTCATAGTATTCTGTTATGATTCTTTTAATTTCATTTGGGTCTGTTGTGATATCACCCATCTCATTTCTTATACGGGTTATCTGCTTCCTCTCCTGTTTTTCTTTTGTCAGTTTGGCCAGTGGTTTATCAATTTTGTTGATTTTTTCAAAGAACCAGCCTTTGGTCTTGTTAACTCTTTCAATTGGTTTTCTATTCTCTATTTCATTTAATTTTGTTCTAATTTTTATTATTTGCTTTCTTCTGGTGCCTGAGGGCTTCTTTTGCTGCTCTCTTTCTACTTGTTCAAGTTGTAGGGTTAATGTTTTGATTTTGACCCTTTCTTCTTTTTGGATGTGTGCATTTATGGGTATAAACTGACCCCTGAGCACTGCTTTTGCTGTGTCCTAAAGTTTCTGGTAGGATTGGTTTTCATTCTCATTTGATTCTGTGAATTTCTTTATTCCATCCTTAATTTCTTCTATAACCCAGTAGTTTTTGAGCAAGGTGTTATTTAGTTTCCATGTGTTTGATTTTTTTCCTTGCTTTTTCTGTTACTGGTTTCCACTTTTATGGCTTTATGGTCAGAAAAGATGCTTTACAATAATTTGATGTTTGGATTCTGTTAAGGCTTGCTTTATGGCCTAATATGTGGTCTATTCTAGAGAATGTTCCATGTGCATTGGAAAAGAAAGTATAGTTGGCTGCTGTTGGGTGGAGTGCTCAGTATATATCCATGATATCAAGTTGGTTGATTGTAACATTTAGATCTTCCGTGTCTTTATTGAGCTTCTTTCTGGATGTTCTGTCCTTCACCAAAAGTGGTGTGTTGAAGTCTCCTACTATTACTGCGGAGCTGTCTATCTCCTCAATAGAGTTTGTTTTATGTATTATGGAGCCCTGTCGTTGGGTGCGTAAATATTTATTATAGTTACGTCCTCCTGGTGTATTGACACTTTAATCATTATATAGTGTGCTTCCTTATCCTTTGTCATAGATTTTACTTTAAAGTCTATTTTGTCAGAGATTAACATTGCCACTCCTGCTCTTTTTTGAGTGTTGTTTGCTTGATATATTTTTTTCAATCCTTTGAGTTTAGCTTGTTTGTGTCTTCAAGTCTAAGGTCTCTTGTAGGCAGCATATAGATGAATCATGTTTTTTTTATTCATTCTGCCAATCTCTGTCTCTTTATTGGTACATTTAGTCCATTTACACTCACTGTAATTATTAATAGGTGTGAGTTTAGTGCTGTCATTTTAATGTCTTTTTTGTGTGTTGTTCACAGTTTCTTTGTTCCACATAATTTTCTGTGCTGAGTTGTTTTTCTTTATGTGTTTTCTTCTCATCTTTTTCATTGTTGTTTATTTTGTGTTTGCTGAATCTTTATGTTTTTCTTGTTTTTTATTTTGATGTGTAGGATTGTTAATTTCCTTTGTGGTTACATTAATCTTTACCCCTATTTTACTAAGTTTAAACCACTCTTTTATTTCTTTATATCACGTTGACTTCCTCTCCATATGAAAGATCTATGACTACATTTTTTAGTCCCTCTTTTTTGTTTTAACGTTGTCATCTTTTACATATTGACATCTCTGTTTCCCTATTTTCAGTGCTTTAGCTTTGATTTACTTTTTGTGACTTCCCTATCTGATTTGATATCTGGTTGCTCTGTCCTGTGTTCTTGTCTTGGGTTGTTATCTAATGTTACTAATTTTCTAACCAGAGGACTCCCTTTAGTATTTCTTGTAATTTTGATCTGGTTTTTGCAAATTCCCTAAACTTTTGTTTATCTGAAAATGCCCTAATTTCATCATCATATTTGAGAGATAGTCTTGCTGGATATATAATTCTTGGATGGCAATTTTTTTCCTTCAAGGCTTTATATATGCCATCCCATTGCCTTCTTGCCTGTATGGTTTCTGCTGAGTAGTCCAAGCTTAGTCTTATTAACTCTCCTTTGTAGATGACTTTTTGTTTATCCATAGCCAGTCTTAAAATTCTCTCTTTATCTTTGGTTTTGGCAAGTTAGATTATAATATGCCTTGGTGACTTTCTTTTGGGATCTACCCTGTGTGTGGTTTGATGAACATCTTGGATAGATATCTTCTCATTTTTCACGATATCATGGAAGTTTTCTGCCAACAAATCTTCAACAATTCTCACTGTATGTTCTGTTACCCCCCCCCCCATTCTGGTATTCCAATCACTAGTAGGTTATTCCTCTTGATGGAGTCCCACATAATTCTCAGGGTTTCTTCACTTTTAAAATTCTGTTATCTGATTTTTCCTCGTATAAGTTGGTGTCAAGTACTTTATCTTCAACCTCACTTATTCGGACTTCCATTGCTTCAATTCTTCTCCTATGAATTTCTATTGAGTTGTCTAATTCTGAAATTTTATTGTTAATCTTCTGGATTTCTGATTGCTGTCTCTCTATGGATTCTTGGGGCCTGTTAAATTTGTCATTATGCTCTTCTCTAATTTTCTTAAGTTCCTCTATTGCTTTGTCTGTGTGCTCCTTGGTTTGTTCTGCATTTTGCATGAGCTCCTTCCTGATATCTTGAAGAGTTCTGTACATTAATCTTTCGTATTCTACCTCTGGTAATTCCAAGAAGTTCTCATCCTTCAGATGATTTCTTGATTCTTTGTTTTGGGAGCTTGCTGAAGCCATTATGATCTGCCTCTTTATATGATTTGATATTGACTGTTGTCTCTGAGCCATCAATAGGTTATTATATTTATTTATTTTACGTTTGCTTTCTGTGTCCTAGCTTCTTGTTTTGTTTTGTTTTGAGATGCCCAAATAGGCTGCTCGTGAGATCTAGTTTGATTACTGGTGGCTTTGAAGCTCTAACGTCTCATCACCAGGTGGTTAGATCTATTACTAGGTATGCGAGCCCAGGAGTCTGTTTACTTTTCTTGTATGGATTCAGCTTAGATGTCCAGGTAGTCGGTCACCAAGTGTGTGGTGCAGGCTCTCACCTACAGTCCTAGATGGTCAGGAGTGATTGGGGTGGGCACAGGTATGTGGTTGCAGTAGGGGGTCATGTGCTGAGCAATTTAGGGGACTAATGGCTGTCCCTGAGTGTCTGTCAGGCAAGTGTGTCCCTGTTCCCAAGAGTGCATACTTGGGTACATTTTGCACCTGGACCATGGGCATCCAATGCTGTTGTTTGTAAGGACTGGGGGGCACCACTTATTCTTCGACTGCCGTCGCAAGTGGCTGGTTGGCATGGGTAGAGCCACCAGTCCTCAGGCCCCTGGTGTGGGTGGATGAAGACCCTGCTTAATGGGCATAGTGGTGTAAAATGTCACGAACCTACCAATCCATCATATAGCTGATACAGTTGAAGTTAGGCTTCAGTTATATACGCTGTTGTATTGTGCTAATCAAGGCCTACGCTGTTGAAATGGGCCCACACAGGTCAATGCAAGGGTGAAAGGCATTCAAAGTCTGTGGACCTATTAAGCCCGTGCCTAGGCAAAGGAGGTGCCTGTCCTGAGTTCCAAGCTTAGGGGAGCCGGCAGATTATTTTTTCCTGTTTGTTAATTTGTTCCCTCTCCAAGGCTGGGAGAGTGGCTCAGGCACATGACGGGAACTACTCCGGCCCAGGGAATGCAGCTATCTTGCGGAAGCTGGCCTGGAACCTGGTGCAGAGTGGGGAGGAGGCAGGTAAATGGGAGAGAGATTTTTCCCAAATGGGATGCTTTTTGATCCATGGTGGGTTAGACACATGTGTTTATCTTTTGTCAACTGAGTGCAGCTTTTCACTGGTTCTGGAGGCTTGAGTAGCCTCTCTGCTGCTTGGTCTCTCCTGATGTGGAAAACGTATCCCAAATGCCACCACTTTCCTCACCAAGCACTCTAGCCGATCTGGCCTGCAGAGTGCCAGTTCCTGCCGGATCAAGTCTGGCAACTCTCGCTGCTTCCAAACCGTCTCTCCCTCCCCTGCCACTCAGTCCGATTTCTCAACTTTGCCTTTGATGTTCAGGGCTCCTAGATTGTCATATATAATCAATTCACTTGTTTTTTTTGGTCTTTGTTGTAAGACGGACCACAAAGCGTCTGACTACTCTGTCACCTTGGCCCCGCCTCCTCCCATAATATAAGTGTTAATAAACCTAGAAGTACTCAAGTCATACACAGTATGTTGCCTGACTACGATGGAATTAAATTAGAAATAAGTAACAGAAATATGTCTGGAAAATCCCTAAACATCTGGAAAATAACAATATACTTTTAAATAACCCACATATAAAAGAAGAAATTAAAAGGAGAATTAGAAATTACTTTGAACTGAATGAAAATTAAAACACAGTATATCCAAATTTGTAGGAGTCCACTAAAGCAGTACTTAGGGGAAAACCTATTTCCCTAAAAGAAGGAAAGTCTTAAATCTATGACCTCAGATTCTACCTTAAGAAACTAGAAAAGGGGGGCAAATTAAACCAATGTTAGCAAAAGAGAGGAAATAATAAAGATTAGTATATCAATCAATGAAACAGAAAAACAATGAATAAAATAAATGCAATTAAAAAACTGGTTCTTTAAGAAGATAAATAAAATTGATAAATCTCCAGCCAGACTGATCAATAAAAAAAGAGAGAAGGCATAAAATTATAAATATCAAGAATGAGAGCAATGGCATCACTGCAGATACTACAGATATTAAAATGATAATAAGGATATATTGTGAACAATTTTACATCAATAAGTTTAACAGGTGTGATAAAATAAGCAAGTTCCTGGAAACACACAAACTATCAAAGCTCATTCAAGGATGAGTAGATAGCCTAAATAGCCCTACATGTATAAAATAAATCGAATTTCTAGTTTAAACCTTCACACGCACACACACACACACACACACACACACACACACACACACACACACACACACACACACAAAACTCCAGGCTAAGATGGCTTCATTTATGAATTATATTAAATATTTAAGAAAGAAATAATACCAATTACATACAAACTCTTCTAGAGAATTGAAGAGAAGGAAATATTTCTCAACTCATTCTATTAGGCCAGCATTACCCTGATTCCACAACCAGACAAAGGCATTACAAGAAAAGAAAACCACAGACCAATATCCTTTATGAACATAAATGCAAAAAATATTTACTAAACTTTAGCAAGGTGAATCCAGCAATATATAAAAAGGACAACGTATCATGACTAAGAGGGATTTATTCCAGAATGCTATGTTGGTTTTAAATTAGAAAATCTATCAGTGTAATTCATGATATTAACAAACACAAAAAGAAGGACTATATGATCATTGCTATGTTGTTGTTGTTGTTAGGTGCCATCTAGTAGGTTCTGACTCATAGCGACCCTATGTACCACAGAACGAAACACTGCCCGCTCCTGCGCCATGCTCACAATCGTTGGTATGCTTGAGCCCATTGTTGCAGCCACTGTGTCAATCCATCTCGTTGAGGGTCTTCCTCTTTTTTGCTGACCCTGTACTTTACCAATCATCATATCCTTCTCCAGGAACTGATCCCTCCTGACAACATGTCCAAAGTATGTAAGACGTAGTTTCTCCATCTTTGCTTCTAAGGAGCTTTCTGGTTATAGTTCTTCCAAGACACATTTGTTCATTCTTTTGGCAGTCCTTGGTATATTCAATATTCTTTGCCAACACCACAATTCAAAGGCATGAATTCTTCTTCAGTCTTCCTTATTCACTGTCCAGCTTTCGCATGCATGTGATGCTATTGAAAATACCATGGCTTGAGTCAGGCGTACCTTAGTCTTCAAGGTGACATCTTTGCTTTTCGACACTCTAAAGAGGCCTTTTGCAGCAGATTTGCCCAATGCAATGTGTCTTTTGATTTCTTGACTGCTGCTTCCATGGGTGTTGATTGTGGATCCAAGTAAAATGAAATCCTTGCCAAATTCAGTGTTTTCTCCATTTATCATGATGTTTCTTACTGGCTCAGTTGTGAGGATTTTTGTTTTTTTATGTTGAAGTATAATCCATACTGAAGGCTGTGGTCTTTGATCTTCATCAGTAAGTGCTTGAAGTCCTCTTCATTTTCAGAAGTAAGGTTGTGTCATCTGCATAACGCATGTTTTTAACGAGTCTTCCTCCAATCCTAATGCCTTGTTCTTCTTCATATAGTCCAGCTTCTCAGATTATTTACTCAGCATGCAGATTGAATACGTATAGTGAAAGGATACAACCATGATGCACACCTTTCCTGACTTTAAACCACGCAGTATCCCCTAGTTCTGTTCGAATGACTGCCTCTTGATCTATGTACAGGTTCCACATGAGCACAATTAAGTGTTCTGGAATTCCCATTCTTCACAATGTTATCCATAAATTGTCATGATCCACACAGTCAAGAGCCTTTGCATAGTCAATAAAACACAGGTAAACATCTTTCTGGTATTCTCTGCTTTCAGCCAAGATCCATCTGACATCAGCAATGATATCCCTGGTTCCACATCCTCTTCTGAATCCGGACTGTATTTCTGGCAGTTGCCTGTCGATATACTGCTTCAGCAGCTTTTGAATGATCTTCAGCAAAATTTTACTTGCATGTGTTATTAATGATATTGTTCGATAATTTCCACATTCAGTTGGATCACCTTCCTTGGGGACAGGGATAAATGTGGATCTCTTCCAGTCAGTTGGGCTGTAGCTGTCTTCCAAATTTCTTGGCATAGACGAGTGAGAACTTCCACGCTGTATTCGTTTGCTGAAACATCTCAGTTGCTATTCCGTCAATTCCTGGAGCCTTGTTTTTCACCAATGCCTTCAGTGCAGCTTGGACTTTTTCCTTCAGTATGATCGGTTCTTCATCATATGCTGCCTCTTGAAATGATTGAACGTCGACCTATTCTTTTTGGTATAATGACTCTGAGTATTCATTCCAACTTCTTTTGATGCTTCCTGCTTTGTTTAATACTTTCCCCATAGAATCTTTCACTATTGCAACTCGAGGCTTGAATATTTTCTTCAGTTCTTTCAGCTTGAGAAATGCCAAGTATGTTCTTCTCTTTTGGTTTTCTATCTCCAGCTCTTTGCACGTGTCATTTTGAATCGGACAATCATATGGTCTACTATGCCGGGAATGACAATTTGAAGAGGAATGGCATCGTATTCATTGTCAAAAAGAACATTTCAAGACCTATCCTAAAGTACAACGCTGTCAGTGATAGGATAATATCCATACGCCTACAAGGAAGACCAGTTAATACGACTGTTATTCAAATTTATGCACCAACCACTAGAGCTAAAGATGAAGAAATTGAAGATTTTTATCAGCTTCTGCAGTCTGAAATTGATCAAATATGCAATCAGGATGCATTAATAATTACTGGTGATTGGAATGCAAAAGTTGGAAACAAGAAGGATCGGTAGTTGGAAAATATGGCTTCAGTGATAGAAATGATGTCAGAGATCTCATGATAGAATTTGGCAAGACCAACAACTTCTTCATTGCAAATACCTTTTTTCACCAACATAAACAGTGACTATACACATGGACCTCGCCAGATGGAATACACAGGAATCAAATCAACTACATCTGTGGAAGGAGACGTTGGAAAACTCAATATCATCAGTCAGAACAAGGCCAGGGGCCGACTGTGGAACAGACCATCAATCGCTCATATGCAAGTTCAAGTTGAAACTAAAAATTAGAACAAGTTCACGAGAGCCAAAGTATGACCTTGAATATATCCCACCTGAATTTAGAGACCATCTCAAGAATAGATTTGACGTGTTGAACACTAATGACCGAAGACCAGACAAGTTGTGGAAAGACATCAAGAACATTTTACATGAAGAAAGGAAGAGGTCATTAAAAAGACAGGAAAGAAAGAAAAGACCAAAATGGATGTCAGAAGGGACTCTGAAACTTGCTCTTGAATGTCGAGTAGCTAAAGCAAAGGGAAGAAAAGATGAAGTAAAGAACTGAACAGAAGATTTCAAAGGGTGGCTGGAGAAGACAAAGTAAAGTATTATTATAATGATCATTGCAACTGACACCGTAAAAGCATTTGTCAAAATCCAACATCTATTCCTGAAAGATACTTTGAGCAAACTGGTAGAAGGGAACTTCCTCGAGTTGATAAAGAGAATATACCAAAAACCTACAGCTATGGGTAGAGACTGAAAGCTTCTCCCCCCGCAGATCAAGAAAAAGTCATGCATATGTACCCTCATAAGTTCTATTCAACATTGTACTGGAAGTTATATTCAGTGCAAAGGGCAAGAAAAAGACATAAAATGCACACAGATTAGAAGGGAACAAACAAACTGTCTTTATTTGCAGATGGTATGATCATTTATGTAGAAAATGTAATGGATTTACAAAAACTACTGGTACTGATAAGTAAGACTAGTATTGCGGGGTACAAAATCAATATATAAAACAATTGTCTTTCCATATGCTACTAACAAACAATATTGTCATGGATTGAATTGTGTCCCCAAAAAATATCTGTTAACTTGGCAAGGTCATGATTCCCAGTATTGTATGATTGTCCACCATTTTGTCATCTGATGTGATTTCCCTATGTGTTGTAAATCCTATCACTATGATGTAATTACGTTGATTAGTGGCAGTTATATTGATGAGATCTACAAGATTAGATAGTGTTATGAGCCAATCTCTTTTGAGATATAAAAGAGAGAAGTGAGCAGAGAGACACGGGGACCTCATACCACCAAGAAAGCAGCATCAGGAGCAGAGTGTGCCCTTTGGAACTGAGGTTCCTATGCGGAGAAGCTCCTAGACCGAGGGAAAATTGATGACACCGACCTTCCTCCAGAGCCAACAGAGAAAGCCTTCCCCTGGAGCTGACACCTTGAGTTTGGACTTGTAGCCTAGTAGACTGTGAGAGAATAAATTTCTCTTTGTGAAAGCCATCTACTTATGGTATTTCTGTTAGAGCAGCACTAGATGACTAAGACAAATACAAAGCCGAAATTTAAAAAAAAAAGTTTACAATAACAAAAAATACAAAATACTTAGGATAAATCTGACACAAACTACAAAACATTGCTGAGAGAAGTTAAAGTTAAATACATGGAAGACTCAATTTTGTTAAGACGTCAAAATTTTCAAAACTGATCTATGGATTCAATGCAAATCCAATCAAACCCCAAGCAGGCTTTCTGTAGATTTTGACAAGCTGATTTAAAATTTACATGAAAGTGCATAGGACCTACAATAACCAAAATAACTTTAAAAAAATGAACAAAGGTGGAGGGCTAACCGTACCTGTTTTAAAGTCTTAATATAAAACGACTGCAATTAAAACAACACGGTATTTGTGTAATGATAAATAAATACATCAGTGGAACAGAATAGAGTCCAGAAATAGACCAACATATATATGCTCAACTAATTTTTTTATTGTGCTTTAGGTGAGGGTTTACAGAGCAAATTAGTTTCCCATTCAATAGTTCATACACAAATTGTTCCATGACATAGGTTGCACTCCCCACAATGTGTCAGCACTCTCCCCATTACCACCCTGAGTTCCCCGTTTCCATTTGTCTGGTTTTCCTGCCCTTCCTGCCTTCTCATCTTTGTTTTTGGGCATGATGTTGTCCTTTTGGATGATTGTTCTAACGAGCACTTTACTCATATGTGTTATCGTTTATTTATAGGCCTATTATTTGGCTGAAAGGTGATCTCTGGGAATGGCTTCAGTTATGTTATGACAATTGACCTGGATGTCCCCAGGACTATGTTCTTTAGCCCTCAAGCCTAGTTACTCAGTCCCACGAGGTGTTCGGTTATGTCTAGGTTGTTTCCAAGACTGCACCCACTGTGTGCTCTATTATATATATGAATATACATGCAGCATATATGAATATGTATGTGGAAATATCCATAGCCAAACCTATGTATGCACATGGGTGTACTCCCGAACACCTTTCCATACCTATTCAGCACACATATCCACTTATGTATCCACTCATCAATTTTTGTTTGTTATTACTGTTGTTGCAGGATTGTGTAGGTTATAGTATATACCTTCATTGCCTTTTATCTCATGTACCTCTCAGTATCTTCCCTTGCCTTGATTATGTTGTGCGGACTCCATCAACATTGTGTATTGCCTTTCCCTTTACCAAAGTTAACATGTGTCTTCTCTCTAGTCAGTGAGTCTCCCTCCCTCACCCTCTCTCCTACCCCTGTTGTTGTTGTTAGGTGCCGTCGAGTCGGTTTCAACTCATAGTGAGTACAACAGAATGAAACACTGCCTGGTCCAGAACCATCCTCACAATCATTGGTATGCTTGAGCGCATTGTTGCAGCCACTGTGTCAATCCGTCTCTTTAAGGGTCTTCTTCTTTTTCAATGACACTTTACTTTACCAATCATGATGTCCTTCTCCAGGGACTGACCCCTCCTGATAATGTGTCCAAAGTATGTGAGACATAGTCTTGCCATTCTCGCTTCCAAGGAGCACTCTGGTTGTACTTCTTCCAAGACATATCTGTTTGTTCTTTTGGCAGTCTGTGGTATATTCAACATTCTTCGCCAACAACACAATTCAAAGGCATCAATTCTTCTTAGGTCTTCCTGATTCATCCTCCAGCTTTCACATGCATATGAGACAATTGAAAACACCATGGCTTGGGTCAGGTGTACCTTAGTCTTCAAGGTGACATCTTTGCTTTTCAACACTTTAAAGAGGTCTTTTGCAGCAGATTTGCCTAATGCAATTCATCTTTTGATTTCTTGATTGCTGCTTCCATGGGTGTTGATTGTGGATGAGTAAAATGAAATCCTTGACAACTTCAATACTTTCTCTGTTTATCATGATGTTGCAATTGGTCCAGTTGTGAGGATTTTTGTTTTCTTTATGTTGAGGTGTAATCCATACTGAAGGCTGTGGTCTTTCTTTCTTTCTTTTTTCTTTTTTTTACTTTCGATGAAGGTTTATAGAATAAACCAGTTTCTCATTTCAACACTTAGTGTACAAATTGCTTTATGACGTTGGTTAACAATCCCACAACATGTGAACTTTCCCTTCTCAACCTTGGGTTCCCTATTACCAGCTTTACAGTCCCCTCCTACCTTCTAGTCCTTGTCCCTGGGCTGTTGTGCCCCTTTAGTCTTATTTTGTTTTATGGGCCTTTCTAATCTTTGGCTGAAGGGTGAACCTGGGGAGTGACTTCATTACTAGGCTAAAAGGGTGTCCAGGGGCCATACTCTTGGTGTTTCTCCAGTCTCTGTCAGGCCAGTAAATCTGGTCTTTTTTTTTTTTTTTTTTGTGAGTTAGAATGTTGTTCTACGTTTTTCTCCAGCTCTGTCCAGGACCCTCTATTATAATCCCTGTCAGAGCAGTAAGTGATAGCTAGGCACCGTCTAGCTGCACTGGATTCAGTCTGGTGGAGGCCATGGTAGATGTGGTCCATTAGTCCTTTGGACTAATCTTTCCCTTGTATCTTTAGTTTTCTTCATTCTCTCTTGCCCCCAAAGGGGTGAGACCAGTGGAGTATCATAGATGGCCACTCACAGGCTTTCAAGACCCCAGATGCTACTCACCAAAGTAGAATGTAGAACGTTTCCTTTATAAACTATGTTATGCCAATTGAGCTAGATGTTCCCCGAGACCATGGTCCCCACAGCCCTCAGCCTAGCAATTTGGTTTCTCAGGAAGAGACGTGTCTATGGAGCTTCCATGACCTTGCTGAAGGCTGTGGTCTTTGATCTTGATCAGTAAGTGCTTCAAGTCCTCTTCACTTTCAGCAGGCAAGGTTGTGCCATCTGCATAACACAGTTGTTAATGAGTCTTCCTTCAATCCTGATGCCCCGTTCTTCATATAATCCAGCTTCTCTGATTATTTGCTCAGCATACAGATTAATAGGTATGGTAAAAGGATACAACCCTGGCGCACACCTTTCCTGACTTTAAACCACGCAGCATCCCCTTGTTCTGTTTCAACAACTGCCTCTTGATCTATGTACAGGTTCCTCAAGAGCACAATTAAGTGTTCTCGAATTCCCATTCTTTGAAATGTTATTCATAATTTGTTATGACCCACACAGTCGAATGCCTTTGCATAGTCAATAAAACACAGGGAAACATCTTTCTGCTGTTCTCTGCTTTCAGCCAGGATCTATCGGACATCAGCAATGATATCCCTCGTTACATGTCCTCTTCTGAATCCCGCTTGAATTTCTGGCAGTTCCCTGTCGATATACTGCTACAGCTGCTTTTGAATGATCTTCAGCAAAGTTTTACTTGCATGTAATATTAATGATATTGTTTGACAATTTCCGCATTCTGTTGGATCACCTTTCTTTTCAATAGGCATAAATATGTATCTCTTCCAGTTGGTTGGCCAGGTAGCTGTCTTCCAATTTTCTTGGCATAGATGAGTGAGCACTTCCAGAGCTGCATCCATTTGTTGAAACATCTCAATTGGTATTCCATCGATTCCTGGAGCCTTGTTTTGCACCAATGCCTTCAGTGCAGCTTGGACTTCTTCTTTTAGTACCATTGATTCCTGATCATATGCTACCTCCTGAAATGGTTGAACATTGACCAATTCTTTTTGGTATCATGACTCTGTGTATTCCTTCAATCTCCTTTTGATGCTTCCTGCTTTATTTAATATTTTCCCCATAGAATCCTTCCCTATTGTAACTTGAGGCTTGAATTTTTTTTTCAGTTCTTTCAGCTTGAGAAATGCCGAGTGTGTTCTTCCCTTTTGGTTTTTTATCTCTAGTCTTTGTACATGTCATTATAATACTTTAAAAAGTATCCTATCCCTGGTAACCATCAAAAAGGTTTCCTTCTGTGTATAAGCCTTTTCTTGACTATTTCTAATAGTGGTCTCATACAATATTTGTCCTTTTGTGATTGACTTATTACAATCAGCATAATGCTCTCTAGATTCATCCATGTTGTGAGATGTTTAGCAGATTCATCATTATTCTTTATCTTTGCATAGTATTCCATTATGAGTATGGATCATATTTTGTTTATCCATTCATCCGTCGATGAGCACTTAGGTTGTTTCCATCTTTTTGCTATTGTGAATAAGGCTGCAATGAACATGAGAGTGCATATGCCTGTTTTTGTCACAGCTCTTATTTGTCTAGCATATTTACCTAGGCGTGGAATTGCTGGATCATATGTTATTTCTATTTCTTTTTTGCTTTTTAAGGAAGCACCATACCATTTTGCATAGCAGTTGTACCATTTTACATTCCCACCAGTAGTGTGTAAGAGTTCCAATCTCCCCACAACCTTGCCTGCATTTGTTGTTTTCTGTTTTTGATCAGTGACATTATTGCCAGTGTGAGATGGAATCTCATTGTAGTTTTGATTTGCATCTCTGTAATGGCTAATGATCGTGAGCATTTCTTCATATGTCTGTTAGCCATCTGAATGTCTTCTTTGGTGAAGTGTCTGTTCATGTCCTTTGCCTATTTTTTCATTGGGTTGTTAGTCTTTTTGTTGTGATGTGTTGAAGTTCTCTATAAATTTTAGAGATTAGACCTTTGTTGACTATGCTGTAGCTAAAGATTTTTTTCCCAGTCTGTAAGTTCTCTTTTTACTCTTTTGGTGAAGTCTTTTGATGAGTGTAAGTGTTTAACTTTTAGGAGATCCCAGTTGTATAGTTTATCTTCTGCTGTTTGTGCATTTCAAGTTATGTTTGATATTCCATTTATGATATATATTAGGGCCTTTAGCATTGTTCCTATTTTTTCTTCCATGATCTTTATAGTTTTAGGTTTTACATTGAGGTCTTTGATCTATGTTGAGTTAGTTTTTGTGTATGGCGTGAGGTATGGATCTTGTTTCTGCAAATGGATATCCAGTTTTGCCAACAGCATTTGTTAAAGAGAATTTCTCTTCCCCATTTAATGAACGTTGACACTTTGTTGAAGATCAGCTGCCCATCGGTGGATGAATTATTTCTGGGTTCTCAATTATGTTCCTCTGGTCTATGTGTCTGTCATTGTACCAGTACCAGGCTGTTTTGAGTATCATGGCTGTATAGTAGGTTATGAGATCAGGGAGTGTGAGGCCTCCTATTTTGTTCTTCTTCAATAATGATTTGCTTATCTAGGGCCTCTTTCCTTTCTATATAAAGTTGGTGATCAGTTTTTCCATTTCATTAAAGAACGTTGTTGGAATTTGGATCTGGATTGCATTATATTTGTAGGTCGCTTTGGGTAGTGACACTTTCACAATGTTAAGTCTTCCTATCCATGAGCATGGCATATTTTTCCATTTATGTAGGTCTCTTGGTTTCCTGCAGTAGTGTTTTGTAGTTTTCTTTGTGTAAGATTTGCATCTTTAGTTAGATTTATTCCTAAATATTTTATCTTTTTGAGGAGTGTCCTAGGCTGGGTTCTTCAGAGAAGCAAAACTAGTGAAGTGTGTGTGTGTGTGTGTGTGTGTGTGTGTATGTATGTATGTATGTAGAGAGAGTTTTATATCAATGAAATGGTTCACGCAGTTGTAGAAGCTGGAAAGTCCCAAGTTCATGGGTCACGCTGGAGGCTTCTCCTGACTCATACAGCTGCAGGGGCCGGTGAACCCAAGATCAGCAGGTCAGACAGCAGGCCTCTGACTCACAGACTGTGGAGGCTGACGAATCCCAAGATCAGCAGGTAAGATGGCAGGCTGCTGGCTCATCAGCTGCAGGGACTGACAAATCCCAAGGTCTGCAGGCAAGCTGCTAGCTCAAGTCCCGAGAACCGGAAGTCAGATGCAGGATCCAGAGCAAGCAAAAGCCCAAGAACTTTGCTGGAAAGTCCACATATATTGGATGCAAGGCACACCCCCAAAGAAACTCCCTTTTAACTGATTGGCTGCTCATAGCATATCTCATTATAGAGGTGATTACATTATATCAGATCTCATTATGGAGGTGATTACATCATTACATAGCTGCCAAACTACATCATAACTACCAAACCACTGAGAACCATGTCCAGCCAAATTGACACACAACCTTAACCATCATAAGGACTATTGTAAATAGTACTGTTTTCCTGATTTTCTTTTTGGAGTTCTCTTTGTTGAAGTAGAGGAATCCAACTGATTTTATACATTGTTCTTGGACTCTGCTATTTTGCTGAATTCTTCTATTAGTTCCAGTAGCTTTCTTGTGGATTCTCTGGGATTTTCTATGTATATGATCATATAATCTGCAAATAGGGATAGTTTACTTCTTCCTTACCAATTTGTATGCCCTTTATTTCCTTTTCTTGCCTTATTGCTCTAGCTAGGACTTACAGTACAATATTAAATAAGCGTGGTGATAAAGGGCATCCTTGTTTGGTTCCCATTCTCAAGGTGAATGCTTTCAGTCTCTCTCTGTTGAAAATAATGTTGGTTGTTGGTTTTGTATATAACTCCTTAATTATGTTGAGGAATTTCCCTTCTATTCCTATTTCCTTGAGAGTTTTTATCAAGAATGGGTGTTGGACTTTATCAAATGCCTTTACTGCATCTATTGAGATGATCATGTGATTCTCATTCTTTGTTTTATTTATATGGTAAATTACGTTGATTGATTTTCTAATGTTGAACCATTCTTGCATACCTGGTATGAATCCACCTTGGTCATGATGTATTGTTTTTCTGATATGCTGTTGTATTCTACTGGCTAGAATTTTATTGAGATTTTCTGCATCCATATTCATGAGAGAGATTGGTCTATAATTTTCTTTTTTACTCATGTATTTGCCTGGTTTTGGTATCAGGGTTATGCTGGCTTCATAGAGTGAATTTGGGTGCATCCCTTCCTTTTCTATGTTCTGGAATAGTTCAAGTAGTATTGGTGTCAACTCTGCTCTGCAAGTTTGGTAGGATTCTCCATGGATGCTGTTTGGTCCAGGACTTTTTTTGCGTGGGGAATTTTCTTATAACCCCTTCAGTTTCCTCTTTTGTTATGGGTCTGTTCAGATTTTGTACCTCAGTTTGTGTTAGTTTAGGTAGGTAGTATGTTTCTAGAAATTTGTCTACTTCTTCTAGGTTTTCAAATTTGTTGGAGTATAATTTTTCATAATATTCTGTTGTGATCCTTTTTATTTCAGTTGATTCTGTTGTAATGCCACCCATCTCATTTCTTATCGGAGTTATTTGCATCTTCTCCTTCTTTTCTTTTGTCAATTTGTCCAGTGATTTATCAATTTTATTAATCTTTCCAAAGAACTAGCTTGTAGTATTCTTGATTGTTTTTATTGTTTTTCTGTTTTCTGATTCATTTATTTCTGCTCTAATCTTTATTATTTCCTTTCTTCTGGTGGTTGTAAGCTTCCTTTACTGTTCTCTTTCTGTTAGATCAAGTTGCTTAGTTAAGGTCTTGATTTTGGCCCTTTCTTCTTTTTAGATGTGTGTGTTTATTGCTATAAATCAACCTCTGAGCACTGCTTTTGCTGTGTCCCAAAGGTTTTGGTATGTTGTGTTTTCATTCTCGCTTGATTCTAAGAATTTTTTATTTCATTTTTAATTTCTTCTATTACCTGGTGGTTTTTAAGCAAGGTGTTATTCAGTTTCCATGTATTTGATTTTTTTAGTTCTTCTTCTGTTATTGATTTCAGATTTTATAGTGTTGTGATCTGAGAAATGCTTTGTATTATTTCAGTATTTTTTAATTTATTGAGGCTTGCTTTGTGGCCTAGAATATGGTCTATTCTGGAGAATGATCCCTGTTCATTGGAGAAGAATCTGTCCTGTGCTGCTGTTGGGTTGAGTGTTCTATATATGTCTATGAGATCAAGTTGCTTGACTGTGATGTTTAGATCTTCAGTATCTTTGTTGAGTTTCTTTCTAGTTGTTCTGTCCTTCCTCAAAAATGGTGTGTTAAAGTCTCCTACTATTATTGTGGAATTGTCTATTTCTTTTTTTAATTTTGCTAGAGTTTATTTTATGTATTTTGGAGCTCTGTTGTTGAGGGTGTAAATATTATTATGGTTATGTCCTCTTCAGGGATTCACCCTTTAATCATTATATAGTGCCCTTCCTTGTCTCTTATGTTGGATTTTGCTTTAAAGTCTATTTTATCAGATATTAATATTGTCACTCCTGCTCTTTTTTTGTTACTGTTTGCTTGATATCTTTTTTCCATCCTTTGATTTTCAGTTGATTTTTATCTGTGTGTCTAAGGTGTGTCTCTTGTAGGCAACATATTGATGGTTCATGTATTTTTATCCATTCTGTTACTCTCTGGAGCCCAGGTGGCACAGTGGTTAAGAGCTATGGCTGCTAACCAAAAGGTCAGCAGTTCCAATCCACTAGCTGCTCCTTGGAAACCTTATGGGGCAGTTCTACTCTGTCCTGTTTGGTTGGTATGAGTTACTCTGTCTCTTGACTGGTGCATTTAACCCCCTTAACATTCACTGTGATTATCAATAGGTATGAATTTACCACTATCATTTGGTTGTGCTTTTTGTTTTGTTTTTTGTTTTTTATAGTATGATGGTTTCTTTGTTCAACTTACTTTTCTGTACTGAGTTCTTTTTGTTTATGGATTTTCTTTTCATTTTTCCTTCATTGTTGTTGATTTTGTGTTTGCTAAGTCTTTCTGATTTTCTTTTTTAAAATTTTGGTGACTAGGTTATTAATTTTCTTTGTGGTTACCCTGAAATTTACCTTTATCTTCCTAAGTCTAAAACAGTTTGTTACATCTTGATATTGGTTAAGAGCTTGGCTGCTAACCAAAAGTCAGCAGTTCAAATCCACCAGTTGCTCATCAGAAATCCTATAGGACAGTTCTACTCCATCCTATAGAGTTGCTATGAGTAGGAATTGACTCAATGGCAATGGGTTTTTTGTTTCCTCTCCATATGGAAGTTCTGTAGCTACACCATTTATTCCCTGTTTTTATTTTGAAGTTGTCATCATTTACAGATTGACATCTCTGGTTCCCTGTTCTCAGTCTCATAGTTTTATTTTATTTTTGAAAATTCTTTGTCTTGGTTGGTTTCTTGGTGACATCGTCATGTGTCTTAATCTCAGGTTGTTGTCTGATGTTGTTGGTTCTCTGTCCAAAGGACTCCCTTTAATATTTCTTGTAAGGTTGGTCTGGTTTTTACAAATTTCCTTAATTTCTGTTTCTCTGGAAATGTCCTAGTTTTGCCATCATATTTGAGAGACAATTTTGCTGGGTATACAATTCTTGGTTGGCTTTTTTTTTTTCCCATCAGGTTTTATATATGTCATCCCATTGCCTTCTTGTCTACATGGTTTCTGCCGAGGAAACAGATCTTAGTCTTATTGGTTTCCCTTTGTAGGTGACAATTCATTTTTCCCGAGCTGCTCTCAAGATTCTTTCCTTATCTTTGGTTTTGGAAAGTTTGATTATATGTCTTGGTGACTTTCTTTTGAGATCTATCCTGTATGGGGATCAACAAGCTTCTTGGATGGATATCTTCTCATCTTTCATGATATTAGGGATGTTTTCTGCCACCAAATCTTCAAAAATTTTCTGTGTGTGTGTGTGTGTGTGTGTGTTTTCTCCTCCTGTTCTGGAATTCCTATAGTCTTCTTGACATTCTATTGTTGTTGCTAGGAGCTGTTGAATCACTTCTGACTCAGCAACCCTATGTACTACAGAACGAAACACTATGTACTTCCTGCACCATGCTCACAATGGTTGTTATGCTTGAGCCCATTGTTGCAGCCACTGTGTCAGTCCATCTCATTGAGTGTCTTCCTCTTTTTTGCTTACCCTCTACTTTACCAAGCATAGTGTCCTTCTCCAGGGACGGTCCTCCCTGACAACATGTCCAAAGTATGTGGCATGTAGTCTCACCATCCTTCCTTCTAAGGAGCATTCTGGTTGTACATCTTCCAAGACAGATTTGTTCGTTCTTTTGGTAGTCCATTGTATATTCAATATTCTTTGCCAACACCACAATTCAAAGGTGTCAGTTCTTCTTTGGTCTTCCTTATTAGTTGTCCAGCTTTTGCATGCATATGATGTGATTGAAAACACCATGGCTTGGGGCAGGCGCACCTTAGTCTTCAAGGTGACATCTTTGCTTTTCAACACTTTAAAGAGGTCTTTTGCAGCAGATTTGCCCAATTCAATGTGTCTTTTGATTTCTTGACTGCTGCTTCCACGGGTGTTGATTGTGCATCCAAATAAAATGAAATCCTTGGCAACTTCAATCTTTTCTCTGTTTATTGGTTCAGTTGTGAAGATTTTTGTTTTCTTTATGTTGAAGTATAATCCATACTGAAGGCTGTGGTCTTTGATCTTCATCAGTAAGTGCTAGAAGTCCTCTTCACTTTCAGAGGCAAGGTTGTGTCATCTGCATAACGCAGGTTGTTAATGAATCTTCCTCCAATCCTGGTGTCCCAGTCTTTTTCATATAGTCCAGCTTCTTGGATTATTTGCTCAGCATCCAGATTGAATATGTATGGTGAAAGGATACGACTGTGACACACACCTTTCCTGACTTTAAACCATGCAGCATCCCCTTGTTCTGTTTGAACAACTGCCTCTTGATCTATGTACAGGTTCCTCATGAGCACAATTAAGTATTCTGGAATTCCCATTCTTTGCAATGTTATCCATAATTTTTAATTTTTTATGATCCATACAGTCAAATGCCTTTGTATAGTCAATAAAACACAGGTAAACATCTTTCTGGTATTCTCTGCTTTCAGCCAGGATCCATCTGACATCAGCAATGATATTCTTTGTTCCACATCCTCATCTGAATCAGGTCTGAATTTCTGGCAGTTCCCTGTTGATATACTGCTGCAGCCCTTTTTAAATGATATTAATGATATTGTTTGATAATTTCCACATTTGGTTGGATCACCTTTCTTGGGAATAGGCATAAATATGTATCTCTTCCAGTTGGTTGGCCAGGTAGCTGTCTTCCAAATTTCTTGGCATAGATGAGTGAGCACTTACAGCACTGCATCCGTTTGTTGAAACATCTCAATTGGTATTCTGTCAATTCCTGGAGACATGTTTATCACTAATGCTTTCAGTGCAGCTTGGACTTCTTCCTTCAGTACCATGGGTTCCTGATCATATGCTATCTCTTGAAATGGTTGTCTTAGTCATCTAGTGCTGCTACAACACAAATACCACAGTAAAGTAGGCTAAAAGTCCAAATTCAGGGTGTCAGCTCCAGAGGAAGGCTTTCTCTCTCTGTCAGTCTTCTCATCAATGTTCTTCTGGACTAGGAGCTTCTCTGCGCAGGGACCCCAGGTCCAAAGGATACGCTGTGCTCCTGGCACTGCTTTCTTGGTGTTATGAGGTCCCCTTGTCTCTCTGCTCACTTCTCTCTTTTATATCTCAAAAGAGATTGGCTTAAGACACTATCTAATCTTGTAGATCTCATCAACATAACTGCCGCTAATCCATCCCATTAGCATCATAGTGATATGTTTTCCTTCCTTAGATTCAGATCATGATCCACTCAGCTTGCTTATCTCCAGGTGTGTTTATATAGTTTCTCTGTCTTTTACGGGCATGCCGTGACTTTACCTTTCTGTGCTCCTCACCCGAGGTCACTGCTGGCTGTCTCAAGATGGCCACATTGAGCCAGGATGGCTGGCAGAGTCCCTCGATCCGTTTCACTCCTCTTTTGTTGTGTTCATTCAATTTTTTCTTCCAGTCAGTGCTCAATTCAATTCTTTATCCCTCCTTTTTGATGTTCAGGGTTCCAGGATTGTTATCGGCATCTGTTTCACTTGGTTTCTTGGGTCTTTGCTGTAGAGGGATGGTATAGTGCATTTGATAGTCTGCCATCTTGGCTTCTCCCCTCAACTAGTTTTTGACAGAGATTCAAAAGCAATTCAATGGGAAAAGGATAGCCTTTTCATCAAATGGTGCCGGAACAATTGGATATCCATATGCAAAATATATGAACTTTTATCCATGCCTTGCGCCATACCCAAACATTAACTCAAACTAGATCACTGACCTAAATGTAAAATAAAACTATAAAACTTCTATCAGGAGAAAATACTTGTGACCTTGAATGAGTCAAAGATTTTTTTGGCTATGACTTCAGAAACACAAGCCATAAAATAACAAACAGATAACTCAGACTTCATCAATATTTAAAACTTCTGCTCTTCAAAAGACATTGTTAAGAGAAAGAAAATACAAACCACAGAATGGGAGAAAATAATTGTAAGTCAAGTATTTGCCAAGGGACTTGTATCCAGAATACATAAAGAAGTCTCAAACTCAATACAAAGAAAACAACTCGATTTAAAAAATGGGCAAAGATATAAAGACGGCAACTAAGCCATGAAAAGATGTTCTACATCATTAGCCACTAGGGAAATGCAAATTCAACTCTGTTGTGATAATACTGGAAAATATGAGATGAAAGGCAGAGGAAAAGAAGAAATTGAGAGCAGGAGAAAAGAGGACAGTGGAGGAAAGGAAAAGAAATGAGAGAGAAGAGGAGAAAGACGTTGGTGGGTGTAAGAAGAGGGGATGTAGGAGACGGAAGCAAGAGAACAGAAAACCCTTATCAGTGTGTGGTCAGTCTTGGCCTGGCAACATATATTAGAGATAGAATGGGATCTAGCTCCTCGTTCCGTAGGACAGGAGTTGCGCTATCTCCTTTGCTCCCTTGTATCCCTACTGGGATCCCACTGCAGGCCAATGGGCCAAAATCTCTGCAAGATTCTCAAAAGCTATGATTTTAGAGTTAGCTGCCTCTGGGGTATGGTATCAATCAATCCATGTTGAGCAGTCATTTGTACTTGTTATTTTGTGAGAGGAAATCAATTTGAATATAGACAAGGTATCAAATGCCTTCATTCCATTAGATAAAAAGCTCGATAAGCCCCTTGTTTGAATTAACAATTGAGAATGACATCTCGAATGTATGTAACTCTAGTTTATTACACATTTTTTCCCTCCTTTCCTCTTAAAGGCGTAGGACACAGTATCTTCTCAGGAAAGACACTTCCCAGTGGGGAGACAAGGGAGCAAAAGCCTCTCATGAAGCTGAAGATAGGAGTACAAAATACTCCTCTTTCCATTTGTTTTAGTACAATTACTTATCTGAGAATTTAGGATGGATTTTCAGAGTTTTTTTCCCCTCCAGCCCTTCCCCAGTAGGGCAAATGTCAGACAAAGTCTTTCATCAATGGTCAGCAAATTATCACAATGTGCTTGGTTGATGCTGAGTTCTGTGGTCAATGGTTTCTTTCGCTATTCCTTTTAGGGGTCTATATTACATTAAACAGATACTTTTAAAGTAACAAGCTATTAGTCTTGGGAATAAAAGTTTTAACACAAACAGAATGTATCTTATACTTACACACACCATTTAAATAAGCAAACAGCACCGAATGATGTCAGTGGCCATTTCTTGCTGTAGTTCAGGACACATTCACCTGTCCAATAGAAAGCCCAGGGCTGGGGATTGCTCTCGGCATGTGGGTCCCTCCTAAGGTCCAGTTCAGATGGAAGTGTTGCCCCAGTATCCTGAGTGCCCAGGAACACTGCCCTTGCTTCCCAGCTGAGCTCCTCATCAGTCGGCTGCCCTAGGAGTCGTTGCTTTCACTGTACCATCTTCTCAGGTTCAGAGACACAGCTGCTCTCAAACTGATTATCTTAGTTATCTAGTGCTGCTATGACAGAAATACCACAAGTGGATGGCTTTAGCAAAGAGAAATTTATTCTCTCACAGTCTAGTAGCCTGGAAGTCCTAATTCAGGGTGTCAACTCCAGGGGAAGGCTTTCACTCTCTGTCGGCTCTGGAGAAAGGTCCCTGCATCATCAGTCTTCCCCCGGACTAGGAGCTTCTCTGTGCCAAAACCTTGGGCCCAAAGGATGCACTCTGATCCAGGTACTTCTTTCTTGGTGGTATGAGGTCCCCAACTCTCTGCTTGCTTCCCTTTCCTTTTATCTCTTGTAAGATAACAGATGATGCAGGCCACACCCCAGGGAAACTCCCTTTACATTGGATCAGGGAGGTGACCTGGGTAAGGGTGTTACAATCCCACCCTAATCGTCTTTAACATAAAATTACAATCACAAAATGGAGGACAACCACACAATACTGGGAATCATGGCCCAGCCAAATTGATATACACATTGTTTTGGGGACATACTTCAATCCATGACACTTACCTTGGCCTCAGAGAAGTCCTGGGGGTTGATCCTGGTAAGTACCCTCTCTTCCCTGTTCCCCTCCCCATGGATGTCACTCCAGTGTTGCTTGAGGAAGGTTCTAAACGGATCAGCCTGAACTCTGCTCTCCATGCCCGAAAACCCATGCTTAAGCTCTCCAGAGACGTCTCAAGTGTCACTCTATGTCTGCTGCAACTGCTCCAGCAGCCTCCCTTTCAGTGGCCTCTGTGCTACTCTCTGAGACTGTTGGCATGATGCCGTGGAGGCAGATACATGTTCTGCTAGGATGGAGAGCAGAACCCTCCCAGGAATGACTGGGAAACATCCCAGTTGAGCCAGGCTGCCACTGTCAGTAGCAAAGCTCAGGAGGAGCAGTCCACTCTGCTGTTTGCTCACTCAAGAGCCTTTGCCTAGGCTATTTGGGTGAAGAATGCAGCTTTAAGGGTAATAAAAACCCATTTGTATTCTTCTTAGCACATATCATTATACAAGAGGCAGTTTAGTAATTGAGAGCACCAATTTTGAAGGTGGTCCATCTTTGTCTCCCAACTCTGACCCTGGGCAAGTCACTTAACCTTTCTGGGCCTCAATATCCTCATCTATAAAATAAGGATAATAATAATAACTACCTCACAGGATTGTTATGAGCATTAAATGAATTAATATATAGCACTTAGAACAGGGACTGGACATTTTAATGTTATAAGTACTATGTAATTGTTGATTATTTTAATGATCCTTGGTGATTTGTCATGACCTCTCTATAAATGTTCAAGGCCACATTCAGAGACTTTTTCCAAAGCAAACACACACACACACACACACACACACACACACACACACACACACACACACACACGCACATTTTTAATTCACTCTCAGCAGACTCTGAGGCTCATACCAGTTTCATGACCAAACTCTGAGACTGGGAAACAAAATGTTATCCTAAAACCAAACAACTATTTTGTCGATTCCTGATGGACATTAACCAGTGCACCTTGGCTGAAGCAAAGAATTCTGTATTTCTCTTGTAATGGAAGGAGATGAATCCAGCACAATCATAACACACTTAGACTGGACAGATTTATTGGATTGCTTACATTTGGGGAGATACGTATCTTTAAAAAGACATAAAACAATTGCCCTTTGAACTCCAGACTAATAACGTGGTGAATTACTTCACTATTTCTAGATGCTCTGATAAATGAGACTAATGGGACAGTCACACAAATGGGCAAGAAACTAGATGGAAGTAGAAACCCCCAATTCACAGGCTAGGACAAAATGACCAGATAATCACACTCTATCTCCAAGGCATTTCTACTCTTTTAATGTTATGTAAATTAGTAAAGTTTATATTATCTGAAGTACAATATTCTTTGACGTACTAAGAATGTGCATCAATTGAACAACATAACATCCAAAAGAGATGCCATCAGGGAACAAGAAACTAAGCAACAATCTGCAGAAAAAGAGCAGTGAGCAAAACCTTGGTAACCAACTTGTCATTTGCAGCAATAATACTGAAGATGAAAAGGAGCTGCCATTGAGCCTCTCTTATGCGCTAGGCTCTGTACATACATGACTGTGTTGATTCCTCACAACATTCTGTACAGTATTATTATGCCCATTTTGCAGATGTGGAAACTGAGGTTCAGAAATGTTGTTCAACATGCCTGAGAACACCCAATGAGGAAGCGGCCATGCTGTGGTCTGAAATGGAGTTTGATGTCAAAGCCTGGGTTCTTTTTACTACGCTATCCCACCAGTTCAAAAGTTATGTTTGATAAGCCTATACTCACTGGAAAGACTGAAAACTATGTGTGACTTCTCAGTAGAATAATTGTTCTGGAAATTTCACCATTGCCCAAGGACCTCTACAGTACATACAAGGGGTGGGATGGGAGCTATAGTGGGGAGAGGAAGGATCAGCAAAGCTTAAAAGAAATAGCATCAAGGTCACAGTACAGATCACTTGACAACATATTATAAAACCAATTTGGAAATTGAGTTATTAGATCTATCCATATTTTTTACCCGTTACATGGATTCTATCTACCCAGTTATGGCACAAGCAAAAGTGTAAACCACTGGCTCATTAAAATATTGGAAACAGCACTGAATTTTAGATCTGGTCCCAGCCCCATCACTGCTATAGGCAATTCAGAATTTCTCTCGATTTTAGTTTCCTTCTCTGTGAAAAACAAGGCAGGATGTATGACCAAACACCTCATGGGATTTGGTTCCTTGGTTTGGAGGTATAGGGTCATGGTTTCATGAGATATACCAATTAATTGGCCTAATAAAATGTTTAGTGCTTCTGTTCTACCTCCTAGTTTGTTGCATAGTACCTTGGGTCTTAAAAGCTTTCAAGCAGTCATCTAAGGCACAACAATTGGTCTCTATTCATCTAGAGCAATAGAAGAAGAAGGAGAATCAAAAATAGGAGGAGGATATAGAATATGTGGCTAATTGCCTCCAGGAACAACTGCCTCCTTTGCAATCAGACCAGAAGAACTGGATAGTGCCCAGCTACCATTACTGAACAGTTAGATCAAAGATTCTGTAGAATAATCCTGATCAAAAGGGGGAAAATGTAGAACAGAATTTAAAATTCCCATGGAATCCAGACTTTCTGGAACCATAGAGGCTGGATGAACAGCTGAAACTATTGCTCTGAGATAACTAAAACCTTAAACAAAAAATACTCCTGGATGTCTTCTTAAAACCAAACAATAGTTTAGCATTATGCTCATTTAATAACTATCTATATAGCATCAAACTGACAACAGCAACTGGAAAGATTAGATAGGAGCCTTAGGGGCAGTGAGTTTATGTTAATAGGGGAGGAACAACTCAGAAAAGGAGGGTGAGAACGGTTGCACAACTTGAATGTAATCAATGTCACTGAATTGTACATGTAGAAACTGTTGGATTGGTGTATGTTTTACTGTGTATATTCTCAACAACAACAATAAAATAAATAAAATTTAAAAAATTAAAAAAAAAAACAAGGTGAGGGGACAGGACTTCTGAAATGGTAAAGAGCTCAGTGGACCCTCTCCCCAGCAAAACAATAATTGAACTGGTGGAGATTATACAAAACAATCATTTAAAGTCTCTGGATATTGTGCTAAGTGCATAGAGTAAATGGAGAAACATCCATTTAAGAAAATTTACTAAATCTTGTTAGGACAGCCAAAATCTTTTCCATCCTTCCAAGCTCCATGTCATGGATGCTCTAACCTGGGCATGTGCAACCAAGAAGATAGAGGCTTCCTCTCCCTGTAGCTCCCAATCTATGGATATGGCTTCACCCCCCAGGAAAGGCAAACTTCTGGTGTTTCTCATCCTCCCCAGACCAGCAGCAGCAGCATTTGGGAACTTGTAAGAAACACAAATTAGTGAGCCTCATGCCAGAACTAATGAATCAGAGACTCTGAGGGTGAAGTTGATTCGGATGCATCCTGTCTTAGTTATCTAGTGCTGCTGTAACAGAAATACCACAAGTGGATGGCTTTAACAAAGAGAAGTTTATTTCCTCACAGTGAAGTAAGCTAAAAGTCCAAATTCAGGGTGTCAGCACCAGGGGAAGGCTTTCTCTCTCTGTTGGCCTTCTTCTCTTCGGTGTTCCCCCAGACTAGGAGCTTCTCTGCACAGGGACCCTGGTCCAAAGGGCGTGCTCTGCTCCCAGAACTGCTTTCTTGATGGTATGAGGTCCCCAACTCTCTGCCTGCTTCCCTTTCCTTTTATCTCTTAAGGGATAAAAGGTGGTGCAGAGCACACCCTAGTGAAACTCCCTTTACATTGGATCAGGGATGTGACCTGGGTAAGGGTGGTGTTACAATCCCACCCTAATCCTCTTTGACACAAAATTACAATCACAAAATGGAGGTCAACCACACAATTCTGGGAATCATGGCCCAGCCAAACTGATACACACATTTTTGGGGGGACATAATTCAAACCATGACACATCCCAAAGTTTTAGAACAACTGCTATGTAGAAATACAAAGAAATGAACTACAACAACAAATGGCAATTTGGATAAATCTCATATAATAATTAAGCAGAAGGAGAAAGACACAAAATAGCATATATTGTATGATTCCATTTATATAAAGTATCAAAACAGAGTCCAAACTAATATAGTGTTTTAGAAGTCATGAGACTTTTTACCTTTGAGTGGAGGGGAAGGACTGGGAATGGGCATGAGGTAGGCTTCTGGGGTGGTGGAGATGTTGTTTCTTGATCCAGATGTGTTCAGTTTGTGAAAAATGTATTTTGTGTACACTTATAATTTGTGCATTTACCAAAAGAAAAAGTTAGCTAAATATCATGAGTGAGTGACAGACCAGCATCTGTACCCAGGTCCACCTGCCTCCTGGGACAACACTCTGAGTGATCAATAGCCTTTTTCCTATTCTTTTCATTTTATGCTGGGTATTTCTGTAAGAGTGACAATGAAAATATGCGCACCACACTTCCTGATTTCCTAAAAGAGAGACGATTAAAACACCAGTGCTTCATGACTACCTTAAAAGAGCAATAGAGGATTTGTTCATTACTTAGAGCCATGATTGCCTCATATATTTGCCAATTCATCCATTAAAGGAGCAGTCTATTTTGAGAAGAGCTAAGTTGCAGATCTCTGAAGCTAGCATTTGGGGGCAAACATTAATTCATATTTTAGAGTTTTAGGGAAGTCATAAATTTAACTGTCATGGAATTTCTCATAAACTTTGACAGCTATTATCTATCTACCATCACCTTTTCAGAAATTATTTATCATGTTTAAACATGCAAAACTGAGAGAATGATTAAAATAGTAATAGTTTAGTTCTAACCAAAGAAAGCAAAAGGAAAGGTATAACAGAAGCACATTATTTCTAGACTCCCCCTAACTCACTTTCAGAGCCCTATTTTAATAGTTTGCCCGGAGGCGGGATTGAGAGTACCAGTTTTGTTCAAGGCAGGCTACCTAATAATTCAGTCTCTCAAATGACTGACCGAAGGCTGGTCATTTTCAGGAGAAGGACTGGAAACAAAATGGAAAACGTTACACTCCGTCTCTTACATAAAATCATCATTCTGTCACACATGGATCACTATGTGCAGGTCTGGGAAAGATTCAGAAAAGGGCAAGTGAATGAGAGAGTTTCCTCACAGTTTTACATAAGGGGAAGTAGTAAAATTATATACAAAAAAGAAAAGTCCCCTTCAACATGGAAAGGAAAAGAGGGTATAAAATAATTCTATAAAACTAGGAATGGCACTGTGTTAAGTAGTATAGAGAGGGCCACCATGGAATTGTCATGAAATCCTGGAATATTAATGGTCTAATGCCTCTTCTTGAAACCTAGAAAATAAGGTGTTAGGATACATAAATTTTTTGTCTTTAGCTTGACGGCGTATTGTCCAAATACTATATTCAAAAAATATTTGAGTTATATTTTCCCCTCTTCAGTGTGCTTATGTTATTCATTTCGAAATAAGGTTTAGTTCATTTGCTTGTTTGTACTCTATTTTAGGTTTTCCCCCAAACCTTGTCGATTTTACTGATTTATTTTATTTTTTTTTGATTATGTGAAACATTAACATGGTTCCAAGAGTTAGAAATGTTAAATACCAAATACTCAGAGAACTTTTACACCCACTCCATTCCTATGTATCTTTTCCACCATGTTTCCACCCATGCCCTGTAGGTAACCACTCTCATTAGTTCTAGTTTATTCTCTGTGTTGTGTTTGCATAAATGAGAAGATGCATGTATATTTTCTTATTTTCCTTAAACAAAATGTAGCATATTGCATGTTGTTTTGCACTTTTTTTAACCTAATAATATATACTGGAAATGACCCCATATCAGTTCATGGAGATCTTCCTTAGTCTTTATTTTTTTAAAATAAAACTCCATAATATTCTCACTGTGGATGTACCATAGTTTATTCAACTCCTACAATATCTTGCAATTACAGACAATGCTGCAATGAATAACTTTATGCACAGGTATTTTTGTACTGGTGAAGGTGCATCTTTAGGGTAAAGTCCTAAAAACGGAATTGCTAGGTCAAAAAACAAATGCATATATAGTTTTGTCAACTATCGCCAAAATCCCCTCCATAAGAGTTGTACCAGTTTGCATTCCCACCAGCAATACATGAGAGTGCCTGTTTATCCACAGGCTTCACCAAGAGAGTCAGTCTTTAGTTTGTACATGAGAAATGGTATCTCAGTGTAATTTTACTCTGCGTTTATCTTATACAGAAAATTGCACATCTATTCATATGTTTAAGGGCTACTAAAAATATTTTTAAATTGTCTCTTGCTACCATTTGTCCATTTTTCTGTTGAGTGCTTGGTCTTTTCCTCAATTTTTAAGATTTCTTTATATTTTAGGGATATTAGCCCTTTATCTCATTATATATGTTGCAAATATTTTTCCCAGTTTTTCAGTTGCCTTTTTGATCCTGTTTATGGCAATTTTTTCCGTGCAAAAGTGGGTTTTGGTTTGATTTATGTAGTCAAATATACCAATCTTTTCTTTTATTGGCTTTCATCTTTAGCCATAGCTAGAAAGCCATTCCCAACATCCAAGTTAAACAAGAATTCACTCGTGTTTTCTTCTAGTACTTGTTCGCTTTCATTGTTTACACTGAGCTCTCTAATCTATGTAGAATTTATCCTATGTACAGTATAGAGAACAGATCTAGTTTCATATTTTCCTAAATGACTAATCAATTTTCTCAGTACCATTTATTAGAAATTCCACCTTTCTCGATAGGAACTTACTTTATCTTCATTACATTTTGAGGGGACTGAGGCTTAGAAAAGTTAAGTAACTTACCCAGTGTTACACAACTAATAAATGGTATCAGAGATGGCCCTCTCTGAGGAGGTGACATTTAAATTAAAACCTGGAAGGTGGAAAGGATACAGCTAGTGTACTATTTTCATTCCCTTGTCATTTCTTTAACTGTATTTTTTTTTGAGTTATTTTATTAGTGGTTTCCCTGAGGATTATAATTGATATCTTAACATATAACATTCTGCTGTTGCTGTTGTTAGGTGCCGTCGAGTTGGTTCCAACTCATAGTGACCCTATAGGACAGAGTAGAACTGCCCCGTAGGGTTTCCAAAGAGCAGCTGGTAGATTTGAACTGCCGACCTTTTCAGTTAGCAGCCAAGCTCTTAACCACTACACCACCAGGGCTCCATATAACATTCGAGTTCATATTAATATTGATTTAATTTCAATAGTATAAAAAACTTTGCTCCTACATAGCTCTGTTCTCTTCCACCTCTCTTGTGCTCTTATTGTCATACAAATTATGTCTTTATACATTGTGTGGTCAACAACACATTTTATACTTACTGTTTTGTGCAATTGTCTTTTAAACCATATCGGAGAAGAAAAGAATTACAATAAAAAATGCATTTATACTGTTCTACATTTACTTATTTAGTGAATTTTACCAGTCCCCTTTATTTCCTCATGTGGATTCTAGTTACTGTTTAGTGCCTTTTCATTTTAGCCTGAAGGACTCCCTTTAGTATTTCTTGTAGAGATGTTATACTAGTGATAAACTCTCAGTACTTGTTTATCTGGAGATGTTTTAATTTTAATTTCTCCTTTTTTTTATTTTATTGTCCTTTAGGTAAAAGTTTATAGCTCAAGTTAGTTTCTCATTCAAAAATTTATACATATATTGCTTTGTGACATTGACTGCAATCCCCGCAATGTGACAGCACTCTCCTCTTTCCATCCAGGGACCCTTGTTGTCCCTTCATATAGTTTTCCTGTCCCTTCCTGCCTTCTCTTCGTGCTTTTGGGCAGGAGTTGCCCATTTGGTCTCACGTATTTTATTGAATTAAGAAGCATGTTCCTCATGCATGTTATTGTTTGTTTTCTAAGTCTGTCTAGTCTTTGTCAGAAAAAATGGGCTTCAAGAGTGGCTTCAGTTCTCAGTTAGCAGCATGTTCAGGGGCCATAGTCTTGGGAGTTCCTCCAGTCTCTGTCAGATCAGCAAGTCTGGTCTTTTACTGTGAATTTAAATTTTCTTCTACATTTTTCTCCCGCTCTGTCCAAGACTCTCTATTGTGATCCCTGTCAGAGTGGTCAGTGGCAGAAGCTGGACACAATCTAGTTCTGGGCTCAGGCTGGTGGAAACTGTGGTTCATGGGATCCTTTAGTCTTTTGGGCTAATATTTTCCTTGTGTCTTTGGTTTTCTTCATTCTCCTTTGCTCCGGAAGGACTGGGACCAATAGATGTATCTCAGATGGCCACTTGCAAGTTTTTAAGACCTCAGACATTACTCACCAAAGTAGTATGAACTACGTTATACCAACTGACATAGATGTCCTTCACCTTCATTTTTAAAGGTTATTTTTGCCATATTTATAATTCTTTATTGACTCAAAAATAAGTTTCTATTGATTGCTTTTTTCCATATGTGGGTCATACTTTTTGTTTTTTGAATATCTTATAATTTTTTGTTAAAAGCTGGACATTTTGGAGGCAGGGCCAAGATGGTGGAGTAGTCAGCTGCTTCCGGTGGTCCTTCTTACAACAAAGACCCAAAAAACAAGTGAATCAATTATATATGACAATCTAGGAGCCCTGATCATCAAAGGCAAAGTTAAGGAATGGACTGAGTGGCAGGGGGAGGGAGAGATGGTTTGAAAGCAATGAGGAGTTGCCAGAACTGACCCAGTGAGAACCTGAGCTCTTCAGCCCTGATCAGCTCATGGTGTGCAGTGAGGCAAGCAGCGGTGCTTGGGAGGCATTTTCCACACCGGGAGAGACCCAGCTGCCAAGAGTCTACTTGGCCATCCAGAACCAGTGAGAAGCAGCCCTCGATCAGCGAAAAATAAGTACTTGCATCTGGCCTACAGCACGGATCAAATACACCCCCTTTTGGGAAAAATCTCTCTCCCATTTACCTCCCTGCTCCCTGCTCTGCACTGGGTCTGAGATGTCTTCAGCAATTGCTGAGTACCCTGGGCCCGTCACACTTCCTAAGCCATTCTCCTGACCTTGGAGAGGGAACAAATTAACAAACGGGGGAAAAAATAATCTACCAACTCCCATGATCCAGGAACTCAGGGTAGGCACAGCTCCTTTTCCTAGGCACAGGCATAAGGGTTCCATGGACTTTTAGTGCCTTTCCCCCTGCAGAGACTTGTGTGGGCCCGTTTCAACAATGTAGGGCCTCATTACCACAGTACAACAGGGTATATACCCGAAGTCTAACTTGAACTGTTTCAGCTGTGAAGTGGGAAGTTTGTGACATTTGACACTGCTCTGCCCATTAAGCAGGGTCTTCACCTACCCACGTCAGGGGCCTGAGGACTGGTGGCTCCACCCATGCCACCTAGCCACCTGTGATAGGGGCCCAAGAATAAGAGGTGCCTCCCAGTCCTTACAGCCAACAGCATTGGGTGCTCATAGTCCAGCTGCAAAACTCACTCACCTGTGCACTCTAGGGAACAGGGGCATGCTTTCCTTCCAGACACTCGGGGGCAGCGGTCGGCCCCCTGCCTTGCTCAACATGTGAACCCCTGCTGCAGCTAGATGCCTGTGCCTACACCAATCACCCATGCCTGTCTAGGACTGTAGGTGAGAGCCTTCACCACACACTTGTTGGCTGACTACCTGAACACCTGAGCTGAATCCATTCAGGAGGAGTGGGAGGACTTCTGGGCTCCCATATTTAGTGGCAGTTCTGGCCACCTGGTGGCAGGATGTTGCAGCTTCAGGGGCATCGGTGATCAAGCTAGCTAACACGAGCAGCCTATTTGGGCATATCAAAACAAAACAAGAAGCTAGGACACTGTAAGCAAACATAAAATAAATAAATATAATAACTTATTGATGGCTCAGAGACAACAGTCAATATCAAATCACATAAAGAGTCAGACAGGGATGGCTACAGTAAGCTCCCAAAATAAAGAATGAAGAAATTTTCCGGAGGAAGAGAATTTCTTGGAATTACTGGAGGCAGAATACGAAAGATTAATACACAGAACTATTCAAGAGACCAGGAAGGAAATTAGGTAAAACGCAAACCAAGTAATAGAGGAACTTAAGAAGATTAGAGAAGAGCATAATGACAAATTTAACAGGCTGCAAGAATCTATAGAGAGACAGCAATCAGAAGTCCAGAACATTAACAATAAAATTTCAGAATTAGACAACTCAATAGAAAGTCATAGGAGCAGAATTGAGGCAGTGGAAGTCAGAATTAGGGAGATTGAAGATAAAGCACTTGATGCCAACTTATTTGAGGAAAAATCAGATAAAAGGATTAAAAAATGAAGAAACCCTAAGAATTACGTGGGACTCTATCAAGGCGAATAATCTATGAGTGATTGGAGTACCAGAAGGGGGGGGGGGTACAGAAAATACAGAGAAAATTTTTGAAGATTTGCTGGCAGAAAACTTCCCTGGAATTGTGAAAGATGACAAGATATCTATCTGAACCCCACATAAGATATGTCCCAAAAGAAAGTCACCAATACATATTATAATCATACTTGCCAAAAACAAAGATAAAGACAGAATTTTTAAGAGCAGCTAGGGATAAACAAAAAGTCATCTACAAATAAAGTCAATAAGAATAAGCTCAGACTACTCAGCAGAAACCATGCAGGCAGGAAGGCAATGGGACGACATATATAAAGCCTTGAAGGAAAAAAATTGCCAGCCAAGAATTATAAATCCAGAAAAACTCTCTCTTAAATATGATGATGAAATTAGGGCATTTCCAGATAAACAGAAGCTTATGGAATTTTCAAAATCCAACCAAAATTACAAGAAATATTAAAGGGAGTCCTCCAGTTAGAAATTCAATAACATCAGATAACAACCCAAGAGTACAACACAGGACAGAGCAACCAGATATCAACACAGATAGGGAAGTCACAAAAATAAATCAAAGCTAAAACACTGAAAATAGGGAATCAGAGATGTCAATATGTAAAAGATGACAACATTAAAACAAAAAAGAGGGACAAAAAAATGTAGGCATAGATTTTTCATATGAAGAGGAAGTCAAGGTGATATAAAGAAATAAAAGATTGGTTTAAACTTAGAAAAATAGGGGTAAATATTAAGGTAACCACAAAGGAAACTAACAACCATACAAGTCAAAAGAAAAAAGAAAAAATATATAAAGACTCAGTAAATACAAAATCAACAACAATGAGAAAGATGAAAAGAAAATACATAAAGAAAAACGACTCAGCACAGAAAATTAAGTGGAACAAAGAAACTGTCACAATGCACAAAAAAGGTCATCAAAATGGCAGCAATAAACTTATACCTATCAATAATTACACTTAATGTAAATGGATTAATGCATCAATAAAGAGACAGAGAGTGGGAGAATGGATAAAAAAACATGGTCCGTCTACACGCTGCCTACAAGAGACACACCCTAGACTTAAAGACACAAACAAACTAAAACTCAAAGGATGGAAAAATACATATCAAGCAAACAACACTCAAGAAAGAGCAGCAGTGGCAATATTAATCTCTGACAAAATAGACTTTAAAGTAAAATCCACTACAAAGGATAAGGAAGGACACTACATAATGACTAAAATGTCAGTATACTAGGAGGACATAACCATAATAAATATTTTCGCACCCAACGACATGGCTCCAAAATACGTAAAACAAACTCCAACAGCATTGAAAAGAGAGATAGACAGCTCCATAACAATAGCAGGAGACTTCAACACACCACTTTCGGTGAAGGACAGAACATCTAGAAAGAAGCTCAGTAAGGACATGGAAGATCTAAATGTTACAATCAACCAACTTGATCTCATGGACATATATTGAACACTCCACCAACAGCAGCCAAAAAGACTTTCTTTTCCAACGCATATGGAACATTCTCCAGAATAGACCACATATTAGGCCATAAAGCAAGCCTTAACAGAATCCAAACATCAAACTATTATAAAGCATCTTTTCTGACCATAAAGCCATAAAAGTGGAAACCAGTAACAGAAAAAGCAAGGAAAAAAATCAAACACATGGAAACTAAATAACACCTTGCTCAAAAACTACTGGGTTATAGAAGAAATTAAGGATGGAATAAAGAAATTCACAGAATCAAATGAGAATGAAAACCAATCCTACCAGAAACTTTAGGACACAGCAAAAGCAGTGCTCAGGGGTCAGTTTATACCCATAAATGCACACATCCAAAAAGAAGAAAGGGTCAAAATCAAAACATTAACCCTACAACTTGAACAAGTAGAAAGAGAGCAGCAAAAGAAGCCCTCAGGCACCAGAAGAAAGCAAATAATAAAAATTAGAACAGAATTAAATGAAATAGAGAATAGAAAAACAATTGAGAGAGTTAACAAGACCAAAGGCTGGTTCTTTGAAAAGATCAACAAAATTGATAAACCACTGGCCAAACTGCCAAAAGTAAAACAGGAGCGGAAGCAGATAACCCGTATAAGAAATGAGATGGGTGATATCACAACAGACCCAAATGAAATTAAAAGAATCATAACAGAATACTATGAAAAATTGTACTCTAACAAATTGAAAAACCTAGAAGAGTGGACAAATTTCTATACACTCACTACCTACCTAAACTAACACAACTAAATAAACCTATAACAAAAGGAGAAATAGAAAAGGTAATTTAAAAACTCCCAACAAAAAAAAGCCCTGACCTGGATGGTTTCACTGGAGAATTCTACCAAACTTTCAGAGAAGAGTTAACACCACTACTAATAAAGGTATTTCAGAGCATAGAAAAGGATAGAATACTCCCAAACTCATTCTATGAAGCCAGCATAACCCTCATACCAAAACCAGATAAAGACACCACAAAAAAAGAAAATTACAGACTAATATCCCTTATGTACATAGACACAAAAATCCTCAACAAAATTCTAGCCAATAGAATTCAGCAGCATATCAAAAAAAAAAAAAATTCACCATGATCAAGTGAGGTTTATACCAGGTATGCAGGGATGGTTCAACATTAGAAAAACAATCAATGTAATCTATCATATTAATAAAACAAAAGACAAGAGCAACATGATCTTATAAATCGATGCAGAAAAGTCATTTGACAAAGTCCAACCCTGATTCATGACAAAAATTCTCAGCAAAAATAGGAACAGAAGGAAAATTCCTCCACATAACTAAGGACATTTATACAAAGCCAACAGCCCACATCATCCTAAATGGAGAGAGTTTGAAAGCATTCCCCTTGACAACGGGAACCAGACAAGGATGCCTTTTTTTTTTTTTTTATTGTACTTGAGGTGAAAGCTTACAGAGCAAATAGTTTCTCATGAAATAGTAGTACACATGTTGTTCTATGACATTGGTTAACAACCCCACAACATATTAAGCCTCTAAATTCTCAACCTTTTCTTTTTGATGAAAATACAGATAGCCAAAGATACACCGTTTAAAAAATTTCTACATTAACAGTTCAGTGACATTGACTACGCTCTTCCAACTGTGCTGTTATTCTCACTTAAGATGAAGGCTTACAGAGCAAAATAGTTTCTCATTTAACAGTTACTACACATGTTGCCCTATGACAATGGTTAACAATCTCACAGCACATCAAGAATATCCTTACTCCACCTTGTGTTCTCTATCACCAGGGGACTTCCTTGTCCCCTTCTGTCTTCTGGCCCTTGTCACTGGACTACTGTACCTCTTTAGTCTCATTTGGTTTTTTTTTTTTTTTTTTAACACCATTTCAAAACTTTTTACTTACACATTTAAGTGATATTGACTATGCTCTTCCAATTGTGCTGCCATTCTCGCCCAAGATGAAGGCTTACAGGACAAAACAGCCTCCCATTTAATAGTTACTACAAATGTTGCCCTATAGCAGTGGTCAACAATCTCACAATACATCGACAGTGTCCTTATTCAATTTGTGTTCCTTATCATCAGTTTCCTACTCCCCCTCTGCCTTCTGGCCCTTGTCACCGGACTCCTGTACCTCGTTAGTCCCATTTAGTTTTACTGGGCTGTCCACTCCCAGGCTTAACATCGAACCTCGAAGGTAACTTCACCTCTGAGCTGAAAGGGTGTCTGGGGGCCACACTCTTGAGGTTTCTCTAGTATTCTTTAGGCCAGTAAATCTGGTCTTTTTTTTTTTTTTGGGAGTTAAAATTATGCTCTACATCCTTCTCCAGCTCTGTCCAGAACCCTCTGTTGTGATCCTGGTCAGAGCAGTCAGTGGTGGTAGCCGGGCACCATCTAGCTGTACTGGACTCAGTCCGGTGGAGGCCTTGGTAGCTGTGGACAATTAGTCCTTTGGACTAATCTTTTCGTTGAATCCTGTTCTCTTCATTCTCCCTTGCTCCCGAAGGGATGAGACCAGTGGAGTATCTTAGATGGCTGCTCATAGGCTTTTAAGACCTCAGACACTACTCACCAAGGTAGAATGTAGAGCATTATCTTTATAAGTAGTGTCATGCCAATTGAGCTAGATGTTCCCCGAGACCATGGTCCCCAGAGCCCTCCGTCCAACAACTCAGTCCCTCGGAGGGTTTGGATGTGTCTATAGGGCCTCCATGACCTTTCCTTGTGCAGGTTGTGTTAGTTTCCCCTGTACTGTGTACTATCTCACCTCTCACCCAAGTTACCACTTATCTATTACCTATTTAGTATTCCCCCCCCCCCTCCTATCCCTGGTAACCAACAAGGATTGTTACATTTTGCATGTGAATTTTTTCATGGGTTTTTACAATAGAGGTCTCATACAATATTTGTCCTTTTGTGATTGACTTATTTCACTCAGCATAATGTCCTCCAGTTTCATCCATGTTATGAGATGGTTCACAGATTCATTGTTGTTCTTTCTCGTTGCATAGTACTCCATTGTGTGTATGTACCATAGTTTGTGTATCCATTCATCTGTTGATGGACATCGAGGTTGTTTCCATCGTTTTGCTATTGTGAACAATGCTGCCATGAACATAGGTGTGCATATGTCTATTCGAGTGATGACTCTTATTCCTCTAGGATATATTCCTAGGAGTGGGATTGCTGGATCGAATGGTATGTCTATTTCTAGCTTTCTGAGGAAACGCCATATCATTTTCCAAAATGGTTGTATCATTTTGCATTCCCACCAGCAGTGTATAAGAGTTCCGATCTCCCCGCAGCCCCTCCAACATTTGTTATTTCCAGTATTTTTGATTCGTGCCAGTAATGCCGGGGTGAGATAGTATCTCATTGTGGTTTTAATTTGCATTTCTCTAATGGCTAGTGATCGCGAGCATTTCCTCATGTGTCTGTTGGCCATTTGAATGTCTTCCTTGGTGAAGTGTCTGTTCATTTCATTTGCCCATTTTTTGATAGGATTGTTTGTCTTTTTGTTGTAGAGGTGTTGGATTTTCGTGTAGATTATGGAGATTAGACCTTTGTCTGACTTGTACTGTCCAAAAATGTTTTCCCAGTCTGTAGGTTCTCTTTTGACTCTTTTGGTGAAGTCTTTTGAAGAGCATAGATGTTTGATTTTTAGAAGATACCAGTTATCTAGTTTATCTGTTGGTTTTTTTGTGTTGATGTTTATGGTTTCTATCCTGTTAATGCCATGTATTAAGGCCTGAAGTGTTGGTCCTATTTTTTCTTCTATGAATTTTATAGTTTGAGGCTTTATATTCAGGTCTTTGATCCATCTTGAAGTAGTTTTTGTATATGGTGTGAGGTATGGGTCCTGTTTCATTTTTCTACAAATGGATATGCAGTTTTGCCAGCACCATTTGTTAAAAAGACTGTCTTTTCCCCATTTGATGTATTTTGGGCCCTTGTCAAAGATCAGGTGACCGTAGGTGGATGGATTTACATCTGGGTTCTCAATTCTGTTCCATTAGTCAATGTCTCTGTTGTTGTACCAGTACCAGGCTGTTTTGAGTACTGTAGCTGTATAGTAGATTCTCAAGTCAGGTAGTGTGAGTCCTCCAACTTTATTCTTCTTCTTCAGTAGTGCTTTATTTATTCGGGGTTTCTTCCCTTTCCATATAAAGTTAATAATTAGTTTTTCCATCTCTTTGAAGAATGTTGTTGGTATTTGTATCGGGATTGCATTGTATTTGTAGATTGCTTTAGGTAGAATTGCCATTTTCACAATGTTGAGTCTGCCTATCCATGAGCATGTTATGTTTTTCCATTTATGTAGATCCCTTTGGGTTTCATGCAGCAGTGTTTTGTAGTTTTCTTTGTATAGGTCTTTTACTTTCCTGGTCAGATTTATTCCTAAGTATTTTATCTTTTTAGGGGCTATTGAAAATGGTATTGATTTCCTGATCTCCTTTTCATCGTTCTCTTTACTGGTGTATAGGAATCCAACTGATTTTTGAATGTTTAGCTTGTATCCTGCTACTCTGCTGAATCTTTCTATTAGTTCCAGTAGATTTCTCGTGGAGTCTTTAGGGTTTTCTATGTATAGTATCATATCATCTGCAAACAGGGAGAGTTTAACTTCTTCATTACCAATTTGGATGCCCTTTATTTCTTTCTCTTGCCTTATTGCTCTAGCTAGAACTTCCAGCACAATGTTAAATAGGAGTGGTGGTAAAGGGCATCCTTGTCTTGTTCCTGTTTTCAAGGGGAATGTTTTCAGCCTCTCTCCATTAAGAATGATGTTGGCTGTTGGTTTTGCATAGATGCCCTTTATTATGTTGAGAAATTTCCCTTCTATACCTATTTTATTGAGAGCTTTTATCAGGAATGGGTGTTGGACTTTGTCAAATGCTTTTTCTGCGTCAATTGAGATGATCATGTGATTTTTTTCTTTCCTTTTATTTATGTGGTGGATTATGTTGATGGATTTTCTAATGTTAAACCATCCTTGCATACCTGGTATGAATCCTACTTGGTCGTGGTGTATTATTTTTTTGATATGATACTGAATTCTATTGGCTAGAATTTTGTTCAGAATTTTTGCATGTATATTCATGAGAGATATTGGTCTGTAATTTTCTTTTTTTGTGATGTCTTTGCCTGGTTTTGGTATCAGCGTTATGCTGGCTTCATAGAATGAATTTGGAAGTGTTGCTTCCTCTTCTATGCTCTGAAATAGCTTGAGTAGAACTGGTACAAGCTCTTCTGTAAATGTTTTGTAGAATTCTCCAGTGAAGCCATCTGGGCCGGGGCTTTTTTTGGTTGGGAGTTTTTTCATTAACTTTTCAATCTCTTCTCTTGTTATGGGTCTGTTCAGATATTCAGTATCACTTTGTTGTAGTTTGGGGAGGCCGTATGTTTCTAGAAATTTATCCATTTCCTCTAGGTTTTCAAATTTGTTGGAATATAGTTTTTCATAATATTCTGTTATAATCCTTTTTATTTCGGTTGGGTCTATTGTAATGTCCCCCATTTCATTTCTTATTTGGGTTATTTGTGCCCTCTGCTGTTTTTCTTTTGTCAGTCTGGCCAGTGGTTTATCGATTTTGTTGATTCTTTCAAAGAACCAACTTTTGGTTTTCTTGATTCTTTCTATTGTTTTTCTGTTCTCTGTTTCATTTATTTCTGCTCTGATCTTTACTATTTCCTTTCTTCCAGTGGTTGTAGGCTTTTTTTGTTTTCTATTTGTTTGAGTTCTGTAGTTAATGTTTGATTTTTTTCGCTTTCTTCTTTTTTGATATGTGCATCTATTGCTATAAATTGTCCTCTGAGGACTGCCTTTGCTGTGTCCCAAAGGTTTTGGTATGATGTGTTTTCATTTTCATTTGATTCTAGGAATTTTTTAATTCCATCTCTGATTTCTTCTATTACCCATTGATGTGTAAGCAGATTATTATTCATTTTTCATGTGTTTGATTTTTTTTCCTTGCTCTTTCTAATGTTAATTTCTACCTTGATGGCATTGTGGTCAGAGAAGACACTGTGAATTATCTCAGCATTTTGGATCTTGTTGAGGATTGCTCTGTGGCCTAAGATGTGGTCTATTCTGGAGAACGTTCCATGTGCATTGGAAAAGAATGTGTACTTTGCAGTGGTTGGATGGATTGTTCTATATATGTCTATGAGGTCCAGTTGGCTGATTGTGTCCTTTAGGTCTTCTGTATCTTTGCTGAGTTTCTTTTTAGTTGTTCTGTCCTTTACTGAGAGTGGTGTGTTGAAGTCTCCTACTATTATTGTGGAACTGTCAATTTCTCTTTTCAGTGCTGTTAGAGTTTTTTTTTATGTATTTTGGAGCCCTGTCATTGGGTGCATAGATATTTATTATGGTTATGTCTTCATGATGGATCACCCCGTTAATCATTATATAGTGTCCTTCTTTGTCTTTTATGGTAGATTTTGTTTTAAAGTCTATTTTATCTGAGATTATAATTGCCACTCCTGCTCTTTTTTGATAGTTGTTAGCTTGATATATTTTTTTCCAACCTTTGATTTTTAATAAATTCACATCTTTGTTTCTAAGGTGTGTCTCTTGTAGACAGCAAATTGATGGATCCTGTTTTCTTATCCATTCTGCCACTCTCCGTCTCTTTATGGGTGCATTGAGTCCATTTACGTTCAGTGTAATTATTGATAGATGGAAGTTTGTTGCTGTCATTTTGTAGTGCCTTTTTTTGTGATGCTGAAGTTTTCTTTGTTCTTCTTACTCTCTTTTGCTGAGTTACTTTTGTTTGTGGATTTTGTGTTCATTTCTTTTGTTTTTGTAGGTTTTGTTTTTGTTGAGACTTTATGTGTTTCATCTTTATTTTTATGAGTTGTTTTGTTAACTTTTTTTGTGGTTACCATGAATTTTACCCTTATCTTTATAATTTTGAAGCAGTCTACCCTTACTTGGTATCGCCTTGCCTTCCTCTCCTTTAGAAGGTTCTATACCTATGCCATTTGTTCCCGCTTTCATTGTTTTGATGTTGTTGTCATCCTTTGATTGATTTCTCTGATTCCCTGTTGTATTTCTTTTGTTTTTGGAAAGTCCTCTGTAGTTCAGTTCCTAGAATGGTATCTGGTTCATGTGAACCTGCGTCCTAGGTCCTAGGTCCTGCCTGAGGGCTGAAGCTGTTTGTCCTCAGATTGAAGAACTCCCTTTAATAATTCTTGTAAGTTTGGTTTGACTTTTCCATATTCCTTTAGTTTCTGTTTATCTGGAAATGACCTAATTTCACCATCAAATCTGAATGAGAGTTTTGCAGGATATATTATTCTTGGCTGACAATTTTTTTCTTTCAAGATTTTATATATGTCATCCCATTGCCTTCTTGCCTGCATGGTTTCTGCCGAATAATCTGAGCTTAGTCTTATTGTTTCTCCTCTGTATGTGACTTCTTGTTTTTCACGAGCTGCTCTCAGGATTCCTTGTTTGTCTTTAGTTTTAGTGAGTGTGAATATGATATGTCTTGGTGATTTCTTTTGGGGTCTCTTCTATATGGGGTTCGTTGAGCTTCTTGGATGGCCAGCTTTTCATTTTTCATGATATTGGGAAAGTTTTCTGTCAGCAGTTCGTCAATGATCCTCTATGTATTTTCTGTTTTCTCCCCCTGTTCTGGTATGCCAATCACTCGTAAGTTTTTGCTTTTAATTGTGTCCCACATAACTCTCAGGGTCTCTTCATTTTTCTTTGTTCTTTTTTCTGAGTTCTCCTGAAACAGAGTTGTATCCAAGTGTTTGTCTTCAGTTCCACTGATCCTGTCTTCCATGGTTTCAAATCTATTTCTCAGCCCTTCTATGACACTGTCCATTTCTGAAATCTTGTTGTTTATCTTTTGGATTTCTAATTGTTGTTTTTGTATAATTTCGAGTTGTGAATTTATTTTGGCATTTTGTTCCTGCATCATCTTCCTGAATTCTTCCAATTTTTTGTCTGTATTTTCCATAAATTTGTCTATTTTTTCCTCATGTTTGTCAGCTTTTTGCCTCAGTTCTTGGAAAATTCCGAGTATTAGTGATTTGAGTTCCCTATCAGGTACTTCTAGTGCATTTTCTTCCACAGGAGAGTTATCTGGTGTTTTAATTTGGACACCTATTGGAGCCATCTTGTCTTGTTTTTGTAAATGTTTTGATATTGTTTGCTGTTTCCGGGGCATTCAGTAGATATTTCTCTCATTTATTGATTGTAGATTTTTTTTTTGTTTCGTCCTTGTGGTACAGCTGGGCAGATCTAGCTGAGGAGGAGCCACTGGGACGGGTTGCTTGTGGCACTCACCGCAGCCACCAGGACGGTCGGTAGTCAGTGCTGAGCAGGTTCCAATAGGGCGTGCCTGCGCAGCTTGGTGGTGTGATATCTAGTGCATGGTGCAGGTAGGTAGGGTGCAGCGGGAAGATGGTTATGTGTGAAGCTAAGCTGGATATGGGAGAGAGGAGAGAGGAGCAGGAGCAAAAAGCATACAAACATAAAAGAATGCTAGGGGAGCTTGTCGTTGGAATGTACAGATGAGAGACTATGGGATGGAGGAAACCAGAAGGGGGAAGAGAAAGAAAAGGAAAGAATGAACAAATAAAAATCAGAAAAGTTAAAGAACTGCAAAGTTCCCAGGGATCCCACCGATGCAGCTATGAGGTCTGGGGGAGTCGGTCTCAGTTTTCACAGCACAGCCTGGCCAGAAGGTACAGAGGCATACATCGCCTGGTATTCAGGGATCAGAAAGAGAAGGAAGAGATAGAGAGACGAGAAATTAAGCAATGAAGAAAGACAAAAGGGAAAAAGAGGGAAAAGATGACAAAACTAATCAAAAAAAGAAGAAAAATAAAATTAAAAAAAAAAAAGCAACACCAGCAGTCAGTGCCAACAAATGGGACCCAGACAGCCCCCACTCAGGGGTGCGAATTCCAAGAAGCCGGCAGTCTCGGGGTTAAGAGACTGTGGCCACGGGAAGCAGAGGGGCGAACGAACAAAGGCCCCGGGATCTCACCAGCACGGCAGCCCAGACCTGGAAGCAGCCACATGCCCGAACGCAGCCCCACAGCCCCGCAGGAGAGAGCAAAGATGGCACCCGGAACCAGGCACCCAGGCAAAAGGAGGGGGAGGCGGCAGAAAAAGGTTCACAAGCTGCCAGCAAACGGCTCCTAGAAAGCCACCAGCTCGGGCGCACGGAATCCAAGCACCGGCGCCCCCCAGCCCATGGACCCCGGCCACGGAAAGCAGAGGGGCGAACGAACAAAGGCCCTGGGATCCCACCAGCGCGGCAGCCCAGACCTGGAAGCAGCCACACGCCTGAACCAGCCCCACAGCCACACAGGAGAGAGCAAAGACGGCACTCAGAACCAGGCACCCAGGCAAAAGGAGGGGTAGGCGGCAGAAAAAGCCCCGCCAATGGCCAGAAAACAGCTCTCAGAAAGCCGCCAGCCCGGGCGCGCGGAATCCAAGCACCGGCGCCCAGCCCAGGGACCCCGGCCACGGAAACCAGTGGGGCGAACGAACAAAGGCCCCGGGATCTCACCAGCGCGGCAGCCCAGGCCCGGAAGCAGCCATACGCCCGAACGCAGCCCCACAGATCTGCAGAAGAGAGCAAAGACGGCACTCGGAACCAGGCTCCCAGGCAAAAGGAGGGGGAGGCGGCAGAAAAAACTTCGCCAGCAGTCAGCAAACGGCTCTCAGAAAGCCGCCAGCCCGGGCACGTGGAATCCAAGCACCGGCGCCCCCCAGCCCAGGGACCCTGATCACAGAAAGCAGAGGGGCGAATGAACAAAGGCCCCGGGATCTCACCAGCGCGGCAGCCCAGACCTGGAAGCAGCCATACACCCGAACGCAGCCCCACAGCCCCTCAGAAGAGAGCAAAGACGGCACTCGGAACCAGACTCCCAGGCAGAAGGAGGGGGAGGCGGCAGAAAAAACTTCGCCAGCAGCCAGCAAACGGCTCTCAGAAAGCCGCCAGCCCGGGCGCGCGGTATCCAAGCACCGGCGCCCCCCAGCCCAGGGACCCTGGCCACGGAAAGCAGGGGAGCCCCAGCCGAGGCGGAGAGGGGTGGGGGGTGGGAAAGCACGCACCACAGTTTACCAGTCGTTCTGTCTCCCACCAGATGCTCTGCAAGGCTGCTCTCCCGTTCACTGGTCTCCAATAGGAATCCAAGATGGTGGATCCAAGCTGCGTTAGCTGGTAAGGAATCTCTGCATGAGTCTCTCCTCGCTCTCCATTCTCTTTTAGTATTCTCACTCCGTTTGGTGTTTGGCTGAGTTCTTTATCTCTTCATTTGGTGTTCTAGGGTTTCAGGATTGTTGATTCTCTGTTAGGCTTAGTTTTTCAGATCTTTGCTGTGGAGGGACGGTGTGGTGCTTCTGCCTAGAGCGCCATCTTGCCCCGCCTTTTTCACAAGGATGCCTTTTATCACCACTCTTATGCAATATTGTGCTGGAGGTCCTAGCCAGAGCAATTAGGCTAGAAAAAGAAATAAAGGGCATTTAAATTGGTAGGGAAGAAGTAAAATTATCTGTATTTGCAGATGATATTATCTTATACACAGAAAAGCCCAAAGAATCCACAAGAAAACTACTGGAACTAATGGAAGATTTCAGCAAAGTATCAGGATACAGACTAAACACACAAAAATCAGTTGGATTCCTCTACACAAAAAAGAGAATTTCCAAGAGGAAATCACCAAATCAATACCATTTACAATAGCCCCCGAGAAGATAAAATACTTAGGAATAAATCTAACCAGAGACATAAAAGACCTATGCAATGAAAACTACAAGACACTACTGCTAGAAACCAAAAGAAACCTGCATAAGTGGAAAAACATACCTTGCTCATGGATAGGTAGACTCAACATTGTGAAAATGTCAATTCTACCCAAAGCAGTCTACAGATACAATGCAACCCAGATCCAAATTCCACCGGTATTTTTTAATGAGATGGAGAAACAAATCACAAACTTCATTTGGAAAGGGAAGAGGCCCCAGATATGTGAAGCATTACTGAAGAAGAAGAACAAAGTGGGAGGCCTCACACCACCTGATTTTAAAATATATTATACCGCCACGGTAGTCAAAACAGCCTGGTACTGGTACAACAACAGATACATAGACCAATGGAAAAGAATTGAGAATCCAGACATAAAAATTCATCCACACAGGAGCAGCTGATATTTGACAAAGGCCCAAAGTCCGTTAATTGGGGAAAAGACAGTCTCTTTAACAAATGGTGCTGGCATAACTGGATATCCATGTGCAAAAAACTGAAACAAGATCCATACCTCACACCATGCACAAAAACTAACTCAAAATGGATCAAATACCTAAATATAAAATCGAAAACAATAAAGATCATGGAAGAAAAAATAGGGACAATGCTAGGAGCCCTAATACGTGGCATAAACAGAATATGAACCATAAGTTACAATGAACAAACACCAGAGAAGAAACTAGATAACTGGGAGTCCCTAAAAATCAAACACTTATGCTCATCAAAAGACTTCACCAAAAGAGGAAAAAGACAACCTACAGACTGGGAAAAAATTTTTGGCTACGACAAATCCGATCAGCATCTAATCTCTAAAATCTACAAGACAATGCAAAACCTCAACAACAGAAAGACAAATAACCCAGTTAAAAAACAGGCAAAGGATATGAACAGACATTTCACCAAAGAAGACATTCAGGCAGCTAACAGACACACGAGGAAATACGATCATTAGCCATTAGAGAAATGCAAATCAAAACTACAATGAGATACCATCTCACAACAATGAGGATAGCATTAATCCAAAAAACACAAAATAATAAATGTTGGAGAGGTTGTGGAGAGACTGGAACACTTATACAGTGTTGGTTGGAATGTAAAATGGTACAACCACTTTGGAAATCGATTTGGCACTTCCTTAAAAAGCTAGAAATAGAAGTACCATATGATCCAGCTATCCCACTCCTTGGAATATATCCTAGAGAAATAAGAGCAGTCACATGAATAGATATATGCACACCCATGTTCAGTGCAGCACTGTTCACAATAGCAAAAAGATGGAAACAACCTAGGTGCCCATCAACAGATGAATGGATAAACAAATTATGGTATATTCACACAATGGAATACGATAAATAACAACAATGATTCCGTGAAACATAACAAGAAGGAATCTGGACAGCATTATGCTCAGTGAATTTAGTCAGTCACAAAAGGACAAATATTGTACAAGACCACTGTTATAAGAACTCAATAAAATGTTTAAACACAGAAGAAAACATTCTTTGATGGTGACTAGGGTGTGGAGGGAAGAAGAGGGTTATTCACTATCAGGATAATAGACAAGAATTATCTTAGGTGAAGGGAAGGACAGCACACACTACAGGGGAAGTCAGCACAACTGGGCTAAACCAAAGCTAAGAAGTTTCCTGAATAGAACCAAACACTTCGAGGGACAGAGTAGCAGGGGCGGAGGTCTGGGGACCATGCTTTCAGGGGACATCTAGGTCAATTGGTATAACAATGTTTATTAAGAAAATGTTCTGCATCCTACTTTGGTGAGTGGCATCTGGGGTCTAAAAGCTAGTGAGTGGCCATCTAAGATGCATCAGTTGGTCCCAATCCACCTGGAGTAAAGCAGAATGAAGAAGAGCAAAGACACAAAGAGAGTATTAGCCCAAGAGACAGAAAGGGCCACATAAACCGGAGACTTCATCAGCCTGAGACCAGAAGGACTAGATAGTGCCTGGCTACCACCAATGACCACCCTGACAGGGAACACAACAGAGAGTCCCTGACGGAGCAGGAGAAAAGTGGGGTGCAGAACTCAAATTCTAGTAAAATGTTCTGAGACTGGAGGAACCCCAGAAAGCATGGCCCCTGGACTCTCTGTAAACCCAGAACTAAAACAATTCCCTAGGGCAACTCTTCAGACAAAGATTAGACTCGACTATGGGACATAAAATGATACTTGTGAAGAGTGTGTTTCTTAGCTCAAGTAGCTACATGAGACTAAATGGGCAGTCCCTGTCCGGAGGTGAGATGAGAAGGCAGAGAGGGTCAGGAGCTGGTTGAATGGACATGGGAAATCAGGGGTGGAAAGGAGGAGTGTGCTGTCACAGTACAGGGAGAGCAAGTAGGATCACATAACAGTGTATGCATAAATTTTTGTATGAGAGACTAACTTGAATTATAAACTTTCACTTAAAGTACAATAAATTTTTTTTAAAATAGGAGAAGATAAAAAAAACTGTACATTTTAAATAACATAATGTGGCATCTCTAGAAACCAGATTCTTTCCCCTCCTCAGGGTTTGTTGTTGTTGATGTTTGTTGTTGTTGTTGCTTGTTTGTTTCATAACTTTTCTGAAATAATTCTTTAAAGTCTGAATTCTTTGCTGTGTGTGGCCACTGAAGTCTGTTCAGTCACCTTAGTGTTCAGATAATGATTGGACAGAGATTTCCTTAAATGCCTGGAACCGATAAGTCTCGCAGTCCTTGCCAAGAGGCTCTGTGTGCATGTTGGCGCATGCCTTCAACAACTCTGCCAGGTAGTTTATAACTGTGCTTAGCCTTCACTTTTTGCTTGTGCAGCGTTTCAGTGTCAGCAGAGGTGAGAGTCTGGGATCTTTTTAGGAATATGTCAAAATTTTTCAAAGCCTCTATGGACATCTCAGTTCCAAATTTTTCTTTCTAAGCTTTTTGCTTTGCCTATTGTTTCCCAAACCATTATCCACCATCTCTGGCAGCCAGGAAGCTCATCAATTGCCTCTAACTGTTTTCAACAAAATGCCCAGGAGAAAAGGCATTTCGCATTAGATGAGTTCTTAGTCAGGTCAAATATAAACACCCTTGTAAGTGAAGTCTTCCAGGGAGAAAAACAGTTCAAATAATGACAATTGTCTAGGAATGAAGCTTTGAAGGTGCTCCAACCCCATTCTGCCAACTCCAATGGCTGTCTGGGTGGTTTTCATCATGTTTTTAGGATATTGGTTTTTTTTTAGGCTACCATGGAGCTGGAGAAGAGAAGGTGGGAAGAGGACAAGTACAAACACCACAAAGCTCAATGTCCTTACTGAGATTCAATCATTTTTCTTGAATAAATACTCCCTGTATTGCTGCAAGCTTTTTGTTAATTTCCAGAGTTCTGAAAAAGATGACTCTGATAATTTTTGCCAGTTTTTCATTGCTTTAGGGAGGAGAAAATTTTTGGAGGTCATCATTTTCACTAACTTCATTCTTTGACTCCTTTTTAAAAGACATTTTCACAAGTATCAGGTTTGTTATAAACTTTAATTAAAATTTTAGAATGATTAAAAGTTAATGATGTCTGTTACTGATTTCTGACATTTTTGCATTGTGATCTGAGAACATAATTTATATAATAAATTCATTTTCTTATTTGATGGGAGTTTTTTTCTAAAATGGAATTTTAGAATTAGAAGTAATTGTAGTTACTTAAGCTGAAGTGGAAGCCCTTTGTTTTGTTCCTTGCTAAAAATATTCTTATATATTTGAACTAGCTTTCATGACCTACTCTGGACGTAGACAGTAACGAATGTAATAGAAAATTTCGATGCTGGTTGAGGGTTTTGCAGTGTTCAAAGGCCATCATTTAAATACGGGCTCTGATGTGAAACTGACCTTGATTCAGATTCCAAACTATTATTACTAGCTATGTAACCTTGCACAAGTGACTTAACTTTTCTAAACCTCAGTTTTCTCACCTGTAAAATTAAAGCATATTGTTGTTATTGTTAGAGTTGGTTCAGACTCATAGCGACCCTATGTACAACAGAACAAAACACTGCCTGGTACTGTGCTGTCCTTACAATCGTTGCTATGTTTGAACCCGGTTGTTGCAGCCTCTGTGTCAGTTTATCTCATTGAGGGTCTTCCTCTTTTTCACTGTCCCTCTAGTTTACCAAGCACGATGTCCTTCTCCAGGGACTGGTCCCCCCTGATAACTTGTCCAAAGTATGTGAGACAAAATCTCGCCATCCTCGCTTCTAAGAAGCATTCGTGCTGTACTTCTTGCAAGACAGATTTGTTCTTTCTTCTGGCAGGCCATGGTATATTCAAGATCGTTGGTCAACACCATAATTCAAAGGTATCAATTCTTCTTTGGTCTTCCTTATTCATTGTCCAGGTTTTGCATACATATGAGGTGATTGAAAATACCATGGTTTGGGGCAGGCTCATTTTATTTTATTTTTTATTATGCTTTAGGTGATTTTTTAAATTTATTATTTATTTATTTTTATTTTATTATTATTTTTTTATTATTATTTAGGTAAAATCTCCAGCTCAAGTTAGCTTCTCATACCAAAATGTATACACATATTGTTATGTGACACTAGTTGCAATTCCTATAATGTGACAGCACACTCTCCCTTTCCACCCTGGGTTTCCCATGTCCACCCAGCCAGCTCCTGTCGCTTCCTGCATTCTCATCCTGCCTCCAGACAGAAGCTACTCATTTGGTCCCGTGTACCTGCTTGAACTAAGAAGCACACTATTCACGAGTATTATTATATGTTTTATAGTCCAGTCTAATCTTTGTCTGAAGAGTGGGCTTCAGGAATGTTTTTAGTTCTGGGTTAACAGAGCGTCTGGGGGCCATGGGTTCGGGGGTTCCTCCAGTCTCAGTCAGACCATTAAGTCTGGCCTTTTATATGAATTTGAGTTCTGCATCCCACACTTCCCCTGCTCCATCAGGGACTCTCTGTTGTGTTCCCTATAAGGGCGGTCATTGGTGGTAGCCAGGCACCATCTAGTTCTTCTGGTCTCAGGCTGATGGAGTCTGTGGTTTCTGTGGCCCTTTTGACTCTTGGGCTAATAATTCCCTTGTGTCTTTGGTGTTCTTCATTCTCCTTTGCTCCAAGTGGGTTGGGACCAGTTGATGCATCTTAGATGGCCACTCGAAAGCTTTTAAGACCCCCCCCCCCCCGATGCCACTCACCAAAGTGGGATGCAGAACATTTTCTTCTTAAACTTTGTTCTGCCAATTGACCTAGATGTCCCCCAAAACCATGGTCCCCAGACCCCAGCCCCAGCTACTCTGTCCCTCAAAGCATTTGGTTATGTTCAGGAAACTTCCTAGCTTTTGGTTTAGTCCAGTTGTGCTGACTTCCCCTGTATTGTGTGTTGTCCTTCCCTTCACCTAAGATAATACTTGTCTACTATCTAGTTAGTGAATTCCCCTCTCCCTCCTTCCCCACCCTCATAATCATCAAATAATGTTTTCTTCTGTGTTTAAACCTTTTCTTGAGTTCTTATAATAGTGAGGGTCAGGCTCATATTAGTCCTCAAAGTGACATCTTGGCTTTTTAAAACTTTAAAGAGGTCTTTTGAAGCAGATTTGCCTGATGCAATTCGTTGTTTGATTTCTTGACTGCTGCTTCCATGGGCGTTGATTTCAAATCTAAGTAAAAGGAAATCATGACAACTTCAGTCTTTTCTCCATTTATCATAATGTTGCTTATTGGTCCAGTTGTGAGGATTTTTGTTTTCTTTATGGTGAGGTGTAATCCATACTGAAGGCTGTAGTCTTTGATCTTCATCAGTAAGTGATTCAAGTCTTCTTCACTTTCAGCAGGGAAGTTTGTGTCATCTGCATATTGCAGGTTGTTAATGAGTCTTTCTCCAATCCTGATGTCACGTTCTTCTTCATATACTCTGGCTTCTCGGATTATTTGCTCAGCATACAGATTGAATAAGTATGGTGAAAGGATACAACCCTGATGCACACCTTTTCTGATTTTAAGCCACTCAGTATCCCCTTGTTTTGTTTGAATGACTGCCTCTTGGTCTATGTACAAGTTCCACATGAGCACAATTAAGTGTTCTGGAATTCCCATTCTTTGCAATATTATCCATAAATTGTTATGATCCACACAGTCAAATGCCTTTGCACAGTCAATAAAACACAGGTAAACATGTTTATGGTATTCTCTCCTTTCAACCAAGATCCATCTTACATCAGCAATGATATCCCTTGTTTTACATCCTCTTCTGAATCTGGCTTGAATTTCTGGCAGTTCTCTGTCAATGTACTGCTGAAACCATTGTTTTTTTTTTCATTGTACTTCAGGTGAAGGTTTACAGAGCAAACAGTTTCTCATGAAACAGTAGTACACATATTGTTTTATGATATTGGTTAACAAACCCACAACATGTCAACCCTCTCCCTTCTCGGCCTTTTTTTTTTTTTTTTTTTTTTTTTTTTTTTTTTTGGTGAAAATATACATAGCCAAAGATACACCATTTCAAAAATTTCTACATGCACAGTTCAGTGACATCGACTACGCCCTTCCAGTTGTGCTGCTATTCTCACTTTAGATGAAGGCATATAGAACAAAATAGTTTCTCATTTAACAGTTAGTACACATGTTGCCCTATGACAATGGTTAACAACCTCACAACACATCAACACTATCCTTACTCAACCTTGGGTTCCCTATCACCAGCTTCCCTGTCACCTTCTGCCTTGTTGCCCTTGTCCCTGGACTACTGTACCTCATTAGTCCCATTTGGTTTTATGGGGCTGTCCACTCCCAGGCTGAACGGTGAACCTCGGAGATAACTTCACCACTGAGATAAAAGGGTGTCTGGGGGCCATACTCTCGGGGTTTCTCCAGTCTCCTTTAGGTCAGTAAATCTGGTCTTTTTTTTTTTTTGTGAGTTAGAATTTTGTTCTACATCCTTCTCCAGCTCTGTCCAGAACCCTCTGTTGTGATCCTGGTCAAAGCAGTCAGTGGTGCTAGCCGGGCACCATCTAGCTGTACTGGACTCAGTCCGATGGAGGCCTTGGTAGCTGTGGTTCATTAGTCCTTTGGACTAATCTTCCTAGTATCCTGTTCTCTTCATTCTCCCTTGTTCCCGAAGGGATGAGACCAGTGGAGTATCTTAGATGGCTACTCACAGGCTTTTAAGACCACAGACTCTACTCACCAAGGTAGAATTTAGAACATTGTCTTTATTAACTGTGTTATGCCAACTGAGCTAGATGTTCCTGGAGACCATGGTTCCAACAGCCTTCCACCCAGCAATTCAGTCCCTCAGGGAGTTTGGATGTGTCTATGGAGCTTCCATGACTTTTCCTTGAACAAGTTGTGCTGGTTTCCTCTGTATTGTGTACTGTCTCACCCTTCACCCAAGATACCACTTATCTATTGCCTATTTAGTATTCCCGCCCCACCCCTCCCATCCCTGGTAACCAACAAAGATTGCTACATTTTGTGTGTGAACTTTTTCATGGGTTTTTACAATAGAGGTCTCATACAATATTTGTCCTTTTGTGATTGACTTATTTCACTCAGCATAATGTCCTCCAGTTTCATCCATGTTATGAGATGGTTCACAGATTCATCATTGTTCTTTCTTGTTGCATAGTACTCCATTGTGTGTATGTACCATAGTTTGTTTATCCGTTCATCTGTTGATGGACATCTAGGTTGTTTCCATCGCTTTGCTATTGTGAACAATGCTGCCATGAACATAAGTGCGCATATGTCTAGTCGAGTGATGACTCTTATTTCTCTAGGATATATTCCTAGGATTGGGATTGCTGGATCAAATGGTATGTCTATTTCTAGCTTTCTGAGGAAGCACCATATCATTTTCCAAAATGGTTGTATCATTTTGCATTCCCACCAGCAGTGCATAAGAGTTCCCATCTCCCCGCAGCCCCTCCAACATTTGTTATTTCCAGTGTTTTTGATTCGTGCCAGTAATGCCAGGGTGAGATGGTATCTCATTGTGGTTTTAATTTGCATTTCTCTAATGGCTAGTGATCGCGAGCATTTCCTCATGTGTCTGTTGGCCATTTGAATGTCTTCTTTGGTGAAGTGTCTGTTCATTTCCTTTGCCCATGTTTTAATAGGATTATTTGTCTTTTTGTTGTAGAGGTGTTGGATTTTCTTGTAGATTATGGAGATTAGACCTTTGTCTGACTTGTACTGTCCAAATTTTTTTTCCCAGTCTGTAGGTTCTCTTTTTACTCTTTTGGTGAAGTCTTTTGAAGAGCATAGGTGTTTGATTTTTAGAAGATCCCAGTTATCTAGCTTATCTTTTGGGGTTTGTGCATTGATGGTTATAGTTTGTATCTTGTTAATGCCATGTATTAAGGCCTGTAGTGGTGGTCCTGTTTTTTCTTCTATGAACTTTATAGTTTTAGGCTTTATATTCAGAGCTTTGATCCATTTTGAATCTCTTTTTTTGTTTTGATTTTGTCCCTTTCTTCTTTTTTGATGTGTGCATCTACTGATATAAATTGTCCTCTGAGGACTGCCTTTGCTGTGTCCTAAAGGTTTTGGTATGATGTGTTTTCATTCTCATTTGATTCTAGGAATTTTTTGATTCCATCTCTGATTTCTTCTATTACCCAGTGATGTGTAAGCAGGGTATTATTTGGTTTCCATGTAATTGATTTTTTTTCCTTGTTCTCTCTGTTGTTAATTTCTACCTTGATGGCATTGTGGTCAGAGAAGATACTTTGAATTATCTCAAAGTTTTGGATCTTGTTGAGGATTGCTCTGGGGCCTAAGATGTGGTCTATTCTGGAAAACGTTCCATGGGCATTGGAAAAGAATGTGTACTTTGCAGCTGTTGGGTGGAGTGTTCTCTATATGTCTATGAGGTCAAGTTGGCTGATTGTGCCCTTTAGGTCTTCTGTATCTTTGCTGAGTTTCTTCGAGTTGTTCTGGCCTTTACTGAGAGTGGTGTGTTGAAGTCTCCTATTATTATTGTGGAACTGTCAGTTTCTCTTTTCAGTGCTGTTAGAATTTGTTTTATGTATTTTGGAGCCCTGTCATTGGGTGCGTAGATGTTTATTATGGTTATATCTTCATGATGGATCGTCCCCTTAATCATTATATAGTGTCCTTCTTTGGCTTTTATGGTGGATTTTGTTTTAAAGTCTATTTTATCTGAGATTAGTATTGCCACTCCTGCTCTTTTTTGGAAGTTGTTAGCTTGATATATTTTTTTCCAACCTTTGAGTTTTAATAAAGTCACATCTTTGTTTCTAATGTGTGTCTCTTGTAGACAGCATATCGATGGATCCTGTTTTCTTATCCATTCTGTCACTCTACATCTCTTTATGGGCGCATTGAGTCCATTTACGTTCAGTGTAATTATTGATAGATGTGAGTTTGTTGCTGTCATTTTGTAGTACTTTTTGTTTTTTTGTGGTGCTCACATTTTCTTTGTTCTTACTGTCCTGTGCTGAGTTACTTTTGTTTGTGGATTTTTTTTCATTTCTTTTGTTTTTGTAGGTTTTGTTTTTGCTGAGAGTTTATGTTTTTCCTCTTTATTTTTATGAGTATCTTTGTTAACTTTCTTTGTGGTTACCATGAATTTTACCCTTATCTTTCTAAGTTTGAAGCAGTCTACCATTACTTGGTATCGCCTTGCCTTCCTCTCCATTAGAAGGTTGTATACCTATGCCATTTATTCCCTCTTTTATTGTTTTGATGTTGGTGTCATTTACTGATTAACTGCTCTGATTCCCTGTTATATTTCTTTGGGTTTTGGATAGTCCTCGAGAGTTCATTTCCTAGATTGGTATCTGTCTGGTACGATCCTGCGTCCTAGATTCTGCTTGTGAGCTGAATCTGTTTGTCCTCAGATCGAAGAACACCCCTTAATAATTCTTGTAAGTTTGGTTTGGCTTTTACATATTCCCTTAATTTCCGTTTATCTGGAAATGACCTAATTTCACCATTGTATCTGAACGAGAGTTTTGCAGGATATATTATTCTTGGGTGGCAATTGTTTTCTTTCAAGATTTTATATATGTCATCCCATTGCCTTCTTGTCTGCATGGTTCCTGCCGAATAATCTGAGCTTAGTCTTATTGTGTCTCTTCTGTATGTGACTTTTGTTCTTCACGAGCTGCTCTCAGGATTCTTTGTTTGTCTCTGGTTTTGGCGAGTGTGATTATGATATGCCTTGGTGATTTTCTTTTGGGGTCTCTCCTATATGGGGTTCGTTGAGCTTCTTGGATGGCCAGCTTTTCATCTTTCATGATATTGGGGAAGTTTTCTGTCAGCAGTTCTTCAATGATCCTCTCTGTGTTTTCTGTTTTGTCCCCCTGTTCTGGAATTCCAATCACTCCCAGATTTTTGCTTTTGATTGTATCCCACATAACTCTCAGGGTCTTTTCATTTTTCTTTGTTCTTTTTTCTGAGTTTTCCTGAAACAGAGCTGTATCCAAGTGTTTGTCTTCCATTCCACTGATCCTGTCTTCCACCATTTCAAATCTGCTTCTCAGCCCTTTTATGATACCGTCCATTTCTGAAATCTTGCTGTTTATCTTTTGGATTTCTAATTGTTGTCTTTGTATAATTTCTAGTTGTGAATTTATTTTGGCATTTTGTTCCTGCATTATTTTCCTGAATTCTTCCAATTTTTTGCCTGTATTTTCAATGAATTTGTCTATTTTTTCCCCATTTTTGTCTGTTTTTTGCTTCAGCTCTTGAAGAATTCTGAGTATTAGAGATTTGAATTCCCTATCAAGTAGTTCTAGTGCCTTTTCTTCCATTGGAAAGTCATCTGGTGTTTTATTTTTGATGCCTACTGGAACCATCCTGTCCTGTTTTTCTAAATGTTTTAATATTGTCTGCTGCCTTTGGGGCATTCAGTAGTCATTTTTCTCATTTATTGATTGTAGATTTATTTGTTTCGTCCCCTTTTTTTTTAATTTGGCTATGTCTGAGCAGGCGGGCTGTGTGTTCTTTGTTGTTTGCTCGTCTGTGGACACAATACTTTTCACCGCCTTCTCCAATTGGCAGAGTCAGTCCTGCAGATATGGTATAGCAGGGCAGGTCTAGCTGAAGAGGAGTTACTGGGACAGGTTGTTTATGGCACTTACTACAGCCACCAGGGCGGGTCGGTAATCAGTGCAGGGCAGGTTCCAGTAGGCTGTGCCTGTGCTGCTTGGTGGTGTGATGTTATGTGCACAGTGTAGGTAGGCAGGATGTAGCGGGAAGATTGTTATGTGTGGAGCTAAGATGGATATGGGAGAGAGGAGAGAGGAACAGGAGCCAAAAACATACAAAGAAACAAAAAAGAATGCTAGGGGAGCTTGCCTTTGGAGTGGAGAGATGAGAGACTATGAAACGGAGAAAAACAGAAAGGGAAAGAGGAAGAAAAGAAAAGAAAAGAATGAATAAATAAAAATCGGAAAGGTTAAAGAACAGCACATTTCCCAGGGATCCCACTGGTGCAGCTATGAGGTCTGGGGAAATCACTGTCAGGTGTTGCAAGTACAGCCTGGCTAGAAGGCGTAGAGGTATACAACACCAGGTATTCAGGGAACAGAAAGAGAAGGAAGATGTAGACAAGAAACTGAGTAATGAAGAAAGACAAAAAGGGAAAAAGAGGGAAAAGAAATCAAAACAAATTTAAAAAAAAAGAGAAGTTCCCCCCCAGAAAAAAAAAAAAGTGAAAAACAAAATGCCCTCAGGGATCCCTCTGCACATCTGTGCATGCCGAGGGGGTAGTTTCCAAGCCACGCAGCACCGCCTGGCCAGAACGGACTCCCAACTCAAGAAAAGGAAAAGAAAAGAAACAAACAATTCAAAACAAACAAACGAACAAAAGCCTTGGGATCCCACCAGCACGACAGCCCTGACCGGGAAGCAGCTCCTCTCTCGAACGGAGCTCCACAGCCCCTTAGGAAGAAGCAAAGATGGCGCACGGAGCCAGGTATTTGCGCAAAAGGAGGGGGAGGTAGTGACAGGTAAGGAAGAAATCAAAAGAAGCAGAAAAAAGCAACACCAGCAGCCAATAAATGGCACTCAGAGAGCCGGCCCGTTCGGGTGGGTGGAATCGAAGCAGCCGGTGCTTCCCGGACAAGAGATTGTGGCTGTGGGAAGCAGAGGATGCCAAGTGGTGGTGAAGAAGGGTGGGGGTGGGAAAGCATATATCACAAATTACTGGTTGTTTTGTCTCCCGCTGGAAGCTCTGTGAAGCTGCTTTCTCGTACCCCCTGTTTGCTGGTCTCCGATAGGAGTCCAAGATGGCGGATCCGTGCTGCGTTAGCTGATAGGGAACCTCTGCATGAATCTCTCCTTGCTTTCAGTTCTCTGTCAGTTTTCTCACTCCATTTGGTGCTTGGCTGAGTTCTTTATCTCTTCATTTGATGTTTTCGGGTTTCAGGATTGTTGTATTCTCTGTTCGGCTTAGTTTTCTGGATCTTTGCTGTGGAGGGACGGCGTGTTGCTTCTGCCTAGATCGCCATTTTGCCAGAAGTCTCTGCAACCATTTTTTAATTCTCTTCAGCATAATTTCACTTGCATGTGATGTTAATGATATTGTTCAATAATTTCCACATTCTGTTGGATCACTTTTCTTTGGAATGGGCACAAATGTAAGTCTCTTGCAGTCAGTTGGCCAGGTAGCTGTCTTCCAGTTTTCTTAGCATAGACCAGTGAGCGCTTCCAGCTTTGCATGTTTGTTGAAACATCTCAATTGGTATTCTGTCAATTCCTGGAGCCTTGTTTTTCACCAATGCCTTCAGTGCTGCTTGGACATCTTCCTTCAGTACCATCAGTTCTTGATCATATGCTATCTCCTGAAATGGTTGAACGTCAACCAATTCTTTTTGGTACAGTGACTCTGTATTCCTTCCATCTTCTTTTGATGCTTCCTGCGACTTTCAATGTTTTGCCCATATAATCCTTCAGTATTGCAACTGGAGGCTTAAATTTTTTCTTCAGTTCTTTCAGCTTGAAAAATGCCAAGCACGTTCTTCTCTTTTGGTTTTCTTACTCCACATCTGTCAGGGATTGAATTGTATCCCCCAGAAATATCTGTCAACTTGGCTAGGTCATGATTCCCAGTATTGTATGATTGTCTACCATTTTGTCATCTGATGTAATTTCCCTATGTGTTGTAAATGCTATCACTATGAAGTAATGAGATGGATTAACAGCAGTTATATTGATGAGATCCAGAAGATTAGATAGTGTCTTAAGCCAATCTCTTTTGAGATATAGAGAAGTGAGCAGAGAGACATGGGGACCTCGCACCACGAAGAGCACAGAGCGTCCGTTGGACCTGAGTTTCCTGTGCTGACAAGCTCCAAGACCAAGGGAAGACTGATGCATCACAAGGAACATCCTCTCAGAGCCAAGAGAGAGAGAAAGCTTTCCCCTGGAGCCAGAGCCCTGAATTCGTACTTCTAGCCTACTGGACTGTGAGAGAGTAAACTTCTCTTTGTTAAAGCCATCCACTTGTATTTCTGTTATAGCAGCACTAGATGACTAAGACAACGTCTTTGCACATTTTATTATAATAGTTTACTTTGTCTTCTTGAGCCGCCCTTTGAAATCTTCTGTTCGGGTCTTTTACTTCATCATTTCTTCCATTTGCTTTAGCTACTCTATGTTTATGAGCAACTTTCAGAGTCTCTTCTGACATCCATTGTGGTCTTTTCTTTCTTTCTTCTCTTTTTAATGATCTCTTGCTTTCTTCATGTATGATGTCCTTGACGTCATCCCACAACTCATCTGGTCTTCAGTGATTGGTGTTCAACGGGTCAAATCTATTCTTGAGATGGTCTCTATATTCAGATGGTATATACTCAAGGTTATACTTTGACTCTCAGGGACTTGTTTTAATTTTCTTCAGCTTCAGTTTGAACTTACATATGAGCAATTGATGGTCTGTTCCAGTCGGCCCCTGGCCTTGTTCTGACTGATGATATTGAGCTTCTACATCATCTCTTTCCACAGATGTAGGCGATTTGATTCCTGTGTATTCCATCTGGTGAGGTCCACGTGTATAGTTTCCGTTTATGTCAGTAAACGTATTACATTTTTAAAAGGCTATTGACAGAATTAAATGAAATGATAATTGTCCAGAGTGGCTGGAACAGTGGATATGTGAAGGTTAAATCTAAAAATACATGCACATGGGAAATGTCTCACAAAACTTGATTCCTTTCCCTCTTCCCTTATATACCTATCATACAAAGATTGTAGGAAATTGGACTTAATGTGAAACTAGGATTTCTTCCCTTCCAGAAAATTTGGTAGTTTTTGATAACTAAATCATCTGACTTTCACCTGTTTTGTTGTCATTTGCTTCTCTCTGAGTAAAAGTTAATGACAGCATTTCAGCAACTTGAAAGTTTTAGTTGGTTTAGTTCCAGTTAACTGAGTCTTTACCTTTGATAACTGAGAGTTGACTTTAACTACAGAAAATACTTCATGATCCTCAAATACATAATTTTGAAAGGAAAAGTATTAAGGCTAATCACTGACTCAAGGGTCCATGGGAAATTTTGTATTAGACTATTTTAAGGGACTTGAGAGAGTGGCATCAAGAATTATATTTCTGAAAAAGAAATTCATCCAGTTAAATTTTGTTCAAGTGAACTGAAATTAAGCTTCTCAATTCATTCATTTAGCTTTCCTTGGTTGAATGTGTTTTGTTTTAAAATACCACTATAAGAAGAATAAAAAATCATTAGTCAATTTGGGAGTAACTAGGTACCATTAACAGGTAGTAAGAATTTCCCATTCATTTTCCTTAAATGTGGTCCTGTCTTCAAGGGTTTAACCTTTTCTTAATAGCATCAGTTGGCATTAAGACTGGAAAAATGAATCATTAGTAAAATTCAAGCCACTACATTCTACTTTTAAATCTGTGTTCAACTTTCTACTCTCTTAATCCATTTAAGCTCAACTGTTCATTCCTTTCAGTCCCATCCTCTTCAACTCTTCCTCATGTTTCCCTTCTACATACAAGACAGAAATATAATAGCACTGATTTTATGGAATGTGTAGATATGTATAAATACTTATACTTACTTACAGACATACACATCTTACCCTTGAATGCACACTTTGAGGTCTTCAGAATGTATCCACACATCTCATTTATCACAACAGCTTTTTGAAGTTAGTGTTTTTTATCACCATTATTACCTTCAGAATGGGAAATCTAGATTTTTTTCCACTTTAAGTTTTCTTGCCGCTCTCCACTATTGAGTTAATATTCCATAATTTAAACATAGAAATAAGTTCTGCTCCTTTTGGGGCCATACAATTATTCAAGAGGGGGTTCATGGGCTCTCAACATATTTGACCCTCTTCTTTGGGAACTGCCTTCAAAACTATTCTTATGACTCTCCTTAAAACAAACAAACCAGTTGCCATCAAGCTGATTCCGACTCATAGCCACCCTATAGGACAGAGTAGAAATGCTCCATAGGATTTCCTAGGAGTGGCTGGTGAATTTGAACTGCTGACCTTTTGGTTAGCAGCTGTAGCTCTTAACCACTGTACTACCAGGGGCCCATGACTCTCCTTAGTGGGGCAAAATTTTGATCTTTTGAGAGATGATTTAATTTTTGGAAAGAGCACACAGTCCCCCAAAACCAAGTCTAATGAGTAATGGGAGGGGGGTGTCTTAGTGAGGGTTCTCTAGAGAAATAGAACCAGTGAGATATATATACATATATAAATATATACATCTTACTGGTTCTGTTATATATATAATATATATCCCCATTGCTGTCGAGTCTGACTCATAGCCTCATAGCAACCCAGTTGGACAGGGTAGAATGGCCTCACAGGGTTTCCAAGGCTGTAATCTTTATAGAAGCAAACTGCCACATCTTTCTCCCACAGAACAGCTAGTGGGTTCAAAACACTGACCTATCGGTTAGCAGTGGAGCACTTAACCACTGTGCCACCAGGGCTCCTCTCTCTATATATATGTGTATACACACACACATACACACATACATACAGTGAGAGAGAGATTTACTTCAACCAATTGTTGGGGGCTGGCATGTCCAAAATCCATAGATCAGATGACAGGCTAGAAAGTTTTGTAGGCTTGCATCCCAAAATCCACAGTTCAGGTGACAGACTGGAGACTCCTGAAGGCTTGTGTCCCAAAGTCTGTAGTACAGGTAGACAGGAAAAATGAAGATGAGAGTCTGGGGGAAAAGACCCCCTAGGGAAACTCCCTTTTTGCTCTTAAAGCTTTCAACAGACTGGTTGAGGCCTGCCCATATTATGGAGGGTAATCTGCTTTACTTAAGGCCAACTGATTGAATCACACATAACTACTTTATAACAGCACCTGGACTAGTGTTTGACCAAACAACTGGACACCATAGCCTAGCCAAGTTGACACAAAAATTTGCTATCACAAGGGAGTGGACCAGGTTGGGTAATTCTGGTTTTGTTCAACAACTAGGTGTGGATCTGACAGAATAAGTGTGCTTTTCAGGCATGACTCAGACACTGGCTTTAAAGGCATTTCCCCAAGAGGAATTCCAAAATGTTGTGAAGTGCTGGCAGTGAAGAAGAGGCTACTTTTGAAAGACAAAGTTCATTTGGATGTTTTAAGTGCTGAAAGGTATGTTGGAACAAAGAAGTCTCATTGCTTTTGAGGTAGGCAGTGGTCATTACAGGGTAGGAGACCAACTTGTTGCACCATACATGGGCTATTTTAAGGATCTAGAAACTATTTGTTTTAGACTATTTGTTTAGGCTGGTGAAGAAATGCAAATTTCAATTTCTTCTGTCTCTTTGACTTAGAAAAGAGGAAAGTCAGTCTCAGCCCATAGGATTAAGGAAACAAAGATGGAAAAAAATTAGGGAAGGCAATATACAAAATATAAGAGATTCAAGCCCACTCATCTATAGTTTTTCAAGTTCTTCTGAATCATTCTGCTGTCTATTCTTAAACCTATATACAATTCAGTTTTAGTCAGGGGTGGAAGACATTGATTCAGCCTGTTGTTGACAGCCCTCAGAAGATATCTAGTCCAACTCTTTTCACTTATGCATTCATTTATTCTTTCACTCGTTCATTTATTCCTCAACCATGATTTGAATGCTTATTGCATTCAAGATGATAGTGATACAAATATAAATAAGATATAGTTCCTGGTCTGAAAGAGTTCACAGGCCAGTGGAGGAGCCAGAGATGTAACAGTGCTTTACTAGACAGAGTGGAAAGTGCAAGGATTGAGTTGTGACCAGTGTACAGTGGGGAAACAAAGCAGGGGATAATCACTTTTGCCAAAGTAAGTTAAAAAAATAACTCACAGAGCAGGTGACACCATAACTGATGAAGAAAGTGAGGCCTGGAGAGAGGAAGTGAGCTGCCTAAGGTCTGTGTGGAAGGCCGAACTAGACATCACTTGTCATCATGGTCTTCAGGCTCATACTTCAGCACAGTAATAACAGGTCAGACTTGCCCCCATAAATACCTAAGTAAACTGAAGTATTTACTCAAAAAACTCCACAGAAACAAAATCACATTTTTCTGTGGAACATGAGATGTTAGAAAGATTCAGTGTTCTTTCTACCCATCTCCCTACCCCCAAGCTTATTCTGCTCAGCCAAAACCACCCAAGACAGCCTATATTTGGAGTATTCATGAGCCTCTTTCCAAGTGAGCTGACACCGGGGCTAATGGTCGTCTACAAGAGTGAAGTCTTGGGGTTGGTAAAGGGCTGCATTTCTTAACATCCATTAAAAAAAAAAAAAAAACCCTTGCCGTGGAGTCAATTCTGACTCATAGTGACCCTACAGGACAGAGTAGAACTGCCCCATAGGGTTTCCAAGGAGTGTCTGATGGATTCGAACTGCTGACCTTTTTTGGTTAGCAGCCGAACTCTTAACCACTATGCCATCAGGGTTTCCAGCACCCATAGAGGAGAGCTCAAATCAGCTAGCACAAGTATTGTTCTTGTCTGGGAGACAAGGCGAGTCCACTATGCTGGGGCAGCCTCACCAGGGAGCAGTTTTACTGCACAAAGGGAAGAGAATCTCTTGTCCCCCGTTAACCTGAACTCCTCATTCCCCAAACATGCCACCTTCCTGAAATGTTACTAAAGTTACTTACCTGACCACATTCAAGAGGATTCTTCAATAAGCCTTAATCAGAGGGGTTTTATTTGACAAGGCTTGAGAATTAAGAAAAACAACACACTCAATCTGGTAATCTGTATTTATCATTATCTAATAACAATAAAGACAAAGGTAGGGGATTATTATCTCATCCATTTCCTCAAACATTTTGAGTGTATTTGTGGAATAGGCCCATATCCCTTTTAAAGATATCTATATCAGATGGAATAAGACGGTGGATAATTTATCTATCTAAGAATATGAAATAAATTGGTAGTCTTGGAGATGGAGACAATCATGTTGTTGCTGTTAGCTGCCATCGAGTCACCCCCCAACACATGGCAACCCCATGCACAACAGAATAATATGGTGCTTGATCCTGCACCGTGCCCATAATTGGTTTTGAATCTGACCCTTGTGAAGTTTTCGTTGAATGATTTTCAGAAGTAGATCACCAGGCCTTTCTTCTTAGTCTGCCTTTGTCTAGAAGCTCTACTGAAACCTATTCAGCATCCTGTTGTTGTTGTTGTTAGGTGCTGTCAAGTCGGTTTTGACTCATAGCGACCCTGCGTACAACAGAATGAAACACTGCTTGGTCCTGCGGCATCCTCACAAGTATTGCTATGTTTGAGCCCATTGTTGCAGCTGCTGTGTCAATCCATCTCATTGAGGGTCTTCCTCTTTTTTGAGACCCTCTACTTTATCATGCATAATGTCTGTTATGGATTGAATTGTGTCCCCCAAAAATATGTGTAAACTTGGTTAGGCCACGATTCCCAGTATTGTGTGATGTCCACCATTTTGTCATCTGATTTGATTTTCTTATGTGTTGTGGATCCTCCCTCTATGATGTCAATGAGGTGGGATTAGGGGCAGTTATGTTAATGAGGCAGGACTCAATCTAAAAGATTAGGTTGTGTTTTAAGTCAGTCTCTTTTGAGATATAAAAGAGAGAAGTGAGCAGAGAGACAGGGGGACCTCATTACCACCAAGGCACTCAAAATATGACTGGGGAAGATCTGATTCCTCAAAATAAAGTTGACCTTGAAGACCTGGATGTCGTAAAGCTTTTGGGATCTTCATTTGCTGATGTGGCACAACTCAAAATGAGAAGAAACAGCTCCAAACATCTACTAATAATCAGAACATAGACTCTACAAAGTATGAATCAAGGAAAATTTGAAGTTGTCAAAAATGAAATGGAATGCTTGAAGATCAATATCCTAGGCATTAGTGAGCTGAAATGGACTGGTATTGGCCATTTTAAGTCAGACAATCATATCGTCTCTTATGGTGGGAATAACAAATTGAAGAGAAACATCATCACATTCTTTGTAAAAATATATATATATATTTCAAGATCTATCGTGAAGTACAATGCTGTCAGTGATAGGATGGAGCCCTGGTAGCACAGTGGTTAAGAGCTTGGCTGCTAACCCAAAGCTTGGCAGTTCAAATCCACCAGCAGCTCCTTGGAAACACTATGGGTCAGTTCTACTCTGTCCTATAGGGTTGCAATGAGTTGGAATCGACTCAAAGGCAATGGGTTTGGTTTTGGTTTATAAGGAATACCAGTTAATATGACTATTATCCAAATTTACGCACCAATCACTAATGCCAATGATGAAGAAATTGAAGATTTTTACCAACTTTGGCAGCCTGAAATCGATCAAATGTACAATCAAAATGCATTGATAATTACTGGTGATTAGAATGTGAAAGTTGGAAACAAAGAAGAAGGATTAGTAGTCGGAAAATATGGCCTTGGTGATAGAAAGGACATGATAGAATTTTGCAAAACCAACGACTTATTCATTGAAAATAATTTTTTTCAACAACATAAACAGCAACTATACAGGTAGACCTCACCAGATGGAGTACACAGGAATCAAATCAACTTCATCTGTGGAAAGAGACAATGAAAAAGCTCAATACCATCAGTGAGAACAAGGCCAGGGGCTGACTGTGGAACAGACCATCAATTGCTCATATGCAAGTTCAAGTTGAAGCTGAAAAATTCAGCATCATAGCAACAGGAAAACTTCCATTGACAGACGGGTGGTAGCTACGCATGAGGTGCATTGGCCTGGAATTGAACCTGTGTGGTTCGATTCTAGTGTAGAGGGTGAGAGTTCTACCAATGAACCAATGATACTGACTCTCTAATCAGGATTTAACTTCTTTTGGGTCGCAATTAAAAAGGAAGTGTGTGCGTGTGTGCATGCTTAAATATGCAAATGATATATGCCAGGTGTCTATATTATGTAGCTAGCCAATGAGACGAATATTGTAACACAAAAATCCGTTTTTGTATTCTGTCACGTTAATGGGAATGTTAGCTGCACAAAATGAAAGATTATAATAATGTTTATTGGTACTTTCTTCTCAGGTTATGTTTATTTATTTATTTGGCAAACACTCATATAGAGCTTCCTGTGTGCTTACACTGCTCTAAAAGTTCTAAAGTCATTTATTCCTTACAACCATCTTTTGAGGTAGATACTATTATCCCCATTTTACAGTTATCAAGCAGAATTTTTATAAATTCAAATTTATTAATAAAGAGTAGAAACAGTTTCGTGTTTATCTCCCATCATTATTCAAACAGAATCTGTCCATTTTTTTCTTCCAACAAAAATTATTAGGAAAAAAAAATGATTAGCGCAAATTGCCAGTTTCCATTTTTTCTGGGAAACCAATGCTTATGATATGTCCTTGATCCTGATCTACTTCCCCTTCCTCCTCCCACCCCTTGTCAATGAAAATATATTATTATTGGCTTATTGGAAGAACACAGTAAATACACTGTGATTACTGACTATGTTTCAGGAGCAAAGTGGACTTGGAGGTCCCTGTACTATGACATATCAGACCTGAAAGTTAGTTACAGCTCTCCTTCCCAAGATTTCCACTGCCTTTTTGGCTAATTTTAGTTGTGTGAGGGAGGAAGACTGATGGATCCAATTGCCAAGGCAATTGGACATGCAGCGCCATGCTCATGCTGGAACTGGTGATCACACTTCTGTAGAACCTTGCAACACATTTTGTAATCCCAGCTGGGCCTCCTCTGAGCAGAGACAGCAATTATGTGTAGTGGTTTTCAGATGTAAACAAATGTTCATGGGGGACTGACTTATAATCAGCCAAGCCATTTCATGTATGGCTTGAATCAAATGGGAATGAAGGGCTCTGATCGGGGAAATCAAGCACATTCATTTACTGTCTCAGCAAGTGTTTTTAGAACTTAAGGTACATTTCTCTTTCCCTTTAGAGATATGACTGTATGGTATATTTAAGGCTCAGAAAGCACTTTAGAAAGACAGTGTATCTTAAAAATAACTCTACAGCTCCTTTTATACTTAGCGCAAGTACACCAGTGTGCATATGCCCATTGTTATGGATTGAATTGTGTCCCCCCAAAATATGTGTTGTAAATCCTAGCCTCTATGCCTGTGGTTATAATCCCATTTGGGAATGGGTTGTCTTTGCTATGTAAATGACCAGGATTAGTGCAGGGTGTATCTTGAGTCAATCTCTTTTGAGATATAAAGAGATTAAACAAGCAAGGGAGCAGAGGAGAGATGGGGTAAGATAGATGCCAAGACACACGGAGATCTCCAAGGAACCAGGAAGTGAAGCTGAAGAGTCAAGGACCTTCTTGTAGAGCTGACAGAAGAAACCTTCCCCTAGAGCCAGTGCTCTGAATTTGGACTTCTAGCTTACTAGACTGTGAGAGAATAAATTTCTGTTTGTTAAAGCCATCCACTTGTGGCATTTCTGTTATAGCAGCACTAGATAACTAAGAGACCCATTTTCCATTACTATTATTTCTTCTGACTCAGTGCCATATGTTTGGAAAGGAATATCATAGAAAGTTATGTTTACAAGAACTTTGGTAGTATCATATTGCTGTTTTCCCTCTCCTTTTCCTCTTCTGTCTCTCACTATACTTCAGCAAATGCTTCAAAATGATAGCTGAGAGAATCATTTTTAAAAATCTAGGGAAAAAAAGCTAAAATTTTATAAAGAATGAGTTTAAAAGCAGAATGTCATTTCTTTCAGTCATTGGTTAATGTGAAACCAAAACTGTGACAATGGATGGACAGATGTGGAGAATGTGAGCTACTTAAGACCAAAGGATTCCAGGCCTCCTGATTGGGACAAGTATGCTTGTCCCATTCAAAACTGTGTAAGACCATTCACTCCACTGAAGAGCCATGGGCAGGATCTCAATATAAAAAACAGAGGAAATGCTAGGCACTTTGGGAAACAAGACAATGCACAGGAAAATTTCACATTTCAAATCATTAGGCAAGTAGTCTGAGACTATAGGGAGTGCTCACGGAAAGTTTCCTGGGGGAGTGGGAATTTATGCTGGTCCTTGAAGAGAAAATTTGGGCTCCATGGAGGAGGTAGGAATTGTGCTAGGACTGAAGGAGAGAATTGGAACCTGGCCTTAAGTCCTGATCCCCCTCCCTTTTTTTTGTACATAACCTTGGACACATTTATTTTATTTATTTAACAAGGACTAATATAACACTCCCTGTCAGGCACTGTTCTAAGTGCTTCATAAATATTAACTCATTTAGTCTTTATGAGAATTCTATACAGTAGGCACTATTATTATCCCCATTTTTTACCAAGGAAGGAACTGAGGCACAGAGAGTTCCAGTAACTTGCCCAAGACCACACAGCTAATAAGTAGCAGAACTGGTATTTAAACCTAGGCAGTCTGGATCTAAGTCAATGGAAGTATACACTACACTATGCTGCAAATTGCTCAGGTTTTCTGATGATCAATTTTCCTATTTATTAAAAAAAGAGAGAGAGACAATAATTCCTTTCGGTCTTGCTGTGAAGATAAAATGAGATGAGGTCGGTGAAAATGCCTGGCATGAAAAAGGCACTCAAGACAGGGAGTTTCTTTTTTCCATTCCTCCTTACTTGGCAACTCAGCCTTCACTGCCTCTTGGAATCAATCCTGCCTTGCTACTTTCTTGAATGTGTACTGCCTCTCTGCTTGTAGTTTCTATCCCTGCTTAATTCTGGAGTGTCCATCATGATACTCCGTCTGCTTTTTGAGTACCTTTCTTAGCACAAGTTATGTTCCTGGCCAATTCTGGTCCCCTACAAGTTCCTGGAGCACCCCAAGGAGTAGGCCAGTATAACCCCACCTAGTCTGTAGTTCCACCATCCATTAGTCAGTTTGTGGTACTGTGGTGGCTTGCATGTTACTATGATGTTGGAAGCTATGCCACTGGTATTTCAAATACCAGTAGGGTCATCCATGGTGGACAGGTTTCAGCAGAGCTTCCAGACTAAGACAGACTAGGAACAAAGCCCTGGAGATCATTTACAAAATTTAACCAATGAAAACTCTACGGATTCACAAAAGAATATTGTCCGATATAGTGCTGGACAGTGGAGCTTCCAGACTAAGACAGACTAGGAACAAACGCCTGGAGATCTATTTCCAAAATTTAACCAATGAAAACCCTATGGATCACAAAAGAATATTGTCCGATATAGTGCTGGACAGTGGAGCTTCCAGACTAAGACAGACTAGGAACAAACGCCTGGAGATCTATTTCCAAAATTTAACCAATGAAAACCCTATGGATCACAAAAGAATATTGTCCGATATAGTGCTGGACAGTGGAGCTTCCAGACTAAGACAGACTAGGAACAAACGCCTGGAGATCTATTTCCAAAATTTAACCAATGAAAACCCTATGGATCACAAAAGAATATTGTCCGATATAGTGCTAGGAGATGAGCCCCCTAGGTTGGAAGGCACTCAAAATACACAGTGGCCACAACAATGGACTCGAGCCTACCAACCATTGTGAAGATGGTGCAGGATTGTTCTGCTACACATAGGGTCACCGTGAGTCAGAGCCAACTCCACAGCTCTGTAGTTACTGAGTCATGCCTAGCTGTGTTCAAGACACGACATCCCTAGAGCAACTGGAGACTTCTGTCCACTATAGACACTTATTCACTCAGCAGGTTCTTCATAAGTACCTGTTGATTATGCACCTGGCCCAGTGATAGGTTATGTATGGCACACAAAAAAGGAGGCAGAGGCAAAATAAAACAGAATAAAGAGAGTAGGGAAGACAGTATGAGTATGGGAGATGTATGCTCTATCCAGGGGACCATGCAGATCCTGGCTTTGCTTGGATTTAGTCCCCAGTGGTCCTCAGGCTGTCTCTAGTTGCCCTTTCCCTATTATCCTTCCCCCACCACCAGCACCATTTATCCATCCTCTATCTGCTGGCCTCAGGGTCCAGCTCCCAGAAGCTAAGTAATCTGATAAAAGTAATCTCTGCTAAAGTGCTCATCCAGCTAACAGGTTAATGTGTAATTTGTTCATTTTGAGAGGTTGTTTTGAAGACATTAAGGCATGATGGCAGGAAATTTCAGGTCTCATTGCAGCCTGGAGAGGAAGTGAGTGCCCCACATGACCCAGGCTTTCAGGATTAGCCTCAGTCTAGTTTCTATGGTCATTTGCAAAGTTTCCTCGGTGCCAAAGCCACTGTTTTACGGCTTTTAATATGCCCCCCATAAGTTTTGGATCAAAGATAAAATGCATAATTCTCTTTTTTTGTATCTGTACCCAGGAAGAAAATTCTCATGATCAAAAGGGAAGCTGCGGAATAGGCTGTTTGTACATGACCTGGTAGGTGGCATTCTAAGCGTTTTACATACATGATCTCATTTAATTCTCACCACAGATCCCATGGGGTAGGTCTGATCATTACTCCTAGTTTATAAATAAAGGACTGAGGCACAGAGAGGGTAAGTAACTTGTTCAAGGTCACAATGCTAGTAAATGAACCTAGGCAGTGTGGCTCTAGGGTCTGTGCCCTTAACTACTATACTATACCAATCAGCGCCTGCGGTTCAAGTTCCCCTTTCCTGCATAGCATCAGCAGATAGACCAGACACTGTAAACTGTTCATAGAGACTCACCATCGAGGCATGTGGTCTCATTCCATACCCAGGCTATTGCAGTCATGCCTCCTTTCGGCAGGGCAGAGACACGCTTCTGATCTGGTACACTGATTCAGCACACAGGAGCCTAAGGCACTCTGCGGCTGCTATCGTCTTCCTTCTCATGCTGCATAAGGTTGACAAAGAAATGTCTCTCAAGCCCTCTCCTCCCTCACTCCACCCACCCCAACAGGGGAATGAATGCTTAGACCTGGTGGCTGCACTGAAGATTTTGAAAAGAAACAGTTGAAGTGTGACTAATCCTATTTTCTAAAAGCAAAAGGAAGATTGACTAAATTAACCCTCCCATATAGCCAAGCCAGTCTCTTCTCTGTCCCCAACATGCCCTCTGAATTCTTGCCTGGAAGCCAATGTGCCTCCAAATCTGCAATGCCCTCACCTTTTCTCACCGATGGAGCACTTACTGTGTGCCAAACACTGTATTAAGAGCTTTCAGAACCTCGTGATATTGAATCCAACCATGTATAGTACAAGGAAGAAACTAGAATCATCTTCATTTTATTTACGAGGATATTGAAAGAGACTAAGGAATTTGCTATCAATACATTTTTTTTTAGCTTATTACCCATTCTCTGCATTTGTACATTACCATTCAGTTTGACTTCAGATTCCAAGATTAAGGGTACCCATTCATACTGAACCAAAACAAAACCCATTGCCCCTCCAGTCGATTTCGACTCATGGTGACCCTATAGGACAGAGTAGAACTGCCACCACAGGGTTTCCAAGACTGTAAATCTTTACAAAAGCAGACTGCCACATCTTTCTCCCACAGAGCGGCTGGTGGGTTTGAACCGCTGACCTTAAGGTTAGCAGCCAAGTGGTCAACCACTATGCCACTAGGGCTCCTCATTCATACTGAAATACCACAATATTATGAGTGCAAAATTCAAGAGATGGGACTTATTGTGTCACCATGTTGCATAGGGGTTAGGCCATGTTGTAGCATGACTAAAAGTCAGATATTTGAAAACTCAACAATTGGAATAGCAAGGGTTTCCTGTACTTGCAAACGGAAATCTTTCATATTTATGTTCATTGTTCTTTTTGTAAGGGTAAATCTAATGGAATTATAGAATATTTTCCACTTGATATAGTTTAGTGCCTTGAAGAAGTTTTCAATTTGATCTTGGCCATGCATAAATAATTAAAAGACAATTCAAGTTGGGTGACTTTCTTTTTAAGAATTTAAACATAATGAATTCAGCTTACTCCTTTTAAAATAAACAAAACTGATGTTTTATTCAACAGGTAAATCAAATAAAACACATTTCTGTTCCATATTTTATTTTTTTATTCTTGTGCTTTAAGTGAAAGTTTACAATTCAAGTTAGCCTGTCATACAAAAATTTATACATAGTTTTGTGACCTATTGCTATAAACTGACCCCTGAGCACTGCTTTTGCTGTGTCCCAGAGGTTTTGGTAGGATGTGTTTTCATTCTCGTTTGATTCTATGAATTTCTTTATTCCATCCTTAATTTCTTCCATAACCCAGTAGTTTTTGAGCAAGGTTTGTTCTGTTTTCACATGTTTAATTTTTTTCCTTGCTTTTCTGTTATTGATTTCTACTTTTATGGCTTTATGGTCAGAAAATATGCTTTGTAATATTTTGATGCTTCAGATTCTGTTAAGGCTTGCTTTATGGCCTAATATGTGGTCTATTCTGGAGAATGGTACATGTGTGTTGGAAAAGAAAATACTCTTGGCTGCTGTTGGGTGGAGTGGTCGGTATACATCCAGGAGATCAAGTTGGTTGATTGTATCATTTAGATCTTCCAAGTCTTTATTGAGCTTCTTTCTGGATGTTCTGTCCTTCACTGAAAGTGGTGTGTTGAAGTTTCCTACTGCTATTGTGGAGCTGTCTGTCTCTCTTTTCAGTGCTGTTAGTGTTTGTTTTATGTATTTTGAAGCCCTGTCACTGGGTGCATAAATATTTATTATAGTTATGTCCTCCTGGTGTAATGATCCTTTAATCATTATATAGTGTCCTTCTTTATCCTTTGTGCTGGATTTTACTTTAAAGTCTATTTTGTAAGAGATTAATATTGCCACTCCTGCTCTTTTTTGAGTGTTGTTTGCTTGATATATTTTTTTCCCATCCTTTGAGTTTTAGTTTGTTTGTGTCTTTAAGTCTAAAGTGTGTCTCTTGTAGGCAGCATATAGACAGACCATGTTTTTTTATCCATTCTGCCACTCTCTGTCTCTTTATTGGTGCATTTAGTCCATTTACATTCAGCGTAATTTTGATAGGTATGACTTTAGTGCTGTCATTTTATGTCTTTTTATGTGTGTTGTTGACAGTTTCTTTGTTCCAATTAGTTTTCTGTTCTGAGTCGTTTTTCTCTATGTATTTCTTTCCATCTTTTTCATTGTTGTTGATTTTGTATTTGCTGAGCCTTTATATTTTTCTTGTTTTTTATTTTGATGTGTAGGATTGTTAGTTTTCTTTGTAGTTACCTTAATATTTACCCTTATTTTTCTAAGTTTAAACCAATCTTTTACTTCTTTATTTCACCTAGACTTCCTCTCCATAGAAAAGATCTATCATTACATTATTCAGTCTCTCTTTTTTGTTTTACTGTTGCCATCTTTTACATATTGACATCTCTGTTTCCCTATTTTCAGCGTTTTAGCTTTGATTTACTTTTGTGACTTCTCTGTCTGGGTTGATATCTTGTTGCTCTGTCCTGTGTTCTAGTCTTGGGTTGTTATCTGATGTTACTGATTTTCTAATCAGAGGACTCCCTTTAGTATTTCTTGTAATTTTGGTTTGGTTTTTGAAAATTCCCTAAACTTCTGTTTACCTGGAAATGCCCTAATTTTGCCATCATATTTGAGAGACAGTTTTGCTGGATATATAATTCTTGGCTGGCAATTTTTTTCCTTCAAGACTTTATATATGTCATCCCATTGCCTTCTTGCCTGTCTGGTTTCTGCTGAGTAGTCCAAGCTTAGTCTTATTGAGTATCCTTTGTAGATGACTTTTCATTTATCCCTGACCACTCTTAAAACTCTCTGTAGTTTTGGCAATTTTCATTATAATATGTCTTGATGACTTTCTTTTAGGACCTACCTTCTGTGGGGTTCGATGAGCATCGTGGATAGATATCTTCTCTTCTTTCATGATATCAAGGAAGTTTTCTGTCAACAAATCTTCCACAATTTTCTCTGTATTTTCTATTATCCGCCTCTCCTCCCCTTCTGGTACTCCAATCACTCGTAGGTTATTTCTGTTGATAGAGTCCCACATAATTCTTACAGTTTCTTTATTTTGTTAAAATTCTTTTATCTGATTTTTCCTCAGATAAGTGGGTGTCAAGTGCTTTATCTTCAGAGTCACTGATTCTGACTTCTAGTGCCTCAATTCTCCTCCTATGACTTTCTATTGAGTTGTCTAATTCTAAAGTTTTATTGTTAATCTTCTGGATTTCTGATTGGTGTCTCTCTGTGGATTCTTGCAGCCTATTAAATTTATCACTATGCTCCTAAATAACCTTCTTAATTTCCTCTATTGCTTTGTCTGCGTTTTCTTTGGATTTTTCTGCATTTTGCCGGATCTCCTTCCTGATCTCTTGAAGTGTTCTGTATATTACTCTTTGGTATTCTGCCTCTGGTAATTCCAAGAAATTTTCTTCCCCTGGAGAATTTATTGATTCTTTATTTTGGGAGCTTGCTGAAGCCATCATATTCTTCCTCTTTATGTGATTTGATATTAACTGTTTTCTCTGAGCCATCAATAAGTTATTATAATTTATTTATTTTATATTTGCTTACTGTGCCCTAGCTTCTTGTTTTATTTTGTTTTGATATGCCCAAATACGCTGCTTGTGTGAGCTAGTTTGATTCTTGGCATCTTTAAAGCTCTAAGGTCCTGCCACCAGGTGGGTAAATCTGTTACTAAGTATGGGAGCCCAGGAGTCTGTTAACTTTTCTTGTATGGATTCAGCTCAGGTGTCCAGGTAGTTGGTCACCAAGTGTGTGGTGCAGGCTCTCACCTACAGTCTGAGACAGCCATGGGTGATTGGTGTGGGCAAAGGTAACTGGCTGCCGTAGTGGGTCACATGCTGAACAAGTCAGGGGGCTGACGGCTGCTCCTGAGTGTCTGGGAGGAAAGCGTGTCCCTGTTCCCTACAGCAGGTAGGTGGGTGGATTTTGCAGTCAGACTATGATTACCCAATGCTGTTGGCTATAAGGACTGGGGGACACCACTTATTCTTGGACCCCTATCATGGGTGGCTAGGTGGCGTGGGTGGAGGCCCCTGATGTGGGCAGATGAGGAATCTGCTTAATGGGCAGAGCAGTGTCAAATGTCACAAACCTGCCACTTCACAGCTGAAACAGTTAAAGTTAGACCTCAGGTATATACTATGTTGTACTTTGGTAATGAGGGCCAAGCTGTTGAAATGGGCCCACACAAGTCTATGCAGGGGTGAAAGGCATTCAAAGTCGGTGGACCTCTTATGCCTGTGCCTAGGCAGAGGAGCTGTGCTAACCCTGAGTTCCTGGCTTAGGGGAGCCGACAGCTTATTTTTTCCCGTTTGTGTATTTGTTCGCTCTCCAAGGCCGGGAGAATGGCTCAGGGCATGTGACGGGTCCTACTTCTGGCCCAGAGAACTCAGCAATAGCTGAAGCTGGCCTGGGACCCAGTGCAGAATGGGAGAATGGGGAGGGGGTAGGTAAATGGGGGAGAGGTTTTTCCCAAATGGGGCGTTTTTTGATTCACGCAGTAGGCCAGACGCAAGTACTTATCTTTATCCGCTTGACTGCTGCTCTCACTTGTTCTGGATGGCCAAGTAAACTCTCTGCCTCTGGGTCTCTCCGTATGTGGAAAACACCTCCCAAGAACCACTGCTTGCCTCACCGTGCATGTGAGCTGATCTAGCCTGACAGGCACTGCCTCCCACTGGGTCAGGTCTGGCAACTCCTTGCTGCTTCTGAAACCTCTTTTCCTCTCCCCGTCACTCAGTCTGATTCCTCAGCTTTGCCTTTGATGTTCAGGGCTCCCAGATCATCATATACAATCGATTCACTTGTTTTTTCAGGTCTTTGTTGTAAGAGGGACCACAGGAAGCGTCTGACTACTCTGCCATCTTGGCCCCACCTTCTCTGTTTCATATTTTAACCATTCCAATAACAGAGGCACAAAAAGAGATAAGGAGAAGAAAAGAGGGGAAAAAAGAGTGGAGGAAAGTGGGGGCAAGACAGAAGAGGAAAAGAAAGATAACTGGAATAGGCAGAAATGGAGAAAGAGACAAAGGACCAGAGAAATATTAGTAGAAGGAAAAAATCAAATGTTGAGAGATGCAGGGGAAGAGAAGAAGAAATGAAAGGTGAGAGAAATAAAAGCAGTTTATTTGAAATAGAGGCCTATGTCTTACAAATTTTTTTTTCTAATTTATAGGAATTTATTAGACACTTTGTGAAAAGAATAACAAAAACAATACCCCAACTATTAACTTTTTCTTTCAACCTAAATACAAATCTTTGGGCTATCCTGATCATTATCCTTTGGAATACACATAGATGCAAAGTGAAGAAAATAATTTTGCATTCTAACCTTTTATTAATGTTTTTCCTATACAATTTTTGGAGCCCTGGTGGCACAGTGGTTAAGAGCTTGGCTGCTAACCAAAAGGTCAGCAGTTTGAATCCACCAGCTGCTCCTTGGAAACCCTGTAGGGCAGTTCTACTCTGTCCTATAGGGTCACTATGAGTTGGAATCGACTCAATAGCAATGGGATTTTTTTACAGTTTTCAAATAATTTCATTGCCTTACTATATCACATAGCTTAATCATTCCTCTATTGTTGGATATTCAGTTTTTTAAAATTGTACTTTAGGTGAAAGTTTACAGCTCGAATTAATCTCTCATACAAAAATTTATACACACATTTTTATGTGACCCTAGTTGCTCTCCCTATACTGTGACAGCACACTCCTCCTTTCCATCCTGGATTTCCCGTGTCCATCCATCCAGCTCCTGTCCCTTCCTGCCATCTCATCCTGCCTCTGGAGAGGAGCCACTCATTTGGTCTTGAACTAAGAAGCACACTCTTCACAAGTATTATTTTATATTTTATAGTCCAGTCTAATCTTTGTCTGAATAGTGGGCTTCAGGAATGGTTTTAGTTCTGAGTTAACAGAGCCTCTGGGAGCCACGGCTTCAGGGGTCCCTCCAGTCTCAGTCAGACCATTAAGTCTGGTCTTTTTATGTGAGTTTGAGTTCTGCACCCCACTTTTCTCCCACTCTGTCAGGATTCTGTTGTGTTCCTATTAGGACGGTCATTGGTGGTAGCCAGGCACCATCTAGTTCTTTTGGTCTTAGGCTGATGGAGTCTCTGGTTTATGTGGCCCTTTTGCCTCTTGGGCTAATATTTTCCTTGTGTCTTTAGTGTTCTTCATTCTCCTTTGCTCCAAGTGGGTTGGGACCAATTGATGTACCACAGATGGTCGCTCGCAAGCTTTTAAGATCCCAGAGGTCACTAGCCAAAGTGGGATGCAGAATATTTTCTTAATAAACTTTGTTATGCAAATTGATATTCAGGTCATTTTAAGGCTTTTGATATTCAAACTAAGGCGTTTTTTTTTTCTTTTGTTATCTCCTTAGGATTGGGATCCCTGATACAAGGGCTATGAAAATTTTTATGATTCTTGACACAGTTTGCAATACCATCAACAACTTGAATGAGTCCTAGTTCTTTCAGAGCCTGTATAGTATTGGGTTTTGTAAAGTGCCTTTATTTTTGGCAATATTTAACCCTTTGGTGAGCCAATTATTTTCTGCTTTGAATTTTTTGTTGATACCATGTGTTTTTATTAATGGAAGTATGCTGAATCATTGAGTGTGTCTGAATTTTGGTAGGTAGTATTTTTTTCTTACCCCCTCCCACAAGCCTACCTGTGATGGTTAAGATTGTGTGTCAACTTGGCTGGGCCATGATTCTCCGTGTTTTAATGTAATCGCTCCCGTGATTGAATATACTGTGAGTAGCCAATCAGATGAAAGGGAGTCTCCTTGGGGGTGTGGCCCGCATCTGTATATAAGCAGATGTTCTGGCTTTTTGCTCTCTCTGGATCCTGCGGCTGCTTCCTGTCATCTCATCTCCCATTCTTGGGACTTGAGGTGTCAGCTTATCTGCCGAACCTGGGATTCATCGATCTGCACAGCCTGTGAGTGGGAGCCCTGCTCGCGGACCTTCCGATCTTGGGCTTGCCAGCTTCTGCAGCTGTGTGACTTGGGAGAGGCCTCTACCTTGATCCACGGACTTGGGACGTTCTAGCCTCTACAATCACATGAGCTGTTTCCTTGATATAATCTCTCCCTATATATATATTTATACACTTTACTGGTTTTGCTTCTCTAGAGAACCCAGCCTATGACACTACCCTAAGTGTTTAGTGGTACATATGAAGTACCACTAATTATACCCGAGTCCCCACTGGGGTCTATTGGTACATATGTATAACAAATAAATATTTTCAAAATTTCTATTTTTCCTACAAAAAATTCAGACAACTCATATGATACCCTGTAAAAACCGTAATTTGTGGCACTTGCCCATTTCTTCAGTTTCAAACAGTCATAAAGGCCCCTGCCTTGTAACAGCACTCAATGTCGATGGTACAGCACCTTCCCAATAAATCCCAGAGGCTGAAAAAGTTCACGGTCACTATATGCACCACGGGGCATGAAAGGATTTTAATTAGTATCAAGCCATAACTAATTAGTCAATCCTAATTAGTATATGTTATAGAACGTTTTCCACTTGACATAGTTTAGGGCCTCAAAGAAACTTTTGATTTGGCCTTGGTCCATAAATAATTAAAATTATTTTTATTATTATATTATTATTTAAATAATTATTATTTAAAATTCAAGAGATGGTAATTATTATGTCACAATGTTGCATGGGGGCGTTACTAATTAGTTGATACTAATTAACCAATACTAATTATTCGAATGGGTTCTGATTCATAGTGACTCTATTTACAACAGAACAAAACAGTTCCTTATTCATTAGCCAGCTTCCGCATGCTTATGAGGCAACTGAAAATATCATGGCTTTAGTCAGGCACACCTTAGTTCTCAAAGTGACATCTTTGCTTTTTAACACTTTGTAGTTGTTGTTAGGTGTCATCGAGTTGGTTCCAACTCATAGTCACCATATGTACAACAGAACGAAACATTGCCTGGTCCTGCACCATCCTCAAAATTGTTGCTATGTTTGAGCCCACTGTTGCAGCCAGTGTGTCAATCCATCTTGTTGAGGGTCTTCCTATTTTTTGTTGATCCTCTATTTTACCAAGCATGATGTCCTTCTCCAGGGACTGGTCTCTCTTGATAACATGTCCAAAGTACACAAGACAAAGTCTTGCCATCTTCCCTTCTAAGGAGATTCAGTTTGTACTTCTTCCAAAACAGATTTGTTCGTTCTTCTGGCAGTCCATGGTATATTCAAGATTCTTCATCAACACCATAATTCAAAGGCATCAATTCTTTTTTGGTCTTCCTTATTCATTGTCCAGATTTCACATGCATATGAGGCAATGAAAATACCATGGCTTGGGTCAGGTGCACCTTAGGCCTTAAGGTGACATCTTTGCTTTTTAACACTTTAAAGAGGTCTTTTGCAACAGATTTGCCCAATGCAATACGTATTTTGATTTCTTGACTGCTGCTTTTATGGGTGTTGATTGTGAATCTAAGTAAAATGAAATCTTTGACAATGTCAATCTTTTCTCCATTTATCATGATGTTGCTTATTGGGCCAGTTGTGAGGATTTTGTTTTCTTTATGTTGAGGTGTAATCCATACTGAAGGCTGTGGTCTTTGATCTTCATCAGTAAGTGCTTCAAGTCCTCTTCACTTTCAGCAAGCAAGGTTGTGTCATTTGCTTATCGCAGGTTGTTAATGAGTCTTCCTCCAATTCTGATGCCATATTCTTCTTCATATAGTCTGGGTTCTTGGATTATTTGATCAGCATACAGATTGTGTAAGTATGGTGAAAGGATACAACCCCGACGCACACCTTTCTTGACTTTAAACCACTCAGTATCCCCTTGTTCTGTTTAAACAACTGCCTCTTGGTCTATGTACAGGTTCTATGTAAGCACAATTAAGGGTTCTTGAATTCCCATTGTTTGCAATATTATCTAATAATTTGTTGTGATCCACACAGTCGAATGCCTTTGCATAGTCAATAAAACACAGGTAAACATCTCTCTGGTATCCTCTGCTTTTAGCCAGGATCCATCTGATAGCAGCAATGATATCCCTGGTTCCACATCCTCTTTTGAATCCGACTTGAATTTCTGGCAGTTCCCTGTTGATATACTGCTGCAGCCCCTTTTGAATGATCTTTAGCAAAATTTTACTTACATGTGATATTAATGATATTGTTTGATAATTTCCACATTTGTTTGGATCACCTTTCTTGGGAATAGGCATAAATATGGATCTCTTCCAGTTGGTTGGCCAGGTAGCTGTCTTCCAAATTTCTTGGCATAGACCAGTGAGCACTTCCAGTGCTGTATCTATTTGCTGAAACACCTAAATTGGTATTCTGTCAATTCCTAGAGCCTTGTTTTTCACCAATGCCTTCAGCACAGGCTGGACTTCTTCGTTCAATACCATTGGTTCTTGATCATATGCTACCTCCTGAAATGGTTGAATGTCGACCAATTCTTTTTGATACAGTGACTCTATATTTCTTCCATCTTCTTTTGATGCTTTCTGCGTTGTTCAATATTTTGCCCATAGAATCCCTCGATATTGTAACTTGAGGCTTGAATTTTTTCTTCAGTTCTTTCAGCTTGAGAAATGTCGAGCGTGTTCTTCCCTTATTGTTTTCTAACTCCAGTCTTTGCACATTTAATTGTAATACTTTACCTTCTTTACCTGAAATCTTCTGTTCTGCTCTTTTATGTGATCATTTCTTCCATTCACTTTAGCTACTCTATGTTCAAGAGCAAGTTTCAGATCCTCTTCTGACATCCATTTTGGTATTTTCTTTCTTTTAAATAACCTTTTGCTTTATTCATATATGATGACATTGATGTTATCCCACAACATGTATGGTCTTCAGTCATTAGTGTTTAATGAGTCAAATCCATTCTTGAGACGGTGTCTAAATTCAGGTGGGATATACTCAAGGTAATACTTTGGCTCTCATGGACTTGTTTTAATTTTGTTCAGGTTCAACTTGAACTTGCATAGGAGCAATTGATGGTCTGTTCTGCAGTCAGTCCCTGGCCTTGTTCTGACTGATGATATTGAGCTTCTCCATCATCTGTTTCCACAGATGTATTCGATTTGATTTCTATGTATTCCATCTGGCAAGGTCCAAGTTTATATTCGTCATTTATGTTGTGAAAATAGGTGTTTCCTTTGAATAAGTCATTGGTCTTTCAAAATTCTATCATGCTATCTCCAGAGTCCCTTGTATCAACAAGGCCATATTTTCCAACTACCAATCCTTCTTCTTTGTTTCCTACTTTTGCATTCCAATCACCAGTAATTATCAATGCATCTTGATTGCATGTTTGATCAATTTCAGACATCAGTAATTATCAATGCATCTTGATTGAATGTTTGATCAATTTTAGACTGCAGAAGTTGGTAAAGATCTTCAATTTCTTCATCTTTGCATTAGTGATTCATTTGTAAATTTGAATAATAGTGGTAGTAACTGGTCTTCCTCGTAGGCGTATGGATATTATTCTATCACTGACATCATTATATTTTAGAATGGATCTTCAAATGTTCCTTTTGATGATGAATGCAATGCCTTTCCTCTTCAATTTGTCATTTCCAGCATAGTAGGCTATAAGATTGTCCAATTCAAAATGGCCAATACCAGGCCATTTCAGCTCACTAATGCCTAAGATATCAATCTTCAAGCATTCCATTTCATTAGAAAAAATTTTTTTATTGTGTGTTAGGTGAAAGTTTACAGAGCAAATTATTTTCCCATTCAATAGTTTGTACATAATGTGTTCCATGACATTGGTTTCATTCCCCACAATGTGTCAGCACTCTCCCTATTTCCATCCTATGTTGCCCGTTTCCTTTCGTACAGATTTTCTACCCCTTCCTGCCTTCTCCTCTCTGCTTTTGGGAAATGTTGCCCTTTTGATCTCGTATAATTCATTGTTCTAAGTGGCATGTTCCTCTCAGTGTTATTGTTTATTTTATGGGCCCGTTGGAGCCCTGGTAGTGCAATGGTTAAGAGCTTGGCTGCTAACCAAAAGGTCAGCACTTTGAATCAACCAGCTTCTCTTTGGAAACTCTATGGGGCAGTTCTCCCCTGTCCTATAGGGTCTCTATGAGTCAGAATCAACTTGATGGCAACGGGTTTTTTTTGTTTGTTTGTTTTATGGGCCTGTCTATGGTTTGGCTGAAAGGTGGCCTCTGGGAATGGCTTCAGTTCCAGTTCAGAAGGGTGTCTTAGGGCTATAGTCTCGGGGATTCCTCCAGTCTCCATCAGATCATTAAGTCTGGTCTTTTTTGTGAATTTGATCATTTGTTTTACAATTTTTCTCCCGTTCCTCTGCTACCCAGTCAGAGGTTCGTAGTTGTAGCCATGCACTATCTAGTTCTTCTGGTCTTGGGGTCATGTAGGCTGTGGTTTATGTGGTCCATTAGTCCTTCAGACTAATTACTCCCTGATTCTTTGGTTTTCTTCACTCTTCTTTGTTCCAGAGGGAACAGACCAATAGTTAGTTGTATCTTAGATGGCCACTCTCCATTTCATTTCTGACAGCTTCCAATTTTCCTTGATTCATACTTCATACATTCCACTTTCTGATTATTAACGCATGTTTGCAGCTGTTTCTTCTCATTTCGAGTCATGCTACATCAGTAAATGAAGGTCCCGAAAACTTGACTCCATCCACGTCACTAAGGTTGACTCTACTTTAAGGAGACAGCTCTTCCCGGGTCATATTTTCAGTGTCTTCCAACCTGAGGGGCTCCTCTTCAGGTACTATATCAGACAATGTTCCACTGCTATTCATAAAGTTTTCACTGGCCAATTTTTTCAGAAGTTGATGGCCAGGTCCTTCTTCCCAGCCTCTGTTAGTCTGGAAGCCCTGCTGAAACCTGTCCACCATGCAGGTGCGGATTAACCAGTAAGCAAGGTATGCACAGGCTTACAGTAAGCAAGGTAAGCACGGGCTTAATTGTGTTTACTTACTAATCTGTAGTGCACAATTTCACATTGTGCACTACAGATTAGTAAGCACAAGCAAGCCCGTACTTACCTTGCTTATTAGGTAATCCGTCCCTGCCACCATGGGTGTCCCTGCTGGTGTTTGAAATACCGGTGACATAGCTTTCAGCATCACAGCGACACAGTAGCCACCACAGTATGACAAACTGACAGACAAGTGGTAGTTAATCCCCACAGTTGAGTTAAATATTCTCATCTGTTCCTTCTAGTTCTTTTGGTATTTCTTTAACTATTTAACTTTTTAGTTCAAGTAGAAAGAATCATATTGTATGATAAGAGATAAAGGCTTATGTTAATTTCTCTCTATATTTATGATCCCAGGTGAATTTATTAAATAATGAGTGTTGTCTTTATTTTGTTATGATTTGTTCATCAAGCATTCAATCTTAAACTTACTAGGGCCTTTTTCTGGTCCCACTATCTTGTTTACTAGTCCAAATTTCTGATTGGCACCAGAATTCTTTCATTTTAACTGTTGTTGGTAGTTTCCATTTGGCTCCGACTCATGGCGACCCGGTGTATAACAGAACAACACTTTGCCCGGTCCTGTGCCATTCTTACAATCTTTGGTATGTCTGAGCCATTGTTGCCGCCACCACGTCAATCCATCTCATGGAGGATTTCCCTCGTTTTTGCTGATCCTCTACTAGTGATAACTTATAACACATTCTTATATTTGAGAGCCCTTTTAGACTTTTGTTTCTCTAGGATAGTGACGTGTAATTGTTACTCCAAGTTAATTTTGTGTCATTTTAGAGATAATCGATATCTTCATTAGAATTGTCTACATCTATAAATCTTCACACTATTAGTCTTCCCATTCAGAAAGATGGTATTACTTTCCATTTATTCCAGTTTGTGTTTATTTTTGCCATTTAGGTTTTATATTATTTCTTTGTCTCACAGCTCTTGTGCGTGTTCACTTATTTCCAAATATTGTAATGTTTTTGCCTTATTCTATATGTATTATTTTTTCTCCTTTTTATTGCTTTATTAATAGGTATTTTATTGGCTTTCAAAGACTTCATCTTGTGTTTTATGACTTTTTGCTGAACTCTAGTTATCTCTAATCTCTCTTGGATAATTCCGTGGATTTTCTAGGTATATAATAATGTTATCTATAAATCTTCTATTTTTATTTCTTCCCGACCAAAATTTACTTCTAATTTATTTCCATACCTTATTCACAAACAAGGATTTCTCATAAACACTAAACATATAAATTATTTAAAGCTCCTTTATTTTGTTCCAGTTTTTATAGAAATTGACTTTGTTTTTCCATTTGGTAGTAGATCAAGTCTTTGTTTTTTGAATATACACTCTTTGTCATGTTAAAATGGTAGTTCACTATTCCCGTATTAAAAAGATGTTAACCAGAAATAGTTGGATTTTAATAATACATGCAGAATGTCGTTTTTGGCATTTACTGGAATGAGCATATATTTTTCAATAATATTAATATTTTGTATTTAAATCATCTTTATATTCCTGGGACAAATAATACTTGATTAAGGCTTAAAATTATTTTAATACATTTCTGTATTTTATTGGTAGCATTTTGTTTAAAATGTTCACATCAAGAGAGGCAGCGTGGTATACTAGAAGGAGCAAGTTCAGACGAGCCAAGATGGCAGCCCCCTCGGTGAAGGCTGTGTGGGGGTGGTCGAGCCTGGCCCCGGGTGGCGGGGTGTTGTTCTGCGGCTTCCAGGGCTAACCCAGGTGAGGTGGAGCCGCTATGGCCCTGAGTACCAGGATCTCCAGATTGACAAGGAATATTACCGCAAACCCGTGGCCAAACTGAATGAAGGAGGAAAAGTATGAGCGGGAGCTCAGGAAGACTCAGCTCGTTAAAGGTACCCCAGCGACAAAAACAAGCTCTGTGTTTGAAGACCCAGTGGTCAGTAAATTCATTAACATGATGATGAAAGGAGGAAACAAAGTGCTGGCCAGGAACCTCATGATACAGACCCTGGAAACTGTGAAAAGGAAGCAGTTTGAGAAGTACCATGCTGCTTCTGCAGACGAACAGGCAACCATTGAACGCAACCCTTACACCATCTTCCACCAGGCTTTCAAAAACTGTGAGCCTGTGATTGATCTGGTACCCATCCTCAAGGGTGGCCACTTCTACCAGGTCCCTGTGCCCGTAGCCGACCTGCGTCGCCGCTTCCTGGCCACGAAGTGGATAATTACCGAATGCCGGGAGAAGAAACACTGGTGGACGCTCTTGCCGGAGAAGCTGTCGCATGAGCTACTACAGGCTTTCCACAACCAGGGCCCGGTGATCAAGAGGAAACATGACATGCACAAGATGGCCGAGGCCAGCCACGCCCTGGCCCACTACTGCTGGTGGTAGAGGGAGGGTCGAGGCTCTACTCTGCGGAGTCAACATCTGCCATTCCCGCAAACATCACGAAACTCACAGTCCACCCTCTCTATCCTAGTCCAGGAAAGAGGGAGGCACGTTGAAAAGTCCCTGTGGGTTAAGGGTGCAGCTCCTTTGTAAGGGCAGGCCTCACAAGGATGGGACAGCATGCCTGTTGCTCATTAATCATTTATTTGGGGGCTAGAACTTGTCCCTTTAGCCCATCTCCTTGCCAAAGGGAAACATGCTGACTTGAACATGCTTCCCCCAAGAAACTCAGGGCTAATCCAGCTTCCTCTTCTTTCAGCTTGGAGTGGACCTTAGGCTGATATGAAAAGGAAGCAGTTTTAGTATTAGAAAAGGTTTATTAGAAAATTCTCACCCAGAACCAGTGTAGCATGTGACACAGTACATCTATTCGTTGAAACCAACTGGAGAAAACAGGCTTGTTTCCAAAGTGGTCCTCATATAAAATGTATAAAAATCAAAAAAAAGAAGAAGGAGCAAGTTCAGAACCAACTGGACCCTATAATATCTTTATTCAGGGAGGTGCAGTAGTTAAAAAATGGGCCCTGACATCCGAGAGAACCGACTTTGAATGCTTATCTGCCACTGAATAGCTATATTACTTCGTTATTCTGGACAAGCCTCACTTTCCTTGTTTGTCACGTGGGGACATACTAGCGCTTACTTTATAGGGATTGATTTTGTGAGGATTAAATGAAATAATGTGTGAAAGTGCTTAGTACAGTACCTGGCACTGAGTGGTTCCACATTAAATGGTTGCTGTTATAACTATCCTGCACCTCAGTGAGAATAGTCCATGCTTTTATTTTTTACATCATTCTTACCTTTTGTATTATTCTTACCTTCTTCGTATCATTTTTACATGCATCATTCTTACCACGTTTCTCTCAGAGGATAATTTTAAGAAATATACCATACTTTTCAATACTCAAGGATAACTTGTATAACATATTCTTCAAAAGCTTGGGAAAAAATATCCTCTGATAAATGCATCAGGCCCAGATGTGTTTTGGAACATGTGGTTCTTTAATATTTTCCCTGTGTTCTTCTGTATTTATTAGACTATGTCCATATAATTCTGATAATTTTGTCCATGTGAAAGAGAAAAAAAAAAACCCAAGTTTCAGAATTTTTCTGTGTAACCTGAGAATTGTTGATCAATTTATTATCCATGCTTAAAACCATTTTGGCATTCAGCTAGTTACTGGATTGCCTTATCTTGCCTTCTGTAAGAAATACAGCCTGCATAATTTTACAATGGAGTTGTCTTGGAAGCCAACACTTATTTTGATTGTCTGAATCTTTTTAATAACCAGATTCTGCCTTTTTATTCCTGTTCATTTAGTTGGAACCCTTGTGTGAACTCCCAACCCCAGAACTCCCAGCTTTGAATAAAAAAAGCTTTTCAGGTATGAATAAATATTCAGTCACCTTTAACTCACCAGAAGCTTCTTCAGTACAGAACTACCACAACTAGTTTGTATCCTGTGAAACCATAGCTAGAACATAGCAGTAACAAGTGGTACTTGGAAATAGGCTTGTAAGCTGAATTCCACAGGTTCAAACCAGGAGGAAGATTCTTCACCCTTTGTTCACAACATGGCCCTGCCCATATGCCCAGTAGTATACACTATCTTCTAAAAGAATATTAAATAAGTTACGTGTATTAGCAGAGGAATACAAGGATGATTCTGATAGAATATATTGAAAATTTAAAAAGTCATGGTGCACGGCTACATGAGAGAGTTTAACTTTTCATCTATCCAGCGTCTTTAAAAACACAGCAGGAGTTCCAGCAAAATGGCGCCCTAGGCAGAAGCACCACACCGTCCCTCCACAGCAAAGATCCAAAAAACTAAGCCGAACAGAGAATACAACAATCCTGAAACCCTAAAACATCAAATGAAGAGATAAAGAACTCAGCCAAGCACCAAATGGAGGGAGAAAACTGACAGAGAATGGAGAGTGAGGAGAGATTCACACAGAGGTCCCCTACCAGCTAATGCAGCATGGATCCACCATCTTGGACTCCTATCAGAGACCAGCAAACAGGGGGTACGAGAAAGCAGCCTCACCGAGGGTACAGCGGGAGACAAAACAACTGGTAATTTGTGATATACGCTTTCCCACCCCCCACCCTTCTTCACCCTGACTCGGCCTCCTCTGTTTCCCATGGCCACAATCTCTTGACCTGGAAACACCGGCTGCTTGGATTCCACCAACCTGAATGGGCCGGCTCTCTGAGTGCCATTTATTGGCTGCTGGTGTTGCATTTTTCCGCTTCTTTTGATTTCTTCCTTACCTCTAACCACCTCCCCCCACTTTTCGCTCAAATACCTGGCTCCGTGCGCCATCTTTGCTTCTTCCTGAGGGGCTGCAGAGCTCCGGTAATTTGTGATATGTGCTTTCCCACTCCCTACACTTCTTCACCCACACCTGACCCCCTCTGCTTCCCGCGGACACAGTCTCTTGTCCGAGAAACACCAGCCCGCACTAGCTGGCTCTCTGAGTGCCATTTGTTGGCTGCTACTGTTGCTTTTTTTTCTGCTTCTTTTGATTTCTTCCTTACCTCTCACCACCTCCCCCTCCTTTTGGTCAAATACCTGGCAACGTGCGCCATCTTTGCTTCTTCCTGAGGGGCTGTGGAGCTCCGTTCGAGTGTGGAGCTGCTGCCCGGTCTGGACTGCTGGGCTGGTGGGATCCCGGGGCTTTTGTTCATTTGTTTGTTTTGAATTGTTTGTTTGTTTTCTTTTCCTTTTCTTGAGTTGGGAGCCCTTCCTGGCCAGGTGGTGCTGCATGGCAAGGAGACTTCCCCTCGGCTTGCACAGATGTGCAGAGGGATCCCTGAAGGCATTTCTTTTGTCGTTGGTTTTTCTTTTTCTTTTTTTCTGTTTTTTAGGGGGATTTTCTTGTTTTTTATAAATTTGTTTTGTTTTCTTTCCCTCTTTTTCCCTTTTTGTCTTTCTTCATTGCTCAGTTTCTCGTCTCTCTATATCTTCCTTCTCTTTCTGTTCCCTGAATACCTGGTGCTGTATACCTCTACGCCTTTTAGCCAGGCTGTACTGCAATACCTGAGAGCGACTTCCCCAGACCTCATAGCTGCACCGGTGGGATCCCTGGGAACTTGGCGGTTCTTTAACCTTCCGATTTTTATTTATTCATTTTTTCTTTTCTTTTCTTCCTCTTTCCCTTTCTGTTTTTCTCCATTTCATAGTCTCTCATATCTCCACTCCAATGGCAAACTCCCCTAGCATAATTTTTTGTTTGTTTGTATGTTTTTGGATCCTGTTCCTCTCTCCTCTCTCCCGTATCCATCTTAGCTCCAAACATAACAATCTCCCTACTGCATCCTGCTTACCTGCACTGTGCGCTTGACATCACACCACCAAGCAGCACAGGCACGGCCTACTGGAACCTGCCCTGCATTGATTACCGACCCACTCTGGTGGCTGTAGTAAGTGCCACAAACAACCCGTCCCAGTAACTCCTGTTCAGCTAGACCTGCCCTGCCATATCATATCTGAGTGACTGACCCTGCCAGTTGGAGAAGGATGCGAAAAGTATTGTGCCCACAGACGAGCAAACAACAAAGAACACACAGTCCACCTGCTCAGACATAGTCAAATTTAAAAAAAAAGGGACAAAACAAACAAATCTACAATCAATAAACTAGAAAAATAACTACTGACTGCCCCGAAGACAGCAGAAAATATAAAAACATTTTCAAAAACAGGACAGGATGGTTCCAGTAGGCATCCCAAATAAAACACCAGATGACTCCCCAGTGGAAGAAAATGCACTAGAACTACCTGATAGGAAATTCAAATCTCTAATACTCAGAATTCTCCAAGAGCTGAGGCAAAAAGCTGACAAACATGAGGAAAAAATAGAAAAATTCATGGAAAATACAAAAAATTGGAAAAATTCAGGAAAATAATGCAGGAACAAAATGCCAAAATAAATTCACAACTAGAAATTATACAAAGACAACAATTAGAAATCCAAAAGATAAACAACAAGATTTCAGAAATGGATGGTGCCATAGAGGGCTGAGAAGCAGATTTGAAACGGTGGAAGACAGGATCAGTGGAATGGAAGACAAACACTTGGATACAGCTCTGTTTCAGGAAAACTCAGAAAAAAGAACAAAGAAAAATGAAAAGACCCTGAGAGTTATGTGGGATACAATCAAAAGCAAAAATTTGGGAGTGATTGGAATTCCAGAACAGGAGGACAAAACAGAAAACACAGAGAGGATCATTGAAGAACTGCTGACAGAAAACTTCCCCAATATCATGAAAGATGAAAAGCTGGCCATCCAAGAAGCTCAACGAACACCATATAGGAGAGACCCCAAAAGAAAATCACCAAGGCATATCATAATCACACTTGCCAAAACCAAAGACAAACAAAGAATCCTGAGAGCAGCTCGTGAAGAACAAAAGTCACATACAGAAGAGACACAATAAGACTAAGCTCAGATTATTCGGCAGAAACCATGCAGGCAAGAAGGCAATGGGATGACATATATAAAATCTTGAAAGAAAACAATTGCCACCCAAGAATAATATATCCTGCAAAACTCTCGTTCAGATACAATGGTGAAATTAGGTCATTTCCAGATAAACGGAAATTAAGGGAATATGTAAAAGCCAAACCAAACTTACAAGAATTATTAAGGGGTGTTCTTCGATCTGAGGACAAACAGATTCAGCTCACAAGCAGAATCTAGGACGCAGGATCGTACCAGACAGATACCAATCTAGGAAATGAACTCTCGAGGACTATCCAAAACCCAAAGAAATATAACAGGGAATCAGAGCAGTTAATCAGTTAATGACAACAACATCAAAACAATAAAAGAGGGAATAAATGGCATAGGTATAAAACCTTCTAATGGAGAGGAAGGCAAGGCGATACCAAGTAATGGTAGACTGCTTCAAACTTAGAAAGATAAGGGTAAAATTCATGGTAACCACAAAGAAAGTTAACAAACATACTCATTAAAAAAGAGGAAAAACATAAAGTCTCAGCAAAAACAAAACCTACAAAAACAAAAGAAGTGAAAAAAAAAATCCACAAACAAAAGTAACTCAGCACAAGAGAGTAAGAAGAACAAAGAAAACGTCAGCACCACAAAAAAAGCACTACAAAATGACAGCAATAATCTCACATCTATCAATAATTACACTAAATGGAAATGGACTCAATGCACCCATAAAGAGACGCAGAGTGACAGAATGGATAAGAAAACAGGATCCATCAATATGCTGTCTACAAGAGACACACCTTAGAAACAAAGATGTGAATTTATTAAAACTCAAAGGTTGGAAAAAAATATATCAAGCTAACAAATACCAAAAAAGAGCAGGAGTGGCAATTCTTATCTCAGATAAAATAGACTTTAAAATGAAATCTACCATAAAAGCCAAAGAAGGACACTATATAATGATTAAGGGGATGATCCATCATGAAGACATAACCATAATGAACATCTACGCACCCAATGACAGGGCTCCAAAATACATAAAACAAACTCTAACAACACTGAAAAGAGAAATCGATAGTTTCACAACAATAGTAGGAGACTTCAACACACCACTCTCAGTAAAGGACAGAACAACTAAGAAGAAACTCAGCAAAGATACAGAAGACCTAAAGGGCACAATCAGCCAACCTGACCTCTTAGACGTATATAGAACACTCCATCCAACCACTGCAAAGTACACATTCTTTTCCAATGCACATGGAATGTTCTCCAGAATAGACCACATCTTAGGCCACAGAGCAATCCTCAACACGATCCAAAACGTTGAGATAATTCAAAGTATCTTCTCTGACCATAATGCCATCAAGGTAGAAATTAACAATAGAAAGAGCAAGGAAAAAAATCAATTACATGGAAACTGAACAATACCCTGCTTACACATCATTGGGTAATAGAAGAAATCAGAGATGGAATCAAAAAATTCCTAGAATCAAATGAGAATGAAAATACATCATACCAAAACCTTTGGGACACAGCAAAGGCAGTCATCAGAGGACAATTTATAGCAATAGATGCACATATCAAAAAAGAAGAAAGGGACAAAATCAAAACATTAACTACAGAACTCAAACAAATAGAAATAGAACAGCAAAAAAAGCCCACAACCACTGGAAGAAAGGAAATCGTAAAGATCAGAGCAGAAATAAATGAAATAGAGAACAGAAAAACAATAGAAAGAATCAACAAAATCGACAACGCACTGCCCAGACTGACAAAAGAAGAACAGGAGAGAACACAAATAACCCAAATAAGAAATGAAATGGGCGACATTACAACAGACCCAACTGAAATAAAAAGGATTATAACAGAATATTATGAAAAACTATACTCCAACAAATTTGAAAACCTAGAGGAAATGGATAAATTTCTAGAAACACACGGCCTACCCAAACTATAACAAAGTGATGCTGAAAATCTGAACAGACCCATAACAAGAGAAGAGATTGAAAAGTTAATGAAAAAACGCCCAACGAAAAAAAGCCCTGGCCCAGATGGCTTCACTGGAGAATTCTACAAAACATTTACAGAAGAGCTTGTTCCAGTACTACTCAAGCTATTTCAGAGCATAGAAGAGGAAGCAACACTTCCAAATTCATTCTATAAAGCCAGCATAACGCTGATACCAAAACCAGGCAAAGACGTCCAAAACAAAAAGAAAATTACAGACCAATATCTCTCATGAACATAGATGCAAAAATTCTGAACAAACTTCTAGCCAATAGAATTCAGCATCATATCAAAAAAATAATACAGCACGACCAAGTAGGATTCATACCAGGTATGCAAGGATGGTTCAACATTAGAAAATCAATCAATGTAATCCACCATATAAATAAAAGGAAAGAAAAGAATCACATGATCATCTCAATTGACGCAGAAAAAGCATTTGACAAAGTCCAACACCCATTCCTGATAAAAGCTCTCAATAAAATAGGAATAGAAGGGAAATTTCTCAACATAATAAAGGGCATCTATGCCAAACCAACGGCCAACATCATTCTTAATGGAGAGAGGCTGAAAACATTCCCCTTGAAAACAGGAACAAGACAAGGATGCCCTTTACCACCACTCCTATTTAACATTGTGCTGGAAGTTCTAGCTAGAGCAATAAGGCAAGAGAAAGAAATAAAGGGCATCCAAATTGGTAATGAAGAAGTTAAACTCTCCCTGTTTGCAGATGATATGATACTATACATAGAAAACCCTAAAGGCTCCACGAGAAATCTACTGGAACTAATAGAAAGATTCAGTAGAGTAGCAGGATACAAGATAAACATTCAAAAATCAGTTGGTTTCCTATACACCAGTAAGGAGAACGATGAAAAGGAAATCAGGAAAACAATACAATTTTCAATAGCCCCTAAAAAGATAAAATACTTAGGAATAAATCTGACCAGGGATGTGAAAGACCTATACAAAGAAAACTACAAAACACTGCTGCATGAAACCCAAAGGGATCTGCATAAATGGAAAAACATAACATGCTCATGGATAGGCAGACTCAACTAGGTGAAAATGACAAGTCTACCCATAGTAATTTACAAATACAACGCAATACCGATCCAAATACCAACAACATTCTTCAAAGAGATGGAAAAACTAATCATTAACTTTATATGGAAACGGAAGAAGCCCCGAATAAATAAAGCACTACTGAAGAAGAAGAATAAAGTTGGAGGACTCACACTACCTGACTTCAGAATCTACTATACAGCTACAGTAGTCAAAACAGCCTGGTACTGGTACAATGACAGATACATTGACCAATAGAACAGAATTGAGAACCCAGATGTAAATCCATCCACCTACGGTCACCTGATCTTCGACAAGGGCCCAAAGTCCATCAAATGGGGAAAAGACAGTCTTTTTAACAAATGGTGCTGACAAAACTGGTTATCCATCTGCAAAAAAATGAAACAGGACCCATACCTCACACCGTATACAAAAACTACTTCAAAATGGATCAAAGACCTGAATATAAAGCCTAAAACTATAAAATTCATAGAAGAAAAAATAGGACCAACAATTCAGGCCTTAATTCACGGCATTAACAGGATACAAACCATAACCATCAAGACACAAACCCCTATAGATAAGCCAGATAACTGGGATCTTCTAAAAATCAAACACCTATGCTCTTCAAAAGACTTCACCAAAAGAGTAAAAAGAGAACCAATGGACTGGGAAAAAATTTTTGGACAGTACAAGTCAGACAAAGGTCTAATCTCCATAATCTACAAGAAAATCCAACACCTCTACAACAAAAAGACAAATAACCCTATTAAAAAATGGGCAAAGGAAATGAACAGACCCTTCACCAAAGAAGACATTCAAATGGCCAACAGACACATGAGGAAATGCTCGCGATCACTAGCCATTAGAGAAATGCAAATTAAAACCACAATGAGATACCATCTCACCCCAGCATTGCTGGCACGAATCATAAACACTAGGAACAACGAATGATGGAGGGGCTGCAGGGAGATGGGAACTCTTATGCACTGCTGGTGGGAATGCAAAATGATAGAATCATTTTGGAAAATGATATGGTGCTTCCTCAGAAAGCTAGAAATAGACATACCATTCGATCCAGCAATCCCAATCCTAGGAATATATCCTAGAGAAATAAGAGTCGTCACTCGAATAGACATATGCACACCTATGTTCACGGCAGCATTGTTCACAACGGCAAAACAATGGAAACAACCTAGATGCATATCAACAGATGAATGGATAAACAAACTATGGTACATACACACAATGGAGTACTATGCAATGAGAAAGAACAACAATGAATCTGTGAAGCATCTCATAACATGGATGAAACTGGAGGACATTATGCTGAGTAAAATAAGTCTGTCACAAACCGACAAACATTGTATGAGACCTCTATTGTAAAAACCCACGAAAAAGTTCACATACAAAATGTAACAATCTTTGTTGGTTACCAGGGATGGGAGCGGTGGGGGGCAAATACTAAATAGACAATAGATAAGTGGTATCTTCGGTGAAGGGTGAGACAGTACACAATACAGGGGAAACTAGCACAACTTGTACAAGGAAAGGTCATGGAAGCCCCATAGACACTTCCAAACTCCCCGAGGGACTGAATTGCTGGGCAGAGGGCTATGGGGATCCGGGAACATCTAGCTCAATTGGCATGACACAGCTTATAAAGACAATGCTCTACATTCTACCTTGGTGAGTAGTGTCTGGGGTCTTAAAAGCCTGTGAGCGGCCATCTAAGATACTCCACTGGTCTCATCCCTTCGGGAGCAAGGGAGAATGAAGAGAACAGGATACAAGGAAAAGATTAGTCCGAAGGACTAATGGACCACAGCTGACAAGGCCTCCACCGGACTGAGTCCATTACAGCTAGATGGTGCCCGGCTATCACCACTGACTGCTCTGACCAGGATCACAACAGAGGGTTCTGGACAGAGCTGGAGAAGGATATAGAACATAATTCTAACTCACAAAAAAAAAAAAAAAGACCAGATTTACTGCCCTAAAGTAGACTGGAGAAACCCTGAGAGTATGGCCCCCAGACACCCTTTTAGCTCAGTGGTGAAGTCATCTCTGAGGTTCACCATTCAGCCTGGGAGTGGACAGCCCCGTAAAACCAAATGAGACTAATAAGGTACAGTAGTCCAGTGACAAGGGCCAGAAGGCAGAAGGGGACAAGGAGGCTGGTGATAGGGAACCCAAGGTTGAGTAAGGATATTGTTGATGTGTTGTGAGATTGTCAACCATTGTCATAGGCCAACATTTGTAGTAACTGTTAAATGAGAAACTATTTTGTTCTGTAAGCCTTCATCTTAAGTGAGAATAACAGCACAATTTGAAGAGCGTAGTCAATGTCACTGAACTGTGCATGTAGAAATTTTTGAAATGGTGTATCTTTGGCTATGTGTATTTTCACCAAAAAAAAAGGTTGAGAAGTTAGGGGGTTCACATGTTGTGGGGTTGTTAACCAATGTCATAAAACAATATGTGTACTACTATTTCATGAGAAACTATTTGTTTTGTAAGCCTTCACCTGAAGTATAACAAAATAAAAAATAAGAGAAATAAATAAATTAAAAAACTTTTCATTCAGAAAAAAAAAACCACAGCAATATTTATTTGGTTGTGGATCACAATAATCCTTTTGTTGCTAAGCCATTACATAACTTTTAGAATTCTTTCCTGCATTGTTCAAATTTAATTATATTAGAAGAACATGTTACTTGAGAGGCTGCTACATCCTCACCAAGAGGCTTAGCCTTACATTTCTATGTGCAAGTATCTCTTCAGGCATGAATACACAGAGGACAGGGAGCATGTTCCCTAGGTATGTTTATATGTTTGCTTACACACTTCGATTTGACTGGCTGGGGGAGAGGGACAGGACTGAAATGTCAAATTCTTTGAAGATTCATCAGAAATAAAGAAGAGTGGTTCTGAGACTATTCCAAAATGCAATGTGGGGACAGGTGTAGGTATTCAGCCACTGTAATGTATGTACATGCATTATTTTAAGAACTCATCTAGTATATCAGTCAATACACAACTGTATTTTTCCTGGGTCATTCTTCCAATCATGCTTAAGGGGGAAGAACAAGAAAAAAAAAATGAGCGAGCTCTAACCACTCTAAATAGAAAGTAATTTGCACCCCACAGAGCAAATGGGCCCTTTTAAAATGTTTGAGGGGAGGAAACAGGAATTTCCTACCACCTTTGAAAACAGTCCCTAGTGACTTGGTGTCAGGAAAAATTTGCCTAGATTCATTCGTGGAGGTCATACAACCCTGGATAAAAAGACAACAGTTTACCAGGCTAAAATGTGGTTATAAGGTTGCTCTTGCCTCCGTATAGAGAAGGGAGAATAATAAAGTCCCATTTACAGTTTTAACTGACCAGAAATTTTAAGCAAGAGACAATGTTGAAGATACATATCCAAAGAACTAGCAAAATTACCTATTTATGACATTAAATTAATGATGAAACCATTTTCTCAGCAATTCAGTAACAATAAAATGGAGTCAGTTTGTATGGGTTTAGGAAAACCTTTGGTGTTCCACAGAAGTGGCTTGCAATGGCAGACAGAGAGAGGTAAGAGAACTGGTGTTGACCCAAGTTATAGGTAGTATAAAGACTCCTTTGTTGACTCGCTGTGATAACAGTTCCTCATTTGTTAGATCATTGGGTATAAAGTTATATAATTGAAACAAAATAAATAAATAAAGTTATATAATTCAGCCTTGCCCTTCTCTCCAGCCTATTGTGGTAGACAACACCTACTTTTAGTTGTGGTAGTTCCTGGACTGCCAAAGCCACTTCCTATATGTGAAATGAATTTCACTTTTAGAGTTGTGCAGGTAATTTAGCAAGTTGGAAGGGAGGTGGGGAGGGGTGGTTAAGAATCAGTCTTTCTTTTTTCCTTTATTTCAAATACCTAGAAACTTCTGCCCTTTGTTTGACTATGCTATGATTCTACTCATTATTACAACATATCAGACACTGCCCCTGCACTTGTCCTGATGACTTGCACAATTCTTGCAAAATGCCATTGGGGGTTTCCTCAATCATGCGAAGAGAAGTCTGTGCCCAGTTTTCTCCTCCCACCCTTAACGATCCTGCTCCTGTTATCTTGCATTTAACAAACAGAGGTTGATTTCTTGCCTAAAATTAGCTGGAGAATTGTATCTGAATCAGTCCAGCAGAATTAAAAAGTGTAATTAGCTTGAGAATTCACTCCACTCCTCCACCTAAGTGCTGCTAAAATATCTCCTGCAACGGTTTTGCAGAGCAGGTAACACTGAAGCCGTTCCTGGCAGGAAAGCTGCCTATGAATTGCTATGAGCTTATCACCAACGTTTCTGCATATGCATGTGTTACCAACTACAACTGTCCTCATAAAATTAAATAAAAAGCACGCGTTTATTATTGTGGAGTTCCAATTAAGGGCCAGCTGGTGTTCCTCTTACACGTGCATTAAATTAAAACTTGTAATTTGGCTGTCCAGATGCACTCTTTTAAATCAAAATACAAAACTGCATTTGTTTTGTCCAGTTGCCATTCGACAGTATCTGGAACCATACCTCAAGACTCCTCCTATCCTTCAAACTCCACTGCACTGATCAACACTTCAGAGAGAAGTTCTTCGAGGAAAATCAATGACAGGGGAATTTGTAGAAGAGAGAGGACCCAGGAAGGCAGCTGGTGAGTTTTTTTTTTTTTTTTTTTTTTTTTTTCCTGCAGTGAGTCGGTGTATTTATTGACTAAGGACACGTTCGAAATTACCTATGTCACTTCACCTGTATCTGAAGTGAGTAGAAGCGTGCAGCTTTGAACCCCATTGCATGTCTCTGGCACTTCAGTTCCTGAAGCTACAGAAACTTTGCTGCCTCCCCATCCCCTCCCCGGGATGTGTGCCTACTCTCTTTTCTCTTTTGTGAAACCTGAATATTATGATCCGCTCCCCCTCGCCCCCCTTAATAATAAAATGACAAAGGGCAGCTGCAGCAGGGGCTGGGCCACCAGCTTTGGGGGCGAGGAGCCACACCCCCTGAGAATAAATCCGGCGCTGCGCTCCTGGAGCCCGGTGCCCGAATGAACGAACCACACAAAGACGGATTTGAGACCTAACAGCACCCGACAGGGGGAAAGTGCCCGCACTCTGGAGCGGGATTCGGAGCGCGACTTTTTGGCGCTCTTTGGGAGCAGCGAGAGGGAAGCGGCGGCCAGAGAGTCGCCAGGCGCGCGCGGGCGCCGGGGCAGCACCGGCCCGAGTCCGGCTGGAGCGGCGCGCTCGAGCCAGGTGAGGTTGACTGTGTGGGTGCGCCGCGTACCTGGCCGGGCAGGGCGCGGCCCAGGGGCCCGGGAGTGGCCGTTTGGCTGGCCGAACGCCCCTCACGGTGGACCGGCGTCGGAGGTCAGCGCGCTCCGCGAGGGGCCAATTCGTGGAGGGCAGCGGCCCGAGTTGCGGGCGCGGCTCCCGCTCGCCTAGCGGGGCTGGGCCGGCGTTGCCATGACAGCGGCTGGCCGGCAGAGCCCCACGCCCGCCGGCCCGCCCGGGAGCCCGTGGGGGAGCTCGGAGTGGACTGAACCAAGAGCACGGGGGGGGGGGGGGGGGGAAACGGCCCGGGTCCCCTCCTGCCCCGCCGGTCGGCCTGCAGTGGGGAAGGCCATCCTGGGAAGTCGCACCCAGAAAACCTTTCCTGGGGCCCAGAGGAGGCTGGCAAAATTGGGGGGGGGGGGGAGGGGCAGAGAGACGGGGAGGGAGTGTCGCCTGGGTAAGGAGTCCGCCTGTGTGTCCCTCGGCTTGACATTTGCTACCCCACAGCGGCCGCCTTGGAGTCCGGGCGTGTGTCCCAGCCCTGAAGTTCTGTAGGTGGGGCGGGCTCTAATTTGCTGAGATCTAATGATTGCAGGAGCCTCGCTTTAAAATGGCGGCATTCAGTAGACACCCCTGCTAGAGGCGCGCCCAGTACCGGGGCCACCCCGCGCAGAACTGCTTTTGCTTCTGCTGCTAACAGATGGCATGTGCCGCTGCCGCTGTCCCTGCCGCCGCCGCCGCCGAAAGTAGGGCCCCTTAGCCTCTGGGTTTGCGCTAGCAGCACGAGGTAAGGCTGGAGGTGGCTTGGGATTTGTCGAGTGGCTGCCATTCTGGGAAGCCCGCCGAAATAAAATGCCTTTTAAACTTTGTTTTTTCAAAGTGGCAAATGGAAGGAAAAGTGAGCGTGCCACTTACTTGGTTGCGATTCTAGGGCTTTGGTCTTTCTTCTTTCTCCTCGTTTTCTTTTCCTCCTCCTCCTCCCTTCTGTTTCTTTCTCTCTCTCTTTTAAAATAATTTAGAAGAACTTATTGCATGGCATCTGATCAGCAAATGCTTTTAACAATCACGTTCCGTGTTTTCCTGCAATATCCCGAGCAGCGCCACAGCTTCCTTGCAGAACCGTATCTCTTCCCGCCCTGGTTTAACACGTTTGGGCAGCTTGCTTTTTTACTACCGGGATCTGGAAGACATGAGGGTAGTTTAGTTTTTAGGAGACTATTAAAAAGGGAGTTTTAGTTTTGAACACACGTCAGCTTTTATGGTAAGAAAACAAAATTGAATCAAGATGTGTAATGAAAGTTGACATTTGCGTGGTTAACTTGTGAAGTTTCATGATTGCGGTAGTAGACCTACTGTGGGTTTTTCTGACCTCCGTCTGTTGAGTGGTATATATAGACAGAGCAGTGAGGGCGGATGGAATGCGTTGCTCTAAGGAGAATAGTGTGTTTTTGAGGAGTCCTTTTCTCCTAGATGTTAAATCGCTAACGTTTGTAGAATGGGCACGGATCTCCACAGCCTCTCCCTGTGCGTGTGTAGAGTCCATGGGCAAACATCAATAAAAAGAAAACTATTGTAAGATTTAATGTTGAAATGATTGCTGATTTTTCACTATGCTGGCTTTCTGGTTTAATCAATAAATCTTTGGGTGATTACTGATAGAGTGGTTGGAAAACAGACTGTTGACTAGGCATCAGGGCTTAACACAGTTCATCCGAGTTCTGTTTTTTGCTGATGGAAGGCGAATTGACACGGAGGCTTATCAGAGTTCTCAGATGTTTTTGACGGTATTCACATTTTCTCTTTCGCCTATGCAAATCTAGTCCTTAATGTTAAAAAAAAAAGTTAAAATTTTTTCTAATGCATTTTTCCTAGCTTTTGGGGGATGCTTCATGTTTATCAAAACTTCCCTAAACATAGCCTAAACTGTCTTTTGCCCAAAGCCCAGCTGATATTATTCTGCCCATTTCATTTCTTACCTCTCCTAAACTTGGCTGGCTGACTGTCCTGCTCCTGAAGTTAGCAAGTGTCTGGGGAAGGGGGGAAAGAAATTGTTTTGCACCTCTTAAACCACAGTGCCGTTTTCCTGCACAGGTGCTGTAGGCTACCTAGAAATGAAGAGTCAAAACTGCTGACAATTTATGTAATAAAATTTGGTGTCCATTTTTACACACTGTTGTTAATTGAGAGAAATGCATGGGGGCAATTCATTTCTTCACATCTGGAAGGAGAGTTTGTGCAGGTGGAGCAACAGCTACTTGCATAAAGCACCGTCTCCCGTTTTTAGTGATTCCATACTTAAATCCCAGCTCCATACGCTTTACTTCCTGATTTGCTGCCGTGCTGCTGAATGACTTCAGACCAAATGCATCCTCCTTTTTTAAAAAATGAAAATACTAAACCTTAAGGCCAGAATGTTGTCGTTAGGTGCTATCCAGTTGGTTCCGACTCATAGCGACCACGTGTACAACAGAACGAAACACTGCCCAGTCCTATGCCATCCTCAAAGTTGTTGTTATGTGTGAGCCCATTATTGCAGCCACTTTGCCAGTCCGTCTCCTTGAGGGTATTCCTTTTTTTTCCCTAACCCTCTACTTTACCAAGCATGACATCCTTCTCCAGGGACTGGTCCCTCCTGATAACATGTCCAAAGGATGGGAGACAAAGTTTTGACATTCTTGCTTCTAAGGAACATTCTGGCTGTATTTCTTCAAGACAGATTTGTTCATTCTTCTGGCAGTCCGTGGTATATTCAAGATTCTTTGCCAACACCATAATTCAAAGACATCAATTCTTTGAATAAGGTTTTCCTTATTCATTGTCCAGCTTTTGCGTGCATATGAGGCAATTGAAAATACCATGGCTTGGGTCAGGCTCACCTTAGTCCTCAAAGTAACATCTTTGCCTTTTAACACTTTAAAGGGCTAGAATAGACATGCTAAACTCGCATCAGAAACATTGGGAGGAAATTTTGCCAGTGAATATTCTGCTACCTTGTAGGGCGATGGGATGGGAGACCTTGTATGAAAACATTAAAAGTGAAGGAGTCTGTAAAAAAAACTTTTTTGAGAGAATTGATACAGTGCTGGGCTAGAAGTGGTGACTGTGTTCTTTGCTCTGCTTGTAAGAGCCGCCTCATTTCTCTAATTTCTTTTGCTGCTTTAAGCACTCATAATGATTCCCAGGACTATTCTAAAGTATCTTTTTTTCTTCAGTTGTCCACTCCAGGCATTTCACAGCAGTTGATTTTTAAGGGGGATTAAACCTATGATGATGAGCTGGGAGCCAAAGTATCTTTGGTGTTCCCTTGCGCCTACCCCCTACCTAAACAATGTTTTGCACAAAGTAGGTAATGTTAAATTTAAAAAGGGGAGGAGGGGGATAGTTTGTAAACTCATGCAGCAGCAGATTTTGTGCACAGCTTTTAGTTTAAGTAGAAGGCACTTTTGTGCACTAGCAAGAACCAAAAAATTCAAAATAGAGTAGAATGTCTGTCCCTCTAATTGCCTGCATTCTATTTGCCTCAGTGGGTTTTCTTGCCTCTCATTGTACTTCCAGGCACTTGTGTAATTCACTTTTTTGACCAGTAGATGTATTATCTGTCCAGCTCTACAACATAAAAAAGCAATCATGGCAGCTTGGGGTGGGAGGAAGGTTTTGTGTTTTGAATGCCTGTACAGTACTGCAGAAGGAGCCCTGGTGGTGCAGTGGTTAAGCACTTGGCTAATTGAAAGGTCAGTGGTTGGAACTCACCAGCCCTCTGTGGGAAGAAGATATGGCAGTCTGCTTCTGTAAAGATTTACAGCCTCGGAAACCCTATGGGGCAGCTCTACTCTGTCCTGTAGGGTTGTATGAGTTGGAACTGACTCGATGGCAATGGGCTTGGTTTGGGGTTTGTATAGTGCTGCAGGTGCAGAACAGTGGCCGTCCCTGGGCTGTTGTGCAGATGTTGACAGTATAGTTTGAAGTACAGTTTTTGTTCTTCACCCAGCTGTCTTTATTTGTGGGGGGGGGGGCCTAAAGTGAGGAAGATTTTCATTCCTAAAATTTTACACTTATCCTACTTACAGTACAGTGAATTCAGGAAGGTGGCAGAATGTTTCCGTGTTGAAATAAATAATGTTGCATGAGAGGGCTACAAACATGGGGGACATAGCAGACAAAGAATATACAGGGATTAGGGGCATAGCAGACAAGAGTAAATTAAGGTACATGTTTGACAAGTCATTTGATCCCGTAATTAAAGTTAGATAATAGTCACTGGCATGTTAAAACTATCAAGTGTCTGGAAGGACATCCAGGCTACACTCACCTTTACTTCATCAAGGTTCTTCTATGCTGTTAAGTTTTCTTATAACCATGTCTAGTAGATTAAACTGGTAGCTTTCCCCCCTTATAAATGTATGTGATGTCCAGAAAATAGAAATCAGAAGCTGTGTTTCTTTGTGGAATTTTTCTGGCTTTCCATATGTGTGATACAGTTTTCACCTCAAAAATAAAAAGAAACCTGTGCCTCAGATAAAATGAAGTGGACATTTTTTCTCTTAGAGAATTAACTGTGTCTGGGGGCAAGTAGTTTAATTGCAACCAATCAACAAAAATTATGACCAAAAAGAAAACGGTTAGATCTTCATTAACGTGAGTCCTTAGATCTTAAGGAAACCAGATGGTTCCCTGGCATCTTCTTTTTCTTCTTCTTCTTCTTCTTGAATAGTTATATATTGCCTCCAGACAGCCAAATGACAGTATTGGAAAGATAACTTTGAGAGTGGGGATAAATAAGTTATCAGTTACATTATTGAGTGTTAATGACATGCGTGTGACCTAAAAGGAATCAGAAAATATTTTCTTTCACGTCATTCTAGTAAAGAGACAATATAAATGCATTATTTAGTTTTACTTGGTATTAAATTGATTGACAGTGTTTTTAAAAGATTGATGGGAAATATAATCTAGGAAGAGCCACCTTATCATTTTTATTTGAAAAATCAGAGTACTCCCAAGTTGTCTGGGCGCACACACACAAACATACACATGTGGCTGATGTAGAACAATTTATACAGCCAAGCATTGATTTCTCCCTGGAAAATTATAGACAAATACCTGTTTCCCTTTACAGCATTCCTCCAATTCTAAGAAGGATAGAAAAAAAAAGGGCTCACAATAAAGTATAATAAATATTGGACATAAGAGCCAGGGCTCTGGATGTTCAAATCCAGGCAGTTAAGTTGCAGAAAAAGGCTGCATTGCTCAGAATGCAAGGGGAAGCAAGAACGAAGGGAGGCTTGATTTCAGTATAATATTATGTATAGATATATTCTCCTTCTGTATGTATGTGGTGCTTTTCAAGGAGTTTAAGCATAGTAATCCCAGAACTCTATCACAGCCGTGAGAACAAAGTGTTAAGAAAAAAAAAGAACCTGATTAGAGATTTAGGAATCAATTAGGCACACTTGTTAAAATATTATGTCCGTTCTCAAGTCCTACTTCTGTAAGTATTAGGTTGGCTAATGAGGAGGAGGAGTGATTTGTTTTTGATTTTAGTCAGGGGTTTTTCAGATGCCTGCACAGTGAGTGAACTTTGAGAGCCCGGAAAGAAAAGGCGTCCGTTGAGAAAAATAGGCAGAAGAAAAATATAGGGGGCTGGCACTAGAGACTTCCCACAGGCTATTTGATCTCGTTAGGTCACGGGAGCATCCCAGGGACCAACAGTCCACTGCATCTTGTTTTCAATTTTGGATCATTCAAATTGGCTTAAAATGGGCCCCATGAGATTCTTCGAATCCTGAGCTTCTTGGCATTGCCTGCAGCTGGTGTGGAAATTTGAGAAAGGTTTCTTCAGTCTTATTCAGGTTTCCCTGAATCTGTGAGTGACTCCTTATTAGGCAGGTTACTGAGTCTCTTGATCTCATATCCCCAGTGTCTGGCACATAGTAGGTTCACAGTGGAAGTTGAGTCTTCCTAACTTGTGCATGCATTTTATGAATACTTTCCCTATGATTTAGGTAGAATTAACTCTATTTTTATTCACACACATCAAAAAACTCAACAACAAACAGACTGAACACTGGGATAAGTGCCTTGCTGGAGGCCGCTGTAGCAACTCCCTACCAAGTCCAGGGAACCGCCAGGAATGGCAGTGAAAACCAGCTATTTTTCTGTCACCTGTAGTTGCATTTAGTGTACCTCCTCCACATTCCAGGGAAACCAGTCCTCCACACAAATTTAAGTAGAAACAGTTCTTTAAACCATTTCACCAGGTAAAAGAGGAAGAAAGTACAAAATATCATGACTCGGATGCCTTGTACCATGTATGGTTTAGAAAGTGAAAGGGACAGTGGGAGCGGTCTCATTTTTAGTCAGACACTGCCCATTTAGAGGTTGAATTTGAATAGGTTTTTATTTACCAAGATACAGGTATGAATAATTCCTCTTTTTACTGTATCCAGAAAGCAAAGTCCACACAGTAGAAGGACAGGAACTGCCATTTCAGATGGCACCGCAATCATCTTTTGTGCCCAGAGGACCATATGTCTTTAGGTACAGCTTTTGCTGTGGCAGGAGGAAGAAAAGCCAAACAAGGAGGTGTGCTGAGGGTGGGGGTAGGGTGGCCTGTTAGCAGAAAAGCAAGCAACCAACCACACAAATGAAAAAGTAAAAGAACCAGAGAGCCCATGTTTCACCATTTCTTTTGTAGTCTTGGACCTTTACGCAGAAAAACAAAACAAAGTCAAACAAAAGCACCTTGTACAGCATTAGCTTGGGCATATATCCCATCGTATAATTCCTCAGTTGCTTGCTTTACAAAGCGAGCAAATTAGATTGTCACACAACATTAAGGTGCTTGCTTTATTAAGATTGGATTCATACATAGTGGCTTTTCTGAGTTCCATTTCAAACTACAGAGCCGGGCCGTTCACCAAGACCCATGGTACAGTGCTGGGCATCACTTTTCTCCTCAGTGCCCAAGTCGAGAGTTTGCATTTGGCCTCTGAAAAGTAGGTGCTATTTTGTTAAAGGGCACATTACTGTTTCTCAGAATTCTTGCTGTCTGTGATCCTTGAGGATCCCAAAGGAGGGTGTATTTCTTCACAGAAGTGATTTTGAGAAAAGTCACAACTTCCAGCTCGTTTATGTCAGCGTTTTTCCTAAGTAATTGGACAGCATGAAGAGAAAACTTATTAGCTCACCCAAAAGTGTGAAGTGAAGAATAGTACATGTTGTAGGGTCAGGTTTTCTGTCTGAGGGCTTCAGGGGTGGCAGGGGTGTGCCGGCCCATGTAATGGGATCTGTTTCAGGATAGCCTGTAGCAGGCTCAGCCCCGGACAGAGGCTATGTCAACAAGCGCTCTGCAGTCTTCCCTGGCTGGACTCCGATTGACACGCTCCTCAAGGGAGGGAGGACTTGTTTGAGAAAGACCTTGGATTTTGGCGGGACTTTTGACTGTCCAGCTGCCCGTCTGCTACTCAGTAATCCTCTTTCTCAGCAAGAGAAACATGGTTTTGCGGGGGAACTCATCTGGACATACTGACAGCTTCAGTGTAACAATAATATGAGGGCGAAGTGCTTTTATTTTCTGACTGTGAAATTCTTCAGAGCTCTTTTGTGACTGAGAAGTTGACAGGCTGGAAAAATGTGGGATAGAGCTTGGCATTTCTCAGTGCTCGAAAAAGACACGAATACCTTTGTGTTTTGTGAAGAGTGCGATTTTTTTTTTAAAGCGATCTAAGATGTAATTTTTTTAAAGGGATCTAAGATGTGATTTACTTTGCGAGTTCTCTTACATGCACATACTTTGAAGTTGCACTAGTTATGTTGTGGGAGAGAGAAAGAGAGCGGGTGTGAGAGAGAGGCCAACCCTAGAAGCTTTTGCTCAGGATATTGTAGTCTTTAGTTCTGTCACTTACTAATCAGGTGCATAAAAATGGTGCTTCTGAACATTGATCCTGAATGAACAGGAAACAGCTCACTATCTAACGTCCAATACTAAACACTGTTGCTAACGTGGTCCATCATTCCTGTATTTGTTAAAATGACATAGTTCAAGTGACTGGGTGTGTGACCTGTACTAAAATTTGTTTGTAAAAGTTACATTTTTCACTTTCAAGCCTAGATCATATAATAGCCCTCCCGATTGCCTTCTGTGTATTCCTAAAGAAATCTCCATTAATATTTTTAACCATATAAGAAAATAGTTCAGACAGAGGCACTCGGGAACGGTGACAAGCAATGACAGGAAATGCTGTTGCACTGGTCTCCTTCAAACTTAGTGAGGCCACAGCTGGCTGATTTGCTTTTAACTTCCTGTTTGGGGGCTATTTGGGTCAAAAGTAGCAGTGTTTTTCCATATCAAGATATTTTGCTTTATTCTGGAAGGCCATAATAAATCTATCACTAGACTGCATGTTTTGTATAGTTTATGGACTGTATCATGTGGTTTGAGTTTAATGTGGAAGGCAGTGCTTTTACAATCAACATTTTCCGCCTACACGTGCAGCTTTGAGGTCTAGTATTGCAGGAGCGTTAGAAAGTTTATGGCTCTATTTACACAATAGTGATTGCTGAGGAGGGCATTTCCTGCCAGTTAATGACTGGTTGGAAAGGCCAACAGTCCAAATCCAGGGAGAGAGGACCATTCATTTAATGCCGTGAAGGGACCAGGCCGCCTAGGTTGCTTTTATCATGAAGTAGTGAGGAGAAAGTGAAACCACATTCTGCCCTTTGAAGAGCCCAAAGCAGCGTGGGCAGAGCTAGGTATGGATGTGGTGCCTTGTTTGGTATGAAGAACTGAGCTTGTCTTCATGACACAGACCAACTCACACTTTCCCATACCATAGGTTGTCAAATCAGAACTTGGCAGGAAGGGCATTTCCTTTAGGCTGATGGCCCAGTGGAGAGGGACCAAATAAAGATGAGGGTCTTGAATTTGCTAAGTATTAGCTTCCTGAAAATGCTCAACTTAGAGGCCATTACAGCTACTTTTAAAACCTTTAAGATCAAATGATTGATTTTTCTAACTGATGGAATAACTGATCATGACTAAAGTGGACACTAATGTGGGAATGGAAAGAGTGATCTCTTTTCAAGGTGAGTTTAGCAGGACACAGGTATTCTATTTTGATCCTCTAATATAATGAGTCGGAACCTACCCGACGGCACCTAACAACAACAATGTAATAAAGCTAAATAATATGCACAAAGAATGCTTTGCCTTTTGTGGAAGTGCCTTTGAGGGCTGTAATATTAACCATTTAACCCAAGACATTCCCAAGAAACAGTTTTGTCCCCAGTTATAATTCTTGCCTGCTATAAAGCAGCTGAGGTGTGAAGAATTTGGCGTTGATTTAGAGCAAAAACAGAATAAAACGGAGGTTGGGTTCACATCCAGGAATTCCTGACTTCCTGGCCTGCGCTTTACTCCCTTAGCTTCCTAAGCCTTCAATTTGCCAAAATGTTAAAAGTTTATAAAAGATAAACATCTGTTCTGAGGTCTTTAGTAGGTTCTCCCTCACAAAAAGAGGTTGCATAATCCACCTTCTACACTCTGCTCCAGAATGTGGCTTGGTCATTTACCTTGAAATTTTCATTTCTTTCATATCTCCCAGATTTGGTTGGGGGGTGGCAGGGGTGAGGTGGACCTCTAAAATACAAGCAATTGCTGAAGGCAGATACCTGGATTTCTTCATGGGATTGAGTAAATCTGTCACACACACAACAAACCAAATATTACATTTCATTTTTGGGTCTGGCATATGTCACTATATGCTTTTTAAATATTCAGTAATCCAGGGATTACTGGTCATTACCAGTTGACAAAAGCTAAAGGGTTTTCTGAAGTTTAAAACTCTCTACAAAAGAGCTGTGCACTATTACTGTTGTTAGATGGTGTCTTGAGCAGATTTATCAACAAGAAAAGTGACTGGATAGACAAAAGTAGATATGTTTCAAAACCTGATTTGATCTTTTTTTTTTTTACTTTTTGAACATTTTAGGCTACACTAAAATTTTGCTAGTTCAGATTAAAGACAATATTCTGACTTATAGAATATTTTGAACTAATAGCAAAGTTTTTCTAAGTAGATGTCCCATTGGCCTGAATATTGACTCACTTATAATTAGTTACATAGCTGCATATAAATAATAATCCAGAAACCTTAGAAGTAGCTTGTTATAAGAGGTTCACTACCCCTTCCAGCTTCTTGACATTATTATTTTGTTTAGCAAACCCTTCCTTTAGGTGATCCAAAAATATATTTCAGGCTGCTTCAGGTTCAGTTACCACAGTCTGAACTAGCGGCATTGAAATTAAGGAAGGTTTACCCTACTGTATTTGGGGCCAACATCATTGCCTAGTGATTTTAGAAAAGCCTATCTGTTCCTTCTTTTTTGATTTTCAAACGGGGGAGTGGTGACTTGTTAATGCATAGTGAAATCAATTTAGTAGATTGTGAATACCATTTCTTTTAAACAAAATTGAACAGAATAGACAGAAAATATCAGAAAGTGTCTTGTAGTAAGGTTAGGCATTTTAGGTGATACTGTTCTTTCAGATCTATGCACATATGTACTGAGTTAGGATGTAAAGTGTATTTCTTACTGTTTGTTGCTGTCAAAAAAGGTTTAAAAGTCAATATTTTAGCGGATGTTATTTCAAACTGGGTCAAAAATGTTTTTTCCTCTTTTTTGAGGGGAACGTGGTCAAGGGAGGCTGGAGGGCTCTGTGCTGGCATACTGAGGGATGTTGGTTAAGTACTTGACAGTTATATGTCTGTTTTGCACACTGAGAAGTGAGACATATTGCTACAGTTATACTATAAGGTTTAATGTCTAAGGCGTTTTGTAATCCTGAGGAGAGAAACTTGATGTAAGTATTATGTATTTATCAAGTAGTAGGACTAAAACGCAAGACACAGAAAAGAAAACTAGCAAGGAACAGAAACCAAAAAATGTCTTTTTTTTTTTTTTTAACTCAAAATCTTGGGATAGTCGCACATGAAATTCTTCAAGTGACAAAAGAATTGGGACAAAAAATTAAATGTAGAAAAAAAACCCAGCTTATTTTAGGATAAGTTCACTGCAAGTTAAAAGGAGCTCAAAAATTGCTTTTGGTTTTTAAAAAATTGAAAATGGTCATATCAAGAGAGAATATGTGTGAAAGAAGAAAACAAGCTGTTTCATAAATAAATCTAAGTGTACACATTTGCCATACATGGGAAGAAAACCTGCAGTGAACAAAGGCACACATTAAAATGAATTTAAAAATTTAAAAATTGTGCGTGGGGGTTGTAGCGGAAAGTCTGTTAAATACACCTATGCTATTGATGTGAATGATTATGCGATTAAAGAAGACAATAGCCACATGGCCTTTCCAATCTTTTTTTTTTTTTGACTGAATTTTTTTTTTATTATAATGATAAACACACACCTCCAATCATTTTTTTGTACTGATGGGAATTAAGCCAAGTACTACTAAAAAGACTGACTCATATGACCAGATATAAGATTAAGTACTGAGGAAAGTCTGACAGGAGATTGGAAACATCCTTAGAAGCCTGGGTAGTTTGTGCACATTCCTTTGAGTTAAATAATTGTGACGGGGGGAGATAAATATTGCCTTCTGGAGTACTGTTGCATTTCCAGTAGAATCATAAGGATCTTGTCCCTCACCCACTCCTAGATCCCTCCCAGCACCTTTAAATCCCTTTCTGCTGTGGACTTGTTTACTTCATTCCCAAAGGTCTCTTCCGCGGTGGACATTCTTCAGAGCCTTAAAGCACTGCTGATTTCCCAACTCTGAGAAATTGAAGGACAATTAGACTTTTAATCATAGATATTTAAATGTTCAACTTAAGTTATTACCCTGAAAATAAAATACTGTCTCAGCTGTAATGAGTTGGTAGCTAAACTCTGTGATTGTAAATGTGCTCTTAGCTCCCTCCTCACATTCAAACCTTGTAAGAACAGAAAAAGACTTACATATCTGATGGTGGTGTAATTAGCCATCATTTTATGAAATGAGATGTAAAACAAATTAAGCATCATAATAAAGAATTACACCATCATCAAAAAAATGTTACAAATATTACTCCATTCATGATGATAAAAACTAAAAAGTGTTGATGGGTGAAAGTGCATACACTTCCAGATCCTGGGAGTGATGGGTTTTAACTGTTTCTTATTCTGTTTGTTACAGTTGTTTAGAAAGCGATAATCATACATTTTAAGACCAGAGGATACTTTTGCATATGGCATCTACTTTACCTTAAACAATGACTACAGAGTGACATAGAGTAGGTTGAATAAGGTGTGGGTGGGTTGAGTGTGAGTTATTCAGAATTTTCAGCTACAGCAAGCATGTGGTTGATTGTGTGTTTTAGGAAAACAAACTTAGTCATTGGTTTGGGGTGTCAGCTACTTCTTTCACTTTAGCCTTCTGGGTTTTTTGTTATGGAATACTTGGCAAGTTAATACTGATGAACAAAAACTGTGTGAAAACGGGTATTAATGCCAACAAAACCCCAAGCTATCATTCATTTCACACAGCACTCTAGCTTTTCTCAGTCTGTTTGGAAAATATGAGACCTGGTGTAACACACCTTCCAAATTACATTTGAATCTTTAAGGTATACACAGAACTCAAGACCTTTGACAGGTGAGTTTATTTTGTTTGTTATGAGTGGAAATTTTCCTCCGGAAGCAATGAGACTGTAGGGGCAAACTTTCTTCTAGAATGGAAGGAAGAACAAAGTAAAGAAAGAGATGCAGGATTTGCTGGTCTTTTGCTTTGATAATCCCTTATACCGTGTTATGGATTGAATTATGTCCCCCAAAAATGTGTGTCAACTTGGCTAGGCCATGATTCCCAGTATTGTGTAATTGTCCACTATTTTGTCATCTGATGTGATTTTGCTAAGTGTTGTAAATCCTACTTCTATGATATTAATGAGGCAAGATTAGAGGCAGTTATGTTAATGAGGCAGGACTCAATGTACAAGATTAGGTTGTGTCTTAAATCAGTCTCTTTTGAGATATAAAAGAGAGAAGCAAGCAGAGAGGAGAGGGACCTCCTCCCACCAAGAATTAAGAACAAGCAGGAGAGCACGTCCTTTGTATCTAAGGCCCCTGTGCTGAGACACTCCTAGGCCAGGGGAAGATGGATGACAAGGACCTTCCCCTAGAGCTGACAGAGAGAGAAAACTTTCCCCTGGAGCTGGCACCCTGAATTTGGACTTTTAGCTTCCTAGACTGAGAGAATAAACTTCTCTTTGTTAAAGCCATCCACTTGTGGTATTTCTGTTGGAACAGCACTAGATATCTAAGACATACCACATTTCTCATTTTCTTGGAACCCTGCTGGCTAAAAGAAAGTTAAGATGTTGATATTGCTGTTGACAGTACTGAGAAGTGAGGAAAACTCCTTGGTCACATGAATTACAGCCATAATCACTTTCAGGAGGCCTGCAGTGATTGACCATAAAACAAAAGTCTGATCATCTCAGCTCCAGGAGAGGAGCTCTGGCTGATATTGTTCCTCATGTTGGATAATGATTAAACAACCAGCCAACCCTCTTGAAATGGCAAATTTGTTTGTTTTTAGGTGTAAATAAACTGAGTTTCTTTGGCTCCCTATGCAAGGAATCTTTTGAAGCATACATCTCGATTTCTGAAACTTCATCCTTTTAGCTTTCTAGAGCAGGACCCACTTAGGGACTAGGAAGTCAGAAAACAAAATCGACAACCATTGCTTCTGTGTTGTTAAGGGTCTCTTTCTGGTTTGCTTGGTATAAATAGCCGATTGCCATCCAGTCGATTCCGACTCATGGTGCCCCCATGTGTTACAGAGTAGAATTGGGTTTTCTTGGCTGGAATCTTTATGGAAGCAGATCACCAGCCTTTCTTCTGCAAGGCGGCTGGGTGGGTTCCAATCATCAACCTTTAGGTTAGTAGTTGAGCACAAACCATTTGTACCACCCAGGGACCTTCTTTGGTATAAATAGTGGTATAGAATTTAACCACATAAGATATTTGGGACTGGAGATTTCCCTTAATACTTCCTAATGCTGACAGGCCCAGGCAGGGGGGCAGGTCAGCTCTTGCAGCTCTTGGGTGGCAAGAGAACTAGCATTTACAACCACCTTCACCTCCAGGAATGTATTATACTTTTAAATCAATCTTAATATCTGTAGGCAGAGTTTATGTATAGGAGTAAAATTTGAACCCCCATTTTCACATGCAATAAAAACGTCCTATAATAGGTGTTTATTCAGAGTCAGCTGACATTTATTGAACAATTACCGTGTGCCAGATGCTCTGCTAGGTGCTTTCATTTTGTTATGACATAATTTCTGTTAGTTATAAAATACGCTTGGTTCTAGTCAGGCAAGTACTCTCTTTGGTATCTAATAGCTATCAGGCTAAATATCCCATCTTCAAGTCTTTGCTCAGCTTTTACATACAAATCCCCAAAACAAAACAAACCACAAACACAGTAATTTCTTTGCTGTCTAGTTACATTATCTTGATCATTTAGGGACCATCTTGTAGCCATGGCTTACCTCTTTCAGCAGTGAAGTCATTTCCTTCCATATCAGTGAAGCCAATATCTCCTACCTATCCTGATCTCCTGTCTCCTACCTATCCTGATAGAACAGCAGGCTGGTCCAGCTATCTGATAGTGCTGCAGTAGAATAGGCAATACCAGAAGACAAGGCTTGAGAGATGGACGGAGAGTGGGAGTTTGAAACAATGTGGAGTGAAAGCGCTGGTGAAACAGCCATGCAGAAAAATCTAGCACCAAGTTACCTTATCCTTGTCCAGAATATAGAGAAAATAACAGGGTGAGACCTTAGGAGAGAATTCTTCACCTCTAGGTGTGGCCAAGACAGCCCAAGGAGAGCAGGTAAGGAGGAATCCTTTTCTTGTGTCACAGAAGCAAAGGGTTAAGAAATTTCTAGAAGAGAGGGGCTATCAACAGATACCACAGGGATTACGTAAATTGATGCCACTGGTTTTTGGCATTTTAGGAAGACATTTGTTATCTTTGAGAGACCAGAAGCAGTTTACAGTGGGTTGAGGAATAAATGAAACATTGGGAAATGAAAGTGGTGATGATGACTCTCTTGAGAAACTCTAGGCCCTGCTTATGCAGCATCTCTGTCAATACGCACAGTGTTATTTGCGCGGTGTGATTAAGTAATCCCTGCCAGTCTCTGGTGAGCCAGAATTTTAGTTCCTGTTTATTCATTTTTGCCCTTAAGGTACAGGATTAAGCTTGTAGTAAAAGACTTGGAATAGGCTTGAACCGAAAAAAGACAGTGGAATTCAGCCAAACGAATAGATAAGATTATTTTCAAATGGCACCGGAGAAAGCCAGTGCTACTGAATTAGTGCAAATGTGACTTCTGACAGCTCTCTGTAGCTCAGGCTCAATGAAAATGCAAGAAAGGGTGGGGAAAGCCACAACAAATAACGAGGATTAGAATGTAACTACCGAGGATATACTTTTACTCCTGTGATTTGCCTTTAGACTAGGAGTCAGTGTCTTTCCTTCACAAAAGTTAGAAATCGTAACATGGGGCAGCATTTGTGTTGTATCTAGCGACATCAGTATTTCTTGGATTTCATATTTTGACATGTAATTTTAAAAGCACCTCAGGTTCAGGTTCAGTTCCCACCCTCTCCATTCTTTCTTCTAGAAGAACATATTTTTTTCCTCCTCTCTGAGAAGCTGACGATTATTGGTACAAAATGTCTTTAAGTTAAATCTTGAATTTTATCTCTAGGTTGATTTCTAGTCAAAGAGAAAGTGTTGCTGCTTTGAGATTCTATAAATTCCTTTTTACTATAAAGATGGAAATGATGCAAATTTTGTTGCATGTTGAAAAACTTAAATCTTTGAAGTTAATGTAGAGGTACCAATTATCTCAACCAGCATTTCCCAAACTATTTATTTTGCCACATGTTCGGGGGGGTGGGGTGGGTACGTTTCTTAAGTGGAATGCCTAGGAATTGATGGTTGAAACCAGTACCACATTCTAAGGATTAAATTGCATTATAGCTGCATCCCCCAATATGTGTGTGTGTGTGTTTAATTTCAGCTTTTTTAATGCTGCATTTCAACATTTCTGTGCAAATATTACTGATTGATAAGAATTTATGAATACTTTGTCAATAAGAATCAACATAGTTTAATGACCTCTTCATGTCAAGAGAAGCCACTGCACAAATCAACAGTAGTTTATATTAAAAGACCCCCCCACACACACACACACCTCAAGGAAAATATTTGTTAAATACATTTCTAAAATGACTATGGGAATTTTGCTTTTAATTTGTTTATGATTTCTAGTTAAAATTTTTTCCTTACCATTTTATACTGGAGAAAGTAGATTTCTATAGTAGCCTAAATACAGAGCAAACCAAATGGTTTTACATTTAACCCTTTCACGAACCAATTGTTTTTTTCTTTTAATTTTTTGTTGATACTATGTGTTTTCAGTAATGGAGGGCATGCTGAATCATTGATTTTGGTAGGTAGTATGGTTTCTGTTTTATGCCTCATTCCACAAAACCTACCCTTGGAATCCAGAGGTACATATGTGTACCAAAAGAAAATTTTCAAAATTCATGTTTTTCCTACCAAAAATTCAATGATTCAGTACCACCTCATACAATACCCTGTAAAAACATCAATTTGTGACACACACCTGTTTTTTTCTGTTTCAAACTGTTATATAGGGCCCTGTCTGCTGGCAGCATGTACTATCAGTGGGATAGGAACTTCCCAATAAACCCCAGAGGTACAAAAAGTAAGTGCTAGCTATATATACTTCTGGTCCTAAAAGGGTTAAGTTATTGGAGGACATCCTTTCACTTTCTTCAAGTAAAAAGATTAAGCAGATCCAAACTCTGAAATAATAGCATGTATGGGCTTATTATTATTGAATGACACAGGAGACATCAAAAGAAGACAGAAGGAATACACAGAGTTACTGTACCAAAAGAATCAGTTGACGTTCAGCCATTTCAGGAGGTAGCATATATGATCAAGAACTGATGGTACTGAAGGAAGAAGTCCAAGCTGCACTGAAGGCATTGGTGAAAAATAAGCCTCCAGGAATTGATGGAATACCAGTTGAGCCTGGAAGTGCTCACTTGTCTATGCCAAGAAAACTGGAAGAGAGATACCTGGCGAACTGATTGGAAGAGATCCATATTTGTGCCCATTCAAAAGAAAAGTGATCCAAAAGAATGCGGAAATTGTTGAACAATATAATATAGGAGCCCTGGTGGCACAGTGGTTAAAGAGGTTCCTCGCTAACCAGAAGGTCAGCAGTTTGAATCCACCAGCCACTCCTTGGAAACCCTATGGGGCAGTTCTACTCTGTCCTATAGGGTCATTGTAGTAAAATTTTTTCTGAAGATAATTCAAAAACAATTGCAGCAGTACATCAACAGGGAACTTCCAGAAATTCAAGCCAGATTCAGAAGAGGACATGGAACAAGAGATATCATTGCTGATGTCAGAGGAATCTTGGCTGAAAGCAGAGAATACCAGAAAGATATTTACTTGTGTTTTATTGGCTGTGCAAAGGCGTTCAACTGTGGATCACAACAAATTATGGATAACATTGCAAAGAATGGGAATTCCAGAACACTTAATTGTACCCATGCAGAACCTGTACATAGACCAAGAGGCAATCGTTCGAACAAGTGGATACTGCGTGGTTTAAAATCAGGAAAGGTGTGTGTCAGGATTGTATCCTTTCATCATACTTATTCAACCTGTATGCTGAGCAAATAATCTGAAAACCTGCAATATATAAAGAAGAACACCGCAGCAGGATTGGAGGAGGACTCATTAACAACCTGCAATATGCAGATGAAACAACCTTGCTTGCTGCAAGTGAAGAGGACTTGAAGCACTTACTGATGAAGATCAAAGACCACAGCCTTCAGTATGGATTACACTTCAACGTAAAGAAAACAAAAATCCTCACGACTGGACCAATAAGCAACACCATGATAAACAGAGAAAAGATTGAAGTTGTCAAGGATTTCATTTTCCTTGGATCCACATTCAACACCCATGGAAGCAGCAGTCAAGAAATCAAATGATGTATTGCATTGGGCACATCTGCTGCAGAAGACCTCTTTCAAGTGATGAAAAGCAAAGATGCCACCTTGAAGACTAAGGTGCGCCTGAACAAAGCCATGGTGTTTTCAGTCACCTCCTATGCATGTGAAAGCTGGACAGTGAATAAGGAAGACTGAAAGAGAATTGATGCCTTTGAATTGTGGCGTTGGCGAAGAATGTTGAATATACCATGGACTGCCAGAAGAACGAACATATCTATTCTGGAAGGAGTACAGCCAATATGCTCCGTAGAAGCGAGGATGGCAAAACTTTGTCTCATGTACTTTGGACATGTTATCAGGAAGGACAAGTCCCTGGAGAGAGACATTATGCTTGGTAAAGTAGAAGGTCAGTGAAAAAGAGGAAGACACTCAGTGAGGTGGCTTAACCCAGTGGCTGCAACAGTGGGCTCAGACATAGCAAAGATTGTGAGGATGATGCAGGACTGGACAGTGTTTTGTTCTGTTGTACATAGGGTTGCTATGAGTTGGATCCAACTTGACAACACCTAACAACAACAACAACATGGGCTTATTAAGCCTGTGATCAAAGATTTGCAACTGTTTGCTTGATAATTGGAAAGATTGCAAAGGAAGGCAAGTTCAAATGGTTGGTTTAAATTAAGGCTATTGTTTTGAGGGGTTTGAACAGCCTGGCATTCAAGTTGGGAAGTCTGTGCATCTCATCTATTTTATATAGCCTGATAACTCTTCAAAGGCCTTGTTCCATGTTACCAATTAACTACACCTCACGGGATCTCAACTCCTCTTTTAGGGCCTGCTGTCTGATGTATCACTATGATTCCTTATTGGATTCAGTTAAGAAAATGAATTTGCAAATATATCCCTTTTGGGTTTGATTACTGTCAATAGTAACACATTCTTAGAGTCCTTTTACTCAGTGAAATTTTATTTTTTAATGAGTCTTACACATTGATATTAAAGGAACTGAAATGGGAAATATATAGAAAAATCTGTTTTTTTTCCCCCAAAAGTCTTTACTACATTATGTTTTATTTTTTTTGGGAGAGGGGATGATTAATATTGTAATAAATACTGAACAAATGACAACTTATTTGTTGAGCTTGAAGTGGAAAAATTCTAGCTAGAAAGACAAAAGTAAGTAATGGGAGAGTATTTCCAAACATAACCCCCTTAAAATGGCTTTTCAGTAAAAGCTTTTGCCTCCTCCTGTGCTCAGCTGCATTAAGTTGAGAGTAGCATTTACTTTAGAATGCCAAGTACCTTGTCTTTGTCAAAGCTGGGGAAATCTGATTTTGTAGGACTTGCCATCTTTGAGAGGTAGTTATTCACTTCTTCGGATTCAAATTCTATTCGATTTTTCTTGTGTATGTTCATCATCAGAACTCCCACTTGTCTCAGAAGGTAAGCTTACATTTGGACCTTTAACCTCAGTTCCTGGCACATCAGTGTTCCTGTGTATCCATGTTGACATCCATAGGTCTATATCCTTTTTTCCTGGCAGGAATTTAATTCTTCCAATTTGCAAGTTAACAATTGTAGCCTTATATGTGAACAGCAGTTGGCAAAAAAAAAAGGGAGGGGTAAGAGGGCCAATTTGTCTGTCTCTAGTCAACAAGCTACACAAATTCATACCAAAAAAAAAAAAAATCTCCAAAATACATGAAAGAAGGTCAGATATACTGGTAGTGACTTCTGCACTTTACAGAGTCTCAACCCTGGCATCCTTCCAAAGTAGTCTTTGCCCAGGAAATCACTATCCCCACCGACCTTGGGAGATTGCTTTAGCAGCAAAATATATTAGATATTTTGTCTTCTTTTTGTTTGAAACACATAAAGACCTTATATTTATTATGAGTTTATAATAGGGCACCCTACTTCTTAAGTCACCCCCAACACATATGCTGCACACATACCCAGTTTTTATACAGCAGACATTGTAGCAGCGTTCTGTAGCAGAGATTGCAGTTGTGTGATAGATATGTTGTAGCTGTGAATCTGTTTCAATTGTGTTTTCCTGTGCACCGTCTGACCTCAGATAAACCCATTAATCATACCTTTTTATTTATCTTCTTGTTCCTGTGTGTCATCAAGTTGATTCCAACTCATAGCCACTCTATAGGACAGAGTAGAACCGCCCCACAGGGTTTCTTTATGGGAGCAGGTTGCCAAGTCTTTTCTCCTGTGCAGCCACTTGGTGGGTTGAAACTACAGACCTTTTGGTTAGCAGCTGAGCACTTAAGCATTGAGCCACCAGGGCTCCTTGTTTCACTTATCTCTAATAAAAATATAAATAAAATATACCTAATATATTTTCTATTAATATGTAGTATATAAAATATGTAAAATTCTTTGTTAATTTTATAAACATTACGTTCATAAATGCTCATTAACCTTTATGAATAAATATAAATATCTGTTAATATTAATAAAATATTAGAAATTAAATAGATTAAACTATATATAGGAAGCAAAAAGTAAAATACCAATAGCCAGTTTTTACTTTCAGAGCAGATCTAACTCTTGAATAATCCAATAGGGAGAAAAAAAGGAATATTAAGATAATATTAAGAATGACAGGAAGAGGTGATGTGATTTTGTATTCTTTTCTAATAGTAAACTCTTTGCCGTCGAGTCGATTCCAACTCGCAGCGATCCCATAGGACAAAGTAAAACTGCCACATAGGGTTTCCAAGGAGCATCTAGTGGGTTTGAACTGCCAACCTTTTGGTTAGCAGCTGTAGCTCTTAACCAGTGTGCCACCACGGCCCCTTTCTAATAGTAACAGCTACTATTTATTTAGTACTTACTATGTGCTGGGTGCTGGGGTAAGTACTTTACACCTATCACCTCATCGAATCCTCACAGCAACCTGCGAGCTTGGACATATTATTTATCTCCTTTTTACAGATGGGAAACCTGAGGCTCAGAGAGATTAAGTAGCTTGCCGAAAGACACTCTTGCTAGTAAACAGCTGTGTCAAGACTTGCACTTACCCTTCTAACTCCAAAGCCTATGCTTATAATCCCCATTGTCTCAGTGGCTATCTTACGGACATACAAAAAGAGCTTTGACTGGGAACTTGAGTTTGTTACCTGTCTCTTTCATTGTGTGTTAGCCACCTAGGACTGAGCCCTGGATAATGATAGTGCTGCTTAAATGAAGTAAACATCTGGAATGGCCAGATGCTGCTGGCTCTACAGTTCAATTTGAAGTTACAGAACCTTAAACTGTTAGAACTGGAGAGGAAAAATCATTATTCAGTTAACAATACACTTGTGCAATGCAAGTCTGTTCTGTACAATATCGTCAGTAATAGCAACCCTACATGTTTCAGACTTTTAAAAGCTATGTCATGGCGGCATTTACTGTAGTTCCTGATATTTTTATAGAATCTGTTGTTCAGGTAATTTTCCTGTAAACTGTTGAATGCTTGGAGCTTTTCTACCGAACATTTTAAATCCCGGGTTGGCTTTTCTCTGCTATTTGACTCGCTAGAGCTGTTCTGTTCCACTCTCCTTTCCAGCCCACTTTCAGCTATTTTTTGCATTTTAGTGTTCATTTAGCATACCTTTGCTGACCACATGCTGTGAGTCAGCCATGTTCCTAGGTGCTGGGGATATAACACTCAGCAAGTTTTAGAGTATAGTAAGTCACCTAGACTTTTTTGCCTGTAAATTCAGCACACAAACATCATTATCTTAAGTACCCCGAATGCTCTTCTTTTTCCTCATCATGCTGATTTTAAAATTGTACTCACTTATTCATATTAGCCCAAAAGTGGAAACAACCCAAATACCCATCAACAGATGAATGAATAAACAAAATGTGGTATATTCATATAATGGAGTATTATTCAGCTCTAAAGAGAAACGAAGTTCTGATACATGCTATGACATGGATGACCCTTGAAAACATAATGCTGAGTGAATAAGTCAGACACAAAAGGCTACATAAGGTATGATTCTATTTTTATGAGAAGTCCAGAATAGGCAAATCCACAGAGGAGTAAATTAGTGCTTACCTAGGCCTGGGGTGGGGGGCAGGGGAGAGCCCTGGTGGCACAGTGGTTAAGTGTTCAGCTGTTAAACAGAAGGTCAGCAGTTTGAATCCACCGGCCGTTCCTTGGAAACCCTGCGGGGCATTCTACTCTGTCCTATAGGGTATCTATGAGTCGAAATTGAGTCAACAGCAATGAGTTTGGTTTTGGGGCTGGGGGAATAGGGAAAATGAGGCGTGATTACCGAAGGGTACCAGGTTTCTTTTTGTGGGGATGAAGGTGTTCTAAAATGGATTGTGGTGACGGATGCACAACTCTTTAAATACTAAAAACCACTGAATTGTACTTTTTTAAGGGGGAAATGTTATGGTATGTGAAGTAGATCTCAGTAAAGCTGTTATTAAAAAAATTCACTGACTTCGAACTAAGAACAACAAAAGTAAAATAACAGCTAAATTGAGAGCGTTGTTGGTGTATTTTTAAAGAGAGGCAGTGGATTGGAGCAGCTTTGAAGTTATAGTTATTCTGTGACCTTTCTGGGGAAAGTTGATTTCTTACCTGAAGACCCTCACTGACCACCTCTGTTTTTAGGGGCACCTCCCTTATTGTTCATTATGTATTGGGCACCTAGCACAATGCCTTGCATGTAGAAGATGTCACTACTTCCATCGGTTTAGAAAGTATTTGTTGAGAACTTAATATATATAAGCTTGTCTTAGTCATCTAGTGCTGCTATACCAGAAATACCACAAGTGGATGGCTTCAACAAAGGGAAGTTTATTCTCTCACAGTCTAGTAGGCTACAAGTCCTAATTCAGGGCATCAGCTCCAGGGGAAGGCTTTCTCTCTATGTCAGCTCTGGAGTAAGGTCCTTGTCATCAATCTTCCCCTGGGCTAGGAGCTTCTCTGCACAGGAACCCTGGATCCAAAGGATGTGCTCCGCTGCTGGCGGTATGAGATCCCCCTCTCTGCTCACTCACTTCCCTTTCCTTTTATCTCTTGTGAGATAAAAGGTGGTGCAGGCCACACCCCAGGGAAACTCCCCTTACATTGGATCAGGGATGCGACCTGAGCAAGGGTGTTACATCCCACCCTAATCCTCCTTAACATAATCCAATCTTGCCTCATTAACCACAGACAGAAATTAGGATTTACAACACATAGGAAAATTACAGTCACAAAATGGAGGGCAACCACACAATACTGGGAATCATGTCCTAACCAAGTTGACACACATTTTTGACACACAATCCAATCCGTGACAAAGCTATTGAGTCAGACACTGACCACCTTCAAGACACTCACAGTTAGGTAGACACCTAAGCAGAAGTTCCCATACAATGTGACAAGTACTGAGATAGACATGGGCAGATGTGTTTGAGGGGATGCCGAAACTCTGAGTATAGTTCTGTGTCTAGATCAAGTCCATTTGCACATCTGATATGCACATGCCATTTGGGCCATTCTGCCCTACATTTGAACATACCCAGTAACAAGGAAGTTAAAATGCATTTTGCATATCTACTAAATGCTCGTGTATTTTGACAGCTAATCTATAAATACAATGCAATTATATATTTCATTTGAAAATAAAAGTTAAGTAGAGCTGTTAGTATTTCTTGGCATCTCCAGAAATCATATTATATGTTAAGAGAACTTCAAATAAAACCTGACAGTTTTATAGAAAGTGCTTGGATTCTCTACTGAAACCCCTGGTCATAATTCTACAAGTTTGAGGTCATCTTTGTATACCTTTGTGCCACTAGAGGATTTACAGAGTAGGGATTGACAGCAAGGACTCTGAAGTCAGACCTCCTGAGTTTGATCCTGGCTTTACTATTCATTGGCTGCATGACCTTGAACCAATTTACTTAATCTCTCTGTGCCTCAGTTCCTCGTCTGTAAAATGTGAACAATAATGGTATCTACTTCACAGGATTGTTGTGACAGTGCTAAGAACAGTGTCTGGTGCATAGTAAACACAGCTACATATTTTCAGTTTTACTTTTTTGATTCAACTTAATTTTCATGCTTTATTAATCTGCCCTTCATCAGTCATACACTGTCACCTTTAAATGTCATTGCAATCATTGGAAACTGATGTAAAGGTTTCTCTTACGTGGAGTCTATAGTCCCTTGGGTCTTTTCACACCAAAAGCCAAGTGGGTTCTCTAGTATCTCTACTTGGAAATGAAAGGCCATGTGCGACATATCATTCTACTCCTATTGGTTAGCCTGATAAAAACATCTCTGTGCCTTACACGTTATTCATCCCAAGGGATCGGTACTTTCTGAATGCTTGATATATAGTTAAAAATCCCCAAGAAATAAAGGGGTTATACTTCGTGACCTTGTCGATGTCATTCTGTCTGGCAGCCTTGTGAATTGCCTCATCCTGGAGCACTCTTCGCTGCATCAAGTCTGATGTCCAGGCGCCACAGTTTGGTGGTAACTTTCAGTCTTCTATTGCTGATAAATGTCTTTGGCAGTGTATAGTTCTCCTTGACCATTCTAAGTTGGCCAAGTTGAGTTCTTCTGAGTCATTTAGAATAATGCCAAATTAACATTGATTACTGTTTTTGCCTTAGTGCAGGTTACTGTTAACCTTTCATCTTTCTGTATCGTTTCACACCCCTTATTTCCAGAATAGTGATGATACGTTAGTCATTTTCAGGATGAAGCATAAGCAAGAAGAGTTGAAAATTACACAAAGGAGAGAGGGAGACAGTTTGGCACAGAAAACAGAAGTCTGGTGGGGGACAAGATGCTGGGGTAAGCGTGGCACAGTTTAGGGTCCAGGGGAGGTCCATTTTGTTCTTTCAACCTGTATGGATCAAGTTGTTAAAATGTCCTCATCACTGTATTTAAAGTTACAGTTTCATCTTTGTCATTAAATGTAAACATATTAATGTGCCCACCAAGAAAACTTCCTCAGTAGCAATAAGGTAATGGGTTAATTAATAGCTTTCACATGTAAGGTCATTAGTAATTTTCAATCAGACGAAGTTTCCTTAAATAAAATGCTTAAGCAGTTCAGTTGGGTTTAGAAATTTACCAACAAATAGTCCTGATAACCTACTGTAATTATCTTTAGAAATCATCATGTGTGCAGTGACAAACTCTCCAGAGCCTTTTCTAAGATAAGTAAGCAGAAGCAGTAATAACCAGTTCCCCTGTATTTATAAATTATTGGCATGCCTTTTAGTCATTTAGACTTAGGAGGGCTCTGCTTCTCTCTAGGAATCCGAACTATGCTTTCTCCTAGTTGGCTCCCTGGAAAATCTAAGCCTCCCTCTTGCTCATTGATTCAAGTCCAACCAGCCTCTTGTACATTCCTTCACATTGTGTATATAAACATGTCGAGGGAGTCAAACCTGTGGGATGCATGAGCAAGCACCTAGCACAGAGTCGCAGTGTGATAGTCAGGATGCATCAATATAGCTGATTAGAATACTTAGTTAAAAACAAAAACAAAATCCAAACCCATTGCAGTCAGGTCAACTCTGACTCATGGTGACCCCATGTGTTATAGAGTAGAACTGTTCTATAGGATTTTCAAGGCCGTGACCTTTCAGAAACAGATCGCCAGGCTTTTCTTCCAAGGTGCCTTGGGGTAGATTCAAACTGCCAGCCTTTCAGTTAGTAGCCAGCCTTTCAGTTATTTGCACCACCCAGGAACAGGTTGGTAAATAGCTGCTGCCCAGAGTGCCTTTTCCACTGCTCACTCCCTGGACATCCTTAGGATTCTACAACAAAATTGGCAAGGCCTGGTAGAGCAGCATCAGTCCTGACTGATGTGTGCTTGTGCTGTCAGGGTTGTTTAATACTTTGAATATCATCCCTGGCTCATAGCCTATTGTGAGGTTTACCCCTGTGTCTGCCATCTACCCATGGGAGCTCTATGACCGTCACAGTACTTTCATGGACTGTTTTCCCCTTACTGTATCCTCGGTGTCAGCTAGGCTTGTGCGAGAGGAATTGGGATACTACTTCCAGACCTCAACTTCCAGCAGACACTGAAGGTCTCGTGAAGGTGAGGCCCTAAAACTTTTAGTGCTTTTGAACTGTACACATAGAGAAGCCCCCAAGGCCCTCCTGGAGAGCTCTCGTGAACCCATGTCTTTTGTTTTTGAAGACACAAAAAGAACATGTTTGATAATTCAACATCTTACACAGAACGCTTGGCCGCTACATTTTACTTAATTGACTGTGGTTTTCCAAACCACAGAAAATTTAAAGGGTATGTTTGTGAGGGAGTCAGTAGAGGAGGCAGGTGCCCAATGAAGTTGTAGCCACTAGAGAGCTGCCAGTGAGGGAGAGAACAGAAAAACTGTAAAAAGTTGATATGAAAATTCCAAACACACAGGCACCTGAAGCCATTTAACAAAGTGCCCAACATACCCTTCAGGGCATTGCTGGTGGTTCTTTCAAATGATGATCCAGAATTACAGATGTCTAAGGTAAGAACAAAGTTTTAAAAACATTTCAGGAAGATTTCTCTCCAGACTGATTAAAAGAGACAAATGTTAATCTTTTGAAATTTTATTTTTATTGATCCTCTCATTGCCTGCCAATGTTCCAATAAATGAGGTGTTACTTATGTGAACTTAAGGACTTTTGTAGTATCTGATGGACTAGCGATATTGTCTGAATAGAAAATTATTTCAGTCCAAGAATTGTGTTGAGAAAATTATTTTGGGATCAGAACCAGCCTTATAAAGAGGTAACTGCTTTCTGTGAAAACACTTCCAAGCTCATAGAGAATATTTGTAGGGGAAAATAATACAGAATATTAATATTCTGCGTTCCTTTTTTAAAGAAAAATGGAGATTTATTAATACTATTAATAATAGTGTAAGGGAGTCTGTTGAAGAAGAGTCTGAAATGAACTGATGTCACCACTGAAAAGTTAGTTGCATGTGCATCTTTGATGTTTTTCATCAGTATGTATTAGTATTAAGGGGGGAAATTATTTTATCTCCTCAATATTCTATATGCCCCAAAGTATTCGTGCATTATTTAGGAATAGAAATATAAACTAACAGAAGACTAAAAATGAAAAAAACACGATTTTTTTTTTGAGATTTCAGTTTACCGGTATAAGTGTTTTCAAATATCAATAACATTTCTCTTATCATATGAGGATTTTCAAGTATTGTGTGAATGTGAATGCCTACAATACCCTGTGTTATAGATAGAGGGGAAAAATGCTATACAACTGGAAATGTCACTTAGGGAATAACTATACACTTTTTTTTTTTTGGAAGCATAGCTTCTAAAGTTGAGTTCAGCTTTGTACTATTCACAATGTAATGAGCACAAGTATTCTACTTTATTTAAAAGCAGTTATCACTACCATGGCAAAATTAATGCATACTAGATGTATATATTAGAAGAGGTGCCCTAAATAGAGTTTTCTATGATTTACCAGGCATTTTTTGATAAACTCCATGTTAGAATCCAGTATTTATGTTAAAACATACTTTTGAAAGCCTACTATGTGCTCAGCACTAACAAATGCATTTTAGTTGCCTTCTCTCTGCATTGCTTCCCTGCCCTTTTCTTCCCTTAATCCTGCTTTAGCATTCCAGCTTCCATCTGCTTTTAGAAAATGCCATTTCTGTTGCTTCACATGGTTTTTAAAGCATTCTCTTCTTACCTCTGCTTAGCATAACAAATGCATTTGGATAGCAAATACAATAGGACTTTTTTTTGTGTGTGTAATTTCAGCTGATATAAAACCATTCCACTCATCATTTATGGTCCTAACGATTTTTCTATTTGCATGAATAACCTGATAAAGAAACACTATATGGAATTAGTGTTTTTCTAGGTGTTAAATCTCATTTCTGAGTTTCTACTAGATGTGAAGATTGAAAGTCCCTCCATTCTTTACTACTATTTTATCAACTTTTGCAATTGTTTAAACAAGCTTTCTTGATTTTAGCTTAGCACTGTAAGATATATTTCATTTTGAATTTACATTGTAGAAGCATGTTTTTTCTTCTGCCTGGTGGCTACCTATATATTTTCTCAAACACAGTGAAATATCAATTAAATAAAATTCAACTTCTGAAACCCACAGTCAACAAGAATTTTATTGTGTTTGGTCATTTGGAAAAAATAAAATTTGTATTTACCAGAGATTAAGTATAAGAAAAAAATTATAGCTGGGTTGTGGCCTGAGGCTAATTCATGTCAATGCCAAACCCCAGCACCTTCTATTAACCTTAATAAGAATTGATGTCCAGGAATGCTGACTTAAGGGAACATGATATCTTCAGTAATGAGAGAAAGATTCAATTATGTTTACTACATGCTATTTACTAAGGCAAAAAAAGAGGACTTGTAGTTTGGAAAGATGTCTACCAAGCAAGATTTAAAAAAAAAAAATTACCCTAAAATAAATAATAATGTATCTATTTTATATGATCTGTTGATGATTCCCGGTAATAATATGCTTTTTCCTTTCATAAATCTGGTGAAGAAATATTATTTCTTCTCATATATCCATTTTCTATGTTCTTAATCTCATGCCACATTATTTATCACTTAAAAAATTGTAGCCAACTGTTTTTAGATATAGTAATGGCTTCACCTTTGTTAAATTTGATGTATATTACAGATCATGTTTGCATATTTGATTAATAATGAGAAATCCACTCATTTTCTAAGTCTATTTGATTAATAATGAGAAATCCACTCATTTTCTCAGTCTTATTCATTGATAGGAATTGCTATGCAATTGATTCAGGTGTAACAATCTGTATTTTATATACCACCAAAATGAACAAAAAGTCATTGTAAAGGCATAGCTTTAGTTATTTCAGTGACATTTGAAATGACATGGGATATATATTTCTTCTTAAATTGCATTTTCAAAGCTAGCCTTATGCAGGCTTTGCCTGCAATTCTTCTAGCTGCCACCAGGTGGTGCTAGGTTGTAAGTTGTAACCATCAGGGCTTCCCCATGTGTGGATAACAGTGAGTATAGGATTATAGTACAGGACTGAATCAATTTTTATCCTATAAATTTTTTTTATTAAAATGGCCACTATAGACATTAAATCAGTTACTAATTATATAGATTGATACACACTTTTTAATAAGATTTAAAGGAACAAAAGTGCATAAACATAATATAGTGAAGTATCTTTCTCCCACCAAACTTTGTTATTAATCACTTCATACACTTTCTTTGGTTTCTTCTTTAAGGAGAAGCTTTCTCTTCCTATTAAAATACTTTGTGTATTAAGAAGCTCTGGGCCAGCCTGGATGAACCCCTGAAACTGTTGCCCTGAGATCATCTTTAAACCTTAAACTAAAATATCCCCTGAAGTCTTTAAACCAAACAGTTGTTTAGCTTAACTAGTAAAAATGTCTGCCTTGAGCATTGTTCTCTTTTGAAGAACTATCTGTATCATCACTATGAGTCAGAATTGACTCGATGGCAATGGATTTATATGGGATCAAACTGATAACAGCAACTTGAAAGGTTAGATAGGAAGTTTAGGGGGCAGTGAGTTTATGATAATAGAGGAGAAACAATTTGGAAAAGGAAGGTGAGAATGGTTGCATAACTTGAAGAATGTAATCAGTGTCACTGAACTGTACATGTAGAAATTGTTGAATTGTCATATGTTCTGCGTGTATTTTTCACAACAACAAACATAAAAATATTTCTGAAAAAATAAGCTCTGGGCCATATGTCCATATACACCTTCCTTTTATGCTTTCTGCTTGTGAGCGTTCTCTTTTATTGCCCTAGTTGATGGTTTTGCTGCTAGTTCTAATTGTGCTAAAAGACTAAAAGTCTGATTTCTTTAGGTCTCAGGTGAAGCGTTAGTCCCTGGCACTTTCTATATAGGAAGGAACTGTGCCATATATTCAATACAGTGTGTCACTAGATTTAGCTCCATTTTGGTCAACAGAAGTAATATTGTGCCCCTCTCCCCGACACACACACACACACACACACACACACACACGCAGAGATTTCCAACAGTATAATATACACACATAGCTATGTGGCTGCATCTTTCTCTGTTCCCTGGAAAACCCAGGGATGGTCTCTCTTACACCAGCTAGCTGCCAGCTTCTATCAGTCATTCTAACTCCTGTTTTCTTCTGGACTTTGATGCTTATATGGGTATAAAAGCTAATTTGCATCAAATAGTAGAGATTATCTATTAACTTCTCTAGCAGGTTCCCAGCAGTTTTACAGTTGGTTTTGTAAAAGGAGGCCATTACTCTATTTCTTCTGAACTTTTGAAAGCATTTATTTCAACTTCCCATTCAAATAAACAGAATGGTTTTTAAGTAGCGATATAGTGGCTTCAGCTCTTGTGATCATAAATCTTCTCATGCCATGAAAAGTAAGAGTTAAACTGTGAGGAGAAAGGGAAGAGAGAGAGATTGATTTTAAAACTTTCTCCAAAGTGTAGAACAAGGTTTTCAACTCTGGTTGTCAGAACTGAGCTCTGGTGCTGGCTGTGTCACTAACTTTCTTTGTAACTGTTGACCAAGTCATTTATCCTTTATAGGCCTATTGTCTAAAAAAATGAGGGCGTTGGCCTATAGTTCATCACCTCCCATATGTGAGTCTGTGACTCAAGGTCTTACTAAAGCAAAAATGTGGGGGAATGCATCTTAGCTTCAGGTCGGCTTGAGTCCCTCTCTAAACAACTCAACTACCAGTAAAACCACAGAGTCTTGTGCATAATAGAAATATGTAAGTTTATTCTTTTTCGTTTTCCTTCATTTCCTGGCCATGCTGGTCTCAATGTAGTGCTTTGCATTTGGAAGAAATTGGCAGATATAACACTTTCCTATTCATGTTAAAGGAAAACAAGTGGTTATTTCTTTCATTCACATATAGTCATTGTGATTTACAAGGAGAAATATTACCTTTGGGTAAGAGGGAGTATTCTACAAGTGCACAGCTCCTTATTCTGTTTTTCTAGGAGTTTGTGGTTATAACGCATACCCAAAACCAATTGCCATGGAGTCGAATCTGACTCATAGGGACCCTATAGGACAGGATAGAACTGCCTCACGGGGTTTCCAAGGCTGTAACCTTACAGAAGCAGACTACCACATCTTTCTCCCATGGAGCAGCTAGTAGGTTTGAACCGCCAACCTTTCGCTTAGTAGCCGGACACTTAACTACCAGGGCTCATTTGTGGTTATAAAGCAGGTAAATTCAGAGCTTAATCGTATGCTACCTCTAATAGTTTTGGGGTGTGGATTATCTCCTCAACTGGATCATAGGCTTCTTGATGGGAGAGACTGTCTTGTACTCATTTTGTGTGACCAAAAGATCAAGTGCAGTGCTGTGCACATGGCGCACAAGTTAGTAAAGCACATTCTCTCGATTATATTTAAAAAAAAAAAAAGCTACTGATTCATGGCATATTAGGCTTGTGTGATGATTTAGAGGTTTCTAGTCCAGTTTCCCATCCAGTGTGATAGAAACCCAGTAAAAGGGACTGCACTTCACTGTGTTGAGCTAAAATGTGCCTCTCCATAAATCTCTATGGGTTCTAAGTCAGATAATAGAGTCCCTGAGTGGTACAAATGGTTAAGGCACTCAGCTGCTAACCAAAAGGTTGGCAGTTTGAGTCCGTCTAGAGGTGCCTTGGAAGAAAGGCCTGGTGATCTACTTCCAAAAAATCAGCCGTTGAAAACCCTATGGAGCACAGTTCTACTCTCATACAGTTTGAGTCACCATGAGTCGGTCTTGACTCGATGTCAACTGGCTGGTTATAACTCTATAGCTTTCACCTATAGATCCTTCTGGAGACACGGAAAACAAGTAAACTGCTTGCCTTTATTTCTTCCTGTTCATCTTAAAAGTAAATACATAGTGAAACTTTTTAAACCATTCATTGTAAATTAATGGAATGGGGTTTGTGAGATTCCTATTTCCATGTTGAACAAAATAAGTTCAGGTGATTTATTTCAGAAGCACTTAATTAGTACTTACTTCATGCCAGGCATTGTTCTAAGTGCTTTGTAAATATTAAGTCATTTCAATCTACAGAATAACCCTATGAGCTAAATACTATTATTGACACCATTTTATAGATGAGGAAAGTGAAGTACAGATCGTTTAGGTAATTTGTCCAAGGTCTTTCAACTGTTAGGTAAGAGCTGGGATTATAAACGAGGCCTTCTGGCTCCAGAGTCTCATTCATAACCACTCTGCTATGCTGGATATCTTTCCTGGCTGTAAAAAAAAGCAGGGACATTTAATTTTTCTCCTTTTTATTATTCTTGTAAGTTACTACCCTGTATTGCACTGTTGCACAGTTGCTGAAAGTTTACAATTTTTTATGGGAGTTATTTATTTTTATTGTGCTTTAAGTGAAAGTTTACAGTTCAAGTCAGTCTCTCATACAAAAATTTATACACACATTGCTATGTGACCCTAGCTGCTCTCCCTATAATGTGACAGCACACTCCTCCTTTCCACCTCGGATTTCCCGTGTCCATTCAACCAGCTCCTGTCCCTTTTTGCCTTCTCATCTCGCCTCTTGACAGGAGCTGTCCATTTAGTCTCATGTATCTATCTGAGCTAAGAAGCACTCTCTTCACGAGTATTGTTTTATGTCCCATAGTCCAGTCTAATCTTTGTTGAAGAAGAAGAGTTGTCAAAGAGTTGGCTTTGAGAATAGTTTCAGTTCTGGGCTAACAGACAGTCCAGGGGCCGTGTCTTCCAAGGTCCCTCGAGTCTCAATCAAACCATTAAGCCTGGTCTTTTTACTAGAATTCGAGTTCTGCATCCCACTTTTCTCCTGCTCCATCAGGGACTCTGTTGTGTTCCCTGTCAGGGCGATCATTGGTGATAGCTGGGCACCATCTAGTTCTTCTGGTCTCAGGCTGATGGAGTCTCTGGTTTATGTGGCCCTTTCTGTCTCTTGGGCTAATATTTTCCTTGTGTCTTTGGTGTTCTTCACTCTCCTTTGCTTCAGGTGGGTTGGGACCAATTGATGTATCTTAGATGGCCGCTTGCTAGCTTTTAAGACCCCAGACGCCACTCACCAAAGTGGGATGCAGAACATTTTCTTAAAAAACTTTGTTATGCCAATTGACCTAGGTGTCCCCTGAAACCATGGTCCCCAGACCCCCGTCCCTGGTACTCTGTCCCTCAAAATGTTTGGTTGTATTCAGAAAACGTCTTAGCTTTTGATTTACTCCAGTTGTGCTGACTTCCCCTGCATTGTGTGTTGTCCTTCCCTTCACCTAAGATAATTCTTCTCTACTATCTAGTTAGTGAATACCCCTCCCTCCCTCCCCAGCCTCATCATCATCAAAAAATATTTTCTTCTGTGTTTAAACCATTTCTTGAGTTCTTGTAATAGTGGTATCATACAATATCTGACCTTTTGCAACTAATTTCACTCAGCATAATGCCTTCCAGATTCGTCCACATTATGAGATGTTTCACAGATTCATTGTTGTTCTTTATCTTGCATAGTATTCCATTGTGTGAATATACCATAATTTGTTTATCCATTTGTCTGTTGATGGGCACCTAGGTTGTTTCCATCTTTTTGCTATTGTGAATGGTGCTGCAGTGAACATGAGTGTGCATACACTATTCATGTGACGGCTCTTATTTCTCTATGATATATTCCAAGGAGTGGGATTTCTGGATCCTGTGTTACTTGTATTTCTAGTTTTTTAAGGAAGCGCCAAATCGTTTTCAAAAGTGGTTGTACCATTTTATAACTTCACCAGCAGTGTGTAAGTGTTCCAGTCTCTCCACAATCTCTCCAACATTTATTGTTTTGTGTTTTTTTGATTAATGCTAGCCTTGTTGAGGTCAGATGGTATCGCATTGTGGTTTTGATCTGCGTTTCTCTAATGGCTAATGATCGTGAGCAAGTCCTCGTGTATCTGTTAGCCACCTGAATGTCTTCTTTGGCAAAGTCTCTGTTCATATTCTTTGCCCATTTTTTAATTGTATTATTTGTCTTTTGGTTGTTGAGGTTTTGCAGTATCTTGTAGATTTTAGAGATTAGATGCTAATTGGATTTGTCGTAGCCAAAAATTTTTTCCCAGTCTGTAGGCCATCTTTTTACTCTTTTGGTGAAGACTTTGATGAGCATAACTATTTGATTTTTAGGAGTTCCTAGTTATCTTGTTTCTCTTCTGGTGTTTGTGCGTTGTTAGTAATATTTTGTATTCTGTTTATGCCACATATTAGGGCTCCTAGCGTTGTCCCTATTTTGTCTTCCATGACCTTTATCTTTTAGATTTGATATTTAGGTCTTTGATCCATTTTGGGTTAGCTTTTGAGCATGGTGTGAGGTATGGGTCTTGTTTCAGTTTTTTGCAGATGGATATCCAGTTATGCCAGCACCATTTGTTAAAGAGACTGTCCTTTCCCCCAATTAACAGGCTTTGGGGCTTTGTCAAATATCAGCTGCTCATAGGTGGATGAATTTATGTCTGGATTCTCAATTCTGTTCCATTGGTCTATGTATCTGTTGTCGTACCAGTACCAGGCTGTTTTGACTACCGTGGCAGTGTAATAGGTTCTAAAATCAGGTAGTGTGAGGCCTCCCACTTTGTTCTTCTTCTTGAGTAATGCTTTACTTATCCAGGGCCTCGTCTCTTTCCATGTGAAGTTGATGATTTGTTTCTCCATCTCATTAAAAAATGCCGTTGGAATTTGGATCGCAATCACATTGTATCTGTAGATCGCCTTGGGTAGAAAAGAGATTTTCTCAATGTTGTGTCTTCCTATTCATGAGCAAGGTATGTTTTTCCGCTTATATAGGTCTCTTTTAGTTTCTTGCAACAGTGTCTTGTAGTTTTCATTATGTAGATCTTTTACGTCTCTGGTTAGATTTATTCCTAAGTATTTTATCTTCTTAGGGGCTATTGTAAATGGTATTGATTTGGTGATTTCCTCTTGGAAGTTCTCTTTGTTGCTGTAGAGGAATCCAACTGATTTTTATATGTTAATCTTGTATCCTGATACTTTGCTGAAATCTTCTATTAGTTCCACTAATTCTCATATGGATTCTTTGAGGTTTTCTGTGTATAAGATCATATCAACTGCAAATAGAGATACTTTTACTTCTTCCTTACCAATTTGGGTGCCCTTTATTTCTTTTTCTAGCCTAATTGCTCTGGCTAGGACCTCCAGCACAATGTTGAATAAGAGTGGTGATAAAGGGCATACTTGTCTGGTTCCCATTCTCAAGAGGAATGTTTTCAGACTCTCTCCATTTAGGATGATGTTGACTGTTGGCATTGTGTAAATGCCCTTTATTATGTTGAGAAATCTCCCTTCTATTCCTATTTTGTTGAGAGTTGTTATCATGAATGGGTGTTGGACTTTCTCAAATGCCTTTTCTGCATCAATTTATAAGATCATGTGGTTCTTGTGTTTTATTTATGTGATGGATTACATTGATTGTTTTTCTAATGTTGAACCATCTCTGCATACTTGGTCATGGTGAATTATTTTTTTGATATGTTATTGGATTCTATTGACTAGAAATTTGTTGAGAATTTGTGCGTCTATGTTCATGAGAAATATTAGTCTGTAATTTTCTTTTTTTGTGATGTCTTTACCTGATTTTGGCATCAGGGTTATGCTGGCTTCATAGGATGAGTTTGGGAGTATTCTATCCTCTTCTGTGCTCTGAAATACCTTCAGTAGTAGTGGTGTTAACTCTTCTCTGAAAGTTTGGTAGAATTCTCCAGTGAAACCGTCCAGCCCAGGGCTTTTTCTTGTTGAGAGTTTTTAAATTACCTTTTTAATCTCTTTTTTTCTTATAGGTTTATTTAGTTGTTCTACCTCTGTCTGTGTTAGTTTATGTAGGTAGCGAGTTTCTAGAATTTTGTCCATTTCCTCTAGGTTTTCAAATTTGTTAGAGTACAATTTTTCATAGTATTCTGATTCTTTTAATTTCAGTTGGGTCTGTTGTGATATTGCCCATCTCATTTCTTACTTGGGTTGTTTGCTTCCTCTCCTGTTTCGCTTTTGTCAGTTTGGCCAATGGTTTATCGATTTTGTTCATCTTTTCAAAGAACCAGTTTTTGGTCTTGGTAACTCTTTCAATTGTTTTTCTGTTTTCTATTTCATTTAATTCTGCTCTGATTTTTATTATTTGGTTTCTTCTAGTGCTTGAGGGCTTCTTTTGCTGCTCTCTTTGTATTTGTTCAAGTTGTAGGGTTAATGCTTTGATTATGAGCCTTTCTTGTTTTTGGGTGTGTGCATTTATTATTATAAATTGACCTCGGAGCACTGCTTTGCTATGTCCGAAAGGTTCTGGTAGGATGTGTTTTCATTCTTATTTGATTCTGTGAATTTCTTTATCCCGTCCTTAATTTCTTCTATAACCCAGTAGTTTTTGAGCAAGGTATTGTTAGTTTCCATGTGTTTGATTTTTATTCCTTGCTTTTTCTGTTATTAATTTCCACTTTTATGGCTTTATGGTCAGAAAAGATGCTTTGTAATATTTCAATGCTTTGGATTCTGTTAAGGCTTGCTTTATGGCCTAATATGTGGTCTATTCTGGAGAATGTTCCATGTGCGTTGGAAAATAAACTATACTTGGCTGCTGTTGGGTGGGAGTTCTGTGTATGTCTATGAGATCAAGTTGGTTGATTGTAGTTTTTAGATCTTCCGTGTCTTTATTGAGCTTCTTTCTGGATGTTCTTTCCTTCACCAAAAGTGGTGTATTGAAGTCTCCTAGTATTATTGTGGAGTTGTCTTATCTCTTTTCAATGCTGTTAGAGTTTGTTTTATGTATTTTGGAGCCCTGTCGTTGGGTGCGTAAATATTTATTATGGTTATGTCCTCCTGGCGTATTGACCCTTTAATCATTATATAGTGTCCTTCCTTAATCTTCGTGGTAGATTTTACTTTAAAGTCTATTTTGTCAGAGATTAATGTTGCCACTTCTGCTCTTTCTTGAGTGTTGTTTGCTTGATATATATTTTTTCCATCCTTTGAGTTTTAGTTTGTTTGTGTCTTTAAGTCTAAGGTGTGTCTCTTGTAGGCAGCATATAGATGGATCATGTTTTTTTTTTTATCCATTCTGCCATTCTTGTCTCTTTATTGGTACATTTAATCCATTTATAGTCAGTGTAATTATTGATAGGTATGCATTTAGTGCCGTCATTTTGATGTTTTTTTTTGTGTGTGTGTTGTTGATAGTTTCTTTGTTCCACTTAATTTTCTGTGCTAAGTCGTTTTCCTTAATGTATTTTTTTTCTCGTCTTTTTCCTTGTTGTTGATTTTTTTCTTGTTTTTTTATTTTGATGTGTAGCATTGTTAATTTCCTTTGTGGTTACCATAATATTTGCCCCTGTTTTTCTAAGTTTAAACCAGTCTTTTATTTCTTTTTATTGCCTTGACTTCCTCTCCGTATGGAAGATCTATGACTACATTTTTTAGTCCTTCTTTTTTGGTTTAATGTTGTCATCTTTTACATATTGACATCTCTGTTTCCCTATTTTCAGTGTTTTAGCTTTGATTTATTTTTCGTGACTTCCTTATCTGGGTTGAAATCTGGTTGCTCTGTCCCATGTTCTAGTCTTGGGTTGTTATCTGATGTTATTGAATTTCTAACCGGAGGACTCCCTTTAGTATTTCTTGTAATTTTGGTTTGGTTTTTGAAAATTCCCTGAACTTCTGTTTATCTTGCCCTAGTTTCGCCATCATATTTGAGAGACAGTTTTGCTGAGTATATAATTCTTGGCTGACAATTTCTTTTCCTTCAAAGATTTAGATATGTCATCCCATTGCCTTCTTGCCTGCATGGTTTCTGCTGAGTAATCCGAGCTTAGTTTTATTGACTCTCCTTTGTAGATGACTTTTTGTTTATCCCTAGCTGCTCTTGAAATTTTCTCTTTATCTTTGGTTTTAGCAAGTTTGATTATAATATGACTTGGTGACTTTCTTTTGGGATCTACCTTGTGTGGGGTTAGATGAGCATCTCGGGCAGGTATCTTCTCATCTTTCATGATATCAGGGAAGTTTTCTGCCAACAAATCTTCAACAATTCTCTCTGTAGTTTCTGTTATCCGCCCTTGTTCTGGTACTCCGCTCACTCGTAAGTCCTCTTGATTGATTCCCACATAGTTCTTAGGGTTTCTTCATTTTTTAAAGTTCTTTTATCTGATTTTTCCTCAAATAAGTTGGTGTCAAGTACTTTATCTTCAGTCTCACTAATTCTTAGTTAATTGCCTCAGTTCTGCTCCTATGACTTTTTGTTGAGTTGTCCAATTCTGAAATTTTGTTTTTAATCTTCTGGATTTCTGATTGCTGTCTCTCTATGGATTCTTGCAGTCTGTTAAATTTGTCATTGTGCTCTTCTCTAATCTTCTTAAGTTCCTGAATTGCTTTGTCTGTGTGTTCCTTGGCTAGTTCTGCATTTTGTATGATCTCCTTCCTGATATCTTGAAGAGTTCTGTATATTAATCTTTTGTATTTTACCTCCAGTAATTCCAGGAAGTTCTCTTCTTCTGGAAGATTTCTTGATTCTTAATTTTGGAAGCTTGCTGAAGCCATCATGGTCACCTCTTTATGTGATTTGATATTGATTGTTGCCTCTGAGCCATCAAGAAGTTACTATATTTATTTATTTATGTTTCCTTACTGTGTCCTAGCTTCTTAGTTTTTGGTACACCCAAATAGGCTGCTCGTGTGAGCTAGTTTGATTATTGGCACCTTTGAAGCTCTAACGTTCTGTTACCAGATGGTTAGATCTGTTACTAGGTATGTGAACCCAGGAGTCCATTAACTTTTCTTGTATGAATTCAACTCAAGTGTCCAGGTCATTGGTCACCAAGAATGGGGTACAGGCTCTCGCCTACAGTCCTAGACAGGCAGGGGTGATTGGAGTAGACACAGGTATCTGGCTGCAGTAGGGGGTCACGTGCTGAATAAGGCAGGGGGCTGACGGCTTCCCCTGAATATCCGGGGGGAAAGTGTGTCCCTGTTCCTTAGAGTGTGTAGGTGGGTAAGTTTTGCAGCCAGGCGATGTGTACCCATTGCTGTTGGCTGTAAAGACTGGGAGGCACCACTTATTCTTGGATCAGTAGCATGGGTGGAGCCACCAGTCCTCAGGCCCCTGATGTGGGTAGGTGAGAACCCTGCTTAATGGGCAGACTGGTGTGAAATGTCATGGACCTGCCACCTCAGCATATAGCTCATATAGTGAAGTTAGGCTTCAGGTATATACCCTGTTGTACTGTGCTAATGAGGGCCTACTTTACTTATTTTTTAAGTGAATTTTTCTTTTTAAAGATCTGGAAAGGTTCTGCTTTCATTTATTCTTCACTTGATTGTGCCACCTTGAAGCACTATACCTTTATGTTGATTATATAAAGCTTTTGCCCATTTAATTAACTGATGTTGCTAATACCTGGGCAAGTTTTCCTCTAGTCTCTGAGGATGCTGTTACATCAGCTCTGTATTCTGTCCCTTGGGGCGGTTCTTTGCACTCTCCCACACTGAATTTATTTCAGTGTTCACTTTGGCTAAAGTCAAGTCTAAAACACCAAATAAATCCTGTAATTTGCCCACTTATTCATTTTTTTCGTTTTCTTTAAACTCCTAACAACCCACCTACCATGTCTAATACCAGTTTTATGTCACTAGCTGGTATCTTGGATTTATTGAGTGCCTACCTCATGCCAGATGCTTTAACATCTGTTGTATGATTTAATCTTGCCAGGAAACTGAGATACTGAGGTTAAATATCTTGACCAAGGTTCAAATCCAGGTCTCGTTCTATACACTACACACCACCTATCATTTCATAACTTTTCTGGGCCTTAGTTTCCTCATCAGTAAAATGAAAAAAAAAATTGGACTGAGAGCCTATTAAGTGTCAGGCACCATGTTAGGTCCTATCCTGAAGGGGTTTACAGAAATAGATGTACAACTCTGATATAATGGTCTCACAGTGGATAGGTCTGATCAAAGTGCTTTGAGAACTCAGTGATTCCTTCTACATGGTGGGGTTGAGAGGCTGGTCCTAGAAGAACAAGTAGGATTTCTCCAGATAAGAAAGGGAGAGGGTATTTCATAATGCTATGATACCTTAAAACATATACTTCAAAAGCAAATTCATGTTGTACTCTTTTTGAGTAAAGAAGTTTATTAAGTGTGTGGCATCAAAATTACAATTTGTTAGATTAAGGTCCATGAGAACAGGAACCCTTTCTGTTTTCGTCACAGCTGTACCCCAGTGTCTAGCACAAAATACTCAATACATATTTGGAGAATGAATGAACGAAAAAAATCAATTTTTGTAAATATACAGACTCTTTACTGACAATTGAAGTGTTTTTAAATGAGTATAACTACACTGTGATGCACACTACCTCGTTTATTCTTTAGATAATATTCAATTCAGCTAGCATTTATTGAGAACCTAGGTACTGTGCTGGGAGAAGTAATAGTAAATGTAGTGCTTACAGTTCTAGCAGTGTTTAACGCAGATACATGTTGTTCTTGAATGCAGTCATTGGATCTAGGGCAGTTTTAATAGAATGTTGGGGGTGGAAGCCATATTGTAGTGTGTGCAGGAGTGATTAGGGGTGAAGAATATCAGGTAGAGAATATTTGAACAATGATGGCTTTTGAAAATAACGTGTAGACATGAGAGGCTGTGACTTTTCCATCTTTATAACCTTGACATTTAGTTATTTGGTCCCAAGTTAATCCTTGATAAATGTTTGTTCAGTGAATAAATTTATGAAAGAGAAATTACAGACAACTGCTATCAATATAGGGAGCCCTGGTGGTGCAGTGGTTAAGCACTTGGTTGCTAACTGAAAGGTCAGTGGTTTGAACCCACTAGCTGCTCCGTGAGAGAAAGATGTGGCAGCCTGCTTCCATAAAGATTACAACCTTTGAAACCCTGTGGGGCAGTTCTACTCTGTCCTGTAGGGTCGCTATGAGTCAGAATCGACTTGATGGCAATGGATTTGGTTCAGTTTTTGGTTTATTCTCAATATAGGAGTCCCTGGTTGGCATAAATGGTTAAGCTCTCGACTACTAGCCTACAGGTTGGCAGTTCGAACCCACCCAGAGGCATCTTGGAAGACAGGCCTGGTGATCTGCTTCCAAAAGGTTACAGGCAAGAAAACCCTATGAAGTGCAGTTCTACTCTGCATACATCGGGTGGTCAGGAGTCTGAATCAACTTGACAACTAACAACAACAACTATCAATATGCATTCAATAATTGGATATGCACCATATACCCTGAATGATTTAGAGTCTTTTATTTACCTGTTTGAAGGTAGTGCACTGCACTTGATCTTTCAGGATTCCTTCCAACTCTAGAATTCTCAAAGTCCTTATCCTTTGCTGAAAGAATCTTAATGTGACTTTTGACAAACGTGGTTACCTGAGCTGTGTTGTGTCAGTGATTACTAACGTGAAAGCTGTTTTGTTGCTTGAAGCTTGAGCGTTTTTTAGTGGAACAAGTGTTTAGTGGTACATGTGACTGATAATATCTTCCATATTTGGACCCTGGGGATTTTAGGCTCAGCTTATGTCAGTGTGAATTGAAGAACTAAGTATTATACTGAGAACTTTTATGATCTTTGTGGGGTTATACTGTTATTTAAAATAGAATCAAGGCATTTTGGTCTCCTTCATTTATATATTGAATTATATGGCTGTCAAATTTAATCATTTAAATCACTTAAACTGGTGGTACTTGGTGATACGGGTAATGTAATGTTCGTCTTAATTTCCTCATCACCCCTGTAATATCTACTTACATGATTTTAAATTGTTAAATACAACATAGTAACTAGAGTATAGGATTTCATCAGCTTTCATGGACATTCCGTTCACCTCAGTGTAAGTGGAAATGCTTCTGTTAACCTACTGTTTAAGCCACCACACCACTTTTTTTTTTGCCTAGCCATGCAAGTTGAGTTGTTTTTTGGGATGATTCTCAACATATAGTTATCTTCTTACTTTCTGTATATGTTGGTGCTTACTTCGGTGCACAGACTTCCTTGCTGGTTTGATTACAACATTTCCCTTGAATTTTGTTTTACTAACCTTTCTTTTCAGTTTCTTGCTCAGATCTTGTCCTGGAACCCTCATGTGGGGAAATATTTTTTATTTTGCCTTCTCTTTATGATTTGCATAAGAGCTCGGGTGCTAGTCAAAAAGTCAGCAGTTCGAATCCGCCAGCCTCTCCTTGGAAACCCTATGGGGCAGTTCAACTCTGTCCTGTAGGGTCCCTATGAGTCAGAATTGACTCATCGGCAACGGATTTGGTTTCTTGTTATGATTTGCATACTCCAGAGTTTGATAGAGTGAGCTTGCAAGATAGCCACAGGGGGAGCTGAGTTTTTGAAGGTATTGGGTACCATATTGTAGTATTATAGCTTCACAGGTTTTGAATAATTTATAAATCTTGGTTCAAGGTTTTCAGTTTGATTTGGATAGCCATTTTTTTTATAGAGAATTTTTATTATTGGAAGAGGGATTTCCTGTATCCAAAGGCTTTTATGCTCCCCTTCTACCAGCTGGATGCCAGATTTCTGGGCCACATGTTCTCTTGAATGGGTGATTTTAAACCCAATGTGTCAAGCATTTTCTAACTTAAGTTGCCAGACATGCATGAGAAGATATACCTAAAAAAATGTACAAGTAGTTCAGGATCCTCTAACTTCCATGGATAGGCAGTAGTAGGCTTTCCTATTGTAACTGCAGGAAACTTGGAAGAAAATGGAGAATCTGGAGATTTTTTTCATTGGTGTCCATGACTCTCTTATAATGATCTCTGAGAATTTTAAATATTGAAAAATTCAATGCCATTGATTGGTGACAAGTGTAGGATTGAGATTTGTGAGAGATGAATTTTATTTTAATTAGACTTTAACATTGCTTCTTAATAGTATCTACCTCATAGGGGATTGTTGATGACTTCATGAGATAATGAGTATAAAATGCTTAGCACAGTGCCTGGCACAGAGTAAGAGCTCCATAAATGTCAACCATTATTAACACCACCTTGGAATGCCAATTGTTTAATAACCAAGATACTGGCTTTAGAATACATCATAAAATGCGTTCAGCAAATTTATCCTCCTCACTGTGTTTTAGTGGTTATTTTATGAATCGTTAACTCACTCTTGGAACTCTTACTTAATAAAATTCCCTGTATCCCAGTTGATTAGAAATTGATGGAGAATATTTTATTTGGAGCCTGTTTATCCTGACCCGAGGTTAACAAAACAAAAACAAAAAACAAAAAACAAAAAACAAAAAAACCCAAACCCATTGCCATCGAGTCGATTCTGACTCATAGTGACCCTGTAGAACAGAGTAGAACTGCCCCATAGAGTTTCCAAGGAGTGCCTGGTGGATTTGAACTGCTGACCTTTTGATTAGCAGCCGTAATTCTTAACCAGTACACCACCAGGGTTTCCGACCAGAGATTAGCAGGGGAAATAGGCTCTCGTGGGTAGAAACAGGATAAGAGCAGCCAAAACCAAAAACTAATTTAACAAGTGGAATGTGCAAGATCATGTAAATTTTGGCTGGCAACAGATTATCGCCAGGATTATGGTTATAAACAGGTAAATTGAGTCTGATTATAACAGGTTTCAGAAAAAAAGAAAGAATCAGGTAGAGCATGGTAGAAAAGTAGAGTCCAAAATTTAGATAACCTACAGTAGAGAGACCCTTGGGATAAAACCATATGTTCAAAGAGGGTGGTGTTCTCTGAAAATGAAAGAGTTGCATTGAAATTAAAGGATGACACAGACTCACAGGGGTCAAGAAATCCTTATAGCATCAGAGGCAAAAGATTGCCTATCCTCAGGGATTCAAAGCTACAGAGGGTGCCCTTCTGGTTTTCAGTAGTTTGTAAAATGCCTCTGTAGCCAGGAATTAAGCTCCAACATGGATATGAGTTGTCAAAGAAAGAAACTAAATGAACCAGGTCAATTGAGTTCAACTTTTGGGAATCTGCCTACCCATTTTGGTCACAGATTGCCAAGATATCAGATACGATTAAATTGGATCATGAGCTTTTCATGTGTATGCTAACAATTTCAGGTATTTTAGCCAAGCAGATGAACCTTTCTGGGCCTCTGTTCAAGGTTGAAGTAATCAGTAGATACCCTGTCCCTCAGTGGTTTGGATAACTCTTGCCAGCTCATTTAGAGTTATTTGGAATATTTTGATATTTGATGTGTACTTGATTTTCTACTCCCCACCCCTTTTTAAATCTGAAGTCTGGATTTAAATTACACACCTTGCAAAAGTAGGCATATAAATTATTTCTCCATTTATTGAGGCAAATTAGAACTGAAATTGATAGATTTTGTAGAATTGTTCTTAGTGAAGGTGAGTATTACATTTCAGGGTTAGGTGTTCCTTTTTATTCCTTGGGCAAAATTAAGCCATTCTTCTTTCCAGATTCCCTCTTCTTTGGGGGTTTTATAATCTTTCCATTGAGCCTTGTTGAGATTGGTCTTGGGAGATAGAAGAGAACTATGTATTCTATCTGGAACCATGGTGGTGCAGTGGTTAAGAGCTTGGCTGCTAACCAAAAAGGTCAGCAGTTCAAATCCACCAGCCACTCCTTGGAAACCCTGTGGGGCAGTTCCACTCTCCCCTATAGGGTCGCTATGAGTCAGAATTGACTCGACGGCAATGGGTATGTATTCTACCTGGGCTCAGAAGGTGACTTTATGATGAGTGTATTGTGGTTACATGCCCTTTTTAAGTGTTAGCCCAAGGCATTGACTACTTGTCCAAAATTCAATTAAAAGATGTTAAAAAGCCAGCCTATTTTATATTTCCTCTTAATTTTCCTATAAAGAAAAGCCTGGGATTTCTAGTCCAGTATAAGTCACACTGGAATAACAATAGAAAAATGGAATTCTAAATCTAGAGGCCTTTAAGGAAGGCTGATCTTAGACCTGTGTGAAGATTGGGACATGAAGAATTTAAGACTCTGTCCTATCTGCACTCCCAACTCTTCACTCCTAACTCTTTACTAAAGCAGTCAGCTTTCCAATTAACTCCAGGCAATCGGTTTATAGATATACATTTCAGTCATGTATACGATAAAAATGTGAAATAATGTTTCTAGCAGCAGTAACTTTAGATAAAAGGGTAGAGCTCTTGTATTCACTTTCCTAAAAAAAACTTCCTTCAGTCTACTAGAAGGTTTGGTATTGATTTATTAAACTCATTGGTCCTTGAAATCAAGGTACACTTGGAACTCTGCCAATATTTTCAACCACAAAGCTTTTTTCTCGTCCTTTAACTCATTTTCTAAGTGCTCTGAATAAGAAGTGGTTGCTTAGTATTGAGATTGGGAGTCTGAATTCATTGGCTATAATGCCAGTGATGAATTCATGTAAGGAGACCTCACTGGATGCCTACTAGGTACAGTGGTGGATCCTTTTACATCATTAAATCACTGAGGTGCTACATTTGTTTACCTCTGACAAAACAGTCATCTTTCTATGACTCCCAGCTTTGACTAGAGAGTTACCTGGGGTGTTGATAAGTATTTAAAAGATAAAAAAAAATTGGTCATTATTTTACATTATTATTTTGTAATTTGTGTGTGTATATGTTGATGTGTTTTTTGTGTGTATGTGGGGGAGGGAGAATGAACAGTGAATGTTCAACCAAATCTTATCAATGAGCAAATTGACCCCTAAAATTCGATTGAATTCAACGCAATAACCACTTTGGGAAGAGCATGAACACTTTCAGACCACTGGGGTGCTGGTTAAAGCCTTGTAGCAGGAAATTCACAGGATGCTATTATAGCCGAAATGAGCCCTGGTAGCGCAGTGGTTAAGAGCTTGGCTGCTAATAGAAAGGTCGGCAGTTCAAATGCACCAGCTGCTCCTTGGAAACCCTATGAGGCAGTTCTACTCTGTGCTATAGGGTTCCTATGCGTCGGAATCAACTCGATGGCACATAACAACAACAATGACGACAACATTATAGCCAAAAAGGTCACTGTCTAAACTGGCCTCCGGACATGAACTTATTCTCTAGCAAAATCTAACCGAAAAACATCCTGGTTAAAATTTCAACTATGTTTTTAAAAGGAATTTCCATTATAGAGATTAAGATTGGAAAGTATTCAAGTCAGTTCAGAAAACAGGAATGCGATTATGTATCCTCAGTGACCAGAGTCAATAAATAGATACCAAACTGCAAATAAGAAGTTGCCCTTTTTGATTTGTTTCCCTACCCACTTTTGATGCTGGCCTGACTTGAATCACTGCCCATTCTGGCTTCACAGAGCCTGTGAACTGGAGAGAAACTCTCTGACCTTTAGCCACTTCCCCTTTATCTTTTGTTCTTCTAGAGTATGTTGGACACACAGACTTTGCTCAGATTGTGTATTGTGGGCTCCTTAAACAAAACAATCTTCTAAGGGCAGGTCATTGTTAACATACTACTTTTATGGCCTCTAAGTTTCTACTCTGCTTAACATCTTTGAGAGACACTTCCTTGGGTCACTTTCAAGGTCCTTCAGAAACCACCCATACATTATTTCTCTTTGTTCTCCAGTATGAACTATCCCACGCCTCCTTACTCGTACCCTTCTGAGCTGCTTGCCCTCATTCCTGCTGTTCCTCTTTCCAGGAATGTTCTCTGTCCCTCCTCCCTCACGTAGGTCCTTCTTATTTTTTTACAGCCTAGCTCCACTTCCTTCTTGAAAACTCCCTTCACTATTCCAACCAAAAAACAAAACAAAAGAAAAACCATTGCCATGGAGTCCATTCCAATTCATAGTGACTCTATAAGATAGTACAACTGCCCCACAGGATTTCCAAGGAGTGGCTGGTGGATTCAAACTGTTGACCGTTTGGTTAGCAACCATAGCTCTTAACCACTGCACCACCAGGGCCCCATGGCCTTAGTAATGTTCTCTTCTCAGAAATCTCATAGCATTTGTTGTTAATGCTACTGAATTTTGCCCTTGTCTTGCATTGTTTGCTTTTATTTCAGATATATTGCTCTTACCTCCCCAACTAGATTAGAGGTTTCTTGAGAACAAAGGCAGTGTCTTAAAGCTCTTCTGAGTCTCCAGAAGCACCTGCACAGGCCTGTGCACATAGTTGGTATACAGTAAATATTTGTTAGTTGATTGATAATTTTTCCATATGTACATTTAAAAGGTCTCATTTGCCTAAATTTTAGGTAATGATAATAAATATTTTTTGAATGGATAAAATGAATGATTGATGTTTCTTTGTTTCTTTTCTGCCCCCACCCACATTGCCTGCTGCTACCCATTAGAATGCATGATTCACAGTACAAGGATTTTGTCTTGTTCACTGTTATATCCTCAGCACCTAGAATAATGCTTGAGCTATATAGTAGATACTCAATAAATATTTGTTGAATAAATCATCAGCAAAATCACCCTACATGTATTAAATGCAGTAAATTTTCTGACTTATTTTATATTTCACTTATGTGAAATGCTTGAGCATTATAGACTTGAATTGCTGAATATGTATGTTAAGTTCCTGTTGTCTTCAAGTTTGAATCCACGTTTTGGTGAATGAAGATCTTATAATGGTACTGGGACTTCTGTCCCATGCACATAAGAAAACACTGAGCCAGTGTTGTTTAGTAGCAGTCATATTTAGGGTCTTCGGTAGTATGGTGCATTTTAACTTTTTCCCCCTTGGATTTAGCTTAAAATATTCAAATGGCATTTATTAGCAAGTTATCAGAATTTAGTATATTATTAAAAAATACACGCCTTAATAAAAGATGAGCTCCTTTGACAAAGAAAACCAGTCACATACATTGCTAAAGCTATGTTCAAAAGAGGCACCGTAGTGCCTGTGGGTTATTTATTTATTTTTCCTATGACCATCTGTATGAACTGAGGTGGGCTGTTTAATTGCTTTATGAACTTGACTTACCTGTTTTTTGAAAAAGTTATATTAAATTTATTATCCCAGGGATATTGTGAAAAAAATGCATGAATCTTTTTTTTTAATTTAATGAAAAAGTTCTGTGCATAGGCAAAATATTTTTATTTTTATAGCCATTTATTTTTCCGACAGAAAACTGAGGTTTCCATAAGATGCTGTGAAATCATGGTTTCCACCTGCCCTGCTGAGAAATTCTCACATGCCTTAAAGAACGTGTGTTGGTAGACCACTAACCAAAACACATGAGAGAAATAGAACTTGAAGCAAATTCGAAGATTTGAAAGCTTTTAAATCTTGTCAGCCTGCCAATTCAAGCTGTGTGTGGCAGGTGTGTCATATGTTTGTAGAGCCAAAATAAATGGCCACAAGAAATTCAGAGGTAATACAGATGTAAGGAAAGCTTAAACTGGAAAGAAAGAAAACGTTGTTTTCATTGTTTGTTCAGGAGGTTGATAAATGCATTTAAAGAAATGCCTCTTCAGATACTGGCTTAGGTGCCAGATAGTATCTTTGGACCGGGCATTGGCAGTGTTTCTGTGTTATGTGTGGCTTGTGGAGGGAAGGGAAAAGAAAGGAGAAGGAGAAAAGGAAAGTGTAGGAAAAGTGGAGCAAAAGAAGCTGCTGGCAGTAGCCTTGTAAACAGCTCTGGAATAAGTTACAATTTCCACTAGGTCAGTAGAAAATACTTCCTTCTTCTTTAGTTTTACCTTCAAGGTACCACCAAAACCTGTTGCCAGCGAGTTGATTCCGACTCATAGCGACCCTGTAGGACAGAGTAGAACTGCCCCATAGGGTTTCCAAGGAGCAGCTGGTGGATTTGAACTGCTGACCTTTTGGTTAGCAGCCACGCTCTTAACCACTGTGCCATCAGGGCTCCAAAACCAAACAAACCAAACCCATTTCCATCAAGTTAATTCCAACTCATAGCAACCCTATAACTTCCATGAAAAAAGTGATAATCCTTAAAAAAAAAGATCTACTTTTTAAAAAAGGGTTCACTTAATAACGAATCTAGTGTGTATGTAATTTTGAAATAAAACTGTTTATATTTTCCTTAATTTAAGTCTTACCTAGGATTCTTATAGCTAAGCATCAATTAAAAGTCAAAATTAATTATTTTTGTCTGAAGAAAAATACTTAAGGAATGTTTCTTTCTGTGGCCCACAGTGAAATCCCTTCTCCGCCACCACCAGTTTCATCACATCCATTGTTGGACAAATACATTCCAATGATTAACCTACTAGCCAGTGATACAGACAGAAATCATTTGGGTATCCCATATTTTTACTCTAAATTCAGGATAAGATATTGCTGCTGCCAAACGAGGAGGACTCTTTCTATGGGATAGTGTTCGAGTGTGTTTCAGGAATATACTTTTTAAGTCATAGTGCTTGGTATACCATCCATAGGGAATTAGAGACCTGTGTTGGAGTCAGAGCACCTAATGTCTGCTTCCAGCCCCGCAAAAACTCTCATAATCGTTTCACTTCTATGCCTTCAGTGTCTTCTCTATTTAAATGAACGTAGGAAGTTCCACAAGAGCAGGGACCTTATTAGATGTGTTCAGTGTCTAGAACAGTGCTTGGCACATAGTAGGTACTGGGTAAATATTGGTCCAGCCCAACACAGGTATGTTATGAAGATGACGATACAACAGGCATGAACATGCTTTTGAGAAGGAACCATAAGTACCGTACAAAAATGACTGGCTTTCCTTGGTTCAGATTCCCAAGGGAGATAAGAAATGACCTCTAACACATTTCTCTGCCAGGATCTAAGCATGGGATTTGGAGTCAGAGGATCTTGCCTAGAGTTGTGGCTCTCTACCACTTAAGGCTTTGTGACATCAAACAAGTAATTTAGCCTCTGTGAGCTTCATTTCCTTCATCAGTATTTTTGGGTAATTGCCTATGCCGTTCCTACTTTAGAGTATTTTATAAAACTCCAAAGATCAATGAAATACTGTAAACATTACATAAGTACATATGCACTAAGAAATGGTGACTTTTCATATTCTTTTTTTTTTTTTTTATTGTTGTTAGTTGCCTTTGAGTCTGCTCTGACTCATGGCAACCTTATGTATAACAACACAAAAAGTTGCCTGGTCCTGTGCCATCTTCATGATCATTGTTATGTTTGAGTCCCTTTTTGAGGCTATTGTATCAATCCATCTCATTGAGGGTTTCCCTCATTTTTGTTGGCCCTCTACTTTATCAAACATGATGTCCTTTTCTAGCAATTGGTCTTTGTGATGATGTGTCCAAAGTAAGCTAGCCGAAGTCTTGCCATCCTCACTCCTGTTTTTCTTGTTAGGTGCCATCGAGTTGGTTCCGACTCATAGCGACCCCATGTACAATAGAATGAAACACTTCCCTGTCCTGTGCCATCTTCACAGTCATTGCTATGTTTGAGCCCATTGTTGCAGCCACTGTGTCAATCTATCTCATTGAGGGTCTTCCTTTTTTTCGCTGACCCTCTATTTTACCAAGCATGATGTCTTTCTCCAGGGACTGGTCCCTACTGATAACAAGTCCAAAGTGTGTGAGACGAAGTCTCTCCATCCTTCCTTCTAAGGAGCATTCTGGCTGTACTTCTTACAAGACAGATTTGTTCGTTCTTCTGGCAGTCCGTGGTATATTCAATATTCTTCACTTCTAAGGTACAAAAGGAGCCCTGGTGGTGCAGTCATTAAGAGTTCAGCTGCTAACCAAAAACGTTGGCAGTTCAAATACACCAGCTGCTCCTTGGAAACCTTATGAAGCAGTTCTACTCTGTCCTATAGAGTCGCTATGAGTCAAAATTGACTTGAGGGCAACGGGTTTGGTTTTTAAGATACCAAAAAAAAAAAAAAAAAAAAAAAGGAAACATATTCTACATTAAAACCCAAAAACCAAACCTGTTACCCTCGAGTCCGTTCTGACTTACAGTGGCCCTATAAGACAGAATAGTACTGCCGTATAGGATTTCTAAGGCTGGAATCTCTACAGAAGCAGTCTGCCACATTTTTCTCCCATAGAGGCTGGTAGATTCAAACCACTAACCTTGCAAAGGTTAGCAGTCGACCACTTAACCACTGCACTACTACATTAAACCCAAACCAAAACCCACTGCCGTCCAGTCGATTCTGACTCACAGTGACCCTATAGGACAGAGTGGAACTGCCGCATAGGGTTTCTAAGGCTGTAAATCTTTACAGAAGCAGATCGCCACATTTTTCTCACACTGAGCGGCTGGTGGGTTCGAACCGCCAATGTTTCAGTTATTATCCAATTGCTTTAATCACTGCACCACCTGGCCTCCTACCACTGCAGTAGAGGACTATAAATTATAAAAAGCAAAATTGTATTTCTGTTACTCAAGTCTAAGGTAGCGAAGATAAAGCCTTGTTGTTCCCAAAACAGAGTTGATCTTAAAAATAGAGGAGAAAATGGAAGCACTCCCTGTTTTTTCTACCTTGTCAGGCCAGCAAAGCTGCACGAGAGAACTCCTCCTCACCCTCCCAACCAGCTCCCTTTAGTTCTTGCACCTACGTTCTTCTGAGCCAGTTACAAAAAATAGTTCCAGTCTGAAGACGTGTGCTGGCTAGAAGTGCTTTGAGCAATTGGCCAGGGTTCCATAAGAGGATACAGGCCAAAAAAAGAAGAAAATTGCTTCTTCTCCCATCCCTGGTCTTAGATAAAACATGTTGCCAAAGACCAATTCCTGTTTCCATTTTTCATTTAGAAAAGTTCAAAATTCTAGCTTATTATTTATCATCTGTTTCTATACTTGATGGACCTCCGTAAAAAAAAATCTCCCCCCAAACCCTCACTGTTTATGTTCTGAGCAAATGCTTAACCCTTATATATATTCTTTTTTTGGCTATTTTGCTTTCCGATATGTTCAGGCAGCATATATAATTTAGTTGTAGGATTGAGTTTGAATATATATTTAAATATCAACTTGCAGACTTCCAGAACATAAATACAACCATTGTCCTTCGCTGCTGTTTCAGAGTATTTTCCGTAGTACACTAAATCAGTTACAGTGTAGAAACTAATTTACTCTTGAAATTCAGCTTGGTAACACTACTTAGAAGAATTTGTGTCTAAGGCGAATCTCAAAAAGCTTGAGGCAGCCAGTCCCATCAGGCTGCTGCTTTTTTCTTTTTTAGTTTTCATGTCTCTTTAGTTTCTCTCTCTCTCTCTCTCTTTTTCTTATAACCAGTTTATAGAGATATGATCACAAACCATACAGTCTATCCATTTCAAGTATACAGTTCAATGGGTTTTAGTATATTCACAAAGTTGTGCAACCATCACCGCAATCAATTTTAGAACATTTTCATCGGCCCAACAAGAAAACCTATACCCTTTAGCAGTCACCACCAATCTCTTCATCCCCCCACCCAGCCCTAAGCAATCTTTAATCTGCTCTGTTTCTGTGGATTTGGCTATCCTGGATATTTCATATAAATGGGGCCATATAATATGTGGCCTTTTGTGTCAGGCTTCTTTCACTCAGCGTAATATTTTCATGGTTCATCTGTGGTAGCATGTATCAAGTACTTCATTACTCAATATAGCTGAATATTCCATTGTATGGATAGACCACATTTTATTTGTCCATTCATCAGTTAATGGGCATTTGGGTTGTTTCCACGTTTTGACTGTTATGAAAAATGCTGATTTGAACATTCGTATAGAAGTTTTTGCATGGACCTTGTTTTCATTTCTGTTGGATGTATACCTAGTAGTGGAATTGCTGGGTCAAATAGTAACTCTATGTTTAAATGTTTGAGAAACTGTCAGACTGTTTTCCCAAGTAGCTGCACCATTTTTTGTTTGCACCTGCAGTGTATGAGGATTCTAATTTCTCCATATCTTTGCCAACACCTGTTATTCTCTCTCTTTTTGATCATAGCCATCCTAGTGGGTAAGAAGTAGTATCTCATTGTGGTCGTCATTTTTCCTATCAGGCTTTGAAAAAATATATTTTTAAAATATTTTTCTGGAGGTCGTTTCTCTGACAACCTTAATCCTACAGAACACAGTCCCACGTGGAACGGAATGCAAGAGCATTCCAGAGCAGTAAGAGAAGTCATAGAACTTCTGCAGGAAAGACATACATTTTGCCCTTTAGGCTCCACATTCAACAGGTTGCTAACTCTTATTCTGTATTCATTTCTTATCACGATTGGCTCTTATGTTTTCCAGAAGGGAACTGGACAGTCCACTATAGCAGATATTGTGGCAGTAGGAGAAGCGACAATGAGCAGGCTGCTACTGAAGGAGAAAAACTAGACTACTTTCCAGGACTTTAATGACCCCAAGTCTTCAACCAGAGGCCAAATTATGTTCAGTGTTCTTTGTTTTGTTTTGTTTAGAACGCAAAGATATATATAATATATACATTTTAGAAAGATCTCCACAAATAATGGCTAAATCAAAAACATGTTTTGCTCTTGAATGGAAAGATAAGCTTGCCTTAATTTTCTAGACACTTAATTTCCCAATGGTATCTAAAAATTCAAATGATACTGAGTTTCTTCTTGAACGCAAAAAGGACAAACAAAATTCAGATTCTGTAAAGTTACTGAAATTATTGTCTAAAAATTAAATGTTTTCGACAACTTTTGTTCTGCTTTCATGATGCAGTTAATAATTAGTTAATTTGTCTGACAATCAGAGCTGAGTTTATTTTTTTGCTTTGGAAAATCCCTGTTATTTCAGTATGTGCCAGTCAATTAACCTTTCATATAACTTCTCTGCTGAGTTGCTTGAAATTGTTGCTGGTTGACACTTGGTTAAATTGCAAATCTTAAAGGTAAACAGTATTTAAAGTGTTACTGAACAGCGCTTTCTGTCTCACTTATTCATGTACGTTGAAACCTACTTCTGAGTTGTTCAGCTTTCTCTTTGTAAAAACTAAAAGGGCATACACAGAAGAAAAGTCCAGTATCTTTTCAAAGGCATTTTTCTCTTTGTCTGAAGCACATTTTACATTTCCTTCCTCCGCTCTACCTCATATGCAATACATCTCCAGCTAGTTGTATCAGGACTGTTTCATGTGATCAACAATTATATTTCAAGCGCACACGCGGAGTTACCTCTTACAACTATTTTCTGGATTTTGAGAGCAGATAATCAAGCCTTCAATAAGACCATAGTAAAAAAAAAGAAATTGCCATCGGGTTGATTCTGACTCATGGCAACCCCATGTATGCACAGTTGAACTGCTCCATAAGGCTTTGAAGGCTCTGACCTTTTGGAAGCAGATCACCAGACCTGTCTTCCAAGGTGCTTAGTAAAGCCGGTTTAAAGACAAGTCTTTGGTAGCCTTTAAAAACTAGAGACACACAAGTGAATCATAAATGCATAAGGTACTGTCACATCAGGCTATGGCATTTTCTGTGCAGTTGACCCCAAAGTGAATTTCTGCCCCAAACAGATCAAAATAAAACTTTTTTTTTTCTCTTAATTGGGTTGTTGCCCAGTCTTGTACTGCAACAGTAAATCTAAGTGGTTACTTCCTTTTACTATGCACAGTTCTGCATTGGAAAATGCACTTTTATTGACAATAGCTGACTGTACTGTACTGCACTGTCAGTATCTAGATGCTTCCTGTTTTAAATAGGACATGGTTACTTCTTTTCCAAATTTAGAGCTTAAAACAGAAGCATTGTATTATTTTAGCTAATTTTACAATTATTTTTTTCTTGCAGGTTTCTGAAAAGTGCCTTTTCTGAAAACTGCTGCTTGGATTCTGCTCTAGAGCTGCCTCTCTATAATCCCCTCTCCCTACCACATCTCCACCAAAACACGAACAAACTTGGCGGGCTTATAAGTTCACTGTCAGTAACTTGTCCAGCCTTTTTTTCTTCGATTCTCAATTTTCTTAATCGTTTTCCCTCTCCCTGATTTTGCAGCACAACTTTTATTTTATTTTACTTTTTTTGCACAGTTACAACACCCTTACCAATATTAATCTTTCAAGCCAAAAAATAGGGGGGGGGTATCTTTTCTCCCCATGATCTGAGACCGTTCTGCAAATTAAAGGGCAGCCAGCAGCATATGCTTTTTGCAAAAAATAATTGAAAACAGAAACTGGAGCGCTCAGAATTCTTTTGAAAGTCCGCCAGTTATTTGAAGTAACTTCGGCAGAGGAACAAACTACAACACTCAATATCTTAACCTTTACCATTGCCTTTTTAGGAGTTGGTCTCTAATTTGATTTTTAATTATTCTGATACAATTTTTGTTTTATGACTGGATTTTTGTTTGACTAGATTGGATTTGACTTAAATGAAAACCTAAGTGCTAACAAATCAACATTGCACCAAAGCAACCCGTTCTCTCGTCACATTTAGCGTGGTTTCATTTTTTTCACCTTTTAACAACCAGCAGTGACATTGTCCAGAAGAGGGTGCACTTGATTTTAATTTTCCTTTCAATATGACGGCTGTCAATGTTGCCCTGATTCGTGATACCAAGTGGCTGACTTTAGAAGTCTGTAGAGAATTTCAGAGAGGAACTTGCTCTCGAGCTGATGCTGATTGCAAGTTTGCCCATCCGCCAAGAGTTTGCCATGTGGAAAATGGTCGTGTGGTAGCCTGTTTTGATTCTCTGAAGGTGAGTCCCATCTGAATGAACATAACATTTAATTTAAATTTGTTGATTTCTATCTTTTTGCAACATGATGTGCTTTGGTGGCACATTAGGAAATACATAATGTCTGTTTGGAAGCCCTGGTGTTGTAGTGGTTAAGAGCTTGGCTGCTAACCAAAAAGTTGGTAGTTTGTATCCACCAGCCACTCCTTGGAAACCCTGTGGGGCAGTTCTACTCTGTCCTACTGGGTCTCTGTGAGTCGGAATGAACTCGATGGCAATGGGTTTGATTTTTGTTTTTGATGCTTTGAACTGAGTAAAATTCTTGACACCATGAGACTGGTAAGTATTCTTTGTTTGCTGGTTTGTTTTTTAAGACCACACGTAGCGTTTGTGTTTACAAAACTAAGCCAGTCATAAGCTCACCCTACCAAAGCCAACTTACCAGATAGAGACACTTAAAGAATAAAAATTCAAGAATTTTTATAGGTGTGAGGTACTTCAGCCTTACCTTGGTTTATTTTTATTTTTGTATACATTTTGGATTTTGAATACAGTGATTGTAATCTCCGTATAATGTAGAGAAGCTCTTTAGCTGATTATCCATTCTATCAAAATACACTTTAGAGGGACCAGCCAGTTTTCAGAAAATGGAGCCAGATTGAGAGATTACAAAGTGAGACTATCACTATCCAGGAGGAAACTTCTGGCATTTTGAAGTTTCTTAGTCAAAGCATATTTTGAACCTTTAACTTAAGCATATTGCTACAAATCTAGACTTACATAATATTCTCTCTGGACAGCTGATTCACCGATTTCAGATTTGTGAGTACGTATTGTAAGGAAAGTCCTATTACCAAGGTCATTAAATCTGAATATTATATACTAGAGTATAAACAAGGTATGAGGGCAGATGAGATATTATGTGGACTAGAACATATATGATTGCAGAACAAGCAAATGCACTGATTTTCATGTTTTATTCATAATTAACCTTAAATTAAGTATAAATATGTACAAATTAAAGCATAGAAGGAAAAATGGTAATAGATTCCTGGTCTAATAAATAAGATTTGCTACGATGCATTAGCGATTTTTTTTCCCCCAGAATAGGTCAGAATGAATTAAGCTTAACAAGAACCCTTTCAATTTCTTGGCATTGGTTAATGGAAACATATTCCTTCATGCGATCATTTCTTCAGAAAACATTTTATGAAGTGATAGACTATTTTGATAGCTACTTTCACTTATTTCTCGGTTACTAATTTTTGTTGTAGACCAGTCCAGTTCAAGAATGGAAACTTATCATAAAGGTAAAGGTGATTCTTACCTTGGATAATGTCTAAATTGCTCTCATTTGCAGCAGATATGACTAAAGAGAAGATGCTTTCGTTTTGGTATCAGTAACGTTTCATCTGTAATTATTTTGTGTATTATTTAAATCTACTGCTGCAGGACTGGGCAGTGCCTTGAAGTGGAAAAGAACACTGGGCTAGTTGGGAAGAGAAAAGAAGGTGCCTTTCATCCAGTCCATACAAAGGGTCAGACACTGAACTAGGCACTTTACACGTGTTGTTTCGGGAGAGCTGAGGTACAGTCCCAGCCTCACTACCGTATCTGACCTTGGGCTACTTAATCTCACAAAACTTGAGTTACTTTATCTCTAACAGATGGGTACTATCTTCTTTACCTAACTTCTACGATTATTACGGGGACTCAAATGAGATGACACAAATGAAAAAGCATGTATCACTACAAAAGCGAATTAAATGAAAGATTGTCTTCTTACCGTTAAGTAAGATGCTTGCTTTTGGAGTGCTTCAGAAAGGGTCTATTTAAACTACAAATGCATATTTCAAATGGACATGTCAAATCCAATTATCATGGGCGTGATGTTAGTTCTTCAAGCTAAGTATCACTGTTTTCGTGGTTTACTCTTTGATATAGAGTTCCTTGCAGTCATTACAAACTCTAACTTCGAATGAGGAAGGAGATGTGTGATGTTTCTAATCACTGGTATGCTTCATTTCTCCCATTTAAAGGTAAAAGAGAGCCACAAAAATAATATGGAAGGTGATCGTTAAGAAAATGCGTACTGCACTACCACTTTAAAGCTGGAAAAATGTTTAATTCAGAGACTAGATATATAATGGCCAATGAATATTAATAAACCACTTAATTATTTAAATAAGCTGTCTACTCACTGCATCCAGTGTTTTTAAAATAATTTCCCTATTATGTTAATACTTGATGACCAGTCACACAGCGTAAAGATGATTTGCATAATCCTTACATTCACAAATTTTAATGAAAACCTTAATATTTTCAACTATAGAAAGCCTTTCAGACAATTAATTTGTTATTTAGATAGCATGTTCATCAGAGTTCCATGTCTGCACAAAAGCTTTATAGTTCTCTTGTATTATTCCTTATCCATAATATTCATGAGAGCTATACTAAGTTCAGGGTACATATGTAAATTGAACTAATATCACGTCTGCAGTACACAAATAGCATACCTCAATGGTTATTGCAGCATTTGCTACTCCCCTTGAGTCTGTATAATTGAAAGACGTTGAAATTCATCTGAGGACTTGTTTCTTCTTTCATGAGTAGTAAATACCTGAAGCAATCATTTTTTTTATTGTACTTTAAGTGGAAGTTTACAGTTCAAGTCAGTTTCTCATACAAAAATTTATGCACACATTACTATGTGACCCTAGCTGCTCTCCCTATAATGTGACAGCACACTCCTACTTTCCAACCTGGATTTCCCGTGTCTGTTCACCCAGCTCCTGTCCCTTTTTGCCTTCTCATCTTACCTCCGGACAGGAGCTGCCAATTTTGTCTCAAGTATCTACTTGAGCTAAGAAGCAGTCTCTTCACGAGTATCATTTTATGTCCCATAGTCCAGTCTAATCTTTGTCTGAAGAGTTGGCTTTGGGAATGGTTTTAGTTTCGTGCTAACAGAGAGTCTGGGAGCCATGTCTTCTGGGGTCCCTCCAGTCTCAGTCAGACCATTAAGTCTGGTCTTTTTATGTGAATTTGAATTCTGTACCCTACTTTTGCCCTGCTCCACCAGGGACTCTCAGTTGTGTTCCCTGTCACGGCAGTCATTTGTGGTAGCCAGGCACCATCTAGTTCTGGCCTCAGACTGATGGAGTCCCTGGTTTACGTGGCCCCTTCTGTCTCTTGGGCTAATATTTCCCTGTGTCTTGGGTGTTCTTCATTCCCCTTTGCTCCAAGTGGATTGGGACCAATTGATGTATCTTAGATGGCCGCTTGCTAGCTTTTATGACCACAGATGCAACTCACCAAAGTGGGATCCAAAACATTTTCTTAATAAGCTTTGTTATGCCAGTTGACCTAGATGTCCCCTGGAACCATGGTCCCCAGACCCCAACCCCTGCTACTGTGTCCCTCAAAGTGTTTGGTTGTATTGAGGAAGCTTCTTAGTTTTTGGTTTAGTCCCATTGTGCTGACTTCCCCTGTAGTGTGTGCTGTCCTTCCCTTCACATAATTCCTATCTACTGTCTAGATAGTAAATACCCAATCTCCCTCCCTCCCCACCCTCATAACCATCAAAGAATGTTTTCTTCTGTGTTTAAGCCATTTCTTGAGTTCTTATAATAGTGGTCTCATACAATATTTGTCCTTTTGGTACTGACTAATTTCACTCAGCATAACGCCTTCCAGACTCATCCATGTTATGAGATGTTTTGTAGATTCATCATTGTTCTTCATCGTTGCGCAGTATTCCACTGTGTGGATATACCATAATTTGTTTATCCATTCGTCTGTTGATGGGCACCTAGGTTGCTTCCATCTTTTGGCTATTGTGAAGAGTGCTGCAATGAACATGGGTGTGCATATATCTATTCATGTGACGGCTCTTATTCTCTAGGAGTGAGATGGCTGGATCATATGGTATTTCTATTTCAAGCTTTTTAAAGAAGCGCCAGATCGATTTCAAAAGTGGTTGTGCCATTTTACATTCCCACCAGCAGTGTATAAGTGTTCCAGCCTCTCCACAACTTCTCCAACATTTATTGTTTTTGTTTTTCTTTGGATTTATGCTAGCCTTTCTCAGGTGAGATGATATCTCATTATAGTTTTGATTTTACATTTCTCTAATGAACAATGATTGTGAGCATTTCCTCATGTATCTGGTAGCCGCCTGAATGTCTTCTTTGGCGAAGTGCTTGTTCATATCCTTTGCCTAATTTTTAATTGGGTTATTTGTCTTTCTATTGTTGAGGTTTTGCAGTATCTTGTAGATTTTAGAGATTAGGTGCTGATCGGATTTGTCATAGCCAAAAATTTTTTCCCAGTCTGTAGGTTGTCTTATGACTCTTTTGGTGAAGTCTTTTGATGAGCATAAGTGTTTGATTTTTAGGCGTTCCCAGTTATCTAGTTTGTCTTCTGGTGCTTGTGCATTGTTACTTATGGTTTGTATTCTGTTTATGTCATGTATTAGGGCTCCTAGCATTGTCCCTATTTTTTCTTCCATGATCTTTATTGTTTTAGATTTTATATTTAGGTCTTTGATTCATTTTGAGTTAGTTTTTTTGCATGCTGTGAGATATGGGTCTTGTTTCAGTTTTTTGCAGGTGGATATCCAGTTATGCCAGCACCATTTGTTAAAGAGACTGTCTTTTCCCCAATTAATGATTTTGGGCCTTTGTCAAATATCAGCTGCTCATAGCTGGATGAATATACAGCTGGATTCTCAATTCTGTTCCATTGGTCTATGTATCTGTTGTACAAGTACCAGGCTGTTTTGACTACCATGGCAGTATAATAGGTTCTAAAATCCAGTAGTGTGAGGCCTCCCACTTTGTTCTTCTTCTTGAGTAATGCTTTACTTATCCAGGGCCTCTTCCCTTTCCATATGAAGTTGGCGATTTGTTTTCCCTCTCATTAAAAAATGCCATGGGAATTTGGATCAGGATTGCATTGTATCTGTAGATTGCTTCGGGTAGAATAGACATTTTCACAATGTTGAGTCTTCCTATCCATGAGCAAGGTATGTTTTTCCACTTATGTAGGTCTCTTTTGGTTTCTCGCGGAAGTGTCTTGTAGTTTTCATTGTATAGGCCTTTTTATGTCTCTGGTTAGATTTATTCCTAAGTATTTTATCTTCTACTGTAAATGGTATTGATTTTGTGATTTCCTCTTGGAAGTTCTCTTTGTTGCTGTAGAGGAATCCAACTGTTTTTTGTATGTTTATCTTGTATCCTGATGCTTTGCTGAAATCTTCTATTAGTTCCGGTAGTTTTCTTGTAGATTCTTTGGAGTTTTCTGTGTATAAGATTATATCATCTGCAAATAGAGATGCTTTACTTCTTCCTTACCAATTTGGATGCCCTTCATTTCTTTTTCTAGCCTAATTGCTCTGGCTAGGACGTCCAGCACAATGTTGAATAAGAGTGGTGATAAAGGGCATACTTGTCTGGTTCCCATTCTCAAGAGGAATGTTTTCAGACTCTCTCCATTTAGGATGATGTTGACTGTTGGCATTGTGTAAATGCCCTTTATTATGTTGAGAAATCTCCCTTCTATTCCTATTTTGTTGAGAGTTGTTATCATGAATGGGTGTTGGACTTTCTCAAATGCCTTTTCTGCATCAATTTATAAGATCATGTGGTTCTTGTCTTGTGTTTTATTTATGTGATGGATTACATTGATTGTTTTTCTAATGTTGAACCATCTCTGCATACTTGGTCATGGTGAATTATTTTTTTGATATGTTATTGGATTCTATTGACTAGAAATTTGTTGAGGATTTGTGCGTCTATGTTCATGAGGAATATTAGTCTGTAATTTTCTTTTTTTTGTGGTGTCTTTACCTGATTTTGATATCAGGGTTATGCTGGCTTCATAGAATGAGTTTGGGAGTAATCCATCCTTTTCTATGCTCTGAAATACCTTTAGTAGTAGTGGTGTTAACTCTTCTCTGAAAGTTTGGTAGAATTCTCCAGTGAAACTGGGCCAGGGCTTTTTTTAGTTGGAGTTTTTAAATTACCTTTTCAACCTCTTTTTTTGTTATAGGTTTATTTAGTTGTTTTACCTCTGTTTGTGTTAGTTTAGGTAGGTAGTGAGTTTCTAGAAATTTGTCCACTTCCTCTAGGTTTTCCAATTTGTTAGAGTACAATTTTTCATAGTATTCTGTTACGATTCTTTTAATTTCAGTTGGGTCTGTTGTGATATCGCCCATCTCATTTCTTACATGGGTTATCTGCTTCCTCTCCTGTTTTTCTTTCGTCAGTTTGGCCCGTGATTTATCGATTTTATTGTTCCTTTCAAAGAACCAGCTTTTGGTCTTGTTAACTTTTTCAGTTGTTTTCCTATTTTCTATTTAATTTAATTCTGCTCTAATTTTTATTATTTGCTTTCTTCTAGGGCCCGAGGGCTTCTTTTGCTGCTCTCTTTCTACTTGTTCCAGTTGTAGTGTTAATATTTTGATTATGGCCCTGTCTTCTTTTTGGATGTGTGCATTTATTGCTATAAACTGACCTCTGAGCACTGGTTTTGCTGTGTCCCAAAGGTTCTGGTAGGATGTGTTTTGATTCTTGTTAGATTCTATGAATTTCTTTATTGCATCCTTAATTTCTTCTATAACCCAGTAGTTTTTGAGCAAGGTGTTGTTCAGTTTCCATGTGTTTAGTTTTTTTCCTTGCTTTTTCTTTTGTTGATTTCTACTTTTATGGATTTATGGTCAGAAAAGATGCTTTGTAATATTTCTATGCTTTGGATTTTTTTTAAGGCTTGCTCTTTATGACCTAATATTTGGTCTATTCTGGAGAATGTCCCATGTGCATTGTAAAAGAAAGTATACTTGTCTGCTCTTGGGTGGAGTGTTCGGTGTATGTCCATGAGATCAAGTTGGTTGATTGTAGTTTTTAGATCTTTCATGTTTTTATTGAGCATCTTTCTGGATGTTCTGTCCTTCACCAAAAGTGGAGTGTTAAAATCTATGGCTGGGGAATTTTTGTTGGGAGTTTTTTAATTACCTTTTCAATCTCTTCTTTTGTTATGGGTTTATTTAATTGTTCTACCTCTGTTTGTGTTAGTTTAGGTAGATAGTGAGTTTCTAGAAATTTGATCATTTCCTCTAGGTTTTCAAATTTGTTAGAGTACAGCTTTTCATAGTATTGTGTTATGATTCTTTTAAGTTCAGTGAGGTCTGTTATGATATCACCCATCTCATGAAGCAATCATTTGATGCGTTTTGGGCCTCTGCTTTAGTTTGTAAGGATTCCATTAGCACTAGGTACTCTACCAGGTGCTGGTTCTTTGTCTTCCTAATAGATAGAGTAGATACAATGTCCTATATAAAAGAAAACAACAAATGTTCTGTACTCACCTCATAATGAGGGGATGTTATGAGACTAAGATGGGCAGGCTGGATGGCTGATAGTGCATTGTGCTGAAGTGCTGTGCCCATCATTCCATGAATGTTGAGTGTTCAGTGATGAAGGCTGTACCATCTTCAGATAGAAATCTGGTAATTCATAGAAAGTGCAGCCCATAGATCAATTTCTGGCTACATAGAAGAGTCTTATGTCATGTTTGCATACAGTTTTGTTTTTTTTAACTTAGTTGCCTAATCTGCTTGGCACAATTTATGTTCCAAAGTTCTCTTCAACGTATTGCTCAACTCAGTTTTATGCCAATTTCTTGATATTGCAGTTTCCATTGATCTAGGTTGGTGTTTTTAGTGAATGTCCCTTGGATTTAACAAATGATAATCATTCTAAAAACCAAATCAGTCTTTGTGATGGTATTCATAGCCAAGATTATTATCTTCATGTTATTCTGCTTCAGCAATGTTGTAATGTCTTGAGCCTTCCCCTCCAGACTAGAAGCAGTATGATATCAACCATCTCTTACCCAGGAGGGATATAAACGTTATCAATATTTCATTGTAACAGATCAACAGCCATCACGTCTGCCCATCCAGGTCACCACTTTGGGTAGTTTTGTGACAAGAATTTCCTGGAAAAGGCCTTGGCAGCAGGCATAGTCAGAGGACAGTCATGGCAACCCATATATGTTCCTAAAAGATAGGAAGTGGGTGAGGAAGGCACATAAAATAACCCTATATTATGTCTTCATGTCTTCCTACATTGCATATGATCATAGGCATAATAATATTTTGACAAGCGAAACCTGTTGTGTAGGCATATGGATGTGAATCCATTCCTGGAGATCAGATTGGCCAGAGTTACCAGTATGTTCTGTACTAGGATCACTAGTCACAGCAGTTTTCAGTAGTTTAAAGTTGGACTATTTTTCGAGTGAATATTTACCTCATCCCTGTTTGCTAAGAGAAAATTTATCAGGAGCAGAAAACTCCTAGCAGCATAATCCCAAGGGTCACTGGATTATGCAAGGCTTAGCACCATTTATCAGCTCCATAAGAGAGGTCTGCCTACAGTATAAAGACATATAAACAGCACCTGTCATCCTGAGACTCAAGGAAAATAACATTTAACTTAAGGATATTTATCTTCTATAATACTCACGTTAAAAAGGATGCATCTTTTACTGGTAAAAGTCAATACTGTTTTGGATATTTAAAAAACCATTTGTGACAGAAAAATGGAATTACTATCAATAGCCAAATAAATATATGCTGATAGTTCAGCCATACTTTTTAAGTTTTTATTTTGAAATAAGTTAAACTTAAGTAAAGCTGCGAAAATAGTGCTGGGAGTTCCTGTATCCCCTGCACTGCAACCCAACCCAACCCAACCCACTGCCATTGAATGGATTCCGATTGGTAGGGACCCTATAGGACAGAGTAGAACTGCCCTGTAGGGTTCCTAAGGCTGTAATCTTTACAGAAGCAGACTGCCACATCTGTCTCCGGCCCCCCGCACCTAGTTTTCCCTGATGTTAACAATTTACATACCATTGCGCAAAAATCAAGGATTTTGACTGTAGCGGGAAGACCAGTCAACTCAAAACTGGTACCATTTTACAGATGGGGAAACTTGAGGTCCAGTGAGGGAGAGTCACTTGTCCAAGGTCATATAAGCAGTTATCAGAAGAGCCTAACGACTCCAATTTAGTGTTCCTCCAATTGTTTCATTCTTTTTGCCAGTGGAGAAACATCAGTTTGGCTCTTGTTTTACTAAGCTAGAGACATACGGCTCTTATCACTATCAGGTCATCCCACATGACATTGAGAGACACTGCCTGTGAAGTTTTGTGATTCTTCACTTTTCATACTTCCCTGGAGAATTTGTTTAGATTAAGGCTTTAAATTAAGGTTCATATGTAGTTCATTGACAATCATTTGCACAATTTTTTTTTTTTGAGAAGAGGTTAGAAGACAGGGTGTATGTGGTTTTGTTGTTGTTGTTTGTTTTCCTTTTTAGGCCAAGTTATCTAACTTGGTGATTCTAAGTGATACTATTGTGTTGTTAGGTGCCATCGAGTCTATTTTCGACTCATAGTGACCCATGGACAGAGTAGAACTGCCCCACAGGGTTTCTTAGGTAGTAATCTTTATGGGTCGACTCGGCAGCAATGGGTTTGGTTTTTTGGTTTAATCTTTATGGGAGCAGATCACAAAGTTTTTCTCTCTCAGAGCCACTGGGTGGCACTGAACTGCTAACCTTTCGGTAAACAGCCAAGTGCTTAACCATTGAGTACGAGGGCTTCTTTAAGTGATACTAAGTTTTGCTGTCTTGTTCATCCTTCTCCCCAAACCATGCATTATGGAGACTTGGTGGTTACAACTGTGACTGTGGATCACATACGTACATCTTCACTACATACACCTCTTTGATGTCTGGTTCGATTATACACTCATTTGTACAATGCCCTGGCAGCTAGGGAGGCACCTGCCACAGCTGAAAACATTGCAGTAGCAGTTCAGCTTTATGATGGGCTAATTTTTTTCAGAATAACTTGAAATCTAACCCCATTATTTAAAATATTGTTGTATGAGCATATAGCCTGAGATCATTTCTTTTTCCACATCCCAGCCAAAGTTGCAACTGGCCACCTGGTAGAAAGGACTTGTGATATGGCCAGGGATGTGTCTTCAACCACAGTTTGATGATACCATTAAGATTGACCCTTTGCCACAGGAACCCTGTTTTGTGTGAGAGATTTGAAAATCGAAAGTTAGAGACCTGTAAACTCACTTCGAACAAACTCTTGCATGTTAGGGAAATATATACCTGATCCTACTTGGTCATTAAATAATTCTCTTCATGTACCAGAGCTGTCTGAAGTCATTACAAGTATTGTCTTTTTCTCTAGTTCACATTTTTGTAAAATGTGGATAGATGGTGCTTCTGTGCATCTGGAAATAGCAATTACTGCGTCTAGGAACATGACTTTATTCATAGAGCATCATTTACTTATTGCCCTTCTTGCCCCTACAGATTCACTTTCTGCTTGTACCGTCCCTGAGGTTGCCTTGTCTTCCTCTATTTTGTCGCAGCCTGTTGCTTGATTGTTGACCTATAGGGTTATATATTCCAGAGGAACCTTAGCTGTCTATTCTTTGCTTATTATTTCTAAACAATCTTTCCATTTCCTCTTATGTTTCTTCCACTATGTAATCAGTCTTCAGTATCTTAAGTTTGTTTTTTTTTTTTTTTTTTTTTTACTGTTGTTGTTCTCTAATCCACATTTGCAGTCCTGCTTCGGTTTTCAGTGTTTTTATTTTGGTGCCTTCAGTTTTCACCCAGGGTCTAGTTTTACTGCTAGATGTGATTAGACGTTTAATTCATGCTTTTTTCTTTCCTGATTCTATCATTCATGGTAACGTTTTCTTAACTCAGTCAATGATTCTATTTGTTTTTCAACCTTTTTTTTTTTCCTTTTCTAAATGGACTCCACTATTTGGCCTTAACCATGTTATCTCTAGAGTTAAATTACTTTTTCAGTTTCTTGTTTATGATGCATTTGTGTAGTATTGCTTAATGCCATGTCGAATCTGTTATTTACTTAAGTAGATAAGACTATTTGTTTTGTGCCATCAAGTCGATTCCAACTCATAAGGACCCTATAGGACAGGGCAGAACTGCCCCACAGGGTTTCCTAGCTGAAATCTTTACAGGAGCAGACTGCCACATCTTTCTCCCACAGAGTGACTGGGGGGTTCAAACCACCGACTTTTGGTTTAGCAGCCGAACACTTAACCATTGCACCACCAGGGTTTCATATCGGTCAGATATGACTATAGGATCCATATGTGAAGAACATTTTTGTAGTTATAACTTGATCATAAGCATTTAAATATATTCCTTAAACTGTTTTCTTTTTAATGGTATTGTGGTAAAATATATATATAACTTGCGATTTTAACCATTTTAAAGTGTACAATTCAGAGGCATTAATTACGTTCACAATATTGAGCACCCATCACCAATATCTATTTCCAAAAGTTTTCCATCGCTCCAGACAGAAACTCAGTAACCCCTAAGCAATAACTCCCCAGGCACCCTCCCTCCAGCCACAGGTAACCACAGATCTACTTTTTTCTCTATGCATTTTTTTATTCTAGATACTTGATATAAGTGAGATCATATAATATTTGTCCTTTAGTGTCTGACTTATGTCAGTAGCATAATGTTTTCAAGGTTTGCCACGTTGTAGCACGGATCAGAACTTTGTTTCTTTTGTGGCTGAGTAATATTCCATTGTGTGTATGTACCATATTTTGTTTATCCATTCATCTGTTGATGGACACGGGTTGTTTTTACTTTTTGGTTACTGTCAATTCTGCAAGGAATATTGGTGTACAAGGTATGTGTTTGAGTCTCTGCTTTCAATTATTTTGGGTATATATCTAGGAGTGGAGTTGTTGGGTCTTATAGGCATTCTATGTTTAACTTTTTGAGGAGCTGCCAAACTGTTTTCCACAGTGGCTCTACCATTTTCTATTTCTGCCAGCTATGGATGAGGGTTCCAATTTCTCCACATCATCTTAACAACGTCTATCGTTTTCCATTTTTCTGATAATAGCCATTCTAGTAGGGGTGAAGTGATATCTTATTGTGGTTTTAATTTTCACTTCCCTAATGACTAATGACGTTGAGTGTCTTTTCATACGCTTGTTGGCCATTTGTATATCTTCTTTGGAGAAATGTCTATTCAAGCCATTTGCCCATTTTTTAAGTGGGTTGTTTGTCTTTTGTTGAGTTGTAGGAGTTCTCTATATATTCTTAATACTAAACCTTTATCAGATATATTATTTGCAAATATTTTCTCCCATTCTGTGGGTTGTCTCTTCACTTTCTTAATAAAGTCATTTGATGTACAGAAGTTTTTAATTTTCATGAAGACCAATTTATCTATTTTTTTTTCTTTTGTTGCTTGTGCTTTTGTTGTCACATCAAAGAATCCATTGCCCAAAACAAAGTCCTGAAGCTTTACCCCTATGTTTTCTTCTAAGAATTGTATGGTTTTAGTTCATATATTTAGGTCATTGAGTTTTTTTGAGTTAATTCTCATATATGTGTAAAGTATGGATCCAACTTCATATTTTGCATATGGCGATCCAGTTGTCCTAGCACCATTTGTTGAAGAGGCTAGTATTTCTCCATTTAATGGACCTGACACCCTTGTCAAAACTCAGTTGTCCCAAGATATATAGGTTTATTTCTGGACTCTCAGTTCTGTACTACTGGCCTATATGTGTATACCTGCACCACACTATGTGTTGATTTCTGTAGCTTTGTAGTACATTTTGAAATTGGGAACTCTGCGTTCTCCTACTTTATTCTTCTTTTTCAAGATTGTTTTGGCTATTCAAGACCCCTTGCAATTCCATATCAATTTGAGGATCAGCTTTTTCATTTCTGCAAAAAAGGCTGATGGAATTTTGATAGGGATTAAACTACTTCTTAATATCATAAATGGACATTTTCTTCTGTTGAAACTTGAACTTTTATTTACCCACTGGAAATTGGTATAAAAGTAATTAGCCTTTTGTTCCTACCCATTCATATGGGTAGATAGTAGACAGTGAAGGCAGTTTCTGCATGGTGCAAACTAGCCATAAGTTTGAAAATACAGAGTCCATGATAGAGACAACTAGAGGTACCTCCGAGACTATGCCCTAAGATACCCTTTTAACTTGAAACCAAAGCTACTCCTGGAGGTCTCATTATTCACCTAAGTAATAGATTGGCTGATAAAATAAACAATATCACCCATGAGGAATGTGCTCCCTTAAACAATCAAATATACAAGTCCAAATGGTTAACGTTTACCCAAAAGCAAAGATGAGAAAGCAAGGAGGAGGTAGGGGCAGGAAAGCTGGATGAATGAACATGGGGAACCCAGGGAGGAAGGGGGAGAGCGCTGACACATTCAGAGGTTTGCAACCAATGTCACGAAACAAGCTGTGTTTAAATTGTTGAATGGGAAACTAATTTGCTTGTAAACCTTCACCTAAACAGTAATAAAATGTTCAAAAAAAAAAAAAAGAAAGAAAGAAAAAGGCAAGGAGGAGCAGGGAAGCTACATACATGAATGGAAACAGAGAAAACAGAATGTAAATAAAGAGAATGCTGACAAATTGCAAAAATTGTAACCGATGTCGCAGAACAATTTGTACAAAAATTAATAAACTTTCACCTCCCATTACCAAACCCATTGCCATCGAGTTGATTCTAGCTCATAGTGAGCCTATAGGACAGCGTAGAACTGCTGCATAGGGTTTCCAAGGAGGGGTTGGTGGATTCGAACTGCCAACCTTTTAGTTAGCAGCTAAGCTCTTAAACCACTGTGCCACCAGGACTCCACCTTTCACCTAAAATGCGATAAAAATATTCAAAAAAATATAGAGTCCACAGGAATATAACTGTTAAATATGAAAAATTCCCTGAGCCAATACATACGTAGTATGTCAGCAATGATTTGCTAGCTAACTACATAGTAAAGTTCTGATTTCTGTCTTTAGCATGCGGAAATACAAACCTTTTTCTTTGTGACTTTAAATTCTTCACCCAGATTTATCTGCCTCTAAGTACATTGAGTAAGCAGCATTATACTGTCTGTTACTCAATTCCAAATACTTTTCGGAGACTTCATTTTTTAAAGGTCACATTCTTTTAAGACCACACTGTCACGTTGTCTTACAGCCTTTGTTCATCCTCCTATCTATGAAAGATAGTAACACTGAAGTAACAGTTAGAGAATTTTAGTATCTTCAAGAACTCTGTCCTTTTGTTTTAAACATTTGACAAATAACGTGTCCCAGAAATTGTTTTCCTGTTGTTAATGTTTATGCTTATCGTATGCACCACTTGGATAAACATCTATGTTTTTTCAACTTTTATAAAAAACAACCTCTAGACTTTTTTTGGATCTTCCTTATTATTTTCACTTTTTCTATTAGCCAGGCAAGCATTCTGTATAGAAACAAAACATAAAGTGGAATTTTAAAAAACGATGTCCCTTTTTATTCTCGCAGTACCTCACTGGAGTAAAGATTTCATTTTGGAATATTTTATTTTTTGCCTTAGAAGTAGTCTTGATGAATCCCTCTTTCTTGGATGAACTACAGATGTAACCATTAAAGTATCTGCAACTAAGCATGGATGGTATCAACAAGTGGCACAAGCGTAGAAAACGCTGCCTTGTAATAGCAGCTCTGACAAGGGCTGCTTGTGTGGCCTTGAGCAAGTAAGTCATGGGACCCCTGCTACCTCTGTTTCTCTTCATACAAAGAGCAAGCGGCAGCATTTAATTTGTAGGACTATTGGTTGTGGTCTACTACAAGGATTACTGTCAGAGGTCAGTTAATACCAAAAGTCCTGTTAAATCCATTGAGAGTTCTAGATACATTCAAGTCCCCCCAAAAATTATTCATTCAACAAACATTTATTGAAATCTATACTTGTTAGACATTGGATTCAGTACTGTACAGAATATAAAATTATACCGGAAGTAGTCGCTGCCTAACCTGTTAGTATGAGGCAGTTTGTGTTATGTGCCATAAGCCAGGTGCAAACTAACCACTAAAAGAGTCCAAGGGGAGGGGAGAAGGGCAGAGTTTACATCCAGTTGGTGGTGCAGTGGTTAAGCACTCAGCTGCTAACCAAAAGGTTAGCAGTTGAAACCCACCAGCCACTCTGCTGGAGAAAGATGTGACAGTCTGTTTCTGTAAAGATTACAGCCTTGGAAACCCTGTGGGGGCAGTTCTACTTTGTCCTGTAGGATTGCTATGAGTCGGAATCGACTCCACAGCAGTGGGTTTGGTTTGGTGGTGGTTAAAGATGCAGTTATGGGGAAGGGACTCTTTGAGGCATTTCTTGAAGGAGAGATAGGGCAATATTCCAGGCAGAGGGGATAATCTCAGGAAGACAGAGATTGAAAACTGTGATGTGTGTGTGGAGAGTTGAGTGTTAAGTCAAACTGACTGAAGCATAGAACTTGTGTGGCATAGGAGTCGCCTTTGAATGTCAGTGAGGAGTTTGGACTTATTTTGTAGCTCTGAGGAATCTGACAATTTCTAAACAGAAATGACATCCTCAGCCTATACAAGACCCGTTGGTAGGGCAAAAGAGACTGGTGAGGGGGAGGACCTCTTAGGAAGCTATTGAATTGTTAAAGGCATGAAATGATAAAGATTTGAATTACGTGGTGACAATGGGAAAGAAAAGCCAGTGAAGGGGCTGAGGTTCAGATGAAACCAAAGGGGTTAAGTAAGAGGAGGTTGATATTCTGCTCCAGTCTACTGCACTTGTGCTCACCTTCATATCATCAGATTTCACTGAAGCTTAAGGGGAGGTCTGCCCTACTTGTTTTGTTTCACATTTGATGCTGTCTCGCTCACCATTGTATCTTTCACGCCTAGCACCTAGTCTTAAAAACTAAACCAGTTGCCATCAAGTTGACTCTGACTCATGGCAACCTCGTGTGTCAGGGTAGAACTGTACTTCTTAGGGTTGTCAAGTTTGTGACCTTTGGAAGTAGATCACCAGGCCTTTCTTCCAAGATGCCTTGGAGGGGATTTGAACTGCCATCCTTTCAGTTAACACCTTTTAGGAGCTTGGAAAATATTTGTTGAATGAAAGCTGAGCTTGCTGAAATACTTTGAGAAAGGGAGAACAAATATGGACTCAACTATAAGCTGCCCAGCCATTTCTCCATCTGCACCCCCAGTTCAGTTTTTATTTAAATATGGATGGAAATTTTATAAGCTCGTGTAACAACTTCCCTCACACAACCACATTTTAACCTAGATTTGATGGCCTACAGATTGCTTATTTTTCCATTTCTTAGCATTATAGAAATTTCTTTGGCCAAATGTTGAATGCTCTCCAAATGTTGCATTTTGAGTGCCTTTACCTTATATATGGACTTTTAAACAATTCACTGAGTGGCCACTATTAAATATTAGTTTTTTTATTGTTGTAGTTAAATGAAGTTTAAATTTCAAGTTAGTCTCCCATACAAAATTTTGTACATACATTGTTACGTGACCCTACTTGCTCACCCCATTCTGCGACGGCACACCCCTCCTCTCCACCCAAGTCTCCGTCAGACCATTAAGTCTGGTCTTACTAGAATTTGAGTTCTGCACCCCACCTGTCTCCTGCTCCATCAGGGACTCTTTGTTGTGTTCTCTGTCAGGGCAGTCATTGGTGGTAGCCAGGCACCATCTAGTTCTTCTGTGTACCCCATAGTTACATGATCCTAATTGCTCTCCATGTACTGTGATAGCACACTCCTCCTTTCCACCCGATTCCCCATGTCCATTCAACCAGCTCCTAACCCTCTCTGCCTTCCCATCTCACCTCCAGACAGAAGCTGCCCATTTAGTCTCTTGTATCTACTTGAGCTAAGAGGCACACTCCTCACGAGTATCACTTTATGTCCCACAGTCCAGTCCAATCCCTGTCTGAAGAGTTGGCCTCGGAGATTGTTTTAGTTCTGGGCTGATAGAGAGTCCAGGTGTTACATATTATTTTGAAATAATTAGTGTGATAATCTGGTAATATCCAAGCGTGATTTTTTTTTGTTTTAAAATGTTTGAAATTGAGTTTTACAGCAGATGGCTAGCTTGTAAATCAAGGTAGTCTTAGAAGCCTGATTAGTCCTAATAAGGTCATGATGAGTCACTTTTAAGGTCATAGTCTACAGAAAAGGGTTTTTCATAAAAGGGGACTGCATAGTTCAATAAAAAAGATATGTACTTAAAGTTTGAGCAATAACTATTGCTCAACATGCACCGTGATATTTTGAAAGTCCAAAGAGGTTGAGCATAGAAAAGAAGTAAAGAAAAATTCTAATAGGGAAAGCCCATACATTGAAGCTTTTAAATAAACTTAAATAGAGTCCTCAATAACTAGAATTTAGTTCAGGCAATTTATTTTTAAAAGAAATGGGAAAATAATAAGAAAATAATTTTAAGACAGAATTTTTAAAAGATTTGTAGACTATGGGCTATATCTTAAGAGGCCTTGGTGAAATCCTCAGTCATCAAGATGTGATTTAGGTGTGGGCAACTATGTTTTTGAAAACAGGAGAGGTGCCTGCAACATTTTAGAAAAGCATTTCAGCAAAGAAGGAAACTTGAAATGATTTTAAGTATTTAGCAGCGTTCAGTGATGCCCTTCACATTTGCAGATAAGATTCCCAGTTGTGACTTGCGTATATTAATTGGCAACTGACAGCCAAAACTGAACCAAGATTCCCACTTTTTCTAGATTCTCAAGGCCTTGCTCTAACAACATAGGATGTTTACGCCACCATTTAAGTATTAGTAATAAAGCATAGTTAATCACATTTCACTTATTTCTCCCCAATTTTTCCTGTTTTCCTGCTAGTGAAATGCCTAAGAAAAGATGGTGTTGTTCCTGAGTCAGAGATTGTGAGTGAGAGAGAGAGAGAAAGAGAGAGGAAAAAGAATTAGGAGACATCTATTGAGAAAGGCTCTTCATTCTGAAATACTTTCGCTTTGATAGTAAGGTATTTGAAACAAAACAAGAATGAAGTTGTGAAGAATAAAGTAGCGTACTAATGAAAGAGAGGTGATAGAGAAAGACCCCTCCTGCAAAAGAGCATTGTCTTTGCCATTTTTATCATACATTTTCCATTATAAACTCCTGCTTTCTATGAAGCAAAAATGAAAAACTGTGATTAGTTATGGCTTAGAGAAGTCTCATTTTCCCACCAAACTTGCTCCTCCTCCTCCTCAGTAGCTCCACCATCTTACATTTCTCCCACATTATTCACACCCTCCAACAGGTGTCCTTAGTTTCCCCCCAACCCCCTGCCCCTGCCCCCAGCAACATTTCTACAGTTGTGGGAGAGAGAAAGTATGTATACTCCTTGTGGGCAGCTTCTGTGCCTTATCCTTCTTTCTATCTTCCACAGTATCCACCACAGTCCTTTTTGCATGAGAGGGTTCCCTGTTACCACCTTTCCTGTCCCCTGCTGCCTTCTCTTCCTTGTCCCTGCCTAGTCTGGTGTGCCCATTTAGTCTCGTTTTGTTTTATGGGGCTGTCTAATCTTTGGCTGAAGGGTGAACCTCAGGAGTGACTTCACCACTGAGCTAAAAGGGTGTCTGGGGGCCATACTCTCGGGGTTTCTCCAGTCTCTGTCAGGCCAGGAAGTCTGGTCTTTTTTCATGAGTTAGAATTTTGTTCTACATCCTTCTCCAGCTCTGTCCGGGACCCTCTATTGTGATCCCTGTCAGAGCAGTCGGTGGTGGTAGCTGGGCACCATCTAGTTGTACTGGCCTCAGTCTGGTGGAGGCTGTAGTACTTGTGGTCCATTAGTCATTTGGACTAATCTTTCCCTTGTGTCTTTGGTTTTCTTCATTCTCCCTTGCTCCAGACGGGATGAGACCAGTGGAGTATCTTAGATGGCTGCTCACAGGTTTTAAAGACCCCAGACACTACTCACCAAGGTATAATGTAGAGCATTGTCTTTATAAGCTGTGTCATGCCAATTGAGCTAGATGTTCCCTGAGACCATGGTCCCCACAGCCCTCCACCCAGCAATTCAGTCCCTCAGGGAGTTTGGATGTGTCTACTGAGCTTCCATGACCTTGCCAGGGCTGTAATCTTTATGGAAGCAGACTGCCACTCTTCCTTCTGCTGAGCAGCTGGTGGGTTCTAACCGCTGGCATTTTGATTAGCAGCCAAGCACTTAACTACTGTGCTACCAGGGCACCTTGAATTAATAAGAAAATGCTTAGTAAATGGCTAACTCCATTGTTGGAGAGGACAGCATTTCCTTAGAGCAAAGGTTCTCAAAGTGTGATCTGCAGACTAGCAGCATCAGCATCATCTGGGAATTTAACACATGCTGCAGATTCTCAGGCTCCACCCACACCTACTGAATCAGAAACTCTGGGGGTGGAACCTAGCAATTTGTTTTAACAAGCCCTCCAACAGTTTCTGATGCATACTAAAGTTTGAGAACCACTGGCTTAGAATAGCATTTCAAGAGGGTATCAACTAAGGGTAGTGTTTCCGAGTTTCAGAATTCTTGGCACTCTAAGTATTGTTTCCCCAATGCTTTTTCCTTCCCCGTCACTTTTTCTCAATTGGCTTATTTCTTTGGTTATTGTATATATTCAAATCTGGTGGAAGCAAAATGGAATCTGCTCTGGAAGACTTATGTATTTTGGGAAGCTTATTGTATTTCTTCCTAAAGGAGCATCACAATGCTTATTGGCTTAGTAAAGGCTCTGAGTGATCCTGCAGAAAAGAAACCAGTTTAGTTCTGTTTAACCCAACATTCCTCAAAATTATTTGGCCACAGAACTCTATTTCTATGGGGCATATAGAAACCTCTCCTGGAACATTACAAGAGACATGGTTGGAGGAGAATGACCTTGGTGTCTACATGTGTGAAACCAAAAAGAAAAATAGTGTTTGAGTTATTTGTCCTTTATAACCCTTTGGACAGATTAGTGAAACTTCTCTCTCCTCTCTACTGTAGATGTTACAATTCTGCCACAAGTAGACCTTCAAAAGTTCGTAGGCAGCAAATGTGAGGACAAAACGGGCTAAAAACCTCTGTAACTTATTCAACCATCTTTCACATTTATGTGCATCAATCTTGGCCTCCAAGAGGGTAGCCTATTGGGATGAAAAATTGCCTCAAACAACATTTATAAACAATTTTATAATGAGATTCTCTTTTACTACTTCACCAATTTATATAAATAGCATTCACAGTCACTTTGTTATAATTAATTACTTGTTAGTATTTTAAGCGCCATTAACATCTACTCTTATGGTATATTATTTATTTTGCTTTATCCTTCTAACTTACTAGAAGAAAATGACTTGCCTGATTTCTTTTGATCATTTTATTACATATTATAAATAAAATATAACAGTAATAGTGGCAAAGTTAGACAAAAAAGAATACCAGTCAAAGAGTGTGATGCTCTATACGTTTTCATTTAATTGAAGTGATTTTGAATGTTCTATTCACCATGATTCCAAAGAGAATTTTAGTTAAAGTAAACTAAGAAGCTTGTGATGGTAGAAGAGCGTCTCTTGATGAGATGTAGGCACTGGCTTCCTGCCAGTTGAAAAGAAAAGGAGGCAATAAATTCTTCTCTCTTTTCAGTTATTTGCAAAGATAAGATTAAAGCCTGGATCTGTTTCTTTATCCCCTGCCTCTTTATCCCCTCCCCTTCATCTACCAAGCACTAAGCTGTGGGAGCAGCAATGGTTCCGACAATACTGTCCAGTTGTAATAAAAAGGGTGTCCTTGGCTTTTTAACATTGTATATAAATTCCTTCCCTATGCACATGATAATTTGTGTTACTCATATAATCATGAATTACTCATATAATAATGTATTATCTCTTATGGGGAGGGAAAAAGAATGAAAAATATTTTGTGATCTGCTAGATTTCACAGTAAAAGTTTTAGTTCTACTGTAAAGAACTAATAAAGAAAAATACATACAATATTTTTTATATTTTATACTGATTTTACTTCAATGCATGCTAAATTTCACTTTTTCCCTTTATTATTTCAAAGTACCTATAAAGTAAGTTAGTTAGTTAGGCGCCATCAAGTCCATTTAGACTCATAGCGACCCCTTGTGACAGAGTAGAACTGCCAGTCTTTCTCCCGCAGAGCTGTTACGTGGGTTTGAACCACCAACCTTTTGGTTGGCAGCCAAGTGCTTAACCATCGTGCCACCAGGGCTCCTTATAAATTAAGTAGGGACAAGAATTGTTTCTAGAGAAATGGAGTAACAGAATTGGAAAATAATTTACCCATTGTCTAAAGGTAACTAGAATTCAGGGCACTTGAATTCTAGCCTGCCGCTCCTTCTAATACAATACTACATTTGGATTAAAATTTAAATTTATTCTTGCTTTGTCTAGGAACAAATGAATTAGTAATCAGAGTATGAATAGCCTGTGACATGGTCCTAAACAGTTGATTCATGTCAATAGTGGATTTATTTGTTATCATTATTATTTTCCCTTTCATACTGTCTCTAAATGTATAAGTACACTTTTAGGTTCTACATGCTCAATTGTCTAGTCACTTATTATAAAAGCCAGATTCCCTATTATCATCAGCAAATGTCTATAACGCTTTGTCTTTTAAAAACTAGGGAAAAAACCTAAATGAAAAATTATAATTGCAAAGACTTGATATGTTGACATTATCAATTGAATTATTAATTACCAAAAGATAATTATAAAAAAATCAATTATCGAAAGTATTGGTTATACCACGGCCTACCAGAAGAATGAACAAATCTGTCTTGGAAGAAGTACAGCCAGAATACTCCTTACAAGTGAGGATGGTGAGACTTTATCTCACGTACTTTGGACATGATATCAGGAGGGACCGGTCCCTGGAGAAGGACATCATTCTTGGTAAAGTAGAGGGTCAGTGAAAAAGAGGAAGACTCTCAACGACATGGATTGACACAATGGCTGCAGCAGTGGGCTTAAACATAGCAACAATTGTGTATGGCACAGGACCAGGCAGTGTTTCATTCTGTTGTACGTAGGGTCACTATAAGTAGGAACCAACTTGATGGCACCTAACAACAACACATTATTGTCTACCTGTTGCAGCTATATATTCATTTGTATTTGAAACCTTTAATTTTATTTGTGAATACTGTTTACTTTACCAAAAAGAAATGGGCAATATAGAAGAAAAAGTAAATAACTATAGCCCTTGTTCATAGCCTACAGTTGAGGCACTGCAAAAGTCAAACCCTGTTTCCTAGGTCCACAGATCGATCATCTCAAAGTATATACACTGTACAGTCATTTAAACCAAACCCCTACTAAAAGTGAACTTTCAGTGGGTTAGTCTTTTGTGAGATGGTACGTGAAGTGTATGTGAGTTCTCGTTTGCCTGTATTCTTTAATAGAGTAAAATGCTTCAGAAGAGCACTTTGCACTATTTTGTGCTAAGGTCGATCTTTTGGCATTGTATGGAGACTTTATCTGCTTTGGGACAGTATCAGACCTACAGTGCTCAGACATCTGTGGCCCGAGTAAGCTTGCTTCAGAATCGCACCACTGTATACTTAAAGGATACTTATTTTAGGGTGGTAATAATAGTCACCGCCCTGAAATAAGAATCCTTTAAGTACACAGTGGTGTCATTCTGAAACAACAGCAACAAATAATAGTTACAAAATGTATACAGCCAACAATTTCGTTGAGTCCCACATCCATCTGTTCTCTGTGTCCACGGGGTATTGCTGGACTTTTACTTTTGTCAGGTCATGGTCCTTGTGCTTAAGCTCTCATGACCCATGTGACTTCCAGCCAACTCCTGATACCTGACACTGCTTCTCCCAAACCAACTGATAAACCGCTTTAGTGCAAACATGTACTAAAAAGTTTTATTAAAAAAAGAGATGTTTAGACTAATTGTTCTGCTTCAGTAAGGGCAGAAGACTATATATTTAACATTGAGTTACTTTGTCTTGTTCGTTTTCAAGTCACCCAAGGTTCATAGGTACTTACTACACATTTGTCTGTTAAATCGTTTCTGGACATACCTAACACAATCTTTACTATAATCTTAGAGGAAAAATAGTGACCCAGACAGTACAGATATTTGAACTAGCTCACTCTTCAGTTTAGCACATGTCCAAGTATTGAGAGGCAATAAAGTGTAGTGGTTAAGAGTGTGGGCTTTGAGCCAGAGCACCTAGGTTCAAATCTAAGCTCTGCTGCTTATTAGCTCTGTCACTGTGGGCATTTTACTTCACCTCTCGGGCCTCAGTTTCCTCGACTATAAAACAGAGATGATAATAGCACTGGCCTCCTGGGGTTATTGGATAATGCATATAAAGCGTTTTGAACAGTGCCTGGCACACGATAAACACACAATAAATTAGCTATTATTCTTGAGATCATAGGCATGGTATGAAAAAAAAATACAAACCAGAACACAGTGTTCTATAAACCCATCAATAAGTTATGTTATTATGACTACTTTCATGATATTAATGGAAAGTAATAATTTTATAGGGCATCACCTTGGTCTCTAAATGTGTGCCAAGAATTCTCACATGCCAAATAATATGAGCTGAAACTGTATACAGTTATTCTTCAGCACTCATAAATGGTCAGAATTAGTTCTGAAGGGTCCTGCTAGAGTCTAGTATGTAAAGTCGACGTAAAACGTGAAACAAGATACTGGATTAGTAGTGGATTTCAAATGAATGCTCCAGTTGTCTTTAATAGGAAAATAAGTGTAAAAGATTGGCATACTGATGTTTTAAACTACCTAGTTTATTTCACTCTCACTTTATCAAATATTTTTCCAGAATGGAATTTGATTTACCTTGTATAAAAAAACATATAAACTGGACTCATTTTATTATTATTATTATTATTTTTTTTGAGAAAAGCACGCTTTCTAAAGTTTTCTAATTGTACCCTGATTTTCAGGGAAAGCCAGTGGAGCTGCAGTACATTTATTTTCTCTCACCAAAATAACTGTTCCACTAATTAAAAGACATTCAATGGACTATCACCATGGCCTTACTGACTCTACATACTTTTTGGTGCTTAATACATTTTGTATACAGTTTTAAAGAACAGGACATCCTTAACAATGTCTTGTTCTAGTGTTTACACTGATCTGGGGCAAATGCATAGAGAGGAAAGTTTATTGACTGTTCCCAGGGCCTGGGGGGGTGGAGGGAATGGGGAGTTATTGCTTAAGGGGTACTGAGTTTCTGTTTAACCAAACCCATTTGCTGTCAAGTCGATTCCGACTCATGGCAACCCCATGTCTCAGAGTAGAACTGTGCTCCATAGGGTTTCAGTGGCCAATTTTTTTTTCAGAAGTAGCTGGCCAGGCCTTTCTTCTGAGGTGCCTCTGGGTGGACTGGAACCTTCAACCTTTCAGTTAGCAGTTTACATCACTCAGGGACTCCGAGTTTCTGTTTAGGGGGATGAAAAACTGGGAAATGAATAGTGGTGATGGTTCACAACATAGCCAATGTAATTAATGTCACTGAATTGTACACTTAAAAATGGTTGAAATGGCAAATGATTTGTTATAGACATTTTACCACAATTAAAAAAAAAAAACTGACTTGGGAAGTACAATTGAAATATTTTTAAATGAATTAACTCTTTTCCTTATTTTTCTTTGTTTTGTATTTGGAGGTAGGCATTGGTCATATTTCAACTTCTTCTTTGTTAAGGGTATGAGACACTTATGGCCGAGGGATTGACATATTTTGAAACATAAAACTTGCATTTGTCACTTCATGTCCTTTAAACTAAGTCCTCTTTTAGTTACATTGTTTGTGGATGGCCTTGCTTTAGTTCTTTAAATACTAGGAACAGTTTCATCATCATCAAATATTAACTGCACCCTGAAAGCAGGAGGTGAACTCAACAAGGTTTTTGTATTTACTGGATTAGACTGAGAGAGGATCATTTTAAAACACACATACTTTACAAAAGTAATTCAGCAGTTTCATCTAGAACTTTGGTAATTCTGTTTGCATCGCCTCTAAAACTATGTTTGGATGAAACTTAATATACTCGGTAGATACTCAGGCCAGGCAGAAGAGGTCTTTATTTTTAAAAGAGAAAAACATTTGTGCCAAATAAATTGCTTGTTTTCATGTCTGCAGAACAAAAACAAACAGTAAGTTGGCCTAATTTTCAGATGCTTTTTAAATGAGTCACTTGACTAAAAATGCCACTTTATTTAAATACACAGTACATTTGGCGTTTGGAGTTTTCTCTGGGGATTTGTCTGATACTCTAAAATGCCTACAGTTTTAATAACAAGTTAGCAGAAAGACTTGAATAAGACTTTTGATAATAAAAATATGTTATCACTAATAAAATGTAAACGTAGTCCGTGCCTCAAAGTATTTTAACGGCAGTCCGTGTCATCCGGTAAATCTTTTTGCTTGGAAATTGCGTGTTTGGCGTTATTCTGGTAGTAGGATAAGAACGTGAGGAAAATGCTTATTTTAATGTGGGTGTATTTGGTTCTGTTTGAGGTTTAAAATGTGATTTCACACTTAGGAATTTTGCAAGACCCTGTAAACAACAATTTCCGTATCATGATTTTAAATTTCTTTATCTGAAAGAAAACTTATCTTTAGCAAATCAAGGACTGACTGATTTTCATCTTTGTGCTCCAGTTTCAAAATGCAGAGGTAAATCAATAACTATATCTACCCTTTATATAACCTTTGGGTGGATGGCTATGTGGCTATTATGTGCATAATTATTTAATGTATTCTAAGCAGTATACTGAGCCCTGTAAAGATAAACTGTTTAAATATGAACAATCAGTGCCTTTCTCACCTTACACTCTCTTTATATGTTTGTAAGATAGTTATCTAAATTTAATTGTACTTTGAAACTTTCTTTTTACTTAGAGACAGGAAATTTAATTTTGCCAAGTGAAAACCTCAAGGTTCAAATTTAGTGCAAAACTTAGGAGTTGAGGGGTTTGTCAGAATACCTTCCTACTTCCCAAGTTTCAGTATAGTTAAAACTCACTTGAGACCTTTAAATCATGAGAAACCTAAAGTAATTGGCATGGTTTCAAGGGACAGAAGTCACAGTGTAGGAAAGCCAGTTGGACAGAGAAAGCGTGAAGCTCTTATTTCAAGAAGTTGCCTAATTAAAACATTCAAACAAAGGAAGAAAGCCACAGAAGCCGTTTGGAAAGAACTGGCATCACTTATAGCTTTGGAAGAGGGAATTGGGAGGGTGATTGCAGGATCTTCCTTTGTAGCTATCATAGGAAAAACCTCTACCTCGTTCGTTTTGAGGAGATCAAGTATAACCAAAAATGTTAAAGTATAAGCGGAAATGTTCAATGTCATTTCAACAGAAGATCCAATTCTTTGGGGTTAATTAAAACATTTTTCTATTTAGGAGAGAAATAAAAACGAAACTATGAAGGAAAACTAACTTGATCTATAAAATGCCATGGGTTAGGTCAATATTTTAATAAGGGAAAGAGAGATGTTAACAAGTGCTGGGGAAAAAAAAAAGGGTGATTTCTGTGATTACCAATGTTGAGAAATTCTGGATAAACAAAAGTAAGCAGGTTTGTCTATGTAGGACGTATGAGAACCTTTACTGTGCTTTCCTGTATTGGCAGTCTCCAAGAGAGGAATATAGTGGGCCATTTCTTCAAAGTATTTCACCAGCAAACCCTGATTTGGAGAATCCTCCTTTGGGAATTGTGGTCCGTGGTACACACTCTGGCAACTGTTGGACGAAATGATCTCTAAGAGCTTTTCCAGCTTTATTGTTTAAATATTTCTGTGACACGTTTGTAAACAGACATCTCCATTCTAGTACAGTTTCATTCTTTCTGACCCTACTGGTTCAGAATCTTGGATAATCCCAAAAATAGAGTCTGCGTTTTTAATGACCAAAAATATAATTTCAAGACCGTGTTGAAATTCAGTTGATTCCTAAATGTTCACGATGACCACTTTTGTGATATATTTATTCTGGAATGTGGGCTGTTATGAATTGCCATTTTTCCTGAATACATTATTTTGTTCAGTAGAATTAACCGTGCTCCTCTACTTCCCCCTCTCTTTTAGTGTTGACTGAAAAAGATAGCTATGCAAATAATGGCTGTTTATCTGTGTGCTTTGAATATGTACCTGCATAGATCTTATGTGTGCATGTAAAAGCAAGATGCTTCAGCAGTCATTTTCCTGGGCTTGAATGGATGCCGTTTGCTCGAATTTGAGTATTCCATAGACAAGGCTGGAAAAAAAAGAGTTAACCTACAGCTTCCCCCACCCCCGCCACACACACAAATATACACTCTCATGCACACACAAATAAAAACCCTAAAAACAGTAAAAGCCTCATCTTCATGTAATATATTTCATATGTTCAAAAAACTGTTGTATATTTTAGGAGTTAGGAGTTAGGCAGGGCTTGGCCAAGCACCATGCCCCTCTTCATCCTAACCTAAAGGGGTCTCAAGGTCCTTCAAACATACAGTTGCGCCACTGTGGCAGGGAAAGTGGAGTGGAGTGCTGATAGGATAGCGAGCCGTGTGAAGCTTTTGGTGGGAGGAGCTATGGAAACAAAAATTGCTTTCTCCCACAGGCCACTTCCTTGAATTCCTTGTAGCTGGTCAGGTAAGCTTGGAATGCTCTGGGCAACTGAAAGCCTAGAAGAGCCTGGGCTGATTCCATGGAGGGGGCTGCTTAGGACCTCAACCTAGACGGACTAAAGGGGTTTTTGAGAATTTGACTTTATTTAGCTTCTTCTACCAGGGTAGAACAGATGGGCATAGGGTTGCCAGATGAAATATTGTATGGGGCATACTTACACTAAAAAAAAATTATTGTTTATCTGAAATTCAGACTTAATCGGATGTTCTGTATTTTTATTTGCTAAATCTGGAGATCCTAATAGGCAGGATTCTAGACAGAAGCCCTAGCCCAGGAGAAGGGGTGCAACCAGCTGGTGTCCTCTTTGTCCTGGCTTCTGCATTGCTGTGGTAGATGACTGGATGGGGTGTGTGCCTGGCAAAGGGAAGAGGGGGAACCCTGAGAGCAAGAGATATGACCGACTGTGCGCCAGAGAGAGACACTCTTTTATGTTGTCTTACAACGAAGCCTTTGTAGTAGCTTTTTGCAGTTGTGTAATTTTGCATGTGCTTTTGTGCGTGTTTTATTTCCTGGAGTAGCAAATTGAATGCCATTAAGTTTTCTTTCCTTTTTTTCTGTATTTTAATGACCTTTTATGTTGGCAGCCATCAACTGCTCTGAAGACAGCTTCTATGAATACTTAGCACCAAGGATGCCTTCTGACTTTTGGTAACTTGGTACCAATGTGCTTCATTGTCTCTCTGAGTCTTAATTTGATTGTAGTTTGCTGTAAACAGAAATAATGTATTCTTGAGGAGCTTACTATTGGCCAGCCATTTAGTTAATATTTTTCTAAAGTGATTAAAGGTATTCTATTAGACCAGGGGGAGAAATTTGAGGGAAGTGGGGCAAAAGGAGATTTGGGGTAGTGGAGAGGCAGAGTTGGTTTCACTGTTAACAGCAGTGATATCTTTTGTGTTATTTGCTCTTCTAAAAATTTCAAATAAAAAATTTCGAGCCCATGATTGTTTGAAAATAAATGCTTAATGTGAATGAAGCTGGATATGGTTCATGAGGCACTTATAAGAAGTCAGCATATACAGTAGAGACCCACAAGAAGGCCCAAAGCTGTAATTATCACAAAGAATTGTATTCCGCCTTTGGCCATGTAGCTTTAGTGAATATGACTTAACAGTTTACTCAGAGAAATGCAGGGTGGCAGTAGGGCATGTGGAAAGGGCAATTTATTCTAAGCTGACTCCGGAAGTGCAGGAGCACCCTTGGGCAGGCCCAGATGCTGATCAGATATGGATCTGCTGCAGGTTCCCTTACTGAGCTCAGTAGGCCCCTGTATCCTGGGGGCTCTTGTAGCTAGAGACGCCTGGAATTAGGCCAGGATTTGTGCTTGTGTGCCTCTTGGTCTCCTGACCCTTCCAGTTCAGTTATACTAAATGGGCAGGGTTTTTAAGCCATGATGGTCACATACAGTTTAAGGTATATATTCATAGCAAAAAAGCCAAACAAAAGGATGTTATGAATTAGCTTTTTTTTTTGCCCTGAATAGAATAACAGTTCATTTGGGACAGACAAGCATGAACAGCCTCAGTCATGTGTTGACTATTGTGCTCTTCTTGGAGGGAGATTAAAGACGAACTTATGAATGGAAATAACAAGAGATGCAGTTAGGTTTCTAAGGCAGACTTAATGTTATGCCCTATAAAATTATTCTTCCCAAGTTCATTCTTTCAACAAACTTTTATGGAGTGTCTGTTGTTCACCAAGGAGTCCTGGTGGTGCAGTGGTTAAGCGCTCAGCTGCTAACTGAAAGGTCAGTGGTTCGAACCCACCAGCCACTCCGAGGGAGAAAGATGTGGCAATCTGCTTCTGTAAAGACTACAGCCTTGGAAACCCTATGGGACAGTCCTACTCTGACCTATAGGGTTGCTGTGAGTCGGAATCGACTCAGCAGCAGTGGGCTTGGTTTTTATTTTTACTGTTCACCAGACGCAGAGCCAGCCCTGGGGATACGAAGATGAGGATGACATAGTCCTGCCTTTAGATAGGCTCAGAGTCTAGGAGGGGAGACAGACGTGCAAACTATTCATTGATGTACACAGAGATAAGTGCTATGATAAAACTGAGTACAAGGTGCAGTTGGGGCACAAAGGAGAGAGAGAAAGAGCGGTGGGGAGATGGGCTCAGGAAAATATTTACAAAGGGAGAGTTATTTGAACTGCGACTCCATATTGTAGTGAGAGCCTAGAAATTTGGCTTCTGTCCTTACTGAGCTGCTTGTGAATTAGGACAAGCCACCTCCCCTCTTTGGTCTTCACTTTTTTTCTCTGCAAGATAAAGGTGCACGAGATGTTCTTAAAATCTGATCCAGGGTTAAAATGTTACAATTCTGGGAATCAAATTATCTTAGTGAGCTATTTCAGAATAACAGTGTGATTGCTGAGCCTGGTCCTCCCTGTATCTTTGGAGGTCACAATTTGAAAGATCTCTTGGGGCAGATAGACAGGAAAATTTTTCTGCCCAGATTCTCTTCTGTTCATACTTGGTGCCTGGTTTGCACCAAGGTCATTGCCCTTTACACTGGATGTTTCAAGAAAGCAGAGTTCCAGGAGCATACGGAGGTGGGTGCAGTGCTGATTGCAGTGGGGCTGGAGGATACTGGTTCTTTCAGCTTTCTGGCCCTCTCCTTGCGGGGGTAGATTTGCCTCATTAATTTTGCCTTCAATATTTTCAGGAAATGGTTTATTAAAGACCTCCCCCCACACACAGATTTCTTTCCTGCATCCCAAATTTAAATTATGTACAAGATGTTAAGATGCCCTTTGTGTATAAATTTCATAGGTGGTAAAATATTTGGAGGAGCAAATGGGGCAGATTATATCCATTTTTATCAAAGACTGAATTCTGAGAGGAAGAAGGTGGGAAATTTGCCATTAGTAAGCTGACATCTGGCTAATACTCAGTTTATGTTAATGTTGACCACTTTTAGCTCTTCCAGGTTTTTCCTAGCTTCTAATGGGTCTATGATGGTGGTGGAGCCCTGGTGGCATAGTGGTTAAGAGCTTGGCTGCTGACCAAAAGGTTGACAGTTCGAATCTACCATCTGCTCCTTAGAAACCCTATGGGGCAGTTCTACTCTGTTCTATAGGGTCACTATGAGTCAGAATCAACTCGACGGCAACACGCTTGGGTTTTGGGGGTTTACGATGGCTGTAGGAACCAGGCAACCTACCACATATGATATGTAATTCTGAAGTCACTGTCACTTCCTCTGAGAAGCCATGTCTACACACGTAAGTATATTATAGCAGGACAGTATCATGAATCGGATTTTGATTTAACACATGGTCATTAAAATGGAACAACAGCATTTTCCCCCATAGAACAAATCATCCATTCGGTGCCTTTATTTAACTTTCAAGTCTTGGTAGTTAAGCAGAGTGATGAGAGATTGCTGTTTTGAAGAGGTGATCTAGCTATAGCTGTATTTGAGAGAAGGTATTTTTGGGTGTTTTTTTTTTCTCCCCGGTAATTCCAAATGTACTTGAAGAAGCAAATCATTCTGCAGACAGCTGTTTTCTGTTAAAATACTGTGACTGACAAAGGGTAATTTTCAGCTTCCTATGGTCCCTTTCTTATTTTGATGGATGGTAGCGCTTTCAAGAACCAAAAAAAAAAAAAAAACGAGTACATTTCTGAGGGGTTTTCTACCACAAAGTGCATGAGGGTCTTGTACCTGACAGACTCTCACTCTCATAACCCCCAAGACTTAGGTGGGATTTACATCTCTACAACGCGACTTTCTCTCGCAGTCAAAGGCTTTGTATTCATTTGTGAAAAGCCCGAAGGTAGGAAAAAGGAAATAGATTAAATTTTGGAGGTTTTGTAAATGCTCTGCAACTTTTTCCATTGCCTGTCATCAACTTTTTGATGCAGATGTATTTTGGAAATTTCATGGACCATTTTCTTCCTCTGCTGCTTTTCGGGTGCATTTTCAAAGATAGTAAGACTGAGAAAGGGGAGCAGGAAGATCCGTAGGTACAGTAGCGCTGATTTCTGCAGAGAATCACTCTTTCATTGAGTCACTTTGCTATTTTCATAACTCAGTAACACAGTGAAAGACCAGATAAGAATGATTTTGTTTTCCTAAGCCAAAAGGAAATGGAAAAAGAGGGAAAGTCAGGAGAACATAAATGATCTTGCACTCTAATCTCTTCAATGCTTTTTTAATTTTGTGTGTATATGTCTATGTATCTATATGTGTCTGTATATGTGGAGTGTATATATATATATATATATATATATATATATAGAGAGAGAGAGAGAGAGAGAGACATATATACATATATACACTCCATATATATATATATATATATATATATATATATATATATATATATATATATGGAGCCCTGGTGGTGCAGTGGTTAAGAGCTCGACTGCTAACCAAAAGGCCGACAGTTCTAATCCATCAGCCACTCCTTAGAAACCGTGTGGGGCAGTTCTACTCTGTCCAGTAGGGTCGCTATGAGTCGGAATCGACTTGATGGCAACAAGTTTCGTTTGGGTTTTATATTTAGAGACAGAGACAGAAAGAAGGAGAGAGAATGTGTCCTGGTGGTACAATGGCAAGTGCTGGGCTGCTAACCTGAAGGTTGTCCATTCAAACCCATCCAGTGGCTCCGTGGGAGAAAGATCTGACGATCTACTCTTATAAAGATTACAGCCTAGAAAACCTTATGGGGTGGTTCTGCTCTGTCACATGGGGTCACACTATGAGTCGGAATCGACTTGACAACACTGAACAAAAAAAAAAATATATATATATATATAGAGAGAGAGATTGATTTACGTGTTTTGACTAGTCTTGACTGTTATTGTTAGCATGTAGCCTGCTCTGCCAGAGATGGCAACTGTCATAGGTGGAACATTTGTTGAGTTTTTTATGACACGGTCCAATACTTTGCACTGAACACATGGCAGCTCTGAGTCTGTGGGTCTAGACTGGAAGATAGGGAGCTGGGACACCATTGGCTTGGCTTGGGAAACCTGAGGGTAGGATAATTTGCTCCTGACCAAGATACCTTCTGGGCTGCTGTAGACCCAGTGTGATAGATATCCTGTGGTCCACTTGGAGTGCTTAGCTGGCCCAGAGAAAACATCGGAACCTTTCTAGTCTATAGTCATTGGTTTTCCAAAGGACAAAAATAATAGGTGATAGCTTATTCTGCTGGGACAATCCCTCCCCTCCTATGCCCATCCCGTCCATATATGCTTTACCAAAACTTTAATCTCCTACAAAGACTAAAAGCAAATGTTAACTAATGTCAGAAACAAAATTTGTCTCCCAAAAGCGCCAGTTAAAGCATTTTGTCCTGTAAGTTTGAGTGTCATGAGTGAATGCAATGTAGAGGAGATTTATTATCACCAAGTGTTGTGCATATAAACACATCATCCTGAGTTCTAAAGTCATTTTACAAAAACTTCAGGGACTTTGTTTTCTTTTGGAACGTTTTGTTCCACGGATAATATAGATACTAAATTACTTGGCCTCCTGATCTATTGTTTGGATAGAAAATGGATGTTTTTTTTCTTTTCTAAGCTTTCTTTAACATGAGTAACCATTTCTGGTAAGGTAGCATTGCTATGCATTTGCATTGCTATAGACTTAAATTATGGATTCTGTCTCTCAAAATAGAGTGCTTTATAAATCAAGTAAAATCTCATAACTAAGATGAATAAGTTGCTTTAAATCTCATGGTGCCTCATATTCCATACTTTAATTTTATAGTACAACTTGATGTGATTTTTAAAGTGTACTTCTCATTTTTTTTCTATTTCAGTGTACTGTTCTTTTGCTTTGTAAAAATGTCACTAGTTTCCCAAGAAAAAGCTCAAGGAAAGTTACTATGTGTAAAGAAAAGTGATATAAAAGCACAAAGGCATGTAATAATTCTTTGTAGATTAGCAGGAAATGTGCCAAATACACCGCATTCCCTCCCTGACTCCCTTCCTTCCTCTCTCTCTCTCTTTGATTGCATTCAGAAAACGATATTGAAACCTTAAATTGTAACAAATGGTGAAATCTGAATGTTTTGTTATTATTTTTTTCCTTTTTACCTGATCTGTTGTTTGGGATTGCTGAATATGAAGGAGAAACGTCATTTATATAGCTTTTTTTGGAGGGAGGGTGTTAGCAACAGACAAATTGTCAACCTTTGAATAGTCTATGTAAATGTCAATGACTGTGTATACTAATTGTCTGTGATAAAGATATCAAGGAGAGCTGTGGTTTTGCAATGTAAAGGCAGACCTACTCAGCAGCTGCCTAATTTCTTCTTAGTATAGCTATGTAACTGCCCCAAACCAGGGAATTGAGTATGCAGGAAGATGAAAAATAAATTAGTAAAAAGAGAAGGAAGGTCTGAGTAAGTTATTTAGACCTGGTTAGGTTCAGTCTAAGAAGCCCTGGTGGAGCAGTGGTTAAGCTCTAGGCTGCTAACCAAAATGTCGGCAGTTTAAACCCACCAGCTACTCCGTGGGAGAAAGATGTGGCAGTCTGCTTCTGTAAAGGTTTACAGCCTTGGAAACCCTATGGGGCGGTTCTCCTCTGGGTCACTATAAGTCAGAATCGACTCGATGGCAACGGGTGGGTTGAGTCTGCATTTGGCTGAGTCTGTTGCTCTAGATTGAAAGATGGGGTACTGGGATACCATCGGCTTGGCTCGGGAAACCTGAGGGTAATTTGCTCCAAATACAGGCTCTCCAAATGCAGCTGCAATCAGTGATAAGGGACTAAAATTCAGGAGAGAGATTAGGGGGTAGAGATAGAGATTTAAGATCTGAGCAATTGCAGTGATGGATGAAACTTTGGAGGAACCTCATATTTCCGGGGATAAAGAGATTAGAGGAGAGCAGAAGATTTAGGGCTGAGCCTTGGGGAAATCTTTTATGTTAGGGTGTGGGAGGAGGAAGAGAAACCCCGAAGTATAAACTAGTATGCTTGGCTGTGGAAGTTACCAAGTGCCACTGCATCCCCCTGGTGATTAGTTCTGAGCCGGATACACTGGGCAGAGGGTAGAGAATCTAGGGACTCTGAAATCCTTGTGACTCTTTCTGCCTTGGTGCAGGTTGTAGTAGGTATAAAAAAAGAGGCTTATGGTTTCTCTTAGGGGCACAGGCACATTAGTGAGGGAAAGACCCCCTACTGTTGTGATTTTTAGCACCTGTAAGGATTCCCTTACAGTCCTTATAAAAAACCCGTTACCATCAAGTAGATTCTGACTCATAGCAACCCTATAGGACAGAGTAGAACTGCCCCATAGAGTTTCCAAGGGGTGGCTGGTGGGTTCGAACTGCCGGCCTTTTGGTTAGCAGCTGAGCTCTTAACTGCTGTGCTACCAGGGCTCCTTATAGGTGCTAAAATTATATAGCCATTCCTGGGGTACTTTTATGACTCTAAGAGGTTTCAGTTAATGCAGTTCTCAACTCGTACTACCGATAAATTCTTCCTTTTCCAGGATTTGCAGATAGATATAAAGGTACATTGAAACTAACATACTGTTTGATTTTGTAAATCATTTGAATTTGACTAGAAAGAAATTGATCAATGGGAGAAACAAAAGGACAGCGTCTTGCCAGGGGAGGTAAAACACCTTTGTCCCAGAGCTAATATTTAAAAGAGCAGTGGCAGTGCCATAGGTTTGGCATTCTATGTCACTCTGTAAAAATTTTGAAGAACATAACTTGATTCTCATGAAATTCTAGGAATGCGTTAATAGCAAGATAACTGAATATGGAAAAATGATTGTGCAAACCATTTAGGCACCATAAATAAGAAAAATGTATGCCACGTGTTGAATGAAAACACTTGGCGAACTGACTCCGTTTTCTCCTGGGACTTCAGGTGGCCCCTGGCAGCTTGCACTCTTGGGTCCCCGCCCCCCCCAAAAAAGAGGAGTTGCCTTCTTTTCTCCACTCTTCCCTGCCAAAAATCTTATGCATTCTAAGGCATCTTTGCATCTGCTGGAGAAATAATTGCTTGCAGTTGTCCTTGTTTATTAAACCCAAATGAGAGAATCATCTGCTTTGTATAGTGCTCATGAGATAAACAAACAGACACGGTGATAGATCACGTTATGACAAATGTGATAAACCCCAGGTCCAAGGACATCCATTGCTACAGTACAGTAACCACCATAATCAGCAGCCATGTCAGCATGTAGAGAACATCAAAGGCATGTTTGATTCCACAGGACTGATATATTATCCTGTCTGGAAATGCTTCAGTAATCAACAAAGCATTCAAATAGCTGAGACTCCAAAATACATTTTGGTCTCAACTGTCCAAGTAATCTAAGGCCATTGCCTCTGGAATGTAAAGAACAATGGCTCCCAATTATAGGGATTTACTATTTTATTAACAGTATATCAGTGGATTTCAGGATGGTTCTTATACTGGATAGATTCAGGAAAAAGAGGTTTGGAGCCTAAATTGCCCAGATAATGAAGTCTAAAATTTATATGATACATTTGTGTCTGTATTAAACATTTTCCCTCCGTTTTCTTGATTATGTGTATATGTAGATCCAGATTATAAATCCTGTTTAATTTAAACATGCATAATTTTACATCTCATGTTGGAAAAGTGTTATTTAAATCTGGAATGTTATGATACCATACTGTTTCTAATTCCTGTATTATCTAAATATAATTTGATGCCTGTCAAAGCAGAACAGAGTAGCTAAAAGAGCAGGTTCTAGAATCGAAATGAATTTCAGTTCCTGTTTTGTCACTTTTTAGCTGTGCAACTGTTGGCAAGTCACTTAGCCTCACTCAGTCTCAGTTTTCTGGTCTAGTATGATGATGAAATTACTTCATATAAAGCAGTTATCACAGTGCCTGGCACATGCTAAGAACTCAGTAGATAAGCTCATATTCTTGTCTTGGGCATGCCAGATTTTTAGAAATGCTAAATGCAGATTCGTCTAACTCTTCATTTTTAGGGTCGGTGTACTAGAGAGAACTGCAAGTACCTGCACCCTCCTGCACACTTAAAAACGCAGCTGGAGATTAATGGACGGAACAATCTGATTCAACAGAAGACTGCCGCAGCCATGTTCGCCCAGCAGATGCAGTTTATGCTCCAGAACGCTCAAATGCCATCACTCGTAAGTCACAGCTATGCCTTTGAAAAATTGCGTGTGTGTCCTCTTTTTAAAAAAAGAATATGTATCTATTTTGGAATAACCTCACAGGACCTTTAAGAAGTTAGTTACAACAGGAGTTAGGACACAAGCTAATATGTTACCATATGGATACTACAGAGCTGAGCATGTGAAGGGGGCAGTCAGGCGTGTTAGACTGAAAATTTGGGTTGCATTTATGCATGCATTCAGTTTATAGAAGAATATTCATAACGGAGCAGGGACATTTTAAGATGAGGAGGAGGTTTGATGATTATTAAATGCAAACCTTTAAATTCTAGGATATTAATTCAAGCAAATTTCCTTGTTCTTTGATGGTGGTTTTGTTGTTTTTGTTGCTTTTTATTTTGAAATGATTAGAGATTTACAGAAAAGTGGCAAAGATAGTACAGAGAGCTCCTGTGTACCCCTCACCCAATTTCCTTCATTGTTAACATATTAACAGTGAATGTCTGTCAAAACTAAAAAACTAACATTCACGTGTTACAATTAATTAAACTCCAGACTTTACTCAGACGTCACCAGTTTTTCCATTAATGTTCCAGTGTCCGATCTAGGATACCACCGTGCATTTAGTTGTCCTGTCTCCCCTCTTTCCTCTGGTGTGTGACCATTTCTCGGTCTTTCCCTGTCTCCCATGATCTTGACAGTCTTGCTAAGTACTAGTCAGGTATTTGATGGTGGTTTTAACCTAGCCACAGAGTTTCCTTTTGCAGAAATAAACAAGATTATGGTGTCATTCTAGACCAGAGTCTAGTATTTTGTGGACCAGTGAGTTTAAAGATATCCTTTAAAAAGTAATTAATGATGGAAAAATTTGGAAACAGATAAGGGTGATGGTTGAACTACGTGATGAGCGTAATGTCACTGAACTGTACGTGGGAAGATTGTTGGGACATCAGATGTTTTGTTACATATATATGTACCACAATAAAAAAGTAATTAAGCTACATCTGTTCATTTTTCAGGTATTCATATAATTTAAGAAAAGATCTGTTGATAATTCATCTTGTCCTGATACCTTAAATGAAAAGTTGCATTTTGATGTTAGACTTTTCAGGGAGAATTGAAAACTGTCCCCTTTCCACTATAGTTCTTCCAGGTCTCAAATTTAGCTTAGTAGGGTCTTGTTCTAATTCCAGCTGGCCTGTTTCCTTTAAACCATTAGTAAGATTCATTTGAAAGGGCTATGCTATCTTTATTTGTTACCCATTTCATCAGTGACTATGTCATAAACATACTAAAACTGAAAGATGTATATAGTATCCAGATGCAATGAAAATGTGCAAGTAAGACAATCTGCAGCAAAGCCTAGCTCCGATAAAATTGATTCTCAGAATTCAGGGAGATCTGTATAGATAAGGATAGATAAATGCAAAAATACACGAACCACTCAACTTTTACAGCATAATACTTTTTCCAGAATGTCTAGACAAATTTAAGTAAAATAAATAGATTTTTTTCGTCCTGTACTATTAGTTTGCCAAGTATAATTGCTTTGGAACTCAGTGCTTATTAATTATCTTGATAACTGAGTCCCAGAAGATCACCAGTGAGATCCTCAAAGCTCTCTTTGACCCTCAGTAATACTTCACATGATTGAACTCCTTCTTGAGACTCTTCTCTTGGCTTGCACACACTGTAGAATTTCAGTTCCTCCCTACTTCTAAGGGGGAGAGTATGAACAAAGCCACAGAGAAATGAACATCCTTGATGAGTTTGGAAATGTGAACAGATGGGGAATACAGCAAAAGAGCTTTTCACTCACCGATACGACTCTTGGCCTCTCATGGGCTGCCCCAATTTCAGACTGAACAAAGAATAGGAGCCAGATTTTATTATCAAACACCTGAGCCCAGCATTTCCTATAGATCTGGTCTGGAGCATATATCTTTTCATAGGTCAAGAGGCAACATCAGCTCACCAGTCAAATGCCCTGTTTCAGAGAGCAAGGCCAAGGGTAAAGAGGGAAGTCAGATGATTCCTCTTCTATTCAGCCTCTGGTAGAGTTCACTGTTTTCCAACTCTCAACCATTCATGTACTGCTGAACATGCTGGCTTACACTGGACAATGGGGATTGGGCTTTTCCCCTAACATTATTTTTTTAGTTCGTTTTATTGTGGTAATATATATCCCCATTGCTTTCGGCTCAATTCTGACTCATAGTCACCCTATAGGACAGAGTAGAACCATCCCATAGGGTTTCCAAGGCTGTAAATCTTTATGGAAGCAGACTGCCACATCTTTCTCCCACAATATATATACGGTGAAACCTGTGAAAGCTGCATCTTGACAGGCCTGCCTTGTTTTTCTGGGTCTCACAAGTTTTCCACCTTTGACAGGGTAAAGTCTTACCACTTTTCTACCCTCTCAGTTAGTGGCAAATATTTGAATTTTCCCTCTCTGACAGGTTTCTGCCTTACACAGGTTCTGGCTTTCGCAGGTGTGTATACATAAATATATACGTGTGTGTGCGTGTATTTATCTATATCTATCTATCTATATATACATATGTCGATTCCAACTCACAGTGACCCTGTAGGACAGGGTAGAACTGCCCCATAGGGTTTCCAAGGAGCGGCTGGTGGATTCGAACTGCTGACTTTCAGTGCAGTGGTTAAGAGCTTGGCTGCTAACCAAAAGGTTGGCGATTTGAATCCACGAATCCACCGGCCACTTCTTGGAAACCCTATGGGCCAGTTTTACCCCGTCGTATAGAATCACAATGAGTCGAAATTGGCTTGACGGCAACGGGAGAGATATATATAATATATATATATATAATTTCATATATATATGTATGTATGTACATACACACACGCACGTATATATAAAACATTTTGCATTCCAGCCATTTTTACATATATATTTCAGTAACATTAATCATATTCATCATGTTGTGTAACCATCACCACTACCCAGTTCCAATTTTTTTTAATCACCCTTAACAGAAACTCAGTACTCTGTAAGCAATACCTGCCCATTTCACACACACCCCCACCTGCCGCTGGTAACCACTAATAACCTTTGTTCTCTGCATTTGCCTCTTCTAGATATTTCATATAAGTGGGATTATACTATGATTGTCCTTTTATGTCTGATTTATTTCACTCAACATAATGATTTCAGGGTTCATCCATGCCATAGCATGTATCAAAACTTCATTTGTCTTTATGGCTGAGTAATATTCTGTTGTATAGCTGTAATACATTTTGTTTATCCATTCAATCTGTTGATAAATGTTTGGGTTTTCTCCACCTTTTGGATATCGTGAATAATGCTGCAATGAACATTGGTGTACAGGTGTCTGTTTGGGAGTGACTTTTTAAAAATCCAATAAGGCATGCATTGAGTTTTCCAGCCTCTTGTGCCTTCTAATATGGCTCTCCATGCTTTCTATAATAGAATGCATTTCCCTTTTTTTCTTCAATGAGAGTAATTTCAGATTTCAGGCTTCAGAAGATGACAGGACTACAATCTATTTTATAGCATATCAGAAGATGCAAATCATTACTTAGAAGACTCCAGAGAACTATTGAAAATTACTTATCTACCTTGTAGATAATTTAACGATATGTGTTGTGATGTGATAAACTAATAAAAGATTAATTTTGGCAGTTATTATCTGCACAAAAATCTAACCCCAAACAGCCCCGTAAAACCAAGAGTATGGCCCCCAGACAACCTCTTAGCTCAGTGGTGAAGTTATCTCCGAGGTTCACTGTTCAGCCTGGGAGTGGACAGCCCCGTAAGTAAGGATATTGTTGATATTTTGTGAGATTGTTAACCATTGTCATAGGGCAACATTTGTAGTAACTGTTAAATGAGAAACTATTTTGTTCTGTAAGCCTTCATCTTAAGTGAGAATAACAGCACAATTGGAAGAGCGTAGTCAGTGTCACTGAACTGTGCATGTAGAAATTTTTGAAATGGTGTATCTTTGGCTATGTGTAATTTCACCCAAAAAAAAAAATGGTTGAGAAGTTAGAGGGTTAGTATGTTGTGGGGTTGTTAACCAATGTCATAAAACAACATGTGTACTACTGTTTCATGAGAAACTATTTGTTCTGTAAGCCTTCACCTGAAGTACAATAAAATATAAAAAAAAGAAAAATAAATAAATATATCGCCATTTGAGCTAGCATCATTTATTAAATAAACAAAATTTTCTTCTTCTGAACTGATATACTATTTTAAATCACTTATTAAATTCCCAGTAGGTACTGGGATATTTGGGGGGTTTCTAATTTAATTTTAGAAAGTTTTGAAATGGTGTATCTTTGGCTATATGTATTTTCACCAAAAAAAAGGTTGAGAAGTTAGGGGGTTGACATGTTGTGGAGTTGTTAACCGATGTCATAAAACAACATGTGTACTACTGTTTCATGAGAAACTATTTGTTCTGTAAGCTTTCACCTGAAGTACAATAAAAAAAATTTTAAAAAAGGGGAAAAAAATCTAACCCCAAGGTGGTTGATATGCTCCTCTTTGGTGGTCTGGGAAGCTGCTTTGTAGGCGTATTGTAATTGAACTAGTTTTAGCAATTTTAAATGGCATTTACCAGTCTGACTTGGAAAAAAATGTTCTTTTTTATGGATCCTGATATTACTACAGAAGTAACATATAATTCTACTTAATTTCTTTGGTACCTACTCTACCCCAAACAACTCTATCCTTTTTAGCACCACCACCCCTCCCCCGCCCAATTTGATTCTTGTCCCTAAAATAGACAAGCTTTTATTTCAATTCTAGTCTTGGTATTTGTATGGTTGTACATTAGTACCTATTTGTTATCACTGGCCTGAACTTCAGGGCTTTCCACAAAGCATACTTTGATCTGTTTCTACGACACCAAACGAGTACATCTGCTTTTGCAAAACTGAATATGGTTTGCTTATTATAAGCCCCCAGATAAAGGGAATGTCAACCTAAATGGGATGGTAGCTAGAGAACAGATTCTGTTCAGTATGACTGAACAATGAATAAAAGCCATACCTAGTCAATTTGAGTGGAATGCTTACTGGAGCAGGTAAGTTTGTTCACGATATTTAACAGGTCTGAATTGACATTTGCTAGTATAAAATTCCACCTAGGAATCCTTTTGTTAGCTTTATTAAGAAAGTTTAGCAAGTGAGACAAAGTGTGTGATTTTTCAGTGCTATTGAAGAGAGAGAGTATCTGATGTTCACAGTAAAAAATCAGAAGTTTAAGAATTCCCCTTGGCATAATCAGGAGGCAAACATGGGCATTGTAGACAAATGTTAGGAAAAGTAGACATGCTGTATTACTCTCAAGCAAAGCTGCTGTTTTGAAATTTCAGTTGCACAATTAGGAGTACAAGGCAGGAAGGATAGTCACTATCGGATGTGATACATGCATTTATGTATATATAAAGTAGATATGAAGGAGTCCTGATGGCTCAATGGTTAAGTGCTTGGCTGCTAACTGAAAGGTCAGAAGTTTGAACCCACCAGTGGCTCAGCAGGAGAAAAGACCTGGCGATCTGCTCCCATAAAGATTTCAGCCTAGGAAACGCTATGGCGAGCAGTTCTACTCTGTAACAGTGGTGTTGCTGTGCGTCGAAAGTGCCTCGACAACACCCAACAACAACAATGAAGTGGGCATGATGTTATAAGGCTATTAAAACTATTCTTGATTTAGACATTTTGCATATTTGGGCCTGTCCATACCTGGGCAATTCATCTAGTTTCTCTCTTTGAATGTAGTGATTCACGCAAAAGCAGATTCTGACACACAGGTGAACTTGACTCAGTTGAATGTATTCACCTGGTGATTTATATAGAAGTTTGTTGGTTCAGCACATTTGAGGTTCACTGGGGTGTGCCAGGTCCTCTGGTTCTGCTGTGTGCTTTTCATGGCTTACATTCCTGTGGCTGAGTTGTGGAATTCCAGACCACAGAGGCCATAAACATGGATCCCACTCCAGGCTTTTCCTTTATCTCAGCTTGAATAATCTGGTATCTGTCTGGAATCCTCCCTATCTTTTTACATCATTTTTGTAATTCTGTTTACCAGCATTACTCAACAGGCTTATATGTTTATCTGACATTAATGTAATAAGAATGAAGCTGATATAACACTTCAGAACCCAAAGACTAATTTAAATAGGAACCTGAATAGATAGGAAGGGAGATATACCAATAAATATTTTGAGACTCCAGTGTTTTTAATGTAGTATCTTAGTTATCTAGTATTGCTGTAACAGAAATACCACAAGTGGTTGGCTTTAATGACCAGAAATTTATTTTATTTATTTTCTAACAGTTTAGGAGGCTAGAAGTCTGAGTTCAGGGCGCTGGCTCTAGGGGAAGGCTGTCTGTCTGCTCTGGGGGAAAATCCTCGTCTCTTTCAGCTTCCTTTACTTGCTTCCTTGGTTATCTTCATGTGGCATCAATATTTCTCCATTTGTACTTCCTTGTTTCTGTGCCTAATCTTCTCCTTTTATATCTTGAAAGTGATTGGCTTAAGACATACCCTAAACTGATAATGGCCTCATGAACATAACAAAGAAAACCCTATTCAGTATGGGATTACATCCACAAGTATTGGAGTTAGGTTTACAACACATGTTTTAGAGGGACACAATTCAATCCATAACATGTAAGTTCTTCTTTAATTAAATAAGAGCTTGTCATTAGGTGCCATTGAGTCGGTTCTGACTCATAGTGACCCTGTGTACAACAGAACAAAACACTGCCCAGTCCTGCACCATCCTCACAATCGTTATGCTTGAGCCCATTGTTGCAGCCACTGTGTCAGTCCATCTTGTTGAGGGTCTTCCTCTTTTTCCCTGACCCTCTACTCTACCAAACATGATGTCCTTCACCAAGGACTGGTTCCTCCTGATAACATATCCAAAGTATGTGAGATGAAGTCTCACCATCCTTGCTTCTAAGGAGAATTCTGGCTATACTTGTTCCAAGACAGATTTGTTCGTTCTTTTGACAGTCCATGGTATATTCACTATTCTTTGCCAGCACCACAATTCAAAGGCATCAATTCTTCTTCAGTCTTCGTTATTCATTGTCCAGCTTTCACATGCATAATGAGGTGATTGAAAATACCATGGCTTGGGTCAGGCGCACCTTAGTCCTCAAGGTGATATCTTTGCTTTTTAACACTTTAAAGAGGTCTTTTGCAGCAGATTTGCCCAATGCAATAGGTTGTCAATAAGAGCTATAAGGTATTATATTGCTCTGTGAAATTTTGGACTAGAGCAGTTTGAACTGACTAGAAATAAGAAAATTGGAAAGTATTTATTTACTTTTTAATTTTTGAAAATAAGTAGTTAAACTAAGTAGTTAGTTTAGTACTAAGATTTAGTGGTTGAAAATCAAAAGGTAATACTCTTCCCTCACAAAAATATATTCTACATTTTGCATATCATATCAGAGTTACATGAACTAATTTATTTATGATTTATGCTAGCCCTGTATTGTCATGGCTCTTACTAAAAAATATTGTGAAAAAGATGGACAAGAGATTTTCTAGATTTAATGGAAAAGGAAACTATGTCCATATACCGGATTACCAGTCTCATGATCTGTATCGAAATTACAGTGTATTTGAATGAAAGTTCTACAGGGGAATTGTGGCCAATGCATGTGGCCACTCTGTTTCTCAATTTACCTACTCACAAAATGATAAATGGTGATATTTATCTCTTTCATCTGGACACAGTGACATTAAATTAATGTTTTGTAGAGTGATTTCTGCAAAATGTTGAAGTCAGTAGATGAAGGCATTACATAAATTTAAGGTTAGTGCCCTTACTATGATTTTGACTGTCATTAGCATGCGAAGTTCCACATTGATTGAGGATGACCAAAGCATATCACTAAATGCCTGGAGTAATGCCAGCTGTGAGCACAAAATTTCATCGGGATTTTACTATATTTTCTAAAAGATCGTACAAGATTTTAAGATACAAAAACTCAAGCTTTACATTATTCATTTGTTCAACAAATCTTGTCCCCCCCCCCCCCAGAGGTGGACATGACTTGAGGCTAATGAAGTTTCAGGGCCCCTCACGTGCATGGACTCCTTCCAAGGCCCTGGGAGGGGCCTTAGCAATGTGTTCACAATGTGTTTGTAAAATTGGCAAAAGGTATGTTTGTATTCTTCTTAACCACAACCCCCCAAATGTCTATGCCTCGTGCCCCATAAATCCTAGATCTACTCCTGGTAACAACTACTGCTCCAATCAATGTAGAGGAGTTATTCAGGTCTTTTCCTGAGGCTGTGTTATGTCACATAGCTTAAAGCTCCTTTTATATTCAAGCAAATTAAAGCACGTTGGCAGTGGGTTTGCTGCCTTGCCCCAGCCCTGTTAATATGCAGTAATTTCTTTTTTTTTTTCCAAAAGTTAAATGAAAATGCTACACTTATGCAGCCAATCAGCAGTCACTTGCACATGATATTTTTTACAGTGCCCGGTTCTTTGATGTAACAAATCCAAACATTCTCCGTTTATCCTCCCTCATAAATTCCCATGGGATAGATTAAACATAATCTCCTCTTGGCTGGTTTTGTGTTCTTCTCCTCTGGGGCTGGTTAGCTCAGTTGCTTACAGCCTGGTGCTAATAAGACCATGTGGGCCTGTTGGCTCCCCTGTTCAATAGCCACAGTCTATACTACAGGCAGCTACCTCACAAATGCTTGGTGTGAAGGGTAAGTGAAATGAAGGCAGGGATTTGGCAGGGCTCTGTGAAAATCTTTTTCTCTGATTGAGGAAAAACAAAACAACAACAAATACTTGACAACCTCATTTATAAAGGATGACTTTTTCCTCTAATCGAAACCATCCCCATGAAATATTATTCAGCCATAAAATGGAATGAAGTAGTGATACATACTACTACAGGGGTGAACCTTGAGAACATTATGCTGAGTGAAAGAAGCCAGATGCAAAAGGCCACATATTATACCATTCCGTTTATAGAAAATGTCCAGAATAGGTAAATCCATTTAAGCAGAAAACAGATTAGTGGTTGCCAGGGCTGGGAAAGGGAGCCCTGGTGGCGCAGTGGTTAAGCACTTGACTGCTAACAAAAAGGTCAGTGATTCAAACCCACCAGCACCACCCTGGGAGAAGAGACCTGGCTATCTGCGCCTGTAAAGATTACAGCCTAGTCAGGGAACATATAGCTCAACTGGCATAACACAGTTGATAAAGATAATGTTCTACATTCTACCTTCCTAAGTAGCATCTGGGGTCTTAAAAGCCTGTGAGCAGCCATTTAAGATACTCCACTGGTCTCACCCCTTCAGGAGCAAGGGAGAATGAAGAGAACAGGATACAAGGAATAGATTAGTCCAAAGGACTAATGGACCACAGCTACCAAGGCCTCCACCAGACTGACTCCAGTACAACTAGATGGTGCCCCACTACCACCACTGACTGCTCTGACAGGGATTACAGCAGAGGGTCCCCGACAGAGCTGGAGAAAAATGTTGAACAAAATTCTAACTCACAAAAAAAAGACCAGACTTCCTGGCCTGACAGAGACTGGAGAAACCCTGAGAGTATGGCTCCCAGACACCCTTTTAGCTCAGTAATGAAGTCACACCCGAGGTTCACCCTTCAGCCAAAGATTAGACAGCCCCATAAACAAAAGTAGACTAATGTGGCACAACAGTCCAGGGACAAGGACTAGAAGGCAGGAGGGGCAGGAAAGCTGGTAATAGGGAACCCAAGGTCAAGAAGAGAGACTGTTGACATGTCATGGTGTTTTTAACCATTGTTATATAGCAATATATGTACTAACTGTTTAATGAGAAACTATTTGTTCTGTAAACTTTCATCTAAAGTACAAAAAAAGAATTATCTATGCCACTGAATTGTTCTTTTTTTTTTCTTTTTTTCTGTTACCTTTTTTTTTTTTTAGTATTGTACTTCAGGTGAAGGCTTACAGAACAAATAGTTTCTCATGAAACAGTAGCACACATATTGTTTTATGACATTGGTTAACAACCCCGCAACATGTCAACCCTCTCCCTTCTCGACCTTTTTTTTTTTTTTTTTTAGTGAAAATATACATAGCCAAAGATACACCATTTCAAAAATTTCTGCATGCACAGTTCAGTGACATCGACTACGCTCTTCCAATTGTGGTGCTATTCTCACTTTAGATGCTTACAGAACAAAATAGTTTCTCATTTAACAGTTAGTACACATGTTGCCCTATGACAATGGTTAACAACCTCACAACACATCAACACTATCCTTACTCAACCTTGGGTTCACTATCACCAGCTTTCCTGTCCCCTTCTGCCTTCTGGCCCTTGTCCTTGGACTGCTGTACCTTAATTAGTCCCACTTGGTTTTATGGGGCTGTCCACTCCCAGGCTAAACGGGGAACCTCGGAAATGACTTCACCACTGAGCTAAAAGGGTGTCTGGGGGCCATACTCTCGGGGTTTCTCCAGTCTCCTTTAGGTCAGTAAATCTGGTTGAATTGTTCATTTTAAAATGGTGAATTTTATGTGGATTTCATCCCAATAAAAATCAGTTAATAATTTTTAAAAAGCTCTGGCTGAGGTTCATATAGTTCAGGAGTTTGTCACTGAGATTTCCATTGGGGGACCTAGTGTAAAAACCTGTAGTTGCCCACCCCCTACAACTGATAATATTGAAGTTAGAGAGGTCTCCAAATATTGCTAATTTGCCTTAATGTTAATTATTAATATTACTCTAATCTCGTCTAGTCTCTTGAATCATTTTGTGGTTACCAGTCACAATAGCAATTCACTAGTTCTCTGTAACCACATATTTTGTAATAAACCGATACATCTTTTGGTCTGTAGTCTCATGCTTTAGTTTTTTTCAGAACTCTTCTGATACTGCTGATTTAGCCATTCCAATTTAAAATACATACATATATACATATGTATGTATACATACGTACACACACATTCATATATGTATAACCCTGGTATTTTCATACTGTTTGATCTAGCATTTCACATATATATCAAAAGACAGTTTGAGAGTGGTCATCTGCCTAATATCTTCCTCCGAGAGAGGAAGACTAATGCATTTACTCAATCTGTCTGCCGCTCCTTTTGATCCTTGAGTATTCTTTTCACACCATGATTTTCGAATTGGATTTTTTCTATTCTATATATCTTTCCAATGAATCAATGGCTTAGGAATCCCTTTTCATTTGATTCAGTAAATTATTTATTGAGCATCTGCCCTGTGCTAGGCATTTAAGAGGAAGAAGATGGACACAAAGACGAACTAAAAAACAGTCTCTACCATCGAGGAATTTGAGCTGTAACGATAGTAAAATTGTTCGGTGGATGTTTTTGTGACTTCTTTAATTGCTGATTTTTACCTGATCCTCTATAGTTTTATAGCTTCAGGCTTTTCTTGTTTTCCTCTGTAGTTATCTTTCTATTAGCCCTGCAAGGTTTTGTTTTGGTTTGGTGTTGTTTTGGTGATGGGTGGTTGTTGAGCCCCTGAGATTTATTTTTTATGTTTTTTATTGTACTTTAGATGAAGGTTTACAAAACAAATAGTTTCTCACTTAACAGTTACTACAAATTTTGCCCTATGACAACGGTTAACGATCTCACAACACATCAACAATATCCTTACTCAACCTTGGGTTCCCTATCACCAGCTTTCCTGGCCCCTTCTGCCTTCTAGTCCTTGTCCCTGGACTGCTGTGCCTCATTAGTCCCATTTTGTTTTATGGGGCTTTCCAATCCCCAGCTGAACGGTGAACCTCAGGAGTGACTTCATTACTGAGCTAAAAGGGTGTCTGGGGGCCATACTCTCAGGGTTTCTCCAGTCTCTGTCAGGCCAGTAAGTCTGGTCTGTTTTTTTTTTTTTTTTTTTTTTGTGAGTTAGAATTTTGTTCTACATTTTTCTCCAGCTCTGCCCGGGACCCTCTGTTGTGATCCCTGTCAGAGCAGTCAGTGGTGGTAGCCGGGCACCATCTAGCTGTACTGGACTCAGTCCGGTGGAGGCCTTGGTAGCTGTGGACAATGAGTCCTTTGGACTAATCTTTTCGTTGTATCCTGTTCTCTTCATTCTCCCTTGCTCCCGAAGGGATGAGACCAGTGGAGTATCTTAGATGGCCGCTCATAGGCTTTTAAGACCCCAGACACTACTCACCAAGGTAGAATGTAGAGCATTATCTTTATAAGTAGTGTCATGCCAATTGAGCTAGATGTTCCCCGAGACCATGGTCCCCAGAGCCCTCCGTCCAACAACTCAGTCCCTCGGAGGGTTTGGATGTGTCTATAGGGCGTCCATGACCTTTCCTTGTGCAGGTTGTGTTAGTTTCCCCTGTACTGTGTACTGTCTCACCCTTCACCCAAGATACCGCTTATCTACTGCCTATTTTGTATTTCCCCCCCACCCCTCCCATCCCTGGTAACCAAAAAGGATTGTTACATTTTGTGTGTGAACTTTTTCATGGGTTTTTACAATAGAGGTCTCATACAATATTTGTCCTTTTGTGATTGACTTATTTCACTCAGCATAATGTCCTCCAGTTTCATCCATGTTATGAGATGCTTCACAGATTCATCGTTGTTCTTTCTCGTTGCATAGTACTCCATTGTGTGTATGTACCATAGTTTGTTTATCCATTCATCTGTTGATGGGCATCTAGGTTGTTTCCATCGTTTTGCTATTGTGAACAGTGCTGCAGTGAACATGGGTGTAACCCTGAGACTTTTAACCCTTAGCACTCGTTTATCCTACACTTGCATTGAGATGTTTATAAATAGTCTCCAGGCTTCCTGTGGGCTCTTTACTTTTCCCAGTCCCTCCTATTTTGCCCCCAAATCCCACATTTGTTGGGCTTGGTTAAAACTCCTTGTTAAATTTGGATAACCACTTGATTTTTTAAAAATAGTTGTCCTTTCCTAATGAAATAGTGAATTTAATTGAGTTGTGATTTTTATTACACAGTGGTCAGTTTCTGTTCACCTCAGGAGCAAAGTCAAAATTGCCTTTCATAGAAACCCAAAACTGAAGAAGTCATTTGCTCTCTTTGAACCCACCCAGAGGTGCCTCAGAAGACAGGCCTTGCGATCTGCATCTCATAGGTCACAGCTTTGAAAACCCTATGGAGCAGTTCTACTCGTCACACATGGGGTCACCACGAGCCAGGCCCAACTCTATGGCAACTAACAGCAACAGTAATCTAATGTTTCACTAATCTGTGTTTAGGCACTCCACTATAACTCCTAGCCTACTGCTGCAGCTTCTCCTCCCAACAAATATGTGTAGATGTAAATCATGATTTGTGCTCTCTTGCATGCTGTGCTTTATGTCTTTTATACCCACAGTGATCAACTGGTCTTTCCTGTACCTTCAATGCTTCCTCTTCCTTGGATACTTCTGTGATTAATAGGGTCGGGAAAGCCAGGTCTAGGTGATGGCAGTTATTTTCTTTTGACTCTTGAACTTGCTTATTTGTTTCTTAGCTTTCTCTAGGGCCACAGTGACTTATTCATTAACAAGTACGATTAGTACATAAACACCACTATCGGCTTGTGTCTGTGTATAAAGTTAACTCTCAGTTATTGAAGGACCAATTAACTAGTGTGGAGGTTATGTGGGCCTCCTGCCATCTACCTTTCGGCCACTTTGCTCCCCACAGAATATCACTCAAAGAGTGTGGAGATGACCAAGCAAAAGCTGTAAAACACAGATTATTCATTTGTGCTATGTGTGAGTAGTTACTAAAGTCTGATGGAAACTAAACGGATACGTCTCAGAGCAGTTTGGGATTCTCTCAGGATTGACAGAAGCATGATGACAGTGAATGCTTGCAAAGTATTATGGGTGCTAGTAAAAGTTAACAGTGCTGTTTATCTTGTATTAAAACTGAGTCAACAAATTGCTACCAAATGTTTACTATCCTATACAAGAAAAAGTTTAGTTTTCCATCCCTAGGCAGGAGCTCAGAGTGGAAGACCCCTGTCTTAGTTATCTAGTGCTGCTATAATAGAAATGCCACAAAGAGGGTGGGGTGCTTTAACAAACAGAAATTTATTTTCTCACAGTTTAGGAGGCTAGAAGTCCAAATTCAGAGTGCTGGCTCTAGGGGAAGGCTTACTCTGTCTCTTTGTCGGCTATGGGGGAGGGTCCTTGTTTCTTCAGCCTCTGATTCCTGGTTGCTCGGAGATCTCCGTGTGGCTTGGCATCTGTCTTCCCCCATCTCTGCTTGTTCTTTCTATATCTTGTAAGAGATTGACTCAAGACACACCCTACACTAATTCTGCCTCATTAACACAACAGACACCTCATTCCCAAATGGGATCATAACCACAGGTATACAGGTGAGGATTTATAACACATATTTTAGGGGACACAATTCAATCCATAACAGCCCTAATCACTACATTGACTTCAAGCCAGAATTTAGCCTAAGTGACTTAAAGTATTTTAGGTTCATCCAACCATAATCGTAACTGACTTAGACATTATTAAAACCAAACTGGTTGCCGTCGGGTCGATTTCCACTCATGGTGACCCCATGTGTGTCAAAGTAGAACTGTGTTCCGTAGGGTTTTCAGTGGCTGATTTTTCAGAAGCAGATCACCAGACCTTTCTTCCAAGGCACCTCTGGGTGGACTCAAACCTCCAACATTTCAGATAGCAACTGAGTGCATTAACTGTTTGCATCACCCAGGGACTCTGATATTATTGAGGTAACTACAAATAGGTTTAAATTCAGGAAATATGTGTGTCAGGGTTGTATCCTTTTACCACACTTATTCAATCTTTATGCTGAGCAAATAATCCGAGAAGCTGGACTATATGAAGAAGAATGTGGAATCAGGATTGGAATGAGGAAGACTCATTAACAACCTGCGATATGCAGACAACACAACTTTGCTTGCTGAAAGCGAAGAGGACTTGAAGCACTTACTGGTGAAGATCAAAGACCACAGCCTTCAGTATGGATTACACCTCAACATAAAGAAAACAAAAATCCTCACAACTGGACCAATAAGCAACATCATGATAAACAGAGAAAAGACTGAAGTTGTCAAGGATTTCATTTTACTTGGATCCACAATCAACACCCATGGAAGCCGCAGTCAAGAAATCAAATGACACATTGCGTTGGGCAAATCTGTTGCAAAAGGCGTCTTTCAAGTGTTAAAAAGCAAAAATGTCACTTTGAGGACTAGGTGCGCCTGACCCAAGCCATGGTTTTTTCAATCTCCTTATATGCTTACAAAAGCTGGACAATGAATAAGGAAGACCAAAGAAGAATTGATGCCTTTAAATTGTGGTGTTGGTGTGAAGAATATTGAATATACCCTGGACTTCCAGAAGAACAAACAAATCTGTCTTGGAAGAAGTACAGCAAGAATGCTTCTTAGAAGGGAGGATGGCGAGACTTCGTCTCACTTATTTTGGAAGTGTTATCAGGAGGGACTAGTCCCTTGAGAAGGACATCATGTTTGGTAGGTAGAGGGTCAGTGAAAAAGAGGAAGACCCTCAACAAGATGGATTGACACAGTGGCTGCAACAGTGGACTCGAACATAGCAACAATGGTGAGGATGGTGCAGGACTGGGCAATGTTTCGTTCTGTTGTACAAAGGGTCACTATGAGTCGGAACTGACTCGATGGCACCTAACAACAACAACAAATAGATCTAGGTTGTTTTGGAGACACAAAGATTGATTTATCGTAACTTTTCGTTTTTATTTCTTTACACTAGCTTAAGGAATAACCTGTCTTAAGTAGTAAGTCAGCGTTCCTAAAAAGTTGGGTATAAACTAGACATATTTATTTGAGGCATAGTTTTTCATTGAATTGTATTATTATTCAAAGGTGCTTCAGAATCCTTTAAGACCAATAAGTGGTGTTTCCTAAAAATTTACCTTTATGAGATTCTAACTAATGTCCCCCCCATTCTTAGTCATTGAATAGTTATTGTTCTATAAACCAATAGTTTAAAACCCTATTTTAATAACTATTTAAAAGAATATTTTAGTGAATACTTTAGTATTGATTTATAAGGCTAAACATTTTCAACTTTTGGAATCTTACCACAAGCGTTAAATTCATATCAATCAGTTTATATATAACTAGTACTTTAGTCCAAAAATTAATGGAACACTTTGTCTTTTGGAATCCTCTAGAATGGGGGTCAGTAAACTCTTCTGTGAATGGCTAGATAGTAAATATTTTAGGCTTTGCAGACCAAGAGACAAACTTGGGAATTTTGTACAGGTGTTTATACAACACGACAGAAAACAAATTTCCAGTTTTTGTAATACAGGTCTATTAATTAGCAGATGGAATATACTTATGAAAATGAATTCCATATCATTTTCAAGTGTTATAAAATATTATTTTTCTTTTAATTTTTTTCAACCATTTAAAAATATAAAAACCATTCTTAAATTGCTGTTTGTGCAGAAACAGGCAGCAAGCTGGATTTGTCCCAGGTAGTTTTCGGACCCTTGCTCTAGAACATGGCTTCTTAACCAGTCATCCATAAACCCACAGCAGACATGAGTTTCATGGGGTCTTTGAACTTAATGAGATCATAGGCAAAGTTTTGTGCATCCATGATTTTTTCTTTGGACAGGGTCTGCATGTCTCATATGACTCTCAGAAAAGTCCAGGACTCAGGTGTAAAGAATAAGAATCACTGTTCTAAAGATATTTTGTTAATTTTAGGAGACATTTCTTGAGTGCCTGCTAGTACCCAGGCACTGTACAAGTCACTGAGAACTCATGGGAGTTTTGACCCTATAAACTAATTTTGCTACAGGCACTGAGGGGAAATACCTGTCAGTTATCTCCACCATTCTTGTTGGTTTTGCAAGACACAGAGGAAAATGAAAGCCATGCCTTTGGTTCTAGAAAGAAATGCCTTACTCATAGTTTCAAGTATTTATAAATAATTTAGGTTTGAGAGAATATCTGGAGCATATTTAAGTTTCCAGAACAGTTCAGGCCATAAATAATAATCAGATTCAACCTACTAGGGACATCTTTCTTTAAAATAAAAATTACCCCACTGTTAGGTTCATGTTAGTGCAACTAAAACTAAGGCCTGCAAAGTAGGTACTGGTAACTGGTAGCCAAAGCTCAGGCCCTGAATGTTCAAATTCATGAAATGGAGTAGTTAACCCAGGGGCAGAGGCGGTGGTGAGAAAACAGAAATGTCCATTGGAAGATGAGTAAGAAGCTCAGGAGTTCCTGCCTATGCTCCAGGGTTGGGAAGGAAAGAACTTACTTCTCAATAAACAGTGTTATAGAATGAAATTTATACTTAAAATGGTTATTAAAAACTATACTACTAATCTTAAAACCTAAGATGGTACTGTATAGTTCGTAGTGAAATATTAAAAATTTTGAATGTTTTTAGCAATCCCCTTGCATTTTTTATTTTGTTGTTAGTTGCCTTCCAGTTGATTCTGACTCATGGCACATTTTTTTATACCAGTTAAACCTGTTGCCGTTCAGTCGACTCTGACTCATAGTGATCCTGTAAGACAGAGTAGAACTGTCCCATAGGGTTTCCAAGGCTGTAGTCTTTATGGGAGCAGATGCCACATCTTTCTCCCGTGGAGCGGCTGGTGAGTTCGAACCACCAACCTTTCGGTTAGCAGCCAAGTGCTTAACCACTGTGCCGCCAGAGCTCACATTTTCTATATAGATTGTTAATTAGTTTACAGCTTTTCTCATATACTTGGAGCATATAACAAACCTAAGCATATTAAAATGTATTCCAAAGATAGCAGAAGTTCACCAGGAAAATTTCCCTGGTGAGTCACCGCCACCCAGAAAAGGGCAAAATTATGGAAGATTTGAGCTATTGTAGAGTCCCTGGGTGGCACAATTAAGCGCTCAGCCAGACCCTGAAAAGTTGGTGGTTTGAATCCACCCAGAGGTGCCTCAAAAGAAAGGCCTGGAAATCTGCTTCGGAAAGATTACAGCATTTGAAAACCCTATGGAGCGCAGTTCTGCTCTGAAATACATGAGGTCATCATGAGCCAGAATCAACTTGACAGCAACTGATTTGATGTTTGATTTGAAACTACTGTAAACAAAAGCATCATTATATGCATTAGGCTTAAATATTATTAACTGATGGTATTTGATTAACAACTTTTCTTAAAAAAAAAATCTGGAAAACCCTCCCACCCCTGGGTTTTTCTTTCAATTCAGTGGTTAAAAGATTTAATAATGGCTCTTCTCAGTTCTATAAAAGGTAAAATCAAAAAGTATCCAAGAGAATGGGATGGTGACATCAGTGAGAAATTTACTATGAAAGTCAGAGAGAAAAAACAAAAAGTAAAATAAGGAGTACTGTTGTGTGGTTCAAATACGGAGTTAAAACCATCAGCGATTCTTGCTGATTTTGAGACGAATGTTGAATTGATAAAGTCTGTTGTATTGCTGACGCATGCCTGGGTAGCTGTTTCTAAGAGATTTTCATCTCATTATATAAAATAACACCACGTCAGCTAATTCCTGGAGCTTCACGTGTCATTCGTTGGGATGTATGACATGTCCCTATAGCCTCGACCATCATAATGTATAGTTAGGCTAGGTCAACCCTTGGCTGTTTGTCCTTAAACTTTAAGGCACCTCCACTGACTACCCCATCAACTTTCCTGGTTCTAGCACCTGGTGTTGCCCCCTTGCCTCTTAAGTCTCATGGCCATGATGACTTCTCTACCCATCCTACTGAGTCTTACCAATTCTAGATTTTTCCTTTGGGACCAGGCTCTTTCTGTCCTTCCTAATGTACCAGTTAGCTAATGTGATGAACTCATCTACTAGTGTGCTAATTAGGTGAGCACTAGAGGGCCTTTCCTTTCCAAGTAGAATGTAGTTTATAACAGGGGCTTCCTGAAGATGCTGTGCTGGTGAGAATTTCAAGTCAGACAGGGGGATAGGGTGGTAAATTTATATTGGCCTTCACTTCATACCCCACAGCGTCCTATTCTACCTGTATTTAGAGCTGTTCCTATTAATGGAATTAAGCAGAAGGCATGGGCACAGCTTGGCAATGCAACAGATTCATTATATTTTGGGTGAAAGAAATAAAAACAAAGCAAAAAACAACACATGCTATTAGCAATACACAGTCAGACACCACCAGCTACACAGCGGTGTACTAACCACCTTATACAGTCACCGTTAGAAATGTTCTACATTTGCTGTTAATTCATTATTAGTGATTATATCAGTCATTCAATAAGTATTGGGTACTATAGGGGAGACAAGGTAAGCATCAAAGGAATTATAACCACCTTGAGAAGAAAAGATGCCTACGCATGGAACAAACTGGAAAACAGCACAGTAAAGTGATAAATTATGTAGTTACAGATAATAAAGGCAATACATATATCAAACTCTTTGAGACCAGGACCTTGAAAAATAGAAAAACCAGTAATAACCTTTTGCATTTCTAAGGCTTTTCTTCATAAATTATGCTCTAGTTTATGTCCCTTATAATCCTGTTATCTTATCTCTTCCTGCCTAGAAGGGATCCTTATAGCATTTCTGGGGCCTCCCTTCGAATGGTGGGTATCATCTGACTCCCTAGATAAAGGCAAGGCTAGACAAGTCAGATTAGTTTGTGAAACAAGACCTCTAATTAAAAATAATAATAATAATAAAATGTAAGTATAATGACCGTAACAATCTCATTTTAGGTAGATGGCAAGAAATCATTAAGTGCTCACTTTTTTTTTTTTTTTCATCTATTCCTTTCTTCCTCAACTCCTTGCTGTCTGCCATAATTGGCAGTGGACCAGGATGAGAAGCAAGGCCAGTGTTTGGCAGGGCAGGTGGGAACTGTGGTTTCACAGGCAGCCTTAGAACCAAGCAGTACTGATAGGGAAGAAGAGGGAGGAGGTTGGAAGGAAGGGGTCTTTCAAGACTACCTGAAGTCTGCCTGCAAAGACCATGCCTGTTAAGGAGACATGAGACATTCCCCCTTGTGTGATATTGCTGGTGATTGACAAAAAAAAAAAGAAGAAGAGAAAGAACTAGAGAAAACACATTTGGAACAGATTTCATCAATGAGACTTCATTTGGCTAAGTCATGACTGTTAAGATGATGTGGCTTGTTTTATCAGCTTACTAATAAATTTGTTACTTAAAGATGTGTTGTTTTAAAAGCAACTCCTATGTGGAAATTGGTATGAGGCTAAAAATTAATCAGAAGAAATAATATCAATTTTGATATGGCTTAGGTTTTTCTGAAAGAATGCTGCCTTGTGTATTAATAGTAAGAATCTGTTTATCTCTAACACCTTTTTTCCCTTTCTCTTTTAAACATACAGAATTCTTTTCCTGTGACTCCATCAGTTGCAGCTAATCCTGCCATGCCTTTCAATCCTTACTTACCTCATCCTGGGATGGGCCTGTTTCCTGCCGAACTGTTACCAAATGCACCTGTTCTGATTTCTGGAAACCCACCTCTCGCATTGCCAGGAGCCGCTGGTCCAAAACCGATGCGTTCTGATAAACTGGAGGTATTTGTGTAGAAATATATCGATACTTACAGGATTGTCACTAATGTTAACCTCATGCATAAATCATTATTATCAGAGGCCAATGTTATGAATGTTTTCAATAAGTGCACATGGATGTTTAGTTTATAAAGTATAATCTCAGATAAATGTTAAACAGTTTACTAGTGCAATTATACATTGCTTCAGTTGTACAGTACATCCTATAATATCTTGGTGTGTATCTCCTTTGCTGTGGCACAGGAAGTTTGGGTGGGGATGTTCCTTGGACCCAGGTTTCAGTTTTGCAGCATGGGATTGCTGTTTTTGTTCACGAGTCTCTACTTGCTGGAGTAACCAAACTGAACAAAAGTAGACTAATCTAACTCTGTACGAATGCAGAATGAGCCTCATAGTGTCTAAATCCTTTTCTCCATTTTAAGAATGATGTACTGGATCATAAGTATCCCTTGATTCCTAAGGAAAGAAACTGTAAATGAAATTTCAAATAGCTTTTTGCTTTCTTGAAGTCCTTCAGTCTTACCTCAATTGTCGTTCTTCATAAATTAAAATAAATAATTGGTTGATTTCTTACACAGTCGGCTCCACTGACAGTCCCTGAAATACCTGGTAATGTGTCATAATAGAATCTAATTGTACATGTAACTCAGTTATGGTTCACAAGTCTGCTGTGTGAAACCATCAGTGCATAGCTGGGTGATAAAGACTCATCTCGGACCTTAGAAACATAAACCCTGCTGCAAACATAGCTAATCACCCTTTAGGCTGTGTATTAAATGGAGGATTAAAAAAATGCTTTTCAATGTCTTTAAGCATTTTTATTTCAATGTTACAAAAACATACCACTTTCATTTGGGGAGAATGGCCTTTTTTTTTTTTTTCCAAGGAATAGAAATTCTGTCTATATTTACAGCTCATAGCAAATGTGGCTATACATTATTACATTCACTGGCAAAATAAATAAAAGTGTATCAGTCACCTGCTAGCCATCAATGTTATGGTGCTTTTTCTTTCTTCTTTTAGGTCTGCCGAGAATTTCAGCGTGGAAACTGTACCCGTGGTGAGAACGATTGCCGCTATGCGCACCCTACTGATGTTTCAATGATTGAAGTGAGTGATAATACCGTGACAATCTGCATGGATTACATCAAAGGTCGGTGCTCCCGGGAGAAATGCAAGTACTTTCATCCTCCTGCGCACTTGCAAGCCAAACTGAAGGCTGCTCATCACCAGATGAACCATTCAGCTGCCACCGCCATGGTAAGGACAGGTCCAACTTCTGGACTATTTGTTTTAGGGTAAATGATTAGTATATTCCCAAAGTTGTCTAACATCCTGTAATCATCATCTTGGAAAGTTAATTAGTTAAAAGCTTTACTAATGATTTTAACCTACTATGTGCTCTTTCAAAGGAGCCATGGTGGCACAGTGGTTAAGTGCTGGGCTGCTAACTGAAAGGTTGACAGTTTCAACCCACCAGCCACTCGGTGGGAGAAAGATATGGCAGTCTGCTTCTTTAAAGCCCAAGAAATGCAGTGTTGAGCTAAATCTCCTCACATACATTTATAGTTCCAAGTCCCATGACAGAGACCTTTCCCTTCCACAAGGCCTTGGAAACCCTATGGGGCAGTTCTGCTCTGTCCTATTGTGTCGCTATGAGTAGGAATCGACTCAACGGCTTTGGGTTTGGTTTGGTGGATGTGCCCTTTCTCCCATTTTCAGAGAGAGGGTAAACTATATGATTTAAAGAGTAAATTATTTTGGAGTTGTTTTTATAGTCTAACTAACCTCAGGACCCAGAAGGGGCAGAAAACTGCTTCTCTGTTCTATGAGCTACCTTCATGGGCACTTAGCTAGTAACATCCTTAATGCCTTTCAAAAAAGCAAGGACTTGAAAGATGGGATGTAAAGTGGGTTCTAATTTCCCAAAGTCTGAGGTTCTCTTTCCTTTCTGTAGGGGTGGTGGTTTCTAGGACAAAGGCAGCAGCCTGCCAAGGTTGCGGGGAGGGAGAGGATAAAAATTTCAGCATGGTTGGGAGAAGAGAGCTGAGTTGCCCTAGCAAGCCAGCTTTAGGGTAATATTGGTCTACTTAACAAAAAAATATTTGTGTAACACTACAGTGCGATAGGTTGAGAAATAAGAATTACGATTACTTAATAGTTTGTCACAGATGTCGATTATTTCCATATGCTACTCTATATTTCTTTTACTGCCTGGGTCTTCACTCATGTAATAGCGGGAAGTAATGTCAAATAAGGAACAAAACTCTGAGGAAACCTCATGTTCCGTGGCTGTAGAAAAGGCACCTACATGCCCTGGAAGCCCAAGAAATGCAGTGTTGAGCTAAATCTCCTCACATACATTTATAGTTCCGAGTCCCATGACAGAGACCTTACGCTTCCACAAGAGAGGGACTTTTATTTTCAAGCATCCCTATTTGTTAAGAAGTTTTTCCTCATACTGAGTTGAATTCTATCTTGCTGGAACTGGAACTTCATAAAAGAAATCAATCTTCGTTCCATAGGAGAGTGACTCTCCTATGGAACCATTGAGGGGAAATGATTTTGCCTAAGATTTTAACTAAGCAAGACAGGAGACTGTGTATCTGGTTATTAGGAAGATTTCCCTTTGGTATTAGTGAAGTGAGGGTGTTTACTTTCTCTAGAAAGGAGCATAGTTTGATCATCAGAACCAAAGTTGTGTTGGCAAGCAAACTGCAAGTTGAGGCAGGGCCTAGATGAATATTCAACTGTTAGACCCTGGGAAGGTAGTTGTGTTTGTTTATTTTCAGAAGGCTAAGTACCCCAAGTTTCTCCAACCTTTTCTTGTAGATCATGTTTTCAAGGACACAGCGTGGTTTTGGGACTTGGTATGCTTTCTCAATACCCTGCTGTCTCAGAACTGACTCCATTACTTCAGGAAGTATCTGAGCACCAAAGTAGAACAGATTTATTATCTCCCTTATCCTGGATTCTTTTCTCAATCCAAAGCGAGAAAAATGCTAAACAAAAAAAAAAAAAAAAAAAAAAAGATTTTACCACATTTTTTTGTCTTAAGTTCTTTTGAATGGGGAATTTAAAGCTATGAAAATAACAAGGTATCTAAAATATTCCATGCAGAATTTCAACCTCTAATTTTTTGATTACTTAAGTTGGTGGCGTAGAGTTCAGAATCAGTGTGGACCTATTAACAAAGCAGAATGCCATTGGCCCCATAAAAATAAAGGTTCTCATACACATGGGATGTTGAAAAAATGGCTTCCCTGTAACCATGCTCAGGCATGGAGCCTTCATACGTGTGGGCCCATTTCTGATGATTTGGAAATGTTTAGTCGAACACATATGTTACAAGTCAGCCCAGAGTTTCCATTTAGAGAGCTAAATGTTATGTAGTAGGCCTTTGGTTAGTACTTGTGAACGTCAGTATGACATTTCTTTCTGAAGAACTGATCAAAGTAGAGACTTAGTGGTCAGGTCTAATTGGCACATAGGAGTTTGTTTGAGGTAAGAGTAAACAAAGGAGACTGAGGCGTAGATATTTAGTTCCTCCACAGTCTTTGGCAATTTTGTGAGTTTGTGATGAGGCTGTTGTGGCCCTGCCCAGTGTTGATAAGCAAAATATTTAATGGTAGTACAGGCACCACCCAGTCAGAACTGAGCACTGAGTTACCAAAATGGATGCTAGAATTAACAAACACTACTACTTTCCCAGGGTCTAACAGTTGAATATTCATTTAGGCCCTGCCTCAATTTGTAGTTTGCTTGCCAACACTACTTTGGTTCTGATGAACAAACTATGCTCCTTTCTGGAGAAAGGAAACACCTTCACATCACTAATAACAAAGGGAAATCTTCTTAATAACCAGATACACAGTCTCCTGTCTTGCTCAGTTAAAATCTTAGGTAAAACCATTTTCCCTCAGTGGTGATAAAGGTGTTAGAAACTATAAATTAAATTTTATAATTTATAGGTTTTGTCATGACCTTTGCCATCTGGGCCTCATTTATAAATTTGGAAATTATGTATCTCTAAAGCTTACTTTAGAGTAAGCCCTGGTGGCGTAATGGTTAAGAGCTATGACTGCTAACCAAAAGGTTGGCGGTTCGAATCCACCAGCTGTTCCTTGGGAACCCTATGGGGCAGTTCTTCTCTGTCCTATAGGGTCGCTATGAGTCGGAATCGACTTGACAGCACCTAACAACAACAACAACAACAAAGCTTACTTGGGGCCCTGGTGGCACAGTGGTTAAGCGTTTGGCTGCTAACCAAATGGTTGGCAGTTCGAATCCACCAGCTACTCCTTGGAAACTCTATGGGGCAGTTCTACCCTGTCCTGTAGGGTTGCTCTGAGTCGGAATCAACTCAACAGCAAGGGGTAAAGCTTATTTAGGAGCCATGGTTGCACAATGGTTAAAGCACTCGGCTGCTAACTGAAAGGTCAGCAGTTTGAACCCATCAGCCACTCCAGGGGAGAAAGATGTGGCAGTCCGCTTCCAAAAAGATTTACAACCTTGGTAACTCTATGGGGGAAGTTCTGCTCTGTCTTATAGGGTCACTATGAGTCGGAATTGACTCGATGACGGTGGATTTGGTTTGGTGAAGAGTTTAGTTGGTTTACTTGATGGCACTTTCTGGGCATTCTTGTCTGAACTTAGGAGAAATAAAAAGTAAAACTGTCACACTGTGAGCACTGACATAGAGTTCCCACAAGAAAATAGAGATGAGATACCTCTGGACCTTTGTTATCTACAAGAATAAGGAGATCATTGCATGCCACTTTAGGGCACTTGGAAGGCTTGTTACTTAGTGTAAGTGTTCCTTACGAATTTGGTGCATACTGAATTGCGTTGCTGGGACATGTTGTTTAAGTAATGTGTAATTTGCTGAGAAAAAAAATGTAATGTTAAACTTCTCCAATGAATCTGGTCCAGGGGCAAGTTTGATTGCGTATTATAAGCGCTGTGGGATTTTGAAAGAACTGTAGACATAAAAGGAGGATTTGAAAATGCTAATAGCTTTTAAAATTAAACCTTATAAGGACTTAACAAAGCAAATTGTACATACTAGAATGCACAGCAAGTCTCTATAATTGAGAGTTGCACACATTTTGCTAGTTATCTGTCATACCTGGGTGGGGTGGGTGGTGGTGAGGAATGACTCATTTGCTTTCTCCTTACATGTTGCTTTGGAAATATACAGTTAGAGGATTTGAATCTGAAGTCCTTGTATAAGTTGAATTGTATTTTACTGTGCTATGGTATCAGACTCTGATCTACCAACATTTGTTTTATCACCTGTATACCTTTTATCTCCTAGACTCACATGCAGCATTTTAACTAGAAGAAATCAGTTTTCTGCTATATCTGTTGCTTCTGCTAATCTCATTTTAACCGATTAATAGATGAGCATCCCTGAGATGTTAATTTTAAATCAAACTGTAAATATAACTACAGATATACATTCTGAGCTCCAACTCACTCATTGGTGCCATGTTTCATTTTTCTTATTGTTAGGTGGTCCTTTTTATTTTGCCTAAATTAGTGAAGTTGCAAAGCTCTATTTTCCCTTGTATTTTTATTTTCTGAGGCTTTGTTTGCTCTGTTTTGGACTAACGACTCATCTAGTGAACCACTTAACCTCTGAGTCAGTTACCTGGCTGTGGCCACCATTGCTTATCGAATACCTTGCTCCAATGGAAACCCTTGCAGGTAGCCATATGTTACATAACTGGTGCTTGCTTGGTTTGAGTACATTTTTTACTTTCTTTGGTACTATTTTTTAATCCATCCCTCCCCCACAGGCCCTACAGCCTGGTGCACTTCAACTGATACCAAAGAGACCGGCACTTGAAAAGACCAATGGTGCCACCCCGATCTTTAATCCCAGTGTTTTCCACTGCCAACAGGCTATGGCTAACCTGCAGCTCCCGCAACCGGCATTTATCCCTGCAGGTGAGAACAGGGCTCTGGGCACTGCGAGTTTAGTCATGTTGGGAATGTATACAAGGTAAAACAGCTTCCAAAGAGCTTTTATGGGAAGACTGTCAATCGATATTTTGATTAGAAATATAACAAGGCAGTTATACTTGATATGCTAGTATATACAGAAACTTGTTTTTCTATGATCCCTGAAAATGGTTTGAAATCAAATGAGGAAAAAGTGCCAGTGTTTCACATTTTTAGCATTTCTTATTTTGCACTTCTTGTGATTGGTTCACTTGGTTCTGTCTCAAACTAATTCCTTGACTCTTAGGTATCACTGTTAGAGACAGTGGTTTGCCATCAAAAAAATGGCTTCCCAGCTTCAGCATTGCAAAAATTTGTAGCCTATATATCTTTGATATACCAAGGTAGTTATAATAAAACTATCCTTAAATTTATATTATAATATAGTTTAATATGAGGAGCCTGGGTGGTGCAAGTGGTTTGCGATTGGCTGCTAACCCAAAGGTTGGCAGTTTGAACCCACCCATTGGCACCACGAAAGAAAGGCCTGGCGATCTGCTTCTGTAAAGATTACAACCAAGAAAACCTTATGGAGCAGTTCCTATACTCTGTAACACGTGAGCTTGCCATGAGTCGGGGGTCGATTCAATGGCAGCTAACAACAACATAGTATAATACAGTATAGTATTGGCTATAAAACAGGTAGTTTTAGCCTCTAATTCTTAAACCACTTAATTTAGTAATTTAGCAAATTATTACTTTTCCTAAAACTTGATAGCGTATTTTTATATGTTACCTCCTACATTCAACTATATCTTATAGCATAATAATTTTGCCACATTGTACTCAAGCATAGCAATGGTTGTGAGGATGGCACAGGACTGGGCAGTGCTTCGTTCTCTTGTACGTAGTGTCATTACGAGTCAGAACTGACTCGACGGCACCTAACAACAGCAAGTTTTGCACCAAATTGAATAGAAAATTTTAAACCAGAATTTTTTTCAAATAAATATCATATACGTGAGGAAATAATTTTCTACCAGTGGTTCAGTACTTGTAGAATGAGCACATAGTCTTCTAGAATTAAATTGAAAATACCAACCACTGGGAGTACAGTGGAGTTTTTTTTTTTACCAGAATAATAAATGCTCCAGTTCAGAAATACTATTGAATGAAAATGGCATATTATTTAAAATTAATTTAGAAAGCCTTTTTAATTATATAAACATACTAAACACATATTATTATATATCTGAATTTGAAAAGAAAACCGTTGGGTAATTAATAAATTAATCAGTTAATTAATTTTGAAGGCAGCCACGTAAAGCAAAACAAAACACATCATTTGTCTCGTTACTGACCACAACAGTTGCTTATGACATCATTTAAAATAATGCAATTCTTACACATTTATGTAATAGTTTCTGAGGAGAAAAAGAGAATGGAATTCATTAGCACTTTTTTTACATCACTTATAAAAAGTAACTATTGATATATAACAATCAAGATTTTTTTCCCTAACCTAAGGGAAAAAAAAACATAATGTTCACAGAGGAAATGGGAAAATAAGTATGGGTTAAGGTGTTTTTATTTCCGGCACCTTTTTCATCAGCAATGGTGATAATTTAACTTGAAATTAGATCGCTCCACCTTGGCTGATTCCAATTTCTCTTGTAGCCCAGGAAGGCCAGCCAAGGTTGTTGAATGTGATTACGTATAAAACTTACGTTATTCATTCTGAGTTTTCTCAATTGTATAGTCACTTTGTTTGGAAGTTGGAGTTTTTTGCTAGGTTTGACTTATTCAAATTGAAGTCTAGATTTATAAGCAAAAATGTCAGATGAGTCCCATTCCCCTTAATTAATGGCAAGATAAAAACCTGTCTGGCTGAGAGCCCCCTCTTAATGAAAAGCCTATTTGCCATATGTTCATAGTCAAGCCCTTGGTTACAGTGAAGTAGGAGAGGCAGTGTTAATAGATTAATGCCCTAAATAGAAATATTAGCACCAGATACCAGACCCTGGTGTATATTTTGAAAATAATGTATGTAATAAATTAAGAAATTTCCCTCTTCTGATAAAAATCACTAAGGATGTATTGGTCCAAAATAAATATGTAGTTTTAGTATGGTAATTCCTTTGAAGAAATGTTAAAGATCATTTTTAAACCTAAGAATCCAAGAATTACTTTGATTACCTGGGTATATGATCTTAAAGCTAAGCTGTAATCATAAGCATGGGAGATTACTGGGTTTGCATGTGCTGATTACTTGATATTGCAAAGAAAATATCTTTCTAGTTAAAGTTATTTCTATCAGTAAAGCTTTAATAATGAAATAATCTCTTTTCTTTACTTTCCACGCTTTTCTGCATGATGTACAGGGCCAATACTGTGCATGGCACCCACTTCAAGTATTGGTAGGTTTTTCAACGCCAATTCTCAACTTTTTCTAATCTGAAAAAAACGTGTCGTTCTGCTGTGACTATGAAAGCTGAGTGACTGAATGATGTGGCTGTACATTTTTTGAGTCTTGAAGGTTTAATATGGTGCTGTCTGTTTCATGTCTTTGTGGACCCCAAATAGACCTTTCTCGAGTCTTAGTTGGTTACCACTGTGGCCAAGTACTGACCCTGCTATTTCTGTATTTCCACCCTAAAAATAACAACTGAAATATTTTGAAATATTTCCATACCTAACCAACCTGGGCAATTAAATGTTCTTAGATTTACAGCTGTTATATAAAATTATAAAATATTTCAGATGTATAATTTGTGACGTGCAATGAAACAATTCCTCCCCAAAAAGGTTATCCATAAGACCTAAACCATTCATTACTTAGATGTTGAGAAAGAAAGAGTTGAGCAAAGCTAGAAAATTCTGTACTGTTCTGTGAGTCTAGAATGAAGCAATTTTCTGCACAGAAACCAGGCACAACAGAATTTCACAATGACTCTTTGGGGAGTTAGGTGGTTTTTTTTACAACCAGTCACACTCAGATTCTTTAATTAGCCACCAACACAATATGGAAGCCATCTGTAAGCTATTTTCTACATCACTAATATTGAAGATGAGAAAGTGACTGCTTCCCTCTCAAGAGAACTCTTGGAGGGGAGTTCACAGTTTTTATAGTTCTCACGGTCACCAGAACAGATCGGGAGAAAATAGCTCTGATGTTCATGCAGGGAGAAATGACCCCATCCACCCCGACCATCACATTTCAATCCAGCTCCCCCCATCCTTTTGGAGAGTTTGCAGCAGCTTGACCTCCATCCCATAGGTGGGCCGGACAGTTGATGCAGAGCCCAACAGAGACTAACAGCTTTATCGGGACAGAATGAAAAGTCAAAAAGACAACCACACAGTAGTAGCTCTCACTGACATAGCAGGGGCTGAACCTTGGCAAGGAAGGTAAGGCCTCTGTTATCAAGAGATTGGCTGTCCCTTGCCCGAATTAATAATATTTCCTTGGCTACTAACAAGGACGTTATATGCATATGATTAGAAGAGCAGGCTTCTGCAAGCTCCTGAAATGTGTCTGTTTTCCCACTTTGTGGCTGTTTTCTCCAGGATGTTCCCATCCTTTCATCCTTAGTGCTCTGCTTAGGAATGCAATCTACATGCTTCAGTAGTGCTGCTTCCTGTCCGATTGCTGCACTCTCAAAGGAAAAACAGGAGTGTTTCTAGAAGTGGCATGTGAGACAATAAGGGATGGCTATAGGTAATGGAGGAGCCCTGGTGGCGTAGTGGTTAAGCATTCGGCTGCTAACCAAAAGATCGGCAGTTCGAATCCACCAGTTGCTCCTTGGAAACCCTATGGGGCAGTTCTACTCTGTCCTGTAGGGTCGCTATGAGTCAGAATTGACTCCACGGCAACGGGTTTGGTTTTTCCTTTCTTTTTTTTTTTTTTTTGAATAGGTAATGGATAACTAGAGATAAGAACAAGGGATTACTACAGAGTTTTTGTTAAGGATCATTTGGGGCATGGTTTTGGTTCTATGACATTACATATGTTGATTTTCCTCTCCAGCCCATTGGCTGTCTCTGTAGATTTCAGAAAATCTGAATTTGATGGATGCAAACATGATAAATTATTGTATATGCATGCTTGCCATTCACACATCAATCCCTTGGTTTGCTTTCCAAAGTGAACTAGAAACTAGAAAAGCTTTCTGCAGCAAACAGAAAACATCCTAAAAGAGATGTTGCAGCTGCTAGGCACTGTAGCTGTGATATCTGCTGTGAAGACAAAATTTTGTTGGCTATTTACTATGAGAGGAGCCTTGGTGGCACAGTGGTTAAAGCACTCAGCTGCGAACCGAAAGATTGGCGGTTCAGAGCCCACCTGCCACTCCATGGGAGAAAGATGTGTGTAAATCCTTAGAGATTTACAGCCTTGGAAACCCTCTAGGGTGGTTCTACACTGTCCTATAGGCTCAGTATGAGTTGGTTTATTTACTATAAAGTGATCCTTGTATTTGATTGATAAATAGCCAAAGTTTCCAAGGACTTTGCCAGTTGTACTTAAAACCCTGCTTGCATAGTCCACTGCACTCTTAATATTTGCTCCCCTGTCACATACCCACCAACCAAACTACCAATTTTTTTTTTTGCATGCAGAACAAGTAAGTATTCATATAACTATCCCTTTGCACCTGCAAATCTAGTGAGAGCCTCATGTCTGTAAGCCAGGGAACCCAAACACCAATTCACAAGGTAACTGCCAGACTAATTTCACTTTGCGTGTGCAGCCCAGTTACTTGTCTGCTTAACTAGCTATTCACATAGGTAGCGCTGGTAAAATCAGATTTTTTCATATGCACCCATTTTAACCCCTTCTGAAAATTTAGCGTTTTTATATTGCGGCAAATATATATATATAAACACAACATTTGCCAATTCAACATTTTTTACATGTAGAATTCAGTGACACCAATTACATTAATCACGTTGTGCAACGATCACCGGTATCCATTGCCAAGCTTTCTATCACCATTAACTGACGCTCACAGCTCCCTAAACAATGACTTCCTCTCCCCCGTCTCCCCCCCCCACACTTACCCCTGGTAACCACTAATAAACTTTGGTCTCTATACATTTGACTGTTCTAGATATTTCATATAAGTGGGATCATACAATATTTGTCCTTTTATATTGACTTACTTCACTCAGCATCATACTTTCAAGGTTCATCCACATTGTAACATTGAGTCAACTACGTTATGATTCTGCTCAAAGACTTACTAAATGTTGATAATGGTTTTGTTTTCATCAATGGTGACTATAATTGGCTTTTCCCCTTTTCTCTTTTAAATTCTTCCCCCTTCCATGTTGTGTTGCTTTGCACTGACTGTGATTGCATGTTGCACCCTGGTGTACCCATCATGATGATGTCATGTGGCTTGTTGCTGTGATACCTACCATGCCCCATTCGATCGTATATGTCATGGTTGCATAAATGCTCCACTCTCCCGTGTATTCGTCCATGGTTTCCTACTGCAAGTGCCCATGATGCACGGTGCTACACCTACCACTGTGTCTGCAGCAACAACACCTGCCACCAGCGTCCCCTACGTTGCAACAACCACAGGCAATCAGGTTTGGCCATTTATTTCACCTGTTTAGATGTAGATAACTACAGTGTGTGTAAGGCACAATATATACTTTTGGGATTGGTGAGACATTGGTTCATATTCTTATGTATTTCTTAAGCAATTGTCACATTTAAAAGTTTTATTTTGTGTATATTCTAGAATGCTGCGTATGATTCATTACCCACCTTGAGATTCATCAGCAGAGTTTCACTCATTTTTAATCAGTTACCAGATGTTGTTCTTGGTATGCTATATATTAATACAACTGTGGCTGCCACACCAATCCTTAAATGTATATACAGGTACTAAGTATATCTTAAATGCTTCCTCGTTGGTCATGAGGTGAATTTGTTTTAGTTTACTACCGTGTTTGGTTATTGTGTTTGAAATTTCACTTGGTACAGTCATCACCTTTACCTTCCAATCCACTGGAAAGAAAGCAAGCCATCATATTTCTTTCCAAGGCACAGGTATCCATATCATTGCCCAGTGATTACATCAGAAATTCCTTCTCATACTAACATTAGATGTGCTTGTGTTGTTTTGATTTTCATTTGCTTTAGGTATTTCCAGGCATAGTCACAGTGCAAATTATAAGTTTTGAGGTCTCAAATTTTTAAGGAGCTACACACAATAATTCTTGTGGACTGTTATGGCCATTTGTGCCCTATTAGAGTGGCAGCCATACTTGCAGACTGCAGGTTCCACTGCTCTTTAATTTACAGTTCAAGTATGGTAGCCATGTATCATACTGAGCATTAATTCATTGGAACAAATCACATTCTAAATTAACTCTTAGTGGAAATGGTTACTATGTCTAAATTTTTCTGTGAACTTGAGTATGATTATTGACTACCATGTCCAAGCAGTGAACAAAATAAGCCAAATCATATCAAGAAACTATTTTAATCTAAAATCTTTTTTACTACTATAGATACCCCAATTATCAATAGATGAACTGAATAGCAGCATGTTTGTTTCACAGATGTAGAAGTTACCAGTAGAACAGTAAGTTTCTTTAAGTATTAATAGAAATAATATTTATTGGTTATCTCTTTTATTTACATAATTGCATTTGCTAAAGACTTTGGTAAATATTTTCATTAATAGACACTGCTTATAACTTTAAGCCAGATTTAAGCATTCTAAATTGTTCACATTGAAACATGGAGAGCAAATATGCAATTTTTATATGAAAATGACAGCTGGTACTGTATTTTCCCAATGAGCTAACAAATTCTGAAATGTTTTCATATTCAAATTAAAGGGGTGTGGTTTGCTAGTCAAAGGCACAGATCATTTCTGAATTTTAATTCTTTAACACTTTTGTAGCTTCATTTTTTTTATTGAAGTAAAGCGAAGTAATTTTTTCAGGATGTGATTGAGACGATCATCTTAAAATAAGTAAGCAACATGCTTCTCCTTATGACATGACAGGAAATAGTGCTTTTACAGTCTTCTGTTCTGTGTTGCTTCCCATGTAAGTCTATTAGAATTGCTCCAGCTGTTTTGAGTTTTGAGTGACATAATTTAGTACTTTAATCATTATTTTCATTCGAGTCATGTTCTTTTTGTTGTTGTTGTTGTTGTTGTTGGATTTTTTCTTTTACCCTTGATCTCCTCTTTGCCTGGTCCAGATCCTGTAGTAGCACACACACTTGATTTGAACAATTGCTTGTTTGGAACATGTGGCTTTTGAAGCCACTTAAGGCTCCAAGGCATCTAATTAATGGTAGAGACTTATTAAACAAGCGGACCAATTCTGAATTGCACACATTAGTGATTGAAAGGTTGAAGTTCACACACCCAGAGTGTTTCATTTGGTTGAAGGAGATGCCAGTTCTGTTCTCCCAATGGCCTAGTTCCCCAGATCCCAGCTAACACTTTCCCATTGAGGACTGTTCTGGACAGAGCCTATAGCTGACTGTACATTAGGTAAATAGCTCCCCTCAATCATAAGGAATGTTTTAAAAAGATACCTTTGGATATGTGGAAGAACTAACCAAACCAAATCAAACTCATTGCTGTCGAGTCTATTCCAACTCATAGCAACCCTATAGGACAGAGTAGAACTGCCCGCATAAGGTTTCCAAGGAGTAGCTGTGGATTCGAACTGCCAACCTTTTGGTTAGCAGCCAAGCTCTTAAGCACTATGCCAAGTAGCTATAAATTGGAATATTTTTCAGGGGTGTCACTTGGGATAGTGGCAGCTTGAGAATAGCACCAAACATGAGAATGTAGGTTTAGCAAACACTTGTCCAATTCTCACGGCTGCTTCACATCAAGGTAAACAGAAGTTGTCAAATATAATCAACTTTCCAACAGAACATGTGACTCTTTTTTGCTTGATTCCATTTGAAAATTTAGATGAATTTGTCAGAATGTAATCACTTCAGTGTGTAACAGATGTTGAAAATTTCTCCAAAGTTAAAAATGTAATTTTGTAGAATATTACATACAGGTAGTCCCCAACTTATGACAGGGTACCATTCTGACGACCCCGTCATAAGTCAGTTGTGGCGTGAGTCAAATACCTTTTTTTTTTTTTTTTTTTTTAGTTTTCATTACTATTGCCTTTTATTATCAGTATCTTTATAAATAAAATCTAATCTTTGCCTTTAGGGGTTGAAAACATTACATATAAACTTACAGATATATTTTAATACATATATACATTAAAAATACACAAATTATTTTAAAAAAGGAAGTCATAAGGTGTGATTTATCATAACTCAAATATGTCATAGGTCGGGGACTACCTGTACCTAGATTTCACGTTTAGGCTATTTGCTCCAAAAAATTCTGATAAAAAGTTTAAAAGTTCATTTCATATTTGCATATTTCAAAATGCTTGGTATCAAACACGTTTTCTCAATATATGCTTGTTGAAGGGAATGGATGGATGGTGAATGTTCATCGAAATGTTTTGGCATTGTGTAGATAATGCCTTAACACTGTTGAGTGCATCTCTGCTAACTTAGGGGAATGCTCCACATTAGCGCTCGATAAGAATCATAGACTATCACAGGCTTATGGTTCTTTACTGATCATTTCCAACAGCCTCAGTTTTGTAGATATGGAATCTGAGATTTGAGTGGGGGAATATCTTGGCATTTTTCACACACAGAACTGGGACAATAACCACAGTATCCTGGCTCCTATTTCAATAACCCTTCAATTTTTCTCACTTTCTTTTCTTTTTTTTTTTTTTTTTTTTCCGTTTCAGTTGAAATTCTGAACAGCAGAGTTACGGAGTATCAGAATCTCTCCGTGAGAAGCTCCACATGGCCTTTCCATACATATTCTTGTATGTCCTCTTCTACCAACTCAACAATAAGTGTGGTGCAGTCAATATATTAAGCAAAACAAACATACCTACCAAATTAAAATAAAAATCAAGCATTAAAATCAATAGAGATGTTAAAACACAAATAGAAAACTAACTACCATCTATCTTATTTGAATGTCAGGTAGAACATGACCATTAAGTTTTGAAACTTGTTACTTACCCTTTGTCATTTTCCAATAGCCATTGTGCTGAGTGCATCTCCACAGTGGACTGTTGCTGGTTTACTGTACATTCTTGGTGGAAAAATGTTTGTCTGATTTTGAAGTGTTACAGTTTTGTTTACACGATAGTATATTGGGTTGATATAGAATGTATCGAATGTATCCAATACCATTTTTCCCATTGTTCTATTAAATTGTACTGTGTCAGGTTTTTACATTCTATCTAGTGTGTTCTGTATATGTGGGGTGTTTAATGTTTTTAGTGGGAAACAGAAACATGTTCTTGAAAAACGTGACAGGTTAATGTTAATATGCTCTCTCTCTTTAGGATATTTCTGTAGGTTTCTTGGGACAGACATTTAAAAGGCTTCACTTTCTGAGTGTGTACAAACCTGTTCACAAACATGCATGTATATAATTCATACCTGCAGATCTGACTTTGCAACGTAAGATCACGTTACTGGATTTTTTAGCGAGAGAAGTAATTACCTGCACAAAACAGGGAAATTCTTAAATTCACCCCTAATTTCACTCCTTTTAAATAACTCCCTGATAAACAAGAATTTACCTTTAAGTCAATTTCTCAACATTTCTACTAAAATTATGTAAAAGGCCCATTACATTTTATTTCAGCTGAAGGATTCTGTCTCCTTGGTTGAGTGTCTAAAACTGAGTCATTTGAAATCTTCAGCAGAGAAACTGGTACTTGGAGGCTATCAAGGTATGCTAATTACAGGTTATAAATTAAACAGGGAGATGGGGGAATGGAGATAGTTTTACATATTTGAGGAAAGTATGTAAAATCTTTGCAATGTAACCTTTTACACAGTGCCATTTTCTAAATGCAAATGGCTCATCCTTTTTAGACTACTCTTTGAATAATAAGTAAGATGTAATCTAGCAGAAGTCAGTCAGGGTGAAAGAGAATTGGTTCCAAATGACGCCTTTCCTCCCCAAATGGACAGTCTTCTCTATTGATCACAGACGTAGCTTGAGTACAAGTTTGGAGAAATGACCAGGAGAGGAGGTGGGGAGGCGTTTAAAACGATTCTTTCATTTATTGAAAAGTTCTAGGAAGGATGTCCGCAGTTGTCTTTAGCTTCAGTACAGCTGTGTTTCCAGTTCTGGTAAACTTATCTGGGAAGGAGCAAGTGCCTGTGATACATGGCAAGCTTATTAACATCAGAATCTCCCCAAGCATAACCAAGCCTCTTTTGTTTGTATTTGTCTTTAGCTGTGTTTGAAAATTAGAATAAAGAGGCTTCTAACACCCTTTGGATGAGATGGAGTGGCTACACTCCTCAGAGTTGAGCTGAACTCACACTACTAACAGTTATGGAATAATTTTACAACCAAGTAAAATAGTAGTTAGTCTGTTCCTGTGGTATATGGCATACCTCCTTCCACTCAACTCAGTTATTAAAGTTACTATCATTATACAGTAGAAACATATTTTACAACATAGATAAATTTAATATTTTCTACTAAATATATATTCTCTCACTGGAAAGTATAAAATCATCAAACTTAATAGGTTTGTTTTCTTCTTCATAAAAATGATAATTAAAGAAAACTATCTGATTTATGGTACCTTACACCGGTTAGTAGTATTCAAATCACAGAACAATGGAGACCTTTTCATAGTTGATGAAACTGAGGCCCAAAGCATGTGACTTGCCCAAGACTACCTAGCTAGTTAGTGGCAGTCGGACCTAGGAATATCTCCTGACTCCCAGTTTCTCCTTCTTTTAACTGCGTGCTTCAGAACATTTGAGACTCCATCCCAAAGCACATAAGTTTGGCTCAGAATACAAAAGAACAAAATTAGCCCTCTGATAGTTGATATCCTATTGATCTTAATCATCAATGCAAATCATAATCAAAAGTGATTTCTAAGTGATCTTGCTTGTATCGAGCCACTGTCATCCATTAACAGTATTGCCTGGAGTCAGAGAACTAAGAGGTGTCTTGACCTTTATGTATTGATTCTTTGGACCACTTAATTTCTATTTCCCCAAATCTTAACATTGTTAGAGAAGAAAGTAGAGTACACCTTTTGTAAATTACTCGTGTATGGAACTGAGTTTTATATAACCTATGCCAGTGCCTCTCCAGAACAGCAAGTCTGATCACATGAAGCTAGAAAGGATGCACCTGAGCTGGTCCTGGATGTGTTCCTTAATGGAGATGGGGACATTTTCAGTGCAAAATAAGTTTTTGTGTAGTCTGACATTTTTGATGCAGCATCCTGTTTCATTTAACTTTTTAAACTTCTGGCAAAGATGTGCATAGATCTTAAACCTAGAATACAGCTGTTTTCATATCACTTTAAGCACTGGAAAACATTAGTAATGACTTATTTTTTAGTAAGAGGTTCAGTGAGGGATATTCAGGGTAGTTGTTGTATTTTTGGTGCCACAATTTTTTTGTTGTTGGCATATTTAAAGAAGTTTTATAAATGCGTTTAAAGAGCGAAAGCTGAAAGCACTCAAGTTTTGATCAAATTCAAAAGAATTTTGACAACAGTGCAATTTTAAGATTGCAAGCACTCTTTAACCCAGTTGTGCAATGACTTACTCAAATGATCTTTACTCAAGAAAAGAAGATAGATGTCATGAGACTATAAATGTCCAGTTAAAAAGACAAGTCACAAAACTAATCAGTGACTCTAAACAAATAATTTACTTGATCAATTGTATATACAAAATTCTAATCACTTTTAATTCTTAACACTTTATAAACTTCCTATTTTTCACGGGCCTCTATTTTTAGTTATCCGAAGTTCCTGTTTTTGTTCAGTTCTCTCAGCCTTTTCTAAAAAATGCAGGAATGATGAAACTTAGGTAAAATGGGACATGTATACAGAGAAAGTAAATCTACAAGTCATCATTTAAGAGGATTTAGTAGTACCAGTTAAGAAAAAGAAACACTATGTAACCATCATATAAGTGTATTTTGAAGAGGGATTAAAATTAAAACTAAATGGATTCATAAAATTGCTATTTAAATACAGTATTTCCTTTTTGTAACTGGAGCATGATTCCACAACCAGCTCTTGCATTTCATTTCACTTGTCTAGATGAGAGTCTTTAATTTGTAGTTAGTGGTGATGTGGAAAGCCATCTTCTCCCTCCTCCATCAATCTTCTCCATCCATGTTTGAGCATGTTAAAGCACTTTGATCTTGCCATAAGTGTTGTTCTACACCACTAGGCTGTGTTCACTAATGGGCAGCCTCAGCTCACCTGCTCTCCAATTGGGGAAAAGCAAGTACCTCTTCCCTGCCATCAGCAGGAACGGAATAAAATTAATCTTTACATTTGAATCTGCTGTTAATGGCACGGCCAGTAAGCAGAGCAATGTCTGAATAAGGAACAACGTTGACGTTACATTTTCTTAAGTAAGAGAGAAAGCCCGTGTGCTACTTGGAATGTTATTTAGATCTGTCAGCCCCCTTTGGAGAGTGTGGATAAGGATGCCCTTGGACGAAATGCAGCCACAAGTTTTCTGAATTCTTTGAGGCTGTAGGGTGTACTGTGATGCACAAAATGATTAAAAACTGGGTTCCTCATTCTTTTTATCCCTTGTACATTTCACACATATTGAAATAGAGATAGGTAAAATTTATGAGGGAAATCCAATTTCCCAATCCTGTTGAATAGATTTAGCAAAAATAGTGGCCTAATTTTACCAGTGCCTGTTGAAGGCCATAGACTAAACAGTAGGTAAGAGAGAATAACAACTTTTTGCAGATGTAGTTGATGGCCTAATCAAACTGTAAATATAACTACAAATATACATTCTGAGCGCCAACTCACTCATTGGTGCCATGTTTTCATTTTCCTTACTGTTAGTTTTTAAGGTTTTTATTGTATTACTTTTTTATAGCTCTTAGTAACTAACAAATTTTAATTTTGAAGGAGAGTTAGAGAAAGTTTGTTTTTACTACATGTATTCAGCCTGCCTAGTTACGTTCTAAACTGACACTGAAGCATGACAAGGTATAGACTATAGTCCATAACTATTCTTTACAGTTCACAGTTTAAGAACAAATTTAACTTTATATACAAATAATAATTAATTGTTAACTAATTATATTTAGTTGTTGCTTTGGCAACAAAATTTACAACATGGCTACCTTTAGGCACATTTTTTGGTGTGTGTGCGAAACTTGTAAACTATACATGGTTTGTGACCGTATGAGCTTGTAGAAGATACAGCTCAAAACTCTCAGCACAGATACGTTCGAATTTGCTTTTTTAAATCCCAAAGTCCCATGTGAAAACTGAATTTGTATCCTCGTGTGACTTTTTGGTCAAAAAGTTTACAACACTTGGATTCTAGAGTCAGGTTTTATAGCTTATAGAATTTGTTGTGTGGATAGGGTTATTCCACAGTATTTAGACTTTAAACACATTTGTTGCATTTGTAATACGTTACCTGACCTATTTTCACGCATTTATTTCTTCAGAGTTACCCTATTCAAGTGACATATCTGTAGCTGCAAAAATTCTGGTTTCTGGAATTACATATTTACGCAAATATATCTAAATGAGGATTAAAGCATAAATCCACATTGGTAAGACCATACTTAAAGATACTGTGGAATGACCCCTTCACAGTGTTTAAGAGACATATGCTGCAGTCAACTGATTGTCTCAGTTAGGGTGCGGATGTGTGAGACACACCTTTTTTGCACTTATGTACATAGTCCATGAAAGCAATTCTTGGAGCTTTGTTGAATATGAGAAGTCTGTGATGGTAGTGGAAACGTTAGTAAGAGTTCTTTCTAAGGCTGTGAGAAGGAAGGATTGTTTGCTATAAGACTTAACAAAAGTATGATTTTACTTTGCTGTTGTGGAGGCTGTCTCGTTTGCTACAGCTCACCAAAAGGGAAGACTTGTAACAGGTCAACTTCAGCTTACAGCACTGAACAAGAGTAACAGTACTTCATCATTTAGCAAGACCACTAGCAAAGATTGTTTGCCCTTTTACTTAATCTCCAGCATAAATACACACACCTACACACACACACACACACACACACACACACACACACACACACCCAGGCAGGTTTCTGGCTGAGGTTTTCTTTTTACAATGGTTACAAGCAGTGAAATACACTATAAATTGCAAGGCAAATATTCCCGTTAGAATAGAATCAAATTTCATCTTTCACAGAAATTTATCAATGTATTATATCAATCAATATGTATAGCAAGTAATATGTATTTAAGTGACAATCAAATTGTTAATGTTGACCATGATTCCTCCTTTAAGACCCAGAACTCAAAACCAAATTGGGAACCATTGAAAGATTTCACTTAAGTATGGCCAGCATGGGGTATTTCACTCCCTTCAACCATGGCCAAAATGCTCCTGTCATAACTTTATACATGGCTTTAGTTGCATTATTTACATTATACCTGTTCGGTGGAAGCTGTTTTCTGACTTACAGATTGGAAAGTGCTTCACTGTGCCACTTCAGCCAAAATCTTAGATAAACTAGGAGCTGGAAGAGAATGTTTCAGTCAGACTGTCTCCATCAATTTTAGCTCCCACACTACCTACAGATGGCCACTTAACTTTCTTGTGGCCCCTAGACAATGAGACCTAGAAAAGGCCAAGGTTCGAAAGGTTTAAGGATCGATCACTGTCACTACAGGTAATTGGAATCCTTCACATCTTGGGGCATGTTGCTCTTGCCCTGGAGAAGGAGCCCATCCTGGGATGGGGGGAGTTGGTATTAGTATTGCTACCCATTTTGGCAGCTCTTACTATAGAGACAGGAAAATAAACCAAAGCCAAAAAGCAATCCAAGCCTTACAGTTGTCCAATAGCTCAGGGCCAGTTGGCTAGAAAGTTCTTTTTGTTGTTGTTGTTCCCTCAACCACGATCACTTAGAGTCGGCCATACAATGAACAGTCTGACCATCTGATCGGCATTCCTTTGGATATAAAATTTAAGCATTCACTCATTCTGTAGTTAGGAACTTTCACCATGAGCCTTACTGCCAACATATTTTCCCAGTTTAAGACATGTTCTTGTGTTGACATTTCCATGTGAATCTATAAGCCACAGAATATATTTTCATAAGGTTGATAGAGATATCATAAGATTTTAAGGAAGATTCATCTATGAAACCGTTGGAATGAACCTAAAAGCATCACAAAAGATATTCAGTGAATTGATAGCATAGCGTGTATCCTGATAGCCATGGGGTCATTTTCTTTGGAGCTTAGTACACTCAGTGACTGTCTTTACATGAGTAAAACAGATTAGAGAGTGAAGCATAATTGAAATTGTATATAACTGAGGCCAGAAAGGACCTCTATCATTAAGTCCACAAGAAGGACTGAGATTGACTAATTCATGTAAGTGTCTAGCCCTTCCACTTGTCCTTGCCTGTAATAGAATCACCCATTAATACTCAAAAGCAGGATTATTCCAGAGAAATTTTATCTTTAAATACAACTCATCCTCATTTGCGGTACACCTAAAAGGAGAAAACACAATCACTATGAAGTAAGTCACAGCTCTTTGCAGATATTGCAAAACTCTTTGCTAGTCTTCTTCTGTAGTAAGACCTAAAGGTAACCCAACAATTAAACAGTGCTTTTGTTCTCCTCCAAAACACACATCTAAAGATTTAGCTGTCAGAGAACTGCGTGGTTTCAAAGCTTTATTTCCATATACAGACGTTATTTGTTAGTGATGGAAACCGAATTAGTTTGTTGCTATGTCTTTTGTGTCTAGCAGTGGGGAGGACGACCTGACCATCAGCTATTGGATTCTGAGGTCTTCATTTTCAAAACAAAGTTTCGTTTTACTATTTTTGCTGCTGCTTTAATTATTAAAAAATGAACCATTTGTTAAGATGCCCCCAGATTATGATCATTTAAATTAAGACTTAAAAAAGAAAAAAGGATACTGCTAAATGTACTCATTTTATTTAAAGGGCAAACTTTATGCATTTATGTAAAAACAATCTGGTATAATGTAAAAAGTAGAAGTCCATATTTTGGGCAGAAAAATGTTGATTTTAAAAATATCTGTAGATAAGGAGCCCAGGTGGCACAATGGTTAAAGCACTTGGCTGCTAACTGAAAGGTCAGTGTTTTGAACCCACCAGCAGCTCTGTGGAAGAAAGACCTGGAAATCTGCTCCCGTAGAGATTACAGCCTTAGAAACCCTATAGGGCAGTTCTGCTCTGTCCTGTGGGGTCACTATGAGTCAGAATCGACGTGACAGCACACAACAACAATAGATAAAAATATTATTAGCCTTGTACAACAATTGATAGATTTAAATAACAACCAGAATAGTTCATAAACATAAACTGTTCCTGTAATATTTTGCCTCCAAAATGCAATAACTCATTCCCTCAACTGCTATCAATAGGGCAGATGCTTCGATTTTGTTTTGTTGTTTTTGAGGGTTTTTTTGCCAAGTTGTAGTTCTGTAGTGCTTGTTTGTGTTTAGACGTGTGCATTATGCAACTCATTTTAGTATGCTACATCTATGTTGCTTATTTTTTGTTCTTTTAATAAAATGTGTAAATTTCTTTGTTATGTCTTTTTTTATGAATCCATATTCACACATCAGGAGTTTACTTGAGATCTATTCATGTTCTCGTATGTTAACCCTAATCTTTGGAAATGAAAATTTAAAATTGTGATTAGGGTCGATTTTATATATCATACACAGAACACATTTCTTTCCAAATATATCTTCAGTATTTTGAATTATATTGATAATGTGTCCATTTTATTGGATGTATTATTCCTATAAGATTGACGTTACTAACACAAGAAAAACACTTGTATTTTAGTAAAAAGAAACTTAAAATTTGGGGATAATACTCACTGGTTTCTGTTGTGCCTCCGAAGTTCTAAAGCATATTCTAAGATACATTACTAGAAGTTTATCTTTTCCAGTCATTCATTTCTGTCTTATATCTTCAGTGGAACATATGAAATCAGTGTTGTTCACTGCAGTCTTTTCAAGATGGGCATCAGTGGTTTCACAACAATGAGATGTATGCCTTTTTCCAAGAAAACATTTTCACTCACTTAAAATTGGTTATCTCCAGCAAATGTCACAGGAGTGAAAGGATAATCATTTTTATTCTTTAAGAAAGCAAAACGTAACTTGGTAATCCTTGGTTCTGTCAGATTTCTAAATACTTCAGAAACACTAATCTGCAACTTCTCCACATTGACCACCCATTCTGTAGCCAGGCTGACAGAACTGAAGTGAAAAGTTTGGATCAGAGGTTGTGGCAGAGTGAAGTATTATTCATGTGTCTCTAATAGTGAAAAGGGCCAGGGAAGGAGGTGGGTCTTTGTCTAGTATCAGCTGAATCATACAGAGCCACTAGCTCCCTCACCCTCTTTGCCCTGCTTTACTATAAGTGTGGTTCCCACTATGGCATTTCTTGATACACCAACTTTAAGACCTTTGATGTGTTGTATATGTTTATGTGAGTCTGTGATAATCTCAGCACTAAAACCACTTCAGTATATAGACATTTACAGGAGGCCTTTGGCATCTTCAGAATTCAGTTTATGTATTTCTCTTTGAAGCTGCTGAATGATAAGAATTCAGGGCAGGCATCCATGACCATCATCAAAATGGAGCCTTGGAGCTTCTATTGGCCAGAAAAAAGTTGACCCATAGGCAAAACTGTATGTAGACCAAATTTGTCTTGGGTACCTTTCAGCCTGTTTTCTTTTTCAGCATCCTTCCAAGCCCCTCCTTTTCTCATCCCTTGTGGTGGCCTCTGGCCTTCTAGAAGTCCTGTGGCAGTATCTTATCAGACATGCTTCTTCATGTAGATCTGGATTTTCTCCTTTAGAACTTTCCTGTTGGGCATCTCAGGCTAGAGAGAGCAGCCTTAGCTAAGAACTAAGGGACAAATCATACTAAGGAGTTCAAGACTGGCAGTACTTAATGTGCTACCCCTCCTGGGAATGTCTATTTAAAAAGACAAGACTCTCCAATGGTTGAATAGCAGACGACCACACACGTTACTGTATGCTGTTGAGTCAACTTCGACTCCTAGCAACCCTATAGGACAGAGTAGAACTTCCCCCTAGGGATCCCTAGGCTGTAATCTTTACAGAAGCAGATCACCTGGTCTTTTCTCCCAAGGAGTCACTTGTAGGTTTGAACTGCCAACCTTTTGGTTAGCAGCCAAGCACTTAACCATTGTGCCACCAGGGCTCCTCACACATTGATGAGGGTGATATAACTTACTGACATAATCTTGTAGACATTGGATCATAGCATTCAGACAATGATCAAATTCCTATGGATAAGAGTGGCCCAGTCATTCACCACCTGAAGAAGACCAAAATAAAAAGAACAGAAAAGAGGAATCTTGTGATTTTGTAATTGTTAGGAAAGTTCCGATATAGTAATGAGCCTAAAATAATGACTAGGTAGTGAACATTCCAAAATTCCATGGACCATAATCCACTCACATGGTCAGTCTTATAAAAAATGGCATCTATAGAGAGCCCTGGTTGCACAGTGGTTAAGCGCTCAGCTGCTAACCAAAAGGTTCGAACCCACCCAGTGGCTGCACAGGAGAAAGACCTGGCAATCTGCTCCCGTAAAGATTACAGCCTAGAAAACCCTATGGGGGCAGCTCTACTCTGTCACATGGGGTTGCTATGAGTTGAAAATCTACTCAGGGGCATCCAACAACAACACAGAGAACAGGACACAGTGACTAGCCTGATACATGAATACATTTCTGGAGTAGACTAGTGCCTGTACCTTCTAATGTCCAACAGATGGCCACATAGATTGTAGTTTTGACATTACTATAAATGCCCATTTAACTAAGCCCTCCCAGTTTTTTTCCTTTCAGTGCCTGAACTTACACTTCTCCCTTAGGCCAAAGGACAGTGGGAGTTTGGGGAGTAAAAGCCAAGAACTCCAATCAGAGTACCTTGGATAGAAAGGGCATCCACCAGGTCATAAAGATTAGGTTTGTTAGAGGAACAAGAGGCATGATTACTGTCCTTACAGGCAAAAGCACTGCACTCTGAAGTGCATGCAGAAATCGGTATCAGAAGGGAGTTCCAGTCAGGGTAGCCCAGCATTTTAGTGTTGTACATGGAAACAGAGTGCAGTGCCAAGGCAGGCAGGGCTCCAACTACAGTGTACAACAGATGCAAAAAAATCATAGGTTTTCCTCATGAGAGAGAGGGAGGTGTCTCCCCATAAGTGATGCAGTGCACTGAATGCATATACAGATGCAGAGAGGGAGAATGCTGAAAAATCATAGAGTAACAGTAACAACAGCACCTGTTAAAGCAGATAGCCTGTTCATTAAAAACTGGACTTGAGGAAATGCAGAAGGAATCTGAGGAGTCTCTGCAGTAAGCATACTTCTAGAGACCTTATGGCAACAGAAGATGATGATCAACCCATTGAGGATCAGTATAGGTCTCAAGAAGAGGATGGGGAAGAATGGGATCAGGATTGAGACTTTGCATTGAGCCTTTATGACCTGAAGCATTGAACAATTATTTGTTGGGAAAATTGGCAGTTAAGAGAGAATCATATCTGTGTTAACTGTCTATATATATTGTAAGTGGTTATTGGTGTGCCTTTGTTAACTATTTAATAAATGTGTGTAGTTCATTCAATGTGTTTTGGTTTGCTTCTTCTCAATTTCTAGTTACAAAATCCCAAGTTAAAGAAATCCATTTATGGGTTGTTATACGGAACACACATGAACCCAGGCAATCAGTGGTCACAGTTTGGGGCTCTAGGTAGGGGGCTGCCCATAAACTAGGCATTTGTGGTAACAGTCACACCCAATTTTCACAGTTGGTGTCCAGGATCTCACTGATGTCAAATACACCAAGCAAGCGTTTACTGTTTACTGAACACCAGCCAATGGTGCTAAAAAGCAACTCTAATAAGCAAGTCTTTTCTCATGAGGAGTTGGTCTAGAGATAGTCTAGATCCTGAAGATGCTTGGGGCTGCAGGGGTCATTGGGATGAAATTTTGGGGCTATAAGATCACCCAGACCACCCGGGAAAAATGGCCAAGGAGTGTCAGACATGCAAGTGTCCTCTCCACATCCTGGAGAGAGATGTCCCTATGGTAAAAGACACAGCTCCAGAAACTGGGGGCGGGGGGGGGGGCAGTGGTTGGAAAAGCCAGTCCAAGAATAACTTGAGTCATAACAATCTTTACAAAAAAACCTTAAATATTATTTTTATTATTGTATACACATCCAGTGCTGTCACTCAACCCTTCTCCCTTCCAATCCTCCACACTACTACTAAAGTCATTTTTCTAAAGTCAAAAACTGATTATGTCACTTCCCTGACTAAAAATCTTCCATAGCCTCTCAGTGACTGCTGGATAGGCTTGCCCTCTAGCATCACCTTTGCCCTCTCTCTTCTGTAACCTGTATCCTTCAGACAAACCAAACTACTCACTGTTTTCCAGATACACATCATACTTTCTCATATCTCTATGCCTGTGCACATTTTTCTCACCACTTGGACCACCTTCCCCTCTTCTCCCTACTCTTCCCTTGCAAACTCATCTTTCAAAGTATATGTAAACTATCAACTCTTCCTACAAGTCTTCTCTGGCCTTACCAGATACCACTCAGCTAATATTTATTTAGTGCTTACCAGGCGATCTTAAAGCTCAGTACCTACCTCCCCTACAGTGCTTACAACATTGTCTATATGCCACCTCCATCAAACTGGGCTTCTAAAGAAAGAAAACCAGGTCTAGTTCATCTTGCTATCCTTCATTATGCCTAAAACAATAGCCACACAGTAAAGCACAATAAAAGACTGTTGGAGAAATAGCCAACTAAGAAGTCAGGGTACTTTTATTGTAAAGAAGAGAAACTCATTCAAATAAAAGGGATTTATGTAATGATACAGGAAATTTTCACAAATTCCAATTGCAAGAAGAACAACTGGGCCCCATGGAACTGTAAAGTTATCAGGTAGTCTGTTTCTCATTTCCTATTCTTTTCCATTCCATTCCATTCTAGTCTCTCTCTGTGAGACAGCTTTCTCTACTTATCAGCACACGGGTGATTGATCAGGGGTGCCCAGAATGGTAACCTCATTCTAAGAGTCTACATCAGTGGTAGGCTGCACCAGAATCACCTGGAGGGCTTGTAAAAAACAGATCACTGAGCCCCACCCCCAGAGTTTCCGATTCAGTAGATGTGGGATGAGGTCCCAGGACTTGGCATTTTAACAAGATCCCAGAGAAGCTGATGCTGCCAATCTAGGGACTACACTTTGAAGACCATTAGCTTGTATAACTTTCAAACTTGGTTTCCTGCAAATGATTAACTTAGTCACTGGGCCCCAATGCCTGATTATCATGAAGGAGAATCCTGTTGCTTCAACTTGAGTCAGATGTTTATCCCTGTTACATTCATTTGTGGCCAAGAGGTTGAATCACATATACATGTGAAAGGTGGACTCTTTGAGGCTGTAAACTGGAAAACATTTTAAAGAAAGCGGACCAGAAGGTGGCTCTCTAGTACAATCACTACCATAGCTGCTTTTCAAGGCTTAAGAATTTCCACACTGCATCAGATCCTTGGTCCATGCAACTCAATTCTCCAACAAGCCAACAGAGCCTGTAACAGCATAATAGCCATCTATTGGGCATCTCCAGGAAGTTGTCTCAAAGTACATCAATCTTTATATCCAGTCCTAAGCTCATAATCTTCCCTCTCAAATATGCTGTTCCTCCACCTAGTTATCCAAGCCAAAAACCTGGGAATCACCTTTGACTCCTCCTCCCCCCGGGCCCTACATCTAATCTATTGTCAATTCTATCTCCCAATTATTTTCTCTATCTCTACTGCACCTTGTTAGTGGAACTTGATACCCTGCCTCCAGTGTTGTTTTCCTCCAACCCATCCTTCACATGACTTCCAGAATGATCTAAAAGAACTTCCAACCTTAGCTCTTGGGACAGCTGTGTTGGGCCTGGGGCAGCTAAGCCTGGACATGTTGTCTCCAGCAGCATGCAGCTGTAAGTCTACACACTCCAGAGTGTAATACAAAAATTATTACTTTATGTGTTCTGTGGTGGGACATGAAAAAAAATTGGGATGCACTGATCCAGAACACAAGTCTGACTATGTAACTCCCCTGCTTAAAACATTTCAGTGACTCCCCACGGCTCTCAAGATAAAAGCCCAAATATGCTTAACCATGGCCTATAACGTCCTGCATGGTTTATTTATTCCCTTTCTACCTCTCCAGTCTCATCTCTTGCCACTCCCTGCCTTGGACTTTTTACTTCAACAGCAGGTAAATGCTTGTAGATTCCAGCACACACCCTGCTGTTTCATGCCTGTAAGCCATTGCTGGTGGTTTCCTTTCTGCCTGGAATGTCCATACTCCCTTTCTGCCTGGCTAGCATCCTTTGTGTCTCTATTTAAGCATCATACCAGTTGCCATCAAGTCAATTCTGACTCATGGTGATCCTACGTGTGTCAGAGTACAGCTGCGCTCCATAGCGTTTTCAATAGCTGATTTTTCCAGAAGTAGATCACCAGGCCTTTCTTCTGAAGCACCTCTGGTGGACTCAAACCTCCAACCTTTCACTTACGCTCGTTAACGATTACACCACCCTGGGATCCTTCAGTGCCATATACCCCAGGAAAAACCTATGACTATTCCCAACTCCCATTAGTGTACTCCTCTTTGAAACTCACATAATACTGTGAGCATACTATGGTCATTGGACTTACCACACAGTGTTTGAATGTTTTCTGCTGCTTCTACTAGCCTGTGAGTTTATGAGGACAAGGTCTGTGTCTTACCTTATTCCCAAACAGTGTCACATTCACAGGTACAGGCGTTAGGATTTCAACATATTTTTTAAGGGCACACAATTCAACCCATAACAGTATCCAGTGATTATACACATCATTCTGTGCTTTAATGGAAAAGATAAGACCACTCAAGAGTCTCATCTGATTATAGCTTTCAGATTGAAGCTAGACTCTCTAGGTGTTACACAGTCCTCTCCATAAAAATCTGGTCTTCTGGAGTTCCGGCAAAATGGCGCTGTAGGCAGAAGCACCACGCCATCCCTCCACAGCAAAGATCCGAGAAACTAAGCCAAACAGAGAATACAACAATCCTGAAACCCTAAAACATCAAATGAAGAGATAAAGAACTCAGCCAAGCACCAAATGGAGTGAGAAAACTGACCGAGAACGGAGAGCGAGGAGAGATTCATGCAGAGGTCCCCTACCAGCTAACGCAGCGTGGATCCACCATCTTGGACTCCTTTCGGAGACCAGCAAATGGGGGTATGAGAAAGCAGCCTCATGGAGCGTCCAGCGGGAGACAAAACAACCACTCCACACATAACAATCTCCCTGCTGCATCCTTCCTACCTGCACCGTGTGCTTGACATCACACCACCAAGTAGTGCAGGCACTGCCTACTGGAACCTGCCCTGCACTGATTACCGACCCGCCCTGGTGGCTGTAGTAAGTGCCATAAACAACCCATCCCAGTAACTCCTCTTTAGCTACACCTGCCCTGCTGTACCATATCGAATGACTGACCCTGCCAGTTGGAGAAGGAGGCGAAAAGTATTGAGCGCACAGATGAGCAAACAACAAAGAACACACAGTCTGCCTGCTCAGACATAGTCAAATTTTTTTTTTAAAAAAACAGTGACAAAACAAACAAATCTACAATCAATAAACGAGAAAAATAACCACTGAATGCCCCAAAAACAGCAGACAATATCAAAACATTTACAAAAACAGGACAGGATGGTTCCAGTAGGCTTCCAAAATAAAACACCAGATGACTCTCCTGTGAAATAAAATGTACTAGAACTACCTGATAGGGAATTCAAATCTCTAATACTCAGAATTCTCCAAGAACTGAGGCAAAAAGCTGACAAACATGAGGAAAAAAATAGACAAATTCATGGAAAACGCAGACAAAAACATTGGAAGAATTCAGGGAGATGATGCAGGAACAAAATGCCAAAATAAATTCACAACTAGAAACTATACAAAGACAACAATTAGAAATCCAAAAGATGAACAACAAAATTTCAGAAATGGATGATGTCATAGAAGGGCTGAGAAGCAGATTTGAAACCGTGGAAGACAGGATCAGTGGAACTGAAGACAAACACTTGGATACAACTCTGTTTCAGGAAAACTCAGAAAAAAGAACAAAGAAAAATGAAGAGACCCTGAGAGTTATGTGGGACACAATTAAAAGCAAAATTTACGAGTGATTGGAATTCCAGAACAGGGGGAGAAAACAGAAAGCACAGAGAGGATCATTGAGGAACTGCTGGCAGAAAACATCCCCAATATCATGAAAGATGACAAGCTGGCCATCCAAGAAGCTCAATGAACCCCATATAGAAGAGACCCCCAAAAGAAAATCACCAAGGCATGTCATATTCACACTCGCAAAAACCAAAGACAAACAAAGAATCCTGAGAGCAGCTTGTGAAAAACAAGAAGTCACATACACAGGAGAAGCAATAAGACTAAACTCATTATTTGGCACAAAGCATGCAGGCAAGAAGGCAATGGGGTGACATATATAAAATCTTGAAAGAAAAAAATTGTCAGCCAAGAATAATATATCCTGCAAAACTCTCATTCAAATTTGATGGTGAAATTAGGTCATTTCCAGATAAACAGAAAGTAAGTGAATATGTAAAAGTCAAACCAAACTTACAAAAATTATTAAAGGGAGTTATTCGATCTGAGGACAAACAGCTTCAGCTCACAGGCAGAACCTAGGACGCAGGATCGTATGAGCCAGATACCAATCTAGGAAATGAACTCTCGAGGACTATCCAAAACCAAAAGAAATACAACAGGGAATCAGAGCAGGTAATCAATAAATGACAACAACATCAAAACAATAAAAGAGGGAATAAATGGCATAGGTATAGAACCTTCTAATGGAGAGGAAGGCAAGGCGATACCAAGTAATGGTAGACTGCTTCAAACTTAGAAAGCTAAGGGTAAAATTTATGGTAAACACAAAGAAAGTTAACAAACCAACTCATAAAAATAAAGATGAAAAACATAAAGTCTCGGCAAAAACAAAACCTACAAAAACAAAAGAAATGAAAAAAAAATTCACAAAGAAAAGTGACTCAGCACAAGAGAGTAAGAAGAACAAAGAAAACTTTAGCACCACAAAAAAAAGCACTACAAAATGACAGCAACAAACTCACATCTATCAATAATTACACTGAATGTAAATGGACTCAATGCACCATAAAGAGACGGAGAGTGACAGAATGGATAAGAAAACAGGATCCATCAATATGCTGTCTACAAGAGACACACCTTAGAAACAAAGATGTGAATTTATTAAAAGTCAAAGGTTGGAAAACAATATATTGAGCTAACAAATACCAAAAAAGAGCAGGAGTGGCAATACTAATCTCAGATAAAATAGACTTTAAAACAAAATCCACCATAAAAGGCAAAGAAGGACACTATATAATGATTAAGGGGACGAGCCATCATGAAGACATAACCATAAAAAACATCTACACACCCAATGACAGGGCTCCAAAATACATAAAACAAACTCTGACAACACTGAAAAGAGAAATTGACAGTTCCACAATAATAGTTGGAGACTTCAACACACCACTCTCAGTAAAGGACAGAAAAACTAAGAAGAAACTCAGCAAAGATACAGAAGACCTAAAGGGCACAATCCACCAACTTGACCTCATAGACATATATAGAACACTCCATCCAACCACTGCAAGGTACACATTCTTTTCCAATGCACGTGGAACATTCTCCAGAATAGACCACATCTTAGGCCACAGAGCAATCCTCAACAAGATCCAAAACGTTGAGATAATTCAAAGTATCTTCTCTGACCACAATACCATCAAGGTAGAAATTAACAATAGAAAGAGCAAGGAAAAAAATCGACTACATGGAAACTGAATAATACCCTGCCTACACATCACTGAGTAATAGAAGAAATCAGAGATGTAATCAAAAAATTCCTAGAATCAAATGAGAATGAAAACACATCATACCAAAACCTTTGGGACACAGCAAAGGCAGTCCTCAGAGGACAATTTATAGCAATAGATGCACATATCAAAAAAGAAGAAAGGGACAAAATCAAAACATTAACTACAGAACTCAAACAAATAGAAAGAGAACAGAAAAAAAAAAAAGCCCACAACCACCAGAAGAAAGGAAATAGTAAAGATCAGAGCAGAAATAAATGAAATAGAGAACAGAAAAACAATAGAAAGAATCAACAAAACCAAAAGTTGGTTCTTTGAAAGAATCAACAAAATCAACAAACCACTGGCCAGACTGACAAAAGAAAAACAGGAGAGGACACAAATAACCCAAATAAGAAATGAAATGGGGGACATTACAACAGACCCAACGGAAATAAAAAGGATCATAACAGAATATTATGAAAAACTGTACTCCAACAAATTTGGAAACCTAGAGGAAATGGATAAATTTCTAGAAACACACAGCCTACCCAAACTACAACAAAGTGATGTTGAAAATCTGAACAGACCCATAACAAGAGAAGAGATTGAAAAGGTAATAAAAAAACCCTCCCAACCAAAAAAAGCCCTGGCCCAGATGGCTTCACTGGAGAATTCTACAAAACATTTACAGAAGAGCTTGTACCAGTACTACTCAAGCTATTTCAGAGCATAGAAGAGGAAGCAACACTTCCAAATTCATTCTATGAAGCCAGCATAATGCTGATACCAAAACCAGGCAAAGACGTCCAAAACAAAAAGAAAATTACAGACCAATATCTCTCATGGATATAGATGCAAAAATTCTGAACAAACTTCGCCAATAGAATTCAGCATCATATCAAAAAAAATAATACAGCAGGACCAAGTAGGATTCATACCAGGTATGCAAGGATGGTTCAACATTAGAAAATGGATCAACGTAATCCACCATATAAATAAAAGGAAAGAAAACAATCACATGATCATCTCAATTGATGCAGAAAAGGCATTTGACAAAGTCCAACACCCATTCCTGATAAAAGCTCTCAATAAAATAGGTATAGAAGGGAAATTTCTCAACATAATAAAGGACGTCTATGCAAAACCAACGGCCAACATCATTCTTAATGGAGAGAGGCTGAAAACATTCCCCTTGAAGACAGGAACAAGACAAGGATGCCCTTTATCACCACTCCTATTTAACATTGTGCTGGAAGTTCTAGCTAGAGCAATAAGGCAAGAGAAAGAAATAAAGGGCATCCAAATTGGTAATGAAGAAGTTAAACTGTCCCTGTTTGCAGATGATATGATACTAGACATAGAAAACCCTAAAGACTCCACGAGAAATCTACTGGAACTAATAGAAAGATTCAGCAGAGTAGCAAGATACAAGATAAACATTCAAAAATCAGTTGGATTCCTATACACCAATAAGGAGAATGATGAAAACAAAATCAGGAAAACAATACCATTTTCAATAACCCCTAAAAAGATAAAATACTTAGGAATAAATCTGACCAGGGATGTAAAAGACCTATACAAAGACAACTACCAAACACTACTGCATGAATCCCAAAGGGATCTACAAAAATGGAAAAACATACCATGCTCATGGATAGGCAGACTCAACATTGTGAAAATGACAATTCTACCCTGACTAATTTACAAATACAACGCAATCCTGATCCAAATACCAACAACATTCTTCAAAGAGATGGAAAAACTAATCATTGACTTTACATGGAAAGGGAAGAAGGTCCGAATAAGTAAAGCACTACTGAAGAAGAAGAATAAAGTTGGAGGACTCACACTACCTGACTTCAGAACCTACTATACAGCTACAGTAGTCAAAACAGCCTGGTACCGGTACAACGACAGATACATTAACCAATGGAACAGAATTGAGAACCCAGATGTAAATCCATCCACGTACGGTCACCTGATCTTCGACAAGGGCCCAAAGTCCATCATATGGGGAAAAGACAGTCTTTTTAACAAATGGTGCTAGCAAAACTGGATATCAATCTGCAAATAAATGAAACAGGACCCATACCTCACACCGTATACAAAAACTACTTCAAAATGGATCAAAGAACTGAATATAAAGCCTAAAACTATAAAGTTCATAGAAGAAAAAATAGGACCAACACTACAGGCCTTAACACAAGGCATTAACAGGATACAAACCATAACCATCAACGCACAAAACCCAACAGATAAGGTAGATAACTGGGATCTTCTAAAAATCAAACACCTATGCTCTTCAAAATACTTCATCAAAAGAGTAAAAAGAGAACCTACAGACTGGGAAAAAATTTTTGGACAGTACAAGTCAGACAAAGGTCTAATCTCCATAATCTACAAGAAAATCCAACACCTCTACAACAGAAAGACAAATAATCCTATTAAAAAATGGGCAAAGTAAATTAACAGACACTTCACCAAAGAAGACATTCAAATAGCCAACAGACACCTGAGGAAATGCTCTCAATCACTAGGCATTAAAGAAATGCAAATTAGAACCACAATGAGATACCATCTCACCCTGGCATTACTGGCACGAATCATAAACACTGGAAATAACAAATGTTGGAGGGGCTGCAGGGAGATGGGAACTCTTATGCACTGCTGGTGGGAATGCAAAATGATACAACCATTTTGGAAAATGATATGGCGCTTCCTCAGAAAGCTAGAAATAGACATACCATTTGATCCAGCAATCCCACTCCTAGAAATATATCCTAGAGAAATAAGAGTCATCACTCGAATAGACATATGCACACCTATGTTCATGGCAGCATTGTTCACAATAGCAAAATGATGGAACCAACCTAGATGCCCATCAACAGATGAATGGATAAACAAACTATGGTACATACACACAATGGAGTACTATGCAACGAGAAAGAACAACAATGAATATGTGAAGCATCTCATAACATGGATGAAACTGGAGGACATTATACTGAGTGAAATAAGTCAATCACAAAAGGACAAATATTGTATGAGACCTCTATTGTACAAACCCATGAAAAAGTTCACACACAAAATGTAACAATCTTTGTTGGTTACCAGGTATGGGAGGGGTGGGGGGGAATACTAAATAGGCAATAGATAAGTGGTATCTTGGGTGAAGGGTGAGACAGTACACAATACAGGGGAAACTAGCCCAAGTTGTACAAGGAAAGGTCATCGAAGCCCCATGGACACATCTATATATTATTTTTTAGCATTTCTCATCTATTTATCACTTTGGGTTTCAGTATTTGTGAACCAGGTTTATTGAAAACTTTACTTGAATCAACCCCATGGAAGCCCTGTGGCAAGCCTTCCAAAATCCATTTCTCAGGGGCCTCCAACAGGATAGAAGGGAAATGGAGTTTTCATTATTCCTAGCTTTATGACTCCTTAGTTCTTTTTGACCCCCTTTTTTCTGAGAAAAATTTAAAGTAGAAAGAAATATTTTATAAGCCCTTAAGAATTTGAAAGTAGTGGAGTCTTTCAAAATAAAAGGCTATTCCAAAAAAAATTGTTTTTGGATATTGAAGCTGAAACAACATTGAGGATGGGGAAAGAAATGGGGAGCAAAGGTATTGTTTCATGGGTTTTACTCTTGGGAGAAAACAGTAAAAGGGGCTCAATTTGCAATGACCCTCTTTTTTTCAATTTTCTGAAGGAGTCTTAGTGTTAAGTCTGATGAGTGAATACTTGTCAGCCAGTACTGTACATTTATGCAAATAATCTGCACCTTCTACTTTTGTCAGTCGTGCCCTCCCCCTGTGAGTTATTTTCATAAGCACCACTATGCCAGTTTTCTTTTTTTACATGTTGCACACTTACAAAAATTCCTCATGGGGGGAGGGTGCAAACAAACGTAGAAGGTGTGTGTTATTTGCGTAAAAACATGGTATATATACAGAATTGAAGGCAATAAGGTTTTTAGGTGCTTAGGGACCACAGCCAAGCCAATATACCTACACACCATGAATGTACCTACCTGTGAGGCTATGAGCGAATACCAAACAGGGCCCGCCAATTTGTTTTCCACCAGCTGTCACCCTGATCTTATCTCCTCTTGATACCAACTGTCAACCCTCATGTTGCCAACTAGCCTTCTGGACATTTCCATTGATACATGACTTGATTTTCTTGTTTGATGTTTCTTGTGCTACTTCAGATAGGCTACTCCAACTCTAGCTTGGGTCCCCCAGAAACCAACTCTCAAAACTAGGCACTCAAAAGTTACCTCCATATGGCTGATCTCTGCTCTCCTTCAGGTGTACAGGGAGGAGAATGCAGTAGGGTTCAGACACCCAGCTGCTCAGGAGTCATAGGAACTGAGCCTAGTAAGTAAATGTAGCAAGCATGAAAATTGTTGGCCCAAAGGATCCAACCAAAAGGATCATTGAGTACAGTGAAAAAATAATTAAGAGTGGGTAAGAGTACATCACCCACTTGCTCCTGCTACAGCCCAGGGCTTCTTCATCCATCCATCAGTACAAACTGTAGTCTGGGTCATTTGGTCTTGGTAAGTGAAGAGGAGTCAGGCCACTGTTCATCCTAATGTGTCCACAGGGTGCTGGTGTAGAATGCAGAAAAGTAAACCTTCTTGACCTTTCCTGTCTTCTTTGTCATCAATCATCCTATCAAAGGACCTGGGTTTCACCATGCTGGAAACAAAAAGGCCACTTTTTCAGAGAAGGGCTTTTGAGTGTTTACAGGCAATCTGTTGTTATATGTGGTGAGTTTTAAGGATAGAAAATTTGCAGTCATGTTGATGGCAATAATTTTAATTTACTTTTTTCCTCCCTTGGCTTTCAAACATGAACCAAATATACCTTCTGAGTAGGATAAAATTGTAATAATGCTTTTGAGAGCAAATTTTACTTCTATGGCAACTGTAAAAACACATTGATGATTGATTTTTTTAATGTAGTGGTATCATAGGGATTGAATTTTAGTGCTATAACTAAAACACAGGAAAACAAATTTAATAAAAATGTAACTGTCAGCAGTTTTGTATGTCATGATATAGGGTCTAGTGAATAGGACAGATCAAAGATTTCTGACTTTAAATGATAGTGGAACACAAAGATTAAGCGATAACACTTCAAATGTCTGGGGGCTTGGGAAGGGGCAAAAACACAATGGATAATCTCTTATTTGTACAGTCAACAAGAAGGAACACATCAAAGACACGCCCTGGTAAGCAAGGGGAACAGGATTAGGATAAGAGAAATCCTGTGTGTCCAAGGATACTCCCCTAGTACTGAAAGATCACAGACTGATACCCTTCTGTAGATATGGGTTGGCAGGTGGAGGTAGGGATTACAGGGAGGAAAATTCTTAATGTAATGTTGTTGTTAGTTGCTGTTGAGTCAATTCCAACTCATGGTGACCCCTTAGGAGCAGAGTAGAACTGCTCATAAGGTTTTCAAGGCTGTGACCTTTTGGAAGCAGATCGCCAGGCCTGTCTTCCAAGGTGCCACTGAGTGGGTTCAAACCACCAACCTTTCAGTTAGTAGTTGAGCACTTAACCATCTGCGCCACCGAGGCACTCTCTTAATATAATAGGTGGGTCAAATAGCATTACCAAAAAGTGGCAAAATAGTATCTGATTAAACCTCCACCAGTTAAATTTCAGAAATATTCAACTTAACAATAGCAACTTAACAACAATTTATGGAATTCTGCATATGGGCCAAGCCTAGTTTCAGATGGTCTGTTTACCTACATTATCTCTCATTCTCATACAGTCTTGTGAGGTATTTTCAACCCTATTTTAATATGTGTGATTGTTACTTTTCTGTACCAACTTGGCTAGGCTATGGCGCCCAGTTGTTTGGTCATGTAGTGCTCTAGACTCTTATGAAGTAGTTATATGTGATCAGTTGGCCTTAAGTAAAACAGATTACCCTTCATAATTTGGATGGACCTCATCCAACCAGCTGAAGGTCTTAAGAGCAAAAAGGAAGTTTTTCCTAGAGTGTGTTCTGCCTCCAGACAATAGATAGACAAAATGTAGAATTCCCTCACTCTTCACTCTTCCTGTCCTATGAACTTTGGATTTTGGGACACAAGACTGCAGGAATCTCCAGCCTGTCACTTGACCTCTGACTTGCCAGCCTCCACAACTATCTATCATCTATCTATTCATCCAACTATCTATCTGTCTTACTGTTTCGGTTTCTCTAGAGAACTCTAAGATAACATGTATTCTAAATGTCACTTGGTGCCTCTATACCTGTTGATTACAGGTAAAATTGACTCCAAGCCTCAAAATCCACTACCTGTGGAAGTCCAAAGTTTAACCCACATTTTCAGTGACTCTTGTGGCTTCCTCTGTCCCCTGAGCTCCTGCTTCCTCTCACATTGTTCTCACAGCCTTAATCCTGATGTAAAATTCATCTTCTTGTTCAGTTTCCACGCGCACATGAAGTCTCACTCACACATTTAGGCCTCTTACACAAAATATTTGTGAGTATAGTAACTTCATTGAAAATCTAACTATCATAGGGATGGCACTACATTGTGCACCACATCTTACTGGGTCCTTTCATATCCTTCCTTCTCAGCTCATCCTTCACTTTCCTCTAGAGAGCCCTTGGGAATGCCAAATTCTTGTGCATTTTATTTTAACTTCCACTAGCTCTAACACCCACACTTGCTTAACCAGCTCCATCAAGGTGCTTAGCAGAGAAAAGAGTATTCCATTTCAAAAGACATTCCCTCCTTAGAAGAAAGCTGTGATTATAAATATCAAAACAAAAACTAAATTTGTGTAGATACAGATGAGGAAACCGAGATTCAGAGAGGTGATGTCACCCAAGACTAAACAGCTAGAAAGCGTCAGAGTCATGATTAGAAACAGGTCTGCTGAATCTAAAGCCTGTGCTCTTTCCACTATACAAGAGAAATCTCTCCTCTTGGCTTGCAGGGGGAGTAGAAGCCTAGACTGTTTTACTCACTACCTTCTCCATTTTTCCACCTGGCCATTGACTCTCAGGTTGATCCCTCAGCTATTCCTAATACATTTAGGTGCAGGGTGCAAACACAGTTTCCTCAAAGAACTCATGGATCAATTTGAAGCCCTGAGATTCAATCCACACCCACTGTTCTGTCATTCTCTAGAGCACTGGTTCTCAATTAGGATGATTTTGCCCCACAGGGGATATGTGGCCATAGCTGAACACATTTTTGGCCGTCACAACTGGGAGAGTGCTGTTGGCATCTAGTGGGTAGAGGACAAAACCAAACAAAAAACCAAACCTGTTGCCATTGAGTCGATTCCGACTCACGGCAACCCTGTAGGACAGAGTAGAACTGCCCCATAGGATTTCCAAGGAGCAGCTGGTGGATTCGAACTTCCTACCTTTTGGTTAGCAGCCGTATCACTTAACCGCTGCACCACCAAGGCTTCCTGCTAAATATCCTACAATGCACAAGCGAGTCCCCACATCAAAGAATTATCTGACCTCAAATGTCAAATGTCAATTGTGAGAAACCTTGCACTAGAGAGTCCACCCACTGCAGTGCAATATTTCTTTACTGTCTGTTTCACGTGGACTGTTTGTTTTAATTGCTGCTGCTGCTACCAACTGCCATTAAACCTTTCAGTGTCTGCTGCCACCATGAAAATTCCAAACAGCCATGCCGTCTGAGAATTGTTATTCCCAAGAATGCTGTCCTCTGGACTGACTCTAGCTGGCCCTCTTGGTGTTCCTCAAAATGGTGGCACTAGGTTATCCACATCTGTATGAGAAGTTTGCAGCCTTAGGTTTCTATTATTTTGTGATGCTCTAATGTAAACCCCATGCTTATGTTGGGCAAGGTTGAGTATAAAGTTTTCTGTCCTCCAACTTGGATACTATGCTCTGCTTTCCCAGAGAAATAAAATCCAGCTTCCAAAACTAACTTTCAGAATCATACTCCTTTCTTCTCCCTAGACATTTCTGTCTCAGTATTCCCAGCTGGATCTTTGGGTGCTGAGTGAAAGACTTAATCCTATGCATCTCTACCTCTCATCTCCTCTCCCCTTTTGGAGCCTTTATTATGTTAGCAAAAACTCTAAAAATGTTGGACCTCAACTAGGCCACTTGCCCATCCTTCCAGAGGTATGTATGCTACAGTGTGAGAAGCATTTCAGTTAAGAGGTCCAAAAGTGGCCCAAAGGAGAGATGAAGAAACTAAGGCTCAAAGGAAGGAAATGCCTTTCTCAGAGACACAGCTAATTTCTACAAATCAAAGCCAGAACCCTTGTCTATGTAATTTAAAGGCTACTAATTTTTCTACCACACCAGAGTATTTGTAGTAATGCCAAAATACTTATATATGTAGAATCATTCTCCAAACATCTTGAAGCACTGTCTACAATTTAAAAATACTTTCACGCCCAATATGAGACATGACCATAACTAATGATCTTGCAAGTTTTTTTTCTCCCTCCCTGAGTTAGACTCGGAGAGGTCAAAGACTTGCAGAGCTGAAAACAGAACTCAGGTCTCCTGAATCCCAGGACAGACATCATTCTAATACAGCACACTGATCAGAATGTTGGTTGCCTCTGAGGCACCAGCTGACAAGAATGCTACACACACAATTAAGTCATGCTGGAACCCAAGCAAAAGGTTCAGGTGATCACTTGGATAATTGGGACAGAAACACAGCATTTCAACTGAATCAGTGTGGATCATAACAAATTATGGATAACATTGCAAAGAATGGGAATCCCAGAACACTTAACTGTGCTCATAGAGAACCTGTACACAGACCAAGAGGCAGTTGTTGGAATAGAACAAGGGTATACTTCGATGGTTTAAAATCAGTCAAGGTGTGCATTACAGTTTTATCCTTTCACCATACTTAATCTGTATGCTGAGTGAATAATCCAAGAAGCTGGACTATATGAAGAAGAACGTGGCATCAGGACTGGAAGAAGACTCATTAACAACCTGCCATATGCAGATGACACAGTCTTGCTTGCTGACAGCAAAGAGGACTTGAAGCATTTTCTGATGAAGATCAAAGACCACAGCCTTCAGTATAGATTATACCTCAACATAAAGAAAACAAAAATCCTTACAACTAGACAAAATAAGCAACTTCATGCTAAATGGAGAAAAGATTGAGGTTGTCAAGGATTTCATTTTACTTGGATCTACAGTCAACGCCCATGGAAGCAGCAGTCAAGAAAAAAAGGGACATTGCATTGGGCAAATTGGCTGCAAAAGACCTCTTTACAATGTTAAAAAGCGAAGATGTCACTTTGAGGACTAAGGTGCACCTGACCCGAGCCATGGTGTTTTCAATCGCCTCATATGCATGCGAAAGATGGATGATGAATAAGGAAGACCGAAGAAGACTTTACGTCTTTAAATTGTGGTGTTGGCGAAGAATACTGAATATTCCACGGACTGCCAAAGAATGCACAAATCTTTCTCGGAAGAGGTACAATCAGAATGCTCCTTAGAAGCAAGCATGGTGAGACTATGTCTCACATACTTTGGATATGTTATCAGGAGGGATCAATCCCTGGAGAAGGACATCAGGCTTTGTAAAGTAGAGGGTTAGTGAAGGAGAGGAAGATCCTCAACAACATGGATTGACACAGTGGTTGCAACAATGCGCACAAGCATAGCAAGGATTGTGAGAATGGCGTAGGATTGGGCAGTGTTTCGTTATGTTGTACATAGGATAGCTATGAGTCACAACTGACTGGACGGCACCTAACAACAACAATGACAGCCAGAGTATCAGTTCTGTCCAAGTGATTAATTTTTACTTAAGACAGTGTGCCTGTTTCAGAGCTTCCTTGCAGACATGGTTCATAGATGTCTGTAGGGAAGCTCAAAACCAATGCAAAATTCTGTAGTAGCCAAGTGTGGATGCCATTTCTCAGCCATGTACAAGGGGTTTTTCTTTCTGAAATACTCAAAAAGAGCATACCTCTATGTCTCAGGGATCAGTGAGGCCCTAGTGGTATACCCTATGTAATAAGGCCCTAGTGGTATACCTTATATAATAGGAGTCAAAATCTCCAAATCACTTTCTGACCATAACCTCATCAAAGAAAAATAATTAAAAAATAAAATAATAATAATAATATATTCCAATATAATATCCCAAATATTTACTATTTACTATGTGCTGTGTATTGTGTTATGACTGGTGTGTGTACTGGGAGAAGGGGAGGCAATAAACAAGACACAGGCCCTGGGCTACAGGAGCTTACAGCCCAGTGGGGGCTGAGAGTAATGGTGTGGATCAAACTTACACAGACATTAATAATACAAAGCAGAAACTGCTAAGAGAACATGCTGCTCCTTTTATCTGAAACATTCTTGCTTCTCACCTCCCCTAGCTAGTATCACTCCTACTGTGAAATCTTTTGTATCTTAATTCCTTCAGTGGACTTGGTGTCCCTCTGCTGTTTTCACACAGTACAGTTGGCATCTTTCTGCCACAATCTTATCACCATCTATGGCTTGCCTCCCTCAATAAAATGTAAGTTTTTGAAGAAGAGGTACTTTGTACCCCCGTATTCTCAGAGTTTTCCCAATGCCTGGAAAACAGAAAGTGCTCATTATACAATTGTTTAATATTTTAATGAAGGAATGCATACATGTACTATAGAGAACAAAGAAAATACAGATTGCTTCTGACTAAGGAGTATTCAAAATGTAACACGGAGATAAATTTGTCTTCAAAAATGGATATAATTTGGACATGAGCAAAGGGACCAGAAAGAACCAGGTCATAAATGCACTTTAAAAATAGTATTTTGAAAAAAAAATAGTACTTTGAGAGGATTTCTGCTTCTGCCATGGTGAAGTAATTGGTACCACATTTGCCCTTCCACCATAAACATCTAGAAAACTGTGAAAAAAAAAAATATGTGAAACACTGTTTTCAGGCATTAGACAGCAGGCAACAAAGTCCTGTGATTTATAAGAGAACAGAAAAAACAAGGTGAGTCCTACTTTCTGCATGGAGGCACCTTCTTATCCACACTTCAAGGAGAGACAATTAAAGCAGAGCGTAGTAGACACTGAGTTCAGGCGGCAGAGGTTGGAGTTAAGGGAAGATGAGGTGGGGTGAATTTGTTGGGCAGAGCAGAGGAGAGCAGGGAGCTATGCAGGAAAAGACTTTAAGAAATCTGCATAAGGGTAGCCCTGAGTCTGTTGCTAAATACTAAGCCACACATACATATGGTGAAATTCTACCTGGCTAGACAGGAACACTACCAGGGTGCTGTAAGCTAAACAATTCATAGAGCTCACAGGAGAAGAAGAGACATTTGAGTTCTAACCAGGTAGAGGAGATAAAATTTAGTGAAGACTTGAGGCATTCATTAGAGACCCAAGGAGGATCACATCTTAGTTGCTGTTGTTAGGTGCCACTGAGTCGATTCCGACCCACAGAGACCTAAAGTACAATCGAGCGAAACACTGCCTGGGCCTGGGCCATCCTCACAATCCTTGCTATGTTTGCACGCATTGTTGCAACCACTGTGTCAATCCATGTTGTTGAGGATCTTCCTCTCCTTCACTAACCCTCTACTTTACAAAGCCTGATGTCCTTCTCCAGGGATTGATCCCTCCTGATAACATATCCAAAGTATGTGAGACATAGTCTCGCCGTGCTTGCTTCTAAGGAGCATTCTGATTGTACCTCTTCTGAGAAAGATTTGTTCATTCTTTTGGCAGTCCGTGGAATATTCAGTATTCTTCGCCAACACCACAATTTAAAGACGTAAATTCTTCTTCGGTCTTCCTTATTCATCATCCATCTTTCGCATGCATATGAGGCGATTGAAAACATCATGGCTTGGGTCAGGTGCACCTTAATCTTCAAGCTGACAATTTTGCTTTTCACCACTTCAAAGAGGTCTTTTGCAGCAGATTTGCCCAGTGCAATGAGTCTTTTGATTTCTTGCCTTCTGCTTCCTTGGGTGTTGACTGTGGATCCAAGGAAATGAAATCCTTGACAACTTCAATCTTTTCTCCGTTTATCATGATGTTGCTTATTGCTCCAATTGTGAGGATTTTTGTTTGTTTATGTTGAGGTGTAATCCATACTGAAGGCTGAATAGTCTTTGATCTTCATCAGAAAATGCTTCAAGTCCTCTTTGCTCTCAGCAAGCAAGGTTGTGTCATCTGCATATCGCAGGTTGTTAATGAATCTTCCTCCAATCCTGATGCTGCGTTCTCCTTCATATAGCACAGCTTCTCAGATTATTTGCTCAGCACACAGACTGAGTAAGTATGGTGAAAAGATACAACCCTGACACACACCTTTCCTGACATTAAACCAAGCAGTATCCCCTTGTTCTGTTTGAACGACTGCCTCTTGGTCTATGTACAGGTTCTGTATGAGCACAGTTAAGTGTTCTGGAATCCCTATTCTTCACAATGTTATCCATAATTTGTTATGATCCACACAGTCAAATGCCTTTGCATAGTCAATAAAACAGAGGTAAACATCTTTCTCGTATTCTGTGCTTTCAGCCAGGATCCATCTGACATCAGCAATGATATCCCTGGTTCCATGTCCTCTTCTGAATCTGGCTTGAATTTCTGGCAGTTCCTTGTCGATGTACTGCTGCAGCCGCTTTTGAATGATCTTCAGCAAAATTTTACTTGTGTGTGATATTAATAATATAGTTCGATAATTTCTGCATTCAGTTGGATCACCTTTCTTAGGAATAGGCATAAGTATGGATCTCTTCCAGTCGGTTGTCCAGGTAGCCATCTTCCAAATTTCTTGGCATAGATGAGTGAGCACTTCCAGCGCTGCATCCATTTGTTGAAACATCTCAATTGATATTCTGTCAATTACTGGAGCCTTGTTTTTCATCAATGCCTTCAGTGCAGCTTGGACTTCTTCCTTCAGTACCATCGGTTCTTGATCATATGTTACCTCCTGAAATGGTTGAACATCCACCAGATCTTTTTGGTATAGTGACTCTGTATATTCCTTCCATTAGATGGAAGGAAGAACTACTGCATTTGTATGCAAATAATTCACGCCCTCTATGTTTGTTTGCTGGCTGCGCTCTCCCCTAGCAGTACACCCTCACAAGCACTGTCATAGTAATCCTTTTCCACATATTGCTGTAAAAAAATTAGCATAGTGAATTTACGAAAATACCTCCTGGAGGTGGAGTATGGCTGGCAAACACAGAAGGCCTGCATTATTTATTTAAAAATATGGTAGACTGGTAAATGTGTGGATAAATATGTATTTTTAATTGTTTTCTCATTTTAATTTCTTTAAAAGATAATTGTAAAGTAAAAATAATAACAATGTACTGTGTAGTTTATAATTATGTAGATGTAAAATCTATTTCAATAATAGTGCAAAGGGCGAGAGAGGGAAAATGAAAGTATAGTGTTGTAAGGTTCTTATAATAAAACATTATTTGAAAGGAGAATGTTAAGTTAAAGATGCATATTGTAAACCTTAGAGCAACCTCTAAATTGAAAAAATGAAGTATATCTAACAAGCACATATGGAACTTAACTGGAATCCTAAGAGTCATCACTCTTGTATAGTTTCAGTGGATCCTTTCATCCAATGACTCTTTACAGGCTAGAATCTTTCAGAGACTTCAGCATGGAGTAGCCATAAGAACTTTCTTCTTGCTAATAGTATCTCTTTAATAGCAAGTCTGTGATGCAGTGTTATACTAAGAGCTCCGTCTCCACTAGGAATGAGGAGAAGAAATAAGATTAAATGTATAAATAATTCTTCTATTTATTTTTCCAGCTTGGATCTCTCTGAATTTTTAGACTCATGTGTCCAATATCTCTACTTGTCCCTCCAACTTAACATGTCCCAAACCCAACTCTTCTTTTTTTTGTAATATTTGATTGTTGTTTTAGGTGAAAATTTACAGAGCAAATTCATTTCTCATTCAGCAAATTGCAAATTGGTTGCAACTTCCACAGTGTCAGCACTCTCCCTGTTTCCTTTCCTCTGATTTTCCTACCCCTTCCTGCCTTCTTATCTTTACCTTTGAGTAAATGTTGCCCTTTTGATTTTGTATAATTGTTTGCTCTATGGAGCACGTACTTTTCAGGAGTTGTTTATTTTGGAGCCCTGGTGGCGAGATGGTTAAAGCACTTGGCTGCTAACCAAAAGGCAGGTGGTTCAAAACCACCATCTGCTCCTTAGGAGAAAGATGTGGCAGTCTGCTTCTGTAAAGATTCACAGCCTTGGAAACTCTATGGGGCAGTTCTACGCTGTCCTATAGGGTCACTAGTCTACTTTTTGTCACTATAGATTTGCCTTTTTTTGGATATTTCACATAAAAGGAATCATACAATATTTGTCTTTTTGTTTATTTTATAGGCCTGTCTATTGCTTGGCTGGAAGGTGGTTTCCAGGAATGGCTGTAGTTCCAAGTCGGGGGGAGGGGGGCAGATCTTTGGTCCATAGTCTCAAGCATTCCTCCAGTCTTTGTCAGGCCAGTAGGTCTGGTCTTTTTTATGAATTTGATTTTTTGTTCTACATTTTTCTCCCACTCTGTCCGGGATAGCAGTTAGAGCTGTTGGTAGTGGTAGCCAAGCACCATCTAGTTCTTCTGATCTCAGAGTTGTGTAGGCTGTGGTGCAAGTGGTCCATTAGTCCTTTGGACTAATTGCTCCCTTGAGTCTTTGGTTTTCTTTACTCTCCTTTACTCCAGATGGTAAAAGGCCATTAGTTATATCTTAGGTGGCTGCTGGCAAGCTTTAAAGACCCCAGAAGCTACTTACCAAAGTAGGATGTAGAACATTGGTTTTTATGCATTATGTTATGTCAATTGACGTAGATGTCCTCCGAGTGTATGGTCCTTAGCCTTCAAGTCTAGTATTTCCATCCCAAGAGGTGTTTGGTTGTGCATAAGAAGTTTCCATGACTGTATCCCTTGTGTGTTCTATTGTCTAAATTAGTATATTTACAACATCTACAAATATGTATGTAAAGATATATCATGGATTGAATTGTGTCCCCAAAAAATATGTGTATCAATTTGGCTAGGCCATGATTCCCAGTATTGTGCGATTGTCTACCATTTTTGTCATCTGATGTTATTTTCCTATATGTTGTAAATCCTACCTCTATGATGTTAATGAGGTGGGATAGGTGGCAGTTATGTTGATGAGGCAAGACTCAATCTACAAGATTGGATTGTGTCTTGAGCCAATCTCTTTTTGAGATATTAAAGACAGAAGTGAGCAGAGAGACAGGGGGACCTCATAACACCAAGATAGAAGAGCAAGAGTGGCCCTCCCTCGGACCCGTGGTCCCTGTGCCAAGAAGCTCCTAGATCAAGGGAAGATTGATGACAAGGACCTTCCCTCAGAAAGCCTTCCTCTGAAGCTGATGCCCTGAATTTGGACTTGTAGCCTACTAGACTGTGAGAGAACAAATTTTTCTTCGTTAAAGCCATCCACTTGTGGTATTTCTGTTATAGCAGCACTAGATGACTAAGACAAGATACCCACAATCCAACCTGTATCTGCAGGTGGGTACACTCCCTTACACCTTCCCATGCCTCTTTAGCATACCTATCTACCTATAATATATATCCCTTCATAAATTATTTTTTGTTAATACTGTTCTTGCAGGATTGTCTATGTTATAGTAGTTGCCGTAGTTGCCCTTTGTTCTTGTGTCCCTTTCAGTGTCTTCCTTTGCCTTTGTCATGTTGTGCTGACTTCCCCCATATAGTGTATTGCCTTTCCCTTCACCAATATTACCATGGGTCTTCTATCTATTGAGTAATTTATCCTCCCTCCCAATCCCGGCCCTAGCAACCATCGAAGTTTTTTTTTTCCCCTGTGTGTAAACCTTTTCTAGTTTCTTTATAATAGTGGTCTCATACAATATTTGTCGTTTGATGGTTGACTTATTTCACTCAGCATAATGCCCTCCAAATTCATCCATGTTGGGAGATGTTTTGAAGATTCATCATTATTCTTTATCATTGCTTAGTATTCCATTGTCTGTATGTACCATAGTTTGTTTATCCACTCATCTGTTGATGAGCACTCAAGTTGTTTCCATCTTTTTGCTATTGTGAATAATGCTGCAGTGAACACGGATGTGCATATGTCTATTTTTGTCAAGATTCTTATTTCTCTAGTTTATATACCTAGGAGTGGGATTGCTGGATCTTATGGTATTTCTATTTCCAGCTTTTTAAGATAAAGCTATAACATTTTCCATAGTGTTGTATCATTTTACATTCCCACAAGCAGTGTATAAATGTTCCAGTCTCCCTACAACCTCCCCAGTATATGTTGTTTTCTGTTTTTATAGTTAGTGCCATTGATATCAGGGTGAGATGGTATCTCATTGTAGTTTTCATTTCATCTCTCTAATGGCTAATGATCATGAGTATTTCTTCATGTGTTTGTTAGATGCCTGAATGTCTTCTTTGAAGAAGTGTCTGTTCATGTCCTTTGCCTAAATCCAACTCTTTTAAAATAGTTTTATTGCGATATAACTCACATATGTACAATTCACACATTTAAAGTGTACAATTTGGAGGCAGAGCCAACATGGTGCTATAGGCAGTAGCACCATGCCGTCCCTCTGCAGCAAAGACCTGAAAAAGTAAGTAAAACAGATACAAATGTCAATCCTGGAACCCTAAGTACCAAATGAAGGAATAAAGAAATTGATCAAGCACCGAATGGAATAAGAAACTGATAGATAACAAGGTAAGGGGAGAGCTACGGAATGGAGGTCCCATACCAGCTAATGTGGCCGGATTCACCATCTTGGGCTACAGCTGCCAAAGAACTCAGACAGGGAGTATGGGAAGGCAACTTCACGGAGCTCCCTACAGGAGACAGAGCACCTGGTAACCAGGCATACACGTTTTCCCACCCAATGCCCTTCTTCCCTGTATGAGACCTCTGCTACTTGCCAACAGGCCACGGTGGCTGGGCCGGGGAGATACAAGCTCACTGCCACCCAGATTTGCCATCTTGGGCTATAGCCACCAAAGAACTCCGGACAGGGAGTACGGGAAAGCAACTCCACAGAGCTCCCAGCAGGAGACACAGCACCTGGTAACCAGGGATACAAACTTTCCCATCACCCACCTTTCAACCCTCTGTGTAGTCCCTGCTGCTTGCCAATGGGCCATGGTTACTCAGCTGGAGAGACACTAGCTCACTGCCACTGGGGGTCTGCCCCACCCCCACTGGCCAGCCCATCCAGCTCCATTTTTTTGTTTGCTTGGTTTTTTTTGGTGGGGGGGGGGTTGTATTTTTTGTTTGTTTGTTTTTGTTGTTTCTCTAGCCCTGTGTGCCATCCCTCCCCTTCGTGACAGGCTGTGATTTTTTTGGCTTGTTTGCTTTGTTCTTTTTTGTGTGTGTGGTTTGTTTTTTGAGTTTTGTTTTTTTTTTTTTTTGGCTTTTCATGTTGCTTTTCTCTCTCTCCCTTCCTTCCTACTCTTTGTCCCACCCAGCTAGCCCCATGTGCCATCCCCTCGCCTTCTTAACAGGCTGTGATTTTTTGGTTTGTTCGTTTTGTTCCTTTTGTTTGTTTGTTTAGTTTTTTATAGGGTTTTTTTGGGGGGGCTTTTGTGTTGCTTCTTTCTCTCTCCTTTCCGTCCTACCACCCAACTAGACCCATGTGCCACCTTCTCCCCTTTTTGATGGGCTGTGATTTGTTGGTCTGTTGGCTTGGTTCTGTTTCTTTTTCGTCTTTGTTTTCTGTTTCTTCTCTCTCCCTCCTTTCCTTCCTTTCCTTTCTCCTGCCCACCCCAACTTGAGTGCCACCCTCACCCCTTCTGGAGGGGCCATGCTGCACAGCTTAGTTGGAGAGTCACTACATGCAGCCTTCTCGGGTCTGTGCCGCTGTCACCAACTGGCTCCCTCAGCACCATTTTATTTATTGTTTGTTTATTTGGTATTTTTGGTCTTTTTTTCTGTTTTGTTTGTTGTTGTTGTTGTTATTGTTTCTCCTCTCCCTCTACCTTCCTTCCTTTTCTCTCTCCCACTCATCCAGCTCCATGCACCACCCCCGACTTCTTTGTGGGCTGTACTGTACCACTTGGCTGGAGAGCCTCTGGCACACAGCCTTCTGGGGTCTGCACCAGCCCTACAGGCCAGCTCCCTCAGCACCATATTTTATATTTTTTCTTTATCTTCCCCCTTCTACTTTTCCTTCTCCCTCATACCCAGGCCCTTTGCTGCCTCTGCCCCCTCCTGATGGGCCATGCCATGCCACCTGCTGAAAGAGACATCAGCTTGATGCCACCCGAATTCCACCCCACCCTCAATGGCTGGCACACCAACCACCGTATTTTTTGTTGCTTTTTTTTTTTCTTATTTGTTTGATTTTTGGTTTCTTTTCTCTCTTTACCCTTTTTCCTTTCCTTTTTCCCTCCCACCTAGCCCCGTGCACCACCCACACTGCTTCTCAACAGACCAAGCCACACTGCTCAGATAGAGAGCCACCAGCACACAGTCTCATCAGGCCTGCCTGATCCTGGCCGAATCCTACCACACTGACATTTTATTTTTTTTATGTTTATTATTTTTTACTTCAGTTTTTGCTTTTTCTTTTTCTTTTGTTTGTCCTTCTTTGACTCACCCATTTAGCTCTGCACATCACATCATTTCCCTTCTCTCCTGCTTATATGCCCAGTGTGCCAAATGCTGCACCCCCAAGTGGTAGCAATGTGTTCCCCTGGACTCCAACCTCCACTACCCCCCCAGCCCCGCCCCATTGCCCCCAAGTATGTACTGCAAACTACAGATCCCCACCCCTCCACTGCTGCTGGACTTGCCCTGCTGCACCATAGCTGAGTGACTGGCCCTACTCACTTGGACAAGGTGTTCAGAAGTATCGTGCCCACAGGTAAGCAAGCAACAAAACACACCCAGCTCGCCTGCCCAGACATAACAAAATAAAATAAAAAAGGAAGATGAAAGAATCAAATCTACAAAATGAAGAAAGTAATTCCTGAATGTCCTGGAGGTAGCAAACAATATCAAAACTTATTTAAAAAAAAAACAAAAACAAAAGAATGACTACAGAAAGCGACAAAAATGAAACACCAGATGACTTTCTGCTAGAAGAAAAGGCACTAGAACTACCTGATAGGTAATTCAGAACTCTAATATTCAAGGTTCTTCAAAAGATGAAGGAAAATACAGACAAAGATAAGGAAAAAATAGACAAAATCATGGAAAAGATAGACAAGACTATGGAAGAAATCAGAAAAATAATACAGGAACAAAATGTCAAAATAAATAAACAACTAGAAGTCACACAGAAACAGCTATTAGAAATCCAAAAGGTAAGCAACAAAATCTCAGAAATGGACAGTGCAATAGAAGGTTTTAGGGGCAGATTTGAAACAATGGAAGACAGGATAAGCAAAATTGAAGACAAATGATTGGTTACCACTTTGAGGAAAAATCAGAGGAAAGAACAAAGAAAAATGAAGAAACCCTGAGAACGATGTGGGATACAATCAAAAGCAAAAATTTTCATGTGATCCAGTTTCCAGAACAGAGGGAGAAAAGAAAACATAGAGAGGATCATTGAAGATATGCTGAAAGAAAACTTCCCTAATATTATGAAAGATGAAAAACCGACTATCCAAGAAGCTCAACAAACCCCGTATAGGACAGACCCCCAAAAGAAAAAGAATAACACCAAGACATATCATAATCACACTCGCTAAAACCAGACAAAGAAAGAATCCTGAGAGCAGCCCAAGAAAAACAAAAACTCACATACAAAGAGGAAAAAATAAGACTGAATTCTGATTACTCAGCAGAAATGATGCAGGCAAGAAGGTAGTGGGATGACATATATAAACTCTTGAAAGAAAAAAAAAACTCTGCCAACCAAGAATAAAATATCCTGCAAAAATGATCATGAAATTAGGACATTTCCAGATAAACAGAAATTAAGGGAATATGTAAACACCAAAGCAAACTTACAAGAATCATTAAAGGCAGTCCTTTGGCTAGAGACCCAACAACTTCAGACAACAACCTGAATCTAGCATATAATAGAGCATCAGCCAGATACCAACCTAGAGAATGAACTCTCAAGGATAAAACAAAACTAAAAGATTTACAACAGGGAACCAGAGTTGCCAATCTGAAAATGACAACAGCAACAGAACAATAACCACAAACCTGTTGCTGCTGAGTCCATTCCAAGTCATAGCAGCCCTACAGAACAGAGTAAAACTGCCCCATAGGGTTTCCAATGGGTGCCTGGTGGATTCACACTGCTGACCACTTGGTTAGCAGCCATAGCGCTTAATCACTATGCCACAAGGGTTTCCCAGAACAATAAAAGAGGGAATAAATGGTGTAGGTATAGAAATTTCAAGTGGAGAGGAAGTCAAGCTGTTATCAAGTAGCAAAAGACTGGTTTAAACTTAGGAAGATAGGGGTTAATTTCAAGTTAACCACAAAGAAAGTTAACAAACCTACTCATCAAAATAAAGAAGAAAAACATAAAGTCTCAATAAACACAACATCTACAAAAATTGAAACAAACAAAAACACACACACAAACAAAAGGAATTCAGCACAGAAGAGTAAGAGGAACAAAAAAAAATCAGCACTGCAAAAAATTTAAAAAGTGCTACAAAACAACAGCAAAAAACTCACACCTATCAATAATCACACTGAATGTAAATGGCTTAAATGCACCCAAAAAGAGACAGAGAGTGACAGAATGGAGAAAAAAACAGGACCCATCAATATGAGGTCTGCAAGAGACAAACCTTAGAAACAAAGACATAAATATATTAAAAATCAAAGAATGGGAAAATATATATATTAAGCAAACAACTAGCAAAAAAGAGCAGGAGTGGCAATACTAACCTCAGATAAAATAGACTTGAAAACAAAATCCATCATAAAAGACAAAGAAGGGCATTATATAATGATTAAAAGTACAATCCACCATGAAGATATAACCATAATAAACATCTACACACTCAATGGCAGGGTTTCATAATACATAAACCAAATTCTAACACTACTGAAAAAAGAAATTAATAGTTCCACAATAATAGTAGGAGACTTCAACACACCACTCTTGGTAAAGGATAGAACATCTAGAAGGAAACTCAACAAAGATACAGAAGAACTAAAGGCCACAATCAACCAACTTGACCTCATAGACATATACAGAACACTCCACCCAACAGCAGCAAAGTATGCATTCTTTTCCAATGCACATGGAACTTTCTCCAGAATACACTGCATCTTAGGCCACAGAGAAACCCTCAACAAAATCCAAAACACTGAGATAATACAAAGCACCTTCTCTGATCACAACACCATCAAAGTAGAAATTAATAACAGAAAGAGCAAGGAAAAAAATCAAATACATGGAAACTGAATAGCACCTTATTAAAAACCACTGAGTAATAAAAGAAATCAAAGATGGAATAAAAAAATTACTGTAATCAAACTAGATTGAAAACACATCATACCAAAACTTTTGGGACACAGCAAAAGCAGTGCTCAGAGGCCAATTTATAGCAATAGATGCACACATCAGAAAAGAAGGGACAAAATCAAAACATTAGCTACAGAACCTGAGAAAATAGAAAGAGAACAGCAAAAAAGTCCACAGCCACAAGAAGAAAGGAAATAATAAAAACCAGAGCAGAAATACATGAAATAGAGAATAAAAAAATAGAATGAATCAACAAAACCAAAAGCTGGTTCTTTGAAAGGATAAACAAAAGTGACAAACCACTGGCCAAACTGACAAAAGAAAAACAGGAGAGGACACAAATAACCCAAATAAGAAATGAAATGGGGGACATTACAACAAACCCAACAGAAATAAAAAGGATCGTAACAGAGTACTATGAAAAACTATACACCACCAAATATGAAAACCTAGAGGAAATGTACAAATGTCTAGAAACACACTACCTACCAAAACTAACACAAATTAAAGTTGAAAATCTGAACAGACTCAAAACAAGAGAAGAGATTGAAAAGGTAATAAAAAAAACTCCCAACCAAAAAAAAAGCCCTGGCCCAGATGGCTTCACTGGAGAATTCTACCAAACATTCAGAGAAAAGTTTACACCAGTACTACTCAAACTATTTAAGAACATATAAAAGGGAGGGATACTTCCGAATTCATTCTATGAAGCCAGCATAACCCTGATACCAAAACCAGGCAAAGATGCCACAAAAAAAGAAAATTACAGACAAATATCTGTTATGAATATAGATGCAAAAATTCTCAACAAAAGTCTACTCGATGGAATTCGACATCATATCAAAAAAATAGTATACCACGACCAAGTGGGATTCATACTACATATGCAAGGATGGTTCAACATTAGAAAATCAATCAACGTAATCCACCACATAAATAAAAGCAAAGAAAAGAATCACATGATCATCTCAATTGACACAGAAAAGGCATTCGACAAAGTCCAACACACATTCCTGATAAAAACTCTCAATAAAACACGTATAGAAGGTAAATTTCTCAACATAATAAAGGGCATCTATGGAAAACCAATGACCAACAGTATTCTTAATGGAGAGAGGCTGAAAATATTCCCCTTGAGAACAGGAACAAGACAACGAAGTCCTTTATCACTGTCATGAATTGAATTATATCCCCCAAAAAATGTGTGTATCAATTTGGCTGGGCCATGATTCCTGGCACTGTGTGATTTTCCTATATGTTGTAAATCCTGCCTCTATGATGTTAATGAGGGAGGATGGGAGGCAGTTGTGTTAGTAAGGCAGGACTAGATCTACAAGACTGAGGCAATCTCTTGAGATATAAAAGACAGAAGTGAGCAGTGAGACAAGGGGACCTCATACCATCAAGAAAGCAGTGGCGGGAGCAGAGCGTGTCCTTTGGACTGGGGTCCCTGCGCAGAGAAGCTCCTACTCCAAGGGAACACCGAAGAGAAGAAGGCCGACAGAGAGAAAAAGGCTTCCCCTGGAGCTGGCGCCCTGAATTTGGACTTTTAGCCTACTTTAACTGTGAGGAAATAAACTTCTCCTCGTTAAAACCATCCACTTGTGGTGTTTCTGTTATAGCAGCACTAGATAACTCAGACAATCACCCTTCCTATTTAACATTGTGCCTGAAGTCCTAGCTAGAGCAATAAGGCAAGAAAAAGAAATAAAGGGCATCCAAATTGGTAATGAAGACGTTAAACTGTCCCTGTTTGCAGACGATATGATACTGTACATAGAAAACCCTAAAGACTCCAAGAAAAAACTACTGGAACTAATCGAAAGTTTCAGCAGAGTAGCAGGATACGAGATAAACCTAAATCAGTCAGATTCCTATACACCAATAAAGAGAACTTCAAAAAGGAAATCACCAAATCAATACCATTTACAATAGCCCCCAAGAAGATAAAACACTTAGGAATAAATCTAACCAGAGACATAAAAGATCTATACAATGAAAACTACAAGACACTACTGCAAGAAACCAAAAGAAACCTGCATAAGTGGAAAAACATACCTTACTCATGGATAGGTAGACTCAACATTGTGAAAATGTCAATTCTCCCCAAAGCAATCTACAAATACAATGCAATCCGGATCCAAATACCAAGAGTATTCTTTAAAGAGATGGAAAAACTAATCATTAACTTTATATAGAAGGGGAAGAAGCCCCGGATAAGTAAAGCACTATCGAAGAAGAAGAATAAAGTAGGAGGACTCACACTACATGACCTCAGAACTTACTGTACAGCTATGGTAGACAAAACAGCCTCATAGTTGTACAACAGACACAATGACCAATAGAACAGAATCGAGAACTCAGATGTAAATCCATCCACCTATGGTCACCTGATCTTTGACAAAGGCCCAAAGTCCATCAGATGGGGAAAAGACAGTCTTTTTAACAAAGAGTGCTGGCAAAACTGGATATCCATCTGCAAAAAAATGAAACAGGACTCATACCTCACACCAAACACAAAAACTAATTTAAAATGGATAAAAGACCTAAATATAAAACCAAAAACTATAAAGATCATAGAAGAAAAAATAGGGTCAACACTAGAGGCCCTAATACAAGGCATAAACAGGATACAAACCATTACTAACAATACACAAATACCAGAAGATAAGCTAGATAACTGGGATCTTCTAAAAATTAAACACTTAACTCTCATCAAAAGACTTCACCAAAAGAGTAAAAAGGGAACTTACAGACTGGGAAAAATTTTTGGCTATGACAAATCTGACAAAGGTCTAATCTCTAAAATCTACAGAAAATCCAACACCTCTACAACAAAAAGACAAACAATACAATTAAAAAATGGGCAAAGGATTTGAACAGACACTTCACCAAAGAAGTGTCTAACAGACACATGAGGAAATGCTCATGATCACTAGCCATTAGAGAAATGCAATTCAAAACTACAATGAGGTATTAACTCACCCCAACATTACTGGCATGAATAAAAAAAAAAAACAGCAAATAGCAAATGTTGGAGAGGCTGCAGGGAAATTGGAACTCTTATGCATTGCTAGTGGGAATGTAAAATGGTACAACCATTTTGGAAAATGGTATGGTGCTTCCTTAAAAAGTTAGAAATAGAAATGCCATATGATACAGCAATTCCATTCCTAAGAATATATCCTAGAGAAATAAGAGCTGTCACACGAATAGATATATGTACACCCATGTTTGTTGCAGCACTGTTCACAATAGCAAAAAGATGGAAACAACCTAGGTGTCCATCAACAGATGAATGGATAAACAAACTATTGTACATACACACAATGGAATACTATGTATCAATAAAGAACAATGATGAACCTGCAAAACATCTCACAACATGGATGAATCTGGAGGGTATTATGATGAGTAAAATAAGTCAATCACAAAAGGACAAATATTGTATGAGACCACTGCTATAAAAACTCATGGAAAGGTTTACACACAAAAAGAAACAATCTTTGATGGTTAAGAGGGAGGGGAGGAGTGGGAGGGAAAAACACTAGACAATAGATAAGTGGTAACTTTAGTGAAGGCTAAGACAGTACACAATACTGGGGAAGCCAGCACACCTTGTCCAAGGCAAGGTCATGGAAGCTCCATAGACACATCCACACTCCCTGAGGGACCTGAATTACTGGGCTGATGGTTTTGGGGAACATCTAGCTGAATCGGCATAACATAGTTAATAAAGAAAATGTTCTACATTCTACCTTGGTGAGTAGTGACTGGGGTCTTAAAAGCTTGTAAGCGACCATCTAAGATACTCCACTGGTCTCACCCCGTCTGGAGCAAGGGAGAAAGAAGAAAACCAAAGACACAAGGGAAAGATTAGTCCAAAGGACTAATGGACCACAACTACCACAGCTTGCACTAGACTGAGTCCAGCACAACTAGATGCTGCCCAACTACCACCACCGACTGCTCTGACAGGGATCACAATAGAGGGTCCTGGACAGAGCTGGAGAAATACGTAGAATAAAATTCTAACTCACAAAAAAATAAAAAAGACCAGACTTATTGGTCTGACAGAGACTGGAGAAACCCCGAGAGTATGGACCCTGGACACCCTTATATCTCAGTAATTAATTCACTCCTGAGATTCACCCTTCAGCCAGAGATTAGACAGGCCCATGAAACAAAATGAGACTGGATGGGCACACCAGCCCAGGGGCTAGGATGAGAAAGCAGGAGGGGACAGGAAAGCTAGTAAAGGGGAGCCCAAGGTCAAGAAGGGGAGTGTTGACATGTCGTGGGATTGGCAACCAATGTCTCAAAACAATACGAGTATTAATTATTTAATGAGAAACTAGCTTACTCTGTAAACTTTCATCTAAAGTACAGTAAAAAAAAGTGTACAATTCAATGATTTTTAGTATATGCACAAAGTTGCATAACCATTACCACAATTAATTTTAGAGCATTTTCATCTCCCCAACCACTAGCCTATTTTCTGTCTCTATAGATTTGCTTAGTCTTGATATTTTACATAAACGGAATCATACAATATTTGTCCTTTTGTGACTGACTTAATTCACTCAGCATAATGTTTTCAAGGTCCATCCATGTTGTAGCATGCATGAGTACTTCACTCCTTTTTATGGATGTATAATATTCCATTGCATGGGCATACCATGTTTTTCTTAACCATTCCTTAGCTGATGGACATTTGGGTGCAGTTTTTGGCTATTACAAATAATGCCACTATGAACATGGAGATACAGGTTTTCGCATGAATATATGTTTTCAGTTCTCTTGGATATAAACCTAGGAGTTGAATTTTCTTGGTCATATGGTAATTCTGTGTTTAACTTTGTGAAGAACTTCCCAAGTGTTTTCCACAGTGACTACACCATTTTACGTTCACACTAGTAATGTATGACAGTTGCAGTTGCTCCACGTCCTTGCCAACACTTGCTCTTTTCTGTTTTTTCTTTTTCTGTTGTTGTTTGTTTTTGTTTTTTCTTACTGGTTTTTTAAATAATAGTCAATAGTTTTTTTGTTTTTTTAATTTTGATGAAGCTCAATTTATCTGTTTTTTTTTCTTGTGTTCCTTATGCTTTTAGTGTTATCCCTAAGAAACTGTTGCCTCATCTAAGGTCGAGCTAAAGTCTTGATCTTTTCCTCATAATATTCTTCTTCCCACAGATATTCCCATCTCAGTCTATAGTACCAATGACCACCCATTTGCTAAAGTTAGAAACCCAGGATTCATCCTTGATTCTTCTTTTCCTCTCAGCTTCCACATGAAGAAATACTGTTTTTAGGAAATAAGTACAGAATATTTCCAAATCTACTCACCTTTGCTCCACTGCTACCACCCTCAATGAAGTCACCATCTTTCCTCACTTAAATGACCACAATAACCTCCTATCTAGTCTTCTGCTTACACTCTTGCCATCCTCTAGTATAGTTTCTACACAGAAGCCCAAGTGATCTTTTAAATATATGAATTAAGTCATATCACCCCGTAACATAAAACCATCTAATGGCTTCTTATAACACTTAGAACTAAATCCAAACTTCTTACCTTGGCCTACAAGACCCTATCCTGGTTACCGCCTAACTCTCCTACCTCGTCTCCTACCATTGCCATCGCTCACAATGACTTTCTTTTTGTTCCTCAAACATGCCAAGGCTTGTTTCCACCTCAGGACCTTTACATTTGTTATTTCCTCTGCCTGGAAAGCTCTTCCCCAGATCTTCCCATTGCTGGATCCTTTTTATAATTCAGATCCCCATTCAAATGTCTCATCTTTAAAGATCCCAAACTTTTATTTTTAATTGAACCAACCTAATGATAATCTCTTAAATTAATTTTACATGTGTCTGCCTCCTTTAAACATCATTGAACTTTTTCCTGGTGAGTGAAGGGACTAGAAATGGAAACTTGGAGAGGGGCCAGGAGGCCAGAAGGCAGAGGTGGGTATAGCTCACTGGGGACAAATTTTGTAGACCTCCAAGGGTTTCTATGGGCCTGCTATGCTGGGAAGATGTAGTAGTGCTTTCCTAAATATTCTCAGGGGAAAAAAATGAGAAAATGCCAATGAAATGGTGTGGGGGTAGGGATGCACAGATGGTTGTAAAGGTTGATGTTCAGATGCTAACAGGATTTCCTTCCGCTTTCTAAACACTTCTGTCATTAACCACTTCCCTACAACTGGCCCCAGCCTCACTTTCCTGTGTCCAGTCCCTGTGGACCTCCCTTCCTAGAGCAGGAAGTGAGCTACAGGGTTACTGCGGAAACAGGACAAGCCTAAATGACATACTGTTTATCTCTTGTCATTTCTCCAGGCTGACTTGGAGGGTACTTAGAGACAAATCTGGGAAAACAAGTTAGGCAGTTAAGTGCTTGGTAAATTGAAAGCAAACTTGTACTTTCTCTTTGGCATATGACCTAAAAGAGTTCTCCTCACTCCAAAGAAAACTTGACCTTTATATCCAAAAGGCATTTCCAAAGGCTTCTCTCCAAGCTCTTGGAAAATTAAATAGACATTCAAATGATAGAGTATAGAACAATTTTTCAATGTTCTTTTCCATCTTCCTGTCTTGGGCCAAAGGCCAGTCCTGTCCTGGAAAATGCTTCTGTGGCCAGGGTCCATTGCCAGTTGTTGTTCTCTTCCTCAGCAATGGCTGGGTTTGGGCAAAGCTGCTTGGGCCTCTGTACCAGAGCCTGCAATCATCCAAACTGGGAACTCCACCTTTGGGCCCCGGGTGTCCAGATTAGAGCTCTCTGGCTGGGCTGAGGCCAGGTAAGCCAGGTTATCCCAGAATTTAAGATCCTCTTTGGAATTCAGTCAGGCATTAGAAACCATCAGACTTCTTCAAACTTTCAATCTACCACCTAGCACTCTCCTCCTAGTCTGGAAGAAGAATGGCTTTCCTAGATATCTCATCTCAGCTGAAGAGGAACTCAGTTTAAATCACTGGCATTGAAGTATCCTGGGGCTCAGAAAAAATAAAAACAGCTGTGTTGTAATATAAAAGAGAATGGTGATGACTATGGCTCACAGTAAAGCCATTGCTCTGCCTAAAGATATTCAAATTCAAATCTCCTTTAATACTCTGTGCTGGTCAAGTCAGCTAAGCCAGCAGGCTGCAGTCAGCCTCTAGGTCAGCAGTTTGCAATCTCTGACTGAAATCTGCAAATACTGAAACTAAGGCATTTTAAATGGTAACATAAGAGACATGGTAACAAGCACTAGAGAAGACTGTGGTTCGGTGGCAAATTCCCTATTACCTCTCAGTGCACACCATGTAGGTAGGTGGTCGCCTCCTCACAAGGCTGTTCCTCATACCAGGCAGTCCCCAGCTCCTAGGAAGCATTCCTCAGGATGTAGCTCACAATGCAAATGCCTTTCCTGCTGTGGGGAGAACTAGAAGCCCTAACTCTTGAGTACTGAAGGGTGGTCTCCTCTGCTGCTTGTTGAATTTAACGACACTCATGGAATGGATTGCATACTTGTCCTGACAAGAAATCAAGCAAGTAAAAATGCAACTGTTGGAAAATTGGACCTACCCAAAGAGTACGCCAGACATGTGAGCACGTGCACTGAGAGGTGAGAGATAGCTTTCTGCTCCCAAAATGCCTAATGAGGACTTTCTTGTCACAGATAGCCAACACCTGCTCTGGCCTCAGGAAACGTTGCATAGAATGTCAGGATTGTCAGGGCTCTTAGAGACAACGTGGTCCAGCCTCCCATATTATAGACGGAGAAACTTGCAAAGAGGGCAAGTAGCTTGTCCAAGGTTAGATACAAAGGGAAGAGCAATGGTGTGTGTTCAATTCTGACTCTCTGAAAGTCAGAGTTTTCAAGGTCCTTAGCCGCACAGCCTACTCTTCTCTTCATTTCACAGAAGGGGAAATTGAGGCCCAGGAATTGAAAGAGATTTGTCCAAAGTCACACTACTAAATAATGGCTCAACTGGGCGTTGTAACCCAATCTCCTAAACTCCAGTCAAATGCTTTCCTCTATATAATGTTACTTCTTGGGCTGTATTTAGGAGCAAAGAGAAGTTGCAAAGAAAGGCAATGGGCACTGGAATCAGTGATACCCATTCTCTTTGTTAAACTGTTCCCAGGGCTGTCTTGAAGTCACTAACCCAAAAGGAAGCCCTGAGTCAGATGAGTTAGTGTCAGCAGGGCTGAAACAACAGGCCTCTGAAGGCATTTCTCTATCTTTAATTTGCCGCTATGATTCCATTGGTCTTCTGCTGGCTACCTTCGGGATGCAGATGGTTTGCAACTAGATGAACTACCTGGAACAATTTCAAGAAAAAAGTGCTGGCAGCATTAATGAAAGAGATATTAGAAGAGCTTCCTGAATGTAGACTTCTCTATCTGGTTAAGATTAGTAACAGGGACTGGATTTACCCTCTGTATTAGTTACTTAGGGCTGCCTTAATAAATTCCCACAAGCTTGGTGGCTTAAAACAACAGAAATGTATTCTCTCACAGTTCTGGAGGATAGAAGTCAGAAATTGAGGTGTCAGTTGGGCTGACTCCTTCTAGAGGCATTGAGGGAGAATCTGTCCCATGTCTCTCTTCTAGCTTTTGATGGCTACCAGAAATCCTTTGCATCCCTTGGCTTGGGGCTGCATCACTGCAGTCTCTGCCTCCGTCTTTACACCGCCTTCTCTGTGTTTCTGTGTGTCTTCTTTTCTGTCTCTTATAAGGACACCCATCACTGGATTTAGGGCCCACCCTAATCTAGGATGATCTTGACTTGAGATTCTGACCTTAATTATATCTGTAAAGAGCTTTTTTGAAAATAAGTTAACATTCACAGGTACCAGGGATCAAGGCTTGGTCATATTTTTGGGGGGACACAATTCAACACAGTATTCCCTCCCATCTAAACAAATCAGGAAAAAAATGAAACAACACTTTTCAAGACTCTGGACATCAGGCAGTGAAGAATAATCCCTGAGAGGTGGCAAATAAATGAGGTGATGCCTACGATTGCCCCCAGCTTACTGCTTTGACAGAGTTTCGAGGCCATGGCTCAGGAAGGAGGAACCCAGGCAGAGTCTAGCAGACTCCTTGAGTTCAGGAGACACAGCTGATAATCCGAGTAGACCTAGGAGGCTAGTTCTCAGGACAGAGTGCTGGAGGGGAGAGAGCTTCATAGAAAACTCCAGAAGTCTACAGAGGGTTCCCCTAAAGTATTCAGTTGAGTACTAAATAGTGCATGTGAGAAAATTACCCGATACTGGGGAAAAAGCCACTCAAAAGGATTAGAAGTAACAGTGCTTGGCACTCATATAGGGCCAGGATTAGTGCCTGTCCCCAAACAGCTAAATTGGAAAACCTCATAGTTCAGAAAAAGGCTACTCAAAATATCCCAGGTCCACTGGAGGAAGGGCATCAGGGACAAAATCACCAATTTCTTTGTTGGGATCAGGGTCACCCCTGTCCGTGACTGCTTGTTGATTATTTTCAGACAGAGGCTACTCAATATATCCCAGGTTCCAAGAAGGTAACTCTTGACTAGTTTATAGTTTAGCATCAATGCACCTGTTTCCCTTGCTCCCTCATTTTTTTTTACAATTTTATTTTTATTATTGTGCTTTAGATGAAGGTTTACAGAACAAACTAGCTTTTCACTAAACAATTATTACACATATTATTTTGTGACATTGGTTACTAACCCCACGACATGTCAACACTTTCCCTTCTCGACCTTGGGTTCCCTATTACCAGCTTTTTACAAAGAAAGACCAGACTTACTGGCCTGACAGAGACTGGAAAAACCTCGAGAGTATGGCCCCCGGACACCCTTTTAGCTCAGTAATGAGGTCACTCCTGAGGTTCACCCTTCAGCCAAAGATGAGATAGGCCCATAAAACAAAACAAGAATAAAGGGCCACACAAGCCCAGGGGCAAGGACTAGAAGGCAGGAGGCGGACAGAAAAGCATTGTCATAAAACAGTGTGTGTACTAACTGTTTAATGAGAAACTATTTGTTCTGTAAACCTTCATCTAAAGTACAACAAAAAAAAAAAGAAAAAATAATCATAAAGTCAGGGGTGGGGGTAAATAACTAAAAATAGAGCTACCATATGACCCAGCAATATTTTTTTGCAAATTTAATAGCTTTTTTTAATTTTTATTTTTTATTGTACTTTAGATGAAGGTTTACAGAACTAATAGTTTCTCATTAAACAGTTAGTACATATATTGTTTTATGACATTGGTTAACAACCCCATGACATGTCAACACTCTCCCTTGTCGACCTTGGGTTCCCTATTACCAGCTTTCCGGTCTGCCTCCTGCCTTCTAGTCCTTGCCCCTGGGCTGGTGTGCCCCTTTAGTCTCGTTGTGTTTTATGGGCCTGTCTAATCTTTGACTGAAGGGTGAACCTCAGGAGCGACCTCATTACTGAGCTAAAAGGGTGTCCGGGGGCCATACTCTCAGGGTTTCTCCAGTCTCTGTCAGACCAGTAAGTCTGGTCTTTCTTTGTAATTTAGAATTTTGTTCTACATTTTTCTCCAGCTCTGTCTTGGACCCTCTGTTGTGATCCCTGTCAGAGCAGTCAGTGGTGGTAGCCAGGCACCATCTAGTTGTACTGGACTCAGTATGATGGAGGCCATGGTAGTTGTGGTCCATTAGTCCTTTGGACTAATCATTCCCTTGTGTCTTTAGTTGTCTTCATTCTCCCTTGCTCCAGACAGGGTGAGGCCAGTGGAGTATCTTAGATAGCTGCTCACAGGCCTTTAAGACCCCAAACGCTACTCACCAAAGTAGAATGTAGAACATTTTCTTTATAAACTATGTTATGCCAATTAAACCAAATGTTCCCCGAGACCGTGGTCCCAGAGCCCTCAGCCCGGTAATTTGGTCCCTCAGGGAGTTTGGATGTGTCTATGGCCTTGCTCCCTCATTTTGATTTGCAGCCTATTTGCCTCACAGATAAAGACATGGTGCAATGGTTGTTAGTTGCCGTCGAGTGGATTCCTACTCATGGCGGCCCTGTGTACAAAAGAATGAAACACTGAATGAGATGGATCGAGATGGTGCCAATATAACGTCTTTATTTTTAATTGCATCATTTTTTTCACCAATCTCAGATGCATCTGGCTATTTAATAAGTCTAGAAAAATCAGTCTCTGAGTTGGTCCCTTGGAATCAGTCTGCTCCCTGACTGGGAAATTTCCTTTCCGTTTTAATGCCTAGCTATTTGTTCCTTTTGGTATTTAAGGCTAACATGATTTATGGTGAGGGGCAATTGCTTTTAGCAGTGGAACCATTTGTTTAATGAATTCTTATGCAGAGTTTGAAGAATGAACAAATCTGTCTTGGAAGAAGTACAGCCAGAATGCTCCTTAGAAGCAAGGATGGCAAAACTTTGTCTTACATATTTTGAACACGTTATCAGAAGGGACCAGTCCCTGGAGAAGGACATCACGCTTGGTAAAGTAGAGGGCCAGCAAAAAAGAGAAAGACCCTCAACAAGATGGATTGACACAGTGGCTGCAACAGTGGGCTCAAGCATTTAACAATGATTGTGAGGATGGCCCAGGATGCGGCAGTGTTTCGTTCTGTTGTACATGGGGTCTCTACGAGTTGGAACTGACTCGATGACACCTAACAATAACAACATGCAGAATTCCAATGTAGGAGACAATAACAGTGGAGCTGCTTGGGTAAGGGGTTAAGGGGAACAGAACCTTTCCCTTGGTAAGACCTGAGGCATTTCCATAGATTCCAGGCACCATAAGGCTCATAGTTTAAAAGCAAGTGGTGAAAGGGAATGAGGAAACCTGGGACTTCTTCCTGACTCTGCCTAAAGTGACTCTGTACCTCACTCAGCTCATCTAGAAAATGAAGACATTAGATCAATGAGAACCTTTCCTTCCTCCTCCAAAACAAAATCCATCCCTGATGTCCAAACTACAAAATATGTAAAAATAGAGTTCTTTTTGTTGAATCAAGTGTGCGGGACTGTGGCCTGCCTGCTCACCAATGACCCCTATCCACAACTGCCTCTGAAGTGGTTTCAAAGGCCTAGATAATCTCTCAGGCTCTTCTAAAAGAAGGGAATGCTATTTATTGAGTGCCTACTATGTGCCAGGCCCTGGATCAAACAGAGGCCAAGAGGCAGGGCATGGCATGGTGGCCGGTGGGGGTGGGGGTGAGAGGGGGAGGTGCAGCAAATGGCAGGAGTAAAGGCAGATGGTAGAGGGTGCTGAGATGGGGTGCCCACTGTGCCAGGGTAGAAAGACAGACCACAAGCCATTTGGAGATATGAAGAGAGAGTTGAGAAAGGGAGGGAGACCAGCTTTGTTTGTCTTTGAGTGTGACCAGCCAGGCTGCTTGGGCCCTAATGTGACCTTTACAATCCAAAAGGACTCTTGCTTGGATCATTCCCATGTTCAGGCTGCTTTTAAAGAGCCCTTTTCTTTCAAGGCCTCTTTTGGAGTTTGTATGAAGCCATGCTCACCTCCTATAGGTATTGCTCAGCTGTCAAGAGGTCTCCAACCCTTCTGAAAAGCCCCTGTGACAAAAGGAGCTCTGAGATGCAGAGGCCAGGTGCTCGGACTCCCATGAGTTGGTGGGGGATGGAAACAAATTGCAAGGGGTTCAGAGTAAGAGAAGATCTGAGTCCCTCTTGATTGAGTCCCTAGAGGTCAACTGTAGGCAAGCAAGCCTCAGCGTAATTTCTCAGTTTGTAAGTTCTTGTTTAGCATTCGTAGGAAATTAGCCTGGCACTTAAGGGCCTGCACAATCTGGTCCCAGCCCACCAGTCTAGTCTTAACTCTTCTCTTTGACCCGCACCCTCTGCTTAAGCCAGCCTAAGCCTTGGTCCCTGAAAACTCCTTGAATTTCAGATCTCATTCACCTCATTCTCAACCCCTCCAGTCCCACCCATTTCCCTGTTTCCCCTCAGAGCTCTACTCTGAATCTCTGTGCCACTCACACCTACTTTAGCATTTTTCTTACATTGCCTTATAACACAAGGCATTAATTCTTTCCCTTTGCATGTAAGTCTATCTTCCCAACTAGATTCTAAGTGCCAGGAGGACAAGTACCATGCCTTATACCTCTTGTCCCTCTCCCTTTCCTAGCTATGATAACACAATTAATGGGTTAATGATCTTCTGGTTGTTTTTTTAAATTTTTTATTGCGCATTAGGTGAAAGTTTACAGAGCAAATTAGTTTCTCATTCAATAGTTTGTACATAAAGTATCCCATATCATTGGTTTCATTTCCCACAGTGTGTCAGCACTCTCCCCATTTCTGTACTAGGTTCCCTCTTTCCTTTCCTTCAGATTTTCTATCCCTTCCTGCATTCTTATCGTTGCTTTTGGGCAAATGCCACTTTTTTTTATTGTTGTACTTTAAGTGAAAGTTTACATTTCAAGTTAGTCTCTCATACAAAAATTTATACAAACATTGTTATGTGACCCTAATTGCTCTCCCTATACTGTCACAGCACACCCCTCCCTTCCACCCTTGAGTTCCCGTGTCCATTCAACCAGCTCCTGACCCTCTCTGCCTTCTCGTCTCTCCTCCAGACAGGAGCTGCCCATTTAGTCTCAAATATCTACTTGAGCTAAGAAGCACAGACTTTTGTGAGTATCATTTTATGTCCCATAGTGCAGTCTGAACTTTGTCTGAAGAGTTGGCCTCAGGAATGGTTTTAGTTCTGGGTTGACAGAGAATCCGGGAGCCATGCTTTCTGGGGTTCCTCCAGTCTCAGTCAGATCATTAAGTCTGGTCTTTTTACTAGAATTTGAGTTCTGCAACCAACTTTTCTCCTGCTCTGACAGGGACTCTCTGTTGTGTTCCCTGCCAGGGCGGTCATTGGTGGTAGCCGGGCATCATCTATTTCTTCTGGTCTCAGGCTAATGAAGTTTCTGATTTATGTGGCCCTTTCTGTCTCTTGGGTAATACTTTCCTTGTGTCTGTGGTGTTCTTCAGTCACCTTTACTCTATGTGGGTTAGGACCAATTGATGCATCTTAGATGGCTGCTTGCTAGCTTTTAAGACCCCAGACGCCACTCACCAAAGTGGGATGCAGAACATTTTCTTAATAAACTTTGTTATGCCAATTGACGTAGATGTCCCCTGAAAGCATGGTCCCCAGAACCCTGCCCCTGCTACTCTGTCCCTCAAAGTGTTTGGTTGTATTCAGGAAACTTCTTAGCTTTGGTTTAGTCCAGTTGTGCTGACTTCCCATGTAGTGTGTGTTGTCCTTCCCTTCACCTAAGATAATCCTTGTCTACTGTCTAGTTAGTGAATACCCTTCTCCCACCCTCCCCACCCTCGTAATCATCAAAGAATGTTTTCTTCTGTGTTTAAATTTTTTCTTGAGTTCTTATAGTAGTCAAATGCCACCCTTTTGATCCCATATAATTGATTGTTCTAAGAAGCATATTCCTCTCAGGTGATATTGTTTATTTTATGGGCCTGCCTATGGTTTGGCTAAAAGGTGGTCTCCAGAAATGGCTTCAGTTCAGTTCCATTTTAGAAGGATGTCTTAGGGTCATAATCTTGGCAGTTCCTTCAGGCTGGTCTTTTTTGTGAATTTGATTTTTTGTTCTACAATTTTTGTCCCGCTCTGTACAGGACCCTCTGTTGTGATCAGAGTTAGAGTGATCAGTAGTGGTCGCCGGGCACCATCTAGTTCTTCTGGTCTCAGGTGGTGTAGGCTGTGGTGTATGTGGTCCATTAGTCCTTTGGACTAATTGCTCCCTTGAGTCTTTGGTTTTCTTCACTCTCCTTTGCTCTGGATTGTAGAGACAAACGGATGTATCTTAAACGGTGCTTGAAAGCTTTTAAGACCCCAGGCACTACTCATCAAAGTAGGGTACAGAACTTTATCTTTATGAACTATGTTGTGCCAATTGACACAGATGACCCCTGAATCTACGGTCCTTCACCTTTGAGTCTAGGAACTTCATTCTGCAAGATGATTGGTTATGTCTAAGAAGTTGCCCTGACTGTGGCCCTTGTGTGATCTATTGTCTATATTAATATATAAGCAGCACCTGTAGTTATGTATATAGCAATATCCACCACCAAACCTATATCTGTAGGTGGGTGTGTTCCCTTACACCTTCCCACTCCTCTTGGCGTATCTATCAACCTATGTATCCATTCATAAATTAGTGTTTGTTAATTCTATTGTTACAGGATTGTCTATGCTGTAGTAATTACCATTGTTGCCCTTTGTTCTTGCATTCCTCTAAGTGTCCTCCCATGCCTTAGTCCTGTTTTGCTGACTTCTTCCATATTGTGTATTGTCTTTCCCTTCACCAATATCAACACATGTCTTCTATCTATTTGGTAATTTTCCCTCCCTCCTCCTCCTATCCCTGGTAACAATCAAAGAATATTTTTGTTTCTTTTTTCCTATATGTAAACCTTTTCTTATTTCTTTATAATAGTGGTCTCATACAATATTCGTCCTTTTGTGATTGACTTATTTCACTCAGCATAATGTCCTCCAAATTCATCTATGTTGTGAGATGTTTTGCGGATTCATGATTATTCTTTATTGTAGTGTAGTACTCCATTGTGTATGTACCACAGTTTGTTAATCCATTCATCTGTTGATGGGCACTTAGGTTGTTTCCATCTTTTTGCTACTGTGAATAATGCTGCCATGAACATTGGTGTGCATATGTCTATTCGTGTCACAGCTCTTATTTCTTCAGGGTATAGACCTAGCAGTGGGATTGCTGGGTCATATAGCATTACTATTTCTAGCCTTCTAAGGACGTGCTGTATCGTTTTCCAAAATGGTTGTATCATTTTGCATTCCCACCAGCAGTGTATAAGAGTTCCAATCTCCTCACAGCCTCTCCAACATTTGGTATTTTCTGGTTTTTTTTTTTTTTTTTTTTTGATTCTTGCCAGTAATGTCGGGGTGAGATGGTGTCTCACTGTAGTTTTGATTTGCATTTCTCTAATGGATAATGGTCATGAGCATTTCCCCATGTGTTTGTTAGCCATCCAAATGGCCTCTTCAGTGAAGTGTATGTTCATATCCTTTGCCCGTTTTTTAATTGGATTATTTTTCTTTTTATTGTTGGGGTGTTGAAGTTTTCTATAAATTTTAGAGATTATATCCTTGTTGGATGTGTCATAGCCAAAAATTTTTTCCCAGTCTGTAAGTTCTCTTTTTACTCCTTTGGAAAAGTCTTTTCATGAGCATAAGTGTTTAATTTTTAGGAGGTCCTCATTTATCTAGTTCATCTTCTGCTGTTTGTGAATTTTTAGTTATGTTTGGTATTCTACTGTGTCATATATTAAGGCCCGTAGCAATGTCCCTATTTTTTCTTCCATGATCTTTATAGTTTTAAGTTTTATGTTTAGGTCTTCTATCCATGTGGAGTTAGTTTTTGTTTATGGTGTGAGGTATGTGTTCTGTTTCATTTTTTTACAAATGGACATGCAGTTTTGCCAGCACCATTTGTTAAAGAGACTGTCTTTTCCCCATTTAATGGACTTTGGCCCTTTGTCAAAGATCAGCTGTCTGTAGATGGATGGATTTACGTCTGTTTCCTCAATTTTGTTCCATTGTTCTATGTGGCTGTTGTTGTACCAGTACCAGGATGTTTTGGCTATCTTGGCTGTATAGTAGTTTCTGAGACCAGGTAGTATGAGACCTCCTACTTTGCTCTTCTTCATTAATGCTTTACTTATTTGGGGCCACTTTCTTTTCCAATTCTGATTGTTTTATTGATTATTACAAGTATGACATAAGACTCTGACCCATAGGACTCTGCCTTGAATTCTATGTTTGACCTTGAATAAGTCTCTGCACCTTTCTGTGCCTCAGTTTCCCCATCTCTAAACAATGGGGTTGGACTCAGTGAAGACTAATAGCCCTTCAAGTTTTGACAGCACATGATTCTACAAGCCCATATTCAAAGTGAGAAAAGAGTAGCAGACTAGCTTTGCTAACCAGGCTGGGCAGGAGAGGGTAATTAATCTTGACACCAAACCAAACAACAAACAACAGCTGAAGAGAGCATAAAAAGGCATCTAACGGAAGGTTTGTGGCTGACAACTTGTGTGAGAATAGAGGTGGGGGAATTCACTCACCAAATTAGAGAACAAGCTCTTCAGGATCTGAGTGTTTTACAAACATGAATTTTCTTCTGTGATGGACAAAGGGATCCAGCTAGGTCTAGTGTCTTCTGTTAGTAATTGGTTGCAACAGCCAACAAGCAGAATAACCAAGTGAAACCCCCCCATCACTGAGCGGTCAGGCACTGAGGAATGGCTAGGCCAGGTTAGTAAAGTTCCCAGACATTGCCATCTAGTGGCAGTTCAGAGATATATTCGGGGCAACTTGCCCATGCATTCTCAGGTGGAGTTGCTAGCCTTTTAGAGAAACCTGGACTAACCCCAGGACAAAATATTGAGCTAGTGAAGAATGAAAAAGTCCCCTTCGATAAATCAGTAAAGAGGATCTTGTTACAGAAACTAAAAGAGACAGAGAAAGACAAAGACAAGGCCAAAGCGAGTAAGACACAGACAGACAGATACTCAGGATGCAAGGTGAACTTTTCATTGAAAACTGCAGGGTGGAGGGATTAGCACAATCACAGTTTTAAGGAGATGATGATGGAAGAAGCTTTTGATATGCATTATGTGCTTTCTTTCTCTTTCCCTCTCAATTTCTTCCCTACCCACACGCTTTTACCTAGTCTTTCTATGTTCCTCCCTGGATGACCACTCTTTCCCTAACTCCTCCAAAACAAAAGCATAAAACAAACAAACAACAATAACAACAAAAAAACCCTGCTTGGAGTCATAGATACATATAAGAGATTACGTAGGACCAAACTTTAGTTTGAAAAAGAGTAACATCAAAGATGTGCCCCAGTTTCTGGACACATCTGTTCCCAAATACTACTGTTTTCCTGTTACATTTGTAGCTCTTTCTTACTCCTGAGCTGCAGCCCTACATCTTCAACTGTTTACTAGGCATTTCCATTTGTATGTCTCCATAGCTTTTCAAAATTAAACTTTTCCAAAACTGAACTCGTAATTGTCCTTCTTTTCCTTTTTTCCCACAACCTGTCCCCATCCTTTGTTTCTTTTTTCCTGTCTGGTCCTTTAATCCTCACAGTAATCCAGACTCAAACTCCCTCTTTCCCTCACCAACAACATATTCTAATTCTCCCATCAGGTTCCAAGTCTTTGCAACCTTCCCAAGCTGTTATCTCTTTTAAATGTTTCTTACTTTTCATTTCTACTTCCATTGTTCTAGATCTGGACTTAGTTGTAAGGCCAGATCTTAACTGGACTATTGCAATGGCTTTGGTTTCAGCATTTGATATAGATGTCCAGTTCATCGACTTTTCTTCATCTTCATTGACAACAACTGAGTCCCAGTCCCCAACATCTTTCACCTGTGCCACTTCAGTAGCTTCTTAACTGATCTCTCTGCTTCCAAAATTTTCCCACAAAGGCCCTCCTCTATATATTAGCTAGATTGACCTTTCTATCCTGGAAATCCTTATATGTCATTTCCCTGCTAGAAACTCTTCTATAGGAACATAACTGAATGAGGACATCAGCAAATCCTTTCCCACAAAAGTCACTATACAGCTGGACAAGATTAATAAAAATAGCAAGTTTAGCACTCTAGAAATCAACCAAAGGCATGCAATGATCTGAGAAGTATTTATGCTTGAACAACTGCTGAACTTCAGGTAAGAACAATGGGACTCTGTGGCATTCTGGCCTGGAGCTTCTCTCATTCCCCACCCAGTCAGCCAGTGTAAAGGTTATGCCAGGGTGAAGCAGACCGTGAAGATTAGCACCTTCTCAACTGAGGTCAAAGGAGCAATTGGCAATCCCCATGTCCAGTAGTATTGTTGGTACAAGTGACAATCAGCTGGGGAAGGACAGCAAGTGGGGAGGGACAATGTCTTTACTAACTGTCATGGATTGAATTGTGTCCCCAAAAAATATATGTATCAATTTGGCTAGGTCGTGATTCCCAGTATTGTGTGATTGTCCACCATTTGTCATCTGATATGACTTTCCTATGTGTTCTAAATCCTGTCTCTATGATGTTGATGAGATGGGATTAGCGGCAGTCATGTTAATGAGGCAGGACTCAATGTACAAGATTGAACTGAGTCTTGAGCCAATCTCTTTTGAGATAAAAGAAAGAAGCAAGCAGAGAGACATGGGGACCTCATACCACCAAGAAACAAGAGCCAGGAGAATAGTGCGTCCTTTGGACCCAGGGTCCCTGCTCTGAGAAGCTCCTCAGCAGGGGAAGACTGATGACAAAGACCTTCCCCCAGAGCCGACAAAGAAAGAAAGCCTTCTCCTGGAGCTGGCACGCTGAATTTGGACTTTTAGCCTCCTAGACTGTGAGAGAATAAATTTCTTTTTGTTGAAGCCATCCACTTGTGGTATTTCTGTTATAGCAAAGCTAAATAACAAAGACAGGGTTTGGTACCGAGAGTGGGGTGCTGCTATGACAGATACATAAAATGTGGTAGCAGTTTTTGAAACTGTGAATGGATAGAGACTGGAAAAGATTTAAGTGCCTAATGATAAAAGCCTAGATTACCTTGAAGAGACTGTTGGTGGAATTGTGGACATCAAAGAAAATTCTGGTGAGAACTCAGAAGGAAATGGGAAGAGCCATTACACTGGAGATAACACAGATGGTGAGAAGCAGCAGCAGAACCAGGAGACCAGAGTGAGACAGCTCTGGAGCCGACCCACAGAGTGAGAGAGCTGATTGCCTTTGCACAGGAGGCTTCCTAGCTGAGTAGGGTGCCTCCAGGCTCTCATCGGTGAATCTAGGCTTGCCGACCCATGGAGCAAGAGCTGAGTGCCTTCCGGCTGAAGTTCACTGGCAGAGTAGAGTGCCTCCAGGCACCTATTGATGGAGCTACAGAGCTTTGGAACACCTACCCCAGTAGGGTAGACACGGGCAGTTAGGCCCTAGGGGCCAAGAGGCCAAGGAACCAGGAAGCAGAAGCTGAAGAGACAAGGAACACAGGAAGCCAAGCTGCCTCAATTTCAAAGTGTATGGCCACTACATCTGGGTCTCAAAGGGTGGAGCCATGGCCTCTGGAGTTTCTAAGAGTGGAGTCGCCACTCAGATGAACTAGGAGAATGGTGCATCTAAAGCTGAGGGAGCAGAGTTGCCATTCCAGCAGGCCTGGAAGGCAGAGCTGAAGCCCAGGGCTGAGAGGCCACCACTCAGAATCTGGAGAGTGTGGCCAATACCTAGAGTCTGCAGGGCCGGGCCATGGTGCAAATGGTCTCAGAGAACAGATGATTATTTTCAAAGCCTTGAGGGCTAATGTAATGTGTTCTGCTGATTTGCTTGGTGCCTGTAATCCCTTCTTTCCCTCCAGTTTCTCCCATTTGCAATGAAAATGTCTAGCTTGTGCCTGTTCCATCATTGTACTTTGGAAGCAGATAACTTGCATTCTAGATCTCACAGATGAGAAATTTTTGGAGTTTAGACATGGAGTTGATTTAAGACTTTTGTTATGATATGATAGGTGAATTTGTTATACATGTGGCAAGGACATGAATTTTCGTGGGCCAAAGGGTAGAATGTTATGTATTGAATTGTGTTCCCCAAAAATATATGTATTAATTTGGCTAGGTCATGATTCCCAGTATTGTGTGATTGTCCACCATTTTGTCTTCTGATGTGATTTTCCTATGTGTTATAAATCCTATCTCTATGACATGGATGAGATGAGATTAGCGGCAGTCATGTTAATGAGGCAGGACTCAATGTACAAGATTGGATTATGTCTTGAGCCAATCTCTTTTGAGATATAAAAGAGAGAAACAAGAAGTGGAGGAGCCAACATGGTGCTATAGACAGAAGCACCACGCAGTCTCTCCAAAGCAAAGACCCAAAAAACTAAGTAAAACTGAGACAAACGTCAATCCTGGAATCCTAAGCATCAAATGAAGAGATAAAGAACTCAGCCAAGCACCGAATGGAATAAGAAACTGACAGAGAACAGAGAACCAGGAGAGATACGTGCAGAGGTCCCCTATCAGCTAACAAAGCACGGGTTTGCCATCTTGGACTCCTGTCAGAGATTGGCGGACAGGAAGTACAGGAAAGCAGCTTCATGGAGCTCTCAGCAGGAGACAGAGCACCCAGTAACCAGCAGTATACACTTTCCCACACCCCACCCTTCTTCCCCCCCTCAGCTTCCTCTGCTTCCCGCCAGCCACAGTCTCTTGGCTGAGAGGCAGATTTACCCTGCCCACGCTGGCCAGCTCCCTGAGTGCCATTTGTTTGTTGCTGGTATTGCTTTTTTCCACTTCTTTTGGTTTCTTCGGTACCTCTGACCACCTCTCCCTCCTTTCTCTCAAACACCTGGCTCCATGTGCCATCTTTGCTTCTTCATGAAAGGCTGTGAAGGACAACTGTTTCCCCGGCCCGCGTCACCATCTTTGTGGGTTCCCAGGGCTTTTTTTCTTTGTTTTATTCTGTTCTTTTTTGTTTGTTTGTTTGTTTTCTTTTCGCAGCTTGGGAGCCCCTTCTAGCCAAGTTGTACAGCGCGGCTTGGGAGCCACCTCCCTGGTCTGTGTAGCTGCGCTGGTGGGATCCCTGGGGATATTTTGTTTTCTTTTTTCCCTTTTTGTCTTTCTTCATTTTTCACTCTGTATACTTACCTTCTTTTCCTGTCTCCTGAATACCAGATGCTGTGTGACATCTCTACCCCTTCTAACAAGGCTGTACTTTGCAGACTGGGATCCATTTCCCTGGTCCTTGCAGCCAGACGAGTGAGATCCCTGGGGGATTTATTTTTATCTTTTTATGTGTTTTCTCATTTTTATTTATTTACCTTTTACCATTTTCTTTCTTTTTTCTTTTTGTTTTTCTCCACTCCAATGGCAAGCTCCCTTAGCACTCTTTGTTTGTTTTTGGCTCCTGTTTCTCTCTCTTTCCCATACCCCTCTTAGCTCCACACATAAGAATCTCCTGCATCCTTCCTTGCTAACTGCACCGTGCACTGAACATCACACCATCGAGCAGCACAGGCATGACCTACCAGAACCTGCCCTGCACTGATTCCAGGCCCACCCTGTCGGCCCTAGTACATGCCACAAACAACTCATCCCAGCAACTCCCCTTCAGCTGGACCTGCCTTGCTGCACCATAGCTGAGTGACTGGCCCTGCCCATTGGACAAGGAGGTGAAAAGTTTCGGGCCCACAGACAAGCAAACAATAAAGAATGCACAGCCCACCTACTAGACATAACCAAATAATAAAGTAGGATGAAACAAACACATCTACAATCAGTGAAAGAAGAAAATAACTACTGACTGTCCCAAAGACAGCAGACAATATCAAAACATATACGTAAACAGGACAGGATGGTTCCAGTAGGCATCCAAAATAAAACACCAGATGTCTTTTCAGTAGAAGAAAAAGCACTAGAACTACCTACAGGGAAATCAAATCTCTAATATTCAGAGCTATCCAAGAGTTGAAGCAAAAAGCAGACCAAAATGAGTAAAAAACAGACAAATTCATGGAAAAGGCAGATAAATTCATGGAAAGTATAGATCAAAAAATAGAATTCAGGAAAATAATACAAGAACAAAATGCTAAAATAAATTCACAACTAGAAATCATAAAAAACAACAATTAGAAATCCAAAAGATAAGCAACAAGATTTCAAAAATGGACAGTGTCATAGAAGGGCTGAGGAGCAGGTTTGAAATGATGGGAGACAGGATCAGTGAAACTGAAGACAAACACTTGGATACAACTTTGTTTGAGGAAAAATCAGAAAAAAGAACAAAGAAAAAATGAAGAAACCCTGATAATTATGTAGGATACAATAAAAAGCAAAAACTCGCAAGTGATTGCAGTTCCAGAACAGGGGGAGAAAACAGAAAACAAAGAGAGGATCATGAAGAGTTGCTGACAGAAAACTACCTAATATAATGAAAGATGAAAAGCCTACTACCTGAGCTCAACAAACCACATATATGATAGACCTGAAAAGAATAACACCAAGACATATCATAATCACACTCGGTAAAACCAAAGACAAAGAAAGAATCCTGAGAGCAGTTCAAGAAAAACAAAAACTCACATACAGAGGAGAAATAATAAGACTAAGCTCGGATTATTCTGCAGAAACCATGCAGGCAAGAAGACAATTGTATGACACATATAAAATTTTGAAAGAAAAAAATTGCCAACCAAGAATAAAATATCCTGAAAAATTCTCATTCAAAGACAATGGTGAACTTAGGACATTTCCAGATAAACAGAAATTAAGGAATATGTAAAAAACAAACCAAAATTACAAGAATTATTAAAGGGAGTCCTTCGGTCTGAGAACAAACAACATCAGACCACAGACTGAATCTAGGACACAGGATCATATCAGCCAGATACTAACCTAGGAAATGAACTCTCAAGGGCTATCCAAACCAAAAGAATAACAACAGAGAACCAGAGAGGTTAATCTGTAAATGACAACAACATCAGAACAATAAAAGAGAGAGTAAACGGTGTAGGCACACAACCTTCTAATAGAGAGGAAGGCAAGGCGATACCAAGTAATACTGGACTGGTTCAAACCTAGGAAGATAAGGATAGATTTCAAGGTAACCACAAAGAAAGTTAACAAATCTACTCATCAAAATCAAGAAGAAAAAATAAAACCTCAGTAAAAACAAAACCTACAAAAAGAAAAGAAATGAAAAAAAAATCCACAAGCAAAAGGAATACAGCACAGTAGAGTAAGAGGAACAAATAAAACATCAGCACCATGAAAAGAAAAAAAAAAACCAGTACAAAATGACAGCAAGAAACTCACACCTATCAATAATTACACTGAATGTAAATGGCCTAAATGCACCGGTGAGACAGAGAGTGACACAATGGATTAAAAAAAAAAAAAGGATCCATCAATATGCTGTCTACAAGAGACACATCTCAGAAAAAAAGACGTAAATTTATTAAAAATCAAAGGATAGAAAAAAATATATCAAGCAAACAGCTACCAAAAAAGAGCAGGAGTGGCAATACCAATCTCAGATAAAATAGACTTTAAAACAAATTCCACCATAAAAGACAAAGAAGGACACTATATAATGATTAAATGGCCGATCCAGCATGAAGACATAACCATAATAAACATATACACACTCAATGACAGGGCTCCAAAATACATAAAACAAACTCTAACAGCACTTAAAAGAGAAATTGACAGTTCCACAATAATAATAGGAGATATCAACACACCACTGTTGGTCAAGGACAGAGCATCTAGAAAGAAACTCAACAAAGATACAGAAGACCTAAAAGGCACGATCAGCCAACTTGACCTCATACACATATATAAAACCCTCCACCAATACCTGAGAGTACACATTCTCTTCCAACACACATGGAACATTCTCCAGAATAGACAACTTCTTAGGCCACAGAGCAATCTTTAACAAGATACAAAATGTTGAGATAATACAAAGCATCATCTCTGACCACAACAGCATAAAGGTAGAAATTAACAACAGGAAGAGCAAAGAAAAAAATCAATTACATGGAAACTGAATAACACCCTGCTTACAAACCACTGGGTAATAGAAGAGATCAGAGATGGAATCAAAAAATTCCTAGAATCAAATGAGAATGAAAACACATCATACCAAAACCTCTGAGAAACAGCAAGGCAGTCCTCAGAGGACAATATATAGCAATACATGCACACATCAAAAAAGAAGAAACAGACAAAATCAAAATATTAACTACACGACTTTAACAAATAGAAAGAGAATGGCAAAAAATCCCACAGCCACTAGAAGAAAGGAAATAATAAAGGTCAGAACAGAAATAAATACATAAAGAATAGAAAAACAATAGAAAGGATCAGCAAAACCAAAAGTTGGTTCTTTGAAAGGATCAACAAAATTGACAAACCACTGGCCAGACTGACAAAAGAAAAACAGGAGAGGATTAAAATAACCCAAACAGGAAATGAAATGGGGGAAATTACAACAGACTCAACTGAAATAAAAAAGGATCATAAGAGATTATTATGAAAAAAAATACTTCAATAAATTTGAAAACTTAGAGGAAATAGATAAATTTCTGGAAACACACTCTCTACCCAAACTACCACAAAGTGATGTTGAAAATCTGAATAGACCCATAACAAGAGAAGAGACTGAACAGGTAATAAAAAAAACTTCCAACAAAAAAAGCCCTGCCCAAGATGGCTTCACTGGAGAATTCTACCGAACATTCAGAGAAGAGCTCATACCAGTAATACTCAAACTATTTCAGAACATAGAAAAGGAAGCAACACTTCCGAATTCATCCTATGAAGCCAGCGTAACAGCAATAAAAAAAAAAAAAAACTGAGGCAAAGATGCCACAAAAAAAGAAAATTACAGACCAATATCTCTCATGAATATGCATGCAAAAATTCTCAACAAAATTCTAGCCAATAGAAGTCAGCATAATTTCAAAAAAATAATGCACCACGACCAAGTAGGATTCATACCAGGTATGCAAGGATGGTTCAACATTAGAAAATCAATACATCCACCACATAAATAAAATGAAAGAAAAGAATCTCATGATCATCTCAATTGACACAGAAAAGGCATTCAACAAAGTCCAACATGCGTTCCTGATAAAAACTCTTAATAAAATAGATAAAGAAGAGAAATTTGTCAACATAATAAAGGGCATCTATGCAAAACCAAAGGCCAACAGCATTCTTAATGGAGAGAGACTGAAAACATTCCCCTTGAGAACAGGAACAAGACAAGGATGCCCTTTATCACCACTCCTATTTAACATTGTGCTGCAAGTCCTAGCTAGAGCAATAAGGCAAGAAAAAGAAATAAAGGGCATCCAAATTGGTAATGAAGAAGTTAAACTGTCCCTGTTTGCAGATGATGTGATGCTATACATAGAAAACCCTAAAGACTGAACGAGAAAACTACTGGAACTAATTGAAAGTTTCAGCAGAGTAGCAGGATACAAGATAAACATACAAAAATCAGTTGGATTCCTATACACCAATAAAGATAATGATGAAAAAGACATCAGGGAAACAATACCATTTATAATAGCCCCTAAAAAAATACTTAGGAATAAATCTAACCAGGGATGTAAAAGTCCTGTACAAAGAAAACTACAAAACACTACTGCAAGAAACCCAAAGGGATCTACATAAATAGAAAAACACACCATGCTCATGAATAGGTGGACTCAACATTATGAAAATGACAATTCTACCCAAAGCAATTTACAAATACAGTGCAATCTGGATCCAAATATCAACAATAGTCTTTAAAGAGATGGAAAAACTAATCATTGACTTTATATGGAAAGGGAAGAAGCCCCGGATAAGTAAAGCACTATTGAAGAAGAAGAATAAAGTAGGAAGACTCTCACTACCTGACCTCAAAACCTTCTATACAGCTACAGTAGTCAAAACAGCCTGGTACTGGTACAAAGACAGATACGTTGACCAATGGAACAGAACTGAGAACCCAGGTGTAAATCCATCCACTTACAGTCACCTGATCTTCAACAAGGGCCCAAAGTCCATCAGATGGGGAAAAGACAGTCTTTTTAACAAATGGTGCTGGCAAAACTGGACGTCCATCTGTAAAAAATGAAACAGGACCCATACCTTACACCGTATACAAAAATCTAAATATAAAGTCAAAAACTATAACGTTCTTAGAAGAAAAAATAAGATCAACGCTAGAGGCCCTAATACAAACTATAACCAACAATGCACAAACTCCAGAAGATAAGCTAGATAACTGGGATCTTCTAAAAATTAAACACTTATGCTCATCAAAAGACTTCACCAAAAGAGTAAAAAGAGAACCTACAGGCTGGGAAAAAAATTTTGGACATTACAAGCCAGACAAAGATCTAATGTCTAAAATCTACAAGAAAATCCAACACCTCTAAAACAAAAAGACAAATAATCCAATTTAAAAAAGGGCAAAGGAAGTGAGCAGACACTTCACCAAAGAAGACATTCAAGCAGCCAATAGACACATGAGGAAATTCTCACGATCACTAGTCATTAGAGAAATGCAAATTAAAACCACAATGAGATACCAGCATTACCGGCACGAATCAATAAAAACTGGAAATAACAAATGTTGGAGAGGCTCCGGGGAGATCGGAAGTCTTATGCACTACTGGTGGGAACGCAAAATGATACAACCATTTTGGAAAATGATATGGTGCTTCCTTAGCTAGAAATAGAAATACCATATGATCCAGCAATCCTACTCCTAGGTATATATCCTAGAGAAATAAGAGCTGTCGCATGAATAGACACATGCATACCCATGTTCACTGCAGCATTGTTCACAACAGCAAAAAGATGGAAACAACCTACATGCCCATCAACAGATGAATAGATATTCAAACTATGGTACATACACACAGTTGAGTACTATGCAACAATAAAGAACAATGATGAATCTGTGAAGCATCTCATAACATGGATGAAACTGGAGGACATTATGCTAAGTGACATAAGTCAGTCACAAAAAGACAAATATGTTACGAGACCTCTACTGTAAAAACTCATGAAAAAGTTTACATACAAAAAGAAACAATTTTTGTTGGTTATGAGGGATGGAAGGGGTTGGGGAGGGAAATACTAAATAGGCAATAGGTAAGTAGTAACTTTGGTGAAGGTGAAGACAGTACACAGTACTGGGGAAGGCAGTACTACTTCTACAAGGAAAGGTCATGGAAGCTCCATAGACACATCCAAACTCCCTGAGGGACTGAATTGCTGGACAGAGGGCTGTGGGGACCATGGTCTCGGGGAACATCTAACTCAATTGGCATAAGAAATTTATAAATAAAATGTTCTGCGTTCTACTTTGGTGAGCAGCGTCTGGGGCCTTAAAAGCCTCTGAGCAGCCATATAAGATACTCCACTGGTCTCACCCCTTCGGGAACAAGGGAGCATGAAGAAAACAAGAAACAATGGAAAGATTAGTCCAAAGGATAATGGACCACAACTACCACGGCCTCCACCAGACTGAGTCCAGTACAACTAGATGGTGCCTGGCTACCACTACTGACTGCTCTGACTGGGATCACAACAGAGGGTCCTGGAGAGAGGTGGAGAAAAATGTAGAACAAAATTCTAACTCACAAAAAAGACCAGAATTATTGGCCTGACAGAGACTGGAGAAACTCCAAGAGCATGGCCGCCGGACACCCTTTTACCTCAGTAATGAAGTCACTCCCAAAGCTCACGGTTCAGCCAGAGATTAGACGGCCCCATAAAACAAAACAAGACTAATGGGGCACAACAGTCCAGGGACAAGGATGAGAAGGCAGGAGGGGACAGGAAAGCTAGTAATAAGAAACTCAAGGTTAAGAAGGGACATTGTTGATGTGTCGTGGGTTGTTAACCATTGTCATAAAACAATACGTATTCTAACTGTTTAATGAGAAACTATTGTTCTGTAAACCTTCATCTACAGTACAATAAAAAAAGAAATAAAGGGCTTCTAGATTGGTAATGAAATGTCCCTATTTGCGGATGATATGATACTATACACAGAAAACCCTGAAGACTCCACAAGAAAACTAGTGGAAGTAATAGAAAGATTCAGCAGAGTAGCAGGATAGAAGATAAACATACGAAAATCAGTTGGATGCTTACACACCAATAAAGAGAATGATGCAAAGGAAATCAGGAGACCAATACCATTTATAATACCCCCCCCCAAACAAAACACTTAGGAACAAATATAACCAGGGATGAAAAAGACCTATACAAAGAAAACTCCAAAACACTACTGCAAGAAACTAAAAGAGATCTACATAAATGGAAAAACATACCATGTTCATGGATAGGTAGACTCAACATTGTGAACATGACAATTCTATCCAAAGTAATTTACAAATACAATGCAATCCCAATCCAAATACCAACGACATTCTTTAAAGAGATGGAAAAACTCATCATTAACTTTATATGGAAAGGGAAGAAGCCCCGGATGAGTAAAGCACTACTGAAGAAGAAGAATAAGGTAGAAGGACTCACACTACCTGACCTCAGAACCTACTATACAGCTACGGTAGTCAAAACAGCCTGGTACTGGTAAAATGACAGATACATTGACCAATGCAACAGAATTGAGAACCCAGAAGTAAATCCATCCACCTACGGTCACTTGATCTTCGAAAAGGGCTCAAAGTCCATCAAATGGGGAAAAGACAATGTTTTTAACAAATGGTGCTGGCAAAACTGGATGTTCATCTGTAAAAAAAAATGAAACAGGACCCATACCTCACACCATATGCAAAAACTAATTCAAAATGGATCGAGGACCTAAATATAAAGTGAAAAGCTATAAAGTACATAAAAGAAAAAACAGGATCAAAGCTAGAGACCATAATACACAGCATTAATAGGATACAGACCATAACAAACAACACAAACTCCAGAAGATAAGCTACGTAACTGGGACCTTCTAAAAATTAAACACTTATGCTCATCAAAAGACTTCACCAAAAGAGTAAAAAGAGAAGCTACAGACTGGGAAAAAAAAAATTGGCTATTGCAAATCAGACAAAGTTCTGATCGCTAAAATCTACAAGAAAATCCAACACATCTACAACAGAAAGACAAATAATCCAATTTAAAAATGGGCAAAGGAAATGAACAGGTACTTCACCAAGGAAGACATTCAAGCGGCCAACAGACACATGAGGAAATGTTCACAATCACTAGCCATTGTTGTTGTTGTTAGGTGCCGTCAGGTCGGTTCCGACTCAGAGCGACCTTATGCACCAAAGAACGAAGCACTCTCTGGTCCTGTGCCATGCTCACAATTGTTATACTTGATCCCATTGTTGCAGCCACTGTGTCAATCCATCTTGTTGAGTGTCTTCCTCTTTTTTCGCTGACCCTCTACTTTACCGAGCATGATGTCCTTCTCCAGGGACTGATCCCTCCTGACAACATATCCAAAGTATGTAAGATGTAGTCTCACCATATTTCCTTCTAAGAAGCATTCTGGCTGTACTTCTTCCAAGACAGATTTGTTCATTTTTCTGGCAGTCCACGGTGTATTAGATATTCTTCACCAACACGACAGTTCAAAGGTGTCAATTCTTCTTTGGTCTTCCTTATTCATTGTCCAGCTTTCGCATGCATATGATGCAATTGAAAGTACCATGGCTTGGGTCAGGTGCACCTTAGTCTTCAAGGTGACATCTTTGCTTTTCAACACTTTAAAGAGGTCTTTTGCAGCAGATTTGCCCAATGCAATGCATCTTTTGATTTCCTGACTGCTGCTTCAATGAGTGTTGATTGTGGATCCAAGTAAAATGAAATCCTTGACAACTTCAGTCTTTTCTCCGTTTATCATGATGTTGCTTATTGGTCCAATTTTGAGGATTATTGTTTTCTTTATGTTGAGGTGTAATCCATACCGAAGGCTGTGGTCTTTGATCTTCACCAGTAAGTGCTTCAAGTCCTCTTCACTTTCAGAAGTAAGGTTGTGTCATCTGCATATCGCAGGTTATTAATGAGTCTTCCTCCAATCCTAATGCCCCTTTCTTCTTCATATAGTCCTTTTTCCTAGTCAGTCTTAGTCTGGAAGCTCAGCTGAAACCTGTCCGCCATGGGTGATCCTGCTGGTATCTGAATATTGGTGGCATAGCTTCCAGCATCACAGCAACACGCAAGCCCCCCACAGTGCGACAAACTGACAGACATGTGGGAGTCACTAGCCATTAGAGAAATGCAGATCAAAACCACAGTGAGATACCATCTCACCACGGCATTACTGGCACATATCAAAAAAACAGGAAATAACAAATATTGGAGAGTCTGTGGGGAGATTGGAAGTCTTATGCACTGCTGGTGGGAATGCAAAATGATACAACCATTTTTGGAAAATGATATGGAGCTTCCTTAGAAATCTAGAAATAGAAATACCATATGATCTGGCAATCCCACTCCTAGGAATATATCCTAGAGAAATAAGAGTTGTCACACAAATAGACATATGCACACCCATGTTCACTGCAGCCTTGTTCACAATGGCAAAAAGATGGAAACAACCTAGATGCCCATCAACAAGTGAATGGATAAACAAACTATGGTACATACACACAGTGGAGTATTACACAACAATAAAGCACAATGATGAACCTGCGAAACATCACATATCATGGATGAATCTGGAAGGCATTATGCTGAGTGAAATAAGTCAATCACAAAAGGACAAATATTGTATGAGACCCTTACTATAAAAACTCACAAAAGTTTTACACACAAAAAGAAACAATCTTTGATGGGTACAAGGGAGGGGAGGGTGGAGATGAAAAAAACAGGAAATAGACAATTGAGAAGTGGTAACTTTGGTGAAGGGTGAGAAAGTACACAATACTGGGGAAGCCAGCACAACTTGTACTAGGCAGGGTCATGGAAGCTCCATAGACACATCCAAACTCCCTGAGGGACCAAGTTACTGGGCTGAGGTCTGTGGGGACCATGGTCTCAGGTAACATCTAGCTGAACTGGCATAACATAGTTTATAAAGAAAATGTTCTATATTCTACTTTGGTGAGTAGCGTCTGGGGTCTTAAAAGCCTGTGAGCGGCCATCTAAGACGCTCCACTGGTCTTACCCCTTCGGGAGGAAGGGAGAATGAAGAAAACTAAAGATACCAGGGAAAGATTAGTCCACAGGACTAATGGACCACATCTACCATGGCCTCCACCAGACTAAGTCCAGTACAACTAGATGGTGCCTGGCTATCACCACTGACTGCTCTGATAGAGATCACAATAGAGGATCCCAGACAGAGCTGGAGAAAAATGTAGAACAAAATTCTAACTCACAAAAAATGACCAGAATTATTGGCCTGACAGAGACTGGAGAAACCCCGAGAGTATGGCCCCCGGACACCCTTTTAGCTCAGTAATGAAGTCACTCCTGAGGTTCACCCTTCAGTCAAAGATTAGACAGGCCCATAAAACACAACGAGACTAAAGGGGCACACCAGCCCAGGGGCAAGGACTAGAAGGCAGGAGGCAGACAGGAAAGCTGGTAATAGGGAACCCAAGGTCGAGAATGGAGAGTGTTGACATGTTGTGGGGTTGTTAACCAATGTCATGAAACAATATGTGTACTAACTGTTTAATGAGAAACTAGTTTGTTCTATAAGCCTTTGTCTAAAGTACAGTAAAAAATAATGAGAGATAAATGAGCAGAGAGACATGGGAACCTCATACCACCAAGAAACAAGAGCCAGCAGAATAACACTTCCTTTGGACCCAGGGTCCCTGCTCTGAGAAGCTCCTCAACCAGGGAAGATTGATGACAAGGACTTTTCCCCAGAACTGACAGTGAGAGAAAGCCTTCCCCTGGAGCTGGCACCCTGAATTCAAACTTCTAGCCTCCTAGACTGTGAGAGAATAACTTTCTCTTTGTTAAAGCCATCCGCTTGTGTTATTTCTGTTATAGCAGCACTAGCTAACTAAAACACTAGCCAAAGGAAGTGTGGTTGGTGCATGCATATTCCTGGTTAAGGTCATATATGTAGCCAAGACCTGAGAGAGCCCACGTCAGCCATATACTTCTGACTGACCTAGAAGCTACACACATGTGTGTCGGAGATGGGAAAGGGCTCAGAAGAAAGAAAAATTTGGGATAGACTTAAGAAAGCCTGAATATTTAATGTGATCCCTTGTTCTCACACAGAGCCATTAGTAGAAAATTGCTATAGATGGTAGAGCACAATCTGTCTAATCATTGACTAGCTTCTAACCTGTGCAGACACAAGGGTGACCCTCAGGAAGCTAGGTTTAACAATAAAGAAAAGAATATTTAAAAAAATAAACAGGAAAAAAAGGAACAAAAACACCCACAGGTACAAACAGATGGGGAAGGCAGATTTCACAGATTTAGCCCAGGCAAGTAACTAAGCAAAGAAATAATAAAAACAAATGAAGCCAGCAACAACAAGAATCTTCAGAGAGAAAACATGAGAATCCATGGTTACTACAATATAATATCTAAAATGTCCAGCTATCAAGAAAAAGTTATAAGACAAAAGAAACGAGAGTATAACCTATAGTAAGGAAAAAAAAAATCAATAAAGAGAAATTGTCTCTGAGTGTTCCCACATGTTGGATTTATCAGGTAAAGACTTCAAACAACTATTATAAATTTGTTCAAAAGACTACAGTAAAGCATATTTAAAGAATTAAGGAAAGTATGACAATGAATCAACAAACAGAGACACTCAACAACAGGCATAAATTATAAAAAGAACCAAAGGGAAATTCCTTGAGTTGAGAAGTACAATAATTGAAATGAAAAATTTACTAAAGAGACTCAATAGCAGATTCAAAATGGCTGAATAAAAATCAGTCAACTAGAAGAGAGAACAATAGAAATTATTTAATCTAAAGAACAAAGAGAAAAACAACCAAAAAAAAGCTTAACAGAGCCTCAGAAACCTGTGGAGAAACATTAAATGCACCAGCATATGTGAAAATGGGAGTCCCAGAAGGAGATAAGAGAAAGGGGCAGAAAAATATTTGACAAAATACTGGCTGAAAACTTCCCAAATTTAAAGAAAAACATTAATCTACACATCCAAAAAGACTGATGAACCCCAAGTAGGCTAAATTCAAAGAGATCCACACAAATTTAGTCAAATTGCTAAAAGACAAAAATAAAATCATCAAAGGAGCATGAGAAAAATGACTCACCACATACAGGGGAGAATGAACACAATTAATGTCTGACTTCTCATCTCAACCAATGGCGGTCAAAAGATAGTTGAATGATATATTTAAAGTGCTGGAAAAAAATGTTAGTCAAGTATGCTATATGTAAAACTATTCTTCAAAAGTAAATGTGAGAAATGAAGTCCTGATATGTGCTAAAACATGGATGAACCTTGAAAACATTATGCTGAGTGAAATAATTCAGTCATAAAGGACAAATATTGTAGGATCCCACTTACATGAAATATCTAGAATAAGCAAGTGTATAGAGACCAAAGCTTATTTGTGGTTACCAGGAGTGAGTGGGAAGGAAGGGAAAAAGGAGACTCATTGCTTACGAGACACTGAGCTTCTCTCAAAGGTGATGGAAAATTTCAGAAACGGATAATGGTTATGGTTGAATAGCATGATAAACATAATTAATGTCACTTACTTGTACATGTGAAGAATGTCGAAATAGCATATGTTTTGTTATGTATATATTTACCATAATTTTAAAAATTTAAATAAAAATAAGGGTGTAATAAAGACATTCCGAGATTAAAAAAAGAAAAGACTGAGTGTATTCATTGCTAGAAGACTTGCTTTACAAAGAGTAGTAAATGATATCTTTCAGGCTGAAAGGAAATTATTCTGGTCACTCAAATCCACAGGGAGAAAAAAAGAGCACCAAAAATGGTGACTACATGGGTTAATATAAAAGACTTGATAATATATATTTTTCTTATTCCATTCGTTCACTTCTTTAGAACATACATAATTTTATGAAGCAATAATCAAAACACTATATTGTTGAGTTTATAACATATAAAGGTGTTATATGTTTTAAATATAACACCACAAAGAAGGGGGGAGGGAATAGAGCTATATTGGTGTAAAGCTTGTATATATTTTACTGGAATTAGGTTAATATGAATGTGAAGTAGATTGTGAAAAATTAAAATGCGTATTAATCCCTAGAGCAACCACTAACAAACTAACTAAAAAACACATAGTCAAAAAAACAATTAAATGATATACTGAGAAGTGAGTATTTAACATGAAAGAAGGCAGTTAGGGAAAACACAACAGAAAAAAGACAAAGTATATAAAAAATAGCAAAGTGGTAAATGCAAACTGAAACATATCAACAATTACCTAAGATGTAAATGATCTAAACACCTCACTCAAAAGGCAGATATTATCAGACTGGATGTGCTGTCCTTGTAAAAATACCAACTCTTCACAATCTCTTCTGGTAAATAAAGTAGGGAACACTTCCCAACTCATTCTATGGGGCTAGTATTACCATTATTCCAAAGCCAGAAATGCTCAAAGACCTGGAGACAGAAAACCAAAAAGGAAGAACATGCTAAGAATCTCTCAAGCTGAAAGAACTGAAGAAAAAATTCAAGCCTTGAGTCGCAATATTAAAGGATTCTATGAGGAAAATATTGAACAATGCAGGAAGCATCAAAATAAGATGGAAGTAATACACAGAGTCACTGTACCAAAAAGAATTGGTCAATGTTCAACCATTTCAGAAAGTAGCATATGATCAAGAACTGATGGTACTGAAGGAAGAAGTCCAAGCTGCGCTGAAGGCACTGGTGAAAAACAAGTCTCCAGGAATTGACGGAATACCAATTGAGATGTTCCAACAAATGGATGCAGTGCTAGAACTGCTCACTCGTCTATGCCAAGAAATTTGGAAGACAGCTACCTGGCCAACCGACTGGAAGAGATCCATATTTGTACCCATTCCAAAGAAAGAAGATCCAATAGAATGCTGAAATTATCAAACAGTATCATTAACATCACACACAAGTAAAATTTTGCTGAAGATCTTTCAAGAGTGGTTGCAGCAGTACCTGGACAGGGAACTGCCAGAAATTCAAGTCAGATTCAGAAGAGGACGTGGAACAGGGGATATCATTGCTAGTGTCAGATGCATCCTGGCTGAAAGCAGAGAATACCAGAAAGATGTATATCTGTGTTTTATTGCCTATGCAAAGGAATTTGACTGTGTGGACCATAACAAATTATGGATAACATTACAAAGAATGGGAGTTCCAGAACACTTAATTGTGCTCATGAGGAACCTGTACTTAGACCAAGAAGCAGTCATTCTAACAGAACAAGGGGATATTGCGTGTTTTAAAGTCAGGAAAGGTGTGAGTCGGGCTTGTATCCTTTCACCATACTTACTCAAGCTGTATGCCGAACAAATAATCTGTGAAGCTGGACTATATGAAGAAGAGCGGGGCATCAGGATTGGAGGAAGACTCATTAACAACCTGCAATATGCAGATGACACAACTTTGCTTGCTGAAAGCGAAGAGAATTTAAAGCATTTACTGATGAAGATCAAAGATCACAGCCTTCAGTATGGATTACACCTCAACATAAAGAAAACAAAAATCCTCACAACTGGACCAATAAGCAACGTCATGATAAATGGAGAAAAGATAGAAGTTGTCAAGGCCTTCATTTTACTTGGATCTACAATCAACACCCATGGAAGCAGCAGTCAAGAAATCAGATGAATGAGAAACTATTTGTTCTGTAAACCTTCACATGAAGTACAATAAAAAAAAAAAAAAGAAAGAAAGAAATCAGACAACAGGGGCAGGGCCAAGATGGCAGAGTAGCCAGACACTTCCGGTGGACGCTCTTACAACAAAGACCAAAAAAACAAGTGACTCTATTATATATGGCAATCTGCGAGCCCTGAACATCAAAGGCAAAGTTTAGAAACTGGACCTAGTGGCAGGGGGAGGGAGAGATGGTTTGGAAGCACCAAGGAGTTGCCTGACCTGACCCAGCGAGAGCCTGACCCCTTCAGGCCTGAGCAGCTCGGGGATGAGAGGTGAGGCAGGTAAGCAGTGATGCTCAGGAGTTGCGTTTTCCACACTGGGAGAGACCCAGCACCAGAGATTATACACAGCCACGCAGAACCAGTGAGAAGCAGCCCTGGATCGGCAAAAGATAAGTACTTGTGTCCAGCCTACCGTGCAGATCAAAAACACCCCCCCTTAGGGAAAAACCTCTCTCCCATTTACCTCCCCACTCCCTGCTCTGCACTGGGTTGCAGACTGGCTTCAGCAAATGCCGAATCCCCTGGGCCAGAAGTAGGATCCATCACATGCCCAGAGCCATTCTCCCTGCCTTGGAGAGTGAACAAATTAACAAACACGGGAAAAAAGAAACTGCCAGCTCCCCTAAGCCAGGAACCTGGGGTAGGCACAGATCCTTTGCCTAGGCAGAGTCGTAAAGGATCCACAGAATTTGAGTGCCTTTCCCCTGGATAGACTGGTGTGGGACCATCTCAACAGCATAGGCCCTCATTACTGCAGTACAACAGATTATATACCGGAACTCTAACTTCAACTGTTTCAGCTGTGAAGTGGCAGGTTCTTGACATTTGACACTGCTCTGCCCATTAAGCAGGGTTTTCACCTACTCACATCAAGGGCCTGACGATTGGTGGCTCCACCCACGCCACGTAGCCACCTGCCAGAGGGGCCCATGAATAAGAGGTGCCCCTCAGTTCTTACAGCCAACAGCATTAGGTGCTTATAGTCCAGCTGCAAATCCCACCCACCTATGTGCTCTAGGGAACTGGGACACGGCTTCCTCCTGGACACTTAGGGGATCTGGGGACTGTGCTTTCAGGGGATATCTAGGTCAACTGGCATAACAAATCTTATTAAGAAAATGTTCTGCATCCTACTTTGGTGAGTGGCGTCTGGGGTCTTGAAAGCTTGCAAGCGGCCTTCTAAGATGCATCAATTGGTCCCAACCACCTGGAGTAAAGGAGAATGAAGAACACCAAAGACACAAGGGAAGTATTACCCAAGAGACAGAAAGGGCCACATAAACCAGAGACTTCATCAGGCTGAGACCAGAAGAACTAGATGGTGCCCCGCTATCACCAATGACTGCCTGGACAGGGAACACAACAGAGAATCCCTGATGGAGCAGAGAAAGATGGGGTGCAGAACTCAAATTCTAGTAAGAAGACCAGACTTAATGGTCTGAACTGAGACTGGAGGTACCCCAGAAAGCATGGCCCCTGGATTCTCTATTAGTCCAGAACTAAACAATTTCTGAGGCCAACTCTTCAGACAGGGATTGGACTGGACTGTGGGACATAAAGTGATAGACGTGGGAAGTGTGCCTCTTAGCTCAAGTAGATACAAGAGACTAAATGGGCAGCTTCTGTCCAGAGGTGAGATGGGAACGCCAAGAGGGTTAGGAGCTGGTTGAATGGACACGGGAAACCAGGGGTGGAAAGGAGGAGTGTGCTGTCACAGTATGGGGAGAGCAATTAGGGTCACATAACAATGTATGTATAGATTTTTGTATGGGGAAAAAAAGAAATCAGATGACACATTGCATTGGACAAATCTGCTGCAAGAGATCTCTTTAAAGTGTTAGAAAGCAAAGAGGTCACTTTGAGGAATAAGGTGCAACCGACCAAAGCCATGGTGTTTTCAATTGTCTCATATGCAAAATGGGCAAAAGATTTAAATAGACATTTCTCCAAAGAAAATATACAAATAGTCAGCAAGCACATGAAAAAAATGCTTAACATCATTAGCTATTAGGGAAATGCAAATCAAAACCACTTCACAGTCACTGGAATGGCTACTTAGCCCTGGTGGTACGGTGGTTCCGCAAAAGGTCGGCAGTTCAAATCCACCAGCCTCTCCTTGGAAACCCTGTAGGGCAGTTCTACTCTGTCCTATAGGTTCACTATGGGTCGGAATAAACTTGATGGCAACAGGTTTGGTTTGGTTTTTTGGGAGGATGGCTATAACAATAATAAATGGGCAGTAACAAGTGTTGGTGAGGATGCGGAGAAGTTGGAACCCTCGTACACTGCTGACAGGAAAGTAAAATGGTGCAGCCATTTTGGAAAACAATCTAGCAGTTCCTCTTATGGTTAAACACAGAGTAACCATATGACTCAGCAGTTTCACCCCTACGTATGTATCCAAAATAAATTGAAACATATGTCCACACAAAAACTTGTACACGAATGTTCGTGACAGCTTTATTCACAATAGCCAAAAAGTGGAAGCAACCCAAATGTCCATCAACTGAGCATTGGATAAAAAAAATTGTGGTATACCCATTAAACAAAATGTTATGCAGCCAAAGTGGACACTCTTGACCGGTTCTCCATCTTAGAAAACATTCACTCTTTCACCATTAAGCATGGTGCTAGCTGTGTATTTCTCCTAGATGTCGTTTATCAGAGGAATAGTTGAAGAGAAAATGTATCTATTTCACAATGTTGTCCAGGGGCAACTCTCATGAGGAGAGTTTTCATCAGTGGCCTGTTCATCATCTTTTAGCTTCTGATTCAAAACAGTTGTTCCTTTGGCTTGCAAAGCCCTATTTGACAATGGACACTTCTGATTAAATACACATAGTCAGGGACCTGTAACAACAAGGCTGCTAGCAAGCCCTGCTTTTTCTGTCACCTCACTGGTTTGGAGGACAGTTTTATCTCTCGTTCCCAGTGTCAGACAGAAGCTGATCTGAAGCCACTCCTGTCTCAGTCTGGGTGTGGTTCTGATTAGAAGCCAAGCAGCTCACATGTGAGCGCGGCTTTTTTGTTGTTTTTTGGGGGGCGGGGAAGAGAGAGGGGCAGTAATTCACCAGTGAATAAATGCCCGAGGCAAAAATGGTGGGTTTTGCCCCTTCCCCATTTTGGCCGCTTTGCTTGAAATTGAGGGCTTTCCGGATTCCCAGGTTTCTCTGCAGAGCACTGCAAAGAAGTATGACAACGTGCTCCACAGGGCCCAACAACGTCTGCAAACAGGGTGGGGCTGCTGACTCAAAGGTCCATGGTTCGGGGAAAAATATGTGGCAGTCTGCTTCCATAAGGATTTACAGCCTTGGAAACCCTATGGGACAGTTCTGCTCTGTCCTACAGGGTCGCTATGAGTGAGAATTCAACTCGACGGCGATGGATTTGAAGGGAACAAGAGAAGCCTACTCTTGTTCAAAAAATTGGGGGAAAGAGAAAGTGCAGGAAAGAAAGTCCTTTTATTGGAGTCTCTACCTCACCTCTGTGCCCTAGATGGCACAAACACTTAAATGCTCGACTGCTAACTGAAAGGTTGGCAGTTGATTAAGTCCACCCAGAGGCACCTTGGAAGAAAGCCCTGGTGATCTACTTCTGAAAAATCAGCCACTGAAATCCCTATGGATCTCAGTTCTACTCTGAAACACATGGGGTTGCCATGAGTCAGAAATGACTCCACAGCAACGTTTTTTTGTCTTTTGTCTTTTTAACTTCGCCCATAAAGCCTGGGAAGCTCACCCATTGGTTAGTTGTTTGGCTCTTTAGATGAAAACGCAAATATTTTGTACAAGACACTTAAAACGGTGATTAATTCAAATTATTCTGTTGTTCCCCTCATCTGTATTCATAGTCATGATCCTCTGCCAGTGCCAGATATTTCTAGGAGTGGCTAGCTCAAAAGCTCACTAGACATCACTGGGTGGCATTCCTTTCACTGATGATTAACAGAGGACACAAGGCCTGACTCACACCTTGGCCAGCAACTGCATTAAGGCACACTGTAAGGAATCATGCTTCCCTCCCTGATGGGGCCAGTTTTGTGCATCCACAGCCCTCTAGTAAGACAAAGGGTTCTCTTATCTAGCCTAGGGCTCCTCCCATGTCATGTGGAAAGGGGAGGGTCCCAACCTAAAAGCAGCAAGGAAATTGGGCTGGTAATGCAGAAGCAGTGAAACATACACTGGGCAGCAGATCGGAAAGTTGATACCAGGTCTGAGAGCACTGAATTACGAGATGTGGTGTTCATCTTTTTGTGAGGATGCCTGTTCCCTTGTGTAATCAAGCAGTGCCCTGCTTCTTAAATTTTAAAGCATACACAAATCACCTGGGGATCTTGTTAAAATGTAGATTCGGATTTGGTAAATCTGGAAGACCCAGGATTGTAAATTACAAACAAACCCCCAGGTGGTATTTAAACGGCTCGTCCTAGGACCACATATTGAGTACAAGGTTATAAAACATGTTCCAAAAAAAACCAAACCCATTGCCATAGAGTCGATTCCGACTCACAGCGACCCTATAGGACAGAGTAGAACTGCCTCATAGGATTTCCAAGGAGTGCCTGGTGGATTTGGACTGCCAACCTTTTAGTTAACGGCCATAGCTCTTAACCACTACACCGCCAGGGTTTCTGTAAAACATGTTATGGGCCTGCAAATAGGCCCTAAACCTCTACTGTTGGCTGAGTCCTGTTGGCCATACAGAAATGATCAGGTTCCGCTGTCCTGCAATTTGCAGTCTAGTAGGGAATAAACCTTGTGTGCACATAATGGATCAGTGCTACAAGGGCGGTAAAAAGGGCTGGGGGTGTTCAAAGGAAGGAATGGTCATTTCAAGCTGGGAGAAGGCACTGCAAAAGCTTCAGAGAAGATAAGACATTTAAGCTGGACCATGAAGGAAAGTTCAGTTTGGGATATGCTGAGCTTGGGACAGTCAACCAAAAAAACCACATCTGTTGCCAATGAGTCGATCCCAACTCATAGCAACCCTATAGGACAGAGTAGAACTGCCCCATAGGGTTTCCAAGGAGTGGCTGGTGGATTTGAACTGCCAACCTTTTGGCTATCAGCCAAGCTCTTATAGGCAGATTTACACACCAGTTGATTTTGGGAGAGAGGCCAGGGATCTAAGAACAGGAATTTGGGAGTCATCCAAATTCCTAAGGGCCAGGGATAGGAATTTGGGAGTCATCAGGTTAGAGATGGTGGCTGAAGCCACGCAGTGTCATAGCTGATCCCAGTTCTCTCCTCCCTGCCTGCCCATCATGCTTCCCAGGTGAACCTGGTCCCTAAAGTCCTTCAAGGGCAGACATTGCAATAAACTGGTTGATAAGTGGCAGCTCGAACTATACCACAGCTGAGGAAAAGGAGGGCAGATTTTTGAGGTAATTTACAAAGAGAGATTTGGGGAATGAGAAACGATGGCATCTTAGAATTGATATGCAGCCTTTCAAGGTAACTATCAAAAGGGACCACCACTCCTCTGTCAGTTTGTCGTACTGTGGTGATTTGCGTGTTGCTATGACGTGTGTTGTGTGTTGCCTCAGATGCATGTGAAAACTGGACAACGAATAAGGAAGACTGAAGACGAATTGATGGATCTAAATTATGGTGTGGGCGAAGAATATTGAATATACCGTGGACGGCCAGAAAAACGAACAAATCGGTTGTGGAGGAAGTACAGTCAGAACACTCCTTAGAAGCAAGGATAGCAAGACTTCATCTCCCATACTTTGGACATGTTATCAGGAGGGACCAAACCCTGGAGAAGGACATCATGCTTGGTAAAGTATAGGGTCAGCGAAAAAGAGGAAGACCCTTGACAAGATGGATTGACACAATGTCTGCAACAATGGACTCAAGCATAGCAACAATTGTGAGGATAGCACAGGACCAGGCAGTGTTTCATAGCTATGAGTCAGAGTCGACTCAACGGCACCTAACAACAACATAAAAAGGAAACAGCTCTCATTTGAATATGTCAAGTCTGATAGATCAGTTACAAAAAGAAGATTCAAGACTTTGGCATTAGATTGTACATTAACACCCTTAAGAGTCTTGGGTCAGCAGTCCTGCTCAGCTCCCCAACATGTTCTTGACATGTATATGGTTAGAGTGTGCAAGCTAATTCTAGTATTAGCCTAAGCAAACCATAATTAGGAACACCTGCTGCTTCTGGAAAAAATTTATAATACATCCTCAAAACAAATACAAATGACATTTTCTCCAAAGTTTTACATTGTTTACACCACTTTGCCCTTCCAGTAGCCTAGATAATTGAGTTGACTATATTTAAAAAATGAAGATGTTCATTTTTAATAAACAATGCAAGAAAGGTTACTTAACACAAGTGGTCTTCTTGAATGATATCCCTATCAGTTACCTCCAAAATGTACTTTGGAGTTGTTATAGCAGTAAATTAATGTTTTCACAGGACCTGTTGAAGTGGAAATCTTGTCAAGGAAACCAAAATAAGTAAATAGAGCTAGCAGCAATATGTCTTCTAAATTTGCAGCAGGATGATGCCTGTGGAAAAATATGCAATCTGAACTCAATCTGATGCAAGCCTCAAAATGACATCATGCATTCATATGTGAGAATTTTTGAGTGAAACCAGGACTTGTAAGGGTGTGTTGTGGGGGTTGTGGATATGGTTCTTTAAAGAGGCAATACCACTGAGCAATTATCAGCCTCTAAACAGGCAGGCATGCAGAGGGAGGAGGCCACCTATCTGGGTGATTGATTATGAGTCATTCCCCACCCGCTTATCGATGCCAGAAATGCCGAGATCTGGGGCGGAAGCCTTTCTTGCACAACTCAAGAGGAGACTTGGAATAATACCTTCTGGGAAGATACAGTACTGAGGCTTGGCTCACAGAGAAGTGTGGTGACCCAGGAGCAAAGTCTTTTCCACGGGGAGTTGAAGAGTTTCCAACAAAAAAAGCTGATTTTGTGGCTTACTATTCAATCCAGCAATTCCGGTCTTAGGTATTTACCCAAATGAGTTGAAAACTTATGTCCACATAAAACCTTGTACACTAATGTTTCTAGCAGCTTTATTCATAGTTGCCCAAAATTGGAAGCAACCAAGATGTCCTTCAGTAGGTGAATGGATACACAAACCGTGATACAACGAAGTATTATTCACCAATAAAAAGTAATGAGCTGTCAAGCTATGAAAAGACATGGAGGAACCTTAAATGCATATTGCTAAATGGAAGAAGCCAGTCTGAAAAGTCTACATACTGTATGATTCCAACTATATGACATTCTGAAAAAGGCAAAACTATAGAGACAGTAGAAAGGTCAGTGGTTGTCAGGAGTTAGGGGGTTAAAGGAAGGGATGAATAGATGGAACACAGTAAAACTATTCTGTACGATACTCTCATGGAGGACAGATGACCTTATGCATTTGTCAAAACCTATAGGACTGTACAATACAAAGAGTGAACCCCAAGGTAAACTATGGACTTTAGTTAATAATAATGTATCCATATTGATTCATTATAACAAAAGTACCACAGGAATGCAAGATGTTAATAATAGGAGAAACAGTGTGCAGTGGGGAGAGGGATATATGAGAACTCTTTGTACTTTCTGCACATTTCTTCTGTAAGCCTAAAACTGCTCTAAAAAATAACCCTGTTGTCATTGAGTCAATTCTGACTCATGGCGACCCCCTGTGTTGCAGAGTACAACTGCTCTATAGGGCTTTCTTGGCTGTAATCTTAACAGAAGCAGATTACCAGGCCTTTCTTCAACAGTACGGCTGGGTGGGTTCAGACCGCCAACCTTTAGGTTAGTAGTTAAGCACAAACAGTTTGTACCACCTAGGGATCTTTCTTTAAAAAACAGTCTATTTAAAAAAACGAAAACTGGCGTTAATGCTAACAGATGATGAGTTAACAGCTTCTATGTCATTAATTCTTTTAAATTTACACACCACATTCCTAACCACAATTGGCAGGAAAGACTAGGATATATCAGAAAAAAATTATTCCGTTTTCCTCTATTCTTTTATAATTATATATTCTTTTTAAAACTATTCCTTTAGTAACCACTAAACAAGCATCGTTGACTTATACAAATTAAGACTTTTAATACTTCCCTAATAATGCTCGAACTTTAAAACCCTTTAACTGAATTTACATTTTGCATTATTATATTTATGTATTTTAACTCTACATGTATTTTAAACCCCATAAAGTGTAATTATTATTTTGTGGAGTCAATATTGGTTTATTTTTGTCACATTTTTACCCTTCCCTATGAACTTCTTTCTTTCTTGAATTTCCACGTTTCCATCTGGGATCATTTTCCATCTGCCTGAAGAGCTCCCTTTAACATTTCTCTTAGTGTATGTCAACTGGTAATGAATTCTCTCAGTTTTGGTATGTCTGAAAATACCTTTATTTCATCTACATTTTTGAAGGGTATTTTCACTGGGCATAGAATCTTTGGTTGGAAATTATTTTAATTCATCATTTTAAAGATGTCATTCTCTTCTCTTTTGTTGTTCATGATTTCTGTTAAGTCAGATGTCATTACTGATCTTTGGAAGATGATGTTATCTTCTCTGGATGCTTTTCAGATTTTCTCTTATTAGGATGTGCCTTGGTGTATTTTCTTTGCATTTATTTTGCTTGGGGTTCACAGAGCTTCTTGAAACTGTGAGTTGATATCTTTCATGACTTTTGGGAAATTTTAAGCTATTATATCTTCATATGTTGCTTCTGCCCATTCTCTCTTTCCTCTCTTTTCCTTTAGGGACGCCAATTAGAAGTATACTCGTCCTGTTTTCAATGTCCCATATGTTTGCTACACTCTTTTATTTACTTTCTATTCTTTTATTCTTTGTGTGCTTCAGTTTAAATACTTTGATGTATCTTGCAGTTTACTAATTCTCTCTCCCTCTGTGTATAATATTCTATAAAACACATTAAGTATTTTTAATTCTATAATTTTAATTTATTTTAATAGATTTTAATTATCAATGGAAAGTCCTAGTTTTCATCTATTTACTCCATCTTTTCCTTTCTCTGAACATTTCAATTGTAGTTATTAGAAATTCCTGTGTACTAACTGGATTACACATGGGTTTGTGTCTATTGTCTGTTTTGTTTTTATCTCTAGATTTTCAGTTAGATGGTGTTGTCCCTTGAAATTCCTAGAAAATTTTCAGTGGATGCCAGCCAATTGTGTATAAAAAATTATACAGGCTCCAGATGATGTTATCTTTTCGCAGAGAGTACTCCCTTTTTTTCTCTGTTAGGCAGATCAAGTAGGAACTGATCACCTTTACCAAATCAGTGACTAAGCTTAGTCAAGGCCAAGCTTACTGTTGGTAAAGTTCTTTCTACTTTTCTTTTGCACCTGCTTCTAGGGTATAACTCTACAGAACTTTCAGCTGATAATCTTATGTTTGTTCAGTGGGGCCTTCCCCCTAGCAGATCCTGAACCCTAATCCTTATCTACTTAGTCCAGTGAGACTGCCAAAAACTCTACTATGTTTTTCAAAGCTTTCTGCTCAGCTAAGACTAAGAAGTCTTCTGCCATGCAGTTTAAAAATTAATCAGTTGTGATGAGGATAAAACTGGGTAAGTATCAGATTCATTCCCCCCCCCCTTTTCACTGGGATCTTAGCCCCTCAAACCAGCCCCCAATAACCACCAAAAGCTCTGCTTTTCCTATGTCCTCAAGCAGTGACTGTATGTCCAGGCAAAGCCCAGATTCCAAACTTCTTACTATTGACACAGAATTTGTAAGTGCACCAAGAGAAAAAGTGGCTCTTTTCTTGGTGGTTCAACTTCTTTGAAATCTTGGCCTCTCCAATGCTGATTGCCTCAGCAGTCTTCCAATGCCTTTAAACAGGTTTCAAAAGTTTTACACAGATTTTCTAGTTGTTCTTGGTGGGACCATTGGCTGCTGGAAGCAGGGCTTTGAACCAGTTCATTCTGATTCGAATCCCTGCTGAGAATATTTGTTTTAGAGAACTCATTACCAATTGACCAAGATCCCCAGGTGATTCTTATGTTTAATACATTTTGAGAACCACTGCTCTGCTAGTGGTTCTCAGAACTGGTCCCTAACCAGCGGCATTAGCATGGCCTGGGAACTTGTTGGAAATGCCAATTTGCATTTCCAACAAGTTCCCAGGAAGTTATACATAAGAATAACCTGGGGAGCTTGTTAAACTGAAGATTCTGGGGTGAAAATGCAAATTCTCAACAGGGGTTCAAACCGGACTGAACTGGTTTCACGCTCTGCTTAACGTGAAGATGTTTCTGTTGATCTCAATATTTTTCCCTAGATGGACTGAAGGGGCAGCCTGAGCTCCATGGGCTCCTAGATTGGTCACAAAGTAGAACACAGGGAAGGAAGAAAGGCGGCACAGGCTTCCTTACTGTCTAGGCCCCATCAGTCTCCACCCTAGCTTCACAAGGAGGCCTTCCTGAGGACATGCAGCTGATAGTGGGGTAAAGATTAACCCACTCAGACTGGATCAAACAGTGAATGTCCAGGCATTTTCAGGGGCCACCCTTGAAGGAACTTTGGAGCAAAGTTCTCATCACTCATTCCTTTCACCTCCCAAGCTCGGCCGCTCCCAATACTCCCACAGTCGGGAACATTCCCAGGCTACGGGCTAGGGTTGTCAGGTTTTCTTGAGGTGCTGATTGGGACATTGCTCTGGATGGCATCCAACTTGCCAGGTGTCTGGTTGGAGGCAGTCAGAGAAGCCCTGCCAGGGCAGAGCCTGCTTGTAGTTTTTGGTTTCTTGCTGGGAAGGCTGATAATCCCTATCTGAGAAGACTGCTGCATTTGCTCTTTTGGTGTTTGCAGGTCAAAGGGCAATGATTCTACCTTTCCTCACATGTTTCTGTTAGTACACATGATCCTAAATGCCCATTTTCTGCCTTGAGTGTTAGGCAGTAGAAGGGACTCTGTTCTGTGAATCATGAAGCGCACAGAGGTAGCATGTTTGCAATTCCAGTCACTGAACAGAAAGAGCATTGGGGGCCTTGTTTTGCCCCACTGCTTCGCCACCCAATCTCACCTGATATTTTAAATACCGGCGGCATTGCTTCCAGCATCATAGCAACACATAAGCCACCGCCGTACCACAGACAGATGGGTGGTTGGAAATGTAGACTTAGTTTTCCCTAGATGAACTGAAGGGGCGGTCTAAGACTCATGGGCTCCTAGATTGGTCACAAAGTTGAACACAGGGAAGGAAGAAATGCAGCAGAGGCCATTGATAATTTGCTCCTGCCATTTTCTCTCTTTTCTTTCTGGAAATTCTTATTAATTTGATAATAGATCACTTGTGTTGTTCTACTTTTCTCTTTACCCTCGTATTGTCCACCAAAATGTAAGTTTCACAATGAGAGGGAATTTTTGTCAGATTTTTTGTTGTTGTTGCTGATGATGTAATCACATATTTCAAGGGGCTAGAAGAGTATCCGACACATAATAGACATGCAAGAAATTTTGATGACTGAAAATCTTTTTGTTCTACTTTTTGTGAGATTTCCTCAACTTTATCTTCAATTCTCTTTACAGAAAATTTTTTTGCCATCTTTTTTTTAGTTTTCAGGAACTCTCTTGTTCTTTGATTATGCTTTCTTTCTTATAGTCCTGTTCTTGTTTTAGCGATGTAATATTATCTTATTTCTTTGAGGATATTAATGATTGTTTCATAAACATTTATTTCTGTGCTATACATTGTTTCAATTTGTTTTCTTTTTTTCTGTTTTGGTCTCTTTCTTTCAAATTGGCATCATCCTTCAAACGACTGGAGATGTTTGGCTATCCATTCCTGTTTAAGAGTGAAGAACTAAAAAGTGCGTTGGAAGTTACACTGCATAAGTGGGGCTTAATAATGGTGGACAAAACTGCCTACAATTTTTAAGCCTTTCCAGAATCCTCTGGGATGAATCTGCTTGCTTATTGTTCATATGTTCCCCTGACCCTTAAGTCTTCTTTTAGCGTCTCCAGCTACTATTGCCACCACACTTTTCCTACGCCCTAATGACTCAATTATTATTGGATACTATTCCATCTTCTTTCACCTTTTCTCCCTCTCAACCTACCTTTTCCTTTTTCAATCTTCCTTTCTCTTTTCACCTCAATATTTAGTGAGCACCTGCTGTCAGGCACTGTGCTAGGTGCTACAGATACAAAGATGAATAAACCATGGTCCCTGCCCTCAAGGCACTCACTATTTCATGAGGAAGGCAGATCTGCACACAGAGGACATTAATCCAGTGTCATCCCTGCCATTATAAAGGAATGCACAGTGTGCTATGGGAGCACAGAAGAGGGGTTTAAGTAAGCCTTCCCAGAAGCATGCTGTATGAGCTGAGTGTTAAAGGATACTGTATTAGAGTGTTATGGCTGCCGTAACAAATTACCACGATTTTGACACCTTAAAACAATACCCATTTATTATCTCTCAGTTCTGTGGGTCAGAAGTCCAGGTATAGCATGGCTTAGCAGGTTTCTCTCCTTAAAGTCTCCCAATGCCAAAACCAAGGCGTCATCAGCTGCATTCCTCTCTAGAGGCTCTGGGGATGAATCCACTTCCAAGCTCGTTCAGGTTGTTGGCTAATTTCAGTTCCTTGCAGTTGTAAGACTGAGGTCCCCACTTCCTTGCTGGCTCCCAGAGGGTGTCTTCTCATGCTTTCTATATGGCCCACCTCCAGCAACAGTGGGTCAAGTTCCTCTCATGCTTCAAATCTCTCCGACTTCTCCTTCATCGCATCTCTCTGACTTCAGCCAGAAAATGTTCTCTGCTTTTAAGAGCTCATGTGATTAGAGTGAGTCTACCTGCCTAATCCAGGATCATCCCTATTTTAAGGTTCAGAACCTTAATTACATCTACAAAGTCCCTTTTGCCATGTAATGTAGTATATTCACAGGGTCCAGGGATTAGGACATGGGTATCTTTGGAGGCCGTTGTGCTTACAACAAATACACTCAGGAAAAAGTGTGAGAAAGCATGTTCTGGACAAAGGCCTGAAGAGGTGAGAAAACATTGCTTTCAGGAAACCACAGGCAGTTCAATATGACTGGAAGATGCATCAAAGTTAGGTTGGAGGTAGAATCAGGGGCCAGATAAAAATGGGCCTTCACTCTTCCAGCTCTAACGTTCTCCTTAGTTTCTTCCCCTTCCCCTTTAGTTTATTTTGGGTACACTGTTTTGGAATGTTTCCTCTCAACTCGCCCATATGCCAGTTGAAACTATCTGCTCTCCCCATCTGCATTCATTCTGGTTGATCCTAGCCTCCATCATGGCCTGATCTCATGCCAATCTTCAGCCTCTTTCCCTTCACAGTCATCTCACTGCTCACTGTACTGGCAAGTAAGAATCTTCGCAACTGGAGCATTTGCCATCTGGATGGCCATATGTAATCTCATAAATCCTGGTCTAATTTTCCCACAACACTGCTTTCATCATGTCACTATCCTGCTCAATGGATCCTGATGGCTCTTCTTTGCCTATGGAACCCAACCCAAATACTTAAGCCTGCATTGCCAAGCCTGAGTCTACTCTACCATGACCAACTTCTTACATACTCCATCCAGGTGAGCCTGGCCTCTTCTCCGCCTTCTGCCCACCATATTCATTTTATCCCTCATGCCCTTGCTCTTTCTATTTCTCCCCTGCAAGCAGAACGTCTCCTTCTCTCTTGCTTCTGCACATCCAAACTGTACCTAGCCTTTGAGACATAACACAAATCATGTGTCCTTCAGGAAGCTTTTCCCAAGATTCCAGCTTCGCAAGAATCATTTGTTCCCCTTCCTAGTTTCCCATAGCTTCTAATGTGTCTGTATCATGCAGATTTACCCTAAGTTATGTGCATTTCCGACCACCTCTCTGTCAGTTTGTTGTACTATGGCGGCTTACGTGTTGCTATGATGCTGGAAGCTATGCCACCAGTATTTCAAATACCAGCAGGGTAACCCATGGTGGACAAGTTTCAGCAGAGCTTCCAGACTAATACAGACTAGGAAGAAAGGCCTGGCAATCTACTTCTGAAAAATAGCCATTGAAAGCCCTATGGATCACAACAGAACATTGTCCAATATACTGCTGGAAGATGAGCCCCCTTTGTTGGAAGGCACTCAATATATACAGTGGCCACAACAATGGGCTAAAGTATACCAACGGTCGTGAAGATGGTGCAGGACTGGACAACGTTTCTTTCTGTTATACATGGGACTGCCATGAGCTGGAATCAACTCAATGGCAACTAATGACAAATGTGCATTTCACCTCTAATTACAAACTTGTCTTTGAATTTAATGAGGTCCAACTGCACTTTAAGCTACTTGAGGGCAGGTCCCATGCCCTGTTAGATTCTGGATGGGATTTTTTTCAGCTTCTATCCAGATGTCAGATATTGTGTATATAAATTAGAGAAATGTAAAAATGCACATTTATTTCTGTTATACATATAAATCAAATAGCCAGCTAAACTGAAACTCGAGGAAAGAAGTTTCCCAATAATATCATTTTGGGGGAAGGGACCTGATTATGAAATCTTTGTCTCTGGCATCAGAAATTTTTATCAAGTTTCCCTTTATATTTATCTATTTCCATGCCAATGAATGTGTGTGCTTATGCTTCCTTTCTCTAGCTTCTCCTACAGGCCACTGTTTTGTCACTTGGCCAAACATGTGGATGATTTATTGGGAGTGCTGTTTAATCTAATTCTTGCACAGTCTTCACCAGGCAATGACGAGAGGCGAGAACTACACTTTGGAGAAGCTGCCAGACTTTGCCCTAAGACATTTCGCCAATAATGTACTGGATTTATTGCCAAACTCATTCCAATAAACAGAAATATATAGTAAATTCAGCTCCAAATCACAAAGTCCATAGGGTCCTAACCAGAGGGCTTTGGGGACTCAAAAACCCAAATCTTTCCTCAATTCTAAGCAGAAAACTATTACTGGAAGTGCCAACAATTGCTAAGTTTGAGACATATGGTCCCAGTCTCTTGCTCCAAAATGAGAATGGTGGTTTTAGCAGTAAATTGATAGTGTACGTAAATCTAGCACCTGAAAGAATTTAATTAAATTTCCCTCATCTTCTGCGTAAACACCAGACAGAATCTATCCTTCTGGTAAGGAGAGGTAATGGAATTCCCCTATGGCAAATGACTATTGCGCTGGACTAGCTCTTGTTGAAAAGGTAAGAATGATGCTCATGCAAGATAGCCTGTAGTCAACAGCAGATAAAGACTCTCCAATTCTGAGAGGGAAATATATCACAAAAGAGCGCTAGCATGTCAGCTGCTTACCAGCGCTCATTCTTATGAGCTCTAGCACAGGAGAGAGAAAGCCCTCGTTCTCAACAGACTGGTAAACAATACTGCAAATGCAGCCACACAGTAGGCAGAAAGCAATGGGAACATGGTAGGTGCAGACTTTAATTTAAAAATATTCCAGAACAATACTAATATTTAGGGGATGAACGACTGCTTCAGAGCACTAGAAACCTGAATGGTTAGTTCAATTTTTTTATGACTATTGTTTTTTCCAACAAGAAAAGGAGTTCACACAGAAAGCCTTTAACCAACCCGGATAAATACGCAATAGATAGTAATAACCCATTGCCATCGAGTTGATTCCAACTCATAGTGACCCTGCAGGACAGAGTAGAACTGCCCCACAGGGTTTCCAAGGCTGTGAATCTTTACGGAAGCTGACTGCCACATCTTTCAACCATAGAGTGGCTGCTGGGTTCGAACTACCAACCTTTCAGTTAGCAGCCAAGTGCTTGACCACTGCGCCACCAGGGCTCCTTATAGATAGTTAATACACCACCTCAAACCCATCTGTGCTATTCAGCACCATTTTTACATGGAAAAAGACTTGTAAAAAAAGGTTGTAAACAGAACTTTCTTGCAAATGCAGGTGCTTCTGACTTTGTATGGGTAGGATTTGAAGCTATTTTATGAAATAAAAGGAATATAGATTAAAGAGTGGTTACAGGCCTGAATCTGGGCCAAGAGATGAAGAAGACAAAATTTGTCTCATCTTTTTTTTTTCTATGCCTTTTCCCTTCCCATTTCAGTATCTTCCTTTTCTACCCAAGATCCACAGAGTTGTGGGCTGATCCATCATGTCAGAAGGAAATGGATCTGATAAAGTATCCCCTCTTTACTGGGATTTCATGTGCCTTCCCCACTTCCTGTGCATTGGCATTTTAAAAACAGGGTTTATTTATCTATTAATGTGTTTAATGGGTAATTCTGAACACCTACTGTGTTCCTGGCATTTTGCCAGGGTGTAGATATTCAGTCATAAACAAACAAGAAAGGGCCCCTGCCCACATGGAGATTACAAAATAGTAGGAAAGACAAATAATAAACAAGTAAACAGTAAACAAATAATTTAAAACTGTGTCAAGTGCATTGAAGGAAATGAACAAGTTGCTGTGTGTAATGGAAATAACAGGGGAAAGTAGTTTACTTTAGATGGGATGGACGGTAATGCTTCTGTGATAAGGTACAAACCAGCTGAGGACATACAGATTCCCGAACCTCTTATCCACAATTTCTAAATGCAAAACTCTCTGAAAACCAAGTGTCTTTTCATAAGCTTATGGAAAATCCATGTGGTATGAGAAGTCTGTATGTCACTTTGTGTGAGTATTCTTTTATTTCACAGAAAAAAACATCAACATGTGCACTATGGGGATATTGCCCAACACCTTAGTGGGAGTATAAGTAATAATATAAAGTATATAGATGACATTATCTTCTTAAAATCCAAAAAAAATTGAAATCTGAAACACATTTACTCCCAAGGGTTTTGTATAAGTGATGCCAGCCCAGAAATAATAATAAAAACAATAACAATAATAATATTGTTGTTAGTTGCTATCTAGTCAGTTCTGACTCATGGTAACCTTATGCATAACAGAGCAAAATGTTGCCCAGTTGTCTTAGTCATCTAGTGCTACTATAACCGAGATACCATGAGTAGATGGCTTTAACAAAGAGAAATTTATTCTCTTATAGTCTAGTAGGCTACAAGTCCAAATTCAGGTTGTCACCTCCAGGGCAAGGCTTTCTCTGTCGGCTCTGGAGGAAGGTCCATGTCATCAATCTTCCCTTGGTCTGGGAGCATCTCAGTACAGGAATCTCAGGTCCAAAGGGCACGCTCTGCTCCCGGCACTGCTTTCTTGATGGTATGATGTTCCCATGTGTCTCTGCTCATTTCTCTCTTTTATATCTCAAAAGAGATTAGATTGAGACATTATCTAATCTTGTAAACCTCATCAGTATAACCTCATCACAGTGATACTCAGAGTTTACAACACATAAGGAAATCACATATAACCTCATCATAGTGATAGTTTACAACACATAAGGAAATCACATCAGATTTACAAAATGGTACACAATCATACAGTACTGGGAATCATGACCCAGCCAAGTTGACAGATATTCTGGGGGGACTCAATTCAATCCATGACACCAGTCCTGAGCCATCTTCATGATGGTTGGTATATTTGAGTCCATTGTTGCAGATAAAAATAATAATTGCTAACATTTATATCCACCACTTGTCTGTCAGTTTATTGTACTGTGCTGGCTTGCATGTTGCTGTGATACAGCAAGCTATGCTACCAGTACTTCAAACACCAGCAGGGTCAACCGTGGTGGACAAGTGTCAGCAAAGCTTCCACACTAAGACAGACTAGGAAGAAAGACATGGTGATCTACTTCTAAAAAAATTGGCCAGTGAGAATCTGATGAATAGTAGCAGAACATTGACTGATATAGTCCCAGAAGATGAGACCCTCAGATTGGAAGACACTACAGTATGACTGGGGAAGTGCTGCCTCCTCAAAGTAGAGTTGACCTTAGTGATGTGGAGGGAGTCAAGCTTTTGGGACCTTCATTTGCTGATGTGGCATGACTCAAAATGAGAAGAAACAGCTGCAAACATCCATTAATAATAGAAACGTGGAAAGTACTAAGTATGACTCTAGGAAAATTGGAAGTAGTCAAAAATGAAATGGAACACTTGAAGATCAATATGCTGAAATGGACTCGTATTGGCCATTTGGAATCAGACAATCATATGGTCTACTATGCTGGGAATAATGGACTGAAGAGGAATAGCGTTGCAATCATCATCAAAAAGTACATTTCAAGATCTATCCTGAAATACAACGCTGTCAGTGATAGGATAATACCTATACCCCAGCAAGGAAGACCAGATAATAAGACTATTATTCAAATTTATGCACTAACCACTTACGCCAAAGATGAGGAAACTGAAGTTTTTACCAACTTCTGCAGTCTGAAATTGATCAAATATGCAATCAAGATGCATTGATAATTAGTAGTGATTGGAATGCAAAAGCTGGAAACAAAGAAGAAGGAGCACTAGTTGGAAAATATGGCCTCGGTGATAGAAATGATATGGGGATCGCATGATAGAATTTTGCAAGACCAACGACTTGTTCATTGCCAAGTACCTTTTTTCAACAACATAAACGGTGACTAAACCTGTCGACCTCACCAGATGGAATACAGAGGAGTCAAATCGAATACATACGTGGACAGAGACAACTGAGAAGCTCAGTATCAGTCAGAACAAGGCCAGAGGCCGACTGCAGAACAGACCATCAAATGTTCTTATACAAGTTCAAGTTGAAGCTGAAGAAAATTAGAACCAGTCCACGAGAGCCAAAGTACGACCTTGAGTATATCCCACCTGAATTTAGAGACCATCTCAGGAATAGATTTGATGCATTGAACACTAATAACCGAAGACTTGATGAGTTGTAGAATGACATCAAGTACATCATACATGAAGAAAGCAAGAGGTCATTAAAAAGACAGGAAAGAAAGAAAAGACCAAAATGGACATCAGAAAACACTCTGAAACTTCCTCTTAAATGTAGAGTAGCTAAAGCAAATGGAAGAAATGATGAAGTAAACGAGGTGAACCGAAGATTTCAAAGGGCAGTATGAGAAGACAAAGTAAAGTATTATAATGACATGTGCAAAGACCTGGAGCTGGAAAACGAAAAGGAAAGAACATGCTTGGCATTTCTTAAGCTGAAATAACTGAAGAAAAAGTCAATCCTCGAGTTGCAATATCGAAGGATTCTATGGGCAAAATATTGAAAGACACAGGAAGCATCAAAAGAAGATGGAAGGAATACACAGAGTCAATGCACCAAAAAGAATTGGTTGACGTTCAACCATTTCAGGAGGTAGCATATGATCAAGAACTGATGGTACTGAAGGAAGAAGTCCAAGCTGCACTGAAGGCACTGGCAAAAAACAAGGCTCCAGGAATTGATGGAATACCAATTGAGATGTTTCAACAAACTAATGCAGCACCGGACAAAGAAATTTGGAAGACAGCTACCGGGCCAGCCAACTGGAAGAGATCCATATTTGTGCCTATTCCCAAGAAAGGTGATCCAATGGAATGCAGAAATTATGGAACAATATCATTAATATCACACTCAAGTAAAATTTTGCTGAACATAATTCAAAAATGGTTGCAGCAGTATATCGACAGGGAACTGCCAGAAATTCAAGCTGGATTCAGAAAAGGATGTGAAATGAGATACATCATTACTGATGTCATATATATCTTGGCTGAAAGCAGAGAATACAAGAAAGATGTTTACCTGTGTTTCATTGGCGATGCAAAGACATTTGACTGTGTGGATCATAACAAATTATGGATAACATTGTGAAGAAAGAGAATTCCAGGACCCTTATTTGTGCTCATGAGGAAACTGTACATAGATCAAGAGGCAGTCGTTTGAATAGAACAAGCGATACTGCATGGTTTAAGATCAGGAAAGGTGTGCATCAGGGTTGTATCCTTTCACCATACCTATTCACTCTGTATGCTGAGCAAATAATCCAAGAAGCCAGACTATATGAAGAAGAACAGGACATCAGGATTGGAGGAAGACTCATTAACAACCTGTGATATACAGGTGACACAACCTTGCTTGCTGAAAGTGAAGAGGATTTGAAGCACTTACTGATGAAGATCAAAGACCACAGCCTTCAGTATGGATTACACATCAACAGAGAGAAAGCAAAAATCCTCATAACTGGACCAATAAGCAACATCATGGTAAACATAGAAAATATTGAAGTTGTCAAGGATTTCATTTTACTTGGATCCACAATCAATGCCCATGGAAGCAGCAGTCTATAAATCAAACGTTGTAGTACATTGGGCAGATGTGCTGCAAAAGACCTCTTTAAAGAGTTAAAAAACAAAGATGTCAGCTTGAGGACTAAGGTGCACCTGACCCAAGCCATGGTGTTTTCAATTGCCTCATATGCGTGCAAAAGCTGTCCAATGAATAAGGAAAACTGAAGAAGAATTGATGCATTTAAATTATGCTGTTGGTAAAGAATATTGAAAATATCATGTACTATGTGATGGTTAAGGGTTGTGTGTCAACTTGGCTGGGCCATGGTTCTCATTGGCTTGGTAGTTATGATGTAGTTTGGCAGTTATGTAATGATGTAATCACCTCCATGATGAGATCTGATAAAATGTAATCTCCACCATGATGAAATCTGTTATGAGCAGCCTATCAATCGAAAGGGAGTTTCCTTGGTGGTATGGCCTGTATCCAATATATATGGACTTTCTGGCAAAGTTCACAGGCTTTTGCTCTGCTCTGGATCCTGCATTCGGCTCATCATCATCTGAACTCCAGTTCTTGGATCTTGAGCCAGCAGCCTACCATCTTACCTGCCAATCTTGGGTTCTTCAGCCTCTGCAGCCCTTGAGCCATCAGCCTGCCATCTGACCTGATGATCTCGTTTGTCAGCCCTTGCAGCTACGTGAGTCAGGAGAAGCCTCCAGCCTGAAGCTTGATCCACAGACTTGGGACTTTCCAGCCTCTACATCTGCGTGAGCCATTTCCTTGATATAAATCTCTCTCTTGCTGTATGTGTGTGTGTGTGTGTGTGTGTGTGTGTGTGCATACTTCACTTGGTTGCTTCTCTAGAGAACTCCAGCCTAAGATATTTAGTACTGAGAGTGGTTCTAGTGAAACAAAATTGTAAGAATAAGTTTCTAAATTAATTCTCAAGTCTGATTAGTCTTAAAGATGTTGATGACTTTGCTTCTAGTAATAAAGAGGGCACTACTAATCCAGCTAATCCATGGTGTGAGGTGGCAATAGAAATATACAAAACATTAGCACCAATAGATAAAGTACTGGTGAGAGGCAAGGCTCTGGGTGATCGCATATTTGATACATTTCTACAATTTTGTCAGAATGAACAATATAAGGAAGCTGGTTGGTTGGTCCTATTTTTGCTAGACAAAGTGGTGAAAGAAAGAGATAAGCTCAGGGCTTCAGAGTCAAAGATCAAGTGACACATAAACGACCTCAGAGTTGTCACTTGTGACCTGAAAGAAAGCCTTATTTCTTGCAGTAACAGCTGATATTGCCGAAAACCAAACCCAGAGTCTTACCATAAGAGTGGCTGAATTACAATGCTAGTTGAATTCCCAACTTCGAATGGAGTCTGAAGTTAAAGTGAGGGCATTGATTGGGGGGAAATGGGATCCTGAAACTTGGGATGGGGACATATGGGCAGATAATCAGGGAACTGGGAACAAGGAGCCCCTATATTCTGTTGAATCGCTCCTGCCAACAAAACCATTAGCTCCTCCACCCCTATCTGATGACATTAACTCAGCTGTGTTTGAAGAGCCTTTGTCAGATATCCCCTGGGACAGCATTTGAGTCATACCCTAGTGCATCGCCTGAGGCAGATGCCTTACAAGATACTGCTGAATGTTCTCAAAACACATCTCCACCACTCATTTTTTCTTCTAGACCTATATCTAGACTTAAGTCCCAGTGACCCCCAGAAGATGAAGTACAAAGCATGACCCAGGAGAAGGTACACTACACTCCAAAAGAATCACTTGACTTTTCTAATATGTACAAACAGAAACCTGGGGAATATGTGTGGGAATGGCTATTAAGAATGTGGGATAATGGTACAAGGAACATAAAGTTGGATCAGTCTGAGTTTATGGTACGGGCCCATTAATCACAAATTCTTCATTAAATGTTTCAATTCGAGAGGTTAGGAAAGTATCTAATAGTCTATTTGGTTGGGTTGCTGAATCATGGATTACGCAGTGGCCTACACTAAACCAAGTTAAAGTACCAGCCCTGCCTTGGTATACTGTAGAAGAAGGTACCCAAAGGCTTAAGGAAATTAGCATGTTAGAGTGGCTTTATCAGGTTAGTCCCACAGACCCACACATTGAGTACCCAGAAGACACACCTTTTACCACAATGGTGAGGAGTAAATATGTGAAGGGAGCCCCAGCATCTTTGAAGACTGCTGTGATTGTTATTTTACGTAAGTCAGATTTGACAGTGGAAGCTGCCGTAACTGAATTAAGACACCTAACTACAATGGAGCTGATTGGACCCTGTGGTTATAGGACCCAAGTGGTGGCACTCAATTGACAATGACAAGGTGGGCATGGTTACTGACATGGACAGTGGAGTCAAAGCAGTAATCAGAATAGTCTGACTTGTATGGACTTATGGCATTGGCTACTTAGTCACAGTGTCCTTAAGACTGAAATAGATGGGAAATCTACTAAATATTTACTTAATCTGTAAAAGCAGAAGAATTCTAGGTCAAGTGAATGGCAGTCTAACTTGAATCCCCAGAATAGAGAGTAACATCTCCTCAATCAATTCCCAGACTTGAGGGAGTCTACAGACCCACAACCCTTTGAATGAAGGGGAGGCCGGGTCCCCTTGAGGAAGGACCTCACAACACTGCCAAAAATTTACACTGTTAATCTTTCTCCCAGTCTTCCACAAAGGGATCTACAGCCATTTACAAGAATGACTGTTCATTAGGGAAAAGGAAATAATCAGATTTTTTAGGGATTACTGGATACTGGCTCTGAAGTGATACTAATTCCAAGAGACCCAAAGTGTCACTGTGGCCCACCAGTCAGAGTAGGGGCATATGGAGGTCAGGTTATTAATGGAGTGTTAGCTTATGTCCATCTCACAGTGGGTCCAGTGGATCCCCGAACTCATCCTGTAGTGATTTCCCCAGTTCCAGAATGCATAATTGGAATAGACATATTCAGCAACTGGCAGAACCCGCACACTGGATTCCTGACATGTGAAATAAGGGCTATTATGGTAGGAAAGGCCAACCGGAAGCCATTAGAACTGCCCCTACCTAGGAAAATAGTAAACCAAAAGCAACACCACATTCCTGGAAGGATTGCAGAGATTATTGCCACCATCACTAACTTGAAGGATGCAGGGGTGGTGATTCCCACCACATCCCTGTTCAACTCACCTGTTTGGTCTGTGCAGAAAGCAGATATACCTTGGAGAATGACAGTGGATTATCAAAAACTTAACCAGGTGATGACTTCAATTGCACTGCTGTTCCAGATGTGGTTTCATTGCTTGAGCAAATTAATATATCTCCTGGTACCTGGTATGCAGCTATTGATCTGGCTAATGCCTTTTTCTCCATACCTGTTTCAAAAGACCACCAGAAATAGTTTGCCTTCATCTGGCAAGGCCAGCAACATACCTTCACTGTCCTACTCAGGGGTGTATCAACTCTCCAGCCCTGTGTCATAGTTAAGTCCACAGGGACCTTGATCACCTTCCCTTCCACAAGAAAACACACTGATCCATTACATTTATGACATTATGCTGATTGGACCTAGTAAGGAAGAACTGTCAATGACTCTGGACTTATTGCTAAAACATTTACATGCTAGAGGGTGGGAAATTAATCTGACAAAAATTCAAGCACCTTCCACTTCAGTAAAATATCTAGAGGCCCAGTGGTGTGAGCCATGTTAAGATATTCCTTCCAAAGTGAAGGATAAGTTATTATATCTGGCCCCTGCCACAACTAAAATGAAGGCAAAATGCCTGGTGGGCCTCTTTGGATTTTGGAGGCAACATATCCCTCATTTGGGTGTGCTACTCTGGCCTAGTTATCAGACTACTCAAAAAGCTGCTAGTTTTGAGTGTGGCCCAGAACAATGAGAAGGCTCTGCAACAGGTTCTGGCTGCTGTGCGAGCCGCTCTACCACTTACGCCATATGATCTGGCTGATCCAATGCTGCCTGGAGGGTCAGTGGAAGAGAGAGTGCTGTTTGGAGTCTTTGGCAGACCCCTACTGGTAAATCATAGCACAGACCCTTAGGATTGTGGAGCAAAGCCCTGCCATCATCTGCAGATAACTACTCTACTTTTGAGAAACAGATTTTAGCTTGTTACTGGGCCTTAGTAGAGACTGAGTGCTTAACCATGGGCCACCAAGTCACCATGAAGCCTGAGCTGCCCATCATGAACTGGGTGTTGTCTGACCCATAGAACCATAAAGTCAGACATGCACAGCAGCACTCCATCATTAAATGGAAGTGGTATATATGAGACTGGACTCAAGCAGGACCTGAAGGCACAAGTAAGTTGCATGAGGAAGGGTCCCAAATGCTCATGGTCTCCACTCCTGTCACATTACCTTCCATCTCCCAGTCTGCACCTATGGCCTCATGAGGAGTTCCTTATGATCAGTTCACTGAGGAAGAGAAAACTCATTCCTGGATTACAGATGGTTCAGCGCAATATGCAGGCACCACTTGAAAGTGGACAGTGGTAGCACTACAGCCCCTTTCTGGGACCTCCCTGAAAGACAGTGGTGAAGGGAAATCCTCTCAATGGTCAGAACTTCAAACAGTGCACCTGGTTGTTCCCTTTTCTTGGAAGGAGAAATGGCCAGACGTGTGATTGTATACTTATTCATGGACCGTGGCCAATGGTTTGGCTGGATAGTCAGGAACTTGGAAAGAACATGATTGGAAAACTGAGACAGGAGGTGTGGGAAAGAGGTATGTGGATAGACCTCTCTGAATGGTCAAAAAAAAGCGAAAATATTTGAGTCTCATTTGAATACTCACCAAAAGGTGACCTCGGCAGAGGAAGATTTTAACAATCAATTGGGTAGGATTGGGCATTCTGTGGAAACCAGCCATCCTCTTTGCCCAGCCACTCCCGTCATTGCTCAGTGGGCTCATGAACAAAGCGGCCATGGTGGCAGGGATGGAGGTTATGTATGGGCCCAGCAACATGGACTTCCACTCATCAAGGCCAGCTTGGCTACAGCCACTGCTGAGTGCCCAATCTTCCAGCAGCAGAGACCAACACTGAGTCCCTGATATGGCACCATTCCTCAAGGTGATCAGCCAGCAATCTGGTGGCAGGTTGATTACATTGGACCGCTTCCATCATGGAAAGGGCAGCATTTTGTTCTTATTGGAATGGACACTTACCCTGGATACGGATATACCTTCCCTGCACACAATGCTTCTGCCAAAACTACCATCCATGGACTTACAGAATGCCTTATCCACAGTCATGATATCCCATACAGCATCACTTTTGATCAAGGGACTCACTTCACAGCAAATAAAGTGTGACAAAGGGCCCATGCTCATGGAATTCACTGGTCTTACCATATTCCCCTTCATCCTGAAGCAGCTGGCTTGATAGAACAAAGGAATGGCCTTCTAAAGATGCAATCACGGTGCCAGCTAGGTGGGAATCCCTTGCAGGGTTGGGGCAATGTTCTCCAGGAGGCTGTATATGCTCTAAACAAGTACCCAATATATGGTGCTGTTTCTGCCACAGCCAAAGTTCATGGGTCCAGGAATCAAGGTGTGGAAATGGGAGTGGCACTACTCACTATTACCCCTAGTGACCCACTTGAAAGATTTTTGCTTCCTGTCCCTGCAACCCTATGCTGTATGGGTCTAGAGGTCTTAGTTCCAAAGGGATAAATGCTCCCACCTGGAGACACATCACTGATTCCATTGAACTGGAAGTTAAGAATGCCACCTGGCCACTTTGGGCTCCTTATGCCTCTGGATCAACAAAGAAGAGAGTTACCATATTGGCTGGTGTCTTAGTTATCTAGTGTTGCTATAACAGAAATACCATAAGTGGATGGTTTTAACAAAGAGAAATTTATTCTTTCACAGTCTAAGAGGCCAGAAGTCTGAATTCAGGGTGCCAGCTCCAGGGGAAGGCCTTCTCTCTCTGTTGGCTCTGGGGGAAGGTCCTTGTCATCAATCTTCCCCAGTCAGGTAACTTCTAAGAGCAGGGACCCCGGGTCTAAAGGACACATTGTTCTCCTGGTTCTTGTTTCCTCGTGGTAAGAGGTCCCCCCATCTCTCTGCTTGCTTCTCTCTTTTGTATCTCAAAAGAGCTTGACTTAGGACATAACCTAATCTTGTAGATTGAGTCCTGACTCATTAAAATAACTGCCTCTAATCCTGCTTCATTAACATCAGAAAGGTAGATTTAAAACATATAAGAAAATCACATCAGGTGACAAAATGGTGGACAATCACACAATACTAGGAATCACGGCCTAACCAAGTTGACACACATTTTGGGGGGACACAATTAAATCCATAACATTCAACTCTTTGGCCCCCTAAAATTCATGTCCTTGCCACATGTAAGACACATTAACCCCGTCATATCATAGCAAAAGTCTTAAATCAACTCCAAGTCCAAAATCCAAAAATTCCTCTTCATCTGTGAAATCAATAATACAAGTTATCTGCTTCCAAAGTGTACAATGGTGGAACAGACACAAGCTAGACATTTTCATTACAAACGGGAGAAATTGGAGGGAAAGAAGGATAACAGGCACCTAGTAAGTCAGGAGAACAAGTTACATTAGCCCTCAAGGCTTGAAAATAATCCTTTGTTCTCTGCGACCATTTAGACAATGGCCCTACCCTCCAGACTCTGGGTGTTGTGCACACTCTCCAGATTCTAGGTGGAGGTCCCTCAGCCCTGGGTTTGAGCCCTGCCCCCCAGGCCCACTGGAATGGCAACTCTGATCCCTTGGCTTTGGGAAGCCCTATTCTCCTAGCCCATCTGAGTGGCATCTCCACCTTTTGAGACTCCAGAGGCCATGGTCTACCATTTGGGACCCCAGAAGTCATAGTCCTACCCTTTGAGACTGAGATAGCTCTGCTTCCTGTGTTCCTATCTCTCTCTTCAGCTTCTGCTTCCTGGTTCCTTGGCCTCATGGCCCCTCAGGCCTTGTTGACCGCATCTACCTGCTGGGGAAAGTGTTCCAAAGCTCTTGTAGCTCCACCAATAAGTGCCTGGAGGCACCCCACTCTGCCAATAAACTTCAGCCAGAAGGCACTCAGCTCACTTGATCTGTGGGTTAGAGAGCCTAGCTCCACCAGTAAGTGCCTGAGGGCACCCTACTCTGACAGGAAGCCTCTTGTGCAAAGGCACTCAGCTCTCTCACTCTGTATGTTGGCACCAGCGCGGTCTCACTCTGGTCTCTTGGTTCTGCTGCTGCTTCTCATGGTCTGTGCAGTCTCCAGTGTAACAACTCTCCTCATTTCCTTCTAAGTCCTCACCAGAATTGTCTTTGATGTCTATAATTCCACCAACAGTCTCTTCAAGGCAATCTAGGCTTTCACTATTAGGCACTGTCTTAGGCTGGGTTCTCTAGAGAAGCAAAACCAGTACAGCATATAAATATATACAGAGACAGATTTATATCAAGGAAATAGCTCACGCAGTTGTAAAGGCTGGAAAATCCCAAGTCCGTGCCCTGATAGAGGCTTCTCCTGATTCACATAGCTGCAGGGGCTGGCAAACCCAAGATTGGCAGGAAAGAGAGCAGGGCTCTTGCTCACAGTCTGCGAAGATTGATGAATCCCAAGATTGGCAGGCAAGCAGGTAAGCTGCTAGCTCAAGTCCCATGAACTGGAGGTCAAATGAACAGGAGCCAGCTGCAGGATCCAGAGCGAGCAAAAGCCCATGAACCTTCATCAGAATGTTTGATGAAGGCCACATGCCCAAGGAAACTCCCTTTCAACTGATTGGCTACTCACATCAGATCCCATCATGGAGGTGATCACATTATATCAAATCTCATCATGGAAGTGATCGAAATATCATATGACTGACAAACCATTGAGAATCATGGCCCAGCCAAGTTGACACACAATCTTAACCATCACAACTGGTGTGCTTGATCCTGATTACCAAGATGAAATTGGATTGATATTACATAATGGAGGTAAAGAAGAGTATGTCTGGAATGCAGGAGATCACTTAGGGCATGTCTTAGTACTACCATGCCCTGTGATTAAAGTCAATGGAAAATTACAGCAACCCAATTCCGACATGACTACTAATAGCCCAGACCCTTCAGGAATTAAGGTTTGGGTCACCCCACCAGGCAAATAACCATGACCAGTTGAGGTGCTTGCTGAGGGCAAAGGAATACGGAATGGGTGGTGGAAGACTGTAGTTCTAAATACCAGCTATGACCATGTGACCAGTTGCAGAAATGAGGACTGTAATTGTTATGAGTATTTCTCCCTTGTATGTGTGCATCAAATATTTTTTTCTTCACTTACATAAGACGTAAACAGGGTTAGTCCATTCAGTTGTATGCATGTTAGTTGTATCATGTTAGATGCAAGCGTGACTTTATAATTGTCTTTATTTAGAGATTATGTATGGTTTAAGGAGATGTGTACAGGTGCCAAGTTCACAAGGGGTGGACTGTGATGATTAAGGTTGTGTGTCAACTTGGCTAGGCCATGATTCTCAGTGGTTTGGTGGTTACGTAATGATGTAAATCACCTCCATGATGAGATCTGATGAAATGTAATCTCCACCATGATGAGATCTGCCATGAGCAACCAATCAATTGAAAGGGAGTTTCCTTGGGCATATGGCCTGTATCCAATATATATGGACATTCTGACAAAGTTCATGGGATTTTGCTCTGCTCTGGATCCTGCATTTGGCTCGTCATCATCTGAACTCCAGTTCTTGGAACTTGAGTCAGCAGCATACCATCTTACCTACCAATCTTGGATTCATCAGCCTCTGCAGCCTGTGAGCCAGCAGCCTGCTGTCTGACCTGCTGGTCTTGGGTTTGTGAGCCCCTGCAGGTACGTGAGTCAGGAGAAGCCTCCAGCCTGACGTCTGACCCATGGACTTGGGACTTTGTAGCCTTTACTACCATGTGAGCCATTTCCTTGATATCAATCTCTCTCTTTCTCTATAGATATATAGATATATACACATATATGTGTATATGTATATATATATACATATACGTGTATATGTATGTGTGTGTGTGTGTGTGTATATATATATATATACATGCTTCGCTGGTTTTGCTTCTCTAGAGAACCCAGCCTAAGACAGGCTGCCAGAAGAACAAACAAATCTGTCTTGGAAGAAGTACAGCCAGAATGTTCCTTAGAAGCAAGGATTGCGAGACTTTGTCTCATGTACTTTGGACATGTGGACATGTTATCAGGAGGGACCGATCCCTGGAGAAGGACATCATACTTGGAAAAGTAGAGGGCCATCAAAAAATAGGAAGACCCTGAACAAGATGGACTGACAGAGTGGTTGCAAAAATGAGCTCAAACATAGCAGCAATTGTGAGGATGGCAAAGGATTGGGCAGTGTTTCATTCTGTTGTACATAGGGTCACTATAAGTTGGAACCATCTCGATGACACCTAACAACAACAGTGTATATACGGAGAGGAATCCTGGTGGCACAGTGGTTAAGTCATCGGCTGTTAATTGAAAGGTCAGGAGCTTGAACACACCAGCCGCTCTGTGGGACAAAAACGTGGCAGTTTGCTTCTGTAATCATTTAGGGCCTTGGAAACCCTATGGGGCAGTTCTACTCTGTCCTACAGAGGTGCTATGAATCAGAATTGACTCAATGGCAATGGGTTTTAGTTTTATATTTAGTGAAACCTGTGAGAGCCGGAACTCGACAGGACTACCTAGTTTTCCTTGGTTTCTCAAGTTTTCTGCTTTTGACAGGTTGCAGTCTTACCATTTTTCCATTGCTCGTTTCAGGAGAAAATATTTGCGTTTTCCTCCTCTGACAGGTTTCTGCCTTACACAGGTTCCAGCCTTCTCAGGTTTTACTGTATAAAGTGCTCAGTAAGTGCTGAATTTTATCTCACTTAATCACCATTATAATCCCCATTTGACAAATGAGCAAACTGAGACACAGAGAGATTAAATAACTTGGCCAAGACTACACAGGTTGTAAGCGATGGAGGAGGGATTTGAACCCTTGTTACCTAACTTCTCTAAGATTGAATTTCAGGCATTAGTGAAGTGGTGTGGAGATGAAATTATTGGCTAGCATATCTTTCTGGGACCTGTTTGCTCATTCCTGCTACATTTTAAGCTAGTCCTGATTAATGAAACCTGCTGCATGATCTGCAGAACATAGACATAATAGCCACATTATTTAAGCAGAGGCCAGATGACCTTTGAGATGGATAGAGGGCATTTCCCCTAAGGATAGCTCCTATCATGTTTCATCCTTTCTCAAAAATCTGCAATGAGTCTCCACTGCCTAATGAATATAGTGCAAACTCCTCAATCTAGCTCTCAAAGCCCTCCCATCGATATGTCTTCCATGCTGTCCCACTACTCCTCAGCACCTACATAGTGCATCAACCTAAATTGACTCCCATAGTCTTTCCTGAATGTAACATGAGCTTTCTCACCTTGTGGTTTTGTGTGTGCTGTCCCCACTATCCGAATATTTTTCTGTTCAACATCTTATCCTGCCAAATGTCCTTCATGGCCGTGGCAAATACAGTCTCCTCTAGGAAGCCTTTCAATCTTGCTTCTCTCCCCTTTTCAGATCAGATGTGACCTTTGAGACCCCATAGTATAATGTTGAAACTTCTTCTCTGGCACTTATTGTCCGAGTCCCCACTGTTTCTCCCCTTCGATAAGTGGCAGTGTTTGTTTAGAAATGTCAGAGTGGCTTTGGCCATAGCCAAAAACATCTGATCCAGTCATTGCATCCACTCAAAGTCCATCTTTTCGGTGTTGTAATTCGAGCCTGAGAACCAGAGAACTCTGCCCCAGATTTCATTGTATGTCCCAGCAAATCATCTCCCCCTAGACTGTTTGTTGACTGTGCCCATGTCCACAACAGAGTTGTAGTCTGACATTTTGGTAACAACTGGTTTCATATTGCGTTTAGTTCTTACTAATTTGTGTTTTGCTAATGTGCAGTCTCACTCCATGCTAAAGTGAGCTTTTGAAAAACATGTGATCATGTCATTGCCCTGCTGGAAACCCTTTAAAATTTGCTCTCATTCTCAGGATGCAGCCCAAACTCCTTAGGCTGGCATAAAAAGCCCCTCATCATCTGGCATCTCCCTAACTCCTGAGCTTCATTGCTCACTATTTCCTATCCACAAGGCTACACTAATGCCACCTGGAGCCGCTTCCAGTGTCCCTCACTCACCAGGCTCTTTACACCTCTGTGTCTGGGCTTATGCCCTTCTCTCTGCCAGAGGTGACCTTGCCTCTGTCTACTTGGAGAACTTCTACCCAGAGTTCTGAACCAGTTTGTTCTGGTTCAAATCCCTGCTGAGAATGTGCATTTCCACTCCAGATATGTTGTTATTGTTGTTAGATGCCATTGAGTCGGTTCCGACTCATAGTGACCCTATGTACTACAGAATGAAACACTGCCCAGTCCTGCACCATCCTCACAATCCTTGCGATGTTTGAGCCCATCATTGCAGCCACTGTGTCAATCCATCTCATTGAGGGTCTTCCTCTTTTTCACTGACCCTCTACTTTACCAAGCATGATGTTCTTCTCCAGGGACTCGTCCCTCCTAATAACATGTCCAAACTATGTGAGACGTAGTCTCACCATCCTCACTTCTAAGGAGCACTCTGGCTGTACTTCTTCCAAGACAGACTTGTTTGTTCTTCTGGCAGTCCATGGTGTATTCAATATTCTTGGCAAACACCATAATTCAAAGGCATCAATTCTTCTTTGGGCTTCCTTATTGATCGTCCAGCTTTCACATGCATATGAGGTGATTGAAAACACCATGGCTTGGGTCAGGTGCACCTTAGTCTTCAAGGTGACATCTCTGTTTTTCAACACTTTAAAGAGGTCTTTTGCAGCAGATTTGCCCAGTGCAATGCATTGTTTGATTTCCTGACTGCTGCTTCTATGGGTGTTGATGTACTGAATCAAAATCTACAGTTTAACAAGATCCCCAGGCGATTCATATGTATAATAAATTTTGAGAACCACTGGTCTACTAGTAGAGCCTTGGTGGCACAGTGGTTAAGAGCTTGGCTGCTAACCACAGAGTCAGCAGTTCAAATCCACCAGTTGCTCCTTGGTAACCCTATAGGGCAGTTCTACTCTGTCCTACAATGTCACTATGGGTCAGAATTGACTCAGTGACAACGGGTTTAGTTTTTTGGGTTTTGGTCTACTAATGGTTCTCATGGAACACCAGTGGTGTAGTGGTTAAGGGTGTGGCTGCTAACCAAAAGGTTGGCAATTCAAATCCTCCAGCTGCTCCTTGGAAACCCTATGGGGCAATTTGGTTCTACTCTATCCTACAGGATCACTATGAGTTGGAATCGACTCCATGGCAATGAGTTTGGTTGTTTTGGTTTGGTGGTTATCAGAATTGGTCCCTAACCAGCATCATTAGCATTGCCTGGGAACTTGTTAGAAATGCAAATTCTCAGCAGGGGTTCCAACCGGAACGAGCCAGTTCCAATCCTTGTTCCTACCTCTCCTTCAAGACTCAAGAGGTACCTACCTCTTCCATGAAATTTTCTAGGTCCCCCCTGCCCAGCTGGAGCTAACCACTGCTTCCTTTGTGCTACCCGCCCCCAACTCTGTCCCACTGTCCATCATCATACTTGTAACATTTCAGCACCTTTTCGCATGTTTGTTTCTCCCTTCTACTGTAAGTTCATTGAGAGCAGGAACATGCATTTTAACTCCCTGTGTATCCCCACTCCCTAGCACATGGACCAGCACAATAAATGTTTACCCAAAGAATCAATGATTTAATTAAGTAAATAAAATAAACGTGTTGCTAAGGCACTGTGCTTAAAAATGATTCTTTCTAGGACCAATGCTACAGGCCCTAATAGACCGCATTAACAGGATACGAACTGTAACCATCAACACACAAAATCCAGAAGATAAGCTAGATAACTGGGATCTTCTAAAAATCAAACACTTACGCTCTTCAAAAGACTTCACCAAAAGAGTAAAAAGAGAACCTACAGACTGGAAAAAAATTTTGGACAGTACAAGTCAGTCAAAGGTCTAATCTCCATAATCTACGAGAAAATTCAACACCTCTACAACAAAAAGACAAATAATCCAATTAAAAAATGGGCAAAGGAAATGAACAGACACTTCACCAGAGAAGATAGTCAAGCGGCCAACATACACATGAGGAAATGATTGGTTCACTATCCATTAGAGAAATGCAAATTAGAACCACTATAAGATACCATCTCACCCCGGCATTACTGGCACGAATCAAAAACACTGGAAATAACAAATGTTGGAGACACTGCAGGGAGATCGGAACTCTTATGCACTGCTGGTGGGAATGCATAATGATACAACTATTTTGGAAAATGATATGGTGCTTCCTTAGAAAGCTAGAAATAGAAATACCATAGGATCCAGCAATCCCACTCCTAGGAATATATCCTAGAGAAATAAGAGCAGTCACACGAATAGACATATGCACACCCATGTTCATGGCAGCATTGTTCACAATAGCAAAAAGATGGAAACAACCTAGATGCCCATCAACAGATGAATGGATAAACAAACTATTGTACATACACACAATGGAGTATTATGCAAAGATAAAGAACAATGATGAATCTGTGAAGCATCTCATAACATGGATGAAACTGGAGGACATTATGCTGAGTGAAATAAGTCAGTCACAAAAGGACAAATATTGTATGAGGCCTCTACTGTAAAAACTCATGAAAAAGTTTACACACAAAAAGTAACAATCTTTGTTGGTTACCAGGGATGGGGCGGGGGGAGTACTAAATAGACAATAGATAAGTGGTAATTTTGGTGAAGGGTAAGACAGTACACAATACTAGGGAAGCCAGCACAACTTGTACAAGGAAAGGTCATGGAAGCTCCATAGACACATCCAAACTCCCTGAGGGACTGGATTGCTGGGCAGAGGGCTGCGGGGACCATGGTCTCGGGGAACATCTAGCTCAATTGGCATAACACAGTTTATAAAGACAATATTCTACATTCTGCCTTGGTGAGTAGCTTCTGGGGTCTTAAAAGCCTGTGAGCAGCCATCTAAGATACTCCGTTGGTCTCACCCCTTCAGGAGCAAGGGAGAATGAAGAGAACAGGATACAAGGAAAAGATTAGTCCAAAGGACTAATGGACCACAGCTACTAAGGCCTCCACCGGACTGAGTCCAGTACAGCTAGATGGTGCCTGGCTACCACCACTGCCAGGATCACAACAGAGAGCTCTGGACAGAGCTGGAGAAGGATGTGGAACAGAATTCTAACTCACAAAAAAAGACCAGATTTACTGGCCTGACAGACTGGAGAAACCCTGAGCGTGTGGACCCAGACACCTTTTAGCTCAGTAGTGAAGTCACTCCCAAAGTTCACCGTTCAGCCGGGGATTGGACAGCCCCATAAAACAAAATGGGACTAATGAGGCATAGCAGTCCAGGGACAAGGACTAGAAGGCAGAAGGGGACAAGGAAGCTGGTGATAGGGAACCCAAGGTTGAGTAAGGACTGTGTTGACATGTAGTGGGGGTTGTTAACCATTGTCATAGGGCAACATGTGTACTAACTGTTTAATGAGAAACTATTTTGTTCTGTAAACCTTCATCTAAAGTGAGAATGGCAGCACAACTGGAAGAACATAATCAATGTCACTGAATTGTACATGTAGAAATTTTTGAAGTGTATCTTTGGCTATGTATATTTTCACACACAAAAAAAAAATTTCCTCCAAGGCCAAGAAGGGAGCGTGTTGACATGTCATGGGGTTGTTAACCAGTGTCATAAAGCAATATGTGTACTGACTGTTTAATGAGAAAGTATTTGTTCTATAAACCTTCACCTAAAGTACAATATAAAATATTTTTTTTAAAAAGTATGCAAGATGAAGAAAAAAATATGAATTATTTTGCCCTCAAACCATCTTTTTGCCCTCAAACCATCTTTTTGCCCTCAAACCATCCTGAGTCTCAGCCAGAAGAACAAGGCACACTTTTATTTGTCTACAGGCTTGTCTCCTGTAGCGTTATCCTGATGCTCCCTTTAGATGCGGTTGAGCTGTACACACTGGCAACTAAATTATGGTGCTAGGGTTCAACCTCAGGTTCTCCTCACTCCTCATCCAGTGCTCTGCTCATGTCCTGTTCATACAGGTGTTGAAACACAGGGTTTGTTTTATCATAAAAAATAAATAATTGATCCATCCAAGGCAAAAAAAAAAAAATTCTTTCTTCATTTCAATCATTTTATTGGCCTATCCCAGTCACCATCAACTGATTTATTCCCAGAAACGTAAGAACTACGTGTACCTCTATTTGGTTAGTTAGGGTTTTCTACCTCATATTCCTTTATACATTTTATTTTTTCTCTGATAGACTACCCGTTTATTAAGGGCAGGAACAGAATGCTTCATTTTTGTGAATTGTATGAATAGGCACTCGAAAATGTGTTAATTCCTTATTGTATATAGCTCTTTACAGTTGACAAAGGCCTTTCACAGTAACCAAATGAGTTAAGCAAAGCAAGTATTATTCTCTCTAGCCTTCTTCTTGTTTTGGTTAAAGACACTGATAATCAGAATGCAGTAGAGCCTTGCCGGCCTTCAAACATCTGGCAAGAGTCAGAGCAAAAAGCCTGGGAGAGCCTCTGCTTCTTGCTCTGAGATCTTTGGCTCCTTCTCCTTGTTCTCCCAGTATAGACCAATCAGCTTCTCTCTGCAAGAGGTGCCTACGTGGTCATGCTCAGAGAAGGCAAGATGTTTAGAGAAATGTCCTCACAGGTTTCCTTGTTATTAATCGCCTCGTCAAATGTTTTTGACAGTGAGTAGTAACAGCTGCCATGCTTAATTGTCAGAAGGAACTCTTTCAGAGTCTGGACTTTGGTAACGTATGACTCTTTTCTGTTTTCTGGGGTTAAAGCAAAGAAAGTAATCTCTTGTGCCAGCCCAGAGACTAGTTCAAATTACATCAGAATTCACATTAGGTAGGTGGTTAGTCAATCACATAATCAACGTGGAAAAACAATACTGTGCATTTTATGCCATGCGTTATCCTTCTTCAATGTGTACTCAAATATATTATTGCATTCAGACCATCCATTTAATCCTGTGAGGTGGGGTAAGGTAGATATTTTTATCCCCAGGTGAAAGACAAGAAAACAGGTTCAGAAAGATCAAGTAAACTACCCAGGGTTGGGTAGTTACTATTTTCTTGACTGTGAAATTTTTTGAGAAACCTGGAGAGTATTAAAAAGAACTTACATTAGGAGCCAAGATGAATATGTGCTATGGGTCAAAAAGACTTGAAGCTCAATAAAACAAATCAACCATACAACCAAAGAGGGGAAACCCATTCTCAGCTAACTGGCAAATTTGAAAGGGGTATTGTTGAGAAATGAGTATCAAATAAATGAAAATTCATGTGTATTACGTTAGTCTCTGACAGGCAAGTATGGATGCAATGGTGTACTCTAGCTGGTCCATAAATAGGACAGGAAATTGTACTAATGCTTCATTGCCAACTACTGTGCAAGAACTTCTCAAATACACTACAGAGGAGGTTTCTTTTATGATCCTTGGCAAACTGGAAGCTCCTGATGTTTATTGATATGTCATTTAACTTTTCCAAACCTCACTTTAGTCATCTGTAAAATGGGGCAAACGATCCCTACAGGGTTGTTGTGGAAATTATCTCTCTCAGCATCTACCACATAATGGATGGCTGAGTATAAGGGAGCTTCAATAAGTGTTACTTAAAAATTTTTTCCTTCAGAAGTGAAAGATGTTACTTGGGCCATAAATATAACAAGGGTCAGTCAGGTGTAATAAGTAACTGTTACTAACATTGCTGGTATTTCTAATTAAAGAAACCATGACATCATAAGTATGCCAGATAAGCACTGTCGCCTTTCAGAAGTGTTTCCCTTGGGAGACCATCTACTTATTCTCGTGATGCTCAAAACATCTCTAGGAATAGGAATTACCTTCAGAGCCGATTTAGAGGCCCTGAAGAAAACCAGTCTCATTTCTTAATTGTCACACTTCATTTTTAACTCAAAATTTATGACCCAGCTTTATCACTTGTCTTATTCATTTGACTTGGTACTAAGTAATGTTTGGTTGTTCCCAAACACCTTGTCTATTCTCCAATGATCTGTTCTAACTGAGTACGTTTTGAACATGTGCCACAGGCTATAAAGGCAGTTAACAAATGTCTCTGAATAATCTTTCACGGATATTACTTCAAAGAGACAACACACATGCCTAACTTCCGATATTTATATTTGTTTTTAAAGCCATGTTATCACTTCATATTAGCAATGTATGGGTAGATATTTGGAATAGAATAAAATGAGTTGAAGCTAAGAAAACATCATAGCCTTGTTTCGTTGTTGAAATTGCATCACTGTCCACTTATATACTCTGTCTCTGCCTCAGTACTTGGGGTCTTCTTGAGTCCTGGTGGCAAATGTTTGCTAAATATTTGTGGAATCATTCAACTCCTCACTTTGATTTTTAAGAACATGGACAATGTCTTATACAACTTTGCCTCTCACAGAGCACCTAACATGTGCTTCACACTGAGGAGAATCATAAATTCAAAGACTGCTAGAACTAGAAAGAACCTGTGATGGTTAATTTTATGTGTCAACTTGGGTAGGCTATGGTGCCCAATTGTTTGGTTGAACACTAGTCCAGGTGCTGTTATGAAGTAGTTACATGTGATTAAATCAGTTGGCCTTAAGTAAAGCAGCTTACCCTCCATAATATGGGTGGGCCTCAACCAACAGTTGAAAGCCTTAAGAGCAAAAAGGGAGTTTTCCCTAGGGAGTATTCCACCTCCAGAGTATAAATAGACATCTTGCCAGAACTGTTCCACTCTCTTCCCTGCCACCTGACCTATGGATTTTAGGGCATGAGACTGTAGGAATCTCCAGCCTGACCTACAGATTTTGGATTTACCAGCCTCCACAATCTAATGGGCCAATTCCTTAAAATCTCTCTCTCTATAAATATATATACATATTATTGGTTCTGTTCCTCTAGACAATCCTGACTAAGACAGTGTCTTAAGAGATTGAAATTCAGAGAGAGGAAGTAATAAATCTCGGTTACATAGGGAGTTGCTGTACTTGTTCTGAAGCAGACTTTCAAACTCAGACCTTCACACTCTCAGCCCTCTGCTGTTGCCAGCATGCCACATTTGAATAAGCAAAGATCTCTTGATTGCTTTTATTTGCATGAACTTTGGACATCCAAAATAGTGAATAAGAGCTACAGCTGCTAACCAAAAGGTTGGCAGTTCAAATCCACCAGGTGCTCCTTGGAAACCCTACGGGGCAGTTCTACTCTGTCTTCTGAGTTGCTATGAGTCGAGATCGACTCAACGACAACTGGTTTGGTTTTTTTTTTTTTTATGTTTGTTTGTTTGTTTTTGTTTTTTCGACATCCTATACTGGTTGGCTATCGTGTTCCTGAAACTTCTCTGGCCTCTGATTTGCTGCTGCCAGTACATTACACAATGGTATAATGGTCCCATTTCAGGCCCCTGCCACTCATTACCTGGCATGATACTATATATGCATTTTTCTTGATGTGTACCCAAAAAACAGAAGAAAGAAAAAAACTATCTTGGAAGAAGTACAGCCAGAGTGGTCCTTAGAAGCAAGGATGGTGAAACTTTGTCTCAAGTACTTTGGACATGTTATCAGGAGGGGCCAGCCCCCAGAGAAGGACATCAGGCTTGGTAAAGTAGAGGGTCAGTGATGAAGAGGGAGACCTTCAATGAGATGGATTGACACAGTGGCTGCAACAATGGGCTCAAGCATGACAACAATTGTGAGGATGGAGCAGGACCAGGCAGTATTTTGTTCTATTATACATAGGGTCGCTATGAGTTGGAACCGACTTGATGGCACCTAACACCAACAACATGCAAAAATAGGCAGAATCTCCTGTTACAATCCTCAATAGTCAGTCTCAGATACCTAACAAAGAAAACCTATTATTAATAATAACACATACCTAATTTCACTTTAGTCAGATAATAATGATAGCAAAATGGATGACACATTTGTTTGGATCAATATCAGAAGAGTGTAAAACAAAACAAAAAAACAATGATGAAGTTTATTTTCAGAGAACCGTATTTTAATATTTAAAACATGCTACCACCAGGGTACAAGTTAGCTAGTTATTTGGTGCTATTTTCCAATCCATAGAAATGTTGTGAGTTGTAGTTGACACTTCTAAAGGACACAACTATCTACTGCCATTAATCTTCCAGGTCTCTAGTGTCTTAATTCACGGAAATATGCTTTGGTTTAGCAAAAACAAAGCTTTTGGAGAATGTCAATTCTAATCCTATTCCAGGTAGTGACACTGAATTGGATTCTCCCCCTTCAAGTTAGAGTCAAAAAATCTCCAGGTTTTCTTAGTTCTCTATGTAGCCCATCCTCCATAGTTTTCTCTCACATCTCCCTGACCCCAAGGAGAATTCAAGTGCATGAAAATAGCTCACAAACCCCAATGGAACCAAGAGCCCTCAATGTGAAATGCCAGAGTGGTTGTTGTTGTTAGGTGCCATTGAGTCGATTCGGACTCATAGAAGCCCCCTGTGACAGAGTAGAACTGCCCCATAGGGTTCCCTAGGCTATAATCTTTGCTGGAGCAGATCACCGGGTTTTTCTCCCAGGGGTGTGTTTGAACAGCCAACTTTTTGGTTAGCAGCTGAGCACTTAACTGTTGTGCTGCCAGGGCTCCTTGCCATGCCCGAGTATAGGAAGAAAAATCTTCAATTAGAGGGTTGACTTCGTTGCATATGAGAATATCTTTTATAATGTAAACAAATTGCACTGTCTTCCAAATAATAGGCATAAGACTCATGGAAGCCATCATTTGAGGAAAGACATGGAGATCAAAAGCTCCTTTGAATTCAATAAAATTTAAAAATGCATTTTAAAATATTCATATATTATGCTGTTAATTACATGAAACGGTTTTATGATAGGCAGTTAAGTTAAAAAGCAGAGTATAACAGTATGTACAATGAAATCCGTAGTACCTTCAGATGATGTGATAATAGCATTTTACCTCTTGCAGTCTTCTTTCCAAAAACCCATCACCCCAGTCTAATCAAGAGAAAAGCATCTGCAAATCCCAACTGAGGGACATTCTACAAGATACCCGGCTAGTACTCCTTGAAACAGTCAAGGTCATCAAAAAACAAGGAGTCTGAGAAACTATCAAGGGGAGCTTAAGGAGATATGATAACTAAATGTTATGTGATATCGTGGGACAGAAAAAGGACATTAGGCAACAAGTAAGGAAATTTAAACAAAGCAAGGACTTTGGTTACTAATAATGTATCAATATTGGTTCATTAACTGTAACAAATGTAGCATACTAATTCAAGGTGTTACTAACAGGAAAAATTGGGTGTGGGGTATACAAGAACTCTCTGTACTATCTTCATAATTTTTCTGTAAACTGAAATCTATTCTAAAATAAAAAGTTTATTTAACAATATATAATCTTCAACAAAATACTAGCAGCTCCATAAAACAAAACTGGACTAATGAGGCACAGCAGTCCAGGGACAAGGACTAGAAGCAGGGGGGGACAAGAGAGCTGGTCATAGGGAACTCAAGGTTGAGAAGGGACTGTGCTGACATGTCGTGGGGTTGTTAACTGTTGTCATAGGGCGATATGTGTACTAACTGTTTAATGAGAAACTATTTGTTCTGTAAACCTTCATCTAAGTTACAAAAAAAAATTATCTATGTGAGATCAAATTGACAACAGCAACTCAAAAGGTTTGTTGGGAAGACTAGGGGGCAGTGAGTTGCAGATCAAGGTGATGGAATAATTTGGAAAAAGGTAGTGAGAATAGCAGCACAACTGGAAGAATGTAATCGATGTCACTAAATTGTACATGTAGAAACTTTTGAAATGGTGTAACTTTGGCTATGTAAATTTTCACCAAAAAAAAAAAAAAAGGTCCTCCAAGGTCGAGAAGGGAGAGTGTTGACATGTCGTGGGGTTGTTAACCAATGTCATAAAACAATATGTGTACTGACTGTTTAACGAGAAACTATTTGTTCTGTAAACCTTCAACTAAAGTACAATAAAAAAAATTTTAAAAAAATATCAGCAGCCCATAGTTCAGAAACCTTGGCCTTAGCCTTAGATGAATCTGCAATCCTGTTCACAGTCCAGTCCTTCTTGGTCCCTCTGAAAGGAGGCTGAACTTCCCAGACTGTCTGAAACCTTTGTGGAATCCTGATTTTCCACTCTCTGCTACCTTTCCTTAAATAAGATCCACTCCCAATTAACGTCATTAATTAGTAAGGATTAGAGGGGAGAGATGGATAAGAGGTAGGGAAAAAGATTTAGAATCTACTTGTAAATTCGAGGTAATGGAACCAAGTTCACACCCAGAAGCCCCTTTCTTAATCTTAATTGGACATACAAATATACCAAAAAGAAGACATGCTTTTTCAAGCTTCATTTGAATATATTTCATTTTAATTTGCATATTCACATGAAAGATGGAGAGGGAGAAAACAAGGGCTTTATTTGTTGTAAGGTACCTGGCACACTGTAGTTGCTTGATGAGTACAAGTTTCCTTCCTTCCCTCCCTTTCTGCCATTAGTTCCTTCCCTCTGGTCTTTTTTATACCACTTAATTTCCCTTGGATGTGATCTTAAGTGTTGAAATATTCATCCTCCAAATCACAGTTTACAGAACAGTATCTGGTTGGAGGGCCAGCATAAAAAGGGTCTAAACCTCATTTCAATCCATTATAAATATTTATTGAATACCTCCCAGGTGCTGGGGACACAGGGCCTGGCACATAATAGTGTTCAATAAACATTTCTTGAGTTAATGAACAAACCAGATCAGTTACCTGCCATCAAGGAATTTACACACCAGTGGGGGAAACAGACAAATAAACAGACAATTAGAATACAATGTAAAAACCTCTGGGCGCTATATGAGCACAGAGGAAGAGCACCAAGGTGAGGCATCCTGAAAGAGCAGACATCTACATAAGCGAAACTCTAGGGGATAAGTAGTTTGCTGGGAGAGGTGGTGGCGACTGGGTGGGAGAAGTTAGAAAAAGGGAAAGGTACAGAGGCAAATATTCTCATGGCATATGTAAAAAGTAATTTGAATATATGGGAGTGTTCTTGTTAAGGCATTATAAAAGAAAAAAGTTTTAACGTCAATTTAGAGTCAAATTAAGGAGATCCTGAAAGCCTAATTAAAGAATATGTGTTTTATCTTGGGGGCAATGGGACATTATCACTTTAAAGAAAGTATTGTGGATACTGGGGAAGCCAGTATAACTTGTACAAGGAAAGGTCATGGAAGCTCCATAGACACATCCAAACTCCCTGAGGGACTGAATTGCTGGGTGGAGGGCTGTGGGGACCATGGTCCCGGGGAACATCTAGCTCAATTGGCATAACACACTTTATAATGAAAATTTTCTACAACATTCTACCTTGGTGAGTAGCGTCTGGGGTCTTAAAAGCCTGTGAGCGGCCATCTAAGATACTCCACTGGTCTCATCCCTTCGGGAGCAAGGGAGAATGAAGAGAACAGGATACAAGGAAAAGATTAGTCCAAAGGACTAATGGACCACAACAACCACAGCCTCCACCAGACTGAGTCCAGTACAACTAGATTGTGCCTGGCTACCACCACTGACTGCTCTGACCGGGGTCACAACAGAGGGTCCTGGACAGAGTTGGAGAAGGATGTAGTACAAAACTCTAACACACAATAAAGGCCAGATTTTCTGGCCTGTCAGAGACTGGAGAAACCCCGAGAGTATGGTCCCCAGACACCCTTTTAGCTCAGTGGTGAAGTCATTCCTGAGGTTCACCCTTCCACCAGGATTGGACAGCCCCATAAAACAAAACGAGACTAATGGGGCACAGCAGTCCAGGGACAAGAACTAGAAGCAGGAGGGGACATGAAAGCTGGTGGTAGGGAACCCAAGGTTGAGAAAGGACAGTGTTGACATGTCGTGGGGTTGTTAACCATTGTCATAGGGCAATATGTGTACTAATTGTTTAATGAGAAACTATTTGTTCTGCAAACCTTCATCTAAAGTACAAAAAAAAAAAAAGAATTATCTATGTGAGATCAAATTGACAACAGCAACTCAAAAGTTTTGATGGGAAGCCTAGGGGACAGTGAGTTGAAGATAATGGTGATGGAATAATTTGAAAAAGGATAGTGAGAATAGCTGCACAACTGGAAGCATGTAATCGATGTCACTGAATTGTACATGTAGAAACTTTTGAAATGGTGTATCTTTGGCTACGTATATTTTCACCAAAAAAGAAAAAAAAAAGGTCCTCCAATGTTGAGAAGGGAGAGTGTTGACATGTTGTAGGGTTGTTAACCATTGTCATAAAACAATATGTGTACTGACTGTGTAATGAGAAACTATTTGTTCTGTAAACCTTCACCTAAAGTACAATAAAAAATTTTTTTTAAAGTATTGTGGTAAAATATTGTCTTAGTTTTCTAGTGCTGCTATAACAAAAATACCAGAAGTGGGTGGCTTTAACAAACAGAAAATTATTTTCTCACAGTTTAGGAGGCTTAGAAGTCCTAATACAGGGTGTAGGCTCTTGAGGAAGGCTTTCTCTCTCTGTCAGCTCTGGAGGAAGCTCTTTGTCTCTGAGCTTCTTCTGCTCCTGGGTGACCTTCATGTGGCTTTCCCTGGTCTCTGCTCTGTTTGTTTGTTTAATGTCTTTTATATCTCAAAAGAGATTGACTCAAGATACACCCTACACTAATCCTGCCTCAGTAACATAACAAAGGCAACCCATTCCCAAATGGGATTATAATCCCAAGTACCCAGTACCATTGAGTGTATTCCAACTCATAGCGACCCTGTAGGACAGAGAAGAACTTCCCAATAGGGTTTCCAAGGAGCGGCTGATTGATCTGAACAGCTGACTTTTGGTTAGCAGCAGAGCTCTTAACCACTGTGCCACAAGGGGTCCAACCACAAGCATAGAGATTAGGGTTTACAACACATATTTTAGGGGGACATAATTCAATCTGTAACAAATATGTTTAACATGTAATTTGCCATCATAACAATTTTTAACTGTACAGCTCATTGGCATTACTACATTCATAATATTGTTCAATCTTCACCACTTTTTGTTTCCAAAACCTTTTTATCACCCCAAGCAGAAACTCTGTACTCCTTAAGAAGCAACTTCCCATTCCCTCCTCCTCCCAGTCCCTGGTAACCACCAATCTATTTCTGTCTCTGTTCATTTGCCTATTCTGGATATTTCACATAGTAAGTGGGATCATACCATTTATGCCGTTTTGTGGCTGACTTATTTCACTTAGCATAAAATTCAAGGTTCATCTATGTCACAGCATATCTCAGAACTTCATTTCTCTTTACGTCTAATAATAGCCCATTGAATGTATATGCCACATTTTGTTTATCCAGTCATCTGCTGATGGACATTTGGGTTGGTTCCACCTTTTGTATTACTTATTTTTCAGTAGGGCACTGACTGACCTGTATAACGTAGTGTTTTAGAACAATAGGCTAGGAATCTTGAGTTGAACCAGAAGGGCGAATCTTAGAGGTAGAAAGGGGAATTGGAAGGCTGGTTGTAGTCAGGTGTGAGGGGATGAGGACCTGAACTAAGATAGTGAGGCTGAGTATGGGCAGAGGCTGTGGCAAACCAATGTAAGAGATATGCCAGGGGAAGAATGGCTTAACGTAGTCTTAAAATTCCTTGAGCCACGGTGACCTTCCTAAGGTACAAAATCTGGGTGAGGCCTATTTTGAGCAGCAGCCTCTTGTACTGACATTTTCTTAGGAACAAGAAAGTGTGTTGTGTCTTCTGTTTTAAAAAATCCAGAAAATATGTTTTATTTTTATGGTTAGAAACACTTTGAAAATATAGAAAAGTAGAAAGGGGGGAAGAAAGGCAAGGTGGGTGTTTCTAATTTAATCTTTTGCTGACATCTAGTGCCAGAACTCTGTACGTTCAGCTAGCTGCTCCAAATAAGAAAAATGTGTTTTAAATTACCATGAATTCGAAACACAAAGTAACAATGCTTTCTCAAACAATAATATCTACCTTATTTTTTTCACTTAATTCCCCATATTTATACAGTTGCCTTTTACAGCATTCGGTCACCATTTCTTTTAAAGGACAAGGAATACAATTTTGAGGCAATTTCTTTCTATTCCCATTTTCAGTTACCTGCTGGGCGAATTCTCAAGAAGGCCCAAGAAGGTCAAAGTTTCACCCTCTGTGAGTTTTTGAAGCACTTAAGATAAATTTCCTCTGGAAGTTGCATAGAATGAGACTGGTGTCCACAATGTTTTCATAACCACACTTTTCGACTATTTGAAAACTCTTCAGTTTCACGTTAAGGGTTTATAATAAAGGACAAAAGTCTAGCCTTGCATGTAGTTGTTAGGTGCTGTCGAGTTGGTTCCAACTCATAGCGACCCTACAGGACAAAGTAGAACTGCCTCATAGGATTTCCAAGGAGCAGCTGGTGGATTTGAACTGCTGACCTTTTGGTTAGCAGCCGTAGCTCTTAACCACTGCAGTACTAGGGCTCCTTGCAGGTAGTTATTATAAATTACCGTTTATAAAGAAGAATGAATTAGTAAATGGGGAAAGGGAGAATGACTTCTTATGGTACGCAAAAATTTTGAGGAGAAACAGGAATGATTTGTACACATATGAGGAAAAACGGGGTTTGAACTATTGTGTGGTAACGCGAATCACTTGGGCAGTAGAAGCATTCGAGAGGATTAAATTTGTGCCTGGAGGGATGATAGCTACAGAGACAAAGCAAGAAATTAAACATGCAAGGTTTATAAAAATGGATGTGCTAGTTCTCTGCTTGAATCTGTGTATACTAACTAGCTGTGCAACCTTAGGCAAATTACTTAACCTCCCTGAGCCTCTGTTTCATCATCTTTAAACTAGAGATGCCTCATGGCGTTGCTGCGAGGACTGAATTGTTCCACAAAATTCCTGCCACATAGCAAGTGCCCAATAAATAATAACTGCTATCTGTAATTTTAAAAACCCACTGCTGTTCAAGTTGATTCCCAATCATGGTGATTCCATGTGTTTCAGAGCAGAACTGTGCTCCATAGGGTTTCCAATGGCTGATTTTTCGGAAGTAGATCACCAGGCCTTTCTTCCAAGATGCCTCTGGGTGAACTCAAACCTCCAGCCTTTGGGTTAGCAGCTGAGCACGTTAAGCACCATTTACACCAAGGTAGTATTAAAAAGAATTAAGCTTATATACTTCCTCGTCCCATGGATTGGAATGCAGCTTCAGAGGCAAGAGAAGGAAGTTCCTTGTTGTAAATGCCCAGAGCACTTTAGAATGTGTTTGTGATCACCTCAGCACCAGGTGCTCAGACCCAAGGTCAAGTGGCCCCTGGAAGTCATGGAGGTATGTTCTCAGAGGGGATATGAAAGCAGTGGGAACAACCAGCCTTGCTCAAGGTCAGAGAAGCAGGAGAATAAAGTCTAAATTCTTTAACATTGTCTCACTACCCATTCATTGCCTTATGTTCTGGTTGTTGTTAGGTGCCATCGAGTCAATTTCAACTCATAACAATCCCATGTGACAGAGTAGAAGTGCTCCATAGGGTTTCCTGGGCTGTAATCTTTATGGGAGCAGATCTCCAGGTCTTTCTCCCATGGAGTGGCTGGTGGATTCAAACCTCCAACCTTTCGGTTAGCAGCCAAGCACTTAACCATTGCAACACCACGGCTGCTTTCACTGTCCTATACTACAAAGAAATGGAACTGTTTGCTATGGAATAAGGTGGGTTCAGATTGACCTGAGTTTGAATTCAAGCTCCGCCACTGACAAGCTGTGTGACTTTGCACAAGTGACTTAACTTCTCTGAGTCTTAATCCCTTCATTTGTAAAATTGGAAAGAATAATACTACCTAACTCTTAAGGTTATTGCAAGAATTAAATGAAAGAACTTTGCACAATGCCTAACATATAGTCTGTAATCAATAAAAAACTAAATCTGTTGCTGTCCAGTCAATTCTGACTCATAGTGACCCTACAGAACAGAGTAGAACTGCCCCATAGGATTTCCAAGGAGTGGTTGGTGGATTTGAACTGTCAACCATTTGGTTAGCAGCCGTAGCTCACTGTAGCTCTTAACCACTGCACCACCACAAGGGCTCCCTGTAATCAATAAATAATGATTTATTATTATACCATTAAATGAGCCAACTTGCCACCACATCAAATGTGGCCTTGATATTTTGAACTAGCCTGATGATTTCAAATGAATTGTAATAACCCTAGAAGCATATCCTCCATAACTTTAGCTTTCTAAAGTTCAAATCTGATCATAATCACCATTTGTTAAACACCTACCATATGCCAGGTATTTTAGGGTCACTACAAGTCAGAATTGACTCGATGGCAATGGGTTTTTTCTTACTTAATCTTCACAACACCTGAATAAGGTAGACATTCTTTCCCCTTTACATATGGTCAGATTATCCAACAGGCAAGGTAAGCCTGGATTTCACAGCCCATACTTTTGCTCAGTGTATACTGGCCAATCTTTGTAAAAATGCCTTCAGTGACTTCCTACACGTTTCAGAGGAAAGTTCAAAGCCCTTAGCTTACTACACAAGACTTTTTTTTTAAAAACCTGGCCCTAAAAGAAGCCCTGCTAGCGTAATTGGTTAAGTGCTCGGCTGCTACAGAAAGGTCAGTGGTTTGAACCCACCAACTGCTACGTGGGAGAAAGCCCTGGCGATCTGCTCCCTTGAAGATCAAACCTGTCATGGATTGAATTGTGTCCCCCCAAAAAATGTGTGTAGCAACTTGGCTAGGTCATGATTCCCAGTATTGCATGATTGTGTTATCTGATGTGATTTCCTTATGTGTTGTAAACTCTACCACTATGATGAGATTATATGTGATCTCCTCATGTGTTGTAAATTCTATCACTGTGATGAGGTTATATGGATGAGGTTGACAAGATCAGTGTCGTAATGCAATCTCTTTTGAGATACAAAAGAGAGAAGCGAGCAGAGACACATGGGAACCTCATACCACCAAGAAAGCAGTGCCGGGCGCAGAGGGCGTCCTTTGGACCTGAGGTTCCTGCGCAGAGAAGCTCCCAGACCAAAGGAAGATTGATGACATGGACCTTCCTCCAGAGCCGATGGAGAAAGTGTTTCCCTGGTGCTGATGTCCTGAATTTGGACTTGTAGCCTACTGGACTGTGAGAGAATAAATTTCTCTTTGTTAAAACCATCCACTTGTGGTATTTCTGTTGGAGCAGCTCTAGATGACTAAGACAAAACCATTTTCTGATTTATTTTCATTATTATTTTTTTAATAATGAGAACAAAATAATAAAGGTATAAAATTGATTCTGTGTACCTGCCTAGCCTGACATGCAGAACAACTGGTGTAGTTGCAGGCAGAATTTGAAAGGGAAGATTGGGGCCTTAGAAGCTAGTAGGAGCTGGAAAGAACCCAGAATAATATAACTGATATCAAAGGGGCTCCTAAAGCATTGAAAGAAGAAGAGAAGATGCCCTTGAGAAGATTTCTGTAGGCAAAGACCAAGGACACTACTGACTTAACTTTCTGGTAACTCAATGGCAAATTGAAGCAGAAGAGAAGGGAAGAGCCTAGGACATGGACAGAATAGGGCTTGGTCTTTCCCCAAGACCAAGAAGGTGAGAAGGCTCACTTGGCAGAGGGCAAATTATCCAGAACAGTTCGTGCTTCCAGGGATTGCAACCAAAAGAGGTAGCAACTGGAAGGGAGGAATAAAAGAAATGAACAACTCATGCCTGAAGCAAACCGTCTAATACTTTAAACTTGTGCCAAGCTGATCGCATAAATTGAGATTATGTACCTGTAACTTATATATTCTGAATGTAGTTTATACCCTAGATTTCTTCACACTCTGGGAAGAATTGGCTGTGTTCTTGAAATGATTGCCTGAGCAATAGTTACTTTGGAGTGAAAGTTGATACAATAGAAGTAAAAGCAAGTTTGAATCTCAAGGGCATGGTCTCCGGAGAAGATCCCCTTCCCATTTTTGAGCCCTGGGAGTGGAAATTTATTATTTGAGCAGTTTACATTTATTGAACGGTTAGTGTTTGCAAGGCTAAGTAAGTACTTTGTCTGGGTTGTCTCATTTATATGTGGGAGACCTATGAGTTAGATACTGCTATTATGCCCAACTTTACACATCAGGGAATGGAGGTCTAGTTGGCAAAGGGCAGTGTTAGTTAGGACTGAAGCTGAGGCCCAAATTCCTTCTATAACACTACCCTGCATTTATTAGCCCTGAAAACACCCTAAAGCAAGGAACAATAACTATAAAATACTAAAAATAGTAATAGCTAGGGTGAAGGTATAAAGAAACAGGTCCGGTCATACAGTGTTGGTGGGAGTGTGAATTTGTGCGACCTTTCTGAAGGGCGATTTGGCAATATTTACAAGAGGAATTTAAAATGCAAATACCCTTTGTCTCAATTATTGAATTACTAGAAATTCACGCTAAAGTAGTTGCATCTATACGAGCAAGATGTTCATTGTAAAGAACTAGAAGCAACCAGTGTCCTTCAATAAGGAACTGGTTAATTAAGTTATGGCACAGCCATTAAAACTAAATCTATGTGTTCTGAAATGGAAACATCACTAAGATATAGTAAGTGAAACAAACAAGATGAAGAATGGAATGTATAGCATGATCACTTTTGTAGTAACTTTAGAAGATACATGTAGAAGGTGAACTGATAAATATGTTGTTGTTGTGTGCCATCGAGTTAATTCCGACTCATAGCGACCCTATAGGACAGAGTAGAACCGCTTCATAGGGTTTCCTAGGCTGTAAATCTTTACTAGAGTAGATTGCCAGGTCTGGCATACAAATAACTTTATGTATTTATTTATGTTTCCTGAAAGAAAACACAAGGAGCTGTTAACTATAGTCACTTTTGGAAAGAGTAACTGAATGATTATTTTCATACCATTTGGAGAGGTCTTTGGGCTTTTTAAATTTTGTTTTCCTCCCTATGTTCTGATTTTACAAAAAGCTAACATTTTATTAAATCGTTTAAATAAAAAAACAAATAGCTAGCATTTAGGGTTCATAATGTGCAGGGGACTGTGCTAAGCACCTCATTATATTCTCACATTCATTATCCCCATTTTACAGGTGAGGAGTTCAAGGCTCAGATAGGTGAAGTCACTTGTTGGATGTCACCCAGCTAGGAGGTGGGGGAGCTTCAATTTAAATCCCCACCTGTCTCATTTCAGAGCCCTGGCTCTCAATCGTGGGGCCCTGGTGGTGCAGTGTTTAAGAACTCAGACTGATAACCAAAAGGTCTGCAGTTCAAATCCACCAGCTGCTCCTTTGAAACCCTACAGGGCAGTTCTACTCTGTCCGTTAGGGTCGCTATGAGTCGGAATCAACTCGATGGCAATGGGTTTGGTTTTATTGGTTTTAGCTCTCAATTGCCAGGCCATGGGCCTCTAATTAGTTTTTATACTCTCCTTCCCTGATGAAAGTAAACTAATGAACAACTGGAGTCTAATGTATGCAAAAATACTTTTTCTAAGTACAGAGATGTTTGGGGAGGGGAGAGCCAGGGTAGAAAGTTTCTTTAAATTGGGCAGACCTGTCCATTGACCCCTAGACAGTTAGGGCATTGTTTGTCTTGAGGAAGTGCAGATCAACAACTTTTTTTGTTTTCATTTTCCTTTTAAGATGTTATAAAAATTATATTTGTTGGCTTTTTTCCAATAAGACCTGATCATTGTTTAAAAATTAAAATGGTATGAAGAAATAAAAGTCCTTCCATAATACCCCTCACCCGTAATTAAATAGTTTGTTCCAGATTTTAATGGCCATATAATGATTGTGCACACACTCACACATATTTTACATAAATTGTAGCAAGCATACATTTTTCATTATCTTGCTTTTTCAGCGTTACAATAGATCTTGGGCAACTTTTCATATTAGTACTTAACAAATCTGCTTTTCTCTTCTTCATAGCTGTGTAGTATTCCATTTTGTGAATGTCCCTTTATATATCATTTATTTATTTTAATTTTATTGTATTTAGGTGAAAGTTTACAATGCAAACTAGTTTCTCATTCAAAAATTTATACACAAATTGTTTTGTGACATTGATTGCAATCCTCACAATGTGACAGCAGTCTCTCTCCACCTTGGGTTCCTCACGTCCATTCGTCCAGTTTTCCTGTCCTTTCCTGCCTTCTTATCTTACTTTTTGGCAGGAGCTGCCCATTTGGTCTTCTATATTTGATTGAATGAAGAAGCCTGTTCCTCACGTGTGTTATTGTTTGTTTTATAGGCCTGCCTAATCTTTGTCTGAAAAGCGGGCTTCAGGAGTGGCTTCAGTTCTGAGTTAGGAAAGTGTCCGGGGACCATAGTCTCAGGGATTCCTCCAGTCTCTGTTAGACCAATAAATCTGGTCTCTTTTTATGAATTTGAATTTTGTTCTACATTTTTCTCCTGCTCTGCCCAAGAATCTCTATTGTGATTCCTGTCAGAGCAGTTGGTGGCAGTAGCTGGGCACTGTCTAGTTTTTCTGGGCTCAGGCTGGTGGAGGCTGTGGCTCATGTGATCCTTTAATCCTTTGGGCTAATATTTTCCTTGTGTGTTTGGTTTTCGTCATTCTCCTATGCTCCAGACAGGATGGGACCAATAGATGTATCTTAGATGGCCACTCACATGCTTTAAAGACCCCAGACACTACTCACCAAAGTAGGATGTAGAACATTTTCTTTATGAACTATGTTATGCCAATTGACCTAGATGTCTCCCAAGACCATGGTCCCCAGCCCTTAGCCCCAGCAACTTGGACCCTCAAGGTGTTTGAATGTGTCTAGGAAGCTTCTATGGCTTTGCTTTGATCAAGTTGTTCTGACTTTCCCTGTATTGTGTGTTGTCTTTCCTTTCATCAAAGTTAACACTTGTCTACTATATAGTTGGTAATTTCCCCTCCCTGCCCCTCCCCTCCCTTGTAACCATCAAAGATTGTTTTTTTCTGTGTGTAAATATTTTCTTGAGTTTTTATAACAGTGGTCTCATACAATATTTTCCCTTTTCTGATTGACTTATTTCAGTCAGCATAGTGTCCTCCAGATTCATCCATGTTGTGAGATGTTTCATGGATTCATCACTGTTCTTTATTGTTTCATAGTATCCCATTGCTTGTATGTACCATAATTTGTTCATCGATTCATCTGTTGATGGGCACTTAAGTTGTTTCCATCCTTTTGCTATTGTCAATAATGCTGCAATGAACACAGGTGTTCACATGTCTATTCATGTGATGTCTCTATTTCTCTAGGATATATTCCTAGGAGTGAGATTGCTCAATCTTATGGTATTTCTATTTCTAGCTTTTTAAGGAGGTGCCATATTGTTTTCCACAGTGGCTGTACCATTTTACATTCCCACCAGCAGTTCATAAGCATTCCAATCTTCCCACGACCTCTCCAACATTTATTATTTTCTGGATTTTGATTAATGCCAGTATTGTCAGGGTGAGATGGTGTCTTAGTCATCTAGTGCTGCTATAACAGAAATACCACAAGTGGATGGCTTTAACAAAGAGAAGTTTATTCTGTCACAGTCCAGTAGGCTACAAGTCCAAATTCAGGGCATCAGCTCCAAGGGAACACTTTCTCTGTAGGCTCTGGAGGAAAGTCCATGTCATCAGTCTTCCCTCGGTCTCTGAGCTTCTCTGCGCAGGAACCTAAGGTCCAAAGGACGGGCTCTGCTCCCAGCACTGCTTTCTTGGTGGTATGAGGTTCCCGTGTGTCTCTGCTCGCTTCTCTCTTTTATGTCTCAAAAGAGATTGGATTAAGACACTATTTAATCTTGTAAATCTCATCACTATAACCTCATCACAGTGATAGAATTTACAACAGATAAAGAGATCACATATAACCTCATCATATTGATAAGAGTTTACAACACTTAAGGAAATCACATCAGATTACACAATCAGACAACACTGGTAATCATGACCCAGCCAAGTTGACATATATTTTTGGGGGACACAGTTCAATCCATGACAGATGGTATCTCATTATAGTTTTGCTTTGTATTTCTCTAATGGTTAATGATCTCGAGCAATTTCTTCATTTGTCTGTTGGCCACCTTAATGTATTTGGTGAAGTGTCTGTTCATATCCTTTGCCCATTTTTTTTATTGAGTTATTTGTCTTTTTGTTGTTAAGGTGTTGAAGTATTTTGTAGATTTTAGAGATTACACCCTTGTCAGATGTGTCATAGCCAAACATTTTTTCCCAATCTGTAGATTCTGTTTTTACTCTTTTGGTTAAGTCTTTTGATGAGCATAATTGTTTAATTTTTGGGAGCTCCCAGTTATCAAGTTTCTTTTCTGGTGTTTGTGCATTGTTAGCTATGGTTTGTATTGCATTTGTGCCATGTCCCATGCCATTTTTGCTACCTTGACTGTATAGTAGGTCCTAAGACCAGGTAGTGTGAGTCCTCTCACTTTGTTCTTCCTCTTCTATCATGCTTTACTTATCTGGGTGTATGGTTTTTAAATCATCTGTTGAATGGTTTGCACTTGACTACTAACCTAAAGGTTGGCTGTTTGAACCTGCCCAGTGGCACCACAGAAGAAAGGCCTGACAACCTGCTTCCATAAAGATTACAGCCAGGAAAACCCTATGATGCAGTTTTACTCTGTGTAACTCATGGGTTCACCATGAGTCAGAATCGACTCGATGGCAACTGGTTTGGTTTTTTACTGGAGGACGTATACATTACTTGCAATTGTTTGCTTTCCTAGACAATGCTGTAATGAGTCTCCTTCCTAAGGAAATTTAGAAGGCTCTTCAGGCTGACTGTGACAGTTGTCAACCCTGTAGTTGATGACGGTGACTCAACAATAAAGGGAGGAATAAGTTTCGCTGTGTGGAGAAACAACGAACTCTTTCCAAAACACATCCAACACATTCAGAGATCAAAGACCTGCCAACAGGTGGGATGGTCTGTTTTGGAGCTCCCTGTTTTGACAGTTAAGTATAGAGCAGAGACTTGTTACGATTGCTCAGCACTGGTTGGATCAGAAGAGGAATTTCCAGACTCAGTTACCAGCGGGGCTGCTGAAGGGCTGTGGATTCCACCAGACGGTCTGGAGACAGCTACACAGGGAGATGGGCAGCAGAGCTCCAAATCAGGCAACAGCATGTGTGGAAGGAGCAGTGACCTATGGGGAGACTCGTAACTCATAGACCGGACCTCTTCCAGCAGAGGGCAGTGCCTCAGATATCAGGCAGGACCCAGGCCAGCTGGAACCAGAGCTGGGGACTTCGCTGGAGAGATTGCACTAGCCCTGGACCGAGGAGAATTTGAACTGAACTGTCCTTTGATACTGTAAGTGACATTGGGGAATCCTCAGGGTGGAACACAGTGGGACTTGACACTACTTTGATTTGCCTGTTTTCTAACATTTAATAATATTGGTTTGGTAATAAATCTCTTTTTATACAGTCTGGCAATTTGAAGTCAGTGAAACTAACTAGGCTGGCCACCGGCTTTCTCAGGTTCCTTCTGGTGCATACTTGAATAAAAAAGGGAGTGACCTGCCTCAAATATAATCTCACTTTCTGGCCTTGGGGCCCTATGATCTGACACAAAGTTTACAAATAGAAAGCTAGCACAGTGAAAGGTATGTAACAAGTAACAATTTTATCTAACAGTGGAAACTTAGTGTTTAACACCAGAGTCATTAATCGCGTTTGCATTTCAATGACTGTGAAGAATGGCCACGAAAACAAACTTTAAAGTGCAAGAGCCAGCCATATCAATGGCTATGCACGCAAATAAACAAAGATGAAAAGAAAGTAGTCAGCAGGCCTAAACAATTTCCAATCACCTCCTCCCTGAATATTAGTTACCTTTTCTGCTCTGTAGTAATTGGAATCAGGGACAGAGTACCACAAGTCTATTTCTAATGCTGTTGCTTTCCAGTCTTGTGATAAGAAAACGGAGTGACTTTGGTATTTACTGGTGGAGTCAAGGCAGATTTGTCAGATGATAAAAGTACTGTGTGTGTGTGTTTAATTATTTGCCAGGCACGGCTCAGTCACACCCCACGTAGGAGATCAGAGAAAGAGTGAAACCTAAGCGGAGTTTGCATGAATTTCTTAGCAAAATAGCAAGTGGAAAAGTACAGCAAAGAAAATAAACTTTCTGGGCTCTTTTATTTCCCCTGCAACTTCTAGTCCAGGGATGGGTGGCGTTCTCCGGGTCGCCAGATTATTCACTGGCGATCGTGCTCCGGCCGAGGGGCGGCTCAAGTCCCCAGGCCCGGCCGGGGGACGGCTGGAGGTGAAGGGCGGCACAGGCTGGCTGGCGGAGCGGGGCGGGCGGAAAGGGGTCCCGGAGGTGCTCGGGAGAGGCCCTTCGCCCTAGCAGCAGCCCCGCCGCCACCCCGTCCCCGACCGCTGGCCCGGCAGGGCGCGGCCCCAGCGCCGCCCGGCTCGCCCTGAGAGGTGGGACTTTCCCCACCGGAAGTGATCTCGGCCAGTCTTGGGGAGCTGGGGCGCCTCAGCCAGTGTGTCAGGGAAACCCTTCCGGGTGTGCACTGGGGGGTGGGGGGTGGGTGAGGAAAAGCGGCGGCTTCGCCTGGAGTTCCTGCGGCCGCCGCCGCCGGACGGCCCCCGCCCTTCCCTCGGCGGCAGCAGCAGCGCCTGGGCGGCCGTGACACCGAGGAGCGGGCCGTTGGCCATGGCCTTGGCGTGACGGAGCCTCCCGGGCGGGCGGGCGCGGACGGCAGGGTAAGCGACCGTGGCGTTGGCGGCGGCGGCGGTCCGGTCCGGGTGGGTGGGCGCCGGGGGAGGTGGACGGGGGTCTGGCGGGTAACGTGCGCTCCTCTCCCCCTCGCAGGCCGGACGACCCCGCGGGAACCGGGGCCCGGAGACCCGCCCGGGCAGCAGTGACGGGAACGGCGGCCGCAGGCCCGGGCGGTTTGGCGGTGCCAGCAGGAAGCGGGGTCCCTGGGCCCCTTTGTGTGCTGGGCGGGGGAGGGGTGCCGGGCGGTCGCTTCCCACGGGGTCCCCTTTCGGCGCCCCCGCCCGGTCCCTCGCTGGGACGCCCCCTGCCTGGGCTCCAGCTCCTATAGGAAGGGCATTGCTCTCCCATCCCCACCCACCCCGACACGGGGCTCTTCCCCTCCCCCGCCTTCAACTTCCTCTTCTTCCCTGTTGGGCCCTCGGCTGCGCTGCACTCTCCGCCCCAGTTCGCAGATTTCCGCCCACCTTCCGCATCGCCTCGCCGCAGCTAGCGGGGTGCTGTTTCCCCCCCTCTGGTAGGAGTTGGTGAAGGTGAGACTCATGAGGGAATACAAGGTAGTGGTGTTAGGGAGCGGAGGGGTTGGCAAATCTGCCCTGACTGTGCAGTTTGTCACCGGGACTTTCATTGAGAAATATGACCCCACCATTGAAGATTTCTACCGCAAAGAGATCGAAGTGGACTCTTCCCCCTCCGTGCTGGAAATTCTGGACACCGCAGGAACTGAGCAGTTTGCCTCCATGAGAGATCTCTACATCAAAAACGGCCAAGGTTTCATCCTGGTTTATAGTCTGGTTAACCAGCAGTCTTTTCAGGTAACCAAACCAAATCTTGTGATTTGTTAGAAGGGGGTGTGGTAATCCTGTCTCGACTTCTGGTTTGCTTGAACTGTGAGTTAATGACTATGTTTGGCTTTTGAAAGTTAGACGTGGGGCATTCTGGAGGTTACTCCTCGCAGGGAAGAGTATCGGGTTGTTTCTATAGAAAGTACTAAACTGTCAACAAATATTTTAAAGTTATTTTAAAGTCAAAGAAACGTGAAAAAGAAATGTCAGTCTGCGTATATTTCGCCTTTCGGAGTATAACCTTCTGGAGTTGCTGGTTTTCAATTCAACAAGTATTGATTATTGTGCTCAACAAAATATTATTTTACAGATAATCTCGGGTAAATAGAGCACATTGAAAAGCAAATTATTTGGCGCCCATTATCTGTTGCACAGATAAGCCCTCTGTGTCTGCTTTTCCTCCCGCCCCCTCTCTGTGCTCACCCAAGTTTCTCAACTAGGTTCGTAAATCTTAGTGCTGCAAGATGAAGAACGGAGACCTGCCTTCTGGGCATTTTGGGTACTTACTTGGGTGTTTGGTATAAAGGGACGTTACTAATTGACAAGACTAGTATCCAGAATTAATTACTAACAAAAAAGCAGGAATGACTTTCCTTTTCTGCAGTTAGTCCAAATTGTTTCTGGTAACATTAACTATATTTTTAGAAAACATGTAGATCAGAGAACACAGAACAAGTGCAGATTTCTCACCCTAGCTGGGTGGCCAAACTGGATGTGGTCCGATTTCGTGGGAAAATCTGTCCTGCCCTTCACTGGGGGACAGACTGAAGGGTTAATGTTATTTTAAGAGATGCAATAAATGTTGCTATTTATTCCTTGAAAGTAAATAACCTCATATTGACCCATTGTATTGACCTTCATTGACTTAGGAAATGGAGATATGTATATATGTATTTTTTTTTTTGCATTTAAAGGTATGCACTTAATGGTGTTTACATAAGACATTAAGTGCTTTAGTCAATACAGTAAAATTTGCTAATTTGACTTTCTTTAGTATTTTAAATTTAAAGTAATAGAGTGAACTTTTCCAGTAACCTAACCAATAAATACCAACTTTGGAATTTTTTTTAAATGTTAAGTTCTGGGTAAATGAATGAGAGCTATTACGACCAAACTAAAGTTAATTTTATGTAGGCTTAAATTCCAAAGCAATTGTATCATAAAAGCATTTTCCCCAGAAAGTACCAAAGTACTAAAGGTGCTATTTGATAGGCATTTTCTTTCTAAAGGATCCTCAGGAGATTTGTTATTCTATTAGCTGACTCTCTTGAGGCTGAAACTCTCTTGAAGGGTTTTTCATAAGATTTCCATTATATCCACTTCTGTTACAGACATAAATAGGGAGTGGAAAAGTGTGCCATCATTTCAACAAAGACTTAAACTTTTTTGAGCCCAAATGCCATAACTTTGGATTCTCAGCTGAATTTGTGTTTCCCTAAGGTCACAGGGAAAAGAAGCTTAACCTGGAAGACTGAACTGATACCCAAACAACATCGTTGCAAATATTAAATAATGATTTTTTCCCCTAAATTTTCAGAGTCCCATTTTTTTCCTTCATCCCACATGTGAATATCGTGTTTACTGTAGCTACTCAGATTGAACACGTTTTATATTTAAGTCAAACCTTTTAAGTTATGAGAAATCAAAGACAATTTGTAATGTTAGGATTCAATCTAGAGTATTGTCTTAAATCGATCGTTTTTTCCCTCCCAAAGTTGATGCTACTAGAGAATTGTGAAGGTTCTCTTTATTATGTGTCTAATTCATTGGTTTTTAAATTAGAAAATGTAATACACATGGAAAAAAATTCAAGTAGTAAAAACAAAGATATGCAAAAAGTAATATGACTTCTTCCCACCCCTGACTCCCTGTTCAGTGTCCTTCCTGGGAGTTGCTCACTGTTACATAGTTTCTAGTGTATTTGAAAATACACTAGTGTTTGATTTTATTGGGATAAAGGCATACCATTAAAATTAAAATGAAATATTTCGTCTCTCTTTAACTTTGGTCTTCTAGGTATTCGAAAGTGTTGTTGTTCCTACCTAAAACACTTTCTCTCCAGCGCTCTTACTCAATGCCTAGGAATGCATAGATGCTGCAGTCCTGTGCTAGGATAACAGGTGTTACAAGGCGTGACGACAACAGGCAGGTTTAAGGAGATAGCCGAACACCTTCACATACGAATGGATTAATCATATTTGGGGAACTCACTTTCTTAACTAGAATAGACTGGGGGGGGGGAAGAAATGATTATATGAGTCAGAAGGTTAATGCACAACCTACGTTTTCAATTATTCTTGATAGAAACCCAGCAAGTAGGCCTGTAGAAAATACCTAGTTCAGTGGAGAAAATGACATTTTCTCTCTTTGGGTGTGTGATTTTATTTTGGATTCAGCTTTATAAGACATCACTGAGGGATGTCTTTTTGGGATATTTTATTACTTCTGTTATGGTTATGCAAACAGCATAATTTTTTTTCTTTCTCTTTATGATTGTTTGAATAGGATATCAAGCCAATGAGAGATCAGATTGTCAGAGTGAAGAGATATGAAAAAGTCCCACTAATCCTAGTAGGAAATAAAGTGGATCTGGAACCAGAAAGAGAGGTTATGTCTTCCGAAGGCAGAGCTCTGGCTCAAGAATGGGGGTGTCCTTTCATGGAGACATCGGCAAAAAGTAAATCAATGGTGGATGAACTTTTTGCTGAGATCGTCAGGCAAATGAACTATTCATCCCTGCCCGAGAAGCAAGATCAGTGTTGTACAACTTGCGTTGTCCAGTAAAAAAAGAGAACCTCAATCATGGCCATACCGAGCAGGTCAGTGGTTGCTGGAACGCTATGAGCCAGGTAGTGCTCTGTTTTTGATCAAGTATAACAAAAAGATGGTTAATACACATTTTCCTTAGCACAAAAGTCGTCAACACTCATTGTAGAAAATGCCAAATGTACACGTAAGAAAAAGGAAGGTAAGGAATTGCCTCTGTTCTCATCACCAAGATTTATTTTTTCAAAGTGAGTTGCTGTTCTTACCTCTCGGCTTTATTGATAACATTTCTCTGAGTTAGTTAAATGATAGTACACCTTTCTCTGTCTTGTTGATTTAGCATCCAAAATGCACAGGACAGCATTCAGTAATAATTTCAGAAGATGATTAGTTTTGTTTTCTAGGCTTTTATATCCTGGACTGGAGAGTTGCTGTAATTGAAATCTTCAGTTTATTAATCGCCCAAGTGTTTGATTTAACAGGATGCTTATTTAATCAAGTTCATCTGTGCCTTGCACTTGAGGGATTTAAGTGATCTCTGGTAGTAATAACAAAGTATACTGCCACAATGCACCTTGAATATATGGCCCAAATGAGAATCTGGTTAAATCACCTGTGATGGGTTAGAAGGGACCACCCCCAAGGACAGGAAACATTTTTATTCATTTTAATAAATAATAGAGTTCACAAGAGCAAATAACAAAAACCTCAAGCCTTTCATTGAGTTAAATAACTTCACAAAAGTCTTTAAGTGAATGCGTTTTTGAAAAAGCAAGGTTTTGTAAAACTTATTGAGCCTTGAAAATGAGATTCTTTTATTCGTATCATGATCTTTTAATCTCAATTGTAATTGGGCAGATAGTCTCACACAGCCGGTAACACTTAGATAACAATATAAAACAACCAACAGCATGGATGACTGAGAAGCCACAGCAAATGCCAGACTAGCCTGACAATATCAGGAACAGGATTGATCTTTTTGAGCCAAGGTTGACCTCAGGTCTTGGAGGCAGTGTTGTAAATGGCAACAGGCATTTCAGATTGGAGTGATGATTCCTAATCAAAGGCCTGGCTTTATATGTGCTCCCTGGAGAAAAGACTAACGGTCCCTAATTTATCTTTGCAGACTCGGGTCTCCTGTCAGGTAGTGTCATCTTTGAAAATGAAGGATGGCAACAGTGCTTTATTCAAAATGCTTTCACTCATCAGCCTTTTAGCATACCAGAATATGATGAAAACTCTTTTCTTTTTTTATGGCTAGCTACATGTGTTATCTTACAAAGTTACTGTTCAGGCTCTAGACTGGCATATATGCTGTTGATAGCATCGCGTTTGTAGTATAGCCCTTATTGAGGCAGAGATTGGTGTATGTACGTGAGCAAGTCCCACGTTCTTGCTTCCGTAATCTCACTTCTTAAATCATAAGCCAGCTTCAAGTTTGAACAAGTTCAGTGGCGATTGTATCATACCATTGTGCTCTGTTTCTCTGACACTTTTTAACTGGGCAGATGACAAAAGTGTACATGTTTTGTTTTAGTTTTATCATCTTTATAAAAAAATTAACCAACTCCTACAAAACGTTCCCAATTTTCTTTCCATCATTAATGTACACAGCTATAGGAAGTGAACTGAATAAAATTGATCTCATCATGTAGAAGGCCAACTGTCTCAAATTGATAAGTGGATAACTTCTAAAGCTTTTTTGTTGTTGTTTATTTTAACCTTTCTTATTCTGAATTTCTGAGTTAATTTCATCGTGCAGCTTTTTGTGATCTAAATTACTTTTAATCCATTTGGTTACCTACAGGAGTGAATACATAGCTTCTTTTTTTATTTTTCTATTTTAAGTCAACTGTGCTTAAGTCTTAGGAGGCCTGGTGGCACAGTGGTTAAGCTCTCGGCTGCTAACTGAAAGCTTGGTGGTTTGAACCCACCAGCTGCTCTGGAACAGGAGAAGGATGTGGCAGTCTGCCGTAGAGATTTACAGCCTTGGAAACCGTTTGGGGCAGTTCTTCTCTGTCCTGCAGGGTCACTATGAGTCGGAATTCGACCTGATGGCAGTGGATTTGGTTTTGGTTTTGTTCTTGGGACTTAAGTCTTAACTTATTTCTTGGTTTTTTTAATAGGGAATCAGAAAATATTTTAATATCAGTAATCGCTTATTTCTTTAATAATGGGACAAATTGCCCGAGTAGTGTTTTGTTTGTTTGGTTTTCGTTTTTGTAAGCAGAATACACAAATGAAGGTGTGGGCCTTGAAATAAAATATCTGGTCAGCTTGAATTTCTGGTAATATTAAAGGGAATTCTCTGACCAAGGTCTTTTAGAACAAAGCACACATGTGCAGTTTCTTTTGTTTCTCTCTCGGCCATCAATCTAATAAGATTGAATGGATGTGTATGGGAATCTGTACTCCGAGGCCAGTGAAGTTTGTGGTTGTGCCTGCTCACTATTTACCTGAAAATGAGGTAAATGGGATTGCGAATTCCGTAGCTTGAGCCATGGGACTATGAAGTCTCTCAAGTTCCACATCTAGATTGAAGATGGAACTTTGACAGGTAAAGGTGATGTGAGAAATGGTTTTCCTTAATATTTAGAAGAGTACCTTGTCCAAGTTAGAAATAAGAAGACTAAAAGAAGTCAGAAAGGCTGCGCTTGTTAGTTGGTAACTGGTTGCTCTTAGTTAATAGGGAAAATTTATTAATGCTCTAAGAATTGCTTCTGATAATTCCTCACATTTATTTCTTACCACCCTTCAGTCTGGGTCACCAGTCTTTTGCCCAACACCTGTTTATCGGCCTGCCTCCCAGGATTGATTGTTTCCTCACCTTTTACCCTGCCACTGGCAGTTATCTTAGTGTAAGTTTGGAAGCACGGTCAGATTCTTTCTGCCCCGCCTTCATGCCAGGTTTCCTTACTGGCCTGAGGAGCCTGCCATCAAGCGCTTTGAAGGACTTCTTTTATTGTGCAGCAGCAATATAATAAAAGCCCAGGTCAGTGCTGGAACCCTGTTTTGGCTTTATTAACTACATCATAGCTCCTCTGTATTGGTGTCAATAATTAGCAGTTGGCTGTGTTGGTATACTGTTGTTGAGAAGGATGAATGTTTTGTTAATAATCTGATAATCTTATAAAAGAAGTAAAAGAGTCCTGTGGGGTTTGGGGAAAGGAGAGACCACATCTAGTTAGAGCGTGGTTTCTCAACCTGGGCTCCGTTGACATTTTGGGCCAGATCATTCTTTGTCGTGGGGGCCTGTCCTGTGCGTTGTAGGATGCTTAGCAGAACTGGCCTATTCCCGCTAGATGCCAGTAGCACCCTCCCCCCCCCCAACCCCTGCACAAAGTGGTGACATCCAAAGTTATTCCAGACATGCAAATGTCTGCTGGGGGACAACATTGCCCCTGGATGAGAACCATTGAGTTAGTGGTATTGGGGACTATAGCATTTGAGTCAGGCCTTGAGGAATGGGTAGGATTGGAGGGGTGGGGGTGGATTCCAAACAAAAGGAATGCCAAGAAAGAGCAAAATAATAATAAATAGTAATAATATCCTAAAATATTCTGTCCACAGGAAAGGAGGAAGTGCAGAAAACTTATCCCTTAAATGTGACAGTTTAGTATACCCTTTTGGCAAATAGAATTTTTTAAAGATTATTTTTCAAGGATTCCTATATCTTGGTCCAGCTATTAAAAAAACAGAAAACAGGAGTAAAAAGGATGTCCTTCACTACACTTTGACGGTCTTCCGCAAGATTTTATAGCGTTTTACTCCAAGTGTATTATGAAATGGGTTCTCCCAACTAGAGTAAATGGTGCATAAGAGTACCAAACACCAGGCATCAAACTGAAAGAACAAAGGTCATTATTTATGTCAGCCCCAGTTCATTATTGATGTCAGCCTGAAGAAAAAGGGAAATTCTTGATTCAAGACTAGCACATCATTTCACGTGGCAGCAGATGCCTGGGTCGTTAACAAAGGCTTCTGAAAGGCTTCACCATCTATGAATGTCATTTTAGCCTAGCTGGGCTTACTATTTCTAAACACAATGGAATTGATTAGTATTTTCTAGGTTTTTTTTTTTTTAATAAATAAAAATGTGGAGTCAGAATTGTTTCTCATCTTTTCGTCCAGCGTTTACTTAGATAGGATATGCTGGGGATTTAGCGAATGTGAGGGGGAAATCCTCAAACAAAATCACGTTGTACTTTAAAATGCTGACATTTTCATATCCAAGTTAAATATTAATCATATCAGTAAAGCACTGGGGTGGAATTCTGTTGCAGAAGGTACAGTTTTGTTAGCTACCTCCTCTTGTTTTTTGATCCCTGCTCTATTCTGTGTATCACTTTGAGGAGGGAAAATAGCGTATTTCTAATGCTCATCGGTTGTCCACTACACATGGTGAGGCAAAGGGGAGCCTGAGGTATGGAGTCCTTGAATGGAGCAGAAAGCATGCTGTGTGGGTGGTATGTACCATAAAGGTTTCTACAGTGGAGCTAGGGAGAAAGAAGAGCAGAGCTGCTTTGCCCTTTCTGCCACCTCTCATTCTCTCAGGCCTTCATTGACCCCGGCCAGGTTCATGGTTTGGGACTGCTGAGAGTGAACAGGCACCTAGTTAGACCTGCCCTGGGTGTGGAAATGCCCTGGTGATTAGAATGACTCTTTGTATATCTACTCCCTCTTTAATTGCTTCCTTTTAACCTCAAGATTAGGTTTTTATTGCAGAATGAAATGCATATGAGCCATTCAGTTTTACTACATTACCTCTCTGGCTTAAAATGAGCCATCAGTAGAATTAACAAAAATTGCATCATGGAGTTGGAGCATTGCCACCAAGGAAGTGTTCTAGCCATACTACAGGAAAGATTCTCCTCGTGGGATTACTTTTCAGTGGAATTCTAAAATTCAGAAGATACTATCACTAAGAAAAACTTAAGTCCTGTCAGCTGCTGGAAAAACTTATCCTACCAAAAACATACTCCCAAATTCCTTTGATTAGCCACAGTCTTAGGAATATCGGGTTCAGAAAAACCAATTTAGAGTTGTGAGAGCAGCCGTGCTCTACCTGGTCTAATTCAAAACTAGAAGTTGGGATCCTATCCTAGGGCTCACACTGCTCCTTATTGTCAGTGGACACGGTCATACTATTGGAAATCTCAAAATTGAGCTCATTAAACCAATTGACCCTTTTGGAGGCTTCAGAAAGCCTAGGAAATAAGAAAAATAGCTTAGCTCTTCCCTTTAGCCCGGGTTTACCATAAACTTTTAGGGTACACGCTCTCCCTAAAGTGTGGTTCCACCTCCGTTACAAGGATCCACACCAGTTGCTTAGTGGGTGACAGGTGAGCCCTTTTAATGACCAAGTCTTCCCCCCTCCCCCCCTCGCCCGCGCCCACCATAGCCTTCCTATTATGCAAAGTGGGATAGAGGTTTAACAAAAACATAACCTCTAGCAACAGAATTCCAGCCTGGTGTTCTACATAACTAATATTTAACTGGGATATGAAGATGCCAAGTAAAAAAATGTGAAGGGAAATTCACTTAAAAAAACAAGTCCATTGGTTAAATCCTCAGCGGATCATTTATCTAAAAACTGGCAAAAAGACTAAAAGCAATTAAGAGTGCATATTTATATTTGCTTTACCGAGAGGGAGAAAGAATGCTAGTAAATTCCATTGTATTTAGAAATAGTAAAGCCCAGCGAGGCTAAAAAAGACATTCGTAAACTGCTAAGCCTTTCAGGAGCCTTTGTTAACGTCCCAGGCATTCTTCTGCCACGGGAAATGAAGTGCTGGTCTTGAATTAAGAATCTCCATTTTTCTTCAGGCTGACATCATTAATGATCTTTGTTCTTTCAGTTCTGTGTTTGGTACCCTCGTGTACCAATTTACTCCACTTGGAAGACCCTGTTCCATAATTTCCTGAGCAAATGATTTGGACTCCCCCCCCCCCTTTTTTTTTTTAATTCTCCCATAATAAAATCTTGTTCACAAAGACTGAAACTGTAAACCCAAACAATTAAGCAAGAGTTTGGGTAGAAGCTTCCAGGGTTAAGATTTGTTGGGTGTCTTGCTGGAAACTTGCGAGTGAGAACAAAGATAACTTGTGTTCTGACTCGAAAGGAGCAAGCTATATGTTTGCAAGGTGTGTCTGTATGTGATATCCTGGGACTTTGAAAGTACTAGTTTAACAGCTGCTTTTACAACTTCTGGGATATTTTGTAAATGAATTGAGTGTTAGTGCACTGAACATTTTTGCTGTCACAGTGTGGAGCAATAACATTTACGTTTCACTTTCTACAAAATTCTGATCTGAAGAGAGATGGTTGCTTATGCTTAATGCAAGCGTTTGCTTCAGGATTTATTACTACAGAGAATTATAATTTATTACTATCTTGCAAAGTAGTCAGTATCAATACTTTGTTTGTTTAAAGATATGCCTAATATTAATACTGTTAAGTCTGACCCAGGGTTTATCCAAGTCTCTTGACTTCACTGCAATATTGTCATCCTGTGGAATGTGGATTGACTAAATATTAACCAGGTTTTTGGAGGGTAAAAACTGATGAATGTATCACCTTTTATTTCAGATAGATTATGGTCAGTGTGCTGGTTTGTCTTCTTAGTGTTTATTTTGGCTAGAAATAAATCAGAACAACTTTACTTTCTCATTGTGATTTCAGAACATACCTAAAAATATTAAATTATTGCATATTACAAGTCTTCATTATTTAAGAGACATAAACATATTTGAAAATCCCAAACGGTTCATAATTGTTTATTTTGAAAAACGTGGATTAAAATTTATAGCACTATTATTAATTAAATTAATTGAGGGAAGTCTAGTCTGAATTACTGAAAAGTCTTCACAATGAATAGTGTATATATAGTGAAATAATGCTGTATACAGGTAGGTACATAAGCTGAAAAATATAAAAGTCCTTAGTCTGGATATCAAAGACACAAGCCTGATCCTCTAGAAATGTATAACATGGTTGAGAAATGGAAACAATACCTGACATTTGTGTGGCCCTTATACTTTGTAAGGTATTTTCACATATTATCTTATGTGATATTTACAGCAGTCTTGTAAGGAAAGTCTTTTTATCCCCATTTTAACAATAAGGAAACTGAACTTCCCCAAGCTTACATATCCCACGTTCTAATTAACAACTTCCTTTAATGCAAAAAGGAAAAAAAGTCGTAACTGGAAGAAAAATATTTCCATAATAATTTCTAAAGAAGGCAAAATTTTGTTCCATTTTTCCTAATGTGTTTAGGTGACAGGATTGCAATAACAATGAGAGGAGGGACTTTTTTGGAAAGTAATCATTTTAATGACATAGCTGCTAATAAAATGTTTTCTTAGGTTCTTTGAACACTAATAGAAATGTAGCTGTCAGATGAAATTATTGGTACAGAGTCCTTAGAATTATCTTAATTGGTTTCACTTGGCATTCTTTCATCGTTGTTATTCTACGCTTTGTTTCTGGCTTTGTTTAATTTTTTAAAATCTTTTACATTAAAAAGCAAGTACTGTGAATGTAATCTCCTCTAGAAGCGACTGGTGATCCAGCACAGGTGGAGGGTGTTATGTGAATGACGGATACTCCCCTTCCAGTATTAAGTAGAAGGGAGCAAATCTATCAGCTGTAAAGAGCAGAGACTGAGGAATCCCGAGCATAGAAGTTCCTGTGGTTGGGAAGATGTACAAAAAGAGAGCAGACCACAGTGGGAAATGTGAACTGCTGCTGTCACCAAGCCTTTAGCCCAAGCCGGGGCATCAAGTCAGTGCTCAATATCTGGATCCAGAAGTGAATCATATTTTCTTATTTTACATTTTCAAAAACTTAAATTTTGAAAAAGTCTAGCATATTGTTGAGTTAGCTCATAATTAATATGCATTTAATTCTAATATCATTTCCAGTTAAAAATAAGAAAAGATCAAGTTCAAAGTAGAAGTAACGTTTGCCACAATTTTTATGCTGTAGGATCTTCTGAACCATTAAGGACATTTTTGTTATTGTATAAAGCATAATAGAAGTATAAAGTATAATATAATATTATGAAAAACCAGAGTAGTTACACACACAGGCACACGCACACACACTGTATGATACTATATGCAAAGCATCATTACTGCGTGTCTAATTTTTAGTGGCTTTTCAGGACCACAGAAAATTACTTTTTTACTTAAACTGTTGGGGAACACAGTGAAATCCCACCCTAAATTCTTATTCTGCTACCACTTCCGTATATATATAGATCTGCTGTCAATCATGTTAATTTAAACTGTAATCCATGTTTCTATATTTTTATGGCATTTTTGTCTTAATTGCAGATAAAACTCAGAGGAAATTTGCACATATGCTGCTTTGGAGAACTTTACAACCTGGGTTGCAGAACTGAGCCTTGGTAAACCTGTCTCTATTACAGCATGTTGCCATACATCTAATTAAGTGCATAAGGTCTTTGGCCTTCAAGATCCATCGACCTTAAACGGGAATGCTTAGCACGTTTACCATATGTTTAAAATCTGTTCTTTATCAATCAGTCCTTTTATAGCTTTTTAAGTTCTTATTGATGGCTAATTATGCAAGATTAATTTTTAATATTTTAATTGATTTCTGTAATCAGTTTCTCAACTTGTATTTATTAAATACTCAAACTCAGTATTACCTACTCAATGCCTTTTAAAAGAAAGTTATAATGGAGAAAAAATTGAGCCTTAAACAAATGGTTACTTCTGTATATTACCTCGCACCAGTGCTTCATTCTATTTGTAAAATCTTTCTCCTTAAATGGTTGGTTAATACTTTGAGACTTTGTTTACGTGTGGCAGTGTTGTAAAAAGAAACTAAAGATCACATGTTTGCCTGTATGGATGCAATATCCCTTTTCCTCAAGTGCAGTTTGTGATATGTTTTTGTAACTAACATGTACTGAAAGTTACAATTGGTATTTGAAATAGACTGTAGAGCGTTTAGCTGAAGAGTTAAGCATTCAATTCCATTAGGTTTCACATGTTTTAATCTCATTTACAGCATCAAATTGCAGCAGTAACATTTTCCTTTCTGTGGAGTTCTAAATTTAGTTATGACCTACTTAGCAATGCCTTTGAAAAGGGATATTGTATCCATGGTAAATTAATTGTATACCTAAACAGAGATAGCTCAGCTTTGCCTGTCAGGCTTGTAATTGACATCGAGTAGACCTCTGCACATGTAAATTGAATTCAAATAAAATCATACACACTTTCTAGTTCTTAATATTTGTCTTTCTGAATACTAGTTTAAAGCAATATTTGTTAACATTTTCTTGCACTATCACAATTGCTTTTTAGTTATTTTTCAAGAAGCATGTTCGTAGTAGAGACAAAATCTGTGTAACAGGAGGGAGAATAGTGCTGTCTCTGGGCTTTTTTTGTTTTTGTTTTTGCAAATGTGCTTCTGATAGCCATTGCCTTCCATGTTGTTTACCTAATCAGCACATTTTGTCTGAATACTTGAACATTTTAACAGTAACACAGGTATAGAAGCAGAAAGAAAACTTACAGAGAGTAGTCTTTTGGTTCAGTTTTAACATCATGACAACGGGCGCTTTTTCTAGCAATGATTTTAAATTTTGTAAGTTTGACAGTATTTTGTTGTTGGGTTTCTCTTTGGTTTTAGTTGTGTGCTTTTAATTTGCAGAAGTTAGTAACTGCAGCTCACCTACTGCACCAAAGTTCTTGATTTTAGGAGCCCAGCTTTAGTTATTTGAACATGCTTCTAAATAAAACAAAACAAACAAAAAACCAAAACTATACTTTTGATCTATAATAATAGCTCAATAACTTTGTCAAGGAAAGCTCTAATATATGCAGTGATGGTTTATGGAAGGGTGTGGCAATTTTAAATTTGTATTGTGTGTGATGTTCCAATAAAGTGATAGCTACATTCATGTGATTTATTGGTCGGCATGACCATTAATTATTGAGTAGAAATTGATTAAACTTTAATTTCCTTTTTTAAAATCGCGTCGCATTTGATTCCTGATCAAATTCCCTCAAAGTGAAATCATGTTTTTCGATTTTGAATTTTATGGTGAGACTGTAACTGTGAAGACAGTTGAAACATTGTTCCTTGTTAATAAACTGCTTGAAATGAGTACCTAATTTAAGTTTGCACCTTCATACCAAACTTAAAACCAAACGCTCAATTCCAAGTCGGTTAAGTGATTGTGGTTCATCTTTATTAGCTGTGTGAAATTATAAAGGAATCAAATAATTCATGATGATTTAAATTTTCTGCAGATTATTGTTTTTGTATACAGTATTTCTTTCCTATGGGTAGTTTTCTTTCCTACTCACTCTCTCTCGCAAAAGAAATTACAGTGTTCATTGTCATTGACCTCAGCAGCAAATTTAACTTGAATTCGCTTAGGATGACAGGAATCAGGGGGAAGTGATTTAAAGGTGGTTTCTCCAGCACATTTTAAGAAAAGGGACCAAAAGTTATTTTAGCTTCCTCAATAGATTGCATGTCAAGTTGCTTATTAGGAGAATAAATTAATATTAAATGCAATATATGTCTTGTCTTTACTATGGCATCTATTTAGGAGTTGTTCAAATCACTGCAGTAGGGCTCTGCAAATAAAATCCTGTAACCTATTCATGGATCTAATGTACTGTAACTTTATCAGTAAAAGGTGAAATCTGGAATAAGTACAAACATTGAACAATGACCTATACAAATTTGTAAAATTTTTCCAAGAGATTACATTGTTGTCATTTTGTAAGACAACCCTGCAGTCCACCTGTTTGTAACTTTTTTAATAAAATAGACATCTGTATTACTGAGGTTTGTTTTTTTTTTTTTAACTTATTTGGTATATTGCTTCTTGTAGTAGGTTTGCTAACTTATAAATCTCTTTCCTATAGCTGAAATTTATTCATTTTTATCAAAATGATAATGTGTATTGCAGCACGTGTTTAAACAGAAGTTGAAAAATGTTCATTTGTTTTCACAGTCACTGTCCTGGCATATATAGGGGTGGAGGGCAATGAGCTATGTTCTAAAGTGTAGTGACATTTAGAGTATTTGCATAACTTATAAAAATTAGAAGTTATAGATAATGGGTAGAAAAAGAATAATGTATATGACTTTACCCATATGTAGAAAGTGGCCTGATTGCAAATTTGTTGGCTGGGGATTGTGTATGTGTAGGAGATTTCAGGCAGTATTAAGCGATATAATTAAATCCTTAATGGATTAAGAAAATTCAACACAATTATCACTTTGTTTTTTCCAGCGGAAATTTTTGCTAATCACTGTAATTCACTGCCTAACTCAATATTTTTAAATTATTGAACTGAACAGATTTTTTAAGCTCAATGTTTTAAAACCATTTCATAATCAATCTTTGATTAGAAGTTGGGCAGTTCTAAGTGTCAGAATGCATGTGGACTGGATGTTTTTTCAATTTCTGTGAATGAATGGTCAGGATTACGTACCTGTGTCATAACGTATAGACAATATTATTTTATTGTTTATTACCATCGATTATTGGTCTTTAGTTGGGCTCCAAACACCCCATATATGCTGGTACTAGATGCTGTCCTTGCAGCCCAAAAACCCTTTTAGACAATGAAAGCACTTATGATTTCAGCCCCCGCCCCCTTCCCACTGAAAGAGTAGTATGCCTTCATCCACTAAGGTCAAATTGTTAACCAAGTGAATAACGGAGAGAAATAATGAGCATGAAAGAGATGAGAGGATGGGGCCGTGTAAGAGCTAAGGGGAACTAGCCTGATGGTGCGTCAGCCGTAGATAGCGGTGGGGTCCTCTGTCACAGGCAAATCACCTTCATCTCCCCTTCTCTGTCCTCTTCGTGCTATTCTTATGCCGGGAGAAGAGTTGTTTAGTCTTCACACTCCTCCAGGATACAGCATCTTGGGATCAAGATACAAGGTTGTATGACTTCTGGTTCAGATTTAAAGCACTGACAGCTTTTGAAATAGTTCCTGCTTTCACATATATTTATCTCATTTAAGCCTTACAACTATCTGGTGTTTTGGACTTTATTGTCCCCATTTTATAGTTGATGAAACCAAGCCTCAGGAAAGCTGTGACTTAAGTTCCTAAAGGCAAGGTCAAATGATTAAAATGTTGTGAAAATTTCTCTTTTGGGGAGGAGGGGAAGTATTTACTGATATTAGCAAAAACCCGGAAAACCAAACCCGTTGCCATCGAGTCGATTCCGACTCATAGCGACCCTATATTTACTTAGCAGAAGGCCCAAAACTATTACGAAAACAACACTAGAGAACATGATAGAAAAGCTTACGTTAATGTGACAAATTAATTCAATATCCAAAGAAGACATACAGAAAAAAAGTATGATACTACATTTTAGTTCAGAATTCTGTTACTAGTTGGTATCATTGTTTAAGAATGACTATTATTTCATTTCATGTAAAATAGTACTTGATTTATTTATCTGTTTGATGAGAACTAAATATAAGACTAGAAAATTTTAAATTCTGATGTAACATTTAAATATTCACAGTAACATTGCATCCTAGTCAAAGTACAGAATGTATCAGACTGTTGACTCACAAGGAAAAGCAGTAAGTGTCTGTTGTTTGAGAAAAGAATAAAAATGTATTATGTCCTAGATTAACACGAGTGGTCTCCATATTCAAACTGAGCAGTCATCAGATTTTAATATTTTTTTGGGTGAAATCCTTAAACTGATTTTTAAGTGTATGGATAAACTTTACGTATATTTGAACTTTGGCTAAATGTTAATGGTACTGATATCTAATCCTTGATAACCAATTTTTAAAAAACTGTGGTGAAATTTTTTTTTAAAATTGCCACTTCAGCCGTTTTTACGTGTACAATTCAGTGGCGTTAATTACATTCACCGTGTTATGCAGCAATCACCATTATCCATTTCTAAATTTTTTGTCACCCTTAAAAACTCCGTACCCTTTAAGCAATACTACCCATTTCCCCTTCCCCCGTCCCCTGGTAACCACTAATAAACTTTGGTCTCTATGCATTTACCTATTCTGTTTATTTCATATAAGTGGGATCACACAATATTTGGCCTTTTGTGTTTGACTTATTTCACTCAGCATAATGTTTTCAAAGTTCATCCATGGAGCGTGTATCATAACTTCGTATCTCTTTATGGCTGAGTAATATTCCATTGTATGTATGCACCACAATTTATCCATTCATCTGTTGATGGACACTTGGGTTGTTTCCACCTTTTGGCTATTGTGAGTAATGTTGCAGTGAACTTTGGTGTACAAGTATCTGTTTGAATCCCTGCTTCCAATTCTTTTAGGTATATGCCTAGGAGTGGAATTGCTGGATCATATGGTAATTCTGTATTTAACTTTTTAAGGAACCACCAAACTCTTTTCCACAGTGGCTGTACCATTTTACAATCCCATCAACAATGGATGAGGGGAGAAAGGTTCTTTTGGAGAAGTTTTAAAAGAAATTCATCATTGAACAGAGTCAAATGGATGCTATTAAATTTATAAAGCTCCTGGAAACAAGATAAAAGACACACAGCAAGAAATAGCTGTTTTAAGTCAGTGTGACAGTCCATATGTTACAAACATACTAGAGGTCCTATTTAAAGGTAATGTGTGTGTTATATTGCTGAGAGTTTATGTAAGACATAAGCTATTTTCATTATAGCTATTTTTCTTTCAAAAGGCAATGTCTTAAATCTGGATTTGGCAGCCTTTGGCCTCCAGGCAGCATCCAGCCCAGTTAGCAGTGCCAAAAGAACTCTAGTTAGATTTAGCAGCTGTATCCTGAATCCATTGTGGAGCTCGACTGCACCCTTTTCTATGCCTAAACTTATAGTTTGGATGGAGGACCAGAAGTGCATCTGATCACGGACAGGTCCATTGTCAGCAAAGAGCCATACTCCTGTACTTAGGGGCATTATTCTCAATGGGCCAGGCTACCCCACACAACTCAGTGGGCTTGCCATTGTATTCTAATCTAAGTGTTTTCTTCCATACACTGTGAGCTTCTTAAAGATAGGGACTTTGCTTAGTCACCTCTTCATCCTCAGTGCTTATCTGTGACTAGTGCATTATGCAAAATAAAAACAAAAGCCCAAACCAGTTGCCTTCAATTCCAACTCATGGAGACCCCATGTGTGTCAGAGTAGAATGTGCTCCATAGGGTTTTCAGTGACTAATGTTATAGCAGTAGATCGCCCGGCCTTTCTTCTGAGGCACCTCTGGGTGAACTAAAATCTCCAGCTTTCTAGTTAGCAGCCTAGTGCTTAACCATTTGCCCCACTCAGGGACTCCAATGCATTATATAGGTGCTTAACAAATATTTTATGAAATTATATTCACAGAATCAGTAAGGCAGTTTATTGTTTGCTCTTTAGAAAATCCTAACCCTGCCATTTCCTGCTGGTCTTTTATGGCATTTAGGTAGCATGGGAAATTCATTTTTTCCCTCATCTTCTTTCATTCTCTATGGTACTAAGTTGTTTTTTGCTTGTTTTGCTTTTTTTTTTTTTTTTGAGAGAAATAGTTGTTTCTAAATTCACTTACGAGGACAATCGTATACCATAAAGAGATGATTCATACGGGCCCACTGTGAATAGAGACTGAAGGATCTTGAGTCTTTAAGATTAAATCCTTCAAGACTAGGGAGAAGAATGCAATCAAGAATGGGTATTTTCTGTGCCACGCGTGGGTTTCCTCTCTAGTAGATTCCAAAACTGACCTAGACCTATCCCCACTCATTTGTAGGCAAGCCAGAGAAATGTGCATATTGGGACCCCAAAACTTCTCAAATATGCCTCCCTGCAAAACCTGTTTATCCCCCACCTACACCCTACAGTCAGCACCTCTGCCTTGCCTTCATCCCTGCCCCCATTCCCTCATTGCACCTACCAGCTAACTTCTACCCCTTGTAGCTAAACTCCTACTCTACCCCTTGCCTTTTTTCTCAATGAATCTTAGAGGGTTTTATGAATAATAGAACTATTGGAAGTAAGATTTTTTACTCTGCTTCTCCCAAGCGCCAAGCCTCAGTCTCCAGGTCCTTTGACAACAGTAGTTGGAGACATTTTCAGGTTGGCCTCGAACCGTCCTAAGGCTACCCCCAAAATGTCAACCCTGTGTATGTGCTTCCGTATCAGTGATCTAAAGTCTGCTGTGTAACTAGACTCCCAGAGGCCCCAAAAAGCCGTCCAGGAATTGGCTCCTGAGGCTCTAGATACTTTCTTACTCATGTTGTAAGCCCCAGGGAATGCCCTGGACTTAGTAGTTTGAAGCGCCTGCCAGCTGCTGTGAGCTTTAAAGGCTGGGTGTGTGTGTATGGTAGGGATGGGTGGAGTGGACTTGAGCCCATGCTGAACTTTTCTTGGAGCTTAAAAGTGGACAGGTGTCAAATCTGTAACTGGGAAATATAAGGATCCCTGAGGAGTTTGACCCTTCGATAAATCCTAGTTTGGGGATTCACTTTTACTCTATTTAACAGGAAGCCCCAGGTAACGTGGATAACAGTAGACAGTTTTCTTTGTCTCCCTGTAGTCCCTCTTTTCGACATATGTGTGGCTATCCTCAGAAACATCCACGCTGAAGCGTAGACATTATGCCATGCCTCAAGATATCTCGAAGAATGCTTCAGGTCCCTTACTCAGGTCCCCAGTACACAGAAGTGAATGGGAGGGGTGGATATTTAAAGGGCAGACACAAGCCTTTATTATTCTGCTTGTTTGCAAGTTGAGTCTGTGGCAGGTGCTTGAGTCCCTGCTGACAAAGAGATTGAGGGAGGGTTAGGGCCAACTACTCGCAAACCCTCAAAGCCTTTGCTCTCAGACCCAAGAAAAACCTGAGCTACCCAACCCTAGGCCTTTTGCTCTCTAACTAGCTAAAATGAATAGTTGTGGTGACCTAGGAATGGAAACCTGGCCCAATAAAGAATGATTTCCTTTTGACAATAAATAGTTGCCTGGTGAGGAGGATAACTATTCTAGACGAAAAAGGGACAGGAAAATCAGTGCCTTCATTTAACATTCGCTGAGCTTCTAAGGATGTGCCAAGCACTGTGTTGTGAGCTGAGTTTATAAGAGGAATACACTATGGCCCCATCCTCTGGTGGAGCTTACATTCTAGCTAGGGAGACAGACTTGCAAGCAATAATTATGAGGCACTGTGATGTATGCTCTAATATCAGCATGTACCAGATGCCAGGGAGCCCAGTGAAGGGAAGGGATTTGTGCTCCCCATAGGGGTCAAGGAAAGGTCAGAGGAACATTCCTTGCGAGTTGATTCTTGAAGGCTAAGGAGAAGTTTCCAGTAAGGGCATTTCACTCAGACTTTGGGAGGGGAGAGTGAGAAAAGTCATGCAGTCCTGAATGTGCCTGGCTGGACTGGGAAAACTTGAGTTAGCAGGGATAGCAAGAGGGACCACTGGGATAAGAGTGTTGAGGAGAGATGAGAGTTGAGGCTAGAAAGCAGCAGGAATGTGAGGGTCTTGCAAGCCAGGCTGAACATGGGAGGATTTCTCCTGGAGCGATGAGGAGCCACTGGTACGCTGCAGCCGGAGAACAGCAGGAGTAGATTGGTGTTTTAGAGAAAAGCCAATGTGGAGGACTGATTGGAAGGAATTTGCCTGCGGCAGGGAGATCTCTTAGGAGACCATTGCAACCATATAGATGAGAGAGAACAAGAGGCTTAATAGGGTCAAGTCTGGGAGAATGAAGAGATGAGCATAGATTAAAATAGCCTGAGATATGGACTCGTCACAAATGTGATCAGATCACATTCTTGAGCTTAAAAATGACTGTCCACGTTCCACTGTATCAAGCAAGGGCTTTTACATTCTGCACTTGGCCTACTTCTCTAACCTCATCTTGTATGCTTCCTCTCATAAGTCTCATAAGCTTTCCATGGAGATATTAAAAACAAATATATCCATTGTCTTTGACAAATAATTTAGGTTCTGATGTACTTGTTTATTTGCTATTATGAAATAGCACCTAGCTCCAGTCCCAGACACTCCAAACTTCTTGCTGATTTCCCAGACAAACCCTATTCATTCACACTTCCATGTCTTTGCGTAAGCTATTCCCATCACAAGCAATACCCTCTCCCCAACCTCCTCCCTCTAGGGAACTCTTACTCATCCTTCATGACATAACTCATACCTCATCTCCATGGATCCTTCCCTGATTTCTCTCTCATATCCCTTAGGTAGAGATAGTCTCTGTCTCTCTCTTTCTCACCCTCTTCCTCCCCCCACCAATTCCTCCTTGAATAGTACCCAGTGAATACTTATCACACGATTTCAAAATTATTTATGTCTTGTCTCCCTCACAAGGCAATTAGCTTCTCTTAGTAGAGAGAGAAATGGATTCTCTCTCACCTAGTACAGCATTGAACACATAGAAAAGTTCAGTAAATGCTGAGTGATTAAATGAATTTTAATAGTAGAACTGACAGGATTTGATGTGATTGTTGGTTGTGATGAAGAGAAAGAAGTAGAAAGTTTCTAGCTTGGGTAACTGAGCAGTCCAAAATAATCTAGTTTCTAAACAGGTTTCCTTGCTTCCATACTTGAACCACTCTAATCTTTCCTTTACAAAGCAGCCAGAGTGATATTTTACAAATGTAAATATAATCCTAATTCTCCCCAGTCTAAAGCTTCTCAATGGCTCTTTATCAATATCAGGTTTGGTGCAAACTTCTTAGCATGATCTGACCCTTGCCAACTTGTCCAGCCCAGTTTCCCACCATACCTGCCTTCACACCTTACCCTTTAATATATTGAATGGCTTTGTATTTCCTTGCATATACTCTCATATCTTTGCTCATGATCTTTGTTCCATCTGGAACCCCCTTCCTCTCCTTTTTTGCCTATCTCCTACTCATGCATTGAAATTGCGTGTCTGTCTGCTTTCTCTAGAAGGTGAGCTCTAAAAGGGAAAGGATTATGTCTCATTTACTGGTTACTTTAGTACCTAGCACAAAGTAGATGATCAAATAAAGATTTGTTGAACTGAACTCAACTGAGTAGATGGTGATACTATTACAGCTATAGAGTATAGCAGGAGGAGGTTGTTGGGGCAGATGGGAGTGTGGGGGGGGTGATTTTACACTGGGGCATGTTGAATTGCATGTTCCTAAGGACATCAGGTGGAGAGGTAGGTACAATGGGCAGTTTCTATGATGACCTCCAAAGTCGAGCCTCTCTCTTCTAACCATTCATGGAGTGGCACTTTTAAAGTAGATCCAGTCACTGTTTATATTTAAGGAGAGTGGATGTCAGCTTCCCAACTTACATCAATACCATATCCACATCCAATGTACAAAGGTAAGCCAAGTCAAATTTCTAGTCCTCTATACCTCTGGCCCTTTGCCTGATGGTGGTGATCAGAATAGCAGGGTGAAGACTCGCCTTCTTCCACCAGCATCAACTGAGGTTTTAGCCAAAGTCAAGTAAAGCTAATATCACACTTTCTGATCCCCAACCCATAAAAATAGTATGGTTAAATGATGCCCTTCCCTAACCAAGATGCTTCTTAGTCTATTACTGATTGAATGGATATTTTCCCATTTTTTATTTAGGTGTGCACATCAGCATCTAAGTATATCTCATTGATGTAAGAAGAATTAAGAGCTTCAGCTTCTTAAGGTTTCCATGGAAGCAGTAAAAACAAATATATCCATTGCCTTTGGCAAAGAATTCAGTTCTGATATGTTTATTTGCAATTAGAAAATAGTACATACCAGTGTTACCAAACCGAATGTAGAGATCACTCACCCTTTAGAGAACAGTTATTCTATAGTATGCATCTATACTGTCTAGCACGGGATTTCATCCTATTGTGCATTGTTCTCTACATGTGTCTTATTAGGAGACCCAGTGATTTACATTATAGAAATATACCATAGACAAGACAAGGCAACTACTCCTAAAAGGCCTCTTTTGACTCACAGAACGGGACTTCCTTACACCTGCAGTTCTGCATTTAGGCACATCAGGACCTTCCTCCACATCTAAGCATCAGCTCTCACCACCTTCAGGATCTAGAACAATCTTCACTACCATAGGCTTGTTTCTGTTATAACTAATTAAGTTTATAAAATTTGGCACATGAAAGAAAGTCCATTTCTCCCCCAATCTAGTGTTCTTCTGGTATACTAAAACATTTAAATTAGAAATAATTTTTTTCTAGTTCTGTCATACTCCGTGAAGGCATATTAACTACCTTGTATCCCATCTCCTTGATGAACTATTAAAATTAAACCCTATGGCCTCAAGGTCAAATCAATCAATGTACTTCTGGAAACCAATGTAACTGTTCACCCTCGTTTTCAAATTATTTGTAAAAAGAAGAGTAATAACAAGTACAAGCTTTATCCTTAACAGTCATGAAAATATACTACAAAACTACAGTAATTGAATCAGATTCTTACAACTGTAAGAAAAAGCAGACAAATCAATGAAACACAAGGATCATTCCAGAAAAGATCCCTTGTTCCTATAATAATATAAGAAGGTATTAAAAACCATGTGAGGAAGTGAAAAATTATGCAACAAATGATGCTGGGACAACTCATTAACTGAGTGGACAGTCTCTTAGAATTTCATTTCACAACTTACATCAATATAAATTCAAGAAGAATATGAAAAACTAAACTAAAAACTATAGATAAAAATAAGAGAACTAGTCATCAGATACCTCTATAAGGAAAATATTTTGAGTTTAAATGCAATGGAGGAAATAATCAAAGATAAGACTTTTAGATTGAATTAGATTTAAAAAAACTTGGAAAATAATTGTAATAAATACGCTAGACAAGGAGTTAATGGCTTTAATATATAAAAGAAACTCATACAAATAAAGAAGAAAAACTTAAAACCCCAAAAGAAAATTGGAAAAAGAAAAAAATAATAGAAAAAGATACATAAATGCAAGCTTAATAAGAAAAAAATTGTAAGTAAAACAAGAGAGACATATTTTAATTGTTGTATATATTAATTCTCTTTTAGAAAACTCCATATGATATTGTTACTTTATACAGTCAATGTTTCCTTATCCCCACATATTTATCATTTCCTTTGCACTTCATCCCTTTCTGTGATTCAGACATTCCATATACAATCATGTTTTTTCTGCCTGGATGGAGTACATCCTTTAGAATTTCCCTTATTGTGGGAAATTATTGTTGCAGTCTCTGAATGTTTGAAAGTTGTATTTCATCCTCATTATTGAAAGATATTTTCATTGGGTATAGAATTATAGGTTGACAGTTATTTTCTCTTAAAATATTGAAGTTAATCACTTCAGGGTCTTTTGGGTTCCTTTTGTTGCTGTTGAAATCTCAGCTATCAATCTGTCTCTCCTTCAAAGATAATAAATTTTTAATCTGTTGTTAAACACATCTATTGAGTTTTAAATTTCAACTATTGTTTTCTGGTTAATTTCCAAAGGTTCTATTTGGTTCTTTTCATATCTACTAGATATTTAAATAGTTTTATCTTCACTGAAGATATTTGAAATCTTGTCTTTTATTTCTTTAAACATATTAATCAGAGTTATTTTATATTTGTGTCTGATAATCTCAGTCTCTGAAGTGTTTATGAAGCTGTTCTTCTTGTCTATTGTTTCTGTTGGTTCTCACTCGTGGTATCTTGTTTCATTGTATATATAGTTATTTTTGGCTCTTGAATGATCATGGTCCTTGGAAAATTATTTGTAGCCTTGGATAAGATGTGTTTCCCCAGGGAGGATTTGTGTTTACTTCTGCCAGGTGCCTTAGGGCACTACTTTCCTTGGATGATATTGAGCTAAATTCACGTTTTGAAGTTTTGTAAAATTTGGGCAATAAATCCACAGAAAAGATGAGTTATAATTACAACTTCTTGGATATGGTCACCTCCACCCCATACACATGCACACACCCACATTAGCTGAGATAGCAACAACGTTCCTTACATTTTCCTGAGGATAGGTGTTTACTTCTGCTTCACCTTTACACTGATGATGTAGCCCTTTGGGACACTCGATTTATGGGGGCAATGCCTCCTAATTAGACTCCTCACCTTGGCCCTGAGCTTTATATTCTATCTCCTGTGTCTGGAGAATTTACAAAAAACAAAGCTCAATTTGGACTAGTTTGGCAAAAGTCCTCAGGGCAAAATTAGCTTCAATGCACAACTTATTTCTCTGGTTTACTGCCTTCATTTAGATTTAGGCCTGATAATTTCTTATTATCTTATTAGCTTTTTGATTAGCTACATTATATATATATTATATATATAGCTATATTATATATCTATGTCTATCTCTCTATAATTCAGCAGTTTTAATTTTTGTTTGTTTGTTTACAGAATCTGTTCAAATACCTCAACAGCCGGATTATCTGAAACTAAATATATATTTTACTACGAGTGAAATTAACAAAAACCAAACCAAACCCTTGCTGTTGAGTCAGTTCTGACTCATAGCAACCCTATAGGATAGAGTAGAACGGCCCCATAGGGCTTCCAAGGCTGTAAATCTTTACAGAAGCAGACTGCAACTTCTTTCTCCCGCACAGCTGCTGATGGGTTCAAACTGTCAATCTTTAGGTTAACAGCCAAGCACTTAACCACTGTGCCGCCAGGGCACCTTGAAATTAACAAAGATGTTTATAAAAAAGGTAATCCTCACTGTTGGGAAGTATGTGATGAAAACGGTACTCACACACTACTCATAGGATAGTACATTGAATGTAAATTGGCTCAATCTTAATAAAAGATTTTTGGTAATATGTATCTGGAATCTTTTAAATGTTCATAATCTTGACTAAATAATTGTACTTTCAAGAATATATAGCAATAAATGATAAAAAATGCTCACAAACGTATATGTAAAGATATTTATTGTAATATTATTTATAATAGGAAAAAAGTATATCCATACAATAGGACATTATGATGTCATTTATCAATAAATACATTTTTATAAAATATATAATGCCATGGGGAAATGCTATTGATATAGGGTTAAGTGATAAATTCAGGCCACAAAATTGTGTTTAGCAGCATCATTCTAATATGTATGTATGTGTGTATATATACATGGAAATCAACAAATCCATTAACATTTTGATAAATTTCCACGTATATATCTGGGTGATGGGATTATGACTAATTTTCATTTCATTCTTTATGACTTTTTAAATTTTACATATTCTTCAAGCTAGCATATATTTCTTTTACAATTGGAAAAAAGTTGTTAAAAGAGCAACACATTAGGAATATTTGTGAATATTTGCAGCAATTCTTTAAATGGCTAGTATTCTTACTATACAAAGAACTCAAGCAAATCTAAGAAAAGTCTTATGACTCTAGTTGTAAAGAGATCCTTATGTTGCTGTCAATAGCACTTTGAGTCCTATGGACCTGAATTCAGTGGTCCAGCCAATACTGAAGAAAACCCTTTGTGCCTACGTAAGCAAATGGATTTTCTTTTACTCCAGGGAAAACTACCCCTCCTCTTTGAGAGGCACAAAAACTGTGGGCTCTATCCTTTATATGAAAAGTAAACAGAAACTCATGGTCACTGCACTTGTGTGCACTCGCACACACACACACACACACACAGTTTTCTAGTTCTTGCCTCTTCTCTCAGCCCCTAAAAGATCCCACCACCATAAATTTTTTTCTCTGGATGTTTTCAGGGAGAATCTCATATGCGCTCATGCATAAGTCCACATGGCTTTTGTGTTTTCTTTTTCCTATTTTCCTGCTCCAGCTTATATCCTCTGGGTACTCTTGTGTCATCTAAGCACCGCCATATTTTCTGGGCATAGCTGACACTTATGCTGTGTAATGCTGCATTTGGAAAGTACTATGCCACATCCACTGGGTATCAGCTGCCACCACTGGCTTCGGCCACTCACACTAGGGACTACTGCTGCTTCTATTAAGTAATAAATTCTCCTTGTAGTAGTTTCTGCTAAACCCATTAGCCAACGAGTCAATTTTGACTCATGGCGACCCCTTTTGTGTCAGAGTAGAACTGTGTTCCAAACGGTTTTCAATGACTGATTTTTTAGAAGTAGATTGTCAAGCCTTTCTTCCATGGCACCTCTAGATACCACCAAAATTAGTACTGGACATCACCGTCTTATACCCAGAGCAGCTGCTGACACTGTGGAGCCTTGTAGTCAAAGCCATCGTGGACAGTTGTGCCGTATGCACACTGCACAAGAGATGCCTGGCTGAGGGGACAAGAGGGAGTCTGAAATCCAGTTTATGTTCCCCTGCCATGCAGTATGCCTATGGGCTGAATTTTCCCCAGGGAATGGGAAAGACACCTATTTCTAATTTATCTGCCCAGCGAGGGTGTTGTCCGTTCACCAAGCTTTGGGGCTGCATAAGGCGGGTGCTGTTTTCTAATTCATACAAAGATACAGTATAGAATAGCTGCACCTCTGTTTGTAGATGGTAAAGTATATGGTGTTTGGTATGATGTAGCAGAAAATGCTTCTCTCCTTTTTAGGCTACACTCAAATGTAAGCTGTGTCTGCACTGTTCACTGTTATAGCCCCAACACCTAGCACCTAGTATCTGGTACAGAGCGAGTGTTAGATAAATATTTTTTGACTCAATAAGAAGTGAACAAATTAGTGGAGTCCCAAAGCAGTCATGCTTGTGCCCTGATGACAAAAATGCTTTTGTAAATCAGCTCTTTTTGTTTTTATTGACTACACCTTCCTGCGTGCCCATTAAGCTCAGATATTGAATCCATGGGGCTAGGCCTGGAGACAAATTCAAGTGACAACCACTATGCTCTACTCAGAAATGCCCCTCCCCTCTAGTAAATAAAGTTTTCTTACTAGGCCAAGTTTGTATACCTGACTCTTTCTTTCCCTACGATAAATTATCTCCCAGGAGGTTCCTTAGTCCTTCAGTACAAATACATTTCTGATGGGCCTGTCCCACCAGTTTCCCAGCCATGCCCAGACATGTGTGAACACCAGCAACTGACACAGCTTAGGCTCAAGCTGAGACCCTCCCTACCCCCCAACTATACGCACACACATACTCACATTTAATAGATTCATAATTATACACATGTATGTACATGTCTATTCATGCAGATCTACACTTTCACACATTTAAATCCACATGTAAGTACACATTCATACCTATATACAGTAAGCACTCGTGTGCACATTTACTTACACACATGCACATACAGACGTATACACCCAGCACACGTTTCTAACACATTTCTCATTAGTTAGATCTAGTCCCTTGCCGAGAATCTTAATTCCATTTCTTAGCCCTATGATAGCTCTTCTCCTTTTGATTTAGCTCACCCAGTCTAATATCACATACAGTACCACCTAGCAGAGATGATTCTAATCCATTTCAGTAATCCAAGGAGTTTATATCCTTAAGGTCGTTACCCCTCAAACTTGCATAACAGTCCCCCATCAAACCACCATTAGGTATTGCCACGGCTATCTGCTTTCTTGTTTGAGTCTCAGTTTGGAACTTGTGGTTAAACTTCAATAATATTACAGTTGAGGCAGAGAGATGCATACTAGACATGATAAATCAAATAAGAAAGTAGTGTGAGGAAGATAAAGACAATATATAATGAGGTTTCTAAAAAGCCAGAAAGCACTGCTTGGGACAGTTTGAGCAGAGGTCCTGAATGAAGTGTCATTTAAACTGGACCTTGAAGGATGTAGAGGACTAGGACATGCAAGGATAGAGGCAGAAAATTCCAAGAGAAAGGAAGAGTATTTGCAAAGGTCCAGGGATAGAAAAAATGTTGTATATGGACAACTGTTTTAGTTCAGATGTCTGCAGTATAGTAAGCACGAAGGGGAAAAGTCATCAGGAGAAAGATCATGGAAGATCTTGGGGCCTTGTTAAGAAGCTTGTCTTTATCTTAGGGAAATTGGAAGGCATAAAACAGTTTTAAGCAAAGGAGTGACACTGGCTGTTACTGGAAGGAGGATTGAAAGGGGGCATGGCTGGAGGCAGGGAGATTTGTTAGCAAACTGTGATAGAGTCCAGATTAAAGATAATGGCAGACTGGACTCAGAGAATGGAGCTGGAGAGAAACGGACAGTTTCAAAAGATGTTTATGAGGCAGGAAGTAGCAAGAGATAAGGCTAGAGAGTTAAGCAGAGGTAGGACTAAGAGCAAGCAAAACCATTGAAAGGTTTTAAGCCATTGAAAGATCTTTACAATGAGAAAGATATGATCAGATTAGTATTTTACAAAGATTACTCTGGCTGCAGTGTGGAGAATGAGTTGGAGGGGAAAGAGGGTGGAGGCAGGGAGATCAGTTGAAGAGGATGTGGCAATCATTTGAAGGCCTGGTCAAGGGTAGTGCAAGTGGAAATGGATATACGTGAGTGGATTTGAGAGGCATATTACAGCAGTAGAGTCGACAGAATTTGATAGCAAATGTATTATGAAAGGCAAGGGAATACCACTAGATCCCAGCGTAAGCCTGTGTTTGGTTTTCCATAAACCTTAAAGGCAAAGAGGAAACTCACATCTCCTTAGTGAACAATGACACTGCAGTCTTACTCATGGGAGGAATGTGGGCTTTGTGATGGGTCCAAAAAATTATTAGGAGCACAAAGGACATTTATTGAGTCTCTGTTCAGATAATGCACTTGGCCTGGTCCCTTCTACTCTCCTGATCGCCTTCTCCTGGCAACTACACTGAGAACTGATATTTCTAATGCTGTCCTTGTGAGCCTTCAGGCAGAAAAGAAAAACAATGATGGCAATAGCTTCCTTTAGTAGAGTGCTGGCCTTGGTAAGTGCCAGACTCTACACACACTTTCATTTATTTTCCTCACTATATCCTCCCAACAAGCCTATGAGACAGGAATTATTATCCTTATTCTCCAGATGAGAGAAAAGAGGCCCAGGGAGTCACAGCTGGGTCACCTAATGACATAGTCATTTTGTTCCAGTCTGTCTAACTTAAGTGTTGTGTTCCTTCAACTATTTCAGTGGTTCGCATCCTGGCTACACACTAAAAATCACAGTCTTGTAATCTTTCTTTTATTCTCTCTTTTGTTAACAGCTTTATTGATTATTATCATATGATTCACCCATTTATAGTGTATTCAATGGTATTTAGTATATTCACAGAATAGTGCAACCATCACCACAGTCAATTTTAGAACATTGTTATCACTTCAAAAAAAGAAATCCCATATCCTTTAGCTATCAACCTCCCTATCTTCTCCCCATCAAACCCCCAGCCCTGAGCAACCCATTGTTGCCATTGTCCAGGATTAGATTCTGACTCATAGTAACCCTACAGGTCAGAGTACAACAGCCCCATAGGGTTTCCAAGGCTGTAATCTTTATACAAGCAGACTGCCATATCTTTCTCCCATGGAGCGAGAGTCTGGTGGGGTCTAACCACCGACCTTTCAGTTAACAGCCAAGAGCTTAACCACTGTCCCACCAGGGCTCCTTCCTAAGCAACAACTAATCTACTTTCTGTGTCTATAGATTTCCATATTCTGGATATTTCATATGAATGGATTTGTATAATATGTGGACCTTTGTGACTAGCTTCTTTTACTCAGCATAATGTTTTCAAGATTCATCCAAGTTGTAGCATGTTTCAGTGCTTCATTCCTTTTTATGGCCCAATAATTTCCCATTGTATGTATTTACTATATTTTGTTTATCCATTCATCTGTTTATGGACACTTGGGTTGTTTCCACCTTTAGGCTATTATGAATAGTGCTGCAATGAACACTGGTGTTCAAATATCCGCTTGAGTCCCTGCTTTCAAGTCTTTTCTGTATATATTCAGGAGTAGAATTGCTGAGTCATATGGTAACTCTATGATTGATGATATTGAGCTTCTCCATTATCTCTTTCCACAGATGTACTCAATTTGATTCCTGTGTATTCCGTCTGGCAAGGTCCACATATATAGTCACCATTTATGTTGTTGAAAAAAGATATCTCTAATGAATAGGTCATTGATCTTGAAAACTTCTATCATGTGATCTCTAGCATCGTTTCTCTCACCAAGGCCATCTTTTCCAACTTCTGATCCTTCTTTGTTTCCAACTTTTGCACTCCAATAACCAGTAATCATCAATGCATCTTGATTGCATGTTTGATCAATTTCAGACTGCAGAAGTTGGTAAAAATCTTCAATTTCTTCATCAAGGCCAGGGGCTGACTGTGGAGCAGACCATCAATTGCTCATATGCAGGTTCAAGTTGAAGCTGAAAAAAATTAAAGTAAGTCCATAAGAGCTGAAGTATGACCTTGAGTATATCCCACCGGAATTTAGAGACCATCTCAAGAACAGATTTGAAGGACTGAACACTAATGATTGAAGACTAGACGAGTTGTGGAGTGACATCAAGGGCATCATACATGAAGAAAGCAAGAGGTCATTAAAAAGACAGGAAAGAGAGGTGGGGCCAAGATGGCAGAATAGTCAGATGCTTCCCGTGGACCCTCTTACAACAAAAACCCGAAAAAACAAGTGAATCAATTATATATGACCATCTAGGAGACCAGGACATCTAAAGCAAAGTTGAGGAACCAGACTGAGTGGCAGAGGGAGGGAGAGTCAGTTCGGAAGCAGCGAGGACTGAGCGGTTCATGAGTGAGCAGTAAGGGAGGCAAACAGCAGTGCTCAGGAGGCAAAGAACCAGTGCCAGAAACTCTACTCTGCCACCCAGAAGCAGTGAGAAGCAGCCCTGGATCGGCAAAAGATAAGCACTTGCGTACAGCCTATCATGCGGATCAAAAACACCCCCGTTAGGGAAAATCCTCTTTCCCATTTACCTCCCAGCTCCCTGCTCTGCACTAGGTCCCAGACCAGCTTCACCAATTTCCGAGTCCCCTGGGCCAGCAGTAGGGTCCATCACACGCCTGGATCCATTCTCCCGGCCTTAGAGAGTGAACAAAATAACAAACGGGGAAAAAATAAACTGCCAGGAACCCAGGGTAGGCACAGCTCCTTTGCCTATGCACAGGCATAAGGGATCCATGGACTTTGAGTGTCTTTCCCCCTGCAGAGACTTGTGTGGGCCCATTTCAACAGCGTAGGCCCTGGTTACCACAGTACAACAGAATATACACCTGAAGTCTAACTTCAACTTCTTCAGCTGTGAAGTGGCGGGTTCATGACATTTTACACTGCTTTGCCCATTAAGCAGGGTCTTCACCTACCCACATCAGGGGCCTGAGGACTGGTGGCTCCACCCATGCTGCGTAGCCACCTGCAATTGGGGCCCAAGAATAAGAGGTGCCCCGCAGTCCTTACAGCCAACAGCATTGGGTGCTCATAGTCTGGCTGCAAAACCCACCCACCTATGTGCTCTAGAGAACAAGGACTCGCCTTCCTCCTGGACACTCAGGGGCAGCCATCAGCCCCCTGCCTTGCTCAGAGTGTGTCCCCATGCTGCAGCCAGATGCCTGTGCCTACACCAATCACCCATGCCTGTCTAGGACTGTAGGTGAGAACCTACACCCCACACTTGGTGGCTATCTACCTAGGAACCTGAGCTGAATCCAAACAGGAGACGTGGGTGGATTCCTGAGCTCACATACCTAGGAACATATCTAACCACCAGCTGACAGGACATTAGCGCTTCAAAAGTGCCAATAATCAAACTAGCTCATGTAAGCAGCCTATTTGGGCATATCAAAACAAAACAAGAAGGACCCAAAAAGCAAACATAAAATAAATGAATATAATCTTATTGATGGCTCAGAGACAACAGTCAATATTAAAACACATAAAGAGGCAATCCATGATGGCTTCAACAAGCTCTCAAAATAAAGAATCTAGAATATTTCCAGAGGAGGAAAATTTCTTGGAATTACAAGAGGCAGAATACAACAGATTAATATACAGAACTCTTCAAGAAACTAGGAAGGAAATTAAGCAAAGTGCAGAACACACAATAAAGGAAACTGAAAAGATTAGAGAAGAGCATAATGACAAATTTAACAGGCTGCAAGAATCTGTAGAGAGACAACAATCAGAAATCCAGAAGATTAACAATAAAATTTCAGAATTAGACAGCACAATAGAAAGTAATAGGAGCAGAATTGAGGCAATGGAAGACAGAATTAGTGAGATTGAAGATAAAGCACTTGACACCAACTTATTTGAGGAAAAATCAGATAAAAGGATTTAAAAAAATGAAGAAACCCTAAGAATTATGTGGGAATCTATCAAGAGGAATAACCTATGAGTGATTGGAGTACCAGAACGGGGGGGGGGGGATGGTAACAGAAAATACAGAGAGAATTGTTGAAGATTTGTTGACAGAAAACTTCCCTTATATCATGAAAGATGACAAGATATCTATCCAAGACGCTCATCAAAACGCACATAAGGTAGATCCTAAAAGAAAGTCACAAAGACATATTATAATCAAACTTGCCAAAACCAAAGATAAAGAGAGAATTTTAAGAGCAGCTAGGGATAAATGAAAAGTCATCTACAAAGAAGAGTCAATAAGACTAAGTTCGGACCACTCAACAGAAACCACGCAGGCAAGAAGGCAATGGGATGACATATATAAAGCCTTAAAGGAAAAAACCTGCTAGCCAAGAATTATATATCCAGCAAAACTGTCTCTCAAATAAGATGGCGAATTTAGGGAAATTCCAGATAAACAGAAGTTTAGGGAATTCACAAAAAAAAACCAAAATTACAAGAAATACTAAAAGAAGTCCTCCGGGTAAAAAAATCAGTAACCTCAGATAACAACCCAAGAGTAGAACACAGGACAGAGCAACCAGATATCAACTTAGAAAGGGAAGTCACAAAAATAAATCAAAGCTAAAACACTGAAAATAGGGAAACAGATGTCAATATGTAAAAGACGACAACATTAAAACAAAAAAGACTTAAAACATGCAGACATAGATTTTTCATATAGAGAGGAATTCAAGGCAATATAAAAAAATAAAAGACTGGTATAAAACTAGAAAAATAGGGGTAAATATTAAGGAAACCGCAAAGGAAATTAACAATCCTACACATCAAAATAAAAAACAAGAAAAACATAAAGACTCAGAAATACAAAACCAACAAACATGAAAAAGATGAAAAGAAAAACGACTCAGCACAGACAATTAAGTGGAACAAAGCAACTGTGAACAACACATAAAAAAAGACATCAAAATGACATCACTAAACTCATACCTATCAATAAGTACGCTGAATGTAAATGGACTAAATGCACCAATAAAGAGACAGAGAGTGGCAGATTGGATAAAAAAACACGATCTGTCTATATGCTACGTATAAGAGACAAACCTTAGACTTAACGACACAAACAAATTAAAACTCTAAAGGATGGAAAAAATATATCAATCAAACAACACTCAAAAAAGAGCAGGAGTGGCAATATTAATCTCTGACAAAATAGACTTTAAAGTAAAAGCCACTACAAAGGATAAGGAAGTGCGCTATATAAGGATTAAAGGGTCAATACACCAGGAGGACATAACCATAATAAATATTTATGCACCCAATGACAGGGCTCCAAAATACATAAAAGAAACTCTAACAGCATTGAAAAGAAAGACAGACAGCTCCACAATAATACTAGGAGACTTCAACACACCATTTTTGGTGAAGGACAGAACATCCAGAAAGGAGCTCAACAAAGACACGGAAGATTTAAATGCCACAATCAACCAACTTGACCTCATAGACATATACAGAACACTCCACCCAACAGCAGACAAGTATACTTTCTTTTCCAGTGCACATAGAACATTCTCCAGAATAGACCACATATTAGGCCATAAAGCAAGCCTTAACAAAATCTAAAGCATCGAAATATTACAAAGCATCTTTTCTGACCATAAAGCCATAAAAGTAGAAATCAACAACAGAAAAAGCAAGGGAAAACAAATCAAACACATGGAAACTGAACAACACCTTGCTCAAAAGCTACTGGGTTATAGAATAAATTGAGGACGGAATAAAGAAATTCACAGAATCAAATATGAACGAAAATATAGCCTACCAAAACCTTTGAGACACAGCAAAAGCAGTGCTCAGAGGTCAATTTAGAGCAATAAAGGCACACATCCAAAAAGAAGAAAGGGACAAAATGAAAACATTAACCCTACAACTGGAACAAGTAGAAAGGGAACAGCAGAAGAAGCCTTCAGGCGCCAGAAGAAAAGAAACAATAAAAATTAGAGCAGAATTAAATGAAATAGAGAATAGAAAGACAACAAAAACAGTTAACAAGATCAAAAGCTGGTTCTCTGAAAAGTCAACAAAATTGATAAACCATTGGCCAAACTGACAAAAGAAAAACAGGAGAGGAAGCAAATAACCCATATAAGAAATGAGACGGGTGATATCACAACAGACCCAACTGAAATTAAAAGAATCTTAACAGAATACTATGAAAAATTAGACTCTAACAAACTTGAAAGCCTAGAGGAAATGGACAAATTTCTAGAAACTCACTACCTACCTAAACTAACACAAACAGAGGTAGAACAACTAAATAAATCCATAACAAAAGAAGAGATTGAAAAGGTAATTTAAAAACTCCCAACAAAAAAGAGCCCTGGCCTGGATGGCTTCACTGAAGAATTCTACCAAACATTCAGAGAAGAGTTAACACCACTACTACTAAAGGTATTTCAGAGCATAGAAAAGGACGGATTACTCCCAAACTCATTCTATGAAGCCAGCATAGCCCTGATACCAAAACCAGGTAAAGACACCACAAAAAAAGAAAATTACAGACCGATATCCCTCATGAACATTGATGCAAAAATCCTCAACAAAATTCTAGCCAGTAGAATTCAGCAATATCAAAAAAATAATTCACCATGATCAAGTGGGATTTATACCAGTTATGCAGGGATGGTTCAACATTAGAAAAACAATCAATATAATCCATCACATAAATAAAAGAAAAGACAAGAAACACATGATCTTATCAACTGATGCAGAAAAGGCATTTGAGAAAGTCCAACACCCATGCATGATAAAAATACTCAACAAAATAGGAATAGAATGGTAATTCCTCAGTATAATTCAGGACACTTATACAAAGTCAACAGCCAACATCATCCTAAATGAAGAGACTTTGAAAGCATTCCCCTTGAGAACAGGAACCAGAAAAGGATGTCCTTTATCACCACTCTTATTCAACATTGTGCTGGAGGTCCTAGCCAGAGCAATTAGGCTAGAAAAAGAAATAAAGCATCCAAATTGATCGGGAAGAAGTCAAAGCATCTCTATTTGCAGATAATATGATCCTATACATAGAAAACCCCAAAGAATCTGTAAGAAAATGACTGGAACTAACAGAAGATTTCAGGAAAGTATCAGAACAGAAGATAAACATACAAAAATCAATTGGATTCCATTACACCAACAAAGGGAACCTCGAAGAGGAAATCACCAAATCAACACTATTTACAATAGGCCTCAAGAAGATAAAATACTTAGGAATAAATCTAACCAGAGACATAAAAGATCTATACAATGAAAACTACATGACACTATTGCAAGAAACCAAAAGAGACCTGCATAAGTGAAAAAACATACCTTGCTCATGGATAGGAAGACTCAACATTGTGAAAATGTCAATTCTACCCAAAGCGATCGACTGACACAATGCAATCCTGATCCAAATTCCACCAGCATTTTTTAATGAGATGGAGAAACAAATCACCAACTTCATATGGAAAGGGAAGAGGCCCTGAATAAGTAAAGCATTACTCAAGAAGAAGAACAAAGTGGGAGGCCTCACACTACCTGATTTAAAACCTATTATACCTCCACAGTAGTCAAAACAGGCTGGTGCTGGTACTGGTACAACAACAGATACATAGATGTAGACCAATGGAACAGAATTGAGAATCCAGAAATAAATTCATCCACCTCTGAGCAGCTGATATTTGACAAAGGCCCAAAGTCTGTTAATTGGGGAAAAGACAGTCTCTTTAACAAATGGTGCTGGCATAACTGGATATCCATCTGCAAAAAACTGAAAGAAGACTCATACCTCATACCATGCACAAAAACTAACTCAAAATGGATCAAAGACTTAAATATAAAATCGAAAATGATAGAGATTGTGGAAGAAAAAATAGGGACAACGCTAGGAGCCCTAATACATGGCATAAACACAATACCAACCATAAGTAACGCACAAGCAGTAGAAGACAGATTAGATAACTGGGAGCTTGTAAAAATCAAACACTCACGCTTATCAAAAGACTTCACCAAAAGAGTAAAAAGACAACCTGCAGACTGGGAAAAAAAATTTTGGTGACAACAAATCCGATCAGCGTCTAATCTCTAAAATCTACAAGATACAGCAAAACCTCAACAACAAAAAGACAAATAACCCAATTAAAAAATTGGCAAAGGATATGAACAGGCACTTTGTCAAAGAAGATATACAGGCGGCTAAAAGATACTTGGAGAAATGTTCAAAATCATTAGCCATTAGAGAAATGCAGATCAAAACTACAATGAGATACCATCTGACTCCAACAAGGCTAGCATTAATCCAAAAAAAAAAAAAACCACAAAATAATAAATGCTGGAGAGTTGTGGAGAGACTGGAACAGTTACACACTGTTGGCGGGAATGTAAAATGGTAAAAACACTTTGGAAATTGATTTGGTGCTTCCTTAAAAAGCTAGAAATATAAGTACCGTAGGATCCAGCTATCCCACTCCTTGTAATATATCCTAGAGAAATAAGAGCAGTTACATGAATAGATATATGCACACCCATGTTCATTGCAGCACTGTTCACAGTAGCAAAAAGATGGAAACAACCTAGATGCCCATCAACGGACAAATGGATAAACAAATTATGGTATATTTACACAATGGAATACTACGCAATGACAAAGAACAACAATGAAGCAGTGAAACATCTTATAATGTGGACAAAGCTGGAGGTCATTATGCTGAGTGAGTTTAGTCCGTCACAGAAGGACAAATATTGTGTAAGACCACTATTATAAGAACTCAAGAAAAGGTTTAAACACAGAAGAAAACGTTCTTTGATGGTTACTAGGGTGGGGAGGGAGGGTGAGGGTTACTCACTAACTAGATAGTAGACCAGAATTATCTTAGGTGAAGGGAAGGACAGCACACACCACAGGGGAAGCCAGCACAACGGGACTAAACCAAAGCTAAGAAGTTTCCTGAATACCATCAAACACTTTGAGGAACAGAGTAGCAGGGGTATGGGTCTGGGGACCATGCTTTCAGGGGACATCTAGGTCAATTGGCATAACAAAGCTTATTAAGAAAATGTTCTGCATCCTACTTTGGTGAGTGGCATCTGGGGTCTTAAAAGCTTACAAGCTGCCATCTAAGATGCATCAATTGGTCCCAACCACCTAGAGTAAAGGAGAATGAAGAACACCAAAGACACAAGGAAAGTATTAGCCCAAGAGACAGAAAGGGCCACATAAACCAGAGACTTCATCAGCCTGAGACCAGAAGAACTAGATGGTGCCCGGCTACCACCAGTGACCGCCCTGACAGGGAACACAACAGAGTCCTTGATGGAGCAGCAGAAAGATGGGGTGAAGAACTCAAATTCTAGTAAGATCAGACTTAATGGTCTGACTGAGACTGTAGGAACCCCAGAAAGCATGGCCCCTGGATTCTCTATCAGCCCAGAACTAAAACAGTTTCCAAGGCCAACTCTTCAGACAGGGATTGGACTGGACTGTGGGACATAAAGTGATACTCGTGAGGAGTGTGCCTCTTAGCTCAAGTAGATACAAGAGACTAAATGGGCAGCTTCTGTCCAGAGGTGAGGTGGAAAGGCAGAGAGGGTTAGGAGCTGGTTGAATGGACATGGGGAATCAGAGGTGGAAAGGAGGAGTGTGCTGTCACAGTATGGGGACAGCAAACAGGGTTGCATAACAATGTATGTATAAATTTTTGTATGGGAGACTAACCTTAAATGTAAACTTCATCTAAACTACAACAATAAAAAAAGAAAGATAGAAAAGACCAAAATGGATGTCAGAAGAGACTCTGAAAATTGCTCTTGAAAGTAGAGCAGCTAAAGAAAATGGAAGAAATAATTAAATAAAAGAGTTGAACAAAAGATTTCAAAGGACAGCTTGAGAAGACAAAATAAAGTATTATAATGAAATGTGCAAAGACCTGGAGTTAGAAAACCAAAAGGGAAGAACACACTCGGCATTTCTCAAGCTGAAAGAACTGAAGAAAAATGTGAAGCGTCAAGTTGCAGTCTTGAAGGATTCTATGGGCGAAATATTGAACGATGTAGGAAGTATCAAAAGAAGATGGAAGAAATACACACAGTCACTGTACCAAAAACAGTTGGTCAATATTTAACAATTTCAGGAGGAAGCATATAATCATGAATCAATGATATTGAAGGAAGAAGTTCGAGCTGCACTGAAGGCATTGGCGAAAAACAAGGCTCCATGAATTGATGGAATACCAATTTAGATGTTTCAACAAATGGATGCAACACTGGAAGCCCTCACTCTTCTATGCCAAGAAATTTGGAAGACAACTACCTGGGCAACCAATTGGAAGAGATCCATATTTGTGCCCATTCCAAAGAAAGGTGATCCAACTGAATGCGGAAATTATCAAACAGTATCATTAATATCACATGCAAGTAAAATTTTGCTGAAGATCATTCAAAAATGGTTGTAGCAATACATTGACAGGGAACTGCCAGAAATTCAAGACAGATTCAGAAGAGGACGTGCAACAAGGGATACCACTGCTGATGTCAGATGGATCTTGGCTGAAAGCAGAGAATACCAGAAAGATGTTTAGCTGAGCTTCAGTGACTATGCAAAGGCATTCGACTATATGCATCATAAAAAATTATGGATAACATTGAGAAGAATGGGAATTCTAGAACACTTAATTGTGCTCATGGGGAACATGTACATAGATCAAGAGGCAGTTGTTCGAACAGAGTAAGGGGATTCTGTGTGGCTTAAAGTTAGGAAACTTGTGCATCAGGGTTGTATCCTTTCACCATACTTATTCAATCTGTATGCTGAGGAAATTATCCAAGAAGTTGGACTATATGAAGAAGAACGTGGCATCAGGATTGGAGGAAGACTTATTAACAACCTGTGATACGCAGATGACATAACCTTGCTTGCTTAAAGTGAAGAGGACTTGAAGCACTTACTGATGAAGATCAAAGACTATACAGCCTTCAGCATGGATTACACCTCGACATAAAGAAAACAAAAATCCTCACAACTGGATCGATAAGGAACATTATGATAAATGGAGAAAATGTTGAAGTTGTCAAGGCTTTCATTTTGCATGGATCCACAACACCCATGGAAGCAGCAGTCAAGAAATCAAAAGATGCATTGCATTGGGCAAATCTGCTGCAAAAGACCTCTTTGAAGTGTTGAAAAGTAAAGATGTCACTTTGAGGACTGAAGTACGCCTGACCCAAGCCATGGTATTTTCAATTGCCTCACATGCGTGAGGAAACCCTGGTGGTATAGTGGTTAAAGAGTTCAGCCATTAACCAAAAGGCCAGCTGTTCGAATCTACCTGGTGCTCCTTGGAAATCCTGTGGGGCAGTTCTACGCTGTCCTATAGGGTCACTATGAGTCAGAATCGACTTGATGGCAACGGGTTTGGTTTTTGGTCTTATGCATGCAAAAGCTGGACAATGATTAAGGAAGACTGAAGAAGAATTGATGCATTTAAATTATGGTGTTGGCAAAGAATATTGGATATACCATAGACTGGCAGAAGAATAAAAAAGCCTGTCTTGGAAGAAGTACAGCCAGAATGCTCCTTAGATGTGAAGATGGTGAGAGTACATTTCATATACTTTGGGCATGTTCTTGGGAGCAACTAGTCTGTGGAGAAGGACATCATGCTTGGTAGAGGGTTGGAAAAAAGAGGAAGACCCTCTATGAGATGGACTGACACAGTGGCTGCAACAATGGGCTCAAACGTAGCAATGATTGTGAGGACTGCACAGTGTTTTGTTCTGTTGTACATAGGTTGTTATGAGTCAGAACCGACTTGATGGTACCAAACAAGAACACCAGCAACATGGTAACTCTATATTTAATAATTTGAAGACCTGCTGAACTATTCTTCCTGGCGATTTTTTAGAATATACTGTTCCTGTACTCCACCTATCCCTCATTCCCTGGTCAAACGAACGATACTCTCTGAGGCTGGGCCTCATTTGATTCCAAGCTCTCCTCACCCCAGTAGATTCCAATGTGCAACCTGCGTTGAGCATCACTGCACTACACCAGGATCTGAATGATATCTGATAGGTGGCAGTACTTAGGTATGGTTATATATTTCTGAAGAGTTATCAACTACAACATCTCAACAAGAAGCCTGTGGTGCTTCAGTATTTATTCATTAACTAAGCAACCCACTGTGGTGACCCCAGATTCTGGGGAGAGAAGACTTAACTAGTATTTTAAAGACCTGTAGCTCTCTTCTCTGTCCCCAAGGCTGATCTTTAGAGCAGGAAGACTGAGACAGCAAATATTGGGCTAGATTTTAGATGTGCCAAGAAGGCATTCCTTCCACACACTATTTGTCACAATTCTTGGAATGACACCATAAAAAAATTCCTTCTTTGGTGTCTGGAAAGATTATTGGTCTTCAAGAGCTCCTTAAGAAACTGCAAAGCTCCCTGGAAAAAAGGAAGTTGACAGGGAGGGAGAGAACCAGGTGGAGATACAACTTCTTTTTGGCAAGAGGCAAAGGGAGGGGAAATTGGCAGGAATGATTGCTTGCCTTCTCTCAGCCCCCTCTGCCCTAGGGCTGTTCCCACATTTCTGGAGAGTGAGATCCGTTCTGACTGCTGGTAGGGGACACTGAGGGCAGGGATGGGGTGTGGAGGTGGGGATGGGTGAAAAGGGCCAAAAAGACACATCCTGGATTTCATCATTCCACCCAGGGAGAATCCCTCCCTGTTTGGCTCAATTTAGTGCCTGGAGATTTACAGCTGAAGATACTAAAAATATTTCCAGAAGTATGTTTACAGCAAAGCACATTGAATCAATTGCTAATCGTGAATTCTCTGTCTAGTTCATATTGCTTCCAGTCCTTTGCCCCGTTGACCCTTTCTCTCAATTTATTTCAAAAGAGGAAATGCCACACCTTTGAAAATTCAACCATTTCTTACGTTCAACTCATGGTTTGTAGTTTAGATATACACAAAATACTTTCATATGCGTTGGTTACAATTTTGGTCCTTATAAAAACTTTGTGAGATATTATTATCTTCAGTTACAGATGAGAGAACTGAGGCTTAGAGATGGTTAGGAGACTTGCTGAAAGATCCACCACTAGTTTTAGGCAGAGATGGAGTTAGAACTTGGGTCTTCAAATTCCATGCTCTTTCTGTTCTACTGTGCCTCACTGAATATCCAATATACCTTGAGAATCATCTATAAGTAGAAGAATCAACTCAAAATATAATTTTGTGAGTCTTTTTACCCTCATATTTCTCCAACCTCTGAACTCTTAACAGGGATGAAGAGTAAAAAGCATCAGTAAATAACACTGGGAACCAACTGAGCTTGAATAACATGAATTTACAATGGGACTAATTGTTGTTGCTGTTTATTTGCTTGTTTTTAATATTCTTCAGTATCAATTGTGCTTGGTAAAGTAGAGAGTCAGTGAAAAAGAGGAAGACCCTCAACGAGATGAATTGACACAGTGGCTGCAACAATGGGCTCAAGCATAACAACCATTGTGAGGATGGCACAGGACCAGGCAGTGTTTTGTTCTGTTGTACATAGGGTCGCAATGAGTCAGAACCGACTGGACAGTACCTGAGAACAACAACAATAGTATCAATTAATGTAGTAGTTCTCAAACTTTCTTAGGTCCTGTGTCATTTTGGTAATGTGAGAAATACAATGGATCATCTTTTCAGATAAATGCACATACATACATATATGGAGACTTTTTTTCATGGTGTGGCAAGCAGGTTTTTAATTTTTGTTTAAGTGATCATAGTATTTGTAAACTTTTAGCTGGAAATCTGAACTCTGAGAACCACAGAGGCAGACATATCTGTTCAGGTCTCTGGACAGTGTGGGGTATTCAAGAGTGTGGGAAATTGCTTCTGTGGTTTCCATCACTTCAAATTCTGGTCCCGCACTATGTTCAAGAACTTTGGTATGTTTCAGTCCATCGTTTTGGCCATTGTGCCAGTCCCTCATTGAAGGTTTCTCTCGTCTTTGCCGGCCCTCCACTTTACCAAATATGACGTCCTTCTCCAGCAATCGGTACCTCCATAATATTCATCGAGTAAATTCTGTTTTCACTGTGCATTTTCAGCTGAGTCTGCTACTGCAAGCTGCCTGTACATAACTTGCTTCAGAGGCATGGAGACTTGTTACACAGTTCAGAGGGTTCACGAACCCCATGAAGCCCATCTTTGGACTCCAAGATATGAACCCTCAAAGGGAATAGAAGCAGAAAAAAAAATGTGACTGTGTTTATCCAGGATTGAGGATTTGCAGGGCAGGTATGGCAGAAGTTTAAAAGTAGAGGACCTTTCAACTACAATTTTTGACAAAGCAGACCATTGGTTTTGGGCTGGGGAGAAAAATAACGAAGCCAGAAGCTGGCTGCCAGACTTAGAGAATGAAGAGGGAAGATGGGAATGGAAGTCTTGATGAAAGTGAAAAACTGGCTGATTAGGAGACAGGAAAAGGGATGGGAGATGGTGGTTAAGAAGGGGAGTCTCAGAACGAGAAATTTCAGAGGTGGAGCTTTATCCTCTGAGCTTAAAAGTTATATATCCAATTGCTCACTTAACATCTCCACTTGGATATCTAACAGAATTCAAAATTTTTCCTTGCTAAACTAGAGCTCTTGATTTTCTCCTCTCACCCTAAACGTGTCTCCCTTCCAATCTTCCCCATCTCAGTTAATGGCACCACTCAGTTGCTGAAGCCAAAAACCTGAGTCATTTTTGATTCTTCTCTTCCCCTCTCATATCCAATTCATCAGCTAGGCCAGTTGATTTTACCTCCATTACGTATTCTGTATCCATCAGTTTCTCTTCATTTCCCTCGCCACTAGGTTAGTCTAGGCCACTTTCATTTCTTGCCTAGACTACTGGAATATCCTCCTAACTGTCCTCTCTGTATTCAAAATTGACCTCCCTCAATCCATATTGCACACAATGGCTAGAGGGATATTTAAAATGTAAATTAGTTTATTTTTCCTGTTTAAATTCCTTTAGTGCAACCCTATCACCTTCATGATAAATTCCAAGCTCCCTAATATGGCTTGGAGTCATCCCTGAATACTCTTTCCTTATTCAGATCCACCACAACATCTCAACTGTATGTAAATCCTGTAGGCTCTTTCTCCAAACCACCTTGTCTGCTACCTCCAGAGCCTAAAACCATCATCACCTCTCACCAGGATTACTGCAATAGATTCCTAACCAGTCTCCCTCCCACTACCCTTTGCCATCCACCCCTACAGTCTATTTGCAACACAACAGCCATGCAGATTCTTTTAAAACATAAGCCGGACATTGTCATTCTTCTCAAAACCCTACAATGGCTTTCTATTATGTTCAGAATAAATACAGTTCAAAGTCCTTACAGTGGCCTACAGGCCTAAAGGGAGATGACTTCCTATTACCTTCTGGCCTTATCTTCTATTGCCCCACCTTTCTCAGTTCCATACCTGTTCTTTCTCACTTTTGTCTCAGGGCCTTTATACTTGCTTTTTCCTCTGCTTGGAATAACCCCTCCCTGCCCCCCCACCCCATATCAACATGGCTCATCCCCTCACTTCCTTCAATGAAGGAAGCCAATTGTCATCTTATCAGTGAGGCTTTCCCTGACCACCCTACTTAAAATTGCAATTGTCTTCCCCCCTCCCACTACTTCTTCCCCACCATACTCCCAATCCCCTTCCCTGCTTTGCTTTTCTCCATAGTACTTAAAACCATGTGACATGCTATATACTTATTTAGTTTGCTCATTTTGTGTATCCTCCCACTAGAATATAAACTTCAAGAGGGCAGAAAGTTTTGTCTGTTTAATTCGCTGCTGTATCCTCAGTGCTCAGAATCATGGCTGGCACATAGTCAATTCACCATCAGTGTTTATTGGATGAACAGCTGGAAAGGCCTGTACATGATTTGGCTTCATCTACCTCTTCACTGGAACCCTGGTGGCTCAGTGGTTAAGAGCTACAGCTGCTAACCAAAAGGTTGTCAATTTGAATCCACCGACCACTTCTTGGAAACCCTATGAAACAGCTCTACTCTGTCCTATAGGGTCACTATGAGTCGGAATCAACTCTACTCGACAGAAATGGGTCGGGACCTCTTCATCCTCATCGCTCCGCCCCCTCCCCATGCTCTATAGACCATGTATTTCCCTCACCAAACACTTGTTGTTGTTGTTAGTTGCCATGGGGTTGACTCCGACTCATGGTGACCTTAAGTATAACAGAAGGAAACATTGCACAGTCCTGAGCCATCTTCATGATCATTGGTATGCTTGAGTCCGTTGTGGTTGCTGTGTATTTTGAGTGCCTTCCAACCTAGGGGGCTCATCTTCCAGAAGGATATCAGATAATATTCTGTTGTGATCCATAGCGTGTTCATTGGCTGATTTCAGAAGTAGATCACCAGACCTTTCTTCCTAGTCTGTCTTATTGTGGAAGCTCTGCTGAAACCTGTTTAGCATCATAGCAACACTCTAGCCTCCACTGACAGTCAAGTTGTCTGTGGAACTGTGGGGGAACTGGAACCCCGAAACAGAAACCTTAACGATGCTAGCATCCAGGGCATGAAGAAACTGTCAGCCTGCCGGCAGGAGATCCAGCCTGAGAACTTGGCAGGCAGTCTTGCAGCCTCCTCTGGAACTGACACACTTCCAGAAGAGTCCACCACAGAAATTGCCTTTACCCTGCAGCTCCTGAGTCACTGTGCTACAGGGCCCAACAGAGTGGCTGCTGGGACTTCCCCCAGGAGGAAGCTCTCACACAGGTTCACCTCTCTTCTCATCTCATAGTTAGACAGGAGGTCTGGTATTAGGCCTTTTCTAAGTAGTGAGGGATGGCGGGGGGTAAAATTCCAGGAAGAGAGAGTTTAAATAAAAGTACAAAACAATAATGCGCACGGGAGTCCTATAAGTAGTTTGGTAAGACCGATGCTTTGGGGAGAAGTGGACCAAACCAAAGATGAGGTTGAAGAAGTGGAAAGGCCACCTCTTGAATGGCACGCTAAGAAAACTGAATTTTATCCTGTAAGCCATAGAGAACCACTGGAAAGTTTCATACTGTGACATTTTTGCTCTGGGTACTGGGTGGAGAATGATTTGGAGTGGGAGGTTTGACCTCATTATTCTATTAACAAATGTAAAAGAGTGCCATTCCTCTGGGGACAGGGTTTATTCAAGAGAATAAACCCTCATTAAGGGAGGGTTAAAGGTCCCTGAGTGGAGCAAATGGTTTGCCCTCGACTACTAACCTAAAGGCTGGTGGTTCCAACCCACCCAGCAGCACCATGGAAGAAAGGCCTGGAGATTTGCTTCCGTAGAGACTACAGCCAAGAAAACCTTATGGAGCAGTTTTTCTTTGCAGCACATGAGGTCACCGTGAATTGGAATCAACTCAATGACAAAGTGTTTGGTTTTTGGTTTTTTAAAGGGAATTAAGGAGTTCCTTAAGGAGCCCTGGTGGCACAGTGGTTAAATGCCTCGGCTGCTAAGCGAAAGGTCAGCTGTTTGAACCAACCAGTTGCTCCAAGGGAGAAACATGTGGCAAGTCTGCTTCTGTAAAGATTACAGCCTTGGAAACCCTATGAGGCAGTTCTACTCTGTTCTACAGAGTTGCAGTGAGTAGCAATTGACTGGAAGGCAATAGGGTAAGGAGTTCCTTATTCATTGTCCAACTTCTTATGCATATGAGGCAATTTAAAATACCAAGGCTTGGGTCAGGTTCACCTTAGTCCTCAAAGTGAAATCTTGGCTTTTTAACATTTTAAAGAGGTCTTTTGCAGCAGATGAATAAGGAAGACTGATGAAGAATTGATGCCTTTGAATTATGGTGTTGGCGAAGAATATCGAATATACTATGGACTGCCAGAAGAATGAAAAAGTTTGTCTTGGAAGAAGTACAGCCAGAATGCTCCTTAGAAACCAGGATGGCAAGACTTTGTCTCATGTACTTTGGATATGTTATCAGGAGGGACCAGTCCCTGGAGAAGGACATCATGCTTGGTAAAATAGAGGGTCAGTGGAAAAGAGGAAGACCCTCAACTAGATAGATTGACACAATGGCTCAAGAATAACAAAGATTGTGAGGCTGGTGCAAGACCAAGCAGTGTTTTGTTCTGTTGTACATAGGGTCGCTTTGGGTGGGAACTGACCCAATGGCACCTGATAACAACAACAAGGAGTTCCTGGGTGGCGCAAATGGTTTGCTCTTGGCTACTTACCAAAATGTTGGTGATTTGAATCCACTCTGTGGTGCTACAGAAGAAAGGCCTGGTGATGTGCTTCCGAAAGGTCATAGCCATTGAAAACCCTACAGAGCACAGCTTTACTCTGAAACACTTGGTGTCGCCATGAATCGAAATCAAATTAAAGGCACCAGGTTTGGTGTTTGGTGTTTTAAGGTAGGTTAAGGAATCTCTGGGTGGTGAAAATGGTTAATGCACTCAACTGCTAACTTGGAAGTGCAAGTCTACCCAAAGGTGCCTCAGAAGAAAGAGCTGGCCATCTACTTCCAAAAAAATCAGCCACTGAAAACCCTGTGGGGCACAGTTCTACTCTGGCACACCTGTGGTCGCCATGAGTCAGAGTCCACTCGATGGCAACTGGCTTTTTTTTTTTTTTTTTTTTCTGGTTAAGGAGAGTTACTGTGAAGATCATTCAGACCAAAGCCTCTTGCTACTTGATAGAAGAATTGACTTGCTGTGAAGAATGGTTAAATGTGGTGCCATTGCAAGGTTTTTAGATTATCTTTGTTTTCTGAGTCAAGCTCCATACTTCTTAAATTTTGAATTGGAAATCAAAATTTACGACTTTTTTTTTAGTGTTCTTTATAAATCAAATCCAGATTTTTAGTCTAGGTAGTGTCCTTGGAGGGATAATAAATAGTGGCAACCACAAAATAATTAAAGGCAAAATAAACATTTTAGGAATAAACAGCTTAAGGTTAAAGCTAGTAAGTTGACACCTCTAAGATTCTAAAAGGAAATTTCTACAACCTAGGACATTCTTTCATAAATGTGTAAAACCTTCAGAATTCCATGGGCAAATAAACCTTTATTTCAAAAATAATCTTTGAGGTTTGAAAATAAATGCAGAAATATGTTCCCAGTGGAGAAAGGATGGTTTCTGAATTGTTGCAGAGCTAGTGAGCATTTCTAAGGTCAAGTGATTACTCTGATACATCTTTGCTAAGTTTGGGACTAACATTTTATCTTTAGCCACCCTCTCCATAGACCTACCACCTTCTATGAGTTCCAATTCTTCCCAGTCTCCTCTTTCCCTATTGTTGTTGTTGTTAGCTGCCACTGACTCAGCCCCCAACTCATGGCAGCCCCATGCACAATGAAAGGGAACACTGCCTAGTCCTATTCCATTCCAATGACTGGTTGCAGATTGGACTCTTGTGATCCATAGGATTTTCATTGGCTGATTTTCAGAAGTAGATCATCAGGCCTTTCTTACTAGTCTGTCTTAGTCTGGAAGCTCCACTGAAACTTGTTCTGCATCATAGCAACATGCAAGCTTCCACTGACAGATGTGGTGGTTGTGCATTAGCTGAGAATCAAACTTGGGTCTCCCACATGGAAGGCTAGAATTCTACCACTGAACCACCAATTCCTCATTCTTTCCCTATACCTGTTCTTCTTCTTCTTCTTTCTTTTTTCTGTTTCCATCTTTCTGCTTCCATTCCCCCATAGGGGTTTGCTGGTCTTTTCCCTCACTTTGCAATCCCCTGCTCCCACACCCTCATTTTCCTGGGCCTTGGAGCCTTATTCTCTCCTTTGCAATTTCTCAGAAAGGAACATATAGAAAGAACAAAGCTCTTGCCTGGTCTCTAGTCCTCCAGCAGAAGTAGCTGGAGGTGCTTTCTAGAAACTCACGGAGGTCTCCATCCTTGACTACATCCCTGATATCTGTGGACTGATCAGAGTGTGCCTCATGGTGAGTCAAAGAAACCAATGGATCCACATTCTAGTTTTCAGGGCCTAGTGGGCAGTATTTCCTTTTGTTGTACATAGGGTCATTATGAGTCAGAACTGACTCGATGGCACCTAACAACAACAGCAAGTAAACACCACATATACTGTCTGCCTTGGGACAAATTGTCTAACTAGGACACCTCTATCTATAAGAGGGGGATATTATATCTCCTCAGGAAAGCCTGATAATTTGTTACCTGGTGTCAGATTCTGAAACTTTGGAAATACTTCCTGTATTGGTAAATGGGATTGAGGGGTGCTTTCCAAGTCCTGTTCATATGGACTTTCCTATGGGGCCAAGGAAAGGTTGCTCCCTTGGTTACTAACAGGGCAGAATGGGTTTGATTTTCCTCTCTGGACATAGATTTTGTTCCTATTATTATTTAGTTGGGGATTAGATGAGGTTTTTAAAGGCCCTTCCAGCCCTGACATGTCATGCTTTCAGGGCACCAAACACTCAAAAGTGTGGTCTATAATCAGTACCTCAACCTTCTTACCATTCATCCACACTTGGTACCTTGCAATCTGGGTATTTCCCCTTCTTCCTTGCCTGCCTAGCTCTTCACCCTCACCTCCCTAACACTTCCCACAACTCACCACTCAGGACTGCTTGGTACAATTTCAGTAGCTACATCTGATCGTCCTTTCTCAGTCCTCGTCCTCCTTGAGCTCTCTACAGCAGCTGACATTATTGACCTTCCTTCCACTCCTTGAAACTCTCCTGTTTTGGAATCTTGATGACATTTAACTCTGCTATCTGACTGCTTTTTTCTGGTTTCTCTTCTTCATTTGCCCACTAAACATAGGTATTTCACCCCTAGATTCTGCCATTGGCCTCTTTTCTTTTCTCTTTATATTTTCACATTTTGATATCTCATTCCTCCAAGAGTTTCTGTTATTACAGATAAAACTTCGAAATCTGTATCTGCCTTCATCCATTGCTGGTGGGAATGTAAAATGGTATAGCCATTGTGGAAATCAGTTTAGTGGTTCCTCAAAAAGTTGAATATAGAATTACCATATCACCCAGCAATCCCAATCCTAGGTATCTACCCAGAAGAAATGAAGGCAGGAACTCAAACAGAAACCTATATACCAATGTTTATTGCAGCACTTTTCACAATAGCTGAATGGTAGGAACAACTGAAATGTCCATCAACAGATGAATGGATAAACAAAATACGGCAAATACATACAATGGAATATTATGAAGCCATAAAGAGAAATGAAGCTCTGATGCATGCCATAGCATAGATGAACCTTGAAAACATTATGCTGAGCAAAATAAGTGTGTTGCAAAAGGACAAATACTATACAGTCTCACTTATATGAAATAAGCAAATGTATAGAAACCAGAGATTTTTTGTTAAATTTTATCTATTTATTATTATTGTGCTTTAGGTGAAAGTTTACAGATCAAGTTAATTTCTCATACAAAAATTTGTACACATATTGTTATGTGACATTAGTTGCAATCCCCACAATGTGACAGCACCTTCTCCTTTTCCACCCTGGGTTTCTTGTGTCCTTTCAACCAGTTCCTGTCCCTTCCTGTCTTCTCATCCTGCCTCCAGGCAGGAGCCACCTATTCGGTTTCATGTATCTGATTGAACTAAGAAGCACACTCCTCACGAGTATTATTTTATGCTTTATAGTCCAGTCTAATCTGTCTGAAGAGTGGGCTTCCGGAATGGTTTTAGTTCTGGGTTCACAGAGCATCCGGGGGCCATAGTTTCAGGGGTTCCTCCAGTCTCTGTCAGACCGTTAAGTCTGGTCTTTTTACATGAATTTGAGTTCTGCTCGGCACTTTTCTCCTGCTCCGTCCAGGACTCTCTGTTGTGTTCCCTGTCAGGGTGGTCATTTGTGGTAGCCAGCACCATCTAGTTCTTCTGATCTCAGGGTGATGGAGTCTCTGGAAACCAGAGATTATTAATGGTTATCAGGGTTGGGAGGGAGGAGAAATGGGGGACACTTTCTTGGGAGGGTTCACAGAGGTTATGCCAATGGTTGTGGAATATTTCGGAAAAGGATAGTGCTAATGGTGGCACAACACGAAAAATATAATTAATGTCATTAAATTGTAAATGTGGAAGTTGTGTTGGCGAATATTTTCACAGCAATAAAGAAAGAAAGAAAGAAATCTATGTCTGTAATCCAGCCCTCTGTTCTGAGCTCTAGACACTTTTCTCTTACTTTCTGAAACATATCTCCATGTAGATATGCCAAAGATGTTTCAAACTCAGCATGCCCAAAACTGAACTCACCATCTCCCTTCTATGCCCCACTCCCAACCTGTCTTCTTTTAGTATATTCCCTGTTTTAATGAACAGTCCAATTTTCTGCCAGCCACTTAAATTTGAAACCTCAAGATCATCTTTGACTCATCCTCCATTCACCCTCCACTTTTTACTCAACAGTAAATTCCAATAGATTCCATCTCTCCAATGTGCCTTGTATTTGCCTCTGTCTCTCCACCCCCAATACCACTGCTTGATTCAGGCCTATGTTACCATTTGCTTTAACTCTGACAATAGCCTCACTGTGTCTCTGTTTCCTCTACTCCAAACTACACATTTCTGCTGTCCTCAGATCCACTCCTCCCCTGCTCAAAAGTTGCAACACTATTGCTGTAGTAGTTATCCGGAATACGTTACTGCTTGCACAAAAGCCTTCAGTTACTCTCCTTAGACCATCAAATTAAATGCAGACTCTTTGCTCTAACATTCAAGCCTTCTCCAAATGACTTCAACCTTCCATTTCATCTCACCTTCTACTGCTCCCCAACTTGGATCCTAAGCTCCAGTTAAACAAGATAATTCATTGATACAGGGGCACGTTCTGCTCTTTTCAATCTCCATGCCTTTGCTCCTGCTCTTCCCTCTGTCTAAATTGCCCTTCTTACAACTCATCTACACCAACAGAATTCTTCCCATGCTGTGATTAAGTTCTGGCCAATAGGATATATGCAAAAATTGTGTATGCAACTTCTGGTAAATGTTCTCAACCACATGTAAACAATTTTTAATTTAGAATTATGATTAGTGCTAAAGAGGGGCTATGAGCCTATATAAGAGGGAAACCTATTCTAGTCCAGGAACTCAGACAAGACAGCTTTACAACAGTGACATTTAAGCAGTGGCATGGGGAATGAGTAAAATTAGCCTGTGGAAGAAGGCTAAGAGAGAGGAGAGAGAGAGAACTTGGTTGCTTTGGTGGTCTGGCTGGGCTGGGATGCTCAGCCTGCTGGACAACATTCCTAGCAGGAATTGAGGCTGCCTACAGGGAAGAACTGCATGTGCTCCACAGATGAGAGATAAGGGCCTGGAGGGCCAGGGGAAGGAGAGCCAGAGAAAGAAGAATGTCAGGGGCTTGGCCTTTGGAAACAAATCCTCTAATCCCTTGTGCAATTGCAGAGCAGAGTGGTACAGTCATGGGGAAGGGGACTGCTGGGAGCTACACTTTCTCAAGGTAGGTTACGACTTCCATGAGGATATTCTGCAAAGAAAAGTCAAGGCAGGGATCGCACAAACCTGGCCACATCACCCTTGTAGTTGAATTTTAAAAGGAGGTCCTTGAACACTTAAGAAATCATATTTGCTGTCCATATGTGAAGGGTTTTGTCAAGAGACCTCAAATGCTCCAATGTATTCCTGGCATTCACAACCTTAAATTAGAGGGGCTAAATAAAGCTGTGGCCTGCCCTTTCTGAAAGCTTGCCAACCACTGATATAGATCGTGTGGAACATGGGGCCTCATCGGGGCTGATCCCAGGACAGACGCTGGAACTTGCTTTCTTGCTGAAATCTCTGACATCAGTCCTAATTTTTAGTCATGGATTGCTTTCTCCAAGACATAAAGTACAATGGCCCTGGAAGAGGGTGGGCTTAGTCCTCAGTGGCTAAAGGTTCCTTGTCTAGAGAACAAATGATTGATTCCTGGCCCCAAGCAGTCTGCCCCAAGTTGGTCTTTTCCTCTGCAAAGACCCATCGTCTTCATGGAGTTTAGTGGTGCCCTTTGACTTTTGAGCAACATCTGAAGCGTTCTTTGAGTTCGGCCTCAGTAAACACTTCAGACCTCCCAGGCGGCTCTAAGTCATGCTCCACATCACCTTGTTTGGAAACATCACCATCTGGTGGACTTCACTGTATCTGCTCTCAAAGACCTGGCTGTGTTTTGCCAATTGAGGACATCCGTGACTTGCTGAATACTTTGGCTGTAGACTGACTTTGGCCTTGGTATTTGAGGAAGCCAGACTTGGGGGGCAAACAAGGGAGAATGTGCTATACTTCATGCTTCTAAGCTGAAATTTTGGCACACACAGTTAGCTGGATATCTACCGTTTGGTGTCTTTTCTCAGCAGAACAATGTGGCTCCCTCTTCCCTTCTCCTAAGGAGTTTCATTGTACTTCTGTGAACTCGGATTGCCTCTGCAGGGACCACAGGGAAGTTTCCAGGGGTGGAAAGGAGCCAATAAATTTCTGCCCTTTCCTTTATAACTGAATGAAATTTCACCCTTGGAATCTGCCTTCATTTCAAATGCAGGCCTGCCCTGGCATGGTCAATCCCAGATTTCTCAGGGCATATAACCCCCTGGGCAGCTCAGGGGAGACACATGCTGTGGAATCCACACCACATTTGCTTTTTCTTTGCCAAACTATGAGGGAAGTCTCTTAAACACTGCCTTTCATTAGTAACTGTGTGAGGAGCAGAAAGGCAGGCATGTTCAGTCCTAAAAGAGTATCTGCTCAAGCAAAAAATGTCTGCGCTTTGGAGTTCAGCAGATCTTGATGTAAAACCCAGCTTTTCCACATACTGGCAGTGTGGGTGAAACCCAGACAGAATTTAACCTAAGCTCAGCTTCTTCTGCTCCCTGGCAGCAAGTAACTCAAGCTTTCCAAGCTTTAATTCCCTTATCTGTAAAATGGGGATGATCATAGCATCTACTTGACGCAGTTGCAATCAAAATTAAATGAGAGAGTAATTTTACTATAATTAGTCCTCTCTTGGTCATTTTAAAATACAATATTTTATTTGGGGCTTGCTGCAGTTTGGACAATAAAAGAGTTCAAATCTCTTCATGGTTGTCTAAGCCAAAAGTCCTTACTCAGAACTAATTCATACTTAGAATGATGTTCTCGGAAAAAGTATCTATTTAGCGTCCAACAAAAAGTTTCTTAAGGTTTCAAAAGATTATGTTTAAATTCTGGATTTCTTTTAGCTCTAATTATCTCATTTGTTTCGAGTGGTCTTTCTCAAACTTTTTCTTTTCTATACAGCAAAGACTTGTTTTCAAATGAATTCTCACTTGTAACCCCAATATATTAAATAGATAAAAGCAAAAATGCAGGAGTTGAGGCTTGGGCCAGAGCTGGAGAAAGATAACCAGAGTTTCATTTTGTTCCTGCTGGAATGTAAGCTCTAGGACAACAGATATTTTGCCTGTTTTGTTCACTGCTGTATCTGCAGTGTCTACAAAAACGCCTGACGTTGACAGGACCTGACAGAAATTTCTGAACAAATGATGGATGAATAGCATATGAGGAAGGCTGGCACATAATAGGTGCCCAAGAAAACCTTAGTGCCTCTTCCCTAACTAAAACCCTGGAGAAAATAGAGTGACATGGCATTGGTGTGAGAGGAACTTCAACTTGGCAGGAGAATCAAGCCCTCCCTGGTCATTCCCTGCTTCATCATCCCTCTGGCTGTCCCTCTAGCAGGGTCAGGAGTGCAATGGGAGATTGGTTGTGCAGGCAGCAAAGAGGCACCAGGGAGAGTGACTTTGGTCTCATTGCTCCTTTCCCACCTTTGCAAACACCTCTGGACAAAAGACACAGCTTGCAAAAATCAGACTGAGCACCTGGTGCAAAACAAATATGCACCACAATTAAGTAACCACCCACTCTTTTCAATAATAGTGTGTCAGCGAGAAGAGAGGCCATGCATTTAGCTCTGTAGCCAATAAGTCAAATTTGAGATTTAGACAATTAAAGTTAACAGGCAGCCTGATGGCAGAGGACTTAATACAAACTTTGGAGCCCACAGGCCCAATTTCCAGATTAGCCAGTTATTAGCTGGGTGACCTTGGGTAAGACCTTCCTGAGCCCCAGTTTCCCCATCTGTGAACATGATCCTCATTTCCTATCTGATAAAAATAGTATTCAGGAGGGTGGGCCAAGATGGCAGAGCAGTCAGATGCATCAGGTGGTTCCTCTTACAACAAACACCTGAAAAAACAAGTGAATCAATTATATATGACAATCAAGGAACCCTGAATATCAAAGGCAAAGTTGAGGAACCCAACTGAGTAGCAAGGGGAGGGAGAGACAGTTCAGAAGCAGCGAGGAGTTGACAGACCTGACCCAGCGGGAGCTGGCAACCTGAGGACCAGATCGGATGGCATGCACAGTGAGGCAAGCAGTGGTGTTTGGGAAGCATTTTCCACATCCGGAGAGTCTGAGCAGCAGAGTATGCTCAGGCCTGCAGAGCCAGTGAAAAGCAGCACTCAATTCGCAAAAGATAAGTACATGACTTTAACCTACCAAGCGGAACAAAAACACCCTATTTGGGAGGAAACTGTCTCCCATTTACCTGCTCCCTCCCTGCTCTGCACCTGGTCCCAGACAGGCTTCAGTGATTGCCAAGTACCCTGGGCTGGAAGTAGGACTTGTCACGTGCCCTGAGCCATTCTCCTGGACCTGGAGAGGGAACAAATTAACAAACAGGAAAAAATAAACTGCCAGCTCCCCTAAGCCGGGAACTCAGGGCAGGCACAACTCCTTTGCCTAGGCACAGGCATAAGGGGTCCACAGACTTGGCCTTTCACCCCTGCATAGACCTGTGTGGGCCAATGTCAACAGCGTAGGCCCTCATTAGCACAGTACAACAAGGTATATACCTGAAGCCTAACTTCACGGTATCAGCTATATGGTGGAGTGGCAGGTTCATGACATTTAACACTGTCCATTAAGCAGGGTCCTCAAGTACCCACATCAGGGGCCTGAGGACTGGTGGCTCCACCTACGCCATCTAGCCACCTGTGGCAGGGGTCCAAGAATAAGAGGTGCCTCCCAGTCCTTGCAGCCAACAGCACTGAGTGCCCATAGTCTGGCTGTGAAACCCACCCACCTATGCATTCTAGAGAACAGAGACACTCCCTGTTCCTTTCCTCCCAGACATTCAGGGGAAGTCATCAGGCCCCTGCCTTCTCAGGGCGTGACCCCCTACTGCAACCAGATACCTGTGCCTACTCCAGTCACCACTGCCTGTCTAGGACTGTAGGGGAGAGCCTGCACCACACTTTTGGTGACCAACTGCCTGGACACCTAAGCTGAATCCATACAAGAACAGTAAACAAACTCATGGTCTCACATACCTAGTAACAGCTCTAACCAGCTGGTGACAGGACTTTAGAGCTTTAAAGGTGCCAATAATCAAACTAGCTCACATAAGCAGCCTATTTGGGCATATCAAAAAAAAAAAAAAAGAAGCCAGGAGACAGTAAGCAAACATAAAATAAATAAATATAATAATTTATTGAAGGCTCGGAGAGAACAGTCAATATCAAATCACATAAAGAGGCAGACCATGATGGCTTCAGCAAGCTCCCAAACAAAGAATCAAGAAATGTTCTGGGGGAAGAGAACTTCTTGGAATTACCGGAGGTAGAATACAAAAGACTAATATACAGAACTCTTCAAGAGATCAGGAAGGAGATCAAGCAAAACACAGACAAGCTAAGGAACACACAAAGCAACAGAGGAACTTAAGAAGATTATAGAAGAGCACGATGACAAATTTAGCAAGCTACAAGAATCCATAGAGAGACAGCAAACAGAAATCCAGAGGACTAACAATACAATTTCAGAATTTGACAACTCAATAGAAAGTTAGGAGCAGAATTGAGGCAATGGAAGGCAGAATTAGTGAGATTGAAGATAATGCACTTGACACCAACTTATCTGAGGAAAAATCAGATAAAAGAATTTTAAAAAGTGAAAAAAACCCTAAGAATTATGTGGGACTGTATCAAGAGGAATAACCTACGAGTGACTGGAGTGCCAGAACAGGGGTGGGGGGAAAACAGAAAATACAGAGATAATTGAAAATTTGTTGATAGAAACCTTCCCTGATATTAAGAAAGATGAGAAGATATATATCCAAGATGCTCATCAAGCCCCACACAAGGTAGATCCCAAAAGAAAGTTACCAAGACACATTATAAGCAAACTTGCCAAAACCAAAGATAAAGAGAGAATTTTAAGAATTTTAAAAATCATCAACAAAGGAGAGTCCATAAGACTAAGCTGAGACTACTCAGCACAAACCATGCAGGCAAGAAGGCAATGGGATGACATATATATAGCCTTGAAGGAAAAAAATTGCCAGCCAAGAATTATATATCCAATAAAATTGTCTCTCAAATATGATGGTGAAATTAGGGCATTTCCAGGTAAACAGAAGTTTAGGGAATTTGCAAAAACCAAACCCAAACTATAAGAAATATTAAAGGGAGTCCTCTGGTTAGAAAATCAATAACATCAGATAACAAGCCAAGACAAGAACACAGCACAGAGCAACCAGATATCAACCCAGATAGGGAAGTCACAAAAATAAACCAAAGCTAAAACACTGAAAATAGGGAAACAGATGTCACTGTATAAAAGGTGACAACATTAAAACAAAAAAGAGGGACTTAAAAAATGTAGACATAGATTTTTCACATGGAGAGGAAGTCAAGGTGATATAAAGAAATAAAAGACTGGTATAAAGTTAGAAAAATAGGGATTAAATATTAAGGTAACCACAAAGGAAACTAACAAGCCTACAAGTCAAAATAAAAAACTAGAAAAACACAAAGACTCAGCAAATACAAAATCAACAACAATGAGAAAGATGAAAACAAAATACATAAAGAAAAACTACTCAGCACAGAAAATTAAATGGAACAAAGAAACTGTCAACAATACACAAAAAAGACATCAAATGACAGCACTAAACTCAGACCTATCAATAATTACACTGAAGGTAAATGGACTAAATGCACCAATAAAGAGACAGAGAGCAGCAGAATGGATTAAAAAGCACGATCCATCTATATGCTGCCTACAAGAGACACATCTTAGACTTAAAGATACAAACAAATTAAAACTCAAAGAATAGAAAAAATATATCAAGCAAACAACACTCAAAAAAGAGCAGGAGTGGCAATATTAATCTCTGACAAAATAGACTTTAAAGTAAAAGTCACTACAAAGGATAAGGAAGTACGCTATATAAGGATTAAAGGGTCAATACACCAGGAGGACATAACCATAATAAATATTTATGCACCCAATGACAGGGCTCAAAAATACATAAAAGAAACTCTAACAGCGTTGAAAAGAAAGACAGCTCCACAATAATACTAGGAGACTTCAACACACCATTTTTGGTGAAGGACAGAACATCCAGAAAGAAGCTCAACAAAGACACTGAAGATTTAAATGCCACAATCAACCAACTTGACCTCATAGACACACACTGAACATTCCACCCAACAGCAGACAAATATACTTTCTTTTCCAATGCACATAGAACATTCTCCAGAATAGACTAAATGTTAGGCCATAAAACAAGCCTTAATGAAATCCAAAGCATCAAAATATTACAAAGCATCTTTTCTGACCATAAAGCCATAAAAGTAGAAATCAACAACAGAAAAAGCAAGGGAAAAAAAATCAAACACATGGAAACTGAACAACACCTTGCTCAAAAACTACTGGGTTATAGAAGAAATTGAGGGCGGAATAAAGAAATTCACAGAATCAAATGAGAATGAAAATATACCCTACCAGAACCTTTGAGACACAGCAAAAGCAGTGCTCAGAGGTCAGTTTATAACAATAAATGCACACATCCAAAAAGAAGAAAAGGCCACAATGAAAACATTAACCTTACAACTGGAACAATTAGAAAGAGAGCAGCAAAAGAAGCCCTCAGTCACTAGAAGAAAGGAAATAATAAGAATTAGAGCAGAATTAAATGAAATAGAAAATAGAAAAACGACAGAAACAGTTATCAAGACCAAAAGCTAGTTCTTTGAAAAGATCAACAAAATTGATAAACCATTGGCCAAACGGACAAAAGAAAAATAGGATAGGAAGAAAATAATCTGAATAAGAAATGAGATGGGCGATATCACAACAGACCTACCCAACTGAAATTAAAAGAATCATAACAGAATACTATGAAAAAATGGACTCTAGCAAATTTGAAAATCTAGAGAAAATGGACAAATTCCTAGAAAGTCACTACCTACCTAAACTAATACAAACAGAGGTAGAACAACTAAATAAATATATAACAAAATAAGAGATTGAAAAAGTAATTTAAAAACTCCCAGAGAAAAAAGCCCTGGCCCTGATGGTTTCACTGGAAAATTCTACCAAACTTTCAGAGAAGAGTTAACACCACTACTACTAAAGGCATTTCAGAGCATAGAGAAAGAAGGAATACTCCCAAACTAATTCTATGAAGCCATCATGACCCTGATACCAAAACCAGGTAAAGACACCACAAAAAAAGAAAATTACAGACTAATATCCTGCACGAATATAGACACAAAAATCCTCAACAAAATTCTAGCCAATAGAATTCAGCAACATATCAAAAAAAAAAAAATTCACCATGATCACCAGGTATGTAGGGATGGTTCAACATAGAAAAACAATCAATGTAATCCATCACATAAATAAAACAAAAGACAAGAACCACATGATCTTATCAATCAGTGCAGAAAAGGCATTTGACAAAGTCCAACACCAAGTCATGATAAAAACTTTCAGCAATACAGGAATAGAAGTGAAATTCCTCAACATAATAAAGGGCATTTATACAAAGCCAACACCCAACATCATCATAAACGGAGAGAGTCTGAAAGCATCTCTTTTGAGAACAGGAACCAGACAAGGATATCTTTTATCACCAGTCTTATTGAACATTGCGCTGGAGTTCATAGCCAGAGCAATTAGGCTAGAAAAAGAAATAAAGGACATCCAGATTGGTAAGGAAGAAGTAAAAGTATCCCTATTTGCATATGATACGATCTTATACACAGAAAACCCCAAAAAATCCACAAGAAAATTACTGGAACTAATAGAAGATTTCAGCAAAGTTTCAGGATAAAAAATAAACGTACAAAAATCAGTTGGATTCCTTTACACCAACAAAGAGAACCTTGAAGAGGAAATCACCGAATCAATACCATTTACAATAGCCCTCAAGAAGATAAAATCCTCAGGAATAAATCTAACCAGAAACATAAGACACCTATATAAAGAAAACTACAAGACACTACTGCAAGAAACCAAAAGATACCTACATAAGTGGAAAAACATACCTTGCTCATGGAAAAGAAGACTCAACATAGTGAAAATATCTATTCTACCCAAAGCAATCCACAGATACAAGGCAATCTGGATCCAGATTCCAATGGCATTTTTTAATGAGATGGAGAAATAAGTCACCAACTTCATATGGAGAGGAAAGAGGCCTTGGATGAGTAAAGCATTACTGAAGAAGACGAACAAAGTGGGAGGCCTCACACTACCTGATTTTAGAACCTATTATACTGCCATTGTAGTCAAAACAGCCTGGTACTGGTACAACAACAGATACATAGACCAATGGAACAGAATTGAGAATCCAGACATAAATTCATCCATCTATGAGCAGCTGATATTTGACAAAGGCCCAAAGTCCATTAATTGGGGAAAAGACAGTCTCTTTAACAAATGGTGCTGGCATAATTGGATATCTGTCTGCAAAAAAATGAAACAAGACCCATACCTCATACCATGCACAAAAACTAACTCAAAATGGATCAAAGACCTAAATATAAAATCTAAAACGATATAGCTCATGGAAGAAAAAATGGAGACAACACCAAAAGCCCTAATACATGGAGTAAACAGAATAGAAAACATTACTAACAGTGCACAAAGACCAAAGGAGAAACTAGATAACTGGGAACTCCTAAAAAATCACTTATGCTCATCAAAAGACTTCAACAAAAGAGTAAAAAGATAACCTACAGACTTGCAAAAATTTTGACTATGACAAATCCCATCAGCGTCTAATCTCTAAAATCTACAAGATACTGCAAAACCTCAACAACAAAAAGATAAATAACCCAATTAAAAACTGGGCAAAGGATATGAACAGACACTTCACAAAAGAAGATGTTCAGGTGGCTAACAGATACATGAGGAAATGCTCAGGATCATTAGCCATTAGAGAAATGCAAATCAAAACTACAATGAGATACCATCTCACCACAACAAGGCTAGAATTAATCCAAAAAACACAAAAATAATAAATGTTGGAGAGGTTGTGGAGAGACTGGAACACTTATATACTGCTAGTGGGAATGTAAGATGGTACAAGCACTTTGGAAATCGCTTTGGTGCTTCCTTAAAAGACTAGAAATAGAATTACCATACAATCCAGCAATTCCACTCCTTGGAATATATCCTAGAGAAATAAGAGCCATCACACAAATAGATATACACACACCCATGTTCTTTGCAGCACTGTTCACAATTGCAAAAAGTTGGAAACAACCTAGGTGCCCATCAAAGGATGAATGGATAAACAAATTATGGTATATCCACACAATGGAATACTATGCAACGATAAAGAGCAAGGTTGAATCCGCAAAACATCTCATAACATGGATGGATCTGGAAGGCATTTGCTGAGTGAAATTAATCAGTCACAAAAAGACAAATATTGTATGAGACCACTATTATAAGAACTCAAGAAATGGTTTAAACACAGAAGAAAACATTCTTTGATGGTTACAAGGATGGGAGGGAGATGGGTATTCACTAACTAGATAGTAGATAAGAATTATCTTAGATGAAGGGAAAGACAGCACACAATACAGGGGAAGTCAGCACAACTGGACTAAACTGAAAGCTAAGACGTTTCCTGAATACAGCCAAACACTTTGAGGGACAGAGTAGCAGGAGCAGGGGTCTGGAGACCATGCTTTCAGGGGACATCTAGGTCAATTGGCATAACAAAGCTTATTAAGAAAATGTTCTGCATCCTACCTTGGTGAGTGGCATCTGGGGTCTTAAAAGCTAGCAAGTGGCCATCTAAGATACATCAGTTGGTCCCAATCCACCTGAAGCAAAGGAGAATGGAGAACACCAAAGACACAAGGAAAATGTTAGTCCAAGAGACAGAAAGGGCCACATAAACCAGAGACTCCATCAGCCTGAGACCAGAAGAACTAGATGGTGCCCGGCTACCACCAATGATTGCCCAGACAGGGAACACAACAGAGAGTCCCTGATGGAGCAGGAGAAAAGTGGGGTGCAGAACTCAAATTCTAGTAAAAAGACCAGACTTAATGGTCTTAGATTGGAGGGACTCCGAAAGACATGGCCCCCAGACTCTCTGTTAGCCCAGAACTGAAACCATTCCCGAAGCCCACTCTTCACAAGATTGGACTGGACTATGGGATAAAAAATGATACTGGTGAAGGGAGTGCTTCTTAGCTTAAGTAGATACATGAGACTAAACGGGCAGCTCCTGTCCGGACATGAGATGGCTGAATGGACACAAGAAATCCAGGTTGGAAAGCAAGAGTGTGCTGTCACATTATAGGGAGAGCAGGTAGGGTCACATAGCAATGTGTGTATAAATTTTTGTACGAGAAACTGACTTTAACTGTAAACTTTCACTTAAAGCACAATTAAAAAAATAGTATTCACATCATAGGTTTGTATGAAAATTAAATGAACTGATTAAATAACTGATTTTTAGCAAAGTACCTGGCACATAGTAAGCACTCCACAAAAACTCATCCTCCCTCCCTCTTTCCCCAAAATATCTATTGCTTTCTACCATCTACTGTAAAATGAGATCCAGCTATGCATTTGGGGTGTGTCCTGATTGGTCCACGTCAGTCAGTACATGCCACGTCCTTGACTCCAGTGATTGGTTTGGAGATGAACCCATAACCCAATTCAGACCAATAACGGCCCAAAGCACAACACATTAGTTTAAAATATTAGAGGAAATAACCACTCCCTTCTCTGTTGGATGTGACCGACAAAGTCTGTAGTCCTAGGAGCTGCCGGCAGTCACCTTGGAAATACGATTGGAGCATTTGCTAAAAATGGCACCAACACCATGGAAAAAGAGCCACGATATGAGGAGAGAAACTAGATCTGTGCTGCCTGAGACACTTGATCAAATATTGCTTGGTATCTATATACCTCTGGACTTCAGGTTACAAGAACCAATAAATACCCTTTGTTGCTTAAGCCAGTTTGAGTTGGGCTTTCTGTTGCTTGCAAACAAAGGCATCCTAGCTGATTCAACAAGTTTCTTTATTCCTGGGCTAGAATATTGTCCACAGTGACTTTGGCTAGAAAATGGTGTCTCTTTCTCTGAATTTCACATGTGTTCCATAGCCTTTGATTTAACGTAATTTTTATTAAAAATTCAAAATTTCTTGACTATAGCTTTCAAATAGAGACAAATAAGGGAGTAGAGAGTAGACTGTCAACAAGGGTACTGAACAATTTAAACATCTGCCTTCTTCTATTCCAGCAATTTAAAAAAAAATCAACTTTACTGAAGTATAATTTACGTACAGAAAATGCACCAATTCTAAGTGTACAGTTTGATGAGTTTTGACAAAAATATAGCCACCAACACAATCAAGATACAGAATATTTTCGTCACTCTGAAAAAGTTCTCTTTTGCCCCTTTGTGGTCAGTACCTCACACTGCAGGCCCCAGGAAACCTTTATTTTATTTTCTGTTACTAGAGATTAGACTAGCGGTGTCTAAATTTTCACATGAATGCACCCATACAGTATGTATTCTTTTCTTTCACTAATGATAATGTTTTTGAGATTCATTCACACTGTTACTTATATCAGAAGTTCATTCATTTTTGTTATTGAGCATTCCATTATAATAAACTTTTTTTATCCATTCACCCATTCACTTGTTAATGGTCATTTGGCTTTTTTCTAGTTTGGCGCTATTATGAATAAAGCTGCTATGTACATCCACGTACAAATCTTTGAGTAGAAATTATTTCTCTTGTGTAAATATCTAGAAATGGGATTTCTTGACTACATAGTAAGTATATGTTTAACCTTATAAAAACTCTCAAATTTTTTTAAGTGATTGCATCTTTCACATTCCAATGTATGAGATGTATTGGAAATGTGTGAGAGTTCTAGTTTATCTTGTGGTTATTCAGTTGTAAGAGTTCTAAATGCTGTGTTTTAAAAAAGTTTTAAATTTTAATGAAATCTAATTTATTATTTCTCTTTAATAACTTATGTTTTTTGTGACTTGTCTAAGAAATCTTAGACTAGCCATAAGTAACGAAGATTTCCCTCTGTGTTTTATTCTAGAAACTTCAGGATATTAGCTTTTATGTTAATTTTTGCATATGGTATGAGGTAAGGGCCAAAGTTCATTTGTTTTCCATATGAATATCCAGTTATTCTAGCACTATTTGTTGAAAATACTATCCTTTCCCCAACTGAATTGTGTTGGTAACTTGTCCAAAAAATCAATTGACTGTAAATGTAAAGGTTTTGTTTTGTTTTTTGAGTTTAATTTTTAAAATTTTTTCCCATACAAAAATTTATACATACGTTGTTATGTGACTCTAATTGCTCTCCCCATACTGTGAAAGCACACTCCTCCTTTCCACCCCTGATTCCCCATGTCCATTCAACAGCTCCTAACCCTCTCTGCCTTTCCACCTCACCTCTGGACAGAAGTTGCCCATTTAGTCTCTTGTATCTACTTGAGCTAAGAGGCACACTCCTCACGAGTATCACTTTATGTCCCACAGTCCAGTCCAATCCCTGTCTGAAGAGTTGGCCTTGGAAATTGTTTTAGTTCTGGGCTGATAGAGAATCCAGGGGCCATGCTTTCCGGGGTTCCTCCAGTCTCAGTCAGACCATTAAGTCTGGTCTTCTTACTAGAATTTGAGTTCTGCACCCCACCTTTCTCCTACTCCATCAGGGACTCTCTGTTGTGTTCCCTGTCAGGGTGGTCATTGGTGGTAGCCAGGCACCATCTAGTTCTTCTGGTCTCAGGCTGATGGAGTCTCTGGTTTATGTGGCCCTTTCTGTTTCGTGGGCTAATACTTTCCTTGTGTCTTTGGTGTTCTTCATTCTCCTTTACTCCAGGTGGTTGGGACCAATTGATGCATCTTAGATGGCCGCTTGTAAGCTTTTAAGACCCCAGATGCCACTCACCAAAGTAGGATGCAGAACATTTTCTTAATAAGCTTTGTTATGCAAATTGACCTAGATGTCCCCTGAAAGCATGGTCCCCAGACCCCCGCCCCTGCTCCTCTGTCCCTTTAAGTGTTTGATTATATTCAAGAAACTTCCTAGCTTTGGTTTAGTCCAGTTGTGCTCACTTCCCCTGTAGTGTGTGCTGTCCTTCCCTTCACCTAAGATAATACTAGCCTACTATCTAGTTAGTGAATAACCCTCACCCTCCCTCCGCACCCTCACACTCCCTCCCCACCCTCATAACCATCAATGTTGTCTTCTGTGTTTAAACCTTTTCTTGAGTTCTTATAATAGTGGTCGTATACAATATTTGTCCTCTGTGACTGACTAAATTCACTCAGCATAATGCCCTCAGGCTTCCTCCACGTTATGTTTCACGGCTTCATCGTTGTTCTTTATCATTGCATAGTATTCCATTGTGTGAATATACCATAATTTGCTTATCCATTCTACCATTGCTGGGCATCTAGGTTGTTTCCATGTTTTTGCTATTGTGAACAGTGCTGCAATGAACATGGGTATGCATATATCTGTTCGTTTGACGGCTCTTATTTCTCTAGGATACATTCCCAGGAGCAGGATAGTTGGATCATATGGTACTTCTATTTCTAGCTTTTTAAGGAAGCACCAAAGCGATTTCCAAGTGGTTGTACCATTTTACATTCCCTCCAACGGTGTATAAGTGTTCCAGTCTCACCACAACCTCTCCAACATTTATTATTTTGTGGGTTTTGGATTAATGCTAGCCTTGTTGGGGTCAGATAGTATCTCATTGTAGTTTGATCTGCATTTCTCTAATGGCTAATGATCATGAGCATTTCTTCATGTGTCTGTTAGCCGCCTGAATATCTTCTTTGGAGAAGTGCCTGTTCATATCCTTTGCCCATTATTTAATTGGGTTATTTGTCTTTTTGTTTTTGAGGTTTTGCAGTATCTTGTAGATTTTAGAGATTAGATGCTGATCAGATTTGTGACAGCCAAAAACTTTTTCCCAGTCTGTAGGTTGTCTTTTTACTCTTTTTGGTGAAGTCTTTTGATGAGCATAAGTGTTTGATTGTTTAGGAGCTGCCAGTTATCTAGTCTCTCTTCTGGTGCTTCTGCCTTGTTACTTATGGTTCACATTGTGTTTATGCCATGTATTAGGGCTTCTAGTGTTGTCCCTGTTTTTTCTTCCATGATCTTTATCGTTTTTATTTTAAATTTAGGTCTTCGATCCATTTTGAGTTAGTTTTTTTGCCTGGTGTGAGGTATGGGTCTTGTTTCATTTTTTTGCAGATGGATATCCAGTTATGCCAGCACCGTTTGTTAAAGAGACTTTCTTTTCCCCAATTAACAGACTTTGGGCCTTTGTCAAATATCAGCTGCTCATAGGTGGATGAATTTATGTCTGGATTCTTAATTCTGTTCCATTGGTCTATGTATCTGTTGTTGTGCCAGTACCAGGCTGTTTTGACTACCGTGGCGGTATAATAGGTTCTAAAATCAGGTAATGTGAGGGCTCCCACTTTGTTCTTCTTCTTGAGTAATGCTTTACTTATTCGAGGCCTCTTCCCTTTCCATATGAAGTTGGTGATTTGTTTCTCCATCTCATTAAAAAATGCTGGTGGAATTAGGATCAGGATTGCATTGTATCAGTCGATCACTTTGGGTAGAATTGACATTTTCACAATGTTGAGTCTACCTATCCATGAGCAAGGTATGTTCTTCCACTTATGCAGGTCTCTTTTGGTATCTTGTAGTAGTGTCTTGTAGTTTTCTCTGTATAGATCTTTTAAGTCTCTAGTTAGATTTATTCCTAAGTATTTTATTTTCTTGGGGCCTATTGTAAATGGTATTGACTTTGTTATTTCCTCTTCTAGATTCTCTTTGTTGGTGTAAAGGAATCCAACAGATTTTTGTATGTTTATCTTGTATCCTGAAACTTTGCTGAAATCTTCTATTAGTTCCAGTAGTTTTCTTGTGCATTCTTTGGGGATTTCTGTGTATAAGATCATATCATCTGCAAATAGAGATACTTTGACTTCTTCCCTACCTTTTTGGATGCCCTTTATTTCTTTTTCTTGCTTAATCGCTCTGGCTAGGACATCCAGCACAGTATTTAATAAGAGTAGTGATAAAGGGCATCCTTGTCTGGTTCCCGTTCTCAAGAGGAATGCTTTCAAAGTCTCTCCATTTAGGATGATGTTGACTGCGGCTTTGCATAAATGCCCTTAATTATGTTGAGGAATTTCCCTTCTATTGTTATTTTGTTGAGAGTTTTTATCATGAATGGGTTTTGGACTTTGTCAAATGCCTTTTCTGCATTGATTGATAAGATCCTGTGGTTGCTTTCTTTTATTTCTGTGATGGAATACATTGATTGTTTTTCTAATGTTGAACCATCTCTGCATACCTGGTATAAATCCCACATGATTGTGGTGAAATATTTTTTTTGATATGTTGCTGAATTCTGTTGGCTAGAATTTTGTTGAGAATTTTTGCATCAGTGTTCATGAGGGATATTGGTCTATAATTTTTTGTGTGTGTGTGTGGTGTCTTTACCTGGCTTTGGTATCAGCGTTACGCTGTCTTCATAGAATGAGTTTGTGAGTATTCCATCCTTGTCTGTGCTCTGAAATACCTTTAGTACTAGTGGTGTTAACTCTTCTCTGAAAGTTTGGTAGAATTCCCCAGTGAAGCCATCCAGGCCAGGGCTTTTTTTTGTTGGGAGTTTTTTAAATTACCTTTTCAATCTCTTATTTTGTTATGGTTTTTTTTTAGTTGTTCTACTTCTGCTTGTGTTAGTCTAGGTAGGTAGTGAGTTTCTAGAAATTTGTCTATTTTGTCTAGGTTTTCAAATTTGTTAGAGTCCAGTTTTTCATAGTATTCTGCTATGATTCTTTTAATTTCAGTTGGATCTCTTGTGATATCACCCATTTAATTTCTTATACGGGTTATCTGCTTCCTCTCCTGTTTTTCTTTTGTCAGTTTGGACAATGGTTTATCAATTTTGTTGATCTCTTCAAAGAAACAGCTTTTGGTCTCGTTAACTCTTTCACTTGGTTTTCTATTCTCCATTTCATTTAATTCTGCTCTAATTCTTATTATTTCCTTCCTTCCGGTGCCCAAGGACTTATTTTGTTGCTCTCTTTCTACTTGTTCCAGCTGTAGGGTTAACGTTTTGATTTTGGTCCTTTTTTCTTTTTGGAGTGTGCGTTTATTGCTATAAATTGACGCCTGAGCATTGCTTTTGCTGTGTCTCAAAGGTTCTGGTAGGATATATTTTCATTCTCATTTGATTCTGTGAATTTCTTTATTCCGCTCTCAATTTCTTCTATAACCCAGTAGTTTTTGAGCAAGGTGTTGTTCAGTTTCCATGTGTTTGATTTTTTTTTTTTTTCCCTTGCTTTTTCTGTTGTTGATTTCTACTTTTACGGCTTTATGGTCAGAAAAGATGCTTTGTAATATTTTGATGCTTTGGATTTCGTTAAGGCTTGCTTTACAGCCTAATATGTGGTCTATTCTGGAGAATACTCTATGTGCATTGGAAAAGAAAGTATATTTGTCTGCTGTTGGGTGGAATGTTCTGTGTGTGTCTATGAGGTCAAGTTGGTTAATTGGCATTTAAATCTTCCATGTCTTTGTTGAGCTTCTTTCTGGATGTTCTGTCCTTCACCAAAAATGGTGTGTTGAAGTCTCCTAGTATTATTGTGGAGCTGTCTGTCTTTCTTTTCAATGCTGTTAGAGTTTCTTTTATGTATTTTGGAGCCCTGTCATTGGGTGTATAAATATTTATTATGGTAATGTCCTCCTGGTGTATTGACCCTTTAATCCTTATATAGCGCACTTCCTTATCCTTTGTAGTGGCTTTTACTTTAAAGTCTATTTTGTCAGAGATTAATATTGCCACTCCTGCTCTTTTTTGAGTGTTGTTTGCTTGATATATTTTTTCTAACCTTTGTTTTAATTTGTTTGTATCTTTAAGTCTAAGATGTGTCTCTTGTAGGCAGCATATAGGCGGATCGTGTTTTTTAATCCAATCTGCCACTCTCTGTCTCTTTATTGGTGCATTTAGTCCATTTACCTTCAGTGTAATTATTATAGGTATGAGTGTAGTGCTGTCATTTTGATGTCTTTTTTGTGTATTGTTGACAGTTTCTTTTTTCCACGTAATTTTCTGTGCTGAGTAGTTTTTCTTTATGTATTTTCTTTTCATCTTTTTCATTGTTCCTGATTTTGTGATTGCTGAGTCTTTGTGTTTTTCTAGTTTTTTATTTTGACTTGTAGGATTGTTAGTTTCCTTTGTGGTTACCTCAATATTTATCCCTATTTTTCTAAGTTTATACCAGTCTTTTATTTCTTTATATCTCCTTGATTTCCTCTCTATTCGAAAAAAACTATGTCTACATTTTTTTTAAGTCCCTGTTTTTTGTTTTAATGTTGTCACCTTTTATACAGTGACATCTGTTTCCCTATTTTCAGTGTTTTAGCTTTGGTTTATTTTTGTGACTTCCCTATCTGGGTTGATATCTTGTTGCTTTGTCCTGTGTTCTAGTCTTTGGTTGTTATCCGACGTTACTGACATTCTAACCAGAGGACTCTCTTTAGTATTTTTTTTAATTATGGTTTGGTTTTTGCAAATCCCCTAAACTTCTGTTTACCTGGAAATGCCCTAACGTTACTGACATTCTAACCAGAGGACTCTTTTTAGTATTTCTTTTAATTATGGTTTGGTTTTTGCAAATCCCCTAAACTTCTGTTTACCTGGAAATGCCCTAAGTTTGCCATCATTTTTGAGAGACAATTTTGTTGGATATATAATTCTTGGCTGACAGGTTTTTTTCCTTCAATGTTTTATATATGTCATCCCATTGCCTTCTTGCCTGCATGGTTTCTGCTGAGTAGTCCTAGCATATTCTTATCGACCCTCCTTTGTAGATGACTTTTCATTTATCCCTAGCTGCTCTTGAAATTCTCTCTTTATCTTTGGTTTTGGCAAGTTTGATTATAGTATGTCTTGGTGACTTTCTTTTGGGATATAACTTATGTGGGTTTCAATGAGCATCGTGGATAGATATCTTGTCATGTTTTACGATATCAGGGAAGTTTTCTGCCAACAAATCTTCAACAATTCTGTCTGTACTTTCTGTTATCCCCCCCGCCCCGTTCTGGTTCTCCAATCACTTGTAGGTTATTCCTCTTGATAGAGTCCCACACAATTCTTAGGATTTCTTCATTTTTTTAAATCCTTTTATCTGATTTTTCCTCAGATAAGTTGGTGTCAAGTGCTTTATCTTCAATCTCACTAATTCTGTCTTCCTTTTGCCTCAGTTCTGCTCCTATGATGTTCTATCGAGTTGTTGAATTCTGAAATTGTATTGTCAGTTCTCTGGATTTCTGTTTGCTGTCCCTCTATGTATTCTTGCAGCCTGTTAAATCTGTCATTATGCTCTTCTCTAATCTTTTTAATTTCCTCTACTGTGTGTTCTGTGTTTTGCTTAATTTCCTTCCTAATTTATTGAAGAGTTCTGTATATTAATCTGTTGTATTCTGCCTCCTGTAATTCCAAGAAATTTTCCTCCTGTGGAAAATTTCTAGGTTCTTTATTTTGGGAGCTTGCTGAAGCCTTCATGGATTGCCTCTTTATGTGATCTGATATTGACTGTTGTCTCTGAGCCATCAATAAGTGATTATATTTATTTATTTTATGTTTGCTTAGTGTGTCCTAGCTTCTTGTTTTGTTTTGATATGCCCAAATAGCTGCTCATATGAGCTAGTTTTATTATTGGCACCTTTGAAGCTCTACTCTCCTGTCATCAGGTGGTTAGATCTGTTACTTGGTATGTGAGTTCAGGAGTCCACCCACTCCTCCTGTATGGATTCAGCTCAGCTGCCCAGGTAGATAGGCACCACGTGTGTGGTGTAGGCTGTCACTTACAGTCTTAGACAGGCATGGGTGATTGGTGTAGGCACAGGCATCTGGCTGCTGTAGGGGGACACACTCTGACCAAGGCAGGGGACTGACAGCCATCCCTGAGTGTCCAGGAGGAAGGCGTGTCCCTGTTTCCTACAGCACATAGGTGGGTGGGTTTTGCAGCCAGACTATGAGCACCTAATGCTTTTGGCTATAAGGACTGGGGGCACCTGTTATTCATGGGCCCCTATTGCAGGTGGTGTGGGTGGAGCCACCAGTCCTCAGACCCCTGATGTGGGTAGGTGAAGACCCTGCTTAATGGGCAGAGCAGTGTCAAATGTCAAGAACCTGCCACTTCACAGCTGAAACAGCTGAAGTTAGAGTTCTGGTATATACCCTGTGTACTTCGGCAATGAGGGCATATGCTGTTGAAATGGGCCCACACAAGTCTATGCAGGGGGAAAGACACTCAAAGTTTGTGGATCCATTATGCCTGTGCCTAGACAAAGGAGCTGTGCCTACCCTGGGTTCCTGGCTTAGGGAAGCCAACAGTTTATTTTTTCCCGTTTGTTAGTTAATTTGTTCACTCACCAAGGCAGGGAGAATTGCTCCTGGTGCGTGACGGATCCTACTTCCGGCTGAGGGGACTCAGCAATTTCTGAAGCCAGTGCAGAGCAAGTAGCAGGGAGGTAAATGGGAGAGAGGATTTTCCCTAAGGGCAGTGTTTTTGATCCCCTTGGTAGACTGTATGCAAGTACTTATCTTTCGTCGAGGGCTGCTTCTCACTTGTTCTGGGTGGTCGTGTAGACTCTCTGGTGCTGGGTCTCTCCTGTGCGCAGAATGCACTCTCGAGGACTGCTGCCTGCCTGCCTCACTGCTCACCCACGACTGCTCAGGTGTGAAGGGCTCAGGCTCTCACCGGGCCAGGTCTGGCAACTCCTCGCTGCTTCCGAACCATCTCTCCATTCCCCTGCCACTCAGTCCAGTTCCTCAACTCTGCTTTTGATGTTCAGGGCTCCTTGATTGCCATATATAATCAAATCACTTGTTTTTTTGGTCTTTGTTGTAAGAAGGTCCACCGGAAGCATCTGACTATTCCACCATCTTGGCCCCACATCCCTAAAGGTTTTATTTCGAATTCTCAATTCTTTTCCCTTAATCTATATGCCTATCCTTACATGAATACTGTACCATCTTGATCACTGTACCCTAATAGTAAGTTTTGAAATCAGGTAATGTAAGTCCTGCAAATTTGTTCTTTTTCAAAATTGTTTTGGTTATTCTAGGTCCTTTACATTATCAAAGAAATGTTAAGATCACCATGTCAATTTTTACAAACGATTTTCTGGGTTTTCATATTAATTTTATTGAATCTATAGATCTATTTGTAGAGAATTGCCATCTTGACATTATTATGTCTTCCAATCCATGAATGTGGAATGTTTCTCCATTTATTTAGATCTTATTTAATTTCTCTCAGCAATGTTGTATAGTTTTCACTGTAGAAATCAGGCTTGTCATTTGTTATGTTTATTTCTAAATATTGATGCTATTGCTAATGCAATTTTGTCTTAATTTTACTTTCATCTTTTTCACTGCTAGTATATAGAAACAAATTTATTTTTGTATAATGTTCTTGTATCCTACAAACTTGTTAAATTTATTAGGGCTGGTAATTTTATTGTGGATTTCTATGGATTTTCTGCATAGATAATTATGTCATCCTTTCCAATCTAGATACTTTTAATTTCTTTCTTTTTTGCCTTATTGCACTGGCTGGAACCTCTAGTACAATGTTGAATAGCAGTAGTGAGAGCAGACATACTTGTCTTTTTCCTGACCTTAGGGAGGAAAATATTTATTATTTCACCATTAAGAATGTATTAGCTATAGATTTTTGATACATGCCATTTATCATGTTAAAGAACAACATTTCTACTATTAGTTTGTTGAGAGTTTTTATCATGAATGGGTGTTAGTTTTTTCCGCATCTATTGGAATAATCATATTTTTTTTAATCCTTTATTATGTTCTTATGGTGTATTTGTTTTCTTTTGCTGTTAACAAATTACCACAAACTTAGTGGTTTGAAACAACCAAAATGTATTATCTTACAGTTCTGTACATTAAAAATCCAACACAGGTTTCATTAGGCTAAAGTCAGGATGTTGGCAGTGTTGTGTTTCTTTTTGGACGTTGTATGGGAGAATCCATTTCCCTGCCATTAATACCTTCTGGCACAGTGGTTAAGCACTCAGCTGCTAATCAAAAAGTCAGTGGCTTGAATTCATCCGTAGCTCTGCAGGAGAAAGACCTGGCGATCTGCTTCTGTAAAGATTTACAGTCTAGGAAACCCTATGGGGAAGTTCTACTCTGTCCTATAGGGTCACTATGAGCCAGAATCTACTTGACAGAACACAATGACAACAGAGGCTGCTTGCATTCATTGGCTTATATCCCCCTTCCTCCATCATCAAACCCAGCAACAGCAGGCCCAGTCTTTCTCACACATCATTATTCTGACTCTTTCCTCTCTTGCCTTGTTCTTCCACATTTAGAGATGCTTGGACATTGGGCCTACCTGAATAATCCAGCATAATCTTCCTATTTTATGGTCAGTTGATCAGTAACCTTAATTTAATCTGCAACACGTATTTCCTTTTGACATGTAATGTAACATATTCACAGGTTCTAGGACATCTTTAGGGAGGAGTGTCATTATTCTGCCTACCACATATAGTGTATTAATTACATTAGATGATTTCCAGATGTTAAAAAAATCTTGCATTGCTAAGAAAAATACCACTTGATCATGGTGTATAATCTGTTTTATGTATTTCTGAATTCAATTTTCTAATTGTGGTGAAATGAGTTCCTTTATGTGGCCTTTTGCCTTGGTTCTTTGGAAAAACAGCTTGAGAGATTTTTTCCCTTAAGCCCTGAGGAGTTATCTTTGCCCTAGTTTTCTAACCAAGGGGTTTGTTACTTCTGTCCCGGTTGATTGACATTTCTTGGGTAAGTTGTAAACAACTTGTGGTTTGATGCTTTTTGTCTGGTCCTGAGCTACAGCTGGCCTTGTAATTGGTATGCACCTTGTAAGTTGAATAAACGTTTGGCTGCTAATCAAAAGGTCGGCTGTTCGAGTCCACCAGCCGCTCCTTGGAAACCTTATGGGGCAGTTCTACTCTGTTCTATAGGGTCACTATGAGTCAGAATCGACCTGAAGGCAATGGGTTTGGTTTTGGTTTGGTTGCAGGGTTTGGTCAACATACTATGCAAATGAAGTGACTATAGACTATGTAAACGAAGTTACTATAGCCTACTATGAAACCCTGGTGGCATAGTGGTTAAGAGTTCAGCTGCTAATCAAAACGCTGGCTGTTCAAGTCCACAGGAGTGCCTGGGAAACCCTATGGGGCAGATCTATTCTATCCTATAGGGTTGCTACCAGTCGGAATGGTTTTTTTATAGCCTACTGTGTAAATGAAGTGTCTGTGGCCTACTGAGAGGGAATTGGTCAGTTCATGGCCATGATAGGAGGGCCATGCCTTGAAATTGACAAGCAGTTTATGTGTATATGCAGCTAACCCCACAGAGGTTTTTCAGACAGGAAACAGGAAGAAGCAGAAAGGAAAAAAAGGCAAGAGAGAAGAAGCAGAGAGAAAGAAGGCAAGGAACCTCTTAAAAGAGCTGTAACATAGGTCAAGGGCTGTGACACTGAAGACAGTGACAGGCCAGGGAGGGGTCCTGTAGCAGAGTTGGTGGTGACAGATGCAGGGCCAAGAGGAACCTGTCCTGAGGGGGCCAAGAGGAGCCTGTCTTCAGGGGGCTGAGAAGAAGCCTGTCCTGAGGGGGCCAAGAGGAGGCCTGTGTTGAGGGTGCTGAGAGGAGGCCTGCACAGTTGAGACGGGGCATGCATGGTAGAGAGAGAGGCCTGCTTGCTTGCATGGCCAAGAAGAGCTGAGAGCGCTGTCCTGCACTGAAGAAGGGAGCAGATGTACTCTCCTCTTCAGAGGAGCCTTCCAGACTTCCTGAGTGCTTCCTAATCCTGATCCTGACTTGTACCCTGTTGCTTCCTTAATAAACCACTTAACTGTAAGTATGGTCTGTGAGTTCTGTTTGGCCATTGCAATGCATTGTCAGACCCAGAAGAGAAGTAGAGAGTGCCATGGCGAGGACAGCTAGTGTCAGAATTGGTAAAAAGGTTGGAGAGTGGAGGCATGTCTGACCTCTATCTCATAGGGATTAGCCTTGGGCTGATCTTGATTTGCATTATCCCCCTTAAAGTTAGACTATTTCTCACGCTACTCCTCCTCTTCCCATTTTAACTAATAATTTGTTAAGGATTTTTTTTTGCCTCTATGTTCAAAAGGATATTGGTCTTGAGTTTCTTAAGATTTCTTTGCTTTTTGTATCAGAATTATACTGGCTTTATAGAATAAGTTAGGAAGTGTTCCCTCTTCCTTTATTTTCTGAATGAATTTGTGAGGGATTGCTATTATAGTAAAACCTTCAAAAGCCAGAATCTGTGTAAGGTGGAAACCTGTCAGAGAAGGAAAACTCAAATGTTTTTAACTAAAAGGAGAGATAGAAAAGTGGTAAGACTGCACCCTCTCAAAGGCAGAAAACCTTCAAGACCTGGAAAAACAATGCAGTCTCGTTGAGTTCCAGCTCTCACCGGTTTTACTGTATTTCATTCTTAATTATTCGATAGAATTCATCAGTGAATTTATCTGGCCTGGGGTTTTCTTTGTAGTATTTTTTAGTAGTTGTAAGTATATTCAGATTTTCAATTTTTTCTCAATTCAGTAATTTGTGTCTTTCTAGGAATTTATCCATTTCTTCTAAGTTGTCTAATTCATTGGTGCAAATTTGTTTACAATATTCCCTTATAATCTTTTGTTCTTGTTTGTTTTGTTTTGCTTTGACCTCTTTTTGTTATTGTGGTAAATGTATAACATTAAATTTGTCATTTTAACTGTTTTTAAGTGTACAATTCAGTGGTATTAATTACATTCACAATGCTGTACAACCATCAACACTATGTATTACCAGAATATTTTCATCAGCCAATATAGAAATTTTGTGCCAGTTAAGGAATAACTCCCCAATCCTCCCATCCCCCATGGTTGCTTCTAATTTACTCTCTGTCTCTATAGTTTTGCCTATTCAGATATTTCATATAAATGGAATCGTGCAATATTTGTCCTTTTGCATCTGGCCTATTTCACTCAGTATGTTATTTTCACAGTTAATCCATGTGATAGCATGTATCTGTACTTTTTTGTATTTTATGACTGAATAATATTTCATTATATGTATATATCATATCTACAGTGCACTTTGGGACTTCCTATATCTTCTTATCGAACTGACCATTTTATCATTATAAAATGTCTCTCTGTTTCTAGTAAGATTTCTTGTCTTAAACTCTATTTTGTCCAATATTAATATAGCTGCTCCCATTCTTTTATGGTTTCTGCTTGCATGATATGTCGTTTTCTATCATTTTACTTCCAACCTACATATGTGAATCTAAGGTGTGTCTCTCTAGACAAGATATAGTTGGGTCTTAAACTTTTGTTTATCCAGTCTGACAATTTATGCCTTTTGAGTGGGGTGTTTATATTATGTACATTAATACAATTATTGACATGGTTTTATTTATGTATACTATTTTGTTATATGTTTTCTATTTGTCTCATTTTATATATTCCTATTTTGCTGCTTGACTGTCTTCTTTGATGTTAAATAAATATTTTTAGTGTATCATTTTAATTCATCTATTGTTGTCTTTTTACTCTATTATTTTGTTTTATTTTTTTAATGCTTACTCTGGGGTTTACAATGTGTGTCTTAGTTTATCACAGTATACTTCAGAATAATATTAACTTAATTCAGGTAAAATATGTAACTTTATTCCAATATTTATTTATTTCCTTCCTCCTCCTTTGTGCTACTATTGTGTTACAAACCCAACAATATAGTGTTGTATTTATTGGTTTATACTACTGTATGTCTCTTTAAAAAGTTAAGAGAAGAAGATGTTCCATGTTCATAGACTGGAAAACAATATTGTTAAAGTGTCAATACTACCCAAAGCAATTTATAGATTCAATGTAATCCCAATCAAAATTCCAGTAGCCTTCTTTACAGAAATGGAAAAACCAATCCTCAACTTAACATGGAATGGCAAGAGGCCTTGAATAGCTAAAGCAATGTTGAAGGAGAAGAATAAAGTAGGAAGACTCACACTTCCTGATTTTAAAAAGATATACAACTACAGTAATCAAAACAGCCTGGTACTGGTATAACGATAGACACATAGACCAATGGAATAGAATTGAGAGTTCAGAAATAAACCCACACATCTGTGGTCCACTGATTTTTGACAAGTCAGTGCTAAGTCCATTCAATGGGGAAGGAAGAGTCTCGTCAATAAATGGTATAGGAAAAACTTAATTTTCACTTGCAGAAAAATTAAACAGGATCCATGCCTCACACCATACACAAAAACAAATACACAATGGATTAAGGACGTAAATGTGAAAACTGAAACCATAAAATTCTTAGAAGAAAATTCAGGGGCTAGGCTGTTGGGCCTCGCTTTTAACAGTGGGACATATAATATAATAACAAAAGCACAAACTGCAAGAGACAAAATAAATAAATGGGACCTCACAAAAATTAAAAACTTTTGCTCATCAAAAGACTTTACCAAAAAAAAAAAAAGAAAAGAAAGAAAAGAGAAGCTACCAGCTGGGAGAATATCTTCAGAAACCATATATCTGATAAGAATCCAAGCCAAAATACAACCAAAAGACAAATAACCCAGTCATAAAATGGGCAAAGGACTTGAATAGACATTGCACCAAAGACATTCAAATGGCTACCAAACACGTGAAAAGATGCTCAATGTCATTAGCCATCAGAGAGATGAAAATCAAAACCACAATGAGATACCATTACACTCCCACTGCAATGGCTAAGATAAAACAAACAAAACAGAAAATGACAAATGTTGGCCAGGATGTGGGGAAATTGGAATCCTTACCCAATACAGGTAGGAATGCAAAATGGTACATCCATTGTGGAAAACAATGTGGCAGTTCCTCAAAAAAATAAAAATTGAGCTACCATATGATCCAGCTGCTAGGAATATACCCAGGGGACTTGAAAGCAACGACGTGAACAGACATATGTACACTAGTGTTCACTGCAGCATTATTCACAATAGCCAAAAGGTGGAAACAACCTAAACGCTCATCAGTGGATGAATAGATAAACAGAATGTGGTACATACATACAATGGAATACTACTCAGCCAGAAAGAGAATGAAGTATTGACGCAGGCTACAAAATGGATGGAGCTTGAAGATGTTATGCTGAGTGAAAAAAGTCAATCACAAAAGGACAAATATTGTATGACCTTACTTTTATAAAAAGACAAGAATAGCTATACATACAGAAAGCAATGTTCTTTGGTGGTTACCAGGGTTGGAAAGGGGAGGGAGAGAGAATCATTTTCTAGATAGTAGACACTTGTTATTTTTGGTGATGCGAAAGGCAATATCGAATGCAGGTGAAGTCTGCATAACTTGACCAAGGTAAATGATGACACTAAGAAGTACACAAGAATAAGGGACTTTTTGGTAAATACTATAACACAAACAATTTTGCAACAACAGCAATAACAACCAAAAAATAGGTGTGTGTTTACAGAGGTAGATATGTATGCATATATGTATATAGGAAGGCATGTGTGAGTATATGAATGTGCATGTATAGGTGTATCTGTTGGCATATGTATATACATGTTTGTGTGTGCTGCTTATATATAATAAAGCACATAGAGGATACAGTAAGAATACTTCCTACACATAACCAAGCACTTCACGAGATTGGTTTACTGGGTTTAAAGGCTTAGAACCATAGTCTTATGGGACAACTTGGTCAGCTGGCATAACATAGTTCATAAAGTTTATGTTCTACATCCTAGTTTGGTGAATAGCATCTAGGGTCTTAAAAGCTTGTGAACAACCATTTCAAATACAGCTATTGGTCCCCACTTGTCTGGAGCAAAAGAGAAAGAAGGAAACCGAAGACTCAGAGAAGAAATTACTCTACAGGACTAATAGCCCACACGAATCACGGCCTTATCTATCCAGAGATAAGAAGAACTAGTTGGTGCCTGACTTCCACTACCGACCTTCTGACCAGGGACACAATGGAATGGGAGAACAATGTGAAACATAATTCAAATTTTCCTTAAAAAGCCAGACTTACTGGACTGGTAGAGACTAGAGGAATCCCCCAAACTGTCATCCTGAGATACCCTTTAAACTTGGAACTAAAACCACTTCCAGTGGTTACCTTTCAGTTAAATAACAGATTGGCTCATAAAATAAGCAATATCACTCATGAGTACTATGCTCTTTTTTTAAATTATATTTCTGGTGAAAGTTTACACAGCAAATTATGTTCTCATTTAACAATTTCTATACATATTGTTCAGTGACATTGGTTACATTTTTCACAATATGTTAGCATTCTCATTATTTCCATTCTGGTTGTTCTGTCCTTTAATATAGCTTCCTTGCCCCACACCCCCCTTACCATCTCTTCTTTGCTTTAGGGTAGATAGTGACCATTTGGTCTAATATAGATGATTATTTAAAGAAGCAAAGTACTCATCGGTGATATTGTTTATTTTATGAGCCAATCTATTATTTGACTGAAAGGTGACTTCCAGGAGTGGTTTCAGATCCAAGTTTAAAGGTTATCTCAGAGCGATAGTCTCAGGGGATCCTTTAGTCTCCGCTGGTCCAGTAAGTCTGGGCTTTTTTAGGAATTTGGTGTTTGTTCTACATATTTCTTCCATTCTATCCAAGGCCATCTATTGTGTCCCTGGCCAGAACGGTTGTTAGTGGTAGCCAGGCACCATCTAGTTCTGGTCTCAGGATAGATGATGCCATTATTCATGTGAGCTATTAGTCCTGTAGAGTAGTTTCTTCTTTGAGTGTTTAGTTTCCTTCTTTCTCTTTTGCTCCAGATGAGTAGATACTAATAGTTGTATCTTAGATGGCCACTCACAAGCTTTTAAGACCCCAGACACTACTCACCAAACTAGGATGTAGAATAGCTTTATGAACTATGTTATGACAATTGACCGAGTTGTTCCCTGAGACTATGGTCCTAAGCCTTCAGACCTAGTAAACCAATCCTGAAAGTTGTTTGGTTATGTCCAGGAAGTATCCCTCCCACATGTCTGTCAATTTGTCCTACTGTGGGGGCTTGCATGTTGTTGTGATGCTGGAAGCTATGCCACCGGTATTCAGATACCAGCAGGGTCATCCATGGTGGACAGGTTTCAGGGGGAGCTTCCAGACTGAGACAGACTAGGAAGAAGGACCCAGAAGTCTACTTCTGAAAAAAAAATTAGCCAGTGAAAACCTTATGAACAGCAGCAGAACATTGTCTGATATAGTGCGGGAAGATGAGCCCCCCCAGTTTGAAGGCACTCAGGAAATGACTAGGGAAGAGCTGCCTCCTCAAAGTAGAGTCCACCTTAATGATGTGGATGGAGTCAAGCTTTTGGGACCTTCATTTGCTGATGTGGCACGATTCAAAATGAGAAGAAACAGCTGCAAACATCCATTAATAATCGGAATGTGGAATGTATGAAGTCTGAATCTAGGAAAATTGGAAATGGTCAAAAATGAAATGGAACACAAAAACATTGATATCCTAGGCATTAGTGAGCTGAAATGGACTGGTATTGGCCATTTTGAATCAGACAATCATATGGTCTACTATGCTGGGAATGACAACTTGAAGGGGAATGGCATTGCATTTATCATCAAAAAGAACATTTCAAGATTGTCTTAGCCATCTAGTGCTGCTATAACAGAAATACCACAAGTGGATGGCTTTAACAAAGTGACATTTATTTCTTCACAGTAAAGTAGGCTAAAAGTCCATATTCAGGGCGTCAGCTCTAGGGGAAGGCTTTCTCTCCCTGTGGGCCTTCTCATCAGTGTTCCCCTAGACTAGGAGCTTCTCCACACAGGGACCTTGGGTCCAAAGGATGCACTCTGCTCCTGGCACTGCTTTCTTGTTGGTATGAGGTCCTCCTGTCTCTCTGCTCACTTCTGTCTATCTCAAGAGATTGCCTCAGAACACAATCCAATCTTGTAGATTGAGTCCTGTCTTACTAACACAACTGCCACCCATCCTCCCTCATTAATAATCATAGAGTCAGGATTAAAACAATGCCAGGAATCATGGCCCAGCAAAACTGATACACACATTTTTTGGGGGACATAATTCAATCCATGACAAAGATCTATCCTGAAGTACAACGCTGTCAGTGATAGGATAATATCCACAGGCCTACAAGGAAGATCAGTTAATGCGACTATTATTCAAATTTACTCACCCACCACTAAGGCCATAGATGAAGTAATTAAAGATTTTTACCAGCTTCTGCAGTCTGAAATTGATTGAACGTGCAATCAGGATGCATTGAAAATTACTGGTGATTGGAATGCGAAAGATGGGAACAAAGAGGAAAGATCAGAAGTTGGAAAATATGGCCTTGGTGATAGAAACGATGCTGGGGATCACATGATAGAATTTTGCAAGACCAACGACTTCTTCATTGCAAATACCTTTTTTCAACAACATAAACGATGACTATAAACATGGACCTTGCCAGATGGAATACACAGGAATCAAATCAACTCCATCTGTGGAAAGAGACAATGGAAAAGCTCAGTATCATCAGTAAGAACACAACCAGAGGCCAACTTCAGAACAGACCATCAATTGCTCATATGCAAGTTCAAGATGAAATTGAAGAAAATTAGAACAAGTCCAAGAGAGCCAAAGTAAGACTTTGAGTATATCCCACCTGCATTTAGAGACCATCTCAAGAAAAGATTTGACGCATTGAACTCTAATGGACCGAAGACCAGACAAGTTGTGGAATGACATCAAGGACATCATACATGAAGACAGCAAGAGGTCAGTAAAGATACAGGAAAGAAAGAAAAGACCAAAATGGATGTCAGAAGAGACTCTGTTACTTGCTCTTGAATGTTGTGCAACTAAAGCGAAAAGAAGAAATGATAAAGTAAAAGAGCTGAATGGAAGATTTCAAAGGGCGGCTCGAGAAGACAAAGTAAAGTATTATAATGACATGTGCAAAGAGCTGGAGATAGAAAACCAAAAGGTAAGAACACCCTTGGCATTCCTCAAGCTGAAAGAACTGAAGAAAAAAATTAAGCCTCGAGTTGCAATAGTGAAGTATTCTATGGGGAAAATATTAAAAAATGCAGGAAGCATCAAAAGAAGATGGAAGGAATACAGTCATTATACCAAAAAGAAATTGTCGATGACCACCCATTTCAGGAGGTAGCATATGATCAGGAACTCATGGTACTGAAGGAAGAAGTCTAAGCTGCACTGAAGGCATTGTTGAAAAACAAGGCTCCAAGAATTGATGGAATATCAATAGAGAAGTTTCAATAAACCAATGCAGTGCTGGAAGTGCTCACTCATCTATGCTAAGAAATTTGGAAGACGGCTAGCTGGCCACCCAACTGGAAGAGATCTGTATTTATGCCTATTCCCAAGAAAGGTGATCCAACTGAATGCGGAAATTATCAAACAATATCATAGTCAAGTAAAATTTTGCTGAAGATCATTCAAAAGCGGCTGCAGCAGTATTTTTTTTTTTACATTTTTTTATTTTACTACAGGTGAAGGTTTACAGAACAAATAGTTTCTCATTAATCAGTCAGTACACATATTGTTTTATGACATTGGTTAACAACCCCATGACATGGCAACCCTCTCTCTTCTTGAACTATTTTTTGGTAAAAATATACATAGCCAAAGATACACCATTTCAAAAATTTCTACATGCACAGTTCAGTGACATCGATTACGTTTTTCCAGTTGTGCTGCTATTCTCATTTTAGATGAAGGTTTACAGAACAAAATAGTTTCTCATTAAACAGTTAGTACACTTGTTGCCTATGACAATGGTTAACAACCCCACTACATGTCACACTGTCCTTATTCAACCTTGGGTTCCCTATCACCAGCTTTCCTGTCCCCTCCCGCCTTCTAGTCCTTGTCCCTGGACTGCTGTGCCTCATTAGTCCCGTTTTGTTTTATGGGGCTGTCCAATCCCTGGCTGAATGGTAAACCTGGGAAGTGACTTCACCACTGAGCTAAAAGGGTGTCTGGGGGCCATACTCTCGAGGTTTCTTCTGCAGCAGTATATTGACAGAGAACTGCCAGAAATTCAGGCCAGATTCAGAAGAGTATGTAGAACCAGGGATACCATTGCTGATGTCAGATGGATCTTGGCTGAAAGCAGAGAGTACCAGAAAGATGCTTACCTGTGTTTTATTGACTATGCAAAGGCATTCAACTGTGTGGGTTATAACAAATTGTGGATAACATTATGAAGAATGGGAATTCCAGAACACTTAATTGTGCTCATGAGGAACCTGTACATAGATTGAGAGGCAGTTGTTCAGACAGAACAAGGGGATAGTTTGTGGTTTAAAGTCAGGAAAGGTATGCATCAGGGTTGTATCCTTTCACCATACCTCTTCAATCTGTATGCTAAGTAAATAATCCGAGAAGCTGGACTATATGAAGAAGAATGGGGCATCAGGATTGGAGGAAGACTCGTTAACAACCTGTGTTATGCAGATGCCACAGCCTTGCTTGCTGAAACTAAAGAGGACTTGAAGCACTTATTGATGAAGATCAAAGACCACAGCCTTCAGTATGGATTGATTACACCTCAACATAAAGACAGCAAAAATCCTCACAACTGGACCAATAAGCAACATCATGATAAACGGAGAAAAGTTTGAAGTTGTCAAGGATTTCATTTTACTTGGATCCACAATCAACACCCATGGAAGCCCCAGTCAAGAAATCAAAAGATGCATTACATTGGGTAAATCTGCTGCAAAAGACCTCTTTAAAGTGTTCAAAAGCAAACATGTCACCTTGAAGACTAAGGGGCACCTGACCCAAGCCATGATATTTTCAATTGCATTATATGCATGCGAAAACTGCACAATGAATAAGGAAAATCGAAGAAGAGTTGACACATTTGAATTATGGCGTTGGTGAAGAATATTGACTATACCATGGACTGCCAAAAAACGAACAAATCTGTCTTGGTAGAAGTACAACCAGAATGCTCCTTAGAAGCAAGGATGGCGAGACTACATCTTACATACTTTGGATATGTTGTCAGGAGGGATCAGTCGCTGGAGAAGGACATCATGCTCGGTAAAGTAGAGGGTCAGCGAAAAAGAGGAAGACCCGCAACAAGATGGATTGACACAGAGGCTGCAACAATGGACTCAAGCATAACAACGATTGTGAGCATGGTGCAGGACTCGGCAGTGTTTTATTCTGTAGTATATAGTGTCACTAGGAGTCAGAACCGACTCGACAGCACGTAACAACAACAACAGGAAGTATCCGTAACTGTGCCCCCAGTACTGTGCTCTTTTAAAAAAGCACCTGTATGAGAACAAATGTCAACATTTACCCTAAAGCAAAGATGAGAAGGCAAGGGGGGAGGCAAGAAAGCTAGATTAATGGAAATAGAACCACCCGAATGGAAATAATGAGAATGTTGACACGTTGTGAAAAATATAATCAATATCACCGAACAATATGTACTGTTGAAACCCATTGCTGTTGAGTTGATTCCGACTCATAGTGACCTTATAGGACAGGGCAGAACTGCCACATAGGGTTTCCAAGGAGCAGCTGGTGGATTCAAACTGCCCACCTTTTGATTAACAGCTGAGCTCTTAACCACTGCACCACCAGGGCTCCAAACTAATTTGCTGCGTAAACTGTCATCAAAAACACAATAAAATATTATTTTATAAAAGAACATATATTGTATGACCTCACTTAAGTGAAAAATAAAAGAACAGGCAAATATATAGAGATGAAAGTTTATTAGTGGCTACCAGGGACAAGAGGGAGGAGGTAAGGGAAGGAGTTATTACTGATGGAGCAATGAGTTTAGGTTTACAGTGATGGAAAAATCTCATTGATTAAAGGTAAGGCTTGCACAGTCAGTTAATGTAATTGATGTCAATAAGTTGCACACCTGTAAAAAGTTGAGTTGGAAAAAGTTGTGTGAGATAGATATTTTTATAACAATGACACACACACACAAAAGAGTTGCTGCTGAGGATGTCTATGTACCACCAAACACTTCATGGGATTTGGTTCCTTTGTTTGGAGGTTTAGGGTCATGGTTTCATGGGAAATCTCAGTTAATTGGCCTACTACTGTGTTCAGTGCTTCTGTTCTACCTCCTATTTCATTGAGTAGTGCCTGAGCTCTTAAAAGCTTGCAAGTGGCCAGCCAAGGTACAACAATTGGTCTCTATTTGCCTAGAGCAACAGAGGAAGAAAGAGAGTAAGGAATAGGAGGAGGAAATGGAATGTGTGTCTAATTGCTTCCTTGAACAACTGCCTCCTTTGCCATGTGACCAGAAGAACTGGATGGTGCCTGGCTACCATTACTGAAAGTTTTGATCAAAGATTCTGTAGAAGAATCCTGAACAAAAGGAGAAAAATGAAGAACAGAATGTTAAATTCCCATGGAATCCAGATTTTTCTGGAGTCACTAAGGCTGGGTTTACCCCTGAAACTATTACCCTGATATTGTCTTTAAACCTCAAACCAAAAATAGCCCCTGAAGTCTTCTTAAAACATAGTAATAGTTTAGCCTAACTAGTAAAGAATGTTTGCCCTGAGCATTGTGCTCTTTTAAGAACTCTCTAAATGGGATCAAAGTGACAGCAGCAACTTGAAATATTAGATAGGAAACTTGGAGGGCAGTGAGTTTATGATAATGGAGGAGGAAAAATTGGAAAAAGAGCATGAAAATACAATTTGAAGAATGTAATCGATGTCACTGAATTGTACATGTAGAAATTGTTGAATTTGTGTATGTTCTGTTGTGTATATTCTCAACAACAACAAATAAATTTTAAAATGGTTAAGAGAAGAAATATATTTATAGAATCATTAATATTTACTAAATTAGTTATCATTTCCATAGTTCTTCATTTTTTCCTGGGGATTCAAATTACCATCCACTGTCACTTTCTTTCAGCCTGAAAGACTTTCATTATTATTTATTGTAAAGCAGGCCTGCTACCAACAAATTTTCCCAGTCTATTTTTTTTTTTAATCTGAGAATGTCTTTATTTCCCCTTCATTTTTGAAGGATAGTGTTCTTAGACATGGAATCCTTGGTTGATATATCCCCTCCTACACACACACACATTGTGAATATGTCATTCCATTGTCTCTGGGTCTCTATCATTTCTGATATAAACTCAGCCATTAATTATATTGTTGTCCTATATAACTGATGAATCATTTTCTCTTGCTACTTTCAAAATTTTATCTTTGGCTTTTGACAGTTTGCCTATGAGGTTTATAGGTATGAATCTCTTTGTGTTTAGCTTATTGGGGTTCATTGAGCTTCTTGGTTGTGTAGATTAATATTTTTAAATTATACTTGGAGATTTTTCAATGATTATTTCTTTAACTATTTTTTCTGTTCTTTTCTTTCTTCTCTCCTTCTGGGATTCCTATTATGCATATATTTGTACAATTGATGGTGTTCCACAAGTCTCTAAGGCTCTGTTCATTTTTCTTTGTTTTTAATTTTTTGTCTGTTTTTCAGACTTGTTCTTCTCTATTGTTCTATCTTCCAGTTCACTGATTCTTCTGCCAACTTAAATCTACTCTTGAGCCCCTATAGTGAATTTTTGTTTCAGTTATACTTTCTGTCTTCAGAATTTCCATGTGATTTTTTTTGTAAAATTCATATATCCTTACTGTGTTCTCTATTCTCTGTGTCATTGTCATCATATTTTCCTTTAACTTTTTAAACATGATTTCCTTTAGTTCTTTAAACCTATATTTTCTTTGAAGTCATCTGCTAATTTTAACATCTGGAGATACTCAGAGACAGTTTCTATTGGCTATTTTTTCCCCCTGAGTATAAGTCACACTTTCTTCTTCTTTGTAAGTCTCATAAAATTTTTGTTTAATGATGAACATTTTAGATAATGTATTGTAGCACTTCTGGTGTTTGACTTTTTTCCCTCAAGGGTTGTTGTTGTTTTGTTTTGCTTTCTTTGTTTGTTTCTTTAGTAACTTGCCTGGACTAAATCTTTGAAATTTGTCTCCCTAACAATGTGCAGCGACTGATATCTCTACTTTGCTTTTTTCTTTTTCCTTTGTTTTTATTTTTAAACCTGATTCCTTAGGGGTCATCACTGGGTCTGCATAGCTCACTAATCAGCCAAATATTGGTCAGAGGTTGTGTTCAAACACCTCAAGCCAGGAAAACTTCCTCTCTCTGCAGATGGATTTGTGTGTGGGCCAGGAAATGCACTCAAACTTCAGGCTGTTTTTGAGTCTTTCTCAGCTTTTGCTTTTTGCCAGGCTTTCTCACGACTCCTCTGGGTGTGTATGAAATCTCTATCAGCCAGGAATGTGTGGGTGGCTTAAGCCTGCTCCATTCTCTGCTGTGTATGTGCACATCCTCCCTTCAACCCAGGATATGTGGGACAAGTATCAAGCACCCTATGGCTACGTCACTGTCCAAAACTTCTTATAACATTCCTGGCTGGTCTACCAGTCTCTTGGTTGCCCAAAACAGGCCCACAACCTCAGGCTAATGGAGTCACTGGCCCTCCCTGTTCGCTTGCTACTGAGTTTGCCACTTTCAATGACAATGCTCCCAATCAAGTGAGCTCCTTCAACTGTGACATCAAAGCTACTGCTTTTCACATCTTGCCCCACATTCGTTTTACTACCCCTCTTACAGAGGTAGGGGAAGGTGCTGGATATGAACAGTCCCAGGTAAAAACATCAGACTCATACTATTCATATATGAAGCTCAGTAGTTTTCATAAATACATACTTATCATCTTGTTTTGTGCCTTTGGTGGATTCCAGAATACTGAAATGGTTGTATTTTTCCATCTTGCACAACTTTATGGTTGCTTTTTGGGGGAGAAGATTTGTCAGTCTCCTCTGTCATGCCAAAAGTCCTGTCCTACAATTAATATTTTTATGAATTTTTATCCTTTGGTCTTGATAAATTCAATCATTATTTCACATATTTTTTATGCGCTTCCTAGGATTTTTATATATACAATTATCTCATTTGCAAATTAAGCAATTGTAGTCTTTCCTTTCCAATCTATATGCTTTTATTTCTTTTTCTTGCCTTATTGTACTGGCTAGGACCTCCTGTACAAAGTTGAGTAGACGATGTGAGATCAGACAAGCTTTCCTTTTTATTTTTTCTTTCATTTATGGGGAAATAATTCTGTCTTTTACCATTAAGTATCATGCTAGCTTTAGATTTTTCATAGACAAGCAATGTTTTTTTAAAAAACACACAAGATTCTTGAAGAAGTGAGAGGGCATGATGAATTAGAGGAAGATAGTAAGCCCTGGGAAAAATTGATTAACATTTTAACACCCCAACCTACTACTAACTAGCCAAATTAACTTGAGTAAATCTCTTTCTCTTAGGTTCTTCGCCTCTGAAATGAGGGAAGTTGGACAAGATCAGATGTAATCAGTGGTTTTCAAACTTAAAATTATTCTTTCTTTAAAAAATGTTTTCCTGTTTTGTTATATATATTTTTACCACAATAAAATGTTTTCTATAAAAGGCTAATATTTAAAAAGAATAAAATAAAATCTAGGCTGGTCCAGTAGAAGTATAGGTGGGAGGACTGGAGCCCAAATCATTTATGCTCCCTGTCTACCTCCCTAACTTTGCAGGTATCACCACAGAAGCACTAGGGTCCCATAAATAGAATGGAGTTTGAAAAGACTCATATCATTATTAACATGATTTATTTGGGGAGGTAGGAGGGACATAGGGGGTTGGCATCCACAATAAAACAGTAGATACTACACATATTATATATATGCATATATATATGTATATAAATACACACACATATGCATATTTAAAAGATGGTCACTAGTATGTTAATGGTGGTTATCTCTGGTTAGCAGAATTAATTTCAAGTGACCTTAATTCCTTCTTTATATTTTTGTGTTCTTAAACTTTTAAAAAATAAACATTTATTATTTATATAATCAGAAAAAAGCTATTTTCATGAGGAGTAAAGAAAATTACTAACTCAACATATCTAAGAAAGGTCCTTTCAGCTCTGCCATTCTATTAAATACATTGTTAATAAAGTTGACTTATATCCAGGACTATTGACACTTTAATAAGGGACCCATGAAGATGATCGGTTCAATAGCCCCTAAGGAATAAAGTACTACTAATGAGATTCCAGGAATCGAGTCTGTAATGTTGGTCAGAAGTTGTAACTTCCATCCCTTAAGTCACACCACAGATCACTCATTGAGTGTTAGATAAAAACAATTGTGTGGGGCTTTTATGATTTTGGTTTAAGTTTATTTTATTTTTTTAAAATGATAATGGCAGAGGCTATGTAGATACACTCTTCTATTTTTATTTAGCTCACAAATCCCAGAATCTATTGCCCAATCTCCTTTTGCTCCTACTCTGGCCCCCTGCCTAGCTCTCTTTTTTTCTCCACCTTGCTATGTGTGGAGAGACTAAGTGAAGACAGATTGGCCAGGCTAATTTTTCCAAGGGTGAGCTCAAGTTTGGATTTTTGCTTTAAAGTGGAATATGAAAATTTCCTTTAGGACAGTTTCCTGTTTTGGATCACAGTCTATTAGTAAAATTTTGCCAATATCAACTCAAGAAATAAAATCTAGGTGGAAAAAGAGAGAGGGAAAGAGAGAACCCATTCTTCATTTACCATTTTAAACCTCAGCAGAACAAAAAAGTTATTTATATGCATTTCTTTTCTTGATATTTACCTATTTAGCAAACATATGTTGAGTGCTACTATATACCAGACACAGAAACATATGGTTTTACATATCTAGATCTTTTGTATCTCACGACAACCCTGTGAGTTAGAATTGTCACCTATACTTTATAGATCAGGAAACTGAGGCACAGGGAGCTGAAGTGACCTGTCCCAGGTCACATTGGTGATAAGATTCAAAATAGACTCTTCGGTCACCAGAGCTACTGCTTTTTCCCCCAGCCTTGCAGCTGCCTCAACAGTTGGAATTGTTGTGGAGACTGTGCTGTGAATCGTCAAAATAGTAGCAAAGATATGCACCTTTTTCCATCAGATGACAGCATTTCATTTGTCTAATTTTACCAGCCTATGTATTTAATGGCAGAATAAGTTGGTTGAATATATACAAAGGGTAGTGTTTTTGGCTTCTTGCCTAATCAGGTTTAAATGTACTTTTAAAAAATGTCTCCTTCAAAAGTCAGTGTTTTACTTAATGGGGAAACATTGGAAAAATTCTCATTAAAGTCAGGAGAAAGAAAAGGATGCCCATTATCGCCGCTGTAGTTTAGCATTTTGTTGAAGGTATTAGCCAACCCAGTTAGATGAAATTAGTGTTGTAAGAATTGGAAAGGAAGAGATAAAACCATCTTTATTCACAAATAATTGTCTTATACCTGAAAACCCAAGAACCAAATGAACTACTACAAACATTTAAGAAAATTCAGCATAGTAGCAAAATATAAAATTAATATGTAAAAATCAAAACCCTTAATATATGAAAACACTACTAGTTAGAAGATATAATGGAAGAGAAGACCTCCATTTACAAAAGCAACCAAAAAGGTTAAATACCTAAGAGGGTACTTACAAGAAATAAAACCAATATAAGGAATACTTTCAAGTACATTAATGTTCATCACCTAAACCCATCCATCAATCCTAGCATCACTGAGAATGAATCAGACACGTCTCCTGATGAGAGATAATAATATGAAGTTGTTGCTTGCTGCTGAGTTGATTTCTACTCATATAGACCCTATAGGACAGAGTAGAACTGCCCCATAAAGAACCGCCCAACTTTCAGTTAGCAGCCTAGTGCTTAGCCATTGCACCACCAAACCAAACCAAACCAAACAAAACAGAAAAACCAAACCCTTTGCCGTGGAGTTGATTCCAACTCACAGCAACCCTATAGGACAGAGCAGAACTGCCCCATATGGTTTCCAAGGAGTGGCGGTGGATTCCAACTGTTGACCTTTTGGTTAGCAGCCGAGCTCTTAACCACTGTGTCAGCAGGGCTCCTTTAATATTAAGTACACAGAGTCAATTATGAAGTATTCTTATCAAAAAAGTTGAATGCAAATCTTATCAAGAATTTATAGGTATCTTCCATTTATAAGAAATATAGGGGATAGAAGAGTAAACACAGCAGTGAAGCAAACAGACATATCTAGAACACAGGACATTCCATAGTACAATTGGCCTAGTTTCTTCAGCAAATCAAAGGCATAAAAATGGGGGAGGAGTACTGTTGTAGATTAAAAGACAATGAATATATGTAATAATCAAATGCCATGTGTGGACATTGTTTGGATCCTGATTCAAACCAAAAATTTTTGAGACAACTGGGGACTTTTGAATATGGACTGGATATTAAATGACAATAAGGGGGTGTTTTATAATTTTGTTAGGTGTGATAATGGCTTTGGGGTTCCGTAAAAAATATTGATATTTTTAAGAGATGAATACTGAAATATTTAGGGGGTGAAATGACACGATGTCTGGTACTTGCTTTAAAGTAATTCAGGGAATAGAGAGAGAAAGAGGAAGGAAGTGTGGAAAAAATCTTAATACCATTTAATCTGGGTGAAAAATGCATAGGGTTTACTGTACTGTTTACTCTTTGCTTTTGTGTATTTCTGAAAATGTGTATTAAATACAACAACATTCCAGAACAAAAGGACATGAAAGTATACTGAGCAAATTGAAATACATAGCATGTCCCATGAGTAGGAAGACTTACCATCAGAAAAAATGTACCATTATCCCTAAGTAAATTCACAATTTTTAGCACATCCCAATAAATACATTAACATTATTTTCTTGGAATCAAACAAGCTTATACAGAAAAATAAATAAATAAGAATAGCCAGGAATACTCTGAAAAAGAAGAGCAATGTGGTGGGGAGCAACTTTATTAGATATTAATACGTACTCCAAAGCTTCAAACATTAAAACCATGTAGTACTGGTGCATGAACTGAAAAGAAATAAAAATATAAAAGTAGACCTAAGTGTATACGGCAATTTAGTATATGATAAAGGCAGCTTCTCAAATCGACGGGGCTAGAGATGAACTTTCTAACCGTTGATATTGGGACAACTGGGAAGACATTTGGAAAATGATTAAATTTGTTCCATACTTCACGCTGTACATCATGATAAAATCCAAATAGATCAAAGATTTAATTTCAAAAAATGAAACCGTAGAAGTACGGAAAGAAAACTTAGAAGTGAGGAAGGCCTTTTTAACAATCCCTAAAAATCCAGAAACCATTTAAAAAATGATTGACAAGTTTCACTACACTGAAACCACAAACTTCTCATGGCAAATACATGCACACCATAAACAAAGTCAAAAGACATACGATAAATGGAGGGGGGGGGGGAAAATCTTTGCAACTCTTGTCACAGAGAAAGTAGTACTTTCCCTAACTGTTAAAGAGTTCCTCCTAGAAATTGAGGAGAAAGGCCAGTAAACTAATATTTTAAAAAGGGGCATGGAAGTACAAAAACAGATGGTTCTCTCTCACACACAAACCCAAATGCACCTTAAATATGTGAAACAAGCTGTTTAACCCCACTCATGAAAAAATCAAATTTACAACTACACTGAGATTCTATTTCTTACCTATCAATTTGCCAGAAGTTCAAAAGTTTGATGCCACACTCTGTTGGTGAGCTTGTGGAGAAACCAGGTACTCTCATACATTGCCAGTGGGACTGTAAATTGGTACAACGCTTAGGTAGGGAAATCTAGAAATAGCTATCAATATTATCAATGCATTACTGCTGACCAGCGACTCCATCTCTGGAAATCTATCCTACAAATATACCTGCACACATATGAAATGACATGTGGGCAAGGATATTCACTTCAGCCTTGTTTGTAATAGCAAAAAGCTGGAAACAACCTCTGCCCGTCACTAGGGGACTGGTAGAGTGAACTATAGTTCATCTACACAAGGCAAAATTATGCAGCTGTGAAAAGGAAAGAGGAAACTCTCCATGCACCGCTAAAGAGAGATCCATGATATATGAAGTAAGAAAAAGAAGGCATAAAACAGTGTAAGAGCATACTGCCTACTTATGAGAAGATACATTCGTATTTGCTTGTAGGGTATTTGTGAGAGGACACGCTGAAGGCTAAACAAACAAAACAAACTAATAAAATGGTTGTTGATAGGGGTGCAATGTGGGGGCAGGACAATGTGGAGGGGGCAGAAGTGGAAGTGAGACTTTCTGCATTTTTCTTTCTATATGGTTTTGGTTTCTGAATCACATAAACTTTAAAAATTAAAACATATATATGTCTTCCTAGTTCAGCCATGGAGTTTCTTGTACAAATATGAGATTAGTAACGCTAATCCTTTGAATGGCTATTCTCAGTCCATCAAAACATCATCTGGGATTTTGGAATTGTGCTCTTGTGAAATAAAGCAAATCCCCAGGGGTTACAAATGCTTTCTCTTTTTTCATTTGTCTTTGAAGAAAGGAACTGAGTTTAAGAGGGGCAGAGAGAGTCCAGTTGGATTTGACATTGGCCAAATAGGAGACTGCCCAGATGCTATTGATCATCACAATTCAGCAGCACAAACGCCCTTGGGTGTGCATCACTTCAAGCAAACAGAAGTGAACCTTGCTGAGGGTGGGGTGTCTGGGTGGGGGTGGGGGGCCTGAGCACACTGCATCCAGCTGAGAGTGAAATTCCTTGAGAAAACCCCCTTTCTGTCGCACGCAGCACCCACAGCACTCTGAGCCTGCTTGCAGCCCAACGGCCTCTCCAAGAATGCTACATTTAAAAGTGCAGTTTTTGGATGATTCCCAGAAGATTTTTGTGGTTGATGTAAGTGGAAATCACATTGCTATTATTCCTTTATTATTCATTCAATAATGGTCATTTGTGGACAGCCCATTTGCTGGCGATGTTATGTCTTTTTTAGGATCGTATGAAGGAGGACTGTGGTTTTTAGCTTTGGAAAAAGAAATCTGTATTTAATAGCACATTGGGGCTTATGTTTTCCCATTAACCCTTCTTCTAGAACAGGTTCACTTTTCTCAAGGGAAAACAAAAGTAAGTTTTTAAGATATGCTGAATATTTGTAAAAAGTCAGAGTAGCAATAATTTAGCTCTCTTAATCCTGTAAGGGATTATAGTTCATTGAAATTATTTGTCTGTGAGTCTCATCCCGTGAACGTTTGTGGGAGAAAATTGTGGCTCCGAGGGAGAGGAGAAAAGCTACTCTCTTTTTCTGAAGAAAATCTACGGGGTTGGGGGTAGAATTATGCAGTTATAAGGAGAACTTGAGGAAGTAATGACAAGCATGAAAGGGGAAAATAGGATAAGAGACCATTTAGTTTGATTTCGTGCTTATAGTTCAGAGTTCTTAATATAATTGCTAGCTACAAGATGATTGCGTAAAATTATACCTCATCTCTTCGAGAAAGAATAGATGTATTAAGCACATCATTTGGGGTTCATCTTCTAGTATCTTAAGATATGTACATTTTGATGTCAGGATTTATGTGTAAGCATTTTGAAATGTTCTTCAGTTTTATTGGAACAAAAAATGTTATTTGCTCTGATATTTACATTAGCTACTAACAAAGAACAAATAGTTCATTTTCTTTGAAATTCATACAAAATGTTGGTTGTTTTCATTTATACATAAACTGACAACTACTGGAGCTCAGCTGTGATGTTAGACGTGTAGGAAACCCATTTTTGAAATGAGTGTTTCATTTTTATTTGAATCATGTGCTTTGGGGGTGATGACTTCATGGCTTTGGCTGTTGTTTTGCTGTCTCTTCCTTTCACTTTTACGTGCAAAAGGCATTTCTAGGTCCACAGACCTGAATGATTTGTTTTTGTAGCAAATAGCTTCCATTAGAGGTATGAGGCATTTCCTATTCTTTCTTGGAACTATACTTAAGGGGTGGAAAATTTTTTTGAGTAGTTTATCCATTTGCAGGCTGATAGTGTATGCTCGCAGTGCTCCAGTACCTGAATTAGGGAGTTGGGTATTCAAAAGTCACTGCTCTAGGCTAGGTTTTTAATAGATATTTCAAGCAACTCAAAGAGAAATCTTTGACAAAAAGTGACAGAAGAGCTTTCTGAATGTGCAGTTCAAATTCAGACCCGATTAAGTGGAGGGGCACAGTACCAGGGCTTCACAAAATTCACTTTCTAAGAAGCCGATTCCAGCAACTTGAAGCCAGCATGATTTGGCTTCCAGTTAGAGTGTCTCTTTCCAGCTGCAACACATTGTGTTCCTTGGGAAGATAATGGGAGAGATTTGATACCCAGCAATTGGGGTGTCAAAGCATCTGATCCCTTTTGCTCTGTGGAAGGCTGGGCTGTAAGTAGCAATCATGGTGTTACCGAGAGTGGCAATAGCACTGGCTGCAGTCCCACGAGTGGCTTTGTCCTAAGGGGACAGAAGTTTAAGTTAGCATCCAGTCACCCAACAATATCATCTCTCCCAAACAATAGTAGACTGATGATGACGGTGATGGTGATATTGATAGCAATAGTAGTGAGTCATGGTGGACCGCACTTGAAACTTTACAAAGCAATTTCACATCCGTTAGTTCATTTGATCCTTCATTCCACCTTGTGAGAGAAAGCAGAGAAAAGATTAGTTTCCCTTTTTGCAAATTAAGAGATGGGGGCTCAAGGGGGTTAAGTGACTGTGCAGGATCATACAAGATGTAAGTGCAGAGCTGGGCCTTCCAATCCAGAACTCTACCTACTACTCCAGGTCTACTCGTATTCAGAGAACTCATCTGCCAGTAGCCTTCTAATCCTTCTGAAATATTGCTCATGAACATTATGTATTTTCTGTTGCCCTCAAAGGGCATAGAATTTGACATGCAGTGAATCTTTGATGATGGTTGCTAGCTCACTGTATAGGCTCTCCTTTTTTTAGCATTAACATTCTAAACAGGATAAAGGAATGCTTTTATCCATAATGAAGAGAATTCGTTAGTAACGAAGGAAGCCTTATAGAAGGGCTTTTGACACCAAACTTGTCTAAAGTCCCAAAAGCCATGAATCATCCCCAGAGAGAATCCTCCTTCAAGATAAGATTCAAGAAAATAATTGGTTGCGTGGGGGAATAGTAGTGGACCCTTGGGCACTGCTGTGCACTTTACAGAAAGTACAATTGTAGAAATTTGTAAAGGACACATGATTACACACAGCAATGTCACCTAGGGAAGGCTAATTGACATCTAGAACACTTACCCCAACCTCAGTTGCATTATCTTGGTGAATTTGCCAGCGTCCAAGATCTGGCTTGGGCCTAGAGACTCAGAAGTCTGATTTGTCAGCACTACACAAGAACCAAGTTCAGAGACTGATGTTTAAAATCAGAATGCCAGAGTGACCATTTACAGTGGGATAGGGAATACTGGGGTCCTCTTATCAGTTACATCTGATGCCAAATTGTGTCAGAAGCTTCAGACTGAGAGAAATGAGATATATGATATATGATCCTAATATTTGATGGCCAATGATCTCTACAAAGCCCCTGTCATTGAGACCTTTTGGTCACTCATTAATTCATTTAGTCATTGAGTTCACAAATCATTAACCACTTGCCATGGAATCAATTTCTACTCATGGCGACCCCGTGTGTGTCAGAGTAGAACTGTGCTCCTTAGGGTTTTCAATGACTGAGTTTTCAGAAGTAGATCCTAGAGACTTTCTTATGACATGCCTCTGGGTGAACACAAACCTCCAACCTTTTGGTTAGCAGCCAAGGACATTAATGATTTGCATCATCCAGGGACATCTTGGAAGGTCTAATCATCATTGAAGGTCTAATATGTTCCATATATATATGGAACATATTAAAAACTCACTGCCGTTGAGTCAATTCTGACTCATGGCTACCCTATAGGAAAGAGTAGAACTGCACCGTAGGGTTTCCAAGGAGTGACTGGTGGATTTCAACTACCGACCTTTTGGATAGCAGTCGAATACTTAACCACTCCACGGAACATATTAAAATATTGAACGACACATGAAGCACCAAAAGAAGATGGATGGAATGTGCAGAGTCATTGTACCAAAAAGTATCGGTCGACATTCAACCATTTCAGGAGGTAGCATACGATCAAGAACCAATGGTAATGAAGGAAGAAGTCCAAGCTCTACTGAAGGCATTGACGAAAAGCAAGGCTCCAAGAATTGACAGAATACCAACTGAGATGTCTCAACAAATGGATGCAGTGCTAGGGGTGCTCACTCATCTACACCAAGAAATTTGGAAGACAGCTACCTGGCCAACTAACTGGAAGAGATCCATATTTGTGCCCATTTGAAAGAAAGGTGATCCAACAGAATGTAGAAATTATTGAACAATATCATTAATATCAGACACAAGTAAAATTTTGCTGAAGATCATTCAAAAGTGGTTACAGCAGCACATTGACAGGGAACTGACAGAAATTCAAGCAGGATTCAGAAAAGGATGTGGAACCAGGGTTATCATTGCTGATGTCAGATGGATCCTGGCTGAAAGCAGAGAATACTAGAAAGATGTATATCTGTGTTTTATTGACTATGCAAAGGCATTCGACTGTGTGAATCATAACAAATTATGGATAACATTGGGAAGAATGGGAATTCCAGAACCCTTAATTGTGCTCATGAGGGACCTGTAAATAGACCAAGAGGCAGTTGTTCGAACAGAACAAGGGATTACTGTGTGGTTTAAAATCAGGAAAGGTGTGCTTCAGGGTTGCATCCTTTCACCTTACTTATTCAATCTGTGTACTGAGCAAATAATCCAAGAAGATGGACTGTATGAAGAAGAACGGAGCATCAGGATTGGAGAAGACTCATTAACAACCTGTGTTATGCAGATGACACAACCTTGCTTGCTGAAAGTGAAGAGGACTTGAAGCACTTACTGATGAAGATCAAAGACTACAGCCTTCAGTATGGATTACACTTCAACATAAAGAAAACAAAAATCCTCACAACTGGACCAATAAGCAACATCTTGATAAACATAGAAAAGTTTGAAGTTGTCAAGGATTTCATTTTACTTGGATACACAATCAACCCCCATGGAAGCGGCAATCAAGAAATCAAATGACACATTGCATTCGGCAATCTGCTGCAAAAGACCTCTTTAAAGTGTTAAAAAGCAAATGTATCACTTTAAGGACTAAGCCTGACCCAAGCCATGGGTGTTTTCGATCACTTTGTATGCATGCGAAAGCTGGACGAAAAAGGAAGACCGAAGAAGAATTGATGCCTTTGAATTACGGTGTTAGCGAAGAATACTGAGTATACCATGTACTGCCAGAAGAATGAACAAATCTGTCTCGGAAAAAGTACAGCCAGAATGCTCCTTAGAAGCAAGGATGGCGAGACTTTGTCTCCGGTACTTTGGACACGTTATCAGGAGGGATCAGTCCCTGGAGAAGGACATCATGCTTTGTAAACTAGAGGGTCAGCGAAAAAGAGGAAGACCCTCAGTGAGATGGATTGACATAGTGGCTGCAAGGATAGGCTCAAGCACAACAATGATTGTGAAGATGGCACAGGACAGGGAAGTGTTTCATTCTGTTGTACATAGGGTTGCTATGAGTTGGAACTAACTAGATGGCACCTAACAATAATATTTTCCAGGCCCTGTTCTGGGCACAGCACATGCAATTATATGGGTAGGCAAAGTCCTTGAGCAAGGGCACACTCTGGCCTGGGCAGTGCTGGCTGGGCACTACCAAAATTGGCTTCATTGACTCCTTTTTCTCTCATTGCATAGTTGGTGTCTTGGTTACCTAGTGTTGCTTTAACAGAAATGAGATGGTGCAGTGGTTGAGAGCTATGGAAAGCTATGGCTGCTAACCAAAATGTTGGCAATTTGAATCCACTAGCCTCTCCTTGGAAACCCTATGGGGCAGTTCTATTCTGTCTTATAGGGTCGCTATGAGTCGGAATCTACTTGATGGCAACGAGTTTTTTTTTTTTTTTTTGGTTGGTTTTAACAAAGAGAAATTTATTCTTTCACAGTCTAGGAGGCTGGAAGTCCTAATTAAGGGTGCTAGCTCAGGGGAAGGCTCTCTCTCTGTCGGCTCTGGGGGAAGGTCCTTGTCATCAATCTTCCCCTGATCTAGGAACTTCTCAGTGCAGGAACTCTGGGTCCAAAGAACACGCTCTGCTCCTGGCACTGCTTTCTTGGTGATATGAGGTCCCCCTATCTCTCTGTCACTTTTGTCTTTTATATCTGAAAAGAGATTGACTTAAAACACAACCTAATCTTGTAGACTGAGTCCTGCCTCATTAAAATAACTACCGCTAACCCCACCTCATTAACGTCGTAGAGGTAGGATTTACAACACATAGGAAAATCACATCAGATGACAAAATGGTGGACAATCACACGACACTGGGAATCATGAACTGGTGATGTTGACACACATTTTTTGAGAGGACACAATTCAATCCGTAACAGGTGGTGAATGCCTTTTGTGATTAACATATTCTGTCTTTGATTTGTTAATACTTTCAGTTAGATTACTGTGAAGAGTGGCTGGGCCAGGACCATCCTGATATGCATATCTAAGTAGCCCTGGTGGCTCAATGTTTAAGAGCTTGGCCGCATATCTAAGGAGTCCCTGGGTGATGCAAACAGGTTAAGGCACTCAACTGCTAACCAAAAGCTTGAAGGTTGGAGTCCACCCAGAGGTGCCTCAGAAAAAAACCTGGTGATCTACTTTTGAAAATTCAGCCATTGAAAACCCTATGGAGCACAGTTCTACTTTGACATGCATGGGGTTGCCATGAATTGGCGTCAACTCCAGGGTAACTTATTTTTTTAATACATATCTGTGCTCTGAGGCACTATGTGTTGATTTTATAGTTTAACTCTCTAAGGACATTAGTCAAGTTTTGCCTTTCTGAATTTCCAAGAGCATTTGGGTGTGGGAGTCAGGGATAGATATGGGACTTCGGAATTGCTGGCATATGCCTACAAAAGTATAATCCAACAAAGAATAAGAATTTAGTGAAAGCCTCCTCTTGCTTTTGAATCTCTCATATTTATTTGATGAAACTCATCATTGCCAAATATCAACATCATCCTTGTTGTTGCTTTTACTATGGACAGCATATCCTTAGATAATCAAGGAGGACTATGTAGAATGATGGTAGTGGGGGGCAGGAGGAGAAGTGAAGTAAGTTGAAGATGTAAAAATTAATTGCAAGGTAGAAACAATATAATGTCCATCAGCAGATGAATGGATAAACAAAATGTGGTATATACATCCATTGGAATATTATTTGGCCATAAAAAGAAATGAAGTACTGATACATGCTACAACATGGATGAACCTTGAAAATATTATGCTAAGTGAAAGAATCCAGGCACAAAAGGTCACATATTGTATGATTACATTTATATGAAATGTCCAGAATAGGTAAATTCATAGAGACAGAAAACAGATTGGTGGTTTCCAGAACCTGGAGAGAAAGGGTGGAGAGGAGTGACTACTAATGGATACAAGGTTTTCTTTTGGAGTAATGAAAAGGTTTTGAGATTTGATAGAGATGGTAGTTGCATTGTCAATGTCCCACATGCCACTGAATTGTACACGTTAAAAATGGCTAATTTTATATTATGTGAATTTCATCTCAATAAGAATAAATTAATTTCAAGTTTTAGTATAAATTCAGATTTGCTCCTTCAACAGAAGGACTAGGAATGATCTATATTGAAAAAAGGTGGAGACTACCAACGTTAAGGCTCACTGAGTTCTTTGATGGAATACAGAAGGTCGGGTTTCTAGTTCGACTCTGTATCCCTCCCCCAGTACACACACACACACACACACACACACACAGTGATGAATACCTTTGGAAGGGACCCTGAGCTGTTTATTTCAGTTTTAGATGGAGAGCTTTTCAAAACAGTACTCCCATCACCATGTTTGACACAGTTCTCCTGTTTGAGATCCCATGTGCCTGCTGTTCTGTCTTGGTAGAAACATGGTGGTGGGGGAGAACAGCTGCTGTTTGTGAATTTACAAAATCATATTTGATTTTGATGGTTTCTGGATCCTAAAATCAAAAGAAGGGGTTGAAACATCTCTAACATTTACCGAATCGCTAAGTGATCATATTGGCTAGTACGGTGGGAACCCAGTGTCTCACCCAGTGAGAATATACAGAGCGTCAGCTCACTTGATTCCTTCCGGAGCCCATTATAAAGCCCAACCAGGTCTCGTTTACTGAAAGAGGCAGAGAGGAGTCTGTGCCAGGGCTCAGCACTATTCAAGCTAAATAGCAAAGCAAAGAATTGCCCAATGATTTTTCATCAGTGGTGGTATTTTTACCCTTGGAGTGTTTGTCCAGGAGCTGGTTTTTCAATTTATAATGGTGACAAATCTTTTGTACTTTTGTCAGTAAAGAAATGGATAACCTTTCTCCCCTTCATGAGGTGAGGCTCTTCCAACTCCAATGAGATCAAGTAGCTGTGGTGTAGTAGAAAGTACCTGGACTTGGGGCTACAAAAACGGCACCATCTTAGCTGTGTAATCTTGGGCCAGTCACTAACCCCTACCTCTCAGAGTTGTGAGGAGCAATGTGAACAAGATATTATGTATTTTTAATCCCATAGACTGAGGTTTAAATCTGACTCTCTCACTTACAAGCTGCATGGCCTTGGACAAGTTACTTAGCCTTTCTGAGTCTTAGTTCTGTCACCTCTAAAAACCTAGACTTGGACTGCCACAAAACTTCCCAAACAATAAACCATTTAAGTAGCTGAGTAGGAGCTAAGGAGGTGAAGAGTAGGAGCTATGGTGGGGGTGGGGGAGTACAGTGGCCTACACAAAAGAAATAGTGAAGGCCAGTGTACGAAAGTGAATATAGCCTTTTTGAAGAACAAAAAAATAAAAGGTCAATCTGAGTAAAGAATGGAGTGTTGGAAAGAACGTGGAGAGTGTCTGGAAATCAGGCTGAAGAAGAGGTAGGCAGTGGCTAGATCATTAGGGTTATGCATGCTATATATAGGTACCTGGGTGGTGCAAACGGTGTGTGCTCAGCTACTAATCAAAAGGTTGGCAGTTCAGACCCACCCAAGGCACCATAGAAGAAAGGCTTGGAGATCTGCTTCTGTAAAGACTGCAGCCAAGAAAATCCTTTAGAGCTCAGTAGTTCTACTCTGTAACACACCAGGTCACCATGAGTCAGAATTGACTCAATGGCAATGGGTTTGTTTTTTTTTTTTAATTTCTATTATATATTAAGATATTTGGGCTTTCTCTTGAAAGTAATGGAGAACTATTGAAGGGTGAAAGCAGCTCAGAGTGGGGACTTTAGCATTCTCTTACTCATTCATTCATTCACTCCACCAATACTTAATTAAATATGTGTTCTAAGTGTTGGGAATGCCGGGTAGAATCTGGATAATAGCATCAAGTTCAGTGGCTCCAATTTTATATAGTCAACTTATGTCCTCACATATATGTCTAAACATCAATATTTCAGCCTGCTACGGGCCTGAACTTAGATGGATTCAACAGATGCCAATGAGGTAGACTTTCTCTAAGAATTTGATGCCTGTCTGGATATAGGAGATGAGTGAGAAAGGAATCTATGTGACTTTTCCGTTTCTGGCTTAGGTAACTGGTTGGATAGTGGCCTCATTCATCAAGATAGAGAACAGAATAGGAGGAGCAAGTCTTTTTTAGGGGGGTGATGGGAGAGGGGTGAGTATGATGAGTTTTGTTTTGGATTTGTAGGTGGGATTGTAGAAACAGAAATGCATCCGGAGTTGGGCAGACCTGAGTTCCAGTCCCAGCTCCAACAATTTTAGGGTGTGGGACCTCAGATGAGTCACCTTCCCTCTCTGAGCCTGTGTCCTCATTACTAAAATGGGGAAATAATAACACCTACCATATGAGGTACAGCGACTCTGTGTATTCCTTCCATCTTCTTTTGATGCTTCCTGAGTCATTCAATTTTTTTACCTGCAGAATCTTCACTATCGCAACTCGAGGCTTGAATTTTTTCTTCAGTTCTTTCAGCTTGAGAAATGCTGATCATGTTCTTCCCTTTTGTTTCCTAATTCCAAGTCTTTGCACATTTCATTATAATACTTTACTTTGTCTTCTCCAGCCGCCCTTTGAAATTTTCTCTTCAGCTCTTTTACTTCATCATTTCTTCCATTCACTTTGGCTCCTCTATGTTCAAAAGCAAGTTTCAGAGTCTCTTCTGATATCCATTTTGGTCTTTTTTTTCTGTCTTTTTAATGAACTTTTGCTTTCTTCATGTATGATGTCTTTGATGTCATCCCACAAGTCCAATTTCCAGTCATTAGCATTTGATGCATCAAATCTATTCTTGAGATTGATGGAACACCAATTGAGATGTTTCAACGAATGGATGCAATGCTGGAAGCACTTATTCGTCTATGCCAAGAAATTTGGAAGACAGCTACCTGGCCAGCCAACTGGAGGAGATCCTTATTTGTGCCCATTCCAAAGAAAGGTGATCCAACAGAATGTGGAAAGTATCAAACAATACCATTAATATCACATTCAAGTAAAATTCTGCTGAAGGTAATTCAAAAGCAGTTGCAGCAATACATCGACAGGGAACTGCCAGAAATTCAAGCCAGATTCAGAAGAAGACATGAAATGAGGAATATTATTGCTGATGTCAGATGAATCTTGGCTGAAAATAGAGAATACCAGAAAGATGTTTACCTGTGTTTTATTCACTATGCAAAGGCATTTGTCTGTGTGGATCATAACAAATTATAGATAACATTGGGAAGAATGGGAATTCCAGAACACTTAATTGTGCTCATGAGGAACCTGCGCATAGACCAAGAACAGAACAAGGGGATACTGCATGGTTTAAAATCAGGAAAGGTGTGCTTCAGGGTTTTATCCTTTCACCATACTTATTCAATCTGTATGCTGAGCAAATAATTTGAGAAGCTGGTCTTTGCATATTTTATTATAACACTTTGTCTTCTCTAGCCGCCCTCTAAAATCTTCCGTTCAGCTCTTTTACTTCATCATTTCTTCCTTTTGCTTTAGATACTCTATATTCAAAAGCAAGTTTCAGAGTCTTTTCTGACATCCATTTTGGTCTTTTCTTTCTTTCCGGTCTTTTTAATGGCCTCTTGCTTTCTTCATGTGCGATGTCCTCGATGTTATTCCACAACTTGTCTGGTCTTCGGTTATTAGTGTTTAATGCATCAAATCTATTCTTTAGGTGATCTCTAAATTCAGGTGGAATATAGTAAAGGTCATGCTTTTGCTCTCTTGGACTTGTTCTCATTTTCTTCAGTTTTAACTTGAACTTGCATATGAGCAATTGATGGTCTGTTCCTCAGTCGGCCCCTGGCCTTATTTTAACTGATGATATTGAGCTTTTCCATCCTGTCTTTCCACAGATATAGTCAATTTGATTCCTGTGTATTCCGTCTGGCAAGGTCCATGTGTATAATCGTCATTTATGTTGTTGAAAAAAGGTGTTTGCAATAAAGAAGTTGTTGTTCTTGCAAAATTCTATCATGCAATCTCCAACGTCATTTCCATCACCAAGACCATATTTTCCAACTGCTGTTCCTTCTTCTTTGTTTACAACTCTCCATTCTGATCACCGATAATTATCAATGCATCTTAATTGCATGTTCGATCAATTTCAGACTGCAGAAGTTGGTAAAAATCTTCAGTTACTTCATCTGTGGCCTTAGTGGTTGGTGTGTAAATTTGAATAATAGTCATAACTGGTCTTCCTTGTAGGTGTATGGATATTATCCTATCACTGACAGCATTGTACTTCAGGATAGATCTTGAAATGTTCTTTTTGACAATGAATGCAATGCCATTACTCTTCAATTTGTCATTCCTGGTATGAGTAGAACATATGATTGTCTGATTCAATATGGCTAATACCAGTCCATTTCAGCTCACTAATGCCTAGGATATTGATCTTTATGCATTCCATTTCATTTTTGACAACTTTCAATTTTCCTAGATTCATACCTTGTACATTCCATGTTCCAATTATTAATGGATGTTTGCAGCTGTTTCTTCTCATTTTGAGTCTTGTCACATCAGCAAATAAAGGTCCCGAAAACGTGACTCCATCCATGTCATTAAGGTCGACTCTACTTTGAGGAGGCAGCTCTTCCCCAGCCGTCTTTTGAGTGACTTCCAACCTGGGGAAGCTCATATTCCAGCACTGTATCAGACGATGTTCCACTGCTATTCATAAGGTTTTCACTGGCTATTTCAGAAGTAGACTTCTGGGTCCTTCTTCCTAGTCTGTCTTAGTCTGAAACCTGTCCACCATAGGTGACCCTGATGATATTGAAATGTGGCCTAGCTTTCAACATCACAGCAACACGCAAGCCACCACAGCACAACAAACTGACAGATGGCGTGAGGATAGTAATGCTATCACAGTTAATAATAATGACAACAATATTACTGAGTAATAATCATAAATAGTATTTATTGACAACCTATGTTGTAGATGTATTTTGCATGAACTATCTCATGTGTAAATTCTCACATAAATCAAGTAATTGAGTATCACTATCTAGGATCTAGAGTTTGGAAACCCTGGTGTCATAGTGGCTAAGAGCTATGGCTGCTAACCAAAAGGTCGGCAGTTCGAATCCCCCAGGCGCTCCTTGGAAACCCTATGGGGCAGTTCTACTCTGTCCTATAGGGTCTCTATGAGTTGGAATCGACTTGACGGCAACGGATTTGGTTTGGTTTGGTTTTTTTATCTAGGGTTTTTACATATCCTCTCTGTGCTTCAGGTGTTCTCATCTGTAAAATGGGGATAGTATTAGCACCTCCTCCATAAGATTGTTAGTACAAGGAGGTTCGAGTTCACTCAGAGGCACCTTGGAAGATACGAGGCCTGGTGATAAGGTTGTTACAAAGGTTAGATGAGTTAAAAGATGAAAAATAATTAGAACAGTGTCAGGTACATACTATCAATAAATCAATTGTCAATGAGTCAGTTCCAACTCATGACGACCCCATATGTGTCAGATTAGAACTATGCTCTATAGCATTTTCAATGGCTGATTTTTCGGAAGTAGGTTGACAGTAGGCCTTTTATCCGAGGTGCCTTCGGTTAGCAGCCAAGTATGTTAACCATTGTATCACCCTGGGACTCTTAGTACATTCTAAGTGCTATAGAAGTGTTTGCTACGTTGATGCCATGTTGGAATTTGGCTCTAAGTTTAGATGGTGAACATACATCTTAATACGCCCAAGCAGCAATATTCCAAGCCAGCGAGGCCTGAAATATTGTTTGTTTGTTTTTTCTTTTCTTTTTTTTAAATTGTACTTCAGGTGAAGGTTTACAGAACAAATAGTTTCTCATTAAACAGTAGTACACATATTGTCTTATGACATTGGTTAACAACCCTACGACATGTCAACACGCTCCCTTCTTGGCCTTGGAGAACCCTTTTTTTTTTTTTTTTTTTTAGTGAAAATATACATAGCCAAAGATACACCATTTCAAAAATTTCTACATGCACAGTTCAGTGACATTGACTATGCTCTTCCAGTTGTGCTGCTATTCTCACTTTAGATGAAGGTTTACAGAACAAAATAGTTTCTCATTAAACAGTTAGTACACATATTGCACAATGACAATGGTTAACAACCCCACTACACATCAACACTGTCCTCACTCAACCTTGGGTTCCCTATCACCAGCTTTCCTGTCCCCTTCTGCCTTCTAGTCCTTGTCCCTGGACTGCTGTGCCTCATTAGTCCCGTTTTGTTTTATGGGACGGTCCAATCCCCGGCTGAACGGAGAACCCTGGAAGTGACTTCACCACTGAGCTAAAAAGGTGTCTAGGGACCATACTCTCAGGGTTTCTCCATTCTCCTTTAGGCCAGTAAATCTGGTCCTCCCCCTGTGAGTTAGAATTTTGTTCTACATCCTTCTCCAGCACTGTCCAGAACCCTCTGTTGTGATCCTGGTCAGAGCAGTCAGTGATGGTAGCCAGGCACCATCTAGCTGTACTGGATTCGGTCTGGTGGAGGTGTTGGTAGCTGTAGTCCATTAGTCCTTTGGACTAATCTTTTCCTTGTATCCTGTTCTCTTCATTCTCCCTTGCTCCTGAAGGGATGAGACCAGTGGAGTATCTTAGATGGCTGCTCACAGGCTTTTAAGACCCCAGATGCTACTCACCAAGGTAGAAAGTAAAACATTGTCTTTATAAACTGTGTTATGCCAATTGAGCTAGATGTTCCCTGGGACCATGGTCCCCACAGCCCTCTACCCAGCAATTCAGTCTCTCAGGGAGTTTGGATGTGTCTACGGAGCTTCCATGACCTTTCCTTGTACGAGTTGTGCTGGTTTCCCCAGTAATGTGTACTGTCTCACACTTCACCAAAGATACCACTTATCTATTGTCTATTTAGTATTTCCCCCCAAATCCCTCCCATCCCTCGTAACCAACAAAGATTGTTACTTTTTGTGTGTAAACTTTTTCATGGGTTTTTACAATAGAGGTCTCACACAATATTTGTCCTTTTGTGATTGACTTATTTCGCTCAGCATAATGTCCTCCTGAAATATTATTTTTATCTTTATTTTATAGGCATGTGAACTGAGCCTTAGAGAGTTTGACTTATCTAAGGTCGTATGGCTATTTAAGTTAATGCATGAGTTGAGGTTCAAGTCCTCGTCTGACTTCAGGACCCTAGCTGGCATTGGTTAGGCAAGAGACTTACGTGACTCAAGGGTGATTCCTGTATATGCAAGAGAAGCTTCCTGGTTTTCCTCTGGTCCCAGGCAGCCTGCTTCACCCTTGGTGCACAATCAGTATTTGTTGACAGACTGACCTACAGACTGAGCAGATCAGTTCACCCCCAAACCCACACCTGAACAAACAATTCTAAGTGAAGTAGCGTCAAAACCTGGTCAGAAAACTCATCCTGGCATCATGAGATCCCAGTCTAGCCAGTGTCGCTGTTGTTTTGCCAGAGATTTATTTGTCATTGCAGAGGGCCCATGCTGCCTAGTGAATGCCTTTGTTTAAATTACTGAGTTTGTTCTACCCCTCATATCCTTAGGTTTGTTGATTTGCCGAATAAATTGAACTGAAAAAGAAAGAAAGTGCTTGTGCTCTGTCTGGCCTGGGGCCAGGCTGAGCAGCAGTGGGCCAAGTGTGGTTTGGGTGCTGCCTGTCCCACCTCTCTGGGGCACCACATCTGCTGTCACCTGGCTGCCAGGCTGCCCTTCTGATGCTCCAGCTCAGTTGAGGGGCCTGGGCTCAAGCCTTCCCGCCCCTGCCCTGCCCCTTTTTTCACAATCCCCATGGCTGGAAAGAGGAGGGAAAGGGAATTGGAACCAAAGAAGATTTGAGGTGCTGAGGGAGGGGGTTGGGGAATTGACTCTGGGGCTGGGTGGGTGGCATTTGGGTGTTTGTTCAAGTCTGCACTTGTGGGAATCTCTGTGAAGTGTTTCAGTTCGTTGGGGCCTTGCCACCCCTTCACCTTTCATCACAGGGCAGGCCCCGCCTGCTGCCCAGCCTGGGGCTCCCTGCCCGGCAGCTAGAGCTCTGGCAGAGCTTCTCCCACAGTGAAACTCACTAAAGGAATTCAGAGGAATTCTATAGGAGTTTCTCTCTTTCTTTTTAAATACCAGATACCCTGTGTATTTCCATTATTGTCTGACCTGTCACAAATACAAACACATTACACAACTAAGAGTTTAGTCTTAACTTGGGCTTTAAGACAATGAAGTTGTCAACTGGAACTGAGAGAATGAGAAATTCTTCAGACTGTTTGAGCAGAGGGCAATGCCTTGGGGGTCAAAAGGGTATGGCCTGAGGGGCAGAACCACCTGGGAGGTGGCTGGACTGGCTCAGCCATTTCCCAAAAGGGGCTGGAGCCTGCCATCCCAGCACCAGAGAGCAGTTCTGGCCTTTGCGAGACTTAGTGCCACTAAGTAGCTTTGTGCCAGACCGTCAGAACTGGAAAAACATTCTGTTAGACCAGTTCTACTACTGGGCGATCCACCCTGAACAGTTCATTTGCGCCCCATGAGGTAGTGCAGAGTTGGCCAATGAGGTGCTCGGGCAAGGCACTGCAGGGAAGAGCAGCGGAAGGCTGCAAAGCTCAGGAAGAATGGAAAGTGGAAGGCATTCAGGGGGGCACTTCTCTGGGGGCTGTGGAACTTGCTGGTGTATAGCTTGTCAGGTTCTAAACACAGCAGCTGTGCAAAAGCTACTATTATTACCCCCGCAGAGTCTTATTCCAGCCCCCTTTTCTTTATTCCTCCTCTTCCTCTTTACCCACTTCTTCCTTCTCTTCTGGATCCAAGGTATGGGGCCACAGGGGGGGTGGTCTGTCTGGGTGAGCTGACCCCAAGCCCTGGAAGCACTTAGGCATGGCGCCTCACCACTAATTGCAGGGCTTAACTGTCTTAGACAAGAGATCCTTTGTCCTCTGAGATTCCTTCTATGATGATGAAATTCACCTTTCAACAGACTTAAGCCAAGAACTTCACACTCAGAACATTTTAAATGATTGCAAGAGAGCTGTCACAAAGTTACTGTCAATTGCCTTTTATACTATAGATACCATTTCCTGACCTATGTTCCAGGAATTTCCACTTAAGTTGTTTTGTACAATTGTTAGTTAATAAGCGTGTGAAATAGGTGTTATTATGCTCCTTCATTCATCTCTCGTTTCACAAGTTTTTATGAGCCCTCACTGCTTCCATGCACTGCACTGGGTATTAAGGATGCAAAGATAATGAGAATAGTCCTCAGCCTTAAGGAGCTCATAGTCTAGTGGAAGAATCATAAACATATATGGGTATATATACTACGGTGACATCACCTGTCAGTTTGTTGTATGGTGGTGGCTTGCATGTTGCTATGGTGCTGCAAGCTGGGAAGCTATGCCACTGGTATTTCACATACCAGCAGGGTTACTCATAGTGGACAGGTTTCAGTGGAATTTCTAGACTAACACAAATGAGGAAGAAAGGTGATCTACTTGTGAAAATTAAACAATAAAAACCCTATGGATCCCAACAGAATATTGTCCAATATAGTGCTGGAAGATGAGTCCCCTAGGTTGGAAGGTACGTCACAATAACTGCAACAATGAACTCGAGCGATACGAATGATCATGGAGATGGTGAGGATTGTGCAACATTTTGTTCTCTCATACATAAGGTCATCATGAATCAGAGCTGACTCGTCAGCAGCTAACAGCAACAAGGTTCTCAGACTTGTTGCCTCTTGATGGGTGAAATGATGAGCACTTTACTTCTTGCTTTTCTGTTTCCTTTTCCCCCTGAGTTTTAAAAACGAGCATATATTTTTTTGGGATAAGACCCCTCCCCACCAAAAAAAATAAATAAATAAAAGAAACTTCTTAAAAAAAAATAAGAAAGGTTGCTGTCTACAGGTCCATTTCCTGCATTGTCATTGTTGTTAGGTGCCGTGGAGTCGATTCCGACTCATAGTGACCCTACAGGACAGAGCAGAACTGCCCCACAGGGTTTCCAAGCAGTGGCTGGTGGATTTGAACTGCTGACTTTTTGGTTAGCAGCAGAGCTCTTAACTACTTCACTACCTGGGCTCCATTTCCTGCATAAGCAAGCCAAACAAGGGACTCCTCTCAAAATGACAGGGCCAGACTTTTCAAGCTGCTTATAGTCGCATCATGTGATATGAGGAGGTTCCAGGCATCTGCCCCAAAATATCAGCCCCCATTGCTCATTAACGCTCATTACCGATCGATTTATTTCCAATCCAAATAGTAATGGTAGTAGCTAATGTATGTTATAGGAGTGTTTATTATGTGCCAGACACTAAGTGTTTTACATATATTATCCCATTGAAATTATCAGCGAAGTATTGTTGTGTGCCTTTGAGTGATTCTGACTCATAGCAACCCTACAGCGACCCTGTAGGACAAAACAGAGCTGCCTAATAGGGTTTCCTAGGCTGTAGTCTTTACAGGAGCAGATTGCCAGGTCTTTCTCCCAGAAAGCCACTAGTGAGTTTGAACTGCTGATCTTTAGGTTAACAGTCAAGCACTTAGCCATCGCACCACCAAGGCTCCTTCTCAGTGAAATAGATGCTATCAATACTTTCATTTGACAGTTGCACAAACTGGGCAGAGAGGTGAAGTAACTTGGCCAAAGTCACAGAGCTAACAGGTGGTGGAAATAAGATTTGAACTGGCCAGTCTGGATTAAGAGTTCACATACCTGGCCACTATCTTCTCTCTTTAAGGCTTGTTCTTCTTCAAGAGCCATTGTGTTGTAATGGAGTTGTTTCGGCATGTCACGTCTTAAGCAGGTTAGTCTTGTGTATGTTGGAGGTGGGGTGCAGAAAACAGCATCAGCAGTTGCGGGGCAGAACTGATTTGCGAGGATGCAGGACCTGCAAGAGCTGTCAGGGAGATTCCATGGGGGCAGAGGGACAATGGATCCCATTCAGAGAAACGGGCAGGTTTAGAAGATAAGGTGTATGAAGTCTGGGAATTGCAGAAGTTAGAAAAGGACAGGTTGTTCTTAAGGGGCTCACTGGGTGAGATCAAGAGTCCAGAGGACACAGTGAATTCTGTTAATTCAGTGAAGGCCAAGTCTGCTGTTGTATAACTAGCACTTAACCTGAAACATAGTAGATGCTCAATAAATATTTGTTGAATCAATGAAAGAATAAATTCTATTCTTGCTCTCAGCAGCCAGGCAGCTAATTTCTGCTCTAATGATTTAACTGATAAAATGTCAGCTGATAAAACACTCTAGGAAGTCAAGTCTTAAGTCAGGAGAGCTGTGGACCTAACATTTCATGGATTACTGTAATAATTTTTCCCTGAACCAGCCTTGCACCCAAGTAAAACTTGTGGTCACAGTAAGCCCTCACTCACTGTTTGAAATGAGGTTACCAGAGTTGAGAAATGCCCTGCCTCGGGTTCCCCCAATAAAAAAGAGATCGGCTCTACTCTTAATAACCCAAGTCTCTCTGTGGATGCCACCGTGAACATGTTTGTTCGTTTCTGCGTTTGTCGGAATGTGGATCAGAGTCTCCTAAATTGGGACAAGCAAATGTCAAATTCAACATTCAGAGGAGAGGAATATCTTTGGTTTTGATTTATTAAATAGCAATAAGTCACCTTAACCAGATCCTTCTGCACAAATAATTCCACCTAAGCAATTAAAGGAGAAAGGTATTGGAAAAACTTGCGTTGGGAGTGTGCAACTAATTTTAAGACTTAAAGGTTAGTATCTCTTGGGACCCAGTCTCCCACTAAAGACTGATGATAACTTACAAATCCTGCTATTACCCTCTTCCCGGGTTCCCCACAGCTCTACATTTTGCAAGTTAAAACATTCTTTCTCTTTGTTTTTTGTGCATTAGAGTTCTAGATGTGTAACATTTAAAAGAAATACATGAATTAAACATTTTCTGGACTTGGCTGTGCTTATACCTGGATGTAATTAGAGAATCCCAGACAACTGTTTTAAGTTATGTTGTACACCTTAATGATAGATATGCCATATTAAACTAGCCTGGGGGAGGGGGAATGGCAGAGGTCCCCAAACCTGGGTCCAGTCTGACTAAGCCAGACTGAGAAGAATATGTAACCCCTCTGCTTTGAGTTATAGAGCTTAGGTCTCACCCCAAGGCCCAAACATATGAGGTAGCACTCAGGACTTGGATGCAACATGGTGGGATAGGCTAGGAAGAAAGGAGCAGAAAGCTGCCAGCAGTCCCAGGAGTTAAGTTATGCTGGGTAACCACAGAATCAGTAAATTTTTGTGAAGCACCGACTGTGTGCACCACATATATGGGGATCAGTCAAGAGAAGAGCAGAGCTAAGTAGAGCCTAGACGGCTGCCATTGTAGGTGCAATGGTACCAAAGAGCCGGAACCCAAGTGAAGACTTTAGGTGGACAAAGGTCAGGAACTCAGGCAGATGCCTGGGTAGAGAAAGAGTCACAAAATACCAGGCCCTAAGTGACTGCTGCAAAGGTGGAACTTGGCAAGAAGACAAGTCACTTTTGAAGCAGGGAACCCTGATAGGCCTCCTGCCTCAGGGCAAAACTGGCCCCTTAGTGTAGACCACAGGCGCCAATAAGCAAACACACCTGGCTAACATGGGGGTGTGAACAGGCGAGGGAATGAGACACCTGGTGACAGATTAGCTTGAGTGATAGCTCACATGACCTTTCATTATGCTAATCAGTTAGAAGCCTTAGACTTTCATTAATGTTCTAAAATTTTCATACCTAGCTTCAAAATATGAGCAAACATAAGTTCATTATAGAAAAATTAGAAAATTCTAATGAGCAAAAAGAAAGAAATAAAAATCAAGTATAATCCCAGCAGCTAAATGTTAATCTCTTGGTGTATACATTAAAACACCGCTTTCTTAGGAATCCCTACACTCTACATAGGCCTCCTCATTCCATTTAGTTTGGAATAACTTCTTAAGTATATTCAAAAAGATTTTCTGTTCAGTCCACACAGATTCTCCACAGTAATGCTAGTGGGTTGGGTTTCATGGCCTCTTATTAAGTAGACATTTTAAAAAGGCATTATTTCTTATGGTTTCTTTATAGAGTTCCTGTGAAATTCACAACCTGTCAGAACATAGTGACTTCCAACCTGCTCACAGCCCCACTGGGCAGCCTACTTAGCAATCTTTATAAATGGAGTAAAGCCGATTCTAGGAAAGAAGCAGCAGGACCTGAGAACAAGGGTGAAAAGGGAAGCAAAAGGAGGAGAGACCTTAGAGGAATAAGCAGAAGGAGAGAAAATTGAGTCAATGATATCCTCAAAAGGCAAGGAAAGATGATAAAGTTAGGAAAAAATGGAGTGACTATGAAAGGAAAGAGTGACTTCAAGGAATAAGTTTTAGGTGTTTCTTTCGCTCTTCCTTTCTCGTCCTTCTTACACCTAGAGCTTAGCTTTCCCTCTACATTGTGGGGCAGCCTGCTGTAATGAAGTGAGCCCATTCCTGGAGACCAGAAGAGCCGGGTTCCAGTCCCAGTTCTGCTATTAACTGGCTGAAAGGCCTTGGGCGAGTATCTTCCCTGCTCTGGACCTAAATCTGCCCACTTGTAAAATGAGGGGCCCAGATGACACCATATCTAATAGTCTCTGCTGTGTCCCGGGTAGGCTATGCTTCAGAAAGCTAGACTTATACAGAATGTTTTATGAACTTCAAGTTTAAAAGCAAATTCCAGCTACCCTTTGGAATCTGGTTGTGTGCATCACGCACGCCACATGGATTTAGTGCTAGAGCATTACGTGGAAACAAACAATTATAATTGTTTTAATTACCCAGGGTAGCTAGTAATTTCGACAAAACTTGGGAGCACTGTCCTGAGAATGCTATTATTACACTGTCACTTTTCAACAGTCTTTCCAATATAGGCATGGTAATTTCAACCTCCCAGGAGTGGGGGCAAGATTGCCATTAGGGTGGTAATCTCGTTTCTTTCTTCCTTTCTTTTTTTCTTGGTATGAAGGGTACCTCTGAGCAGTGAGAGACTTAGACGCCATCCAGCTACTCCAGCAAAGAGTGTGGAGACGGAACCTGTCCAGATCACTGCCAGGCCTGCATAGGGTCTCAGGCAATGACACATTATCATCCCCTTGTAGCTTTAAAATGTATCTGCCAGAAAGTGTCACCTCTCAGGTACTAGACTAGCTATCCAGATTCCAGGCTCCCCCCGCAACTTGGTTTAGTCAGAATCAACATGGCCTTGGGTGGGAGGTGGGGGGTGGTCAGGCAGTGACTCGGTTTCATTCTCCCAGACTCCTCCCAGGACACCCACGTGGGCCAGAAATCTTTCTGAGCACTTAATCCTAAGCAATTTTAAGCCTTCCATCTCTCACACGTGCAGCACTTTGCACTGCTTTCTGCCTTCAGAAACAAAATAAAAACCTGTTTTAATTTGGTGTGAATTTCACACGTGCACAAGCAAACCTAAGGGTTGTTCTCTCATCTTACCCTCACCAGGAAGTCTTAAGTACCCGTTTAAACTGTGCTTTCCTCCAGGGTTTATTGCTGAGGCCTATGGGTTGTGGGGAAAGGGCCTCCATTGACTTCCTACTTTTTCTTTGTTCTTTGATGTGTCTAACTGCACTTTGCTCTACACGAGATGCTGAAAGACTAGACCGCCTGCAGAGAGGGCTTCATTTTGGAATGAACTGCTGCTACCTGGTAATCAGCCGCTCACCACTCTCACAGTTCTCTTTCTACCAGGAGTTGAACCTCAGAAGAGTTACAGCTTGGCCAGTGAATTTCTTCTGCCCTGCCCTGAAAGAGCTCCCTTTCCTAGTTCCCCAAGCGGTTTACACAGTGCAACTTTTTCAATTCTACTCAGCTTCTTTCTTTGAAAGCTGTTTGCATCTGCGTATAATGGCAAACGCATACGGTTGTGCCTTTTGTGGAGGGGGGGGGCAATGCCAAGATATTTGCATTTTTTATTGTTATAAAAATATATATAACACATTTGCCAATGCAACGTTTCTCATGTGTACAGTTAGGGACACCAATTACACTAGTCATGTTGCGCAACCGTCACCAATACCCACTGCTATATTTACATTTTTAATGAAAAGTGAAACAGCCCTTAAAAAGGAGCAGTTCCAGGGTTTACTCCGCAAAGAGCCCTCAGATTCTTGCGTGCAGCCTGTGGATGATAGCAAAGGAGAAAGGGCTTGCCTGCGGAGGGGTCAGAGTTCCCCTATAAATGAGGCGTATGCCTATTGCTGCTTATACACAGAGAGCTGGATTGAGGTGAAGAAATCTAAATCGAGAAGCAGGCCAAGATTTCACTCCATGGCAGAAATGGAATCCTACTCATTGCTATGAGTCGACTCGGACTCATAGCGACCCACATAGGACAGAGTAGAACTGCCCCGTCAGGTTTGCAAAGCTGTAAACCGTTACGGAAGCAGACTGCCACATCTTTCTCCAGTGGAGCAGCTGGTAGGTTCGAGCCGCCAACCTTTCGGTTAGCAGCCCAGCACTTAACCACTGCTCCACCAGGGCTGCTTAGAAATGGAATCAGGGTCATTGAAAACACGCTTAGCCTGGAAATTGCACCAAATGGTACCAAAAATGCAGAAATATCTTCAGACTTCTTGTTCTACTTGGTACAAATCAGATCCTTTCACTAGAGTACTTTGCTTGGTTCTTGGTTCCACAATATCATTTGGAGTTTAGAATCGGAAGAGTGAAAGGGGAGGTGGAAATTAGCCAGAAGGAAGGGCAGCCAGAAGAAACTAGTTCACAATGGCCTCCGTGAAGATGTTGAGATTCACAGATGCACAGATTCAAGATGGAACTGATTCTGGGACCATGCCTGAGTGGGTGATGGGGGTAAGCTGCCAAAGGGCTAATACACGAGGAAACGCTCAGGTGTACCATAAACGGTCAGAAAGAAAATGTCAGGTGGGTCACTTTAAAAGAAATCGGTGAACACATCGGCGGTGGGGGTGTCAAAAGGATATTTTACAAGGGTATGTTAGCAGAAAGCTTTTGATATGACAAGTTGCAATTTTCTTTTCAGACCTGTGCAAAGGGTAGGGAGTGTCAAAGGCGGGGCTCAAATATGTGCAGACATTGTTGAGGAATGCTCCAAGCATCCCCACTCTCAGAGAGGTGGGTGTAAACAGAATTCAGTCACAAAGGGTGGGATGGGACTGTGAGGCGTGCTGCTTGGGTAGCTCCTTGCTTGCTGTACAGGGGGCCTGTGGACCCATTGGTAAACAAAGAAATGTCAGGGATGAGCCGAGAGATGCATAAAGGTGAATCAAAGACTGTAAAACGTAGGCTCAGCTCAGCCATGGTGTATGCCAACTCTTACTCTGGCAGAAGGCAAAAAGGGAGCAAGCTTCTAAGGCCTGCAGAGAGAATACCAGGATCTGCAAGACTCACCCTCTCTTACCTCAATCAATGCCCAAGGCCAGTTGCAAGCACCACAGAGACAGGTCTCACATCTCACCTCTTTCTCCTACCTGACCTACTGGAGCAGCCGCAACTAGTCTGTCTGTCGCTTGTCTTTCTCCCCTACTCTAGACATCCCTTACATCCTTCCTCTTTGAAGTGAGGTCCACAAACCAGCAGCAGCAGAACTCTCCCCTGGGAGCCTGTTGGAAATGCAGAATTTCAGGCCCGAGCCCACACCTTTTGAATCTGAATCTGCATTTAACCAGATCTCTGGGTGATTCCAACGCACGTTGCAGTTTGGGAAGCTCTGTCCTAACTATCGCCAGGATGGTGTTCTGAAACACAACTCTGACCATGTCAATCCCCTGCTTAAAATCCTTCGGCTCCCTCGACCTCCCCATCTCCCACCTGCCACCCCGTCCCTGCTGCCATCAGGCATATAGCTTCATAAAGCACACAAAGCCTGTCCTGCTATGGCTCCTGCCTGCTTTTCCAGCCACTATAGCCCGTCTTCTCCTTTAACCACACCAAACTGTTTGCAGTTCCATTGTTCACACTAGGCTGTCTTGTTTTCTGTCTTTCTTCCTTCCTTCCTTTCTTTCTCTCTCTCTCCTTCTTTCCCTCCCTTCTTCCATCCCTCCCTCCTTCTTTCTTTCTATTGTGATGAAATATATATAACAAAATACTCACCGTTTCAACCATTTTGCCGTGTACAATTCAGTGACATCAATTACGTTCACTATTGTGCAACCATCACCAGTATACCAAATGTTTTGATCGCCCTTAACAGAAACTTGGTGCCCCTTAAGTAATACCTTCCCATCTCCCCTTCCCATCCACCTTTAATAACCAATAATAAACTTCGGTCTCTATTCATTTGTCTATTTTAAAACCAATTACCTTCAAGTCAATTCTGACACACACTCCATATGTATCAGAGTAGAACTATGCCCCCATAGGGTTTTCAATGACTGATTTTTTGGAAGTAGATCGTCAGACCTTTCTTCTGAGGCACCTCTGGGTGGCCTTTAACCTTTAATCTTTGGGTTAGCAGCCGAACATGTTAACTGTTTGCACCACTAAGGAACTCCTTTTGTCATTCTAGATATTTCTTATAAGTGTATTATACAATATTTGGCCTTTTGGGTCTGACTTACTTCCCTTAGCATAATGTTTTCAAGGTTCAGCCACGTCGTAGCTTGTACCAGGACTTCATTTCTCTTTATGGCTGAACAATATTCCACTGTATGTATGCACCACATTTTGTTTATCCATTCATCTGTTGATGGATGCTTGGGTTTTTCCACTCTTTGGCTATTGTGAATAACGCTACAACGAACATTGGTGTACACCGCACACCAGATTTTTGAATCTCCTTTGCTCCTGCCACCCTTCTCCCTTTCATACTCTTCACTGTGCTAATGCCCAACCTTTGCTTCATGTCTCAGAGTAGGTGTCCACTCCCTTTAGGAAACCCTTGTACTACCCTCTTACCCATCTTTCTGGGTTAGGTGCCCATTGGATGTGATCTCACATTACCCTCTGCATACGTGCCCCCACAACGGCACTTATCCAAAACTACTGTTATCATCCATTGATGCACCCACCTTGCCTCCCAGACTATGTATTCCTTGGTGGTAATGCCTGTGTCTTTTCACCTCTGTGTTCCTGAAGCCTAGGAAAATAACAGGCAAAGAGCAAGTACTCATTAATGTGTGTTGACCTGAAGGGAAAGTGAAAAGGGTCACACAGTGAAAAGGCATACAAAAAGGGCAAAGACTAGTACATCCAAAGTAAGCCTGTTTTAAAAGAACTATCTATATGGGATTAAATGGACAACAGCAACTCGAAAGATTAGATAGGAAACTTAGGGGGCAGTGAGTTAATGTTAATGGGGAGGAATAATTTGGAAAAGGAGGGTGAGAATGGTTGCACAACTCGAATAATTTAATATTGTCACTGAATTGTACATGTAAAAATTGTTGAATTGGTGTATGTGATGCTGTGTATATTATCAAGAAAAATAATAACAAAAACTAAAATAAATTTTAAAAAGAGGAAAAAAAAGTAAGCCCAGAGTTTGGACTGGTAACAATTACAATGGGAAAAGAAGAATTGGAGAAAGAGAATAAAGAATGTGGAAAAATAAATGCTAGAGTTTAAAAAAAAATTTTTAAGTTTTAGTTAAGGAAAAGGTGAAGACTGATGAGTCAGTTCTCTGTTCTTGTCTTTCTGTGGCTATATGGCTGAGTCCTACCTATGAACTATGTGGAAGCAGAGGGTTAACAAGACTGAAAGGCAACTCATTCACTTGCCACTGGAGGGATGATCAACCTGCACTGATTTCTAGGAGGGGAACTAATAAGCTATATGTGTGATCTTTAATGTTCCAGAACTTGAATCAACCAACCAAACCGGTTGCTGTCGAGTCAATGCTGACTCATGGTGACCTCATGTGTGTCAGAGTAGAACTGCTCCGTAGGGTGTTCAATGGCTGTGATCTTTTGGACATAGATCTCCAGATCTTTCTTTTGAGAAAACTCTGAGAGGGCTCAAACCTCCAACCTTTCTGTTAGCAACTGAGCACGTTAACCGTTTGCACCACCCAGGGACTCTAGAACTTAAACAGTCAAATACTGCCCTTGTCAGAGCAGATCCTTTGGATGGTTCAAATTCTAATTGCTAGGTGACCGTACATCCGGATTTGTCCAGGACAGTCCTGGTTCACACCTGCAGTGGTGACATAATTATTACTAGTGCCCTCTGTCACCCATCAAAAGTGTCCTGGTTTGACAATAAGTTATATAACCCATTGCCATCGAGTTGATTCCAACTCATAGCAACCCTATGGGCCAGAGTAGACCTGCCCTATAGGGTTTCCAAACAGCAGCTGGTGGATTTGAACTGCCAACCTTCTGGTTAGCAGCCGTAGCTCACTGTGGCTCTTAACCACTGGGCCACCACGGCTCCAATAAATTATATAGACACCCTACAAATAGTCAACATTTACTGACCTCTTCCTATGGCCTAATCACTGTGCAAAGTACTTTACATGGATGTTCTCACTAGATGCTCACTATTAGATTCTCTTTCTATGCTCACTAATAAGGTATTTTACTCACATACCGTAAAATTCATCCTTTTAAAGTGAATAATTCAGTGGGATTAAGTACATTCACATGGTTGTGCAACCATCACTACTATCTAATTCCAGAACATTTCATCACCTGAAAAGAAATCCTGTAGCCATTAGCAGTCACTCCTCATTCTCTCCCTCTCCCCTACCGTCCAGCTCTGGCAACCACTAATCTACTTTCTGTCTCTGTGGATTTGCCTATTCTGGACATTTCATATAAATGGAATCGCGTGATCTTTCGTGTATGGCTTACAATTAAACTGAGGCTCAGAGAGAGACTAAGCAGCCTTCCCAAGATCACCCCTCTAGTGGGTAGAGGGGCCAGGTGTGTCTGGATCTAGAGCCCACATTCTTAACTGCCATGATGTGCTTCCTCCCAGTATTTATTGCAGGTGCTCAGCACATTCTTGGAACTCCTCTTTGGCCTTCTGTAACTGGGCACATTCTTTCCAAAATGCCTCACAAATCTTCATTATTTCAGAGCGGATTTAGTGTTTGGAAAAAGTCAAAAATCATAAAGAGCAAATATGGTAACTAAAGTGATCTATTAAGCTGGGTCATATTTTGGGATAAAAAATGAGGCATAACCATAAAGTCAGGAGAATGAGTGATTATTATTTGTAATTTCAAGAACAGTTTCCTGAGAGGAGCATGAGAAATATCTTGAATGCCGACATCAGCATTGGAAACGAGAAGCATCTATAAGACTCTTTGTATGGTACTATGCTTTAAAATTTTTCCGATGTCTGTTGTGCTTCTTTGGAAATAGAAAAAGTATGAGGAAAAAGTTTTTAAAAAAATATGGTATGCTACTGTTAATAATATGCTATATTTTGTTCCAGTCTGTCCTTTTATACCACTTTAATTGTATAGTCTGCATTTTTTAAAATTGCACAATCAATACATGGATACATTAGAATGTCTCTTATCTAATGTGGTCAAGGGTGGTAGTTGGTCAGTTAATTCATAAAATTTGCTAGAACAGCAATCATAATAAATCATACACATGCACACACACACAAACATACCCAAACACCTTAAACTTTTTATTTTACCTTAAAACATACATATTTATATTCATATGTCAATCTTTTGATGAAGGGTTGAGGCCTTTTCTTTGAGTATGGACTTCTGATTGGTGTTCCCCTTTTTTTCTTCCATAAACCATACCCATAATGCATCATCTATGACTTCCAGCATTGGTTTATTTAATGTGGAACAAGAATGTAGACCAGGGCTTCAAACCTGGTCAAAACGGTTCAGTCATGGCTGACAGAAACTAGGGCAGTGTATGCAATGTGTAGCAATCAAATCTCTTGTGCTCCTGAAAGTTTCCTGATGTGGGAGATTGGATTATTGACTCCTGAAAGTTTCCTGATGCAGGAGATTGGATTATTGGCACTGTGGCAAGCAATACACATTCAAGGCAGCACAGTCTGCTGCCATCTTTGAGTAGGCCACCGCTGCCTGTTTCCTACTTGAGTCAAAAGCCGACAGGCAAGAGATTTGGTTGCTATGCAACACGTACACTGCCCTTGTTTCCATTAGCCATGACTGAATCAGCTAGAAGGAGATCTGTTCCTAACTGTGTCTTTAAGTCGAATTTGTAGGTAAATCAGAACAGATGTATATGGTTCTTATTTAGCCTTACTTCAGTGCAAGAGGAGCCCTGGTGGGGCTGTTAAGAGCCTGGCTGCTAACCAAAAGATAGGCAGTCGTAACCCATCAGCTGCTCCTTGGAAACCCTATGGAGGCAATTCTACTCTGTCCTGTAGGGTCACTATGAGTTGGAATTGATGGCAACGGTTTTTTGTTTTGTTTTGTTTTGTTTTTTTAGTGCAAGAAAAGGCTCAAAGCATTTTCAGTGATTTAAAAGTTGTACGTGCAGCAAGTGAAGGCGACTGTGATGAAGAATTTGTTGCAATTAGGGGTTGGTTCAGTTGTTTCAAAGTGAGGGCAAATTTACATAATGTTGAAGGGCAAGTATGAGTTGTCCATAAGTCAGACGTTCATAACCCGGGGACTGCCTGTACAGAATCCTTCCAGATTTTGATATCTTCTCTCTCCCAATGTTTTACTGCTGTAATGGCCAAAACTAATTTGACAGCATATTTTGGGGGATTCTTCTTATTGAGTCTTTACAAAGCATTCAATTTAGTTTTCATAGAAACAACTCTTGCTTTTAGTTCTCATAATTCTTTTGATATACATTTCTATTTAATTAAATTGTGTAATTTCAATAACAAGTAGAACTGTCAAAAATACGTTCAGGAAAGTAATTGTGAGTAAGCATGGAACTCAGTCAGTTGGTGTCGAAGGGCACAATTGTACTAGAGTAGCCTACTAGTCATGAGCTTTTATCGTGACATGAGCATCTACCACTGTTTTAAAGGGGGGATGGAGAACATTCTGGAGACCTGGTGGCACAGTGGTTAAGAGCTCAGCTGCTAACAAAAAGGGTTGGCAGTTCAAATCTACCAGGTGCTCCTTGGAAACCCTATGGGGCAGTTCTAGTCTGTCCTATAGGGTCACTATGAGTCAGAACAGAATGATAGCAACGAGTTTTTTTTTTTTGGGGGTGGGGGAGGAGAACATTCTTTGTACATTGCTGAGTGAAAGTTGGTTAACAGAGTTTTTACTGTTCTTGCTCATTAAAAAACAAAACACAAACAATCCAGATGTGTACAGAGTCAAAAGTTAAAGTCCTTCTTAATCTATCCCCTTACCAAGGATAACTGCTGTTAACAGTTTGGCGTGTATCCTTCTATAGTCTTTTCTATGCATTTGACTATACATGTTCATTGCTTGAGTCATCTGATGTGCCAGGCACTATACTAAGGCCTTGTTGTTCAACATCTTGTTTAATCCTCACTACAACCCGGTGAGATAATACCACAATTTTTTTTAAATTTTTTTATTGTACTTTAGGTGAAGGTTTACAGAACAAATAGTTTCTCATTAAACAGTCAGTACACATATTGTTTTATGTCATTGATCAACACTCTGCGTTCTCGACCTCGGAGGACTTTTTTTTTTTTTTTTTTGGTGAAAATATACACAGCCAAAGATACACCATTTCAAAAATTTCTACCTGTACAATTCAGTGACATTGATTACGTTCTTCCAGTTGTGCTGCTGTTCTCACTATCTTTTCCAAATTATTCCATCACCATTGTCTTCAACTCACTGTCCCCTAGGCTTCCCATCAAAACTTTTGAGTTGCTGTTGTCAATTTGATCTCACATAGATAATTCTTTTTTTGTTGTTGTTGTACTTTAGATGAAGGTTTACAGAACAAAATAGTTTCTAATTAAATAGTACACATATTGCCCTATGACAATGGTTAACAACCCCACTACACATCAACACTGTCCTTACTCAACCTTGGGTTCCCTATCACCAGCTTTCTTGTCCCCTTCTGCCTTCTAGTCCTTGTCCCTGGACTGCTGTGCCTCATTAGTCCAGTTTTGTTTTATGGGGCTGTCCAATCCCCATCTGAATGGCGAACCACAGGAGTGACTTCACCACTGAGCTAAAAGGGTGTCCGGGGTCCATACTCTCGGGGTTTCTCCAGTCTCTGTCAGGCCAGTAAATCTGGTCTTTTTTTTGTGAATTAGAATTTTGGTCTACATCCCTCCCCAGCTCTGTCCAGAACCCTCTGTTGTGATCCTGGTCAGAGCAGTCAGTGGGAGTAGCCGGGCACCATCTAGCTGTACTGGACTCAGTCTGGTGGAGGAGTTGGTAGCTGTGGTCCATTAGTCCTTTGGACTAATCTTTTCCTTGTATCCTGTTTTCTTCATTCTCCCTTGCTCCCGAAGGGGTGAGACCAGTGGAGTATCTTAGATGGCTGCTCACAGGCTTTTAAGACCCCAGACACTACTCACCAAGGTAGAATGTAGAACATTGTCTTTATAAACTGTGTTATGCCAACTGAGCTAGATGTTCCCCGAGACCATGGTCCTCACGGCCCTCAGCCCAGCAATTCAGTCTCTCAGGGAGTTTGGATGTTTCTATGGAGCTTCCATGACCTTTTCTTGTACAAGTTGTGCTGGCTTCCCCAGTAGTGTGTACTGTCTTACCCTTCACCAAAGTTACCACTTATCTATTGTCTGTTTAGTGATAATACCACTATTACTCCATTTTACAAATGAGTGAATTGAGACTCAGAAAGGTTCAGTAATTTGCTTAAGGTCACATAGTAACTAATTAGTTCTCCCTCCTGAGAGGATTATTGTACAAATGTATATGAATCAAGTTAAGTGTTTTGATCTATTTGTGTATTCATTCAGTAAATATTTATTGACTATCCACTCTTTGCAGGGCACTGTGTTTGATGACAGGTACAGTAGTCCCCCCCTCATCCTCTGGGGATAAGTTCCAAGACCCCCTGTGGATGCCTGAAAATGAGGATAGTATCAAACCCTATATGTACTATGTTTTGACCTATACGTGCATACCTATGATAAAGTTTAATTTATAAATTAGGCACAGTAAGAGATTAACAACAATAACTAACAATAAAATTGAACAATTGTAACAATATACTGTAATAAAAGTTATATGAATGTGGTCCCTGTGTGGGACAGAGTGGGAAGGAGCAAGATTTCATCATGTTACTCATTTAACATTTTTGGACCTCGGTTGACCGCAAGTAGCTGAAACCACAGAAAGCAAAACCTTGGATAAGGGGGTGGGGGTGGGGGCTACTGTATTCAAATACATGGTCTCTGTCTTCAGGTACATGGAAAAGGCAGGTAAATCTGTGAGTTAAATGATTTGCTCCAATTCATCCTATTAGTAAATGGGTAGAGCAGGATTAAAATACAGGTTTGTTTAAACAAATTGATATATGACAGCTCTAGGCATATAGAAGATTTGGTAGATTGGTTTTTAGAGTTAACTACCTTAGATATTGATTCCATGAGCAGATAATTTGGAGCTCCCCAAAATCAGTGCCCAATGGTTATGATCCCGTTTGTAAACTGGAGATTATAAATACAAATTCTGACAGCTTTGTTTAAAATAATAATAATAAGACATGTTGTACTGTAATCCAAGGGAGGTGAGGGCAAGACAGGGTTCAGGATTAGAGTCTCATTTTTACTTGGGTGGGAGGACTAGTGGTAAAGAATTTAGATCCTCTAAGGAACTTGACTAGGGGGCATTGGTGGTTCAATGGTAAAATTCTCGACTCCCATGTGAAAGACCCGGGTTGATTACGGCCAATGCACCTTATGCACAGCTACCACCCATCTGTCGTTGGAGGCTTGTGTGTTGCTATGCTGCTGAACAGATTTGAGTGGAGCTTCCAGACTAAAACAGACTAGAAATAAAGGCCTGGCAATCTATTTCTGAAAACCCTTATTGATCACAACAGTCCGATCCACAGCTGATCACAGAGATGGCACAAGACTGGGCAGTGGTTCCTTCCGTTGTACCTGGGGTCACCATGAGTTGGGCGCTATCAGTATGGTTGGGGTTATGGATAAGGTTAGGTTTAGGGTTAGAGTTAGGACTAGGTTTAGGTTTAGCGTTAGTGCTGACTAGACAGCAGCTAACAACAACAAAGAGCTTAAAGTTTTGACAGTGTTGGTTTAAACAAGGGAGCCCTGGTTGTGCAGTGGTTAAGCGCTGGGCTGCTAATCGAAAGGTCAGTGGTTTGAACCTAACCAGCTGCTTTGTGGGAGAAAGATGTGGCAGTCTGCTTCCATAAAGATTACAGCCGTGGAAACCCTGTGGGGCAGTTTTACTCTGTCCTATAGGGTCACTATGAGTCTTAATCCACTCAACAGCAATGGGTTCAGTTTAAACAAAGAGCAAGCAATTGTAAAGAGAATCAGAAGTCCAGAAAAGGGAAAATAGAAGTTGGTTGTATATAATGAAATATTATGAAAAAGACAATCATAACATAAAAATTGAGGATTTGGATCATAATGGTAGAAAACAATTGAAGGCTGCATGTTGAGACGGAACCAAGATTTTACCTATTATGCAATACATTCCACATGGCTGGCTGGCCAAGTTCAACGTACACTGTAGAGAATTGAAGGGAAATGCCTCCAGGGGAGACGGGGGTGGAGAGTTGAGCCACATGAGCACCTGACCCTCCAAATGCAAAAATGCCAACGGCTTTTAGAGCCAGTTGGCAACATATACATCGATGGAAGATTCAGGGATTATTCTTATAAACATTGGATGGGATCTCATGAAAGAAATGAGGAGGAAAAAGGAAAATCTTGAATTTCTTAAATTGTTTGCAAAGAAACTGGAGTCTGATGGAATTTTGTCCTCATGACTGAAATGTTTCTTTTGTGTTGGAAAAAGTATTGCTGTCATATCTCTTCTCTTTAGAAAATAATTTTTTTTTAAATAATAAAAATTCCGTGGCAGCTCCCTGTGTGGAGGACTTTAAAAATAGGAGCGATTTCATCCTTCTGGAATGGTCTGTGGCAGCACTTGCCCTAGGCAAGGTTGCCACATAGGCAAAAAATGCCCCCTCCCTTCTCCAGACTGGGCTGTCCCCCAGTGCCCTTCGCTTCTTCCCACCCTCCTTCGGCTGACCCCTTTTCCTGGGCCCCAGTTCCAGTGTGACTTCCCACATAAAATCAAACCCCTCTTCCCTCAGGAAGGCAACTGTCTCTCCAGGTGTTAGGGATGCAATAGGTTCCACCTTTTGGGGCCTATTTGCATTTAAAAACGGGACCCTGGTTAACCGCATGAATCTCGAGTTGGTGGAACTTTGGACGATGTAACCAACCTAGTGCAGAGAAATCCAGGCAGAGAGGGGTGTATTTTTGGTTGGCAGGGGAAGGGGGTGTGGTGGGCCACCTTCCTGGAAGCTATTAAATCCCAGATGTGGGCTCTGTTAGGTGTGGTGCTGCCTTGAGGAAGAGGGTGGAGGTGGGGGGTGAACGGACTCTGACCTCTCAAGGTTGCTGGTAATTCTAAGGGTTGGTGATTTTCAACTTCATTTACCCGCTTTTGGCTCCCTTCGCAGCACCCTAGGCACTGCGTGACTCGGCTTTAACTAGGGGCTTTCAGCAGCGTGTCTTTGTGCCTATCAGCCAGGGCCCAATTTCCCCATCACAGGCCTCCCTATAAACAGCAACCTCAGGCTCAGCAATGGTGGCTGCTGACGATGAGCTGCAGCCACATTCAGTGCAAAGAGATTTTCAGAGAGCTCTTCAAAGCTCCTGTTCTTAGAAGCTTAAGAAAGGGGTTATTTTGTGCTCACTGTGCATAGGCTTTCCGAAGAAAACAAATATGCGATGCCTTACGTGGTGGACGGAGTATGCCATACACAGATCTGATGGGCAAAAGCTGCCACCTGAAACTTACTCAAGAAGTTCATAAGAGTAAGTTCATGTTGGATCAACACACATGTTCAAAAGCCCCTACTATGTGCCAGGCTCTGAGTTAGACCTGGTTAGCAACAAGAAAAAGAAAGCAAGGTCCCTGCTCTGGAGGAATTTAGTCTAACCGGGAAGACAGATATCTGGTGTAAGAAGTGCCATGTTTGAGGTAAGCCGGGGTATGTGGGAGCATGGGGGGCCTGACTTGCTGCTGATGGGGATCAGAGAAAGCATTCCCGCGGAGATGACATCTGAGCTGAGTAGGAGTAAGCCAAACCAAAGAAAGGTGGGAAGGGAGGTCTGTGTAGAAGGAATGACAAGAGCAAAGGCATGGGGGCACAAAACGAGTTGATATGTGTGGGAAACTATGAGCAGGCAGCGATTATTTGAGAGGAAAGTGTCAGGCAGGGAGTAGCCAGAGAGGAGGCTGAGGGGCAGGCAGGGCCCCTGTGAGGGAGAGAGGGAGGGCCCTGATTCCGGGCTAAGGACTATAGACTTTATCCGGAGGGGAGCCACTGAAGGATTCTCAACAAGGGAGTGATAGGGTCAGATTTGCATCTTGATTAAAGTATCTGTTAGTTTGGGGGAAATCACTCAAATTGTCTGTGGGATGAATTGATTAAAGAATTCAGTTGAAAGGGTAGATTTGCAGCTCTAGCCCTAGTTAAGTGAAGGGCTGTCTTTTCCCTGGAGGATTTGTCATTCGTGTGACGCTCTTTTACGGATGCCCCTAAAACATTCTATAGATAGATGGCTGTATCTATCTGGAAAACTCAGCAGCATTTAGGAGGTCTTCTAACTGTGCTTAAAGGAACCGGTACTGAACGAGAGTCTTGCTTGCTTCTACCCTTTATTCCGCACTGCAGTAACAATATCAGGAACAAAAACTGTGCTATGATCTCTTTGTTTTGTTTAGCAAAAGTCATCCGGAAAGGCGCTGTTTAACCTGAGTTGTAGCCATTTAAATCTTGCCGAAAAGGAATATTTTGGATTAGAATTCTGCAGCCATTCCGGAAATAATGTAAGTTGGTTTCATGACAGGGTTCTTTGTGTCTCGAAATTACTTCTAAATGGGGTCTGTGGCCAGGTATGTAGGGCTGAAATACCGGATTGAAAAAGGAAAAATCATTCACACCTCTGGAAACGATCACAGTGAATAAATACCTCCCCCTCCTGTTTATTAACAGTCACACCAGTTTGCCCCGTGCTCCTGTTTTGTCACTCTGTGAGCCGCAACCTATGCTCTATCTAGTGTGACTTTCCAGAGGCTGAACCTCAACCCCAGAGTTAAGACTATTAACCTCACCAAAGCATATTCAGGGGAATCTCGTTTTCCCTCTCTCAGTTCCAGATTCCTCCCAACGATTCCTGCCTTGCCATATCTGTAATCTGGGTGCCTTCCTGGAAAGGCTTTTAAGCTGGTGTTTGGGAGCTGTAGGATTCAAACGTGGGGCTAAATGCCTTCATTAGTCTTTGTAGCGACTAATGAGCCTTGTATGCGACACCTCTGTCATCCTACTGAGGCAGGGGAGCAGTGATTCAAATGTCAGCAACAAAGTGTTTATAGATCAACAATGTTCACTGTCATCGGGAAAATACAAGGGGCAGATTGAGTGTGGTGAAAGTACGTCATCTCTTTGATGGTGCTGTTTCTAACTAGCCTTAGAAGCCTAAAGGGTTCTGCTATTTGTTTATTTCCTGTTGACCTTTTTCTGTTACTAAAAACAAAAAGAAAATGTTACACTCAATACTATGTTCTACCAATTGTTTCATTAATGTTATTACAGGTGTGGTTGGAACTTCTGAAGCCCATAACAAAGCAAGTAAAAAGTAAGTATGGAAAATCATTTAAGGAATATAGTTCCCAGTTACAACTTGAAAATATTTCAGCTCTACCACACGATTCCTCTCTGTAATATAACCAGAGAGAAGGGCTTTGAAGTATTATTTCAAGCCTTCATAAATCCAGGAAATTTAGTAATTTAAAAAATCATTTTAATTTTGCCTGAGATGAAGGAAATCGTGCCGCTGGGTCTTTGTGTAAATTTGAAGAACCCTGGTGGATATATAGGACTATATCTCATGCTTTGCACTGCAACTCTTCACACATCCTTGGTGTCAGTCCACAATGCCATTCGCCTTCTGCTAGAAGACGTTTCCTTTTATCCTGTCACAGGCCTTGTCCATTCACTTCAGTTCATATTTGAGCGCCTACTATGTAGGAAATATTTTTCCCCAGCATATTGCAACCTAATGTGGTGGTTCTCAAATTTCCTGTGCATTAGTATCACCTGGATTTATTGTTAGAATGCAAATTCTTGGGCCTCAAAAGCAAACTGGTTGCCAAGTCGATTCTGATGCAGAGTAGAACTGCACTCCATAGGGTTTTCATGGCTGTGATCTTTCAAAAGTAGATCACCAGGCCTTTTTTCCTGAGGTGCCTCTGGGTGGACTTCAACCTCCAACCTTTCGATTAGCAGCTAAACAAGTTAACCGTTTGCGCCACCCAGGGACCTTAGGAGGGAACAAGTAACCCACATTTTTAATAAATTCTACATGTGTTTCTGATGCAGGTGGATTGCAATCCACACTTTGGAAACTCTGTTTTAGTGTCTCTTTTGCTGCTTTCTTTTCCTCCACCTGCTCTTTACATGTTGGTGCTTCCCTGGGTTCTATATGTTCCCACCGCACGCCCATGATCTGTCATATCATTATCCCAGCAGATTCCTAACTGACCCTCCCTCAAACAATCCATCATCTATACTACTTCCAGACAGATCTATTGAATATACAAACCTGACCACACCACTCTCCTGCTTAAAACCCTTCCATGGCTCCCTATTGCCCTTAGAATAAAATCCAAATTTATTAGCATGGTACATGAAGCCCTGGACTCTGACTACCTTTCTAGTTGTACCTCTGCCACTGACCACTTTGTCTCCCTACCTCTCCTGACTTGGACAAAACTAATTTCAAGTGTAATATTGTAGGAGAAAATACAGGATGCTCAACTAAATTGAGCTTCAGATAAACAAAGAGTACTTTTTTTAGTACAAGTACGTCCCGTGCAATTGTTGTTTATCAGAAATTCTAATTTAACTGCCGTTGTTGCGTGCCTTCAAGTCAATCTCAACTCATAGCGAGTCTGTAGGACAGAGTAGAACTGCCCCGAAAGGTTTCCTGGGCTGAAATCTTTACGGGAACAGAGGGTCAGGTCTTTTCTCCCACAGAGGGGCTGTTGGTGGGCTCTAACCGCTGACGTTTCAGTTAGCAGCTGAGCACTTAATCACTGTGCCACCAGGACTCTCTAATTTAACTAGGGGTCCTGTGCTAATTCTGGCAACCCCTCCTCTAGGAAGCCTTCGTTAAGCTCCTCCGAACTTTTCTCCCTCTGTGTTTTCACAGTACTCAGTGCTTACAGCCAACTGTCTTTAGCGTTTACCTTGTGGTTGTGTAATTGTTGTCTTTTTACTCCCATGCCTGCTCAGTACTCTGCTTAGCACATAACAAGCTCTCGACAAATATGTACTGAACAAATGGTGTTAATTATGCATGTATGTGTTTGCTTTTGATGCAAAGAGTTTATTTTCAAATGCAAGTAGGTGTGAAGGTAAGCAGATGCATTTTCTTAATATACTAGATTTTATGAAATATGGAGGCATCAGTTCATCCTGTTTCTAGTTCCCTTTATGAGATCCTTAAAACCAAACCCAACCCCGTTGCTGTTGAGTCAATTCCGACTCATAATAACCCTATAGATCCTTAGGACCCTATGAGACCCTTAGGACAGGTGATATTCACCTGCCCCAGCTGGAGCTGGGCTGTTCTCTCAGTCAGTGGTGCAAAATCTCATGCAGCAAGTGGTACATTTTTCTGAAGGGGACACTTCTCAGGAGAGGACATAGTAGGCCCCCAATGGGGCACGTCTTTACAAAAGCAAACTCAAAACGAGAGAGGGAGGAAGGAGGGAAGAGAGAACTTGGTGAATTATTATCCAGATAGAGACACAATCCAGAAATAGCAATACCTTTTACATGTGAAAATTTGAAATTTAAAAGAAAAGTCCTTGGGAAGGAGTCATGGGGAGGAGGACAGGGGAATGTGTGTGTGTGTGTGTGTGTGTGTGTGTGTGTAAAGACCTGTAACTGTTGTGATGGACATTTAAATAAAACTTACGGAGATAATTGTGTTTTAAGATCCTAAGGAGGTTGTTTTCAAATTTATGGTGAAATTTTTCCCAGTGGACCCTGGACACCTGCGGGAAGAGCTGACAAGGTAGCGTACTTACCTGTGTGCCTGCTGCATGATGGTACTTAAGAGTCACTGGTCTCCGTTCAGCAGGGAAGGGCTTATAAGTGTCTCTTTGGAAGTTTTGGCTTTAAGTCACTCTCTGGGAGATGATGAGGAGCTGGAGAGAGGGAGGGCCTGGCTGGTCTCTCAGGTGCTAATCTTCCAAAGGGTGGGGACGGCAGGGAGGAGGAGGGGTGGTGTCTGGAAGTGGTAGTCAGCCTGGGCGCCCGCTTGGGGTTTATGCCACTAACTGCTGCAACAATAAGCATGCTTGCCTTCAGAGGCAGCTTGACAACACAGGTGTGACGTTAGCTGATTTCCACGGAGTTTGAAAACAGTGGGTGTAATATGGATGCAACCCAGCAATAGCCCCAGACGAAACCTGCTGTATATGATGACAAACAGTTATGAATAAGGCCCTTTAAAATGACAATGCAAACCTACTTCTGCAAAAATATACTGTCAACCCAACTTTCCCTAAAACCTTCCTCTGCTTTCTAGACTTAGACTCTTACACTTAGAAGGGATCGAAGAGATAATCTAGTCCAGCTTTCTTGGTTTACAGGTGAGGAAACAGGCCCTGGGAGATAAAGTGACTTGGCTAAGATCACAGGAAGTTGGCAGTTACTCTCCCTGAAATCTTGCCCCCAACATTTTGTCTTCACCCTTTTTGTACAGGGGGATTTCTTTTCTGAGGGGCATTTGCAGAAGCTACTTTTTCACAAAGCTTCCTTGACTTTCTCTCTCTCTCTCTCCATTTGTGAGTTGTAGGCCGCTTTCCCAGATAACTTGATACCTTGCTACCTATATCAGTTTACACTTGCTAACCCATTTCAGTGGAGTTTCAAATTGTGACCAATTTTGATGGAGATAAACTTTCTCAAAAAAAATAAGAATGAGAAAATCAATGTGATGATAAATGATTCATCAGCTGTTCAGAGCAAGGATTTGGTATTTCTAGCAGGCAGCTGCCTTCTTAATAGCAAGGAACATGTCAAACGACAAGAAGTTTCCTTTCTTTCTTGCTAGAAGCAAAAGGAAATTCACTTTCCCTTCAGCAGTAGAGGCTGATAATTCTCATACACATCTATATTTGAAAATGGGCAAAGGTTAGGCTTCCTTTATTTTTTTTCCCCTCTGGTCCATTTAAGAATATTTAACTGTAGCTGACTTTACAATGATACCTTGTTTGGGGCTAATTCATGGGTTTCTGAGAGTGGTGTGCAAACATAATTTTTCTAATTGAATCATTTCTAATGCATTAGGGGAGCTCACAATTTGAAGGTTATAATGATAAATGCTTTTGTAAATTGAATAATCACCTGCTAATTTACCTGTTTTTTCTAATCTGGATTTCCATCTATCACCTGCAATTAATTTTGATTCACTACACTGCCTTCCAGGCTTAATTGGTAAAAATAAAAAAAAAATCCAGATAGAACTTTGTTTAGAGAAATTATATCTTATTTGGACAGTGCACAGAGTAGATAGTCAATAAATATTTTAATGTGTAAAATAAAATATTGGAACCAATTTTAGACCATGGAAGAAACCAGTCAGCTGGAGTCTTTGTTATACACGTCTTTGCAGAAGTTGTTGACTCTTCTTTGATAAAGGCTTCAAAATGTGGGGCAAATGCTGTCTGTTTGGCAAAACCCTGGATACCAACCTTCATTTTATTGGTCCCTGATGAGCCTTTGGTGAGAAGAGCTTAGTTCTATCCAGGAAAAATAAATTATATACCTACTCTGTGCAAAACACCATGTTGGGCTCTGGTCATATAGAGAGGGAGGTCCAGGCAAAAAGGAAAAACATAGGCAGAAGCATAGCCTGAATCCTTAATTTCTGAAACACAGGTCTTTGGGAGATGGGCGGCCCGGATTCAGTGGCAAACCTGAGTTCCAGCCACAATTTCACTACCTTTGGGTGATATGATCTAGTCAAAGTCACCTAAGCTCTCTCTTTCCATAGCTGTAAAAGGAGGCGCTCATTCCTGTCCTGCTAACCTTGCAAGTTGTGATGTCAATGAGTATTTGAAAGCATTTTGTAACAGTGCAGTAGTAGCCTTCTGGGCAGATTTATTCTTGCTGAATCTCCTTTTCTCTCTAGCTGGGTATGTGGCTTTGCTATGCGGCCAACTCCCTCAAGTTGGCGGGTAGATTTGGCCTGGGTGATTCCTAATGGCTGTCAGGCCTGCCAAAGTGCTGGATCAGTCAAGTTGTGGCCTGGGGCTGGTTTGAGGCTGAAGCAAAGTCTATGCATTACTCACCACCCCTAAAAAGGCATCTCACTGACTGGGGCCGCCCTTTCTTTCTTTAACCAGCGTGGATTTGGGAGAAGGGAAATACTTCTTTCTTGTTCCTGTTTCTTTCTCAAGAAGTTTTTCCCAACTGCTTTGCAGGTATCTTTTCACTCTGCAAATAAAGAAGGATTTGGCTCTAGGAAGGCTTCCATGCAGTGACAACTGTACAGCGTTGATGGTGTCTCACATCTTACAATGTAAGTAGTAAATGTCTGCTTCGGGGCTGTCAGCCAGGTAGAGAACCAAGCAAAAGCGCTGAGCACCCCCAGTATGCCCATCCCTGTGTTAGGACTTACAGGGGAGAGAAAGCCTGAATAAGGTATAGAGAAACAGATCGGTCCAGCAGAAAGAAGCTGGCCATTGAGGTCACCAAGATTTGGGTTTGAAACCTGTCTCTACCAGCTTCCAGCTGCTGCAGCTTTGGGTTAAGTTCTCTCCCCTCTCTGAGCCTGAGTTTCCTTACCTTTTAAATAGTGACAAGAATACCTTCTCACAGAGTGGTTGTGTAGATTAAAAGTCAATGTTGATTTTCTTGTACCTCTGGCCAACCTTCCCCTCCCATTGCTTTGGGTTTGCTGTCCAGGGGCTGGTTTGGACTAATTCGGGCATAGACTTTGCCAGGCAGGCCCCCACACCCTCTGCTAGCCCCAGGATAAATCCTGATGCATGCCCTCTGCAGCACACCATCACACTGGATGTGATTTCTGTGTTGCTTTTTATCATGGTTGCAGAGAACAAAGCACAGGGTACAGCAGGTGGAGAGAGGCTGAAATGGAAAAAGGCCCCAGGCGTCTATTACAGTTCCCCATGCCCTAGGAGCCAAGTGGTTGTACTAGACTGACTAACAGAGAAGACAGGGAAAAGGAGGCCTGGAGAACAGTGGGGGCCTGCCAGGGAGGGGGTGACACTGGGCTAGGCTGCTTCTGCAGCTCTAACGGCAGGGCCAAGGCAGGGGGAGATAGTGTCTCTTCTTCTTCTGGGGGCGGCTGGTTCCTCTCTCTCTCCTAGAGATGCCTCCCAAGGATAGGCTATTCCTTACCAGTCCTGCAGAATTGTAAGTTCATTTTTGAATTCTACCCCTTACCTTCCCGACAGTCCAGAAATGGTAGATTTCTGATTTCACTAGGAACTCCAAGAATGAAATGCTTAAGGAGGGACAGTGTCTAAATCAGTGTACACTAAGAGCTTCCTGACTGGGACAGGTGATGAGAACCCCAGGATCTCAGGAAGGTAGTGGGGAGTGAGAACAATAGTAATCAGGGAAGCCTTATGGAGGAGGTGACTTTTGTGCTCGGCCTTGAAGGGACACATAGGAATTTGACAGGTAGTGATAGGCAGAGGAAACAACATGAAGAAGATGGTGACGGGACAACAAGAAGCTTAAGTGACTCAGTATAGCTCAAGGATAGGGTCCGTTTAGGAGAGATGGTGAAAATGAAGCATCATTTTGAAGAGCCTTGAATGCAAAGGACACTAATCATATGTCAGGTAATGTGCTTTGCACTGGAGGGAGGGGGCAAGGGGCAAGGCAGATAGAGATAACAGTGTTGGAAGATTTAACCCTCTCCACAAGCTGTTAACAATCTGTTGAGACAGGCAGTCAGGGGACTCTGGAGTCCCCAGGCAGGCCTTGAGGGAGGAGTCCAATCTCATTCTTAACTGTTTATTCAGCATTAAGGACTTGGGCATTCTTTAATGGCTATTTGGGGCATAACACAAAGCACTTTAGCTTTTCTAGAGGATATTTTGTTTGTCAGTAGAAGTTTTTTCCATGGAAATTCAATATATTGCAGTTTGGAGGTAGAGAATGAAGGCAGTGTTGATATAGATAATTTGGTTTGGATGATGGTTCAGGATAATTACCCAAAGTTTCAGTGAGTTAGTTCTTCACAAATGACTCATACCAGACTCCATTTCACTGGATTCCAAGGTAATGTGCAGAATATAACCAGATTCCTCATTCGTTTGTTCATTTATTCATTCATCCAATAATATTTGTTGGATGCCTGCTATGGCCTAGGCATTCAAGGACCTCCATATTCTGACCTTCTCATCTGCTTAAGTCTCTCTTACACACCCTTCTGATCTAGCCGGATATCATTACCTGTTGACGTTGAGTTGATTCCAACTCCTAGCGACTCTATAACACAGAGAACTGCCCCATAGGGTTTCCAAGGTTGTAATCCTTATGGAAGCAGACTGCCATATCTTTCTCCTGCGGAACAGCTGATGAGTTTGAACTGCTGACCTTTCAGTTACCAGCCAAGTGCTTTAACCATTGTGCCACCAAGTCTCCTTTTAAGATCAATATACAAAGAGCAATTGTATTTGTATATATAGTAATAAACCAAACACATTGCCTTCGAGTCAATTCTGACTCATAGCAACCCCGTAGGGCAGAACAGAACTGCCCTATAGGGTTTCCAAGGCTGGAATCTTTACGGAAGCAGACTGCCACATCTCTCTCCTGAGGAGCGAGTGGCTGGTGGGTTCGAACTGCTGATCTTTCAGTTAGCAAACCAAGCGCTTAACCACTGTGCCACCAGGGCTCCTTTCTAGCCAGGTATTCCCTCACAAAACAATTTGCACATTCCAAACGAAGTCTCTCACTTATGAACTCTCTTAGTAATTGTTCGTCATTCATTCACCAAAAATTTATTGAGTACCTACCATGGGCCAAATACTATTCTAGGCTCTGGTGATACAACAATGAACAAAACAGATGAAAATCCTTGACCTCATGGAGCTCACACTTTTACAGTGGAGGACAGTCAGACAATAACTAAAATAAGTGAATAAATTATATTGTATATTAGAAGGTGATAACTGCTAGGGAGAAATATAAAGCATGGAAAGAAGATGAGGAATGCTTGGGGTGGGTACTAAATTTTTAAATAAGATAGTCCAGGTAGGCTTTGCTGTGAAGGTGACAATTGAACAAAGACTTGAAGGATGTGAGAGAGCAATCCATGCAGATATCTGGTGGAAGAGAATTCCAAGCAGAGAGAACATCCAGTGCAAAGGCCCTAAGGTGGGAGCATGCCTGGGGTGTTTGAGAAACATCAAGAAGGCTTTTGTGGCTGGCTAGAGTTGAGTGGGAGCCTTGGTAGCATAGTGGTTAAGAGTTCAGCTGCTAACCAAAAGGTCGGCAGTTCAAATCCACCAGCTGCTCCTTGGAAATCCTATGGGGCAGTTCTACTCTGTCTGATAGGGTCACTATGAGTTGGAATCGACTCGACGACAACGTGTTGGAGCTGAGCGAGAATGGGAGCAAGTAATCATGGAGGGCCTTGAAAGCCATATTAAAGACCTGGAACATTAAATGAGATGGGAAGTCACTGGAGCATTTTAAGCAGATAAGTGAAATGATCTGAATTAAGGTTTTAACAGGATCACTTTGGATACTATGGTGAGAATAGACCTTAGGAGGGAATGGTGGAGGTGGGGAGACCAGACAAGAGGTTATTGCAGGAGAGAGTATGGTAATTTGGACCAGGTGGTAGATAGTAGCGAAGGTGCCCATAACATTTGCTACCTTCTCTTACTGGTGATACTTACCCATGTGTATGTCATGGTTATCTTCCTAGATTGTCATCCTCTTGCATGAAGAGGAAAACAAACACAGTCTTATGTGCTCTTATGTTTTCCTTAGGGTCAACATGGAGCCATCGTGCTTAGTAGACTTAGTGGGGTGTGTGTGTGTGTGTGTGTGTGTGTGTGTGTGATTAAAAAGAAAGCAGCTCTATTGAACTATAATTTACATACCATACAATTTATCCATCTTAAGTGTACAACACACTGATTTTTACTGTATTTACAGTTATGCAACCATTACCACAATCAAGTTTTAGAACAATTTCATCACGTCAGAAGAAAGCCATGGTGCTCATTTACAGTCACTTCTCGTTCCCACGCTTAGCCCCAGGAAACCAATAATTTACTTTCTGTTTCTATAGATTTGCCCATTCTGGACATTTCATAAAATTCGTGGTCTTTCGCAACTGCCTTATTTCACTTAGTGTAATGTTTTTGAAATTTTTGCATGTTCTAGCATGTATCGTAGCAGTTCCTTGCTTTCTATTACTGAGCAGTATTCCATTTTATGGATATACAGTAAAACCTGTGAAAGCTGGAACAGTGTAAGGCGGGAACCTATCAGAGAAGGAAAACTCAAATATTTTCCACTAAAAAGGATAGAAAGGTAAGACTGTACCCTGTCAAAGGTGGAAAACTTGTGAGACCTGGAAAAACAAGGCAGTCCCACCGAGTTCCGGCTCTCACAGGTTTCACTGTACCACATTTTGTTTATCCATTCACCCAGTAATGGAATTTGGTTTATTTCCAGTTTTGGCTATTATTATGTTAATCACATAACACTGACATACAAGTCTTTGTGTGGATACATGTTTTCTTTCCTCTTGGGTAGATTCCTAGGAGTATAATTGCTGGGTCATGTGGTAAATTTAACTTTTTAAGAAACCGCCAAACTGTTTTCCAAATTGGTTGCACCATTTTACAACCCCGCCAGAAGTGGATGAGAGTTCAATTTCCCCCCTTGTTCACCAAAACTTAGTATTATCTTTTTTTTTTAATGGCCGTTCTAGTGGATGTGAAGAGGTATTTCATTGTGATTATTATCAGCATTTTTCTAATGAGTAATGATGTTGAATAATGATGTTGAGCACCTTTTCAGGTGCTCATTAGTCATTCATATATTTTGTTTGGTGATATGCTGATGCAAATCTCCCGTTTTTAAATGGGTGGTTGTCTTCTTATTTTTAAATTTTAAGATAGTTTTATGTATTCTGGTTACAATTCCTTTATCAGATATGTAACTTGCAGATATTTTCTCCCAATCTATGGCTTGTATTTCCTTTTTCTTAATGGTGTCTCTTGCAGAGCAGAAGTTTTTAATTTTGCTGGAGACTAATTTCTCCGTTTTTTTTTAATGGATCATGCTTTTGGTATTGTATCTAAGAACAAGATGACAAAGATTTTCTCCTAAGTTTTCTTCTAGAACTTTTATAAGTTTACCTCTTATGTTAGGTCTATGATCCATTTTGAGTGAATGTTTTGTATGATGTGTGGTGTGAGGTAAGTGTTCAACTTCATTCTTTCGCCTATGGATATTTAATTGTCCCAGCACCATTTGTTGAAAACTACTATTTTCCCATTTAATTGTCTTGGCACCTTTGTGTCTATTGACCACAAATGAAAGGGTTTATTCTGAGCTCTCAATTATGTTTCATTGATCTATTTCTCTTATCCTTATATAATTATAACACTGTCTTGATTACTGTAACTTTGTATTAAGTTTTGAAATAGGGAAGTGTATGTATTCTGTTATAGATTGAATTGCATACCCCAAAAATATGTGTCAACTTGGCTAGGCCATGATTCCCAGTATTGTGTGATTATCCACAATTTTGTCATCTGATGTGATTTTCCTATGCATTGTAAGTCCTATCTCTATGATGTTAATGAGGTGAGACTATCAGCAGCTACGTTAATGAGGCAGGACTCAATCTACAAGATTAGGTTGTGATTTGAGTCAATCTCTTTTGAGATATAAAAGACAGAAGCGAGCAGAGAGACAGGGGGACCTCATACCACCAGGAAAGCAGTGCCAGGAGCAGAGACTGTCCTTTGGACCCAAGGTTCCTGTGCTGAGAAGCTCCTAGACCAGGGGAAGATTGATGACATGGACCTTCCTCCAGAGCCGACAGACAGAGAAAGCCTTCTCCTGGAGCTGACGCCCTGAATTTGGACTTGTAGCCTACTAGACTGTGAGAGAATAAACTTCTGTTTGTTGAAGCCATCCACTTGTGGTATTTCTGTTATAGCAGCACTAGACACCTACGACATACTCCAACTTTGTTCTTCATTTTCATAATTGTTTTGGTTTATTCTGGGTTCTGTGCATTTCCATATAAATTTTAGAATAATTTATCAATTTCTAAAAAAACAAAAGCTTGCTGGGATTATGATGGGGACTTCATTGAATTTATAGATATATTTGAGAAGAATTGCCATTTTAACAATATTGAGTCTTCTAATCCATGGACAATGAATAAGGAAGACCAAAGAAGAACTGACGCCTTTGAATTATGGTGTTGGCGAAGAATATTGAATATACCATGGACTGCCAAAAGAACAAACAAGTCTGTCATGGAAGAAGTATAGCCAGAATGCTCACTAGAAGCAAGGACAAGTTATCAGGAGGGATCAGTCCCTGGAGAGGAACATCATGCTTGGCAAAGTAGAGGGTCAACGAAAAAGAGGAAGCTCATCAACGAGACAGATTGACATGGTGGCTGCGTTGATGGGCTCAAGCATAACAACGATCATGAGGATGGTGCAGGACCGGGCAGGGTTTCCTTCTGTTGCACATAGGGTCGCTATGAGTCAGAACTGACTCAACGGCACCTAACAATAACAACAATCCATTAACACGAAATGTCCTTCCATTAATTTAAATTTAAAAAAAATTTCTCTCAGCAATGTTTTGTAGTTTTCAGTGTACCTGCCTTGTACTTCTTTTGCTAAATTTTATTCCTAAGTATTCTATTAGTTTTGATGCTCTTGTGAATGGAATTGTTTTCTTAATTTCATTCGTGGATTGTTCAATCCTACTATATGCAAATACAATTACTGTTTGTATATTGATCTTAAAAGGAGGCTTGGTGGCATAATGGTTAAGCGCTCGGCTGCTAACTGTAAAGGTTGGCAGTTCAAACCCACCAGCGGCTCTTTGGAAGAAAAGACCTGGCCATCTGCTTGCATAAAGATTACAGCCTAGGAAAGCCTATGGGGCATTTCTATTCTTTCCTATGGGTCACTAGAGTCGAAATCAACTCTACAGCACACAATAACATTTATTTTTTTATTTTTTATTGTACTTCAGTTGAAGGCTTACAGAACAAATAGTTTCTCATGAAACAGTAGTACACATATTGTTTTATGACAACACAGTAACATTTTTATCTTACATCTGCTACCTTTTGCTGAACTCATTTATTAGTTTTAGTGTTTTTGTGTGTGGGAGGCATTCCTTAGGATTTTCTGCATTCAGGATCATGTTGATTGCAAGTAAACACAGTTTTATTTCTTCCTTTTCATTGTGAATTCTTTTTGGTAGTTCCCGTCTGTTCCTAGTTTGTTGATAGTTTTTACCATTAATGGGTGTTGGATTTTTTCCCAATGCTTTTTCTGCACCTATTGAGAAGATCATGTGTTTTTTGGTCCTTTATAGTGTATTACATTAGTTGATTTTCATATGTTGCACTGACCTTACATTCCTGGGATAAGTCCCACTTGGTCACGGTACAGTCTTTTTTATACAGTGCTGAATTTGGTTTACTAGTATTTTGTTGAGGATTTTTGTCTTTATATTCATGAGTGATATTGATCTGTGGTTTTCTTTTCTTGTGATATGTTTCTCTGACTTTGGTGTCAGGGTAATACTGGCCTCACAGAATGAGTTGGGAAGTATTCTCTCCTCTTCTATTTTCTAAAAGAGTTTGTGAAGGATTGACTATTTGATATAATTTATTGATGAAGCCATCTGGGCCTGGTTGTGTTTTAATGGGATTTGTACATTTATCAGTATTGGTAAAGTAAAATAAGTAAAAAGGCCATTGCTTTCATCTTAAAAAAAAAGTTTTTATATGGAAATTTTACATATAATGTGATTTAAAAATAAACAGCAGAAGTTTATTCTCTCACAGTTCTGGAAACCAAAAGTCTAAAATCAATGTTAGAGGCTCTAGGGGAAAATCCGTTCTTTGCCTTTTCCGGTTTCTGGTGGTTGCTTGTATTCCTTGACTTGTGCCACCGTCTTTGTATCACCTCCTCCTCTGTGTGTCTGTGTGAAATCTCCCTCTGCTTTGCCCTAATAAGGACACATATGATTGCATTTAGGACCCACCCAGATAATCCAGGATAACATCCTCATCTCAATATCCTTAATTTACTCATATTTGCTAAGTCGATTTTTCCATATAAGTTAACATTCATAGGTTCCAGGCATTAGGATGTGGACATCTTAGGCGGGCATTTTCCAGCTATCACAGGCCCCATGTTAATTACTTCTGGCACTTCATTTCCAATACCCTCCCTCTTACTCACTCTTTTCCAGCTATACTATTTTCTTTGCTTTTTCTGGAACACACTAGTGACTGCCTTAGAGCTGTTGCCATTCAGTGTTTTCTGTCTCTAGGTCGTTCTTCTCCAGCTAATTACATTTCGGTTTTGCTCAGATATCACTTTTTTTTTTAAAAAAATTATATTTTATTTTTTGTTGAGAATATACATAGCAAAACATACACTGATTCAATAGTGTCCACATGTTCTATTCAGTGACATTGATTACAGTCTTCAAGTTGTGTAACCATTCTCAGCCTCCTTTTTTGAGAGTTGTTCCTCCCATTAACATAAACTCACTGCCCACTCAGGTTCCTGTCTAATCTTTCAAGTTGCTGTTGTCAATTTGATCCTATATAGATAGATCTTAAAAAAAACGTAATGCTTAAGGTAGATATTCTTTACCAGTTAAGCTAAACAATTGTTCGGTTTTAAGAGGACTTCAGGGGATCTTTTTGGTTTAAGGTTTAAAGATTATCTCAGGGCAATAGTTTTCAGGGGTTCATCCAGCCTCCAGGGCTCCAGAAAGTCCATGAGAATTTGAAATTCTGTTCTGCATTTTCTCGCTTTTGATCAGGATTCTTCAATAGAATCTTTGATCAAAATGTTCAGTAATGGTAGCTAGGCACCATCGAGTTATTTTGGTCTCATGGCAAAGGAGGCAGTTGTTCATGGAGGCACTTAGCTTCACATTCCATTTCCTCTTCCTACTCCTGACTCTCCTTCTTCCTCTGTTGCTCCAGGCGAATAGAGACCAATTGTTGTGCCTTGAATGGCTGCTTGCAAGCTTTTAAAACCGCAGCCACTGCACAATGACTAGGAGGAGCAGAAGAACTAAACACATTATTAGGCCAACTAGGATGTGACGCCCTGTGCCACTTGTGGCACAGTGGTTAAGAACTCGGCTGCTAACCCAAAGGTTGGCAGTTCAAATCCACCAGCCGCTCCTTGGAAACCCTATGGAGCAGTTCTAGGTTTGCTATGAGTCAGAATCGACTTGACGGCAATGGCTTCGGTTTGGTTTTTAACTAGGATGTGCTGTTGTTGTTAGGTGCCGTTGAGTTGGTTCTGACTCATAGCGACCCTATGTACAACAGAACAAAACACTGCCCAGTCCTGCACCATCCTCACAATCGTTTTTATGTTTGAGCCCATTGCTGCAGCCACTGTGTCAATCCACCTCACTGAGGGTCTTTTTCACTGACCGTCTACTTTACCAAGCATGATGTCCTTCTCCAGGAACTAGTCTCTCCTGATAACATGTCCAAAGTATGTGAGATGAAGTCTTACCATCCTTGCTTCTAAGGAGCATTCTGGCTGTACTTCTTCCAAGACAGATTTTTTTCATTCTTCTGGCAGTCCATGTTGTTCGCCAACACCATAATTTAAAGGTGTCAATTCTTCTTCAGACTTCCTTCTTCACTGTCCAGCTTTTGCATGAGGCAATTGAAAATGCCATGGCTTGGGTCAGGTGCACCTTAGTCCTCATAGTGACACCTTTGCTTTTAAGACTTTAAAGGGGCTTTTTGCAGCAGATTTGCCCAATGTAACATGTCATTCAATTTCTTGACTGCTGCTTCCATGGATGTTGATTGTGGATCCAAGTAAAATGAATCCTTGACAACTTCAATCTTTTCTCTGTGTATCATGTTGTTGAGGAGCCCTGGTGGTGCAGCAGTTAAGTGCTCAGCTGCTAACCGAAAGGTTAGTGGTTCAAACCCACTAGCCCTTCTGCGGGAGAAAGATGTGGCAGTCTACTTCTGTAAAGATTTACAGCCTTGGAAACCCTATGGGACAGTTCTAATATGTCCTATAGGGTCTCTGTTAATTGGAATCGACTCGATGGCAATGAGTTTGGTTTCAGTTTTTTATCATGATGTTGCTTATTGGTCCAGTTGTGAGGATTTTTGTTTTCTTTATGTTGATGTGTAATCCATACTGAAGGCTGTAGTCTTTGATCTTCATCAGTAAGTGCTTCAAGTCCTTCTCACTTTCAGCAAGCAAGGTTGGGTCATCTGCATATCACAGGTTGTTAATGAGTCTTCCTCCAATCCTGGTGCCATGTTCTTCTTTATATAGTCCAGATACTCAGATTATTTGCTGAGATGTAGATGTCACCTTTTCAGTGAGGCCTTCCTGACCCACTCTATTTAAAATCACATTTCTTCCTCATTTCATTCCAATCCTTCTTTCTGCTGTAATATTCTTCATAGGACTTACTACCTTTGACAAAATATGCTTTACTCATTTATTTTCTTATTGTCTGTCTTTCCTCACTTGGATATTAGCTCTGTGATGGTAGGGGTTTTTGTTTGTTTTGTTCTATGCTGTATCCCCAGCACTTGGAATTTTGCCTGGTACACAGTAGATATTCAACAAATATCTGATAAATAAATAAATGACTCTTCTTCCATCTTGTCCCTAGAGGGATCTTTCTCAAATCCATTTCTAAGATTTTCCTCTGCTTTAAAACTGTTTAGAGATTGATTATTTTTGCCTATGGACTCAAGGATGGCCTCCTAAGCATGCCTGCCAAGTTCCATCTGACCCTAAGCTTCTTTTCCAGCCTCATTTCCTACTGTCTCTCTTGAAGCACTGTTAGCTGTACCCATACTTAGCTTCTTTTTGTTCTTTTGTGGTTTTCAGCTTTTCTGTGGTTATATATAACAAAATATTTATTTCAACCATATTTACACATACTATTCAGTGACATTAATTACATTCGCAATGTTGTGCAAACATCACCCCTATCCAAGTTTTTTCACCACCCTTAAGCAATAACTTCCCCTTTCCCCTACCCACACTCTCCTGGTGACTGTGATTTTGAAATATACATATAGTCATGCCTCACCTGTCTGAAAATGAACCTGTTACCTGTCTAAAACACAATGGAAAACCAAGATGAAAAACCTTCCAGCACTCAAACTAGGTGTCCCAATGTCCACGTATTTTACTCAATAGGAGAGCGTTACTGGGTTCCATGAAGAGTCTATTTACTCTTCCAGTACATACAGTACTAACAGGTTTGGATATCTGGGTTCTCATCTTATAGTAGATTGGAAGCCATAATTTATAACAAAGTGGAGAGCTCTTCAAGGGAAGTCAATGACCAAAAAGTAATTCATATCAATATGACACAGACTGAAGAGGTATAAAAACTATAAAGAAGATACAAGAATTCAAAAATCAAAACACCCAGAGGCCATTTACTGTCAGGAAAGATAATCCTAAATGCCTCAATTGCCTTTGAAGGCATGGTGCTATAATAGATGTTTGCAGTGGTAAACTGGGGACATTTAGAAAAGAACAAATTATAATCAGTGATAAATTACTGGCTGTTTGGAGAAGCCAACTTTCCAGAATGATCCCTCTTCTGGGGTTTCCAGATAACTGGAGTTTTACTAGATTCTCACTGTATAGAGTGATGAATTGGCTGTGACTGGCTTGCATTGTAGTTGGCGTTTATATTGCCCCTTTCTTGATAATGTATGATCCAGGTGGAGTGAGGGTGGTAGGCTGATCGGAAGTAGGAGAGATCATAAACAGAATGTGGGAGAAGAAAAACCTAACAACATATTCAGCTGTGATCCTGAAGCCCCTAAGACCTACAGTGTGCCTGTGACTTATTATACTGACACTTCATAGCAACCCACTACTTCTGATTTGAAAAAGAGTCAGTTATTTCTCCCCTATAGAAACATAAATATGCATAGAGCATGGGATGGGAGGCCTTGGGCTGCACGGGCTACAAAGGAAGGGCTATTTGGAGGAGGTCAGAGGGTCTGCTGGGTGAGCCATTGCTTAACTCCTCAATGGTAATGTGAAAAATGCCACTTTTCTGTCATGCAGCAGAACTGGGAGACTTTCATGAAGAAACAGATAGGAAACATCTGGCACAAACCCGGTACTTACCAAACCAAGACTGTTTAGAGAGCAAGATCCTGCACTTTCATCAGAAACACATGTAAGTACTTTAATTGGCATCTGATTCCAGCCGTTGTTACTGTTGTTGTTAGCTACCATCAAGTCAGTCCCTAACTCCTGGTGACCCCATGCACAACAAAATGAAACGCTGCCTGGTCTTGCACCACTCCCCATGATCGGTTGTGAATTGGGTTTTCATTGGCTGATTTTCAGAAGTAAATAGCCAGGCCTTTCTTCCCAGTCCATGTTTGTCTGGAAGCTCTGCTGAAACTTTGTTAAGCATCACAGCAACGCAAAACCACAGAAAGAAGGGTGGTGGCTACATATGAGGTTCAATGGCCAGGAATTGAACCTGGATCTCCCGCATGGAAGGTAAGAATTCTAGGAAGCACTAACGCTCCTAAGAGTATGAAGGACATACCCTTCAAACCAAGCCTTTAAGTCCGAGAAGCTTCAGGCTCAAGAAAATGCTGAGCTCCGTTGGAACTCTCAGGATAGAGGTATCATTATTGTTACATTTATTAGGCTTATAAATTCTTTCCCCTTGCAGCGGTAGGAGCCCAGCTGAATCTGACATTCTCCTCCTGGACATAGCAAGGAAGCTGGATATGTATGGCATCAGGCCTCACCCCGCCAGTGATGGCGAAGGGATGCAGATCCACCTGGCTGTTGCTCACATGGGCGTATTGGTATTACGGGTAATCATTCTTTCCTGTGAAGCCTTCTGCTTGGGGGGTTAGCTTGGCTCAAACTTGGGTGTTTGTTCCCAAGGTGCTCTCACCCCTCAGTCTTAAGACCAGCCAGAAAGGGAACTAATGCTTGGAAATGTTTTGGGAAGTCCTCTCCCCTCAGTGTGCTTTGCTTCCATTTGCAGTCTACAATTGACAGTATTGATTCTGAGGAGCTCACACATTAGATCAGGCCAACATAGTAGGGAGACAAAGTCAAGAGACTCCTTGGAACTTCTAGACACTAAACAACAATATGGATTTTGGCATCCTAAAAACTTAGGCTGGGACACCAAATGCTTTCATCTTGTCCAAATCCACTTGAGGGGTTCAACATGTGGTATTCTAGTTCAGTTGTTGATTTCACTTATGAGAGAAAAAGGGGTGACCTAAGACCCACTGACCCCCAAGGCCAAATCAGAGCACTGAAGTAAGTTACAAAGCAGTCAGGCACATACTGGCCAATAGAGTCTTAATCTCATTTATTCGGCTGTAAACTTTTCAGCATGAGAGCCACATTGATGGGCCAAAGACCCAATGGATCACAGGCATTACCTGTTCCCAAGAGAGACTTGTCACCTACTCCATTCTAACCCTTGATCCTTGTCATTTGATACTACTTGGAAGAAGAAGAGGAGGCAAGTGGACAAGGACAATGTGTTGGTTATGATCTCCTTCAGTGAGGATACTTCTGTGGACAGTTGGGAACAATATAGCTGATCTTAATTAATCTGCAAACCCTACCCCAAATCCCATCAAATTATACTTATTATTGAGCACCTTCTCTGTGTTCATCATATTATTTATTCTTTTCATAAAAAGTTTTATTGATATAATTTGCATACCATAAAGTTCACCTCTTTTAAGTGTACATTTCAATGGTTTTTAGTATATTTACAGAGTTAGCAGCCATCTATCCATCCACCCATTTATTAATATATTTATTGTGCATCCACTCTGTGCCAGACACTAGGACTATAGAGATTATTAAAAATGTTCACTGATTTTATGGAGCTTGCATTCTAATAGGGAAAGATAGACAATTAAACAAGTAATTAGAAATAAACATAATGTGCTTTATGCTAGAGGAAGTATGTAGTACTATGGAAACACATGTGAGAGGGGCTTAACATTTAAGCTAAGACCTGAAGAATTGAGCAGGAATTATGAAAGCCAACGGAATAGGGTTGGAGGGTGGAGGAGAGTGCTTCAGAGAAAGGGCACAAAAATAAAGAAGCCCCTGGGAAGGATAAAGTATGACATAGTCAAGAAACAAACATTAAACATGAGACTTGGCTTCTGTTACCAGGATCTTACAATTTATTTGGGGAGACCAGAGAAATCATGAACAATACTAGACAGTAAGTAATCAAGAGCTAATCTATCATATTTACTTCGAGTTGTATGACAAGTCTACACAATAAACTAAGAAACGTGGTTACCTGTAGGGAATAGGTAGATGGGGACACAGGTAAGAGTGACAGTGGTGGGAGTGAGACTTCTCAATATGTATCTTTTTATAAACCTTTGATTTTTGGATAACGTGAGTGGATTACCATTTCAATAAACAACGAAACTTTAGTTATTTGGCTAGAGCAGGAGAACTAAGGGAGTTTAGGGTAGTCAGAAATGACTGTAGGCTGCAGTAATTAGAATATCTTAGGGGAGGTGCTACCAGAGCGGGCGAGAAGACTTGACAATGTGGAAGGCATTCTAGGTAAGGAGAATGAGAAGACCTACAGGAGGGAAGGTGTAGAGTTGGATGGAAGGGTGTTTTTCTGGGAGCAGTGGGAGAGAAGTTTGGATACTCAGTATAGAAGGGACAGGCTTATAGAAGGTTTGGGGAAGACAGTTGAAAGAGTTTAGACTCGATGATGCAGGCAGTGGGGAGCTACTGAAGATGCCTGAGTAGATGGAGTGGCATGATATATAGGACACTTTTTTTAGCAGCTGAATCTGAAACATGGGAGAGAATCAACTGCAGTAACCTTTTCCTACTGTGATCTCCCTGCCCTGGCATACCCTTTTTGCTTGCAATTCAGAGCAGCCTTGTGTCCCACCTGGAATGCCTTCTTTGGCCATAGATAGATAGCTGTCGTCGAGTCAGTTCCAACTCATGGGGACCTTATGTACAACAAAACGAAACATTGCTGTGTCCTGTGTCATTCTCACAATCATCAGCATGTTCAAGTCCATCATTGCAGTTATTGTGCCAATTCATCTCACAAAGGGTCTCCCTCACCTTTGCTGGCCCTCTACTTCACCAAACACAATGCCCCCTCCAGCAATTGATCCCTTCTGATGACACGTTTAAAGCAAGCAAGTCAGACAATGTTCTGTCGTGATCTATACGTTTTTCATTGGCTAACTGATTCGTGGAAGGGAGCCCTGGTGGCACAGTGGTGAAGAGCTACGGCTGCTAACCAAAAGGTCAGCAGTTTGAATCCACCCACCGCTCCTTGGAAACCCTATGGGGCAGTTCTACTCTGTCCTATAGGGTAGCTATGGGTCAGAATCGACTCAATGGCAACAGGTTTTTGGTTTTGGAATTTTTGGAAGTAGATTGCCAGGCATTTCTTCCTAGTTTGTCTTATTCTGGAAGTGCCGCTGAAACTTGTGCACCATTGGGTGACCCTACGGGTATTTGAAATACTGATGGCAGAGCTTCCAGCATCATAGCAACACTCAAGCCACCACAGTGGTCTCTGACCATAGCTTCTACCTAGTGTGTGACAGGATCAGTCTGCTCACGAGAGGTCACGGATGGTCCCATTCATGAAGTGCATTTTCTATCAGATCTGCACTGTCTTGTCAAACCAGCTTGTGCTGACACTCATCCTGAAATCTGCCTTGTGTTTCATTATAGGGAAATACAAAGATCAATACTTTCAACTGGGCTAAAATCCGCAAGTTGAGCTTTAAGAGAAAGCATTTTCTCATCAAGCTTCATGCCAACATCTTGGTGAGTAGCTTTCTAACGAATTCTTTTTTTTTTTTTTTTCCTATGCACTTGGGGATTTCTTGGTAATTTCTACAAATGGTTTGAATGCAAGTGGTGAAAGCTGGCTGGCCCTTAGGGGTGATGCGCTCTCTCTTTTGCTTCTGCATAAATAAACCAGAGCTTCACTCATATTTTTACTAAAGGCAAAACACATAGGAAAGCCAATCGGCAGTTCAGAATTAATAAAGCAATTGGAAAATGGGGCAACTGTGGTGTAAGGCAATCTATTTGGAAATCATTTTTTCAGGGATTTGATGACCCAAATGGGGGTGACCAGATCTAGGACTATGGACATATTCATTTGATAGTATCTGCTGTCTTTTCTAAAATAGCGTCACCCTCTTTCTTTAAGTAAAAAGTATTGAACACCTAATACGTGCCAAAATCAAGTGGGATGTGTGTGTGTGTGGGAGGGGTGTACACATAAGCAAAGGAAGCAATTGTTGGGCAAGGCTGCATTGCGCAGGATGAGACAAAGGCCCTAGAAAAGGTGCTCTTTTATGACCGTATGGGAAATGAAAAATGGAGATCAACTAATTTTTAACCTATAGAAAATCTGCTAATTTGAGGCATCATTCTTTGGATCTTAGCCTTCTATAAAAGTGTTCATTTGAGCAGTTTAAGAGATCATATCCAATGGGAAGCTCATGGAGAGGCCTGCGGCTGCAGGCAGGTATTCCAAAAGGAATGAGAGAAGGGGGGCCAGCAGAGTGGGTTGGCGGTGCTGCTGAAAACAGGGCTGCAAGCATGCCATGTTGCTTTGGGCTAATGAGGATATAAAGTGAGTTAGGTGATGGGGAAAACTTGAGCTTTAGGTCTGAAAGGCCCAGTTCCCTTAGAATAGACTAGAATATACTAAATAAGCAATACAGACCATTATAGAACAAGGCAGCATAAAGAAAAGAAAGTGTCTCTAGCTGATATATTAAAAAGAAAGACTCACATATATGTAATCATCCTATAAATCCTACCCTCTGTAAGGAAATCCACCCCAACTTTCCTGTTGGTCATATAACTTCTTGTCACCTTCAAAGGATGCCCATTGATGTTCATTTTAACCTAATTTACAACTTCATAAAAATGTTCCTGGCAGGAAAAAGGGGGTAAAAAAGGGTTTGAGTAGAGGTGAGTGTGCGAATCAAGATTTACTTCTCAGAGAAGGCTCTGTTTGTGGACAGTGGCCCTGTCTGTTCCTTGGAAGGCTGCCAATCATTTGGTGTCTGTAGGTGTGAAGCCTACAGGGATCCAAGTGAAAAATCAGAAGCCCAGCTGCAGAAGGCCCCTGGACCAATAGTTTTGAAAGGTTTTGGGATTTCTAGGTCTTTGATATTCTTGAAGGATGTTTTGCTTTAATGGAAATTGGTTTATACAGGTGTTGTGCAAGGACACCTTGGAGTTCACCATGGCCAGCCGAGATGCCTGCAAGGCTTTCTGGAAGACTTGTGTGGAGTACCATGCTTTCTTCAGGCTTTCTGAAGAGCCCAAATCAAAGCCCAAAACCCTACTCTGCAGCAAGGGTTCCAGTTTCCGCTATAGGTAATTAAATATTGCACATCAGCAAATTACACACAGATTCTTTTCAATAACATGGAAGGCAATAGAAGCTCAAATTCTAGAAGTAATAAAGAATCGATTTCAGTCACTTGAAAGGTGATACCCTTTACTACTCATTCCATGTGTGACATATTAAGTCATTGTTTCCCAACTGGGAGGCAGGACGAGGGGTACCCCACCTAGGGAGCTAGATCAGAATCTCTGCAAGGATGGGGGGGCATATGAATCTTGAGAAAACGTATTCAATGAACTTATTGTTTTCCTTATAGGTAACTTATATGCAAACCAAGGAAAGGAAAGCTAAACAACATCCTTTTGGAGATGGTTAGGCTAGTGTGAGAAAGCACTGTAGGGGTAAAGGATTAAAAAGATTAAGCAATATTGCACTAGAAGCTCCTCACTACAGGTAACACCTTGGAGGAATGGACAGGAACTCAAATTAAGATGTTTTTATTTGAACACGTGGGCCTAGGATTTCTTTGGAAGGAACTTTCAAAACTCTTAGCTGAAACTGAAGATTCTAATTCAATGTTTCCATATAAGGGATTTTTTTTTTTTTCACATTGTGGAAGCCTGCTCCATTAAGAACTGAGATTTTAAAAACTTACATATTTTTTATGGAATCTCTCCAAAGTGGAGTCTACAAATCCCTGCCTTCTTAAACAGATGATATGGAGTATACTTTGCCCTTTTCTTAATGACCTATTATAAACATCACTTCTTATCCTCAGCAGGCAGCTGTAGTGCAGTGATGGCCTCTGGGTGGGGTTGGGGAGGCATATCAGGCCCTGCACTTCAGTGATAAACAGCCCAGACTTTTGGGTTTTATTATTTTTGTGATTTTTTTTGGTCTCTGTTTCTCCCAGCAGTCAGCTGGCTTTCTTTTCTAGAGTATACATGACTAGAGCCTGAAGCAACTCTCTTCTACCATTGAGTTAGCTGCCTTTCTTCTACCATGCATTGGGGAACCAGATAAATAACCTCAGTAGAAGTAGTGTGTAAAGTTAAGAGTCAACTGGCTCTGATTCGGATGTAGAGGGAAAGCCTTTAAAGGAAAGTATTCGTTTTCAAGCCCAGACTCTTGAACAGTTATATAGCCCTGTTTAGAGGCTTTTAAAAAAATGTTCTGGGTTCTGGGTAGTTGAGATTGCTCTACATCTGATCCTTGGATAAGTGGGCATTATCATTAATGTGGTGCCCCTGGGTGGTGCAAACAGTTAACGTGCTCATTACTAACCGAAAGTTTGGAGGTTCAAATCCACCCAGAGGTGCCTCAGAAGAAAGGCCTGGCAGTCTACTTCTGAAAAATCAGCCACTGAAAACCCTGTGGAGCACAGTTCTACTCTGACACACGTGGGGTCACCAGGAGTGGGAGCTGACTCCACAGCTACTGGTTTTACAGATTTTTATCATTAATGTGATGGTCAAAGATTCATGACACATGTCATTCATTCTCATTCTTTTGGTTTCAACAATAAAGGAGGTTTTCAAGTGTTAGTGGCCTATTGGCTTATAACTAGTATTAATATGACTTTTATCTTCTTATAATAGTGGAAGAACCCAAAGACAACTTTTGGAATATGGGAAAAAAGGGAGGTTGAAGAGCTTGCCATTTGAAAGGTACATGCTTTTGTCTTTCTCTCTCTCATGCTGATTTTAAGTTGAATTTAGAGACTGATATGTATCCTGGTATTCACATGAAGACCATTTCAATGACTACTCTGTTTGGGGATTTCAGGAAACATTACCCATCTCAGTACCATGAACGACAGTGCAGGTCCTCGCCAGACCTCCTCTCGGATGTGTCAAAACAAGTAAGGTTTCTGAAAATTCCTACTCTTTTAGGCAAATGTAATGCGTCCACATTCTAAACGCTTCCCAGAATTGATTCTTCCAGAATCTCCCAGTGTGTAAAAAGGTTATTCTTTTTGAGTAAGTTAGCCTCCTGGGAAGGTCTGTCAGCTCAGTCTTTCTGGCCAATAGAAGACCATTTAGTAAACCACCACTGCTGTGAACCTTATAGACTGGAAGAATCTGGCACATCTTCAAATTGCAACCTGTATTGCTAATAACTTGCAAAATGCAGATTCAAGTGAATTTCTATGGCACTGTATTTTTCAAACTCGCACCTCTGCTTTTTTACATATGCAAATCTTAAGGCTTAGCAGATAGAAGGTCTTTGGTTAGGGTTTTAAAGTATTTTTGCTGTGTAATTTTATAATTCAACTTAAGAACAAAGTACTGTTCCCACGGATCTGTGAGATGATGGCTTCATTTGAGTTTTATAGTGTGAACCACGTTAAATTTTTTCTCTTCCTCTCCCTAAAACAAAACAAAACACATATTAATATAGGTCCCATAAATTCTCATGTCTGTGTGGAAGTCAAAGGAAGTTTTTATACGAAAGGCATGATAGAGGTATAATGCTGGAAGGAACCATCTACTATATGCTACCCCTCCTGCCATTCATAGCCCTCCTCATCACCATTTTACAGAAAATAGGGAGGAGCCTGGACCAGGGAGGTTAGGAGACTTGCCTGAGGCCTCACAGCAAGTCAAAGGCCGAACAGGACTAGAATCCAGGTCTTCTGACTGCTTGTTCATTGATATATCTACTAAACTATACTGCTTGAAGTAACATAGAGAAGTCTGAGTTTGGGAATGGGATGGCATTGAGAAGGAATAGTATCATGTGTGCTTTATAACACATGATGGGGACATGGTAGAAGTTATTACCCTTTCTTTATATATATATAAACCCTGGAATAGAACATGGATTGAAATGACTCTGTGAAAGACTCTTGTCAAAATTCACAGCTAATTTAGGGGCCCTCTCCCCAACCAAATGCCTGTTGCTTCTTTCACCAATGTGTCCTTTCTCTCAAGGTGGAAGATTTGAGACTAGCCTATGGCAGTGGGTGTTACCGAAACGTGAATGGAGTGCACGCATCTGAGCCGGTGCTAGACAGTAGGAGGAGGAACTCTGCAGTGGAGGTGACGTTTGCAGCCAAGCTGGAGTGTTCCAAACCAGAGGCAGATCCCATATTGTTGCATCAGTCCCAAAGCAGTTCCTCTTTCCATTTTATGTATACAGACCCTGTCTTCAACACTGACCCTGATCCTGACACTGACTTCTTTGAGGAGAGAAGTCCTCTAAGTTCCTTCCAAACAAGCTGTAAGTTTGCTAACAATCACATGAGTACATCTTCTGGCCTCACAAGCAAAGTGAGTCCAGCAAGACAGCTAACTTACACAGATGTGCCCTATATTCCCTGTACTAGTCAGCAGGTTGATATTATGCCTCCCCAAGTCTTTTTTTACGTGGACAGGCCCCCCCAAGTGCCCAGACAATCTCCAATCATGGTAGAAGAAAGGGAAAAGCCAGACAGCTGTCTAGAGCCCTCTGTAATGAAACCAGCTAAAAGAAGTCCAAGAAATATCAGAATGAACTTTCAGCGAGACTTTCCAGACCTCCAAGAAGCTAGCGGTGGGAGCAACATCAATGTAGATCTAGAAGATGAAGACCCAACCTTAGAAGATGCATTTGCATATAACATTCAAGAGCAAACCCCTAAACAGTCTCAAAGCCAATCAGACATGAAAAGTATCCGTTTTCCTTTTGGGTCAGAATTTAGACCTTTAGGGCCTTGCCCTGCTCTAAGTCGTAAAGCTGACCTGTTTACATATATGTTTGCAGAGCAGGAGTTTCCAACAGTTCTAGTGGGTCAGGGTGCAGCAGAAAGGTATGTAGCTAGTGAATCCAGTGATTCTGAATCAGAGATTCTTAACCCAGACTACTACTCTTCGTACGGTAAAGGAATAAAGTCACCCATAGCCAGAATCCGCTTGTCTTCTGGTAGTCTACAGCTAGATGAAGAAGATGAAGATGCTTCTTTCAACACATCAACTGCTGAAGACAGGACTTTGCTAAAACCATGCCATTATTTTTTAGCTTAAAACTGTGAACACTATGAACATTTCTGGGCCAGTTCCATATGACCACCTTAGGTTAAAAAGAAAGGAACCTCTTTGCATAAACCATTTTCTTAGTTACTACTCATTAGCATTAAAGGAATCTTCTAATTTTGAACATCTAGCTTATCAAAGAACCAGCTGTAGCCCTATTCCTCAGAAGCTGCCATTGCTAGAGCTCCACTCTTCTAGCCCCTCTGAAGGGACTCTGGAAACATGCCCTCTCCCCACTAGCACCATGTAAGGGTGAGGTGGAGATCTGTCTTCTCCACTACACATTTCCTCACAGAGACATTATAAATGAAGTTCAGGCTCTTCAACACTGAAAAATGGCGGCAAAATGGGTTGGCATATGGAATTGGGTTCTGATGTCATTTAGTGATTCAGTAGATATTGACTGTGTTGATCATTCTGTTCTTAAAACAATACTTTGACTAAAGGTTTCAGTCATCATTATCTATGTGGACCCATTAAAACTGGTCTTGTTATATGTTAAGGACTTCAATTTTCATAACATATATATAGGGGGAGCATGGCCCTCCTACAGCCTCAGGAACAAGGCGGTGGGATAAATATTCTTAACAGAACACACGTTGAGAATTAATCTAGGACTTGGCAGAATTCTAAACCTAGGAAATTAATAAATTAAATCAAATTCTAAAGCCAGTTCTATGCCCGATGAGGATATTATGATGTTTGACTTATAACTTCTCTACTCCTAATTACCTATTATATGTAGTGAAAGATAAAAGTTAACAGGCTAATTTATCTAATCTGTCCTGCCAGATATATATTTTTTGCCAAATCTTGTTGCATGTATGTAAGCAAGGAAATGAGATGAATGTTATTTTAATAAAAAGTGATGGAAAATCCATTTATTTAAGAAATGATCTTCCTTTTGTTTCAATCAATTTCAGAAATGATTGGTTCTGGCCTATGACTAAGGGAAGAGACAGTTATAGAACAAGGGAAAGGAGGGAGACAGGTGAAAATGTACGGTCAGGGGTGGGGACATGGTAGAATTGAGAGTGGCTGAAAATAAAAAGGATAGTACTGAAATCAAGCTGAGTTAATGAACCAAAATTCTATTCTTGACCCATTCAAAATTTATCTACTATTGCTCCAGAAAGTTACAGCATTCTATCTGAGAATTTATTTTGTTTATTGATTTTAAGTATAATACATTTACAAGATAATGTTAAGTACTAACTTCAAAGAAATGATGCAATTATGTAGGCAAGTTATTTTTTATATATAACTTAATGGTGAAAAGACGGAAAAGTTTCCTTACTCTCCTAGACCTTACATCAGAAAATCCCCCTTTGATGTACTTCATTCCATTCCTTTCCTACATTCTAGTGCTTTCTTTTCTGCTCCTGGCCTCATATCTAGTATCACAGTAAGTTCACCTTCAACCTTTTTCCCAGGAAAAACTCAAATTCCTTTATTCTATATACTATTTCTCATCTCAATTTCTGGAAACCTTTGCTAGTTTATATATTCCAGGGAGAACTACAGAGCTCAGATCTGTATATGATATCCTAATAAAGCTATAATTAGGATGACCATACAATTTATTGTCCAACGCAGGACATTTTTAAGTGAAAAAGGACTCTATTACTAATTTTGCCAGGACAGGAGGCTGAAATTGGGGCAGATGTTCACTTTAGTTATGAACAATGCTTAATATAATGTGAAGAATATCTTCTAATTTTCAACTGAAACGTTGGTTTGAATGATCCAACAATAAATTAAAGGGCAAAGGAGAAAAAAATTAAAACAACTGAAATATCACACCATACCCCCCTCAAGAAAACAAACATTGAGAACCATGAAATTTAAATATTTATTTTTAAAATCCCCAAAATGCTGGAATATGCTTCACCTACAAACAGTTTACAGGACTAATAACTATAATGGGCAATAAGCCATACAATTTGTCTCTGTGATGCAGTTGTACCCTAAAGTTTCAAATAATTGATTTATAAATTTGTTGCTTTTACTTTTACAAAAATATTCATTTAATCCACGATATGAGTTGCAAAATTATTTCCAGGCTATCACAGATTATAAATTGCCACTGAGTTTCAGTTATATAGCAGGTGAAAATTTTAACTGAACCATGACTTCAAAATACAATGCATTAAAAATGATTGCTATAGTATAGGCACCAATGAAAATCATTTGATTGGCATACGACCTCATAATATCTTTTGCAAGTGTTTGTGCTCTTTTAAAGAAAGAGGGTGTAATGGCCACTTGGATGAAAAACTATATTCTTTACTTGAAGAACATCTTCATTCTAACATTTGGCAATGATTCAGATAAAACATGACTTTTGTGCAAAAACTAAATTGTGCAGATCCAAACATTAAAATATTAACTATTAAAACTAATTAATATCAATAATTCTACAACTAATAAAATATAGCCCCAGCTCAAAACTTAGGCATAATATATATACTGGGTTTAAAAGAAAAAGGTATTCCCACTTAACAGTACCATAAATATAACTGAAAATTAACTGTACAGTCTAACTTACCTTTGAACAGACAGAAATCACCCCATACCTACTATGGATGGTTTTCATAGGAACTAGAAAATGCTCATTTAAATACCCTTTCAAAAATGAACAACTGATGCGTATGCTTGTTAAGTATGAAGAACAAAAATGTATAAATAGTTCATAGAACAATTTACTACATGATAAAAATATGCTGGTGTAAGTTATAGTCATATCAACTTCTTTTAGGCGCCTCAAATCCAAGCATATAGTACACGATTTTAGTGGGATATTTTAAAAATGGAACCAGACTAATTTGTCCAGTATTACCAAACACCCATCCTGGGCTAAAGGGTATTGCTTTAAATTTCCAGCCATGTTAAATAAGAGTTAATTGCCTCTTCTACAAGGGAAGGCAAATACTGCATACCAAGAGGTGCTTCTGTTGCTACATGTTGCCTGCAAATGCCTCAAATACAGGGCTCTCAAATGTGGTAACACTGAGCTGCCTGGAACATCATACCAACTTGGTAGAAGAATCAATACTTGTCCAGCTTTCATTTCCGAGGGCTTATTAAAACCTGCTGTCTTAAGAAGATATGATTTATCTCCACCTCCCCACCAACAGTCATTTTTAGAACATGATTGCATAAAAAAAGAAAAAGCTTTTTGATGCTTGGTGATTTACAAAAGTTGAATTTCAGATGACTTTGAAAGACCTGTATGTTTCATGAGTGTACAGTTAACTAAAGGTCAAAACATGAAAGGTAACTTAATAATAATGATACCTAAAAGCAAAACTGGATCTCAGCATTTACTAGAATACAGATGAAACTATAGTATTAAAAGTTACTCCTTACAAAACAATCTCTTCAAAATATAAAATGATAAACACCATCACAAAATAGTTGAAGAGGTTCTTCCAAATCTTCAATCATCGATATGTTGCAAAGATCCAAAAGGCACATGGAGCCCATGAGTTAAGCACTGTTAAGCTTGAAGTACCTTTGGTGGGTTTCTCTGGGCCCGTATGAAACATAAGCCAAAAATAAGCTGTTTCTTAGAGGGATTCATCTGCTGAACACCTGTAAAATTAATTTAAAAATTTAAATCAATGTAATAACATGCATGTTTATATTTCTCATCTGTATGAACTCTGCAAAGAAGGAAGTAACTCCACAAACTGGATAAATTGTATTGACTCTTGCCATGTAGATGTTAAAATATAAACAAGCTTCAAAAATCCCTTCTAAGTCTAATTTGCCAACTTCCAAATGATTTGTTTCCGATTGGAAAACAGAGGAGGAGTTTTCCGTTAAAACTGAAGGGATTTTAAGAGGGGCTTTAATTTATGAGTACAAGTAGGATTTATCAGATAGAAAGATCTATGAGAGTGCGTGCTTTTACAGGCTATATAGTTTGTTTCAACTCGATCCCAGCGGCATCACGAATACAAAGAAATGCAAAAATGTACTGAGAAGAGATACAATGGGGTTAAGGCTACAATTAGTTTCACTTTATAATACTTAGTTTGAGCTAAGGAGTTATATGTATGTGCACATATGCATACACAAGTCTTGTTTAAAAATAATTTTTAAATTAAACATAAGAAATTTTTTTGAATGTGAACAAAGTTAAACTAGCTAATAGTTCCAAGAGACAATATAGACACTGAATTCAAACATAAAGTGCTTCTATAGTCTACACTGGGTTCCTTTAGCTAAAATTCTTTCCTTAACTTTTCATACGGGGGTCAAACTTGGGATCTTTAGCACTGGAAGCTATGTGAATAGTGCTGTTTCTTTAAATGATGAGGGTAGTGGCAAGAAAGAAAGCAATCCTAGACGGTGCTTACAAGGGCCCAAATAAGAATATGCTCAATCACCTTTTGTCTATACTCCCAACTAGCAGGGAAAAGGAAAACACACAGGCCTTTTCATCCAGTGGAAAACTACCTTGAAATGCCTAAAGATACTAATAACACACAGGCCTTTTCTTCCAGTAGAAAACTACCTTGAAATGCCTAAAGATACTAATTACAAAAACTAATATTTAAGATGGTTAACACAGAAAACAGTTTTCAAGAATACTACTATTAGAAAGTGACTTTGTTCCAAACAATAAATAAATGATTGAATCAAGGCAATCGTATTACATCATAAATTAGCACCCAACAGAAAATGTCAAGAAAATTTTTAAATGGCATTTAAGCTTACTTTTGAAATTTTTCAATTAGTTTCTTCACCATTTTATCTGTGATGCCGGGACAGGCAGCTTCAGCCACAGCAATACTTTTCTCGAGCTCTTCAATAGCCTGATTCCTGCTAGCATTGTTCTCATCCTGCTGTTTAAGCTGAGAAAGATCAATAGCCATAGCATTTAAAGCATTATACTACTTAATATAGACGTCCCAAGCTAATGAACCTGCACTTACCTCAGCAAACGCAGGTGTGATTATCATAGACAAACAGCTCAGGGTTTGCACAAAATCTTGCTCCTTTGGATAAATAGTATAGATTACACACAAGAAAAAGAAAACAGTCATTCAGGTTTTTCTTAGTTATTTCATACCAAATGTGCACTAATTTAATTCCCTCCATTCCCCCAAATGAACTGGTATGACACAAGTCCCAGTGCTTCTTCTCATCACTAATTCCCATCCATAATCCAGAAAGTCTCTCACTTCTAGGATTACAGCGCTGTTGTTGGCAGCTGCCGTCGAGTCATGGTGACCACATACACAACGGAACAAAATGCTGCCCAGCCCTGCACCGTCCCCATGATCAGATGTGGAATAGACTATTATAATCCATAGAATAGTCATTGGCTGATTCTTAGAAGTAGATGGCCAGGCCTTTCTTCCTAGTCCATCTTAGTCTGGAAGCGCCACTGAAATCTGTTTAGCATCATAGCAACACTGAAGCTTCCACTGACAGACGAGTAGTGGCTGTGCAAGAGGTGCACTGGCCGGGAATTGAACCCCGGTCTCCCACATGGAAGACAAGAATTCTTCCAGTGAACCACCAATGCCTCATGATTTCAATACCAAAACTGACCAAACCCGCTGCCATTATGTCAATTCTGAGTCATAGCGACCCTACAGGACAGAGCAGAACTGCCCCATAAGGTTTCCAAGGAGCAGCTGATGGATTTGAACTGCCAACCTTTTGGTTAGCAGCCGAGCTCCTAACACTGTGCCACCAGGGCTCCAACAGATATCTGTAAGTCAAATGGGTTAATGTATCTCTATGTAAACTACATTGAAAAAGGTACCAATGGCCACTTAAATGACTTCTATTACCTTTTCTTAATTAGCTCAAAACTAGAGACAAATGGAGCATAGTATATACCACAGTGGCACAGACAGGCATTTAGGGGTATTAAATTCTAACATTTTTTGGCCATCATAATCTCACTACATAGTTTGAAAAAGTCCCTCAAAAGGCAACGGTAATCTCCATGTACCTACCGCCCCATTCTGTAGTTTCTTTGGGTCAGGCTTCTTCCGCACTGTGGTAAAGCTCCATTCAGGATGAGTATTATTTTCCCTGCTGGTGGATTCCCTAAACAGATTGCCAGAGATACCTTGATAAGTTGATAAATAATTCATCTTGATGAAAATATTAAATCGTTGCAGCCAGAAGCTGAAGAGATATTTGTCCTGAAGTTTACAAGAAGCATCGTATAATAAAAGCACCAGAACTGTTTCAGGTGGGTATTATTTACAGTGAAGACAGCAGTGGTTCTCAACTCTATGTGTACATCAGAATCGCCCGTGGTGACCTCGTAACATATAAACACTTGCTCCCCTCTCGCCACTGACTGAATCAGGATCTCCAGTAGCGTGGCTTGTGATTTGTTTTATAGCTCCACGGGTGACTCTCATGGGTGGCAAAAGCCAATCACCACTGGAAAAGGGTAAAAAAAATGCCCTGGTATTTTTTTTATCCCCTTCAAAATCTAGGTAATTTTTTTTAAATTGTGGTGCAAATATATATAACAAAACATATGCCAATTCGACAATTTTTTTACATGTATAATTCAGTGATATTGATTACATTCTTCATGTTGTGCAATCATTATTATCATCCTTTTCCAACTTATTTTGTCACCATTAATATAAACTCTGTGCCCCTAAACAGTAACCCCCCTTTTTCCTCTCCTTCCCACCCCTGGAAACCACTAATAAGCTTTGGTTTCTATATATTTGCCTATTGCAAATAAGTGAGATTATACAGTATTTGTCCCGTTGTGACTGACTTATTTCACTCAGCATGATGTTTTCAAGGTTCATCTATGTTGGGGCATATATCAGAACTTCATTTCTCTTCATGGCTGCATAACAGTCCATTGTGGGTTTAGACCACATTCTGTTTATCTATTCATCTGTTGATAGACATTTTGGTTGTTTCTATCTTTTGGCTACTGTGAATAGCTCTGCAGTGAACACTGGTGTACAGGTTTCTGTTTGCATTCCTGCCTTCAAATATTTTGGGTATGATAATTTCTTATAGATGCAGGAATCTAAGAATATTATCTAAAGAAATCTGGTGTCACCTTTGTGGCACTTCAGCCAATGGAGGAGTACATTCTGGTATAGCCTACAGACTGTCCTAGTCTAAATGAAGTTAAGGACTTAGAGGCTGAATTGTTAATGTAAATGCTGCAGTTACAAAACACTAACTTTTTTGAGGGAGTAAAGATCATCTAAAAAGAATATTTAAATGTATCAAACTGGTGATGATTTGGTATGTGGCAAAGAGGTGGGAAAGACCTGGAGATCAGTTCTCTAGAGGATGCCACCAAATTATGAGAAGACATTGCCTATTATTACTTTGAGCAAACTAATATAACTTCTTTAACCTAATCCTGTTCCAAAATTTTGTAATATACTGAAGTATCCACTAGGGGTTACACCGAGACCACTTAAAACTAGAGCTATTCACTTCCAAGAAAAACATGCTTCCAAATTCATCGTACTCCACAAACTCTGATTTTAAAAGGTTTTCATAGTTACTAAGGCAAAACCTTAGAATACGGTTTATATTTTATGCTAGAGCAAGCATACTGGATAATAGCTAAAGGTAAGCAATATTAACATGAGCTGCCTACATAAAAACTAAATAATTTGAACATACGAATCCGAGCCCTCAGAATCTGATTCATCATCACTGTGTCCTTCCGCTTTCCATCTCTTAAATCGATCTATCAGTTCGGTCAAATAAGAAGTCTTCTTTGAATTTTTCACAATGAATTTGTGTTTCAGAAGTTCTTTAGCTGTAGGACGCTAAGAAAAAAAGAAGGATATGAATATTTCTAGGCTCTTGATGACTGCAAGGGGTGGCAAGAAATCATTTGAATTATTAAGCTGAAAGGAGTAGTCAAGAGGACAACTAAAATGCTGTAGTATAACAGCTAATTCTAGTTTTGAAGTGGTTCAAAGCAACCAAATTAAATCCACTACTTTGGTACCAATCTGTTAAACCCAATAGGCAAGACATGGCCTCCCAACCAGCAAACCAGCAGGCAGGGCCTTCTCAAAATCAGAGAAACACATGGCAGGATTTATGCAGTAAAGTAAAAATTTAAAAACATTTGAAAACAGTGCTTTAAGATACTTTTACTACATTTACTGTAAATTGAAAACCTGATGAAAACTAGCAAGGCTTTAACTTTGTTATCTGCACAGTGCTTCTCCATCAAGCATCAATACAAAATACCAATACTGTGGGGGATATCCCCCCAGCATTTTATTAATAATAGAATGTTCATTATCAACTTAAAAATAGTTATACCAAGCTTAGACAATTCTTGTATATTTCTAGTCTCTAGAAGCCATAAGACAACTTTATTTTTAAAAAGTGAAACAACTTTACTCAAATTCACCAAATAAATGAGTGTAACCCACTAGACATCAGAAAAATTATACAACTTCATGTTGGGATTTCTAAATATTAAGTAAAAGTAGTTAAACAAACAACTTTTCACAAAAAATGAAAACACAGTTGAATAAAAATCATTGTGAAGATTTATACATATACTTTAAAATGGATATCATCTAAGATAAATTATATTTCTTAAACTTCTTTCCCCTTGAAATAGGAAATGATCAATAAAATAAAGAGGAAGGCGGGACCAAGAAAAAGATGCAGGGGAAGGAGAAAGGAACTACGGGTATGGTTAAGAGCTGCATAGGATTAGCAATATACAGGGAAGAACCAGGTTCCTGGATGGACCTTAGACAATTTTCACATGCATTGTACCCCTCACTGTAGGAAAAGCTACCTTTGCTGTATGTAGATCTAATAACAGAAAACAAATAGTAGTAATAGCAATATATACTCACAAATGATGGATCTTTGTTCAAGCAAGCATCAATAAACTCCTTAAAGGACTTAGAAAAGTCTCCAACAAGAGTTGGAGGATTGTTTTTTGGAATAAGAAACAGAACTCTCATTGGATGCATATCGGAGTTAGGTGGCTCTCCCTTGGCTAGCTCAATAGCAGTAATTCCCAATGACCAAATGTCAGCCTAAGGGAAGAGAAAGAAAAGAAATATCACCTTGAAGCTCCATTCCAACATACTGTCCACAAAATAGCCTGTGGAATTGAATGATCATACAGTATTAATATGTCTCAAGAAATGTGGTGTTAATAAATTTTTACTAATAGAATTCATTTACTGAAAAATAAAGACATTTATTGAATTCTTTACTATATACCAGGCATCATTCTAGGCAGTAAGGATTCAGGTCATGAATAAGACAGACAAAAATCCCCGCTCTTAAGGGGCTTACATTCTAGTAGCGGGGACAGATAAATAAATTAATAATCAATGACAGATGGGTGCTAAGTTCTATGAAGAAAATAATAAAGCAGGGCAAGAGAATAATGAATAATGGGGCTAATGGGCTGCACATTTATACAGGATGGCCAGGAGGGCTGTTCCCTGTAGGTAATATTTAAACAGAGACCTGATTGGGAGGAAGGTTATTTAAAACAAAGGAAAGGGCAAGTGCAAAGGTCCTGAGGCCAGAGTGTACTTGCTATGCTTGAAGAAAAGCAAAAAAGCCACTGTGGCTGCAGAGTTCAGAGGAGAGTGGTAAAAGATGAGGCTGGAGAGGTAGCCAAGGGCCCGATCATGAAGAGCCTTATATATCATAGTAAGGATACCCTGGATTTTATTCCAAGTGGGATGGAAAGCCATTGAAGGGAATAGAGCTCAAATGTTACCAGCATCAAGGAAATTTAAGCCGCAAAATTTGACACTTGAAAAGAAATGAAAACCAAGGCAGTTTATTAAATAGGATAGTGCAGTACTTAAAATTTACTATTACAAATGAAACAGTTCGTTCTGGTAACCTCTTACTTTTGAATCATAAGCCGATTGTTGAATAACTTCAGGAGCCATCCAAAATGGCGTTCCTACAAAGGTGTTTCTTTTAATTTGCGTATCTGTCAGTTGGCCAGCAACTCCAAAGTCAGCAAGTTTAACATCTCCTTGTTCTGAGAGCAAGACATTGGCAGCTAGGAGGAAAACGAGGAAAGATAAAACTCAGCTTCCTCAGAATGCATTCATTTTTCTCTGGTTCATATAAGACTTTTGTATACCTTTTATGTCCCGGTGAATTTTCTTTTCTGAATGCAGATAGTCCAGACCTTTCAAAATTTCCTTTAGCATGGTAGCAATCTGGAACTCATCAAATGGACCAGCTCGCAGCTTGGGGGAAAAAACACACACACAGGTATACAAAAGTTTGGAAAAAATAAAATTCAAAATTGATATTATCTTTGAATAATGGAATCACTTAAATATACGAAGTAGTCCTGTTTATTAAACAAATGAGGAAAAACTTCTAAAATGTGGGGGAAGAGAGCAAAAGAGTTAAGCCAAGGGCTGAACAGGTTTTTAAATGATTAAATTTAATCTTGAAAGACAATACAAGCACTTTTACCTACAGACTAGCTCCAAATTCTGAGGCTCCTGAATATAAATTTTACATAAAAGATTTAACAAATATGCTTAAATAATGACAGAACGAGCTATGTTTTTTTTTTTCTTTCCAGATGGGAAAAAAGGAAACCAACTACTTCAATTTTGCTGTTTTCTGTTAAAAAAGTTATTAAATATTTACACTAAACCGATTTTTAGATCAGATAGTACGTAACATTTTGCAGCAACCCAACTTGATCATATGAGTCAGATGTGGCACAATTCTCAGCATTTACGTGTTTCAATAATATTGCAAAGCACAGAACCATTTTGAGACTCAAATTTAAAGTTTAACCAGGAATAGAATAATTACACTGTTCAAGCTTTCATTGTTTAAAAAAAAAAAAAAAAAAAAAAAGAATCAAATCGTGGAGGGATAAGGTTTTTCAAATAAATGTAACACATTTCCCTTTCTTTCCCCATCCCTGCACCAAAGCCAATCGTTCCAACTGGAATACAAGGAAAGCAATGATTAGGTTTCAGGAGAATTTGTAATGGAATGTCTGAAAATCTCTCTTTAAAATAAATGGTTATTTTAAAATTCTGGTCCCTCATAAAGCACAAACACTGGACTGTACAATATTATTACAGGAAAGGGTGGGAATCTAAAGTCAGAGCCGAGGTAGAGTTCTGTTTGCTGGGAGGAGGGAAGAGGTAGTGAAAATCAAACACGGCCTGCTCTGCCGCACACTGGGAGGGATTCACAGCTCTTTGGCACCTTGTGTATTTCATCTTACATGAATGCCATATTTATGCTGAATAAAGGACACTCTCATGCTGAAATTTAACAGCTTAAAATAGAAGCCATATTTTGGCCTCACCATTTAATACTAACTATGGTCTGTGTATATAGTATATTCCAGAGACTTCTATAGTTCAACAGGTCCCTTTCCTAGGTAACATTATCTATTTACTTTCAAATCTACCAACTTCCACCCCCAAATGCTTCTTTTTAGACAGTAGTGATTAAAGTCTTTCTAAAAGGTGAAAATGGTACATTATTTTAATGATGACTAGCAATGAAATACTGAAGTGCTACCAAATAATTGAAGGACAAATGTCATACTACTTAAGATTGGTACTTAGTATCACTGACCATAAAATGCTGGCTGGACCAGAGGAAATATATACATTGGTACTTGCTGGGCTACTAGTCAAAAGGTTGGCAGTTGGAACCCACCCAGAGGTACCTCAGAAGACAGGCCTCGAAATCTGCTCCTGAAGGGTCACAGCCTATGGAGTACAGTTCTACTCTGACACACATGGGGCCACTACGAGTCGGAATCAACTCGATGGCAATTAACAACTTAAGAAATTGACCAAGGTCCATGTAAGGGGTAGCTCTTATTCTGAAGGACTTCTAAAAGTGACTTGGATAAGTCAATGTATCACCTAATACAGAATTTAAAAATATATATTTAAGTAAAAGCAAACAAAAACTGGTGTAAACTGTTAACGCACTTAGCTGCTAACCAAAAGTTTGGAGGATCACGTCCACCCAGAGGTGTCTTGGAAGAAAGGCCTGGTGATCTACTTCTGAAAAAGCAGCCATTGAAAACCCTATGGAGCACAGTTCTACTCTGACACACACGGGGTCACCATGAGTTGGAGACGATTCAATGGTAACTGGTTAGGTTAGGTTAAAGTTAAAGACACATTAGCTTATCTGCTAGATTTAAGTTCAGGTTAAAACTCTGTAAAAGTAGAATCTCAATTAACTGGGTGCTGGAGGAGGGTGCCCTGGTGGTGCAGTGGTTAAGTGCTCAGCTGTTAACCAAAAGGTCTGTGATGCAAACCCACCAGCCAAGTTGGAATTGCCTTGACAGCAGTGGGTTTGGTTTGGATTATGGAGGAGGCTGAAAGAGGAAACTCCGTGGCAGGAAAATGGACATGGGGTGGTGGTGCTGGTGGTTTTTTCTGGTTCCTCATCAGTTATCCAGAAAACTTCCAAACTTATGGTCAAAATGTTTCCTTAGACATGATGGTAATAATTAGAAAAGGAAAAAATAGGGAGTTGGAATGAGAAGAAGGGATAGGAGATGAAACAGAGCTTGTTTTTTTATTTCCAATGCAACCTTGGAGTGCCTAATTGAACATCTCTTCAGTGACTGAAGACCTTGTCATGTCCCTAACAGGTACACAGCCAGTGATCTAGCCTTGTGTAATTTACTGCTGTTGTCAACTGAGGATATGCTCATTCAAAGATTATACACTTGTGGGTCCATGCATTTTCCCCATACGCCTTTAACTTCCAGCCATGCTATGTTATGTTATGCTGTGTTATGCCTTCTCTTATGTTAGCATATTGTTTCCAACATTTTTTTCTTGGTGCTCATGTTTAATTCCATTCACCTTATTATATGTGTTTTGTTGAAAGTCACTGCAATTCTTTTTGGAAAGGGGTGGAGTATAATAAATTCAATAAAATAACATGCACTATGCTCAAAGTTTGCTCACGTGTACAACTGATTTTTTTTTCAAGAACAGGAGGCAATCTTGAGGTACACACTATATAATATTGACATAAATTACAAGTTCATAATCTCACGTTAGTCCATTAGTTGGATACCAGTTTAAAGTCAAAACACTCTCTCCTCAACATCCTTCTTGTTTTCTCTTATTCCCAGTAGCAGGGCCCTCCTCTAAGTCTAATCCTTTCTTAAGAATACTCGTTGCTGTCGAGTTGATTCCAACTCATAGCAACCCTATAGGACAGAACAGAACTGCCTTGTAGAGTTTCCAAGCAGCGCCTGGTAGATTTGAACTGCCCACCTTTTGGTTAGCAGCCGTAGCTGTTAATCACTATGCCACCAGGGTTTCCAAATCCTTTCTTAGACTCCCTAAATGATAGCATTCATTTGTAGAGGACTATACATGGAGAAGGAATAGCACATTTTCTCATCATTTGCTTTACTCTCTATAAAGTCCAGTTAAGTGAGGTTTATAATTAAGTCGCCATATTATTGAATTTTAGAGCTAGAAAAACAAAACCAGAGAGAGTACAAATCCTATTTCTTCATTTTACATTTGAGGAAACTAAGGCACAAAGAGGTTAAATAGCTTGCCAAATATTAATCAGGAAGTTAGCAGCAGAACCAGGACTAATACCTAGGTTTCTTGATTCTTGGTGAATACAGTGCTAACAACATCGTAAACTGGTTAAATTTATACTAATTGGTATTTTATTAGGCAGAGATCAGAATGGCAGTATGAGATTAAGATCGCACGATCGTTTCACTCACAGATTTCATAAAACTGACCAAACTACTATTGGAGGATATAGGTTGTGTTAGTTAAGGTTGGGCCAGTGTGTAATGCTTAACATTGCCATCACTGATCCCGTTGAACGAAGTGGACTAGCTTTGCAAATGTCTACAAAACGGGGAAAAGATGTTGAGAGCACGTTGGGGGACCAGAGAAAGTAACTGTGATACATTTGGAAAGGTCTCATATTATGGATTGAATTATGTATGCCCCCTCCCCCCCCAAATATGTCTTATAAATCCTAACCTCTATGCCTGTGGTTACAAGTCCACCTGGGAATGGGTTGTCTTTGTTATGTTAATGAGGTAGGATTAGTATAATGTGTATCTTGAGTTAGTCTCTTTAGAGATATAAAAAGAGATTAAACAAGTGATCAGAGAGAGAGAGATGCCAATCCACATGAAGATTGCCCAGAAGCAGTAGCTCAGAAGAGGCAAGGACCTTCCTCCAGAGCCAACAGAGAGAGAAAGGCTTCTCCTATAGCTGACACCCTGAATTCGAACTTCTAGTCTCCTATAATGTGAGAAAATAAATTCTGTTTGTTAAAGCCACCCATTTGTGGTATTTCTGTGATAGCAGCACTAGATGACAAAGACAACTCCTAATATTTAAAACCTGGAAGGGAGATGATTGAGCAATTGAGAGGGTTCTTGTGGACTTAATGAACAAACTGTTGTACAATAAGACTACATGACAAGATAAATAGAAATACGATCATTTAATTTCAAGAGGAGACTGAGGTCTGACTTCATATCCATGAAAAATTATTATATAAAGAAACAGCAGTGGTGTTCTCTCACTAGAGAGGAGAGAGTAAGAAAAAATAAACTCAAGCTTTAGGATGTAAGAATTAGGTTAGATGCCAGGAAGGATTACCTAACTTGAAACTGATTAAAACTGAGATGAATTCCTAGAAGTAGATGAGGCTCTCCACTAGGTTTAATCATCATTTCTTTAGAATGGTTTAAGTGTGGTTCTGCCTAAAGGGAAGAAAATCTCTAACGGTCATTTCTATTCATAGGATTATTTGAAACTTCGAGTCATTGGCAATCAGGGTTAAAACCTTTTTTAAAAAAATCAATCACTTTCAAGTAGAAAAACTCACCCCCACTTAAAAAAAAAAAGAATTAAAACATTACTTGACGATCTTAATCATTAAAAACTTTCTTCTTAGAAATAGTGTACTCTATAATTTCAAAGGCAGAAGCATGCTAATGAACTATAAGTTATATAATGTTAAAGACGGAAGAGAACTTAAAAATAACTTAGCACAACTTCTTTCTTTTATAAGACACCCAAGGCCAGGGAGTTTGTGTGTCTGGTTCTTAGATACAGATTTAATCATAAGTAGAGCCAGCCCTATAACCCCAAACTCCCATAAGTCATCCCAGTGATCTTTCTATGACGCAAAGTTACCTCTAGTAATTCATACTGAATTTTTTAAATATGCTGTCATATCAATAAAGATTTTAAAGGAGAAAAAAACCCAACACTGATAGGACCACACGAACTTGAGGGGAAAAACAGTGTTTCTCAGAGGCATTTTGTGCACGATCATCTCCTTAGGTGAAACTTTTCCCGCACACTGAAGGGTGTTTAGCATCCTGATCCCTGCCCACTAAAATAGCAGTAGCACGTCTAAGTCCTTGTGATAACCAAAAATGCTGAGACACTGTCAGATTACCTACAGAGGGGCAGAGAGGACTCCACTGGGTCTGTAGGCCTACGTAGAAGTTGAGCACCACTTGGGGACAGCTATCTGCACCAAACATTTTCTTAAAATCTAAGAAGAAACAGTCTGTTCAGGGATAAGCTTGCAAAGTCAAACTCTAAACTGACAGCAATTGTCACACACCCACTCCTAATTTGGGGGCTTAATTTTATTAAGCTATTTGCATTTCTTACATACTTAGAATGTCAGCAACATGTTCAATCCTGCAATAACAGCTGGGTCTACATAAGAGCAGTGGTCCTGAAGAATGTTTACTTTGAACATACTAACTAGAACAACCAATTATCCATTGCCGTCAAGTCATTCTGACTCATAGCAATCCTATAGCTTGCCCTAAAGCCATTGGGTACGTCAATTAAAAGAAAAAAGTTAAAGTTTGAATGGATGTGTGTATGATTATTTAAAAATACTTACCAGATCCAGTGCTGAACCACCACCTAGGTATTCC